>JAUCRC010000013.1:4032500-6577586 GCA_032399595.1 Tetragonula carbonaria
AAAATTCCAAAAAGTGTTATTTTTATAAGCTACAAAAGTGCTTGAACATTTACATGCAATGTAAGTATGTAGCTAGCATATTTACAGTGGAAGATCAGGAAGAAAGAATTCCAAGCGATTTTTCTCGATTTTTCCCTACCGAGTGTTACCGATCATAAATCTCGAGAGATGATCGTGTAATAAATCTGAAGTAAAAATTCGTGGTCCAATTTCTCGGAATAACTGACGATAAACCATATTTCGAGTTCAGATCGATGTACCTGATCGAAGCGTATATATAGTTCGAATTTCATTTAGATGAGCAATATTACTCGACGCACAATTCACGCACAATGAAAAACGGCCTTAAAATTCCAAAAAGTGTTATTTTTATAAGCTACAAAAGTGCTTGAACATTTACATGCAATGTAAGTATGTAGCTAGCATATTTACAGTGGAAGATCAGGAAGAAAGAAAACCAGATTCCAAGCGATTTTTCTCGATTTTTCCCTACCGAGTGTTACCGATCATAAATCTCGAGAGATGATCGTGTAATAAATCTGAAGTAAAAATTCGTGGTCCAATTTTTCGAAATAACTGACGATAAACCATAGTTCAGTAAGTGACCATGCAATGTAAGTATGTAGCTAGCATATTTCGAATACCACTCGAGAAATAACATTTGTGACTCATTGGGGGGGGAAAAAACTCGCAAGTTATTTCAGAGCACGATGACATTAGGCTGTGAATAAAAATTTGTTTGATCAATGGCCAGAAAGGCGACCGTGTCGTGAAATTCAAACGAAAAGGACAGCCCGGTACGAATAGGATCGTGAACGGATTATTTGCGTGTTTACATCGAATAAAGAAGCTAATCCGAAACTATCCGAAGCTCTCAAAGATCTCAAACAGGGGAACTACTCCTTGATTCGACTATAATTGCATTGCATTGAAAAGTTTCGTCTCTATTTTCAGTATCAATTCGATAACAATTGAAACGTTACATTTTTCAAAAGGAATTTCAAGTTGATCGTACATTAAGCTTTGATACGTTTAATCGTTTCTATTTTTAAACATGATCGATAAAAAATTCCAATAAATCAACTCATTCTTGCTGTTCTTTTAACGCGCGAGGAAACGAAGGTTTGAAATTCAAATGTTGGAATGCCGCCATTTTTTTGAAATTTCCGACATTGCTTGCCGTTGAATTTCATGGTATAACTGATATTAATTGAAAATCAGCCATCGAGAGACTTCGAAATTTTAATTATCTTCATTTACAACGAAATTCTACAGAAACTCTTGATTCTGATATAGATACGCATAGATACGTACATATATGCGGAGAAGGTGATACTAAAAAGTCTTACCGACGCTCAAATCCAAGTAAATACATTGCATTTACAAATTTGCACATACACGCTTGAAATAGATCTGAGGATAAAAAATGAAATAATGTAATGGAAGTACTCACTTTGACTGTAGACAGCACTAGCAATGACCAACAGTGCGAGCGTTCCTCTGAGCCTCATGTTCATGTCCTTTTCCGTCTTCCTCGTAAATTTCAGTCTATTCCCAATATATTATACCACTTGAACTCGCTCACTTTCGATTCTCGAAGTCGCCGATATTAATCGCAGCGCGTCGATTAACGATGAAACGGAACCGCGCAATGTTCATTGGACTGTACAACGTTCGTCACGTACAGTCAATCTTCTTTTCAATTGTCAACGACGAAATAATACGTTTCTCATTCATAAGATACAAGGGAAGGGGGAAAGAGGGCTAATGCGACGTGTACTCGTCGGAAGTTGAGATCAGAAATCAACGTGGACGAAGAGACGAGACTGTAAAAGCGCACGCCTTTCTTCGGCAAACGTGACTCTTCTCTTTCTTTCTCCCTTATACCCTCTCTCTTGTTCCGTCCCTCTGAATGGTGCACCGTGAACCGGAGCGTGCAGCACTTTCCACGAGGAACGCGATGAAATACCGTTTGATACCTCTGTTCCTTCTTATATAGTTTCTTGCTTGCCTTTTACGATACTATCCAGCGATATAATACGCGGATCGCACGATTGACGTTTCAGGCTGACGAGAGGAGAAATTTTTTGTCCAATCTCTATTACTTCTTTTTTCCCTCTGTTTTTCGGATTGTTATTCGATGTTTTTTACTTTCTCGAGCAATCGTGGACAATTTGGTACGTCGTGAGTCACTTGATTCGAGTCGTGTCCAGAGGCTCTGGCACCGAAATCGAGCCGAAAGGAAATTGGAATGAAAGAGACAATCAGGAAGTAAGCGCGACCCGCACCGTGTCGCGGTTCGCAAACGAATGCCAGTGAAGTTGCCGCTCTTCCGAATTCCGTGACTACATAGGTGTGCGTGCGCCGTATCCCTCCCCCTTCCCCCCACCCCTCAACTTGCCGATCCGTGTAAATTTAGTTATCCCCACTACCGCTGATTCTCGGTTGTGCGCACCATCTTCCCCCTGTTATAAATACACCGCCGGTGTGCAGCATTCGATTAGGAATGGGTCCGATCTGATTTCAGGCTTCTTTAATTTATAATCTTGCGTTTGAAATGGAATCTCGAGCCCTTTGTGCAGGTTATTTCTTTGAAAACAAAGAAAAGAAATAGAGTAAGAAGGAGCTTTGGAAAAGAAAGAATTGCGCGAGCAATTGTTACGTGTCGCAAGGATGCAGGTTAGTAATTGAATATCGGAAGTACCAACGATTGGAATGAAAAATCTATATGAGGAATATCGAAATGAATGTAGATAATGCTACAGAGAAATTACTGCGAAAGTGTTGAATCGGTAATTTTGATCAGTTTTAATTGCTAATTCTTTCAGTTTATAAAGAGAAATTGACAAAAGTCTCCACCGCATTGTAATCTAAGTTCGCAGTACGAATTCGAAGGTTAAGGAACACTCCGAATGCGTAAACGTTGAGGTTATCGATCTTCGTAGGTAGACGATTTTTTTCGTAATATTTCATCCAATCACATTTAATATAATTTTCTTGTTATTTCCAGGATTATTTTAAATATTTTTAAATTCTATGTGTAACGCACATTGAAACATTTCAATATCTCACAGTGATCACTGTTTCAACTCCTACGTAAGTTTCTTTCATAATTCTAATTTGATATTTATTTACGTTGTTGTAACGTGTTATGGTAATAAATAATAATAATTTTTTTTAATGCCATCTCGAAATAAATTTCAATAGATGTCATCGAACTTCTTGCGAAACATTGATTTTAAATTTGTTCACTTGTAGATTTCAAAGACGACGATCTCGCGTAGACAATCGTTTCGAGCAAGATGTTGCACATGCGCAGCTAGCTTAATTCCGTTCCTACTTTTTACCGGTCTCGAATCCGGTATATCTTCACTTCCTTTATCCCCACTGTAGTATCTAGCTGAGCGCGTGTGCGGTCGACACGTCAATTATATCTGAATCGGAGGCGACGTCTCGTCGTGATTACACCGCAAAATGAAAGTAACCTGGCTTTTCGTTAATGGGTTAAAGATTCAGACCTGTTTGCATCATTTTCCACCATTATGATCATACGGTAATCGTTGTAGATAAATTCGAAGCCTTGATAGCAGACAATGAACCCATTTCCATAGAAGATTGTTGCATTTTTGTTCATTTAATTTGAGCTTATCTTAAGTGCAAAGTGCAACATCATGCTAATTATTGAACATAATAATCTATTACTCGTACTTAGCACATGTATGTATATTTTTCTAGTGCAATGTACTGTTCCAAATTGGCACAACGAATCTTAATCGAGGAAACAAGCAATATTTCAGATGAAGTTAATACTACCTATATTATAATTATATATAATGTATAATATTACGATATAATATGTATTTGTTAAATTGATCTGATGAATTAATGTAGTAAATTCCATTGCATCATGATGATTCAACCATCTGATTGAGAAATTAAGTGGTTTTGTTTCTCATGTTTCAGTTCTAAAGGAACGAAGAATTATCCGCAGGGAATACTAAGTACTGAGCTGACTTTCTCATCTAATCAGAGAGAAACAAAATTGTGTGACGTAATATCGAGGTGTTTCGCACAATTCGTTCGCAATACACCGTTTTATCGTTAGCTGTGGGGAACAGAAGCGTAGGACTCCGCGATTTATGAATGATTCGGAGGAGTGAATGAACAGGGTCGACGCATGCGCACTACCGGTCAGATTCCATTCCCATTCCGATCTCGCCTCTATTCTCACTGCTTTATCCTTTTGCCGCACTCCACGTAGGTACCGTGAACGAACAACAGCTGTAGAATTTATAAAAAGATCTGTCCGACTGTCGGGGCCCTTACCAAGGTCTCCACCATTGTAGTAAAAGGGAAAAGGAACGCGCGTTTCTTTCACCGTTATGGAAATATTTACACACCACATACAGAGACCAATCCATGCCAGGGTAAATTAAACGGCTGTCGGCCTTTGTATTTTCATCAAGCGACGAAATATGATTTTTCCTGGCGCTGATAACAGTTGAGATACTGTTACTTTTCCCACATACACTTTTTGCCGGACTGTCCTAAGTAATCAACTTCTTTTTTATTACACAGTGGCTATATACGTAACGTTGAATCAATAGAAAAGGGAAGAATGAAAGAGAGACAAGTTCCTGTTTTTAGAATTTTTTAGTAATAAATAATAGAGTCTTTTTATGCAATAATTTACCAACTGATCATATTTATGACATTGACATTGAAATTGTCGTAAATTGTAGATTGTTCTTTTTCATAAAATTATTGAACGTATTTTCAGTTGGAAAAAGCAAGAACTTCAGATACGATCGCACTTGACGGACTTTACCTTTAGAAGATCACTATCTTTTGGAAACAGTCACCGTACAATTTCCCAGAATCGGCTACACGATTGCATCGTTGGTATTCAACGGCATATTGCCATAAATCAAACAACTGTATCCACTTTTTTTTTAAAGGAACAACTTTAATAGATTTTCCAGAATGAGATTAGATACGTATCGACATCTGGAGACTTAAATCTGCAATTTTTCGAATTTGCAAAATTAAATTATATTTACTGGTACAAAAGTGTTTTTCTGATATATTAAACTTTCTACGTTGGAAGTAAAAGTAATACATAATAACAATTACCGATTTGCATAAATTCTGTGCATCTTGAAGAAAAAGCATTTGTAATGCATGTAACAATCATAATAATAAGTTACAACCATGAACGAAGATTTTCCACAGTCAAAAGGTGACAAAGCTACTGAATATTGAACAAACGAGAGGATTGTAAAGTTATGGTCTGGTTTATTTATGAATGTATTTTCTCTTAAACAGCATTCACGTAATTTTCTTCTGCCATCGCAACTTTCGATCGTAATTTCTCGATATTCCAACCGGCTGATTTAATCTGAGTACAGGTCGTTCCAAAGAACGTGAGAAAAATAGAAAGTATATAGTTAATCTTTTTCCTGTAGAGCTTCAGGACTACGTGAATTTTCAGTTAAATCCACATTTTACGAATCGCTCTGTAGATAGATCTTTGTCAAGTTCTCATGTAAATTTTTAAATGCAGAAGATTCAAAAAATGTTAATTTTCGAAAAACCGTGACAATATCACTTGCATCTTAGTGATCACTTAATATGACACTTCATTGTAGAATCAAACAAAGCAGTCGTTCCAGATTATTAATTATTTCAGTAAATTTAAACAGGCAATCAAAAACAATTTAAACGTGACTAAGATCGCAATGTTTTTTGCGGAAAATTTGGACAAACAAACGGTATTAATTAAGCAAATACGAAACGTGATATGCAACAATTACAATTTAATGGGACCAGGTCACGGCGAAGAGCGCACTGCCAACATAACTGTTTATTAAGGAACTCGTCGCCCACGTTAATTGAGAAGTTACTGTCGAATTGATAGTACCGACGTAAAATAACCTTCACCGCAGCCGAAGCATTCTAATTAGTCCTGGTCTCACGACAATTAAATGAGAAATGTTCGGGAACACTACACGGTGTAATGTAGTATCAACTGTCGTGATTTTTACTTTTATGATAATTATACTCTTCTTTCGTCAATCTATTTTATTCAAAGAAAAACACTGAATCAATCACGATTTGTACTTTAATGACTAATAATTATTAACATACCACAAAAGTCAATTTGCTTTTATCAAACTTAGCCTTAAACAATTATCAATTGATAGAGCAATTCATTCACTGTTCTGCGTGTTTGCAGGTTTTATGTTCAAGACAAATGTCATAGCAGCACTTTTCCCATTTCTCGCAATCCTTATCATCGTTGCAAAGAATTGGCGGCGGTAAATGCCAATCGTAAGTTCGTGCACAATGAGTTCTCAACGGTGGACAATGGTGTTTTTCGGGTTCTTCCTCACGGACGTATATTTCCGGCCAGACGAAGTCGATTAGTGGAGGTTCAGCGGCGATCGTCAATGAATGGAGGAAAAAGTGCCAGATGTATTCCAGCCAACTCTCAGCTTTTCCGCTTGGACAGCAATAATATCGATGATCGATCGTCCTACACCAGTATCTGCAAAGTTGTCCGTGGCCTTTTTCGTGAACTTTCATTGCGCAAACGTAAATGGCGAAACAAAGTACCACGATGAATCTGGACATCCTGAAATGCTGTTGTATTCTCATTAAGGGACCGTAGATATTCGTTTTACAAGTACTATAAAAATTACAGGTATGACAATCCAGATTGCGATATCGGTTTGCAGATTCTCTGTTGAGAACAGTGAAGAGAAAGTTACGAAAACGGAAATTATAATATAGGTACGTAAAAAAATATTCCTACATATCAAGCAGTTCAACAATGCAATTTTTTTAATAAGAAAGATAGAAATTTTTCTGATACGTTTGATCATTTTCAGCCTTCAAAGAGTCAGAGTGTGTTTGCTACTTACTTGGATTCCGAGTTCCGTCTAAAAGGGACGCTGCAGCGGACATCCTTATAAGTGTCGGAAGAACTTCTCTTAGTTAAACTTCAGTCACGGAACATTTATAAATAATCGCCGCACAATGAGAAAAACGTCAGAAGTCTCATTAGAAATCTCATTCGACGAAACGTAGAAGCGACATCGTTATGAATTCAGTGAAAAGAATAAAAATTTAGCAATCATTTGAGAAAACCACTTTCCATAGAAAGCAGTACCGCACATAAATTGTTTCTGTATTGTTTCCGTTTAGAATAAAGATATTGCCAGGCGCAAGTTTTATAGAAATAGTTTTCTCGCATGAGAGGATCGCTTGAAAAGAACACGGTGAGTAATTTTCAAATTCAATAATTAATTCTACATTAAATACATCGCGTCGTGTTAAATATTTTCTTGCAAAAATTTCATAGATTCATCATCTGCTTTTAGGGAATTTACGGTGGTTTTATTCTTGAACAAACGTTCGAATACTTTCGTGAACCACTATTTGAACAAATAATAAGTTATTCCCTTTTCAATCGTCTTAGTCACCAAGCGACATCGAGATCAAAAAATAAAAGAACGATCCTGTCAGACTCTTTTTGCGTATTCTTCGTATATATGAATTACATACAATTTATAACATTGTGTAAAATATCGATTTTAGAGCGATTCAAGTGTATCTGCATTAGATAGTGCATCCGGCCAATACCAATCGTCTAGTAAACTACCACTATATATCACTGTTAAGTTACTAAGAAGTTTATACCGTGTAAAAAAGACTAGAAACGTTTTAAAATCGAACGAACATTTGGTTTGTAAGAAAATTCTATTTGTTGTTAATACATAACATCTTAAAATATGTGGAGAGTGTATAAATTCAGAATTTTAAAAGAAAAGAATCACGACTTTGACAAATTGAATCGAATAACAAAAAAAAAAAAGGTATAAATAAAAACGGTAATACTTAATAAAACTAATATCTACGACTCGACAATTGTACTTTTAAAAAACAAAAAGAAAATCTCATTGTCGTACCTTCCGATTATTTCAGGCGACAAAGAGAAAATTTTGATCTGCTTGATCCCGAAATAAATGTTCGATTTGCATAGAAACAAAAGTCGAGTATCGAAACAAAGAGACGAAGAATTCTAAATTTATTGAAATTCTTTAATCGCGTTTTCAACGAAAAACATCGGGATAAAAGTTTTCCCCGTTCTGTAACGTAGTAACATCTAACGAGACACGTTGCCAATTTTCACGAACGAAATCGCAACGACTATTCTACAAAAGAAAAGAAGCCGTTCGTTCATTGTTATATTTTTGTTCTCCGTACTGCGCAGTTTCAAAGGAATAATTAAACGGGGGATAAAGGTAGAATCCTTTGTACGTTCATTCAATCAGATGTACGCATAATGGAAAGTTGGCCGAGGATTGGTCGAAAGCGTGGAGCCACGGAGCCACGGAGCCAGAGTGTTCATAATGACCTTAAGCCCTGTTCACATCGTGCAGCCTCGATAACGCATCGGTGAGTTTCTCGTAGCGTTTCTAGACGCATGTGTCGTCGTCGTCGCCGACACATAATAAAGAACAGTTACGAATAATTACGGAGCGTCCTATCACCACGTCGACTATAATACCGTCGGCTAGCGAACGAATCAGAGAAATCCGGTGGAAATTACAGGGAGAGACTTATCGCACGGCGTGTAATAAGTCGGCTCTTATTGCGCAGCTCGAGAATGCGAGCGCACGATTTTAAGGAATTTCTGGAGGAAAGATGCGAGTCAGCTAACAGTGGTTAGCAGTGTTGCCTTGTCCCGTGAGCCTTGTCTATAGTGATATATACGAGAGTGTGCGTACACAAGCAAGCCAGTGCGGTGCATATTCGGTGTACGATAAAAATCGTTGCTCGGCGGAACCTTCTAATACCCGTGGTATACGCGAGGTGTGTTGTGTGTAGTGTCCCGTGAAGGTCGTGAACTTTTTATCAAGATCATTCGAGAAGCTCGCGCGCACGAGAAAGCGGAGCACGGGGAAAGAGCAAGAGGTTTTTAAAAAGAGAAAAAAGGGGAAAGGTGGACGATCCTCCGCGAAAAGCCTCGGTAAAATGGCGGTGATCGGTACTCCGATTGGCGCTGAGCGATAGAAGAGGATCGCTGCTCCCTATTCACGCTCGCCAAGTTTTGTTTTGATCCTCTAGTTCGGCACCTATCCTCGCGGAAACCGGCCGATCCACCTTCACTTCAAATCATCCGGTTTTACACTTCTCCGTCTCGGGACACCATCTTTTCTTTTCTTTTCTTTTCTTTCTTTTCTTTCTTTCTTTCTTTTTTTTCTTTTTTGATCTTTCTTTTCCCTCTTGCCAATTATTACGAAATTAACAACGGCGTCCCTATTGACCGTCTCAGTGAGGTGATACAACCGTAATCGAGGACGATCAAGGTGGTTGAGGGGAAACCCACCGACGAATCGGTTTTCCACGGCCCGTGATGCCGCATCGTTCCGACCTCGAATTCATCGAAAGGCCACACGACAAGGACGACTCTATCGAATCCTTGTCGGCTTATCTATAGGTGAGTCCCGTGCCACGAGTGCATCTCCGCTTTCACCGTTTTTTTACGCGTTACCTCGCTTCTGTTTTTTTCTCCCATTGTTCTCGAGTTCGTTCGTTCGTTCGTTCGTTCGCTACTTCGCCACTTGTCAATTTCAAACTGGCAGGCATAACTTTGAAACGAGGTTTTTTTTCACCCCCTTCCCCCCGGACGGAGTGCCGTCCGTTTGTTATTATTTTGCACGAAGCCGAGAACGAAGCCTTAAGTTAGGTTAGGCCCTAGAAACCGATGACTTTGCATCTTAACGAGACACAGCCTGTTTTCGTTCTTGTCGTCCTTCTAACGGTACGAGCTTCTCGAATATCAAACATTTTCACCGACAAGCCTTCTCACCGTTTCGTTTTCCAGGCAAATTTCCTTTGTTTATCCAGATTGTTCGCTCTTCGCTCTTCTTTTGCAATCGACGCGATTCCCTTATATAGATTCATCGAAAAATAACCACGCAAGTACGACCGCGGTGTGTTTTGTCGCGATTTGTCATGTTTTCAAGGCTTATCGAGAGAATTGCTATTTGCTGCTCTGCAAATCGAACGTCGTGTCACATTCGACCTGTGCTCTCTGTTTTATGCGTCTTTTCAATCGATACAAATTTCTGTGCCGTAACATCGGGGAATTTTTTGGTCAAACGCACAACGGAAGGAAAAATTATCGATTCAAAGATATTCGCGTATTAATGATAATGATTCTATTTCTGGCGTTTGCATTGCCTTTGAAAAGCCATATGGACGATTTTTTTTAACTGATACCAAAAAATTGGAGCAGTATTTTTATTTCGTGTCATTTCGTTGTTTTGACGAAATTTTCTTTTTTTTTTCTTTTTTTCTTTTTTTTTTTTTTTTCTTTTTTTTTTTTTGTTTAGCGAACTGACGAATTCTTTGTGACTCTCGCGTGGAGTAAGAATTTCACAATAAAGACAATTCTCGTGCAATGTAAGGAAAATTTGTGAAACGCTCCGATATCTGTTTTCTAGAAAATTAATGTTTCGTGCAATTGCAAAACATAACTCCAATTGTGAAAGTATGAACTTCATTAACATGATTATATTTATTGATCGGTAAATATAATAAGACAAATATTATATAAGTTGGATCTTTTTATTAATGACATAATGAAAATTATTAACGGTGAAAGGATGAGATCAAATATTATGTAACAATTGACACTGATTTTGATAGTGTGATTAATTTTCAAAAAAAAATATAGAGAGATAGACTAGTTGAAATTGTATTATATTATATTTACATTTTACGAAGATTGTACCAGTATTTTATAAATGTATTACAAAACGATGTTTCAGATTTTAAATTCTTAAAAAGGAACCTTCAATCTGCCAAAATGAAAATTGATCGGAATAGATTGAGAAAGTACACATCAGAAGCGGTATGTATTATTTTAAAGACATACATTTGAACATGGATACGTTTCTTACCAGAAATGCTGAAGAATATGCTGAATAATATTTATACGAACCGATAAATTTTTAGCCGGCAAAATGTCAGGCGCTTATAAACAAGCTACGCTCGTGCTCCCATGCAGAATTGCTAGAGGAGCTAAAGCAAATAGATGCATGGACTTTCGGTAAATGTGAACTGTTTCATTGGGTTGATGTGTTAGATCTGAGTGACAGCATTTTGGAAGAAGCTGCAGCTAAAAGTCCAGATAATCCATGGGAATTAGCTTGTGATCTTCCTCAAAATAGAGAGGTATATATAATTTTTATGCCGTTTATAAATTGTTATTCACAACAAGTCTTATACGTATAAATATTTTTAAAAAATGATTAAAATGATTAAGAACTCTGTTACGTGTTTATTTCACTTTTTATAGGCAAAAGAACTTCTCCTTTGGGTTCTCCATCTTACAACATTATTAATTGAACACTCATACTCGCGACATTTGTACAGCAGTATGGAGCATCTAGTGACTTTGCTATCAAGCTGTGACATGCATGTTGTCCTTGGTGTATTAAATATTCTCTATATGTTCAGTAAACGTAGCAATTTTATTGCGCGTTTAAACAGTGACAAAAGGCAAGCTTTATTAAGTAGACTCACTCTTCTGGCAGAGGTAAGACAAATGTACTACAAATTCAATGATTGGTATTTTATTAGAATACTAGAAGTTTTAAATGTCTTCAATGTCATTTTAGAGTTGGGGTGGTAAAGAAAATGGATTTGGCTTAGCAGAATGTTGCAAAGAATATCCTGATAAGGTAATTAAAATGCCAAAAGCAATTATTATCTTCAAAATACATGTTACGATATATTATAATCTTCTGTTTGAATTTTTTCAGCCACTTCCAGCAAGTGCCACAACATTGCATTTTGAGTTCTATGCAGAAAATCCCACAACAGATACGAATTCGACGTCAACTACTGGTACAAAGAAATCTGGACAGACGAATTTTGTAACGTGTATACATATAGAAAACGTGGACAAATTGGGTAAAACTCCAGCACAAATTATGAATGATTTGTTAAAAGTTAATAATGTACCCCAAGATCGACAGGTGAATGTCACTTCTATCAATATTTAACAAACACGATTGTTTAAAATATTTGAATCCATTGTTTTCTTTCCTTTTTTTAGATTGCGTTGTTCACACATATAAGACTGGCACACAGTTTCTCTGACTACCGAAGACGATTGCAATGTGTGCACGCTCGGCTACAAGCATTATCCATACTTGTATATAATAGCGAACTTGAAGAAAATGCACATAGTTTGCTACATCCTGGGCTTTTAGAAGAATTAGTTGAATTATTGGAACTTCCACACGCACATCTTGTTGAATTACGGGCAGCTGCACTACGAACTCTTACTAGTATTATTCACTTAGATCGCAATCCACATTTTCCAAAGTAAGTGAAAACTGCAGCATCGTATCGAAACAAATATCTTTCTTTTCTTTCATTTTATCTCTCGCGAAATTTTACTTTTTTTTACTCGTTTACTTATGGATAATTGTTTTAACAATCTTGTAGAAAACCAAGTTCAAGATTAAATATGATAATCGACGTTACTGGAGCTAATTCGTATCACGGATTTTTTCCCGTATTAATACGCACGTGTATTTCAACGTTAATTTCTCCACAACCTGAAGGACAACCGTTTCCTTTATCGCTTGCGACAGCACTCTTCAGCTTTCTTTATCATCTTTCGAGTTACGAAGCAGGTTGCGAAGCTCTCGTTAGTTGTGGAATGATGGAAAGCTTGTTAAAAATAATGAATTGGCCTGGTAGTGAGTTTGAACATTTAACGGTAAGATTCTTTTATAATTGTACAAGATTCTTTTACATTTAATTGCGTGGAACTTCTGTAGTCAACCTCTCATGCTCTCTTTTTACAGTTTGTAACAAGGGCAGTTCGTGTTATAGACTTGATAACAAATATAGACATGCAGGGATTCCAAGCTCACGGTGGTTTGGCGAGTTTTATTAATCGACTCGATATGGAAGTGAATGTTTGCAGAAAGGAACAACCTTTCGAGATAGAACCGATACATTATCAGGATAATTCACAAGCCACTCGTGAAAGATCTATGGATCGCGATGAAAATTCTACGTCTTCACGCACGTACGATGAACGCGAGGAATCTTCAAATCCTATGGAATTTTCAGAAGATGAGAACATGAGTTCAAAAACCGATGACAAGAACGAACAAATGCCAGATTATTCAGCTGGAAAAACGGGGAAAACCTGCCTACCACAACGAGTTACACTTTTGAAAGCGCTGTTGAATTTTATTAAAAAGATTATCCAAGATCCCACATTCTCCGATAGTATTAGACATGTTATGGAGGGTACTTTGCCCTCTTCTTTGAGACATATTATTAGTAATTCAGAATATTATGGTCCATCTCTGTTCCTCATTGCAACAGATGCTGTAACGGTATATGTTTTCCAAGAACCATCTTTACTATCGTCTTTGCAGGATAATGGATTAACCGACCTCGTATTACATGCTTTGTTGATTAAAGAGGTAAGCAAATTTATCATTTTTATCAGTTTTAAGTATTCTACTATGGAATATATTATGGAAAAATTTAATGATGTTCCGGTATATCGGTGTACAGATTCCTGCTAGTAGAGAAGTTTTGGGGTCACTGCCTAATGTGTTTAGTGCTTTGTGTTTGAATCAACGTGGACTAGAATCGTTTGTAAAACGACGTCCTTTTGAACGCTTGTTCAAAGTGTTATTGTCTCCGCTTTACTTACCTGCGATGAATCGACGTCGAAGCACAGATCCTTTGGGCGATACAGCTTCGAATTTAGGTAATGCAATGGATGAATTAATGAGGCATCAGCCAAGTCTGAAAGTCGATGCAATTGCTGCTGTTATAAAGGTATTACATTTTCTTTCTCTTCATACATATATATTGTATTCTTTGTACGTAGCTTTATGCAATATTTACAAAGCCTAGAATCAAGTATGAATTACTACAACAGTGAGACATGAAGTAATTAAATTATTATTCTTTTTTGCGTAGCTATTGGAAGAACTTTGCGTATTGGGTTGTGATCCTCGTTACATATGCCTGCAAGCTGAAGATAAATTCGACAATTCTCAATCGACTACGACTACTGGAAATCGCCAGTCCTCTGGACAATCGGTCGGAGTAGGAGTTGGGGACTCCAGTGGAGGAGGAGGCGGTGGAAGTGGAAGTAGTAGCGACGAAGAAGAGGAAGACGAAGAGGAAGCCAGTACAAGTTCTCACCCACAACGCGAGGAACAGTGTTCGTCGTCCACTGCTCAGCCAGTTCCACCACCTCAGCCTAGGGAAAAGACTCCGATAGCTTTAATGGAATATATACAAAATGTTACAAAATTTGTTGACGCTATTTTAAGCAACAATTCAACGGACGATCACTGCAGAGAGTTCGTTGCCCAAAAAGGTCTCGTGCCGCTTCTGTCAATTTTAGGACTACCGAATCTTCCTGTCGATCATTCCGTTGCGCAGACAGCGCAGGCTGTGGCGACAGTTTGCAAAAGTATTTTAAATCTCGCACACGAGCCACTAGTCCTCAAAACTGGCTTGTCCCAGTTGAATGAAGTTTTAAATCTGTTGAAACCACTGTACAACTACATGGAAGCTCCAGGAGGGTCTGTCTTGTTACACGAGCTTGTCAATGCTCCGAATTTGGAAACAGCCTTTACCAGTGATACGGCGACGCCGTTGCTTCATGCTATGAATGCTGCTTACGGATATATAATAATGTTCGCACAAGTGTGCCGTACCAGTCAGAGCGAAATCAGAAATTTGGCTATGAATCATTGGGGCTCAGAGCTCGGCCTGACTGTCCTCAAGGGCTTGTCGGAGTTGTATACAGCTCTGATTTGGGAAAGCACAGCGTTATTAGCACTCACTACGGAAGATTTTATCCCGGCTGGTTGTGACTTTGGGAAAGAAGACATGGATAAGTTAATACGTCCCGAATCAACCAACGAGGGCGAAAGTTCTGGTTGGTCTGGTGCTGCTTCCTCTGATATGGGGAGCAATGGAATGACTACAGCCATGGAAGCTCTAAGTACAGATCCACCCCCTGTTCCTATGGAAGTAGACGAGAAACCAAGCGTTAGTACGGGAAGGATATCTCCAAACTCTCATCGAATTACATACCCTAAGCACTTGCTAGGACTCACGTCTAAAATGGGCAGAGCATTGGCAGAACTCTTTGCCATACTCGTAAAGGTACACAAAATTCCCAGCTTAAACGTTACATGTTATCTTAAATGTCGCGTTGCGTTTTTCTTTTTAATAATTGTTAAAATCTGTTCAGCTTTGCATGGGTTCTCCAATTAGACAACGCAGAGGACAACAAGTGCCTCCAATACCAGCTCTTCCTTCACAAGCATCTAGAAGCGTAGCGACTGCGTTAAATTGCGTATTAATTCGTGGATTATCGTGGGACAAATTACCGCCGTCAACCGTACCAAAGCTTCAAGTGACCTTTTTGATGTGTACACTGAGTTTCGTGTCTCCCGCGCTATTTGACGAAAAGGGATATCCGTTTCATCTGATGCTCCAAAAATTTGTCAAGCTAGGCGGGCAAAACGCATTTTTCGCGTAAATAAACTTAATCTCTCAAAGCCTCTTTCGTACAAGTTTATACGAAACAGTTTCAAATAACGGGATGTTATTGTAAAATTTTAGCGCTTTCCATTGGGTATTATCTGGAGGAGGACAGTTTCCACTGTCTGAAGGATTAGAACACCCGAATTTGCCTGACTGTACCGGAGAATTCTTAGATGGTTGGCTCATGATCTTGGAGAAAATGGTAAACCCCAAGACACTGCTCGATTCGCCGTACGTTGTTTCCTCAAAATGCACTGGAATATACAAGGTGTACGAAACATTCGATCCTATAAAATATCTCACGGACATTCATAAGGTTAGTTTTGAATAGTAGTGCGTAGGTATAACTTCCAAATATGCCATTGACCAATTACATTTGTATTTTCAATTAATTATAGGAAGCCTTCGAGGCAGTGATGTTAATGTGGGGAAAGAAACCTTTGAAAAATTACGGGGTTCACATGACAGAACTTATATTATCCATTTTACGACATATTCTACGAAGTGAGCAAATCATTAAGGTATATATATATATATATATGTATATCTCAACTATCTCTGTAAAACATACAAGCCTAAAGAAGTATCACAATTATTCAAACGCAATTTTTATTTTTGCAGGAACACGCTGAAAAGGAGGAAAACAATGAAGGGGGTGTTAGTGGCAGTAGCAGTGGAACTAGTGGAATTGGTAGGAGTGGAACGATATCTGATCGTAGAGAAGAACCAGAAGCAGATGTAAATTCGGAACATCTCAGACAGTTAATGGACATGGGCTTCAGCAGGGCTCATTGCATAGAAGCTTTGCTCCATACGTTAACGGTTGAACAGGCCACTGATTATCTGTTAAGTAATCCGGCTACGTTACGTAGATCGGACGTGCCAACGAGTGACGTAAGCGGACAGGATCTGATAATGGACCTGGAGTTGGTAGACGATGATCAAATAATGCACGCGATAGCAATGTCGCTTGGTGAAACGACGGAAACGCGAAAAGTTTTCAGCGGGGAAGAGTCTACTGCGCGCGAAGCTACCACCATTACGGAGAGTATAGACAAATTCACGCAGAACGCGTTGAGCCAGTGCCTGAATTTGTTGGACCTCATGCCTGACACGGTATACAGAATCTGCGATTTACTGGTCGCCATTGCCAAAAGAAATGGAGACGAATGGCGTGATAATATGTTACGGCAGCTGATGAAAGAAATTGGCAGCCTGGTGGATTATTTGATCGAGGTTGCCGAGAGCAACGATCCGAACGCTGGAGTGAAATTAGTAGAATGCAAAGAGGCTAATAAAGTTACTGGACGTATTTACCTGTACACGATGTTTTTCGAGGGAACGTTCCAGGAAATGCGAGTACCCTGCGCTCAGGTTGTGGAAGAGTACGCTATTTTGAACAAACTCGTGCGTTTGCTAGTGGTGAGCGAGGGTCCATTGACAGCGAGTAAAAATAAGATCACGAAAGAGGGTAGCAAGGACGCGTCGTCCGCGAAAACTAGGAAATGGCTTGCACCTTTATTGTTGCTGATCGAACGTTTAGAGAAAGTGGCGGTACTAACAAAGAGGAAAGAACTGATGTACAAGGTAACAACTAGGATGTGGAAGTGGTTCGATCTGAGCACGGGAAAATGGAATCTATATTCTCCGGTGAATAATCGAATAATTAACGATGCATACTGGGCTGGTGAATCGAGTACCAGAGTAACGTGTAACAGACGACGATACGTGATCAATTTCTCTTGCATGACTCAAACTAACGAGGAGAGCGCTAACAGAAGACCCATCACGATGGGCTTTAAATTGCACACCGGAAACGAAGATGGTGCTTCTGACTCGAATATGGACACCGATGAAAATCGTGTGGAGGATAAACGGAACACAGTCCTGCAAGGATTAGATCCTAGTATGGCTCCAAGCATCATACGTGCCTGTGTGAGACTGATGGCCATTCCAGTGGATCGAGACGCTTTACACGCGGCCATGAAAGTTTGCCTGCGACTTACAAGGGACTACGAAAACGCCGGGATATTTGTACGCGAAGGTGGCGTGAAACTTCTCCTGGAAATGTCTCAGGCGAGTAGTTTCATTGGATGCATAACTTTGAGCACCCTGCTGATAAGGCATGCTTTGGAAGAACCATGTACTCTTCGATTAGCCATGGAGAAGGTAATCCGTAGTCGCACTCAGGGCAATATTCCTCCAGCGTGCAAAGAGATCTTGTTCATGACGCGTCAGATTAACAGCGCTGTTTGCCGCAATCCAGAAGTTTACAGAGAGGTCTGTGAAAACATTTTAAGAGTTGACATACGACTGTTGGGAAAAGAGGACGACGACAATAGATTAATCGTAAAAGCACTTCCACCAAGTCATTCGTCAGTGATGCCAATGGTAGAGAAAACCTCTATATCTGTTGTGAAGGATCTTCTGAATGCTCTTATAAAGCCCATGCCGGTTGTTTCTGACGAAAAATCGTCGACACCAACGAGGAGTCCGGAGAAGAAGGCGGCCTATTCCAACGTGGGAGGGTCATCTTCTCGACGAGATGTTCTCAGAAATAACACAACCACACCGAATGATACTATCGAAGACGAGGACCAAGTCTCTCAAATAATACCGATGAAGATTTACCCAGACAACAGCAGTAACAGTAAAGTGGAACCGGAAGAGGCAGAGAAACCTTTGCTGACAAAGTCAGCTATTCTAAAGATTCTCGCGGAGAGCGTTCGCTCATACAGCGCAGTGGCAAGTCTGATCACCGAGCACGTGTATCGAGGAGGACAGAGTGAAATGGTACCCGAATATACGACAGCTCTTGCTTTCCTTCTAGACAAGCTTTTGCCAATGTCACCGGAGAATTCAACCGACAAACAATGCAGCAGTATGGCGAGAATGTTGATAGCTGCTATTGCCTCTTGCAACCACTCTCCAGATGTACAAACCACTTTGGTGACTGAAGTGAAAGCAGCCTTAACGAGAACCTTGGCACTCCCCGAAAGCACTGAGAAGCACGCACAGCTTCAACTGTTGGTTGGTTTGATTTCCACGATGATCGATAGTTGTCCACCAACTTCCTACAATCAATTGAGAACCTCCTTAAAGATGCATCAGTATAACAATGTCAATTATATTGTCAGAATCATGCTGAGGAAAGGGATAATTACTGATCTGGCTAAGATTCCACACAGTTTGGATCTTTCAAGTCCAAACATGGCTGCTACTATCAATGCAGCCCTAAAGCCATTGGAAACGCTATCGAGAATCATAAATCAACCAATGCCAGGAGCTGTTAACAGTAAATTTTCTAAACCAAAAAGTAGAACGGTTCAGGAGGAACCTATCGGAGAACAAACAGGGACTACAACGTCTGAGGCGACGCATGCTGTTGGGGAGGAAACGAATGAAGACGCAGAGAACACGGAGCATGACATATCTGTCACTGCTGAGAGTTTGGAACCCACTTCAGAGAGCCAAGTGCACGAGGACGAAGCTGCTTTAGAAGATATTATGGATCAGCTTCTTGAAAGGTAATCATATGTAATGTTCTTTATATTTTTGTAAAATTATTTCTAGAAAATATTAGTTTATAATTAATAATAGAAAAATTTTAATAAATACGTGTATATATATGTGTATATATATATATATATATATCTATCTATAATTTTAACTTCATATAAGCTACTGTACTTATAATCAAGTAGTGTACTATTTTCCAGGGACGGGCCGGGCGTGACGGAAGATCAGTCTTCTCGACCGCACAGGCCAATGGACATTGATGAGGAAAGTCTTGCAATACGGGATGGGGAAGCTGACTTTGATCCCACTCGAGATGCTACGGTAAGAGTTTCTTTGAATCTCTGTATATTTGTCTTGAAAGTCGCCCTTTAAAAAAAAAGCAAGAAAAACAGACTTGAAAGAAGAAATAAGATTTTTATTAAGTTTTTTCTTTTTTTGGGGGGGGGGGAATAAAAACACTAGAACATAGTGATCTTTTAATATCTTTTAATATGAAGTATAATAATATAACATAGAAACTGGATGTTTGATTAGGTCTTTATTTTCTGAAAATATAATTTTACTTTCTAGGAAGATTTGATGAGTTCTGATTCAGATTCAGACAGCAATCCATCCGACGATAATGAAGACGAGGTACAAGATGATGAGGATGAAGAGGAAGAGGAAGAGGATGACGGTAATATTATTAAATCTTATTTCTGATAGCCACTGTATTCAGCTGAACTCTCTGTGAATATTAATACGTTACCTATCAGGAGAAGAAAACGAAGAGGAAGAAGAGGAAGAAGAAGAAGGATCTTCAAATTATGAGGAAGATGGAATAGAATTTTACGAGGACGTAGGGGAAAGTGGTGTATTCCGAATGATCCCATCTACGGATCGTGACGGTAGTAGTGTTGTGATGATACGACATAATATCGATAATCAGGACAATGTGAATTCCTCGACTACGGTCACACCACGATCTAGTCTTCCATGGAGCACAACATTTCCTCTTCCTTTGGGCCTATTCGAAAGCCCTCCGATATCCGAAAGTAGTGGTGAGCATAAAATTGCGGTATACAGTGGCTTGACAATAATATTTTAACAAATTTTTCATAGAATGATAAAATAGGTAATATGGGATTTTTGTTTATTTATGCAGGTATTAATTCTCACTCGTTACTAATACCACAGAGCGGTTTGGACGCTACTAACACTAGAGGTCAGAGAACTGTACGGCCACGAAGATATCAATATCTTCAGTTACAAAATCCACGAAATCCAAATCCACCAGTAATATTGCAAAGGTAAATTAACTTGAGTTCAATATGTTTTATGCAAAAATAAAATTTTGTTACATTTGTAAATGCAGATTGTTAGGTCCGGCTGGACAAGGGTTCCCATTGTCTGCCAGTCAAGTCCTGGCCTCCAGTTTTCGGGATACACGTGTTGTCGTCATGGACAACGGTGTTGGAATATTGACGAATCAAGAAGAAGAACAAATAGACTTTGTGGTTTGTAGATTACGATTGTTAAATTTACTAAATTTATCATAGGTGTTTTTTTTTTTTTTTTAATTTATAAAAATTCCTTTAGGATCAATCTGGTTATCTTTTTGGATCTAATCTTACAAGCACTGTGAATAATACTCCTACTGCCTTACATTGGTGGATCGAAGAAAGCAAGTTATTAGATGGAGATTCTCAGACAGATTGTTGCGTCGGTAAGTTTCAATATTGAAGGGAAAGTTACAAGTGGCCATTTTTTCTTTCTTTTTTTTTTTTTTTTTTTTTTTCTTTTTAAGGAAAAGTGAATGTTGATAAAATAGAACAATCTTTTGGTTTAAGGTGTTGTACATAAATTAATTCCTGGGCTGGAAAAACGTAGGAACGCAGAATTAGGAGAGCGACGGGAGAGACGTAAAATGCAGTACACTTCTGAAAAGAAAGGTGAAAAAGATAACAAAGATGGGAAGGATCACTTAAATAATACAGAATGTATGTTGATTATAAATAATTATTTTAATTCTATTTCGCAAGTAACTTACGTGTATATTTATTCCCAATAATATTTCTTTCAGCTGGTTCTTCTACTATAATATCCATGGATGAACAGATATCAACTGCGTCGACATCGCAAAGACAAGATACGAATAATTTTGTTCCTTTTGAAACCTGCGTAGAAACTCCACGATTAGAACGTACTCTCGATGAAGATATAATTGGTATGATTTTTATACATTCATGATTCGATACGTTCGTCAAACATCATTGTATTCGTATATTTATGCAAATTATATATTAACTTTCAGACGTGACTGGTGAAATGGATGCAACGATCCAAGAAGACGAAGAACGACCCCCACCTCCACCACCGGAAGAACAACCGACTGAACCCAGAGATCCTCGAATGAGTAATCGAAATTCAGCTTTAGAACTTGCCGAGAGTATAGTGGATTCTGTGCTTGGACCTTGTGCATCTGAAGCAAGCAGATTAAGTAATTCACTTTACTTCAAATTAATTTTATATTTTAGTCATTTCTTTCTCTGATACAAATAAATATTTTTAACAATATAAATGACCCATTGCAGGACAATCTGAACGAAACATCGAAGGATCTAATACTAACGAAACATCTAGTCGACCCAATACGTCCATAGTTGTTGATTTCAGTCAGGAACCTAATGAAGACCTATTGAGAGAAAGTGATTCGTCCGAATGGATAAGGATCCTTACAGATGACAGCCAATCAAATGTCGAACGAAAGCAAGTATCTTTGCTTTGCGTTTGCATTGAAATTGCTTGAGAAATGCTCGTAAAAGTTAATTTTCTTTTTCTGATGTAGTGCGAATATACTGAATCAAGGACCTACCACTTCCGCATCTGAAAATGTTAATCCAGAAATGCCAGAACAACAACAACAGCAACAACAGCAAGAACCACCGCCACAAGAGCAACAGCAGCAGCAACAGGAGCCGCAACAATCTCAAGAACAATCGCAACAGCGACAGCAACAAAACCAACAATCCCAAGAGCAACAATTACCGGATGGCGTGGATCCTTCTTTCTTAGCCGCGTTACCAGAAGATATGCGCGATGAAGTTATTGCTGAACAGCTTAGGTGCCTATCGTGCCTACTAGATTTACGTAGTAAAACAAATTGAGGTATATTTATAATTTGATCAACTTATCATTTGTTCGAAATTGTTAAAGGCTTCAACGAATCCGACAACGAGCACAGGCAACCGTAGTTGAAGAATTAACCGGTCCGGTAGAAGTCAATCCAGAATTCTTAGCTGCTTTGCCTCCAGCAATTCAAGAAGAAGTTCTTGCACAACAACGTTTAGAACAACAACGACACGCAGCTGCAAGCGCCAATCCAGAAGATCCGGTTGACGCAGCCGCATTTTTCCAGAATTTGCAACCTTCTCTTCGACAAGCGGTCAGCGAATGAACAGAAAATCTTTTACTCGCATTTTCTCAGAATATTTCAGAACCAATTAACTTTTCACAATTCGAAATTTATATTTACAGATTTTAACTGACATGGAAGAATCACAGATATCAGTTCTTCCGCCAGATCTAGCCCAAGAAGCTCAAAATCTTCGAAGAGAGTGGGAAGCTCGAAATAGACACATAATGCAAGACCGATTTCTTAATCACGTTAGCCAAGGAAATGCTGCCTTATCCAGTATATTGCGGAATTCTAGTAGAGGTAAACAATCAATATAATCATCATGCGTTTTTACAACTTTCTTTCTTAACTATATAACTATAAAAATCTAATAATAATTAAATAACAGGTAGAGGTGGCGGTACGCGTTACGCGATTCATACCGTAGCCCAAAGAGGATGGCAGTCATGGGCACATGGTGATCCTAGCATAACGCATCACGGAGCCGGTCTACGACTCAGAGGCAGACAATTATTGGATCATGAGTCAATGGCTTGTGTATTGGTATTACTGTTTGTTGATGAACCAAAAATTAATACGTTAAGGCTTCATAGAGTTATCAGGAATCTTTGCTATCACGGTAGCACAAGGGAATGGGTAGTTAGAGCCTTACTAAGTATCATGGAAAGAAGTAACGATGAAAATAAAGATATAGCTATGGATTTTGGTGGAAAATTCAGAAGGAAAAGTTTAGTACCCATGATGCACCACGATTATTGGTAAGATATTTTTGTTATTCATTTATAAAAATATTCCAACATTTGTCGTAGAAAGCTTGTATACGTTATGTAATTTCGAATTTCTCTTAGTGCCCCCAAGATATTTGACCAAAGAAGCAATGCACAGTCATGGTTAAACATTAGCATCGATGCTGCACTTGGATGCAGAGCAAACGTTTTCCACATTGTCAGACACGGTGGCAAAAAGTCAGAGAGACAAGGCAGTAGCATTGCCATTCATCCACAAGCAGCACCTACAGTGTGTAGGTGAGTCGATTAAATTCTTCAACGATTGAATTATTCAACTCGACGGAATGGATGTTTATGAAAATTTATAGTGTAAAATATGTAATTCAAAGTTCCTGAAATGCGGTGATGTTTTTTTCAGACATACGTTAGAGTTACTAATATCGTTGGCTAAAGGTTTTCCTGGCTATTTTGTGCCAATTAAGTCAAAAGAGACAGACGAGAAAGAAAGCAACAAAGAGAAAGACTCGAGTAATAAAGAAGAAACCGGTTCAAAAGCTAAATCCACGTCGAAACCTGGAAAAAGCGATCAACCGGACTTCTGGGATATGTTATTGAAACTCGACTCGTGTGCCTCGAAGAAAGGAAAATCGGTCGCAAGATCGCATTCAAATTCAAACTTAGGAAACGATTCCGAGCATAATACGACCACGTTCGAATCCTCTGCTTTTGGTCAATTAATTTCAATGCTTAACTGGTCGGTCATTAAACGCAGCAGCCAATTGACGGACAAAGTGTTAAAATTACTGTCGTTAATTTCGATCGGATTAACGGAAGTGAATCCGTATCGTAGACAAGAAGGAAACAAGAACAAGAGGACAGATGTAAATAAAGAACAAAGCATCGCTGCGCCGGAAGAACATCTGAAATTGGCTGTACAAGTATTGACGAGCAAGAGTTGTTCCGAAGAGGGGCTCGAGGATGCAACAGCTCTGCTGCTTAATTTGTCTCATTGTCCTGATCCTACCAGACAATTAGTAATATCTTCGTTAAATTATATTTTATATATTATCTCGTATATTCTTTAGAAAGTATGTTGTCAATGATTTTGAACAATTTCTTCGCAGATATTGAAATTGCTCTTGGAAGGTGCTATGGAATTAGCTAATGTTGTCTGCGAACACATCAAAGATTTATTGATGGAATTGAAAGTTCTAAATCGTGAACTCAGACGAAATTCTATCGAAGAGCAACCTTCGACCAGTACTGGCGGTTCTCGTTGGGTTCTTTTAGATAGGTATGTACATGTGCTCCGAATTACTAGTAGTTATATTCTTTCTTCCTATTTGTTACATTAATATATATCACATCTATATTTTAATATTGCGATGTTAAATTCGTTGCAGGTTTACCAACGAGAATGTAGTTATAACTGCACCAAGTAAAGTTAAAGCCGGTAGCGATCTTCAGTTACCATCTATGGCTGCTCTTGTTAGCAAAACTTCTAGTCAGGCATTTTTCTTAAGAATACTTAAAGTGATTGTACAAATAAGGGAAGCAGTACGTTTAGCGAATAATAAGAAAACATGTATGTTTGATAATTCAATTTTTTTTTTTTTACTTGTTACTGAAACATCGTTGCAAACGTGATTATTGAATTTGTTTTTAATTCCCTTTTCAGCCAATCAAAGTTCCGAAAGTTCTGTAGATACTGGAAATACTAACCAAGCTTCAGAGTCGGGTAATTTTATTAATTTGTAATTTTATATATTCACAAATGTGAAATAATTAACAATCAACATTTATAATGTAAAATTTACAGGTGAAGACAAACTTCCATTATTAAGTGAAAGCTTAGTACTAGATCATCTATGGGAGACACTCAGCGCTTGTTTATTAGAATTGGAATATACTCCGGATCAACATGCAGTTTTAGTGTTGCAGGTAAAATATCTACATTTCCTACGTTTTGTCTTTTAAAGTCATGAATTTATACGTGTTCATTTTACGTGATTACATTTTACAGCCCGCGGTAGAAGCATTTTTCCTAGTACATTCATCGTCGAGTACTTCTCGAGATCGTCATCTAAACACAAACACAGAGACTCGCGAGGTTGTTCCTGACCTAACACCTGTTTCACCAATCTATTCGGACAATGAAGGCACGTCTCAATCAGAAGCCACTATTAATACTTCCTGGGACATACAACCTACGCCACAGAAGACGCTACCACCGGACCAACTCAAGTTCCTCAAATTTGCAGGTATGATATTAAGATGTATTATCTGTGACAGCCTGTACTAATTATTTTAGCGCAGTTAGAGGAAAATGTCAAAGAAAGGAAATGAAGGTCTTTGTATTTTTATCGCAGAAACGCACAGAACTGTTTTAAATCAAATTCTCCGTCAAACGACCACGCATCTAGCAGATGGACCATTTTCTGTGTTAGTGGATCATACAAGAGTTCTCGATTTCGACGTAAAAAGACGATACTTCCGAACGGAATTGGAACGAATGGATGAAGGTATTCGTAGGGAAGAATTGGCAGTGCACGTTCGCAGGAACAACGTGTTCGAAGATTCGTTCCGTGAGCTTCACAGGCGTAATGCCGATGAATGGAAAAATCGATTTTACATTGTCTTTGAAGGTAAACAACTACATAGAGATTATTATTTATATCGCTCACTGAACTATAAAGTTATAATTAAATTAACAAGTTATTGCAAGTTTATTTCGTTTATTTCTATTTTGTTTGTAATAAAATAAAATAATTTTATTTATTTTAGGTGAAGAAGGACAAGATGCTGGAGGATTGCTCAGGGAGTGGTACGTTATTATTTCTAGAGAGATTTTCAACCCTATGTATGCTCTGTTCACTGTAAGCCCTGGCGATCGAGTTACATACATGATAAACTCCTCTTCGCACTGCAATCCTAACCATTTGTGTTACTATAAATTTGTCGGTCGAGTCATCGGTGAGTCTTTTCTTTTATATCATCAATAACGCACGAGAAGAAGAAAAATAATTAATATCGATGATTGTTATTGCAGCTAAAGCAATTTATGACAACAAACTGTTGGAATGTTACTTCACACGCAGTTTTTACAAACACATTTTGGGAATACTGGTGAAACACACAGATATGGAAAGTGAGGATTACAGTTTCTACAAAGGACTTGTATATCTCACGGAACATAATATTGCTGATCTTGGATACGAATTGACCTTCTCTACGGAGGTGTGAATCTCGATTTTTATTTATTTATATATATCATTGTAGTTTCCAGATATACGCTCATGAAAGTATTTAAACACTTATCGTAGTAATAAAAAAAAATTAGTGCTTAATTTTTTAATTCACGTCCTCCAGGTAAACGAATTCGGTGTGAATGATGTGCGCGATTTAATACCGAACGGGCGTAACATCGTAGTTACTGAAGAAACGAAATTAGAGTACATTCGGCTCGTGTGTCAAATGAAAATGACTGGAGCAATTCGTAAACAGTAAGTGAACGAAAAGTTAACTTCAACATTTTCACTTTTTCATCCATTTAAAAATTTGCATTTAACGTAACTTCAACGTTACTTTTAATTTATTTACAGGTTGAATGCGTTCCTAGAAGGTTTTTATGATATTATTCCAAAACGACTGATCTCTATATTCAATGAACAAGAACTTGAATTGTTAATTAGTGGATTGCCCAATGTAGATATTGAGGATCTTAAAGCTAACACTGAATATCATAAATATAACGCAAACTCTTTGCAAGTAAGTATTTGGCAACCAATATCATTTTATCTTAAAATATTTCTTTTCTGATCTTTGACGTTGATGATGAATGTTTCCATTTAAAATTTAGATTCAATGGTTCTGGCGAGCATTACGAGGTTTCGATCAAGCAGATAGAGCTAAATTCTTGCAGTTCGTCACCGGAACTTCGAAAGTGCCGTTACAAGGCTTTGCTGCTTTGGAAGGAATGAATGGTATACAAAAGTTCCAAATTCATCGTGAGGATAGATCGACAGATAGGCTTCCGTCAGCACATACATGGTAAATGAACATTCACTTTCTTCTATTTCATGTTTCTTTCAAATTTTACTGGAATCTTCAACCTAACTCTTCGTATTGTGGTTTGTAGTTTTAATCAGCTAGATCTGCCCGTTTACGAAACGTACGATAAACTTCGCACGAATTTATTGAAAGCGATCCATGAATGCAGCGAAGGATTTGGTTTCGCCTAAACGTTTCTGCAGAGTTGAATAAATTTTGTGTGATTTTGCACGAAAATCGAAGAGCGAAGACAAAACAAAACAAAACAAAACAAAAGAAAGAAATATAACAATAAAAAAAAATACAAGCAAATGAATAACAAAGAGAAAAATAATTAAAACATCGATAAATAATTGTAAAAGTACCGATTGATCTTCGCTCAAGATTTAGTATATAAATTTTTACTCCGCTATATACATATTAAAACTGAAGGCGTATGTATATACGTAAAATTAACGATGTAATTACTGATGATTCGTCGCTAGAGTTTATTTTGTTGAACAATCTTAAAAAAAAAAGAAAAAAAAAAGAAAAAAAGAGAGATGCAGAGCTTAATGATAATTCCTGATGAAAGGAAAGACTTAAAAAAAAAAAAAATCGGACTTTAGTTAAGGATCTTAACAGTTAAGAGATAACGGATAAGAATTCAATGTAATTCATCGTTGAAAAAGTGAAGAAAGAAAGAATGCAGCGGGCTGAAATAAATATGTAATATAATTGCGACTCGAAGTCGCTCTAGATGCTTTTGAAACAGAATTCAGATATGGGGGAAGGGAGGGAAAAACAGAAACGAATTGTTGCCATGACGAGAAAAGGCAAATGGAAAAGTGATGGAGAAGTGTGCCTGTATTAACGAGTACGTGTTTATTTCCTTATATTATGTGTGAAAGAAAGCTGCCAGAAATCTAGAATACATGGATCTGTACGTGAGACAAGGAAAAAAAAAAGAACAAAAAGAAAGAAAAAGAACCGTGTTATATGTAAGTGTGTGAATGAGTGTATGTAAAATGAGCGAATGCGGAACAGAGAGTAATATTATTCAAGAAACCGATTAGACACGAGCCTAAATATGAGAAAAAAAAAAAACCATTTCACGATGTTATATCCTTAACGCCCACAAGAAAAAAAAAAATAACGTATGGTTGTACACTATTAGTATTAATAATTATATTATCTAATTCTTAATCGATAGTAATAATCATTAATTAATATCGTTTTAATATTAATCATTTGAGAAATGTGATGTTAAAAAGGAAGTCATGTAACGTTTTTTTTTTTCCTTTTTCTTTACTTTTTCCTCTGGATATATAGCGCAAAATCACGTCCAATTCGCCCAATTCTCCAAACTTTAAATATCCTTGAACTTCCTTTTGATCAATTTCAATTTCCATAAACGCTTCTTCTCTGGGAAGAACGCGTCTAACGAGACTCACAATCGAGCAGATGTTAATTTTTGTAAACACATCGAATAGGACAATATACGTTGAGAAAAGCATAGATCCACCGGACTCTTCTTCGCGGTATTGTTAGGGAGTTATTGCTTAGGAATTCGCAAAATAAACTAAATGTTGTATTTCTTATAAAACGATTGCGTCTCTTTTTTTTAAATTACTGAAGAAGATACCTTGATAGCATAGGACTTTAATAAACGTTAAATTAGGTAATTATACATATATAAAATATAAAAGTTACCATAAGAGTCATTTTGATTGAAAATGTAGTATGGAAAAATTCAACTCGTTTTGGGAAAGATATTTCCTCTTTGGAAGAAAGCTCATTTCTTTTTCGATCATTTTTTTCCTTTCGAAGATAGAAAATGATATACGAACAATAGGAGTATAAATTCAATTTTTGCTATTAATGTACAACTCAATTTGATAGAGAAACATGTTTAAAAGCCAGAAAATTTTATTTTGTCGAATTTTCAATTTTAACAAATGTCTTTAAAATTGATGATACTAATATTCATTTAAAAAATCAAAATGCATTGATATTTTTTTTATTTGAAAAGAGTACTAACTAATCAAGAAAATAGTTTAATTTTTGTGTCAGTTTCAAGATATTGTAAGAGTTTTTATCGGAATTATTTTTTTACATTTCTATACTCGTGAAAAAAGAACAAGACTCTTCTCGTATGTATATACATCTTTGTACACTGAGCTTGTGTGAAAAATAGTCAAATATATATATGATGAAAAATGTAAACTAACAATTGTACTGTATATCGAAGCTATTTACAATGTATTATAATGACGTAACAGTGGAAAACTTGTATAACTAAAAAGAAGATAGGAAAACTATAATTTATTAATGTAAACGTATCTTCTGTAATTATAAAACCTATTATCTTAAAACACATCACAGAATTCAGAAACTTTTTAGCCTGATTATATGGTGTCCCTCTGGGTCTTACGGCGATGCTTTAGGTTTTAGTTCTTCAAAGCAAGGTCTAAGGAATATGGAGTTCTTTTTCGCTGGATTATAATACTCGTGACCCTGAAATAGAATAAATATTTTCATTTTATGTATATGAAATAAGAAGATATTCATTTGATCATGTAAAACTTAATTAACAAAAAGATTAATAACTACTTTTGACCAATCGTACGACACGGCATATGCAAATATTTGTCCATTGTGATTAAAGCAACATCGAGTAATTGGTTGTTCCATAGGTTCTGAAGATTTCAGTTTAGTTCTTGCGTCTTTGTCCCAAAATCCAAACGTACCGTCACCTCCGACAGTTGCAACAGTACCATGAACTGGGTGGAATGCGATATCATTTACCTAAGCGTTAAAAAAATTAAATCTGTTATATATTAAAATGAATATTGAATAATTTATGGAATAACTTGATTAAATTCATACTGACTGCATAAATGTCTTGATATCCATTAGGAGTTCCATTTGTTCTGTGACACTTGAATGTGAAATTTTCCTTTGAACTTAAATTCAGATGGTGTATTGCTACGCGACCCTCTGTACTGCCGATTGCAAAACCAGTAGGTACTTTCTTCTTGTCTCTAAAAATCGCAACGCATCGATACTGATATTTTAAGTTCAGTTCTACTGATTTGTATTCTCGAGGACTGCCTTCCAATTGATAAACAATTAATCCACGTCCAGCAGTTCCTACTACTGCCATTGGATAATCCTGTAACAGTTAAATACTAGTTACAATTTCCAAGCAATTGTTATTGCAGATATAATAAAAAATAAATATTCTATATACGTACAACATCTGCACAGTAGCATCTTTCGATCAAGTTTATAATCAATGCTGGTTTAGGACTCCTTAGATCCCAAAACTGTAAAGCATTACATTTACTAACACGTACGTTATATAATAAAGAATTACCAATAACGTATGTAAAAACTTACTCTCAATGTTTTGTCCCAAGAACCAGTCATAAGGCACGAATACGTGCTTGCTTTAATCCAGTGACAAGTTTTAATAGGTGCATCGTGCGCTGCCACTTGAATACTCTGATTCGAAGCCAAGTCCCAACACTTTGCAGTTTTGTCGCAAGATGCCATGAATACTTTTGTCCCATCCTGTCTCGAAGAATAAAATATTATTAACATCTTGTTAAAAATGAAAAGTTCAATGAACTTACGTCGCTCCAGCAAACGTCAAGAACCGGAGCCGCCATGGACTGCATCGATTTAGGAACAGTTTTGCCAGATTGCTCAACCTCCCAGCAGCGCACATTACAATCCCAAGAGCCAGCGACAAGGAAATTTTGTGGAATACAAGCGGGGCTAAACGCGAGACTGGAGACAGAATCATCAGGTGGAGAGACAACCTCGTAATCTTGCATTGGGTTCGAAGTAGTCGACGTGCCAGTTTGTAATCCTCCGCTTTGATTGAACATCCTCGATCTGTCTTACACGGTTAACTGTTATTTAATGCGAAACAGATGTCGTCAGATATGTTTAATATACGCGAATCATGTGAACAACAATGAATATTCAATTACTTTCACTGCTGTATTACTTGCACGTCAAGCGATACAAAAAAATAATACTGTGATTCGAGAGATATACAGAGGGTGTACTCGATGTAAATTTCGAAATCGAGATAGAGACAACGCGAATAGCAAAAGAGCGCAGCGAAATTCAAGAGGACGCTACTTTGCACGGAGATACGATAAGTTTGATTTTTTTCAATAAAGACAGTTGTATTTATACATTTACCTTCTCCTCTTGTTAAATAATTAATAACATTTACTCAATATTCAATCTCTATATATTTTTAACGAACAAATTTCGGGAAAGAATCATTTAAATATGTTCTGCGCATTGCGTCTTTTTTTTTGTATTGCGCAACTTCATCCAACTGATAGAAAAGCGCGCCATATTTGATTCGAAGTACATCTCTGGGTGCATAACTTTTTATTAAATATATGTCCTTTTTAAAATAAAATATAACAGCATAACTTTTTATTAAATATCATTTGTCACTTGTTACAATAATATATTACATACTTATTCAATTGATAGAGGAATATCAATCGCACTAATAGGTTCAGATTTATTCAGTTTTGTTCGTGGATATATAAACTTGAAAATAGTATAAATAAATATCTTTTTTTCAATGAATAATATTTGTTGTACACTTGTGCCAGCACATTTATTACACAGTATTTATAATTATTACAATTACGTATTGTAAATAAATAATTATCATTTCCAATGTATACGTAGTATGTAAAATATTTTTAGGACTTTTTTCTTATTTTGTAATTTTATTTCTGATCTACAGTATTTACGAAAAATTGTGTATTTTATGATTTTCAAAATCATTTTCGAAAAATGTTTGGATTTAAAATGACATAGCCATCAGACGTCGAGCATGATATCCGTAATTGTGCAAATACACGAAGTACGAATAAATATATAAAGTATGCATAAGTACAAAATTTAATTCTCAGTAATTACGCATTGTCGTTTTGATTCTTTGATGCCGTTACGATGTTATTTATAGTTCTATTTTAAATTTATACGTTATCCCTATTAAATTAGAATACATATTTACGATATAAAAATATACTTTGCATCATTGTATGAAAAATAAATATTTTTCACGTGGAAAAATGTCTTATCTACCAACATATTCTGCGGCGTAGTAGTCACAAACGACCAAAGTCTCATAATCTATATAATGTTCTTCGCGGCCGTGCACGGGTATATAACATGCTTGATGATTCGGTTGTATCTTTCCTATGTGATACATACCGTCGTGTAGAACTCTGCCTATAAAAAGAGCATAACCGTCTTCTGACTCACCGGCAGGAAGAGCATACAAAGGAATACTGCCTTCCCATGATTTTACCCAATTCACTTCTTTACCACACAATATTTGAAAATCCTTTTTATCGTGGGAGGCTCCACCCCATGGAATTGTACATACATTATTCCTAATACCACCAGGTGTAAGCGAATCTCTGTGATGAGCACGACCTATGTACAAACCATCTTCTGAGGCCATTACAGCATTTTGAGGAAGACCACCTGATTCATTGTAATCTATCCAACAATAAGAAGTGTCTACCATTTGTTGTCTGATAACTAGAGATGTACATGGTGATTCTAAAAAGAATATATACGAATGAACATATTCATTAGCTTGTAACGTCATTTGATCAATTTACCTTCTATCAAAAATTCACCAGTTGCACCCCACGCAGTGCTCACTCCTATGTAATTTATAACAAACGGATTTCTGTCCTTGTACGACAAAAAAACTTCGCCATTTTGATGGCCAACTTTTAGAGTTCCATCGCAATACCATCTAAAAGTACATTGCATTGAATTACAGTTTCTCTTAGACTTAATTACAGTGGAATTTCTTTAGAAGTATAGTTTGGTTCCCTACTGAATCCAAATATTGCACATATGCTGAACATTTAGTATGTTTCTTGTTTCTGCTTCTGCCACATCTTGTTCTTGATTATTCCTTTTTATTGCTGACATTGTGTTTCCCCATCCTCCAATAATGATCTGCCAGTATAGAATAGAATATATTTGTACTATATGTTATGCACAACTTCACTATGCTTAATACTTTTAATAAAATATACATACTTCATATATATTTGAGTCTCCACCTAAATGTGTACGTAAGGAAATTCTTGCATCATGTGCAGCTTGCACACTCAGTCTAAGGCGAGATTTTGTGATAGGAAAATATCTATATTCTGTACTATCAGGCGTAATAATTCTAACTGGAAAAAGATTAATTTTTTTTTAATCGAAAATACACTTGGAATATAGCAAAAGATTAATTTTTTTATTAAATACATTTAGTTTCTAACATGCAATTAATATAACGATTCGTATTATAAAATCGGATAAAACAGTGTTTAAAGGATCACTGCTCTATTTGTTCAGTATGTGATTGGTTTTTAATAGAATAAAACGCTTATCCCATTTAATGGAAACGTAAATTTTATTTATTTGATGCACACAGTTTCTTACAAAATAGGTAATAAATAAATTAAAAAATAAATTAATTAAATAATAATGGGATTTAAAATCGCAAAAGATTGTGTAAATTTTTCGCAACAGACACAATTACAATAAGCATTTACATCAAACAATAACATTGCTAACGAATATGTAATCCGGTAATCTCTCTTGCGGCGTTGTACATTAACAGGAATCACTGTATATATTAATTAATCTATCTTGGTTAAACATTCTTATAATAATTAAAAAGCAAATCGTACAAAATTCACGTGTTGACATTTCGTCAATGTTACGTACTTACTAAAAGTCATGGTCGTCAGTTCGATCTCAAAATAGCGTTTTGTTATCGTTTGATAACGCAATTGGCGAAGCAATTGCGGGATACAACGATAACAAAGCGGAAATACGCGATCGAATTTTGGATTTTCCCGATCGATGGTATTGGTTATGTTTCCCGTATGATCTCATCGCAGAAATATACGATTTGTCACATTGTCATTCAATCGAATTTCCTCGACACGAGTAAGGTGCCACGCGTAGGATCGAATATTTCTTCAATTGGCACTCTCCCAGGACACTATGCGCATGCGCGGCGCATAGAACAATGTTATTGGCACAAATTCAATTTTGATCGGGAAAAAGGAGAGGACGAAGCGAATGCATAGAGGGTTATAACAATCTCACTGATATTATTAACTGTAATTGTTACAATTGTTGTCTCGTTTATCACAGAATCACGTTTCAAAACATCTAATTATCATTGCACGGTGTTATCATCGTGTCTAGTTATGCCAAGTATGTGCGAAGATGCGCGAAACTGAGGCTGCAACCGGTATTACCACATACCATTGCTACTTTCGCATCAGAAATCTTTCTGAGGTTGAAAGCGTAACACGTCTGTTTATACCTTATACCTCGTACCCTAATTATTCCTTATTTACCGCACGTACGCGTTTTTTTTTTCTTTCTTTTTTATGTCAATCGTATTTTCACAGTTAACGATCGGAAGAAAACAACAACAACAAATTTTCTACAAGAGGATAGTACAAGTTCAAATTTACCGCCCAACGATAAACATGCAGCACGACGCACGCGCGTGTTTCGTACACGGCTTGTAAAAGGTAAACGGTGTTCCATATGCAACGACATCAAAGAAACGTCCGCTTGGAATTAGTTTACCGTCCACTTTCCATTTTCATTTTACTTTCTTCGCGTCGTACCGATCCCTCGCGTTGTTACGCGTTGTACGACTTTTACCATTCTCTGGTCATTTGAAAATGGTCTCTTAGAAGATGGCAATTTTGCCGATCTGGGGGGGTGTATTTTTCGCAGGGAATAGAAAACTGTGTCAACGGGTCGTTTTACGCGCGTGTGCCTGCGTGTGCGTGTTACAATTTAATTTCGACGAAGAGAAGTCTAGCGTTGCTAGAAACAGAGGATCGAGTAATATGATCCGTAACTTTCACTCTTCTCCCCATCTCTTCTTTTCCCCCCCCCCATTTTTAAACGCATTTTTGCCACTTAAAATATACATTTTGCAGAGACAGAGGGAGAGAAAAAGAGAGAGAGAGAGAGAGAGAGAAAATGAAGAAATAAAATGTTACATCAGTCAGTCTGTTTACAGCAACTGCAGCAGTCTGTTTTATTATTTGTAATTCGTGAGCGGAGCTCGTTCGAGGTGGTATCCTAGGTCATTGCCATTGACCTATTGGAATTCAGCTGATCGACGTATGTGCATCGTCAATGCGCATACGTTTCAAATGAACAAGCTTCGTATACAAGCGTGTACGGAAAGTAGAAAGCATCGCGAAGGATAATGACAAGGATGTAGCCGTGTCATTCCGGTTTTCATGTCGGAACGCAGCGTGCGATCATCGTATTGCGATCTACATACGCTGCCTCTGTAAAACCACTGGATCACCGCGGATCTTCAGTTTCCACGTGAAATGTTTCATCCTCGGCGTTGGAAGTTAAAACCAACGAAGTACTAAAAAAAAAGAAAAAAAAAAAAGCAGAGTACTTTCATTGCAGTTTTTTCCTTGGAGAAGAAATGGATGTATATAACTCTTGCTCAGATGATTAACCCCTTAACATACGAATTAAATGAAATTCGATATAACCAAAAAATGATATATATATATATATATATATATTTTTCATTTTTTAACATTCGTGTAAACTTGACAAAGATAACTTTTGTACTCTTTTATACTCGTACGTGAGAAATGCCACGAACGCAATACTTGTAAAGAAAATTAATAAAAAATGATGAAAGAACAAATTAATAATTCATAGGAAACGTATGACGTCTAAGGAGTTAAACTCTGTGCTGTGAAGTGCAGTTTATTAAAAAGAAGAAAAAAAAAAGCACGTTTCTCTTCGTCATGGGATCTTAATGGTAGATAGTAACGATGCTGGTGAAACCTTGGAATACTTTTCCAAAGCATCCGGAAACGGATATTATACGGGTGGTCGCGGAAAAAAAGTCCCCACGAAACGTCCCCGCGCATAAATAAATTACACAAGAAAATGCAGAAAGCTTGTTGCTCTGATTTTTCGAACGCTGAACGAGAGCGTCCCGTTCGTTGAAACGAGAGCGAAATTAGGCCATGAAAACTCGAAGAGCGTGACTCGGACTTGACGATAGCCTTTATCGTTATTAATCTCTAAAAATTACACGCCGATTGTTCATCAACTATCAGGCTGATACGTACCCACTCGATGTTTACTAATTAATGTAAATTAAACGCGCAGAAAAACGGGAGAAAGTCCGTTTTGTCGATGCACGTTTTGCATAATAATTGACGTTCGCGGCGGCTATGATCAATCTTCTATTAGAATTTAGCACGTTTATCGTCAAAACGATCTGCTCTCTTTTTCTCGACGTTGTTTTCTACTTCTATCTGCAATTTCAACGCTAATTAATCAATCAAGCGCGATTTACACGTCTCGTTGATATTTTCTCACGATCATTGAAATACCGACCTGATTCCATGCCGTGAGATATTAAATACGATCAGACGCTCGTTCGAACGTCGGAATTCAATCCCGATTCGTATTATCGAACAGGACTCACCTTTCATTCACCGAAGGAAAAACCTCGGCGAAACTTTCTTCTTCGCGCGGAAAGCGATTGGCATTCAAGTAACTCGTGCATTTCATGCGAGATTTTAAAGCGTTCTTTCCGATGTTTACGAATTTCGTTGCTTGCGGGAAAGACGTTCTTGAGCGTTCTTTCTACGACTGTCCATCGAAGTAAACAAAGTAAACAAGTGCGCTGGTTTTCGCCAGCTGGATCTTCTTCTATCTCGATCCTATGAACGTTGCGTGCTCGACGGCCCGACCGCCATTGTGTTCGCTGATAATCTTATGCAACGATTATTCAACTTCATCTATGCTCGGTAAATTTATCATACGTCGCTTACTATACGCAGGAAGATCTCCTCAATCTTGCCAAATGTCGAATCCAAGCTCACGGCGATCAATAAAAAAGAAAAGTTCTTCTATCTTTTGTCGCGAATCTCTTCAACACTGGAAGACGAAGACCACGTAGTCGAACACCACGGGCACCAGAAAATATTTTCATTGAATTTGAAAATTCACGATAATCGCGAAATTTCATAGATCAATTGGTCTAACGTGGCGATTGTTATGCATCGCGAGAGGATAAAAGTATATGTTATATGTATAGCATATGTTATTGAATGTGTAACGGGAATGTGCAGCGTTGTTGGAAATTATGGTATTTGCAATGCAAAGGAAGACGTAACGCCCGTCTCGTTTCTCGCCGGAGGAAAGTTATCCACCCACCGTGACAAATATCAGTTAACCTTGGCAATGATAATGCATAGAAATCGGGGGCAGATTTTTACGAAAGTTATCGCTGCTATCGATTGACAGCCGATCGACTACTATCGAGAAGTTGAAGACTATAATGACTATAATGACACTACGTTCCGACTAAATAATCTGTTTAACTCCGTTTAACCACACTCTTTGCGCGATAGCGCAAGAAGTTACACACGTAGAAAGTATTTACGTGTTTCTCGGCGAATTTCTACTTTTTTTCTTTTTCCACACTCTGCGAAAGAGGCATTAGAGATCAAGATAGTTTTTATGCTTGTATCGTCAGTGAAACTATTTATTAGACGGCTAATACCAATCGTTCTATCATAAATTTTTAATTTAAAAAGAAAACATTGACCTTACTAGCTATATATATATATATATATTTTTTTTTTTAGTTACGAAGATTGGTCCCATAACGATCGTAGAGACAAAAAAAAAAAAAGAAAAAAAAGAAAAAAATACGCAGAGCCGTTTTTGAGTAGCGAAGCTCTCAAGTATAGAAAAGAGAGTCTTTTCTATATGTATTAAAAAGTCTAATTACGCTAGGTAGGCCATGCTCCTCATAGTTCACTGAATAGTCAGTTGCACGCGGTCTGACCCAATGCTTTCCCCGTAAAAGCGAAGAGTTAAATCAGGTTGACTCTTTCTCCCTGCTCTGTATGGTCGGATACCAACCAATGTCCTATCAGTATGTGCGCATCAAGATCGCTTTTACCTTTTTGTGAGCGAGGAGGGATTCCTAGGAGTATAAAACGGTAAGGAGCCGATTCGCGTGTCAGTATGTGTGTAGTTTCAATTTGCCCTAAGAGACTCGGGTCTGTCAAGGTAGCCGCGAACTAGCCCTCTTGGACCACTCCATTTCTTCCTTTGTCATGGCGAATTTCATTTCGCTCGTGAGTAGTCAGAATGAGCGAGCTGCAACGCAATCTCTCAATCCGACATCGTTTCGGGGTGATTTTCATTCGAGCCTGATGAAAAATGAAAAATTTTCAACTCGACGATCGTGATCTCGTCTCTCGTTCGAATTTTTATATCGCGATTCGATTATATCTTTCGACTGGAATTTAAATGCTTACAGACGAAATAGTCCTTTTAACATGGATTGATTTTTAATCGTAACGATTTCGATCGTTGTTGGCAGAGCGATTGGTCTTGTCAGTTTACGAAGATTGATCTCCTCCGTTAGAGGACGAGCGTTAATTTATAGCGAAACTGTTCCACTTTCAGAGTACAGTGATTTTTGGTTGCGTGCTGCTAACCCGCGCAGAACCAGCAACACCGGTTAACAGTACGTATATCTCACGCCTTCTCCATAGAAAAAAGTTAAACTTAAAAATTCTTCTTCTCGAGTAGTGATTTCGCTCTTCTGTTCTCGCTATCATAAAGAAATTGTCCTATTTAAAAATCTTTCTTTGCGGAGGCTATTCTATCAACGGGGATAGCAATGGCTTCGGGGAATACAACAGCAACATCATCAACGGTGCCTACGTACCCAGTAAAGAAGGCCACAGAGAAAACATGGACTTTTACGGCGGGGCAATTAGTGGACACTCGTTGACGAACAGCAGGAGCCAAGCGAACCACGAGGAAACTTTAAGAAGCAACTCTTACACCGGATTCTCACCCAGTTCTCACAACGCTGGTTTCCCTAGTAGTTACACTACCACCGCCACACGCGAGAGTCTCGCCTCGGTCCCTTACATCCCCAGCAACCCAGCTGCCCAGTCCAGTTTCGATAACTACAATGGCAACAACAACAACGGAGATTCGACTTTCGAAGCTTACACGCAGAGCAGCGATCAGGTCGCGTCGGATTTCGATCAGCTATCCGCTACTAACAACAGGCACAAGAATCTTTCTTACATGAGATTCTCTGATAACGTGCCCGGTGCCACCAGTACAGGAAGCTATCAGGAACTGGGCACAGAAGCTTCCACGTTCAGAGGCGACTATTCTGGAGATCCTTTCAGGGGTCAGACGTCTCAAAGCGCAGGATTCATGGACAGTGTCGATCCAAATTTCAACAGAGAGGTCTCCAACCTATTCGGCAGCTCTAACGGCGACTATTCGACGTACGGAAAGCACAAGGACAATGCTTTCGGGATCGGAGGAAGCAGCAAGTTTGTGAACGAGATCTACTCGATGCATCCTGAAACTCGCTACGTGCGAGGAAGTCACAGCGGAAGTCATATGGGCCGCGATTATCCCTCTTCCATGTTCTTGTCCAACTCTGCGAGTAGCCCTTTCAGCAACGTTCGAGGAGCTGCAGCTGCAGCTTATGGTTCCGGTAAATACAAGTATAACAAGTATCTGGGTGATTACACCTCCGCTGCAGGTTTGAACTATCTGTCTAAGGAGCAAGAGTTTGATTACTTGCTTAATAATTACGGTAAAAGCGGTGGGAAACTGGCTACGATTAAAGAAACCAGGCCAAGCAGCATCGCCAGTCAACTTTATCCCGGTGGACCTTCTTCTTATCTTAGTAAGGTTGTTGGAGGTTACAAAAGTAAGCCAAGCATTATGAACCTGTATCACAGCAGTTCGCCAATTGGTTATTCGTCCATGTCCGGATTACACAGTAGCTTCAGCGGTAACAGTTACGTGGATGGCCCATTGTTGAGAAGATACCGGAGCAGCAGCAGCAGCTATGTGCCAGGACATGCCAGTACATATTCTGGTTATTATTGATACTCTCAACGAGTATCTTGCAAGTATCTGGGCAAGCGTGATGAAAGTATGCTACGTTACGTATTGTATATATTTATTGTATGAAATATTTAATTCTTAATACTAAACGTTGTTTATATTTGTCGTTTAAAATAAAATTACTGTAAAAAAATGATGCGAGTACATCCCTTCCTTTTTGTTACATTGAGATTTAACTTCAATTACGGCGGAGTTCGTGCAAGTTTTGGCTTGGCTAAGAATGCTTCTTCCGTATCCGATATTGTCTCTCGCGTCCATGAGATTTTGTCGTTTGCAATTTTATTGCTATCTTCGGCGTTCCTACAAGGAATGTTTCAATTTTGCGTAATAACTGAATTTAGAATTAATTATTCTAAAGAACGCGAGCTTGATAATGCTCAAACAAAAAATATGAATTTGAATTTATTCAAAAATTTGTGGCGTATAAAAGACATAAAGCTTTAATATAAAAATATACAATGCGGTGCATATATATAACTAAGTTTAAAATCATACAGTGCGTTTGTATCACATTGGAATCTTGACTCACAGTGACGCTATACTGCTGAATTTCTCCATTACTGAAAAACATAAAAGCAACGATGAAATTATATGAATAATTTTTTAATTCACATTTATTTCATAGAAATCCTCTGGCGAGTGTGGTCGTATCGCTTTCGTATACTTGCTCCAATTTTTTTTCAGATCTTGATCAAGTACATGTTTAAGAGAAAGTTATAAAGCTTTCACTATATGTGAAATGCTTATAGTAAATCTTGCTTGTCAAACGTGGTGAGAAATTTATAATTGGATATTTAGAAATTTATAACTGATTCATTGTGCGTTAGATATTCCCTTTTTGTTTTTTTGTTCTTTTTAATAAAGTGAAATCGGTCGGAAGATTACTTTTAACGAAATTAAATAAACGCCGTGATTGACCAACCTGTCGATTCAGCTTCGCTTCCGATTCCCAGAAGCATCGATGATGCTATCGTCGTTTTGCTGCTTGCCCTGTAAAAAATTCATTTAATCATCTCGTTGTATTATTCTTGCTCCAAGAAATATATAACAAACTTCGAAGTATGATTTTCATAGAGATACATGGCACTTTCGTTATGAGTTTCTTTTACAAAACTCTTATCATTCTTCGAGTTCCACCTCGAGTTCTCTGCAATTTGCAGTTTAGAAATTTGCCGATCCTTGAAAACATTATGCATTTAAATATGAAGTTTCGATGGTTAAATATCTTTGTTCACTCGTTAAATACCTTTGTCGAGGAAGACTTTAATTCGATTACACGTGGCTGCGATTTTGGATACGATATTGTCTTTTTACCAGAATTTTGTAGTACTATAATATTATTTTTAGTTTTCACGTTAAGTTTTTTGTTTGGCAATTTTCTTGAAATGTTAGAAAGAAATTTATAATTTCGATAGCATATTTTTATTTAATTGATGAAATTAAATTTTTCATTGAATTTTATTGGTTTTACGAATTTAAATTTAATTAAAGGGCTATAGTGATACCTTGGTAAAGTCTCTCCATGTTGCATCGATTCGCGTTCAGAAGATAAATTCTTAATTTGATTATTATGCATGGCAGAGTCCGTTGCCTCTGTTTTAAATTGTGGAAGTGATAGTTCATCGGATATTATCTCGTTTTCGTTAATTGACGTTGGTAAAATTGTATAACATGATTCTAACAATGATTCTCCACACAATTCTCCATAATTATTCTTTACTGGATCATTCTCTTCCAGTTGACTTTCCAATACATCAAATTCCTCCTGAAAAAAAGTTTTTTTTAGCGTAATATAAGATAGTTATTATATTTATTACCCACATTATCATTGTCTGCCATATCTTCGTCCTCCATTTTAATGGTAATTTCACCTCTATGTATCTTCAGGATATGATCCAAGTGTTTCCTAGTTTCCAATTTAATTAAATATTTTTGAATATTATTTAAATATTTTATCTGATATAACCTGACTTTTAACGTGTAAAGAAATGTTTTACCTTATTTCTCCAGTTTTGTATTTACTGTACTGTTCTATCATAGATGAAAATTTTATTCGTCTTGCTTCTTCGTTGATCGTGGGATTGGTTAAGAAGTTATTTAAGGCCCCATTAATGTATGGTAATGCCTGGTATAAATATACATTATAAATACACGTACATATCTATACTATAATTTGTAATTTTAGAAAGTAAAAACAAATAATTGATTATACCGATATATGATCCATTAAAAGCAAATCAACTAATGTTGAAACAAGTAGAGGCGCTAAAGCTGACGCTCTTTTTTGAGCTACTTGATGTAACGATAAATTCATCAAAAGAGCTGTAGCGTATTCCAGTCGATAAGAATCCATAACGCGACACTGATCATACAGATGATGGATCAACCATTCCACTAATCCATTTTCTATCATATAAATTCTTTGCTGTTTACGTAAAGATAACTTTTGTAACATTGCAATCATCATGTTGCAAGTCAATGTGTCTATATCATTATTAGAAATACTACTCAGACACTTGAATACCTAAAATATTTATTTCATTAGTTCTATAATGATAAAGTTTGTTTTTGTATACCAATACCATGTCAACGACAGTAGAATCAAATGATAAATAGTCTCTTCCACATCTAAACGACGCCAATGCATTCAATAATCTTGCGACTGATTGCTGTAAAGGATGTGGTATGATAATATTTTGTGGAGTTAATAAATATGGTAGTATAGATTTGCCTCTGTAACTGGCAATTTGACTATGAAGTCCTAACAAGTCTCTACTTATATATTCATGCACTGTTTCATCTCTCTCTCCAGGTTGACTGAATGTTATTTTCTGAAAAAAAAAAAGGAAATAGTTGTTTTCAAGTAAAAATACTTGATATCATAGAAATAAAAATTTGTCTTACTCTTCTTAGCGCTTGTAAAAGGAATAGTTTGGTTTTAATACTTCCGTTAATCAGATGTAACTTGATTTTTTTGAAATCCAATAATTTTGGGGGAATGAATATATTGTACGAGTTTGAATATTCAATAGTTTTCATGTTAGAACGAGATTTATCTAAGAATAATTCTGATGAACACTACAAACAGATGAAATATCATGTAACATCATACAAAAATTAATATATACATCAAATTCTCATTGCTTACATGTGAACTGTCTTTTATATTTTGATTAAACAAATCTGGGAAGATTTTTATGCAAGTCTCTAACATAGCCTGGAAATCAATTGCTTGTCCTTTTACTGAATCTTCTAAAGCAGTTGTTAATACTCTTGCAATGCTCATCAGTTTATGATAATCAGCGTGCAGTTTATAAAATCTAACTTTTAATTTTTCATAATTTGAATGAACACTGCATAAATGAGATTTTGTTACCGCCAATTCTTCAGTGCACTGTATCAATTTTTTATTCTTTCTGGTAAAATGTGATGAACACATATCTTCTTCTGAAGAATTTATTGATATTGTCTGTATGCTTCTACAAAAAAAAAAAACAAATTGTTAAAAAGTATTGCACTAGAAAAACATTAAACGTTTCTCACTTTGACTTTTGACTACGTTTTATACTGTCATACAAATTAAATTGTCCTTCGAGTTCATCATTTTCTAGGAACATTGGAATGTTTCTATCATTTGGTATGATTGGTACATTAGTGTTCTTAATTGTCTTTTTTGTCATTAGATCTTTCTTAGGATCTTCCGATAAGGATGTATAACTTGAAGAAAATTTGTTTGAATTTTCATCATTATACTTTGTATCACTGAAACTCTTTATGAAATATTTTACATTAGCAATTATTTTTTCTAAGCCACATCTTTGTCGTAGTCTGCTATACTTACTTGTTGCTTATACTTTTTGAGAAATAGCTCTAAATGATTTGTCAGTTTGTCTGACCAACTTTTTTCAAATATTTTAGAAAGAAACGGTTCTGCATATGGATCCTCCATAAAAGGTAATGCAAAATAGGGTCTTAATTCACTATCTTTTTCTAATTCTTTACCTGTTGTGTTTAGAAAATTACGTAACTGTTCCATACATTCATTCATGTTCTTCTCTGTTTCAGTCATAGAATTCTGTATGTTATTAATGTTAAATCAGTCACTACAAATACATTTCATTTTTTGTTCAGCTATTTATACTATACTCTTAAAATTTTGTGCAAAATCTATATTATAATTAAAAAAAAAAACAATTTCACAATTAAAATTCTTATAAAAAAATATAATAAGTAAGAACATAATAAAAATAACATAAATTTAGAAAAGAAATTAGTGATTTAGCACTGATTCAAATTACCTCTTCACAGTCAGAATCTTGTTGACTATGTGATGTCATAGATTCACCTATAGCCTGTACTTTATCTATAAATAAGTTAGAAAACTATCTTAAATTTTTTGAGAATATGTACTCCATATTTATTTTATGTATATTATATACGTACCTTTTTCTTTATACCAATGTAACATTGACGTGCGTTTAGGTAACATGGCAAAATATACATATATATGTAACATCAAAATTTTACAAGATTTTGTTTGTCTAGTATCTTCAGATATCATTAAATTCCATAGCTAAAAATGAAAAGCAACAAATTATATTTTTCACTATATTTAATATACTTAATATATTCAGTTTTTGTCATACATTGAAGAATGTTCTCCAATCTCCTGTTTTATAACTGAACATCAATTGTTCATAACAATTTTCGTAAATATCGCCCTCCACCTGTAAATCTTTCGTACAATGTTTAAAACCTTTTATTGTTGCTTCTACCATCAACGCATCGGCAGTATTTTCAAAATCATGGTTTACAAGGAACTGTAAAATTTGCACATTAAAAATTCATTAAATAATAAATATTTTAGTAACACCAACAATAATTTGTAAGTAATCAAATATTTTCAATACTGTAGTAAAATTCAAAGGATAGATATACCTGATGAACAAGTTTTAATTCCTTGTCCATTTGATTTATTGTTTGATTCGTATTCATTTTTCTTCGTTACGTATTTAAATTGATAAATTTAACATAATGGAGATGGAGAAATTGTTTTACGTCGCTGTATATTTAAGAAGTTGAGTTTTACATACAGTTGTGTGAAGGTATTCCCTTCCATAAGATTGAGTTTACGCAAACGCATTTCTAAGTAATTTCTAGTGTTTGCATTTACCTATTTAACAGAACAATATTTTTTAATATCACATGGGACACAAAATATCGTATTTCTATGAAGGAAAAATAACTCTTAATTTATTATGTAATTGATTAGAGTATAATATTGATTAGGAACGAAACAACTTAATTAATAAACACTTATGATTATCATAAAAGGGTAGGTTCTCTCATACGTATGAAGTTTTGAAAATTGAAGAACAAAAGCTTCTCGATTAATTTCGTTATATATATATATATATATATATGTATGTATATATATGTGTATATGTAAGTAAGTAAATGCATAATATCGATAATGTATAAAGAATTATAAATTAATGGAAATTTTTAGAGATATATGAATTTTTTGATAAAAAGGAAATTTATTTATACATTCATACAAGTGTGTATATCAGGTTTGAATAGGAACAAATTTAGCGCTCAAATATATTCGCTTTTTCAATAGTAATATATTAGTATTTATATATTTTATAAACAGTTTTCTAAGTATTTCATTCATTACAAAATGAATGAACATAAACATTTTCGTGAAAATGTGATTCCAGAGGTTCATTTCAATATCAAATTTATTTATTAAAGGTTATGTTTTATTTGAATGAAAATAATATTGTTTTATGATCTTTTCACAGATACCTGATTTAGCTGTCTATATTCCAAATTTTATTACACAAGAGGAAGAAGATGAAATAATAAAATATGTGAATGGTGCTCCTTTACCAAAATGGACTCAATTAAGTAATCGCAGATTACAAAATTGGGGTGGTATACCTCATCCGAAAGGTATGATAGCTGAAGAAATACCAGGTGTAAGTATTGTACAGTAATTGATGTACTTACGATGGAAGAATGTGTATTGTGTAATATCAAAATTAAATAATATATATTTTGTTATACCAATGAAAAGTTTTCAGTGGCTCCAAAAATATATTAATAATGTATCATTGTGTGATATATTTGAGAAAAACAAGTTACCTAATCATGTTTTAATTAATGAATATCTACCTGGTCAAGGAATAATGGTATAGTTACAAATTAAAAAGCAAAATATATATCCATAAGTATATAATAAGAGCGTGAAGTATATTTATATTTATTAGGCACATTCAGATGGTCCACTGTTTCATTCTATCGTAACAACAATAAGTTGTGGCTCTCATACACTTCTAGATTTTTATAAAAGACTTGACAGTACAGAGGTTGTGGTAATAACTATAAAATTATTGTAATATATTTTGTGTAAATTACATATAAAATTTTGTTTCAGCAACATCAATCTAATTTAGAATTCAGTTTTCTATTAGAGCGTAGGAGTCTGTTTATTCTTCAAGGAGATTTATATCACAATTACATGCATTCAATTGCAGAAAGAGATACCGATGTTATTTCAAAGTCTGTGTTAAAAAACTTAAGTATGTGTGGAGAGAAATTTTCAGAAGGAGAAACATTAAAACGAGGAACCAGAATATCTTTAACTATTAGACATGTTCCAAAAACTAGCAAATTAAAATTAAGAATTGGATAATATATCTTTTGTACGTAATGTTGCGTATATAATTTATTTTTTAAATTTTATCATTGTATTGTTGAATATTGACAAATTTAAAATATTTATAAGGGAAAGGGAACTTGAAACATGAAAGAAATGAGAGGTATATTAAGGTATTTAATTACAAATATTTACATAAAAATTGTGATTCAAGATGTTTCTTCAGTTTTCATAGGTATCGAAGTATCTGTGTCTTCATAATTTTCTAAACTTACATCCATTATTTCCTCATCACACTCATCTAACATTCCTTGTAAAGAATGTATGGAAGATATTAAAACATGGAATTGTTTACGTCTCATTTCCAATTTATGTTCTAATTGTTCAGACTTTTCCTAAACATCAGAAAAATTATTTTAACTTTAAGTTTAACAGTAACAAAATGTAGTCTTTCTTAACTATTACGATGCAATTTTTACCTTTAGTTTGCCTAATTCTTCACGTAATGTAGCAAGCTTTAAATTCGTTTCTACTCTATCCGGCTGCTCGTTTATAACTTTTGCTAGTACATCATATTCTATTCTATTTTTCCTAACACGTTTAGCATCTTGCAATTCTGCTTTTGTTTTTTCTATGTCCCGTTTAGCCTCCTCTATTTGAATTTCAATTTCCTTTGATAACTGTTCGTAGCTCTTCAGTTCTTCTTGACTCATATTCGAGACTAATCTGGACTTTCTTTGTGCAAATTCACATTGAGCCAACTGGGACAACATCCTTTCGTGCAAAGTGTTATCTACATCTGGACTATTTGCCCATTTTATGAATGATTTTAGAAGTATATTTATTCGACGATCATCTCCAATTCCATCTCCGTCAATCAGTAATCTTCGGCGTATTACTTCTTCTGTAAATCAAATAAATTTTAATTGTTAAACAGACACACAGATGTATGTACAGATGTGTGTACACAGATTTATTTCACAGAATAAAATTGGAAAATTGTAGTAAAAGGTTATGGCTATGTAATATCACAATCGACTTACCGTCACCCATTTTTTTCAGTGAAAAAAGAAAACTTTAGATACGACAGTTAATGCATCAATATATCATTAAGCAATTGATATATTTGTTTTATTAATGTGTAATAAATATTATTAATTAACTAAAGGTAATTTCGAACTGTGCACGTTGTGTACATTTGACACCAAACATCAGCGCCATCTGCGAAGCCATCTTTTCTTTTTGAGCTAGAAATAACGCGAATAAAAAGTTTAGCGATTAAAAAGTATTCCCAAATGTATTGCTTAAAAACTTATAAAAATTAAAATTACGTTTCCCAAACGTGTATTAAATTATTCAATTAGAGAGTACTTTTTTAGTGTGATATATGTGTGTGGTATTACACATTTTATTTAAAATTTCCTTAAAACTAGGTGTTGTGTTTTACAACACAGAAAGTTAGTTCAGTTTATCGTTACATTTGAAAAAAAATTTATATATAATATTTTTTGTTCTTTTAACCATTTTAATTTGACGCTCTTTCGTAATTGCACACAGTTATCAAGTTCGACGAGGATTAAAGGAGATAATAATAATATCATCGGCAAAGAAGTTATTAAGTTTCCGCGAGTCAGCGAATGCAACGCGTTCCCATTGGAATATTGAAAATGATCCGCCATTAATTTAATAAACCTGTCTTCTTTTTCCCTTCGTCGAGCCGGTTCCATGCTTCTCGAAGACTTTCGACGCAGCAGTCGCAGATGTCACTGTACCCCTAATGAGCACGCTATTTTTCACCAGTATTTTTATCCCGTTTATTGGCTGCCCGTTTCACAAACTGTCAGCCGGATATTAATCATCCGAGTGTTAGGACTCTGGCTTTATTTCTTCTAAGGATAAAGAATGAAAGGGTCTTCGGAGGATGGAAGAAAGGAAAACTTGTGTTCCCTCATTAGCAATACGAGAATACCTCTGATACGACAGATTTTATTTTATTGAGGTGACATTTTTGCGAATTTCATTATTTTCTTCAAACTTTTGTATTTTCAGTAACAGTAACAGTTGCCAAGAGGCTATGAAGTTGTGTGCATGATTGACAATTATAATGTATAATTTACTAGGAAAGATTGGATGTCATACAAATATGTTCGTGTTAACGATGTAGTTAATTGTTTTCCAAATACGCTATCATTGAGCTAAGAATGGTGCAAACATGACGGATAAATATTTAGAACAGCTGCTATATTGAAAATAGTCCTTACGCCATCTGCAATTAAGCATATATACAGACTTAAAATTAAGACACAACGTATTTCACGCGATGATTAAAGTCTAGAGAATAAAACTATCAGATGTCGAGTCGATTGTTTCATTTAAGAATTAGAAAAAAGAATTTTTATTTTTTGTCTCAACGAATTGTCATCTTATCCTAGGTAAAGATTACATACAGCGCCAATAGAACGGTGAAATATGCAATTACATATATAGCGATAGTTAATCGATCGATATAATTTCTTGCAATCGATCTATCATAGGACACAGTCACGTAACGTAAAACTGCTAGTTTTTGGCGGGAAGCACAGCAAGAAGGACCTATTATGCGGAAACTGTTAGATAAAGATCACAATCAATAATTCTCAGGTTTATTTTTTGCGTTATCGAACGTGTCTATCAAGAACAGTGAGCATTGTTTAAAAGAGTTATTCCATACGTACGATTCAGTCGTTTGTTGACAAGTGAAATGAATATATATCTCCTCACAAATTGTAAGTCGATTCTTGTATATAGTTCTAATAGTAATTACAAAACTGTTTTGTATAATAACACACATATGGTACACATACGATACACTCTCATTGTTGAGGATATTTTTCGTAGAACGATTTATTTTTCCGAGAAACTAGTTTGTCGTGCACAGTTGTGTCGACACCTTTCAAAATTAATTTTACGACGCAGGTTATATATCCAAACTTGTTGCGCGGAAGGGCATTTTGTTGTCAATCGTCGAATCGTTAAGACGTATGGTGTTTATTAATTGCGCGATACGTGTATACACATTGGTGCTCAATCTCACGTTATATCTACGCTACTATTAACTTCGTTTCATTAACGTACGCTTTGATTTAATAATTTGTGAAATATTATTATAATTTAAATTAAATATTATTCCTTTTCGATTGTTACACTTGTTGTTAGTTTGTATTATGACGTCGAAACGACGTTCGACTTTAATCATTGTTTCCTGTTTACATAATTTTGCATTTTGTAAATTGTAAATTGTAATTTGAAGATGGCAATCTTTCTCAGTAATTCTTATTATTTTTGAAAGAGAACGCTGTCGCGGATAGATTTAAACGCGTTCTGCACATCCTGTTTTTTTGCGTATTGCGCAGCTTTGCTTGTAACTGGCATAAAAAGCACTGATTTAACTGACTTGAAATATATTTGAAATTCTAATAGCAAACATTCAGAATTTAAATTTTATTATTAAAATCTATCATTAAAGTTCCAACTTTCTTACCAAGTTTCACATTTTATCTCAAGTATATGCTACAACAATATGTCATGTTTTTTTTCAGAACAAATTAGAATAATTCAGGTTTCTCTTTTTTCCTGTTCCCTGGAAAGGAACCTAATGCTGCTCAGAAAGCTAAGGAGTGTACGTACGTTTCATTATTCAAGCTCTTCAAATAATCAACACTGTCGTTGAGAATAAATTAAATTGTATTAAATTTTATCCTTTGTTACAGACTTTTCCCAGCCTTTACTTCTTCCATGGGATCCGATGATTTCTATTTGATGACAAGCTTTGCAGTGACTTTCCCTATATCACAATTACATTGATGACAACGTTCTTCGCATCTAATCGTGAGTCGTATGCATTTTTGTTCCCATGGCCACTCAATCATGTCGTAGGATGACAGAATCTGAATCGACACGAGTGACTGGTTGTATTATGTTGTGTTATGTTGAATTTTTAACGAGTATAGCGACCACGGGTATTTATCGTGCCCGTGAATAGTAATATTCTTTTTTGTTCGTGTCTTCTTGCACATATCGCGCTGTTGAATGCTAAAAATAATATTTGATTTGAGAATAATATCGATATAATATTTCAACGATGATAGATGATTTTATAGTAAATTACTTTATTAGTTCCATGTAATGGTTCCATTTAATTTCAATAGAATTTGAAATATAAAATATCAAAGTATTTATCGTGCCCGTGAATAGTAATATTCTTTTTTGTTCGTGTCTTCTTGCACATATCGCGCTATTGAATGCTAAAAATAATATTTGATTCGAGAGTAATATCGATATAATATTTCAACGATGATAGATGATTTTATAGTAAATTACTTTATTAGTTCCATGTAATGGTTCCATTTAATTTCAATAGAATTTGAAATATAAAATATCAAAGTATTTATCGTGCCCGTGAATAGTAATATTCTTTTTTGTTCGTGTCTTCTTGCACATATCGCGCTGTTGAATGCTAAAAATAATATTTGATTTGAGAGTAATATCGATATAATATTTCAACGATGATAGATGATTTTATAGTAAATTACTTTATTAGTTCCATGTAATGGTTCCATTTAATTTCAATAGAATTTGAAATATAAAATATCAAAGTATTTATCGTGCCCGTGAATAGTAATATTCTTTTTTGTTCGTGTCTTCTTGCACATATCGCGCTGTTGAATGCTAAAAATAATATTTGATTTGAGAATAATATCGATATAATATTTCAACGATGATAGATGATTTTATAGTAAATTACTTTATTAGTTCCATGTAATGGTTCCATTTAATTTCAATAGAATTTGAAATATAAAATATCAAAGTCTAATTTCATTTGTCGAAAAGTTTATTTTTCACGTGCAAGAAGACGCTATGCGACTTCAAACGGTTCTGATTATTATCTCGTTTTTTCAAAAAAGTGTTTTAACGAAGAAATCTCCTGAGATTATTTTCATTCGTTGAATTCTCCTATATATTATCTGCATTGAATGTTCATTTTCACGTATCGGTAAAGGCAATTGTTTTTGGTTCGCTCCGATATATTAAATAGTTCGAAATTCCGACAGAATACATTTTGTTTCTTTTGTTTCTTGCGTTCAGCGATTATTTTCATCGATTTGCAAATGAAATATCGCTTCAGCTTCTGTTTCATGCAAATTTTAATGACGCGCGAAAAGACAGTCGTTTAATAAATCATTCGCATTATACACGTGCTAAGTACGAATTTATAGTATTGTTAGCAGCCAAAAAAATTTATCTCGTTTTATTTTTTTATTGAGAATGATTAACGAGTATTGGCAAGATATATATATATATATATATATATATATATATATATATATATTTACGAATTTATGGAGGAGAAAAAAAAAGAAAAAAAAATGTAACGATAAAATTTATATTGGCTGTAATAAATACGCGTAAAACTCTTGAACGCGGCACAACGCGAAACCGCCATCTTAATATTCGCTCGTATAAGTATTCAAAAGGGTACCAGAAATGTTAAACGCGGTCCTGCTCTGTCTGAAACGATCCGCGCGAGTGTTAATTTCGTCGTTAATGAAGCAAAAAGAAGTATCGTCGTGGTTGTTGGTGGCAGCGAAATTTGTAAGCAACTTGTGAACTGAACAGTGGAACAGCTTCTTGCACCGGATGTGAAATGAAAAGAGTGGAAGGGGGGCAGGGCCTAATATATACATATATATATATCATGATTTATTCTCCGGCGATAGATGGCCGGCAAGATACTCGGCAATGAAACGGCGCGTCGAGTTACATTGTACGTTCCTTTCGCTCCCGTCGATCCCATAAAAGTCCCAATAATAATTTCTGATGTTTTCCGATGCAACATGTTTGATTTAGTGTCGGACATTTTGTGATCGCATATCTGCCTCGTAAATCTCCCCGCGGTGGCGCCACTGCATAAAAATATCAAACGTCGATGTGTCCGCGTTCAACCCCAATCCCACGTAAAATATTGCCCGTGATTCCGCGCGACGGAAATAGCCTTTCATTCCGGCTGCCTGATAATTCCAGAATTTCGCGATTTATACTCCGAAAGGTTATAAAAGATACGCCCGATTGCGTGTTATTATTAATTGCTGCGCGCCACGATAAAGTGAAACGTTTTTAGTTTAAAAAAAAAACGCCCCCCCCCTCGAACGAATATCGGGAGGATACGCCGGCCAGCGCGAAATATACGGTAAGATTATTCGGTCAGATTAATCGGCATTCAAATTGAAAACGGCGGGGTGGTTTCGAGGAGGAAACGGAAAATAAAACTTGTGCCACGGGCCATCAACGTCTCTATCGTGTATACTAATTACGCCGTGGAACCAGCCGGATTTCGTTTCGGGCTTGTTTCGGCCCTCCCCTCCCCGCTTTATGATCGTTTTTACGATCGATCGAATCGAACGCATTCTCGACGATAGATCCCGATTTCTATTATTCGCCGCGCGAAATTTCTATTATTATTATCACTATTATTATAACGGGCTGTCTCGCAGAAATTAATTTTTTTTCCCACCGTCTCTTTCTCCGTTTCTTGCCGCCTTCATTTTTTCCCTCGCCGTTGCTCGCGGAACCGAGCGAGGTTTATTATTAACCAGTAATGCGTCGCATGAATATTCAAGGCCAGCAGCAGGAATTCGAAAATCACGTAATATGCAAAGTGTGGCGCGATGCGTTATTTTCGGCGCAGGCCTCCCTTTGCAATATTTGCGCTTTTAACGAATGACAATATTCGCGCGGAATGTATTCGACTTCGCGTATTAGCTTCGCTATTAGACTGCACGAACAGATATATATAAGATATTTCGATGTCTCGATCGTTGTTTCTTGCGTCTTCCTCTCCTTCCGTACGAAAAAGAAAAAAAAAAAACATTTTTTCGTTATCCAATATTTCGAAAACGACGTAATATATACCGGGCGATCGGAAACGTCGAGCAAAAGTTGACAGACTCGAACGATCAGTTCAGAATCAGCGCTGTGTCAGTAAGAAATCGTTCTCGTTTCGATTCGATCGTCGATCCAAGGAGTCGTCTAGCTGGTGGATCATTAAACAAGGCTCGCGCCGCTTATTCGCCAATAGGATGGCATTTACCTCGGCGTGACGTCATCGTGATGCACGAGTGGTTGAAATGATAAGTAATGATGTTAATAAATAGTGGAGTCTGCATCGGCGCAAATAGGGAATTGCAGAGAGTAGAGTTGTCCCCCTCCCCTCCCCCCACCCCCTTCTTCGTTGAATCAGGGGTCGCGCGTGAAAACGGCTGCGCGCGTGTACTAATCGTGGCGGAAAGGGTGCCGTGAGTTATGAGTGCTCTATGATATCAATGCATCAATTTGACTAAACGAAGGATTAATTTAATAACAAGTCAGCAGATGAGTAGTCGGATGATAAATAGAGAAGGGAGAATTGCAAGCGATATTCGGAGTCGACGAGGGGGAGAGGAGAGGGATGTAAACCTACGGTGTTCTTTTCTTTTTATTGGGTCATCTTCTCGATGCACCCTGTCGTATTTTAACGCAATTTAAACTTAGTTTCATCCGGACGTGCTTTGTATCACTCCTCTGAGAGATTGGTAAAATAATTTTGTCGTTCACTTTCAGCCTTGTTCCTTTATTTCGAGGGTTGTTGAGGGAGCGGGTGAAATAACAATAGCATTGGAAATCATGATTAATAAAAATTTGATCTTTACGTTCTAATACAGAGGAGGTGACGTTATTTTGAAAAATTTATAATCAAGAAAGTCTGTATGTTGATTCTCACTGGAGTCTAGATTCTGTTGCAACGATGATTACAATGATTTAATACTTTCGATCATTGGTAAATTTTGTCGTTCACCTTTAACCTTGTTCCTTTATTTTGATGGTTGTTGGAGTGAGTGAAATAATAATAAAAATTTGATTTTCATGTTCTAATGCGGGGGGAAGAGATGACGTTATTTTGAAAAATTTATAATCTGTATAACGATTCTCACTGGAGTCTAGATTCTGTTGCAATGATTTAGATGATTACAATGATTTAGTACTTTCGATCATTGGTAAATTTTGTCGTTCACCTTTAACCTTGTTCCTTTATTTTGAGGGTTGTTGGAGTGAGTGAAATAACAATAACGTTAGAAATCACGATTAATAAAAATTTGATTTTCATGTTCTAATGCGATGGGAGGAGATGACGTTATTTTGAAAAATTTACAATCTGTATAACGATTCTCACTATTTAGTCTAGATTCTGTTGCAACGATGATTACAATGATTTAATTTTAACTTTCGATCGATACTGTGTATATATTACTGGACTGTACGACACGCGATACGATCTGATTGTGACCGATAGGAATACTCTAATTATGATCGTGTCATATGATTTTTGGTGATAATGGACTCTTACCGTAATAATTTGAAAGAGCGATATTTCACCGCTCGTAGAACAACGCATGATTGACAGTGCAATAATAACGGCGATTACGACAATATTGAAGCACCGGCTGACTTTGTTACCGAACATAACTGGGGGATTTCCCCTTCGATACTCGGACACCCTAACCGCCCTTAACTTACTGCATTAGTTTCGCAAATTGAAGAATTCCGGCTTTATTTCCACTCTCTCCACTCTCTCTCTCTCATCCTCTGCGCCCAGCCAGGAACTTATTATATGAATACTGATATTAGAACACGATTCTTCTCAATAATCCTTCGCAGACGTGGCATATATTGTTACACGGTGCTAAGTAATCGGTGTAACCACCGATTTTCCCATTTATCACGAAAATTTCACGCAAGGATACGTGGATCGAGCACAAAAAAAGAAAAAAAATAGAAGGCAAAAATGTGTCTTTTAATAATTAGTTCTCAAATTCTGTTCTTTAGTCTTTAGAATGATACTAAACGAATGACTTTCGAGTAATTCATCGCTTCTTCTCTACAATGAAATCCAAACTGGCCCGATCGCACCTCAAGCTATTCAAATTCCGCGTAGACGAATGTCGATGAAACGATTGAACGAAGAAATTTGAAAACTTGGATAAAAAGTGAGAAAGGGAAAGCGAAAGCCATATTCTTCACTCAACAACAGACTACCACCTCGGCTCGCGCTACGAAGGTATCACACTCTCGCTCCTTGAACGAGTTTCTCCCCGAGCGGGCGTTTACAGGCGAATAAAATTAAACGGGGAACGGTTCTCGGAACCGTTCGTGTCTCCCATTCACGCGAACGTTAGCGTTAGTCAAAATTGTACCTACGTGGATTTCCTCGTCTTCGCCGGGATATGTCGTTCGGTCCCTGCCCCACCTCCACTTTTCACCCCACCGGTTGTTTCGTTGCCGGGTGCCGATTTAATCCGGGATTCAGCACTCGATTTGATACGTTACACAGCGGTTTGTATGCCCTAACTCGCCTTACTCAACACGGTACACCCTGTTCGTATTACTGTTCCTACGACCCGCCCATACTAGATCGCTTCATTTTGTTTCACCCTCGGTTCTCTCATTATCTCTCGTGCAACCGCTCTCTCTCTCTCTCTCTTTCTTTCTGCCGCCACCGTACCCTTTCCTTTCCTGATGTCTTCTTCCCTTTTCTCTATCTCTATCTCTATCTCTCTCTCTCGCTCTTTTTCTCTACCCTCTTGGCGTAGAAGTTGTTTCAGAAACGTGGGTTACTCGAGGAGTTGGTAGATGGGGGATGGTACGAAATTCTTTTTGTTTTGTAACTTCTTTTTCTTTATTAATGTCGATAATAGAATATTGTTTGAGACGTTTCTCGCCAATGTTACAGTTTTTCATAATGTGGTACTCGGTGTAGTAACGCTGTAATGTTACCTATAATAAATATAAATACTCCCGTCTATAATAATGATAAAGTACAATATTCCTTACAAACTTTCTTTCAATTACTAGGTAATCTCACCTTTTAAATTATCTTTACGAAAATGTAAAGATTTATATCTCGTCGGTCTTTGCACGCTATTTCCCAGATATTCCTATGTCTCGCGTGAACTGGATGAAAATTCGTGTATTTCTTTTTTAATGTAGCATACGTATTCTTTATCATCCCCTTCTGCTCGATCGACCTGCAGCTCTGAAGCAGCCTGTACGCGCACATTCCGCGCGTCCTCCTTTTCTCGTTCACTCTCGCCTCGGATTCGAACACTCTCCACCCTTGCACATTTCTCTCGATCTCTCCCCATTTTTCTCTTTGTCTTGTCCCTTGCCCGGACGCTCACTATCGCGCTTAATGCTCCCACTCTTCGTCTCTGTCTCTGTCTATCCCTCTTTGTATGTAGTATCACATGGTTACACCACAAGGGGTTCATCCCCTGCAGCCTTCCGCGACGAAAAGTGGCGAGCGAGACGGCCATCTCGCCTTCGTCGGTGTGGTGTTCCTCACTCGCCGTCTCCTATTCTCTTCTCTCCCTCTCCTGGCGCTCGTTTCACCCTGCGTTCGCATTTAAATTAGATTAGATAAGTTAATCAATGCGGTATTCGAAGTAAAACCTGGGATTTCGTGTCAGCCGGTCGGCTGGAAGAGAAATTATTGGCGATCGGTCGATCGCCGTTGGAAATCGTCGAGTCACCGGTAGAGAGAGAGAGAGAGAGAGAGAGAGAGAAGAGGAGATTTAACTTCACGCGTGTCGCGTTCTTCGAAATCCTACGTGTTACCGATCGTCATCCCCTAATGCCGTGATTCCCGCGGCGGGTCTCTCCTATCTGGATTTTTGAACTCTCGGACGATTCCCTTCGTAAAACTGCCAGTTTCTTTGGGATTTCAGTTTTTACCCGAAGCTCCCGATGTTAGAAACTCTTGAATTCTTAAGTTTTTCGATTCTCTCGAGTTCTCTGAATTTCCTAGATTTCTCCAAGTTTATTCTCATAGGTTCGCGCGGTTAATTCCCATGCGTTTTGAATTCCTATGCCAAGGAGGCAACTGGCGTTTAGCACAGTTTTGCCTGCTTCTTCTAAGTCAGACTGCCGGATCCTGACCAAAGCTGGGTCAGTTCTACTGGAATTACGAAACAGCGAGGATCGTCACATGATTATCCAAATTTATCACTCTGGCAAACGACTCGCGCACGGTGAGTTACAAATTTGCAATCTTGCAAAGATTCACGAACATGCGATTCGAATCGATATCAATTATTTCTTTGACAAGGTACTTTTCACTTACGTCGCGTCTGTTGGTGCTAAATGGACACGAAAATGGACACGCTGTTCACATCAACACGTACAGGGCCTTTCCACGACCAATCACGAGATCTGATACTGTGCGCAAATCAATTTAACCTGTATAAAGCAATTAGCGAGACGATGGCGTATAGCCGTTCTCGACTACAATTTCCGCCATTCTTGATCGCAGCGTCGTTAATGTCCCCTGGCGTTAATGTACATTTGCCCCGTTGGCAAACGAACGCGGTCGATCCGCGGAAATTAGTAAACTTGCCTTCGCAGTCGTAGAATCTATAGGTCAATACATAGGTTTCTCGCGCGGCACAGCATCCCCTTCTCGCATCTCGCATCTCGCCTAAAATGCTTAAAGGAAAGAAACTTTTTGCCATTTTTCTTTGCACGCCTCTCGTTAAGACAATTTATATTCTATTCTGTAACACGAGGGGTGCTGCCTGCGGGCATGCTGCGAGTCGAGTGGACGAGTTTTCTCTTTTTTCTCTCCTCCCCACCCCCACCCCTCTTCGTTTCCAATTGGCATCGGCACCCTCTGTCACGGCGTGCCAACTTTTTTCATATTCCAATTAGAATATTTTTCATTGATTTAATGCCGGCGAGCGCAAATATTAACGGCTTAACACCACGATAAATTTACACTGCCAATGTCTGCATCTGCCTCTTTCGCTCTCGTGCACGCTCTCTACGCCACGTCGTTTTCTACGTTTCTCGAGGAGGTGGGTTGGGAAAAGAGGTTGTAAGGACCTCTCTCTCTCTCTCTCTCTCTCTCTCTCTCCCGTTTTCTTTCGCGCTGTGAAACGCCAACTTTATGACTCGCGAGAACTCCCGTAACATTAATCACCGGGCTATTCGTATTCGAAATCGATAACGGTTACGAAAACGCTCGCAGCTTTTTCCCAGCTTTATGGAACTTCCGGCTGGTCCGTGCCCCGTGGACCGGGGGTGGGTGTGGGCTGTTGTTATTGGTTCGCTCTCCTCGGGTGTCGATGAATAAGGGAAACCAATCTAGATCGAGTTTCGTTGACTTATGTAATTTTTCCAAGGAAAAACCGAGACTCTTTCGAATTTGTTGTATACCCGAGGTTTTTCTTCAAATTTGAATGTTTTCGCAGCTTCTCCCCCTGTTTACGAGAGATTCTTGAAAATCGTTGAATTCCTCAGTTAGCTTCGAAATCGTCCGACTGAGAATTCGAAAACCAAGGTTTTTCTCAAATTTGGTTGTTTTTGTAGCTTCTGCTAGTTCTCCCGAGAGATTCTTGAAAATCGTTGAATTCCTCAGTTAGCTTCGAAATCGTCCGACTGAGAATTCGAAAACTTGAAAAACCGAGGTTTTTTTTAAATTTGGATGTTTTCGCAGCTTCTCCGAGTTCTCCCGAGAGATTCTTGAAAATCGTTGAATTCACATCTCTCAGCTTACCTTCGAAATCGTCCGACTGAGAATCCTCCTTGCTGATTTGCAAGTCGCGGGTTCACAAATTCCTCGAGTTCGATTTTCCTCGAGTTTCCAAATCTCGCGGACGTCAATGATTTTTCCAGGAATTTCTCCGGCTCTAACGACACTGAAAAGCAGAAAGAATCTTCGTATCTTTACTCCGTAGATTTATTAATGTACTCCTTGCGGAAGTCTCTTGAATAATTTAAACTTCGAGCAAAGTCCAAATTTTTCTTCGTTTAAATTATTAATATAATAGCCCTCGCGGCATAGCGTCTCGATAATTTCAATGGCGAAGAATTTTTATGAAATGCGACGATCTTTTCTGGAGGTAATATCCTTTTCGATTAGCGTTGGCAGCCCAGCAGTCAGTTGGACTTAATCGGCGGTCAATGTGTTAAAAATCACGTCATTCAAGTGTCTTCCTTCGTGATTGATGCGTTCTCGTGCAACGCACCGGTACATCGTTCATTACGTCCCCTTGCATGTCGGTATCAATGCTCCTGATGGCCTCGGTGATTTTCGTTCTTCAATTTACCTATCCGAATGCCCTCCATTGATTTCTTTTTTCTTTCTTTCTTTTTTTTTTTTTTTTTTAAAGATCAATTAAAAACGCGTATACCGTCTGTTGAAGCTATTCATTGAATCTCTGTTCAATTTTAACCATTTCACGACGAAACAATGTAAGATCTCTGCCATATCGTATATATTTAAACTCTCAAATTTTTTTTTTCTCCGATTTTGTTTTCCCTCAGATTTCAAGATCTATTCCGCGTCTGCACGAGGAGTTCTCCAAATGGAAGAAAAAAGAAAGAATAATTTAATCAAGCAAAACTAACGATTAGGAATTAACGAGACTCTCGTTAAAGGGGGGATGAAAGACTCACACTTTTACAATTACCGTAATACGTGTTCCATTTATTAAATTGGAGATATAATACACAAGCGATAGATAACACGTATGTATAATTTATACAATACTTTATACAGATTGTCTCTACCTCGTTCGCGCTTTAGCAATTTATCTATAATACTGTACAAGTAACACGTTGAACGTTCCTCGCCACTTTTCTCTCCTTCTCCGCGCTTCTATTCCAACCATTTCTCCTTTGCGTTTGTTCCACTTTCGAAATTCGCGATTAATTAACCACGACGCTCCAATTAAAAATTCAGTTCGCATCTGCGTCGTTCGGATATCGACACACCGACAACGTGGTTAGGACGTGTACGTAATTCGCTTTTTCTTTAATTCGGGCATCAGCGTGACTTCCGGTTCCTCGTTGGTGACCTGTTTCGCTTCGCCTTTCCTTTCATCTTCTTTGCACGCTTCTTCGCGATTATACGATCATGTATACGTGTACGTCTACGATCCTATATTTTTTTTTTCTTTTTTCGTTTTTTCGCCATCTTAATTGGGGAACACCTACACTTACTCGTCGGACGAGTCTCGGGGCCGATTGCGCGGATTTTCCCGAGTATTTCGATCGTCTTGGTAGCGGAGTTCTGGTTTATTCTCGGACACTTCGAGTCGACGAATTTTCCCGCGGAGAGAGAAACTTTCAAATTCTCAGATTCCCGTAATTTTTCGGACGTCGTGAATTTTTGTCCATCTAGAGAATGTTCTCTGGGACCTTTGAAAATTCTTACGGCATTTATCTGCATTTATCTATTATTCTTTTCAAGTTTCGAATTTTTCGACTCCGAGACACTGCGATAATTTTTTAAACTCTGGTCTCGATTTTTTCTTTTGTCACTGCAAGAAACTTTTTTTCCCTTCTCTTCAGAGGGGTCGATCATTTTCCGAGGGAAAGAAAATTTCTACGTTTAAATTAAATGAAATTAAAGAAAAAAAGGGACGATCGAAATACGCTTAAAAATGTCGACAACATCGCTCCAGAATCATCCCTCATGTATCATATATCTATACGTCACGATTCTTATTAAGTACGTTAAATATCACATTCACGTTTATTCGTATTATCTACAGAATATACAAAAATCCATTTCGATTCGCTTATTCGTTCATTGGTATAAGTTCACTGGGACGTAAATAGAGAATTCTTAAGGTGGGGAATCCAGTTCGATTCGTTATATTTTCTTAGACACGAGTTTTTTTTTTTCCATTGAACCTCCTTCATCCTCGTTCGTTTCATTTATTCGCCTTTAATTTATTTGAATATTTATATATTTATAATCATAGTGGTGGTGTGTAATGGCTTGTCTGACATTCAGCATACATTTACTATACACGTGCTGTTTTTAACTGAGTACGAGCTTACCGGCGTTCCTTTTATTATAATAGTTAATTACTTGCAGGATCGATCGGTTCTGCCGTCTTCCCCTCTCGAGTGTGAGATTTTCTAATTTCTAAGGCAAGATTTAGAAAAATATGCCCCGAACTGTCACGCGTGGTTAACGAAGCTTACAATTTCGTGAAGTATTTGTAAATATACGGAGATCATTTTTCTTCAAAATTTATTCGCTTTTTCTAAATTTGAACATTTTTTTTAAATTTCTCCTCAGGATACTTAATTTCTGAACTTGCGTGAATTTTTAAATTTCAAATAAGCCATCAAGATTTTGTTGCAAATTTGATGATTCTCGAGTTTGCGGATACTTGAGATTTTTCGAAATTTTTCGAAAAATGAGAAAAATTTTTTCGTTCCTGAATTCCAGAAAAAGTGGAATTTCTCGAGTCGGAGATTCGAAAATTCTTTTCTCTCGATCAAAATTCCCTACGATCGTTGGAAACTTAATTCTGCAAATGACGCTTTTAACACATATATATGACTAGATGTATTTTATTCTCGACTAATGAAACTGTATACATGGTGGACTAAAAGTTTCTTCCCTCTTATTTCTTTTTAAATAAAACGTCGAAATACAAATATAAGAAAAAAACTAATTTTAAATTAAATGTAAGCTGAAACACGAGCTAAATTTAATTTAAATTACTGTACTTTAATTTATTAAAGAAAAAAAAGAAAATAAAGAAATCACGGATTTATTTTAGTAGGAGATGATTTTTGGCCCATCCTGTATAATAACAACTGTGCATTTTTCGATGTGCACAATCAAAACACGATGTTTGATTCGTCCACTACGCGAACTTAAATTAGTGTACTTTAATTCTTTGAAAAGAAAAAAAAAATTAAGAAAAATATATAATAAAAAATTACGAATTTATTATTTAGTAGGAGATGATTTTTGGCTCATCCTGTATAATAACAACTGTGCATTTTTCGATGTGCACAATCAAAACACGATGTTTGATTCGTCCACTACGCGAACTTAAATTAGTGTACTTTAATTCTTTGAAAAGAAAAAAAAAATTAAGAAAAATATATAATAAAAAATTACGAATTTATTATTTAGTAGGAGATGATTTTTGGCTCATCCTGTATAATAACAACTGTGCATTTTTCGATGTGCACAATCAAAACACGATGTTTGATTCGTCCACTACGCGAACTTAAATTAGTGTACTTTAATTCTTTGAAAAGAAAAAAAAAATTAAGAAAAATATATAATAAAAAATTACGAATTTATTATTTAGTAGGAGATGATTTTTGGCCCATCCTATATATAACAACAACTGAGGATTTGATTCGTCGACCACGTGATTGTACATGACCACTTTCTTTCTCTTTCTCTCTCTTGCCTTAAAAGTTCCTCGTCAGCTCGAGAGAAGTTCGGTCCCTCTCTCAATTTTCATAAAATATTTCCCTATTCTCAGAATAATCCTGCAAATAATCGCATACGCATAATCACCGTCATTCAGTTACAGTTTTTATAATAACTTTGTTTGCACGTTATTCATTGAACCTACGTCCAGACGGCGGCACGATCCTCCATCGTCGTAGCGTACAACACTATTATCTTAATACAAATATATACAAACGACGATAGATCTCTGTAAACGTTAAAAACTCGTCGGTGAGATTTCTTTTTTTATTTTTTCTCTCTCTCGAAACGAAAAGAATTAATTGTTGCATTTACCCAGCGTCTCTTCTTCTTAAACTTAAAAGGCGTTTAACATGGAAAACGGAGCCCGTGAAAATAGCAATCGCGCCATTGTGCCACTAAAACTCATTATCTTGCCAAAAATGCGACGTATGTTTCTCCAAACGTGACCATCGAAACTCGATATTTCTTCAAATCCTCTCGTCAATCTTTCGCCTCTCTGTATAAAAATTAATTCAATCGAATGACTTCTTCTAACTAATATACGCATTTGCGATCTTTGGTTCCTCAATGATAATTACATTATAATCGTTCACATCAATTACATAATAAATTCATGATTTATGAAAGTCGTATACGCACTCGCCCCGAACTTGCTTCTGCTACAAGTTAACACGTTTTAACGGCACAATATCATTATTAAGTTTAGTTACGTTTCAGGCGTTTTCTGTCGCTCGATCGTCAACCATCGACCAAATTTTCTTCAACTCGTCAATCTTGGCGGCCTCACGTTCAAATCAACACTCTCGATGTATTTTTCTTCTCTCTGATGAACGATAAACTCTGGACGTTTCTTATTAAGAAACTAGAACTACCGCTAGAACTACCGAGATGGTGAAAATGAATCATTTTCCATTCATTATATAGACATATTGTTACATTAGATATATCGTAGATGTAAAAACGGTGTATTTTTACAGATTGAAATGATTTTCGAATCGTTTAATCGATCAAATGATTTTTTTTTACAAAACACACAAACGAGAGCTTCGTCCATTCTATCGTATTTCGCAGTTTTTCTATTTTCTTTTTTTTCTTTTTTTTTCACTTTAATATCTCCAGGATGAAAATTCCATGCTTTAGATTCCTCGGTAGTTCCAGCGTTAACAATTCTTTTTTTTTTTTCTTTCTTTCTTTCGACGAAACGAAATTAACGTTCTCGCTATCGAATTTGCTCGTCAAGTTCACCTCGAAGTTATCTATCCTCTCTCTCGATGTATCTTGAGATTACTTTCAAGCGCGAAGAATAATTAATTACTCGAAAGAAAATAGAAAGGAAAGAAAGGAAAAGAAAATGAGAGAGAGAGACTTAGCGCGATGAGTGTGAAACGAAGCACCGAAACGGAAAAAAAAAAGAACTGAACGAACGAGCTGGAAATACATTCATTTTCTAAAATCCTTCTTTCACTCTGCTCCTACGAGTCCGAGTCCAGTCCTTTGCGAGATTCGTTTCACCGAGATTCGGTTTCCAGACGAATCTTAATGCCTGTATTGTTGCTCGAGCTCCCTTCTGAGCCTCTTCGCGGCGGTCTCGCTGTTCCCCTCGGCCTCCGCGTCGCTGCAACCATCGTCACCCTCGGCGACGACGCCCTCGACCTCTTCTTGCCTCCTCTTCGCCGTCGCCATCTCGGCCGCGTGCTTTTTCCGCCATTTTGTCCGCCTGTTCTGGAACCATACCTGCAATCACGAACGAATTCGTATTTTTTTTTTTGACGATTCGAGCGTGACGAGAGTGTGGAGATTTTCTAGATTTCCAAGCTTCTTGCGTAATAATGTCTGATTGCGAGAATTATCGAGTATTTAGTATTTTCGAATTATCGACTATCAGAGAATTATCGACTTTAGTACTTGAGAGAAGAGGTGAAAAAAATTCTCCCACTCGATGAGAACCAATTTTCTTAATCCGAAAATTAAGGATCGACCAAAGATCCCTGAGATATTCTAAAATATTTCACCCTCTGTCGACCCTCTTTCTCCTAGAACATTTCGTGTCACATCGTAGATGTATCCTTTACTCTGGACGGATCGAAGAAGGAAAAAAAAAAAAGAAAGAAAAGAAAAAATTCGAAAGATCCTCCTTTTAAAGAAATTCTCCTCTTCGTCAAGATATCACGCGTATCAAGATACACCGACCATTTTTTCCAACCCCCTGCGAACGGTTGAAGGAAACGCGAATCGAAGAAAAAGAAAAGAAAGGAACACCAGCCAGGGAGCCAGCCGGGGGGTTTTTTAAAGAGAGGGATCGACGTTTTACGCTGCTGGAGCGAGGCAACAACAGGCGCGCGCGGCGGCGGCAGTCAATCTCGTCCAGATTGTGTCTGGCTTCCTTTCTCTTCCGTTATCTTAATTCCTGCGAGTGTTTTAATTTTCATCGGAAACAGCTATTAACTTTTACGGCTGGCCGTTTACTTTTTAATTCGTTTACCGGGTTACACGTTGTTGCGTGGCTGGCGGAGCAGCAGCGGCAGCCAACACACGCCGACGCGTCGCGTCGCGTCGCGACGCCGCGCTTATATCTTTAATTTAAGCTCTCGACTTGGCGGCCATTGAACAAGCCTGCGGATTGGCGAGGAAAGAGGGGAGGCCCGCCAACCGGGGGGTGGAGTTTAGTTGGGGTCACGCGGCGCTATGGATAGAGGGTGGTTTGCGGGTGCAATCGCTACGCTCGAGTCCCGCCGCTCCCCTGGCGCCCGTTACGTTAATTAAATACATTGTTGCGGGGACACGGGACTCCTGCCGCGCGTATTTCCAAGCTTTATAGATGTAGGCACGAAACGGGACCGCCTTGAGTCGATCTCGTCTCGAGTCCGATCCTCTGACCCAGCTTTCTCGCCGTCCATACCTGCTGGATTTCTGCGCGACGAATTTTCCCATCTATCGCTCGATTTTCTATATTTTCTGGCAATGTCTGACAATATCTTGAATTTCTCAACGCTGAAACTACCGCGACGTTTCTCATTAGAGAGAAGTGAAAGAAAATGAAAATCTTTATTTATAAAATCTTTATTTATTTGGCAATATCTGGGTGATCTGTGATGTCAGTGTAACGACGAGCGAGACATTTCTCTCGTCGGAGAGAAGTAATGAAAATGAAAATCTTTATTTATATTTTCTTGATCTTTGTTAATTTATATTTTCTTTAGACCTTGAATTTCTCAACACTGAAACTACCGCGACGTTTCTCATTAGAGAGAAGTGAAATAAAATGAAAATCTTTATTTATAAAATCTTTATTTATTTGGCAATATCTGGGTGACCTGTGATGTAACGACGAGCGAGACATTTCTCTCGTCGGAGTAAAGAAAGTGAAAATCTTTATTTATATTTTCTTGAATTTATAATCTTTATTTATCTGGCAATATCTGGGCGATTTCTGAATATTAGAGTAACGACGAGTAAGGTAGACCTTGAATTTCTTAACACTGAAACTACCGCAACATTTCTCGTTAGAGAGAAGTAATGAAAATGAAAATATTTACTTATATTTTCTTGATCTTTGTTAATTTATATTTTCTTCAATTTATAATCTTTATTTATAAAATCTTTATTTATCTGGCAATAGCTGGGTGATCTGTGATGTCAGAGTAACAATGAGCAAGACATTTCTCTCATTAGAGAGAAGTAAAGAAAATAAAAATGTTTATTTATATTTTCTTCAATTTATAACCTTTATTTATAAAATCTTTATTTATCTGGCAATATCTGGGCGATTTCTGAATATCAGAGTAACGACGAGCAAGCTAGGCCTTGAATTTCTCAACACTGAAACTATCGCAACATTTCTGTCATCAGAGAGAAGTAAAGAAAATGAAAATCTTTATAGTGTAACGAAGTGTACGAAGTTTTCATTTTTACACATTTTACGAAAAATCATTTAACTCTAAAAAAAACAACAACACTGTTTTATATCTGTAAGATATCCAACAAAAATTGAAATTTGGTCGATCGAATTGAAATTCGATTTCGTTGTGTCTATTTAAATTAGGTAAATCAATGTTTTGCAAATTCAATTTATCTACTTATCATTATCGTAACTATTGCAATTTATTTCTTCATCTATTTTCGTTGACAAGCTTACGAAACTTGAAACCTCGTGTCAAATTTCTATCGTAATGTACGAGTTGACTTTGAATTTTCACCGAACTTGTCGTACATTCGTCGTCCAAGGCTGTTGGTTTTTAAACTTAACAGACAGGTGAAGAAAGTGTTTTAAGAAAGAAAGTCTTTTACTTTAGGTCCGAGTTTTTAGTCCCTCCCTTTAGTCCGGGCCTTAGTGCGAGAAGCGTTTCTCAATTTAATAATTCGCTCTCGCTCTCGATTTCTGGTCGCGATATGTTGATCGGGTCATCGATCGGGTGTTTTATCGCCGCCGATAGGAGCGAAGGGAGAACGATAAAGATGATAAGCGGGAACCGGGATGGCCAGGGATAAATTTTTATCATCGGGGGCACTCGCCGTTGCCAACTACCCCGATTGAAAATCCTATCTTCCACTCGGAAAACTCGATTTTCATTTCGCTCTTCGTCTCTATTCGTCGTAATAACGTTTCCAACACTCTCCCAGCGTCCAGATTTTTTTTTTTGAAATTTACTTAGAGTATCTCGACATTTTCGGCAATTGCACTTTTGCATTTTAAAATAACGAGATAACATCGACACGTGTACTGTATAAGCATAGTAGAAATTAAGAAACACTAAGAATCCGAAATATATTTCACTTTGGAAAGAATGGAGAAGTTTGTTACATTTGTTTTTGTCTGTTTTTCTTTTCTTTTTTTTCTTTGAAATTGAATCGAGAAATTCAGTAGCGAAATTTAGTTACGAATTAATTCGGGCTGGTGACGAATTGTCCTTAAACGGAGCGGGACAATTGTCCCGGCAGGGGCGTAAGAATTGATTTTCGGCCAACATTATGGCGGCGCACTGTTTAACCAGGAATTACCTCTAATTTAATAGACCGTAATGGGGGCCAAAACGTGACGCAAGTAACCGATAATAAGCCATTAAAATCTCACTGCAGTTTACGTTGCCCTCAAAATTGAACGTTAACATTAGAACAGCCGGCGGAACGTGGCCGTTCGTCAAAATATCACATCGCGCACGCCCAAAGATCCATTTACGTTATTGCGCTTATTATATATTAATTATCGTATTGCTTTCATTTGCAGGAAAAAAAAACGAAATACACGTGTATAAAAATTTCGAAGAATGCACGATCTTAAAAAAAAAAAAGAAAAAAAGAAAAAAGAAGGAAAAAGAATACTACGATTAGAAAAACGTAAAAGAAATTGCATCTCGAAAGAAATTTTCAAAAAGCAGCTCTTCTTTAACTCGGATGTTGTTGTAAGTTAGCTCAAAGGAAATAACGTACAACGGAAAACCAGTTGCGTTCTCATCTTACCTTCACTCCTTAAAAAAAAAAAAAAAAAAAAAAAGAAAGAAAAAAAAATTAGCGACCGTCGATTTCGACAAATCCTGCGCAGCTTTGAATCCACGTTTTCGAGGATTCCACGTTATATATATATATATATATATTTTTTTTTTCTCCCTCTCATCCGGGAGATACAGTGGCGAAATGTAAATGCGACCAGGCGCGGCGGCACTTCGACGTGGCGCGTCATTCATCTTGTTTTTGAACGCGTTAGTCACGCGTTGTAAACGCTCCCTCCGCAACTGTTCGATTTATTAAATCAGGATTATCTAAGCCCATTACTTTGTCCTGTAAAGCTAGATACAAAACCGCATTTATAACTGCGCAAAGCCCTTACCACCATCGGGGTTGCACTGTCCATCTCTTTCTCTCTTCCTTCTCTCTCTCTTTCTCTCTCCCGTCTTCTCACTCCATCTCTTTTTCTCTTTTGTCTTCGCTTCTTCCTTCTCCTTCATTCCACTCCTCTCTCTTATTTTCTATGTCTCTCTCTCTCTCTCTGCATTATTTCCGCTCCCCTCGAGGTCACTCTTTCCATCGTCGTTACACCCTCGTCGTTACACAGCGTCTCTGTCTCTCCCGGAAACCCTTCCTCATCCTCCAATCGTAACAGATAATACCGGCCAGTATCTGATACCGTTGATATTGGCGGATAATTTACTATGCGAAAGATTACAGGCGTGACTCACATCTTGATACGCGACTTCGAAGCCGGAGAAATTTGCATAGACACGCGGCTGCCAAACGATTACATAGAGCGGAGAACAAGTTGTCTCGGAGGGATGAAGGGTCGGTCAGCAAGGGGGTGGCTGTTCGAGATCTTTCGTTTCGTTTGCGATCGTGAGTAAGATCGTGACGTTGGTATTTAACGAGATAACGACTTCAAATGTCATTGCAGTAGAAAATGTATATTTGTAATCTGTAATTGTACACGTCATCCATCGTGATATTACAATTTATATATTGCTAATCGTCAGTCGATAATAATTTCCAATCTCTTCGAGTTTCGATTCATCTGAGAATAGACGAAACTCTCCAACAGGATGAAATACATAGGGTTGAGAATAAAATATATAAGATTGAAAATAAAAAATATATAGGGTTGAAAAGAAAAGAAAATACATAGGGTAAAAATAGAGTTGAAAATAAAATATATAGGATTGAAAATAAAATATATAGGGTTGAAAAGAAAATACACAAGGTAAAAATAAATAGAGTTGAGAATAAAATATATAGGATTGAAAATAAAATACATAGGGTTGAAAAGAAAGTAAAAGCAAAGAGTTCACGTATTTTGTGAAACGTTGGTACGCACATAGATACACTGGTTTTCCATTAAATGAACATTATCATTGGGAAGCAGCGGAGGTATTCAACTCCACTTCATTTGATTCACTTTTCTATAAGTTTATCCGGTTACAATCGAATCCACCGTAATAAACCAACTACAGGCGGCTTTTTATCGTCGCGCACCAACCGCCGTGAGTGAGATCGGCTCGCATATCATTCTAAACTGCCGGATAAATTTATCGGCACGGTGGATCAATGAGGCCTTAATGAGATATATTACCAAATGAGAGTGTTTATATATCGAATGCGGTCGACCACGGCTGGCTAAACGCCGATCATACGTTGCCGATCTATAACGTCCGCGAAATCACCCTCGTTATCCCCCAACGAAACGAAATATCCAGTTTAACTTTTTATTTGTTACCAAATACCGTATCAACAGCATCTCGCACGTAGTTTCTCAATATTTGGTATTTTTAATGATTGATTTTTTCCCTATCGCGCTTATACATACGGTGGTGTTTCTTTTTTAAAATTTAATAACGAAACGAGATCTCTTTTTTTTGTAGAAAATAAATAATAATTTTGGGTAGATAAATAAACAATAAACTTGGCAAGATATAATAATAATCGTAAGTAATAAATAATGACTTTCTCCAGAGTGGTGATTTCAATAAGAAGCTTTTCGATAAACTATCTGTTTAAGGAATTGATTCTTATTTAGATAAAAATTTTCATTTCGAAGAGGAGTGTGTCTGGCCTGTTGTTAGGGTTGAAACTCTGTACATTCGAAAGAAAAACTCTTTTCCTCGAAAGAGCGTCGAGTGAAATCCGTGGCTTTCACCGGATGGGAGTTAACCGTGCCGAACAGAAAAACGAAATTCAGTCAGGGTGGATGTTCAATGATGTGTGGAAAATCGCGTGCGACATTCACTCTGGACACGTTTCCGCCTCATTGGGCTCGCTTATCATTCAAATGGGTACCGTTTCATTGACACGTCGATAAATTTTTAAGGTCGATCGCACGCGGTTCGCGGAAAATCGAGTCACGGAGACAGATCTTGGATCGACCTTGCTCGCTTCAAATAGCGATTCCTAGCAATAATGCCATCTTTTTAATGTGATTCATTTCAACGATTCGTATATAAACAGTCCCAAATGTCGGAAACTTCGGGAATGCTTCTTAGCGATAGGAAAAGAAAAAAAATTCGTTTTCGTTCTTTCACTAATTTAACAAGTTTCTTCGATACCAGTCAACACAGAAGAGCTCAAATTGCATAAGCTACAGTGCATAAGAACAATATCTAGCTGCAATCAGATTGGTCAATGTTCGATGCAATGCTTGCTTTGCTGCAAGAAGCCAGCATTTTGAACAGTATCTTTATTAAATAGATTGATATCGTAAGATAAATCAATTTTCTGTTTTTTTTTCATTGAAGCACATTTTTCTTCGTTTTTATCAGTCCTGTAGAATCAGTACTTGAAGATTTGAATTTGGGACACCCCGTAGATATGTTCTCTAATATTACCCGAGTGTGAGTCTCGAGTTCGATAAAGAATTAAAAAGAATTATTCGAAAGTGTATATTATACGTACATAGAGATATCAAGAAGAGGAGAGAGAGAGAGAGAGAGAGAGAGAGAGAGAGCAGAGAGGAGAAAGTCGTCAGAAAGATCGCAATAGGACCGGAATCTGTCGAAATCAATCGGTTCAAAGTAATTTCTCGTAATATTACAAAGTACTTGGAGCAGAATGTTTCTTCAAATAATAAGTAATGCGATCCGCGAGAATGGCAGAGGGTAGTTGGCTGTTGGCGATAATGCGCTCCTCTGTATTCCGTTCTCGTACCGCTTCCCCATATCGATATGTTTCCTCCGCCTCCCTCCCCTCCCCTCACGCCCAGACCGACCATTTCGCCTCACTCGAAGATCAAATGGCTTCACCGATTCGCGTTATCCCCAATATTCTATTTTTATTTCGGAATCAAATTTCGCGACCGACGGCAACTGGGGAAACGGCTCCCGAGCTTTACGATTTTTCTGCCGATTTTCTCTTTCTCTTCCTTTCTCTCTCTCGTGTGCCCTTTCGTCTCCTCTTCCGATGCTCGCCCAAAAATATTTCCACCCGGGCGGAAATCGCGAGTTTCAACGCACGATCGAGTCGTCGGTACCTTGATTTCGATGAATATCGATAATTATCGGCGTTTGCCGAGCTTTTTTCTTTCCTTCGTCGATACTTTCTCCCTCCATATCCTTCGATGATATAACTCTCTTTAAATTGAAGTTGAACAGCTACGTGGAATTTTATCGTTTTCTACATTACCGTCGTATGGTAACAGCAATTACATATTGAAAATAAAGCGATAAATTTAGGAAAAGTCAAAATTTGTACTTGGAGGAGGAGAAATCGTATGCAACACGTGTTCGTATTGTAAAATAGATAAAGCGGTGAATTTAGTGAAAGTAAAAATTAAAAAATTTATTACAATTTTGAAACGATTTCGTTCCCCATTCGATTCGCGCAAATCTGCTTTCGTGTATCTGTGTTCGCTGGAACGCAACTTTCGTGTTCAAGCGACGGGAGAGAAAGGTCCGAAAGTCAATTAAATAATCCCCGGTTCGTTTCATAAGTAGTCGGATCAGTGGAAATCTTATTGATCGCATCTGCGATCCCGTGTTCTCCTTTGTTTCCTAAGCGGAGCACTGATCTCTGCAGCTCGAATGAATTATGAGGGGGCAGGGGAATATTAATACGTGTGTACAGTGATACAGATACATTCATCAAATTTGATCAAGGAAACACTCGAGGGTGTTGCAGGATTAGTCTCCGTTTCCCCCTTCATAGAAGCCCGATTTTGATCAGCATGGATTTTTCGCCTCGCCCTCCATCACGGTCAACAGCTTTCTCTCCTCTCTCTCCTCTCTCTTCTTCTTTTCCTCCTTTTTTTCAATTTTTTCTTTTTTTTTTTTTCTTCCCTCTGACGCGACATCGAATGGAAAATTGGATACAACCGTTTATGACTGCAGGAAAGATCTCGTATCCGGCAAACAATCCGTGTCCTCGTATTCGTCAACGAATCGAAGAAAACAAAGTAGTCGATATTGAAGATTCAAATTTTTCAACTCGATTCTTCTTTTTTTGTTTCTTAATTATTGCATTACTCGCGTCCTTAATTTTCACTCGTGAAGAAGGATTCTTGAAGGATAACGCACTAAAGTTTGAGATTCAATCAATTAATAACTTTTTCATCAACAGATATTCGATATTCACCGACGAATCGAAAAAAGAGGAATTAGTCGACGTTGAAGGCGTAACTCGATTCTTTTTTTTTCGTTTCTTAATTATTGAATTACTCGCGTCTTTAATTTTCACTCGTGAAGAAGGACAACGCACTGAAGTTTGAGATTCAATCATCAACAGATATTCGATATTCACCGACTAATCGAAGAAGGAGGAATTAGTCGACGTTGAAGGTTCAGTTTTTAGCTGCAACACGATTCTTCTATTTTCGTTTCTCAATTATCGAATTATATTGACGAAATTCTTGAAGGATAATGCACTGAAATCTGGAGATATCCAGATCTCCATGCCAGGACTCTACACCGCTACGTCAATAAAATGAATCGGTCAATAACTCCAGCAATATCAGAGTTCGAATATCAAGTTTCCCGAGAAACACTCGACCACACAGAGGTTGACGTTCACGGTCCAGAGCGTCGAGATATCGAAAGAGAAATATCCCTCAGCCGTGCAATTACTCGTGACGTGTAAGCGTAACCGAAAGACCAGGTTCTTCGGTATAACCCAAGCAGCGAGAACCAGCTTCCCAGCAACCGACCATTTTACTCTCGAAATAAAGTCCTGAACCTCTTTTATCGACGAAGGCGAAGAACAGTGGTAAAACGAGAAGAACCAAGACAGAAACCTACACACATGTATGTACACACACCTGTGTGTAGAAATGGGAAAGACCGAAAGAGAGAGAGAGAGAGAGAGAGAGAGAGAGAGAGAGCGCAAGCTCTCGTGGAATCGAGCATTATGGAGTCAAGTACATGTGGGCCAATTTCGAGGGTACGAGCTGTGGGAGGTGAATGAAGGGAACGCCGCCTGCTGCCGTGATTTATCACGCCGTGCCATGCCGCGCCGTACATACATACACCACCATGATGATACATGGTGGAGGAAAAGCGGGTAGGAGGCTTTCGCTCGTACTAATTGACGTCATCGATATTGGTATCCGTCGACGAGCAGATTACTCCGCCGTAAACAACTCCACCCCTCCCTGGTCTGCTACTGCAGCCTACCAACCCAACGCAGAGAGAGCCCCGTCCTCTCTTGTCGTTCTATCGGGGCACACGGGGGGGGGCTGCCCACCGCCACTTTACTACCACCACCACCACCACCACTGCGTAAACACCGTCTAAGCCCTCGTTCCTTCCGCGCGTTTCTACCCTCTATAGCGCGCGCTATTTATCCCTATCCCCCCCCACTACCACCGCCATCACCGCATTTCCCCTTCGCCGGTCACCCCTTTTACATCGCTGCGCGCTCAGATCACATCCCCACCACCACCACCGTGGCGGTCGCCAGTCATCCCCACTATCGTGCGATCTTCGCACGACCGTGCGCTCCATCGGATGAGCACTTCAACTTGTTACCCCATCTCTCCTTCGAGCTTTTTCTCCCCCTTTCTCTCTCTCTCTCTCTCTCTCTCTCTCTGTTTCTCGTGGTCTGTGCTCTCGGTGTTTCTCCGAGTCGTGGTGAAGTGTCTCGTTTTAGCGTCGGGATCTCCCCGGATCTGGCTTGTTAAACGTGATACACGCACTGATACGCCGACGAGAATTGGGGTGTCACGCTCTTTAACTCGCAAACGGTTCCACCGTTCACTTTGTCGTATTAGATTCTAATAGGGGACGTGTGCCACTCCGGGGTCGCTTCGTTTAGCGCTGGATACACCGAGGCTTCTTGCCTCCTTTATTTTTTTTTTTTTGGTCCATCGTTTGGTCCATCTGCCGATTGCAAGTCGAAATTTTTGCAATTGAAAGCTTGCGTTTCGCTTCGAGAACGTTTGTACAGACGTGGCTGACATAAATATTGAAAAGTCAAATTTTCTCGAAAGCAGAGCTTTTCTCCCTGTAGAACAGCTCGTGTCCCACATTTGTTCACATTCTCTCGTTGATTAGAACCGAATCGCGAACGAACGTGACGACGAACGTTTAAAGTGATTTGAATTCGCAAAGAAATCCAAGAATTTTCTACTATACGTCGAAGTATATCGTACTTGTCACGAATTCCTCGTAATCTCGTTCGTCGTTTCAAATTCATCTTGCCTGACCTTAACCACTGTGTACGTGGTGGTTGTCTTTGCTCTACGAGAAAACTATCGCGAATGACTTTTAAAGCTTTTGCACGGTACTGTTATTTTCCTGTATCGCGTCGAGTCGTTCCACTTTCGTTCTGTCTCTCTCTTTTTCACTTTCTGCCTTTCTCTCTATTCCTGGTTGCCTGTCTATCTCCGGATGGCTGGTTTTCGCGCTCCCCCAAACTCCAGTTGGCTCTCTGTCGTTGCACTTTGCTCACTGTTCGCTTCACCGAACCGGCTAACTAAATCACGCGTCGGATATCGTTGGCAATTTGAACGGCGATCCGCGTAATAGTCTTAATAGCCGGCTCTCGTTTCATCCGCGTCGAGCGACCAGAGAGAGGGAGAGAGAGAGAGAGAGAGAGAGAGAGAGTGTCGCGCTATAGCCTAGTAGTAGTGTCAGCCGATGATTGCTGTGGCGTCGGAGCAATTCGCGATATTTCCACTGGGCAGACGCGGCGAGATAGTTCTTCTACGTTGATGTAAACGCGTGCACAGCGAGATTGAACGGCTGATCGATGTTTTTCGCTGATTCTCACGCGGCTTTTGCCAAGCGTGCGTGAACAACAATTACAAACTCGAGTCAAATGACGAGAACTCTGACTGAATCTGAATCTGCTTTCTTCACGATTGGTCGAAACTTTGATCGCGAAAGTTCGACTTTGTCCGAAATAATAACGAGGATATCACTGTCAGACACGAGTGATATTTTATCAGCGTGCGTAACGTAATTATCTCTTGGCGATATTCTGCGAATTTTCAATTTTATACCGTTGTCCGTGTATTTTTTTTTTTTTTTTTTTGAACTCCGAGCTATTTTAACTTTAACGTTAACACTATGACCATCGTTTCCGAATATGAGCATTCTAAGCATTACAAACAACAATTCGTATAAAAATCTCAAATCTGACGAATTGAAACGCGAATCTGCTTCTTTCGCGATCGGTCGAAACTCTAATCGTTTTTTGTCTGAAATAACTATGAGGCGATCAATGTGAAACACGCGTGCGAGCGATATTTTCTAGTGTGTATTTTACAGTAATAATAATTTTCGTTACCTCGAGTCATGTCGAACTTTCGTGAGAAAAGCAGATTCGTATTTAATTTGTCATCAGTTCTCGTATTTCATACTTGCGAGGTTTAATCATTGCTTGGAATTCTTAAATTCAGAGATCGAATGGAAATAACGATGGTTACGGTTCCAACGGCGGTTAAAAGTTAAAATAGAGCAAAGTTAAAAAGAAGAAAAAAATACGCGGACATGTTTTAGAATTTCAACTCTCTTGTACGAAATGTGCGATTTTTTTCGGAAATCGTTCTCGAGGATCGGTCGCGATAAATAAAATAACTGATTCCGATATTGCTTCGATTAATCCTTCGATACGCGTATTTGAAACGTGGTTGCGTGGCAAATTTAACGTGTATTTGGTTAGAGGAAAGGAAGAAAGAAAGAAAGAAAGAAAGAAAGAGAGAGAGAGAGAGAGAACAAACAAGAAAACAGGCAAAAAACGGGGGAAGGGGAAAGGAAAAAAAGACCGAGGAAAAAGAACGCGGTATCGGTACAGGATACACGTTTCGAAAACGAAAAAGTGATAAATCTGGAAATGTGGAATGACAGAACACATATATCTTCGTTGGGCGGAACTAGCGAATCCCTATATGCCGTACTAATCCTTTTCCGATACTGAAAAAATGATAAATCTCGGATGTAAAACCACGAACGGAGGATATCGATTTTGTATACAGGACGATCCATAAGTGGTTATGCCATAAGAAGTTTTAACGTTTAAGCTCGCCCGCCTGTAGTGTACGAACGATATATTTGTTTGACGAGCAATCCTCGATACATCGAGCGGCATAAAACAAAGTATTTTCACGCGAGTTGTTTCATCGACGAGGGGGGGAGGGGTGGCGACATTTTAGAATATAAATATGAAATATAATGTGGGCCAAAAGTTACTTACGGCTAAGAGAAATGAGCATAAACGTGCGAACGCGCTCTGGCAGGTCAACATTGGCGAAAGAAATAATCTTTTAAACATAATCGAAAGGATCGTGCTTGAACTTAAATTTGAGCTTGTTGATAAAATTAATAAAATTAATTTTTTTTCTTATGTTTTGACGTTTCGTTGAAGATATTTCAGAATATAAATATGAAATATAGGGTGGGCCAAAAGTCATTTGCTCCTAAGAGAAATGAGCATAAACGTGCGAACGCGCTCTGGCGGGTCAACATTGGCGAAAGAAATAATCTTTTAAACATAATCGAAAGGATCGTGCTTGAACTTAAATTTGAGCTTGTTGATAAAATTAATAAAATTAATTTTTTTTCTTATATTTTGACGTTTCGTTCAAGAAAAAAGAAAAAAAAGAAAAGTAGGCGGGAAGAAACTTTTGGCCCACCCTGCACGTAGCTGTTTTCAACAAAAAGAAGAGAAAGCGGCTCGGAGACGAAGAATTGTAGTTTCGCGATAAAATCTTCGACTCCTCGTCTCTCGATGATACCTTCGACCTATTACGTTCGATACTTTTCGTTAAAAGAGAATTTCATCTTTAAGCTCTCGTGGAAAAGAATCGGGAAAGATTCTTCGCGAAAATTAGAGAACCTGAGATTCCCCAGGGAGAGAGTGTGAGAGAGAGAGAGAGAGAGAGCTTTCGTGAGAATGATTTAACATAAATTTTGTAAATTAAAAAGAGAAAGAAATTATGAAATACAGCGGCTGAGAGAAACCTGACGAATTCTTAAGCTTTTCGTGGAATCATTCAGCATTTTCATAAAGAAAATGCAAAGAGAAAAGCGATAAAGAGATAAAAAAAAGAAAAGAAGAAAAGAAGAAGAAGGAGAAGAAGCCTCCGTTTAATCAGACGAAACGACGCAAACGCATCGTAGCGTAGATTTCATTGCTGAATATACTTCATAAATTCACGTTCATCCGAAACGCACGATATTAATTCGACTGAAAGCTTTCCGTAAATAATGTAATGATGGATGTATCGTCGCGTCGAGGGAGATAAGTTTATTACGCGCGACGCGACAAAACGCGTGCCGAGCAAATAATTTTCCAGCGAGATCACGCAAATGTTTATAAACGTGTATAATTCGCTTGATCCCGCTGCGTTTAGTCACGTATCATTTGTCAACGATGGAATATGGCCGCCAGTCGGCGGCATGATTTTTAGGCTGCCAGAGACTTCAACGCTTTAGATCGTGTTCTATTCGCATCTCACGCTAATCCTTTTCTTTTTCTTCATTGATATTTAAATTTGATTATATATATATATATCACATATCGATTATTTTATTTCAATTAATTTATCATATCAATGATATTTTATATTACTAAATTCGACTGTGTCGTAATTATCAATTGTCAGTCATTCGAGGAAAAATTCGTATATTCAACGTTGAGAGAATTTCCTATTGAAATGATGAAAAATAAAATTTACCTGATCGTCGCGGATAATCGCGAAATTTTCCAGCGCGATTCTTTTCTATTCATTATTTTCGATTTAGAGGATATTTCTTTTGTATCTGATGTTGCGCACAATATTCACAATGAGACAGTTAATTTTTATCGTCAGATAAATCTGCGAAATGATTGGTTTCCATCCTGAGAATGGTGTAACATTCTTCCAGTTCTTATTTCTGTTCGGGTACGTTCGGGGAAGTTTCGAAACGTTTGACAATAACAGGGGACAATATATTCTTATTCTATATATTCTGCCAGCTGACAACATCGGAGGAAAGCACAAAGTAAGAGTGTAATACGCGGCACATGATCGTAACACAGCGGCAAACGAGGAAAGTTCGCGACGAAAGTCTTTTCCGGTAGTGCATCAACCGGAAGAGCCGGCGTACCTTCATTTTCTTAGCGACGAAAGTTCGATTCTCTCTTTCGCCGTCATTTAGGGGACGACTTCGTCACAATGAATAAAACATCGTGCAGAGTGATCCACACTTGAAATAACTTTCAAATCATGCGTCCAAATTGTTTGACACAAATGTTGTTTCCAAGGCTTCTGTGGCGTGTCAATTTTTCAATTTTTCGGTTCATTTCAGATAAATTTAAACGGCGCCAACTTTGCGAAACTCGAAAGCAAGGAATCATGTGAAAAAATTAGTATTTTAACAAAATTACTAAGGAGCTGTTTAATAATTGTCAACGAAACACAACAAATTATAGAGGATGTAAATATACTAGTTGTCGAGGAATTAATCGACAGTAAAAAGTCAAAAGTTAAAGAGTCTAAAGTCTATAGTTATTATTAAATAATCAATCAAAAGTGTATAAATAGTTAATTATAATTTTTATTCATTTAAATATTGTTAAATAATAGTTATTGAAAAAAAAGAATAAAGTATATAGTTATTTGTTATATTTGCAGTACGCTGACTTTATCATTTATCGATCATCGTAACTACAAAATTCGCGTTCAGGTGTGTTTCGAAATTTCCAAGGTCATCTTTATTTCCTTCAATCGGGCCATATATCTTTTTCGTCGTAAATCAAATTCCAAGTGTTAAAAAAGTATTAAGCTACAATTTAAGGCGATGTTTCGCGACAATTCGTTTCGAAAAGTGTCGAGAAAAGAAAAAAAAAAATCCATATTATTCTAACGTCGACCATTTGGAATTTTATTAATCAAAGGTTAATGGGAGAAAATTGAGATTCCCTTCGTAGGAGAATTTTTCCAACTTTTCCTCTTTTCATCCCCCTTTCGCTAATTATACCTTGATCATTAGCTTTGAGATCCCCGATCCCCGTGTTTCCTTATTTTTAATTTCGTTTCCCCGCTGCTTGTTTCCAGCCCTTTTTCAGTGCACGCTTTCTCCTCCCCTCTTCCTCCTCGTTATCTTTTTTCCGTTTATCAAGACGCCCGGAGGAATATTAAAACTCGTCTCGCATCGCGCCGAAGAAACTCGCGTTTAGTCCTCGGACGCGATAGTAATTTCACCCCATTCGGTTCCCAATTCCCAAATCTTATTCCTGTTTTTTCTCGTTTCTTTCTAACGGGCGTCTGTGTTTCTCGTTCGTTCGAAAACTGGCGTGTCTCGTAACGGGGATAATTCCAATAATTTCCCACCAGGAACGCGTTTAACCCGTCGTTAGACGACGGATAGAATTCGAAATCCCTCTTGTCTGTGCGACTCCATCTGCTGGCCGGACGAAACCTCACCAAGCAGCTTCCGATCGAGCCACCGAGCCACGAAACACACCGTCGTGCCTATCCAGCAGGAATCGATGCCTCTGAATCAGCGGGACTGGTCCCGCGTTCGCCCGGGTATATATTGTCGTAATATTTCGGGAAACGGTGCTCCGTAGATCCGTTGGCAATCTCGCCCCCGAAGATGGCATATACGCGGGGGTGAATCGCCTCTTGCCGAGGAAATCCGAGGTAATTGAATGCTAACCCCTCCGTCTCTTCTCTTCTGTTCTCTTCTTCCTCGCCCTTCACGCCACCCACAGTCGGCCACCCTCTCTCGGTATCATCCGGGCGAGAGAGACTGGTGGGTGGCCAGGAGGGAAGGGGTGTGGTGGCCAGGAGGGAGAAACGTGCTCATCCCCGTGGCCATCACTCACCGACGCAGACTTGTAGCTTTCAATAAAAATGTAAATATGGCGGCGTAGAACGAGCCAATGACAGCGCTACATCGACGAGGCCGCGACACACGGGAAACCTCGACGGGAAAGCTGGCTCGGCTGGTTGGCAGGGTGGTTGGGGATGCGAGAAACGAGAGAGCGGAAAAGAAAGAGAAAGAGATTGCCCGAGTAGCGAGAGCAGGAGGAAGAAAGACAGACAGACAGACAGACAGAGAGAAAGAGAGAGAGAGAGAAGGATCTGGACAAGAGGAAGAGAGAACGGTAAAGGAAGAGAGAGAGAGAGAGAGAGATTTAAACGAGAGCGAGGAACGCGGTGAAACAGGGAAGAAAGAGGGAAAGAGCGAAAGATCTGGACAGGAGTAAGAGGGTGAACAGCGGAAAGAAAGAGAAAGAGCAGCGCGAGAAGGGGGTGGAGAGGGAGGAGAGTGGCTGGAAGAGGGAAACGCAGCGAGCCAGCCAGCCACGAGGGTCGAAGATGGCGAACCTCGGAGGAGCGACACGATGTAGGAGGCTTCGAGTGTGCTAGGAGAGTTCTCTTCCTCGAACTGGAAGCTACGAGTAGTACAGATGTAGCACTGAAGAGGCGGGAGTAAAAGTGGAGGCTTCCACCTCCCTCCTTGGAGAGCCGTGCAAGAAGAGGAGGAGATGCAGGGTGGTTGGAGGTTCTCCTCCTCTTCCTCCTCTTCCTCCTCTTCCTCCTCCTCCTCTTCCTTCTGGATATGGGAGATAGGTAATAGGGGGTTTTCAAGGGGGGTAGGTAGGGAGTGGTGGAAACCGGCGAGTAGAGAGTGAGGGTTCGAAAAGATGAAGAGAAATGGATAGATGGAGAGAACAGAGAGAGAGAGAGAGAGAGAGAAGAGAGACACGCTGGATGAAAAAAGAGAATCGGAGGGGTGGGATGTGACGCTGTCGTCACCCAGGAGCTTTCAACGTTTCTCCTCGTTTCTCTTACGGGAGGGGGAGGGGGGGAGTAGTGTTTCATAGGGTTTCCAGCGGCGGGGTGAGGAGACAGAAGGGAGAGAATGACGCAGGTGCCGCAAAGCTTGACACGTCTCCGGCTGTTTTGTCACCTTCTTTTATCCTTCGAACTTTTTACAAGCTGCCTCGTTAGAAGCTTGCTCGCGGCGTTGATGGAGTAAGCCGCCGGCGGACAAATGCGTTTTAAAATTACGACCGACCCTCTCTCGACTCTCCTCTATAGGGCTGCTGTCGAGAGAACGGCGAAAACTGACGCGATGATACGCAGAGACACATTTCGCGGATGTCGGGGACGGGATGCAGATTTCGATTTTCGATCTCTTTCCGTTTGTCGGAATCCTTCTTTTTTTTTTTTTTTTTTTTTGTTGAAATCTTTACAGTGCGGCGATCCTTTGACGTCGTAGCTGTCAACTCTCTCGTGTCTTTTGTCTTGGTTTAAGTTTGAGTCGAAGAAACTGTATTTTACTGATCCTTCACTCCTCCACAGTTTGATCAAGTCGCCACTATCAATTCCTCTATGAGTGTACAGTCACCGACGATTCGTTGCACCGTCAACAATCGGAATTGTAACAAATCGAACCTGCCATCGTTCGCCATCCAGATTAAACACATTGATAATCGGCGATTGTAAAATCAGATCGCGACGAATTACAAATTACAGCGGCGAAAGTAAAAACTGCGCGGAACCGAGGCGAGGCGAGGGAGAGAAAAAAGAAAGATCATGAGAAATGAAATAATAATTTGGATACTGACCGGGTGGATATATTCTTCACTATCGCGGGATGGATCGCGATCGAAGCAGCGGCAAAAAAGTCGCCGGTCATTAAAACGGATGATTTTTCGAGGTTGTAATCCGCGCTTAAACGTTTAAGCCGACAAGGAAATATTAAACGATGGCGGCCGTTAAAAACACCGGGCAGTTTAAGTTGATTTTACTTTTTATCGCGACGTAGCAAACCGTCCGTACCCCCTCTTCCCCCCTCCCCCTCCCCACCTCTCTCTACATCGTTCGTTCCATCATTCACGGATTAATATCGGAACCGAGCCGAGCTCGAAAACGCTTCAACTGTTATGAATTTTTATTAACCCATCTACATCTGTTACTCATAATTAGCCGGGCGCCCGCTTAAATCATCCGGACGTTTTTATCGGAGATTAGCGTAAAGTTTATTAAAAGCGAGGCGCGAAACGCCACATCCTAGGCGTTTCCTCCTCTCACTCGGAACGATTTTGTTCCCCGACTGCTACCTGCTTTTCCCTTCCCGATACGATCGTGATCCGATTCCTGGCATCAGTCGGGGTTTCGTTTCAGTTCGTTTCGTTGCAAATATATTGCTATTCAATAGTTTCATTGATATACTACAAGTTTAGATTGAAATCGATATATTCAAGAGATTTCACGAATCTGAGAAAGGCACGGAAAGAATGCTTCGAATCATTGGTTTCGTGTCGTTTCATTTGTGTTCCTGGCATTTGCCTCTCGTCGATGATTGCTTCGAAGTTCGAGAAACCAATGACGCGTTTAATCCCGCATAATTTGTTCTCTGGAAAATCAAAGGTAAAGAGAAAAAGAAAATTTTAACTTCCACTTCGACGATCTCTCGAATCGAACTTTCGGATTTCAATGTCGCGTCACTCGCGTGTCTCCTCCGCTTGTGAAATAGAATTCTCAACGAGAGAGAACAAGTCCGGGTGTAGACCGATGTTTCCCCTGCTTCGAGTTTCCCCGCCGGAAAAACCGAAGCTAACCGCAACCAATCGGAAGACCGGGACCCACGTAAACTCAATCAGGAGTCCGGTCAAGCAACGCTAATAACGACCGTTTAATCTCCCCCTGAAGGAAAACTACCCCTAAAAAAAAAACGAACGAAAGAGAAAAAAAGCAGTGAGCAGAGAGGAGAGAGAAGAAGAGGATAAAGAGAGAGAGAGAGAGAGAGAGAGAGAGAAGGGTCTCTCTGAAGACTCTTACCTTGACTTGCGACTCCGACATGCCGAGGGCGTAGGCCAATTTAGCGCGTTCCGGCCCCGCTAGGTACTTCGTCTGTTCGAATGTTTTCTCGAGGGCGAAGATTTGCTGGCCGCTGAACGTCGGCCTGGTGTGCTTCTTCTTGCCGCCCTCGTGCTCGCCGGTACCACCGGAGCCTGTCATCGTTTGCTGACAACCCAGCTGTTGCGACACTGTAACATCGATATCTTCCAGGGATTCTCTTCGTCGCTCTAATAACACACCCGGCTCGTCCCCTTCCCGGGGACGTCGTTATTTCTATTCATCCGCCGGATAAAAAGCAGGAGAAAAAGTAAGAAGAGGAAGAAGAGGGAGAAGAAGAAAGAAAGAAAGAAAGAAAGAAAGAAAGAAAGAAAGAAAGAAAGAAAGAAAGAAAGAAAGAAAGAAAGAAAGAAAGAAAGAAAGAAAGAAAGAAAGAAAGTATCCAGAGAACAGAGATCGTTTTCGCGAATTCTTTGCGAAGGTGAATCGTAGTCGCTGACTTTTTTCTTTCTTTTTTAGATCCTAATTCGCGTTGATTCGACGCTGTTCTTCGACGAGCAATTTTTGGAGAGAAGCGCGAGTTTTGGATGTGAGCTTTTTAAATCTTTGCCGTGGCAAAATTGGTAACTTGGCGAGAGGCGAGCGAAGACTTCGGCGAATTGGGTATTCGAGCGGATGATGGAAATTTTTGGTAATAGTTCGAAAGTGATTCGAAATTATAGAGTTGCACGAATGGTGTATTTGGATAGAGACGAGCGAAATTTAGATTTTGGACGTATCGTCGAACGTCTTTGGAAATTCAGTTCGAGATTTGGATGCTCGGAAGTCGGAATTTTTGTCAGCGTTTTGATAATAGCGTTTCGACAACGTCAATTGTAGAAGACATGAATTTTTGGACAAATTCGACTGTCTGATATAATTTGTGATTTTCGAACGACTGTAACAACAAGATTTCTCCAATCGGTACATCGAGAAACTGGAGTTTCTTTTAAAAAGAATTTGGACAAAACTATCGTATAATGATAAGTAGCTGTGTAGCACGTATTATTCTAAATTGCAAACGATGATAATTTTGATATTGTCTACGTGGACGGTGGAACAGCGAAATTATCACGAGACTTATCGAACCAATCGAAGTCACGGTCAATTTTATCAAGCAATTAATCTTCATCAATTTTGCGTCATTCTTCTTGCCATCGTCCCACGCGTTTCGCGTTCCCGACGATTTACATACATAGGCTATCGATAATTACGTCATAAATTTACATCTCGTTACACGCCAAAAATGCTCTGTACGACACATCTATTGAAAACCATCCAATTATTCCACGATAACACGTCCACCGTTGCAACCTTTTGCGGTAGAATATTCAACCCTTGTCACACTTCATTTACCTCGTCGACGGAGTTAAAAACTCATACTAATCGCAAGAACGCGTGCATTTTCGATAATCGATAGAAATTATACGCGGAGCGAGAAGACGACAATACGACGGCACGATTGAGATATTTTTACGAGTGTTGAATTGCGATAAATAACATTCCCTCCAGTTCCAAAATAAGTGTTCCATTTACACATTGCATTTCTTTCGGAATAATATTTGTGAACCACACTTTTTGAGACTTTTCGACGCTTCTCACCTATGCTAACTTTCAGGACTAAATATTTATAGGTTAGAGTCTAACCTGTAAACATTTATAGGTTAGAATCTAACCTATAAACATTTATAGGTTAGATTATCTACTTTCTCGAAAGTCGCGATTTGTATTTGCACAGTATTGAAAAATTGAGTCTCTTTTAACCATGATATAATGAAAATACGTAATGTGGACATTTATTTTGGAACGGAGGGAGTATCAACTTTTATCATCGTGAAAGTAGGACAAGATCATCAATCTCTGCGTTATGAAGAAGAACAAATTCCTTGCATATCAAACTCTCGAAATTTTTCTCCTCGCTTCAGTTACAAAAACTTCTAGGTTTCCTCTAAATTATCAAAACACTTTCGCGAGTATTAATAATTTGGAGGAAATTAAATCGATAAATAATATTAACTTTTATCACCGTCGAAAGCACAGTAGGACGAATCATCAATCTCTCTGTTATAAAGAAGAAAAAACTCTTCTCTTGTATATCAAAGTTTCACAATTTTTCTCCTCGCTTCAGTTAAAAAAACTTCTACTTTTCCTCTAAATTATTAAGACTAATTATTCACGAGTATTGAATCGACAAATAATATCAACTTTTATCACCGTCAAAAGCACAGTAGGACGAATCATCAGTCTCTCTGTTACAAAGAAGAAAGAAATCTTATCAAACTTCCAAAATTTTTCTCCTCGTTTCAGTTGCAAAAACTTCTCCTCAGTTTTCCTCTAAATTATCGAAACACTTTTAATTAACAAAAGAAAAGATTTCTTGTCGTATCAAACGTTTGTTCAACATTTTTTTCTCCTCGCTTCAGTCATCGAGTCTTTCGTAACTTCTAGTTTTTTTTCTCTCGCGATCAGAAGATTTCCGCCAGATCGTCGTCACCACGACGTAGAGAGTCGTTGTGAGTCGAGAGAGGAGAAAGGGAGAGATTACAGTTTGATTTGACGGAATCACGCGTCTCAAGGGTTAAACACTTGTGCGATAGGCCGCAATGATGGCGTCTGGACGAGTGTGTCGGCACGTGGCTGCCACGTGACTCCGCCGTTCCGCAAATAACCAGACATTGTTATCGTTGTCCTTGCTTTCGCAAACGGCTGATCCTGGTTTACTCCTGCACGGGGATACAAGATCCCACGGAGCAGATAGTATCGCCGAATAGAACGACACGTGACACGGGGGTGGGAGGAGAGGGGGTGAAATTCGCCTGGAATTACCGCGACGAAAGCACGTTCGCGGGACGATCTACTGTGAGAAAATTCCGATTAGTATGTATCTTCCGGGGGTGTTGTTCCAGTCGATGTTGCGAGGTAATAGGCTGGAAAATTGCTGCAGGGATGCCGATGAGAAATGGTAGGTTTCGTAGATCGGTCGGTCGATTTTGATAATCTTAATTGGTCGATCTAGGAATTTTCGTTTGATTTTTCGCGACAAGAGGTTGAACGAGGTGAAATATGTCCAGTTCGTTTTTTTAATAATCTCGATGAAAATATGTTTGAAACAATGTTGCTTCGATCCTGAATTTTTGTTCTTTTTTTTTCTTTCATTATCATCGAGTGGAATCAAGAGAAATCAAGAATTTTATTGATAATATCTGAACGTTGAAATTTGTCCTAACTAAATAGTGGCTCTAACTAACAATTCCGAGAAATAGTATTTGAAACAGAGTTGTGTTCTTCCTGCGGAAATAGGCTCTGACCCTGAAGTTTCGTTCTTGTTCATTATCATCGAGTGAAATCAAGAGAAATCGTCCTGCATTTTACTGGTACGCGTAAAAATGATCCGAAGGCTGAAATTCGTCGCGATACACTGAAACTATACAACAAAATAGCAATCAACACTTTCGAGTTTCGAGCCAAATGACCATTCTCGCCGCAAGAAAGTTCAAAGTTTGAAATAACACATTGCAAAGTCCGTCGAAATTTCGTGGAATTAAATATCATCTCGTTACATTTGTTTCCGTTTACATCCGTTCGTAAACATGTTTGCATATTCCGATTCCACAGACAAAGATAAATATTCTCGGATGATAGTGATAATCAGAATTTAGCGCAACAGCTAAAGTTGGGGGGGGGAGGAGAGGGGAGAGGCCCCTTTAGCGGGGAATCAATCTTGCTCCGGTGAGAGAGATGACAGGATGGCAAACGACCGACACGCACAAATTTCCGCAAAAAGCTTCGGACTTCTATCGAATTACCGGGCGAAAGCAGGAGAAAGTTGGCTGGCGTGAGTTTACGCAGTTTCTAAGTAGATGAATAGGGGATACCGCGTGAAACGTGTAGCTCGATCGTGGAGCCAGAGGGTGGAGAGTGCGGTAAGCAGCTCATTAGAACCCTCCCCGCCGACTGGCCATTATTGCCTCGTTCCGTATTCCGTTACAAATTGCTTTATTAAATTAAAGTCCCACAACCCATACTGTTGTGACGACCCCACGCCTCCTCTTCTCCCTTTTCACCCCCTCGTTTTGCTCCTCGCCTGCTCCTCTTTGCATCATCCCCCATGTGCCGCGCCGCGTAAACGCGTCTGACCGCGTGCTACCTTCTATCCTTGAGCCCTTCTTAATTACCATACCAACAATTTCAATCGATAGTTCCGCCTTCTCCGTTGTTCTTTTAGCTGTTTTATTTCTCTTTCTCTCGCAAGGGTCTTCTAATCAGGATATCACGATGGAAAGCGTGTTAGTTTTCGTTGAACAGATTTTTAATCGCCATGTCTTCCTTATTTTCTGCAATGAATTCGTTTTATTCTCGAATTTACGATTCGACACTCGGTTCTGAGTTCGTTTCCTCCAAACAGATGTTTCTCTTTTATTCTCGAGATTTATCGGAAAACATCGAGAAATCTTTTTCACGGCATGATTCGTCATAGTCTTGATAAATCAAGACGTCGTCATCTTTGCAACGATCTCTTAAAGCTCGTTTTTGAAAAACTTCTTTTGTTTTTAATCATTTTATTGAACTTTGAATATTAAAGTCAGACGATGAAATTAGGTTAGGATTTCTTCAACTTTTGTCGTATAACCCCAATGTTCAAAGTTCAATAAAATAATGAAAAAGAAAAGTCAGCAGAGTGAAATTTCAGTTTCTGAAACAAGAACCGTGATGAATTTAATCGTCAAATAAAATTTATCAGAGTTTTTACAACGTTTTTCTTTTAAAGAAAATGACACTTTTCCATTTGCTACATGGTATTAAAGTATTTTGGGGGAGAAAAAAGAAACGAATTCAGCGCTGTCGAAACGAAAACTTCACGTTTGAAGCGGATTTTTACATGATTTTTTTTTACAAAATTATTAACAGTTCGAAATATCGGTAATTTTTCATTTCGAATACGATCGACGTGGTGGTAAACAGAGCTTATATTCGCCGGAATGAAATTTTTGCGAGAAAGCTGAGAAGAAACATCCTACTTTGCTTTCCACGCGCGGACACACTCGATAAAATATGACTTTTGAAGTTCCACGTGCTCGGTTCAGTTTGCTGTAGCATTTCGTGCGTAACTGTTCCACAGTTTCTCACTCTCTCGGCAACCTCCAGCTCCAACCTGACCGTCTCCCCCCGAAAATATTCATCCCAGCCTTTACAACATCCATCTCCCGCCTCGAAGAATTCCATCGTCGAGCCAATCGAAGGAAGGTGGGCAGGTATTTAATAAAAAGGTGAAACCACACACTCCGATGGATCCTAATACAAACGGCGTCCCGTGACGGTCGTTGAAGGAGCAGTCCGCGCCTCCAACTGAGATCGACCTTAACAGCCCGGAATATAAAGCACGCTGGTATCGACACGCTGCGATACTACTCTCGTATCACCGCTCGTAACTCAAGCCAGCGAAAAGAATGGCGAGTAAAAGAGAGAGAGAGAGAGAGAGAGAGAGAGAGAGAGATTGGAGAGAAAACGATAGAAGAGGGAAGAGGGAGAATACACCGCAGAATACGCCATGCAGTTAAAATATTGCCAGAGTTATTCACGTGAGTGCGGAAAGCAGGGGCTGGGGGCCTCGCCCCGGGATACGAGGGTTGATATTGAATATGATATTCCGTATACCCTCTTATATTCGTCCCGCAGTGACATCCGTGGCCGACACGACACGCTGGAACAACACACGGCCGCGCCGCGCCTCGTCGGTTCCTCCGTCCACGCCCATCCACGCGTTCCTACGTACATACTTACATCCCTCTGTCTCGTCACCCTTCTCGCGCACACCCCCTTTAGCATCTAGTTTCGATGGATTAAGTGCCGTGCACACAACGAAGGCGAGAAGAGTCGTTGTTCAGCAAGAGAGTTCAAGTCTCGAACGAAATCTCTGAACGAACATTTATAATTCTACCTGCTGCGTTGTGTCGTATATGCCAGATGGATCTCGGTGACGAGATTTATTACAAAATTTATTACAATTCTTTTTCTTTTTTCTCTCTCTCTTTGAAGTTGATACTTCCTTTTAATTACAGTCACATTCTGATATAGAGTACTGATACTTGTTTTTAAGGTTATGCTCTTTCGAAAGAGTCTCGGTTAAAAATTTCTTCTGTTTTTTTCTCTTCGTGAAACAATTCTGATACATTCTGATATGGAATACTGATACTTGTGAAATTCTTCCTTTTGCACGAAACAATTGCGATAAAACATTCGAAAGGAAGATCTCAGTTGAAAATTTCTTTTCTCTTTTCTGAAGCAATCGCTTACTTTTTACCTCGTGACAAGTTATTGCGATACTTTTCAATTATTTACATACTGATATAGAACAATGGTACTTGCGAAGCATTTCACGTTCGCTGAGCTGTTTCGAGATTCTTCGTCGCATCCAACGACTTTCTTCTTCGTTCGTAGTCTCGTCACCAGAAGTCAACGCAAAGATTCTCGGCTGAAAATTTCGTTCTCGGACGATTTCGTCGATAGTTCTAGCAGCAGTCTTGAAAGTGTCTTCATCTGGCAGAAATTTCAAGTCCTTCGGTCCTGCGAATTACGCAAATTTACGGAGTGAAAGAATCTCGTCGCGTGTGTAGGGTGCTTAACTTGGGTCTTCTTCTGTTCGTAGGATGGTTTCATCCCCCTCAAAACAGAGGCGGGTTTTTGGTTTGAGTGGTGTGCGTGCGTGGCTGGCACATGTGCCACCGGCGGGCCTTGATGTATGCTCTCTCGAAAGGGGATGCTCTCCTCTTTCCACCGACGTCACGTGTTCTTTCACTTTGTGCTTCTGATTTTTCCGCTCCTTTCTTTCTTTCTTTCTTTCTTTCTTTTTTTTTTCTTTCTTTCTTTCTTTCTGCGGCCGCCCTCAATTTGCTTTTGCAAATCGCTCTGTGGCTTTCGGCTTACGGAGAATTTGACGGCTTCGATTGGACGTTTCGCGAGAGAAGCGATCTTCGTGGGGTACGAAAGTGAAGGTACGAAGCGATGGTGATAATAAATTTCATCGCTATTTAACGTCTTCGAGTATTGAGAATTTTTTCACGAAAAAAGAAAGAGAATTGTTTTTTTCGCAAAAAAAAAGAAAATAATTTGTTGAAAATAGAAATATATATATATATATATATATATATATATATATATATATATATATATATTGAATCAAATCTATCTGTAAACTTGTCATATTCTTCTGATTTGACTTCATCAGCACATCGCCATGAAGCACTTTCCAAGAGGAAAATCCTTCAACGATGGTTAAATGCTGTAAAATCAGTTTCGCCAGCAGATTAGGCGATTTTCATTCAAAAAAAGGCCCTCAAAATCTAAAAGTTAATAGGTGGAAAATAGTAATCGTTTATCCGTGACAACAAAAGTGAGAAATTGTCATTCTGTCGAAGAAAACGACTTTTCGGTGCCGCTGATAGTTAGAATCATTATCTTCCGATTTTTTCAATAATCTCAGACATTAATCTTTAATTAATCAACCATTGATTTTCCAATAGCTTTCAATCTTTTCAATTAATCAACCGCGACACTCTTGTGAACGACTTCACCTTTAACTTTTTAACAACTCTGTAAAAAACTCTCTCACTTTTAAGAAGTATAAAATCGTCACGTTAAATCAAAGAACACCGTAGACAAGGACACACAGTGACTTAGAAAAACAGGAAAAGACGTAGGAGAGAGAGAGAGAGAGAGAGAGAGAAAAAGAGAAGAAAAAAGGCAGGAACGAGGTGGTTGAAGTTTGAAAAAGATTGGATTCAAAACATTGATCCCGTCGAGGGGATAGATAGATTTCTCTGCCCACGGGATATATATCGTTTCGAGAGCGATATTAGTACAGATTTGACAGCTGTTCGTGTTTGCTTTTGCGGCGAGGAAATCGGTTGACCGAAGCGAAGAAACACGTGTCACATCGGGCCACGTTAAACACACCGTGTTTCACAGATCTAAGAAAACAGGTTTTTTTTTTTATTAGAAGAGTAGAAAGTAAAAAAAGAAAAAAGAAAAAATTGAAGACGAACGAATTGTGACGATGGCTTGAAATTTAACGCCAACCAATCTTTTCTCTCCTGCGGCGGATATATATATATATATATATATATATATATGTGCTTAAATATATATATAATATAAATAATATAAATATATATATAATAAGTTAATATATATATAATTATATAATATAAATATATATATAATAGGTTAATATATATAATAGGTTAATATGTAATATATATATATAATAATTTATATAATATATATATAAGCATATATAAATATATATATATATATATATATATATATATATATATATATACGCTTAAATATCATAGAATTAGAATTGGTCGTGGAACCACTTTTATTAGACTGTATTTTGCGTTACATCGGTGTTTTTGTGTATTTCGTCTCTATCGGCCTCGTAAGTGGAAATCGAGAAAGAATAAGAAATTTCGAGGATTCCCTTGAAATTTGAAAGAAGTTTCGTCAAGCCGAGTGAAAGTGAAACTCGTCGAAGGGAGAACGAAAAAACTGAGGAATATTCCAAGATTTCGTTCGCGATATTAATGTATTTGAAAAGAAAAAAAAAAGAAAAAAGAAAAAAGAAAAGAAAAAGAGAAAAAGAGGAAAGTCTCATTTTACAAAGAAGTCTGTTTTCACGGAATTACGCTCAACTGGACATATTTCATCCACTGTGTAGTACGAATACAAAACTCTCCGGCGTTACGAAATCCTTTCTATCGTGCTGTTTGCAAAATGTCGTGAACAATCTCTGTTCTGTGTAATACGTTGCATCACGTTTCCACGTAGCGAAATATATATATATATATATATATATATATATATATATATGTGTGTATATATATCGAGAGAAGGAACACTCACGTGTGTGTAGTCTTGCTCGCCATCCCAGGGGATCACTGACTAATCCCTGAAGACCTGGCCAATAGACAGCAGGATGCCGTGGCTCCGTTCTTTGTTGAAATTGCCCGATACCTGCATTCAAAGCAAACACGCTGTGAACATACGCGTATATACGTAGGATACGTGCGTAGTATGCACTTCTCTTCTTGAGTTTACCCCGTTCGTATCTCTCGCGTATCTTTACCTTCCTTTTATTTATCCTCGTCTTTCTTTCTCCTCCTGTTCGCCGCGAATTTTCGAATTTTCATAAAATACAGGCGACACCTTACGAACTTCTGTGGTACTTGCAGAATGAAATTCGTCGAACGTTGCAAATTATGAAATTACTCAGAAATCATGAAATCACTTAAATTCTTTCATTTGTTAAATCTCGAGCCCACGTGGCGATAATAATAATAAAAAGAAATTTTCGATTCTTCTTCAGTTTTATATTCTTTAATTAACTGCGCGTGAAATAAGAAGCGGAATAATGTTTGCGATAGAATTTTATTTTAATAACGAAATTACTTTGCAACAACAGCAGCAGCAACATCGATAACGATATCGTGTTCAGGATATCGCGGTGTGATTTATGTGGCCGAATGGCGTGACAATATGACAGCAAGAAATTCCAACAGGAAAGTGATGTTATTTGTATCCCCTTCGCAGTTCCCTATATCTTTCAAAGAGATCGTGCCAACGTGCCGGAGAACCGCAACGCGACGCGTGTGGCCACGAACAATCCAATCACACAAAAGAGGTGTTTCCGTTCTCGCAAAAACCCGTCTAACCCTTTCGAACCTATCCTCAGAATTGTACTTACTTTGCATTTGGTCTGGAACGTGAAAATTGGGCCTGTGAGAAATTACAATACATACCTGAAATATACTGCGTAAATATTCAGTAAACAATTAACTTTTAATAATTTGTAATTTATTATGAATTTAATTTATAAATATTATTATTTGCATTTTTAATTCAAAATTTAATTACAATGTTGTTTATTGTTATTAATAATTTGTCAAATTTTATTTATTTTCATCCGCTACTCAAGAGAGACCGCGTTTTACTTAAAAGTTTGTTCAATGAATCTTCGAAACGTTCCAAGTTTCAGAGTCTCGAATTTGATAATTCGTAATACGTCAGTTTTCAGACATCGAAATCTTATATTTTATAATTGAACATTTAATTATAACATTTATAATTATTAATACTTGTAAGTAATTTCTCAAATTTTATTTATTTTCATCCGCTATTCGTCAAGACTAGAGACTACGTTTTACATAAAAGTTTGTTCAATGAATCTTCGAAACGTTCGAAGTTTCAGAGTCTCGAATTTGATAATTCGTAATACGTCAGTTTTCAGACATCGAAATCTTATATTTTATAATTGAACATTTAATTATAACATTTATAATTATTAGTACTTGTAAGTAATTTCTCAAATTTTAGAACCGCGTTTTACTCAAAAGTTCAGACGTAGAATTCAGATAAAATAGTCTTGAAACATTCGAAGTCTCGATTTTAAAGTTCCAATTCTGATAATTCGTGCATCGAAATATTTTATAATTAAAAATTTAATTATAATATTTATAATTATTAGTACTTGTAAGTAATTTCTCAAATTTTATTTATTTTCATGTCTCCAAGCTGTGGTTTTATTCAAAAGCTTGTTCAGACGTAGAATTCGAAATTCAAGAGAAAAGAAATGTCCTCGAACGTACGAAGTTTCGAAAGTCTCGATTTCGATAATTCACAATCCGAAATCTTTAATACGTTGAATTCTTTTAAAAATCGAAAATATCCTACTGCCATATTGAATTCGCTCGACTCTTCTAGATCTTCACTCGAGAACACGCTTTCGCAAATTATTCCAAAATTACTCCTTTCCCTTCTCGATCTCGCCCTCTGACACTCGCTTTATGTCAGGTTTATAAAATCCCAGTTGGTAATATTGTTGCATCGGCCAGTCGTTAATCGTCCGGCTGAGTGGCAATTCGAAGAAAAATCTTCGGGTTCTCTCTTTCATTTTTCCCTTCTTCACGATACCTCTTTAGTCGCCCACCAATAAAACGTTATTTCCGTTTTTAGTGTTCTACCGGGCGGATTCTCTTCGCACGAAAGAAACCATCGTATCGGTAAGGTAACGGAACGTGCGCGAGATACGATCGTTGGCCCCTTTTGTTCGTTACGTTCCGATCAAATAAAATTTATTGAATCGTAAAGATCGAGGTCTCATCAACAAAAATATTCAACATTCGGTGTCGTAACCTCCTTTTGAAATCGGTAGCTTCGACGAGTCATTTTAATTGAACCTCCGATGGAGACTTTTTTACGATTTATGCGTGCTCCGTGAGTCCTTTTCTTCTTCTTCTTCTTCTTCTTCTTCTTCTTCTTCTTCTTTTTCTCTTTTTAAGGGAAAATCGACGAGTTTGGAGGATGTTGAAATGTTACAGTGTTTGGCCGAGAGAAACGTTTAAAAGGCAAGTGATAAAGGGATAGATTACGATTCCACAAAGTGGAGTCACGTCTGACAAGTGAAACATTATAATTGAGCACATCAGCTTACTATGGTGTTTCTTACTTATTCGATGTTACACCACTGATTGAAAATTGTACAGCTCGTTATTAACAGTAACGAACAGATTATTATCTCGTTGTTAGAACGGAGATTTTTACGGAGCATGTGTGTTCCTTAAATTTTTTTTTAGAGAAAATCGGTGGGTTTAGAGGCTGTTGAAATCACTCGGAATGAATTACATTATGATTGAAGTTACAGTGTTGGCCAACAGAAAAAAGGTGAGTGACAGGAAAGGGATATCAGGATTCTACAACGTGGAGTTTTTTATAAGTGTTGTTAATAATAACGGACAGATTATTACACGTATGTTCTTTAGGTTTTTTTTTTTGTTTTTTTTTTGTTTTTTTTTTTTAAGAAAATCGATGAAGTCATCAACAGAAGTTTTAAAAGGCAAATGATATTAGCATTCTACAAAGTGGAGCTATTTTAAAATTGTTTGACACTGTTCTAACAATGTTCTAATAACGAACAGTATAACAGACTATTATTAATATAAAAAGAGCTTTAACTTCCAAAATCCTCTGACATTCGTGTATTCAAGCTGCTCGCTATTCAATTATCTGAATTCTCGAATAGAGCCGGCCAACGTTTCCCGCGTTTGTTCGATGAATATTCAACTTTCCAAATCCACGTCTGGGCTCGCTGATATTTCAAGAATAAAAATTTTCAAATATCCGACATTTTCTATTACTCTCATCGACATGAATATTCAATAACTTCTGTGCCGAAAGACAAAGGAGGGAAACACAAATTGCTAACACGTATGCATATATATATATATGTGTGTGTGTGTGTGTGTGTGTGTGTGTGTGTGTGTGTGTGTGTGTGTGTATATACAACGTACAATCTCAATTACAAACGCATCGCTCACTATGGCTGACTTGGCGTAAAAAAATAAAAGAGACGATGTCCTGATATTGGAGATAAAAATTTCAAGGTTATTCAGGACTAAAAGATATAGAGAAATGTAGGAAAATTTCAAGGTTGTTCAAGGCTAAAAAATATAGACAAATACAGGAAAATTTCAAGATTGTTTGAGACTAAAAAATCATAGATACATATAGAAAATTTTCAAGGCTGTTTAAAAAATATTAGATACATATAAGAAAATTTCAAGGTTGTTTGAGACTAAAAAATCATAGATACATATAGAAAATTTTCAAGGCTGTTTAAAACTGAAAAAAATATTGATGTATATAGAAAAATTTCAAGACTGTTGAACATTAAAAGATATAGACAAATATAGGCAAATTTCAAGGTTGTCTGAGACTAAAGAATCATAGATACGTATAGAAAATTTTCAAGGCTGTTTAAAAAATATTAGATACATATAGGAAAATTTCAAAATTGTTTAACACTAAAAGATATAGACAAATGTAGGAAAATTTCAAGGTTGTTTAACACTAAAAAATATAGATCTCGTCATTTAGAACTCGCTCATGCGTGTCGATTTCTCTCTCTCTCTCTCTCTCACACACACACACACACACACACACAGAAAGAGAGAGAGAGAGAGAGAGATCAAAGAATTTTGCTATCGAAAAGATTTTAGAGTGGCCTCTAATTCGAGTAGCCGAGTAAGGATACGTGTAATATTCGGCGAGAAACGTAAAATTAAAGGGTTGTTCCGGTTCCGGGTGAAACGGAACGGCTGGTGAATTATCGCGAAAGCAGATGCAGCCACGCCGGAAGCCGAGAGGTGGCTGAATGAACCACACGGACGCGTATCGAACCTGCGCATTCCGTATTGCGCGACATGCATTGCTCGCCCATTTTACTCGGAGGGGCGGGTATACATGTTTATACAGCGTGCTCGATGAAAAGCGTACTCGCGACATTTTCCATCCTCCTGCATATCCCAACGAGCATATTCTACAACCAGGTACTTGCCATTGTTGTAATAACGCAGTGATATGGCGAACTTCGTATCGAGCAATTTTCGTTAGATAATCTTGGCATTAAAACGATTTGACCAAAATTTTCGATACATAACTTATGTATGTATATCGACGTTAGAACTTTATTGTGTAATACTAATCGTGAGTGATTGTCGATAATTTTATCGTCGACATTTGACGTTTTTCGAATTATTGTAACTTCGTTGAAGGCGAAGGTCACTTGGTCTCTTGGTTTTCTTTTTCAAGCGTAGTATTTTTTGCTTTGACAGCCTTCGGTTCTTTTGTTTTCGTGTAATTGTACTTTCATCTTCGAATGTCAGAAGAATTCGACCGCCTCTAGAAGATATTGAAGAATCTTTGTCACGATTAGATCCATAGATTTCAAAGATTCAAAGATTCAACTGTCCTCTTTAGAATGACCTCTTAACACTTGTCGTACGATTTCTTTGTCGTTATTCTTCGTCGAGCTTTAAACGAAACTTGAGGAGATTTAAGAAATCTTAACATTTCGACGTTCCAAACCTCAATGTTCGAAATTCAACAAAGTGATAGAAAGAAATTGTGCAGCAAATTTCCACGAGGTCGTTGTAGACAGACTTTGCTCCTCAAGGCGAATCTAGCGATGAAAAAAAGATTTTAGAATGCTTTTGAACTTTTAGAAAGTCGTAGCTTTTACTTATCAAGAATATTATCAATAATCTAGTTCAGCTTTATATAATTCTTTTTTTTTCCCCCAACACAATTGCTACTTTTTTCACTCCTGTTAGATCAAAGAATTAAGAATATTCTTCTTTTCTCCGTCTTTCGTTTTCACAAGTAAAGAAACGTTGAACGAGAAAAGAAGACGGAAGAAAGCAAGCAGAAATTTCTGTTTTCGTCCCTGGAATCCGCCTTATCCTCATGAATAATCCAAAGATGAGATTCCCCGATAGGTTTGAATGGCGTAAACGGTGGTGCTCGATGGCTCTTAAAATTCGACCTTGCTCGTGGCATCGTCAGCCTAATTCATGAACTCATGAACCCTGGTCACGTGGCCCCTCTCGTTCATAAAATGTGTTTAGTATTTCTATGCCGCTCTTGATGGCCATGCTTTTAAATTTATGGTATTATACTTGGTGTGTATAATGTGTGTGTATAATGTGTGTGTGTGTGTGTGTGTGTGCGCGCGTGTCGCGATATCATTAATAATGGACGTACCGAGCACGATGAACCCTTCATTGTTGCGAAACACCCTCGATTCTCACGTTCTACGATACAACATCGTTAAAATGGCGAAATAAGAGCAACAGGGTGAACGGCTTGCTTGCCCGCTTCCCTGGATTTTCAGGTTAGAATTTTATCCGTCCGTCCGTTTTCATATAATAAGTTGATATCGGAGGACATTGTTACAATTGTTATAACATGTTGCATCACGATTTTCTTCACTGTCTTCGTTAAATATTAGTTTATCGTTAACAATCGTGTCAAATGTAAAGCACAGAAAGCATATTACGCATATATCTCGTATTTATTGATCTTAATTCTTCGAAGAATCGATTTTTCCTAATCGTCTTTATCAATCGTGATTCCTTCAAATGTCATATTCAATTTGCCTTTTTTTTTTTTTTCTTTCAAATTGAAAGAAAATATCGTAATTCGGTAATACTAGGAATGTAGCCTTGATATCGTTTGAAATCCTTGAAAAGTGTTCAACGAGAGGACGATTCGATTGGGCAATTTTTCGAATAAACGAAATGAAGGAATCTGATTCGAAAACTTTTCAACTAAATTCTGGCTGGATGGCAAAAAGGTAGGTAAAAATTTCCTTTAATATTTCTTTCAATTAGCATCGTCGAGTCTTATGGGTAATCATAGTAATTTATGGTTTGTGATACGTTCAACATTCTGTATCATCTGGTTTAATATCCATATCGGTGGAGAATTGAAAATCTTTCTCTGAGGCTCGCCGAGTTTGGCGAAAGCTCCTGGATTCAGATCGCAAACTCGCCTAACCGAATCGGATGAACGCGTGTACTCGCGCGAACCCGAAGTTAGCGTATTTCGGGTTAACCACCTGACGACGGTGGGCCAACTTGGCTACGGATTTTGATCCTCATGAATGGGTCAATTGTATAACTCAATTGTTACCTTCCAGCAGAAAACACTATAAGATGAGTTTTTGAGAATTTTATCGTCTAACCAGCGTAGAGATGGTAATGAAATAGCTCGTTGAACAAGTGATAAAAACGAGTAATAATTAATTAAATAATCCCGTATCGAAAGCGAGCATTTCGATCGTAGAGAGAGATTGAAAAATTTATTCTCAAGTTCATTAAAATATATAATCGTTCCAATTGATATTCGGATATACTTTGTCATTTTAAACATCGATTATTATCCAAGATTATTATTTTGTTATAATTATAATTTTAAACATTGGCCATCACCCAGAAAGTGATAACGGAAATAAAAGATAATAAAGGGGAACGAAGAGATTTCGAACATCGATATCGAAGCGACTGGAAACTATAACTGGTATTTAATTAATCAAATGATCCAAATTTTGGTTGAAAAAAATTTATCCTTTGTCTTTTACATTCAGCGCGAGAGAATAATAAGAGAAGAGTTCATTAAAGTGTAAGAGACGTTCTTCCGATTATTATTCGGGTATTTTCTTATTTTAAGTACAAGATTTATTATTTTATTGCAGCGTTGTTCGTCGCCTAAAGAAAAGAGGTGAACGGAAACAAATGATAACAGAGGGGAACGAAAGATCTTAAACAACGTTGAAGCGAGCGAAACTATAACTGGGCGGCCTTTTTAAACTATAGCCGGGTTCCATTATGGCGAATTATGAGAACGATTCCTGGAGATATTTTGAACGTCCGCCACGGGCAGAAGTAGCACAGCAGCCGGATATAAATCGCGAAAGATTCTTTCAGGACCCAACGGTAGCTTTCACGGGTGCCACGCCGTGGATTTCTTCTTTTATTGGAAAGAAAACAATTTTAAGGTAGCTACAGTGTTGCTCAACCATGTTTGTTACGTGTCCGAGGTCGTTTTTACGGACAACTCTATCTCTTTGCGCCACGATATACTCACAGATCTCAATTCTACATCGTATCTTTTTAGCCATGAGAATTATTATTCATATTAACAGATATTAATCAGAAAATATTCATAATTAACAATTTTTTTTTAGCGCGATATTAAAAATTTGATCCTCTTTTCTAAAATATTTCTTGCTTTGCTCAATGAGAATATTCATAGTAATAACAAAATATTCGTAATTAACACCTTTTTCTTTGGCGTAATATTAAAAATTTAACCATTTCTAAAATATTTCTTGCTTTATTTAATGCGAATATCAACAGATATTAATCAGAAAATATTCATAATCGACAACTTTTTCTTTAGCGTAATATTAAAAATTTAACCATTTCTGAAATATTTCTTGCTTTACTTAATGCGAATATTAACAGACATTAACCAGAAAATATTCATAATTGACAACTTTCTCTTTAGCGTAATATCAAAAATTTGATCTTCTTTTCTAAAATATTTCTTGCTTTGCTCAATGAGAATATTCATAGTAACAAAATATTCGTAATTAACACCTTTTTCTTTGGCGTGATATTAAAAATTTAACCATTTCTAAAATATTTCTTGCTTTACTTAATGCGAATATTAACAGACATTAACCAGAAAATATTCATAATTGACAGCTTTTTCTTTAGCGTAATATCAAAAATTTGATCTTCTTTTCTAAAATATTTCTTGCTTTACTCAATGAGAATATTCATAGTAATATTCGTAATTAACACTTTTTTCTTTAGCGTAATATTGAAAATTTGATTTTCTTTTCGAAAGTACTTACTTGAACTTGTAAACTTTCTATAACTTCAACTTTATATTTTTCTCTGGATTTGTTAGTCATTTGAACGATCAACATCGCATGATGATTCTTTTCTTTCTTTCATCAAACGTTTTCTTTCGACAGGAGTTTAAAATTGCATCTCGCAGTCTTACTCGAGCGAGCTACTCTTTTGAATTGAATCGAAATCGAAGCACGAAGTGTTAGAGCAATTGGAGGAGCCTTTCAGCAGGAAATGTTCTGAACCTTGAAAAAAAGGTTTGAAGGGTGAAACCCGAGAAACGTGTGCTCAATGACGTGAAGTCGGGGGTGTTTCGAATCCCAACCACTTGCATCGTATTAGTATGGCTAATTTAATCACGCGTTCTTACAGCGTTGTGTTACGCGACACGTTACGAGGATTTTCGTAACTCTTAATAGTAAAATTGTATTCGCTTGGTGAGAATTGAACTACGAAAGCACGGTATTCAACTCGTTCAGAGCCGAATGAAACGGTGTGAAAATTTTCGCGGATGATTGCGTGGCTGGAGGAGGGAGGATACTCGGAGGAGATTAGCGATTAGAAATTAGTATCCTTCAGATTGGTAAGCCAGTTTGATCGTACTTTTGGGGATTAATCGGTATTAATTATCTGTGTCGTAGTTGTGGAGATTTACCTTGATTTACCTTGACAAAGCTACCGAAATTATTCGACAGCTTTGCTGAACACTTAACCCTTTGCACTCGACTGTCCCTTCTGAGGGATCTATTAAATCTAGCCAACAGCTGCTCGGTCTTTCTCTTTTTGTAATTTGCTGATAATCATAATGAATGTATACGTATTTGGTGTTATATAATAGTATAATATCCGAACAGACGCCTAAAGTGAAAGCTTTATAATGGCGACGCGAGAAGAACAAAAGTATTTCAGAAGAAGACATTTCCGAAGACAGTCCTGTTCACGTGAACTAGGCTTCTTATTGCTTTCTTGCGAAAGTTTCAAGAAAGAGATTGAAACTACGTGTCGTTATGCTTATCCTAGCAAACCCGCAATGCACGATAATTTAAATTTATATATCACAACGAGTTGGAATGATATAATCAACAAAATTTCGTGTTAAATTCGAATGATTATTTCCAGTGTTATAATCATTTTATTCGAAGTGAATAAATTGCTGGTAGATGGTACAAAAAAAAAAAAAAAAAAACGACGATCGTTCCACGTTATTACCTTTATTATTTTTACACGTCTCTGTTCCACTGTACGTGCGTTATATTCCTAAAATATCAGAATAGTAGTACGAGTCGAGAAATTGATCTCTCATTCAGTCGGAGGAGATTGAAAAATCGAGAAGAAAATAAACGTGGCTCGTCGTGAATGAAAAGAATTGATCAAACAATTGATCAATCGAACGCGATCAACGGTCGGGGGAAACTGCTAATCGTTAACGTTGTTGGTATCGAGCAACGTCGGAATTTTCGACGAGAATTTACAATGGCCGTTCGTCGGCCATCGAGCGGCAACGATTCGCAATTGCTCGGCGAATTATTCGAAATTCACTTTCGTTTCGTCGGCGAGGCGACACGGCCAGCGCCCTCGTAAATAATTGGCGCTTTAATCATTTTAAATGCACGGGATAATCCGGGATCAAGTTCAAGATAGAGCCCCGGGACAGATACAGATTATTGCTCGTGCACCGAGCGCCGAGCGCCGTATTTGCGCAACACACGTTTAATTTTCAACTAAAACAATTTTAAAGAAAAACAATTTTCGTTCTTCAACGCGAGTCTCGTCCTTCGTCTGAATGATCACGTTCCCGAAGGATGTGCAACGAAATCCTCATTAACGACACGGATTTACGTGAACGCACACGATCGAGTTATTGCAAGATTATGACGGCAATTTCGATTGGAGAAAGTTGCAAAAAATTCTGAAGCAGAAGGAAAGTTTGAATACCTGAACTGTGTATCAAGCCGTGAATTTCTGTTGATTCTTGCTGGACATTTGGTCGACATTTTAATCTCAATCTCAGAGAAATCTCAGTCAGCGTTTCGAAGTGAAAATAAAGAGATCGAGATTTCAGAAAAGCCTTGGTAACACCACTCTTTTTTTTTCGTTTCTTTTATTGTCTCTGGAATTTTATATCACCGAAGCTAGAAAATCTTTCCACGCTCGAGTTAATATCAGAACAGAATCTTTCCTATTTTTCCATTTTCATTTCGTCGTGAAATAATATTGATTCTTTCATACTCGATGCACGAATATCATATTCTTCGTTAAACGAACGACAAATATACATTTATTTCCAGTAAAACTGATATCCTCGTGTATAATCACTGATAGAAGGATTTATTCAAGAATATATATTAGAAAGAATTATTCAAGGATTATTATATCCTGAAAGGGTATAGAAAACTTTTAGAAACGATTTTTCAACTTCTCACATTTTTCTTTTTTTCTTTTTTTTTTTAAGAAATAAGAAAGTTCGAAAACGGAATAGGATGACAGATTATTAATAATAATAGTGATCGCAAACGCTCGATCGACGTTTAAGCCGAACGGAATATCGTATAAATCTCCAATATTACAGGCGAAAACGGGGATCATTTTTATTCTTCGATTGTCGACACGATCGATCATACGCGCCGGTCAAATTATAAATCTGACGCCGCCGCGGCGTTTTTGATTTTATTGAAATTAATTCGCACGATATTAATATCCGCGTTGTACAAAGTCGGAATAAAAATCGCGAATCGCACATTCTTCCCGCGACGTTCTTTTGAATTATATATCGTCGAGTATAATTTTCCGCGCAAATTATGGTCTGGTTTTTAGCACAGACAAATTTCTGTAATCATACGGATATTTTTTTTGACATCTCTTCTATATTTGAATTTTTTTTTTGACTCCGAGATAATAATTTCTATAAATTCTGTATGAAAAACAAATTTTATTTTCCTTTTTTATTAACGTGTATTCGGTATTTTCTATTTACGCTCTTACGTCTCCATTGTGAAAGTTTCATCAATTCTACATTGGTAATATCTGCAATGGTAATATCTAATTCGAAAAGCGTTCTTTTGAATATTTAGAATATTTCCGTAGCCCGCTAACTATCACAGTCTTTCTTTTATTCAACTCAACTCTCATCAGTCAACCTTAGGCATTCCAACTTTCAACTTAAAAATCTTCCCAGAATAACACTAGTCTCTGCACTCATGACCATATTATTTAGCTACAGATTTCAAAATCTTCGCTCTCATTTAACATTCGCACAATTGCTCAACTCGATCCACGATCAGTCTCAAAGTCGCCGAAACCTCAACTTTGCAGAAAGTTCTGTTAACAAGAAGAAAGTTGGCGAAAGTCTAATTCGAAAAAATATTCTTTTGAATCCTTGGAATATTTCTGTAACCCGGTTAACTATCACAGTTATCTTTTTTATCTTCAATTTTCACCAATCAACTCCAGGCGTTTCAAAATTCTTGAAAATCTTAAAAATCTTCCGAGAACAACGCTGTCTCTGCACTAAGTAGCCACAGATTATGCTACAGATATCAAAATCTCTCCTCTCATTTATCATTCTCACGTTTGACCAATCTGATCAGTCTCAAAATCACCGAAACCTCAGCTTGCAGAAAGTTCTATCGACAAGAAGAAAGTTGGCGAAAGTTTAATTCGAAAAAATATTCTTTTGAGTCCTTGAAATATTTCCTTAGCCTGGTTAACTATCACAGTCTTATCTTTTTTTTCAACTCTCACCAATCCAACTCCTAACTTGAGAATTTCGCTAGAACAACGCTGTCAGATTACGCTACAGATATCAAAATCTCTCCTCTCATTTATCATTCCCACGTCTGGCCAACCTGATCAATCTCAAGTCGTCGAAACCTCAGCTTGCAAAAAATTCTGTCGACAAGAAGAAAATTGGCGAGAGTCTAATTCGAAAAAATATTCTTTTGAATCCTTGGAATATTTCTGTAACCCGGCTAACTATCATCACAGTTATCTTTTTTCCTCAACTCTCATCAACTCCAAATCTAACTCCTAACTTAAGAATCTCGCTAGAACAAGGCTGTCAGATTATGCTACAGATATCAAAATCTCTCCTCTGATTTATCATTCGCACGTCTGAGCAACCTGATCAGTCTGAAAGTCACCGAAACGTCAGCTTGCAGAAAGTCCGACATGGCTCGAAGGTGCCAAGAGCCGAATGACCCATGACGACCGAAATGACGAAATTGAGAAAAACTATTGAGACTACTCACCCGACGATGCGGTGAATCCCGCGTGCATTCCGTACCTTGGCGCGGTCATGTGCTGGGGATGAGGCGTCGGCTGGAGTGCGGCGTGCGTGGCGGACACGGGTGCCTGAGGATGCGTGGCCGCCGGCCGCGATAGTATCGTGTCGATACCATGCGGATTGCTACCGACGGAGGTGATGGAAGTCGCGGGACTGTGCTTTCCGCTCCCGGTAGGCGAGGTCTGCCCCTGAGTGATCGTGGACAACGGCACGCTGATTCTCGGCAGTTGAATCCCGGTTGCTTGTTGCTGCTGTTGTTGCTGTTGTTGCTGCTGCTGCTGCTGATGATGATGCACCTGCTGTTGTTGTTGCTGCTGATGGTGTTGCTGCTGATGGTGTTGCTGCTGATGATGTTGCTGCTGCTGCTGATGATGACTACGCTCGGCCATGGAGTGCAACGCTGCCAATGGTTGGCTAGCCAGCATGCTTCCACCAGCGGCGCTGAGATTCAGAAACTGGAGAACGTGAGGCGCGGCGGCCGCGTGAAAATCGTGCAGCCAGGGCGGCCGTGGCGGCGGTGGCGAGTGACTGGACGCAGGGGGCGGCGAACACGAGCCCAGAGATGAACCGGCCGAGGAACTTCGGTCGCCCTCCAAGTGGCTGTTTCGCCTGTGAGCGTCGCTCAACGACGACATGTTCGTCTCGCCTGGCTGCGGCGCCTCGGGGCTCGAACGAGACTGCAAGTCCGTGCAGGGCTCCGTGTCCGTGCAGCTCTTTCCACTTGCGTTGTTGTTGTTATTGTTGGTCAGAGAACACACCATCTCGCACCACGCATAGTTCGGCAATGAGCGGAAAATCTCGGCCGGGATTGGGAACCGGTGCTCGAAGGATGCGGCGACTCCTCCAAACGGGATCACGGATCGGTCCAACACTTTGCGCTGCTGCACGGCCACTACTGCTGGTATAACGCGCTTGGCATAATCACTCGACAACTTGTGCGGTGGATCGGTTCTTCTTCTACCGGTCACTTTGCTCGGTTTCCATAATTCGCGCGGCGGCCTCTCTTTTGTCTTTCTTTCGGGAATTATTTATAGTTGTCTGTTGGAACTTTTTGGTTCCTTTTTTGCAAGCAGATTGCTTCGAGGTTGCTTTTGTTATCTGACAACGATGGTGGTTTTGTTCTCCGTTTTCGATGTTTTCTAGAGCTCCGCGTGAATTTCACCGAGTAAATCAATTTGCTCTTTCCAAGATGCTTTATCCAAGTGCAATATAATTGTCGCGTGTCCCTTTTTCCAGAGTTCAATACGAACTGCGTTCTCCAATATAAATTCTTTCTTCTTTTCAGAGAAAGCTCGCGTAAGTTTTCCAAATTATTTCTCTTTCCTAGAATAGCCTTCTTTTTCCACCGCTGTTGTGTTCGCCAGTGTCAAATTTCCCTTTATCCGGATTTTTATGTAAACTTTCTCACTACTGTCTTCCCCGACGAAGAAATTATTTTTTTTTTCCTCGAAATCCAAAATAATTCTCCACCGTGTTCTCCAATGAAGATTTGTTGTTTTCCCAAAGCTCAATATTCTTTTCACCACTGTAATTCTTCGCTCTACAGTTCAATATGCCTTTCTTTTTTCCACCCCTGCGTTCTCCAACGCAAATTATTATTTCGCTTATCCTTTTTTCTACCACTGGCTCTCAGAAATACAAGATTCCTTTCTTTCCTGAATTCCAGTACGAGCTTTCTCACACACACGCACGCACGCACACACGCACACGCACACTGTGTTCTCCAGCACAGTGTTGCGTTCCTTTCTTTCCCAAAAGTCCGCTAGAAACTCTTCAACTCTGTTCTCAAACTAGAAATTCGTCCAGAGTTCTTAACTCCGTAACTCTCCAAAGTCCAAACTGCAGGAATCTCTCTCTCTCTCTCTCTCTCTCTCTCTCTCTCTTTACCACTATATTCTTCTGTCATCCACCGACATCCTCGTCTCCCGGGACGACGAAACAATCTGCTTATCCACGTAATCGTACACTCGTGTTATCACTGAAGATGCAATGCGTGGGGCCACCTCGAGGTGGGGGAGGGGTGCCGGTTGGAGAAAAAAAAGAAAGATAGGGGATGGTTGGAAAATCACGTTGACCGTAGGATGGCACACTATACTAACTTGCCTAAGGGGGGTTGTAGCCGAGTGGCTCGGCTGGTATGCGACTGGGGTGCATCGGGGAGCGTAGCTCGTCCCGATCCGACTTAACTCGCTCGAAGCATGGTCGAGGGTCTTCGTGCTCGGTTCGGGTTTGGGTTTCGGGTTCTCTCGGCTCTCCGATAGGTCGATCCAACCGGGTCGGGTTGTGCAACGAACGAACGAAAGTGGATTGGCGTGGAAACGGTGGGTCGGCTGAACCACCAAAGGGCGGTTCTGCTCCGGGATTGGCCAGCCTCGGCTCGTACCTCCGGAAGAAGAGGTGTTCCGGGCGGGGCCTCTCAATCTCGCGTTAGCTTCTTGTTAAGCGTCTTTCATTGTGTGTTTAAATTCGTAATTTATGATCCCGACTGAATAAAACAAGAACTCGCTTGGTGTTCCGCTTACTGGCTGCGCCTGGCTGGCTGGCTGGTTGGCTGGCTGGCCGAGGCTAGAAAGCCCCCCTGGCTCGGCTGACTGAGCTGTTTGCCTGACTGGCTCCGCCAGTTTGCTCGACAACTGGGCACCTCTGTATGACTATGGTGACACTACCGCCTCGATAACTTCCTTCCTACCGCCGTCCTCTTCCTTTCCTACCCCTTTTCGCTCGCTGCCTCTCTTCCATGCCCTCTCTCTTCGCCTGTACACTCACTTTTCCGAGTACATACAGGGTGGTCAGTAGGGTGCACCCTGTTTTAATTGTACCGTGTCCCGCGTTGTATTCGTTTGTTCCGTGCCACCAGCTGGCGAGATTAAGGTTTCGTCGAGTCCATAGATCGGTTCATAAATAATTACGATTCCGCGTATGTATATATAATGTCATTTTTTTTCTTTTTTTGGGGGGGGAGAGAGTATCGATTGGAATATTTAAAATGTAAGTAGGCACCTACGGAGCGTGAAGCAACAACGTGTCTGTTGTAAGAGGAGTGTTGTACAGAGTAGCCAACAGGGTGGTGGTTTTTAATTTATTGCGCTCGAGTAGTAAGCTCGAGCTTTCGCCGGACCTGCGGATGATACACACGTACACGCACCAAACGTGACATTCTTCTCCCTCCGATATTTATCAGCGTGCTTCGAAGCACACTATTAAGGGCGCTTCTAACAATATTCAGAATATCCATTTTTTTTTTTTTTTTTTTTTGGTAGCAACCAAAAAAAAAAAAAAATTCCGATACACCGCCTCTATCGAATGTTCACTTATCCCTTCCGTTCACTGATAATGATTCAATTTTTCAATCATTATCCCGTCAGCCACCCTATATGTATCCCTCGTCCTTGTGTTGGTGGTGGACTCGAGCCGAGCTGGACGAGTCTCCAGCTTTTCCAGCCAGTCAAGTACGCGTAGCCCGAGCTAAATCGAGTTATTTGCTCTGCCGGATGGTCCATTTGGCTTGTTTCTACGTATGGCGATGCACGTGTCAACGAGAATTCGGTTACTTCGTCCGGCTAAATCATTGCCGCTCGCGATCGTGTAACTAATGTCGTCTCTCCCTCTCTCTTTCCCCTTTGTCTTTCGCAAACAACCTAGCCAACCGTCATCCCCCTCACTTGAAAACCATCTTGATTTGTTTCTGGTATCTGGGTTTAGGCGGATTCTGGCGCTCGACCAATCTAATGATGGAGCCAACCGACCGAACCTTTCGCTCGTTTTCCAACCGGAGGATGAATAATTTATGCCGGCCGACTCTGCTGGCTCCCCTCCTCCCCCCCCACCCACCCTTCGCGCGTTTCCCTTCTGGAGCTTTAGCTCGCGAGCGTGTTACGTTAGCGAGAGATGTCGAATCGACGGATAATGGACGGGCGGAAGCGTCGTTTCTGCTGAAATTGTTTTGAACCCGGCGGAGGGTTTTAGGCGAGAGGGCGGAAGGGCAAGATAGAGATTTGATGTTACCTATTGGTATATGTTGCCGCGACGGGTTAGATGGGTATCCTCCATATTGATTTCGGGGGTGGGGTCCGTCAGGCGAGCTATCGTCGGATGGACTCGCGTTTTACTCGCCGGGAAGTTTATTTCTGAATTTCGCTTTCCGCGATCTATTCCGTTTCATTCGGCGGAAGGGGAGGCTTTCCTTCTGGCACGGAGAGCGAGTTTTCCGAATATTTTCGAGACTGAGAGGAATTATTAACGAGAGAAGGTGTTCCTCGGAATTTGTAAGACGTTTCACGTCTCCAGATTTGTGAAATGTACTAGGTATTGTTTCTTCTGTAGAAAGAGACAGAAGAAAATTTTTAGAAAGAGGGATGAAAAGTTGCCTGCCAAGAGGAATTCTCTTTTTCATTTTGTATTTAGATTTGTCGATTGCTTTTCTTTTCTTTTTTTGCTCAATGATTTAAAATATCTCCAACAAACAAGAATATCTATTCCCCTCCCATTATCTCGAATAATTTTACAACTCTGTGTTTCTCAATAAGTCGATGTCCACTTTAAAATTAAGATATTATACAGGAAAAGAAAATTGAAAAAGAAACTTTTCTTTAACTTGGTAAATTCCTATTTCTTAAAAATTTAAGTATTAATTGTACGATTCTTTTAAATTAAAAACCCTAAGCATAGTATTATTTTTCAATTAACTGCAAATAAATTGAAGAAGCAGTATTTTCTAAATTTGACGTCAACTTAAAGATAATGAAATTTAAGTAAATTCTTATTTCTTGAAAACTCGTTTATTAATTGCACGATTCTTTTAAATTAAAGACCCCAAGCATGGTATTCTTTTTCAATTAACTGCAAATAAATTGAAGAAGCAGTATTTTCTAAATTTGACGTCAACTTAAAGATAACGAAATTTAAGTAAATTCTTATTTCTTGAAAACTCGTTTATTAAGTATTCCTTTTTTAATTAAAAAAGTTCGTCTACAAAAGAAATTCGTAAATAATCGAGAGAAGTGGTTGATTTTCTAAACTCGACATCGACCGAGATAAGAAAATTTATATCGCGTATCCCCGTATTCTATTAGGAGAACGCATACTTTGGTAAATGTCGTTTCGCTATCTGTCCGAAGCTAATTTTGATTTATCATTCGGTAGAGCGAGAGTCACAGCCGGGCAATCGAGGCCGATACGGATCTATTAGGGCCGGTTCTCATAATAATCCGTATTAAATGGCCGCGATACAGCACGACATATAATAATATAGAGACAATGATACGCGATAAAAGCGCGACGCGGTTCATGAAGACGCGGCATATGGCCACGTTTTACGACTCTGTTCCCGATAGCCGCTGTAGTTCAATTATGAAACTAATCTGTCGATCCTCTGTTTAAATAAGATGATTTCAATAATGCGCGTGCAAACGTACATTAACTCTCGATATTGCTTTTCGAAACGTTATTATTTTATTCGCGAGATCGAGATCGAAATCGAAACTGGCCTCAACAAACTCTCTCTCTCTCCGAACCTTCTGTTCCGTTCAGATAATGCGGAAACGCGATATTTAAACGCGCGGACAGTACGATATTTAAAATTCAGATTAGTATTAAAACGCGTATTATTACGATACGAGTTGATTATTCGAAAGGGGAAATCATATTTGTCATTGACAGAAATTAGAATTACATTATAGAAATCTTCACGTTTTCACGCGATGATTAAAATCGTCCGCCAATTGAACTCTAATTTTATACAATGAATTTCTCTTTGAATTCATTTGCCAAGTTAACTCAATCGAATCGACGCGTTCGTTCTAAACTTCGCCGAACGACGTCATTCTATAAATAATTAAACGACGAGTTTGTCCGAAAATTAATATCCCTTTGAATGTCATATAATTTCCTCCTCTGTGTGTTTCGCATTAACTCGCGAACACCACATATATCCGTTTCACGGTCGACGACTGCAGTCAGAGAAACGAAACGGTTGAACAGTTCATTTCGAACATCGCGCGATCTAAAGCGATCTCAAAGCCACATTCAGCGACGAAACACGTTCTGTTACGTGTTCGTGCTATATTACCTGCAGGTATCTGCGATACAGGCAAATACAGGCAACGGTAACGTCCATTCGCCTTGGAATATAATTCGAAAAAGAATCGTGGTTTCCGTCGGCGTAATCCGCGCCGCGGTGGCAACGCCAGAGCATAAATTTCTCGTTAAGGAGTGCCTGCCCTCTCTTCCTCCCCCCCCCCCTCTTCCCCTCCACTTACGTTCGGTTTTATCTCCTTACTCCTGGTGGAAAGTCGTTACACGCCTCCTCCACACGCGTCTTCTTCGCTCTTCTTCGTCACCGTTCTCCATGCTGAGCCTAGCTTCCGGTTTACGTTACGCGAGAGTGTGGAGAAGGGTCAGCGAAGGGCTCGATGGAAATTGCGAAAATTCGACGCAACTATTTTCGGAGACAGATACAGAGCGAAACCGTGTTACAGGTTTGCAGTGTTATACGAGGGTTGCCGCAATTTATCCTTTATCGCGTTGTAAGATGCCGTGCTGTAGGATGGCTACCTGTATTTCTTTAAACTTGAGAAGAGAAGCTGTAAGAGCACGTAGCTTGCTTAATAGATTTACATGTAATCAACAATAGCCGTGATTTTTATTTCCTTTACCCTGTGAAATTTCTCTTTCATCGTTTGTAATTATTTTTAAATTTTTGAAAATCGTGCTGCACGTCGAGTATTATATGTTTCACCGAGCGTTTCTAGTTAGAGCAGCGACGTGTTATGTTTCATATATACCTTTTATACTTTTCTCTTTTCTCTTCGTCAATGTTATCTGTTTATATTTAATTTCTAATTCTACGTCAGTCGAACGGAAGATTACATTTCTACTAAAAGTTGTCCTGTTTGAAATTTCCTCGGCACCAGAACGCGTGCAAAGTTTCATCAGAGGAGAATCTAGTTCTATCGTTTATACAAAAACGTGAACTTTTATATTCAATTAATTGAATTCAGGAAAAATATGATCCTATAATAATTGTAAATAACAATATTTTTATTCTTTTATAAAAATTATTGTTAATAAAATATAAATGTCTTAAAGTAATAAAAAATCCTGAAGCAATTAAAGTAAAAGTATTTAACGATGGAATTTCAATATAATTAAATACTTTAATTATTTTTGGTGGTCGTATCATATTGATTTCAATTGATGGTGAAATTGACCTATGAAGAAAAAATAATTCAGACACAATAAACATAATTATTCTAAATTTAAGTATAATTTTTAAAATATATGTATGATTACCTATAAATGTTCTTTCTCGAATGACATCTCGATTTCATAAAATTTTTATTAAAATTAAATTAAATAGTATTAGATATATTAATATTATTTTCTTTTTAATTAAAATAATTCTAATTAAAAGATTTATTAAATGCGGAAGGTTACATTTCTAGAAAAGTTGCCGTGCTTGAAATTTTCTCGCGTGCAAAGTTTTGGAAATAATGTCACCATCTCGGGACCTCTCTCCTTATTAATCCGGCGTAGGTTATTACATAGCTAGCTACAGCAAGGGTTGTTTCCGGCCAATAAAATCGGTGCAAATTACATCGTTACCGACGATCAACCAGCAATAAAGCTTGCTCTCTCTCTCTCTCTCTCTCTCTCTCTCTCTCTCTAGAGGATGTGTAAACGATTCGACGGCCTCGATTAATGGACTCGCGCCCGCGTTTGGGTCTTCGCGACGAATTGAAACGCTTAACGCTTAGCGATTAGCGAATTCATTTGCAAATCGAACCATTTCGCTCCGTTCCCTCCCCCCAAACGGAAGTGCATCGTGCACCTTCCCGAAGATGGATGTTCCGGGTTGAGAGAGGACAGTGAGGCAAGGCGTTTGTGTCTCTCACGTTTGCAATACGGTGGTTTTTCGAAATTTATGTCGGGCGAAACTATGGGAAATTCTTTACGTACGAAGTGTACGATCATGGGTGTCGAATCTTTTAGATATTCTGGGCTTCATTGTTGCCAACAAAAATTTTTCGAGAGCCGCACACATTGGTTAGGCGAGGAAATTAGAACAATACAAATTGATTAGAAAAAAATATATTTATATATTAATTAGAAAAATAGGAAAATTTTCAATGAGAACACTGAGCTTGCTTGTTTTTTTTGGATATAAGTTTGTCAATATCTGCTTCGAGATTTTGATGCTCGTCTAAAACGTTTTGTTCTTATTTTACATTTTGTGCGCTTCACGTGAGAAGAAAAGAAAATCTGTTCGTAAATACAAACACTTCGTGGTTAAAGTTATTCAAATAATAAAATTCTCACTCAATTGTTCCAATTTTTGGTTATACGAAGAGTCAGATGAAGGAACGAATTTTTTAAGTTTCTCAGTTCTTGAAAGTAAAGAGTTGCAACGATAGTTTTCAGCGTTGCTTGTAACTAAGAACTTCCGAAAATATATCGTATTTCGAACATAGAGATCGTAATTCTTTGAAACTTAAGATCCTATCGTAAATGAAAATATATTTTACTTTTGGTTCTCTTTATTCCCGACGAATGCCGATGAATAATGAGTATAACAAAAGAAATTCTATTTAATTTCCCATCACTGAGATATAGTCAATTTTATTACAAAATATTGCGATACTTTGCGTAGTTATAAATTATAAATATTATAAATATATATATATATATATATATTATAAATTATAAATATTGCATTATTTGCGTAAATATTGCAGAATATTGCGCTCCGAATGTCATCGTATGTATGACAAGATACAAGTAATAATTCCATTTTTAAAAACGTTGTCGGCTGAAAGAGAGAGAGAGAGAGAGAGAGAGATCCACGGAGAAGATACTCTTTTTCATCCCCTTTGGTACGCAACGGTCCCCACACACGTCTCGTCGCTCCCCATTTGCTTCACGAAATATTTGTTTCGAACTCCTATGCGGGGAAAAAGATGAAAGCGGAAACGCATTATCAGATAGGTCTCGAACCGAGTGCCGATGGAAAAGTCCGGCCAAGTTCCATCCAACGATTTCGCAAAACTTCTCTTTGCCAACTCTGTATCTCTCCCCTCTCCCCACGACGTGATCATGAGGACGCGTAATCGCGAGTCGAATATAAATTTCCAAAATTTCGCATACCATCGCGTACCTTCGGTTATTGTGCTTGCTCCCCGATCCCTCCCCGGTATCGAACGCATCTGTTATTCGATCTCCTAAGCTTTTCAGACATACTTACTTTCCAGTTTGTTACGCCAATTCGGACACTTGGTTTCTTAGAATATTTTCAAGCGGGCATCGTTATCAGTACTCTTTGAATATAACTACGTATATGTAAAATATGTGGCAATATTTTTTATTGATATCCAAGCGAACCAAATTACGTGACGTAATCATTGTCAATATCTGACAAATGAAAGATCGAGAAACGCGGCTGATGTTTCTCGCGTAAATCTCGCTTGCGAAGCTCGCTCGCGCTGTTAATTTGAAAGGAGTTTCCCCTCCGTGAAACAAGAAATTGAAAAATCACAGAAAGAAAGGATCATCTTTATCACTTGGATTGTAAGTAGAAGAAAGTTTGATCCTAGAAAGAAACATGCCTCACGAAGATAAGTAACTAACTTAGATAAATGACTAGCTGAAAGAAAAATTTAGTCATCCAAATTCCCAAATTTAATGGAATTATCGCCCTGTAAACTCAAATCTAAACTTTTCTCTCTTCCACGAAAAGGAAAAAATCGAAAGAATCCTCATCACTTGGATTGTAACTAGAAGAAGTTTTATTGTGGTCCTAGAAAGAAATATGACTAGTTAAAAGAAAAATTTAGTCATCCAAATTCCTAAACTTAACGAAATCATCGCCCTGTAAACTCAAATCCAAACTTCTCTCTCTCTCTCTCCTACGAAAAGGAAAAAATCGAAAGAATCCTCATCACTTGGATTGTAACTAGAAGTTTTATTCTGGTCCTAGAAAGAAATATGCCTTACGAAGATAACTAACTAACTTAGATAAATGACTAGCTGAAAGAAAAATTTAGTCATCCAAATTCCCAAATTTAATGGAATTATCGCCCTGTAAACTCAAATCTAAACTTTTTCTCTCTTCCACGAAAAGGGAAAAAAATTGAAAGAATCCTCATCACTTGGATTGTAACTAGAAGTTTTATTCTGGTCCTAGAAAGAAATATGCTTCACGAAGATAACTAACTAAAACTTAGATAAATGACTAGCTGAAAGAAAAATTTAGTCATCCAAATTCCCAAACTTAACGGAATCATCGCCCTGTAAACTCAAACTCCAAACTCCTCTCTCTCTCTCTCTCTCTCTCTCTCTCTCTTCCACGAAAAGGAAAAAAATCGCAATGGAAATCGAAAGAATTTTCCCTAATTTTCGCCAGCTCTCCTTTCGTCCCGTCTCGTTTTACGGGACATAAAGCTATAATCGACCTCCTCCCCTCCCTCTTCTGACGGATGCTCGCTAATTTCACGCGTCATCGGCTTTTACAAACGGCTCACGGCACTGTCACGGAGAAAAACACGTCGTCGGACGAAGACGAAAGCAAGAGAAACATTTTGCACCGGGGCCGCCGGCCATTGTGCCCCGATCATTACACGCCGATGATTGCATTATATTAGCCATGCAACGCGATCCTTTTGCCCATCGTTGATCCGTGTCATCGCGTGTTCCACGCCGGATGATGCCACGCACGGCGCATTTCTCCCCTGCCCTCCATAATAGTTTCATTTTTCTTTCCATACTTTCCATTTATACAATGATCATTTACGAAGGATGATTGTACTCGACGACTGGTAGAGTTTCGTAGGTATAATTATGTCAGTGTTATGTGCTGAGGATGGTTAATTCGCGGATCGTTGGGCTCGATTGAAGATCGGATGTTGGTTTGGCGGAGGGTGGGTTTAAATTAGAGATGCGATATGACACGATATTCAGATTTCGTCGGATTCTCCAACGTCTGGAATTTTTCGTGTTTACATGTTACATAGATCAATATAAAAGAGCGAGAGCAGTGGAGGTTATGTTATTTCTTTTCTCACAGTAATCTCATTTTCGCAAAGTCAAAAGTAAAAAAAAAAGAAAAGAAAGAGAGAGAGAAAAGAGCGGAACTTTTTACAAATTATGGACTTTGCAAATGCAAATAGATTTTTAAAATACAAATACAATGGGACACACGAGGCTCTTATTTATAGGTGTATTTTATATTTAAAAATCATTTAAATCTCTGAAAAAATAAATTGGTCGTTTCGATCACTTCGGTGTTGAAATCATTCAAACAGTGACATATACATCTAACGTATATCGGAGCAAAGATTTTATTGTTGAACAATTACGATTTATAATTTTTCACAGGTCAATATTTTTATCGATAAAAAGTATTACATCGGTATAGAAATTTAAGATACAGTATAATATGTTTGTCACTTCTGGCGAATTTTAAATTGAATTTTAATTGAGAAAATACTGAAGAATATTCTGGGCAATGGAGTTGTTGTTCCTTTTCTTACGTTTAAAGCAACACAGTAATCTCCATTTCGCGAAATTTCTGTTAAAAGTGAAAAAATAAAAAAGAGAAAAAAAAGTAGAACTTTTTAAAAATTATAAGCTTTACAAATATAAATAGATTTTATAGACTTTTTAAAATATAAATACAATGGAGCACACGAGACTATTATTTATAGGTATATTTCATATTTAAAATCATTTAAATCTCTTTAAAAATGCATTGTTTCACGTTAGTAAAGTTTCAGACGAAAGTTATAAATTGATCGTTTCGGTAGTTGTAGTGTTAAAATCATTCCAACAGTGATATATGTGTATAATGTATATCAGAGCAAAGATTTTATTGTTGAACAATTACGATTTATAATTTTTCACAGGTTAATATTTTTATTGATAAAAGGTATTACATTAGTATGAAAATTCAAGATACAGTATATGTTTGTCACTTCTGGCGAATTTTAAATCGAATTTTAATTACGAAGAATACGAATTTTAATACGAAGAATATTCTGGGCAATGTAATTGTTGTTCTTTTTCTTACGTTTAAAGCAACACAGTAATCTCAATTTCGCGAAATTTCTGTTAAAAGTGAAAAAGTAAAAAAGAGAAAAAGAAGTATAACTTTTTAAAATATAGATACAATGAAACACACGAGCTCTTATTTATAGGTATATTATAATATATTTATAATACATTGTTTCACGTTTGTAAAATTTCTAACGAAAATTATAAATTGATCATTTCGATAGTTGTAGTGTTAAAATCCAACAGTGATATATGTGTATAATGTATATCAGAGCAAAGATTTTATTGTTGAACAATTACGATTTATAATTTTTCACAGGTTAATATTTTTATTGATAAAAGGTATTACATTAGTATGAAAATTCAAGATACAGTATAATGGTTTGTCACTTTTGGCGAATTTTAAGTCGAGTTTCATTACGAAAAAATACGAAGAATATTCCGTTGGAATGTCTCTCCGTGGTAAACGCGAATAAAATAGAAAACTACAGTCCTGCCGATTATCGATTTTCGCATTAGGTCGCGATTGGATAGACTTTCATTAATATTGTCCCCGAAAGATCATCGCATTATCGTGCTTCACAGTCGTCACCCGTTTCGTTCCGCGTCGTTGCCTCCTTCGGGATGGTCGCATTAAACCCGCCTCTCTGCACGCTGAAACGACTCAATTCTTTCCGTTTTAATCTTCCTAAGTAACGACTGGGCCTAATCGAAAGCCTTTGCAATCGCGGAAATCGTTCGTAATTAGAAAACACTGAACGATTGGATTTAAGTTCTGTAATTCTGTAATTTTTTTTTGTTTTTTCTTTTTTTTTTGAAAAAATCTTATCTTTTGTGATTCATCAAGTTTCGAGAAGTTTTGTTTTTAATTAATTACTTGCTGAACGTCGAACCTCTGTTTTTTCTTTTTTTTTAACGAGACATTTATGACCTTTGATATATTTATGGATAATTCTTCCATCGGACGAAATTGTCAAGAGAACAAGATTTAGAGAAAAGGATTTATTCATTTCTTTTAAATTCAAAGAAACTTTCACGCAAACTTTGTTGACAGATGTATAGAGAATTGGATAAAAATATTTCGAGAAACTTGTTGAACGTAGTATAGAAAAAGTTCCTCCAACAACGAATCTTTTTGATATTTAAAAGATTCGAGAACTGTCGATGAAAAATTGTTAAAGGAAACGTAGAAACCACGCGCAGGGTTAAGCCTAGGCATGCTTATGGTCGTTTGATCGTAAGGTAGCTCGCGATGGCGGTGGACTTTTGGTCTTCGTAGAATGTTATTAATCACCCATTCAGCTCCCTCTATTTCCGGCTTAGCTTGGATCACAGAATAGCAGGTAGCCCTCCCCCCCCCATCGGACGCTTGGTAATTATAATTAGCCTATTATCCGGGGGACTGGAATTTTGTTTCTTTCTTTCGATAAAAAAGGGGTCCCTAGCCGCCGGACCCCTTTTGTGCTCGGACCGCGTCGAGATGGTTAAGGCGAGTTTAGAAGGTCGTTCAGCGTTCAGCTTGGAAGATTTAGTTTTTCAGCCGCGATCAGGATGACGACGACGACACGATCATCGTCACGAGGATGGAGATTCGGCTGAATGAATGTGTTTCAAAGGTTGACAAGAATTTTCGGACGAATTTTGCACGATGTTTGCCGCGATGTTCAGTCATTATCTCGGAATATTTCTAAAAAAGTTCTTGAACTAAATATACAACGAGTTGAACCATCGTATATATCGTATGTTTCAGCATGTTTGATAATCATTATTGTAAATCTCGTCTCCGCCGAAGAGACGTGTAATTTCACTCGAAATTCACAGCTTGCAACTTCGAGCTTGCGTCGAACAATGGCGTCGATCTGAATAACAAAATGCGAGAAGAGAAAGGCAGAAGAGGAGAGAAGAGGCGGCGGGGATAGCTCTCCCGCACAATGGCCATTTCGAGGATTTTTAAAAAGTCGAACAAGATGTTTGACTTGGACTTGCTACGAGATCCGTGTCGCCCCGGTGTTACGCACGCCGATGTCGCTCCCCGACGTTTCTGTGAAACTATTTCATTGAGCAAATTTAACGCTAATACTGTCCAAATACGACAGCCCCATTGTTGGGGCCCCATAAAGGTCCACAAGGCGGCAGCAATGGCGCAGCTGCTCCTGATTCGTGAGGGCCCCGACAAACAGGCTTAACTCTGCCCGTCCTTTTTCGGTCTATCAGTCATTTCGTTTATCGTTTCACTAGTAAGTGAGAGAAGAATGAGCAGAGAAAAAGAGTGAAAAAGAGAGAGAGAGAGAGAGAGAGGGCATAGGCTCGAACATTATGTCGGTCCATTCACACGGGATATCTCGCGCTGCCCGGTGGCGACGTTTACGCTACTCAAAGTCTGCTTTTCCACTCGCTTTGCATGCGCTTATCGTTTGTCACTTGACGATACGCCCGACGGATCTTGAACGATAGGAGATCGGCCGCCATTTGTCACTAGTCTCTCTGTTCCTTTTTTCTCTTTTTTCTCCATTTGGAGAAGGAGGATCCTTCGAGGATCGTTCGAGAGTTAAAGGAAAGTCGCGGTTTTTTTCGTGGTCGGGACAGAAGTTATTCGCGAAGAGTAGTCGAAACGAGAAATTTACAGGACTACGTTTACTAAATTTCTGTTCTGTATCACAGATTGTATTCGATTGTGTATTGTAAGTGAGAGAACTGGACAGAGGCTTTCAAAAGCGAGTTTCGTTATTTCAGAGAATTTTAGAATTCTCAAGTTCTTCTCGAACCTTCATGTACGTTAAATTATTATTTCGAATTAACAACAGTATTTATAATATGTCAATCCTCCCACTTGAGATATATGTACATATACAAATATAATTGTGTTGAAATTGAAAAGTTAAAAAATTAAAAACCAGCACGAAGCAGTAGCTAAGGTGAAGATGACAAGTTCGCCAAAAAAAAAATAATGCGGGAAAAGTCGTATTTTATTTGTTCGACGATCGCGGGGTGGGGGAGAGAAACGACGTGGCTGAAAAGAGTTCCGAGAGCTTGCGAGAATACGCTTCTATTTCGTGCTTCTACGGTGAAATTTGACCGGTAAATCACGTATTCGAGGGGCCCCGGGGTGTCGCGTACAAAAGATTCGAATTATCCGGGAATCACGTGCGCAACCCTCTTTATCCCCGTGTTACTACACACGGCCGTCATTTGCATATTTCAGTCTGACTATCGCGAAATACCCTGGTCTCTGGTCCTGTTTACTTCGCTCCTGATCTCTCTCTCTCTCTCTCTCTCTCTCTCTGTCTCTCTGTCTCGTTTATTTTTACATTTATTCCGGAGCGGGTGAACGGTTGTATCCGTGTTATTCTCTCTCACTTAACGTTACGACTCCGTTCCTACGAATGGAAAACAACACGCCCGGTGGTAGATCCTTCGTTTTCCAACTCCGAATATGCGAGTTTGGCCGTTGATTCGCGCATTCTGCCGCTACGCTCGCGAACGAATATGAGGGAACAAGGGGGAGAGGCGTTTTGTCGTGTCCACGTGAAGAATGAAACTCGAAGATTGTGAAATATTTTGCTGTTAGGGAAATTGAGGCTAAGACCGTAGATTCTCCGTTTCTGCTGGAAACGTGTGCAGCTAGAAGTTATTAAAAAACATACAGGATATGTGTGTGTTGTTCTCTTCTCCAGACCTGTTATACCTTTCTTCTTCTTCGTAAATAAATTTCAATTGAAAGAGTCGGTAAATTTCATAAAATAATATGCGGTTGGAAATTCCAGCATTTGGAGTGGAAAATATCTTCACAATTTCACTTGTGAATTTCTCGAAGCAAATCTTCGTTTTCTTCCTGAATAACCTTAGATTTGATTTGGAAGTTGATTTTATAATATAGAAAAGACCTGGACGTGTTATATCTTTCTTCTTTTTCGTAAATAAATTTCATTGAAAGAGTCGATAAATTTCATAAAATAATATGCGGTTTCGAAAATTCCAGTATTTGGAGTGGAAAATATCTTCTCAATTTCACTTGTGAATTTCTCGAAGCAAATCTTCGTTTTCTTCCTGAATAACCTTAGATTTGATTTGGAAGTTGATTTTATAATATAGCAAAGACCTGAACGTGTTATATCTTTCTTCTTTTTCGTAAATAAATTTCATTGAAAGAGTCGATAAATTTCATAAAATAATATGCGGTTTCGAAAATTCCAGTATTTGGAGTGAAAAATATCTTCTCAATTTCATTTGTAAATTTCTCGAAGCAAATCTCTGTTCTTCCTTAAAAGGAATTAGGTCCGATTTGAAAACTGATTTTGATGATATTATAACAAAGACCTGTATTAGTTAAGTTTCCTTCGTAGTTTTGAAAATTGAAAAAGTCACAAGCGTAGACACGAACGATTCAGCTTCTCAACGGTCAGAGTGTGACAATGTATAAAAATCGCAAGATGATTCTCGACTACGAGTCCCGATTGGAAACGAGAAAAAAAGGGAAAAAAAAAAAGAGAGAAAGAACAATCGATGGAGAGTAATTTCTCACGACACGAGCAGCAAAATGTGATCGTTGTAATCGTCAATTAGAAGATGCAGAAACGATCGTCCGATCGGTGAACGGCAATCGAAAGCAAACATTGCTGTGGACGGATATCGGTACGGCCACGTTTGGAAACTGGACAACTGGCTGGCACTTTTCCGCTGCTACTCGCTGTTTCAGCTTCACGAGTTTAGCACGTGTAAATTCCAATATTTAACCGATCGCATTAACCTCTAATGCACAACGATGGACTAATGAAAATTGTATGCAAAACTGTTGGATTCGCATCGGCGGAAGTCGGGAAATGCGCGCGCGCGCGCGACCACGCGTAATTACCAAACGAATAACTCTTACGCTAAATACTAATTACGAAACAAATTACTTGCGTGTGTCATAAAGAAAACATTAATAGCTAAATATTTGCATAATATACTATCGACTGGCTGGCGCAGGGAACGATATACAAAGCGATATCGATCCCCCACCGTTTATAACCGGCCTCTAGCTACTTCGCGCGCAATTTATTGCTAAATTAGCGTGAATGTTAATAAAGCGTTGGAAATGTAATTGTTTGTACGATCCTTCAATTCGAGGTCCCCCTCCCCCGCGTCAGCCATTGGTGAGACCACGCTCGTTCTGTTTCTCGACGAGCTCGATTTTTCTTTCATTCTTCGCCCCTGAAGAAGCTGAGTTCACCGATTTCTCGAAGATTAATAGCGAATCTCAATTCTCCTCGATTATACATATAGATTCACACAGATTCTCTCGAATGCGATCTCGAATTACCACGAGAAAATGGAAAGAGACATTTCCTCTGCGAGAGGGAACTTCAACAATTTCAGATCTGTAACTCGTTATTTGTGTAATAATATTGGAAACTTCCTCCTTAGTAATACTCCAATAGTCGGCCGATTCACTTCCATGATCTTCCCATTTCGCGGAAATTCACGAAAAATTCAGCGGATCACTCACGGATGGATCTATTTAACCGATCGTTCCTCGCAATTTCTATGAAGCTCACTCTCTCGAGCTTATTATTGTTAGCCTATTGAAACTCAATATCCACGTTAACCTAACTGATATCTCCGTGACTGCGTGCTCGCACGCAACGTACGCGGCGAGACGATCGGTCAGTTGAAAACTGGCGGGAAAAAAGAAGAAGAAGAAGAAAAAAAAAAGGGGAAAGAAAGGAAAACGTGACGTGAACGGTGCGTGGAAACGGTCTAATTGTCCGTCGAGATAGCTCACCTTAGCCACGAGGCGGGTGCAATAAGTAACGCTAAGCTAAAGATGAGCTCCAATGCATCAATGTCATCGCGGACAACATTGTTCACCGGGACGGCGAGGACTCGGGCTCTAACGACGTATTTATGGCGTCAAGTTGCGGCTTAAATAATAACCAGTCGATGATTGATGGTAGCACGGCCGTGCACGCAGAAAATCGACATCATTATTGTTGTTAGGGTTTTGTAACATTCGCTAAGACGCTTCACCAGGTCGTACAATACGCGCGCGCGCGCGGACGTGGAAGCGGACGCATTCGAGGAACGGCAGATGCGTTATAATCTCTCTGTATTAACGATATACCTCTCTCGATCGAGACCTGGCCTTTATCTCGCAAATCAGTTCTGGGAACGACGTGACATCATCGATTTTCCAGCGATTTTCCTGGATAGATGCTACTTATATATATATTCGATGCTACGTTATTGGGAATATATATATATATATATATATATATATATATATATGTATGTATATATATATATATATATATATATATGTAAATACACGATTATATCACTAAAACATCTTCGATAGGAAAAAATCAACGTATATATATACACACACACACACACGCGCGTTGATTTCTTCCTGTTGAAGATGTTTTAGTGATATAATCGTGTATTTCGATGAGATTTCGTATAATCTTGCCAGTTTCATTTATATTTTACTAATTTCAAAAACGAATCGTGATAATACGTTGAATTTTACCGTTTCGACGTTGTTTTCGTGAAATTATCGTATATTTCGCTGAGATTTCGACTAATATTGCTATTTCATAGATATCTTGCTAATTTCAAGACTAAACGTGATAATACGTTCAATTTCATCGTTTCGACGATGTTTTCGTGAAATAATCGTATGTTTCGCAAAGAGATTACGTCAAATCTTGCTGGTATAATAGTAATCTTTCTAATTTCACGACTATGAAATAATCTTATATTTCACTGAGATTTCGTCTAATCATGTTAGTTTCATATATATATATATATATATATATTTATATTTATATTTATATTTATATATAAGGTTACGAGTCGTCACAATGTACTTTGGTCAAATCGGTAAGAATATATATATATATATATATATATATATATATATATATATATATATATATATAAGCGTAGCAGAAAGAACGCACAAAGTAAATTTTCTTGCGTCTAACGTTGCATTTTCTACGGCTAATAAGTTCGAGAGTAAACGTCTCACCTTGTTCGAACGAAAGGTCCGTAAAGTTGTACAGTATAATTTTTAATTACACCGTTGCAACGTAACAACGTTAATGAGACACGTGGTACAAGGTAATTTGCCGTAATTTCAAAGATAATAAAACATGTTTTTCCAAGGAGTTCTTATGTAATTGAGGGATTTAAAAGAAAAGAAAAGGTACGAGCGAGATCCTGGTACACGAGTTTTTTTCGTGTTTTACTTCAACTTTCGTCTGGAGAAAATTCATTGGGAAATTTTGAGAATATCTTCTCAACACGGAAATTGAGAAAATCGCTGATTTTCCAACGATTTTGCTAAAGAAACGACGCTGTATTTATGAAAACGCGAGGCTGAACTGTGATTTCAGATGATAAAAAAGATCTCTCTAATCGAGAATTCAAAGGAATTTTATTCGTTTCTGCTTCAGTCGAGAGAAAAGGAGGAGATCTTTAAAAAATATTTCAGAGAAAATCTCAGCAAGAAAAAATTGCACGGTAAATTAAAAGAATGATGGACAAAGTAATAAAAAAAATGTTGAAATGTTTATTCAAAAATGTTGAATCTCTTCGACCGATTCAGACAAATTTTATTCGCGTCTATTCCAACCAAAGAAAAAAGATTTTTAAAAGAATATTTTAAAAAATTTAAAAAAAATGCCTAGTAACATGAACAAAAGGTGAAATAATTTATTAAATCTTCTATTCCTAATTTAGCTTTCTACTTGATAAGAGCAAAAAAAATTTTTCACTCCTATCTCGCAATTTTATACGATTTCACTTGTAATTATTTCACAGATAACAAAACGATATATCATTCGCGAGTCAATACTTCAGACTTTTCGTTATCTTATCAATCCCTTTCATTTGGTTATTCAATTATCTGGCATAGCCTCTGTCGCGCGTTATAGAATCGTTTCGGAAACACTCCATTATCGCAATCTGTTTTCAAGCACAGTTTACTCTCAAATTCGGCGATTTCCGCCGATTTTCTGCAATTATTCCTTTCGCAAATTTTATCGGTCTGAGTGTTGACTCGCGCGATACGAGTGATATTTCTCCAAAGTATACGTGGATATCACTTACCTTGAATTTTTTCCAATATCCCGGATTGTTAAAAGAACGAGCGCGGGAGAGAAATTTCGCAGTGCGATACACGTGTGACGAATATTAAGAAGTGCTTTGATAAAATTGTCAGAACTCCCCGTAGCTCGACACGACGAATCGTCTAACTTTCGTACGTTAAGTTTGGGAAATCTATTGTAAAACTCGATGATGAAAGCATGATTTCAACAATCGAACGAATTCATGTAAATGTTAGATCGCTTCCTAACGTTGATCCGGGAGGACATCAAGAGCCGAATGTGAATTTACAGCATTCATTTATACCGATGAACTGCACGTTTCTTTTTTTTTTTCCTAGTAATGTTCGCAAAAATGTGAATTTTGCATAAATATCTGTAGACAAAATTCCAATTACGAAAGTCGTATTTCTCAAATGATTTTCTTTTGAAAAAAAAATAATATAAAATAAAATAAAATAAAATAAAATAGAAGTGACATTGTGAAAATAATGAAACAGATCATGAAATGAGTTTTCCCTTCTTGCGCCGCTATAATTCGCGAAAATATTTACGGTACGGTGTCGTCCCCGGTTTATTACAGATAACACGCATTGCAAATAATATAGATTTTCTGTTTCACATTTAAACGGAACGATAAGCTGTAATTTATTCTTTTATTGCGTGTAATAAAATGTCCGATGACACCGGCGCTGCGGCATGATATTCAAAGTGCATCCAATGCACTGGGATATCTCGCGAAAAGATATATATATATATATATATATATATATATATATATATATATATCGTATAATTCATTTTTTTCCATTCCGTTCATTTCTTGACGGCGATTCTAACCGAGATTCTCGTAAAATTAACATCGATCACGTAAAAACAAGATTGTATAAATTCCGAAAAATGTAATGTCGGAATATTTGACTGATCGCCGAGATTTCAAGACAATACAAATCACGAGGTATGATTGGCGTTTAAGGTTACGTTTCAAGGAAATTCTGATTGGATCTTAATACGCTTGACTTGACTTAATTCAGATTCATCATAAATTATTTACGTTTCCCCTCACCTTATTTCAAATCATAATTTGTATAATCTTTTCCTCCGTTTCTGTTTAATTCGAGTTACATCGCCATTTCAGGAATATTTTTGTCATTGTCATCTTATGATCAGTTCTCATTTCTAGGTCATTTTCATCCATAGTTAATCCAGGCAATTTAATTAAAAGCAGAACTATCATCCGTGTATACATAACTCGTTACCTGATGTTCGTTCACTTTTGTAGCTTCTCCAAAATTGATTAGAAAATAATCCCAATTCATCGCAAACAAATCAGCATTCTTACCTTTTTTAACTAAAATCATCGATATAATCACCGATAAAAGAAGCAAATTCGATACATCTGACGATACATCTACATCAAAAGTCGACAAATTGATCATCCACACGTAACTCGTTCACTCAAATTCATCGCCGCAGAACTTTTCTTTGATTAGCTCTAGCTTCTCCTAAAAGTAACCCTCATTCATCGCATGAAAATCATTATTCTTACACCTTTCTTCAACTAAAATCATCAATATAATCACCGATAAAAGAATCGCAGCAAAATTCCGAGACCTGACGATACATCTACATCAAAAGTCGACAAATTGATCGGACAAATGGCTCGTTTGAACGATCTGTTAATGGTCAACAATATATTTCAATGGTTTCCTTTTTCCCTCCCCCCCCCCAGATGCAGTCGGGGAAGGAAACTCTGCGTTGCTACAAACGTTCAGAGTTCATGCAGGAGAAAATTCCACATCCTGTTCGCTGTTTTCACGGACAGAAGAGGAGCCAGAAGAAGAGAGAAGAAGCACGGCGTTTTCAGTTGGGGCCCCCATTGAAAGCGGCGCTCGCCGACAATAGGTTAAAGCGTCAAATTAGGCGGTGCAGGTCAACTGCATGGGCGTCCCTGGGCCCCATGGTCGTCTCTCGTCGTCTCTCGTCGTCGTCGTCGCCGTGTCGGCTGAATTCTGTGCCCCGGATATAGGGTTGCCTCTGTAATGCTATAATACAAATAAGTCAGTCAGTCAGTCAGTCAGTCAGTTGGTGCCCCGTCGCGTATACCCTACGGTGTCTATTATGGTTCTTGATCTCTCACCATTATGCGTCCACCTTTCTCTCCCTCGATTGTTGCCTTGCAAAGTCATTCGAGCCAGCGTCGAGCTTCTGCACACACACACACACACCCCTGTCCGTTTATGCAGACCTCGTCCTTTTTCAACTTGGGGGGATACCCGTAGCCTTCTCTCTTTCCATTATATTCGTGGATCGTTTATGCTCTTTTGGTAGCCTCTCCTAACCTCGAATTCACCGTGTCCCTCGTCCCTCGCCCGCGCTCGAAATGCTCTTTTCGCCCTGTAGATCCAGGCGTTTGGTCTCCTTTCTCAAGGATATGCCTGTTGGAGAAGAAGCAAAATAGATTTGGTCGCTGCTCGTGAGCATGGATCGAGCATTCTTTCGATTTTATTGACGACGAGTAGCGCAAGTTTAGATTTTTACGCGTGTATCGTTAAAATGCGTGCGACGAACGTAGCGTTGTACTTTTCTTTGCATTTCTCTCACGAGATCTCTCGAATCTCAAATTTCGCGATTTTCGCAAAATTAATTAGATAGATCGTCCAAATTCGTTCTTTGTTTCTTTATTTTTTTTTTTTTTTTTTTTTTTTTTGATGTCTGCGAAGTTTGAGAAAAACACTGTTAAGAGGAGATTACACGACGGATGGTTTTATTATTATTACAACCAACACGCTTCCGCTTATTGACTTCGACTCGTCTGTTGGCAGAAATGTATTCAGAAGCCAGGAACCAGTAGGGTACAAAATAGACTAACAATAAGCTTCTCTCCCTTCCCCTTTGATCGTGTATAACCCCTCTGTCCTCCCCCTTGTGCAAATAAATCGAAACATTTGTTTGAAAAGCAACGTTACGGTCTAAGAAGAAAAAAAAAAAACTAATTCCACTGGCAGATCAAGAGTGACAAATTTTACTTCGAGAAATATTAAAAATATTATATAGTTTAACAACTTTTTGCCGAAAAAAAAAAGAAAAGAAAATTACAATTACGATTCACTGAAATTAATTAATTAAAATTTCTAAATTTTCTTCAACCAAAGATCTTCTTTACAATCGTGAAAAATTCTTCGTAATCGCGTCGGTAATTTCGCTGATAAATAGAGGAAAAATTGAACGAAGATCGCAAAATCTGCAGTTTCCAGACGTCAGTATTTTTCAAGCACTCGTTCTTCGCTTAAAAAAAAAAGAGAGCGAGAGAGAAAAGAAAAAAGGAAAGAAATAGGAGACGTTGAAAAATAGGAAAGAAATGAGAATTTACGATTCCCGAATGAAAAAAAGATTGATTTCCTCGGCGATATTCGTGCGGCAACACTTGCCGGCTCGGTGTTATGCTAACAGCTGGCCATCCCCAAGGGTCCTTTCCGGTTCGTTTAGCGTCGCGCGAAGACAACCGTGTGTCATCGTTGTTGCCGCGCGCTAATTGAATATCGCACCCTTACCGGCTATGCCATTTCATCTCGCGGCGATGGAGCTTTTAAGTAAAATTTCATTTCCATCGGATTGCTGGGATTTCCTCTGCCACGGAGGAATCCGGCACCGGCTTTGTTTATGATCCGAACGAACGAACGAACGAAACGATCGTTTCAATTAGTTAATTGAGACGGCCCAGCAGATCGCCCGCCAATTTTGTTTATCTCGGAATAGCTAGATACAACTCGCGAATAAAAAGGAAACACGCGCACCACGGGAGGATTAAAAAATAAAAGAAAAGAGAGAAAGTATCCCCCGCGAGCGAATTGGCAAACTGGCGTACTAATAACTTTGAATTTGAACGACGATATTTGAATTCTATTCAGACGAACAAGAACGAAGAAGAATGAAAATCAAATAAGGTGAGAGGTAATCTGAAGCGAAGTTATTCCGAACGACAGATGATTATTATTATAATTCGAGCGACAAGTTCGTTCGTCTCTGTTCCGATTAACAAGTTAACGATTACGATTTATATTTGAAATGGAACGAACCTTCTCTCGATTAGCTGCATTAATACCAAGCAAAGTCAATAAGATACGGATATAATCCCTGTTCTGCAATCTCTGATTTACCTAAAGCATCGATTCATTTCTCATTCCTCCAAACTGGCGAACGTTCACCGTTTTCCCAACTAACGTTGGCGGAACGTACGTTATATGATGTTCAGTTTTATTTCTTGAGCAAAAGCCGAGCAAACTTTGTTTTCTGTCGATTGACTACGCACCGATACGAGCAAGCGGAATGGGGTTAATCGTTGCAAATGCAGGAGAGAATCATTCGGCAAAAAGTAGACGAGTAGTAAAGGTGAAACAACGAGGTGAACGAGTGAACAGAATCGAGTACCGGAGTGAAGCGACGCCCCGGGTAGGCCATAAACAAGTGCTTACCGCAATCTAATGCGTCTGTAATTGCTCGAGCACCAGTATCTTCCCCAACGGTCCCACTTGCTCCCGCGATTTAATTACTATGTAAATGTCGCATTCCCTAAACTGTCCGTTCCCCTCCCCGCTCTGTCCTCTTCCTCCTCCTCCTCCTCCTCCTCCACCTCCACCTCCCTACCCTTTTCCAGGCTGTCGCCCGATGTCCTTAATTACTTTATACGTTATTATAGCCCACCAACTACTGTCGACCGTACTCACTCCATCCGACAGCCCCGGCCGTTTCACTCCATTCCGTTCGGCCATATTGTTGCCGGCTTAAGCCCCCAATCTCTTTACCTTCTTCCTTGGATCCTCTCTTCTGATTCCCGCGTGAGAATGAAAATCGTTGCCCTCCGAAGGTGGTGGTCTCCACCGTCGTTTTACAAGCGGTTTCGTGCGGATTCTCTCTCTCTCTCTCTCTCTCTCTCTGCTGGATGGATCTCTTTTTGCCCTTGGATGCCGACGAATTGTGTTTTTTTTTTCTGGACTTTTTCCTGTTTTTCCTTCTCGTGTATCTGTTCTTCTCGTGATCGAGTGTTTGGTCACTGGATGTTTCACCGATGAGAATTTTTTTTTTTTTTTTTTTTTTGGAATATCGGATATTTTTATTATGTATAAACACTGCGGTGTGTCGAGTTCGGCGATACAATGTTTTTCCTTTTTTGAGTTTTCTTGGTTCCATTGATTTAACGGTATCTCCTTGAATACGTATAAATACTGATTAATCATCGTGGAAGGCTTTATATTATTTCTGTTTTATTATTAAAGCGATCTCTTTGAAAAGCGCAACGTTCCAGTTGTTTTGTCGAAGTGAAGCAATTTGTCTCGTTAATTCATAAAGATCGGTTTCTCCTTTATGAAGGCATTTAGCAATCTCGAACGGGCACGCTCCTTAACTACGTTTTGATCGCAAAGTCGTTTCACGATATACTTTATAACATCGTAACACGGCCCGGAATTACGTATCTCATTATTCTTGTCTCGTACGCCGGCTTGTAGCAGTCGCGTCATTAACCAGGGCCATTTCCGAAAAGTAAAATCCTTCACGAGTTTCCGTTGCGAGCTGCATTTTACGAGTAAATCTTAAATTCGTTCGCTACAAATCGGTTGAACTTTCTTCAAGATCAATTCCATCAGATTTCGAACAGCATGGGATATATATCGTAATTATAGGTTTAGTCTAATAAATAAATTGAAATGTTGCTCCTTTGTCGTTTCTAATTATCTTTGTGCATCTATCTTTTGCAATTTAATTTAATTTAATTTAATTGAATTTAACAACACTCGATTACAGGATAGCGAAAGATAAAATACAAACAAAAGAGAATAACAAAAGCAATATCGAAAACGATATAAATCAATATAAATTGCGTTAGAATGAGTTTCAAGCTGTTCGATGTAGCTTTAAAGTTTCAATGATGAATCGTATTGTCCCGACGGTCGATTACCGATTGATTCGCCTTGTAGGATCGTCTTTATCCCTGGTCCTAGTACGTCTTAGTTGGTGGACAGTATAAATGGGTTCGCTGTCCACAGGAGTCTGATAATTTGGCAGCCGAGAGGGTTGTAAGAGGGCTTTGACCAGTTTGTCAGCCACTGATGTACCTAAGAGGGTCCTTCGGCTACGCTACGTCAATTTGTCTTGCACGGATAATGGATAAACTCCCTACGATTTGTCACTGGCCGATTCTCATTCAAAATCAATTGATCGCCAACATCTTTCGCGCATTTTCAGCGTCTTCAAACCTTACGTGACGACCAATGGCCTCGGGCATTTTGAAGATTAAGAATAGGAGTATTTGTAATCAGTTAAAGTCAGCGTATTTTCTTAACTATCGTGTATTTTCGAACGTTCGAAGGAATATTTTAAATTTGTACAAAATATAAAAAAAAAAGAAAATTTTTTCCGCTCAATTTTAATTAATTCAGTGTTAGTTGATATTTTATTAAACAGCTTTACTTCCTTATTCGGTAATATATTCTTTGATATTTCAAGAAAGGAACGCGAAATTTTTACATGCATTATATTGCTACTCTCGCGTAATCATACGTGAAAATTGTATAATGCGGTATACATTTTGTGAACAATTCCTGAAAGCATTGGTATAACAAGAAAGATACGAAATGTGCAAAGAAAATGAGTTTTTATGCAATTAAGAAAGTACGTACGTTTCAGAGATAGCTAGAAACTTAATCAAGTATGAATTATGTAAAGAAAAAAAAAAAAAAAGAATTATAATATACAGTGCGTGTCTGAATAAATGAACATGATTTACATGCATTATAATTATATTTTATACAATATTGGTTCCATATATGTTTTTACACTTTCATAACGTTGAAAAATTTCTAGTTTTTATTCGTTTTTCTAAAAAAAATTGAAGTGACTATTTTCCTTGACTGTTATCAGTATCTGACGACAAATAGATTAACTGTTGTCTCAAAACTGTATTATCAATATACGATAAGGGTAAATCTTTAAGTTATCCTACATTGATAACGTCGTCAGCGATATTGAAATGATAAGGCAGTTCAATCAAGAATGTATTCTAACCTCACTTATGATTAAGTAAGTACGTTAACAAAACATCAAAAACATTAAAATTGACAATTACTTCATTTAGAATAATGATATATGTTTATATATAACAAGTGCAATATTAAACGTAAAGTTTAAATTCAAAGAGAGAAGAATATTTGTTCATATTCGTTTTACACAGAAAGTGCAAAAATTTCAGTATAAGATATATTAAATGATATATACGTCTATTTTAGGAGAATCAATAAATACTTTTCATATCATTCCTTATAAATACAGATAGCGAGTATTTTAATTTAATTCTCATCGCTTATATTTATTACGTTTTTTTTATTAAATCAACATTTATTAAAATTCAATCTTTTGTTTTGTGCGGTTGTTTATATACGTGTAACAGTACGCTTCAATGAAATGAAAATACATTTTCACGTTGCGCGCGATCCTTTGAAATAATTAATCCATGAAACAATTAGACTGGACTATTGACGATCCACGTGGCATTTGGCATAGGCACAAATTCGACGTACAACCAAAAAAAACTATATTGCACGAAAAGACAGACAAAGTCTGCAAGAGGGCGCCAAGTTGGCACAATAATAAACGTCGCGTTACTAGGATATAAAGAAAAGCGACAGTGACATCGTTCGAGCAGAGTGTTTCATTGATATTCAGTGTGTTTATATAATTTTGACATTTCTATTGGTAAACAGAAATGTCGCATCACATCATTTTTTCCTGCATTATCGTGAGAGCTAGTAACATTGAGACTTACGCATTTATTTAGATTATGGATTATAGTGGCGAAAAGGTAACCAAATCAATTAGTGGTTTCTTTGTCAGTTATGTCAGCAGACCATATATTCTTCCAATAGAATTTACGAGCTCATAAATATTATCAAAATGTAAGATCAAATACAGTTAAACAGTTTCTTTTTTTTTTTTAGGATATTGTATACATATATATAGAAGATACTACAGAGAATAGTATTCATTGCATTGTACAACTTGAATCCAAACAGAAGCAACCAAAATGTCTGAGAAAGTATCTTTGCGATATACCAGCTACAAAGAGTTGCTGCAAAAGACCAGAATCGATTATAAAGGGAAAAAACCAGCTGATATTTGCAAAAGGCTCCCTAATATGTACAATGAGGCCCAGAATGCCAAGTTACAAGGAGACGAGGAGAAGCAATACATCATGTTAAGGAGATGGTTGGACTCGATCGAATGGTTGAAAAATACTCAAGAATATAAAAATGATAAAACATTCTCCTTAACAAATATACATGTCAATCAGGTGGGGAGTGGCGTATGCTTTATTAAACTTATCATTCACAGATAAAGGTATTCTGAATGTAAACCTCTGAGGTGTTGTACGTTAAAATAGAGCTTAGACAATTGGCGCGAGCAAATAAGATAGCTGTGTTGTTTTTTTTTTTCTAGATCAATGAAGTGAAGAAGCTACTTGCAGACTTGAAACAGAAATTAGATGCCCGATACAAGCAGCTGCTGAAAGAAAAGATGTTGAAAAAAAACAGCGTGGAAAGAATGGATATAGATAATGAAGTAAGAACAGACATATGCATGGCTTCTATTGACGGCCCTATAAAATTGCCTGAGACACCAACCAGGGATCCATTGGTCAGTGATAATGAAGAAATTATAAACTGCGATCAGCTGTTTCAATTAATGCAAAAAATAGATGGTAGATACCTGATCATTGATATCAGGCCTAAGTTGGAATTCGAAGCCTCGCGAATATCAAGCGACAAATCGGTTAACATTCCTAATACTATAATAAAACCTGGGTAAGTAAATATTATTCTTTAGATGGTGAATATTTCACTTAAAGATGAATAACAAATTTTGCATTCCAGGGCATTGACATCGCATTTCGAAGAATATTTCCGCAAAGATAAAAAGTCTTTAGACCTGTTCAGGCATAGGGGAGCTCAATACGTCGATGTTATAGTCCTAATTGATTGGGATACATCAAGCAAAACATTAACATCTGAAAATCATTTAAACATATTGAGGAAAATTTTAGAAGATTGGGATCCTGGTATAAAATATAAAAGAATCACGATCCTGGACGGTGGTTACGCGGAATGGTTAACTCGTTATCCGGCATTTACAACAAATCCTAATATCGCCGAGCCTGCTTTAAACGACATTGCAGACGAGATATTAGATAACATAGAGTACCCTGAATTGATGCACTTAGATGCGGAGGAGAACATTGTTAGGTCGCGTGAAAATAAATTAATTAAATTGAAATCAATAAACAGAGACGAAACTGCGTCGAAAGTTAGCATTATGAATGACAAAATGTGGTACAAACACATGGACTCAGAAATGAGTAACAACATTTCTGTGCGTACTAAGAGTTTTATGAATAATTCTGTCGAGGCAGATAAAATCCCTAAAAACAACACGAATTTGCGACAATACGATAATAATTCGTTGAAACTTCAACACAAGAATACATTGGGTCTTAGCCTGAGGAACGGCATGCCTACGAAACCAATAATAGATAGAAGTAGCAAACCAGTTTCTTTGGACGCTACTTCTGAATCGAAGACAGTCTTGAAATTAATGAAACAGTTAAACGAGAATGCAAAGAATAAGCAGGAGTTGGAGCAAGAAATTTTAGAACAGGAACGCACTTTATACATGCAACACGACATTAAAAACAAAGGTTTGAAGGAGGAAGAATATATTCATAATCATGTGAAATCTTTGTGCTCGAAATTAGAAGATAAGGTACTGAACATATTTAATTAATAAATCATTCTTATGTAAATAATTCTAATTTATAATTAAAGATATATAATTCATTTCTTTCATAGCAAAAAGAATATAAAAAGATTGAAAATGAACTCGCTAAATATTGCGAGAAATCAATTAAATACAGTCCCGCAGAAGAAAACGAAAAGGGAAATCTCGAATTTACCCTCGCTATACTAAAACGGCGAATGAAAGATACTTCTGCGGATCGGGAGAAATTACGAGAGTGAGTACAAAAATATGATGTTAAAAATTGCTTCATTTGCTATATTGTATATCTTTCACCAATAGAATATCTGTGAAAAATAACTACAAAGAATTGTCGACAAATGAGAATGAAAATAATATCCACAAGGAACCTTTGAAAATGGATAGTACATCGATGGGAGGGAATTTAGAGCGCTCATATTCCAGTCCAAATTTACTTCAGGTTTCTATATTTGATTTAACAAAAAAAGATTTTAATTTGAAAAATAGGTATAATTTGATAAAAATATGAATTGCTCAGTTGACAGATCGTAAAGCACCGCAAGTAGACAGAAGTTCGAAACCACAAGTTTCGCCATACAGTCAGAATGGAACTTATGGCGATAATAAAATATCCCACCTAAGTTGGGCGAATCGTGAAGAAAGAATGACACCTGTTCATGGAAATGTTGTAAGTATTGACGATGTCGCTTAAAAAATTTAATAGATTAATTTCAAAGAAAATATAGAAAAGACTTTGATTTTGAAACAACATCAGTCGACACTCATTATCATACTTCATCATAGTTGCATGTAAGATTGCATTAATAATCATTGTCAGCCACGTGTTCGACGTCCACGTGGATAACACATATCTGATGTAAAAATTTACAAAATATCATTAAATGCTACATTAATTATTCTTTTATTGTATTAACACACGAAAGTATACTACTCGTTAGTGTAGTTAAAATGGAAAAAAAAATGCAGTTGGAAATTTCACGGTAGAATGAAGTCGCGTGATTTTTCGGCTTTGCATGGAAAATAAACACGTGAGTAGAGAAACATTTTCTACCTATACGGCTTCTGAATCCAATTTAGTCGAATCTTTTCGAAGTAATGCGTCACAGATATGTATCAGTATATGTTTGACTATCGTCACCAAGTGTTATGGTGACGTTCCTTATCGCAACTTCAATTTAACTCTACGATCACGCGAGTCAAAGTTGAATTTATAAATACACTAATCAGCAAAATTATAGTGTAAAATAATTAATTATGATTGGTCTTGTGTCTTGAGATACCTGGTCAAACATGTGATAAACAATTTATAATCAAATAAAGTGTAAGTGAAAGATGGTAAATTTGTCTAGAAAACTTGTGCCGAATTTTAATGTTTATTATTTTAAAAAGGTAATTGATAAATGTTAAAATAAAAATAAAATTAAAAAGTAAAAATAAAAATAAAATTAAAACGGGGTAAATTTACTAATTTGTCGTATAAAAAGTTGTTAAAAGTAATTCTAATTTTTCTTCAAACATGTAATAAAGTGTAAAGTATTCGGTACAGCGTTTTCTTTTACTATTGTGTTACAGCATCCTGGCATTACAGGGTTAAAGAACTTGGGCAACTCATGTTATATGAACAGCATTATACAATGCTTAAGTAATACCACGCATTTAGCCAAATACTTCATGGACAATTTGTACGCTGACGACCTGAACACTAATAACGATAACAACACGCAGGGTCAAGTCGTGGAAGAGGTAGCTCAAGTGATTAAAGCACTGTGGCGAGGTCAATACAAAAGTATATCACCACATGACCTCAAGGTTTGATATTTTCATTTCTCTTATATTAAAAAATATAATATTTCTCTTATACTAAAAAAAAAAAATTCGTAAGAAGTATATTTCTATAAAAAAATATATTTAAATTTTTACTTTTTGTAATTAATTCGCATTTTAAAGATTTAACTAATATATATATATCATAATTTTCAGATCGCCGTTGGACAATACAAATTACAATTTGAAAGCTACGAGCAACAGGATTCTCATGAGTTTCTCACTTTTCTCTTAGATTGGATGCACAATGATCTAAAGAAGGTAACATCTTACCGCATTACGATTAATTGTTAAAGTAAAATCTTTCATTGTTCATAAAATTTCATTTTTACATTAACAGAATTGTAAGATGCCTCTGGAAATGACAGTTGCTGAGAAGGCTTGGGACAAAGCGATGGGATCCCAAAGATCTATAATTTCAGACTTGTTTTTCGGCCAATTAAAATCCACTATAACATGCAGCTTTTGCAAGCAAAGTAGTACCACATACGAGACTTTCAATAGTTTAACAACATCGTTACCCCATGCCAATCGGTGTACATTGAACGTAAGTTTCTATTTTCCAATTTAACTCTACATGTACATTAAAACAAGTCCATTGTTTTTACAGGATTGTATTTTAAAATTTGTAAGTGGGCAAAAGGTAGTAGGCTGGAAATGTCCAAAATGTCAAACGCCTCGGGAAGCTACGAAAAAATTCGATTTCGTGAAGTTGGCCCCTATTATAGTCATACATTTAAATCGTTTCGCTGAGAGCGGTGGATGGCTCGAAAAACGAAACACTGCGGTTGATTTTCCCCTCACGGACTTCAATCTGAAACCATACTTGGTAGCGGATACTAGTAGTACCACGAACATTCGCAGTTATAGTTACAGTTACAGTTTGTACGCAATGTCTAATCATTATGGAACCATGGAAGGTGGCCATTACACGGCATTCTGTAAAAACGCGGCTCAGAATAAGTAAATATTTTTTACTTCTAACAAAATGATAATTGAAGGATTTGCAGTAACAAGAAGTAATTTAAGTTGTAACGATATAAATTTCATACTTAAAAATGCAATTGTTTATTACCATGAACATTGACTGAATTTACAAAAATGATTCAATTGATTTGGAATTGGTTCTTGTTGATTTACTAAAATTACTGAGAAGTGAATCTTCATATTGCAGCAATCTCTTCAATTATTAAAAGTGATAACACTAACTATGTGATTTCTTTTCAGATGGTATAAATATGACGATCAAACAGTGACAGAAGTTACGGTGAGTCAAGTAAGATCTCAGAACACCAGTGCCTATCTGTTATTTTATACATCCTTTTCGAGCAACATTATTTAGTATTGATACAAAGGGCTAAGTGGCTAATTTATTACTTAAATAGTTATGAATGTTCTGTGACAATGTAGATAATTGAATATTTTTTGTATGTACATGTATGAAGTGTATTAATCATGTGAACGTATATACACACACAATACTAGGACGGCATTAAAGGCTTTATTGGTGCTGGGGTAAATATATGCTAAACAACATGTAAATAACGTTGAGCTGAAATTTATTGTTTCATTAATATCGAAATTATACAACGTGATAGAAAAATTAGCTGAAACTAAAAAACGCGTAAAAGAAATTGTATTTAATATGTATTGCAGTCTATTCTTCGTTTTATCCGTATCAGTAATGTTGTACTCCTTGTATGTGTAATATAAATATATTTTACATTTCTTCTGCATTCTTCAAACATGAATGCAACACATTCTCCATTTAACACGATAATTTTATTATCGGCAACTCGTATTGCTAGTTTCGTTAATTACCCTATATATATATATATATATATATATATATATATATATATATATATATATATATATATATATTTATTGTACAAAGTTATTTATAATCATTTCGTTAATTATTCTCGTGTTATTTCGAGAATGAGTAAACTATTCAAATTTCGTTCTAAAATATGTGTTCTAAAACATGTTCTATATGTTATGTGAATTATATATGTTATGTCAGTATTTTGCAATTATTATTATTATTCAATGAGACACAACGACTTACTATAATTGTGTATAGTTAAGAATGAAAAGAAAAGTGAAATGAATACTTTTGGAGCACATGTAAGCGAGTATATAACAGTTGTAAGATACTGTTTTTATATGATATCCGATGTATGCGTGTAAAAAAAAAAAAAAAAAAAGAAAAGAAGAAAACATAAATATGTGAAGATAAATTGTGTTCATATATTGTCAATGCTTACATTGTTAAACAATTGCGTGACATCTATCGGATACGAATGTCTCCAAAAAGTGCCATCACTCTAGTTCGCTTATTTTGTATATGAAATAAAAATTTTAAAGCTTACAAAATCATAAGGGAGACCGTACTTATTTGCAACATAAGTCAACAGTTCAATTTTATCATTTTATTGAATAAACATTTACAGTTTTACTACATAAATATTGAAAATTTTCTTATAAAGTAAATCATACTTTTAAAAAAAGAAGAAATTTAAGATGCGGAATGTTTTTACTAATCTTAAAATTAATTATTACTTTCGATATGTTTTTTTTTTTTGTCAGTAAAAGTCGTATTCATTAAAATATATTATTCGTGTAACGTCGTTTCGAAGAACGCATAAAACTTGATTAAAAGCATTCATATAAAATATAAAACTTCTGGTTGAAATTATACGTTTGAATTCTAGAATTATCGATTTTCCAATTCGATGTCAATCACTAAAGATCTATCGTCCTCGTTCTCCAAACTCTGCCGAAAAATTTGTGCATGTTGCCACGCACAATCACCTTGACCACGGGAAACAGTTACTGTGAGAATTAACTTTGTCGCCCCTTTCAATTGGTCCGTACGATAATTAGAGACATCGCTAATTGGGAGAACTACGGATTTATTTTGATTTGCGTTGTCAAAAATAGCATCTACATCCCACGATACATTAGCTTCGTGAAATATTTTTGTAGTTGCTTGTAAATGAAACGTCTTCAGGTACAGGTTTGGATTTGCGACTACAAAGCACCATTTTATCTTACCACAAATAGTACCTGGGGAACGAGATAAGTAGGTCATCTTCCAGTCGTGCTCCACTTTACGAAACATTCCACCTTCGAATTCCTTCGTTCCATATTGCCAACCAGATATCTCCATTAATATTGTACCATTATTATCCGTTATCTTGTACATATCTTTAACAATAGAATACTGTAAATGAAATGCCTCTCCGTACTTTGAAACGTCCCAAGAATAATTTATCTTCGTATTCGACTGAAAAAATTAAGAACAGATTTTATCTTGTGAATATTACATGTTAAATTACTGTTAACTAAAAGATGATTCCATTTCTAACGTTAACTAAGAAATCACTCTATTTCCATACTTCAGAAATTTCTCCTCGTGCCCGTCTCCACTCGTAAGAACCAGTGGATCGTTCTTCGTAATATTCATCATCGTCAGAGTCTCGTTTATTTGGTACATGTATCAATTCGACGAGCTCTAAAAGTCTTCGTTTTATTACGTATTGCCTGCGAGCGGCACTATAGCGTGGAGAAGACTGACGGTATTTATTCAACGATTCAATGAATAGTAACAGTTTACTTTCAGAGCAGATGTTCCTCCTTTTCATCACTCCTATCTGATCGCGTGTATATCTCCAAGTAACATCTTGCACTTCATCTTTCGAGAAGGCTATTACATAGTCTAGTTTCTTTTTCCATCCCTTTTCATACATCAATGGTCTGTCCATGACGTCTTCGCATGGGTCTATATGAATCCATCTTTTTTCGTGTATGGACCATACCTAAGTTATTGATACATTATCAATCATTCAATTACTTTGATACTGCGAATTCTTTTTCTCAATTATGAGAATACTGTTATGTGAACGATTTCCATACTACAATGAGTTAACGAGTACCTTTGCACATATTTTCCATTTAGGTAAGGGCAGTGACCATTACACACCTCTGTCCAAATGTGATCTGTATGATCGTATATAAATCTTGCATCGTATCCCAATGTTCGACATAAAAGCGTGAACACGTTCGCCCATTCCCCACAACGTCCACGTCTTAGAGTTAACAGTGGTTCCGGGTCAGAATAACGAGGGAATTTCACTCGTGTTCCACATCTAGTACATCTACAACGACATTCATATAATAATCTAACCTGTTCAGAAAGTTTTTCAAATATATTCTTAATGTTAAAATACGTTAAATTAAATTACTTGTGTATCTCTATTCGTGAACATCTAGGGTCGTCAGAAAGCACCACTTCCTGCTGTTTACACTCTGAAAAGCAAGCAGTACATTTTGGGCTATCGACCCACGTAAAGAATTTATACTTGAACCAATGCAACAGTTCCATGAGGAACAAATCTTTAGCATCATCAACATCATGCTCGCTCTGTTGTTTTTCAACGCCTTTCTGTGAACCAGACTGAAATAATTTTACATGCCTGTAACAAAAATATGCAATGAACGGCAAAATGGATCTAGAATAGTACAATAATGTTTAAACGATTGACCATTACTTGTGCAACTGTCCAAGTCTCGTCATAGTGGCAATTTCAAGATCTACAACGGGTATAACTTTTTTAGCTTTCTCCTGTAAACTTGCATCTTCATATTGCAGAATACTCTGAAAGTACTCTATAATAGACAAGAAAAATTTTTTCTCTCTTTCCGTGGATGCTACAGGTATTAGATTGTACAACGCTGTATCTTTAACGGTTGGTGCTTTGGTTGGCAAAGAGCTTTTGTTAAGCAAGTTCTGTAGGGCTTGCAGTTTTGAAAGTGGTGCTTCTTGTGGCAAGGAGAGACAGTCAGTGGTCTGTTAAAAGACAGAAATGTGTGTTAATAATGGCTTGCTACTTGGTTACAGACCAAGATTACACCTTTCATTGTCAAAAATCAAGCTTTATCCTTTATCGACTGAAATAGTGGGACGATGTGATGAAAAAACTACAGTTTACAATGGAAAAAAAAAAAAAGAAAAAAAAAAATACTCTGCTTTCGGGTCAAAAAATTAATTATCAAAAATCGTTATTTCGTACGAATGTTGTATGAAAGTTGAAAAAATGTTCTGTACTGCGTCGCAGATTCAAGTTACGAGGCAAGTGCGACAAATAACAGAAGTTAAATAGCGGCCAGCTACCGAGACGTCGTTTCAATCTGTTAGCGCACAGCACGTCATGAAACGAAATTCATGCAACGAAAGATCGATGACATTGTCGCAAGTATGTATAATCACCTCGACGAAACCAATGTCGAAGAGGCATTCGATGCCCCCAAGAGCAGGCAGCAATTTCGTGGTAACCATAGGATTGTCAAGCCTCACTTCCCGATATTGTTTGTCGTTCGGATGCAACAAAATGTTCTGACAAACAGTTAACAATGCATTTTCCGCGTCATTCCGCACCTGTTCCTCGTTTTCTTTCAACAAATCCACGGATCGCAATAAATCCTTATCCATGCTTAAAAGTTCGATGGTGTTGTCGCAGCGAACGCCGATGACATATGTAACGTACGCGCGCCTAGAGGAAAAATGTAATATCGCGGTTGAAATGCAAGTCACTCGATAGCGTTATTAATCTTAGTTTGGTAGCGCTCTGCGCGTGAGATGAAAGAAACTGGGTGCAGCGATTCAAATAATATGCAGTTTTGGACGCGTTTCGATGTATTTTTAACGTTTAACGATAAATGAATTGCTAGCTGCTTTCTCTTTTTTTTTTAATTAATCGAAGACAAAATAGATATAGTAGATATTAACGGATATTAATCAGTGGAATTGATGATTTGAATCATGAATGAGACAAGATTTGCAAAATTATTGTTTTCGTGTGACCAATGTACTTAAATGGAATTAAATGTTGAAGTAAATTACACAGAAGCTGAGCATTATTATTTATTTTAATGTTTCTTATTCTATTCTTAATTAAATTATTGAACAGTATATCCAAGTTGTTGACGTTAAAAATTGTGTATGGTTTCCTTGAAATTTAAAAAGAAACAGGGTTATAGTCAAAATTATTTTTTCCTGGGACAATAAATCTTTCTCTACAAAATATTTTTATTTTTTACTGCATAATACGTATTTATTTGTTACGTGCAAATTTTACATGTGTATTTTGAAGCTTAAATGATATAAAAAATATAGAGGAAGAAAGACAGGATCAATGAAATAGGTGTAATTAAGAAATGTTACGAATTGAAGGTGAAAATTAATTTTTTCCAAAAATCAAAATTAGCGCGATTTATGGAAACTCGAATCCTAGCGCCACGTAGCGGTGAAACAATGGAATTAAAATCTATCATTGTCCTTGTCGCACGATATAGTAATCCTTTTCTAAATAACAGAGAATTTCGATGTAGCTAGTAAAAATTTCAAATCTTTATTTAAGCATTTTATTGAAAATGGAAATGTAGGAAGGAACATTGGGGTCCGACAATGATGATATAATTACAAAAGTTTATCGATTAATTCTCGTAATTAGTTTTTTTCGCAAATGAAAATTTAGTGAATTTATGGGCATTGAAATGCTAGCGCCACGTAGCGGTGAAACGGTAGAACTAAAATTTATTGTCGTTCTTGTTGCACGTTATTGTTTTTCCTTGTCTACCGATGCTGCTGCCACCTAAGCTCGTCTCAGTATCGACTAGAACTAAAAGGACAAATTGGGAAAATTCGATAGATGGCAGCACATATCTCGTTGATAGATAAGGATAGCAACAGTGTGCGACAAAGACAGACACACACTGCCTGCAAGACAAAGAACTCACTACTGTGCGACAAGGACGATAGATTTTAGTTCCGCTATTTCTCCGCTACGTGACGCTAGCGTTACAGTGTCTATAGATCGAGTAAATATTTAATTGCAAAGAAAAACTAATTAAAAACATTAATTTGTTAACTTTTACGATTGCATCTTTCTAATTAGACCCCAAACTTTCTTCCTATAATCCGTTTGATCTAGAAAATTGTTGAACAAGGATTTACGGATTCTTTTCAATGGATTAAAGACCTGTCTCGTTTGAATAATATTTAATTTCGCGCTCAAAACTGCACTTGAATATTGATTCAAAATTGTTCGTAAATATAAATGGAAATGTGCACAATAATTTCAACACAATAATTTCTATTTTAAATCTTTACTTAATCAATTAATGAATTTACAATTATCACATATCTTGCTGTTGCAAAGATCCAGTGTAACACATGATGTACGTTACATCGAGTTAATTTATTAACTTTCTCAAGAAAAACTAATATAATATAATAAAGTAATATAATAAACTAATATAATATAATAACGTAGAATTTAATTTACGGTGTGATATAATAATTCTATAAATCTATTTACGAGGCATCTTATAATGAGTGGTCTAATCGACAAATCATATCATATTTACAACTACATGTATCACACGAAAATATGTTATTTTTAATAAGACTAATACATACTTCAACAGACATATATATGAAATATATACCTCATCTGTGATACTTTTATCAGCCGTTGATACATTGTACTGACAGAAACGAAACTCTTAAAGATGTCTGATCACACATAGACTCATTCTGCTTTGGGATTTCTGACCATATGCAGACTCGTTCTACTTGAGGATATCTGACCGCGTACGGACATTCTCTACTTAAAGATATCTAACCACGTGCGAACTCATTCTACTTAGGCGTGCCTGACCACATACGGAAACATTCTATTTACGATCTCTAATGCTTACAGTCTAATCAATTGTGGACGCAGTAACCCATGTTCGAATTATATACTAGTCATACCCAAAATGAAGTTGATCATTGGTCTTAAGAAGTTACCACGTTCTGAAGGTTGAATAAATAATAATTTTCGATGCAGATGTGGCAACACTCTCCATATTTTTCAATTTTAATTCCTACTGCTAATAGCGCTACGGTGCAAAACTTGTCTAAATCGGTATGGCAGAATGTGACAAAAAAATGGTAAAGAGACTCTGAACAATCCTCTGAACACGTGATAAAGAAAATGCATCAATTTCATATCCTCCACAGTGAGAAGACTATGTTATCGATAGATAGTAACTTTTATATTGCAGAAAGCACATGTATAGACCACACCGACACAGATATATGCCTGTGGTACTGGTTGATAATGATTCGAATGTAAAATTAAGAAAAAAAAAAAAACAAAATTTTTTCTTCATTGGAATAGTGTTTTATTTCAATAAAAAAATTCGAAATATTTCATAATGTGTTGTTAAAAAAAAAAAAATACAAATTATTTTCTTTGTATGACATTTTATTTAAATATCGAATGAACGACGACGAAGCGCAAATTTTGAAATGCACAACGCATGATGTTTGATGTTTATGCAAATCCTAGACAATTGCGATTCTCTCAACTATATTATTTTATTTACTGTTACAATGTTCCTTTCATCGTATGAAATTCTCCAGAACGCAGACTGCATTGCGATCGTGTCGCGAAACCACAGTTCCCCGTGTACATTCCATACGTTATTCCCAAACGAAACCTGTTAAAAGCGCAAAAGTCCATTCGGTTCAGAAATATAATGGCGTGTCTATAAACAACGTCCGATGCTATTGTATGCGAGTGATATCGTTAAGGAGCATCGTATACGATGCCACAGAATGGCGGCAAGATAAGAAAAGCATAGCCGAATGCGCAACTCAGAATGCACTCGAAATGTATATGACGTCTGTATGAAAACGACATTGTGTAGCTATGCCATTTGCGAGATAAAAAGTAACATTCCCTATCAGCATCGCGGTGGATCCGAATCAGATTAAAGAATTCCCCCAATGCAACATGATGTAAGACCTTTTTCTTCTTTTCTTCTTCTTTTTTTTTCCTTTAATTATTTCTGTGCAACAAGTTTTCAAATTTATTTAAATTTATTTATTTATTTATTTGCTATTCTTTGTAGTAGCAGAGTGTCGTACAGATAATTTCAGATGCTTAAAAATAATTAAAATATGTTGAGTAAATACTTCAAAAGGTAATAATACGTATTCAGAAATAGTAATTTTAATTGAATACCGGAAGGGTTAAAGATAGCATCAATATTTTTGGATTTGTGGAACATTCGAATTTACGAGCTCCTCCATCGGTGACGAATTTTTAAGTTCAAAAAAGATAACTTTTGAAAAATATAATATATCACTGGCTTTGCGAGGCCGTGGAATTTTCTTATTTATTTTCCTGACAATTTTCGAAAAATAATGAACGATTTGAAGAATACCTCCGTCTGAGAAACAAAATAAATTGTAAATTCAAAATTGCAAATTCTTTTAATATCATATTATATATATATATATATATATATATAATAAATTAATCATTTAAAATGTTTCTTTGAATTTGCAATTTAGAATGTCGAGTGTCAAAGTGAACTATGATTGGGAATTTAATTGTTTATAAAACGAAATATAAGTAAATATTGATATGAAAATCAAAATAATAATTAAATGAAATATAATAATAAAATGAATTAAAATCATAATTATGATAAAGTAATAATTAATGAGTACTTACACTATAGCGTTATCCACAGCCTAAGATTATGAAAATGATTTATCTATAGCGATTATATCTATAGTGATTATAGTTCCTTTCTGAAACCTCAGGATTAAGAGGGTGGCCCTGCTTAATGGTACAAAGGCGGTTCTCAGTAAACGTTCAAATTATGGGAATTCCTATCTTGTAAAGATAGCCTGCATATTTTAAAGTTGCGGAGGAAACTCGAGATCTCCTGTAATGACAGATTCTCATTAATTGCAAAAGTTATAGAAAGTACACGAGACTACTTTCTAACCTTTGAATATTCAAAATACTGTTTCTAGATTCTGTGGTATACACTCTGCGCTTCTAATTTTGACGATGTTGGCCTCAGCCAATTTTTACGAAGTTTCTATTTTTTAAACGCATTTAAACGACAATGCAATTTCTTGTAATATTTTCATTGGATTTCTCTACAATTCAAGCGTTATTTCGCTGTTTAATTTTTCATCGATTCAAGCTGAATAAAGATTCACTTGATTTTCGAGTATTTTTATCTAGATCAATCAACGTAGTGGAAACTCTTGTTGGAATGAACTTTGAATTTCTAATGAAATTAATATATATATATATTTTATCCTAATCACCAGTGTCAAGGATAATATCGAAGTCAGTAATAAACATAATGGCGAAGCTTTTGTTCAGATTGAAAGCCAAAAAAAAAAAAAAAGAAAAAGAAAAGAAAGAGGAAGGCTCGCGTTAAGAAGAGAAAAGACGGGAAAACAATCGAGAAAATGAAACCAAGGGAAATTCGTGTGTATTGTAATTTATGTGGAAAGAGTAAAGTTGGCAGATTAGAAATACAATTTTTCTTCTTTTTTTTTTTTTTTTTTTTTTTTTTTGAATGAGGCAGTTTCGCGTTTCATTTCAGCGGGCCGTATAACGGCCTGATTTTCTACAACATTACTTTCTTTCAAACTCCGGACAATCGGTGGAAAGTGGAGCACTCCTTTTGTTCCATTTTTGATTATGTACAGCTGCCAGCATCGCGTTCTTAAGGTGGCCAACTTTTTTCTTTTTCTTTTTTTCGATTCGCTACATCCCTCTTTTCTCCTTATAAACCAACGTCGATTTATCTACGTCAACAATTAACAAATTAACGATGCTCCAATTCGAGCCATTTAACACCAGGATAAATCTATTCTCTCGCTCCTTCTTTCTTTCTTTTTCTCTGTTCTTCATCCCCCCCCCCTCTTCTCGCTGTACAAAAATTGAAATCCAAACGAAACGAGAAACGAGACTCGAGTTTCTGCGGAGAACAGCAGCAAAGAATTATTTCAATCAGGCAATCATATCGATACGAACCATTTTAATTATTTACACACTCGGCGGTTAATATCGCTGTTTGATAACGTTAGAGAACAACACGGCCGTTTGCCAATGATTAATAAATAATAAATACTTCAATAATCATGCGCGTCAATTATTGAACATACTAAAATTAATATCAGCGACAAAACGCTTAATAATTCACTGACTGTTCGCCATGGACTGTTGCCAGTAATAATACCGACAAAAACGCTCCGCGACGATAATAATGCTATATCGTGGTCAACGTTCGGTCAATATCGAATGACTTCGACTAATTTGATACTGTGATGTGAAATATTCGTTTTAATCGTTCGCCTTTCTCTCTCTTTCACACTCTCTCTGCCGGTTTATTTTCGCGGCGCGTTATTTTCAAGCCCTCGCGACGCTTTCGTTTCACGTTCAAACGTTCAAAGACAATATCCGCGCTTTTGAAACGCGCGCGCTTTCCCGGCGCGAAAAACCAGTGGCGGAGGAATTGTGAAATTGAACGCGGCGAATAAATTACCGAGTTCAAGCGGGAATAAACTCGATGGACAAATACGATGTCCGAGCGCGCAGAATGTTTGTACACGGCTAGGATTCTGCTGATTCCGCGAAAACTTTTCCGCGAGATATTTACTCTTCGAAGCGTCGTCTGCCGGTGCCTCTGGTAATCGAATAGAAATACCCGGGCCTGGCTCTATTCAATCCAAAGATGAAAAGTGTTTTTTTCGTAGATGAGCGAACGATTTTTCCACGTCCATTCCAACGGCGGTTTGAGTTCTCCGCGGTGGAGAACGATTTAATTGGGTTAGGTAATGAACTCTTGGTCCTCGACGATCGTCGGATTTTTGTGCAAAATGTACAAAATGCCCGAAATACAGTATCTGTATATCAGTTGTAATGTAATTTATAATTTTAAACTTCTCTCTTTGTAATTTTCGTGCGTTTAGATTGTATTAATAACCAAGGGAATAATTAGATAAATTTAATGATATTTTTGTTTACAATTTTGAATTATTAGTCAGATTATTAGCCGTAGATTGATTTCGTTTTTACGCGAAATTTAGTATTGTTCTGGTGCATGAACTGATCGTTCTTGAAATGTTAAATAGGGTAAAACGAATTTTTGCCTACACCTGACTGTTGAATAATTAACAAAATGAAATAAAATGTTGTTAATAAATAATTCGCACAAAAGTACGAATTTGCATGAAAATCCGCAGTTTAGTTGTTGCTACACACAAAGGTGACGATGCATTCATGGAAAATTTAAACGCGGAAAAAGTGAATAGAGGGCGTAACACGTAACACGTAGAAATATTATTAGCGTCTATTATAATTTTATTCTGGAAGACAAGATAAATTCGTGTATATTAATTTTGAATACCGTCATCGAAAACTGTCGCTTTCGTGTAAAATTTTCTATGCAGTTTTTATATTTATATCTACTACTATATTGTAATATAATTGTCTTATATCTCGGTAATTATGTCTAACGACTTATTTATCCTACCCGCTCTGAAACTATTTCGTCCTTCTGTTGAAAAAATTTACGCGTTTTCCCTCTCTGACATTTTTAAAATTACTTAATAGCCTGTTACGAGAGGAGGAAGTTTTTTTCATTTTAAAACAGTTAAAGGCAGTCGCAGTAAATATCCCAGTAATGCCAGACATCTGTCGTGTTATGAAAGGAAGAATGCAACGTAATATGCAGCAACAAATAATTCCCTTTTCGCTAGACGCGGAGTTTCTATTTTCCTCAACTGTCAGCAAAGGAATTCTCAAATTAAACATCATTTACAGAAATTTCACTTCCTCTGGACGCTTAATAATTTGCATTGAAATTTAACTCTCTGCGCCCTCGTTACATCGACTTTCTATCGTCGTGACCAGTGACAAATTTTATATACATATATATATATATATTTCATAATTGTACTATATCATGTATTGTTTTATATTTTTCACGACGTCACGCCATCTTTACACAAGATCTTTACACCAAGGATTAAATCAATCTGAAAGTAAAAAATTTCTCATAAAAATCGTCAACCGAAGAAAAATCGAATAGAGAGTGATCCTACAATTGTCGTTCAGAGGAAAATAATAATTTCTTCGATTTTATAATTTAGTGAAATAATTCTTCTCAATTTTATAATTTAGAAGAACAATGCAACGTTATTAATTTATACAATATCATTAGTTTCTCAATTTTATAATCTAGAAAAAATATAATTTCTCAACTTCCCGATGCTGTAGGTCGATATTACGTCGCTCGGTCAAGGTAACCACGGAACGTTACGTTCCTGCGCCGTTAAATACGGCAAATGAAATAATGGGCAAAGTTTTATACACTATATATAGAGTTTGAGGAACAATATTGCTTTTAGAAAGCAATATTTCAACGGCTCGTAAAGTTCTCCTCCCGTCGTATCGTTAATCGGTTTCCGTTTTTCGAGCCCGAGCGAGGCTTTTTATTGAAAAAAAAAAAACCGCGCGAAAGATCCTAAATAACATTTATAAGCGTTCCTGTGAAAAGCAATCCTCGGCCCGATCAGTTTTTAATTCTGCGTTTAATTAAATCACATTATCGCCGACGAGGTGAAAGAGACCGAAAAATAAAAGAAACTGAGAAAGTAAAAAAAAAAGGAGAAAAAAATTTATTCCAATATTATCTCGGTTATTCCATTTGATTGGTGGAATATCGATTTTATATTCTATTGTTCTTCTGATAATTTCGACGGGCAAATTTCGAGTGTTATGGAAAATTCATTGAAATAAGGAAGGTTCTCTATCAGTTGAAAATTAATAATAAAATTAGACCGAAATGAAACATCATTTCAGGCCATTAGCGGAATATTGATTTTACACTCTGTTGGCTCTCCTCGAATAAATCTCGAATATTATCAAAGGTTTATCGAAGCGTAGGGAATCTCTAATATCTCTTTATTATTAATTTCGATAATTAGAAACGCACGGAATCGAGAAGGTTGATGACAATTGTTTTTAATCTTGCTGTCTCGTTGAAACGTCACGTCACTGATAATTCCTCGAAATAAATATTCAATATCTTAACTTAAGGATTTGAAAATATAACTTCAAATTGTGATTACTTAATATCTGACACTAATACTTGTAACATACTTGTAATAACTGATAACTAATAACACAGTACTTAAAGTAACTTTATAATAAAGATATATTGACACAGCAAGTAGTTGTTTTAGTATTTTTTTCTTTTTTTTTGTACATACGATCGATATTCAAAATTCATCTTCTGGAATATAGCGATATGGATAGATAGATATATACTACTGGCGGGCTATATCGACGCAAACGTTGAGTTACACTACTTGATGGCACTGTTTCCTTAAATTGTCGTCAATAATTAAACAGATGGAATTAAAATTTTTGTTAAATAAATAGCAGTATAATGTCTTTGGACAATACGAAAGTCATTTAAACCAACCACTGCTATAATTTCTGCGAAGAGATTTTAATTTTCAAAAACTTAAATAGAACAAACCTCTAAACCTAAAGAACGATGTTTCACATTTGTAAAATGTATTTAAGACGTAATGTAAACATATCGTTGCACTGGTATTTAAAGTTATTGTACACGTATTTCATTGCTTTTAGCGATCGAAACATTTCGTTTGAAACGAAAGCACGCGGGCAGGAATGCCATGTGCTAAATAGAAACATCGATCACCAGACGACGAGAAACGATCGTTTCCTTGAAGGAAACTTTATTTCAGTTCGGTTGATAGAGGACGAGGATCATAGTTCGAGGAGCAACGTTGACCTAGAATGCCTCGTGGAAACGACGACAACGACGACGACGACGAAGACGACGACGAAGAGCGAACAGGTACCCGCAGAGAGGCAAAAGCGATAACAAAGCTCTCGCGGGAAGGCTGAATTGTCGTGAAATCCTTTGAAATACGAGGCTGCACCGTCTCTCGCCGTGTTTCTTCGTTCGTTCGTTCGTTCGTTCGTTCGCTGGCTGCGAGATTTCCGCTAGCCTGGCCGAATCTTTTTCAACTCGGCATGGCTACTCGACCCTTTCGAATTATCGATCTTCATTGTTGTTGGGGGACCGCGGATGCCACCGAGATTATTTTGCGCCGCAGAAAAGTCTCGCTCGTTTCTTCCCACCATTCAGGCCAACACGTAGCAGGCCTGCGTGTAAAGGAAAAAGCGGGTGATTTATCGAACATTTTGTTTGACAGTCAGTTTCTCGCATTAATATTAATGCGATAAATAAATAATATATAAAGAAATAAATATGGTTAATATTAGGTTGACTTTGTTCTCTTCTTTTCTTCTTTTATTCTTCGCTCTTCATTTTCTTCATCGTTATCGTTTTCTTCTTTTTTCACGGTCTACGCGCAATAAAGCATAAACTGTTCGTTCAATCTCTGAACATTCTTTTTTTTTTTTAATTGCAACGCAGACTTGCCATTGTCATTACTTTGCAAAAGTTTTGCACGATATTATAATTTCGCTCGAAAATTTCACTTTATTCAATAGGAATAGGAATGGAATTTTAAGCGACTTTGATGCTTTGCAAGAAACATTTCTTCGATCCCGCAGCTGAGTCTTTCGCTTTAATTTAAAAAGAAACAAACAAAAGAAGCATTCCTTCTAGTAATATTAAATACTTTTATAGTTGCGCGTATATAGGGCTGCACGAGACATCTACGAAATTTCTAATCTGTTCGGCCGAGAATTTCATTTCGCTGGAGACCACTCGAATCGGAAGAAAACAAATGGAAACATTTCGTTGTCGGTCTGTTACTCGGCAAAACCCTCGGAATATTCCCCTTTCCCGAAAAATGTTCGAGACCGTGTCGAACGATAACTAATCGATACTCGAGCGCACGGAGGAGAGGAGAAAGGGGACGAGAAGGGAGGGAGAGAGGAAGCGGATTAGAACGCCCTCTAGAAATCAGTAAGTCTAGAAACGATCTCTCGATGTTTCACATGTCATTCACTGTTAAATCTCTCTTTCTTTCTCTCTCTCTCTCTCTCTCTGTCTCTTGCGACACGGCGGGAAAAATTCGAGAGAACTCCGAGTTCAGGCCTGCACGTTGGACGTGTGCCGAAAATTCGATAAATTTCAATTTCCGACAAATAGCCTCGGCCAAGGTTCATCCACTTATTCTCTCTCCGATAAATTTTCAATATCCACGCCTCCATTGTACGCCAAACGCTCCCTCGTCTCATCCTGGCACTCTCTCTCCTCCTCCTCCTCCTCCTCGTCCTCGTCCTCTTCCTCGTCCTCTTCAACCGCCCTCGGTGATCCAGCGGCGCACGGGACACACTCGTTCGTTTTACACACCGTGCCGGGTACACGTGTACACACGGTCGTTAATGCCGAAACGTTGTTTTGCATCTCAAACGTTGCTTACACCACGTTCGACGCCTCGATCGACAAGACGCTGATTTGCCTCGAAAAAGCGGCAGCTGCCTAACGCGCCACTAGTAGTAAACAGGTTAAATTGGAGAGACGTGTTTCCGATCCAATCATCGTCGGCATCCTTAATTCGTCAACGGTTAACGATGTAACCGGAATTTTCCCTTCAGAATGGTGTGTGTGTGTGTGTGTTTTTTTAGATAGATCGACTGTAGCGAATAGTATTACATTATTGGATTGCATTGAACTCACTGGGGGTGCTTTCGGTTATTTCCATTTGTGTGGCTTTGGAGATTCTTTAATTTTTTTTTTTTTTTTTTTTTTTTGGTAAATTGTATATTTAATTCGTTTGAAATCGAACTGCTCGAAGTTTTGTCCAGATTTTGACTTTAGGAATTGATTTTCGGTGATAATCGTCTCTGGGTTTGATTTGCTTTCAACTGATCACTCGCGACGAGATATCTGCAATATCTGTAAACGATACAAGCGAAGTGAGCCCCTCGCACCTCGAGCTTTTAAACTAATTTAAAAATAGCCGAACCGTCCGACAGCCTCGTCAAGTACTCGAGGAGTAAAAAAAAAAAAAAATTCACTATGTCGATATCCGAGCTTTAAAATATCCCGATTAATATTTCATTCGCGATACGATTCGGAAAACGCGATTATAAATGCAACGGCGATCGATGATGCGTTCATTTTTATTCCTCGGCTTCGGTAAGAACCCTCGGCTGAAAGTGGCTTGAAATCAGTTTCTCTACTTTTTACGTTACGCCGATACGTCGTAACAACGTATGATCCACGTACAACAATATTCATATCGGTGACGTTACGATCTTTTTTTAAAGGCAAGAGTTTCAAGATTGAAAAGCGACAATGAACACTCGAAGCACACACGGAAAGGGAGAATCTCGCGCGACCATTGAAGCGTCACGATCCAACGACGTAGCTTTTCTTTTTCTAATCTTCGAGAACTTCGCGAGTTCTTTCGCACGAGTTGTCGACGATTCGAAAGTGAAAATTTCGATTAAATCGACAAACGCGTCTGTCGCGTACCACAGATTCAAGAAAAGAGAGGAAAAAGAAAAAGAACATCACAGAATGACGCAGATGGAAAATCCTTGGAAGGATCTTACCACGTCACGTTGCTTTGTGCCTGACGAGACGACGATGTTTTCAGGTGCGCCATTTCGGATAGCCTTAAGGAGCCTGCCGTCGCTCCCTTGGAAATCGCATTCACGCTGTCAAATATCGTTACCGTTTGACGCATAATCTGCCGTGCACAGGGCCGTTAGAAGCATCAAAGGTGACGCCACCTTTAGATAGCTCTGATAGGTCGATGTGCAAATAAAACAGAGACAGGGCAGGTCGATGTCTCTCCTTCTCTCTTTCCCTCTCGCTGCTCTCCCGCAGGGAGGAAATCGTTAGTCGAGTGTTCACCAGAGTGTCGAGAGGCACCGGAGAACGCGTTATTAGTGTACGTTAATTCGCGTATAATAAGCTCATTAAATCTTTTTATTCGAGCAAAGTTGAAGAGACGTTGCTTTACTCTCGCGTTTTATTTTTCACTCGTCTTCCTTCTGGCCCGCCCCTCTCTCACTCTCTCTCTCTCTTTCTCTCTCCTCTCTCTTCCTTCTCTCTGTGCCGCCTCTTTCACCAGACTTTTTGAATGGCGTTTATTAGGGCCACGAGTCCGCATCGAGAACTACTTCGACGCTCGTAGTAACGTCGCGGAAGGATCATTAAATAAGAGAGAAAGACAGAGAGAGAGAGAGAGAGAGAGAGAGATCTTTCTCTCTCTCTTTCTTTTTTTTTTTTTTTTTACTTGAACAGGACAAACTCGTACCGCAAAATCCATTTTGTTCCCCCATTTCTTTTCCAGGGAGAGGGATTCGCTTTTTCGAAACTTTCCACAACGAGGTCTTGTTACCCAGTTCCTCGGAGCACTTACTGCAGTTATCCGATACCTGGCGTATCAATTTTGGATATTTAATTAAACGTTATATTTTAATCACTTAACTGTCAAATTACGTTTATACTAGAATTCACGTTCATACTTTACGTTTATGTTTTATTTATGGCGCGTAATGTGATACATATTGATTAAATAATACGTGATATAATAATTTGTTAATATGTATAATAATATACTACATAATGATGGAATAATACATATAATGTAATACTTTTAATATCCATTTATTCGTTCCAACATATTGGTTCCTTCTCCACAAAATTTATGGCTATGGTTATATTTTTGATTAACTGCTAGCAATCAGTCATCGTAATGTAATACATACTGATTAAATAACACGTGATACAATAATGTGTTAATATGTACAATAATATACTACATAATAATGCAATAATACATATACATTTACATATACATACACATATAATATACATTTATAATAATACATGTACATTTTAATATACATTTATTTGTTCCAACATATTCGTTGCTTCTCCACGATATTTATGGCTGTGGTTATATTTTTGGTTAATTACTGAGGTTGCACAACTACTAGCAATCAGTCACTATCTCCAATTACACCATACGTTTTATTTTCATAACCGAATACTATACCGCATCCAAACCGGGTGATACTAAATTCGACATCGCGAGGCGTGCGCTTCGTCTTTCACGAAGTGTTAAATGCGAGATTAGCTTCTGTATTTTGGAAACTTACAATGAAAAAACTCACACGAGGAAATCGTTATTACACAAGGAATTGTTTGCACGTATAATAATTGTATTCGTTTACAAAATAATTATGAACTGATACACTGATGTGAATCTTGAATCTCGAATCTCTGACTGAGAATTCGCTCTCAAAGAGAAACTACGTAGCCTTCGAAACTATGTACATATACATATATATATATATATATATATATATATATATATATACATCGAAGATTGAATTTATCGGGAGGAGAGCAGGCCAGAGTAAAAAAAGGAAATTCCTTCAGTAGGGTTAAATCGGATATCACTCGAATCGTATCTTTTGTCGAAACGGCCGGGCATTCGCAATCAAGTTATTTACAGTTCGCGGAGCAGGGATCCATAGTCACGGATAACCTCTTTCCTCGATCTTGGCCGTAATAGGATTTACGTAATCTCTGTAGTAATAAACGAATCCGTTCCCCTCGTAAATAGATTTTTTTTCCCCCTCCCACTAACCACTGTTTTTTATCTGCTACTTAATGCCCTGTCAAGCTGCGGGCTGAAAAACTTCCGGCCGCAGATAAAAATCTGTCGCCGATCGTCGACGACGCGTTGCCCTGTCGTCCGACAGTCGAACTAATCCTATCGGGACGGGGGATCGTTCGATCGTTTTCGTTGAAAAGGAAAGCCATCGGAGTCGGTTCTAACCGACGGAGTTAATAAAAGTGCAAATTCTTCGTCTTGTATTATTTCCCCCTCTCTTTTTCTTTCTTCTTCTTTTTTTTTTCTAAAAATAAATAAAGTTAAACGAGTCCTCAGAGTGTTTTCTCTTTCGAGCGCTGGTGGAAAGAGAAAATACAGAGAACTCTACTGAGAAGTAAATATTAACACACTCGAGACTGTCTCGACAAGGGGACATTATATACTTGAATTTAGCCAACAGCTAAAATTGCAAAATTTTTTGTAATTGTTTTTTGTAATTGTAATAAAGGTATGGCGTTGCGTGATGTAATGTAACTTAACGACGAATAAGAGGAATAGTAAAATTTCAAAAGGAGAAATACTTAGTAAATTATTATTCGAATAACTCTGTATAAAATAAACTTCTTATCGCTTTTTACGAAAGTTTGTCAAATGGCGAAGGAAATTTTTCAGAAAATTGAAATCACGTGCCATTAACTTCTATAGACTGTGCTTGGTGATTGCTAGAGGCATATAATCAACAAAATTTTCATGCTAAATACCATTTAAAATAAAATGATTACATCCAATGCCACATCATTTTATTTGAAATAATACTTCATTCGCTATTTCGTAAATAAATTGCTGGTGTATGATACAAGAAATGCTTTCCAAGAGCAAAGAGTTAAATTTTAATCGCAGTTGCGCATGTTCTGCGTTGATCAACATTGTCGCAAAAAAAAAAATTTCTGCGAGAATTATATAGTATTTCAACTGTACAATTTCGTTTGCTTTGTTCAATTCTTTCAGTTCCAGTGGGATACAAATGCGTTTTGAAATTTGTCCCGGGAAAAATTTCAAAACGAATTTTTTCTAAATTTGTGCACACACGTTGTGTTTAGAGAATTTTGGAAGTTCAGTGGTGATGTATCGATTAGTATTTTCAAGGCGATGGCATTAATCTTTAGCAGCATTCTCAATAGACAGTTTTAAACGTGTGTCACACTTAAAATTGCATTTCACACGTAGTATCTTCGCGGTAAATAATAGATGTATTTTACAATTAAAATAATTCAATTATAATTAAAGTTTAACTATTCACTTTGCACATTGACGAAATCTTTGTGTATCAATATAATTTAACTACTCGTATACCACTTAAAATCTACAAGAGTTCTTTGAAATCAAGTATACTTCATTTCGACGTGTATTTGAAGCAAAGGGGAAATACTTAAAAACAAAAATTAAGAACAAAAATAGAACTTTTAGATTTTAGGGAAGTGGATTCACGGTCTTACGACACTTTGCATCCAGTGGGTACATTATGTCGGAGCAATGGTGGTTGAACCAAGAAATTTGGAGATCGTGATCGAATTTCATACGCCAACTAGTCCGCCGAAATTGGAATCGATCGAAATCGAATTTCCGAGCGTTGGCTTCATCGATCTCTGACTAACTGATTAGGAAACAATCCGAACCTCTTGTTGTAAGGGTTAGATATATACATATATATATATATATATTTTTTTTCTCTAAGTTTAATATCTTATTTATTGAAATCAATTTGTTTAAATTAAAGACTAGACTTGAAATAATTAATATAGTAACGAAAAATATTAAGTAATAAAATTATATATATTATTTAATCTAAATTTTTAAATTGAAAATTAAATGTGATTTGTTATACTACACACACACACACACACACACACACACACACACACACACACACACACACACACACACACACACAGGGTGTTGATCTTTGAACCGAATTGATCTGCAAATTTTTGTTAAAAATAATTACGAATTAAAGTGAAATAGTAATGAAACAAATCAAAGTCGAAGATGAAATGAAATATTCAAGTGACGTTGATGTATCTTTGATTGGATTCGCCTTTCAATATTTTTCAAAGGGAAAGTGCTACGAAACGCCCCGAAGGAGCGTTATTCGCTGGAGCCAAACATCACCTCTGCTAGAATATTGACACCTGGTTGTCATTTCCCATGCGAGCCGGAACGTTTAAAATAAAAAATTCCTTTTGATTCGCAAACTATGAATGCGCCGCGAACTGAAAACCGTAAAACGCGACGGTGGGGTCCAAAATTTTAACGAACGCGCGCAACCGGGCAGCAGTTCGAGAACAACGAGAGAACTCAGACGTTCGAAAATATTCCCGAGAACATTGCAGAATTCGCTAGAATTCGATAAAATTAGGAAGCTACAGCTGTCAAAATTATACAATTGTTCGTGCTCCGTCCGAGAGAGAATATATCGCGAGAAAAGTGAGAAAGAAAAAAACGTCCCCCGCTTTCGAAACGACCTTCCTTTCTTTCTTTCTTTCTTTTTTTTTTCCTACAAATTCAGAAAAATACCAACTTCTTAAAAAACTTTCGAGCCAGCGTGTGCACGCGTGTGTTTATCGGGTAGTCGCGGGAAAAGGCTTGAAAAGATTCCAGAGGAGAGATGAAAGGTTGATGATGGCGTAGCTCAGGTGCGTGAAGTAAGGCTGAAAAACAGGAAATATTGAAGGGATGAGAGGAAAGAAGATTTTTCGCGTACATATGAAATAAAAAGCACTCGAGCGACGAAACTATAACGGAATGGAAGATGAAACCTTCCCGGTGATTCCGCGGCAGGAAGGAGGGTTGGGGGCGGGACGGGCGGAGGGGACGTTGAGGGACAAGTTCAAAGAAGATTACAGGGGAAAACATCGAACAGCGAGACACGGGATGCGCTGAGAAGCTTTCTGCGAATTTACTTGCTCGAATTACCGACAGAGTGCCATAATATATCGCCGTATTCTATGGAACTATTTTATCTCGCGTTCATAATTCGCAACATAGATTTCCTATTTCATTGTATTCCTATTTCAACCGTTCGTTTAACCCTCTACGATGTTGTTGTAAATTTGCGAATTCAACAAGTTTACATAAGTCTACGAATTTGTAAAGTGAAACTGGCGAAAGGTTCTCTGACTAGAAAGTTAGCATTACACATCAATACTTGCTAGTTAGTTAGTAATTCCCTTTGCAGAAACTTTTGAGAAACTGTGCCTTGTAAAATCGAGGAAATAGACGCGCTCGCGTCTGATAGATTTTTCGAAAAATCTGATAGAAGTTTGTCGAAGTTTCTCCCCTTATCTCGAAAGCGGTGATAAAATGACGCTTCGGTTGGAAACTTTCGGCAGCTATACGACCGGCTGGAAAGCATAGTGATGTAAGCGAAGATTTCGAGAATGTAGATTTAGTCACGTATTTCAACTCTTAAGAGCATCATCCCATCGAGTATCATAAAAGTTTTCGTAATTAACCGAGTTACAACTTTATTTTCTGTCCCCCGACGACACGTTCACTGCCGGCTTGTGGAAGAAGTATAGCGAAATTTCACGGCGTTATTGCTTTACGAAAAAAAAAGGGCAGATCAATTACAATTTTATTGAAATTACGAAATTATTCACGGATTCGTTGAAATTTTACAAATTGCGAACTTGTGAAAATTTCGATTGAGAACAATTTTTTCCTGCCCATGTCGAGACGAGATTTCGGCTGTAAGGTGATTGATAAGTAGTATAAGTCAACCATACCGAAGCAGTGGATCAAGTGAACACAGTCAGACATTTAACGACACCGCGGCGTTAATTAAGTTATCTTAAATTATCAGATGTTACATTGTTCGCTGTCCAATGACATTCTTGCCGTTCGCAGCTCCGACGTTTTATGTTTTAATGGAAAATAAAAATAAAAATCACTGCGCAGAGTAGAGGGGGAGGGGGGGGGGAATTTGCTTGGAAATAAAGTTTCGCACTTTAGCTTTCAAAGAGTATACATTACACGAAGAACCGTCGATTATGCGAAACTTTACTTAGAAAGTGTTCGAATCGATCAATCCTTCGCACACGTAACCATGAAATTTTAATGGAACTTTCGTCCACTTCACTAAAGTATCGGAACTAAAAAAGAAAAAAGAAAAAGAAAACGAAAAAAAGAAGAAAAAACGACGAAGAAAAATGTTGAAGCTCAACCGAGAGAAATTTTTCATTCGAAAAAAGAGGAAGAAAAGAAAAAAAATCACCGTATTGCACGAAGTCAGCGGAATGACAAATATTAAATGATTAAGACGGATTTTCAAGCTTCGACGCTTGATTTTCATTATTCATCGTCTGTACGGATGATGGTGGACGATAAAATTTTGATTCCACGCTGAAGCAAGAAATTTTTCCACGGGAATATATTTCCAGTGAAAAATCCTTCAAATAAGAAAAATTTATAAACGACAGAGAGAGAGAGAGAGAGAGAGGGAACCGTCGTACGAAAGAAAATAGAACGACGGCTATTAAACGGTCGGATGGATTTTGAAATTTTGCACAACGGACTTTCATTATTCATTATCGAATTGTTATTCTGAATATTTTAAGCCGGACGAGAGAGGGAACGAAGGCATTTAATTATTATTCCGAACGAAAAGTCGCCGAGAAAACGAAGGGGGATTTGTTATAAATTCTGTAGAACGTAACGAACCGTATTATCACCTTAACATCAAGTATCATGTCGCAAGCTCGGTGGTCGTGTGGAGTTTATGTAATAAATTCAACTTCACCATCCAAACAACTCATAAAATATTCAACGCTGACCTACAATCTGTTCACCATTTGAATATCGTGTCACGGACATAACAACATCCACTTCTGCACGGATTTCGTTATGATAATTCACGATCGTTGATACAGATAACAGATTTACCGGGCAGATCATTCATACCGGTTATTAGATTCGACGTACCCTGAATTATTCTCACACGCTGACGAAATATTTCATCCCTATCGTGGTAATTAATCAGTTGTTTCGCACGTCGTGTCCAGAAATTTCAACATTTCGGGAAATATAACTGGCAACCTGCTTCCGCTGATCTTTTTATGAGAAATAAACGAACGAAATATAGAAATTTCATAGAGTGAAATTCGTTCGTTCGTTAATTCCTGTTGTTCGGGATCAAGTTATCGGCAAGTTTCGTTCGTCCCTCGGTACGATCAGAAATTCTAGAAATTTGCGCGAGAGATAGTTTCGAAAGATCCTGGAAGAAGTAAAGTCGAACAGCAATAGCTACTGCGTAATTAGTTAAATTTAATACTGTGTAAAACAAACTCGGCACAGTATTTATATTCCACTATTTTAAATTGCACAGTGTCAAAGTGTAAATTGTGCACAAATAGCATCTAACCTTCCAGCAAAGTTCAAGAGTATTCCGAAAATATCAATGACGTAGCAAAGAAAAAAAAAGAAAAAAAAAGAATAAACGAGACAGAGTCAGAAAGGGTTGCAAAATGACGTAACCATTTAGCGATACGCAGAAACAGAAACCAGTGTGGGGAGGAGGGAGGTTTCGAGGGAATTTTCGTAATAAGAAATCGAGCGGAACGCGCTTTGTTCTCCACCTCGAGAGCCTGGCCTTTATGCGCGTTTAACGTTCCACCATACGTTGAAATCGGCGTATGACCTCGGCCTGGCTTGGCAGAAAGTGCAAAGATACGTCGCGGCGATAGCAAAGGGCAGAGAACGAGGAGAGGAGGGCAGGAGGGGAAAAAAGAAAATTGACCAGGGGAATTTGTAGTTGGAAGAATGCAGCAGATATCTTCGGTATAGATCTGGCCGCGGGTGACAATGGCGGCCACAGCTATTGGCCCGTTTCACGACCACGGTCCATATCAATACCCCTTTGTTGCACATGACTGACTCTCGGATAAAATTCTCTCTCTCGCTCTCTGTCTCGGCCTCGGTCTCTGTTCCCTTCTTCTTCTACTCTCTTTCGCAGTGACGGCAGAAAGCCGAGAAATAATGCGCAAACTCCCACCCAGCGGATGAAATCCTTTGGAAAAATATTTCTTACGGTTCTATGGAACACTTGGAGCGTGCCGATGCGTTTTTGTGTCCCGATACGCTATACTTTCGACCGCGCGCGCGCGCGAACTCTCTCTCTCTCTCTCTCTCTCTCTCTCTTTCTGTGTGTGCCGCCATCACCACCGACGTGAAACAAAGCGGATTTTCCACTTTTGGAGGTTTTGCGGTTTCAAGATTTCCAATATGCCGGTTCAGTGTGCTCTTCGCCGCGATTTTGTTCTACCGCCATTTTGTTCTGCCGCGGTGTATCGTCGATAATCTCGAGATCATCTCGAACGCGATTGAACGAGAAAACGTAGAGCGAAGTTCATTTTCGTGAAAAGCTTTGTCTGCAAGAAAATGAAATTTTTAATTTTCGCCAGACGCGATTCTTAGCTAGGAATATCTTCTGTTTTTCTTTGGAAACATCGTATTTTTCTATCGTCTTCATATCTCTCTCTCTCTCTCTCTCTCTCTCTCTGTAAACTCATATTCTAGTATATTCTCTATTTCGTGAATAATTTCACATACTCCAGTTCTTGATCAGTTAGCAGCAATTTAAGAATTTGACGATATATATCTTGAGAATATAATCCGTCGAAGTCTACGTATTCTTGAACAACATCGTAAATTCATAAATTCATAGAGTTAATGAAACGATGATTACTATCAATTAGCAGTGAGTAACTGTGCAGTATATATCGCAGTGATTTGATATTTGAAAATTTATATATTCTCGTATGACTTTTTAACTTCGTAGAACTCATCGAGTCGATCAACGATTACCGTTCCGCACCAATGTTCCAAACCACGTTTTTATTATCGTCTTCTCTTTGCAATTATCGATGTTCGCAGCAAGATCAGCATCGTGATATGATCGATGTATCATTCTACATCGACGTAACAGCAGTCGACGTAAATCACATTTTTTATTTCGTTTCGCGTATTTAACTGTGAAATCGCGGGAACATGCACGGCACATGCTTATAAGTTTTCAAGGTAATTCAACGAGTCGTGCGCGTTACGCGCCTGCGTTTCGTCGCAATGAGAAAAAGAAAACGCAGAAGGAACATTTTTCCCGGCAAAATGTACTTTTATTAAAACCCCCCTTCTGGAAACGTGCTTCTTACGCGCTTAATATTTAACAGCAAATCACCGAGCCGTGGATGATCGGCAAACGAGCTTGACACTTTGCTAAAAAAAAAAAACTTTCTCATTACCTTTGGAAAATACAATCGCGACAAACATTCATCGACAGCGGTGTTGTAGCTGCGTGATTAGTTGACAAAAGAAAAAAAGAAAAAAATTAACTTCGAATTCGTTCAGCAATCGTTTAACCACGCCGAAATTCTTGAAAAACACCAAGGAGGAAGAAAAACGTTTCGCGAAACGTAAGTATAAATTCAGGTTATCTACAATTAGATCGAGATTTATAAAAATTCCAATCGAGACATATGTTATTGAAATATCGCCATATATCTTTCAAATCATCCCTTATTAGAGCGCCGGTGTTCACACGATTTTTGTAACTTTGTCCCATTTTTCACGCGGCTGTTGCACGATTTGGAATCTCGAGCCGCCTAACCTAAACCTCTCGTGTGCTCGTACTTTCAAGAACAAGTGGCAGACGTTGGATCATTCGTTAGAATAGTCGTTCGTTTCATCAGCAACGAAGTATTACGATATTATTTCTGGCGAGGACTGTACGCAACGCCGGTGGCAAACATATTAAGCCTGCGAGCGGAACAAATTCGAGCACGAATTCACGCGCCGCGATACAGAGAGTGTGTATAAACGTTCCTTAATTTTTCTGCAACCATCGGGGTTGTGGTCTCCCTTTCTTTTTTTCCCTCTCCCCTTTTCCTTTTTTTTCTTTTCTTTTTCACGGTCCGCTAGATGAGGCTATTAGCGGGCGCGTCTGTGTGCACTGCGCGCCATGCTTGTACACCTGTTTGGCACCAGGTCGTATGTGTGTGTATATATATATGTATCTACACGCGAAGCGTATTTTAATAACCTTTGTGTTGCCACAAAGGCGACAACTTACTTGCAGATTAGAAGAAGAAAAGTAGTACTTGGGCGAACTCTCGAGGCGTGCCAGGTCTTTACGGGTGGCGTGTTTAAGTCGGCCGCACATATTTAAAGAGCGGCCCCGGTAAACTTGGCGAAAAGGAGAACCGTGTGAAAGCTCGCGAGCTTTCTTTTTTTCTCCCTCCTCTCTCGTGCGCCACCACTTTCCACGGCCATGCCAATTCACGTCCAATTAAACGTAATAACGATCCGACCGCGCTGAACGCTTCCTGAAAAGGAACAACCCTGCTTGCAGATTAACCCTTCCCGTCTCACGAGTGTTTTTCTTTTCCCTTTTTTTCTTCTTTTTCTTTTTTCTTTTTACTTCGTTTTCTACGCAAAGACGATATTCGCTGATTACTCCGATACTTCATCTAGGCAGAACGATAATTTTCTGTCGAGATTTTATATCTGCCTGTCTTTTTGTTTCGAAATTCCAAATAAATAGTAATAATTTTAACCAATACGTGAAATGGTTATTAGACCTGTGGATCTTTTTGTTCAAATTTTTGTGCAATGAAAACGACAGAATCCTACGGAGAGTGTTATGAAGTATTGGCTGCATATTTTTTCATATCATTTCGCAGTTCGACTATTACATCGACTATCGCGCATGCAATGATACGAGAAACAAGCGTGGAAATTTATCTCGACAATTTGACCAAGAGTTCTATGCCAAGCGAAATGCAACTTTTGAAAGAAATGATTAACGATTTACGAATCGTATCGAAATTTCTGAACGATTATATCTCTCTGCGGAGACTTTCGGATTTTCAGGACGAAATTTTGTTCACGACATCTTTTGAAATTATCGAATTATCGAAAGATTCACCTTGACTTATACGTAATTCAATATTCTAATTTGCGTATCGTTGATACTGAAACTAGAATCTGGACAATTTAATAGGCTAAGTTAATCAACGTTCGCCAATTAACTTGAATCTTACACTGATTTAAGCTTTATCTGTCAAAGAAGGCTGATCGAAGAAATAAAATTTAAGGTCAACAAAAGTCACTGAATAAGCAAACTGCCGCAGATAAAGAAACTACGATGCTACTATGCATAATTCATATCGTGTTTGAAAATAACCGTAACAAAATGTTTTCAATACTTCTCTCGAAAGTATTTCTCAATATCTTTCCATTTTCTGGATGTGGGTCGCTGTTTAAGAAACCTGAAACTTAGAACCTCATGCCACAGGTCTGGACAGCCAAATCCTATAACCGCAAAGCCTCGCGTTTCTTCCAATCGCCATTTACACTCATCTACCAAAAATATCACCGAAAATTCGCCGAATGGCGTCAAACAAAGAACAATAGCGCTAAGAAACGAACAACTGATCATATAAAAAAATTGCGTCTCGCGTTAATTTTTTTTTTACTAGATATACGTATATTTGTAATATGTTGTTTGTAACGTTTACATACATACGTCTTTCAAATTTAGATTTCATTACAATGTTGTATAACATAATTCACGAAAGTTTCCGTGAAAAGAGATTAAAAAAAGGAAGATTGCGTCTCACGTAAATTTTTAATATGTTGCTTGTAACTTTTGTAACTTTTCTACATGCTATTTAGCTAGTTTCGAATTTGACGATCTTATTGCAATGTATTGTACAACACAATTCACAGAGTGTAATCTCTGTAGAATTATTTGCTTATTACACGTCGAAATATCACGGAAAATACTTGTAAATTCTTTTGTAAATACGTAAAATTCATGCACAACAGCGAACTACCAAAAGATTGTCAGGTTAGAATGAAATTCTATTTCAATGTGTACAAAATTTTTAATAATATTTTAATAATATTACACTCGTTATACTCGTACGACCTTCTGTCTTAATGATACAACAAAAAAATTTATTATTATCGTCTATAACCTTGGCCAGACAATTTTGACAACCACGGTGTAAAAATTTTTGCAATTTCAAATACGTGTGTGTATCGCTCAGAAGCCACTTACGAATTAGAGTACATAGAAGAATGCTAGTTACAGATACTTTTAATATTTTTAAATAATTTCCCAAAAAAAAAAAAAAAAAAAACGACAGATTCCTTTCTAGGAACGAAATTAATCAATTTCGCTTGGTGAGAAGCTGGGGCATGAACAAATCAGAGGGAAGACGTGAAAGAAGACGTGGAACACGAAATAGCCGATAGATAAGAGCATCCGGATCCGGCGAAACAAATTGACGCGATACAAGCACGCATTAGCAGATAAGCGAGTACACTCTTGACCCAATCGAACGATACGGCGAGAAACGGGAGAAACAAGAAGGCGGGACTTCGTCTTCTCGTCGTCATCTCGTCTTCCCCGCGATTCAATCTCGCAATCAGAGTGATCGTAGTAGTATATTTATACGGTGTATCGCGTCGCTCGCGAATAACACGCTGCACAACTGCGCGTTTTATTTCAATTCAGAACGCTGAAAAGTTATGACAGTGTGTGCCGTATAGTCTCGCGGGGATCATAGCGAAGCGTTGTTCTGTCCGTTGTCGACGTTTCAGGGGAGAAAGGAAACGCGTCCTGGTAATAAATCGTCGAATAATTGTTCAACCACACGCAGTTTTGTACTCTCTCTCGTGAGTGAATCTACAGGCTGTCTCACAACGTGCGCGCGTTCGGATATTTTGAATTCGTTTTCGCGTTTGAAAGACAAAGGATAGCGGCTTTCCAGTCGTTTGTTAATCGTCGATTATTATAGAATTTAGAAGTTGGGATCGTGGATAATTTCTCCTTCTTACATGCGTGCAGTGAATAGGACAGAAGTTTAAAAGGCAAACGAGCATAATTTTGTAACATGGAGCATCGTAGTAATGAATAAATGATAGTCATTGAAAAAAAGTTATTAATTACATACCAATATCATACGGGCAATTTCGAGCGTTTCTTTTGTATGCCACTAAGTAGCTTTTAGTTTTTAAAATATTTTATATTTCATATTATATTTGATTGTATCTCGTATTATACATGATTCGTACATTATGATGAAATGTGAATTATTTTTATATTTATTATATATATAGGTATTTCGTTATAAACAGATAGGCATTTATCTATAATAAATCTATTTGTCTGTAATGTATTATAAAAATCTATAATATATTAAATAAATTTATCTATAGTAATCTTTTATTATAGATAGGTATTTATGTATAGCGAGTAACGACAACGTAATGTGTCTTTAAAATGGCGACATCTGAACTGATTTGAATACTTGAAATTATTTTTACGTGCCGCGGCGTGAAAAGAACATCGCAAAGGATAAAAGTAATCGCGTTGGCCAGAAATATCAATGATCGTGACTATCCGACAATTATCCAACTGTTACGTAACGCTTATCTAACTAACAACAACCATCGATTATTTCCGACAAATTGAACTCGGCGATTGTTTCTATGCAACGAGGATCATAATGCAGCTATTAACTAGAAACTACATTAACACTAACTTTGTTACACGCATTACGTAACATTTATACATTTTCAAGTTCTTTTGGAATTTCTAGTGAAATATAAATTAAGAACAAACGTAATGTTACACGATTCGCACGTTTCATTTACAGATTTTTCTTTTCTTTTCTTTTCTTTCCTAGAAGTTATCAACTACAAAAAATCCTGTTCATAAATCTTCTGTTCTGCCGTTACAGATCGTTTCACTGAAAGTGGCCTAAAAACAACTTTTCACGTCGAATCTCGTCGAATCGTTAATCGAGAAGGTAAATCAACGAACGTTTTAAGTTCTTTGTTCCTCGTACAAGCTGTTTCACAAACAAACGCTATATTTCTCTTTCGTATTAATTCCCGTCTGAAATTCCAGGAAGACGAGAGAATGACGTCTCGATTCTCCCGGCTTTGTCTCGTTTTCGTCGTGCTGGTCGCGCTGGCGCAGCTCTCGCGCGGACAGGAGACAACGAAGCAACCTTTCCTCTTGCAGAAAATCAAGGATAGTTTGGGAATTGTTCGCAAAAGCTTTCACGACACGATAGAGAAGTCGAAGCTCAGAGATATTATTATTTTCGATGCAGCCACGACAAGCACCACTACAGAGATGAGTACGACAGAGATGAGTGCAGCAACAACTACGGAAGGAGACAGTGATTACGAATTAGCGGTCAGGCAGTTCATTGATGTACCAGTTAGGTGTCGTCCCGGTTACGATTTCGTACACGGAGGTTGCCACAAGAAAGTTCTCCGATGAATTCCCCATCTTTTCTACTTGCTCTTTTTATTTTCACTTGTCCTTATGTTATCTTCCTTCGTGACGTTCCCTGTTAACCTCGCTTTCATCGCGTATAATAATAAGGTTCCGCGAGTGTCTCTTGCACTTTGAAAAGTCCTGTACACCGTGCCATTTTAGTTTCTCCTCTTTTTTCTTTTATATATTGATAAAAGTCAAGTAAATAGCGAGATCGAGATTTGGAAACGTCCTCCACAGCCTGTGATTCTTGTTGTCTTTATCACAATTATTAGACCGTAGATTTTCGTGAAAATTTCATATTTCCGAGAGTGTAATTAAAAGGCAATTGCTTCACTTGCAAGTATTTATACTACGAATTTCGTGTAAGTTCATATTTAAAAATTTTCTGTAAATGCTGTCAGAATCCACGGTCGAATTGTAATTTAATTGGTAATCAACTGTTGTGATTAAAATATACGCACTTGATTGAAATGACCTCTACTTCTTTGGCACCTTTTTTCGAAGCGCTCCGTACATGTCGCGGAAATTATTCACAAACATATTTTAACAAACCGTTTATGACGAGAATGTATGGAAATCGAAATTTTAAAATGTTCTATCCATCGTACTAAAATATTTATAAAAATATTTCGACACTCTCCGTTCAAATTGGACTAAAAAAATTGTAGTAAAAATCGTTACCTTAATCACGTTCCATCATTCTCAGAGGGGATTAGAAGCTAGATAATTATCGAATACTTTTGTTTCGCGCGAGTTTCGTTGAAACCTCGACGAGAAGCGTGTATATCGCGAAGGGACGGAGATGAAATATCGGATAGCAGATTCCACGGAAGTGGAACTTCACGAGGACTTCATCAATCCTGCGTGAAATGAAATGTGAAAAACTTATCGAATAAAGGTCCCGTGTAATTTTACGAGGACCGAGCAGTCCTCCGCCAAATGAAATGTGAAATGACCTCTGAATGAAACTGTTCTGCTCGAATAAGGCTTGATCCACAGAAGTGTGGACGATATCTGGGACCGAATCGTTCGCGAGTCGAATGAAATTCGAGAACTGACAAGTATTCACTCGATCGCAATATATATATATATATTTTTTTTTTTATTATTGTTTTCATATTACCGAGTTGTCGACACAATTAGACACAATAGGCACAATTTATGTTTCGAATTTGACGCAAATTAACAAATTGCTCACTAAATCAGTATCGATGTTCTCATACAAGGAAAAGAATCAAATTAATTGCAATTTTATATCAATTGCAAATTACGAGTTTTTTTTTTTATTAACATCTCAAGTCGACGCAATTAATAAATATCCTAACCGATCGCTAATGACCCCAATAAATTAGGAAATCGTTTCTTTAAACTACCATCGATCGATAAAAGAGAAACTTTAGAATGAAAAAAAGACGAGTTCACTCTGGAAACTTCAACGTCAGTTTAGTCTGGAAACTTTGAAAACCGTAGAATCGTACGATTCGTGACCTGTCAATTGGCCAACGTCGTTATTAAGCAAATCACGATGTTCAGTTGCACCGATACGCTTGCCCTACGTAGATCCATAACCCTGTCCAAGAATATGCCACTTAATCCATTACCGGTTGCGCTCAGGTAAACAAATTCACGGGGTCTCGTGTTAATCACCGAGCGGCGGAGAGCGATATTTGACGGCGATAGGGATCAAGGTTTCTTGGCAAACGCTTTGGAGACACGAAAGAAACCGGCCGAAATTCGCGCGCCCCTCTATAGCGTGATATTTCGCTCATTAATCGCCTTTCTTCTTTTTTCTTTTTTCTTTCTTTTTTTTCACAGTCGATTATCAATTACGATCGTTGCAGGCTGATTCATAGTTGTTTCGCGTGACACGCGTGCTACAATCTGCTGTCAGCTCAGACTCGGAAAAAAAAAAAAAGGAAACTCTTTGATTAAACGTTCACTGACAGCTACCGATACGTAGCGTGCTCGTACACACACACACACACACACACACACACACACACACAGAGGCTCGCTTTTGTCGTACGAAGTGCCATCGCCATCGTCAGAATTCACTAATTCATGTAATTTTTATTGTCATTGTAAAAACACTGTAATTGTAACGAAGATGTTTAAGATACAATCGTTGACAAAATTATCTTGACATTAACTATGACTGATCAAATTCGAAGGTAATTAAAAATTCCCATGGTTCCAAATGTGGTGATTCGCGTTAATACTATCAAAGTGATTTGTAATTCACAATTTTTGTTAGAAATTTTTAATGATGTGAAACAGTGTAGTTCGAAGAGTGAGAGATTTACATGATTACATGATCTCCGTGTATTTCGATGTACTATAAACTTTTCTATCTTTCTTTTTTTTTATTTTATTGCCTCTGATCGGAAATATCGTGCCTTGATCATGGATAACTCTAGTATTAATCAAACGCTCGAAATTGATAATGTTAGAATTGTTATGATTGTAAGATCATTGTAATGTCATGACCAGACGTAGGATTTTTATGGATTTTCATGCGAAAATTTTAGAGTTTCACGAGAATGACAGGTAATTGTTTCTGCATTTTCACACGTCGTAACTGAACTATGGATTTTTATGCAAATTCACGTGGGAAACAAGCAGAAAATTGTTTCTGCATTTTCGAATTTTCTGCGAGTGATGAAAATTCACAGTAATAATTTCTACTAAAATTAGAACTGAATTAGATCCAATTTGCATTTCTAATGATCATCCTGAACAATTACAAGTATCGTACTAACTTCTACGTACATTTCCAGATTGAAATCTCCAACCAACACGATCCTGACGCTCGTAGGTCGAAACAGTGCCAATAAAGTTTCCTACGACACTCGCGATATATATATATATATATATATATATATATATATATATATAGCGTAAACGGTGTAATATTTTCGCGAGTGTGCGTGGGTGCCGGGATTGGGCAGCGTGAGGTCTAAATGGGGAGTGAAAAGAGGGCCGAATTCGCGTGATCGCTAATTGTGAATGTGGCGAGTTTCGTGGGGAGGGGCGGGAGGGGGGGGGGAGAGAGGGGCGACGGCGATTTCACCCGTGCGACCTTCCTCTTGTGCTCGGGTATTCCAGTCAGCCAGATTTTCTACTCATTGTCAGAAGTAAAGACCCCTCGACACTTGTTGCTCTCGCCATCGACATTTCCTGCGCGCCCCGCCGTTATATACGCGCGTGCATTTCGCTTTCGTGGTTGCATTCTTTGTCAAGTTACACGTGTAGTAGACGCGAACTACCGTCGCAAACACGCATGCACACATACACATACACATACAGAGACGTGTGCGTCGTTACGCTGGTTCATAATGCCCGCGACCGGTATTGCGTTTCCCTTTACTTCCTTCGTCGTTGACGACGCGAATGCGAGGTATCCATTACTGTCGGCCATGTTGTACACGGGCTGTCTAATTGAAACGCCGACGATCCGGTGAAAAAAGGAGAAAGAAAAGGACCGCAGGTGGTGCAGATTTTTTGGCCCTTTCTCCCCGCTGCGTATTGTTCTTCGGGGAAATAACACGAGGAATATTGGTTTATTGCTTTAAATTGTTTACAGCCTCTCGAGTTGCTGCCTCAGAAACGGTGAACTGCCATTTGTCGGTTTTGAACTTTCATTGGGTTTCCGAACGAGAGTGAGTTGGAAAATTTTGTAAAATTGGGGGGGGGGGGCGAATGTTTGCACAAAAACATTTGCGTGAAAAATTGACCATCAACCCCTTTGTCCATTTTTATTTCGATTCTACAGACTGATGGCTAAGAATCTTCTATATTGATCTATGATCTACTTTGTACTTGGAGTCAAAGTAAAAATCCTACAGAAGCACGATTACAATTGTAATGAAAATAAAATAATTAGGTGCTGCTTGGAACGAAATCAAAATTAAATCGATCTTATGATGAAGTGTTTTTATTCGTGTCTCGTCAAAGGTAGAAACATTTCGAGTTAGGATTAACTGGGCCTGGGTTTCAAGTTAACCTAATTTAGAACAGGTTTGATAGGGGTGTTAAGTATAGATTAGCGTGAATCAGCTTCAGATTGGGCGTGCATTAATTACGGCCAGCTTAACGCAAAACCTTTGTCTTAAGCTCGCATTAGTAGCGCAAGTTCTCGCTGAATTGGCTTATTGCAATCTAAAAATAGAATTTCTACTGGATATATTTCAACTTAAAAAAAAAGAAATATATATATAATCTTTGCTAAATACATTCGGTTAATAAGCTTTTATCGCAATCGAAACACGCGTGCAGCCGACGGATGACCGATATTTTTTCTGCCGAGACCCAATCACGAAATTAATTCGTATTTATTTTAAAATAAACCCACCGAGCCAAAAATGTTATTTCTGATTTATTGGATTCGGGTCCAATGTTTCAGAAAGATAACGTTTCGCGCGCGAGCGTATATTTAACGAGGCGGCAAACGCGCCAGAGACAATATGTGACAATATATTCGATTTCGTTTCGTGATCTTTCAATCGAGTACTTAAAAACATATCATTCGCTATCGAACTCGAACACGACGTTCACTTCGTCGAATGTTACTTGCAGAGTGTGTTCAAATGGTTCGTTCAATTACGTATACGATACATTCGAAACTTTCAGACTGGAATTGGAGAAATCGAAAAATGGACGGAAATTGCAGAAATTTAAGGAGAGATCAACTCTCCTTTGTTTGTTTACGCGACGTGCTCGAAGCCATCGCTAGTTTTCATTAAAACTTTTCATAAAATTCCGATCGGAAACGTCCGCGCGATCCCCTGTAAAATTCCGATGAGAAACGTAATTTCGTAAATACGGTTTAAACGGGGCGTCGGATGAATTCCAATGGGATTCCGCTTTTTAAACGTACACAACGTCTGGCCGAAATTTCCTTTCGACCGGCCGTAATTATTTTCAGATGATTCGAGTAATCGTTCCCGAAAATCGCGGGACACGAGACACCGTCGACGGGGGAAGAGGAGAGACGAAAAAAAAAAATAAAACCAAACCCCCCTACGGTCGATGATTTCGCCGATGTACACGACCGAGCACGGTTTGAAAGCGAGCCAAAAAATTTGCTCTGGCCAGCGTGGAAAAACACATAAAAATTCCGACAACGACGTAACTTCATTTGCATCACTAATGCATCGCCGTTGTCGAAACAAATTTCCTCGTTTTTCCTGCCTCTTTGTTCTGTCTTCTCTTCCCCACTGGTAGGTATGTATACAGTTACCAAACTAAAAAAAAAAAGAGGAGAGAGAAAAGCCACGAAAATCAAATTTTAAGCGAATTCGAACTCGGCTGTTTTTGTACTTTCTTTTGAAACACACATGCACGTCAGAACGACTTGGTTCTACGACGCGGAATAATTTCCATTTCCAATAATGTCCATTCGACGACCATTTCTTCAAAATTTGAACTGTATAATAATTTCGCGCTCACGATGCGAAATTGTTGTAACGCACTTGCATCATTACCGTGTGATTTCGTTAATAATATTTCAATTACCTTCGGTCTGTCACGTTTCGCAGATTGACCTTTACGATTTACACGTTAAATTTCGCGTTAAAGAGTTGACGAGAAAGATATTTCCTGCTGCGATATAACTCGTTGCATAATTCAAAAGATGATGAATCTCTCCATCTTGAAAATATCGAGTGACATAACGCGTTAGTGATGTAATACGATATTTATCACGCCGTGTCAGGTATAATTATTTTTATGGAAATCATCTTTGATTTATCATAAGCGTAAGAACACTCGCTGGGAATATCCATTTGTCATACCAACTTTTATTCCTTTATTCGACGTGAGAACACGTTCTACTAGCTACAATCGACAGAATCTTCATTTATTTCTTTTCTTTTTTTTTTTTATTTTTTTCTTTGCATGAAGGATATTTTTACCGTATTACCAAATAATATTCATTATTGCGTTGCGCCATCGTGCGATTTAAAAAAATTTGGCAATGCCAATAAGACACTAAAACTCGTCCAAAAAAGGTTCTTGTGATTACACGACGTTTGCTGTTGTTGATATCTGGCGATATATCGATCCACAAGACGTACAGAGAAGGAGAAAATTGGTCCATTTCGTGGACAGAAATGCTGGAGAAACAGATGACGGGATATTGTCTCTACGGCCGATAATCCATTGTCATTACTTCGTTACGGCGCGCGTTATTGTCGTACTACGTAAGGATTATCCCGTGGCACTTTTACATTTTTACGAGTCGACACCCTCCTCCGCACGTTTTATGGGGCCTTCCACGGTTTTTCACTCGCTCGCGAGAAGACAAATTTACTCCGCTGCATCAGCGAAATTTTCCACCTTCCATTATCCTCGCCTTCTTGTTCACGTCGTTATTATTACAATATTAACGGAATATATAGGGTTTCGTTCTCTGGCCGATTCTCGGTATTTCTTTTCTTTTTTTTTTTATTTTTTTCTTTGCATGAAGTATTGTCGCTGATCCTTTCTCGAATTTTTCATTCGATTTTCTCCAAACACGACAGTCACGTTAATTCGCGTAATTTACCAAATGAAAAATGTCGAGCCTTGATCAAGCTGAGAGAATAATAATTTATATTTATTCAATTTTCTAAGAAGTCGAAGGAAAAGAAGAAAAACGTTGGAGTTTAATAATCGTGTACAGAGCGATATGAGAAATCGAGAATTATATGTAGAATGATATTTATCTTCGAACTGCTACAAACCGTGGTCACTAAACGAACTCGTATGAAACTCAGAATGTTTCCTCTCTTCAATTAATATTTTTCTTATAATGTTTCCTCTCTTCAATTAATATTTTCTTTTCGATATTAAAAACTAGCGGAACGTTTCCACCGCGATCAATCAATTTTCCCAAATACATCCAATTCCGTCGAAACGGTCTGCTCCTATGCGCCCTTTACACACACTGGTTTAAATATTTCCGTATCGTTGTGTACGATCCTTCTCCCTTCGCAAAACACCATCGATTCTGAAAGTTGATTCGGTTTCCTCTTATACATACACGGCCGTGTATATATACAAGCCGTTTCAAGAAGATTGGACACATATTTGGTTATTTTTCCTTTTCTTTTTCCTTTCTATGTAAAATATTATTTTAACTCGATGATGAAAAAAAGAAAAAATGTATAAAATTAAATTGGACACCTGCGATCTTTGTATTAAAAATCTGAACCAAAATCTATCCAAATATATAAAATATCTTTAAAATACTCTATTTTAATAACTATCCTAATTAACCTGTTATTAGACCAAGAAAATTTATATAACATTCTCTTCGTTCATAATCTCATAACAATTTTTACATATTAAAAGTTTAAACCAAAATTTTTCCAAGTATATGAAATACGTTGTCTAATAACCATCATTAGACCAGAAGAAAGAATCAATGAAGTCTATGCAATATTCTCCTCAACGTTAACAATTCCATAATTTCCATATTAAAAGTCTGAAGAAAAATATATAAACTATGTAAAATATTTTTAAAACGTTCTATTTTAATAACTATACTAATTAACCTAATTATTAGACCAAGAGGATTTATATAACATTCTCATAACAATCTCTACATATTAAAAGTTGTAAACCAAAATCTTTCCAAGTACATGAAATACGTAGTCTAATAACCATCATTAGACCAGAAGAAAGAATCAATGAAGTCTATGCAACATTCTCCTCAATGTTAACAATTCCATAATTTCCATATTAAAAGTCTGAAGAAAAATATATAAACTATGTAAAATATTTTTAAAACGTTCTATTTTAATAACTATACTAATTAACCTAATTATTAGACCAAGAGGATTTATATAACATGCTCATAACAATCTCTACATATTAAGAGTTGTAAACCAAAATCTTTCCAAGTACATGAAATACGTAGTCTAATAACTATCATTAAACCAGAAGAAAGTTAACAATTCCATAATTTCCATACTAAAAGTCTGAAGAAAAATATATAAACTATATAAAATATTTTTAAAACGTCCTATTTTAATAACTACCCTAATTAACCTAATTATTAGACCAAAAGGATTTATATAACATTCTCATAACAATCTCTACATATTAAAAGTTGTAAACCAAAATCTGTCCAAGTAGTATAAAATACATAGTCTAATAACCATCATTAGACCAGAAGAAAGAATCAATGAAGTCTATGCAACATTCTCCTTAACGTTAATCCCATAATTTCCATATTAAGAGTCCGAAGCTAAACCCAAGATCTGTCCAAGTATACACGAAATATCCTAATAATTAACCGCAACTATCATTAAAGCAAGAAGACCAACAATATCTGTACAACGTCCCTCAACGTTAACGATACCCTCCTAACTCTCCCAACTTCCTAACTATTAAAAAATCTAAATAACGTAGAATTACGATACCTCCCCCCTCCCCCCTCCTCATCGTGATTGGCCATCGTGATTTTCCGACGAAGAAAAAAAAAAAAAGAAAAAAAATGCTCGTGTTTCGCGAACGCGTCATAAAACCGTGCAACTTGAAGTCGAAGCCATGCATTCGAATGTCTATGCACGCGGCTGCAACTGATTGCTCGGCTCGTTCCATCGCGGGTTCTTCCCCTTCCCCCGGCCTGCCGAAACGTTATAGGGGCGCCCGGGATATTGAATTCGCTGCGAAACTTATGTTTGTTTTATTCATGCCGGAGTAGCGGGCCACCGGCAGAAGCTGACGGGACACCAATGATTATGGGTTATCGATGCTGTTCGACGTCGCGGCCGCTTATGGGTATGCAAAAACGCCGTGATATTGGCCCAGGGGAAAAATCCGCTGTTTGACGAGACGTAGGGTGGGAGGGACGAATTCGTTTTCGTGTCACGCTGGCTATCCCATCCTTTTCAACCCCCTCCTCTCGTCCCTCGCCTCGCGAGGACCACCTTTCAACCGTGCCCGATGTATTTAGTCGTTGGTCGAATCGAATAGAGTAATTTTTCGTTCTACTACTTCTCTCTCTCTCTCTCTCTCTCTGTCTCTCTCCTTTTTTTTCCTTTTTTCATTACTTTTTTATTACGCTTTTTTGTACTCTTTCGATGACGCCGACGCTGTCCCGTTTTTGTACAGGTTGTTTCAGTCAAATTTAACGTTTCCGCTGTTATCGCGGAATATGGGGAGGAGAGGGGAAAATTGCTTGAAATTTTATTGCAACGTTTATTTATATCGTTCGTTTTCGTACTTTTTCCCTCCCTTTCTCCTTCTTTCTTGTTTTTTTTTTTGTGACGTTGACAAGACGTGTCAATGAAATTTGAAAATCTCTTCCACTATATCTCTATTTCTACTAAATTTCTTTTTTTTTTTTCCAACGAACGTGTTTCTCGGACAAAGATAGTATTACGATATTTGTCCCGGACGAAGAATCTTGTGTTTACACGTGCGTATATTAACAAAAACTGAAGTACACTAGTGTATTAAGGAATCGTTCGAATGCAAAATGGCCAGGTTTGCGCAATGAAGCACAAAGACTTTCGCGAGTTGGCCGTCCTAACTTATATTTTACTAGCTATTGGAACCGGATAGAAGGAATTTATTAGGTAAGTATTTTCAAAGAGCCTTTCAGAGCAACGTGTAAGATGAACGTGTTTAATTATACCGGCGAGAAAGAGAGAGAGAGAGAGAGAGAGAGAGAGAGAGAGAGAGAGGAAACATCGATTTCTAATAAAGCCAGAAGACACAAGTCGAGCGTTTTAGTCGGCACCTTCTCCGTCACGATCGGATATTAGTAATTGGAATTACAAGCTTCCGTCGTAAACCTTCGCTACCAAACAATCGACTTCCGCGTATAGCAAGCGTATAACCTGCATACTGATTCAACATACTAAAACCTTAGAATTCTAGCAAAGTTCGACACGCCAGACACACTGGGACAACATTCGATCAAACATAAAACGAATCAACAAATCGCTCTATTGCTCCGCTTTGGTTCGAGCAGCGGACTGTTGTTTTTTGTAGCAATCTTCTATCGCGAGAGCGTCGAACTTAAAAATCGTAGACAAGAAGCGTAAATGAACTTTTATTTAACAAAGTATTTCGTTCGTGAATCCTGCCGGTTTTTAAACTAGCGTCAATTTTTTCCTCTATCTGACGCTATATTCTTTTAACTCTCGTTTCATCTGATTGTCGCTATGTTATTTCGTCGCATCGTTGGTGCCAAAAATAACCTTATTTCATAGTAATTATTAGACTTTCCAGCTTTCACGGTGAAATAAAGAAAAGAAAAAAAGCTAAATAGATCACGAAATTACACGGAAATTCCTTTTCTCGCAGGCAAATAAAATCCACTCGAACAAACTCAAAGGCCAGACACGCGGGCGGCTTTGACGTCACGGCTTCGCATAAAAACCAACTACCCTAATTTACTTAAAAGACACCAATCTCTGCTACGAAAATCTCCTTGATCCCAACAGAGAAAGGGGAAATGAGAACCTAATAACAAATCCTATTAAAGTTGTCCCCCTTGGGGGGCATCTTAATCCGCTTCGAGAAATTCGAAATTACGAGCGAACCTGAAAGATTCAAAATCTCAATAAGCTAATCTATCGCGCGTTCAAGGAAAAAATGGCGTGAATTGCCTCCCAAAATAGGGGGCGAGAGAGGTACGAACGAAGCTGGTGATGCTTCAAGGGCACGATGCAACTTGGAATTCTCCATAGCTCTCTCTCTCTCTCTCTCTGTCTCTCGTTGTACGCGGAATCGTAGGAGAACGGCGAGGCCTGGAAAGCGGCGTTTCGGGCAATGCCGCTTTGAAAATCGATAAGCGACTCCGCGTAGTCGACCAGTCAGGAGCTTTTCGGTGTATCCGCGCCGGAGATCCTGCCCTAGTCACGTGGCACACGCTGCTTACGTGCCACGGAAAACACACACCGGCCATCAGCCTTAAAATTGCGCACACAGTGTCGTCCTGCTTATCGATACGGGGGACCTCGCTGGAGTCGAGGAGATCATAAGGACGATCCGATTGATCGTCCAGGGTCGAGTTAAACTCACGGACACTTCTCAGCACGCGTCTAGTGTATCTTTATTCCCTCGTCGAGCGTACACGTCGAGCTTGCCTTGCCTTGCCTGCGCCACGCCACGTCGAGCAATACTGCCGTTTTACGTTCGTTTGGCTTTCATTGGCAATTTTATGGATATTGACGTAATTCCGGCACACATGGCTGGCAGACCGTGCAGGTTACGCGCAGTTCCGCGAAACTGGCTACAGGTTAGAAGGTTAAGGTTAGAGTCCCTTTTACGGCCGAGAATTTTCAAATGGTAATTTCGAATGACGGAGAACGCGGCACCGGCGGTGGCAGGTGTACGCCGGGATTCGCAAAATGAAAAATGCATGCAGGTGTTTGGATTTTGGAGAGGGGCGAGGAGGCGGCTTTGAATTATTCTGTTGAATTATTTAGTAAGGGCACCCCTCCCCTCCCCCCCGATCGATGGGACTTTGGAGTTCGATCATGTTTCTTTGCGAAACAGTTTGATAGGAATTACAGAATCCAATGAAAATTTCGAGCCAAGTCAAGAGTAAGCGCTGCGTTTGTCTCGAAATTGAGGGAATTAAACGACTTACTTTACGCAGCAATCTGCTTATTTAATGTATCAATAATTTAATGTATCAATAATATAGTAATATCAATATCAATAATATAGCTAAATTTAATGTATCAATAATATATTTATAGAGTAACTTCGTAATTTTCAATATACTAATAACTGTATTACAAAACACGCAGCTGAAAAGTTATGAGTACGATGAACGGCTGAACATTCAAACTAAGAAAAACTATGCTTGTAGATTTGTTTCAAATTTTGCAAAATAGAATCACGACAGTCTAGATGCATAAAAGTCTGCAAATAGACCCATTGCAGTGCAGTATAAAACTGGACAAAACAGTGAAATTGAGATGTTGACAAACCATAGGATGGATTATTTTGACTCGTGAGAGTCCGTGGCCAACCGCAATCGCGGACACTGACGATTCTGAATACAACTGGTATCCTGAAATTTCTGAGCAACTGTGTAGACTTGTTTCAAACTTTGCCAACGATAATCACGACCGTCTAGGTGTATAAAAGTGCATATATATATCCAGAGATTGTTTTGCAAAGTTTTTGTATAAAACGGTGAAATTTTGGCACGACGATCGTGGACATTGCCGATCTAAGTGTGACAGTGTCTATCAAACACTGCTTTCTTCTATGGATCGATTACACAACCGATGTTGTACAGATAGATCCGATTAAAAGGGCTGTAAGTAATTGCATCCAGTAGATGACGCCGGATGATTGATCGAATTAATCAGGCTGACAACTCGAACGTCGCTAAAAAGCAACAGCCAAAGTTGGCGATAAATGGAACGTGGCCAACTCGAACGCGAATTCGAAACAACCGAATCGACTGCCTAACTTATTCAACTTCAAAGTGAAAGCAATCAGTTCTACTATTTGCCTGGTTAAATTCGACAGCGTCGCTACTAGCCATTCTAAATTTATCGGCTCGTATCTGACGAGGGGTGTGTGTGTGGGGGGGGGGAGAGCCTCCGGGAAGGGTTCTAAAAATCGTAAATAGGTCAACGGTGTCAAACAATCTAATCCTACTATTTACGTAGCCAATTTCGCCGATTTCGTGCCCGGCAGTTTCACGTATCGCGAAATAGGACCGACGGGGATAAAAAAGCCGCTACTTAAATATTAAAGAGAACAAAAAAAAAAAAAAAGAAAGAAAAATACCGGTAATATTTAAAACTGGATAATATTTGTATCGAGCGATCGTAGTTAAATCCACGGTCCGAGAGAATTCCTTTTATTCGCCGAGTCCATTGTGTGAAGAGGTGAAAAATTGCTGGTCAAATTTTGTGAAAATTTTAAAAATACACGATACACTCTAGAAAACCTAATGAAATTCTAGTTCAATGAAATCTCTTCATTGTCCAAGGTCTACTATCTTTCGCTATCTAAGTTTAATTTGATTTCTAAAAAGTTTGAAAGATGAAAAATAACCAACTAAATTACACATATATGTGTATATAAAAGAATTTTATTCTCAAAGATGCCAAAAATTTTACACCAAAGACTTGTTGAATTATTGAATTGATATTGCTTGTGAAATTTTATAAGTTATACAAGTGAAAAGTTTGTCAGCGATAATAATGTTTGTGTACTAACTCTGGTGACAGAATGAGCGAGGTTGTTCAAGTGAATTTTGCAAATTACGAACCAGTTTAAGGACTGTTTACGCAACGGAAGCCTATAATCTATAATTAATCATTTATCAATTTGCCGATATTATTAATTAGTAAATTACTATGCAAAACAGCCGAGATAATTACGATTAAATCCCCCAATTAGATACACGAAATCAATATAAAATGAAGCTTAATTTCCAGAAAAACTTGCCGATTTCCACGAGTGTGGAGTGGAAAAATTTGTAACGTTGGTTAATTCTAATTAAATCTCCAAATGGGTCCATCGAGGATAACCGAAATGAAATTCACGGTCATTCTCCGGAGAGGAAAAAAAAAAAGAAAAGAAAAAGATCGCCAGTTTCAGTTGGGGGGGGGGATGAAAAATCGTTCGCGAAATCTCATAAAAAACCTTAATGATATTCAAAACCTTGAAACAGGTGATCGTAATTAAACTCATCGATTCGACAGCAGTAGGTAGATATTTGAACAATTCCCGAGCAATTTCTATTACGAAGGTAAAAATTGCCGGATCCTCTCTTTGACCAGAATCTCAATCGTGGCCAAAGTCCTGCGCGAAACTGGCTGAATTAAATCGAGGCGACTCGATCAATCGCCGTCGGACAACTCTAAAAAAACAAAAAAAAAAAAAAAACAAAAAAAAAGAAAGAAAAGAAAAAAAAATAGAAAAAGAAAACAACGCAACAACTGCAAAGCTAGCCGCAAAAGAAATTTGAAGCTACGCCAAAAATCGTGGACCATGGTTTAACTTCGACGAGTCGCGAGGCAAACTTTCAAAATCAAGTCAAAGTAATCAAGCCTGAAGCAAAAGAAAAAGAAGAGAAAAAAAAGAGAGAGAAAGGAGCGAGTAATCGGAATTGCAAGGGTGAAAAATCGCGAGTAGGTCGCGGGCAAAGGGCGCACAGGTGCTCCGGTATCCCGAAGGAGGCTCCATCCTCGTCCTGGTCCGGCAAGTGCGCAGACGTCCTCGCACGTCGACGAGGGTGGCCGACAGAGACAGAGGGTGAAGCCAGAGGAGAGAGAGAGAGACAGAGTGAATGAGAGAGAGTGAGAGAGAGAGAGAGAGAGAGAGAAAGGGTGGAAGAGCGGCGGAGGCGCGAAACGCTCGTTCCCCCATGTCCGGAAGCATCGATGTGGCCTGAACCGAGGATGGCTAGCCAGAGTAAGACAGAACGAGCTGGAAACTAGCCTCGTTCCCTATACACCCTCGTTGAACTATCGCCGGGAGTGAGAGAGACGATCGTACTCGCGTTGGCGGCGCATGCGTGCCGTCAGCCTCCGGAGCGGCCGACGAGAGATCTAGATGGAGTACGGATCGGGTGGGAGCGCGAGGGTGAGAGAGGGAGAAGGAGGAACGTATACACTGGTCTCGTAGGGCAGTCGTTCCTCCTTCGTCGTTCCTTCGCAAAGGCGCAGACCGTTTTTAACGAGATTATTTCGCACGAGAGGGGCGAGAGAGAAAAGAAAAAGAAAGAAAAGGGAAAGACAGACACCGGGATCGACTCGCGACAGCCACGACGATCGTTCGAACCCCCGTTTCGAGAAACGCACCCCGGTGTGTGTTTTTGCTTCTTCGGTCGTTCTTGGACGGTTGTATTCCAGCGGGATCGCGTATATCGTATATTCGCATCGTATCGTATCGTACGGTGTCGCTGCTCCCTCGTACTAGCAGTGCAAGTGGTGTGCCGGTGGCTAAGCGAGAGGAGCAGCCGGAAGAAAGGAGGAGGAAGCTACGAGAGACGATCCTCGTCCTTTTCGTCGTCGTGCACGGGTCAGTATCGGGACCTGCGGGAAACTCGATCCCGTTTTCACGCAGGCAACTTTCGCTTCGTAACGAACATAAACCGTTGCGATACTCGCAGCTCATCCGCGAACCAAGAAGTACGCGTACGCGTCACACGTCCTGGAGGACACAGTGTTGTTTTGTTTCTTTTCCTTTCGCCCTCTGTTGGAAGGATCTAGCTCCCGTAGGGAAGAGTCTACGACTATTATAGTTATATCGCGAGTGTACACAGGGAAGATATTTGTCGGTACGCTGGTTCTTCTCGATCGGCGTTTATTGATTTCAGCCCAGGAGGTGCCCATAGCCTCCGCGCTTTACTCGTCACGCGAAATTTTTGGCCGCACCATCGCGCGTTTTGCCGATCGATTCGCACGCTCGTCCTCCCACCAAGTCTCGCTCGCGCGGCCGACCCTATACGCTCTGTCTCTCTTACCAGTCGTTCACGCTGGTTTCCCCCTTTTATCTCAGAGAATCTCAAAGAAATTCCGGCAACGTGCAACGTCCCTTTCGTTTCGTCGCTTCACCGAGTCCGCGAAGGACGACGCGCCGCCTCGCCGGTTTCGTTTCGTTGAGGCTTGCGAAAGAAAGAAAGAAAGAAAGAAAGAAAGAAAGAAAGAAAGAAAGAGAAAAAAAAGAAAAAAAAAGAATCGCGAGGCAAAAATTCTGCCTCTGTCTCTGAACGCAAGAGGAGAAACGCGGCCCGGTGTTCTAAACCGGGGAATCGTCTCGATCGAAGTACACGACTCGACGTTTAACCACGACCCTACGATCGATCGTTCGACCGGACAGGACACTCTTACCCGCGCGTACGTGTACACACGTATGTACGTCGGCTAAGTGTGCACTTCTACGAGTGTACGAGTGTGTGCACGGCTAATGTGTACGGTGCACGGAGAGATATATAGTGTTTCCTCGATTCATCCTTCTCGTACGTGTGTCTCATTGGTTCCTTCCTCGTTGGCCATTTTCCAAGGCTAGAGAGACGAGGAACAAAGGAGTGATCTATGGGGGACGAGTCGACGTAGAAACCGGGAAGATACCGGGAAGATACCGGGAAGACGGTAGAACCGTGAGTCGAGTCATTGCACTCTGGGGCTTGGGGTAAGACTTGGCTAATTGTTCCCTTTCGTTGTTTCAAGCGTTTTGCAGGACCGTTTCACAGTCTACGCTCTCTTCAGACTTAAAACCAACCCTTGGAAAGTGTTCTTCTTCTTTTTTTCTTTTTCTACTTCTTTCACCGCTGTGCTCTTTCTTTTCTTTTTCTCTCTTCCCTTCTTCCCCCCGCCCCCTTCTCTCTCTCTCTCTCTGTCTCTCTTTTTGCCTCGACGTCGAATCGGAGGAATGAGAATTGAGGCAAAGAGGTATTTTGAGGATATTTTGAGAGCGTGAATCCGAGGCACTCGCACGGAGGCACCACGAAAATCCTTCTTCGGGGCTCGATAATTGCGTTCGAGTGGCGCAATCGGACGAGAGGACTCGTTTCTGGCTCGCTCGATTAGACACCGTCGACTATCACGGCCGTTGGTAATAAATCCGACGGGATCAATCGTGATCCGATAGGGTCTAATTAAAGACGAAGCTCGAGACGAACCCCCCCCAGAACCAATTCCCGTTCTGTTCCGGTTCGTTTGTTTCCGATACGGATTTATCATAAGGCATCGCCATCGCGGCGATTTTTTTTAAGTTAGGCTATTTTTATAAACAATATAGAACAACGGAATACTGACGACTGACGGTCGAGGACCGGTTTGGACTTTTTTTTTGCCATTTGTTACATGTTGCCGGTAATTGTCTTGTACAATAAATTTAGTGGAGGATCGTTAGCGATGGATCATTGATTTTATTTTACAGCGATGAAGAGAGAGAGAGAGAGAGAGAAAGAGAGACTTATTGAAACGAATTATTTTAGCTATAATGGCCAGTTTTAGAATATAATAACACGTTGACATAATTTACCTGGAAATTAACGCGAGATTGTTGAAAATATATCAGTTAAAGTATGATAAGATGCGAGTTGAAAAACAATTAGTTAAATATGAGTTGGAATTGTCCGATCTTCACAGTTCTTCTTGCTTTCAGCATATAAAATTGAGGCTCACCTTGTGTCGAAAATTAATTCAATAGAATTAATGTAATTTGTCAGTGTATAGTGACAATTGGGGCTCGTAGAAATATGTTTCACGTTTGTAGAAAATCTCGAGTTACGCGCACGTGTTTATAGGGGTGAAAAAAAGATTTCTCTTTAAAGCTCTCGTTTTATTGTCATAAATAAAATAGTCGATGCTCGGTGACAATTTCCAGACGGATGAGGGTTAAACTGGCTTCGTGGAGTGACAAACTACCGAGTTTAGGACATCTATATAGCAGCGTCCATTTAACGTTCACAGTATGTCCCCGACAAGGTCCCCTTTGATCTCTGAGTTCTTAGAATTAGCTTCATAGAGCGAGGCACCGTATTATGGAATATGGTCCTCAAACGATGTGAATTAACGCGGAAGACAACTAGCAGTATATACGGATAATTCGTGTAATATATTTTGTCGATCTTCAATCACGTATTCTATACGTCTACGTGGAACGTATATTTCTCTCTCGATGTTAGTGAAATTTTTAACGCGCATTCGCATTCGCAAAAGAATTTCCTATCTTCTCGTGCTTTTCAGTGTCGTAAATTCTCCACGATCACTTCTCCAAATTGGAAATGAACGAATAGTATTCTCAATGGCACTTTTCGGATTCTTGTGCACTCGCTGTACGCGTGAATGAGACAATCGAGAATAACCAAGATCTAGTGTCTTGATTTAGTCACAATCTCAATCAACAGATTGTTCTTGGTAACAATTCAGTCATTCAGTAAAATGAATAAGAAAGAAAGTGGTCGAATTTTTTCAGAATCGAATCTGTTATTAGAATCGAAAATCAATGAATTGATTAATCACCTTGATGCTTCTTATTTTTATACTTGCCATTTCATTCAGGAACGCAGTGGTATTCGCTTAAATTCTAATGGAGTTTTCGTCTAAATTCGAAGCTCTGCTACTGATGCTCTCGAGATCAGTGTAACCTAAACTTGTCGACAGTGCTATGTAAAACATAGCGAGAATAAACGAGAAATGTCGTATATTTTTCACTCTCTTGCTCACTGATCTGTCCATTTCTTGTATTTGCACCGTGAGAATTGCCGTTCGGTCTCCCGATTGTTTGGAATTTACGCGAGCTCTGTTATACATAATTGACTGGCCATTAGTCAGCAGCTAAAATTGTGGTTACGTTCATTGTACACACTGAGCTATTACCACGCTAAATTTCACCGGAATTGGACGAGGACTATATCGAGCACGAATCTCTGGCCAATGTGTCGAAGAAAATTTCGAGCTCGTTCCCGCAATTTTCCAGAATTTTTAACATCTGGGCTGATCATTTCATACATCATTTCATACCCGGATAAAAGCTGCTCTCGTCGATGCGCGGCCCTCGTTTGATTAATCATTCCGCTGCTCATTCGATTCGGCAACACGTAATTGGCCAGTCTCTCATGTCACGGAATTTCGCTTACGTTTCGCAGCAGAATTCTGGAAAGAACATTTCGCGAACACGCGGCGAAAAAATATCTTTTGAAAGCTCGTGAACGAAGTTGAACGTACCAAATATCAAGGAAAGAAAAAAAAAGAAAAAAAAACAATGGTCAAATAATAATTCTTGTAATTTTCCATCGATAGCTCTTAAATCTCTCTCTCTCTCTCTCTCTCTCTCACTCTCTTTTGTTTCGCCACTTACTCAGTCCACAGCCTCTGGTTCTTCGTCCGCGTAATACAGGTGTGCGCATATAGCTGGCGAATTCAACTGGTAGGAGCCCGTGCTTGCATCGACCACTAATTAAAATGTGTCATTCAAACGATATTCGACCGCGTATTGTCGACGCGGAATCTATCGGCACGCGAAGTTGATCACTGAGGTGGACGCGAAGACCGGATGCGGAAGGGCAGGCGATCGAAATCGCGGAAGGAACGTGCCTTCGAAAAGAAAAACTTCGAGGGATATCGCCGAGTGAGAGCCGAGTCATCGCACTCGCGGAGTGCCCTCTTATCTTTCCGGCTGCTGGCTTGTAGGTTAGAGACACTCCGGGCTCTGGATAGCGGCGTCGGTGTGAGATCGGATCGATCGATCGGCGACGTTCCGAAGGGAGCCTCTACTCGAGTTTTCCTGACCTAAGAACACAGGCCTCGAGTGCCATGGAACGGGGTGGAGTGGACTCGAACACAGAATGGGCCACCCATAGAGTGAAAGAGAGGGAGGAATTGTTCGAGTAGGGGAAGCCCACCCCCTTTTCGAGCGTCCTTCTCCCTACCTCGACAACGACGATGACTGCAGATTTGTCTTTTCTTTCTCGTCGAAGAGATGCTCGTGAACCGGCGGCTCTTATCACCGACTCTAACACGCGCCTCCTCTCAATTTTTTGTCGTTACGTCAGGTTAGATCTCCGCGTGAAAGATCTCGTACTGTGAGGCGAACCGGTGTATCGGTTGGGATATATAGGTGTCGCGTACAGGAACGAGATCAGATATATACGTAGCATGTCGCGTGATGACGAACTCCCATTCTGTTTGTCATTTCATTCAGTAATAGGGTAGTGCTTGTTTAAATGCCGATCGATCGAAAACCCAGTGGACAGTTGGGATACTGGACAGTTGGGATACTGGACAGTTGGGACATTGGGTTCGTTTGAATTCCGAATTTTTCGAGAGATTCCCCTTGAGCAGAAGAAACCATGGACGTGTTACTTCCTTTTAAGTAGAACGAGCAAAACAGTGTCAGACAGTGTCTACAACGTAGCTTAACCCGCGTAATTTTAATTCTTTTCACTTGGAAAACTTGATGAACGTTCTCAACGAATATCCTTGTGTCGAGAAGAAAAACTCCCCTAAAAAACAAAACAAGAAATAGTACTCTAAACAAGAATACCACCGCTGTATTCTTCCCTTTCTCCGTGTGTCGTTTTTTCCTCGGCGAAAGCACATTAGTATTTTCAAGTCGCGAGCCGGTCGCGTGTCGCTGGCTAATTAAAAGTCCTGCTCGTCCCGAAACATTCTTGCAGCGTGGTCGTGGATCGATCGAAGTTGTGGTTCGCGTCGTTATCGTTTTACCATCGAGGACACAGAGAAGTTCGCTGTCGTGGCTGGAAAGTTCGTTGCTTTCGTTTCGATTCATCTCGAGGGTTGCAAACACGAGGGGACGAAGAATATTGTGCTCTCGAAAGTGTTGCAATACTACTTTTACAAATACATTGTCAATTTCATTATGAATCTCAATCTGATTATCAACATTATCGGTAAAGTCTGTATAGAAAATATTTGATAAAAATTAACAATCAACACTTCAGCGATGCCATATTTGACGCTATGTTGCAATCCTCTGGCAAGTTCTCAACAAATGTAACACAGTTATTTACGAGTGACAATTTCAACGAAGATTCAAATGTCAAATCTGTTTTCTGTTCGAACACTTTCACGAGCCAGTGTACAGAAAGTGATACACGTGCATCTCGAGTGATATCGTGCCCTTTTCTCTGTTGTGTTGCGTAGGATCGAGCCGAATGATGTCCAATTGACAAAGACCGCTCAGTCCTAGGAATGGCCCCATTCAGTTCCGTATTCCTGGGCGTCTGGGGAGTGTTCGTGATCGTCCTGATACAAGGTATATACCCGACGATTCCCCCGTGTTTCCGCCATTGCGTTCGGTAGTTCTTAACCTTTGTTCACGTGGATTAACCCTTAGCGGCATGGCAAAAGTTTCTGATAAACACACTGCGATCAGTAGCACTATACGTAGGCTCCATTCCCTACAAAATGAGAAAATTTCTCGATCGTTAAGGGTTAGTTTGCCTAGATATTGTTTTGTGGCCACGTTGACTGCCGCGAGGATGGCCAATAACAATCGGATTTATTATTGGCATTATTGCAAGACAGTCGTTTCGAGATTTAATTAGATTTAGAACCGATTCGAGATCGGTGATCCAGACGTTGAGTCCAGCGATACATCTCACCAGTGGCCGAGGACTTAGCGTTTGGGTCATCTCCCAAAGATTTACTCTTGGCGGAAAGGATATAGCGTGGTCATAAATTAAAGCATTAAGTGGACAGACCGTGTGTGCCCTAAATGCGCGCAGACACCTTTATCAGAACCAAACTGGAGACAGGACATCTCAGACGTTAGATGTTGGTAAATGGTGTCCAGCGTACATTTAGCAATCGAATTGTCAGGGGATTTTTCCTCATTTTGTAAACGCGTTAGTTTCTCCAATTTTATATTTCAACGATTGAAACTCGTCTACCTTCGAGGCTGACTCATTTTATGGTTCTACTACTTACGCTCTCTTCGCCAAGATGTTTTTAATCAATTAATTGAATTGCAAACTAAAAAAGAAAGAGTAAAAAATAGATTCTCAGAGGCATAAAATAGGCGAATCCCAGGCCAGGGTTAATTTATCGAAATGCAAATTGTAGAAACCACTCGGTCGCTGGGGACAATATTGATACTGTAAAACACGCTGGTCTCGAATGTATCGAATTACAAGTATACTTTTACAGACAACGAGTAAACATGAGCTTCATTCTCTATTCGAAATGTATATTAGACAATAACGTGTGCAATTTTGCGGAACACCCTCTCGGGGCAGTCAACGCAGTTAAACAACGTTCAATCGGTTCCTCAAGGTCCACGAAATGCAGAATCGTCAGAATCAGACTACTGCGAATCATTATTCGTTTGTCAGAAATTTAAACGCCACCGTTGTACAAAACACGCCACGGGGCGAAGATTTTATCTGTCTCCCTTATTTCTCGCCACTGTCTTCGTGATGACACCGAAGAGTACGTCGAAGAGTACGAGAGTACGAGACAAGTGGCGGCTCGCAGACAGACGTTTCCTCGAAAACGTGTCTGAGAACGATAACGTGGGAAGCTTCAAACAAAAAAAAAAAAAGAAAAAAAAGAAAAAAAAAATAAAGGAAGGAGGGAGCGGTTGGTTGAGTGACCTTGAGCGGCCAATTGACTCGAAGCGAACTATACAGCAAGAAATTGTATAATTGAGACGAGTGGCTCGTTATTCGGTGGAGTATGGCCGAATATCCTTGCCACTTGACTCGCCGCAACTAGTTCTAGGTTAAGGACTGCTGTCGCATAAGTGACATCGCGGGGATTCTTGATAATGAACTATTTGCAGAATCTAGGCCCGTCAGCTGGGAGGAATGGTGGACCTATGACGGTATTTCCGGTAAGGAATCTCTTGCTCATGTCGATTAACCGAAACACACACAGTCGCGTTCGATCGGTTCCAATTCCTTTGCGAACGATCATTCCGTGAAATTGCTGCATTATCATCGTCGATTAATTTCACTTGCACGACTCGTTACTCCGTGAGCTTCACTTTTCAAATCAACATTTCCACCTCCGTCTTTCTCACGGTTTCTTTCAAGCCAAGTCAAATTTCCAAGATTTGGTACGATATATATATGCTTCGAAATTTTAAGGGCCACGGAGTTCGTATTATTGTTCTTTTAAATTTACTTTTCGTTAGTTTCACGGGACACCGAGTGATTTTTACAAATTTCTTCAAATATAAGAATCCAGCCATTACACTCGACGTTTAGCTATCCGTGTCTTTCCACGGGAGAATTATTCCCCCTCCGATATTTTGCACGAAACACACTATTACATTTTTCACTAGTTTCCGCAAGAAACCAGAAACTCTCACGAAAGTTCTCACAAACACGAAAGCCCATGAGTCCAAGCGGTGTCGGACCATACCGCAAGTGCAGCATAAATTTCGGTGTCAACCTTTCGTCGTACCAAGTACCAACTGCGGGATCAGAAACCGCTTGACTCGCTGGCCGCAAGGAATTTACTCCTGAGCCTCTAATTAACTGGATAGGTTAAACTGCCTATATAATATCTCGGGTCTTCGTGGACACGACACCACACAAAGGACTGAAGGATTCATTACAGATTCGTTAGTTGCGTTTTTGTCTCCACGAGAATCATTTTTTCTTTTTCAATTTCATTAAATAACCTCCACACACTCTAACAATTTTATGAGAAGCCAGAAACTGTTTTGAAGAATTTTCCTTTCGATTTTATATTTTTCTCCGTCAGTTTCGTAAGAAACTTTGGAAAAACGCCCACTTTATCAAACAAGAAAATTCATAAAAAGCACTAATGACGCAACTCATTTTTTTTTTCTTTCGATTTTGTCTTCGTCAGTTTCGTGAGAAACTTTGGAAAAACGCTCACTTTATCAAACAAGAAAATTCATAAAAAGCACTAATGACGCAACTCATTTTTTTTTTCTTTCGATTTTGTCTTCGTCAGTTTCGTGAGAAACTTTGGAAAAACGCTCGCTTTATCAAAGAAGAAAATTCACAGAAGCACTAACAATATATCCACTATATGACGCAACTCGCTTTCTACCTTTCGACGGGGTGATTTCCCTTTCGACTTTGTCTTCGTCATCTTGCTCCTGAAAGGAGTCTGAAAGTCTCTGCAGATCTTTCGTCAAACACCCTCGCAGTTACAAACTCCAACCCTTCTCGAACCCGACCGAAACAGAGGAGAGAGAGCTGATCGAGGCATCGAACGCCCCTCGAAACGGCCGGCACGATCTCATCAAATCGTAAACTCCCCCTTGGAAATAACTTCACGCCACTCGTACGCCACTCGACGCGACAGCAACCTTGTAGCTGTTAATCCGAAAGCTTATCCCGGGGCGGGAAGTTGTTCCGGAGGCGGAGGTGTTATAGTTTTACAGAGGTCTCGAGGGGTGGCCGAGGCGCGTTAATCGACGCTCGGGAAGTCGCGTCGTTCGACGTTCGTGGTCGTTTAATCGGTTCGACTTCGAAGGTCCCGGCTTCTGGGGTCTCATCAATCCGGATTGGTGGCTGTGTCACAAGGGCAGACGGCAATCGCCGGTGAACCTGGAGCCATCCAGGCTGCTCTTCGACCCGAACCTGCAGCCGCTGCACGTAGACAAGCACAGGGTTGGCGGCGTGCTGGCCAACACCGGTCACAGCGTGGTGTTCGCCGTGGACAACGACACGCGTCATCCGGTGAATATCTCAGGCGGCCCGTTGAGCTACCGGTACCAGTTCCACGAGATTCATTTGCATTTCGGGCTGGACGATCGGACCGGTAGCGAGCACACTGTGGATGGACATGCGTTTCCCGCGGAGGTGAGTGTTTCACATCGGATCTATTACACTACCGGTGGATCTTTGTCACGCGTACACGTGAATGGAACAGTGGCTAAATAGGAGTGTTTCGGGGCTGTTGCCGCTTTTCTCTTTTCAATTTTATTGCTGCCTGAACGAAAGAAATTCAATGAAAAAGATAAAGGCAATGTACGTATAGATTGCTATGAAGATAGATTGATTGATCGTTAACTTGATAAAAAGTCTGATCACTTTTCTTTTCATTTTCAATTTTATTGTTGTCTAAATGAAATAAATTCAGTAGAGAAGATGAAATGGTTATACATATAAAGACAGGTTGATGTACACATATTTTAAATTGTTAGTTTGACAAGAAGTCTCCTACCTTTCTTTTCTTTTTCAACTTTATTGTTGTCTAAATGAAATAAATTCAGTAGAGAAGATGAAATGGCTATACATATGAAGACAGGTTGATGTACACATATTTTGGATTGTTAATTTGATAAAAAGTCTCCTATCTTTCTTTTCTTTTTCAATCTTACTGTTGTTTGTCTGAATGGATTAAATTCAATAGAGAAGATGAATTAGCTATATATATGAAAACAGGTTGATGTACACATATTTTGGAGTGTTAGTTTGATAAAAAATCTCTTATCTTTCTTTTCTTTTTCAATCTTACTGTTGTCTGAATGGATTAAAGTCAGTAGCAAAGACAAGAGTATATGACTATACTTTTGCAGTATGGATTGCTATGAACACAAGTTCACGTACACGTATTTTGGATTGTTATGAAGTTCGATTTTTACTATCTTCCTTTCCTTTTCCAATTTTGCCCGAATAAACTAAATTCAGTAGAAAAGGTAAGAATAATGTACGTGGCCTGTACTTTTATAATATGAAGACAAGTTCATGTACACGTATTTTGGATTGTTAACTGATTCCCACCATCTTTTAATTTTTTGGCAAACATTGATACAGTGTGTGTTCTTCTTCAAGTAACTTCGTCATAGATAAATTCGTTCGAACATCATATATTCGATCAAAGGAATTTTCACGCGATGAAATGTATTTTTAAAATGAGATCAGTGGTTCACGGAGATCAATAGTTTCGTTAAAAATCTTAATATTTGAACGTGATCTACATTTAATGAATGACATCGGGCACATTTAATGAGTGACATCGTCACGATATTTACGACATGTGAATACGTACGTCGATGCTATGACGTTCTTACTTCACAGTTGATCTCACAGTCTATTTCGTTTATTTTCACTGTCACGCGAAGATGTACGACCTGATTTCGAATGTGACGGTTTTGGATCAGTAACGAAAATTGGCCAAGAGCACTATGATCAATCACAGCATCATTTCTTCATTATCAGCTAGTCACTTTCTCTCTCTCTCTCTCTCTTTCTCTCTCTAACGTGTATATTGGTCTTCCACTAAAATGGATGTCGAAATGTCCAAATTTTGGGTTTCAAATACAATTTACGTCGCATTTGAAATCCTAGGCCAAAATTAAATCCAGAACATTTTCGCAGATTGAACACGAGATTCAATATAGTTTGTGAGTTTTATTTAATTTAATGTTGCCGGTGAACACCAATTTGTGGCGGTCAATAATTTAATAATATTAGAACAAACGTGGTTGCATGGTAACCATATATCAATTAGTAATTCGAGATTTTCGTTTCTTCTCGAATTCGAGGCGGCTTCGCAAAAAAAAAAAAAAAAAAATGTGAAATCCAATTTATCCAGGGAGGCAAGGAAAATAAAGCGGGACTTCGGGCGAAATCGAAGTTAATGATTTCGTAATATCCATGTTGAAGTCATGGAAGAGGTAGGAAAGTGATGGAAATTCCTGATGAAATTCACGGGTGAAAGAGGCAAACGTTCAAAGAGCACAGGAATTACCGTGATCAAATAAACAAGAACTAGAAACGTCGAAACGTGAGAATGAGAAAGTAAAAAAATTTAACGTGAAGTAAGATCGACAAGAGCGTTTCACGAACGTTTCGTGGGGAACAGAAATGCAATAAACTGGAGAACATAATCGAATATTCAATCGATAATGAATTCCGAAAAAAAAAAAAATTTTTTTGTAGAAACGCGATAAAAGCCGAAATACTGCAAACGAGATAACACGGCCGTGGAATACAAAATGAAATCAACGGAAGCGTTTTGCAGAAATGATATAAAGTCATCAATTTATTTATTTTCTTTTCTTTTTTTTTTTTATAAAAGCTTTGCCTTTAACTGCATTCTTTTAATTCGTGAGAATTAATACTTTCTGGCTGGCGAGGTACGATAAGAGAACAACAGAAGACATAAAACTGAGGGCTTGGCGGGGACAAAGAATAAGAAATTTAATATGAAACAAAAAGATATTTCCCCGGAAAGGCAAAGACATAAAAGAAGTGAGACGCGTAATCTAATGCCAAATCCACACAGAGAGAGAAAGAGAGAGAGAGATTAAAAAATGAAAAAAGAAGAAGAAAGAGGAAGAATGAGAGCTTAAAAGAAGGTCGCTTAAAAGAAAAAGAAAAAAGAAGAAGAAGAAAACAGAAAGAAAGGAAGGGAGAAAGAAAATAAACAGTTTACCCTCGAAAATGAAATCAAGAGGGATGTTTCACAAAAACCGGGAAGGCGGAACAAAAAGAAACGGAGCAGACGTCGCTTTGCAAAAGCTGCAACATCGGACTTCTTCGCTCCGTCAACTCGCCCTCGCTAATCCATAGATCGAGTGGCCCGAGACTATCGGCTTCTATCAGAAAGCCTAGCCTCGCCGGACGTCCGATTATCGATCTCTCTTCGATACGTACTCCCGTCTGTCTAGATATTCTTATACTCGCCGATTAGAGAAGAACTTTTCATTCACTTGATCACGTAACTGGAACTGATTAACGTGAAAGCACCGCCCTCTTCTGTTTCTTTTTTTTTCTTCTCTCTCTCTCTCTCTCTCTCTCGCTTGCTCTTTCATTCTTTCTTTCCTCGTCCTTCTTTTTTTTTCTTCCTTCTTTTCCCCTCTTCATTCCTCGTTCGAAGTATTAATCTTCGAACTGGGTCAAAACTAGCGAACTAGGTTACCCGGCATACGATCGCGATGTTCGTGCGTCCCGCGAAAACATATAGCTTTCGACGGTTTTTTTCCGCGAGTTCCGCCGCGCGTCGACGTTAGGAAAGTTGGCCGACACGGAAATTTGAAAAAAAATTGATGAAACTCTGCCAATACGGCGGCCGGTTCACTTGCGCGACGAGATCACCGTTCCTCGAACGCGTTGTTAGTGACGGAGTCGAGCGTACCACTGTTCAAACAAACTAACTTTGGATCCACATTGGATTTATATAGGGTGCTTTTTGAAAAGTGTTAGCGATAGTGCGAAAATTATGTACACGATGTAACTTAAACTGATTGAAGAGACCACTTGGATGGAAGAGCTATGTTTTCTTCAAGATCATTATCACGTGTATTTTTCTTTCTATTCACATCGCACGGCTCATGAAAATGATACATTCAGATATGCTTACGACGTTCGAATGATCTTGGACTTGAAAATTGTTAAGTTAATGTGAAACTTGTGTCGAGTGAAATTCCAAATTAGGACGACAGCAGAAGCGAAGTCTTGCAAACAAATACTGTTATTGCTATGTGAAATTTGTTTACTATTAGTTCTCACTGTTAGCTCAAGTGATTCAAAACAGGAAAAAATTGAATGCAATTCGTCTCGAACGATTTTCGCACTATCGCTAATAGAGAAGATATTCAGACATTCAGACTAGTTCTCGTGAAACACCCTGTACATGTAATTATTTTTCCAATTGTTGAAGACAATGGAGCAAGCAATGAATATCTCATTGAAACATTTGGCCCACTGAAAAGTCACGAATTGACTGAAATTGAGCCGCAAAATTCGAAAGTACAGAATATCAGTATTTAGTGACAATAACAGTGAGTGTAATCGTCAATTTATTATTTGTAGCAAATTTCCAATCGAGATACGCGTTCAACTCGATTCCATCACTCACCCACCTTTCACACTGCACTCGTGTTTTCCCTTTCTCCGCGCGATTTCCGCGTGAAATGCCGCGGCGACGATTTCGGCCGGGTGAATAATTTTTTATTAACTTTGGAAATTCGTTTGTGGAAAAACCGTGCGCCGAGGGGATCTCGAAAATTCCATTGTTCCGGTCATTTTCGCGGGAAACATTTCCGAGAGGGGGCTCGCCCGAGGCGAGACGAAAATCAATCGTCGAAACGATGAAACTCGTTTTTTTTTCTCTTTTTTTTTCTTTTTTTCTCTCGTTTTGTCATGGAGGATGTTCCGTTCCGCGGCGAGAAACGAATAATCTACGATAAATAACGCTGAAAAAATATATACATATATATACACGGTTTTCCATCGCGCGGAATGAAATAAAAGTCGAAAACAATGAAAGGTTAATGCGCGTTCACAGTTGCGCACTTCGTTGCGCCTCTATTCATTTTAATTCGTGCTCCTCCATCGAACTCTGCCGTGTTGAAATAAAAGGAAGAAAAAAGGAAAAAAGAGAGAGAAAGAGAGAGAGAGAGAGAGAGAGAGATCGTTCGAAAAGTTGACGACTTTTTGGGGATAATTTTCAACGTTGAGAAAATCCATCGGCGGTTAACGGTTTCCAACGGGTTTCAGGCTTAAATGAAACAAATCCTCTTAAAACTTGCTCGAGAGTTGAAACTGTTCAAGTCCGGCAGCAGTATACGCATCCATATTTCTGCTAAAGTAGACCGGATCCTTTGAAGATTATCTCCGGTAATTCTTCAAAATATTTAGACACCATCGTCTTGCCTCGTTACGATCTCGCAATGAGCGACAAAGCGTGAAATTCGTCGCGGACCCGAATATATTTCATTGGAGTGAAATCTTTCGGCTAAAGACTATCCGTATCCGATGACTATGTGTCGAAGTGGTATTATATCTAAACTGCGCAAATTTGAGTTTAAAAAAAAAAAAAAAGAAAAGAAAAGAAAAGAAAAAATAAGCTTGTTATTCGTTCGTGGCGTTCGGCTTCGTGAAATTTTCCAGCTACTTAAAAGCTCGCTTCGCGTTACTCATTTTTCTCATTACTCGGTAACTTCGATACGCCCGATCATTTCGATACGCCTGAAGCTGTTCGAGAGTTCCGTTTGATTAGTTACGCTGCAAAACTACTTGCAGACACCGTCACGTTATGTTGTTTTCTCCTCGTGTCGTGCTATTTGAAAACTCCGTTCGAGGATGAAAATTTCATCGCCTGGATTTGCAATAAAAAACGAAAGTAAATTAGCGAAGGAAGTTTCGCCATATTCTCTGGTCAAAGTGTCCAGATTTAGTTGATTATTTCGAAATGTATTTCGCGAGGCTGCGCAAGAGTTACATTATTCAAGTCGATTTTGGATGCTCGCTCCGATCACTTCACCTCGGGCTATTTGAATATTCCGTTTATCTACGTGCATTTCGAATTATTTACAGCTACGCCACTGCCTATTCGTTGATTCCAACGACCTATTCGAATATGAAATACTGAAATAGTATGGTGTAGTATGGTACTCAGACACCATCCAAAATTTCTATCTACTACCAAAAGAAAAAAGAAAAAAAAATCATGCAACAATCCAAATTGATCTCGAGTTTTAAAACACGAGACTTCTACCTTCGCATACTTGAATTGCATCCTTCTTTCTGAAAAATCATTTCAAAATGAAAACGCGGACGGAAAGGCAAAGACACGTTCTCCTCGAAAACCGTGAAAATTCAAACATCTCCAAAAATAACAAAAGATAGATATCGTGAAATACACAAAATTTGCCAAAGTCTTGAAGATTGAAAATCCTCTTCCTTAAAACTTGTACGATGTTCCCTTATGTGTTTCAAATTTCCCCGAAAGCTCCCGTCTTCTACTCACGCTTCTCCCTCCCCTCCTTTCCCCTCATTCACAGTGTAATATTCGTCTTCCACTGCGAGCTTCATCAACTAGCCAAAACAATACGCGCGAAACCATCGCACGCGCCACAATTAATCGAATTTTTCTGATTTCTCTGTTTGAAAAACAGCTGCAGATATTCGGCTTCAACTCGCAACTGTACAACAACTTCACGGACGCGTTGCAGCGGGCGCAGGGGATCGTCGCGGTGTCCCTTCTCCTCCAGGTACATGCCTAATCTCTCGGCAGCCCCCGGTTGAAGTGTTTACTCTCGCGAGAAGCCTGGGGGGTGCCGTCCGTCATTTTCCGCGAAATATCGGCCGGCTAACTCGACGTAAAACGATCGCGGCGAAACGATACACCCTCCCCGGTCCGCTCGTTAGATACATCGTGTGTTTGCTGATTGCGTTTCAGGTTGGAGACCTCTCGAACCCGGAGCTACGAATATTCACCGAACAGCTGGATAAGATCAGATTCGGAGGTGAGACATACACCCGCCAGTGATTCGATACATTCAACTCGGACTTCTCGAATTTCCACGAGGAAATCGAGTTTCTCACCTATTCGCCTATCGCGAAACGCGCGTTATTAGTCGCGATCGTAATCCGCGCGCACAGTGTCCCAATTAACCCTTTGGCCTAACTTGTCGGCGCTTTTCGAAATTTCCTTTCGCCCATGTAGGCGCTACTTTACAATACCTATTCTTACTATTCATGATCGGTTATGAAATAAACGTCGTTTTTTTTTTTTTTTTTTTTTTTTTTTGAAAGAAATACAAATCTTCAGAGTTCATTGTGTGAAATAATTTTTTAATAGTGACAAAATAATCGCATTTTTTTATTTTCATGCTTAACATAGTGTTAACTTTGTTGTTCGGTTCGCTGAAACGAGAGGCGCCTACGGGCAAACGTTATCGACAATAATTGCAGCGAACTTCACCCGCTTCGTCAGACGCAAGTGAATTTTAATTCGACAATTACATCTTCCGTTAGTCGTGTATATGAGAAATGCAAACGCTGATGAAAAATTTCGCGTCGTTCTTAGCGTGTAGATCGCGATTGAACTTTTAACGTATGCTGCTTGCGGTACGTATCAAAGGGTTGGAAAATATTCTATTAATTGGAGAGAATAAGATGGAATCGTGTAAAATGGCCTAAACTGACTCGTTTGCCGCGAGACACGTTTCAACTTTCGCGCGAGAGAGGTTGCAGAGGGATCTTTCCAAACGAACGTATAAAATGTATAAAATTCTTGATATTTATTAACAGAGCGATCCAGCCCTAGGCGAAAGAATTAATTCGAAAGAATATCGATTTATCTTTTCATTAAGATAATTCGTCGGATAGAGTTAATCATTTTGATCAAATCATTGTAGAAATTACACTCTTTCATTTAGTTTAATCCTCGATTGACTAAGATGATAACAAGCGTAACGTTTACTACACTAAAGTTACAACAGTTAGTAATATTTTTCAGATGATAAGCCCAATGCTGGTTGCTGTGTTAGATCGTTCCATTAGCTAATTAATTCGTTGGAAATATCTCGAATAATCCACTATTTCATCGACCTTTAAAAAATTGAAATTGAAAAACTTTTAAATCTTTGCAAGAATCTAATTCGACTCGAACAATTTTCGTCAACAATAAAGTTGTAAAATGGACAGAGTCCGCGAAGAATATTTATGTAAAACGATTCAAAAGAAACATCGAATTAAATTGATAAATCGAAAGCTGAACTGTGGCGTGCTATATTTGAAACAATTTATTGTAAAAATGTTTAACTAAAAAAAAAGGAAGAAAAAGAAATGTCGAGTAAAACTGACAAATCAGAAAGGAAAAATGAAGTATAAATAAATGGACGTGTACGTGAAATTTTCAAATTCGTTTCAAAATTCATACCACGCTCTTACGTCTATTTTATAAAAGGACGTCATAAGCCGGCAACCAGCTGTGGCTTATGAAAAGACGTAATTTTACGTCAGCCGCTGCGAACGTGTCAACAAAAAAAAAAAAAAAAAGAAAAAAGAAAGAAAAAAAGAAAAAGTCAAATGAGAGAGATTTATAAAGAAGGCTGGTAAAAAAAAAACGAATTTTAATTACTTCTTTTTAATAGCAAAAACTGTCTGTGACGGTGTATGATGCCCGAAAAGAAACGTCACGATTGTCAAATTTAATTTCACACCACCTGCCGGGGAACAATATAATATTTAACTCTTGTCCATTATTAATATCAGACGCGTTACTGTCCCAGCTTACTATATGATTCGCATTAGCCGTATTAAAGTTACACAGTGGAAGAATAGAAACTCTTATCGGTACTTGTTCCAATATTAGATCTTCGCCTTTGTTACCAGATTTATAAATAATTCTACGGATCGATGCGCAGGAAATAAACGGAGATTTATTTCGACTCGATTAAACTCGTGCTAAATGATTGACAAGTCACAAGCCATTCAATTTGTAATGGAAGTAGTTTGTTCGATTTTCCGAAATTCGAGATTGAATCACTGATATTATTGGCGCGCAATGCGGAAACATTCCAATGGAAAACGACGTTTGGTTGAATTTCGATAAAATCTTTTCTTCTTTCTTCTTCTTCTTCTTTTTTTTCCCCCTGTTCGCGGCCAGAAGAAAATTAAAACGAAAGTCTACGGGGTAGGGGCAATTTCTTGGAGAAATTAAATTGTCAGTGTTAATTTTAATAGTCGAAAGCGAGTCTCACGACATTGAATCCTACTTTGCTACACTACAGTTTCCGTTTCCAGTTGAAATTGTCTCTCGTATTAATCGCCAACTTAACGTTGCCGTTTCCAACGACGGTGAAATTAATTGCGGGCTAATTGATTCCGATTGCCGAGAAAAAGGCAACGATCCTTCCCCGTTTGAACACGTCCAAACGAAAACAGCGATGCGAATTGAAAATGGAAAAGGGCTCTTCTGTGCGGGTGCATCAGCTAATTAAAGATATTGCTTGCTTCAAATGAAATCGGCCAGGGTAAACGATCGCCCCATCGACATCGAAAGGGAATTTTTCATAGATTATTTGCACGTGATGTCAATGGCTGACTGGCACGACGCCATTTGCATAATTAGCTCGTCATCGATTGAAAAAAAAAAGAAAATACTTTATCACGACGAAAAGTAAACGTATAAAATATCGAGGAGCCACTCCGAGTTAAGAAAAAAAAAAAAGAAAAAAGAAGAAACATTTTACTTAAAAAATTGTTTTCGACTAATTCGTTTGATCGAATCGATCTCGTCTTTAACAAACGTGAACTTACGTAAAAGCTGAATTCGAAGATTTGCTGAATAGTTCTTTCCTTTCCTTTCTCGTATCTGCGTCGATTTTACAACATCGCGAATTTCGAACAAGTACAACTTACAATCCATTTTCATTTTCAATTTCGTATATATCATTATTACAGTAATATGACGGGCTATCTTTTCTCTTAAGCATCGCGGGCACGCGTATTTTACATAAAAATACACGTTTCGTTCGTCTCGTTTGATATCAGACAAAGTCGGGAAAAACAAATAGCCTCGACGATAAAAAACGCGAAATAATTGGCTGACGTTTTGCCACCCCCTCCCCGATTGAAAGAAAAATTCGCTACGAAAAGAGCAAACAATGAAATTTTGAATAATTAATCCTTTGTGTGTTATTGACACGCGTGTGTTTCGCATAAAAAATATGAATATGTTATTTAATATAACATAGTGGAGAGTTAAAAGAATAACTGCGACACACGCGTCATAGTTAATTGACGTTTTGTACAGCATGTTGCAGCGCGAATCGGACGGGTGGATACCTCAAATTCTAAATAATTAACCCGTTTTATGATACAAGGGCATACATGTATCGATTCGATGAATTTCATCACCATAGAGAATAGCTTTGCAATCTCGTCAGTCACGTACTATATACAGGGTGTACGAAATTTAAATGTCAAAACTTCGGGAGCATGTGGGAGCAATTGATAAAGACCGTGAAGGAAAATCCATTAGAGACTTGCTCGATTTTTCGAGAAAATCGCGAGAAAAAAAGAAACTCGTCTATTTACAATTACTGATGTTGTTCTCGATTTTATCATGTTATATTCTAATATATCATCTATTTACTGGAGATTCTGTTCAAAATGCAGGCATTACATCGAACATTGATCACTCTGTGATTTTTCTAACGATGTTTGATATACCAAACGATGGTTTGGTCTTTCAGTTGATTGCCATCGAATAAGCTTATTGAAACAATGATGAATTTCGCAGTTTTTTCCCCAGAATGGAGCAAATCTTTCCTTTCCTCGATTTTTTTCTACACGCTCCCGAAGTTTCAAAGTTTCGTTCACACCATGTATGCGAACATGTTCGCGTAGGGAGAACAAGCTTCATTTGTTTGTTGCCTGATTTTGTTTAATCGCGAAATTAATTTAAACGTACGCGTGATGATCTGAACTGGTATATACAGCGATAAATATTACTGGCTGGCGATAATGACGACCGCGTGATGAATAGCATCGTATCGCATATTGGATTAATTCGGCGTACAAAGGATGTCGAATTAATATTCAAGTACTGAAACAACGCGTAGGACAATATTCATTATTTTCATATTTTAAACGACATTATTCATTATTTCGTTGATTTCGGCGATCGGGTCTCGCAAAATGTTCAACGTCAATCACATCTTGCGAAACGCGAGAACTTTATTATTAAGAATTAAGAGAGAGAGAGAGAGAGAGAGAGAGAGAGAGGGATTAGGAATTAAGAGGTCCCGAAGATTCTCAGTTGAATTTAATATCGAATACGAATATTACTGATTCATCGAAAGAAACGGAATTAAACACAGGAATCGCGGTTCAATTTCTACATACGTTAAACACAGATTCTTCCACGTGGAAGATTTAATCTCGATACGAATAATAACCTCGCGCATACGATACAATACTATACTATACTATAGTATACTACACTAAACTACGCCTCGAATGTAACTCAAACAGAAACGAATCGATAATTACCGCGAAATTGGTAGACGAAAAGTGTGTGTTACCTTGAATCTCATTTTGCAAAAGCCGCGAGATCCCGTCGAAACTGCAATCTCTCACGTAACAGCGAAAGTCACGCTCGCGAAACTCTGTACGTATGTGTATCGCGTACATACGATGACGTTTGTCGATAACGATCGAGAAGAAGATGCCGGTGGCGCCCTCTCCGCGCGCTCGATTTATCGATCGAGAGTTTGCGCCGCGGGCTTCTTCGAATATCTCGTATATTTCGGCCATTAACGGCACGACACGCGAAAATACGCGAGGCAAGCACGTAGAAAAGTGTAACAACGTGCCAGCCGCGGTTCGGGAACGGGCCGCGTGTTAAGGAACGAGCCAATGCTAATTGGGGTACGTATGCGCGTCACGGTGGCTGTCGGATCGTCACGTTATCGATCGGACCCGATTGCACGCAGGCCAGGCGATGGAGATTAAACGTTTCGTGGTACGGGAACTGCTGCCGGACACGAAATATTACATGACGTACGACGGCTCCATCACGATGCCGGCCTGCCACGAGACCACCACGTGGATCATCCTGAACAAGCCGATATACATCACAAAGCAGCAGGTGAGGAAGAAATTTTCATCGCTACGAACACATTTTGTGTGTGTGTGTGTGTCGGTTGACTCGCGCGGGTGTGGAACTCGGCGTTTTTCCGCTTTTTAACCCTTTGAGTGCTGAGATTACTCTCTCACTCGTCGCGCGACTTTTTTCGCTCGTCTTACCGTCGAAAACCCCCGAATTGATGAATTCTGTTCTAACTGATCCAACAACTGTGATTCTTAATTCAGTGATTTTCCAATCGAGCCACACCGAATAATGCAAGAGAGTCAATTTTCGACTAGACGGATTATTTTCTTGGAAGTCGAGTTAAAATTTAAAACGTGCCTCAAACTCGAAGGTGAACGTTTGAACTTGGAACGCACGGGAAACATTAAGGTTGTATTCCAAACGGCGAAATGTTCATTTTTAATATTTTAAATTACATGTAAATACTCGGTTAGACTCGCGAGAAATAGAATTCGTCAACAGTCAAGTGATTTAATTACTTGGTAAGAAAAAATTTGAATTTAAAATCCTGACTAAACTTGATGATTCATTTATGGTATTCGTCTCGTGCACTAATAATTGTCACTGCAGTACACGTGAGATCGAGAAGATTTACATCAAGGCTTAGTCACTCTGAGCTTGTAGAAAGACTGATGAATCGTTAGAATTCCATTTTCAATATCGTTGAGAATTAGTGACGAATAGGATTTTCGATCAAATACCCTTTCTTAGCTGCGATACTAGCCATCTAGACAATTTCCTCTCATTCTCAGTGTTATTTCGCGTTTGTTTCACTAATTACATTTGACAAAAAACAGTTTTTGAAAAATGAAACGAAATTAAAATTAAATAATAAATCTTTAACTATCTGTTGAAAATTAAATTGAAACAATGATGTGATTTCTTTAGTGTGTGGATTTCATGTAATGTTCACAAACTCCGGGCAATGTTATAATGTATATTATACAATATATAGTGTGTACGATTGAATTCTCTCACGCGATTTTTAAATGCTTTCGAATACTTGGTACGTTTGATCGGGAAAACGCTTTCTGCCAATAAGCGTGCTACATATTCTTCTTTAAATGTTCGAGTAATCCCCCTTTTTTTTTTAATCTCAACGGATTACAGTCTGCGCTGTTGAATCATTGCCCTCCCAAGAGAAATAAAATTACGTATAAAATACTACGTGTAAACTTATAAGAAGACGTAACGCTTTGTTGACGCTAGAACTACCAAGGATTAGAGCATAAAGGATCTTCATCGGAGATATTACAGCGAAAAAAAGAAAGTGGAGAAACTGTAAGATAGAATACACGAGCTTTTATTTATGTATTTCATAAAAGACCATCTGTTTTACATCCGTGCATATATCCAACGAAAATTATGAATTAGTCGTGTTGACGACTTCGGTGGTTCTACAGTTAATGAAAAAGTTCGTGGCGTGATTTTCGATGTCAGTAACACCGAATTGGAAGAAGTACATATATCGATATCGATATCGAGTATCGACCGCTCAGCGTGCCCCATTGCGAGAAATTACATTGATCCAACTTCGAAGTTTCTATAGATAGCTAAAGCAGCTTCTGATCTTTGTTCCCCGTATGAGTACGACTAAGGAGTAGTTGGCGAGTGTTCGACCGGCTTGAAGTTAGCCGGAGGAGGTTTAGGTTCTGTAGCTTGATTGTCCAAACACTTGGCGAATAGGTTCTCTCGGTGGATCTTGCGATAATATCTGAGTGGTTGAAATATACTATAGGTCGGTTGTCGTTGAAATAATGAAGCGAAGATTAAATCGGTTTAAAAGCTCTGGAAGCTACCGTGAAAAATTCACTTGATCGTTTACTATTGCAACTTCTACCTGAATTAGCTACTACCAATCGAATTTCGGTTCCCTCGCGAAAAAAATATACGCGATCGTATGAAAAATATATGATATTTGCTACTGTATTAATTAGTTATTTCAGTTATCGATTATAGATTCAAGTCGATTCTTTCACTGTGCGATAATAGTGATAAATTCACTGCTACATTTACTATTGTAATTTGCGTTTCAATCGTTAACACTCGGTTAGTATACGTAACAAGGAAATTTCTATTTTGTGATAATAATTTAACTTCACCCTGAATTAGCTATTACCAATCGAATTTCGGTTCCCTCGCGAAAAAAATATACGCGTTCGTATGAAAAATATACTGGAACATTTGCTACTGTATTAATTGGTTATTTCAGTTATCGATTATAGATTCAAGTCGATTCTTTCACGGTGCGATAATAGTTATAAATTCACTGCTACATTTACTATTGTAATTTGTGCTTCAATCTGTCAGTATACGTAACAAAGAAATTTCTATTTTGTGATAATAATTTACTCGAACATTTATTATATCTGCAATGATCAGTTACTAATTAATCGATCGAGGTTAGGTTGCTACAAATTAAACGAATTACTACTCTTCAATGATAATTAGGAAAAATGAATTGATACAACTTACTAACGCAATATATAGCGAAGAGCATAACTGTATTAGATGGCAATGAAAAATTATATCGATAATTTATTAAAGTTGACATAACTTCGTAAAGAAAGATCGTATAACGATCCATTTGATCTCGTTTTCACAGCGTGAAGCCTCCACTTTGAGTCGCGATTTTATTTTTTTCGAAGACGACTTCACATCACGTGGCGCGGGTGGAAAAGTGAGGATATTTTTTTTCCTTGAAAATTGTAAAAAAAAAAAACATTTTTTTCGTAACTGAATCGTATCAACCATAATTTTGAAGATTGAATTCCCCTCTTTACAACTATTTTATTGAACTTTAAACATTAAGCTTAAACGATAAAAATTCAAGAAATCCTATCGTCGTCTAATGTTTCGATAAAATGATGAAACGAAACAGCGAGTTTCAAGGGATCGTTGCAAAGAGAGAATTTCGATCTCGAAGAAATTTGAATTTCGTCGTATAAAAACGTAGCATTCTCGTTTCCTCGCCGACGTAATATGATGAACATATGATAAGTATGACCATCTTCAAAAAGACAAAAAAAAAAAAGAAAAAATACAAAAACGAATTTGAGGTAAAATCACTGAAATGAGATGAAATGAGACGAATCGTTATACGATTAAGAAAAAGAAAAAATACAAAAACGAATTCCAAACGACAAGCCTAAACCTAACCTAAACCTAACCTAAACCATTGAAATGAGGTGAAACGAATCGTTATAGGATCTTTTTCTACAAAGTTATGTTAATTTAAATGATCGACAATTTTTTTTATTGGCAATACGCTGTTCCCCGTGTGTTTCTATCGAACGAACGAAATATCTCAGAACAATTTCAAGATGAAGTGAATATTACTACACGACCATCTTGATTCTCGCGGAGCGTGGAGAAATGGCTACGTCGGCTCGCTAGATGCTCGCATCTTATCGCCCTTTCTCTCTGCGCCATTTTTCGCAATTTCGCAACAATTGAAAGGGCTCGCTCGATCGTTGCGGGATCTAGAACTTGATTTTCGCCGACTTGAAGAATCGCGGTAACTCACGCACGAAAGCAGTTTCTGATGTTCTTTTAATGATTTCGCGTGGCCAATGGCGGCCACGTAATCTCTAGCCAGCCACGTAGCATGCACAGAGGCCAAGGAAATTCGTTTACGTGGGTTTCTTATCACGCTTTGACGTCTTAATGCATTTTTCCCCTCCCTCTCCCATTTCATTCTTTTTTCTTTTGCGTTCTCCTCTCTTTTTTTTCATTCCTCGCTCGAAACTCGAAACCAGCGACGCGACAAATTATCTTGACGAACAATGGAGGAAAGATGGAGTTCCGAGGACATCGATCAAGAATTATATATAGCCGGGCCTCGATACCTTCGGCGAATCTTCTTTGTTTAATTCGAGCATGCTCGACGATAATAAAATTCGCCGACGTATTCTCAATCCTGTGATGTGAACGACGATTAAATGAAATTCGATATTTATTTATTTTTCATTTTGACATTTGCGTAAACCTGGCAGAGATAATTTTTACACTATTTTGTATTTGTGACTGCGAGAGCGTCATTTGTCGCAATTAATAAGAAACTGCAATTGTACACAACTAATAGAAAACGATGAAAGGACAGATTAATAATTTTGTAGTCCGCATCGCGTCTTCCATATTCGCGGTACTCCTTGCGTTCTAATCTTCTGCCAGTTTTCTTTCGAATTTTGAAGTTCGTCAAAGTGGGATAAACGGTGGAGATTAAAATTCGACGAACGGAACGAGACATAAAGATCTGATTTAACGACTCAGTTTATACTCGTCTATTCTACGTTTAATCTACGTTAACGCATTGATCGTCGAGCGCAAATCAAGTGGGTTTTCTCTTTTGCGGGGCCACGAATTCTTAGGCATCCTATTGCTTTTATACTTTTTCTTTATATTTTTGTTTTTTATTCTTTTTGGTAAGCTCAACATGTACGTGCTTCGGTCTTTGCTTGTCAAATTGAAAACTTTTACACATTTTTTTGCATCCCTCAAATTTAGACTAGAAATTAGCAACGAGGCGCCTAAATACCATATTGTTTCCCAATACGTCACAAATAACTGTTATGGCATATATCACGTATTTTTGTGTAAATAATGTAATTATGACTACTTTAAAATAATTCAAAAATTGACTACATTATTATTATAATATCGTCGTATTGGATATCGAGTTCAGTTATCATTAATTTAAAAACGATTCGTTATTAAAAACTCGGTTTTTCTATTAAATATCATTTGCTAAATATTTCTTCCATCATCTGCTGAATATTTCTTGCCTTAAGATTTAAAAGCGAGATCGTCGTCCAATAAAAACTCAAGTATGAGTGACGCAGCTTAATACCTGACCATTTTTCTGTCAATTCAATCATTTTATCGGTAATCAACGTGTCAATACCTGACTGCCGATAAAATGATTGAACTGACAGAAAAGAAGGACCGGTTGATCGCTGAAACGGCAAAGAAACAACGCAATTGGCCACTCGCGTAAGACAAATTCGCCGACAGAATTATGTCTGAAAAATGGCGTCACCATTGGCGGTGACATTTGCCGCGCAGTCGTCTGCCATTTTCACGGCAGCGACGCGAATCGACTCGGTTGCTTATCGCGCATAATTTTTCAAAACCGGCCGACGACTGGTCGTTTCCATTCGCTGGATAATGGATCTATCTGTCTGCGGATCAATCAGCCAAATGGATCGTTTATCGCAATTCTCTCTCTCTCTCTCTCTCTCTTTATTTCTCGCTCACTCGCTCGGGGTGGAAAGAAAAAACAAACCAAACACGAAATCGCGAAAAGCTCCGTCAGACGCGTGCTTTAATATTACGCGAGCACCGCGAGAATCGGGAATCGATGCGTCGCGCATTATCGTTCGTAGAAATTCGTTCGTATCGATACGGCTATGCCTTTCGAAAGCCCGGCGAGAGAGAAAGAAAGAGAGAAAGAAGACAAGAGAAGAGGAGAGAGAAGGAAACAAACGCGTGCAAACAGTATTCGTCGTCGGAGGCGAATAATGGGCGAAGATCTATTGACTTCCTGGCGGAAACGTCGCTTTGCCGGTCGAGCGATTCCGAATTGCCCTCTTTGGATTGCCCGGTAAACTCCGGAGTTAATCTCGATCACGCTGCTGCGCCGGATGATATGATATTTTAATTCTGCTGCTGCTGTTCTCCGCATAGAACGCTCGATATGTTCGATAATTTAAAATGGCGCTTCGTTGCCGGGCAAGGTGAAAGAATCGGTCAGGCGAACGTGAAATTCGTTTTTCTTTTTTTTTTTTTTTTTTTAATGGAGTTATCTGGGATATACAACTTGTGTTTCGACCGAGGTAATTTGCTGATTAAAGCGTGTGTGTGTGTGTTGCGTATATTTACCAGGTCAAGCGATAAGAGGAAACATTTTTCGAGGACACAGATTTTTCGAATAACGCCGGCAGTATTATTTTTACAGGTGTTGGTTAATTGTCTCGCTTTCTTTTTTCGTGAGATGGCTGAACGTTTGATTGTTGTAAAGTGAAGAAGAAGACAATTGTACGATCCAATAATCGTGGCAGTTTCTCTTTTTTCTTCTTCTTCTTCTTTTTTTTTTTTTTTCGCCCACTTACGGAACGTCTGTCTGACTTCAGAGATTAATTCTATTTGATTCTCCTTTTTTTCGAATCGGTCGAGATCGGTTTACGAAAATATCGAGATGTACATTTATCCCAAAAAGTTTATCCCTAATTGTTCGAAAATTCAGAGTTCCCGCGACTGTGATTTTCGAGATATCCAGTTACCTTTATCGCGAAACATGTTTTCGAGCTACGCTCGGTATTTGGGTTTCACACGGCAAAATAGGGGATATTGTGAAATACTCGTTGATAAACTTTCGATGTACGCGTGATTATAAAGGTTATCGCCAGAGTTCCGAATGTTTATGCAAATTCCTACTCTTTACGGATATAATTGAACATCGTTCGTTTCTCAAATGGCATCGAGTGTCTATAACACGATAAATTGTACTAGCAAGTATCATATTTTTTTTTTTTTTAAATAGTATAAATCCCAAATAACGATAAGCTCTCGCGAACCAACAGCAAATTCAGTCGTTCTAAATTTTTAAACGCCACTCCAATTTTTATCTCACTTTCTACTCGCTCACGTCCTATCTTTGTTTATTTAAAAGGAGAAAACAGGTGAAATGTAATTAATGCTCGCGACTGTTCACGGAACCGTGCGAGAAAGAGCAAAAAATTAAAAGAATGAAATTCCAACAAAGAATTCGCATTTCTCGATACGATAACGCTTTTTTCATACTCTGAATATCGTCTTGAAATTCCAACGCGCAAAATAATACGACAAATACACGATGAATATCTGCAAGCGTTAACAATTGGCATCTCCTTAATGTAACGACAAATTCGACACACCAGACCTTCGACCGATCCTGCAAACACGCCCCTAAAATTTGGAGGACGGAAAAAAGGAAAAGAAAAAAAGGTAGAAGAGAAGAGTAATGTGAAAACGAGCTGAAAAAAACCGTGGAAAAAATACAATCAATATTCGATCGTATGCATTCGCTTAACCGTAAAAAATTCAAAACTAAAAAAAAACAAGCGGGGGGGAGAGGGAAAAAACGAGAGACCACCCTCTCGTAAAGTTCGATGATCGAAAACTCGATGTCGAAAGTTTCGCGGCGAAACTAATTTATTCACGGCAAGATGCAGAGGGTCGGGGGGGGGGGGAGTTGGGGGTGGGTGGATCGGCGGCGCGTTGATCGATGATTTAACAGGCACTTTTCGCCGGATGATTTACGTATACACAGGACGGTGGCGGCGATGCATTTTAATAAATTTATCGGGGACAGCGTCGGTGGCGTGCGAGGAATTATACTTGCTAAAACGGCGGCGTCGAGATTCCGCGGCTAGTATTTTTCGGGGCGAGTTAGCCGGAGGGGACGACATCAAACGGATGCAAAACAACCGGGTGCACACGAACGGACGTGGTACATGCACGTGAGCGTGGGGCGAAAGCCACGTTCACGCAGCGTATTGCTCGTTACCCCGAAAAAAATCCGACCCAAGGGGGCAGAGAGGGAGGAGAAACCACCGGTGCAACGCCGTGTATCGAATATTTTAAAAAAGCTTATCCCCAGCCACGTAGACCTCCATTAGAGCGAAAAGAGCGTCCCGTGATGTCGACGCGCCGATTATTAGCCCGCCACCCTTTTCAACCCCTGATTTTTCTAACGAGGTGACGTCGTCCGGAATATTTTCGCTCCTCCTCGTCATTTTTCCAACGAGTTTTCGTGATTCTTCTCCCTCTTTTCCCTCTTCTTTTCTTTTTTGTTTTTTTTTTCGAGCTAATGGAGCGAGGAGGCGAATTTGTCCTGAAAGAGAAAATAAAAATATTCGAGCTTCTTCTTGGAATTTCGAGGATCTAACGAAGCAAGTCGATCTCTTTTTGAATTTTTTTTTTAGCTCGGGTCGTTCTACCCTTCATGTTTCTCCCCTTTGATTCTTCTGTCACTTCAGTCTGTTTTATTATGCTTATCCACCTTAATCCTGGAGTCGTAGATAACTGTGACAGTTCAGGTTGAATTACTTAGTTTCAAGCTCTGCGATCTTCTGTACCGTCGCGTTAAATGAAACGAGGCATCGCGAAAAAAATGAAATGAAAATCAACTTGACGATACGAACTGGAGGTCTGACTTTTTACCTTCTTTATCCCCGGACACTTTTTTTCTTTTTTTAATTTCTTCGGACTTTTCGAGACCGCTTACTCGTTCCGTCTTTCTTATCCTCTTAACTTTCCCTAACTTCTTCAACCATTTTATTCTCAAAAGTTTTTGATGTTAAATTGCTACGAGAAGAGCAGAGAGCAACGATATCGATCATTCATCGATTGATCATCACCGCTGCTTTTATTTTATTATTCCATTTCCACTGGTTATTAGCGTTCTCCCGAACATCTTAATAATTGATCACCGTCGCCAATACGATTTTCAAAGAAATGCCATCTCACGTCAGTAGCCTACGTTCCAGTGAAAAGTCCTCGAGTGCAGAGTTTCCTAACCGTAAGGCGTGAATTTTTACCAACCCTTTTCGTCCCGTTAATCGACGAAATTGCAATTTCCTCGCCTGACTACGTGGCCGAGCGAGAGAGAGTTTAACAGGAGTTTAAAACGTGGCGAGGACCCGCAGCTGCTGTTAACAGGAGCAGGATATCCCCGTCGAAAGTCAAAGAGTTGATGCGTATATAACGCGGAAGACGTGGCACAGAGGCATCGAGGACCTTAACTTCCAAGCTGTTAAGCTGTTAAGGGAGGGAGCGATCGTCTCTCGGTGCAGCCAGAGAATGTAAAAGCGACCGGGGGTACAAGTACCACGGATCGTCTGTGTGTAATCGTCGTTCTCGAAATTGTGCAATCGATAAATCAATATCTATAATGGGCGTTCTGTTGCACATGGGCGGCTGGCTCGCCGGAAATTGTTTCGTCCATTAAGTCGTTACGGAATGGCGAAAAATGATAAAGAGCAGAGTGTCGTGTTTATCGTCGTTTTTTTCTTTTTTTTTCTTTTTTTTTTTTTATCCGCCGATAATTCGTATCGAATTAGCCCGTTACTCTGCTTTCGTTTCGAGAGATCCAGGTCGATGGGAATTTATTGTATGTGAAACTCAACGTCAACCTGGAGGTATCGCGTTTCTTCAATTCTACCCGTGCTACGCACACTCGTTCTCTGGATAATAATTTATTAAAATTGACGAAACTTTCGTCGATCACCCTGTGATTTCAACTCTCACTGAAGAGATTAATAGTTTCAATTGATTACGTTTTTCACGCTCGTCGAAGATTCCAGCGTCGATTTCGTAAAAAACGAAATGCCAAAAACAAAATGTATTTTCTGCTCCCCCATCGTTCAAATGAAAATAGATTTATCGCCCGATATTGTATGAGTCAATCTTTGTTATCCTTGTTGGAGATTTAAACGTGTTGAACTCATCGAAAGGTAGAACGTAATATTCATCTGAAATTATAATTTTGACCTCGTTTCAGTTTCCCATCCCGACGGCGATTGGAACAGAGAGGAGCGGCATTAGCAAAAAATCAGTGAAACTCTAAAGAACAACAGAAATCGGTATTTCCTGTCGATGGCGATCCCTCAGCTCATCTCTCAACGTTAAAATTGTTTTCGCAGCTATTTGAAACAATCCCGATTAAAGCATCCAACGATACTCAGACTTCGTAGAGAAAAAAAAATATCTCAAGAGCGAGTCCAAAATCCCAATCCTCTCTCTCTCTCTCTCTCTCTCTCTCTCGGTTCCTCTTGGCGAAACAATCCGACCTAAAAAGCAAAAAATGCGAAAACAAATCAATTTCCACGAAATCGCTGCTGGAAACAGCAGCTCTCAGCTCTCTCAAAGCTTTCAGGTTATTAATCTTTCACCGGAGAAAGGGCAAATAGCAAAAGCGAGAGACAAGCAAGCAAGGAAAGGAAAGAACGAACGAGAATGGTCGGAGCACACAGGAACGAGGAGAATGATATTGTCTCGATTCGTTGCAGTTGCTCGCGCTGCGGCAATTGATGCAAGGGGACAAGAATCATCCGAACGCGCCGCTTGGGAATAATTTCCGACCGCCCCAGCCGCTTCATCATCGTCCCGTTCGAACGAACATCGACTTCAACATTCAGGTAACGGTATCCGCGCGTTACGGCACCGCGCGGAGCTTTCTGAATCGCGATAGCGCGATAACCCTGGTATAATTGTCTGGAAACTTTTTGCTCTTCAGGGACCGAAGAACTGTCCGACGATGAATAGGGACATATACTACAAAGGTATGAAAAGCTGCTACACCGCCTGCTGCTTCCACGTGAAATAGGAAAAGTTCTCTTCTCTTCTATATATACGCGCTACAAAAGCGTGAACGATTGTTGTTGCACCAGTTCGTCCGCCCCACGGCTAATTTTCCACCGGTTCTCCCTCTCTCTCTCTCTCTCAGTCGTTGGCAAAAATGGCCAACAGAGTTGGATGTTTTGCTTCCAGTTACTGATAACCAGTAACTGGTAACAGGTGTTGATGGGAATGGTAGGTGCCGCGTGAAGTGTCGGCTGGAAACAGTAGGCCACGAGTAAAATGGCACGCCAGGTAATCGGAGTTCCATCGTGCGATACAACAGCTGATGGCAGATGATTCTCTGTTTCGAGAGAAAGCCTCATATTCTGGGCTCAGGCTGTTACGTGATCGACCGACCTGTTGGTCCGTGGTTCTTCATTCCGTAGTTGCGTTTGTATTATATCAATTCATGACAATGTATTATGATTCAGGACAAGGTCCAAGAAAATCACCGTTCGACGACTTGATCGATGTTGTTCCGGATATCGTTGAGAATTCCCTGCGATTGTACACGTCGACAGAGATACAAGAAAGTTGTAGAAATGAATATGCGAGTCCTCGCGGTGTTGGCATGATTGTTTTTCTTTCGAGGATGCGAATGTGATTTTATGGTCAAACTTTCTTTTCAAATTTTAACTAGTCAGTAGTGCCGCTAGAAAAATATGCGGATTAATCGATCATTTATTATCAGTCCTCGAGAGTTTTGAAAAACTGTAATTCTAACTAGGTAAAAGATGAGTCTTACCATCGCTCTCGATTTGTATGATTGAAAGGACAAAAGATCTCATCGCTTTCAATCCTGGTTCTCAGGATTCTTAAAAAGTAATATAATTTTTTTTTTTCATTGTATCTGATTAACTTTAGCATTCGTGATCAAACGTGAATGAAAGAGACACGTGCTTGATCCTCTGATCAAACCATTCCCCTCAACAAATCAAATTCATCGCTCATCTGTTGCTCGTATACCAATGAACTTGACCCATGCTACGTGTAAATAAACGAATCTGACAACGAAAGCTAATCCAAAGCAATTGAATAAAGATTCTCATCATTGTTTTTACGTTGCAGCCAACAGCTGGAAATAACCCCGTAGCGAGGTATGGGGACGGCTGGAGGTGAACTACGCTTTCCCTGGAATGAGCTGGAGCCACGCAGTTAACAGGATAAAAACCCACTGACATATCAATTAATGAGCGCGACCAGTGGTCATCGTGTCGATCGGATCGAGCAAAGGCCATCGTGGCGCGTATCGTTGAGAGGAAGAGCGAGCGAGCGAGCGAGCGAAAGAGCGAGAGAGAGAGAGAGAGAGAGAGAGAGAATGCGGAAGCGAGTGAGCGAAAGAGAGAGAGAGAGAGAGAGTGAAATAGAAAAAAGAGGCCAGAATGACGCGAACAAGAGAGTGAAAGAAAGATTTAAAAAAAAAAAGAAAAAAAAAGAAAATGCTTCGTTGTACTATTAGACGTGAATTGCCAAGTATGTTTCCAGTAACGAGAAAACAAAAAAAGAAAAAAAAAATTGAAACACAGAAGAACACGCAGATTACACAGACAGGTACACAGAGAGACATATACAGAAGATATACCTATATATAGATTACATTTTAGCGAAGATAAGGTTTAAAAAAAAAAAAGTAAGATTAACACAAGATATATTATTATACGTATATCGATCAACTATCGAAAAAAAAGCTATGACTATCGTGGCCTGTATTTGCGTCGTTGACTACGATTGATGATCGTGACGATGACGATGACGACGATGATGATAGGTACGTGGAATAGAAAAACGAAAGACACGAGAATTCTATATGTATAAAAAGAAGTGAGAAGAAAAGAAAACTGAAAAAAAAAGAAGATTCGCGCGTGACGGAAATTCACGCTACACTCCCACTCATAACTACCACCTGCATATACATAAATACATACGACATACATGCATACATGCATACATACTATACATACACACACACATATCGAGCGAAAGTTTATACTATATTCTTGTAATAAAATGCTGAAAAACGTAGACGGTAATGCCGACATCGAAACCCTGTCTTCCGTGTGCGTATGTTTCGCCACGTGTATAATCCAATCGATCTGTTCCACCATCCCTCTCATTTCGCGCCGTTTCCCTTCGCCAACGGGGAATCCTACGATGAGCCTAACAACGTCGCGCCACCGAGGCGCCGCTTGGAACCCTCCAGGTTGCTACTCACGCGTAAGTCGGTAAATCAGAGACCTACTACCGAAAGAAGACCCAAACTAGAAACAGACGGCCAACTCCGCCGAGTGAAATTCGTAAGAGAATATTCCGAGTGCCACCACTGTTTCCCATTGGCTCCCAGCGATTGTTCCCAGCATACTCTGATTTCTAGGTTAGACCTGTCGCGTTAGATCGTAAAACTACCACCAATCCTCGCCGTACTCCTCTCGGCGGAACACGACCCACGACCAAAGGCGTACCACTGATCGAACTGGTTTCTCGGTAAACGAGAGAGAGAGTTACTGAGGGTGAAGGATGGGTGGGGGGGGGAGGAGGTGGTGGCAACGATCTCGAGCAAAAGAAGGGTCGAAAGGTTCCGTAAGCCTGGAGGGGGCGTTAGCGCGAGGAGAATAGGTTTCATTGAACCAGAATTCGACGGTGCTGCCAGCGGATGACTATGCGGCAAGGGAGCCGAAAAGGGATAGCTATGGGTAACGATAGAGCGAGAGATCGGGTGAAACGACCGCCACCATGATGGGCGAGGATGGAGAAGGGGAATCTCCGTTGTCGGGGAGGGGTTGAAAGGGCACAGGAAGGGGAAGCGAGAGGAACAGACACGGGGGGATACGGAATACGGTGGCCACCGTGTCGCTGGCCTCTGCGGCAAATCTGCAGGTTTCGTGCGTGCGTGGGCACGTAAATCGCGGGGATTTTCACGGATCCCGGAAGTGTGTGCGTCGGCCGAAAGGGAACTCGGTGCTCACTCGTGAGTTCTCCAGTGCGTAAAATCGAGACTCGTACGCGCGATGTGAAGTGGCTTTTCTCTCTCTGTGTGTCCGTATGTGTAGTACGTTTACGTGGGGTCGTACTCCTCTGTCGTGTCTCTCGTAGCGAGAACTTGGAGGCGGCTCGGGGGATGAAGATCTTCGATGGAGCGGCGCGGCATTCGCAGCATTCGCTCTGTAGTACTAAGGATCGTAGCAGCGTCTTCGACAAGATTCGGGGGTTAGCCAAGGAACAATCACGGTGGACCGATGAGGAGGTGGTGGCTCGTTCTTATCCGCGAAAGGTCTCGCGCGACCGGATTGATTGATCGGCCGAGAGGATAATAGAAAAGAGCTCGTCGATGCCAGTCGACGACCCCGCGGACCAGGTGGGGGGTGTTCTCTCGTGAGAACGGACGAATACACGTTCACGCGCCGCAAGACTACGCGTGGAAAGGAAGCTGACAAGTGCACCGTGGCCGCCTGTCGGTTTGTTTCCACTATTTTCTGCAGGCTTCGTTCGCTCGTTCGATCAATCAATCACCCGCAATGTGTCTGTTCGCGTGATCAGTGCTTTTGCACGCGTTCGTGTGACTGATTCCGTTCGGTGTTCCAATCTCTCTCTTTGGTGTTAAATCTCCATCGAAACCAAAAACAAAAAAAAAAAAAGAAAAAGAAAACGCTCTAACCAATTGGACAATCCCTGTTAAAGGAGGAAACGTCATACATACGTATAAACAAAAGGACGAAATTGCTGAAAGAGGAAGGAGACTGGAAGAAAGGATCAAGAACAGAGAGAGAGAGAGAGAGAGAGAGAAGGGGAAGATGAAATAGGGAGAGACGGACACAGTGGTGTACAGTCTCTCGGCGTTTAATTTTTCAACGAGGCAGCGAGCGGCGCCGCGATTGGTCAGGTCAGGCCGCGAGGAACGTACGGATTTTTCGTCGCGTCCGCAGATTCTCATGCAAGTACGTGGTATAAGCGAATTTGCCGCGGTCGATGCACTCGAAAGCTCGCTCGGGGGAGTCGAGTGACACGTACACGACACCGTGAGGACCGTGGCACAGTCGATTCGAGTAATCGAGCATCGAATCGCGAGCGTCGAACCACAGCAGCCTGGCCGCCCCTTGCCTCCTAACGAACCTGTGTCAACTTAACCACAGTGTCTTGTTTGTACGAAACACACTTTCTAAGTATTTTTCCCTTTTCTCTCTCTCTCTCTCTCTCTCTCTCCATTGTACGTATATATAGTTTCATGCATATAGTTCTAGTGACTATTACGTATCTAGGTTCTAGGGAGCCAAGTGTTTCACGTGATATAGTATAATTAATTCTAGTGTCGTTGTAAAAGGATTGAGAGTTACTAAACGGGGGTTGATGGTCTCTCCGGTATCTGTCAGTTTGTCGCTACTCTGTCTTTGATTCAACAGCATTTTCCTATCGAAAATTCCGCGATATCGAGAGTTTATTGGCCCACGGGTCCCAGGCGACTTTCTCACTAATTTATGATCGATATAAATTTCGCGGCGCATTACGCGGGCATACCATTAGCGTACGTCAGCAATTAATATGCCTTAGTGCGCGCGGCCGGAAGCGGTGCTCGGTGCCGGAGCATGCCTGTGGAATTCCTCTGCTTTTCGTAACCCTTCAAAATTCCCCTTTATCTCGCGAAATACCGTGTGTATATATATATATATATATATATATATATATATATATATATAAATTCTATCCAACCACGTAGAAAGAAACCGATAATGAAAATACTTTAATAAATATCGCGGATCGCAGTAGCGGATTGAAACCTCGTTCCTCTTCCCCCCTCCCCCTTTTTTTCTTCTTTTCTCCTTTCTTCTTTTCGGTAAGAGTGTAACAGGAGGCGGACGTTGTTTTTGTTGCAGATTAATCCTGGGGCCGGGGTGGTTGTAATTGGAAAAGTGGGCCAGCGTGCACGGTCGGCGGCGGCGGCTTAATCAGAATGAAATCTAAGAAGTCCCGGGCAACAATGGCTTTGTGATGCCCGAAGGAGGACCGTCGGCGAAATGAAAGCCCCTGAGAAACAATGGAAGCGTCCACGCAGGCATGACGGCCCCATTCAGATTCGCAGACGGCATGCTTAGTGGCGGCCAAAGGAGACGCTCAAGTAAGAATAAGCCTGAGCATCGTTGGACAGAGGGAGAAAAAGCGAGGGTGAAAGAGCGAGAACGAATGAGAAAGAGAGAGAGAGAGATACTGAGCTTTCCCTTGGACATGATCGAATGGCATGATACACACTACACCATGCGTCTGCCTTTTCACTTATATTTCCCCTTCGTTTGTGATTCTTCATAAACCGAGTCTTGCTCCTCTATTCTCTATTATCGCGTGCGTCTTTTTTCTTTCTTTTTTTTTCTTTTTTTTTCTTTTTCTTTAACATTCGCTACACGTGACATTTGGCTACGAAAAAAAAGCACTTGCACGCGTCCTCGTTTCTCACCGATGGGCCGTTTTTTTTTTCCATCAGATTCTGCGGGGACGTCAGTCGTTTACGCAGTTACCGTGTGAAAATAGACTAAACAGCGCGAAATTTCATACGCTTGAAGTGCCTGGTCAATTGGATTGACGCGGATACTGCGTGACAAATGCGTGACGGATGTGTGCGAGTGTAATTCTTTTAGACGCCATACACGCCGGATGCATAAAATATGTTTCACATAGCGTAGTATATACCGTAGGTGTGATCCCTTGGGAAAGAGCAGTATTAGAACTTGATACATGGGTTAATACGTTACATAATAATTTATGGGTATCGAAGACGTAACAACGTAATCCCCGGTATCAAGCGATCGAATTCGAACCTAACCTGCAACAGTGATCCAAAGACAGCACCGGATGGACTGTTAAGGACGTCTACCTCGCCCTGATATCGACAGTCCCCGGCGACTATTACGCTTAGAAATATTATATAGTTGCCGGTGACGAGCCGCGTCCCGTACAGTTGTTTCTGGTTCTCGAGCGTCGTCTCGAGTTTCAAGAACAGGTTCACTCCTCTCGAAGCTCCTCGGAAGTTTAGACATTTGTCGGGGACGTTTGCGTTCCGCGCAACACGGTGCGCTTCCATTTCAAAACGTTCGAATTCTTTTTACGAGCAACATGTGCAGGTAATAAAAGACAAAAGTCCCGGAGATCCTGCGGATGATTCATTGATATGTACCGTTTACCCAGCGAGAGCTTCCCCACCCCTCCTTAATTTCACTCGCTTTTACGCCCAACAACTTGGCTCGCGCCCGCGGAGGGGCGGCGTCGAACCGAACACCGTTTAAAACACTTGTATATACGGCGGGAATTTCCGTTTCAATTGCGTTTCCGCCGCGTATTCATAATCATATACATTAATTAACCAACTGTGTTGCCAATGCAAACACGATCGAGTATTTATTATCTGCGCCGTTCCAACCGCGCGTTCGTCGCGTTCCTGTAGTTTCCTGTTCAAGCGAAACTCGAAAATTTGTTGTACCTTGATACTTTCGTTTTTTTTTTTTTTTTGAGAGTTTCGATTTTTAATGCACGACGTGCTCTTTGTGTATACGTATGTTTCGTGCAATTTTCGTTTTTCGCTATTAATTAGGACCTGAGATCTGCCGAGGATTTAAAATATTATTCATACGATGTAACGTAGTTTGAAGTTTTATCATATCAATTCGATGAATTAGGTTTTTTTTTTTTCTTTCAGTTTGGAGAGTTTCGAATTTTAATCAGGCAGGAGAAGCTGTGCATTAAGCACGACGTGCTCTTTGTTAATGCGTGTGTTTCGTGCAACTTTTGGTTTTTCAAAAATCGCTATTAATTAGGACCTAGAGATCCTCCGCCGAGGATTTAAAATATTATTCATACGGTGTAACGTAGTTTGAAGTTTTATCATATCAATTCGATGAATTAGGTTAACGCATCAATTCCCCTTCCCCGTTCATCCCATTTATCGGCGCGGATAATGAAATTTTCGTATGATAAAATGTAAGCGATGGAGAGCAACGAGATTCTTCTATCGTGAAAAAAAATTTATAATACGCGCGACGTAGTATAATAGAACATTTCGCTAAGTGAATTTCGAATCACTTTCTTTGTCTTTTAGCCAACGACGTTCTTTTTTTTTTTTTAGTTACAAAAAGGCCTCGGTTATTTATTAATAATTCTCTTCGTCGAGCTTTCTGCCTCGAGCAACATTTTCCGAGACATGGATAATGCATCGATACGTGCATAATTTTTCACAAAAAAAAAAGAGAAAACGCACGAAGCTTTTTTTACAAGCTTCCTTATATAAACTATATAAACTATATATATATATGTGTATGTATGTATGTATGTGTGTGTATATATATATATATATATATATATATATTCTTCCTTATATAAACTATATAAACTATATATATATATGTGTATGTATGTATGTATGTGTGTGTATATATATATATATATATATATATATATATAAGACGATGAAACTTGGTGGAGATAGATAGTTAACTTTCTTACGAAATTAATAATGGCGAGGGAGTGGGCTTGAACGATCTACGACTTCGATCGAGACTATACCGTGAGAGGAGGCTGTTCTTCGAACGTTTCCAGATCGATCGCAATCAACGTCCCGTTGACAAACGAACAACAATAACGCGTTTTAATTGATCACATTTCGGTGACTGGGCATTAAGGGCAGGTTAGAGTCTGACAAATGCGAGTGTTGTTCGAGCAATAGCGTACAATAACGCGTTAAGTAGCGACCGTTTCCCTCTAACGAGCGTGCAGCCTCTCGTGTAGAGCGTGTTAATCCGGAAATTATCACGTCTAATTTTATATACGGGCTGTTGGCGCTAACGACTCACTTCGCGATGCACAAGAATAGCGTTAACAGCCGCAAACAATATCATTCCATTTGACACTTAAGACCGAAAAAGAAAAAAATGTAATTGGAGATTTAGTTCCGGTTTATAACGTTCCCCCTTTAGAAGAAAGTGTTCTTCCATCAAAGTGTATGTCTACTACGTATTATAAAATGTATTTCAGTGTATTTATGCGATCTAAAATGTTTCGCTCTCTTTCGTAACCTAGAATATCTATCGTCGGGGAAATGAAATATAATACACGGAATTAACTAAGAAAGAAGAGTTTTTGAAAAACGGCAAATTTCAGCCCTTGTGAAACATTTTTCCAACAAAGAATCGCCTGTTGTATATATCTCTCTCTCTCTCTCTTCATTCACCGCGATAGAAACGTATTAAAAAGGCTTCTTTGTAGCGTTGGCGTTTCAAAAATTCTCCATACATGTATTCCCAACATTGCGAGTGGCCTGGCGTTTCATAAATTCGTTTCTTCCCTCTCGAAAAATAAAAACTTCACGAAATTTCCATCTTATTTCTCTCCGCCGAGGAGAGAAGAATTTCGCCCTCATTCGGGCGCGCGCGATTCGAAGCGTATGCAATGCGTGTCGCGTAGCGTTCGATCGTTCCGATATCACGCGACGATGTCGTTCTTTCTTTCTAATCGACAGGTCCTCTTTTCTCTTCTTCTTCTTCTTCTTCTTCTCTGGATCTCCCCTCGATTAATTCCCTTTCAGCGTCATGTTTCCATTCTTCCTCTTTTTTCCTGCTTCAATGAAAAGAGAAGAAACGAATCGAGTCGGTTAATTGGCCTTCTTGTTCTCGTACGGGCGAAAGAACAGGGGATGACACGAGGGGGGAGGGAACGAATAGAAATATCAGGCGCTCTCTTCTCCTCTTCATTTCCTCTTTTCCTGAGAAAGTTTCGTTCGGTTCGTTTCAACAGGTTCGAAGTTGTTTTTTTTTTTTCAAGTTTTTACCGGGGGCAGAGAATATATTTCGGGTGACGGAGAATAACGTATCGTTATGAAAAGGGACGTGCCTCGTGTTTTTCGTGCATATCGTTCGTATACGCACGTATCGTCACCAAACTTTTTCTCACAGTGGGCCGCATAGCTGACGAAATGGCGAGCGCGGGCCGCATGATCACTAAACTAAGTTCAGCTATTCCGTGTTAATCATGGGTGAGTGGCATGCAGTGCACAAAAAACAAGGACAACCAACATATTTATTTACTAAAAAAGTTACCAAAGAAAGCGACGTTAGCAAAAAGATAGTTACATCAGACACCTAGTGTGCACATATCCGATTTTCGCGCAAATTCAAGTGTCGTTGGCGGCCATAGTTTGGTGAACTGTTTGGTAGACCCCTGGTCTAAAGGCTGGTCCTTTTTCAACTTACGCGGCAGCTTGCTGTTTTTTCGGCTGTTTTCCAGCTTGTTCGCGAAGGATAGAACGCGAGTTAACCCTTTCACGACTAAAGGAAACATTTTTCCCCATTTTGAAATTGGTGACTGTCGTATTTAATTATAACCTTATCTGCATTTTTCATACAGAATGTCTAAATAGAAGGTATGCCGAACGCAATTATGTAAACGGGAACGTTTAGAAAAAAAAAAGAATATGCAAATTGTGCTAAACTAATATATGTACTACGTGCAATGTCCATCTTTGCTTCATAACCAAAAGGAATTGCTCCGCAGAATATCATGATTGGCACATCATTTTGTATAGTAATTTTATTTCATAATTTTGTATTATTTTAGTTAACATTTTGTTATAATAAACCAATAAATAAAAGACATTGTACAATAAGCCTAACCATAATTTGTGTTATCTTTATAGTCCATTGGAAAAAGTATTTTCCATAAAATTCCAAACAAACTACACACATTGTTATGTATTTTTCTTATGATTTTTACTTATTTTACGTATAAACAAACTAAAATAAACAGTTACATACTAATATTTACTCTTAGCAACAGTATGGTCGTGAAAGGGTTAAAGCAAAAGTTTACGGAGTACCATCGTTTTGTTTATTTGCTCGGCGAGTGTTGCGATTTAGGCGAGGTTGGTTCTCGGTTTGTCTGAATCTTGTGTCTGAAGTGAAACCACCGACGACGAAGGCAATCGAGTATTTCGTGCCGGAGGAATCGAAGCTTTTGTAGCTCTTTCATTTCGTTCGACGTAAAAGTGGATGATCGCGATACGCCATTTGTTGTTTGTTTATCAGCTAATGTTACAACGCCGAGTTTGTCTTGCACTTACAATTACACAGAGTTCGTAATAAAGCGGCAATTCGACGAGCGAACAGTTCGCTAATTGCAAGCGCGTTGTTTGGACCGTTTGACGTCTGAAATTTTTCTTTGTCCTATTTTCTGCATGTAAACAACTTTGCAAGGAATGTCGAATTTTCCTTTTTCAAATCATATAAAATCAAACTTGTGCGAAAATGGAATTATATCATATCGTTTAACACTAGAACGTAAACCGACGTAAATCAAGGCGTAAAATTTGCCATCAGAGACATTGAAGTCGAAGAAATAGAGAAACTTTATGGTACAATGGGCTGTACAAGCCTTAAGATACACTGTTTGGCATTCAAATAATAAATAAATATAAATATATAAAAAATATAAATAAAAATATATAAAAATATAAATATAAATCGGTCACTTTGGCCACTTTGGTAGTTCCAGTGTTAAAGATGAAAACGGCACTTGCACGCGATAGAGAAGTGCCATTTATAATTTTCTTGTTGTTGGAAACGATGCGACAAGGGTCCCCGGGGACCCTTATCTGGCGTTCCCGACCATCAACTGCCTCTTTAATATTCCGCTGCTCCCTTAGACCTTCGACCCCCATGTATCCACTTCGTCGACGAACGCGTAATGTATTCGACGGGATACGATCCCATTTCCGAAAAAATATCCATCGTGTATGTATCGATTATACGACGACCTTTGGGGAAAATGGCACGAGCATACGGAGCGAAACAATAAATTTCGAAACAAGGAACACTTAAATTCAACGGGGTGAGTCGTTGAAAAGATGCAGCGACATACTACGTATGGAAGAACGAGAGAACGAATTATCAGCACGCAGAAATCGGTCGCCAGTCGAGAAGTTTCGAGAACGTGCATTGCTACGGGCTAACAATTAAAATGGGTCACCTTTGCGCAAATGGCACACGGCGCCGAAGAAAAGTTCGAACCGCGAAAGATAACAAAATGTTGTCTGTCCGGGGCTGTGACGCCACCGTTTTCGGTAGCATCGTGTTCCATTGCCCTACTAATATCGTAACCTTTAACGTAGTCGTCACGTTTTCACGGTTGATCAGGTCAAAAATATCGCGGCCGGTCAGAGCCGCGACAGTACGCGTGTTGATTGATGGAATCACAAAATACTCGATATCGACTGTCGTGGCGTGGTAATTTGAGGTGGTAATTGTCAGTAATATTCGTACAGGCGTCACGACTAATCAAGAACAATACGGGAGTACGATGATACTCCAAAAATTCATGTCAATCAGTCAATTCCGATCGAAATCGATCGATGCAACTAAAGAGAGTACCTAGTATATATACGTATGAAGTATGTAGCGGATGAAGCAATTTCTATGCTATGGGCATAGAAAAAGTCGAAGCGAATTGAGAATTGAACGTAGGTCGAGGCGACTTTTAACAGAGTATGTCTGCTTTCGGGTGTTTTCAGATCTCCAGTAGACGGAGAAGGAGGGACGACTAGCAACAGCCGAAGAGAAACGAGACAGTGGCATGTTAGGGGCAATGCACCACCCTCTGCGAGGGCGCATCCTGCTGGCCCTCTTCATTCTGGTCAGCACGTTCGCGTTGCTCTCTAAAGCGGTCGCGTTCCCGGATTGGACCGATTGTCCGGCCACGTGCCGTTGCAAGTGGACCTCCGGCAAGAAATCCGCCCTGTGCTACAACGCTAGCCTGACCTCGCTACCTGCCAACCTGGACCCGGACATGCAGGTCCTCGACCTGTCTGGAAACAAAATCCCGGCGTTGCAGTCGGAGATCTTCAAGCGTTCCGGCCTGGTGAATCTGCAGAGGGTGTTTCTGAGGAACGCCGGCATCTACAAGATCCATGCGGACTCGTTCCGAGACATGAGGATTCTGGTGGAGATCGACTTGTCCGACAATCACGTGGAGATGCTGGAGCCGGACACATTCCTCGGCAACGAAAGGCTGAGGATCCTGATCCTGAGCGGTAATCCATTGAGCAGGCTGAGGAGCCATCAGTTCCCAGTTCTGCAGCACCTGAGGAACTTGGAACTGCAGCGTTGCTCGCTGTCCGAGATCCACGGCGAGGCGTTCGTCCATCTGGCCGGTCTCGAGTCACTGAGGTTGGACCACAACGAGTTGAAATACTTGGAAGTGTCGGTGATATCCAGCTTGCCACGTTTGAAAACTCTGACGCTGGACGGGAATCAGTGGAGCTGTGACTGCAAGCTCAGAGACTTTCGTACCTGGTTGATCCCGAGCCGACCTAGTAAGTTGTATTCCGTGCCTCAAATGTGTTCGTCGCCGTCGAGACTGCAGGGCCGCAAATGGGAGGACGTGAAGCCCGCGGAGTTCGCCTGCGCGCCTGAAGTGTTCGTGCTGGCCAGCAGCATTCAGGAGGAGACTAACGGCAACCTGAGCCTGGCCTGTCTAGCCACCGGCGACCCAGAGCCTGAAGTTTGGTGGCAACTGAACGGTGGTCCGGTAAACGCGACCAAACTGACCGAGCAGATTTACTCTACGGGGACGTACGTGGCCTACGCGACGTCCGACGTCGGTTACAACGAGCGAGCCTCGTCGTCCAGTCGACTGATCGACAGATGGAACAACCTGACTGTCTACAACACCAGCGACGGTGACGCGGGGGAGTACTCTTGTTTCGCCAAGAATATCGCCGGCCTGGCCAGCGACACCGTCAGCGTCGCCATTCCGCGGGTGTACACGGCGCCCACGCTCTCGCAGAGCGACAACTGGCTTCTGTGGGTGAGTTTAGCCGGTGGCGGAGCGGCCGCGTTGTGCGCTTCCATCTCTGCGGTTCTGTTGGCTTTGTGCGTGTGCGGTGGCACTCGGCGGCAACGTGCTCGAGAGAAAGTGAAGCTCCAAGGTAGCACCAGCTTCGGCGACCAGGAGAAGAAGCTTCTGGACTTGTCGGTGACGACGACCACGACGCCTGGGAACAGCAACGATCGGGGAGGCAGTGGCCACGGCAGTATAGTGGAAGCTTGCAGCGCTGGTGACCTCGAACTGGCAGAGAGAGGGTCCCTCTGCGATCCAATGAGCGCCGCCACTGTCACCGTCGAGAGACTGCGGCCAGAGGTGAGCAGCGGCGGTTCCGTGAACGCGATGAGAGCCGTGCCGTGCACCGCCATGTTCCCGCCGCCGCCGCCGGAGTTCACCAGCGGCGTCCTACCAGCCGGAATCTTCGGCAACATCTTCATCTCCGTGTCGATGCCACAGGACGCCGCCGACCGTTGTTACCCCGATCTTCTGGACATTCCGGTCCACGGTACCAGCAGCGGTGTAGTGAACAGTACCACGTCTGCGGGCAGCAGCGTGTCCAGTTTCGCGACGCTGCCGCGACGAGCGCTGCGATCCAGCGACCTTTGTTCGCCTTACGACAATATGGGGCCCCGCGTGACCGCCAACGGGAGTTCCGCGTTCTCCCTGACGGACGCGGACCTGCGATTATCGCCACCTCCGCCACCGCGAATCATACAACCGCCGCACGAGTTCGTCTCACTGTGAGGAAGTTGGTCCGGCTTCCCAGCGAATAGTCGTCGGTTATTAATTGTTCAAAAGCTCGTCCGTCGCTTTTTCCCCCTGTCCTCACCCCCCTTCCTCCCCCGATCGAAGAGAAACACAAACGTTCATCACGATCAGTCACGCGCGTCCTCGATTACCCCTCCGATATCTCGTTCTCGTTCGTTCGTATTGTTGTGTTCTCGTCGTTGATAGTACACGTGTCCGCGTATTTTATACGGTGAGCCGTGTGCCTACCAGGTGTGCCAAACACCGGCGAGCGTGTTGCCTCGACGTAGGAATTGTCTCAGCCGCAGCAAGCTCAGAATGTGATTCTTCGAAAAAACCCGGTGGCCGATTTTGAAACTTTCAGTAATTTTTCATTTTTTTTTTTTTTTCCGTGACCTGTGATAATCTGTGTTTTTTTTAGCGCCGCGTTATTTCGCCGTTATATCCGTTGTTCGTTGATTTCTCGAGTCGTTGACTCGATCTCGAATGCGAAGAGACGGAAGACCAAATAAAAACTTGTTGCCAAACGTAAGTTAAGGGAAGAGAAGGGAAAACGAAGAGAGAGAGAGAGAGAGAGAGAAAGAGAGAGAGAAAATAAAAGAAAAAACGAAAAGACAGAAGGGACACTTTTGTATCACTTGTACTTATACCGTGAGTGCTGTAATATACACGTAAGTTAACAATTGTTATCGTCACTTGGTAAGCGAATGGCTCACACTTTTTAAATTATCCGAGAGAAAGAACGAAAGAAAGAAATGAAACCACTCCTCGAGCGTACATTGATTAAGGTTGTATGCATACAGGGACCTAGAAAGTTTGTATATCTCGTTGGTACATATATATATATAAAAAAAAGAAAGAGAAAAAAAGACGTCCGGAGACTATCGAAAGTAGTATACATCGCAGTTATGTCTGTCCAACAACCTATTCGATTACGTAAGACGTCGAGTCTCGAAACTGCACGTTCCCTCCTTCTCCCCCCCTTCTCCACCAACCCCGCACATCATTAGCGAACTTGGTAACACTAGCGCCGCTGATCGACGCAATCGCCAACGATCGACGTCCGCCATTTGGAATTATCGTCGACGAAGCGATCGCTTCTCGCCAATGATAGAATAATCGAGTGATTCTCGCGGCCAAAGAGGACGATTCGTTTTTGTACATAGCTCGGGAGAAAAAAAAAAAATAAGGAAAAGTGTAAGATTAAACTCGTTCGTTTGCTCAAGTATCAGAAAACTGTAGAAGGAGAAATGGCTAAAAAAAATAATAATTTCTGATGCTAGAACTCGTAAGACTTGCGACTTTTTATAACGAACATTACATACATACATACATACACACATAAATACATACATATATATTGTATAGCCGACCCGATATTTTTCGATGTTGATCGTTTTAGAAGCTCGCCGTGCATAATTTTAAGAATTTCAGATCCAGCAATCTATCCGTTTCGGTGTATATAATACAATTGATGATGATTTCAGTTTGCAAATGGGTAGCAATTATAGTGCTTCCAATAGAGTGCTGCGGTTATTTACTTTTCACCTAGCCTCCCGGCTCATCCACATTTTCGTTGACTAAAAACGTTCCGTTCTTTATTTACAATGAATGTTACCGATTATTGCATTCAGCTTAAGTCGTCTTCGTTCATTCCGTCTTTTATTTGGATCGTTCAGATTTGTTTTCATCTACGTTCTCAAGTAGAAGAGAAGAAGTTTTCTTTCATTTTGTCTTTGATATTTTAATGATTGCAAAGGGTCAGACGAGGCATCAGAGAGACATTCGGACAATGTAATTTTAAGGTACATGCATTTGAAGAATATAATATTGACTCGTTTGATTTGTCTACTATTCCGCAGCCATAAATGTAAAGAAAATTGTTGATGTATATCTTCCGGTTTCTCTCGAACACCTGTTACATCCAAGTTCACAATTCTTTGCTTCGATCCCTCGTGATTTAGCTGATATATATTTTATATATATATATATATATATATATATATATATATATATATTCCACGATCCACGTTTGATTTCTATTTTCTCATCTAAATTCTCGCGTTCGAAATTAACACAGTATTCCCGCATTTGCCATAGTTTTAAGTACAGCCTAATCCTCATCTCTGAACCTGTGAACCTAGTGAACCAACAATCTTTCCCCAAATTAATTTCTCGACGTCATCAAAATCACGTCCATCTACCTCAAATCATCGATATATTTTTCGCGATCCTTTCGATACTTTCTTTTCTTTCATGTCTTTCGTGCAATCGTTCCTGAACAGTCACGCTTCCAACATCATTCTAACTGTCATTTAACCCTCCTAAAAGTCCGCTTAAGAAATCGCGTCATTCGTCAGCCTGTTAAACATCCTGTAATCTGATTAGCAAACCCAATCTACCTACCAATTTTCAGCTATAGTGCACAGAGAATCATCGGCTTGCGACAGCGTTCCTCGACACTGATGGACACAATTCGACCGGACACGTGCAGTTTCTAAGACGAGTCCCCCTCGTGTCTGTATGTTCGCTTGTTTAACTGGCTTGCATGCTTGGTCGGCGTACAATGACGAGTGCGTGTGTGATCGTTCTAGGACCTCTTCTAGTTGCCAATACAACCCCCCCCCCCCACGGGTTCCCGGTGGTTTTTGTAGATAAAAAAAAAAAAGAGAAAAAAACTGAAAGGAAGAAACAAAACGCGAAAACGATGGGAAGAATGAAGAAGAAGAAGAAGAAGAAGAAAAAGAGGAGGAGGGACGAGGTTATCACCTCGATGGTGGATGCAGAGGACGAAGTAACGTTATCTCCCCTAATCATTCTCGAGGTGTATCACTAGTTTGTTACGTACGCGTGCATCGTCGGTGGAACCGATACAGGGCGACCTCGTAAAATCGATCCGTCGAAGCTTGCACCTGTCGGGCGTCGAAGTGGCAATTTTGGAATACATCGGGGGGGGAAGAGCCTCGAAGTTTCTCGAAGCTCTCCTCGTTCAGTCTTGCGTCGTCGTCGCTCGAACTTCTCTTTGTATCTTTCACGAGGAGATACTTTTCCTTTTCTTTTCCTGCAATGGTCGAGGATTCAAGCGAGTTTTGCCCTTTCACGATTTTAACGAGGTTAGGGAAGAAATATACATATATATAATTCACCGGATCGGTTTATTATTTTCAGTTCGGCGCGATCCATTTCGATTCTCAATGATTCGCGATCCATTCGATTCTCAATGATTCGCGATCCATTCGATTCTCAAAGATTCGAAAGACGCGGAGACTCGAAGGCTTCCTTTCGTAATTTGGCCACCGAAACGTGATTACGTTGACCGGTATCTCACCGCGCGTGTTTCAATTTCCGACGTTTCGCTCCGTTTCGATTCCACCAACTGTACATATTTGTTATCGCAGTACACGTATTTAATAGCGTGGCCGGCGCGTGCCGCGTCGCCGCCCATTATGAACACTTTGTCAATTAAATAAAACGATTGAATTTTACACATCATCGAATTATTGTTCTCACTTATTACCGAACAAAATTGTTAATCTTCCGGGGGAGGGAGGAGACGTTCCGGGGGGGTTGCAACAGACGCGAGCGAGGGTAAAAGAGGTTAAAAAAAAACAAAAAGGGGCGAGTTTCAGATGGTGTACACATTTCGAGGAGAAATAAAGTTCGAAAAATTTAGTCTTGGTACTCTTCTTGATTGACTCTCGACTCTGATTTGCGGATTCCTTTTGCACGAAAAATTCGTTGTTTTTCACTCGGCATTCCTTTACGTTCACCCCCCCTCTCGTTGTTTGATTTCGCTACATTTCGCGAATTTTAAAATATGCAAACTTGATTCAACTTGGTTTGTTCAAATTCAATCTCGTTTGAATTGAAAGGATCGACTTTACCGAGGCAGTATATCTACAGTGTTTGACATTTTTTTTTATCAAATCAAATTATTCGCTTTCGGCCCGAAACGGGACATTTACGTTCAGATTACGCTCGTGGATTCGCCTTTCCAGAAGACACGACGGATCTGAATGGCCGCGATTAACAATTCCTCGATTCTGTTTCGAGCAGAATTCTCAGCTTTTTCAGAATTCTGGAATAAACGAACAAGACATCTATCTTAAATTTCTTTAAAACCGTTTCCTTTCTTTAATTAACGGGAGTTAGCTATTGACAGGAAGTTGGTTGGTGGTAGCCACATGGCTGCGGTATTCCCGGAGATTAAACGAAATTTTCCAACAGGCCGAATCGACGAGAGCGATCGTAATCACGCGTTCTGCATCCGAGCCGCAGAAATTAAAAGTCTGAAGTTGCGTAGATAATACGCGCATACTTTGCTAATTCGTTACATTGTGCTGCCGCTAATTATACGCTGTATCGGTAAATAGTTTCGATTCGAATAGAAACTGATCGACTTAAATACGTTCGCGTTACGAATTCTTATCGTCTCTACAAGTCATTCATACTCTCAGTTTATCTGCGAAAATATATATTTTTTTTATGTTAAATTTATTCCTTGAGTGTTAAATGTTTAAATAACAATAATTATGAATTGTTGCGATAAATAACAAATTTAAATTAACAATAGTAATAGATTATTATGATAAATAATGAATTTAAAATATTTCAAACATTAAACTCATCTTTTCAAGCGTTCAATATTAAATATTATCTTTTCGAAGATATTAAATAAAAATCAAAGGTCAAATTTATCTTTTTGCGAAGATTAAATATTTCAACGTTCAAACATATTCGCTGTATCTGTTTCCTTCCGCTTTGTCCTTAACGAGTATAGTTAAAATAATATACGCTGTATCGGTAAATAGTTTCGATTCGAAACTGATTTACAGAAACTGATCGACTTAAATACGCCCGCGTTACGAGAAATCTTATGGTTTCTACAAGTCGTTCGTACTCTCACCAGTTCATCTGCGAAAATATATATTTTTTTAATGTTCAATTTATTCCTTGAGTGTTAAATGTTTAAATAACAATAATAATGAATTGCTACGATAAATAACAAATTTAAGTTAATAATAGTAATAGATTATTATGACAAATAATGAATTTAAAATATTTCAAACATCAAACTCACCTTTTCAAGCGTTCAGTATTAAATATTATCTTTTCGAAGATATTAAATAAGAATCAAAGGGTTAAATTTAACTTTTCGAAGATTAAATAATTCAGCGTTCAAACATATTCGCAAACCGTTGTGTCTGTTTCCTCCCGTTTTATCCTTAACGAGTAGAGTTAAAATAATTTCCCACCAAGAGATAAATTAAAAGCAGACGCGTCATTAGTAGACGTTATTTTTACGAACGCTGAACTGAAGAAACGGCAACTGCGCGCAAATGTTTCGTTTATTCCACGTGTTACCATAATAAATTATTCCTCTACGAATGTATGTTTTTCGCATTCCCGTGAATTTTCCGCAGCTTGCAATTTCCCCGCGTAAACACGTAAAAATCCAGCGGATCCACGTCTCGATTAGCTTCGATAATTTTATAATTATCCGTGAATTTAACGCGCTCGAATCGGGCGATAATACCGCGGCAAAAATGGAATCCCGTTTCCCGCCAGGCGAAATTTAAATATCAATATCGGAATCGGTCGGTCTTTCCGTGATCGTTCGCCCGGGGAATTATGCATAATTCTCGCGTCGCGATAAAGGGCGAAAGGAAAAGGGGCAATCGATAGAGAGACAGAGGGGGTCCATTTCGAGACTTTATCCCCCGATGATTCATGGATTAAACGAACTTCGTTAAAATCGCCTGAATCTCGCGGAGAAAGTTGATCTCCGGATATCTCCTGCGGGTATTAATCGGTTGATTAACACCGATACACAAAATATCCTCAACGCGCAACGCGGTTGAATTGATTGTCGAATTTAATTCGTCGATTAATTCGTAGCACGTGGAATGGATAATCTCGTCAAATTTTGGACAGAACGATATGACATTATGGTTTGCGTATTCGAAGAAAGGCCACGAAGTATCTTTAAGTATCCTTCCATTTTCCATTGGCAAAGGTAAACGACATGAATTTCACCAACAAATAAAATTCAAGAGACGTTCGACGCTTGTTAAAAAGCTGAAGAAAAAAGGAAAAAGATTTAAACTCAAACGTTCAAGGTGGGAGAAATTTTAAGAAATTCTCACGTTGTGGAAACCGTGGAAACAGTTTCAACTCTGCAAAAATGTACAATCTCGCACTCTGTCTGTTTCGTGCTAGAACAGAGAAACTTAATAGCAAGAGAGAGACTTTTCCTTCTTCGCTTCTTTCGGGCAAACCAAACATTTCGGTACCGAAAAATGCTGCGCGTTACTCGCCGAGCGATTTCTCTCCGCCGAGAATGAAGCCACGAAAATTCCGAATCGATATCGGCGAGAAGGAATTGGAAGGAAATCCTTGGAGAGTAGAGAAACTTGGGATGGGTCTCGTCGTCGTCGGGCAGAAAACGTTTCAGAAAGAAACATCGTTTTACCAGCTTTATTACCCTCGTTCGTGTGTCAGCGAAAATTCAATGGACCAACGTTACATGCGGGGAAATCTTCGGTAAACTCAGCGAACGGCAATGTTTCGTGAAATTTGTGTGTCGCGCGGCAGATCGATTCGCTCGCGTTCTGTTTTTATCTGTGAAAATCTCCTCTGGCACGGATTAAAGGAAGTTCGTTTGGCATCGTTGCGGGCAGCTGGTCACCGGATAGAGAGATACGTTTAGGTTTCGGATCGCGTGAGTTCCATACGGGCGGACGAGTGTGAAAATCCTCGGAGATCATTTGCAGCCGGCTCGGTCCACGTCGTTCTCGCGGCCAAGTCGAGGCGTGTAACCGTTCGGTTGGCTGTTTCGAGAACCTGAAAAATGAATCAGGTGACCAAGAAACAATCACGTTCGTCGCTGTCGAAGACAAGACTTTAAGTTCGATTAACTTAAAGAAGAAATAATTCTACGTATACGCCACGTGAAAAAGTGAATATTTGTTTCTCATTGCAAGGAGAAAAACATTTCTAAGTATTTCGTTGAAAACAAGAAATGCTTACGTGAAAAAGCAAAACGTTCGTTTTTATTGCGAGAAAAATACATTTCGTGAAAAATAAGAGATGTTTCGTTGAAAATAAGAAAGAAATGGTTCTGTGTATGCACATGAAAATATAGGTTGTGCTATGATAAGTTAAATTGTCATCACTAGATGACGATGTTTATTAAATTTGAAGACAACAGGAACGTTGTTTTTTAAACGTTTCATTGAAAAACGAAGAAGTTGAAAATCGCCAACGTTCGAAGCAACAGATTGATTTCTAAATCTATATGTGTGTTTGCACGGGCAAACCGAAAATCACGCACGCGAGGGCAAATTCTCAGTTTCCAGAATGTAATCTACCGTGGTTAAACTGCAAACGGACCTTTATGCAAATTTTTATGCGTAAGCTCGCAGCTAAAGGGATTCGTTTCGTCCTCCGAAACGCCAGAACGCGAGAAGTTTGCTCGAGAGATTCCAATATTTACGCGCATTGTGCAAACTTTGCAAATCTACGCCCGGTTTCTTAAACTTCTCGTGAAATTCGCGAAAACTCCAAAATTCCAATCTACAGAAATAAAAATAAAAAGAGAGAGAGAGAGAAAGACAGATTCACAAAATTAAAGATTCACTTCGTGATGAATATGAAGCACTGTTTTTTCCCCTTAACGTTGGTTGCTTTGAATCCTTTTTTTTTTTTTTTTTTTAAATGGAAGAAATCTTTATAAGACACACCTGAGTCTTTTAAGGTGAAGACCCAGGTAGTGTCGGATTTTTACCTACTACGATGACCACCTCCGCACGTTGGGAGAGCTCCGGAAGACTTTTTTATACACACAGAGCTCTCCCGTGCTGTTGTCCTGAAGGACAATGTCTTTTTTCCGCCCGAATAGGGGCTCGAAACCCTGGGACCTTCAGATTAAGAGTCTGATGCTCTAACGACTGAGCTATCCCCACCTCCCGGTTGCTTTCAACCCTAACGCCACGATTCGTTCCAGGAATCATCGACGATCCCCCGAAAAGGGAGTCGCGTCCGAGTTCGAGCAACATTTTCCCATCCGCGAGTTTCGACGGTCACCCGGTATAAATAACGCATTAACAGCCAGTTTTATTCGCCGCGAATCCGGCCGGTACGTTTCGAATGCTGCCGATGGCCAGAAACAAGGGGGCGAGGAGGAGGAAATAGTATCCGCACGAAGGGGAAAAATTAAATTGGCATTTGGGCCGCGCATCAACACAACATTCGCGACGAACGCGCTCGTACGTTTGTTCCCGGATCACGTATCGATGGGATTGAGATTTTCGCGCGGCACTCTATCGAAATATATATATCGAGGTCGAAACATTTCGCCGCGACTCCGAAAAGAGAGATAGAGAGAGAGAGAGAGAGAGAGAGAGAGAGAGAGCGGAGAAAAATGCTTCAAGCATAATCGAGCAAGTGTACAGAGTGAAACGATGATAAATCGATGGGCAGGTTGCACGAAAGGAAGGAAAAATAAAAATAAAAAACGAGAAACGAGTCTTTTCGGTGACTTTCGGGTTTATAGAATTTATACAGTTTTGTTTCTTCTATTTCGCTACCTTCTGCTGCGATCGCTGCGATATCGAGATGTCTCTCGCGATTTGTGCTTAATATTTTCAATTCGATTTTCTATGGATCGTAGGTCACGGATGGGAAAAAGTGAAAAAAAAAAAAAATGCAAGAGCCAGCCCGTTCGAGTTTAGAAAACCTCGAGGCGATCTTGTTAAATTTTGAAAGATTACTGTCGCCACCTACTCGAAATCGGCAAATAACGTCACGTTGGTGTTCAATTCTCGAGAAATTGAATGATTGATCCTTGAACGAAAGCAACCAGGCAACAAAATGTATACACATTTTGATATCGAATCATTTTCTCAGTTCGTTAATCCGCCTTTGAAATATCGAGTTTTTTCTTTTTTTTTTTTTTTAATTTCCTGGTTTAGCGTAAAACAGTTTGACAACAAGGGTGCCTAGAGTGCTTTCTTGTTTTAAGCAAACTTTGATTTTTCAAGCCTAAGCTAAACTAATCTAACCTGACCTAATTTTTCAAATGTACATTCTTCAGAGATTGACAGTTACATACCTGCAGCCGGTTTTTACCGAATTACGATAGATTAAGAAAGAAATCTCTTATAAAGTAAAAATGTTCCACTGTTATGTATGTGTATTTTTAATATGTGTGTACTTTAATACCGTATATATCCGGCGTTCGTAACAAAAAGCTTAACACATCTTATGCGGGTGGGGTTTGGGGAGCGGGCATATCCGCGCAGAAAACTAGATAAATGATTTACTCTGATATGTTTTCTTACAAGAGGAAAGTATCATTATCTAAATCTTCTGCATCAGAGAAATCACATGTTGAGGCATTATCATCTACAGCTTATAATCACAGTCTCTCCCACTCAACAAATTGGCCGTAGTAAGACTGTGATTCTCGTTACCCGTAAACAATGTGTTAATTTTAGTATCTCTGTAATATTTCACTCTGTAATATTGCAAAAAGAGAAAAAGAGGTTTGTCTCGTACCTCGAGCGAGTAGCAACGAGCCAGGATAAAGAAATCGTCCCTCGTCGATCTTCTGCCAAGGTCGATAATCTTTTGCCAAACGGATACGATCTGAAATCAACCATGACGCTTCCTTTGGAAATTTGTCTACGTGTTTAAGATTCATCGATCTTCCAACGGATCCGGCGGCTGTATTGCGAACGTCTGCAAATTGCATGGTAATTTATGCGATTATGCTAGCTCGAGGTGTGCATTCCATGGCTTGAATTACACTTCGGGGGTAGGGAATTTCAATTTTCCCAAAGTTGTGTGTCACGCATCGCTGGCGACTGCCGACCGATTCTCCCGTAAAATAAACCCGCCCGAAATCGATCGCTTGGAACGCTAAGTCGATGATAATTATCGCTCTCGAGCGATAATTATTACGAAACGCCACTATATCGAAGTGGAATATGAATTTGTACGTTTTCGAAATCCTCGAATTCTCGAAAGATGGCTCGATCATCGAGTCTTCTGATTATTATCTGACAATTATCAGCAACCATCGACTTATTTATTTAATTATTATCTCGATGTCGGTTCTTCAATTCTTTTATTTGACGATTATGAAACAGCTACTGTATTTCAATTGTCATCTGGAAGTCGAATTCTTATCGACAACAATTGCCAACAACTTTAAATTTCCGTTCGACGTTTAAAATTTCATTACAACCTTCACTTTAATGGCGATGAAATTTCTCTCGAAGTGTGATAGCAATTTTCCACGGTAATCTAACAAGACGAATCACAGTTTGACGATTCTTTTTCACGCTCGCTCGCGTTACACTTTGCAAAGTTTTCACGCGTTTGTTTCATTCTACTTTCAGTGTATTTCATTTCGATCGTCCATCACACGACGCTACGTAATTCAAATTTGTAGAAGTGACAATTCGATCAGTAACGATAATTTACATTCGGCCGGATATCTATGACGGTACCAAACATCGCGATCCTATTACACTGTGAACCACGGTGCTGTGGTTTTAATAATAATTTTCGTAAATATTAAAATTTATTAAAAATCGATAGTATACAGAATTAGCCGCCTAGCTGTCATTCTCCTGTCAATTTTCGATTTCTCTCGCGATGCGAACGCGGCACTTTCGATCTGTGACAAACATTTTCATACACAATTCAGAGAAAATCGCGCTGTGAAAACTTTCCTCTGGCCAGTGAAACTTGACAACTGAAATCCTTAATTGCGACACGCAGGTGTTTCTTGGGTAGGATTCGTATGCTGTATTTCGAAATTTCCAAACTCTATGCAGTAAATATTCGACCGAATTATATGTTTGAACGCTCAGTTTGCTTCTGAATCGGACTGTTTCTTGCGAGCAAAAATTCCTAATTCCTAATTAACTTTTACATAGTAAAACTGGTGATTCTTTAACCGTTTGAGTCCCAAGCAGAGCGATCGCGCTCTTCAAATTTTCTGTCGAAAAATCCTCGTTTACTGACGCACGTACATTGCATAGCTCCTTTTTTTTAACGTAAATAATACAATTAAACATTTTGTATTTCATTGTTATCTTCTCAATAATTTTCATTGAACGAAACTTGAAATATTTATAAACATACAGTACGCATATATAATATAATAATATAGATGTATTTCATATAAAGTAACGAATTGCAAATTAAAAATATTTTCACTCTTATGGACAAACAATTTAAATGAAGAGTAACACTTATAATTCGTAACATCGGTGTTTATCAAAACATATTGGATGAACTCCATTTTTACATTGCACGCAAATTAAATGAGATCTTTTTACGTCATTTTTGGTGCTACAGACTAGTCTAATCATTTTGAATCGCACGATTATTAGCAATGAAAAGCACTTGTGGAACAATACGTTCTATCACTTTGCCAATTGCAATAAATGTGTGACGGCGCGACGTGAAAAAAAAAACACAACCACATTGGGATTTGTCGACGTAAAATAAAACAAGCGGTATCGCGTCGTTTGGGTTTCTTCGCGCTTGATTAACACTTTACCGTGTATTAGCGGTGAATAGTTAGCCGATTAATAGGCTACCGGTCGGTAAAGTGTTAAAATATGTTAGTTAACCGATTAATAGGCTACCGGTCGGTAAAGTGTTAAGACAAGCGATATCGCGCTCTTCGGCGTTTTACGACCATGTTTTTCCAATGACTACTGCGACTCAAACGGTTAAGACTAAAGTCTTCGATGACTAAAGTTCCAGTTCTTACTGATTAATAATTACGTCGCAGAAGACGATTCTGTTACTCTGTTCTTTTTTCTTTTTCTCTTCTTTTTTTTTTTTTTTTGTTCCAAGTGTCAATTTTTCCCGTTTGGAAAATCCGCCAAAACGATTTCGTCATTTTTGTTTTCTGGCCGGCTGGAGATGCCACCAGGCCAGTTCGAGAGAATGGATAGAAGAACGAGAGAAACGAAAGCGCTGCAAGTGGAACGCTCTGTACGCAAAATGGCGCGCGCTATTGGCCATCTTTCACTCTGGGGCAAGATAAATTACACGTAAAATGGGATTGCGGGATACGGATGCGGACGCACGTTTCGAATGTTATTGGTGATACTTCACCTTCGTAATCTTTGTCCGGAACGGAGTCCAACTGCGGGCTGTAAAATTGGAAATCTGCGTCTGGCTCCATGGCGTGGCGACGGTTGAAATTTAGGTTAGAGACCGGCACGTCGGACCGGCCGATCCTCGGATACGCCATCAGGCCGGCAGCTCGCCTGTCGTTCGATTTCAACTTCTCGCCCTCTGAAATTTCATCAAGCAAATACCGTCGAAAGTAGGAGGACAGTACCTCGATTGTCGGAACTAATTCGCAGGCAAACGATGGGCGTTTTCCGACAATGGAAGAACAGCTTTGTTAATATAACCGATGCAAGTTGCACGACAGATCCTTTCGATCATCTCATCTGACGTTTCGTCTCAACCAGCGATCGAAAAAAGTCAAGAAACTTAAATACTACTTAAATTTGTCGGAAGAAAAAAGAAAATGTTCTTACGTTGCATCAAGTTTAGACAAATAAACGTTCTTAAGAATAAAAGTTTCAGAACTTGTAAAGAATAGAAAAAATGGAAATCTTTCCGAACAGACAGTTTGTTCGTCAATATTAGAAAACTTCTCAATATTTATGTTTCCTCAGTATTCATAGCGAATACTGTCACAGAATAATGGACGGTGATTGTGAATGTAATTAAATATTCTATGAAATAGCTAGATGGAACTTTATTATTCAAAGATATCTGTCCCAGATTCGAAAATATCTGTTCAAACATTCTTCAAGAATATTTCCAAGTGTACACTTCTTTCTATAAAAATTCCACAGAAACAGATACATATATACATGTATGAGTTCCAACATAATTTTTCTAAAAACGAAAAAATAATCTGTTCATTTCAATTCCTGTGGTGTTTCAACCGATTACCATTTCCGTTTCCGTTTCCATGACATTGTCACAACACCGCGACTACTTTGAATGCAAATACTGCACTGACAATGAAACATTATTACTTTGAATATCGCGTTACCTTCAACGATATTGACGAAAGAAGGTAAACACTTATGGTTTAAAAATACCGTGTTACCGATAACAGACATATTCTGATGATAGAGAGAACGTTCCGATAATCAAGGTTCTACCTGTAGATCGTGCTCGATGCTGTACATCTAAGAAGTGGACAGATAAAACTACACGACAATTTACAGCGTGGTGCAATTAGTATCGGAACAAAAATAACACGTTCTCGATGATTAAAATGATTGAAAAAAAAAATCACTAAGTTCGTACCTTAAACAGCAATTATACGCTTTGTGAGAAGTATAATGCAATCGCACGCAGAGGAATATTATTTTCAATGGGAATAATTAAAATTGTAAATTGTCAAGAGGCGTCGTTTGTTTGTTTATCGTTTAATGAATAGAGATCCAATTAACTGCAGTGTCTTTCGAATATTTTCCCTTCGTTCCACGTTCGTAACCTTTTCTTTTTTTTTTATTTTTTTTCTTTTTTTTTTTTTTCTTTTTGTTCGCCAACGGATGTGTTTCAGTTTTTTAGTGAAAGCGTCAGCGGGACTCGTTTTTTTCTCTTTCAGGCCAACGTGGTCTTTTTTCCCCTCTCTCCGCCTTTTTTTTCAGTTTAATTAGAAACGAAAAATGTGGAAAAGTTAAGGTCGCCGGAGAGCGTGCATACACGCGGTATATACAAATATGTTCAAAGTCGGTGCAATTTTCGGAAAAAAATTTCGAGCTGGTAAAAGGCTAGTTAAAAAAAAAAAAAAAAGAACAAGTCGTGCGAAATACCCTGTGTAGATTGTGACGAAACAAGCAAGCGGAAGAGTGTAGAGTGTATCCGCTAAACGATTGCGAAATCAGGAACGAAATGCAGATAAATTACATATAATACATACGTGTTTGGTGCACATATATTTTCGTACGGACTTCATACATCTAACACAGTATTATCAACAGTGAAGACGTCAATTTTTATAATAATTAAGTTTAATAATGCTGAGTAACGGACAGGACCAAGAATAATAAATTTTTCGTAGAATGATTTTAAAAGCGACAATTAACATCAAGTTGGATTTCATTGTCAGATCTCAAGAGTAATTTTGAAAGCAGCAAAAGCTGTTACTCAAGTGGATCGTCAGAGAGAGAGAGAGAGAGAGAGAGAGAGATGAAAAAAGAAAGCCGAAAAAAATTACAACACTCATGCGAACGTCTTGCCTCTGGTAGACTGGAACTGTCGACCTTGCTCACATTGGAATACTAGAAAACAAAGTGAATTACAAAACGGTTCGTGAAGCTTGTGTTTCTTTTTCTTTTTTTTTCTTTTCGAAAATTGCGTTCTCTTTCGCAACAATCGAGATTAACGTTAAGAGGATAAAAAGAAAAAAAGAAAAAAAAGAAAATCGCCAGAGCGATCGAGACGAAGGAAGAAACGGTATGTCTGTTTCGTGCATAGCTGTTGATAGATCCCCACGGTTTCCGATAATTAACTAGAAAAAGAGGAATGTGGAGAAAGAGAGGTAGAAAGAAACCCAATCAATTCATGGAAGATCGATATAAACGGTGCTTCGATTCGAACTTGTTTTCCATCGCCTGAATAAAAAAAGCTTTTAAAATTACCAAGAAAAACTGATCTTCCGTAAGACTTCTTTTCTTTTCCTTTTTTTCTTTTTTTTTAATTGTCCTGACAACCATTGTTGCACAAAATCGTTCGTCAAGTCACAAGTTTGAAGCTTTCCTGAATAGAAGAATTCTTATCGAAATAATTCAAGAGCGGAATTTCACTTAGGTCGTCGACAGATACAATTTGTTTGCGAATGATTAAAAATGAGGATAACCCTGCCTTTGAAACGAAGAGGCAGAGCAAATAAGACACCATAAACGGGGAAATTAAAAAATTCTTTCGGAAGGAACTTACGGATGAAGTTTCTCTCAAGTCGGGGACCACCTAATTTGTCTACGGAAGATTAAAAGGGGGAATGATTTTATCTTTGAAATTAAGAAAAAGAAGTGGAACACTGAGTTATATAAGAGAGTATGAAAACATTCTTTTCAAAGAATCCCAAGGATGAAACTTTGTTTGAGATGTCAACCATCCAATTTGTTTACGAAGTATTAAAAGGTGGAATAATTTTACTCTTAAGATTGGGAAAAAGAAAAAAAAGAAAAAAAAACGGAAGCATAAACGCTAGGAAAGAATTAAAGCGGGAGATTGGGAAATGGCAAAGTGTCATGACGGATCGCTTGATGGCGCGAAAAATAAACCAGAGTTCTCTCGCGCAACGTAATCAATATTTTCAGTAAAAATGTTAAATTTACAAATTTATTATGTATTATGTGTAGAACTTTTTTTTCATAACAGTAACAATTAAAAACTGAAACATTGAAGTCTGTGTATGATTTGTAATTGACAAATGGCAACTCATCAATTGACCAATACTACTTTGAGATCAAGGTGAAGACACGAGCTTCGAGAACACCTACGAAACTGCAACTCGCGAATTTCCCAATATTATTTACTGATTAACATTATGATTATTATTTATTAACATCGTTGCTTACAAATTTATCGATAATGCTAATACAGCTCATTATTTCCTAACGTCGTCAATTACAAGATCGTCAAGATGTAATAAAATCTATAAAGTAACAAGAGTGTTTGTAACTCACAGACTGCGATCAATCGATCCGCTGTACTGATAAACAATTAACAGTCGAAACAAATGAAACTTAGTGAAAGAGAGTGGCAGAAGAAAATACGAGAGAGAAGAATCGTCCCCCTTCCGGGCACCGGAAGTGGCGTTGCACTTACGGTTGAAAGAGGTGGAAAATATCAGAACAACCAGGAATACAAGCAGGTGGCTTTTCATCGCGGTGGCGTGCGTTTCAGTTCACACGGAGATGAAGATCCGATGAAGCGATACTGCGAGCAGAGCACGGGATCCCGTTCGACACTGAATACCACCAGGTACCCGACGTCTGATTTTATACCTTGCGCCTCGACTGGCTACGGGGGATTGCCAACCCAACCCCCCGTACGCCTTCTCAACCCTCTCTTTTCGCATTCTCCCATTTCATTCGCCCCTCTGCGCCATCAGTATGGTAATTCGATTCGCCTGGTTTGATACTTTCGACCTACGTATACTCGTGTTGCACTGATTTACCATTATCAACGAGAGAGAGGAGGGAGAAGAATCGTTTACGATAGGAGTTGTGAACGATAGTAGTATCGAAGGGTGGCCTAAATGGTGTCGAATGAGCGTAGAAAAATTTCAATGTGCGCATCGAGCTGTTCATTACTTAAGATACGAATATTTTTTCGTTGATTTTGATGAAAGTATTTTTTTTTTTTTTTGTTTTAACTGTTGTCACTAGGTTGACAACGTTTGTGAAATTTGAAAAGAAAAACGACTATCACTTATGGATATTCCTAATATAAAGAGAGGATAAAAGAAATTATTTTTTTGAAACTATTTTTATTGTCTTATTGTTTTATTAATTAAACTTGGCAATTTACTAATTGTTTTATTTGTAAAAAATCAAGGTACGTTGTAACTCTAGTTTGTGGAAAGTTAGTAGAGAGTATAGAGAGGAATTAAATGTGGAAAGAAGCATTTTATAAATAAAAGTTGTAAATAACAGGTGTCGAATTGTATCGAAAAATTGTATCGATTGAATTTTATTTAAAACGAAAGAAGAGATTTTTGTAAAGAGTAACAAGCGGGTGAAATTTATTGTTTAGTTGATTAACAATTTGTTACAGTCAATTGTTACGTACACGTGACGCGTAACCAAATTCGTTGGATTCCCCTTTACAACTGCGACGTTCAACAATGTAAATTGGCTGAGAAAAAAAATCGATTTCGAATGAAATGATCGAGTGACCTTTAATAGATTCGTGTTTGAAATCGTGTTGGATATCATCTTTTTAAGAAAGGAGAGAAGATGATTGTGGAATATTGACGAAGAAGAAATTGAGGTGAATAATAGAAAGATGTGACAAATCTCTGTATCTGAAAACTCTGAACTGAAGTGAACGAACTGAACTCTGAATGAGGTGAACAAATTGAACTCTGAACTGAAGTGAACAAACTGAACTCTGACTGAGGTGAACGAACTAAACTCTGAACTGAAATGAACGAACTGAACTCTGAACTGAAATGAACGAACTGAACTCTGACTGAGGTGAACGAACTGAACTCTGAACTGAAGTGAATGAACTGAACTCTGAACTGAGGTGAACGAACTGAACTCTGACTGAGGTGAACAACAGAAAGATGTGACAAGTCTCTGTATCTGAAAACTCTGAATTTTGAAAATATTCTTCAAATTAAATTATTTTTTTACATAACTCAAAAAGAGCTCGATACTTTGTTGGGTGTAAGATTATATTATCGTCTCGTTTCTTCACACAAGGAAGCTACTCTTATATTAAAGTCAAATTAGTGTAAAAAAATATTCTTCTTTTATTCTTATATTTCTTGTTTAATTGAGACATCCTTTCTGCCTCTATAGTCACTCCGTTTTAGAACAGTATGCAGGTTAAAGAGTTGCTTCCGTTAGACATTCGAGACGATAGGAATCTGCGAGATCAGAGCAATGTGATGAAGTTCCATACTCCAAATTAATCCTGATCACTTCATTAAAATAACGAAGTGACTACCTTCATTCCGTGTGTAGCTTGACTCGCGCGGAATTCGTTCATCCGTTTCTCTCATTTGCATTAAAGCGACGCATAATCGTAGGTCGACATTATCTCGCTCGAGTCGACGCAATCTCTCTTTCTCTTTCACGTTATTTTAATAACCTCTCTGAAAATATCGTCCGTGACATAGATCCTCCATCTCCGTCTCCATCGATCACTTTCCTTTTTTAGGGAAAATCTTGAATCATCCATGGGTCAGCGTGTACGCAGATAACTTCCTCGAATGAAAGATTCATGCCCTTCGGCAGTTTTCACGCTGCATTTTCCAAGCTGACGGTCGTAAAAAAAAAGTTTACGAGAATCTCGCCGCGACGTTTCACGACCCGAGCTTTGACAATTTTATTATGACAACGCACGCACGTGCCTCGTAACAACTTTCTTTCATTCTCTCTTTCGTACGGGCTCCGACAATCGGATATCGGATTAAATGAAGTTACGGGCGGAAATTTCGAACTTTGTTCGAAACCGCATTTCGTATGCATAAACCTGATACACACAGCCCGCCGGCCATCTAATTAAGAACACATGCAGAACTTTCACTTTTGTGAACTGGAGTGTGCATACGCTCCCGTGGGAAACTTTTACGTATTTCGCCCCCCTCCCCTCGTATTTGTTGTTACTGAAACGTTGAAATTTCGTTAACAGTGCAAGAGCGAGACAGGATCAACGTGCCGTGATTATATTCGTAAAAATTTGAATTTCAGCTTTAAAATGTATCGCGTACGCGTGCAGGTTAAAAGATATTTACCGGTGAACGAATATACATATTAAACAGCAGAATGCCATGAATATTCATCCCGTGCGTTCGTGCAGATTTATTTCGAATTTATCGAATTTATTATGAGCCCTCGTTGAAACATTTCGAAATGTTTCGTTATTTCGCGACAGGTCTGTCTCTCTGTCCCGCGATACTTTCGCGAGCGAGTCGATTCGGTAATCGACAATCGATAGATTTTCACACTCGAGCTTCGTGTAATTCGATAACTGTTAATCGCGGCAAAAGACAAAGTTCCTGAGCCTCGGTTTCAGCATTGCAATTGAAATTGCCGATCTGATCGACACAATGGAGAAGCAACTGTTCGTTGAATAGCAGCGGCAAAAGGAGACGGCGAAACATATTTAAATAATAAATCAGCACGAAATGGACGAAAAATATGGCGTTGAAGCCTCTCTAAACGAGAGACTGCCCGGCTAAATGCAAATACCCATATAATATGCAATAAAAGGGTGCGTTAAAATTCGTGTAAACACAGGCGCGGCTGCGATTAATGTTGACCAAATCGCTCGGCGTTCCCTCATAAATTCTGTTTCGCAATTGACCGAAACCGCTCTGGCGACTCTCTGTGTTTAACGCGACGACACGAGACCGCCATTTGCAATATATATATATATAGAAATTACACACGTTAATTCCGAATTGATTTCTCAATTGCGATAGACAGGCTCGATTTTTGATTATGTTTTTTATTTTTCTATTTTTTTTTTTTTATTGGTTTGAAACTAGAGGGACTGATTGGATTAAAAGTATAGCTAAAACATTGCTAGTTTCCCAGTGAATCAAATTTTGTTTGCAAATTTCACGCTCGAAAGACAAAAATTTCACCCTTTGCCATCAACGAACGTTTTCTGTATCGGCAATTCATTTACGAAAGCATCGTTTCGAATGAAATGATACAGCACTGGAAATAATCATTCAATTCAACGTGAAATTTTGTCGATTATGATCTTTCTGACATCGTGATATCGTAGAGCAATCATCAATGTACATTGCTGATCTGCTAGATACGTAGTTTCGATCTTTTAGAAGCAAATAAGAAGCTGAGCTTATGCGAATTACTCTGAATTACGTGAATTGTTGAGTGTCTCAGAACTGTCTTGAGAAATTTCTTCGTCTGAAATTCTTTCGTTCTTTTGCACGTCGTTGTATATAGCTTTTATTTTGTTCAGACATTATACTATTATTATACATCGTGTCATATAACACCGAATGTATAAGTTCGTTATAATTATCAGTAAATCATTAAAAGCGGAAGTGCCCTTGGAAAGGGACAGTTAAATTTCGAATTGGATATATGCTTGTAATATTAAATCTGCTTTATCGGATATCAAAGTCACAGTTTCTCTGTTGTACGTTACGTCGAAAATCATGTTGGCAACACGGTTTAAAGTTAATTAAACAGTGTGCCTAAAGTTACATCTAAATCCGACGGTTGTACACTAACTTGGTAATCGATACTAACAAACTATTACAGAATTTTTGCTGTACGTGATGTGTCCAAATTTTCCAACAACGGGGAAACAATAGGGATCTCGAATAAAAAGCGCGCGTCGATAATCGAGATCTAACTAATGATGATGATTCGATCGATTTGAATAATAATTAAATCTTTATAATAATAATTATAATGTAATATATATAATGTATAATAATAATTTTAATAATATATAATAATAATAATTAGAATATTAATAATACTAATAATAATTAGATCTTTTTCCTAAAAAAGAAAAAAAAAAAGAAGAACGAGAACGACGAGATAAAACAACGTACGCATTATTATTTATAATAATAGATTTCACGCGACGACCACGGGAGAAGGAATCGAATTAAAAATGAAGCCGGTTTGAAGGTAATACGCGATTCAAAATTCGCGGTCACGATTTCCATAACGCGGCACTGCGTTGAATTAGCTATATCTGTCTCGCTGGTGACGCGCGCGGGCCGTCGTTTTTATTTTTTTGAAGCAATTAAACCGCAGTAATTCTCGGCCGCGATAGTGTTTCCCGTTACGCGAAACGACACGGGCAAACAATTTCACGAACCGTTTCAATATCGGGTGAAATTTGCCTCCCCGCCATTTCCCGACTGCTTGAAATTCGTCCACATGATATTGTCTGAGTCTGACTGTCTCTCTCTCTCTTTTTTCTTTTTTTTTTTTTTTTATCGAGATGACAAATTTGGCGTCTATTATTCGGCTTCTTGTCTGATCTTGCGTTAATTTTCGACACAGAAATTCAGTGGGATGCTTGTTCACTTTTTGTAAATCTCTTAACCAATGGATTTCCCATAGTGGAACGATCCTAAGCAGTTCTCCCTCAATTTCTGGACTGTTACAAAGACTCTGCGAAGCGGGACGTGATGGTTTTTCTAAATTTTTCGAACAGTTGCAATTCGCCACGTAGACAGCTAAATTATGAGAGAGAAGACAATTGACGAAACAATGTATAATTTTCTATCTCGAATCGATTTTATATATATATATATATATATATATATATATATATATTCTCTCGAACTTTCTTCGAAGAAAGACGCTATCCAATGTCCGACGTAAATAAAAAGCATCAAAACCAGCGAAATCCAAGTGGCAAAGCGAGAGAAAGAGGAACGCGACGACGTTGGGGAGAAAATAAAATTGGGACGCCATTACTCTCTCTTACAATTTTCTTTTAGTGGCGACTAACTTCCCACAGGAAGCACTGCGATCGCGGGCTTTCCTTACTTTCCATTCAAGATAATTCAGCCGGTGTCGGATCCTACACCTGAGACGAACCACTTGCATAAGCTTCGAAATAGACCACAAGACTTTGCGCAACCTTTCACTCTTTCAAAAGAAAGGATCATTCGCGTCAAAATTGCAACTGCACTCTTCACCCCCGAGACGTGAACTTTTTTTTTCATTTCTCTGGTTTCTCATTTTATAGACGGCCAACCATTTATCTTCGTCGTGCCGCTTTAATTACAATAATCGCAACGCGCTCGAGCGAGCGCAATACAAACTCGTAGTCGCAGCATCGAGTCGCACAGGTGATAATTTAATTAGCATATTATGTAATTTTAATCAACGAATAATTTATGCAGACGATCTACCCTTGGAGAATTATACCAAAAAAAAAAAAGATATATATATATATATATGTATATATATATATATATCGCAGTAACGTTGCATGATATATACTGTACGATTTATTATTAATTCACCCCGAAGAAATTACAAATTGTAACCAGAACTTAGGGGGGAAATCTGCAGGGTCACGAAAATATTCTGGAAAAAGCGACACGATGAACGATACTGTAACACGGATTTCGAAATGTTCGAGTAGTATGATTTCCGCGAAAAGGAAGCGCCATTGTCAAGAAGTATAGAAGCGGTCTCTGCGCGCGCGCGCGCGCGCGCGTGTGTGTGTGTGTGTGCGTGTGTGTATGTACTGCGAAGAGAAAAATGCAGAAACAAAAAGCAGCAAGCTAGAAGATTCGCGGCGGAGGAAAGAAAGGACGGGGCAAGATATTCCTGAGTCCTCTTTCTTTCTGCGAGTTCTTTCTTTCCTCTTGAAAAGGAGCATTTGAAGAGCCTATTTTTCGATGCGGTAGACGACCGACTTCGTTCCTATCGGGGCGAATGAAGACGAATGTGCGGATGTAGTAGAAATTAGACAAAAAAGATCAAAGAGGAAATACAAAATGCATTGACTGCTGTGAAAGCTGACTGCACAAAAGCAATGTGCAATAGCGCCGCACCGATTGCGGGGATAAACGCTTGCCGAACGAATATCAAAAGTTAATTAAACAAATATGAAAATGTTCTCTTTTTTTCCTCTCCGAAAAGGATTATACGTAGGTTGACGCATGGCTTTTCCTCTGTTTATTTTTTTTCCCCGGGAAAATACTTTAATCTTTAAATACTTTAATCGTTGAACGTGGCTGTTATAAATTCGTTTAACAAACGAAATACTCTGCCTCTCGTTGTAATATATATATATATATATATATATATACATATATATATATATATATACATCGCGTAAACAATTAAAATTAAACGAAAAATTGCCATTGACAAAAAAGAGAAAAAAAAAATGTTACATTTCCCTTTCGTATTTATAGAGTAGATTTCCTCAAGTTTTTATCTCCAGTATTCTTCTATTACTATGTACACAAAACGATCTTAACGCTAAACGCGCCAACGCATGGTCAAATGGCCGGTTTAAAAATCTGATTTAAAATTCTGCATTCATTGTTTCTTTCTTTGGTTCGATTAAAATTCTCGTTAAAAAAAATGAAAATGTATAATTTTTTCCTCTTGTTATCTAAAAGTTATTTTGCGCGTCGTTTCCTGTATTCTTCTTATAAAAAAATCACTTGACTGGTTATGGTAGGGTATTAAAAAAGAAATAAAGACGACCTTGGAAATTTCGAAACTCCTCAACACAGACAAAAAATTCGTATGCCATGCAGCTTTAAACAATTTGACGCGCAGTTTAAAAGTTGTTTCAAGTGCGCAACTTACGTGAATCACCCTGTATAAAGCGCTGGTACGTTTAGTGTTAATGTTTGGAAGTGCGCATACCTTTTAGTATTAGAATATTTGCCCTGAGCCTCCTCGTATTAAAGATTCGAATCAGTTTTCCTCTTGGCCTCTTGTTTATATTTATAAACAAACTTATAAACCTTTCGAGAAAATGGTCTAGTCTCTTCTCGTATTTTCTTATTGCACGTAGCGAATCGGAGATCCCGTTTTAACGGGACGGGTTAATCGAGCAATTACGATAAATAATAGACAAACTTTCCAGAAGAATGATTCATTACTCCTTGGCTTCCTCGACCCTCGGCCAAACCCACAGTCGTGAAGTTCTATCGTGATTAATAGATTTTGTTCCCGTAAGAAACAAAACGAGCGTGCAGCGTTTCTTCGCGCGAGACGCGATTCTTAATTCCCAGCAACTCCCGCGATGCCAATAACCGTAAAAATCGTCGAAACGATACTTTGTTGCTACTTGGGCCGAGCTGTTCGAAGTTCTGTCGTTGCAATTATTTCGCCGCCGTAAACAAGAAGTTTATCCTTCGCGTATTAAACGCGCGGATAACGAGTTTACGTGTTACGCGTTGGTCGATTGGCGACGAAATTTTTAAGCAGAGCTGGCCAACTGGCGGTCCGCGAGTCCTCTTCTGATCGCTAGCGCTACCCCCTCCACCAAGCAAGAGAGAGATCAGTGCAATGGAGGGGGTAACAATCAGAAAAGTGGGGGCAAGGGGTTCGCCAGTTAGGCCGACTTTGATCTTAAATCTTTGAAAATATGCTATCTTTACATCTGTAAAATTCCTGACAAAAATTACAAATTGATCATTTTGACCGTGTTAATAGTTTTAAACGCCAAGACTCTTTGTTTTGACAAAAGGACCCTGAAAGAAGTATTCTGAGTAAACACTGATCGAAAAATTAATAGTTTCAAAAGCTATAAACGATGTTTTGCTTCGGTTGAAATGCTTGTGAAAAAGTTAGAACACATCCAGGAATCTAAAGAGAGATTCTTGTAATCGGAAAAAGAAGAAATTATGAGCTACTACCAAGACACTAATTACGTACAGTACGATAGTTCTCGAAGCGAAGAAATTGGTTTTTTCAACCGAAACGAAAAAAATCGTATTTATAATTTTGAAACTATTAATTTCTCCATCCATGTTCAACTTTTTGTTTCACATTTCGACGAGTGCTATCCACTCTCAAAGTTATGAATTCTATTTTTCCCATTCAGCCTGTATATTCGAAATCCTGCAATCTGAAGGTTCTTCGAATCATAAATAAGAAAGGGATTCCAAAGAGAAGTGGTGAGGGAGGGAACAAATATTTCTCCTGCGCAAAGAAAGGAAGTATGCTTGTATCTGGAAACGTATCTTCGTCGTTATTGATTTTAGACTTTAGTGACTACGAAATGCTCTTGTTTTAAACAAAACTCGCTACACCATAAAACGCTGACAAGAAACTTCCTACGCGACGTAGGAAAAAAAGAAAAAGAAAAGAAAAAAAAAAAAAGAAAAACCGCTCGCGTTGGATGTTTGGGACGACGATATTCCGCAAAAGTGGGAGAAATGGAACAAACTTTCCTTACTCTAATCCACGCTGATTATTTCATTAAAGTAACGAAGTGGCTACCATCGTTCCGCGCGTCGCTTAACGTCGCGCGGAATCCGTCTATCCATTTTCTTTATTTCTCCTACTTACACCAAGCGACGAATATAATCGCGAACAGACTGTGCCTCGTTTGCAACGCTATCTCCCTTGCCGTTCATCGCGGATTATTTTAATAATCTCATCTCGGGACGTTATCGTTCGCGATGTTGTCCATTCTCGCTTTTCACTTGTCCTCCGAGAAACGAGAAACGAAATATCGTCGATCGTCGAATGCCATGTGGAACTGACCTAACATTCTCAAGAACTTTCTCGAGACGAAAGATTCACGCCTTCAACAGTGTGTTCACGGTGTGTTTCCCAAGTTTGAAACTGGTGAAAAAGTTACGAGAAGACAATCTCGAGACATGATTCACGATCGTGAGACAACCGGCGTTCTAACAATTTGATCACGATATTTATTAATGCTTGACACTCGCTGTTGTAACTCGGTTGTTTTTGAAAAATTTTAAAAAATAATAATATTAAATATATAGAGTGAATGGTTTCACGCAAAGTTTCATTGGTCACGGTTAAACAAAATAATAATTAAAAAATATCTAATCCAGATATTTGTTTAAGAACATTAACATTTAAATTTTTTTTGGAACTAGTCTGCTCCTCTTTTTTTTCATTTTCGACTATAGTGCCCGATGTAAGTCTTTCACAATACACCGTTGAGAAATTAGAAAATTGTGAAAATATATGCGTACAGCGTGCAACAGTATGAAATAAAAATATATAATTTATTAAAAGTACATAAAAATAAAGTTAAATATTTATAATGACGTTTAATGGGTAAAGTAGATTTCCATTTAGCTCCTAGTTCTGTTTATGAAAATTTAAAAACTGCATAAAAGTCCGCAGTCTGCCTATATTTATACAGTAGAGATAATATAGAATATTTTTTACACTGGAGGAAGCAAATTTCTTCCAGCTTCCATTTCTTTTCTGTTCTTTTTTTCGCGTTCATAAAAATACGAAATTGCACGAGAATTTAATTGTAACGATTTTCATTTTCAATCGAATCGAACAGCCAGTTGAAGTGAAGTCGTGGTACCCGTGTGCTAATTCCGAAACTTCGTCCAGCGAATGTCTGGTCTGCGATAATTTCACGTAACCAATCGAAACGCGTCACATAGCAAACACTATCCTAAGCGAGATCTATCCGGATACGCCAAACGAACGATACGTGATCGATCCTATCGGCGAAAAATCGAAAGAGTTCGAGACGTTTTACGCTCGTACGTCGTTCGCAATTCGGACGAGGCTAATTCGTCGTAAGCTGCGCCATCGTGAGCACATCACGCGCTTAATAAATCTTCGCATCGATCACGCGCTACTGTGTGTGTTTAGATTATCGTGGATAATCGTTAGAATCATTCGCCTTTAAATAGACCAACGCTAACAAATAGCTGATCGCTGGGAAATTAACGTGAATTTTTCACCTCGTGTCGGCAACACGTTCCATAATTCCATTATCATCCGGTACAATTGCAACTACGACCCACGGCTACGGATTGAGAATTCATGACAGCGTCATTATCCAAAGACGGGAGGAATATTTGAAAACGTATGTCGATCTATGATTCAAAAGACATACGTAAGTCCCCCCCCCTCCCTTGAGACCGAAGAGAGACACGTTGAATATTCCCTGTGAATAATGAAAATGAATTTTTGCCCTTAACGTGGACGTTTCGCGAGTTATAGTGCGATTGCGTATGATGAAGAGTGACTTATTAATGAAGGACCAGCAAAATTTGAATTCTTTGACCTTGAATTTCAATGTCAAAATTTTTTTTTGCATTGTATTCTACTCATCATGAAGATAAAACTTTTTCAAGGAACGAATAGTTCTTTTGAAAAAAATGGGAAAAAAGTTTCTTGATCATTTAACACTTCGAACGCGTGCGCGCTAACAGCGACTTTATGATTCTGGATGCGTGGATGTTAATTTTCGCGTTATGTTTATATTTTTCGAATAATTGACAGTCTTGTCATTTGATTATTTAGACTGACACTGATGTTACAGCTACGATGAATCAAATGATGAGTGAAACTTAACATCCGTGCCAGATCTAGAACCATAAAGTCGCTGTTAGCACGCACACGTCCGCAGTGTTGAGCGATCAAGAAACTGTTCTTGCCATTTTTCAAGCGAATTATTAAGGTTGCCACTTATGATTCCTTGGAAAAGTTTCTTACCTTCGTGACAAATACAATGAGAAAAAAAAAACACTTTTGACATTGAAGTTCAAGGTCAATGTCAATTTTGCGGCAGATTCTTTGCATCAAATCGAAGGTGTAGAATTCGTTTACGATAGCCACGGAGAAACTTTTCTTTCCACCGTGTTCCAGAGTGAAATGCAATAGATAAAATATAGAACAGATACGGAGTGGTACACCTGTCGAAACAAAATCCTCTGCAACAGAAAACCGATTCGGTTAACGACTCGGCAAGATATTTAAACCCCCTCGAGGGGCTCGACATATTCCCCTGTCGTCAGCTCAATCAAAAAGACTTTATGCGCCCAACAAATTCATCACCTCTCGATAAATGATCCTCAACATTACTCGAAACATTACACACGAACAATATCTACTCGACGGCCGGTCGAAAGAGAATACTCATTTCGCATGCAATAGATACACGTCGATACCCTCTGGAGCGGAGTGGCATCGATTCAGCTCGGATAACGCAACGTTTCAACTTATTCGATACAAAATAATACTTCACTCCGATTCCCCGTCACTCCGCGGCTTCTTCGAGGGGCCAACGCGCATAATAAAAATATGAAAACCGACGCGATCAATACGGCACGGTTGCAAAAGTCTTAGTCCATCTGTAACAATGATCTCGATACAGCAGTGACGAATTATACCTCTACGAAACTTTTCAACACGCAGTGCTTTATATATTACGCGGGAAAACGAAAAGAGAATCCTCGGACGTTCTCTTTATTTCTTTTTTCTTTAATTTTTTTATCACAGGATATGACTCAATCGAAGTCTAAATTAAATTTTAGAAACATATTAAAAACGCAGTGTTTTATATATCAAAAACACAGCGCTTCATATCGCGGGAAAACGAAAAGAGAATCCTTGGATGTTCTCTTTATCATTTTTTTTTTTTTTTTTTTACCACAAGATACGACTCAATCGAAGTCTAAATTAAATTTTAGAAACATATTAATTTTCAGCAAGAATATTCATTTTATTTTAGAAGGTAGAAATTAAATTTAGATTAATCTCAAAGAGACATGTACATACGTACGGTGTCAGTTGATATTTTTCTAAATAAATTGCCAACGATTCTTAGGAGTTCAGACACCTCTCGAGAAGTGACAAAATCGATGGGATTCGCCAGAACGAAGAGGAAAGAATAAAAACGGAAGAAAAGAACAAGAATCCGATAGGTAGAATCCACCGAGATCCTCCGGCGTCGATTCCCCTCCCCTTTCACTCATTCCCATGCAAATGTTCTTCCTATATAAGACTATTCCTTAAGGTCTTGTTAGTCAGAGCCAGTTACTTGATCCTAATTTAATCCTGCACGCACCGGACACGCATTTTGCAAAACAATACTCGTTTGCATTCATCTACGACTACGTTTGTATGCAAATTACGTTGACACCAACGACGGTGTTCAAGATCGGACGCTGTTTTTACGCTTTAATTAAACAAACTGTTTTACCGCTGGTGAAATGTTCGAAAATAATAATGTTAGTCTCTTCCGGGTTCGAGGAATCGTAACTGAACTTTTTAATTAAACAAAAATGTTCGAACGAAAATAATGTTAATTTCTTCCGGGTTCGAGAAATCGTAATTGAACTTTTTAATTAAACAAACCACTAACCGTAAAATATTCGAACGAAAATAATGTTAATTTCTTTCGAGTTCGAGGAATCGTAACTGAACTTTTTAATTAAACAAAAATGTTCGAACGAAAATAATGTTAATTTCTTCCGAGTTCGAGAAATCGTAACTTTTTAATTAAACAAACCACTAACCGTAAAATATTCGAACGAAAATAATGTTAATTTCTTTCGAGTTCGAGGAATCGTAACTGAACTTTTTAATTAAACAAAAATGTTCGAACGAAAATAATGTTAATTTCTTCCGAGTTCGAGAAATCGTAACTTTTTAATTAAACAAACCACTAACCGTAAAATATTCGAACGAAAATAATGTTAATTTCTTTCGAGTTCGAGGAATCGTAACTGAACTTTTTAATTAAACAAAAATGTTCGAACGAAAATAATGTTAATTTCTTCCGAGTTCGAGAAATCGTAACTTTTTAATTAAACAAACCACTAACCGTAAAATATTCGAACGAAAATAATGTTAATTTCTTTCGAGTTCGAGGAATCGTAACTGAACTTTTTAATTAAACAAAAATGTTCGAACGAAAATAATGTTAATTTCTTTCGAGTTCGAGCAATCATAATTGAACGTTTTAATTAAACAAACCACTAACTGCAAAATGTTCGAACGAAAATAATGTTAATTTCTTTCGGGTTCGAGAAATCGTAATTGAACTTTCATTAATCGACGTTCCGATGATCAAGCAATTATTCCACCGTAATAATATTTGCGCCAATACTTTCTCGTTCTTCCGATTGCGAGTCCTTTGTTGGAGCCGCGGCATTATTTATTGTTACATAATCGGAGCATTGTACGCGTCAATAGCAGTGAAAGTGTTGCAAAGATCGTTGCTGATGGCTAGTTATCATTACCGACGACAATATGAGGGTTACTGTTAACGTGCGTACCGATTTAAATGAATCAGAAATTCAATTGAACAAATGATCTAAGATAAACTAGTTTATTCTTCTGTGCATGTGGAATACTAAATACAACATGAAACGCAGAAATAATTTCTTTTTTTTTTCTTCTACGTATTTATATTGTAGAGCTCGTGTTATTGTTTTCCCGACTGACAGAAAAAATTTTTACACGAAAGGGGAATCGATGGGAAATGATGAAATATCGTTTTAAATTTTAATTTCACAGAAGCTTCTGAAAGAGTTTCCACTTAAAACGATTTATACGATTTAAGTCATAAAATAGACGAGCTATTTTCCATTGAAAGTGGATTTGCGCCGAACAAATATATTTTTCTCATTAAAACCTTCAGTCTATGGAATTACAATATATTCAGTCATAATAATTTAGTCGTAATAATGTTCGACTAAACTGTTCCCCCATCGACTGACCAAGGATAGTTTCATGGCGTGAATTATTTCTAACGATGAGGCGAACTCGGACCGATTGGCTTTTGTAACTCCAACGACAAATATCTAGACAGCAGTTAACGTATTAGCAGCTCGTCGTATTCCAGTGTACGCTGCAATTACAAACGAGCAAATTCAAATTACGAAAAATCACACAGACATCACACGTCCCCATTTATTACAGCCAAATATTATAAATCACTCGCGAAAGATTTAACTCGAGAGCGCTCGCCGTTTTCACTAATGGCGAGCACGTAACCAGCAGGTACGCTCTAATCCCGCCGAGAAGAAAAAAAAAAAGAAATTCCTCCCAGTTCGACGAATATCGGCAAATATGCCCGCCCGTCGTTCGTACGGTGGCGAACGATCGAAAATTGAAACATTTTTCTCGATTACTTCGTCTCGTTTCCCGTCTATTTTTCCAGCCACGGGTTCTCGTTGCGCGCCGCTTAAACTTCCCGCCCCGTCGGTGAGAAACAGGCCGGTCATTGTGTTAGGCACAATGAAAAGTTCCATTATTGTTGGCAAAGGATCCGGTAACCGGGGGGAGGAAGGGAGGCTTACAAGCGTGCAACGAAACAAATTTACGAGAAATAGTAAATTCCCCTCTTTCTTTTCCTTTTTTCCTTTTTCTTTTTTTTTTTTTTTTCGCCTTTACCCTCGAGCAACACCTCGAGCAAGGAAATTCCGCTTATTCGCGCGCGTCGTCAATTTTTACTGGATACCGTGACGCCGTTTCTCGGACGACGTATCGCGCGTGATTATTTCCTTTTTTTTTCTTTTTTTCTTTTATGCCAAGATTGCATTACGAGAGCCACTTTTCAAAGTGAAAGAACAGTATCAATCTGGTTCAAAGGGAGAGGGTGGGAGGGTGTAAAATGTTATAATTGAAAAGTAATTGTTCCGCGTACTTCTGACGTCGAAGCAGAAAAAACACGCGACCCCGGCTTTTTCGGTTGTTCAATGCGCTGTTTGACAGCGTCCGTTGCGAGCTTCCTTTTTCTCATCTTTTTTTTTTTTTTTTTTAATTTTTTACGTTTGAAATAATATTAATCTGGTTCGAAGGGAGAACAAAACTGGGAGAGATAGAAAGAAATGTGTTCTTCCAAACACAAAGAAGGTTGAGCGATATACCAAGAAATACAGACCGTAATAAAATCGCGGCGATGTTCAGAGGGAACGACGTAAAATAATTACCTTTAAGTCGTCGAGATTTCTTACCCGCGAGTTTTCCGTGCGCCGGGAAACAAAATATATATATTTTTCGGAGCTTTTCAGAGGACTGGAGAATAAGACGTGAAATTTGTGAAATGCGCGTGTTATGTGTTCGAGGTTTTTCCCTGGCAGCGAAACGATTGCTTGTAATAATAAACTTGAAATAATATTGTGTGCAGCAGCGTGCGCTGCTTGAAAGATACATGGATTTTATTTTTGGAAAAATTCTCCGAGAGTTCGTCTAACGCAAATCAAACTTGACCCAATTTACGTGGGTGCTTTCTAATGAAAGCACTTTTGTGCCATCGTGAAACGTATCAATTCCGATACAGTGGTGAATTAAACATCGCCGAATATTCGCCGAACGCTCGCAAACACTCGCGGGAAGGCGAAGCTTGTTATCAAATGAAATTGAAAAATCATCGAGGCGAGGAAAACGATTTTTCCGGTGGAAATAGGACTTCAATCTCATGGGCTGAGCAAGTCTAATGCATAATTATGGGTTCGTCTCGTTGATGTATGTTTCAATTGATTTATTCACCGGAACTGTACGCGGACACGGATCACGTAAATTCATTATGTATTATTCACGTTGTTTGCTAATGAGAAACGCGCGTTAAGTGTATTCGATGTCGTTTGTTTCAGCCGTGCTAATTTGCGAAGAAGAATAGCACGACGTTACAATTACTAAGATTTTCTATCTTTACCTTCATCCTCATAGGAATGTAAAATGACGTTGTTCCTCGTTGAAAATTTTCTAGCTGGAAATCGATGTCGAGCTTTCATCGAGTACGCTTGTATTTGAAAGTGTATTGCCGAAATTATTCGTAAATATAGCGTCCAAAACTGAGAGCAATTTCACTTTCATTTTCAGAGGACTTGAACATAAACGTATGAAAAGAATTTTAAACAATCGATGTCTCTGCTAGATTGATTATTTAAGGATAAGATATATTTTAACACTGATGAACCTACCAAGATACGAGACGCGAACAAAATGACCATTGACCGTGAGATAAATTCGCAAAGATTGTGCAAACGCGGCACTTTTCAACAAATGATATATAAACGAAACAGCTGTACAAACAAGAGAACGCTCGAAAAGTATCTATCAGTATCGTCGTCTGTTATTTTTGAAAAAACTTTCACGAAAAAGTTTATTCTCGTTCAAACAAGAGACACTCGTTCGCTCGATTTTTTCGCTGCCTCGTGCGAATAACTGAACGAAATAAAATTTAAGACAGTACAAATGCTACACGAGTAGAAAACGCCTTTCTCGAGTGAAGCATCACCAGTAGGAAACATTAAAGAAAATGACTTAACAGCGAATATCAGGAGCAATCTTCCGTCTTAATTCCCCCCGAAGTTGGAACAATTACACCGGGCGGGAGTTCTCGTAAAACGCGAGATTTAATTACTCACGAGCACGGCGAGTAATTAACAAACGCGATATTATAACGCGGGATTAACAAGTCGAGCCGTGGAAATCGACCGTGGAATCGATGCCTTTGAAACGAGACGTTGAAACGCATCAAGCGTTTTCAGCGCAGCAAGCGTCTTCGTGCTTTAATAAAATTAAAACGAGACCGTCTTATCAGATCACGACGGTTGCGTTTGCTCCGATTCGCCGTGAAGAAGCTCTCTCCACGGTGTAAATGAGTTTACGGACAGATTTCTCGATGACCATTTACTCTAATCGAGCACGAGCCTCCCTCGCTCTCCCGCCCGTGTTCTTGCCCATGTTCGGTTTAAACGCGACCTTTAGATTGCGACCACGGCTAAGACGAGCGGTTTACGAGGGCACCCTCGGTATTTAGTATAGAGAGGATGTAAAACATGGATGACAAATCCCATCGGTTCGCCGATGGCGAATTACGCACCGCAGATATTACGGTGACGGTCGTGACTAATGCCCAGTCGAATAATTAATCCCATTCTTTAGCGACGTCGAGCGAGATCGCGTTCTACGCTTCGTGCTTGTATCTTGGACAAAACGATGGCTTTCTTCGGGATTTTTTAACTGAAAATTTTATCACGAAGGAGACCACCTCTCGGATACAATTTCAATTTCAGATGAAAGATAAATGAGAACTGATCCTGCTTTTCGTGCCCTTCTACTTTGTCGCGAAGAAGTATTTCACGATATACTTTTTTTCTTTTTTTTTTTTAACTCTTTAAGAGTTTCTGTTTGTAATTAAAACTATTAGATCGTCGGTTATTAAATCGTGTCGTTCGTTATTCGTTTAGTGCGCGAACATCTGCGCACGATTGTTCTTTAATAAACGGTGCTGCTACAATGAGAAATGCTAATCAATTTAGACGCCGAATGGAAGAAAATAAAATAGCAAGATTCGCGTTAAAAGTAAAATAATTTCAACTTTCGCCGTGACGAATGCTTACACAAACTCTTGTTGTTTTTTTCTTACTTCTTCTTCTTTCTCATTTGTCGAAACGAAAAGCGATAAAATGGTCAGCGGTTCGTGCAATGGAAACGAAAATCACGTGAAACTCACGTAAAGCGTGATTGTCGGATTCGAATAATTATTCCGTAATGAAAGAATATATATATATATATATATATATATATATATATGTGTGTGTATATATATATATATATATATATATCCATTCCTTTTCGAAAAATTCGCAAACACGATCTGAAAGGTGTGAAAATGAAAAGTGTCTGGTTTAATCGGGCGCGGGTGAAAATTTTTCACGTACATTCGAATTGTTTCATCAACGCGCGAATAATTAATATCGAAGGATCGTCTGATATTTCATTAAAACGAAAATAACTTGAAATAGAGAAGTGGAAAGAAAAAAAAAAGGAGTTATATGTTATGCGCGTTCAAAGTTACTACGTTCGCTTTACGTAATGTGAATCCCGCCATGTAACGCGAGGATTTTATGCACATCTACTTCGAAAGGCCGTGAGAAAGAGGTTAATCTATCCGAAGGAAATTTTACTCGCTGAAATAAAATTAATAATACAGATAATAGGTGGATTGAATCTATTATTATACGTGTATGTTAGACATTCTTGCGTTCTGAGTTTCGGTCTAGTCTGTATTTCTTTTGAAGCCTTTTCACTATTTCCCTTTAATATTCAAGGTTCGAGATTACATCGAGCGATTGATCGTGTCTATTAAAAAAAAAAAAAAAAAATACAATAAATCGGCTTTTTTTCAGAAATAAAATATCCAGCATACACCTTGCTTTGCACGTCCAGCGAGAAAGATTTGAAAATAGTGAATTTTTCTATAAAAATATATTTTTTTGCGAAAATCAAGATTCCATTTTATCCGTAATTTGTGTTATATATGTAGTTTTCAAGGACTGATTATTTCCTTATTTTACGTGTAATTCTCTATGATTTTCTCTCTTGGCAAAAAAAAAAAATGAAAGATGAAAAATATTTTTTCCGATCGATGAACACAGCGTTTAAAATACAGCGTTGAAATATTCAAGAGAGAAGCGATTGTTGCAAAGTAAATGGCGCAGTACAAAACTATTTATCCACAATGATAACACATTTACGGATTTTTAAATTTCACTAACAATTACGCGCAAAGGCCCACGATAAAATAAATTGCCATTTAAATGCGAAAACTAAACGAAAAGTAAACAGCTTGAATCCGTTGTTTGACGCCAAATTCCCGATTTAAATTAGTTATTTGGGAACAATCATAACTGAAATATTGTCACCCATTAAATGAAACGATGACTAGATTTCGTTTCATTTAACGCATGTATTTGCATCACAGGTTAATCATTTTATCGTCATGTGATGTGAACAAGTTATAACTTTCGTAAAACATTTTTTCTCGGTGACAGAGAAGTATAACAGCAATGCCAATTTTTCGTTATTATTTCCATGTTTTTTTCATGAACAATTTTTAAATTCCCCTCCTCCCCCCCCCCCGTATAGCACGATGATTTATCTCTGTGATGTTGCGAGAATATAAATTTCGCGGATAATATCGTCCTCCTTATGTCAAATCCACGAACGTGTAAACTTTTTGTCTCTGTTTTTCAATTTTTAAAGAAGCGAATCGAGTGATCTTTCTCTATTCATTTAATTTATATCAAAAAGATCTGCTAATTTTGAGTCACACGATAAACCTGACGCTAAAGAATGAAGACTCTCCTTGTCCATGGTTTTATTCAGCCTCCTTTTGCGCAAAAATTTGTACAAAACTAATTCTCCTTTTGACATTTTTCGCTTATGAAATATTCAATTCTTTGATTATCATTGTTGATCATTGTTGATCAGAACAAACAGCAAAAGAAAATTTAAGGAAAATTATTACGAAAATCTACATCTACAAGTAAAAGTCTAAAAGTTAAATTAAATTCACCCTTCGAAAACTAATCTAATTTCTTTGCCTGCGCAAACATCTGTTTGTGAAGATCCTAATAAAACAAACGGAAGAAATGAATTATTTATGTGCTTTCCTTTGCTGATGTTACACTGGTGTTACCCGAAACAAACTTAAACATCGAAAAATTAATAAAATTCAACAATCATCGGTTCCTTCGTATTCGTCTCTTTCTCTTTAATCATTCCCAATGATCCATACGACAATTATTTACATTCCATTTGATTTACATTATTCATAATTTTTTTTTATGATTGAATTTTAGCAAAGAAATTTAATTTAAAGCAATTTGAATTATTTTCTCTTTGAGAATTTATGACAATTGATCGCGGTATCTTATAATTCGCAACACTAAAGCAAACTAAAGCGATCAGCGCAGCTCTAACTACCGAAACCAGTATTACCACAACAATAATTCACGACGCAAAATTCGCAACTCTAGATGTAATTAATTTCTCGAAACGCTGCTTGAATCGCGATTTGACCGATACGATGATAGACTGGCATACACATCGGCCGAGAAAAGAAAAAAGAAAAATACTACAACATGTACTACGTGTACCAAAAGCGAGCATAGTGACAAAGTAGTAACGAGAATAACTTCCCATGTTCTGGATAGTCTAGAAGATGGAAAGCCATTAAGTAGTTGCCCTCTTCTACGGCAATTTGCCGGGCCTCTTCGGCTTATAGCCTCTTCTTTCTTCGGCGGTCCGCCGGCTGGAAACTTAAAAGTCTAGGCTCGTTTCGTTTCGCGACCTACTCGCGACCGGAAAGCGCGAAATTCGATAAACCGCTGGATAAATAATCAGAGACGAGCAGATAAAATCCTTCGCTCATGTCAGATTCGCCGTCGATTTTTCAAATTGGATTTCCTAAAACAGATTGGACACGCGAGAAGAGATTGTGCCAACCTGCCCGGCCCTACCTACTTATAATTGTGAAACACATATATGAAAATAAGCTACCTATCCTATCCAGCCGCCCTATATTTAAAAAATGTGACAGAGGACAGGCATGCCAACACACATACTCCACGGTTCTCACGCAAACCTACACTAGGTCCTCCGACACCCGAGTTTCGCATTCAACTTTCACACTCTAATTTACGTACCATTTTCCTGGAAATCAACTGACGATGGCTAATGACCATTGCGTAAATGCGATGAAAATACGTATATATATTCAATTTTAATTGAATATTCACGATTGCGTTGTATAAATATTCATAATCGTGTGTATATATAATCTTTGGAGAGATAATATAATAAGAAATATACCACGATCGTATCGACAGCAAATTTGTTAAATTTATTAATCAAAATTATGTTCGTTGAAATAGTAGCGGAAACGACGCAATTCTATACTGTGTAGAAAATACGTCGTGCACGATACACTAACGCGTCGTCAATTGCTAAAAAACTATTAGACTTGCAAACTATAGTCATCATGCCCATTGGCTTTTCCCCACTCAGGTAGCACCTGAGTATGTGAGTGAGATTCAGACAATGAACATGGAAAGAATTAAACCTGAAAATCCTGAACTAAAAAAGAAATTAATATATTTGTTTCAATTGTATCTAGCGGACTAATGCTCCATTTTCTGATTTTATTTCAATTTTTGATGATTCTGTTTTATAATTCAACTTAATAAGGAGATATATTTATTAGAAAAGAGGATGCGAATCAATGAAAATAATACAAAACTCGATGAGTAAAAATATCCTCAGGCGATTCCTTTATCAAAACACATGTTTGAGAGCACAAGATAATAATAAAAACTGTTGTTTTGATTCTGAAATCTGCTTATTGAGACGTGTCTTCTTGCACGTGAAAAATAAATTCTTGGATGAATGAAAATTGAACTTTAACACCTCCAAATTACATGTCTCAAATTCCATTTAAATTAATTACATGCAACTAATAAAATACTTCCGTGTTATTGTAAATGTCTATTGTCGTTAGCATTAAAATATTATATCAATATTATATTCATTAACGTATCGTTATTAACATTTAACAACGCGATGTGCAAGAAAACCTGTCCTGAACTAATAAATTAAACACAAACAAAAGAGTATTACTATTCACGGGCATAATAAATACCCGCGGTCACTATGCTCGTCAAGAATTCTACATAATACAACCAGCCATCCGTGTCGATTCGGACCTTTCATCCTACGACATGATTGAGTGACCAGAGGAACAAAAATACATGCGACTCACGATCAGATGCAAAAAACGTTGTCACCAATGTAATTACGGTCTAAAGAAAGTCATGGTGAAGCCTGTCGTCAAATAGGAATCATCGAATTGCGTGGAAAACACGAGGGCTGGAAAAAATATATAACAAAGCATAAATTGTAATTTACTCTTAACGACAGTGTTGCTTATTTGAAAAGTTTGAGTAATAAAAGATACGTACATTCTTGGCTTTTGACAGAAGCAGAAAGAAGAGAGAAGATCGAAAAACCTAAGGAAATAGATTGACGATAGCGTTCCGTCCTGAAAAAATTTGCTATTATTAAAATAAATCAAATGTTACGATATCTGCATGAAAATCTCTTAGATTTATCATTAATTACCAGGATGTGCTTTTGAATTTTCTTCTGATTGATGATGATTTAATTTTGATGATGTCACTCTAATGTTCCAAAGTTCCCTTCGTAGTCAATCAATAATCTATATAAAGGAAAACCAAAACTTTTAAATATTGTATAAAAAAAAATAAATATTGTTAAAAGAAAATTGTACATACGTTAAGTAAATGAAATTAATAATAGCATTGTAGAATTTGAAAAAAACGAAAAATAAAAATATTATGCAGTTATTAAATGTTGGGCGAAGTATAATAATAATATAATAATAATATATAATAATATCCCACGCTGCATTCATATCGCAAATTAACTTGGTGGGATGAGAATTTGAACTGATCTCCTCAATAACCAAAACTTTGATTATGAGCATATGTATATATATACATTTGTACATTAATATCTATGTATTGTAGTATTTGAAACAAATTAAAAAATACACACACAAACTAATTGGTACATATTCAAATTTCATCACATGAAAATATATACATACATATATTCACTTCTAACTATTAGACTATATTAAATATATGTATATAATAACTCTTTCAAATAATGTAAATGTATCAAACAAATCTAAAACAAATCTCAATCAAGAACAATTAATTTGCAGTATTTACCAAACAATTTCGAAAGAATACTTCTTCTTGCTTCCCGCATAAATGCTACTTCTAACGGTCAGTTACATCTCAACGTTATAAATCGATCAGGAAATGTCGATTACAATGGAATATATCGCGATATGTAGTTGCATAATTTTACCGCTTCATTGGCGCTGTAATCTTTGCCCAAGTTAAGATCATTGCGCGCGCATTTCAAAGATGAAACATAAAAAAAGTTCCTTCCTCTAATTCATCTTATCTTATTTTAAAATTTGTTTTAACAAAGTCTCTGTACTTTTATTTTTTAAACTTGATTTAAGCGAAATAGATATGTCTCGACTTTTTGCATTTATTAAATCGCAGAGGATAGATGGGATAAGGGATAAATAAAATTTATTGTTTACAGCGTGCAACAGTTTACTGTTTATTACGATCGATTTTCATAAAAAGACTTTTCCTAATAATCTAACAATTAACATAGAAATTCACATGTGCAAAACTTTAAGTCTAAGTTAAATCTTTATCTAACTTATTCAAAATATGTTTCACACTGTATTGATAGATAGCGGTATTGATTTTCTTCAGTTTGTCAATTTCTTCCTTCATTTCGAGAAGCTTTCTGGCAGTCAGATCCTCCAATCCGGTCATATCGACATTTTTCTCCGTGAACGAGTCAAAATTTGGAACGTCAGTGGTATTTCGATCCCTTGAAATCACTTCGATGGAACTCTCTTTTCCAGTATCATCTGATATCCTCTGTAGGTTACACAGCCGCAAACGTGGTTTAAGGTCGGTGTGTGGCCGAAAATTGTCGTAGTATTTGGCGAAGAATACTGCGGTGATTGGCCCTTTGTGATCGATTGTACGAAGAATTTGATGACTGGCTATGTCCCAAACGTGAACTTCACCGCTAGTCGAGCCTGACACCAGGTATCGACAATCTATCGATATCGACAATGCCACCACGCTCGATTTGTGCCCATGGAAAACTATCACGCCCTCCGAATTTCCGTCGTTCCGTACCTGCACATGATGCTCTATTCCACGTGGCGGCTCGTGTAAATTGAATCGGTATATGTCACCGATGGTGCAGCCCACGAATAAATCACTTTCGCGTGTGTTCATGGAAACGGAACTGAGCGGCACGTCGAACACAAGGGTGAGCAATAGCAGTCCGGAGCCTGGGTCGTAAACGTTGCATGTTCGATCGAGAGATACAGAGCACAGTCTTCCTTTCGCGCCGGCATGCCCGAATTGTAGATCCTTTACTGGCAAAGAGTGATGAGAGAAGGCGTGCAATGGCGTAGGATGCTCATCGTTCAATACGCGATACAACGACCATATAAAAACCAATCCGTCCTCGGCGCCGCTGGCGAAAATGGAGCTGTCTTTGCTAAACGACAAACAGCTCACGGTTTGGTAATGTTGCGACAGATTCTTTAACAAACGTCCGTTGCACAACTGCCAGAGAAATAGCTTTTCGGAAATGGCGGCGACAATGTAGGCGCCATTGGGCGTGCAGCTCAAGGCAGTGACTTTTCCCGGCGTTGTCAATCGAAGGTTAGACACGGGAGTATGATTGTTTAAAGGCCAAACGTATATACGCGGCTTCGTTAGATCCGCACCTACTACATAACTGTCACTTAAGAGTTGAAGACTTCTGTGACTGAGAGCACCAGCATATTTGTAGGTCGATAAAATAGAACCTGTTCGGTGATCCCACACGGCCGCGCTCCAATGTTCACTGCTACTGTCACTAGTTAAAATCACTTCCCTCGTATCGGCAATTCGCGACATTCTTATCAGGATTTTGCTACATTTAGAAACCAATTGTAGTTATTTCGAGTCTTAACATGATCCTTTAATACAAATCTTCCATTCTGACATAGTATCTTCTTGAAACAAGGTTTGAATTTCCCGTAAACACGTGCGTTATATTAGGTTAGTTTCCTACCATAGAGTATGACGTTATTAGAACTGCCCATCGATGCGTAATTTAGATGTTAAAGAAATGATCCTATTGGACACTAACCTTCCAATCATTCAATCATAAAGTTTCTTATTTAAATAATTATAATCACCAAATTATTTCTTTGAAGAAATATTTTCTTTCGTGTATTTTTCTTTTGTTTTTTATAGGAGAAATAACCCATATATGCAACAGAATTGTAGTCAATGATTGTATATAACATTATATATATCAAAATTATTTGATATATTTTGTTACAAAAAATAAAGAACAATAAACTGTTGACAAAATTATGTTATTTTACTTATCAATATCTTATTTCTTGATCATTTCTCGTTCAACTATTGAAGATGTATTACATCATAAGAAGATGTAACAACGTTGTTGATTCATGTTTCCAAACATTGAGTGAACTAAGCACAAGTTCTTTCACTGACCTTGGTAGCAGTTGTATGACATAATTTTAATTTTTAGGAATCAAATTAACGCGGCGGTTTATCTATATAGTCTTATTTCGAAATTTAGTTCTGTTACATTACTGGTTTTGGATGTACAATTCTACCTGACAATAAACCTTGGAAGGAGCTAGATTGTGAAGTAACATTTGTTTCAATTTTCTCATGGGCTTTATCGATGATGAATTACAAGAAGTATCAAAACTTTGTCAAAATGTCGTTGATGGTAGTCGTCTTGTTTCCTGTGTTTGCACCATGGTGCGAGTGGAAATAACGTAAGTTCAATAGTGATTGTGATAACTGAAAACTAATTCTAGATAATGTTTTATATTTCTTAATTAATTCAACTATTTACAAAAATTGTAGGAAAACAAGGTGCAAAACTATTATCGTATGCATTCAGTTCTCAAAAGACTATCCTTGTACTCCACTCTTAATTGAATTGAAAAGCAAAACTTTGTCTGTGAAATTACTTGATGGTTTAACAGAAGTTTGTGAAAAGGAATGCAAGAACCTGTTAGGGAAAGGACAGGTAATCTATCAAGTGTAATGCTTTCTTATTTATGAATTTACTAAATGAATTTTAATTCCATAGGTGCTACCAATATTGAAGTTTATTCGTAATTTCATGGATGAAAATCCATTGATTTGTTGTTATGATGAAATCTCAGCTATAAAAAAGATTTTGGAGCATGACGATGAATTAAAATTGAAACAGAAGCATTCTTGTATCAATTTGAAGATTAAAAAAGGATTATATTATTTCAAAGCTAAAATTGAGGTACCAGATAACTATCCAGTTGATTGTGTAAAGTATGTATCAATGATGATTCGAAAAATAATCAAAAAGTTTGTGTTTCTTATTAATAATTGTTTTATGCGTAGGTTGGAAGATGCAGATACAAATTTTCCACCACTATTTGCACGTTATTTCATAGGCCAAGGAAAAGAATTAGGTAGACAGTGTGTAGAACCGCCACTGAACCTGAAGAAAAAATCACAATCTCCTTTTGTTCCTTCACCGTCCTTGAAAGTTGTTATTTCTTTCCTCATAAAGTATGTTTATTGATCAATGTTTAGAATTTATCCAATGTCGTTACTATTGTCAGCTAATGTTTTTTCTTTGTTGTTTAGTTCTGTAAAGACTTTACCACAAGAGCATTGTCAGTCATGCAGACAAACATGTCTGCCATCCAATCCAGAAAATGCAGAGACCAACGAAACTGCAGATATGCATGTAGAAAGACTTTACTGTGGACATTTGTTTCACCTACGGTGTCTTGTGACATTCATGAAGACTCCTCCATTCCATGGTAATTTCCAGCAGTTGCAGTTTCACATTAATCTCATGAGTTATGAATATCTCTTATGAATATCTCTCTTACAGGGGGTAAAAAATGTCCAACATGTGGACAACCTATCTATCATGAAAAATGGGGCATGAGCGATAAGCTTGCAGAAGAACGTTGGGCTCATCAACAAGCTCGAGCAAGAGAACTAGCAGAGGTAGAAGATTTCTTGACATGAAATCTATCAATTTTATTTAAATCATATCTCGACAAATGACGTCATTTGTTTACGGAACAATGCAATATCGTGAACAAATTATTGTTATGGACAATTAAAAAAAAAAAAGAAACGACTCAGAAGAGAGGACAAGAAATTTTAAAAATAACATTATAATCACACGTTTTGACGTATTCACGTACTCATGATGAGTGTATATAGGCCAGTTAAGAGAAGGTATTTTTAATACCCTGAAGTTTATTATTATAATATATATAAAACGGTTTATATTTATATCGCACTTTATAATAACGATTTGCTTAATATGGTGCTAATATTTCGGATTACCCAGTTACTTTTTTATTGAATAAATATAAAATTTCGTCATTGAATTTTGTATCTAATTGAGATTTAATAATTTTTTTATAAATCCGTAAATTTATAAATTTAGATATTTAATCATTTTTCTATTGCTTATCTAAATTTATACTTCGAAATAGCTACGAAATTTGTATATTATTTGGTTATTATACCGATATCAAACGTCACGTTGGTTAAATATTTATATCTAATTAAAATATTTGAAGAAAAAAAAAACGGTTGAAAAAAGTGTTGATATATTTATCGTATGTTGAAGTACTTACCAGTTTGGTTGCCAAGTGCCTTTCTGTGTTTTACCATTGTAACGAGAATACTGGATGTTATGTGTTGTGAAATCCAATTTAATACCTTGACGTTAAAATCAGATTGAATTGAATCGCACTACTAGAGGAAGAGAAATTTTAATGTTAAAAATTGATTCGTTAACAATTAATAACAAAATTCAACCGTTAAAAAACTTTCAATTCTCACCGTGAAAGAAAAATGGGCGCGACATTTAACATGTACTGATCACAGCGCCACTCACATCGTGCGAAATCAATCGATAAAGTATCGATACGTTTAGTTTTAAAAAAAATTGAGATTGGCTACTGTTTATCATATAATAAAAGGTAAAGAAAAAAAAAATCAATTTTTGATAATAATATTAAACAGATATAAAATATATTCTTCCTTAATCGAATTGTTTCTACAATGGAATGTACTTACAAATTTTTTATTTGCGACTGTAATAATAAATATTTATGGACGAACGAATTTTATGTGAATTTTATTACAAATGAAGAATGTTTTTTACGTTAAACGAAAACAAAATTATACGAAGAATAATATTCACGTTGGTTTCGATGGTGTTCCGAGTGAATGTAAATTTTTCGATAATCGATCATCGATAATCGAGAAATGATTTCATGGCGGAATTGGCGGGATTGGCGGTTCGTGGCGGAACAAAATGTACAAGACGTTTAACGTATGTATAGACCGGCTATATGTATACTTATTGCTTTATATGTTTGTGACCGTGGTTGTGACATATTGATCCTCGGTACCGACTACGGCGATCCTCTATTTATCTCGGTCTCGCGCTGGCTTTCACGACGCAGTTTGTGTTGAACATATTTTTATTTGTTCTGTAGTTTGTCTTTCTGTCGTCTAGTATTCTTTTTATGTACATGTACATGTCAGCCTGCTACGACGCAGATGACAGTGTGTTTTAGGTGGAGCCCGTAGAAAAATAGAAAGGTAAACGTTTACGACTGAATTGGTTATGATAACCTAATTTCAAAATCATTTTATTTTCCGTTGTTAAACTACTTGATCGAAGTTCGTTGATTTTCAGCCGAAGCGAAACTTCGAGTTTCATAATTTCAAGCACAACATTAATTCCTATTTTAATTACTTAACGCACATGGGATTTCCCATAAGATGTACACAAGAACTTACATTTGAATGCAAAAATTAATATTTAAAAATAGGATGGACAAGCTGCATGTTCATGGGGAAATTTTGGTAACTAAAATAACGATATTATCGACTGTTTTAAATAAAGGCATTCCTTCTCCAATGTTGTTCAATAATTTCTTATACTGAGAATCATTTCAGGAACCAAGAAATATCGGAAGACAATATTAATCTAAGAGTTTTTCATTCAGGAAGAGTATACCAGTTATATTTAACTTGGTCACCTGCTCGATGTAATTGCTTTAACATGATTGGCAAGGTTTTTCGCGTAGATACACGTACTTGGTTCTGGCAGACAGCCTGTCAGACTAATTCCCAGTTATCGATTCCACGCATACGTGGAAACGCACCGTTGTGTTGCATTCATAGGGTGGGTGAACTGTGTCTTTTTTACACGCCGCTTCACCCAAAATATATATTACAAGAAATAATTATTAAAGTTAAAATTCTGCATTCTACTAACTTTATATGCTTGCTATAAACACTTCTCGAAATAAATGTTGCTGATTATTCCTTCTAAATGCACCTGTTATTACAAATAATTGGGTAAATAATTTCAAATTATAATATTTAAAATGTAGTTATGATACGAGTCAACGGCCATCTTGCACAATTGACATTGACTTCCTTTTTATCAATTTTTTTATTCTCATTAGTTGTGTTATATTCAACTAAATGAACTTTTAATCTTCTCTACGCAACATTCAAATATCGATTTAAATAAATATCGACGTCTCGTGTTATAACAGTACGTTATAACAGTCATTTTTATAAATTGCAATTTATAAAACTTTATTAATTATATCAGCCTCGTGCAGCCTTGTACAAGAAGACCCAGAAAATGATTCAAGTCGGGAATAAATTTCCAAATTTCAAATCTCGTTTGAAACTCAACCAATTTTTCATCAATTTTCATTTATGAAATAAGTCCAATAATTTTTCTGAATATTTTTTCAATCTGTAAATCCACGACGTTGATAACTTATACCTCTCTAAATAGGTTATATCGTAACACGTCTAGGTGGATGGAATTTGACCCGTTTTTGGAACTCTCGTGGATGGAACAGTTTTAAGCAACAGTACAGTCATCCTTGATAGCGCGTTCCTTTCACGGCCATCGAAGAATTCGCGATTCCGGTGTCGCGGCCAAATTTTCGGGGATCGTCCTTGTACACCGACGGCGATCTACCCCCCGGCTATGCATGTACCAGGGTCGTATTATACACACGATACACCTATAATTGCACGTAGGGCAGCTTCGTCGTAACGCTTCGTGGATCGATAGTTGGGAAATGGCCGGAAGCCAAGTCCGACGACGTCGTTTCGAGTTTTGCCGTTGTCACCGTATGGGACCTAACCCCTTTCTTCAATGTCCCACTTGTATCAGCCACCCCCAACGCGGAGCCCCTTCTTGCTCCCTTCTCGTTTCTCTCCTAAGCGAGGAAGCTTCGTTTCCTTCAAGATGCATGGACGTGGTCAGTATACAACGCTATTCATGGACTACGTGGACACATTGATCGACTTGTTTTAATAACATACGAGTTATTAATAGAATTCATGAATAAGTGAGAAATTAGCAAAGCAGACGTTAATATTAATGATATTTAAAAAGATTGGAATTTCACAAATTTAAATTTCTCGAAGGTTCACTCTCAAATATTAAATCCCCCAAGCTTGGAATTCTCTCATTTTCTACTGTCTAAGAATTTCAAATTTCTAACTTTTTATTTGTCATTTAAGTTTAATCACGAAATATTTTTTTTTGAGATATGTTGTAAGAAATATTAACGATACAATAAGGCTATTACATACTTCTTTTTTTATCCTGTTATTCTTTTGATGAATTTAACTGGTATATGAGCAATTATGACGGTCGGACGCGGGCTTAAGAGCAGCAGTTTTTTCACCTGCTCCCTCGAGAGTTTTCGTTGTTTGTCTTCATTTATGCGTTCAATCATCGACGTTCGAATCGCGATTCGGGTTGTGGAATAAGTGCAACGCGGGGTGCCGTTTACCCCAGTTTCTTTAAATCCTCAAGGGTAGCAGCGAGGAAAACAGCCTCCGATGAAATAGCGATATTGAAATGCTATGTTTAACCAGTAGAGTGCATTGCAGAATAATGAAACGCGTTGTTTCTTTTTCTTCTCGTCTCATTTATTTACTTAATCGCAAGAAGATTCTGCCTTTTTTTTTTTCTTCTAAAAGAAACGACACTTTGGAAAATTAAAATATGTAACATTGAATTCAAATTCTCAAAATTTTCAGTCTACGTATAGTCTATACGTATAGATCATCAAGTTTAAAAATATTTCAACGAAAATCCATTCATCTTATTTCAGTCGAAATTCAAGTCAATTTTCTACATTCTACACAGATGAATCGATACCACCGTGATTATATTTCTTGGCAATGTCAGCGAAGAAACTTGAAAGCTGAATGAATCGTGCGACAGTGTCGAGAACATCAAAGGTGCCGTGAAAGCTCTCCTTCTATTTCTCTTTACGCAGACCGATGAATAACCGTAACATTCTAGAGTTCCCCCAGTCGCAGTAGGGAGGATTCCTTATCCTAGGGATCTGAAAGGGGACGGCTGGCTACACGACGAAAAAAGAGAAAAGAAAGGTGGATCGTGGCGCGTGCCACGCGAGGGGTGACCACACCGAGGCTCCTTTTTATTTTGCGGAAGATCGAGTCCACGTATTCCTTTCACCATGGACAATGGGGTCGTGCCCGAAGGACGTATCAGCTCTCATCCAAGGGCAACGGGCATCGTAAACGATCCATGGAACGCAGCTGCATGTGTCTTTCCATTTCCACGAAATTTCTTCTTCTTTGAATGCGTGATTTTCAGTATGCGTCACTAACGATCTTGCATTACCTGTATTTTACAATCAAGAAAATGGATTTAAAAGTAGGGTAAGAAGGAGAGAAGGAGAAAGAGATAGACTGCTTCTTCAGTCTATCTGTCTATTCAAATAAAATTTTATCAAACTTTATTGCGATGTTAGTGTAGTTTTTATGGCAAAAAAAAAAGATCAATTAAAGGCTATATAATTCGAACTCACATACAGAAATTCCAATCTACAGGTGAAATGAGAAGAAGGAGAAACAGATCATCATGTAGACAAGCCTTTCATTCTTAATCAGAATCACATCAAGGAAATCCATACTTCCGCCATTACTAAGCATATTAATTCTGTTATTAATCTAAATAATCTCAGCTTAGTTAGACTTAAATTTCATCGTTGAAAGATGAATATTTATGTAAATTCATATCTTATCATTTCAAATGCTATTTCTACATATTATTCATAAAAATTTACACTGCAAATTAGCTACAAACACCACGGTCTGTACTTGTTGTGTCAGAACAGCCAGTCAATGAGTCGAGCACGTGAATATTGCGACACCACAGAGTTTTCGTCACAATAAGTTCCGAGAGCCGCAACAACAAGTTGCAACCACCTGGCGAGGGCGATGCCGGCCACCCAGTGGCCTCCAGGTGCTCTTGAAACCCCCTGTCTCGTCTCGCATGCCTGCTGCCGAACTGTGAACTTTGTCATTTATTGGGAAAGGAGGATCATCGTTGGAGAAATGATCACGAAACGCTATGCATCTCTCTTGTACGTGTGTGTGTGTGTGTGTGTGTGTGTGTGTGTGAAACTGGGGGGCAACGGTATCGTTCTGGAACACGCGCGAATCAACGTTCCAAAATCGATACGTACATCTGCCGCAACGTAGAGTCTATTGACTCCTCTGGCTGCTCGGAGCATCTCCAAGGCGACTCAGGATGGAACGCGCGGCGTGTCCCGCTTTCGACGGAAATCTCGCAGGAAAACAGACGATTCTCCTGATACTGGCGACTCTCTGGTTTATTGGCGCTATAGGTGGAAACGATGTAGCACAACTATAAACTGAATTTAACTAGATAGTTAAACTTTAGATATCTTTGCGCAGAAATGCGTGATTGAAGTGATTTTCTCGGAGAGCAACTCCAGATCTCGGCGATGTCGACTCGATTTTTAAGAAGTAAGGTATTTTGCATAGTAGTGCGTGTTATTGTTCTGTCCGTTTCTTTGCACCTTTAGTTTCCATAAATGCATAAGAATATGCGCGGTCTACTAATCATTCACAGTCACACTTGTCAGTAGTATCAATAAAAAATTTGATAAATTTCTTTCTAGCGTGAAATGTTCTGCGAATTTCTGTTGTTACTCTAGCTTCTTAGAGACGAGATTACAAGAACATAAAAATCTGCAATTTAGTTATGTACGTTTCGAGTTTAACGTAGACTTTTATGATTGATTGTATGTTCTACGAGTGTAAAACGCGGTTTATGGATGAATGGAACTGCATATTTTGGTGGATGCGGTGATTTATGAACGGTGGTTTGTTATGGAAATGATTGATAACGAGTTATGAGAGTTTTGTAATTGGTCACTTCTGGAGTTCAAATTTGACTGGCTGCGTCATATTATTTCGCCGGTGGAGTCATTTTGTGGAGACTTGGATGCATCGTTCGCAATAAGCAACCCGACAAAGGGGCGTTTCACTTGTGCCGGTTACCGTGTGCCAACTCCGGGAAAAATGGGCAAAAAGTTGCGGCAAATTTTTGTGGGTCGCGTTCAACTTCAATCTATGAATTTCGTTACTTACCGCAGTAATAACGTTAATCGCGGCAATTTTAACAGTCAAGTGTTTATTATTCCGCACGCGGTGATAAATTTCTCTGTATCAGCTAATTGAAATCGCGTCCTTAATTTCATCGTGTAAGGCAATTATTAATATGTATTCATTTTCTATGAAAAAATACGAATATACGTATTTCTTGTATCTGACGCTATAAGTAACATAACAAATCACTGAAACCACAGAAATATATAATCTATTAGCCATCTTAGAAAAATTAATCTAAAATAATTTAATGTGTAATTTTAATTATATTCAATCATGCATGACAGTCAAGTGTGTAATTAAAGATATGATGATTTGACAGATAGATAAGACCAAGGATATGGCAATATCGACTATTTAAAAAGCGAAGCAAGAGATTGAAAAGAATTTCATCTGAATGTGTGACATAATAATGGACGATCAATCAACATCATTTCCCTGGAACAAGCGAATTTTACAAAATGCCAATTCCAGCGCAATTCTCTCATCGATGCAGGCTATTAGTTTCCGCGATCGATCCGTGTCACGCGACACCGCCGTTCATGGTACACCATTCATGTATCCCGCTGTAAAAAGAGAATACGTATCCGTTCGTCCACGAAGAAAAGACACGACCCTGTGTACAATACGATGGAACGGTCAAAACCACTACACCTACACACCCTCGACTAACCAAGCCAAAGACATTATTATCCAAGAAGAAAGAAGAATAGTTACAGTACAAAGAGGGAAGATAATGAAAGAAAATTAATGATAGAAAGAAAGACAAAAAAGGTTGCACGTCGCCATATGAGAAAGATTTAAAGAAGAAAAAAAAAATAGTAAAACAGCAGTACAAAGAAAGATATATATATACATATAATAGAATCAATAAAAGAAATTAAGAAGTTAGAGCAAGAATATTAAGAAATGAATTTTAAATGAGAAAAGATAGTGCAAGAGTGAAAAGGAGCAAAGAGGTACGCAATTAACGTAACAGAATTTTATCTGAATGCAGTAACTATTGCATGTGAGAAAGAAAAAGAGAAGACAGTACTAATTAACAGACTAATTAACCGAGATGTAAAGTATCGTAGAAACAATACTAAAACACACATACTTTAGAAACATAAACGCACAAACATTAGAAAGAATTAAGAAGTCGAAGAAATAATGTTAAACAGTAACTAATTCCAAAGAATTTCAGCAACCCTTAGTTCACAAAGATTTAAAAGAAGAAAGCAGGTACGGTGTGAACAAGCGAGGAAGAGGGAGAATCGCTCAGTGAACTAAAAGACGACAGAAACAATATTAGAGATATGTAAAATCGAAGATCAAACGAAGAGAAAGGCCCTGGAGAAGCGAGGGAGAGACAATACTATAGAACCAAGAAGCGAGCGAAGCAACATTAAGCAACACACGTACGCAAGAAACGGCTACACCGGTGTGCATAGAAAAATTGAAAAGAACAAAAGAAACGACAAGATCAACCGGCTGATAGAGAAACACGTAATGTAAAGAAGGAAGCTAAGGAGATAACGCGAGAGAAAGGGAGAAAGAAAGAGGGTGCGAGTATAGCCAGCGCTTGATGGCACACAGGTCGGCAACGAGGGGGTGGTTTCGAGACGTCGCGTTGCGGGGCATCGATTTCGGGGCAGGCCGATGGCATCGGCGGGGTATCGAGGGGCGTCCCGACGTGCTGTTGGAGCGCGTCGCGGCGCTGCTGTATACCGAAAAGTACGAGTCGACCGACAGAGCCGCGCTCTTCTCTCCGTTCTCAGCCTTCTTGGAGTCTACACCACCAACGGGGGTACTTACACATTTGGAAAGTGGCTGTCCTGCTTCATCACGCCGTGCCGAAGAGAAAAAAAAAAGAAAGAAATCTGAGGGGCGTGCGCGCGCGCGCGCGGCGTTTCGCCGCCTGCGCGCGAGTCCGACGTGTGGCCGAAGAGAGCGTTGCGGGCCTCGCACGAGCTCGCTACGGACGTAGCCGAAGCGCTTAGCAGTCGCGCGACCAGAGACCACCGCGTCGTGGTGCTGCCAGCCTCGAGTGCCTTGCCTGGCTTAGACAGCGACAGACTTGGCCTCTACTACTGGCTGGCACTGACGTTGCCGCACACGACACGACGACACGCGGCTCGTGTTCGCCACCGGTTCAGTTCACGTCGAAGACTTCGCCAGGACGGATCATCAGCCATTCGTGTCTGATCCCTTTCGAGCCTGAAATTTTCAGTTCGTCGAATTTCTTTTCTTTCGTATTAGTCGAGTAAGAATACACGCGTATATGTATATATGTACACAAATGTATGTATATATATATATATATATATGTGTGTGTGTATATTATAACATATAGAAATATACGTATGAAAGAAATTGGTATTTTTTTGATATTGGAGAAAGGAGAAAACGAGACGAAAGACACCGTGTAGAGAGACAACCGAAGAGAGATAACTGAATGCGTAGTACGAAATGAAAATAGGAGAGTGAAGCGGAATTTCGATGAATTATGAAAGTGAAGACGCAAGAGAGGAGAAAGACAAGGCAGAGACGTGACTAATTGTAAGTTTCGTATACGAATGCGTGGTGTATCCGGATGCGCCGGTGCACCACCAGCTGCAGCTGCCAGTGCCGCTACTACCGCCACTGCTACCAGCACCGGCGGTGCTGCCTAGCGCTACCGCCGTCGTCGTCGCCGCTGTCTCGCTGGTGCTGCTGCCGCTGGCAGAGGCTCGCAGAGGTGTCCACCTCGTGGCAGTCGACACTTCCTGCCGGACGGTGGTAGTGTCCAGGCGCGCTGGACACACGACGAGCTGCAGCCGGTTGCTGCTGCTGTTGTTCGAACGTTGCAAGGATTAAGACGTGGACGAGCCGGCCGTGGAACAGGAGACGAAGGAAGAAAGAGAGAAAGAAAGCAGGAGATTGACAAGGGCAGAAGAAAGAAGTGTAAGACAGACGGTGGTGGGTGACACGCTGTGCTCTGTGAACTACGACTCCCAACTTTACGACGAAGAGAAGACGTTTTTTTTGTTAGTGTGACAGCGAGAAAGAGAGAGAGAGAGAGAGAGAGAGAGAGAGGGGGAGAGAGAGTGAAAGGGAGAGTGGAAACGAGAAAGCGAGTGTGTGTGTGTGAGAGAGAGAGAGAGAGAGAGAATTCGCGTGGGCAACGGAAAAAAGAAAAAACAGAGAGAGACAGAGAGAGAGAGAGAGAGAAAAAGGGTTTGACTAGCGAGTGCGACGAACCCTTTCGCTACTCCCTTACACGTACGGGGCCGCACACTCGTGCACGTATACCGCGAGAGAGCCGCGACGTGTCGCTGGTAATATAGCGTGTACGCTTTCGTTTAGAGGGTTTCTTCCCTCCGACGTCGACGCGCGTAGGAGTGCCGGATCGCACGCGGTGCCTCCTCTTCACCGACCTCTTCGAGTTCCGTCGGGGTGTCTACCTTGTTTTCTTCTCCATTCGTGTTTTCACCGTGATCCTCGCGAATCCAAGTGGAACCAACGCGTACGTACGGAACGTGCGTACACGTAAAACAGAAAATGAAAACGCCGGACATCTATTTCGAATATATCGTATGAAAGCATATTAAACATCAGCCTATCTGTATCTATCGGAGTAAATGAACGTACGCGAACGGCCTGTGTAGTCAAGTATCTTCGAAGGGGATCTGAAAACAAACGACGGAAACGTCGCCAACGGGCCAACAGCGACCAAAAAGAAAAAAAAAAGAAAGAAAGAACGCCCTGAATTGCGTGGAAAAAAGAAAAAACGAAACATACGTACAACGAAAGAGAAAGAAGAAAGAGGCGAGGAGCAAGCTGTTTGCAGCGGTTTCGAGGAGAGGAGAAAGGGGAGTGGAAAGAGGAAGAGGAAGAGGAAGACAAGAGGACGGAGATCACGAGTTGGTGGTTGGTGCCGGGTGTGCTGGTGGTGTTTCGGCTTGCGGGAGATCGTGGTGATGCCTCGCAGCCGCGGATCCTTGGGATCGCTGGGTGCCGTAGGTAAGGAACGCGCTGGTGCTCGCGGAGCCGCAATCCCGGCTTGGTACGGCGTCGTTGCGACGAGGAGCGCACGCTGACGAGCGCAACCCCCGGTGGCACGGCAGTGGTCGCTTCTGCAGGCCATGTATTACGGCCCGGCAATCGACCATACAATCGGCAGCAGCTGCAGTGCCAGCGACCTTCAGCAGCCGCGATCGCCACGGCCACGACGACGTAGACGCGTTGCCGCGGCGCCCGGCGTCGCGGACGACGCCGACAACGAGGACGAACATCTGTATCACGAGCCGGCGTACGTGGTCCTCGATGTGCAATCCTCGAACGAGATCCATGGCCACAGGATTGCTTGCCACGCCGCGCCGAGGCCTGGCAGAAGACGAGCCGGCGGAAACGCGATTAGGATACTGCTGCTCGCCACCGCCGCTGCCTTTCTCGCACTCGCCGTTTCTCCGGGTAAGCGATTTCACTCAATTTTTTACTTATTTACTCATCAATGTGATTGCTCGCTCTTTGCGATCCTACGTCGAGTACATCATTCGCCGTTTTATCGAGATTTTCATTTTGGAAGAAATTTGTTTTTCACGAGACGGAGTAGAGAGGCTGGAGAGAGAATAATTATACCGCGATTAAGTTTGATTGATTTTTGACTTTATCACTACAACGTGATAAGGTGATATTTGGAGCGTTAAAGTTGTTGAAGATAAAATGTCGAATACCATCGCGGATCGCAAAAGGTTTGAAAAAAGTGTGGAGTAGAGATGGAAAAGCTTGGAGAATCAGCGAGGCTATAGCCTCTGCGGAATCAATCGGCGCTCAAGGCCGTTTTTCCCACAAGGGGGTCGCGACACCACCTCCGACATTCGCGATGTCGACGAATGTAGGCTTATACCGAACATATTGCATCCAGGTTAGCACGTACTTGTACAAAATGTGTGATGTCTGTACTTGGACGTAAATTAGAGAAATTTAGGTGCAAACATTTAGAAGGAAATCTTCGTCTTCTTAGCATCGATAGCTACGCATTTTATAGTATAGAACTAGCTCCACGTACGAAAATTATTTGTTAATGAATTGCTCGACGTAGGAAGAAGCTGATGTAGATCATTTAGATTTATTTGTCTTGTTCAGTGCTTTAACTTTCGCGATATATTTGTTTCTAGTCGCGAAACAACTTTAAAAAATGACTTTTAAATTAATCTCGCGTTGGCAAGCCTCGAAGACCGATCTTATTCATTTTATATCTATTCGTTACGTTAAATGTTTCATGGAAACTTTCGCGCCGTATCGATAATGAATAAACTGCGGATACTCATGCGATGAAAATATTCCCTCGTACGCATAAGCGGAAACGAGTGAAAATTGATTTCATTGCACTTCTTAAATATTTTCTTATCTTTAGTGTTCTTGTTCCACGCGTTCCTCTGTATCTTTCGATCGCATAAACATTCGCAGTTTCAGCGACGAAGGTGAAAGCGTTTTGACTCATCGGACCCTCGACGAAACCCTCGCGATCTCTCGCCCGAGCATTGTCGAAAAGCGCGAGGCGTGTTGTCCAGCTGGTCGAAACGCGAAAAGTAAACAGCACGGGGTTTGTCCGCCAGGAAAAAATAAGAGAAATATTCACGGCATGTTGGCGCCTGCAACGTGTCCACTCGAGCATGCAGATACGTGTATTATTAAAATGCTGCTGCTCTGTTTCGCGATTCGTTACGCGCCTCCCTCTTTTCACGCTTCTTTTTCCCCCCCGTTCTTTTTTCATCTGCTCTTTCTGTGCCGACTTTCGCGTTTCGTCTCATTCATTCGGCGCGCCAATAAGAGGAGGGGAGAGAGGAGGCCGGGAAATCGGAGGAAATTAAGGAAGATCAATTAAGAGAGGCAGAAGGAAAAGAAAAAATAGGGGAAAAAAAAGAAGGCACAGATGGGCCAGGAGAGATAGGTGTGCATTCAACGCTTTTTAGGTCGACTTTTTCTTCGGAGAATAGTCAAGTGGCGAGTGGTGACAGTAACCATGTGACGCATTGCGTCAAAATCCAGTGTGTCGAGGAAAACTGTTGCTCGAGATTCGACCTAGTAGCTCGTTAGTTTTTCCCCGATTTTTCTCGACTCGAACGACTCGAAACGCTTCCTATTCAGCGTTTTGCTTGGGCGAAAACTGAAATTAAATCCTCGGCGAGCTTTTCGCTTCGATCCGAACTCGGCTCGTTTTTAAATTCTTCACAATTGCTGGTTCAAGGATTTTTGAACTTTTTGATTAATTCGAACCCTCTCGCGATCGATGTTGCACATGTTGTAATATCGTAATATTTATCCAAATGATAAACTAAACGTTGCTTGGAATTACTCCCTTCGATCGCTTCAAAACATTCGACACCCTCGAAACATCTTGCTTCGAAAACTTCTTTCCCTCTCTCTCTCTCTCTCTCTCTCTCTCTAATCAGAAGTTATTTAAATACAACGTAAGTTTGGATTCATTGTTGCGAACGAACGAACGAAAGACGAGAGACACCTCCGCTCCCGTGTGTGTTTTCCTCGGGCTCTCTCTCATTCTCTCGGTCTTCGTAGCTGATTCGTTCCGGTGGAAACGTGGTCTCTAGACATCGGCGAGCCGCACCCACGCGCGTTATTTATCTCGTCGTCTGCCGAAGCTAAGTGCCAAGTGTATTTTTTCGCATACCATCATTCTCTCCGTGGCATCTCTTCTCTCTCCTTCTTCATCTCGTTGCTCCGTCCATCCATCTTCCTTCTATCTCGTCTATCCGTCTCTATTTCTATCTTAATCACAGGCTTGATCCATCTCTTCGTCTTCATCTTCATCTCCCTCTCCCTCCTTCTTCCTCTTTTACTCGTTGTCGTGGTTTTTCGCCGATTCGTGTTTTTCCACGATTTTAGGTGGAAGCGAACGCGACACGATCCACGAATCGTATCGAAGGAAACAGCGGTGGTGCCACTTCTTAAATTTAGATATCGCAGAGACGGGACGATCTGTCGCTGTCCTCCTCCATCGAGGAACGGATATAATAGATTTTCTGCGTCGTTTCTCGCGTCGTGCCCCGCCGACACCTGGCTGCGATAAATTTTTGCTCGTTTTTTTGGTGATACCTCTCTCTCTCTCTCTCTCTTTTTCTTTCTCTCTTGAGGGAGAAGAAAAGGCGACGAGTCCTGCTCTCTCTCTCCCTCCCCCTCCCTCCCCCTCCCTAGAGTTGTTAGGAATAGTTCAAAGGGGATCAGTGACACGGTTTCACACGGTGAAAATTAAAAGGCTTATAGATGAAGTACCAGCGGCGGAAAAGTTGAGACAGCTTTTACGTAATGCATCGTTTTCTAGACGGCCTCTGATCGATAGCCACACTGTGGCGTGCGAAGTTTGCAAAGCTTTCGCTCCGGGAGGGGATTACACACGTCTATATGGAAGAGGGGAATGTTTCTCGACCGTGTCCCTTTCTCTTTTCGTTTCTTTTTTCATTTCTGCCTCTTCCTCTTCGAGGACCGAGCTTTTCAACCATCTCCATCTGCTTGTAAGGTATCAATTAGATGCTTTTACCATCACGCTGCTATGGATTCCAGTTTCCTTTCTTTTACAATTAGAATTTACTTTTATTACTTTTAGGGAAATTTTTCATGTGAAATTTTCGGCTTCGTTTTCATTTTCATTTTCATTGCAACGTGGCGTTTGTTCCAACATTGAAATATTATTTATTACGAATGAACGTGTATTTGTAAATATCTTTGGTCATAATGTTATTCCACGCAATGACTTGAATTTTACACTTTTGCACAATTGAAATTAAAGTTGTCTGACAAAAATTTTCCAATTCCTCTGTTATCTGTTCTCTGTAATGACAAGTATCACTGACGAGAGATTACACGAACGATACGTTGACGATTAATTTCTTACGGAAAAAAATCCACGAATCCAATCCTTGTCAATGCGGGACAAACCTGAAAGGTCGAAAATCACGATTAGAATTCAGCAGACGAAGTATAAATAGGTAGGTCTCCCCTTCCAAAAATCCATCATGTTTCCTATTAGTGTTGCCCGATCGAGAAGATCACAGACACGGGGATGTCACGAGGTCCCACGAGACATCGCAAACGCGCGTAAATGTAGAATTCTAAGAAAAACCCGGCATTTCTATGAGAGGTCGAACATTCGATGCTCGTAATTCTCTCTCACTCAAGGGTGAGTCAGACATCATCCCCTCCCCCACACCCCCGGTCGCCCATCTTATGAGATACAAGCCGGTTTCCCGATTTTACTCTATCGTAAATTAGATCTTGTCCCTTTCTACGACAGATCGATACCACTTTGTCCCCCCTTGTCACTATAATTAACACGTAAGTCTCGATTTCTACGGCTCGGTGCCGTCTTTGCAATCCAAGCTAAGATCAGAGAAGAACATACTCGTTGAGAAGAGTTTCCAATTCGATGGCAATTACATTCGTGTCTCTGCAGTGAGATCCACGTTGTTATATATATAATTTTCAATACCGCCATCGTGCCATTTGCCGCACGAAGAATAACACTCGTTGCATTAGTCGAGATCTTTTTGATTCGAAGATCTAGCTGTTGCCAATTACACAAATTGTATTTGCACACCTGTGTTTATCTATATAGTTGACGCGTAATTCCAAATTTTGCACCGCGCCATCTTTTGTACTCTAAATATACGATCAAAAGGTAGATATGTCTGCAATGGCCCATGCTATTAATACGTAATCCTTAATATCGCGCTGTGCGATTTTGCGAATACATGTACACATGTTAAATTTGTCGTTTGTCTCGTCGCAACGAGAAAGAAGGTTTCCTAATTCGAATGATCCAGCTGTTGCCAATTTGACGCGAATGGCAACTTGTGCCCTTATATTTGTCCGCATAATTAGCTCGTGATTCTTCTAACTGTGCACTCTGTCATTTCGCGAATGAATGTTACGCGCGAATATTAATTTTTAATTGTTATAGCTTTCACACGACGAAAGAGAAGGCAGCGACTACTCTTTCTGTGTTCGCATGAAGATCAAAATTTTGCCAATTGCATACTGTCCGCTTGCACTCCGCTATAGTTCACCGTATATTTTGCGCAGCGATTTCTAAGATATAGTTACGAATTACTAACACGCGTATGCCGAAGGTATTAATACAGTGGAAAGTTTCTCAGAGCATAACGTTTATTGTGAATAACAACGAACAAGTTGGCAATGAGATTAATTCAAGAGAAATGAAAGAGTAGGCGAAATTTTCAAGAATATTGTACAGATGGAATATTCTTTGAAATTCCTCGATTTTAATGCGTGTCTGCTTAAATTTCGATTTTTTTCTTTCTTTTTCTTTTATCACGGTAATAAAATACAGGCATCCGATTGTTCCGCAGGAAATTCCAAGGCAAAATTATAGGCAAAGTTTACATGTTTTGACATTCTCTCTCTCTCTCTCTCTCTTTCTCTCTGTCTCTCTTTCGAAGTGCAGTTGTTTTGCATCCATCATTTCGATAAGTTTGCCGTGGCCTCGTTCGCTTCCCGGTCAAAACTCGACGGATATTCCGTGTTTTTCCACCAAATGACACGATATTTTGTCTGAAACGCACACAAAAGGTCCGGAACGATATTTTTTTTTAAAACTTTTTACCGATCGCGCAGTTGGTTAAAATTGGTTGGTTACTATTTGATGTCTACGTTGCTAGTTGCTAGTCTCTCACACGAGAATGACATATTATTTCTTTGAACTCGGCTCGCGTGACAAATTCTGTGAAAATTGAAATATTCTCAACTATGCGATTCAAGGTAGTAAAATTTAAACACTGATGAACAATCGGATGCTTTCTACGCGTTAAACCAAATTTAGCGGGGTCAGTGTGCTGTTTCAGAGTTTCGAATAAATAAAAATTGCTCTATTTAATAGAGCAAAATCCGATGTAAGAAAGTGAAAACAGTTGAACGATAGTTCAATTTTAAGTTATTCCATAGCGTGGTGTCAACTGTGCGATCAACATCGCGGCGATTTTGACACGCCGTCATTAGCAAACAAACGCCGCTAGTGGTAACAAAACTTGGTCGTAAAACGAGTAAACAAATCCGCGTTTCTTTTTTTCTCAAATTAACAGGGGCCTGTATCGTGCGAGTAATTGGATCATGTGATCAAGGAGCAATGATCAAGTGTCTGTGACAGTGGACAAATGTTCCTTGTTCTTGAACTTTCCGCGATAAGCTTGAGCTTTGTAAGTCTAGGCGCCAGACACCAGCCAACGCGACCGATTTATTGTAATGGTCCCGGTACATTCACAGTTGTACTTCCGTCGTGCGCAGTAAAATCGGTCAGCCGATTCAGTAGATAATAATGAGGCGCGATTAGATACGTGCTGGAAGTGTGAATACACCTTAATTTCGCAAAGAGCGCTGTAAAAATTGGAACTTTCACGTGGAAGGGAACACAATTAGGTTGGCACAATGTATAGATGTTGGTAATATATTGTCTAGAGACGTTTGAGAACGAACAATTCGTTATTTCGAAGGTTTAAAATACTTTTATGAAATTGAAGTACTTTGAAGATAATTTAGTGAAATAATTATCATTTAATGATATTTGAGAATAGAATTCTTAATAATAAATCATTAAAATTATTTAAGAACAATAATTTAATAAAATACTTTTCAAAATTGCTTAATCAAAGAGTTTTGAAGATGTAAAGTACTTTTATGAAATTGAAGTATTTTGAAGATTAATAATTTAATAAAATAATTATTATTTAATGATATTTGAGAATAACTAGAATTCTTAATAATAAGAATAATAAATCGTTAAAATTATTTAAGAACAATAATTTAGCAAAATACTTTTCAAAATTGCTTAATCAAAGAGTTTCGAAGATGTGAATAAAATACTTTTATTAAATTATCTTAGTCACTTCACTTTCTTCAAGTCTCAAACTTTCAAAACAACGAATCATTCATTCTTAAACGTATTTTAAACGTTTTCTGTGTTTTCTAATTCAAGGTCGTTCCATTGCATTGCGAGGTATATACATATATTTCTTTTAATGCTAGAATTATTTCACGCATCTCAGAAGATTACAGTTCTAAATAATTATTTGAGAGCTCGAAAAAAAATAACAGTGAATGAACATCGGTGCACCGAGAGAAGGGAACGAAACGTTCGTGTGTGATCGTTGCGAAACTGTACCGTTTCGGTGATAAAAATCTTGGCTGGGTATCGCGAATTTGCGGTAAAGTGGAACAGCGCGATAAGCAGAATTGGATATCAAGATGGTGATGAAATACTGTTACGTTTTGAACGTTTTCGGGGTTGCTGCGTTCCCTCGTCCCTCTCTCGACCCCATATGTACCCGTCTTCACTCTGGTATCAGAAGCAACGAACCACGCGCGCTTCCCACGCTAGGATCTCAGTGTTCGTTTGAACCCTCCCGCGTTAGAGTCTGAACCGTTTCGTTACATCCGAGCATCTCCTCATTTCTGATTTCATCTTCTAGCGTGGTTCATAATCATTCATAATATAATTTCGTTCCACGCTTTTTCTATTTACCGATCCATGATAAATCGCTTCAGAGGTTTCTAGTCCTAGATTCTCAACGTCGGCGGAGAGCTTTCGCGTCAAATTGAATTATTTGACCGAGGGAAAAAATATAATCCACAGGCCGAATTGCGAAGAAACACGTTCTTTTTTCGTTTTTTTTCTTTTTTTTTTTTTTTTTTGCCGCGTTCGACAGGAAGGCGAATTAATTATTTGCAAACGCGAAGGTTTTCGCATCGGGGTGTTTGAGTTACATCGGACGAACGAATTTTTGTTGTATAATCAAGCCGATTTAGACAGCACGCGTCTAACTCTCGACTCGTTTCAGTCACTGTGTCAGCAGGCGTCAGTTCAAATTACGTCAGGTCGGCCGAGGCTTAACTTTCAGCGATTTGTCAGCACTCCTAGGAACGTTCGACACGATTAAAATAGCCTTCCATTGATCATTGAAATATCAGTGTAACATCACATTCGACGGGGGAAAAAGGAAAAGAGAGAAAAAGAAAAAAAAGAAAAGAATCGCCGAGCGGAAATAATATAAATTAATTCCTTACCTTTGTCAAATTATCAATTTATCGACTGATCTTATTTTATTAATATTGCTGGTAGAAAGTGATTAGCAATGCTAGCAGAAAGTTAGCGTAAGAGATAACTTTCAAACACATTAATTTGAAAATAAATTTCCTCGGTAGTCGAATAGTATATCAACGGTTCGAACAACGAATTGAAAAAATTTCTCGGTGAAATGATTCTGAAATTGAGAAATATCTGCGCGCCGAGATCATCTTGATATAAATTAATTCCTTACCTTTGTCAAACTATCAATTTATCGACTGATCTTATTTTATTAATATTGCTGGTAGAAAGTGACTAGCAACGCTAGCAGAAAATTAGCGTAAGAAGTAACTTTCAAACACATTAATTTGAAAATAAATTTTCTGGAAATTATTCTGAAATTGAGATCATCTTGTAGACGGAATAAAAGCGTTTAACTTTTGCCATGCGGCGCCGAGGGGGCCACCACTTTCTCCGAAAGAGGCATTATCGTACCTGTCATCGCAGTTTTCACTCTGTTCGAAAGGGATACGATTCTTTCTCCATTGTAGCGCCGCTCAGATCTCGTCTGAACTGGTTTCAAAATAATAAAGGGCAACCCTTGCCGCCTGCGTGTACAAAAGACAGTGACCCAAATTCAGCAGCCGAATCGTAGGTTCACTCGGTGACCTCGAAATGGAAAACGTGGATGCCTGACAGACTAGATGAATTAAATTCAAAATACTGCCGTTCGTCGAGTGTCCCAGATTGTTTCTTAATTGATTGAAGAAGTAAAGGTGGAACATTGCGGTCGTTTGGAAATTCTGAATTCCAAAAAAGAAACAACTGGCAGCTTTTCCTTATTACGTTCAACCTTGAAATCCGGATTCACTTTACCACGAATGTTTGAGCCTAGTTTCTAGGAAACTACGAACGAATACTTCGAACGTTTTCCAATTGAAATTTTCCATCACAATTTTCGCACTGGTCACAGTACATTTTTCAACAACAACAACTTCATCTTATTCTATAATTCTCCACGCCGAGTAATCCAGAATTAAAACAGAATTCGAAAAACCGACGGCTCACCTCCGCGAAAATTCTCCATCTCGACCACCACCGCTCCCCACAAAAGCAATCTACTTCAAAAATCGATGACCATAATACACGCTCTCGAAGCGTCGAGAATTTCAGCAGAGACGTGGTGGTGGTGGTTGCGCTATATCATCGCAGTAAACGTAGGGGGTGCGTAGAGAGGCGAGCACATGGTCGAAGCACCAGCCGTGACAGCAGCTGTCATATACCGGTCGTGCCACCACCATAAACGCTCTCACACACACCGTACGATACCCACGACCGTCTCTCTCTCTCTCTCTCTCTCTCTCTCTCTCGAAAAAAAACGCTTCTCGTTGGTCCGCAGGTGTTTGCACCCTTGCATAACCGCCCCCTTTGATATTTGCCGCGTTTCTCTTCCACCCTATAGTTTGTAAGCATCAAGACACTTGCTAATGTTCGGTAGAAATTTACTCGCTCTTCAGTGATTTGGTGTGGTTTGGGTTAACGCACATGCGGCTTAGATAATTGGAGAAAATATCATTATAACATAATTTGTAAAATAGCTGTCCCGCGACGGTTACAGGTGATCGTTCTCTCGTTTTTTTTTTTTTATAATTATTTTTCGAACGATTAAATCAAGATAATACCGTGGGAGGGAGAGAAGAAATAATTAAGTAATTCTGTGCGATACAATTGAATAATACTGTGACATGATGTTCCCTGAGACTTGCACATCCCGAATTATCTAAATTTCGCGTGTCAACAGATCAGCGATGCAAATTTCAATGAAAATGTTTCAAGTGAAATTTGCATCTCACTGACGAACGTCACTCACGATTAAATAAACTAATATTTGCTAAAGCCGCTGCGTGTGTCTCGCCCACGTTCTCTCTGTTAAACAAATCTAATATTTGCCAAAATTCTCACGGCTGACAGTTATTCAAATATACTGAATAATGAATGGTGTACTCGTAGGTTCAAGGCCATCGCGCGTGAATCACTGGCTAATTGGGATCGAGAGAGATACGGTGGCCCCTGGGTCGATAAACGCGCCGCGACAATTGGGGTGGAAAATTATTCTTTGGGGGCAAGAGCGCGAGTAATTAAATGGAACGCGCGTACATGATCCAGGGAGATTTATGGTGTCACCATATGAAAAGTTAGGGAAGGATTTTTCGAGTAACGTACTCGCTGGTTGCTTCTTCCTAGGGGGTTGAAAACGCGGGGGACGGGGAGGGGGCGGAGGAGAGGGGATGAAGGTGACGCTGCAACGAAGGTGGATGTTTGCGCTCAGACATGCGTGTTTGAGCTGGATTACAGATGGAAAGATTTGTTGTTTGGACAGAGGGTTAGTGGATTTTCCGGGTATTCATGGCGGCCGGTAAATATTGCCCGATTATAAATTACTGTTTATCCTCGGTGATAGAGTTTCCGGGTGAAAAAGATCCAGGGGAGAGGGGCTGATGAAAATTCATTATTTATTTTAAAACATTTCTTCGGAAAGATCCCAGGATCAGTTTCTTGTGCTACATGTGCAAGTTAATCCGTGTACGTTTTTCTTTTCAGTTCTAAGAAATTTTTGCACAAATCAGTCCTACAGCGGGAAATTTATTTCTCTCTTTTATTTTTAATAATAATCTCAGTCTAATTACGTGTACCAAAATAAATTCAGAAATTCGTAATTCGTTCCAATTTCTAAATACAGCCGATCAATTTTATAACAAACAGCAAACACTAATAGATCAGTATTGCCAAACGGCTGTTAGAAATTGATTTCTCAGTCGAGAAAACAACCCTCTGCAAACGTTCATCAAACGTTTTACCTCATCTTCATTCAGTATCGTTGCGAATTTCGAAGTTGACGTACCGTATCACCAAGTAGTCGCCAACTACTTACAAACGACTGCCTCTCGTCAAGAGCAACGAGGGAAAAGAGAAAGGAGGAGGCGCGTTTTTTCAATCGTCATCGAAAGGAGGAACGGGATGCACGTTGCTCGAGTAAATCCGGAGGGGTTCCAAGCGAGGAGACGAGCAACGGGCGCGATATTAGCAATGGGGGAGAAGCAAAGCGTAAGGAACGTAATGCCTGGCAAAGTCAACGCCCTGGCAGCTCGATGCTCGCTGTGTATTATGCAACCCTCCCGGAGAGCGGCCACCGAGAACCGCCCTCCACCGCCGCCACCACCACCTCCGCCTCCGCAGCGAAGCATCGCCACCATCAGCCGCGACTTCGCCTACGACGCGATTGCCTGGCCAACCTACTAATCCCAACCACCACGAAATTCATGGAAACACGTCGCTCGCCAACCGTTCGTCTATCTTACCAGGGTCGTTTGTAGGTTTCCCTCTTTCGCGTTTCGAGTGTCGGAATTTCTGAAACTCGCGGAAATTGGCTTCGGTCGTCGGGAGGAATCCTTAGGATTCTAGGAACTTTTCGGAACTTTTAGGAAGAAGTTTACAGCTGGAACTTGTGCTTTAGGAATCTCTAGGGTTTTTAGGAATTTTTGGAAATTTTTACGAAGACGTTTACAGTTTGTGGAAATCCTCAGGATTTTAGGAACTTTTAGAAACTTTCAGACAGAAGTTTACAGTTGGAATTTGTGATTTAGGAATCTCTAGGGTTTTTAGGGAGACGTTTACAGTTTGTAGAAATCCTTGGATTTTAGGAATTTTCAGGAAGAGGTTTACAGTTGGAATTTGTAATTTAGAAACCCTTAGAATTCTTAGGAATTTTTAGAAATTTTTAGGAAGAAGTTTACAGTTTGTAGAAATCCTCAGGATTTTAGGAACTTTTAGAAACTTTCAGGCAGAAGTTTACAGTTGGAATTTGTGATTTAGGAATCTCTAAGGTTTTTAGGGAGACGTTTACAGTTTGTAGAAATCCTTGGATTTTAGGAATTTTCAGGAAGAGGTTTACAGTTGGAATTTGTAATTTAGAAACCCTTAGAATTCTTAGGAATTTTTAGAAATTTTTAGGAAGAAGTTTACAGTTTGTAGGAATCCGCAGGATTTTAGGAACTTTTAGAAACTTTCAGGCAGAAGTTTACAGTTGGAATTTGTGATTTAGGAATCTCTAGGGTTTTTAGGGAGACGTTTACAGTTTGTAGAAATCCTTGGATTTTAGGAATTTTCAGGAAGAAGTTTACAGTTGGAATTTGTAATTTAGAAACTCTTAGAATTCTTAGGAATTTTTAGAAATTTTTAGAAAGTAGTTTACAGTTTGTAGAAATCCTCAGGATTTTAGGAACTTTTAGGATTTTTCAGGAAGAGTTTTACAGTTGGAATTTGTGATTTAGAAATCCTTAGGATTCTTAGGAATTTTTAGAAAGAGGTTTACAATTGGAATTTGTGATTTAGAAATCCTTAGGATTCTTAGAAATCTTTAGGAAGAGGTTGGAATTTGTGATAGTTGGTTTCATGTTTATGATTTGTGACTGTTTACGATGAAACTGATTTCAATCATCGAAATTTTGGCAAGAATGTAGAAAGCAGGCAATATCTTTGGTCTTTTTACACTGAAATTTTCCAACTATGTTATAGAGTATCATTAAAGAATGAAAGGAAAGGAATAGAAAAAGACGTTCATTCTTTACCGTGAACGAATTGAGAACTAAGGAGTTGAACCTAGAGAAACCATCTTTCTACTCTCTCAACTCCCTAAACACTCTCGAGCCACGAGAAAGCTCAATTTACCAAAAGCAGACAATATTGCTGCCATTAATTTCTCCAGCATCCCTCGACAAATAACAATAACCTGACAGGCCGCAAACTCAAGAGGCACGAACCAACCCCGAACCGTCTCGCAATTTCTCACGAATTGCCGGGTTTTCTTTATAAGGCGCGTCAGTTTTTCGTTTTTTTTAGCTCTCCTGAAAAGTAGCTGAAACATTACCGCTTCGACTCTAATAAATTCATTATAATTTTTATTAAATTATTTCGAACTTTTTATTTTATTTCATAGATTTGAAATAACCACGCGAAGAAATTTATTTCAAACTTTCGGACAATATTATCGTAAATATCATTATTTGTTTTGTTAAGAAAATATTTTGTAACATATTTATCTACTTTTAAGTTTCGCATGAACGCGTGCGAACATTTGTCGTCAGAAACGAATTGCAGGCAAATCTGCGTGAACAGTTCGCAGACTCGTTCGCAGCCTTTCGAGTCTTTCGTTCGTAACGAGCTCGATCCCATTTTTTTTCTTTTTTTTTTTTTTTTTATTCGTCGAAAGGAATAAAAATACGGCGGACAATGCCGGAGTGTATTTGAATTGCGACGAAGTTACATCAGCATAGGTTGGACGATAACGCGGCGGCTGTTTGTCGAAATAAGGGTTGTGTAACGAGCAACGAGCTTTCAACTGAACGTGTATTCCGTTCGTTTCTCTCTTCTGTTTGCACACCCTTAATGCACTTAGCGAGCATGAAGACACGTACATCTATAACACTTCTGTTGGCAGCTGTTTGAATGAACGCGAAGAAGAAAAAGAAAGGGTGAAACTCACTCGTCATTTACAATTAAGGCCATCTCCTTTTCTTTAACCTCTTTCAACCTCTGAGCTACTTCTGAGCCGCGTTCGAACACCTCGCGCTTTAAAATCCGATTAATTCCCCTCCCCCCTTCCAAAGAAATCGGAAACACTCTCTGTTCGTTAATTTTCCAACTGATCAATGGTCAAACTTTTGCATCCAAAGTAAGATTCTAAAAATCGCGACCATTTTTGATCTAATAATTCGATCGAACGAGAGAGTTGCACTCGTCGCGATTGACAGACCGCGGATTTCAGATGCAATTTTTATACTCTAAATCGAGGGAGAGCACGACAATTTGCGATTTCAGATCACTTTCGAAATTTTTCATTTAATCGAGCTTCGTCTGAATTGAAAAAGAACGTGAAATAGAAAACCATATAAGTTTACCATAAATTGAAAAATTTTTTTTTTCCCCCATCGTTAAGTGTCGTACCCCACGGTTTTGATATTTCGTGCATTTTTGCGCCGTTGAATCGAATGCAGGGAAATCTGATCAGCCTAATGACTCGCGTTATCGTCCTTGACAAATTTCGAACATTGGACAACAGTCGTGTGTGGAATCCTGAGCCCAGGCGTATCGATCGACGATGACGCTGTAGTCTTTTTTATAGCACGATAGGACTAAATTTCCCTGGGACGAGAAATCGGTGTGTGTGTGTGTGTGTGTGTGTGTGTTCATTGAGCTCGCGTGACCTGTCGCTTTTTCCCCGACCCGAAACCAACATCGATGGAGCAGAAAAAGAAAAAAACGTTCATTTCGTTCCTTTACAATTGTTTTCGAATTCAGTGAATATGGAGCACGATAGTTGAGCAAATAAAGGAAACGGGGGAGGGGGAGGGGGAGGGGGACGTGTTTATCGCGCAGAGCATTGCAATTTTCGATGCAGAGAGAAATTTTTACACACGGAGCGCGCGCGCGTATCAACTCTTTAACCTTCGTGAATTATTTCTGAAATTTCTTCATTTGATCGAGCAATATACCCTTTATATTCGTTGGAAAAGTCTCCAAAACGTAGAAATCTCTCCGTTGTATTATTAAAAGAACGATCGTTGGAATCGATTTACTTATCAGAGTTACGACAAGCGATTCGCGCGTGCACTAAATTTAAATTATTCAAAGAACGCGCGAAAATCAATTATCGACGTCCTGGTTCGAGTAATCTCGCGAGATACGATGTATACTTTTCGCTTCTTATTTTACGATGACATTTCGGATGAGGAAATTTATAGTAACGACTATATTTGACGGGTTATCCGTATTCGAGTCCCTTTCAGCTTACGAAACGTTAGCTTCTATGTGAATTGAAATTTACAAAGTTCATCGACGTTTGTCGTTGATGTTAAGTCACGTTTGAACTTAACTTAGCACCCAATACGGGTTCCAGAGGTGAAATTTTCCCTCTAACGATCGAACGACTCGACGCAATACTGGACACAAGAGGTAGAGAAAGCGATAGCCATCGAAGCTGCATTGGCAATTAGCACGAACGAATCGATTGAGCACGTCTGTTTCATCCCTTGGAAGGCTGGTTCGTTCACGCAGCCGAGCCACGGGTTGCGAAACGTGATATCACACGGTCGATTTGCAGGCTTACAGGCGATTTGCAAGCTCGACGAAGTCAATGCCCTTCCGATTACGTTATACAATCCGCCGTTCCTTGGGAAAGAAGCTAGCGTAACTAGGACGCCATCTACGTTAACGATCCTCGAGTCTCCATTTTCCTAACCCTAATGAGCCCTGATCAAAACAAATTGTCACTTTCTGTTCGTTCTTTCGAAGGATTAAGCAATTTAACAAGAGACGAAGAAATTCGAAAAAATACAGAAATTTGGACAAAGTGAAATGATATTTCCCCTTTTTCTTCTTTTCGAGGAGATGAACCGTCACGGAGGAAAGATACTCCGAGGGAAAAGGATCGTTCGATAAATTTCCTCTCTGTAGGTTCGCTGCCATCGGTGATTTTCGTCTTTTATTGATCATATCGTTTACAACTGTGGCCAGACACTGTCTCTTTAAGTCTCTCACGATTTTTCCAGTTCCTTGAACCAAGTTTCTCGGTGGAAGAGTTACAGTTAAGGCGAGGATGTAACTATCCTTGGAGAAGTTCCGGGTAATTAGACTCCTTCTTCGAATAATCTATATTCAATGTGAACGTACCGTCTAGTCGCTAAGGGCGTGGTCGAAAATTTCTGTATCTCTCTTCTCTTTGCCACTGTTTCTTCCTAATTTGAACCTAGCGTCTGGAAGTTGGAATTTTGAAGCGACAATTAATTTCCAAATCTCCGAAAACTCGATCTCGCTCGAACTTAAACTTAAAGGAGCGATTAATGCAGTCAAACAGTCCTAAACCTTTTCCAAACTTTCGGTAACGCTCGAGCTCTTTGAATAAATCTGAAACTATTTTGAAACTCTTGAGATCCAATTATAATTAAAACCGAACTCCTAAAATCTATCGACCGAAATTTAAAGAAACGATCAATCCTCGTACGATCCTGTGTCTCTTTGAAATAACTTCCAATAACACTCAAGCGCCAAATTCCCCTAGAATTTCATCGATCGTACTTAACCTAAACGCGAGACAGCGATTAATCCGCAATTAATTCCAATTTAAAGTCCCTTTAAACTCTGAAATCTAATGGATCAAAGCCAAGAAACCGAATTTCTAAAATCAGTCGACCGAAATTTAAAGAATTACAATCAATCCTCAAACGATCTACGTCCGTTCGAAATGACTTCCAATAACACTCAAGCGCCAAATTCCCCTAGAATTTGATCGATCGAACTTAACCTAAACGCGAGACAACGATTAATCCGCAATTAATTCCAATCTAAAGTCCCTTCAAGCTTCCAATAATATCCAATGCCTTCGTATTGTCGCAACCGGCGGTCGACTAGCTGAGAAATCGTTTCACCGAGGCAGTGGTTCGGTGGAAAGTCACCGAAATCGAGCCGAATGCGATCAATTGAGTATCCCGGGGCCAGGCTCGCGGACCTTCCACTTCTTAGGGGGGCAGGGAACGCGCGCGGGACGTGGTGTTGCCGGTTGTTCTCACGGGCTGGGCGAAATTGCCAATAGAGAAACGCGAGATACGACGACGATGTGACATCATCAGCGGCGAATTCGAATTCGAATCGGGCGGCGGCGCGCACACGCACGAAAAAGGGTGGGGGCGAGAGGGGTGAGGCGGCTCGATTCACCGCCAGGCCGCGTTTGATCTGCTGCCAAATCAAGTCCGAGCCAATATTACTTCCATTTAAGCGGCCCACCATCGCTCCGTGGCGCGATATTCCTTCGATATCAATAAGTGATATGACATCCAGGCGAGAGGACGTGCGTGTGGACGACAATGGATCAAAGGCCTCGGTGCAAAGGTCATCGATTCGATGCGTGTCTGCCGATGATTTTTTTCGACGACCGGCCAAGTTCGGCCGTGTCCTCTTAAGCGGCGGCATCAACCGTCCCGAAATTGAACGGGCCACACACGTTTCACCCGTCGCTTCTGTTTCTCATCGCCTCTGACAGATTCCACTCGATCAGTGGACGTTTGTTTGCTACGTGAATTGAAGTTCGCGTAGCATGAATCAATCTGGGCCAATGATTTTCCGTTATGTGTGTAATGGGAACTCGTTTCTGGGCATCATCTGTAATTCCTCGTACCGCGTAACGGGAGTCCATTCATTCCGGTCTATGGTTCTTCCGTTCGTGTAACAGGATAGATGAGATTAGGACTAACCGGGCGAGGAGTAGAGTAATGCGAAGTTTCGTTCGCACAAGTGCAGTAGAATTCCATGCTGGTTGGGCCTGAATCATCGTTTTCATTATCACGGTGAAAATTGTAAAAATGCAAGATTTCATTTCACGTCGTCTTACGCGAGATTGTCTCACGTTCGTGTGATCATCAGATTTTAGAAAGTTCGACATCTTACGTCGTGTGCTTTATTTCGTGTTATAACGTAGTCCTTGTCTGTGTAATCTGTATCTTGCATGCAATTTTATATATAACCTTCTGTAGTCTTGTCATACACCGAATGATTCTTATTGCAAATGAGAGGCAAATGCGTATAAGAATCCCCCACCCCTGAAGAAGGGTTCGAACGATGTTCGAGCAGAAAGGAATTGCATAGGCGAGGTGTAGCTAGAGTCGAGTGACCTGCTGCCCCCGGCCTATCACCCCTTACATCCACCGTTCTCCTCGTGGCACCCTCGTGGCACACGCCCCTCGCCACCCCCCGCGGCAACGCCCCCTTCACCCCGACGGCCCCGCCGCAAGCCCAGGCTTTTTCTCGGGGGTTCATCGATCGCCCCCAATCACCCACACCTGCCACACACATACACACACCATCTTGCCTCTCTCTATCCCTTAAAACCCCGAACTGCTTTCTTACCTCGACACTAGCCTCTCTATCTTTTTTTTTTCCCTTATAACTCTTCTTCCTTTTCTCCTCCCCTACCCTCCTTTTCTTCGTTTCTCTCGTTCTTTCTTTCTTCTTTCCTCTTTGCCTTCATCGGAGGAAGTTCTTTCTTATCGGGCTCCTGCCAGTCGCGGAAGTTTCTTTCTTCTCTTTTCTTCTTTCTTCTTTTTTTTTCTTTTTTTTTTTTTGTATCTCGTTATACCGTGATTTCACGTCGATGGATAAGTTCGGTAATTATATTGGCATAATGGATATCTTCTATTTACAAGTCGGAGCGAAGTAATCAGCGACTCTCGAGGGGGGTGGAGACTTTGAATTCTTCTGGCTTTGCGTGTTTGTTTAATTAGAGTTGGAATTTAGTGAAGCGTGCGATGTGTATCAGGTATATTCTAAATTTCTACGTTTTATGTAGATCAGTAGCGTTTACTTCGTTTATGTAAAGAGTTCGAAGTACATACGCATTTTTCGCGACTGACTCCGAAAATGAAGGAAATCTTCAGGAATAATAATAATAATAATTCTCACGATATCTAATCAAAGAAAAAAAAAACATCCAACATCTGAGAAACTGTTCTTTCACTTTTACTTTTATTCCATAACGCAGATTAATATCAAATTATTTCATTGGAAGTTCGAAGTTTAAATTGTCTCGTCGAGAAATAAATAATTAAAGAAGTTTCACTTTTGACTGTCATTTAATATTATATTCAACGTATTTTCAATTCGAGAAAAATTATCACGCGGGAAAAATTTTTTTTGAATTTACACTCGGCGGAGACTTTCGTCCCGAACTGCCTGCCTTCATTCTTCCAGCATTCTTTCAGTCCTTTGAACAGCTAAAACCTCGGTTGGCCTCTTTATCTCGTGCAAACAGCGAGGTTTCATTTCAAGGCTTTGTTCTCCCCTCATCCCTTATTCCATTTCCGGTATCGGCCGGGCGCGAGTCTATCTTACTTTCCATCGAAATTAGTTTTTCTTCCAGATCGTTCACGCTCCTTCAATCTCAGGGTGAGAAGAACAAACGTTTGTTTTTCTCTTTGAGTTAAGCTCCCGTGAAGCTCCGCTGCAATTATGAAAATTCTCACGGATTCTTATCTTTCGCTTTAACAACATCGTACTAACTTTATTCGTACAATTTCACTACTTTGAAAGCTCGTTCCTTTTTTTTTTTTTTTAAGCGAAAGGTATTTACGCAAGATTCGTATTTACTTTTTAATGAGAATTTTGTAAACGAATTTCTAAATCTACGTTTCAGAGTCCAGTTGCTTATTCTTATATCTGAAAAAGAATTTCTCAAACAGTGAAAGACAGTGATGCGTAAATATTTTATAAGTCCAATCATATTGGAAAAGTTACTTATTCTTATATACCGTATTTGAAAAGGAATTTCTCAAACAGTGAAAGACACTGTTGCATAAATATTTTATAAGTCCAATCGTATTGGAAAATTACATTCTTCTAGTTCCAGTGTTAAAAATACTATCAGTATGACCATAATAACAAGTAATACAAGATACTTTAGCTACTTACGTAACTTTAGCTATACCCAAAAATTAAATATCCCATCCCACAGGCGAGAATAAACTCTGTAAATTTCACATGTCACGCGAGTTGAGAAATTTATCCCTCGGGGAAACAGTTATGTCCCAGAACGAAGATTCATCTGTTAAAGATTTACCATGGTCTTCCATCTTCATTAACTGCGACGACGTTTTGAATCATTTCATTTCGCGTAACTTTTCTAAAAATTAAATTTTCCCTCCCATAGACAAATATGTAAAACGAATAAATTTTACATTAATATCGAGCAAGGTAAGAAACTCAACCTCCTTTGGAAAACATTTTTGATGTCTCAGAACGAAGATCCATTTATTAAGTTTACCATAACACTTTAAATCATTTCATTGAACGTAACTTTCCTAAAAAATTAAATATCCCATTCCACGAGCAAGAGAGGATAAAACGTGTAAATTTCACGCGCGAGTTGAAAAATTCAACCTTCTGTGGAATCAATGAATTTTTCCTCGACGTCTCAGAAATAGAAAATCCATCTATTAAATTTACCATAGACTTCCATTGTCAATAACTAGATTCAATAAACGCTTTAAACGATTCCATTTCCTATAAATATTCCACGCCACAGATAAGAGAAAATAAAACGTGTAAATTTCACGCGCGAGTTGAAAAATTCAACCTTCCGATGAATTTTTCCTCGATGTCTCAGAAATAGAAACTCCATCCATTAAATTTACCATAGTCTTCCATTCTCAATAACTAGACTCAATAAATGATAACGCTTTAAATGATTCCATTGCACGTAACTTTTTTAAAAATATCTCACGCCACAGATAAGAGAGGATAAAACGTGTAAATTTCACGCGCTAGTTGAAAAATTCAACCTTTCGATGAATTTTTCCTCGATGTCTCAGAAATAGAAAATCCATTTATTAAATTTACCATCTTCCACTATCAATAACTAGATTCAATAAATGCTTTAAACGATTCCATTTCCTACAAATATCCCACCTCACAGATAAGAGAGGATAAAACGTGTAAATTTCACGCGCGAGTTGAAAAATTCAACCTTCCGATGAAATTTTCCTCGATGTCTCAGAAATAGAAAATCCATCCATTAAATTTACCATAGTCTTCCATTCTCAATAACTAGACTCAATAAATGATAACGCTTTAAATGATTCCATTGCACGTAACTTTTTTAAAAATATCTCACGCCACAGCTAACGGAGGATAAAACGTGTAAATTTCACGCGCTAGTTGAAAAATTCAACCTTCCGATGAAATTTTCCTCGATGTCTCAGGAATAGAAAATCCATCCATTAAATTTACTTGAAATGATTCCATTAAACGTAACTTTCTTAAAAATATCTCACGCCACAGATAAGAGAGGAAAAATTTCACGTTTGTCACGCGAGTTAAATGATTCACCGTTCTCGATGTTTCTCAGAACGAGAAGATCCATCTATTAAATTTCGAAAAGAGTTTCAATAAAATGGATTTCGACGTCTATTCAAAAAGAAAGAAAAGAAAAAAAAGAAAAAGGGAAACCATAGTTTTCCATTCTCGTAATCGTTATGATGCCAATCGGCCATTAGTTTCATGGCGGCCGTCGAAATTGACGATCGATGCTCGGGTGGAAAGCGGGAACCTGTTCCCGAGGGGTCGCCCCTCGAAGATAACATCGCGACGATATCGATGAGCCGAATATTAATGTCTGCCGGTCGATGATCGTCTGACGGCAATTGCTGCTAATTAGCGGCACGCATCTTCCTCAATTGAGGCTCGTTTCGGGGCCGCGACCGTTCTCTTTCGACGCGTTCTATTCCTCCGGCCCACACACGCGTTCGGTAAGGTCACGGTCGTCGCGACGAGCCTTCGAAATTTCAACCGGCGGAATATCTGCGCCAGCGGGCCGCGGAGGGCTCGCTGCTCCATTCCAACCCAATTCCTTTTCTTTTTCATAAGCTGCCGGCCTGGACGATTTCCAACAGGCCAGTCGGAAATTCATTTTCATGGGGGATTCTGGAACGTGCACGCGGAAATGGAAACGTTGTCGTCGAAAGTTTTTTTTCTTTTCTTTTTTTTTTTTGCCTGTCTTTGTGGATTTTTTCGGGCAGAAGGAACGCGATCGATTTTATTCGTCGTTAGCGGGCGAATAATCGGGATTCTATGAAAAACTATGCCATTTAAAGTTTGAAGTTTTCCACAGAATCCACAGAAGAGGGGGGTCTCGAATTCCTTTTTTTCTTTTTTCTTTTTTTTTTGAATTTGTGCGTTCCAGGTGCGAAGAGAAGATCGTTAATTTTATTTTGAGATTTTACATTTTCTTAATTAAATTTCTTTTAATGTCACGTTGATGTTAAATTTTTTCTTTTTTTTTTTTTGGTTGTTCCTTTTACAGCCTGTCTTGGGCCGAATTTATCGAATTCGTTTCTGATAAAATTTCGAAGCGATCACGCATTTGAAACTGGAGTAATTAACGCTGTGATTTCGTTCTTCTTCTTTCAGAGAATTAATTTTATTATAGATTTTTAATTACGAAGTGGGAATACTAATCGATTCATTTTTCAATTGTTGAAAATCACATGACGCCACAATTATGCCAGTGGGCCAGAAAGAGTGTATAAAAGTCAATTGTTCAAATTCAATATTTTGAAAAAAAAGTCTTTTTACTACTGTGTCTCGGAAAGAGAGAGAGAGAGAGAAATAGGCTTCTTTCTCTTTCTTTTATCTGTTCCTTGGACAAGAGATTGATAGATTTTCTCTCCAACTTTCCTTTAGCTTCAGCTGAGTCTCTGATCAATTTCTCTGATCAAACTCTAGTTCTTCTCTACTTCGGAGAACAATTTTATTTCTTTCTTTTCTTCCGTCTTTGTTTCACGTCTGATAGACTTTGCCACTTTAATTCCTCGCTCGCTTAAATCTCGCAACAACTTCGCTCCCGCTTCGTCTCGTGACAGTTTTCGATTTTTCAAAAGTTTCTCCTCCAAATTTTTCACGTGCCAGTTCAACGTGTTTCAAGGTGAGTTTCCACCGCATTATGCGCGCATGACGCATTGGACGATCGATTCCAAAAGGCTATCGAAACTGGAGGGATCGGCATGAAATCGAACGTGAGAAAGATGAGAAGCGGAAACGTTACGGTAGCCGCGATAACTCCTCGCGTATATATTATAACACGCTTGTGCGAAACGTCGAGCGTACCATCATGTCGCCGATGAGGGTGGTGAATTTACATTTCCACGCTGATACGTATCCTGTATTTGCAGTCTATTCCTTTTTCCTTCGAGCGTCGTCGCAGATATGCAACTTTTTTTAATTGTACGTTTACAAATTTGGGGGAATTTCACTATCGACGTCCCTATCTTTGTTAAGAAGAATCGAGATCCTTTCAATGAAATTAAACAATTTGTCTTCAGTCGAATTTATCGAATTCGTTTCTGATGACAATTTCGAAGCAATCCACACTTGAAAATGCAGTAATTAACTCTGTGATTTCGTTCTTCTTCTCTCGGAGATAATTTTATTATAGATTTTTAATTACGAATCTTACGTAAAAAGTAGGGATACTAATTAATTCACTTTTCAATTGTTGAAAATCACACGATGCCAGTAGGCTAGAAAGAGTAGCTAAAAGTTCAATTTGTTCAAATTCAATATTTTGAAAGAAAAATTCCTTTCACGCCTTAAAACGACAATACTTCGATGTTTCAAAATCCATCTTCAATAAATGTGCGATCACAGAGGTAACATTGTAAAAACAAAATCGAGAAACCGAACTAATTATTGTAAGTAACTCGTCACTTCGATGCATTTTCATTTTCTAATTGTCCTATAAGTATTTGTCAATCCACGTGTAAATGCGCAAAATTTGCAACGATTAAAAAACGAAGGTTTTGAAAGAGTGATTAGAATAGTTATCGAATGTTTTTCATAAAGTTTAGACTATCACTGCAAAATGAACTGCAACTTTTAATTCTTTCCCGATTTTAACGATTAGATTTTTCTCATTTTGGTTACTCTTCCGCTGTGAGGATTACATGTTGCTATAGCACATTATAACCTAACCTAATTTTATATAACCTATTAGAAAAGATCGATCGTTACAACCTAACTTTCTACAAAATCTTTCAGAAAAATAAAAAAAAAGAAAGGATGTTAGTGATATATATTGTCATATATATTATCATTTTTCGTTATATCAGTTTTTCAGATAATTATTCGAATTACTTTTTCTTACTGGACTTAACAGTAGTATTTTCTTGTTCTTTCACGTTCATGAATGACGATTGATGAAGAAAGGAGTTGAAGACAATATATACGTAGTTGTTACCCAACTTTCTACAAGATTTTTCACAAAAATCAAAAGGAAAAGATGTTAGTGATATATATTGTATCATTTTTCGCTATATCACTTCTTCGGATAATTATTCGAATTATATTTAAATTATATTTCTCTTGCCGAACTTAACAGTAGTATTTTCTTGTTCTTTCACGTACATGAATGACGATTGATGCCTCTGTTAAGAAGAAAGGAGTTAAAGACAATATATACGTAAGTTGTTACCCAACTTTCTACAAGATCTTTCACAAAAATCAAAAGGAAAGGATATATAGTGTATCATTTCTCGCTCTATCACTTCTTCAGACAACTCCGCCTTGTTGGTACATTTTCTTGTTGGTACATATTTTATTTTCTCATTTCTGAACGACGATTGAAGTCACCCCGTTAAGAAAGAAGGGGGTTAAAGACTCGCCGGTGTTATCAACGACACCAACGACAGATTGATGAAGAGAAACTGCTGGAGGAGCGGGGGGGAAAGAAGAAGAGAGGAGCGTGGTTCCGATCTCTTTCCAGCGAACGCTCCGCGGAAATTCGCTAATTATAGATCGGCTAGCGACGAGGCGAACGCGTAACCAGCCGACGCCGACCACTCGCTTGGACTTGAACCAATCCTGACCTTCCCTGCTGCGTCGTGTCGACCTAGAAAATTACGTGCGTCGTATCCGTCGCAGCGTGACGAACGCCGGCCATATATAGAGCCATGTATCCCGCCGAATACCGCCGCCGGAAGTGCTAGACAGCAGGCCGGCTCGCCGCGCCGTGCGAAATCGCCGTCACGGATCGCAAATTTCCAAAAGACGATCTTTCTCGATTGCAAAATCGCAAAATCGTGAATTTTTTCAATCTGAGATCGAAGAAGAGATCTGTTTTAATTGGCGGGGAAGTCGTTCGAAGAATTCTTCGACTTTGAATTCTATCGGGACTCGATGAATCATCGATCTTCAATTCGCGCAGATCGGCAACGAATCGCTCGTGCAGTGATCGGAATTAAGACGTAATTCCACTGGATTTCGTATCAATAACAACGTCGCATATCTCCTTTGATTTACGCCCATCGTTTGGGTAATCTGTGGGTATTATCTAATAGCTAGATAATTACCACATGGATCTGATCTATCACAATCACTGGGAATCCTCTAATCTCAATGGTGTAGTCTGTCCCAATTTTTTCGTTTTACCTCGAAACCAGCCAAACCAGTCCGAAAACGATCGTTAATAACTGATATTTCTGTCAATGAATCTTGACGAAAATTCTCGGTAATAGAATCGCCGAAGTGCTGGAAATCGTCTGGTGCTAGGTTTTTCCGAGAAAATTTTTTTACTTAGGGTACCTGTCGTCGTTAGCGTGGCAGAATGTGCGTTGACGCGTGCTCGTTCTCGGGAGTTTCGCTCTGAACACCCTTTCCTCTTGCTCTTGGCAGCCCACGCTCGCGATGAGGCTCCGCAGGTGGCCGGATGCCTCGAAAACGGCGCAGCTCCAACCTCTTTTCACCGTGCGATAAGCTCGAAAGTCTTCGTGAAATTCACGCTTTGATCTCGTTGCTTTCAACTGGCCAATCCTGAGTCGTTCTGGAGGATGTTAGCCGGGGATCCGGGTTGGAGATTAAGCTCCAAAACAAGCGGATTTAGTTTTTTCGAAATTCTCGCCGAAGGTGAATTGCATTTTATCGAGGAAACGAATAATCGTGAACTTTGATTTTGCAAGTCAACGATACGAAGTCACTTTGACAATTTGATTTTTCAGTTACCGAAGTTGCTCGAATTTATCAAATTATATTTATAGTTATTGGACAGTTCGTTGAATCTCTCTAATCACGAAAGAAGCGAGGTGAAAACATTCGCAAAAGGGGAGACGGGGGTTATTTTGGTCGACGGTCCGCGCTAAAAATAATCGGGAAACAAACCGCAGGACAATTCGAGAGCCGCGTCGAATTTCTCCTGTTTGAACATCTCTTTTGTGTCTCTCCTTCGTCACTCGAATAAACTCGCTAGTAACAGAACTCGAGGAATTTTTGCATTTCTAGGTTACCGCGGTACATTTTCACGTGACAAAGACTGGCGAAGAACTTCCTTTCCGATACGAATTATGATTTTACGACGGTGTTCGCAGCTAGAAGTGTAGTATCGACTCTTGTATGAAGGCTTTTGGTACTTGTTGAAATATGAATTATGATAACAGTGTTATTGCGGAAGCGCCGGTCCGTGGCCAACAACACACGTCTCGTTCTTCGCGCGAAAACGTGATCAGCCTCGGGTTCTGGCACGATCGTTTAACATCGGCCATCGGAAAAATCCCGGCTAGGCACTGTTTCAGCCCACGTGGTTTCCAGCTAGGCTAATAAAATACACCGGTAACGTTGGAGCTGGCCACCACACGACGTTCTTTGAAATATTATTTCTGAGAACTCATTGTTTTCTGGCCTGGCGTTACCGTGTCAAGGTAATCGTTGTGTACACGAACACGAGAAAATGGGATAGAAAATAAGAAATACGCGCGAAAGGATCGATAATAATTCGCAAATAATGTAGTTTTGTTTCTTGCCAAAGTTAGAAAGTCACATAGTAAGGAAAGATGTATAGGTTATGTTATATTTAAATCTTCACATAAATGGCGCCAGTTGAGAAATACGGCCGCTATGAAAAGAAAAAAAAATCAATTTACGCATAGCGTTAATTAATTTAATTTAGATAAGTAATTGGATTTGGGGAGAAAAGAAGAATGAAAAGTAAATTAGCGGAAGGAATATTTAAGTCAGATTACGTTTGGTTACTGGTACCATTAAAAAAAAAATATATTTTACATGGACGTTGCAGAAAGAAAAAACCAATTTATGTATACTGATAATTTGCAAATAATTTATTTTATTGCGTAAGTAGAGAATTAAATCTGCAAATTCAAAAAGTCAGATAGTAAGGAAAGATGTATAGGTTATGTTATATTTAAATATCCACGTAAATGGCGCCAGTTAAGAAATACGGCTGCTATGAAAAGAGAAAAAAAATCAATTTACGCATAGCGTTAATTAATTTAATTTAGATAATTAATTGGATTTGGGGAGAAAAGAAGAATGAAAAGTAAATTAGCGGAAGGAATATTTAAGTCAGATTACGTTTGGTTACTGGTGCTATTAAAAAAAAAAATGTATTTTACATGGACGTTGCAGAAAGAAAAGAACCAATTTATATATACTGATAATTTGCAAATAAATTGCGTAAGTAGAGAATTAAGTCTACAAATTCAAAAAGTCAGATAGTAAGGAAAGATGTATATGTTATGTTACACTTGAATCTCGACTACTAATGGCGCCAATTAAGAAATTATGAGCACAGCGAAAAGAAAAATCAATTTATGCATAATGCTGTTTGTTAATAAGCAATTCAGTTAATTATACAATTAATTCGATTTAAGGAGGAAAAGAGAATAGAAAGTAAAATAATTGGAAGGAATATTCAAGTTAAGATTGCGTTACTGATCAACTGGTGCCATTCAAGGGATACATTTCAAAGGGGCGTTGTAGAAAGGAAAAATCCATTTATGTATAGCGACAAATAGTTCATTCACAAATAGTTTATTCATTTCGGATCACAGAGATAAAAAAAGCAATGAGATATCGGAGGTAGGAAATTATTTCAATCAAATTACACACGAATCTCTCGTACAATTATCTGTTATCGCCAATACGACGAGTGGCTACTTTCATATTTCAGTTCAGGATCGTTGAATCCCGATCGTAAATATGCCCGTGCATTAAATTTACACTCCGCGGATTGTAGCGGAGGCCTTTTCAATAATTTACTTTTATCCTCGTCTCGTTCTTTCTTCGCTCTCGTCGACGCGTTTCAACTCGGCGCCAGGAGAGCCTGTAACGAGAATTTCGATATCCTCGCGCCATTACAGAGCACGGATAATGAATATAAAGCAGCGGGGCCGAGGAAATATGGGGAAATTATACCTCTGTTCTCTCCTTTGTTTGTCTAAGCGGTTGTGTTACAGTTTGACAAAAAGAACGGAAGAGAGTAACGCAGATTGGAACGACGCGGAAATGAAGTCTGGCTAAATGCGTTTAAAATATCGCCGACAGGAAAGGGGAAAGCTATCCGATGGAGCAAATAAGTGTAAAAGTGTAACCTCCGTTTCAAGAAAAAAAAAAACCGGGTAGCGCGGCAGAAAATATTTCGATTATCAAATTTCAGGTTGATTAGAATATTTCTATTGCACAATAACTACCAGGATTATTTACTCACTCTCGTTCCAATTATTTGACAAAGATTACGTGAATATTCTTTTTAAATTCTAACTAACATCCCTCCCTTTCGTAGGTATCCTAGACAATTACTGTCGATCACTGTCGATCACTGTCGATCACTGTTGATCAGACGAAATTTTAATTTCACATTATCACACGAATTACTACGTTTCTATCGCGTAATCGTTACCAAGATTAGTTACTAACTCTCGTTTCAATTATTTGACAAAGACTACATGAATATTCTTTTTAAATTCTAACATCCCCCTTTTCGTAGGTATCCTAAACAATTACTGTCGATCACTGTCGATCACTGTTGATCAGACGAAATCTTAATTTCACATTATCACACGAATTACTACGTTTCTATCGCGTAATTGTTACCAAGATTAGTTACTAACTCTCGTTTCAATATATTAAATTCTAATTCATAGACGTTCTAGACAACTACCAACTAGAATCGATTATTATCAAATTGCCTTGTTTCAACCGTGATCGCATCAGATCTTCCAAATTTATTTCTTCCAAATTCTCGACCCAAACCTACTCGAGTTCTTCGCGACCTACCAAACCCAATCGCGTGTCATAACTCCACCGAAACACATTGTGAAACAGTAAACGCGAAATCTCTTCAATTCCCGCGAAGCTGCCTGCTGCGAATCTAGCGATCCCCAACAATTGATCGGGCATGAAGCAAGACGGACAACTTATTTTTTAATTTGTTCGTGACGTCGTTAGAAAGAAGAGGCAATGTTTTTCCGGGGTTATGTCTGCCGCGCGTAATCGCAACGCTCGCGCGAAACGTCTCGCGACACGCGGAGGACGATCGAAGGACGTCTCGAAGGAGGTTTAGGTTAGGTAAGGCCCCTGCTCGCGCTTGATCGAATTTCTCGGCCACCCGGTGGCCACCTACACCGCCGTGTGCGCCTATTACGTCGCCTTTACGGCCTCCTCGTAAACGTCCGGATCCGCGAAATTGATAGACCATCGTGCTATATGTATGCATCCATGCATTTACGTACAGCGAGGAACGTGACAGCGAGCTCGATGTCTTCTTCCTACTGGCTGCACAGCCATTTTCGCGACTTTTTTCGCGAAATGGGTCGACAAGCGGTATACGGGACGATGGATCTTATTTTTTTTTTTTTCAGAAAAAAAGCGAGGCTCGATTCGCGAAATAATGGGTGAAATGTGCAAGCAGCGATGCAACTTGACAATTAGCAAAACCGAAAGACAATTGACAACAAGTCTTTTGGTTCAGAGAATGAACGTGAACAATATTTTTCGAAGGGTGCGGTTCGCGAATTTTATTAGAATATTTATACGCATGGGGGGATAAAAATTATGTTGGAAGATTTTAGTTCGGGTGCGTTTCGCGTGTCACTCGTAAAATAACGGTGGCTAGATACTTATGCTCGGTGGTGGTAGTGTATTTCACCCCGTTGTATATTTTCCTCCGTCTCTAGTCTATGTTAATCTGATTTCAGATTTCAAATTCCGTACTCCATAGGAATCAAAGTAATAACAAAATAATTAAACAATTTAATTTGTATGTAGTTCGAGAAACAGTTCATCATGTTATACGATGAAATACGAGTATATTTTTATGAAACTTTATGAATTTTAATATATTTCAATATTAAATTGAACAAAAAAGAAAAAAACAATAAAAAAGAAATATCGTATAAGTACAGATGACAAACTTTATGTCAAAAAAAAAAAAAAAATAAAAAAATAAAAAAATAAAAAAAAACCAGTCGGTCCGTGTTACATACGAACGAGTATATTTTTATAAAACTTACTGGGTGGTCCATGTCGGTGGCATAAATTTGATCGGTGGCGTATTTTTAAATCGTCGGGCAACGGTAGCCGCTAGTAGCGAAATAATTTCTCCGCGGTGCGACAACGGCCGGCGCCGTTTCAGCGGGCGTAGGCGAGCGTTAGATTTACTCGCGTTGAAGCATTCGCGTCTGGCCGGCGACTGGAGTCGCGTCTCGCTCGTAAAATCATCAGTTTCACACAGAATTGGCCGGTCGGGACAATTACGCGCTTTTTACGACGCTCGACTTTCACGTTGTCTCATTTCCCTCAGCTTCATTGTGCGCCGCTGTCATCGCGGCGGCACAGTTTTTCACTCTTGGCAAACAAAATTCCCGTTCGAACGCACGATCAAAACCGACAGATTCACGGAGGCGGCGTTATTTTTTTTTTCTTTTTTTTTCTGTAAATTTCCTTCGAGTGTTTTTCAGCGAAACTTCTCTCTCTCTCTCTCTCTCTCTCTCTTTTTTTTTCTTTTCTTTTCTTAGGCCTCTCGTCTTTTTCTTAGGTGTCGTTCTTTCTTCGGTACGAAACGGTACTATTTTTCCTCGGAATACTTTCGGCACGAAGTATCCGAATCACTTCGAGGATCGTTTAATATTATTTCAAGTGCAAATATTGAGCTGTACAAGCGAGTTTCGTTCGCGAGTTTCCAAAAGTTTCGCATTCTTTCTCGTCCGCGGATCAACCGAGCAACCGACGTTCGTCTCTGACGAGCTCCAATTTCAATTACGCCGTAAATCTCGATTCTTTGAAGAGAGAGAGAGAGAGAGAGAGAGAAAAACAAATCGTTCCGTAACGATCGTCGAGCACGCGCGCGAAATTTAAATCCGCCAGACTCGTTCCCGTACTGTAACGATAAGGGAATAAGAACGAGAAGAAGAAGAGAGAAGAGAAAAAAGAAGAAGAAAAGTAGAGAGAGAGAAGAATGAAATGTTGTTGAAGAGATGAGACGAAGGGAAGGCGAATGAAGTGGCAGACGACGCGAACGACGAGAAGGGAATTGTAAAGTCGTCATAATTGATTGCATCTTTCGCGAGTAGAGAGGCGAAGCCCCGGAGTGCCCAGCTCTGAAAGAAAGAAGACAGTAGAAGAGGACGAGTGGCTCTCTAGCTGATACAAGAGCCGTTGACATTACCGCGTTGCTCCTCGTCGCGAAACCACGCGTCACCCACCGAGCACACGCCGAGTGATTTTTATCCCGGCTGGCAATAAACAGATCCATCTCGCCACTCTTTCTCTCGTCTGACTCTCCCTTTTTTCCCTTTTTTCCCCCGCCTTTCATCCGCCCTGTTCGTTTCTCTTGTTCTTCTCGTTTTATTCTACGAGGCGGATCTCGAAGGATTTCAACGTTACTCGCCACCGATGGTCGAAGTTGTTCCGTTTCATTTTGATTCAGCGATCCTCCGGTTTGTATCACGTGCTCGGAAATTCAGATTCGCATTCGTTTCGTTTGAAACTGGCATCTTCATTTTTACTGAACGACTGATGCTTCTTAATGTCACATTGAAGATTGCATTGTACACGCAGTCTGAGGAGATCGAACGATTTCGTAATATCCTCGCGACGAAATGGGAAATTCTTTGAACATGCGAATGATAGTAGAAGACTCGAAATAGTTTCAATAGTTTTGGACGTATTTCGATGTGTCTTTCCATCGAACGATGTATAGTTTTTCGGATTGATGAAACACGATGACCAATGGCCTTCGTCGCGTTAAAATGGTTCGTTTCGTCAGACGAATTTCTGGATTTCATTCGTTTCCGCACAGTCGCGGATCAGAATTTTTCTATTAACACGTTCGCTGCTGATAAAATAAATTCACTGCAACTGCGCTTGGAATTATCCTTTACACTTCTCTTTGGCGTTCTGTTATTTCAAGATCAAATGACCCAAATTTTGTAGTTATTAATTTAATAAATAAAGTTCGGGTACTCTTGTTTTTCTTTTTATCAGTAATTGCAGAATTAAAAGGGTTATTTTATTTGTAAATTATTTTACGCGCCCACTTTTTGGTTTCTTTTACAAAGGAAGTCAATTTTCATTAAGCGTTTTTTAATAAGTTAAATAATCGGGATACGAAGAAACTCCTACGTCACACTGTAGAATATCCTCGCAGAGCATGATGCAAATCTGATTAATTCCTCTCGAGATCTCAACATACCAGAGTGTGAACCAATTTTATATTCGCCTCTCACGAACTCGTATTTTATATTAAATTAAACATTAATACACCAATGTTCGATGCATCGGTCCATGTTCGTGCGCGAAATGCTGCAAAATTAAAAATAAAAAAAGGAAAACAGTCATAGGGACTGTCGACAGAAGTGAAAACTTAAAACTATGAAATAACAGTGGTTTTTTTTTGAATTTTCAAATTAATTGCAGTATCAAAAATTAAAATTTCATAATTTGTAAATTAAAATTATTAACATTAGTCTGGTTTTCACATCTATCGGCACTCCGAGCAACAATTATATACATTTTTATATGGTTTATTTATTAGTCAAAACATATGATGGGCTGCGCAAGCCCAGTACAAAATATAGATACAACTTAATTGAAATAATAATTAATATACACTTATATATATATATATATATATATATGTATATATATATATATATATATACTTATTTATACATAGTATTTGCATTTACACAAATTTCAATGAACATAATTTTCAACATTATCTTCATTGTTTTCATCATTATCATCATTATTTTCAACAATACTCATTTCATTATATTCTAAAAACGATACAATAGGCTTATGGTAACTGAAGTAAGAAACAAAAATGTTTGATTGAAATTTATGTAAATATCGTGTAAAAACCGCATCGATCGTCGCTTTATATTTTGTAGTACTGAGTTTTCGATCATTGGACATAGTCAAACCTAATGCTTCATTCAAAAATTCAATTCACGCGAACCCACAAGATTTTCCCCTACCAAAAATCACTCAACGCGCCTAAAGAAGTTTTCACTTCAAAAAAAAAAATCCTCCTCGTGATGGTACAGCATCGGACACGATGCTCGAGGAATGGCCACTTTCGAGTGACAAACGTTCAGTTTGTGAGCTGCTTGCTCGTTTAGTTTGCCTCGTCAAGCGACCTCGCAAAGAGTAACACAAGAACCTCAATCAAAACGTACGAACGTCGCGATAACGTCGGCCCGTAGCCTTGACATTCGCGTTTTCTGCTCCCCTCGTTTTGCCAAGCGTTCTGTTTCGAGTCGCCGCCGAGACTCGTCGCGAGCAGTTTTCTTTAAGGCAGCGGAACCCTTCGGTGAGAGATGTGGCTGTGATTGATGCGAGACACAACGGGGGATCGACGATCTCGTTTCACTGGGCGACCTCCATCTTATCAAGGACGATCCTTATCTATCCTCCGCGGATAATAGACTTTCGAGATTTTCGAGTTGAAGATGAAGATGAAGACGAAGATGAAGAAGAAGAAGAGAAAAGAGAAACAAAATAGAGGACGAACCCCAGGGACAGGATCCCCCGACAGGAGAAAATGGGAGCATCCTCTCTCGTCAACCACAATTTTCCATCGGGCTCTTCTTTCCTCGACTGTCAAGGTCGAAGTAGGTTGCGACCCGGCGAGGGTCACGTGATTGTCGCGTATTGTGCACGCTGTTCCTCTGACGAGCTATATACCGCGGGATGAGATGTTTCGCGAAGGGACGCCAGATTGCCGCCAGATTGTTACGCGATTGTTAGAATTATAGAGAGGTTTGGCTTCTATGCGAAGTAATCGCATTAAGCGACATTCCGTGCGTTTTAGAATTTCGTTCGGCTATTGCTTTTAATCGTCGAGGATAGTCGTTGCGTTTGAAATTTTTTAGACGTACTTCTTTGCGGCTGATGTTCGCAAGGATTGAAGATTAGGTTGAACGTGAACGATTGAACGTTTCAGAGTTATTTACGCTTCAGATTCTTCAACATCCGAGCCGCTGAGATGACGCAATAACTTAAGATCGAATCGCTTAACTTCGGAATTCTAATTTTTTTTTCTACACATAATCGCTGACCTTCGTGCTTATTTTTAGCAACCTGTTACAAATTATTACATGTACGTGCCATTATATAATAGCGCTTGAGAATTGAGATTCAACGATCGAAGACATTCGGAAAATATTGGATGCAAATCATTTTAAGAAAGAAATCACGGACAAACGACCAAATTCAAGTTCTACGATACTCTGCTTATTTTACAAAAGTCCAACCGTTTTAATTGAATATCGCTAAAAAGAAGAGAAAAAAAACTCTCCATAAAATATCCGCCGAGAGAAACGCCCCACGGATGATGGCCGATAAGTAGATAAATAAAGAAAAAGAAAATCGGCAAGATCGAATAAAGAAAAAAATCGGTAGAAGAAATAAATGGCCGCCAGGCGAATTACGGTCGAACGAAAGCGAATGCAATTACGGGGAGTGGCGGAAGCGGGAAATAATGAATTCAAGCCCCGTTTCTGCCGGTGTGCTCCCCCGGGGCCGGGAGGTGGGAGGGGGAGGGTGATACCGCGCGATTCCAGGGTGAGACCAAGGTGAGGATTATTCCGGTCAGCAAAGAGAATCTAGAAGCTATGACCTACTTCAATTTGCCTTCTTCACGTTCGTAGCCACTTCACGTTCTTGACTTTCGTCGTGGACGTTGTTGTTCGCCTTGTCGCTCCGCGCCGACGTCTTCTCGTTTCTCACGACGCATGGCCTTTGCCATCACGCGGGCAAAAGGACGAAAGTTTCAACTGAAAGAGAGAAAGAGAGAGAGAGAGAGAGAGATATGGCATCGAATAAATTCGAGGGAATATTTTTATTTTTGGCTCCCTGTTTCCCTTCGCTGTCTTCTTTCCAACCGATCGTTGTTTTCAGACACGAGCGCGTCTGATAGGTCCTCGTCGTTGTCGGCGTTTCCGATCCACTTTAAACTGTCTACCACGGGATTCTTATGGTGGTGTCTGCGAGTTGTTTCCGCGAGCTTCCATAAAATAGCCGAATTTATTTATTTTGCTTCGTCCGTGAGTTGTTCGACAAACGTATCGCGGACATACGAAATTAAATCAAGTTTCTCTCTTTATGCAAAAAAAAAAAAAGGAAACTTTTTTCGTTCAGTTTTAGAAAAGTGAAAGAGAAGAAACAAAGACGAACGATTCGAGTTTTCTAGAAAGTGACTTTCACAGAGAGATGAAAAACTACGTTCTTTTTCTTTTCTATCACGCGGAGGATATTTCGCAAAGAAATCTCTCTCGTTTTCGTACACGATCTACCGAAACACCGAAAGCGGGAGACTTCGCAGCAGGGTCGAGTTTGTTTATCGGTGTAACGGGGACGCTGTAATTTATGTGAATTCCGTGGTGCCTCCCGCGAGGCAGGTGTTTCTGCAACACCTGGCGCCCCATGCATTCCCCATATGACAGCCTCTCCCCATCTACGGTTGCCGATAAGTGTAACAGCAACTAACGAGCTTCTACCTCGTTGTACCGCTAATTACTTGAAAAAAAAAAAAATGGAAAGGGAAACTCTTGAAAAAACTTGTCCCGTCGTTAGGATGCGAACGAAGCTTCGACTTTCGAGCGAAATGAAGAGCGACGTGACAACGAATCTACACATCTACGCGTAGAATGTGCCCTCGACCAATTATCCCCGCTATCGACTGTTACAACGAGGACGAAAACCGAATTCCATTGGCGGCGTAACGGCGACCAGTGCCACGGAAACAGTTTCAGTCGGACTAGATCCGTTGGAGCCGCAGCAATCGCGGGCTAGCTGATCCGGCTGAATTGATTCTCGACGCTGTTTTCAAGCGAAGCTGCCCCAAAATCCGGCAACGATCGGTCGCGTTCGAATCTGCACCGTCGCTGTGCGGGGGAAGTAGGCTAGAACAAGGCCGGAAACGAGGACGAGTCCTGGAGGAGGCTGCATCCGCAACCGGGAAGAATCGCAATTACCGCGGAGGCAGGGACGAGAGTATAATTCCGATATTGGTGAGGCTAAGCGTGATTAAAAATTGAGATAAATACAGAGTCTTTGAATCTTTCAATTTTCGCTCGATAGTTTTTTTCTTCTTCGTTTTTTTCTTTTTAATAGGGTAGTCGTATATTGTTAGGGAGTAGTGTAAAGATACTCGTAATGGAAAGGTTTCCTCTTTTCCTCAAGTTCCAAATCTTTGGTACTTGTTTTTTTTTAAATAAAAACAGTTTAGTGGAATAGCGATCGAGATGTAGTTATTTGTACTAGAAAATTTTCCTCTTTTCCTTGTTGTTGTTTCGAAAGTACTTTGACAAGTACTTTGTGATTGTTTTTGAAATAAAAGGGTCACCGAGATAGTCAGGGGAGTACGAAAATACTAGAGAAATTTTGTCTTTCTTTCGTTGCCTTGGAAATTCGATGCTTAACAATTGAGATAATTATCAGGTGTCAGAGTAATATACAAATATTTGTAACAGAAAGTCAGAATATTGTTTGAAGTAGAATTTCATTTTATCATTCACCAGTAGATTCATTTTCCTCGTCGAAAACAAACACGCCAGTTACGCAAGACTCGAAATGAAAAAAAAAAATCACTTCTTCTTCATGTACGATACTCTAATTTACAAAGAAAAAACAAAGAAAGTTAACATCTAAGAATCTAAAGCCGGAAGATGAAATTTAGTCGGAGGAAAAATCATTATCACGGTGACGAAGCTTCATCCTTCGCTATAAATGTCAAGCGTAACAGCGTGCTTTCGCTGACGCTATTTGAAGACGGCCAGAGGCCACTTGCTATATTTTCTTCCGCCAACTATAGAATAGATAAATGGTAGATTCGCGAAAGGGTATAGATACCGGGCGAGCAAAAGATACGGGCTGCCGGGTTTCTATCCGGATTTTGCCGAGTTCACTGGCGCAATGCGGGGCGGCCAGACAACATGGCGCACCCTTTCCTGGCTCGTTCATTCGTACACACTCTCACACAAACACGTACACGTCCGCGTGTAAGCGCACACTTCGTTCTCAGTCACCGTGCACAGTCGATTGGTTTCACGGATCGTTCGAGTGACAGTACTCGTGTTTCGACTGATTGTCAAACGCGTTGACGCGAGTGCGTTGCTCCGCTCGCGATGTTTTGTACGCTCGTCCCTTAACTTTCTCAGCTTGTTTGCCTGTAGCAACTTTCCACCCTGCTAGAAGATTAATTCAAATCGGGGCGAATCGAACCGCTAGTGAAACCGATAAATGTGATCTAGCGATTACTTTGCAAGAATTAAATCGCAACTACGACGCTACATGATTTATTCAGATATAAAATGTGTAAGATTCGCGTGTTAGTTACGCGTCGATCTTAGTCCTAAAGTTACGTTCACGTCAAAATTTATTTCAAGATCGTACTTCTATGATTAAAGTTCCTCTATCACATCTTTGCAAGTTCCTTATAATAAATTCTAGTATTATAACTTAGTAGTTTTATATATATATATATATATATATATATATATATATATATATTAGTAATATAATAGTATATAGTTAATATATAATAGTATATAACATAATAATATATATAATTATATACTGTATATTATAATAGTATATATAATTATATATATAATTTTATACTATTATATGCTATTAATTGTATATTTAATATATAATAGTATAATTATATATTATACAATTATAGTATATACTATTATACTATTATATACTATATATATACAATTATAGTATTATAGTATAGTATACACTTATAGTATTATGTAATATATATTATGTAATATATATTATGTAATGTACAGTATTATGTAATATAATATAATATGTATATATAATGTAATTATAGTATAATAACAAGTGCTTGCAAAATGTCTGAGAAGACACGAAGAGCGAAATTGAATGTTTCTCGAGGGTCCCTCAAGAGTCTCAAGAGTTAGCATTATTGTTCCGATGGACGAATTAACGTAATCCATGAGCAGGGATGCCAGGGGTATCCAGGTTTACGCACCGCTACCTTTCGAGTATTTTTTTCTTCTTGGCACGTGCCCGATGGGACCCTTCGTTCCCTTCCTGTCACGAATCTTTTTCATTGCGCGCCACTGTAATTCGGAACAGGTGTCCCCGTGAAACGGGGTTATTCACGCGTGTCAATTAGCCGCTCCTCGCGGCGAGTCAACGGGTGAAATTCTAATTCTGCGTTTCGCTTGTCTGGTGTACTATCATCTCGATTTTGCATCGTTAAAATTGCTGCTATAAAACTGTAGGAAGAAAATGGTAGCGAGCAATGATCAGTTTTCGCTAATCCTTGAAAATTTTAATTTCACTCATCTTGTAACTCAATCAGGGGCACCTATCTAAAACCTATTGAGTTCAGAAATGTAGTCGAAAGTTCTTTTTTTCTTTTCGATATTTCAATATCACGAGTGACACTTTCAAAATTGCAGAGCGTGGTGGAAACAGACATTCCGTTTCCAAAGAATTAAACAAAAGGATAATCTTGGTAATTTCTGCGGGTAAAAAAATTAAAAAAATGCTTCTCTTTAAGCGTAAAATAAAAAAATCCTCTGGACGAAATGTTCGTCATTTTCCTCTATAAGAGACGAATTTTTTACTTCCACGTAAAATTGTTTCTCGGTCGCTGGGATGAACAAGCACCTGAGATAAATCTGGAGAACGAACTCGAGCGGGAGCTCGTCCGAAAAAAATCGGTTTGCAACGCGGGCCTTAATCCGCGAAACAGATTCGCGGGGAAAGCTCGCGAGCAAAATAGCGTGAAAAATTGAAGAACGCCACTCGGCGTTCGAAGAATTCGAGTGCCGCTACCCTAAGCCTGGGTCAAGGTCGAAGTAATTGGTTGAAAACGGGTGTTCGTGATGAAAAGGATTCGAAACTGCTCTCGATAATTGCGCGCACAGGCCTTTTCAGTCCTTGCGGCAAGCGAATTCTCTCGTTAAAGATCTCGCCAGCCATATGGTACATATGCACGCGTGCAAAGGAAACGAGCGAGAAATTCCTCCATTTTTACCAGATGTTAATTATCATTGAATCAGTTAATCCGTTTGCTGTGTAATTTTCAACGTTTCAAGTGGTCGTTTGCTTCACTTTCGTTGTCGCGTTAAATAGGCTGCCGATTTTCGTGTAAATTTATATCAATGTGATCGAACGTGATACAAATGAAACCTGATTAAATTCAATTATTACGTGAATTATAGACAGTTGTAATAAATTATAATATAATTAAAAATATATACACGATATAATTATGATATGGTATAATTAAAAAATATATAAGCTTCGATAGAGAATTACTTTAAATTCCATATATTACAGAAAATTCCTACCAGATATTTTATATATTATTCACGTTATGTGCATCTTGTGCAATTTCGTAGTTCAAAATGTTTTACGCGAATGCGTGAAAACCGACGGTCCTATTATTGATATTAATCGATAGATACATTAATCACACGGACACTGTGTAATTGCTTGTATATAATTTTGTAATTTGTAATTACTTATATGTCCATGCAGAAAATTTCCACTTCCGAAAATAAAATTCGAAATTCAAATATCAGAAGTTCCATATATCACTGCTGCAAATTCGTTAACGCCGTTAGCCTGATTTTTTCTTTTCAAACTCTTTTTTCAACCAACGATCGTCAATTGATCTCAATCGCATGCGAATTAAACCAAAATATCTAATTTCGATCTTTCCGTTGAACAGAGAATTTCGTACAAATTCAAATGACAATTCTCGCAGTAAATGCTCGAAGTTGCACAGCAAGTTTATACTTCATTCAGCCGATAACTTCATCAATCGATCAAATCGTCGTTCTATACCGAACGTATGCCGAACTTGCGAATTGTTTCTAGTATTTTAGTTATTCACGCGACAACTCGAGCACCCTCGGCTCAAGCTCGCCAATTGAAAACAGGCCATTACGATTTCACGCGAGCACTTTTAGCACATCAGGGTTAATTCGATTTCGTTGAACATTTTCCACGAACGTGAACCAATATGAAGGGGATAGCATTGATTATTGAAAGGACAGGTTTGTCGATTATTCAAAGGGCGATCCTCGCCGTGGCGTCGCCCTCCATCGGCTCTGAACTGTGCAATATCGACTCTGATTGACAATTGATAGAAAGCGGAGGACCGAATAAAATAAATCTGATCCGCCAGTTCCGACCTGACGCTCGTACATTGAATCTTGAAAGCACGATTGTGAAATTAAAAAAATCGGCGTGGAATTTTATTCATTTTTGTAAATCGAGTCCAGCTCTACGGTCACTGGAATTAATTAGTAAACACGTGATACAAAGAATCTCGAAAGAGAAGATTCGTGAGACTCTGGAAGTTAGAATAGGTTATTAAATAAAGGAGGGAAATAAAAGGTTTTTTTTTCCCAGAATTTATGTACTTTACATCGCGTCTGCCAACGAGGAGTTTTTCGTTTTTGATTTTTGATCGGAAAACGAGGCTTAATGCTCGAGCGTGCTTGTTTTCTGTTGAATAGCTTAATAAATTTATACGAAAAGCATCGACGGGGGTAAGATGTATCACGAGAAACAGAATATTCAATGTTCTTGGATTCCTGTATGTCGCTCAACTGTATAATTCATCTCGCCTCATGTTTTAATAATGAACGAATACTTCAGCTTGACAAAAGGAATCATCCACGTGATTACGCGATCGATCAAAATCGGGGAAAAAATCTATCTGTCTTTCATTCTTCGTCAAATCTCGCTAACCTAAAAGATTCGTCGGAAATTTGAATCCATCTCTGGCCCATTGTAAAGGCCCCCATAGACGTTGAAACATGCACTGAGAAGCAAGGAATCACTGATGCACAGGAATAGACTTCTAGCATTAGTTGGACAAAGAAAGTCCGTGATAATAAACCTAACGTGATAATCACTATCACTAATATTGGAACTGGAAGACGATCCGACATTTTAAAACACTTGTTTCAACTTTGGCGTCACACGAAGAAGCGAAGTATCGGTAGAGTGGAGGCAAGCTGATTCTGAAACATCATCTGACGTTTCATGAAACCTAGGAGTTGATGCATGCGTCGTAGCATGTTTCAACGTCTATGGGGGCCTTAAGAGAATTCCTAGCCGAGACGAAACTCTCTCTCTCTCTCTCTCTCTCTCTCGCCTTATTTGGTGTTCATGTTGAACACAATAAAGAAGAGGGCGGAAGGGGGCCCGAGCTTCGGCCAAAAAAAATCTGCCAGAAAACAAGCTCCACCGGGGGGATTCCCACCCGCTGATCCGCCGAAATTCAGGCAGCGCCGCCCCCGAAACGAAACGAAACGAAACGAAACGAAAAGGAAACGAGGCGAGCTAACGAACATACGGCGAGTTCACGAGGAAGGTCGCAAGAGGGATGCGGACACGCGGCACGCGTCAACGAGAGAAGGGACGAAGGCACAAAAGGCTGGGAAATGGAGAGCGAATTGCTCATTATCGAGTGGTCAGGACGCGTCGAGGGGCGCTCGGGATTTCACGATCGCCCCTGGAGGAAGAAACAAAGAGGAGAAGAAACGTGTGTCTGTTCACTGTTTCCCACTTACTCGTTACTTCGTACGAGGAACGATGAACGAACAACGAAGAGGCGGAAATTCGTGAACGTGGGGGGGGGGGCGATTGAAGGGCGAGGGGGATGAATCGCGTGAAAATTGTCTCTCGGTTTTGCTCCCTTTTCGCCTTCGGTCGCATCTCCGCCGTGGGGATTTTCTTTGGCAGAACCTTTAAGCGACGACTTCCACTTTGTTCGTCCTGCGGGATCAATCGAGCCCCCCCTCCCCCACCTCCTCACAAGTAGTCCTACTCTCTCCCCTGTCGTCGTTTCGATACGGTAAATAGCGAGGGTGCGGCAAGGCTGCGGAAGTGATTCGTACGAGTTTACGAAAGAACTCCTGCCAGTGTCATAGTGTACTGTATGAAAATCAACTGTACGCGCTGCCGCTCGAAAGTACGTAAACTTGTTAATTAGGTATAAATATATAACGTGAACCGTACAACGTAACAGGGAGTTATGTACGCCAGTGTGTAACGTCGTTTCTTGATATTGTGCAAGAAGCTTTATTTTCTTTTCAAATTACAAATTATGCAAATTTTCAAATTATTTTCACTTTATTTCATTTTAATTTGCAATTTTTTAAAAAGAAATTATAAAAATGCGATTTTCGAATCACGAAACTTCATTTTATTTCTATAATCGTTGTCAATGTGGATGGCAATGTTTGTTAAATTTGAAGAAACACTACCCCCTAATACAAATAGATTTTTGTCGTTGAACGATAAATCATTGCTAAATTCTTTTTACGAATATGTAATATACTTCTAATATTAAATGATTTATTCCAATATTGTATTCTAACATTAAACTAGCATTCTAACAATATTGATCTCTACAGTAATATCAAATTGAACAACTGAATTATTATCGTTCGGTTTATTCGGTTCGTAGTTGAAGGCAACAATTAAAAATTAAATAACAATTGCGTAACACAGAGGTCCTTTTTTTTGTCGAAGAAAGTAAGACTCTTTTGGTAACAATACGACGGGCAATTTATTAAAAAGAAAGTGTATATAAATGAACGAAAGATACAATTATTTTTTTATCGTTACTGATGAGATATTCAACGAATTATTGACAGAATAATTTCATACATTTACTCTGATAATTACAAAAATTTAGAAAGTATCCGCGTATATTTCGCAATTTTTTGAGTCCGCGTGTTTTTACGTCATATGTGTTACCGAAGCGATTGTTTCTCGACATGCTGTCCAATTTATTTCTAAATTTTATTTATTCAATAGGGAACACAGTGACGAGAGAATTACAAATTTATTTGCAATTCGCGTTTGTATGGCAAAAGTATTTGAAACTACGTGCAAGTTGCATTAACTGTCTGTGAAACGAGACTCGTTGGTTAAGCGTGGAACGTAAATAAGACAGAAAACTAACAGATTCAATGAAATTTTTCAAACTTTTCACACTTTCATATAGATTTAGCGGAACATTTTAAACCATGAAAATGTGTGCAGAATATTCATTAGACTAAACGAATCTTCGTTCAATCCTAGTGTAATAAAAAAAAAAAATCAACGAAACTTGATTCCTCCAACTTGATCTTCTATTCGTGGCAAAAGTCGAGAAAGCAAGAAAAACGAAAAAAAAAAAAGAAAGAAAGAGGGAGGAACAATAATTTCGAGTTTCTCAGTTTACTCGACGAGCGATGGGATCGCGTGGTGCTGTCAAGCACCAGCGCGGGAATAGCGTAATCACAGAGGAGATTTTAAAGGAATCCTGTGCTTCAATTTCCAAGCATGCTTTTAGCACGCTTCCGGATTCGCTCCTTCCTCCGGAAGTGCCACCCTTTTACGCTACCAACAAGTTCCAAATGGCCGTACTTCAAGCGATCTGCCTTCCAACACACCACCAGTACCTTTCTTTTTTTTTTCCTTTTTTTCTTTCACATGCCGGCACCACACTCTCAAACGAGTATTGCTATCGCGATAAGTGTATATCCCATTCAACAGTACAGAGGAAGTAGAATTTTGTGGAACTGGGTAATATGTCATTGCCTATCTGGCTAATTGTACAAGTGGGAAAAACATGTTTATCTAGCGAACGTCTGATATTCGTAAGTGGCTGATATTCGAAAAAAAAACCCCACGAATTTCCTCCCCCGCCGGTGGGAAATTTAGGTTGCGCGCATCGTGTTTCGAGGAGATACGCGATGGTGAACTGACGTGAAGTAAGCCCGTGGCCATTTGTCGTCCTATCTGACCACGAATCGGACGAATTTTTCATTCTCGTTATCGTTCCCGTAATATCAAACGCAGTGTCTATTGTCTTCGCAAAGAGTAACAAATGAGCTGTATTTATATATATATATATATATATATATATATATATATATGTACAGGCTGAATTGATCGTTTTCAGTGAGCTTGGCCACTTTTATTTGCGAGGAAAAGAACCTTGCGCGATCAAAAGATATAACACAGAGCGACGTGAAATATTAATATATAAAACAAGCTCGTTGGCGAGGATATTGATAAGAAATGAATATTGCAGTACATCCTAGAACTTCGTGAACGTTTATCTCTTACGAAAACTGTGCGCCATTTATTTATTAAAATATTCGAGTTTAATCGGAAAATTAGAAACACACGCGCGACGATAGATAATAAAATTTCAAAAATAAAACGCACGAGTAAAAAGCGAGCAGATTAAGTTCAAGTCAACCAGCTGCGAGTATCAATTTCGAGAGGTTTGGACTTCAAATGTATACCTCGTCCCTCGTCCGTTCCTGAATATTCTTAAATTTCGATATCAGCGAGACCACTTCTGCCGCTACACTACAGAATTCTAGTCTACGAGCTATTTCGCTGTTCAACGTGAGAATGGCTCTCGTGTTTCGTGCCAGGCCTTGGATAAAATCGGCGCAACTGTCGGACTTCCATCCAGTGGTCGTCGATACGCGTTACGTATGCTGAGCGAAATGAAATATTCGAGAGACGTTTAAAAATTGATCGATAGGCATCGATCACGGCGACGAGCCTCTCGATACCTGTGGTGGCTAGGGAATTATTTAAATGGTCTGAATCCGCGTATTTCGATCAGCGCCATCCGCGCTGAATTCCAGAATTCCACGTCCTTCGAGCCGTATGAATTTAAAACCCCGCCATTGAAAGAATCCAACCTCGAATACGATCGATCGAGCTTAATTCTTCACTCGATGAAGATGAACGCACCTGGCAACTTGTCGCGGAAAATTTGCAAACTTCAGAACGACTCTGTCGATGTATATGCAATAAGTTTTTCCCTGATCTTTGGGAGAATTAGAAATCGTGAAAACCACGTAACGATGATAATTAATTTTCGATTTCGATCGACGAAATCTGTTCGAAAGGATCCGAGCACGCTTGGTTAAAAAATTTTCTCTTCTGATCGTTGCAGAATAGATGAATTGAAAAAAAAAATAGGAGGTACACATAGGAAGTCGTATGTAATATTTATCAGATTTCGCAGATGTTCTCTGTGAACTGCTATTAATAAGATGCGATAGCCTTCGCCACTTTAAATACCTTCTCAATCTCTTTTCTCAATCGCTATCCTCGGCCAAGAAACATCCATAAAAATCCACGCCAATATTAAATTCCTTTGCACGCTCCCTGTATGATTCATAGATCTCATAGAAGATCTAACTCGAAGTGAAATCGACGAAACTTTGGCGAAAGACCTGATAAAAGAGATATTACCGCCCGAACGGGCCATTTTTCAGCCACGAAAAGCCGCGATAAATTATTATCTGCCAGAGGGTCGACGACGAAAATAAAATTCCCGAAGATTATTTCCAATTCTTATTATTAATTTCAATTTAATATCGCTGTCGCGCGATATATTTCACGCAAGCATCTCGAAATTATTCACCAGGAATTTTCTCCTACTGTCCCGTAAGATTTTATCGATCGACAACAGAATCGGAAGTCAATCACCGAGCACGCTATAAAATATTCGCGCGGTGTCGATCGTTCGAAAGTGAACGACCTATTTCGAGCGGCCAATAAAAACGAAGAGACACCACCGGTGTCTCGATGCCCGTCGCCTCATATTTTTTCCTCCTAATTTTATCTACGCGCGCAGTCATCGGACACAACCGGTTGGTTGTCTCGGATCCCGAAACAACCGTAAATCACCGATCCCGCTCCGAGTGCACTCGAAATTTCACTGCGTGCAACGAACAACCGCGCAACGAAGATCAATTAAGTCAAATTTCTCTGTCTCTCTCTCTCTCTCTCTCTCCGAGAAGTAAAGTTCACGCACACAGTTAAAGAAAAGTTGTATAAAAAATTCCATGAAAAAAGAAGCCTTCTGCTTCGTTGTGTCACGCATCGTCGTGGGTGTTCTACGTCGAACGAACGTCAACAACGTTGACGTAGAGGGCGAGGAAAAATCGCGTACACTGGCGGAAATGAGAAACGAGGGAAAATAAGGAAGGGATTACGGATTTCAGACGGTTGGTTTAACTGGTTGCCGGTGACAAGCACGAATTTACGATATCTCGTTACGGCCGTGCTCGTGACAGAGTTGAGATGCCGAGGGTATATAACCGGCCGATTGCAACCGGCACGTGCACCTGACGCGAATTATGGATCGCCGGTCTGTGTAGATCGTTCGGACTCGTCTCTGATCTTGACGGAATAGCAGCGTGGATGGGATACCGTGCCTTTGACACTGCGTAGAACGACCCTTTACAACTCGAGTTTACATCAAATAGAATGCAGATTGAATTATACACAGTGAACGTGATTGAAGTAACATAAATATTGAGTTTATTACTTATTTTCGCAGTGTCCACAGCTTCGTGAAAAAGGAATCGTACAACACTTGGTCTAATTTCAATGCGTCATTCAAATACGTGAACTCTGAGTTTGTTCTTTTTACAAAAATAATTTTACATCGTTACAGCGGGTGGAAAAGTGAAAACACCCTTTGTTCTTGAAAATATAGACGTCTCTAGAAGCATTGAATTCTTTTCTCGAACCAAACTGGAGCAATTTTGAAGATCGAAGATTTGTGTCTCTTCTTCACAACGATCCCTTGGAACTTGATGTACGATTTTTTTTTTCTTTCCTTTAACCACCCGATTGAATTTTAAATATCAGAGTAGAACGCGAGAGAAACTAAGATTGAAACTTAGTCGTTCAAAGTTGAATAAAATGACGAAAAAAAAAGAAAAAAAAAGAAAAAAAAAGAAAGAAATCGTATAGCGAGTTTTGAGGGCTCGTTCTAGATCGCGATGGATTTAGCCAAGAAAAAGAAATTTCTTTTTAGTGTTCGAATTTTAACAGTTCTCGAGAATAAAGATGTTCAAAATTCTTCGTAGCGAGCCTCCCGTCTCTTCGTTGTGTTAATCCTTTGAATTTTGTGAAATTCATGGAAGAAATTGCTTGTTTCCGGATAATTGCGACCAATTGAGGCACCCGAGCCCGGGTGTTACCTAATGATCGTAACCTCAAAGTTAACTGGCGATACAGTAAGTTCTATTTTTGTAAACTTGTAGCGCATGCCTCACCGTATGATATATCGATCTATCTTCATCAATTATAAGACGATATTTCAATGTTACACGCACTGACAGACAACAACGTTGCGTATCTCGGAGATTTCAGCTCGACTGAGAAACTGACAAACACTCTCGTATCAATTCATCAGTTCACGACGAAAGAGGCGAAAATTTAACTTAATTCCAATTCGAATTAAAATCTCATCTAGTCACTTAAATCACAATGTTCGATCATAATACCGAGAATCGCGTATTTTATTCATTTCCAGCACGAACTCCATCGATATTCGTTGCAACTGCAAACAGAGCTCCGTAATATCTCGATTCTGTTCTTCGAAACTCTTGAAAACATTTATAAAGGAAGAAATTTTCTTCTTCCGTTAGAAAATCGATTAGTATTAAGAATTATTGCCTGGTAAGTGATTAGAAATGTTTCTCATACAGTTTTAATTTCACTAACAATGCAATGAGAACGAGTCATAGGTGTGAAACAGGTTTAAAGATACATGTAGATATATATTTTTCAGGCATCAAAAGAATATTTAAACAGCATTAATAAATTTTTCGATATTTAGTGAAATTATATTTCAACTATTATCTAACAATATATGTTTGCAAGAAATACCTTCTAAATCCTACATATATATATATATATATATATATATATATATATATATATATGTATATTCTCAAATTATTTTCAATGTAATCACGACAGCCTTTCATTGTACAGTGAAATTTCGAGAAGTTTGTAATTTCAATATAACATGAATAAATATTCGCCTGGGATAAATATTCGAATACTTTCACTTGCACACAGGTACAACTCGCTGCAAATGACTCGCTCGCAGATGTGAATCCATTTTAGAAATATGTATATAGATCAAAGGGAGGGGGAGGGGGAGGGAATTACAAACCGACACATTGTACCACGAATAGTAGCAGCAGAACGGTGGAAGAACGGGGCGTTTTCTCGGTCGTTGGAAAGCGTTTCGTTTTGGGAAACAGGGAGGAAAGAATCGCGACACGGCGACTGTGGTCCCCCTCGCGCGTCCTCTCGTCAAACGACGCTGTTCGACGCTGGCGCACTCGCGCACCAGGCTCCTCGAAAATAGTAGTCGGCTCGTAAAGTCTTTTGTTGCGCCTGTGAGAACACGCATTCTCACCGTCGTCGTCTCTGCCGCGTCTCGTCGCTTTTCTTTTCTGTCTGACGGCCAGCGTCTCTGCCATTGGCGCCACGGTGACTTTGACCTTTCAACCCCTTAGAGCAGCCACTCGCCGCTCTAACCCCTTTATCGAGAGAAAAATTGCACTCGTCACTCTGGCTCGATTTCTTCTCTCTTTTTTCTTCTTCTTCGCCCACTTTTCTTAGAAATTTCTATTCGCAGCGCGATGAATATTCTCAAAATTGCTCCGCCTTGTCTGGGCGAACGTAATTAATCAAGCTCGTCGAGTTCGCGTGATAATTTATAGGTTAGGGTGCCAATATATACGCGTACGCGCGCTCTGAATTCCGACAGTGGTTGCAGAAACTGAAAATATTTGTAGAATTTTCGTAATGTCGGATTTGAAGAATCGAAATTCCATCCGGGTTGTATAAATTTCTATGATACTTCGAGAAGCTGAAGTATTATTCGTAATAAACAATCTAAATGCCCTTGATGAATTAGTATTAAAAAGAATTTGCTTCCACAGGATCATCTGTCGCGAGAAGGAATTTGTAAATTCCAGGATAAATTTAGAAAATTTCATTCGTCGTTACAAAATCATTTCAATTTCGAAGTTACTTCGTGTTGTTCGTTGTCCCTGATCAATATAGCGTCTGATACATTTACACGCGAGACTCAACGAGTGCGCGAGTAGACAAAAATCCAGAGTCATTAACTAAATAAATCACGCGTTTCGTTAATTCGCGCGAAATGAAAATAGGTTCAGGTCTCGTAGGAAAATGAGAATGCAACTCTGACGACGCGATAAAACGTTAATGGGAAACAAACTCCTGAGAGCAGGAAGTTCTCTCCTGTATGGATATTTCATCGATCGCACAGACAAAAATACATCGTTGATTTACGTAACGGTGTAGCATAAATTTTTCACACTGAAAGTTTTCGTGTTGCTTCGTAACGTAAACGCGGCACGCGACCGCAGAGTGGATTGCACGATAAAAAATTCGACTCTGACACACGACACCTCCGACCAGCCTTGCCACATGAATCCGAGTTCAATCTCAACATTTTTCTTTCCACATTATTAATCCTTACTTAACGACTGACCATTTCTCGCCGATATTTCTCATCAAAGACTGATGAAGTCGAGTCCTATTGGAAATTTATTTAGAAATTACAAACATATATATATTTAAATTTATAATACAAAAAATAAAAACATATATATTTAAATTTATAATATAATACAAACACACATATTTAAGCGTATAATATAATATTTCTAAAGGCTGAAATTCACGTCATCGGTTACCAACGTTGGGAGTCAAATGACGCTACATTAGCGTCATCGGTCGTCATTAGTATAGCACTATTGTACGGATCACAAATCACTGCGATAATCTGGAGGATTGATGTACTGAATTTTAAAGTACGCAGCCGTTTTTTTAATTTTTTTATTTTTTATTTTCACATGGTAGTTTCGCGTGATGTTGATCAATAAATTTAATCGATATTGTTTCTGTAGAATTTATGTAGAATTTGATAATTTTCATTTTGTCTCATGTGACAGATATCGTTCGTAATATCTTAATAATATACCGATAAGACAGAATTGTTTTGCATAGCGTTAACGATACTACCGGTCGCTAACGATTCTTTCGTAAATACAGTAATAGCTCTAATAGCGGAGCAAACGGCATTTTATAAATTACAAGTGGCCTAATCATCCCATTTACAACTTCCCGCAGAATCCATAAAAAAAATTTACAGTCCGTTAGCCAAGTTAACCTAAAAATTTCGCAACGATATCAGCAGGAAGTTGGGGGATTTAAAGGGAGCGAAATCACGCGAGAAATACTTCGCGAATACTTCAGAAAACCTAGTTTTCCGGTTGCCTCGGCCGACAAATTCGGTCGTTCGCGACAATATCTCGGTTTGTTCGTGGCCCCAATGAAAACAAAGGCGGGGTAACCATAGAAAACGCGAGGTTAGGTACGCGCAACGGCTCGAAATGCCATGGAGCCGAACACCAAAGGAACGACAAAGGCTGAATTCCCTCGCGGTCTGGCCGATCGAGCAACACCTCCCATTAAGAATAGCACATGGTGGATTTAAATATACATAGGGGCGCAGTTCGTCGTTGCGCAGCACCTGACTGTGAAACGCGCGGCCCGAACCACGCGGGGCAAAATAGCCTAATCTCTTTAGGCAAACACAGGCCCCGAAAGATCGCCAAATATTGACGCGTCACCGTTCACATTTTCCTGTACCACTGCTTTTTATCTCTCATGCCGATCTCTAACCTGCCTCGGAGATATTGCATCTAGATCGTTATCGTTGGCTTTCGTTAGATAAGACGAGTCTCAAAGTACAAGGCTGATAACGTGTGTCGTGGTAGACGGACCAGGTTTCTTTCGAACAGCGGGTTGGCTTTTCGTTTTCGAGGTAAATGGACTATTTCATGTTGTTCGAGAGAATTGAGATTGGACGGCTTGGACGTGAGAATATTTTGAGGATTTTTTTTTTAGAGGTTGTCTGGTTGTCCAGTTTGTTTCGCGATTTTCGAAATTTAATTGAGACGATGGTAATCGACCATTGCTAAGATAATCGAGAGTTTCACAAGTCAAACACCGAACGAAAAATATATATAGCTATTAAGAATGCGTTCGCCTAAAAATATATACATTTTGATATATTAACTCAACACACTATAGTTTCATTTTTAAATTATTTTACTTATTGAATTATAGTTTTTCGATATTATTACGTCGCGATAGTATATTTTCTAATTTTATTCATTTTCTCTTTTTATATTTAAATTTATAGTTTCTTCTAATACAATATTAGTACTACACGCGACTGTCTCACAATATACATCATATTGAACTATACGCGACTGTCTCACAATGTATCATAAACTATACGTATATGTGACTGTTTCACAATGTATCACATTGAACTACACGCGACTGTCTCACAATATACATCATATTTAATTATACGCGACTGTCTCACAATGTATCATAAACTATACATATATGTGACTGTTTCACAATATCATATTGAACTATATCTATACGCGACTATTTCACAATGTATCATAAACTATACGTATACGCGACTGTTTCACAATGTATCACATTGAACTACACGCGACTGTCTCACAATATACATCATATTGAATTATGCGCGACTGTCTCACAATGTATCATAAACTATACGTACATGTGACTGTCTCACAATGTATCACATTGAACTACACGCGACTGCCTCTAATATACATCATATTGAACTATATCTATATGCGACTGTTTCACAATGTATCATAAACCATACGTATATGCGACTGTTTCACAATATCATATTAAACTATATCTATACGCGACTATATCTGTCTCACAATGTATCATAAACTATATCTATACGCGACTATATCTGTCTCACAATGTATCATAAACTATACGTATACACGACTATCTCACAATGTATCATATTGAACTACACGCGATTGTCTCACAATATACATCATATTGAACTATATCTATATGCGACTGTCTCACAATGTATCATAAACCATACGTATATGCGACTGTTTCACAATATCATATTAAACTATATCTATACGCGACTATATCTGTCTCACAATGTATCATATTGAACTACACGCGATTATCTCACAATATACATCATATTGAACTATATCTATATGCGACTGTTTCACAATATCATATTGAACTATATCTATACGCGACTATATCTGTCTCACAATGTATCATAAATTATATGTATACACGACTATCTCACAATGTATCATATTGAACTACACGCGACTGTCTCACAATGTATCATAAACTATACGTGTATGCGACTGTCTCACAATGTACATATATTGGACTATACGTACACACGACTGTTTCACAAAGTATCATATTAAACCATATGTATACTATTTCACAATATCATATTGAACTATACGTATGTGCAACTGTCTCACAATGTATCATATGCAACTTACCGATAACCGCTGGCCCAGTGAACTCACGTATACGCGAGTAAAGTGTTAAACGTCTCCGCGCCCCGGAGGTGTTCAGCAATCGGTGAAACAGCGTGGCGCAAGGCCGCCACCAACTGGAACAGCCCGATTTAATCGCCTTTGCAGCCTGAAAAAGGCCGTCTTAACGCTAATACTTTCCTCAATCACTCACGCTTTTGTGCGGCGCGTCGCGATCGATCGCCGCCATCATGGAAAACACCATTTCCTCCAATGTTAATTTCACGCAGAAAATTATCGAAAATTAATACCGGCGGCACTCTCCCGAGAATTCGCGAGCGAACGAACTTTTTCATAGTTATAACTTTAACGTTGGAATGTTGGAACGAGCCGTACGTTTTCAAATATCTTCTATGATTTGCATCGACAATGGTATTTCACATTAGTAAAATTATCAGTAAAATTGACAAAGCTTCGACGAATAACTACAAATGATATATAGGGATGGCCACTGAAAGGCTGAATGATAACTTTTACAGACTTTTTTAAAAATTTTTATTATTTTATTTGGAAATATAATTAATGGATTTTATAATTTTACAATTTACAACCTACGAACAAAAAAAAAAAACAATGAAAACAAACTTTATGGCTTTTTCAAACCCTTCAGTTTTTCAGTGGCCATCCATTCAGTATAACCATCGCGAACGATCGCTAAGTTACGTTCCGAATAGCTCAGTCACCATTGTCAGTTATCGTTCTCGCATTACTTCCCTCGCTTCGTTCTTTTAAAATTCATTTATCTCGGGAGAATTAGAGCCAATTACCAAGGCGAAAGTTCATCATGGGGAAAGCCATAAAACGGGGTGGACGGCGAGAGGCCGTCCGTGGCGAGTCGCGACGGCGAGTATGTATTATTCCAAGTCTATCGACCACCACCCGAGTACTTAACCACCGTCACGACCTTGACCTTGGTTCGCCAACGATGATCGAAACAACGGGAGGTTCTCAGGGAGGAGGCTGCCTTGTCGGGCAGCGTTACTTTAATCGTTCGGTTAATAGTCGGATGATATCCTGGCGTTCGATCTATCTAACGCTATCCCGTTACCGAGGAATTTCAATGATCTCGCGTAATTCGGCGCGTGAGGTCACGCCACGTGGAAGAAAAAACCTACGTCAATAGTGTCGAAACCCGATCGTGGAAGCCGACGAGCGCTAAACGAAACGAAATGAAACGAAACGAAAATCGGCGATCGGTGCCGCTGTTAAAAATCCAGGGATATCAGCCGTGTTTCGCCGTGTTGCTTGATCAGTGCCGCGTTTACCACCGGAGCGATCGCGCGTCGAGTTTGAAATTTAAGTATAATATAAGTTGGTTGAACATGGGGATCTCGCTCGGCTGGCTCGTCTTCGCCTCCTACTGCTGGTTGTTCTTGCTAACAATCGGTTTAAAGATCGGGGACCATGCGCAGATCACCATTCATAAGAGTGAGTATTCGAGCAATTGTTATTTGCCGTGATATATTAACACTAGAACTACCACACCAGTCAAAATGACTGGTTTCACAATTTTATTTTAAAATTTCTATTTCATGTCACAATTTTTCCCCTACAATGATACAATGACTTTTACAGTGATAACTAAAGAAATAATATAATGAATTTTATTTTATTTTATTAGAAATCAAAATAATTTTGGTAGAAGTAACTTCGTCTTAACCGTTGGTAGTTCTAGTGTTAAAGAAACGTTCCTCCCTCTGCAAGGACGATCGATCGTGAATTTTCACGTATCTCTGCTATCCTACGAATGCAATTGAAGAAACAGAATCTAAATTACAGCGAATGTTCTATTTTCGTGTATTCCGTATATTTATATTTATATATCGTGTATTTTACATATTTCACATATTTGTGTGTTTTATACATTTTTATGTATTTTATATATTTGTGCGATGCGTTGATTTTTGCACATCGAGATCCCCAATTTGCTTGATCCGTTAATGTTTTATCTCATTTCTCTGTTTTTCTCAATTTTTCTCGATTAATTTATATTGTTGAACCTAGTTTTTTTTTCTTTTTTTTTTCTTTTTTAATATCACGACTGCGAGGAAGAACTCCAACGATTCGCTTCGTATCACCTTCTCTTAATCACATTATTATCTCATTTAAATTATATGAAATCCGAAGAGATCGATAGCAGATCGTTGTTTGGTGCGTTTAATGTTAATCGTTAAATAACAATGGCCATTAATATAATATGTTAATGTTGTAACAAGTACTTGAAACCGTTGTTGAAACCGTCGTTGCGATACGATATATATGTAAAACATAACTCTTTCCAGAATTTTCTTTTTTCGTAGGCAAACGATTTGCGCTTCTTGTCCACATGCACATGTTTACTTGGAATATTTATGACAAAGGGTCTTTTTCATGCTGTTTCAAGAAGTCCTAACTGTCGCTACGTTAATAATAATAGCACGGTTATTATTTTTGGTTGTTACTGACAGTAGTTCAGTGTCCCTTGACAATAAAAGCCGTTTTAATCGAATATTTGAATGATAGCATTTTCATTTACCTGATTGTAAGTCAAGGCCCGTAATTCGAAGTGATTGGCTGCCACTCCCCGATGAATAATAATAATGATAATACTATACATAATATATATAATAATAATTAATTAATAAATATATATATATATATTTCGTATATTTATATATTGTATATTTCATATATTTGTGTGTTTTATAATAAAATATATATATATATTTATTAATTAATTATTATTATATTATATTATATATATTGTTTTATATTAATATTATTATTATTATTATTATTATATTATATATATATTGTACATATATATTATGTTTTATATTAATATTATTATTATAATAACACACACACACATATATAAACAGACTCATCGTCAGAGCAGGGAGACAATTACACTCAAACACACAGTTAAAGTGACACTCACATTTCACATTCGCACTCATATTTCATTTTCACATTTACAGCATCGAGAAGGCATTACAAAATTACGTCATCGTTGTGGAACATCACGGCAGATCACAGCCGTGTGAACTCGCGATAAATTAATCTCGATAGTCAAATTATACACTCCACTTCACCACGATATCTGATCCTATCGGAATCATTTCATTCCATTTCTTATTTGCTATACTTCACCCATTCTTCTAACCCGCAGTACTCTTTCTTTACGTAAATTTACGTGTATGAAGATGAGCAGAAAATCTTGATTTGCACGTAGTCTCGAAAGGATAGCATGAGATAAAAAAAAAATCGACGAAAAATTTCAACGACTTACTTGTATATGTGATGAAAATTTCAGTTTAAATTCTATCGTGTAAAAAATTTCGCCACCTGGGTAGAGTAAAAAAAAAAAAACCATAATTGAAGAACAGTGAAACGAATCGAAGCGATTCAAGGCAGTTCACGCTTACGCGTTCGTCCGATGCGTTGAATTGGTTGTGCGAGTGCAACTGTACACGCCATGGTGTATGAATAATTGAAAACTATTGAATGGATTGTCATCGCGAACAGTAGTGAACTTCGAATCGAACGAAATTCCCTTGTAACTACCGCCGTTTAACAATTTATATCGCCGTCGAATAATCGTGCGAACCATTCAAACAATTTCGTTTGTTTCTCCCAAGTTGCCAAGTAACTTTCGCCTCGTAGACTCTACGATTTCCGGCTCGTGTAATTTTCGCTCGTGCAATTATCGCGTCTGTGAACGGGATAATCGGCTTCTTAAAAATCGCGTGTCGAATAAACGATCGCGGGGACCGATGCACCTGTACAATCGAAACCAAAGTTACGTACCAATCGGTTCCAAGAAATTCCGTGCTCGAACGAAAAGTCGTGCTTTCGATTGTTATTTTCCAATCGATCAAGATGAATAATAGAGGATTTCGTGAAATATATATGCCGCGTATGTCTGAAGCAGTGACCCATTTTGACGAACGAATGAAATTTCTCTATTAAATTTCTCCATTTGCAATTGCAAACAGCGACTTGAGATTATATTTAAGACTAGACACTGTACATTTGTGTTACATTTATTAAATTACGAAATTTATATTGGTTGGTTAGATTCCTTTTGATTTTGATCGATTGAAACTTTCACGCTAATGTTTAAGTTGGATTCTCCCCGCTGATCGAACTTTTCAACGACGTTCACAATGTCATTCGCAAGGTTCTTTTTCGTTTATTCGACTCCAGTCGGCGCTTTTGCAAATGATTTGAAAGAACTTTTTAGATTTAGTTTTGCTGAATTTTACATAGAAAGTAACGGCATTTTTCTGTCTGAAAAATTAGTAGTTATGATAAACAGCTTATAAATACTTTTCGTTCTTCAAAAATCATCCCCTTCACTGATAGATATTTTTATTATATATAATTTTCTTGCTTCAAAAGAAGCCCTCTTGTCTATGTTCTCCTTTCTCTTTATCCAGCGTTGAGAAAAATAACACTAGATACGTTCGGTGCTTTTTTCTAAATATTAATCTAATTTTTCAAACATTAATTAATTTTCGTAGATGAACATTAATTATTATAATCGTACAATCACCATAGATAAAATACTGAAACATTGTATTGCGATTTGTATTTTCTAATTATAAAATTACAGAATTTAAATTGCGTGGTACTGTAATATCTTTCTTTTTTTTCAAACAAATACTATAATATTTTAAAGCAAGAGGTTAAAATTACCATAAGTCTGAAGATTTAACAGCGAACGAGGAGCATATAACAGGATTAGGAATACGTTCATTTTTGATACACTTTTGATCCATTTATTCAATATATTCTATGTTATCCTCCTTGAATCTACAATAATGTAAACCAGATATTTTATTATTTATTATTGATTACTATTTTATTCCTCTAAGTCTTCCATTGTAATCCACAGTTTGCTGATGCTAAAAAGAAAAGTCTAATTTCTTCCTTGTCTTCATCTGGAATTTCATCTCTTTCTCTTTTTTCTAAAATATTAGTCTTAAAAAGATGTAATCTATCCTAAAAACGGGATTTTAAAATTCTAAAAAATATAATCTGAAATATCAATCCTGACTAAATAAAAAAATCGGAATTTGAGCTATTCACTCAAGCCCGATTTCTTCATTTTCTCATTAAAATTCATAGTTTGCTGATACTAAAAAGAAAAGCCTAATTTCTTCCTTGTCTTCATCTGGAATTTCATCTCTTTTTCTTTCTTCTAAAGTATTAGTCTCAACAAGATGTAATCTATCCTAAAAACGGGATTTTAAAATTCTAAAAAATATAATCTGAAATATCAATCCTAAGAAGACTAAACAAAAAGCGTCAAAACTTGAGCTATCCATTCAAGCCCGATTTCTTCATTCCTCACCATGAAATCCATAGTTTCACGGTAGATGTGTAGGCTGTTAGTAGTCCAGCGCTAATGACGATAATCACCAACGTCTGCCAGTGATCGCGTGATCGAACGGCCACGAGCCGCAAGAGGTTCCAGGAAACCGTGAACTTTACAGCGACGTGTTCGAGGAGCCGCATGACCCAGCATGATATCTGGCGAAATTCATCGGCGTTTCCGGGGGCTGCGAACCCTCCCCCCATAGAGCCCATAGAGGGAAACCGTTGCTTTCGACCGCGACGGCTGATGGATCGATGGAACAGGTCGTGGAACACCATCGTCGCCGGACACGACGTCCGACCGTCGCGTGGTATCGATTCGAGACGACGCCAAGTCCCTGGCATTCGCTCGACGAGTTTCGTTTCCTTATGACCGTCGCACCGACGTGAATGAAAAATGCGGCGCGCGTTGCACGCAGCCCTTGCTCAAAATAGAACACACCCCGCGAGATTGATGGCCCCCCGAAGCTTTGCTGATTAGCCTTCGCTGGATCGCGGATCGTGGTTTTTCTTTGTACATCGGTCGTTGGTAATATCGATAATACGGGGATCGCGTGTATTAACGATTCGATCGATGAAAACTCGACGAACGATCTTCGTTCGAGAAATTCACAGAGAAGTCTCAGTATTTTGCGTTACATTCTGGTCGTTTTGACGTTTCGTTTATCGTTCTTTGATCTTGAGCACAGTCGCGACGCTATCGCGAGATTTTTGCGTGAAGCCCAAAGTCATACAAAGTGCATATAGATTATGATATATGAGATATAGAAAGTATACAGGACAATGAAACATCTGATATTTACCAGGAACCAAAAACTCTGTCTCCGCGTCCCGTTTGAACCATTTTTAAAATTTGCATGTAAACTCGCATAAAAGTCTGCAGTTTATTTCAACGATCGTAGAAAAAAACGATTTGCTCAATTAAGAAGTTGTACTCCGAATTTTAATGTTAATTTATCGTTCTTGAATCTTGTGCATAGTCACGAAACTGCGGATATTTATAAGCTTGCGGGGAATTCAAAGTACAGATTACAACATATAAAATATAAATATATATATAGTATAATATATAAAAAACACACAGGATAACGAAATATCTAAAATTTACCAGAAACCAAGCTCTATCTACGTCCTTGATTATTTTCAAAATTTGCGCAAGAATTGCATAAATTTGCATGAGAATCTACAGTCCTATCTTCGGCAAACAATCAATGTTGCTCAATTACAGTCCAATTTTTAGTGTCTCTTTTTAATTTAAGTAACTTAACCGAGACATTTCGTTATCTCGTTAACGACACTCTTGCGGATTAAACTCGTGAATTCTTCCGTGAATTCGAACGATAATCGTTCCCAGCTGTAAACTCCGCCAGCCTGGAACGATCGATATTCAAATTAGCACGGGTAATACTCGAGATTGAAAACGAAACGCTTCAGGCTCTCGATAATGAAATTCTCCTGTTTTTCGCGAGAATCCAGCCACTCTGTTGTGTGCAACGTCGTTCGGACTTGTAAACGGAACGAATTCGCCTCGATGGTGTGCCAGTTGGGGAAATTCGATAACGTTAATAACGATTAGGGGCGCGGATTGTATCGCAAAGGGAGCGCTGTGAATGATAAATGTGGGCGTTACGCGCGCGAGAACGTGAAAAGGTCGTTATCCTCGCGTGCGAAACATTTTCATTAAAAGGCACAATTCGCGCGTGCAAACGGTTCACTCGGATCACGTGTTTCAATATTATCGCGATTTCGGGCAATATTCTGGGATAGCAATCGTTATGACGAAAAATGACGATCGAGTAATTTGGCGCGGTGACTGTAATTATTGGGTCAGACGAACGTACAGATTGAAGATCAGTCTAGGGACATTTTTTTTTGTCAAACAGTTCAACGTATCGGTCGGAACAAGATGTAAATCCCTACCCCCAGGAATGTAAATCTAAATCCCTGGAATATAAGCAATAAGTCGAGTGAAATGATTTATTCCACTTATAATGATTATTAATTTATTTTATAAAATTCACGAACGTGCTATTAATTCTCTAAGTTGAAAGGAAATCTATCGAATAAGATCCAAGCTGAAAGAGAATGGCAAAGTGTTTAAATCATCGAACCGGGAACGTAGGATTGTTAAATTGCGCGGAGATACTTCGCATTGGGGTTGCCGATGTCCAAACACTGGAAGATTTATCCCATCCTAACCCAATCAGTAGGATTCAACAATGTCCGACGAAGAGCATAGATAAGAAATCGTTATCCACTGAGCCGCGTTACAAAGTACCAGTACTTGCAATGACAAAATAACATACGACCCTCGTACCACTTCATCAGCACCTATTCAATCTGAGCCGTTATCGCTACTCGTTCCACCAACACACTTCACGACCGAAAAGAAAGGAAAAAGAGAAAGAGAGCCTTAACCGATCAATCTGCAGCCGCGAAAAGTCGCGTAATTCTGACACGGCCGTTAACATCGCAGCGACATCTACTCAAACAGACGACACGGCGACGCGCACCGTTAAACGATCTTTCCTCTTCCAGTCTGTCCAAGAAGAAAGAAAAAGAAAGAAAAAAGACCTGTAAGATACCTATGGGGTACCGCTTGAGTAGCGGTCGAACAAAACGACACACGACCCACCACCGATGTCCATTGCACACTGGGCTCATCACTGCACACTGAACTTGACACTAGCACCACCAATCATTCGCCAGGTTGAAGCTCGATCTTCACACGGAAGTCTCGCGCTTAAGGTGTACAGTCGTAAATATCGATGGAATCCGTGTGGCCAGGATCGTTAATCATCATCATCATCATCAGCGTGTGGCATCGAGGCGGCCTGCCACACGGCGTGTATACGTATACTGGGTGTATATCTGGCCGGTGTGTCCGAGTCGGCCTCTCTGTGTGTGTATGCGTGTGTGTGTGTGTGTGTGTGTGTGTGTGTGTGTGTGTGGGAGTCGGTTTACGAGCCGTGCACATCCTCGCGCTCCACCCTGCTCTCTCTCTCTTTCGTCTCGTTTCCTCTCTGTTGCTCGAGCGGCACGATAATGCCGCGTACGGTTCGATAGCGGGCGTCGCGACGCCCGGCAGTCTGCCACCGTCGTTCCATTCCATCCAGTTTCGTTCGGCGTCGGGCTACCGCACACACACACACACACACACACACACACACACACACACACACACACACACAGCACATGCGCGTGTGCAAGGGGCGTACACAACAGCGGCGAAACGGGGCGTTTGGTTTTCGGACGCGAGAAAAGGAGCGCCGCTCCTCTTGGACGTCGAGCATAGGCGTCGCCTCGCGGAAATTCGCCCTCGGTTCGTTAACCCTTTACGAGACCAATCGATGCCTCGTGACACCTCGCGTCACTTTTCTTTCGCTCTCTCTCCGTTTATCAACCACTCTGCACTAAGTTTCGTTGGCGATTCTCGGACTTGGAATCGGCTTGGAAATTCACGCGCGACGGTCGGTAGGCAAGTAGGTAGACTTTCATTCATCTCGAGTCGTGGCGAAGATTACGAAAGTTAATCGTTTGTCACTGATGTTTCTGCTGTTTCCTCTCGGTTGTTTAATTCGACTGGGTAATTTGGCTCGAGGAATCTTGGCAGGAGTGGTTGCTGGCAGCAGTCCTCTGGCGACGAAGCTCGAAACTAACTCGTCTTCTGCACTCGCAGAAGTTTAAGGGCTTAGAAGATCGCGTCCCTATTTATCGCCGATCTCGCGATCGGAACGCTAACAACACGGTTCGGAATATTCCTGTGGAAAGAGGAGTCATTTTCCAACGCTGTATAAAAGAAAAAAAATGATAAAGATGTTAACAATCGCAATTGCCGCGACTCGATTCACTCTTAAATCCTTCCGAGAAAGCTTAAGAGAGGAGAGGAAGGAGCAACGACGAGAAAGGACGACTTTGAACGTCGAAGACAAGGACTTCTGTGAAATTAGCGGAGGGGAGGGAAGAGAGTGTCGCGCGAGTCAAAGGAACTTTTAGCCCCGGAGACACAAAGTGAAGTCCGACAAAAAGGGGTACGCCAATGGATCAAAGATGCAGCGTCCGCTTTTAGACGGCGAGTAACGGCTGCCGTACCGAGCAGCGCCATTAATTTACCGGACGATTTGCCCCGATTAATGTCCGCGGGAGTACGTCTCGCGCGCAAAACTCCCCCGATTGTGTTACGTTTCGCGGATGAAAGGGAAACGGGCGACTTTTCACGGGGTCTCTTTTCGCTCGTCTCTGTCGTTACGCAATTAAAGAAAAAAATGATCCTCCGTTGAACGAACCGATTCACCGACCGTTTTAGAAACGTTCGCCAGGGCTGTTGTTTTACGTTTTATTGGTCCCGTTCGTCGCTGCTTTTCAATGGCCCCGTTGATTCGTCACTGAAATCCCTTCCATCAAGTCAATTAGCGAACAAGCCTTTAGAATCTTCGCGTTGGAATTTTTAAGTAGCACGTCTCCCTTCGTCTCTCCCCTTTCTTTTTTCGCTTTTCTCTTTTCTCTGGAGATCTGGTTGCTGTTGGAGAGGTTAGTGCCTGACTGCTTTGAAGTTGGAACGCGGAGGAGGGTTCACCTTTTCTGAATTTTTCTCAATGGAAAGTTGCAAATTTTCCTTTTCGAAAACTTTTGAAATTTCAAATCTGTGTCTCGAGTTCGTTGGATATTGTTCGGACGAAAGTTGAATCGGAAATTGCTGAATTTCAATGTACGTTCGATGTTCACGCGCGAGACACAGAGCACAATTGTGAGTGATTTTTCGCGTGTTTTGTCAAGTTGGACTGAACTCGGTCAGATTTGGAACTCCAAGTAGAAATTCTGAAGACAAGTGAAGCGAGCAAGAGCAATATAAAAAGTAGAAATCATTGCAGGGAACTGTTAGCTGCAATAGGTCACTTGGAATTACATCGTCGTCGCAATGAGTTTGCAAGCGCCTCTTCGACAACTCATGCGGCGCCAATCTTCCTGTCCATAAGACACTTCCTTCCTCGAGATATTCTTTCACGCGAAATACTCGTTCGCATTGTGCTTTTCTCTTTTCCAAGTCTTAATTCTACTCACCTCGTTCTATCTTTATATTAATATCTCTCCCAATATTGTACATCACGACTACCAAACTATTACTAAATTACTAAACCCAAACCTATTTTATTTTTGTCCTACTTTCCTGACTAATAAGTAACTTTCCTAAATCTACTTTACTTTTATCCTACTCACTTTTATCGCGTCGCTCCCTAACCTCAGATCAGATTCATCAACTCTCACCTCTCATTGGTCGAGGCCACGCTAACAAATACAAAGCGGCCGGATTTCTCGCGAAAGGATATTTGTCACAGATCTGAAACTCGTCTGAACGCGAGAACTTCGACAACTTCAGTTCTCTCGAACGAATCCATTTCCCGGGCCATTCGTTCTCAAGCAAAACTATCCTACCGAACGATCCCGACTGTCTGCTGGAGGAACGGAGGAGCCAGGTTTTCGCGGAGTCCTCCACTCGAAGCAGCAATAAAGTTCAATGGCGTATTTCCACTCGCTGTCCCCTGAATAATGTTGAGTGCCGTTCGACGAGCATCCATCCTCGAGAGAGGCGAGAGAACGGTAAAGAGGCGCGTCGAACGAGACGAATCGAGGGAAACGAGACGATCGAACCGGATGAAGAAGCGGAGGAGATAAGGAAAGGATAGGGAAAAGAGGCGGCGAAGCTAACCTCTCGAGGTAGCGTGCCGGTGGTGGTATCGATCGACTCTTCACTGTCGACGCTCGTTATCGGTGTTCCCGTGCTTTTTCTAGCCTAACCCATTCTCGATCTCCACTCGCCAAACTCATCTCTCTCTTTCTTTCTCTTTTTCGTAAACAAGATCCGATCGTTTCGCTTCGGCCTCGCGTGGAAAATTCATTTTTAGAATCCTCTCTGTGACAGAACTCTTTTACATTGATATTTTTTCCTTTTTCTGGGGGAGGGAGAGGAGGGAGGAGGGAAAAACGAGTTTTTCCCTCGATCATGGGGAAACGGGACGGACGACAGCAGTTAACCGCGGTAATAAAAGCACTTCCTTCCCACGACTGATCGCCAGAGGGCAGTAACAGCGAATGGCTTGGGCAATTGAAAGTTCTGGCAGGTGCATGACGGGTTATTTCTTTCTTTTTTCTCTCTCGTTTGACGAGCGGGATGAAATGTTGTTGCACGTTGTTGCAGCGGCACTGTGCCCGACGTTTTCTTTTTTTTTTCATTTTAGATTCATTTCAGGCTTCAGGTTGAACGATTGGAGATAGAATTGATTCCGTTTGGGATTTAAGCCTCGGGCTTGGAGCTTTCGAGTACTTTTCTTAGAACTTTCGAAGGTATTTAATACTCTCCGCGTTTCGAATCACTTGGAATCACTACGTTTTTTAGGAGCTTTGAAACATTTACATTTATATTTACATTTGAAGGAGACTACGAAATAAATTGCGTTTCAAACAAGAAATCACCCGATACGTTCTTCATCGATCACTCGCTGATACTTCATCCTTGAAGCCTTCCCTTATCTTAGATCTGAAATAATCAATATTCGTCTTTATACGTATCTCAGAGTCATCAATAAATGACTCCTTAGAATCCTTGGTCTTACGAACTCCCTTCTCTCGCGAACCACTCTTTTCCTATAAACCCATTGGCAAACAATCCCTCCCAAGCGTATGACGTTCATCAAAAATTCCCCTCCCCATCAAAAGATTCGCCATTCGTCATTCTCTCGATAAACGATTATACACAGACGCTGAATTGAATTCGATTGTGTGTGTGTGTGAGAGGCGGGCCAGCGATGAACACGTTCGTAAATCAAAGCCGCGTGTTACGACTGGCCTTTGTCAAGCCAGGTTGGAAATGGATTAACGATCGATCGTGTCGTGGTTTGTTTTACAGTGTCTGGCACGACAAACGAGAAAGAGGAAGAGACGACGGTGGGCACCGTTGTCGTCACGGAGGAGAGCACGAGATCCAGGAACGATCCTGGCGGTAGCATAGACCTTTTGGCAGCGTTGCAGCTACACGCCACAACGCGGCAGGGCGTTACACGAGTGCCAGGACTGTTTAGGTTAAAGCCAGCCTATTATCTTCAGGGTGAGTGATCTAATTACACTTGTTCGAAAATATTGTTTGCCGTTTTCGTGACAGTTTCTTGGACGTGGTGTCGTTGTCACAACTACATATTCCGTTCCGCGGACATTCTTAGACCGAGTTTATGAAAAAAAAAAAATTCATTTAATTTAATTGGTGAAAGAAAGCAGCGGATGAGGATCTTTCAGAATTATGATATTCTTTGGAATAAGTTTCAAGATGATTTCCCAGTTGATGATTGAAACGTGAATTGATCCTATAGATAAATGAATACAGTAAATAAATGGAATATTATATCAATGTTTAATGCTACGAGTATAATATTATGCATTATCACACGATAAAGTTATACTACGAAAATTCTAGTTATAAAATTATAAAATTATAATTGATGAAAGAAAACAGAGGATGAGGATCTTTTAGAATTAGGGTATTCTGAGTTGATGATTGAAACGTGAATTGATCCTATAGATAAATGAATACAGTAAATAAATGGAATATTAGATTAATATTTAATACTACGTGTATAATATTATACATTATTACACGATAAAATTATACTACAAAAATTCTAGTTATAAAATTATAAAATTATAATTATAAATTATAATTAACAAATTATAATTGGTGAAAGAAAGCAGAGGATAAGGATCTTTCAGAATTAGGATATTCCGAGTTGATGATTGAAACGTGAATTGATCCTATAGATAAATGAATACAGTAAATAAATGGAATATCATATTAATATTTAATGCTACGAGTATAATATTATGCATCATCACACGATAAAGTTATACTACGAAAATTCTAGTTGTAAAATTACAACTAGAAATAAGAAACTAGGCATCAGCTGTGTCTATTAGATAATCAGATTATTGATTAGCTACTGATTCAATGGATATGGCCAATGCCTTGATGTTTGTGATTTGCATGCAAGTATACTTGCTGTACACAGTAAGAAACACTTATAGATGCGCCGGAGATGCGTTATTTAATACCCAACAAGGTTAACAGTCTATTCGGTTTGCGTCAAGAGGTTAATTTGAGAATCATGTTGTTGAGAGACCCAGTGGAAAGTCCGTCGGCAGGAAAAAGATTTCTAAGGTTAAATCTTTTAAGGTATTTTCAATACACGTCATTGTACCGAGAAACGCGTGACGTGCCAGACGCGGCAATTCGAACGCGGCAGGAGGTTAAGTATATCCTGACCTTAAAAATCATTTTCATATTTATCTTGATCCTCTCTCTGGTGTAGCTTGTACAAACAACTGTGCGTTAATTCCATTTCGTTGCGATCCCCAATTTCCACTGGTAAGATAGAAACTAACTTCAGACTGTATTCCTACGTCGCACCGTATTTCAAGAAATATTGAAATACACACGTAACAATTAAAAGAAAAAAGAAAAAAAAAATAGACACGAATTTCAATGGCCGAGTTAAATTCTAATTTTTTCGCTGAAATCTCAGTGCGGTCGATCTGTCTTAGTCTTTCTCAGATGGAGCAAGTGACGCGAAGAAAAAAGGTCACGTGACTTTGCATTTGTAATTTGAATTCGAAATTTTGCTGGGAAATCTCCAGGCAAGTTGATCTTCTGCAGCTGGAAAATTCGACAACTTGTCGGAATATTCTCCGTACGTGACAGCTGGAACTAGAATATGTATATGTGTGTGTGTGTGTGTGTGTGTGTGTGACACGAACGTAAATCATTTCGTGCGATTTACACTGGGGCACGGTATTGCGTGCAGATTGTACGGGGCGCAGTAAATTTTCGGCGAGTGATGCAGAAACCGAAACGCGTGTATCTGTGAGGGATACTCTTAACCCGAATATAGCCCTGTTTGCATATCGGAGGGTCGTTTCGGATCGTTTCGCGAGCTGTCCTTCTACAGCCAGTTTTGCCACTGGTAATCATCGCGGGGCTGTAAACTTGATTATTGCCTCTTTGCGTATCGCGTGCTACTTTCCTAATTTTCGATGTTTACTCGCCGTTACAATTATACGATTGTGGGCAATGTACGATTCTTTCCGCCTCGTTGAACGTTCAAGTCAGTCATTTCTTGAGGTGTTGAACTATGTGCGAAACTATGTCGACGCGAAGTGTAATTGAAGTTGCCGAAGATGAAAAAGTTACTGGTGAAAAAAGGTCAGGCATTACGGAGTACATTCTTTGTAAATTTTAGAACTTTCTCTTTGTTTTCTCGAAACACTTGATTGAAGTTTAACGAATACACGTATCTTCCAATATAATCAAGTATTATCTTAACTATCAAGGATAAAATAAAATGCTTATTTTCGGCCATTCGAATATTAATTCTCAAGTAAAACGTAAGCGTGATCCTCGGGATTATGTGACAGGGGTAATTATCGCGACTGCTTAATCAAGAAAAACGCGCTCTTTCTATTTCGTCGGTAGAGTGTTTCTCGTGCATGAAACTCTTCCGATTGCCTTTCGAAAAAGCGGAATTTAATTCGAAGCGGAATAAATCAGCACGGTAGAGTGATCAACTGGAAAAACAATTGGCGATGATCAGTTGTGTCGTGATGGTTACATAACGACCGATTAATCGATATTATGAAAGGTCAGTTTCATAGCCGCGTCGTCTCCATTGGCAGACCTCCGGAGGGAATTCCCTCGTGGTCTGCCAGTATCGATTGTCCTTTCGAGTTTCGAGCATATTGACACGGCATTTTCGCGGCATTTTCGAACTCTGCTGCTAAACAGCAATAGCAATGTCGAATAGCAATTATTCGGTTTAGGCTAGGTTTATATCTTATCTCAGATTGCGCGACGATACTTTCAATTGACGCTAGAGAAAATTTTTGTGACAGAGAAATTAATGGAATTTTATTAAAAATCATTCAAGCCTCTAAAAATACATCGTCTTAAAAAATTTCTATGAGAAATTCTAAAATTGGTCACTTTAGTTAGAGTGTTAGAATTACCAAATTAATGGATGTGTTAGTTTCAAAACTATGCAGTGTTAGGTCAAATTTGTGATACGTAATATCTGTCGCGACACTTTGCCTTTCTTTAATGCCTTTCGTTAGACGAAGAATTTAATATCCATTATTTTAGAAATTATTAGAAAAACTCGAATATTCCTTGCTAAAAAATTTCGAAAGAACCGAAAGAGAAGATATCGAAGCGTTCGTCGAGGATTTTCTGTAAAATGTAGAATTTACTAAAGTGAAGTATTCCATGAATTTAATTTTGAAGTTCTTTACACTGAAGAAGCTTATGAACTACAAAATATACTGGGTGACTCGTTTCCTTTGCACGCTGTTTCAAGTTAACGTGCCATGTTACTTTTTCTTTCTGAAGAGATTAATTTTTCATTAAATAAATACCCTTAATAATACATCAATTCCATCACTAACAGAGTCCATGCATTTACTTATTTATTAATTACACTTTGTTTGTTGGAACAATGAAATACCACAAATTGTTGGAATAACAAAAACTGAAATTTATTTATTTATTTATTCGTTACATACTATTGTATCATAAGATGCATACGCAATTCGAAGACAGTTTCCAGCGTTTGGAACGCGTAAATACTGGATATTAAAAATAACGAAATATCCTAATACACAGTGTTCACGTGCAATGTTTTTTCTTTTTTTTTTTTTTTTCGTTGAGTTAACGATATAAAATCTAGTATTTGGCGACACCATGTATAGCGAGTAAATGCTACGACCTCCCTTTCTCGCGGACGCCAGGGAAACGTGCCACACAGCCAGTAGCTAAAAGCGTGGGCGACGGTGCAACGTCCGCGAAAAGCGAGCAGAGAAACGGGAGAAAGAGTGAGAAAGAGACAGGGGAGAGGGGAGGGTGGTTGGCCCAAGGGCGACAGCAGGGGTTTCCCCGAAAGAAATTTCAATTACCGGCCCCGGTCTGCACCCTCTGCGTCGATGCTTTCGCGGAAGTAACCGAACGTTCTCTGCGGTTTGCAACGTCCAAACCAAAAGGGAGCCCTCTTTTTCTCTCTTTCTTGCCTTCGTTTCTCGTCGTCGTTGCAACCCCTCGGCCCAACCCTATTTTCGTTCGTCTCTCTGTCTTCGTGCGAGGACGTTTCACCAGCTGAAATCGCTGCCATTGTTCCGCCGAAATGTTTCATACGATTCGTGTTGCGTGAGTTCTTGGCAAACGACGACGAAGCTGTAGTCTTTGAAGCTCTGTTGCTTGCATCAATCATCGCAGGGATGAGATTCGCAGAGAGTTGCCAATGATTGTGGCAGAGAGTCTCGAACGATGATGGATTATTGCATTGTTTTCCCTCGAGTCGAAAACTATAGAAACTGTGGACGCATAGAATATTATAAATACATTTTTCCTAGTATTAAACAAAATATTAAGATAACTAGGTTCAAAATAGCTGGGGAGGTTATTTTAAGTTTGTGACGTGACCAAAGTAAAATCATTACTTCGCTCAAGACAGTTTAAGGTTTATTTCTAGTTTCTAGAGATCTTAGGATCCTTCGTGAAGAGATACTCTATCGATGTTTTATTATTCTTCCATTAACCACTACGTACGCGTTTGCTCGCTTAGCTTCCTCGCTCTTATTTTCCACGTCACGTGTTTCACCCTCGATGAATATCCTCCTGGACAGTTGATCGAGAAACAGGCAGCATCCCCGAAATTCAGTTCATTCATTTCGAGTCGCGAGGGCCATTGTAATCACCGAACAAAGGATACGAACGATGCGTGCGCCGACACGTGTCAGAGTTTTCTCTGGAACATGGAAAAACAAGATTTCGCGATCCCCCTTTTGTAGTTGGATGGGGAACCAGAAGCACTCCGGGTCCTAAAATTGCTCAACCCCATGCCCGTGTCCCTTCTCTGGGGGAGATCCACGGGGAGATCTAATCTGCGCGCTGTTTATTTCCGAAACGAATAACTTTCTCGCCGAGAAACCATGTTCGCAGATTCTAAATTAACGCTGGCTATCCCTTTGATCGTTCTTCTGCGATACTACGATCTGGAATATAGAAATCTGAATGAATTTAACTTTGTAGCCTATCTGAACCCTTGCAGTCCCCAATGGGATTTGAAGCGCGAAGTGTTCCTTTCCATTTCAAACGAACGACACGGGTATGAAAAACACTCGATTTCGGAAGAGTACTTTGCACTTTGTACTGGCCGAACAATCCACTTCTCAATTTTCACATTCGCCAAGTCCATGAGTCACCTGCATCGGTATAAAAGTGCAACACACTTTACAACCCTGACCCTCGTTTTCAACGCCGACTGTGTCATCGATACGTCGCGCCATTTGGCTCAAAACAATTAGGCGCAGCTTAGGGTCTCTTAACTGTCGGATAATCGAACTGTAGTATAATGTAGTTACAGCCTCTTGGTGTCCGGTTACCTTTTATTAAGCGGCCGCGCGCTGCGCGTTTGAAACTCGAGGTCTCACGCGGGAAGCCCGGCGCATGCGCGCTGCGTTCACGCGCACCGATAGTTCGAGGCAGGCGCACCAGTTGTTTGCGGGCCCCCTCGATTACACGCCTCGTTGGTGAGGCCCACGCCGAACAATTAGTTCCGTCCAGTGTGTTCAACGACGAGGGATCAATGTTGCACGCATTATGCCGCTTCCAGCGAAACTTTATCGCACGTGCCTTGCTCGAAACTAATGAACGAAAGGTGTCGACTTACGCCCGGTGTAGATGGCGTGGCGTAGTTATTCTACAACCTATAGGGGAATTAATGGGCGAGCGTGGTATGTTTATTACAACGCAATATCACGGAATTCTAAATTAGATGTTTCAATCAAGTTGAAAATTCAATCGAGTTGAAATTTCAGGCACAATGGTTATGTTAATGTAGATTTTTAAACCCTGGTTTTATAAGTCTAGTTCTTCTTACATGTATTTTACGTATTACAATAAAATTGGGTTCTCAAAGACTGATTTTTTTTTTCATGCACACAGACTTTTGCACTTTAAGGGCTATGATGAAATTAAATTTTTAGGTCGATGGAGATATTTGAGTGGCATTCACGGATAAAATTTAATCCATCTTCGATTGACTTCTGTAAATAGATTTTGGTAGGTTTCGAGGTTGAACATTATTACTTTCCGTGAAAAGTGTGAATGTTTGAGATAGAGGTGCACGTAGGTAGAACTCCGTTTGTACGATTTTCGTTTATTTGAAGCAAATTTCAGTCAATATTTGATTATGAACTCTTGCTTGCTCCTCCTATTAAAGGTAAGGAAAAATTACTAGTAGAGAAGAGAATCAGTGAACTTTATTTCACGTGGATTCAGATGATGAAAACTATTTGTCTTCGGACAAATGCCTATGCAATCGCAGTTCTGTTGCAAAAGTTTGTTGGAATGTTCCTGAACGTAACGGAGCCGGTAATTGCGAGCAATCGAATTTCCATGTCGCCTGGATTACGTAACTATGCGAGCACCAACCATGAATCAGACAAATCGATGCGACCCACCAAAAATTTCGGCTGACCTACATACCAGATCTGCGAATTCTTCCCTCGTCGGGACGAACAATGTTCTCGAACTTACTACGAGGCCTGTTCTATGATGGATCACTTCTATCGAACTTTAAAGGTAGTTGTTGTCCATTGTTGGCCAACTTACAAAACTCCACGTAGACGGCGGCGCTGGTTATACTTGGCTAAATCGCTCGCTGCAATCAAAATCAGCCCTACCTCCATTCTTTATACACCAAAATTCACACTATCATCCGTCTAACATCTGTAACATCGATTGTAATCAATCAAGAATTTTCTAATTTAGATTTAACGATAAAAGAGAAATTGAAGACAAATGAAAAGGCAAAGTGCGCTTTATTTAATAAATTAGAAATTATGTAGAAATAACGGATAGACACGGTACAAATTTCAAAAGTAAATGACTGTTACTGAAATAGCGAAGAACGTCTACTATTAAAGTTACTATTCGATTTACCAATACTGTATTCTAGGTTTCTTGAGCTGAGAAAAATGACAGTCAGTAATTGAACACTTCTCCAAAATAATCCATTAATTGCACTTTCTTGGAACGAGATGCGTTATTGGTGTTATTAATAACCGTATCGTAGAATGAACGACTGGGTCGCAGGAATCATTGAGTTTTACTACTTCAGGCGAGACGAGGGAGCTCCGGCTGGACGAGGCGAGTTTCGAACGGGCGGTCACGCTACTTCGGCGGGTTCCGGAATTCACTATAGCCGCCGCTCTGCGACAGGAGGAGGCCAATTCCGGGACGATCGTCGCCTTTTCACATGGGAACAATAGGTAGGGATCACACGTAATTTCGTTTTCCTCTCGTTTCGCTCGCGATTCAAAGCGAATCCCTACTCTGAGTGGTGTTCGTAGCCGTGCATAAACAGAACATGGTTTCAAATGCCTCTTGTCTATTCCTATTCCTTTCATTTACACGGGAAAATTCAAACAATTCAATGGGAGAAAATTTATATGCGATTTATATACTCAATTATTGAATTAATGTTATCAACGTGCAACGAGTAAAAATAGTTTAGCATCGCGAGGAAAGAATTTGTTGAACTTGAAGCTTCTTGATCCTTAATTAGAGCGACCGAAAACACTTTCTATCTCAAACTCAGATACGGTGGAAGAATTTGCGAAAGACTCATTTGGGGGAAATGGTCGGCCAGAAATGGCTAACCTTCTGCTAACCTTTGTCTAAAAAGTCGATCGAAGAAGCGATCGTTACGATCGGTGAACGAGTTAGCGAGCTCTAACAGAATCGGCGAACTGAAAAAGATAGGAAAGTTACTGTGTTACCCGTTCTTAAGGAAGTTACTGTGTCAATTGTTGAGCCGGGAACGAAGGAGAACACTTAACCTCAAAGTAGCCGCACCCTCTGTTGGCACGTGAGTAGCGCAGTCTAGTCGTTTTGACCTGGCTGACACAAATTGGATACATGCAGCGTAGTCCTACGTGTCCGCGTAGTTTAGACAGTAATTAACACGCTTCGTCAAGCAGAAACCACTGTCAGAGTTTAAGCGGAATTAAACGTTGATTCGGTCGTATCTCGCGGCTCTCGTGAAATCGCGATCTAGGGACTTTTATTTAAACACAGATTAACCTATATCTTGAATATCGATTCTTCTTGTCGGTATTGAAATTTCAATATCTCGTAGTTATCCGATGTATTTTATAATCGTAAAGATTTTTAAAATCCTGGGTTCATCATTTCGTTTAATTATCATATAATACAATGCATATAATTGTTCGCTTTCATTGTTTTTAATTTCATTAATGAATCGTGTTCTGTCTTTGAATTAGATTAATATTCTCAAATATTACGATTTTAATTCTCGTATGTACAACAGCTTCTTCGGAGGATGATAAAAGTTAACGTGATCTCACGTTTTATTGAAAACATGATGTGTTAGCGAACGTAGAGATGTAAAAGATAAATTAAACGTTTCCTAGAACTGGAATGTCGATTACGTTTATTGTCAACGACAGTCTACAAAATCCCGATATGTGTTTCACATTAGAGACCGTGATGGATGATAAGCGTGAAACGGAAGTTGCGGCACACACACACATACATACACACACGCGCGCGCGCGATCAACTCGCTTCTGATTCAATCATGTAATCTATTTAATTCCGTGTACACGTTTCAATTAAGAGGCTGAAACGGGTTTTAATCGATCTACAGACGCGGTTCGTGTACCACATTCTCTCTCTCTCTCTCTCTCTCTCTCTAACTGCATTATCAAATCACTCGGTCCGTTAGCTTCCTATTAAACAATTTCACGCGATTAGTTATCCAGAGATTTAATCTCATAACCTCCGGTCGAGACCAATCGAATTACAACCATTCCCAGATTTCAACCAAAGATCCCAGAAGAAGGTGATACTTTTAACGAGTTTTGAAATGACAAATAAAATTATCTTCCGAACTCTCAGTGAGTGACATAGGCACGGGGAAAAAATAAGTTTCCACCAATTTGCAGAAAAGCTTTCGTACAGAGAAGAAGATTGGGATACAGGTGCGAATCGTTCAAGTTACTAGCCCACTCGATTCTAGTAACTGTTTAACGTTACAAACAATATTCGAATATTCGGAGATCATCAGATTATAAGTGACTGATAAATCGAACAGCAACTTGGAAACTCGAATGAGAAACGTTTTTCCATGAATTGACAGATATTTGGAGCTGCAGAGCAGCGGTCGTAGAGACGAGCTTCGACTTCACTACGTATCGCGCCGGGACGGTAGCGTCCACGTGGAGGCGTTTCCTTTTCGTCTGGCCGACGGCGCCTGGCACAAGGTCGCCCTGAGCGTGAGCGGCTCGCAGATCGAGCTGCTCGTCGACTGTCATCTCTTGTACAGGCGGTTGCTCAGGCCCGGACCACCTGACACCAATTTCACTCTGCCGCAGCTTCAGCTTTGGGTTGGACAGAGAAATGCCAGGCACTTTCTCTTCAAGGTACGACCTCCTCTTCCTCTTAATACTACTTCTCTCTCTCTCTCTCACACACACACACACAAACACACCCCTTTGTGCTGAAACGTTTTCGCGACACGTTTTCTATTTTTAATGCCCAGCACCAATGTCACAACTGCCCGATCATTAATCATTAACTATTTCACAGATTATTCTCAATTTTGAAACAAGTTCGTCATCAATTGGGATGACGCCTCTTATTCTTTCTGATATTCGATAACAATAATAATAATAACTGCTTCGAGAACATTACGGTTGCACGCGTTGTCAACTCACCGTCAACAACGTCAATTTATAATTTCGCAAGAGTTTGAAATTTCAATCAACTGAGACAAGTTCGTGCGATTGTCGCGCCGCAGGGTGCTTTGCAGGATGTGAAGCTGATAGCAGGACCCCATGGCTACCTGTCCCAGTGTCCGCTGCTCGACTCGTTCTGTCCCACTTGCGGTCAATTTTCTATATTACAAAACACGGTGGAACAGCTGATGCGTAATCTCAACGAGCTGACGCGTAGGGTGAGCATAAAATTTCGTTCACGGCGAAATTTCGGGAAAGGGGGGAGGGGTTTTTTCGCAATGGGGATGCCTCATAAACGATCGTGGTGTTCGCTCATTCAACGTCCTTCCTTTTAGCTAGCCGCTGCAGAGGGCAGGATAAGCAAAGTGGAGGAGTGCGAGTGCCAAAAGTCATGCAGGGCAAACGGCACCGTCCACGAGGATGGTGCAACCTGGGAGAAGGATTGCCAACAGTGTTCCTGCATTCACGGGGAGATCGAATGCAGGCAGACACCCTGTGCACCCGTCAACTGCAAGAACCCTGTCATTCCCAAGGGGCAATGCTGTCCCATTTGCTTAAGTACGCATTGAATCACTCTGTGACGTAATTAAATTAAATTGCAATTGCAGTTAATTGTACAATTGAATTGATAGTAATTGGTAGTTGGAGACAACAGACAATTAATATTGTCGTTGACTAAATTAGCTAGCACCATCAGCCATCTTTAATACTAGAACTACCGACAGTTAAGACGAAGTTATTTCTATCAAAGTTATTTTGATTTCTAATAAATAAAAATAAAATAAAATTCATTATATTATTTCTTTAGTTATCACTGTAAAAGTCATTGCATCGTTGCGGGGGAAAAATTTGTAACATGAAATAGAAATTTTAAAAGAAAATTGTATAAACCAGTCATTTTGACTGGTGTGGTAGTTCTAGTGTTAAGTATAGATTTCGTTTTGAATCGTCAAAATTACCGACATCTTTCGCACCATTTTAAAGGTAAATTGTCCCAAGCTATATAGCCAGAAGAACGCTTGTTTCTTGACATCATCAGGTACCACCAATGGTAGTAATTATTAAATACAATTGTACAATTAAATTGTAATTTTTTTTTTTTAACTTTAATTACGGAAATTTTCGAAGTATCGTTGTCGAATTTTAATTTAGCAAATTAATACTAAGATTTCGGGATTCATTTGAAATTGCTCCACAGCTGTTTCCTAAAAAAATTCCTCCCTCGTTTATTACTTATCGATCTTTTCTTGATTAATGGTTGTCCCCAGAGCAATGCTTCCTGTACGGAGTGCTCTACGATCACGGCGAGAGAGTATCGCCGAAGCAGTGCGTGCAGTGCGACTGTTTCGACGGCAGCTTCACCTGTCACAGGTTCGACACGGATAAAAAATGTCCACCGCTGCCCTGTCCGCCGAGCGAGCAGATTAGCGTGGCAGAGGAATGCTGCAAGTTCTGTCCAGGTACGGTTATCCATACGAGCATTCGTGAACACTTATCGCAACGATGTGAACAACGATTATTCGATCGTAATTCATCGTTTGATACTCGCCGATCAAAGAAACGCTGCATGTCATTCCACGATACTCGCATCACGTACGAAATGTCCTCTCTCGAAGAAGAAAATTCCCTCCATTTCTACTGTGACGTGTGAAAGCACGACGTCGAATGGCATGTGTTAACTAAACTAAACTAGACCGAAAAGCCTAAAAGTGAACACGACGAGTGTCTAATCTTCTAATGTCTAATACCGATATGTCTAATATTTCAACGTTCTAATGTTCGAATGTTCTAACTGTCCCTGCATCCGTCTGGCTAACCACTAATTTAACCAGGGGTGGACTACTGCGCGAAGGGCCACAAGTGTCACGCTAACGCATCCTGCCTGAACCTGCAGACAACGTACGCCTGCCACTGTGATATCGGTTTCCAGGGGGATGGTCATAACTGTGACGGTACCTAACATTCTCTCTCTCTCTCTCTTCTCTCTCTCTCTCTCTCTCTGTTTCTTTCTCCCTTTACATTTCTGTCTCTCTGTGGCTTTCCACCGTGACGATGCTAGTTTAGAAACAGTCATTTTAGACCAGTCAGATACTGTTTGAATTCAAATGCATTTGATTCTCAACTTGCAGACGAGCAAATTTTTAAATGTCGAGGAAAACGAGATCTTCGCTCGTCTGAGTCAAGCAACTCGATCGAATCTACCGAGATGGCGGGTCGATCGCCAGGTTTCTCGTCGATCGATTCTCCGTCGTGAAATATGCAGATGATCGATCGTTGCCGCGCACGTGGTCGATCTGACGTGTTCGTTTGTCCGTGGCCTCGTCGATGGTCCCGTCGAAGCCAGCCAGATCGTCGACGATTGCGGCGGCACGGTTGCCTCTGCTATATTCAGATTCAGATCGAATCTTTCAGGCATCCGTTGCCTGTAAATAGCCGCTCGAGATTCGCAACGACGGGCATTTTAAAACGAATATTAAAAGAGCATCGCGCGAGATGATACGTATGAAATAAATGAAATGTACATGAAATTCTATAAACGAAAACGATCCGATTCTTTTTCATTTTTTTTTTTTTTTTGTTTTTCATTCTAAGGAATTTCCTTAGGAATTCTACTAGTTCTTTGAAGGTCACTGTTGCGCTACTCCATAGCATTCGATTTTTAGACTCACTGTTCAGGATAAAGTGTTGAACAAGTTACTAAGTAGGAGCGTATAGTCAGAGGGAAATTCACTTGAAATGATTAATACGTTGACGATACGCAGATGTAGACGAATGCAAGCAGCAAGGCGGCTCCGAGGGTCATCACTGCAACGCGAACACGAAATGCGTGAACACGATCGGCTCTTACACGTGCGAGTGTCTTCCGGGTTACCACAGAGTGGACAAGTTCAACTGCGCCGAATTGGACGAATGTGCTACCGGCCATCACGCGTGCGACGAGCACGCCACCTGCGTCAACACCGTCGGAAGTTACTATTGCACCTGCAAGGAAGGCTACTCCGGCGACGGTTACACGTGCAAGCGTACGTTCCTTTTTTCTTTTTTTTTTTTCTTACCTTCTATACGTTCTATTCTATTATGTTAGATCGTAAATCAATCAGATCGAGATCATCGTGGTTTCAAAGTATAATCATGTATTTGTGACAATTCGAGCATCTTTCCTCCATAGCTTCATCTCTTCGCTCGTGAAAACTTTTACCTTGACCCAGGCGACTAGTAGTAAAGATTTCAAATAAACAGACTTCCCAGAATTTCTCTCTGTCTTCTGCTGCCATTATAAATCCATAAGGATGACCTCTTCGTTCTCTTCAGCTGTCTGCAATCAAATCTGTCAGAATGGCGGGGAATGCGTGGCGCCAGGAGAGTGTTCTTGCCGGCGTGGTTACGCCGGCAACAGTTGCGAAATGGATCTCGACGAGTGCGCGAGCAACATGGACAACTGTCATGAAACGTCGACGTGTGTCAATATGCCCGGTTGGTACTACTGTCGCTGCAAACCAGGCTACAGGATCGGTCTCCACGATAGTACCCAGGGTACGCAGTGTATCGATATCGACGAATGCAACGACCAAACGATCGAGAGGAGGCACACCTGTCATCCTAGTGCCACGTGCATCAACACCGAGGGAGGTTACATGTGTAGTTGTCCACCACACTCCTTTGACAATCACACTATGGAGGAATGTAGGCTGAGTATGTAAACTTAGGAATTTATTTCCCCTTCAGTTTGATCTGGCTCTAAGCAGCTGGCAATATCATCATCTCCTTCCTGTCTGGTTCTAAAGAATCTTAGAAATTTGTCATTCTTCAGTTTTCACGTTTCTCGAACAGCGTTGCTGTTCGTCGCTTTGATTTGTCAAGTTCAGAGTTCGAAACGACGACGGGCTGAGAAATTTTTAAAAGAGAGAGAATTCTTTGCAATCTTAACAGGTTGCTGGTTCGAGGATCGAGAGGTGATGAACGGAGACACTGTGCCGCAAGTCGGGAATCCCTGCAGAAGTTGCACTTGCAAGAATGGCGTCATCACGTGTAAGGATCCTGTCTGCGATTGCAGCGCCCCTGGAAGTCGCACGGACAAATGTTGCCCCCAATGCGACCCCGCGGCCTCCTGCAGGCATCAAGATCTTCATTACCTAATCTTCAGAAGTGGCGAACGATGGATATATCAGTGTCAGACTTGCGAATGCCTGGTAACGGCGCCAGCCTCGGAAACCTTTTTTTCTCTAAGTCTCACCTTTCATTTCAAACATCTCTTTCCCGTGAACACGAGTTGTAAATTTCACACGATTGTTTCCACGCACTTTATACTATTATTTCACTTCAAATGTTATCTCTAGTGGTGAATTCACTTGCATATTTATTTATTTATTTATTTACTTATTCTTCCTAGTGATCACCGATCGAGCGTCTCTGACAAAATCACTGTCCGTTGTGTTGCAGTACGGTGAAATAGATTGCTGGCAGATGGAGTGTCCACCATTGACCTGCCCGAACCCCGTGACAGAGGACGGGGATTGTTGCCCTCGTTGCGAGGACGATCCATGCCGAAGAGTGTTGCCTGGAAACGATACCTCTCTCGAGGATGTGACCAGAGCACGGCCTTGTAGTTACTCCGGCATTATCTACGACAGTGGCAGCTCCTGGCAGGATCCCCATGACAAGTGCACCACGTGCGAGTGCAAGGTAAGGAGAACGCCAGAGTTCAGTCACTGGCAGACTGAAGAACCACCGGTATCGCAGGATAATATAGAGGAGTTCGTGAGGAAAGAGAGATGCGAATCAGAGCGAACGGACTGTGGCTTCGACAATTTGTAACACGAGTTTCAATAAGTACTTGTATAATACCGTTGACTCATGTTTTTCATTTTTTTTTTTTTTTTTTTTAGAAATATTCTTTCTTTTTCTCAAAAATAATCTTTTCTTTTAAATGTTCTTTCTTTTCTTACATTTTTATTTTTTAATTTTTTTTTTCAATGTATCGACGTCTCATGTATTTAAGAAAAGTGTAGTTTAGTAATGTTGTCTCGTAGAAATATATGAAAATGGCGTCTTGAAGGTGGCGCCATCATTTATTTGCTTTAATAACGCAGAGCGTCTTGGCCTTGCACTTTCCTCTTTATTGCGCTCTCTTTTCCCGCGAAGTCAAGAGCTCAAGGTCAGTAAATACAAAAAAAAAAAAAAAAACTAAATATCGCCTTCATTTAGCCGCGGTTCTGTCATGCGTCTGATCAATCCGACGAGATGCGACCAGTTGCTGTGCGACAGGCGATCGTTTCCGAGAACATCGATGTACATACATAACACACGTGGCGGATTAACTTTGCACTCTTGACGTAACAATTCTTCCTCTTGTATAATATTCTCCAATTTTCACTGCTTAACGTTGCTTGCATTTTTGCATAGACGGTCGTCAGTCTCAACTGGTGACTAATCTCAAATATAATTTCAAAATAATGAATAAATGTATTTCTTAGTTTTGTTTTAACTCGCCAGAATTGCTATTGCTCTATTGATTCTCTGTATAACTGTAATATATCAGTGCTTGTTACGCCAGAAATCGTTATTCTATCAATTTTTGTGTGTAAATTGTGTTTGAAAGAATAATCGTGGCTTGTAATATTCCGCATAAAGGTTACTATTTGAAAAGTTATTTCCAGAAATAGATACATCTATGTCGTTGTGCGCATAAGTTCCAAGCGTTGTAAGATCATCCGCCACGTGTTCATAGCTACACACGTGCAGCATATGAATATGTTTATTTTTTTCTCACTCGATTTTTTGTTTCTCTCTCTTTGTTCTCGTCTCGCTGTTATTTATTTACAGTGTCAATAGATAACCTTACGATACAAGGTACCTATTTACCGAACTGTCGTTTATTTTCAGTATGCCATTTATTTTTTTTTTTTTTTTTTTTGCGGTGTGTCAACAACTGTTGCGAGTCAACAATTCTTGCAAGCTTAACTGCGCTCTTACATACGCTGAGAGAACAAAAATTGAAAGAAAGAAAAATAGAACTCGATGAAAGTCTTTGAAGCGATGCAACGTACGAGTTCACGAGTCCCGTAATTTTCACTCTTGTCGTAGACATAGTACGATCGTAGCTCACACGAGACTTAGATTAATTTGGACTGATCCAGCTTGACGCACACTTAGACTAAATCCAAGATGTGATGTTCGATCACATCTTGTAACTCGACTGAAGTTACATACATTTGAAGAGGGAATACATTTGAAGAGTAAGGGAACGAGACAAGAGGAGTGTCCATTTTGTTTGCGACAAAACTAGTATAGTCAAGTAATTTGACCAATTATCTGTACCAGCACGCTGAAATATTGAAACTCGGTTTTCTTTTGGTCAAGCAAATCTGCCACGTTCCTTCCTGTTTCTTCCGCTTATTCTTCACACCAGCATCCAACTTGGAGTTAGTCTAGACGTAAGCTGGATTCAGGATACTCCAACCTCGTACGACTTTTAGTTTTAGTTAGTCCAGTCTAGGATCTAATTCTACTTTGCTAGCGTGACACGTTACTCGAGCCTGAGGCTAGCCTAACTTACTTACTTATTAGATTAGTTGAAACGTAGAAGTTTCGACACCCTTCGACTTCAAAGGCTGAACGAAGTCTCTTTGAACGAATGAAATTTGAAATCATTCGGTGGCATACTTTTCTCTCGGCGTGAAGAACTAACCATACTGCGTCGTGCTAGTCTTTGTCGTTGTGCGAATTAAACTGACGTTGTATTCGATATTCAGTTGACTCGGATGATTTGAATTCTGGCAATACCGTACCAATAGCGTACGAGACACGTTCAGGGGCGTCCCGATAGTTAGCCTAGAGTATTTTTTATGTGTAATGTCTTTTCGTTGGCTGCCTTGCACGCGGCAGTGTTCATTATTATTATATCATCATTAATATTATTATTATCATTACTAGTCTTCTTCGCCTTACGAAAGAAAGACGAGATTCCTAATTCGGCACTGTATATACGTATATGTATTATATTTACTATGCATGTTTACCTAATGACCAAAGTAATCACGTGCGTAACGTAGAAACGAGAATCATTATTATTATTATTATTATTATTATTCATGTTATCATTGTTACATATATAAATATATATACATATTTTTTTCTTTTTTTGTAGTGACAGTTGATTTGGACAATTGTATAATTATTCTTTTTTTTTTTTTTTCGTTTAACCCTCGCTAACTGTGTATAAACCAGATGCTAAATATTGCTTAAAAATTACTCTATAAATATATATATATATATATCTATAGCTCAAAAATTATTTAAATGAATCTGTCGACTGACTTGCGTTGAACTTAAACGATGCTATTTTAGGTCTTGCCACATCATTTGAACACTGCCGCGAGAAACAATTCGAGTCGCGCGTGCGCAAGACACGTTGATCTCTCTGATCAACTTTCGCCCCTCCGTGTCTTCTCACTCCGAAGACTGCGAAAACTCGAGAACTCTCACTGTTTCGGGTCGGCCCTGCATGGATCGTGTTCAGTACATAATCGCCTGACAACGACTAACCGAGAATGGATCCTGTTATCTCGTTATGACCGAGCGTAGCATGACCTCCACCTCGTCGATTCATTGAAGAAGAAACAAGTTAATTAGGGAAGGAACAGTTATTGACGATACCACACCGTCTCGTTCTTCGATAGGAAAAAAAAAAAAAATATTCAACGATGATATTTTAGTAGTAAAAAAATAGCAGACAAAATGTAACGGACTGATAAAGTTGCTGAGAAGAGAAATTGCAGAAGTAGAATCATAAATGAAACTTTAGGAGAAAATGAAAAAAAGAAAAAAAGAAGAAATGGTCAAGTTAAACGGTAAAATCTAAAATGGATCGACGAGGAGAGATAGGCTGATGTGTCGAGCAGAATTACGTTCCTAATTAATTACCCAGAAAAACGAAAAACGTGTGCTGTGTAATCATGCTGCGAGAATTCGAAGTAACCCCCCCCCCATGCCATTTCATGTAACATAACTGTAAAAACACATACACACATCGGCCGTGAATGACTAACCTGACTAGCCTAACGATGGGTATCCTTGCAGGTGCCGTACTGCGCCCAATTGGTGAGCAATAGCGCGTGTTGTGTGCATCGGTAATCACGTCACTTCTACCTCACCTATAATCTTCTCTACCCGCCTCTTCTTCTTTTTTTATTTATATTAATTATTAACGTATTTTTCACTCTTTCTCTCTCTCTCTCTTTCTCTCTACTTTTTACCCTGCCACTTTGTTTAAGCGTCCACGAGCTCGAATGCTTTCGTTTCCTTTCTGCTTGCTTCTTCGAGTAGCACTTTCGTAAAACATGTTCTTTTCTCTCTTCGAGCCTAGCTCATTACCACCATCACCACCACCACCTTACCCTCGCTTCTTTTCTCTCTCTTCGTTTCGAATTTTATTTTTTTCCCCTATGTTGTAACATAGTTCGTTTAGAGTCCACTAGATGCCGCACGCTGGTCACCTAAGGCTTCTAACTTATCGACATTTTCTTGCGGTTGGATTGCACCCGCCCACAGTCGTCCATGCCACATGTCAGTTTCTTGCAATTCTTATTGAATAATCATTGGAATAATTAATGTAATTGGTGAATTGAACAGAGATTATACGTCGACGATTCTTACTATATGTTTGATGATCGTTGGAACAATCTGTTGGAACTTTTCGGGCTAGGGTTGGCACAACTGTCAACCAGGGGCATTAAATGGCGGTCTAGTTTTGCAAACAGCCGTGTGTGGCATAGACGCGCGGCAAGGTCTTAATTCTAAGGGTGAATCGCGAGCACGTCGCATGTTTCGTATTGGAAGCTGTAATCAGAACTACTCTTGATAGAACCGAAGACAATCCTTTTTTTTTTTTTTTTTAATGAATTTCGAAATTTCCCTTCGATATTGGATATATCAGAATATGTCGTAATACTTTCTCGTTGGCAATCATAAAATTGTAAAATCTCGAAAATTGAATTTATTTGTCATTAAACGAGTTGCTTCGGAAAAAAGTAAATAAACGAATGAGTTGCTTCGATAAAAGTAAATAAATGAATTTCTCAATTATACTCAATTAACTTGAACTTCTTTTCTCTCTCTCTCTCTCTCTCTCTCTCTCTCTCTTTCACATTTACGTGTCTCACAAGAAATGAAAGAAAATCGAAGCTATCGTCTTTTCTTTTTTTTTCTTTTTGTCGATCGGTCGATCAAGAAACTTGTAAGATCCTTCACGTCAGTCAGAGTAGCCAAATGCACGTTTACAAATGACACGCATGCACCGACTCACCCCATGCTCTCTTTTAACTAATTACAATTCAGTTAACGTGAAAGATCACTTGATTCGAAATGAAAAAAAAAAAAGATAGTAATAACAACGCACATTCAGAGATGCACTGTCGCTGAGTCGTAATAATGAAAGACAAAATCGAAGTTTCCTAAATATTTGGTATCGGTCGGGGCGCACGACGCACGTGGTGACAGACACACGCTCACGTACAAACACACACACACACGCACACACACACACGCGCGCGCGCGTATCACACATACATAGATACAGACTGCATTTTGATTTTTGGTCTTTCCTTTATTTATTATTGTTGTTATTATTTTCATTATTATGGTTTCGTTACACTTGAGCCTCTTTTGCACTCTCCTCTGATCTGCATTCGAGATTCGATAGAAGCACCAAGAGTCTCTTTCTCTCTGTCTATCGAGTGTTGTCCTGCTACGATTTTGCCAATAAACACGGGGAAACAAACTGAAAACTAAAGAGAAAAAGAAGTGAAATTAAAAAATGGAGAAGACGCACGTTGATTTTTCTATGAAGCAAAGCGTTACGAAAATTAGAATTAATTAAAAAATTATCTTACTCGACAGTTATCCATCAAAGATATTCATTTCTTCGAAACGGTAGAATAACTGTGGTATCAAAATTTTCTTTTCAATCTTGAGATTCATTTTTGCCAAAATCGTAGCCGGAAGTAGTGGTAACTTAGACACAGTGTCGTGAAGGTGTCAAATACATACTATGAAAATTCATTGTTTTGTCCCCCGAATGTCAGAGCATGATTGTCATGAGTCGAGTTCTTGTGATTTGTGCTCGTAAAAAAAAAAAAAAAAAAAAAAAAAAGAGAAAGAAGCAACGTTTTTGCTCGATCGAGAGGAAAAGGGGCCGTGGAAACTGGGTCATCTGCAAAACGGAAGGACGCGGATCTTCATCTTTTTCACGTCGTGAAAGGAACGTCGTACGCGGTTTCAACGAAACAATGAATTGCATATTATGTGGAGGATTACCTGAGTATCCTCCGAGGCGACGCGAAAAGTCTTGGAGCAACGTTGTGAGTCGACAAGTCGATAACATTTGTACCGACTCTCCTCCTCAACTCGCGGTTCCATTCGTTACACGCTTCATCATGAGAAATCGACAACGTTCGTCTTATACTTCTCATCGATTCGTACGATCCTAACGCGATGCTCCAGCATCGTGGCGTAGCTGTGCACGCGTTCACGAAAATTCGATTTTCACGCCGAGAAGAATGCACCATGTCCTTTCGTGTCCTTGGCAGGTTTTCAAACCTCTCAAGTTCTGTCTCGTTTGAAATCTGCGAAAGACAAGAAGACAAGCGCAACGCAGACACTAGGCTCCTCCCTGGTCGTGCCCAATTTGAATTGCCCGCTTCTGGTCATTTTCTATACCGCACCGCGCCGCACCTGACAGATGGCAGCACGCACGCGTTCCAAGACTTTTCGCGCGAACGGAGGAGTACCCGCGTTTGAGGAATTTCGCGTAAAAAAAGAAAAAAAAAAGAAAACCGAAAGATTTAAAGGAAAAAAAAAAGAAAAGAAAGAAACATAAAAAAAGAAAAAGAAACGGAAGAGGGCGAAAGTCAAGCGAATATGACACAGTCGCTTGGTCCCGTTCGTTTCGCCGTTGGCTAACCCAGTGTCCAACGAACCTCTCCGTAGGACGGGCAGCTATGCTGCAGCTACGATTACGGCTGCGCTGGCAATTTGGGCAGCAACGGGCAGCAGCAACGTCCTCCAATCGTTGTTCCTGAGCCTGTCGTACGCGCTCTACCGGGCCCTGCGGGGTCACCGATGGCTGACGGTTCACCGGAAGCAGCTCTATCAGCGGTTACCGCCACCGCCGCTGCCGCCGCCGCCGCTGGTGCAACACCAGCAGTCACCAGCGCCTACCTCCTGTCGGCCTCGTCTTCTTCCTCTTCGTCCATCAACAGCGCCACTACTGGCGGTTCTATCGTCAGGAAAGGTCACTGGACCTTGCAGAACAGCCTGCCAAGTCCATCCCAGCAACAAAGGGGCGGCCATCGCGTTCGAGTGCAAACGCAGCAGCAGCAGCAACAACAACAACAGCAAGCTCCATCGACAACTAGGTTGGTCCAGCTGGCCTCTGGAGCAACGACGATGTCGTCGTCGACGCTTGAACGCGTTACGCTCGCGTCGACGTCGTCGACGACGACGATCAAGCACGAGGCCAAGTCGCAAACGTCTGCGTCGCGACGTCAACAACGCGCCAAGGTGTCCAACAACAACGGCCTCGGTGGCCTGCGTCAACGTACCAATGCGTCCTACACTTCCACCTCTTCCTCCTCCTCCTCCTCCTCTTTGTCGTCGTCGTCGTCGTCGTCATCACCTTTGTCGTCCTCGCCATCTCTCGCGATGCTGGTGCCTTCTGGCACGAGCCACAACCCACAGGCCTCGGACAACGCGTCGACGAGTACCACCACCACCACTACCACCAGCGAGAGCGTGGTCGCGAACGACGATTACCGTCAATCGGTATCGACGGGAGGACGTCACCGGCGTACCGATGCCGGGGAATCCGTGGCACGCGACAGTGGTGCCACCTGAAACTGACGCTTCTGTGGACAGCTAGAAAAGAAAGAAACGAACACTGGCAATTCATTCCAGGCGGTGTAGCACAGGAATTTTGGGCGGTTGCCCCCAATGACGTATGTTCAGGAGCGAGTTCAGAGAAGCGTTCTCTATGGTCACCCAGTCGTCTCGATCGAAGGTGGTCTTGTCCAAGGGACAAGCGAGTGCAACCGAATGAGACAAGAGGAACGGCGGCCACAGTGACAAGCGTAACCAAACGGAGTCCGATTTGATTTGAACCGGCGTTCGCGGACAATCGACGATACTACGACGATACTACGATAACGTAGGAACATCGTTGTCGATTCTCGTCTCCAGCTTCCAGGGATCGCCGCGTATCGTCCGTCAAACGACGACGTCTCTCATCGTCCGTGGTCCGCGCTTGGCCGACTTGAAGTCGCGGCAGATGCACGGCTATGCTCGAGCTTAGATGGCTCAAAGTTAGGTCTATCGACGCTCTCAACAATGCTTCGAGGACACGGCGTCTCAGCGAGGATAACGATCGACCGATCGTAGTTCTTTCTATTCGGGGGAATGTTAGGTGTGCCAAAAACCCGTGAGCCCGTCAACATCAGAGAACATCGTCGAAGCTTTCGTCGCCGGTGACGACGCACGAGGACTCGGATCGTGCTCCCTCTGCTCGGCTACTTTTCGTTTGTCCTCCAGGAAGATGAAACGACGAAAAAGGACACAACGAGTCTCGTCGTCGTCGTCGTCGTCGTCGTTGGTCGTCGATCGGACGAGACGTCTTCTCCTCGCGTTTGGCGAAAACTCGCCAAGCATAACACGACGAGACGAGAGAGAATCGAGAAAATTGAGCCCGGTGACGCGCGGTGTTTCTCGAAATGATACGAAGCAGCACCGAATCGCAACACGCTTTCGCGATTCCTTTCCTTTTTCTTTTTTTTTCTTTTTTTTGCTGCCCCCCCCTCTCCCCCTCTTTTTGGCGTAATCTCCATGTCGAACAGGTAGCGCACAATATTTGGGCCTTATAAAAGTTATAAAACAGGAAAAAGGAAGAAAAAAAAAAGGGGGAAAGATTTTTCGTGGTCGTTTCGCCAGTCAGGAAACTCCCCCCCCTCTCTCCCCACCCCAACAATTCGCCTGTAACTCGAATATCGTGTTCCCTGTTTCTGCGGCGAGACGAAATATGGTGGAAGATGTTGAACAAAACAAAAAGAAAAAAGAAAAAAATAGGGAAAAAACGTTAGGAATTAGTAATTTATCGTAAGGAATTGAATTACCCCCAACGAGAATAAGGACAAGAGAAATAATTAATTGAACAGTGTTATACATAGAAGAGCTCGGTAATATACTTATTAATATTTACTAATATATATATATATATATGTGTATATATGTTATATATTACTATTAATATATACAAATATATAAATATATAAATATATATAAATATATATATATATATATACGCGATGTATATTCGATATACGGAATCACGCGTGAAACATTGACGATTCTTGTCGATTATTAAAAAGAAGAATGCACGTACGTATATACACGAATAAATGGAGAATAAGGGAAAAGAATATTCTATGGATCATATCTCGTGACAATATAGGTGAACGCGCGATATACAAACCGTCGGTGGCTGCAGGGCCATCGCATCGGACATTATAGAGCTCGTGTTTTCTTGGAATGAGAACGATTAATTAAAAGTAAAAAAAAAAAGTGGATATATATATATATATATATATATATATATATAAAATGTCGTATAGTGTTTACGCTTGAAAACGTTAACGTTTAAGGGTCATCGTTATGTATTAGGATAACACGGAGATTCCGATTCTCGCGGAGACTTCGAGAGAGAGAGAGAGAGAGAGAGAGAGAAAGACAGCAAAACCATTTTTCTTCTCAGACGACCGTCTTGGCATACAGATAGAATTTCCCAGTTCTAGTACGTCTTATTTCTCACAAAAATCCAAAATTTCAATTTAAAATATTTTGACTCATTAATCGGACCATGGCTAGACAAGAAAGACAACGTACAGCGGCGACTGATAACGAATTTGAAAGCAATGACAGTGATTATTACGGATAGCTGATGTTAAACGTGAATTTCAATGAAATTAAATTTATCATATATATAACAGATATGAAACTGTCAATGTAGCGCGGACTAGTTGGAACGAAATTATTTATGATTTATTTATAAAGCTGCAAAGGGTTGATCGAGATTGATCAGTTAATCGAGAAGAAATTGTTTCGTTTGTGCTCCAACACGTCGTTTCATTTCTATCGAAAGTAAATTGTGGCATATTTATGGAAGAGTTACAGTTTGAGATTACGAAGCTTGAAATGTGAGTAACACACGCCGAATTTTTCATCTGCTTATTCAGTACCGGACAATGAACGTGTCGGCTCGCTCGGTCCTACTTTACTCCTTAATAAACAATAAGTAGGGACTAAAAATGCGAAAGACATATAAATAAAAATATATAAACGGACAAAGAAGAAAGTGGATAAATAATTAAAGAGAGCAAAAACGGATGGATAGATAAATAATTAAAATGAAAAAAATATATATATATATACATTTACAAATACATATACAGTACTGTACAAAAGTCTTAGACAACCTATAAAATGAAAGTATTCTATATTAGTATTATTTTAATTCCACTACCAATTTTTTTCTTCTTTTAAATCAAGAATCAGTGAAATAAATCAGTTAAATTACTTTTTGAAATATATTTCAAGTTGTTTGCAATATTCTCGAAGTATTTGTTGAACCAAAAATTTATAGTCGTGAAATATAAATGTGTAAAATATTGCATATTCCTATATGTAAGATAATGCATAGTTCAAAGAGTCAATAACATAAATTAAATAACATAAAAAAGCCTAAAGTTTTTGTACAGTACAGTATATGAACACAACAAGAGGAAACACGAATATACATACATAAGTGTACGTTTATATATGCAAATGAGGAAAAAAAAGTGAAAAATACTCGGAATAAATCAATCGCTTAATAAGTGAACTTTTGACGAGGTACATGTGCCAAGAGGAGCTCGTAATATATTCGTAATCGTTTATTCAATGTGCAGTAACGATTTAATTTAATGTGATCAGCGGAGAACATTCGTCGATGTTGTAAAATTTCACGAAAGTCGCGCAACTGTTATCAACATATTCGTCGATCAAAATTTTCCTTTTCAATTGAGAATTATTTTTGGAATCGTAAGAAAGTGAGATTTAACCGCCGCAAAGAGGGCGGCCATTTCGTGTTACATTGATCACGTGGCACAACGAGCTAAAGGTGGGGCACGCGACCTTGAGGCAACATGACACGCGCGTGATTCGTTCCAACTTTTTGTACGCGATACATACGATTTTTCCATCGTGATGCGAAAAAAAAACGTAACCGCTGTTAGTTTCTCGAGATAAAAAAAGAACTTGACAACTTTGTCATGTATTTCAACGGAAGTATCAAGTATACAATACACGCGCGTATAAATGATAAATGAACGGGAAATCGTAAATTGATAAATCATCTAATCTAAGCCATCGTCGAGAAACTGATCGACAAACACGCTGCGTTGCTCTTACTGTAAATAGGATATGTAATGTAGAGTGACAAACCTATGCCTAGTCAGGCATATTACACATAACACACACGTATTTTCTCTCTCTCTCTCTCTCTCTCATTCTCTCTCGTTCTCTTCGCAACGTTCCTCAAAGAGTTTCGAGGCGAGAACGGGACGAAGAGATCGGCGCGTCGTATCATAAACTAGCATACAATTAATTGATAAATAAATAGAATCGTATTACCTATATTGTATTATCGATAAAAATAATCGTGTTAAGCATTTAACGACGAGTTAATCTCGAGGAGCGGGGAGAACACGGGGAAGGACGAACCTAAAATATTAATATTAACATGGAAGGACGTTCGGCACAAAACGATGATGAACAAAATCTGAGAAATCGTCGATGAGATTAGAAACGATAAATAATTATTAAAAGCGTAATTAAGGCGTTAGACGTAACAGGGAAGAGGGGAAGAGAAGACGAGTAGTAGAATGCCCCGTTGCCAGTATCCACCCTGCCAGTGATAGCATTTTCATGTACTAAGGTAGCCTAAGATCGTCTGATCGCCTGACTTTTTTTTTTTTAACCCTGCAATACGACACAATGTTAAACACAGATCGCTCGTTGCGAACATCGCGTGTAGCCGCTTCGAACGAAAATTCAAATCGTGGATGGATCTATAAAGACAGAGATTTAAATTTACAAGTCTGCGCTGTGAAAGTACGCATGAACGAAGATAGAGGTTAGGTTCAGAAGCAAGGCCAGGTCTAGATAGTCTTAGTCCTTCCATTTTCCAGAAGATTGAAACGGCAAACGACGGCAAGTGGTTGGAGTCGTTTTAGAAATAAGCAGCAAAGAAGTGGAAAATGTATTACAGGGTTAAGCGAGAGATTTTGACTCGCTTCGTTTTGTTTTTTTTTTTTCTTTTTATATATATATATATCTCGCCTCGTCTACGCGACGGGGAAGGACGGAAGTACAGTTTGGCCTAATTCTTATGATCTATTTTGCAAACAGTGTCCCGAAAGTGTAACCGAAGGATGAATATTTTTCAAGCATCACCGAATACCATGATATGTATAATCATAAGTGTCCGAGGAATTGATACCGGGTGTCTGGCAACGTGACATTCGTCCGCCGTCGCCCGCGCCGTTGTCCTTCGGTTAGACAAAAATAGCCCAGAAGTATAAAAACAGATGTCGTTTAACGAGGATATAGATAGGATAAGTACAAGATAAGTCGGTAGGTAGGTAGATACCCGAAAAGCAGGGCGGCGATAAGCAAAGCCAATGTCGCGTGCCATAGCGGATCTAATTGTGTCTTGCGTAGCTCGTTCACTCGTTGCTCTTCGTACTTTGGATAGACCTCCCCTCCCCCTAAAAAAAAAAGAGAAAGAGAAAAGGGAAAACACACGCATTAGAAAAAGAAAAAAAGAAAAAAGAAAACGAAGAAGAAGAAGAAGAAGAAGAAGAAGAGACGACGACAAACTTCGGTGGAAGCACTAAAAATGAACTATGGGACATCTCAACGAACTATTGAAAGAGAGAGAGACATCAGCCAGAGGACTTCTTTTATAGTGTTACCTAATTATTAATAACAGTTTTACCACGTTAACTACCGTTAACTACCGTTAGTTAAAAACGCCTAATTAACTTATTACCGAGGTAATACTAACCACACAACGACTAACTAGTAAGCGCTTTCAAATTAAAAGAAAAAAAAAAAGAAAAAAAAAGAGAAAAAAAGAAAAAAAACGAAGGATTAACGAGGATCCGAAACTACCAAGCCAGCCTAGTCCCAGTTTTAATCTGTGCTAACATGTAGAACACGTTAAATCTACCGTTGCTATCTACTGGCGCTAGTTGTTACCGTTATCGTCACTATTTCGTTCGAACTATGTACTTGTCGCGTCCGATCGACGATGGCTGCGTCGGATCCTATGGCCTCGCGTTTGCACGCAAGTCAGAAAGTGTCCACTTGCATAACTTCAGGAAAGCTAGCTAAATCAAGGAGACGGACAGACAGTTCTTCTCAATATCTCCCTGGTGAGTGATAAAAACACACAGGATTTCTTCGAATCCTTGGTCGTGTTTCGCATTACGCGGCCATTGGAACGATCGCAGCGCTATCGAATGCCAATCGGGCGTAACCAACGCGGCACCAAATCGAATAAACGAAGGCGAGTCCACTGCTAGTGTTATACCGTCTCGATATTATATACGTGCTAGTGGCTGGCGCGATCGTCACTGCCGGGACTATCATCATCGTTCATCTTCGTTCATTCAGTCATCCGATCAGGGTACAGGCGACCGACACGAAGAGTGGACGTCGAGTTTCTAATTGTTAAACCGCTCTCTACTGACGTTACTGTAACTCGTCTGACTATTTACTGAGAAAGAAAGAAAAAATGAAGAAGAGGAAGAAGAAGAAGAGAAATGAAAGAAGATACTTGTCGTTATCTAGATCAGAGCCGGCTAACTTCAAGTTGGCCTCAGAATCTTGACTCGGTAGCACGGATGTCTGCGGATTATCTTTGTCCGAAGTGATATCGAAACTAATTGTGGCCCAACTTGGGAAATCTGTTTGGAATACACACCGTGTGTATTGGAACAAATATTTTCAGTCACGTTTGCGCGAAGATTCCACTCTGGATAACGTCGAATTAAACGTTTGAATTGAAATTCACAGAAGCGAGATCAAACGGTATTAAATTTAACTGGTCAATGTTTTTTAGAAGTGAAACTCACATCTGTAATAGAATCATCACTTTACACCCTGTAAATCGAATCGCGAGCTTCCAGAAATTCGTAGGACCATTAGTGGAATTTGATACCCGAACAATTGTACGAGGTAGAGAAATAAATTTGACGCGCAATTTGAACATTTTGTAATGTTAAAAGATGACTCATTCACTTTCAGTAATTCGAAAGGATATATTAATTAATCAAAATGACATTTCATATGGATTTGAAGCATGCAACGTTCAAACGCATCTATTCCCAAAACTATATATTCCAATGGAAATGAGCATCGACCAGAATTTTTCTAAATTTCTCTGTTCAGAAAATCATCCTAAATTATTAGAGTTTAAAATATGTTCTCTACAATGAGAAACGAAATCATAAAATCCGATCAACGTGCAATTATTACTTGACAAAATGTCGCGGCCACAATATTCGCAGTTTGTACAGCCCGCTGACGGCAGGACAGAATGAACAGAGTGGTGGAGGAATTTTCATGGCGGGCAGAAGAAGTTCGCCGCCTCTGAGTCTAGATGATCATCGCGCGACATTCGATGGAGTTTGATTTGTTTTCTTCGACGTTATTCTTTCCTTTCTTCTTCTTTTTTTTTATTTTTTTATTCTTTTCTCAATTTTATTTTTCGAATGGTGGATCGAGAGACCGGACGTCGAATCGACGCTGAATTGAGAGAAAGGGGACGAGAAATAGAGCTTGCGCCTGCGCCGCCCTCTGCATTTAGGTGTACATGCTACCTGATGATGTGACGTCGTTGAACGAAGTCGGACTGCGCGAACGCTGCGAGAGAAATAAAAAAGAAGAAGAACCGTGGAACCTCGCTCTTCCAGTGTGAAACTGATCACCCTTCGACTGCCATTGTTACATTCGAGCCCGCTGTTATCGAGTCGATTTAGGCGACTAACGTGGTTAAGGATGGCGGGCGTAATTATCTACTGCTTTGCGAACTCGTTACTCGGCTGCATGGAATTGCGAATTACTCACGTCACGATGGCAAGATCCTTTATACTCTGCAAAAGTGATTCGTTTCATTTTACACTTAGTGGAATGATTAACGGGAGTAATTCGTCGCGACGATTCGAAGTGCGTTGGATCGATGAGAGTTTTATGAAAAAGGAGTATAAAGGATCGGAGGAGAGGATTCTACCGATAGTTTTACGATGCCATGACATTATCGTTGCAATCCCCGTTCCATCCCTTATCTCAACCTTCCTCCTTCCCCTTATTCTTCTTTCAGTCGCCAGTATCGAGTCTCTTCGAGCGAACGAAACAGTTCTCTGACCGAACAGAAGAAGAAGAAGAAGAAGAAGACGAAGAAGAAACAGAAAGAAGAAAGATTTATTTCTATCCCCCCCCCCTATCTCATTGCTCACGATTAACCTACGTATAATCATGAGACTGCTCTGACCAATACGAAACCGATCGAGTCGTCCAAGGTGATTGACTGACTGAAACATTCTTGTTGGCCCTCTTATAGACTATAGTTCCTAGCACAACTTTTTAATCCCCGATCTCGAGGAAAACACCACACTAAGCTTAGTTACTAAGTTTCTCGTTCGAAAAACGACTCGAAACGAAAATGAACGAAACGAAGACTTAACTCAGGCCTAAACTTAAATCCACTGCGGCGACGTAGCTTGAGAGGAAACGACGGAAGAAAGGAAGAAAACAAAGAAAAAGAAAAAAAAACAGAGAGAAAGACGAACGAAACGTAATTACACACCCTAGAGTTCAGACGAAATCTCACTTATAATCTAGCTGGGTAAATCGTAAACGTAATCTTAATGTTAAACGAAAAAAAAAAAAAGTTAGCCACCGGTGGACCTGTTACACGGCCCTCTGCGCTAGTTCAGGCCTAGCTTTAGTCCCCGGTTTACTATAGCGCTGATCTAACAATTAACCGTAAGACCGTAAAAGCCTGCCGCCTGTGAACTATGTGAAAGGATTAACGAAAAAAAAAAAAAACGATCAAGGGTTCAACGGAGCAACGATTTCTTGGACCCGGTCCGTTTCCTGTTGGTCGTGACCACCGCTTGTAACCGCGTGCAACGATCTATCTTCGCGTGGCGTTTCTTCAACGTCGGTCACGGACTGAGGCTTCGTGCAGAAAGGAAGTGTAAACGAACATTATGTGTAAAATCTCTCGGGTTCTTCGAAATCCGGAATGCTATATGATAAAAAGGAAAGAAATAAGTAAATAAATAAATAACGTGTTTCGAGCGTCGCCCGGACGAATAAAAAGCAGTTACTATATATCCGCAGTTTTGTTCTTTTTTTTTTTTTTTACTTCTTCTCATCTCGTAGACTCAGCTCACCACTAAGAATCACCTCACCACTTGTCCCTTCGACTTCCAACTGATTGGAACTGAGTCAATTTTTACAAGAGATCGGTCCGATAGACAAGTCGTCCGAGTCACGTTCGATCGAAAGAAGAAAAGAAGGAGAGGGAGAATGAACGTAAATATTCATTCAGAAATATTCCACAGTGAAGTCCATTACGTTTCCATGCTTGTTGCGCAATGAATGTTTCGAAAAAATAAAATGGTTATTTACCTAGCTTTCACTTTTAGGTTGTCCTTTGTAAAAGAAAAATATTAATTCACATTGAAATCCACGTGTACACGACACACGTCAACTCGACAGTCTACGAAACAGGGACGGATCCAGTTTTGTGACAGCGAGGAACAGGAAGTGATAGCTTCCGATCCCTTAATCTTCACCGAGTCGAGTCGAAATTCAGTTTCAACGGAATTTTAGTTTTCTGTCGTCAACCCTTAGCTGGTATCGTTGGGACATTAAGGATCGTGACAATTCAGAATATCAACCCTCTATAATATTAACTGTTTCAGTGATTTTAGCCTGTTTGCTTATTGCTTCGCCGTTATTAACACTAAACAATGATTTATTTATATAGTTCCTAGAGTCTAAACCGGGTAACTGCAATTTCACAGGTAATCTTTCTCTGTTATTTTCAGTCCACTACTAGAAAGTTACACTACGGATTTCCATGCGTTTGATAGAAATTTCAACTTCATGCGAAAGTGTACGTAATAAGGGAAATCATGTAGGATTTGAAGTTTCGATGTTTAAAAAATAAAATGGTTATTTACCTAGCTTTCACTTTTAGGTTGTCCTTTGTAAAAGAAAAATATTAATTCACATTGAAATCCACAGTCAGCACAATTGTTACAATGTCGCGTGTAATGAAACTCGAGGGTTAAACATAGGTTATGTTTGGACGCTTGTTTCCCGCCATTTCCCCCATCACCGAACGGATCCGCCCTCATCTGCGAATTATGCATTGTACGGTATTCGCCGTGTTAAGAGTGCAAAGGAGTTGATATTTTCTTTTTTTTTCTCTTCTTTTCTCCTTTTTCTCTAGTCAAGTTACAAATGTTAATTACAAATAGCCTTTACGTTGAACAGCTTAATCTTTTACATCGTCGCGAAGGCACGTAAGACGATATTTCTCATCTCTTCTCTCCTTCGATCCTATCATCTCTTCGTTTAGTTTCGTTTCGCTCTTTCTGTCGTTAATTTGTTGATTGTTCGAGTCGTCGATCGTACGACTCATCGACAATTTCGAAAGATCGATCGATCGATCGAGGATTCACGCGTCGAGAGATGTTCAAGAACCGGCGATCATCTCGATACCATCTCTCGATTACTTAGTGTAACGAACGAACGATCATTGTAATTCTTATGATTATCTCCTTATTATCGATTGATTGCTACGCCATCGTCGATTTGTTAGTTTTAACAACTGTCACTACCAGTCGTATAATACCTTTGTAAATGAGAATCAAGACACTGACGGCTAGGGGAGAAGAACTTAATAAATTGAAATTCTATTAACCCAAACGTGTTCCATTGTTATTCCGGCCCCTTCTCGCGTGGAGAAGAAAATGGCGGTGCGTATGAATTTCCGCGCGCTTTCTTCATCAACGATCGACCGCGGAGAGATCGGCATATTACCCCGAGGATTAGAGTTAAATTAGCGCGATTAGTTACGATTTCAAATATGAATATAAATATTATAGTCGCGTTGTCGAGTTAAATTGCGAGATAATTACGAAATAATCATGAATTATCATAGAGGTAATAACGTATAAAGGCAAGAGCTTTTTCTCCTTTTTCTCGTATTTTTAACGTACAAAGGCAAGAGTTTTTTCTCCTAATAATTTATAGTAATTTCTGAATTCAATTTAAATTCGCTAACTGTTCGAGGTAATGATTATCGAAAAGTTGAACAGTAACGCCTATCTGATGATGAAATGCTTGGTAATTTTGCCCTGCTGAACTGAGATTTACAAATCTATGAGTAAGTTTATTGTATGTCAGCCGGTATCGATGTAGGTTATCGTTTCACATTCTTGTTTATTGTTCGGTTGTCAAAAGACTCGTAATTTCTATAAAGCCACGTTCTTACGTGCCAGGCACCAGCGTAATGTTATACGTAGCGAGGTCTGTTAAGAATTAAAATTTATTGCTTCGCTCTAAAACACCGAGAATACGAAACATTTTCATTTGAAAGTAGAAAACTTAATTACTCTAAAGTTTTTTTTTGTCTTGTTATCTTATCTCTCGAATTGGCTTATTTTTTCTTGAATTATCTTATATAATTTCCTTAAAATAGTCGCATTACTTAATTACACGTGCTCAAGAGATAACACGTGCTCAAGACAGTTTTATAAAAATTTTATTGAACGCATCGATGTGTGTATTATTCAAACAAAGTGTTAGTGCAATCAAAGTTGAATCAATACTACAAAAATCAGTAAAGGATCCTTGGAGAGATTCATCAGAGGATTGGAAACCTAACCTAGGCCTTCTAGAGGACCATTATCACGCGAAGGAATTGTAAAAAAAAAAGAGCAATGATAAAAGAGAAAACGTCGTTTGTAACGTAATTGATCATAGGAAAAAATTTGTAACATGAATCATGAGAATGACTATTAAATATTAAACGATGATGTGATTTGAAAAAATAAAGTAACAAAATATCGAATGATTAAAATATCTTCCCGGGTTTCCAGCACGTCGTATCATTAATTCGAGAATTAAATGAAGAGATCCTACGCACTCCGTCCGACATACATCAGCAAAGGTAAGTTATGGCAACGAGATATTACGAGGGATTCGCACGAATGACACTCGATTTTCGATGCCAGAACTGCGCGTTCGCAATGACACCTTTTTCAAAAAACTACTAGTCCGCGTAGTGTGGCGTACACGTCAGAATACGAAACGACAAAGAAAAAAAGAGAGAGAGAGATAGAGAGAAAAAAGAAAACTAAAGTGCAACCACGGTATCTAGATTAGCCTAACTATCTTTTAGTCTAGTGACGTTGTCGATAACTTCTTCAGTCGTATTTCATCGTGCGATCGACGCAGTTCGAAAATCCTCTACAGACGATCTACCGATCCCGATGCCAATCACGATGAACCTGTTAAATGCGAGCATCCAGCAAACGCGTAAATTCTTGGATTCGTTCGACGTCGTATTGTCAGATTGCGATGGCAAGTTCTATTTGATATTCTGTATTCGTTCGACGGACTTTCGAACGATACTCAGTTTTTTTCTTTTTTCCACACGTTTTGACGTTTCGGTGAGATTCGTGATATGAAGAGATGTTCGTGGAGATAAGTGCCTTTTTACGACTAAAATCAGAAAGCTTGATGACAAACGATCGATACGAGCTAAGAGCGTACGAAATTCAAACAACTATTATAGCGCGAGTTCTTAGTCCATTAATTTCAAACCGATACTGACCGATAAAGAAGCTGAGTTCGATTGTAAAAAATAGCAAGATCGTTTCTGACCGTGTTGTAAATCTTGTGACGTGTGATGACAGTTTATATCAGAAGAGTATTAATTAGGTATTTGTAGTACTAATTTGTGCAATTGTATTGGACTCTCTCCAAGTTGGGAACTTGGAGAATTTGGAACATTGGATTCGACTCGACTTTCAAAAAATTACTTCTTTATTATCTTTCGATGATAAAGTAGTCCAGTATCGAAATTTTATATACTTTTGCATTTCTCGAATGTTACACACAAGAATGCATAAATTTGTCTTATTGCCAGAAGGACGAACCGATTTTGCAACTCTGAAGAAGTTTTCAGATTCTCGTAATTGAAATAGCCAGGGCTTGAAATTTGAAGGACCTTATCATTCAAGAATAAATTTACTACCAAATGTTATCTCATTTTATTGAAAAAAATGTTGAAACGCGAAACACAATTTGGGAACCATTGGTTCTAAGGTGAACCACATTTCACGGTTAAATTTATCACCAGGTGTCATTTGGTATCCGCATGCTGGAATTATCCCTGGAACATTGAACGTGTTTGGCAAGTTGCAGAATTTAGGCAAGAAGCTGTATCTGGTAACCAACAATAGTACCATAAGCGCAGAACAGTACTGCAAACGAATAACGGCGAACGGACTGAATATCAAGCAGGTGAGTGTTTTTTTTATCATAACAATTCGATTAATCGTGGTGATCTGTATTTAAAGAAACGCAGCATAGACGAGGTATATGAATGGACGTTGCATCGTATGAGACTTCGTGTCTCATGCTTTGAAATACCGAAATAGTAAAAACTCGGTGGTTTTTTTTTTTTAATCTACGTTCAAGCAACAGTGAATTGCAAATGAACTGAAAAAAATCGAAATTGACGTAATCAAGTAGTTCGATTCAATGATCATTGAAATCCATTACTATTAATTTTTACTGTCAAATTTTCAGTATCGAAAGCTACTATTCGAAATGTGCTACATACCATTCTAATTATATACTATTCTACTACATACTGTTCTATTATAGGTACTATTTTACATATCATAAAGTTCAATATCAAAAAATTCTATCCACGTTTGTCGTACGACGGTTTCTTTTTGTATATAATAAATAAAAATTTTAAAATTATTGATACATAATTTTAAATACAATTCATTTACATTTTACAAGAAATGCTTAAACAAATCTTGAATAACTAAACTGTCATTAATATTAAAATATTAATAAAAATAAAATATAAACTTATTAATACTAATTATGTTCCTTCGTTTACTTACATATTTAAATTTATGTTCCTCGTCTGTCGCATGAGCTAATATTAATAAATTAATATTAATAAATTATATTTATGAAAAGCGACAATGTTATTTGCACGGCTTCGTCATTCGAGTTTTTCATATTCAATAGATAAGAGAGAATTTAAAAACATTTGTGTTTTATTTCTGTTTTATCTATTATTCAAATATGAAATAAGCATTTCCTTGAAAATCAAAACCGAATTAAATTATTTTTGACATTATTTAAATGATTTTATTTAATTTTATTTAAATTCTATTTAAATAAAAATTTACTCAAATGATTCGAATGCAGGTAGTCGATACGCTAATAGTCGATACGCTAAAAGTTGATAAGCCGAGCCAACTCGGATAATTTTAGGTTGAACTCGGAGTGGATTCGGAAACATACGAAAAATTTTCTAACTTTTTATTTATAAATTGGAAAAACGTTGTTTAATTATATTGTTCATAAAAACATCATATATTAATCAATTTTTTTTCTAATACTTTTAAATAGATCTTAATAATCAAGTATATACTAAATTTTCATCAATCTCTGTTTTAACCGTGACATTCCTTCACTGATGAAGTACTGCGTTCAATTCAATAAATAATTCTTGAAACAGATTTCGCAACACTGTGAATATTTTTTGATTTTAATTCTCATCACTAGTAATGCTGCCATGCAAAACCCGCCTGAATCGGTATGACAGGATGTGACACGAAAATGGTAATAAAGTCTCGAAGGTGGCCAAAAAAGTACATTGCAATGTCTATTTCATATACCTCGTCTGTGCTGTGGCGAAATATATACTTAAATCATAGATCTTGCCTGTGACGAAATGCATTAGCGGTTCATGAATACGTAGATAAAATAGATTTGCAGAAATAATAGCTAACTGCATTGCCGACAGCAGACTATTGTATCTACAGCAGGTTCAGAAAAATTTTGAATAAATCTGTGACAAAGATATTAAATATCAGATCGATATAGGATAAATTGAAGGGGGGAAATGGGAAAATATGAGTTTTCATTGATATTTTAAACTTTGTGAAAAAGAAGTTGTGAAGCGTTGAGCTCGTTTTAAAGCGTGAAGATTTTTTCGCAATACTGACGAATACCGAGTTCGTTCCTTTACGTTATTTTAAAATCATTGTTCCGATTGCTTTCCACTTATTGCTTTTCCTCGCATTAACGCGAAAGAGAAAATTAACGTTGACCACAACATGTCGAATTATTATCTCTTTTCATTATTCTATACATTAGGAGCAAATAATAAATACTGCGAAAGTAATCAGCTGGTATCTGAAGAAGATCAAGTTCTCGGACCTTGCTTTGGTGATTGCTTCGTCAGCGTTCCGTCAAGTTTTAATCAATGACGGATTTAAAATAATACCGGAAGAGGTAAGCAATGTTTACAATGATATACTTTTAATAATTATTCGTTACACCCTAAATTCTAAATATTCTGTTTAGAAGAATTTCACCTATTTAAAAGAAAATATTTATGTATTCGTAAAATAAAAGAATATATTCATAAAAGGAAAAATTCAGTTGTAACGTTAATACAGAGAAAGATCCTGTACAATTTATTTCTGCAAGGAACAGGGATCATTTGAATTATATTTAACAATTACTTAATGAAAATTGTCACAAGTACCCGCGAACTGAACTAACGAGTTTCAAGCTGATTTTCAGAGAATCACGATCATGAATGAAGATCCACGCACCGCAGTGAAGTATATCGAAGATGATCCAGCCATCAGAGCGGTGATCGTTGATTTCAGTTTCTACTTCGATTGGGGGAAAATGGCATTGTCGGTTAACTGCTTGAAAAGGAAAGACGTTTTCTACTTCTGCGGCTGTAAGGACGACTGGATCATGTACAATTATGGGAAGAAGGTCATAGGTATCTGAGATTCGAGTGTGTCGAGTTTACGCGATTAAAATACCGAAATCGAATACCTAAACGTTACCTAGAAATACCTAGGTATTTCTAGGTATTGTTAACAACGAATTTCGAATGAATAATAATTCACTTTGAGTTTGACGAGATTTTCACCGATCGTTTAAAGTCAGTGTTTCATTTACAGGTCCTGGCCCTTTGATCGATATAATAAATAAACAGTCGGGAAGAATGCCGAAGGAATTCGCCAAACCCAGCGAGGACCTGAAGAATTACATTCTGGACACGTGTGGCGTGAAAGATCCAAACAGATGCTTATTTATCGGCGACAAGTATTAAATATAATTAATATTACCACAAATATAGACACATATAAAAAATGACTCCTACAAAGAATACCATAAGTCTAATAGTTTTCTTGAAAAATGGCAAAAATGTTTCGTAATCATTTAACACAGACGCGTGAGTTCTAACAGCGACTTTAGTTCTGGATTAGGTTTGTGGATTTATCACAGTTTGTGTGTTATCATAGTAGCATCAATATGAGTCTAAACAATCAAATAATGGAACTAACCGTCAACATTATTCGAAATATAAACATTACATCCACGCTCTACAGAACCATAAAGCCGCTGTTAGAACGCACGCGTTCGCAGTGTTAAATGATTTTGAAGAAATCTATGGTTTCTTGGAAAAGTTCTACATTCGTGATGAGTAGAATACAATGCGAGAAAAAAAATTTGACTTTGAAATTCAATGTCGAGATCAATTTTGCAGCAGGTTCTTTACACGTATTTCCATCAAATCGAAGGTGTAGAATTCATCTATGATAGCCACGGACAAACTTTTCTTCCCATCCTGTACAATACGACGTCACAGTTGTAAAAATTGATGTTCACCCAAAAAGATCGAAGAAGAGTATCACAAGGATTCGATAATATTATCTTATTTTTCCCGTTTTTCAGAATGAACACGGACATGCAGTTCGCAACGATGTGTGGATTTAAGAAGTTATTCGTCGGCACGGGCGCGGACACCATAAACGACGCGAAGTTAGAGAACGAATATCCGGATTTTTACATCCCGAGTCTGGCGATGCTACAGCCGCTCATTGATCTGCTGAAAAACAAATCTGTAAAGTAGAGAGACACTTCTCTCGAAACGGTTGAATTAATAAACTTGATGGAAACTCTTTTCCAATGTTTCCAGTGTTGCAAGAAATGACACAAGTGACACGAATATTGTTAAGTTAAATGAAATATATACACCGACTACGCACACACCAATTACGAACATAATTCAAGGTTCGCATTTCCAATCTATTGTCAATTATCATCAATTGTAAAGTTGCCGGCACGCAACTCTTCATCTTCCACTTGTTGTTAGCATAACCATCGTAATTTTTGCAATAGGTCAGACAGGTTTCAGGAACTGAAACCTCGTGGAGGAGTCTTTCCTTTTTTTCTTTTCTTATGCCTTAATTTTTGTTCATCTTCCAGTTCTCTTCCATCTTCTCTTCTTACGAAGTTTTCAAAGCTTCGAGAGTTTTACTAATCTCTCGCTCAAACGTCACCTTTTTAAATTATTAAATTCATTGTTAAATTCATTGAATTTGTAGAATGGTTTCTCTCCACCGGGAGATCGATAATAATCGACTTCTTGAAATTTCAGATCAGTATCTAGATTAATTTTTGCTGATACCCCACCTGAGCATCTCTCTAAAATCGCCGTGACACATAACTCTTATTATCCAAAAAGTGAACTTTTTTTACTTTTTGTGGAGGAAGCCTATAAGGTCGTTAAGTTAAGACATCGACGAAAGAAAACAAAATTAGAAAGTTAAATTTTCATTTAAGGAAATGCAAGTAACTCACTGTTGATAACTCCGTTTCTCGGAGTTTCTCTCTTTTGAAAATTATTAGACTCTGGTACGTAAATTTGGATTTATCTTCTTGAGTTATTAAACTGTCGTATCTTGCAGAACTTGTAAAATTGCTCCTTTCCGTCGTGATGATCGGGAAACCATAATAATCGATTCCCTCAAATTATAACGTCTAGGAGATACTTTCCTTCTAGTAATACTAAATAACATATTACGAATCGAGATATATTACTAAATTATCGTTTCAACTTAATTCTCAATGAATAATGAAAAATCAACGATTTGTTACTTAACCTTAATCATGGCTCTATTTTTGAAAATATTCGTCGTCGAGCGTGATTGATACACGAGCGTAAAATAGCGAGAAGAGTCTCATTTAAACAACAATTGACATCCACAATGAGAGGTTCAAACGAGCTAAGTTTTCTTTCTCACGTAAAAAGGTCACCTCGCTTCTGGTCTATTAGCGGATCAGAAACACCCTATATATAATAATATTCCGTTAAAAGAAATTTCACAAAAACCCTCGTAGTGCTTCCAACGAGTTAAAGGGGGTTAATCTCCAGATCGTATCGATAACAGCGCCGCAGCCAAGATTTTTCTTTAACACTTGGCCCGTGATGCCGGCATGTGGCGGCTCGATCGCGTCAACAGTCGAGATTTATCTATCGTTCCAGTCGAGATTTATCTATCGTTCCAGTCGCGATAAAGACGTTACTCGGTAGCGAAGCTTCGACTCGCTTCCTGGTCAACGATTGGCGTGTGCTCAGAGCGCACAATCGACGGCACCATAGACCTGCGCCGAGAAATTTCGTCGGTAACGGCGAAGAGCGGAGGTGGTGGACGAAACCTGGCCCCGTTGGTTGCATAATACCAGCAGCGGCGCGGCGTCGACGTTCGAGAATGAGAGAGGAACGCTTCTGAAGACCGGAACGAGTACCGGGACCACGAGGATCATGCTGGGACATCCGGTATGTATACTTTGCCTTCTTTCTTTCTTTCTTTCTTGATTACTAGACACCGTTTGATCGAACAAATTGAGAAAGCAGAAGCCGAGTGGAGGATTGTTAAACGAATTTGATTAAATATTACGAACGATACATTGTACTTTGGAGATGTTACGTGCGAAGATCTAAGAGGACAGTGGTACGAGACGATAATTTACAAATTTCAAGTAATTGAAGGAATAGAGAGATCGACAGTTAATTAAATATCTTTTTCCTCTACGTTGAACATATTTTGAGACGTTCAGAGTGATGGACAGTAGGAGATTTAAGAGGACAGTGATACGAGACGATAATTTACAAATTTAAAGTAATTGAAGGAATAGAGACATTGACAGTTAATTAAATATTTTTTTCCTCTACGTTGAACATATTCTAAGACGTTCAGAATGATGGACAGTGGAAGATTTAAGAAGACAGTGATACGAGACAATAATTTACAAATTTACATGAACTAAGAGTGAAGGAATAGAGAGATTGACAGTTAATTAAATATTTTTTTTTTCCTTCGTCGTCTACGTTGTACTTTAAACATATTTTGAGACGTTCGAGGTGATGGACAGTGGAAGATTTAAGAGGACAGTGATACGAGACAATAATTTACAAATTTACATGAACTAAAAGTGAAGAGATAAAGAGATTGACAGTTAATTAAATATTTTTTTCCTCCATCGTCTACGTTGTACTTTGAACATATTTTGAGACGTTCAGGATGATGGACAGTGGAAGATTTAAGAGGACAGTGATACGAGACAATAATTTACAAATTTACGTGAACTAAGAGTGAAGAAATAGAGAGATTGACAGTTAATTAAATATTGCGACGATTATTTTATTTCATTTGAAATTCCTCTATCTCGTTGTGCATTCTGTGTTCGGATTTATAAATAAATTGCAATTGTGAAAGTTCGCAGTCTATCTTGCAACATTTCTCTTTCTCTTTTTTCAATGAGACTTTTTTCCATTTGTTAATTGTAAGTATTACAAGTGCTCTGCTTTTCATATTCGATATAATTTTATAAATTGCATTCTGTAAATTTTTGGCATTCATTGAAACTCCTCGGAACGCATGAAAAATTTGCAGTTCATTTACAACGAAATATTTCCTTGTTCTAACGAAGTTTGTCTCAATTACTAATTGTGAGTAACAGGTGCTTCTGCGTATGTATTTTTGTAAATCATATTCTGTAAATTTCTGAATACTTCATAAAATGCCGAAATATGGAAATTCTACTCACAACAAAATATTTCATTATTTTTAGTAATAAAATAATGCTCTACTTTCGAGATTCCGCGTGTTTTTTATAAATAGTAATATTCTATAAGTTTTTGTTACCTTCCGAGTGCACGAAAATTCACTAATGTTTGCTAATAAAACTGTTCGTTTAATTTATCTTCAAGCAAACACGTGTGTGGCTTGTGTAATGACAATTGAAGTTAGATCAAGGAATTTGCCGATGATATTAAACGTCAAGGTGGCTCCACGAGTCTAGCCTAGTTTCGAAAATTGATTTCCCCCTCCACCGAGTCTGTTGTTTCGATTTTACAAATTCCTCTCTACGTTGAGCAATGTAATAAAAAAGAACTCGAACATTTATGAATGAACATTAACCTTTTGAAATTCGCCCGAGAATTTGTCATTGTTCGCGCTTACGAAGCTGAATAAACTGAAAGTAAACTGAAATTTGGCATGTTAACGCTAGAATTAAAAATATATAAAAATAACGACCAGAGTGTAATACATGTAGGAAAGAAATTCAAGTGCAAGATACAAGCAGAAGTTGATAATACAATAAAGAACACGAGCTTCAATTAATATATTTTATTAAAAATCACTCGAGCATCTAGAAAACACACGGTCGCAAATATATAAAATTTCCAAAGAAAATTATAAATTATAGTAATTATAAATTTTATTAAAAATCACTCGAGCATCTAGAAAACACACGGTCGCAAATATATAAAATTTCCAAAGAAAATTATAAATTATAGTAATTATAAATTTTATTAAAAATCACTCGAGCATCTAGAAAACACACGGTCGCAAATATTTAAAATTTCCAAAGAAAATTATAAATTATAGTAATTATAAATTTTATTAAAAATCACTCGAGCATCTAGAAAACACACGGTCGCAAATATATAAAATTTCCAAAGAAAATTATAAATTATAGTAATTATAAATTTTATTAAAAATCACTCGAGCATCTAGAAAACACACGGTCGCAAATATATAAAATTTCCAGAGAAAATTATAAATCAGTAATTATGAATTATAAATTAAATTAGGTCCAGTGTTAATTACGTTACAATACATTGTTTAGCCTGTCATCAACGATAATTGGTTTGTAACCTCGTCGTTTAAAGGGAGCGAATGAGAATTTTGGACAAATGTCTGCGAGAAAGAAGTAGGTTTCGAGACGATCAAAAACCACGCGCAAATAAATAAGCCGCGTTAAGCCGCTTTGGCGGAGGAATTCGATTAAGGCACAATGGCACAGTGCTCGATTGTCACGGCACGTGGTCAACATTCGACGTAGCTTCGACTTCTTTCTCGAAGCGTGGCGTGTGAAATAACACGCATGATACGTAGCTGGCGAAGAACTATGCGCGACACTCGTCTAGAATTTTGACACTGGAACAGTCTGCTGAGTGAGTGTGACGGCAATTTGAAAGGGACCGACGATTAGTCAATGCTTATCTAATCTCGCCGAGGAAAATTACTGGTGATCTTTTTTCTCTTTTCTTGCCTCGTTAGCAAGAACCCAGATAAAGCGAGATATTAAAAGCTTAATCGAAAAGAACGAGGGATAAGCGTGCACGTGGAATTACCATGAAGTTAGAGTTTTGTAGTTTCCAATGGAATTCTCGTTGTTATTGAGGATTCGTGAATTTGTTTTAACATCTTCAGGCTGTTGAAAAATTTCTGAACTAATTTCGAATCGAAATTCGAACGAAATTTATTGCTCATACACAGTTGAAAAATTCAATCGAAATTCGAATGAATTTGCTGTTTATTTACGGTTGAAGATTGAAAAAATTCGCAAAATAATTTCAATCGAAATTCTTCTAAATTGAAATTCAAGCTGACGTTCTAAATCGTGACAATTCGAACAAGTTCTAAGTATCGATGAAATTGGAATAATTTCAAATTTCGTCGAAATTCCTGAAGCTCGGAAGAAATTACTTTTTCGAAACGCAAATTTCCAAATTAACCAAAATTTCTTAGTATTGCTCTGTCATCAGAAACATCTTTACAAAGAAAGAAAATTGTGTCAAACGAGCCTCCATAATGAACGCAAACTTTTCACCCAAATGTTTCTACGCGCTTTTTAGCAGCTACCAGATTGGGTCATCTTCCATTTTCCGCTCAAGGTAGCGTGCATTTTTTTTTTTTTCTAGGACTGGCGGTCGACCATCGCGATAACGTGCAGCTGCGCGGCCATCCTCGTCGTTGTGGTTTGGACCGTGAGGACGACATCCCACGAGAAGCGGAAACGCGTGAAACAGTCTCCGAAGAAGAATGAGACAAAGCCAAACTCCGAGAGCAAACCGGATGTTAACAGCGAGGAGAACGCAAACGCGGCGAGAACTGAAGAAGAGAACGGGGGAACGAAGGGAAGCGAGAAGAACGACGAGGAACGCGCGAGTGATGACACGATTACCGAACTGCCAGATCCAAAGTGGGAGAAGGTCGGCCAAATTCAAGAATTGTACGTGTATCCATTGAAATCTGGCCGGGGGAAGAGCGTAAGGGAATGTGACTTCACCGAATGGGGAATCAGTTTGGAGGATGTGGGCAAGTTCAAGCTCAGAGACAGGTAATCAAAACGTTTTGTGCAACTTTCATTGGATGTAGGGCAAAATTTTGCTTTAATACTAGGTAAAATGTATGAAATTTACTTTCATACTTTGTTTGATATTACGCAGTGTGATATTTTTAATTTACAGCCTTGGTTTTAGCCTTAATGTTAGGCATGAACCTTTGGGATATATCTTGTTTCTTAGTATTCCAGATTAATCGTGTTATGTTACACTAAGTTTATATTTTGAATAGAAAATTCGTTCATTATTCGTGTTAATTTTGACTAATTTATTATATATTTGTTTCTATTCTGTATAGTATACGTTACATCGTATTAATATTTTTAGTGATGATATTGATCTTGATATTACACTTAATGATGCTTGTAATATTGTATTAGGGACAAGTACTTTAATATAAAATTCATTTACCCTGTACAGATTAATTATTTTCTAAAAACCCAATATTAACCAAGGACCATCATTCTTCCTAATTCAAGTTAGGCCCTAACCTGAACCTCCAACATGCACACCATTATTTGAAAAAAAAATCATTTTCACTATTTCATCAAAAATTATGGGATATATCTTATTTCTTAGTATTCTAGATTAATAGTGTTATGTTACACTAACCTGAACCTTCAACATTCATACCATTATTTAAAAAACAAAAACATCATTTTCACTATTTCATCAAAAATTATGGGATATATCTTGTTTCTTAGTATTCCAGATTAATCGTGTTATGTTACACTAAGTTTATATTTTGAATAGAAAATTCGTTCATTATTCGTGTTAATTTTGACTAATTTATTATATATTTGTTCCTATTCTGTATAGTATACGTTACATCGTATTAATATTTTTGGTGATGATATTAATCTTGATATTACACTTAATGATGCTTTTAATATTGTATTAGGCACAAGTACTTTAATACAAAATTCATTTACCCTGTACAGATTAATTATTTTCTAAAAACCCAATATTAACCAAGAACCATTATTTTTCCTAATTCATGTTAGGCCCTGACTTGAACCTCCAACATGCACGCCATTATTAAAAAAAAAAAAAAACACATCATTTTCATTATTTCATCAAAAATTATATTCTTTCTCCGATAGATATTAATAAGATTTTCACGCATTTATGCACATCACACGCAAAAAAATATACAAAATATTCAAAGAAGAAAATTAATTACAATTCTGTGCAGAAGAAACGACCCATTTCTCTGATTATGTTCGTAAACATTTAAAAAATGCAAAGAAAATCCGCAGCGGTCTAGATATTGGTTTCACAATCGGTTTCATTAAAGGGAAGCAACAGTATTCTAAATACAGTAGACCCAATGGCTGGAATGAGTTATTCATTAATTATAAAATCCAAAGCCCCTTTCCTAAACGAACCGAAGATGAAATGAATCCCCTGCTGTTCATCAGAATGTTTCTAGTGTACAACGAGGAAACTGGACGCTTCCAAACCGGAAGGCAATATCCAACATTGATCCTAGTGAGCTTATCCGCCGTGGACGAGACCAAGGTGAAGTTGGAGGCTGTTGGGATGCCCAGCGTGATCTTTCAAGTTCCGAAGAACCCTGAGAACGCTTCTGAAGCCGTTCAGTGTACCATGTGGTGGGGAGAGCCGGTGAAGTGTATCGATTGCGGCACAGAATCTGCTGAATGGTTGTCCAGGTTTGCGTTTCGCATCAATTTCTTTGTACACTGCGTGTATGTCCTCCTCCATTCTCAACGACAGATCTTATTCGATTCTACAATATATATATATTGTATATTTGTATTAGCTCCGCTTGATACTTGATATTAATATTAATCGCGAAGAATTAATCAGGAGATTGAGATTAATTCCTACATTAATTGATAATCTTTCAAATTTGGTAGTTTAAAATATTGTTAAAAATTGTTTTGATTGATTTTAAAAATTTTTTCATACACTTCACGAGGTACGAGATAGAGGAGAGGTAATTATTATAACGAAGGAACAATTATTACAACTTTCATCTAGACTCTTTTCTGGAATCAATCGAAATATAAAATATATACGTTGCAACGTATTACGAATTCAGAGAGCCAATCGAGATGATTTCTACAGAAATTACAAATATAACTAGCTAAAGTTGATTTGTTAATAAAATTTACATTCTCTCTAGATTTTTGACCGGAACGACTTCCGGTCTTCGATTGGGGTACACGATGATGGACAAGAGAAACGTTTTCGTCGAGCCGTGGAAGAAATTTACCAAAGTATACCAAAGACTCAGGAACGAAGACACTGTAATTGCTTTCTTCATTTTTTCTCTCTCTCTTTTTTGAAATCTTTTCTTCTGTTTGCAAACGAAAGAAATATTTTCCAGGGTCTGTTCAGCGATTTGGCCAGTTACATGCTGATGACCACGCGGTCTATGGAGCAGTTGAACGAGAAATTAGAGAGGCCAGTGCCTACTCTGCAATTCCGTCCAAATATTTTGGTGTCCACGCGACAACCATTCGAAGAGGATCAGTGGGAGTGGATAAAAATCGGCGAACGAGCGGTGATCAGAAACGTCAAGCCCTGCACGCGGTACAGTGAAAATATTTCCCGCCACATAATTAATCGAACAGTTCTTTTAGACATTGGGGATTATTTAGAAATTCGATTTTTGCGTTGAAATTGAATGTTTCACAGGTGTAAACTAGTGGGCGTGAATCCAGAAAATGGTGTAATGGACAAGGAGACATTGGAAACTTTGAAATCGTACGACGATTATGTCATTTTCATATTGGTGGGCTGCGGATTTCTGTGCGTGTTTCGTGCAGAGAATTTAAAGAATTCAGGGAAAAGAAATGCTTAAATGATACTATAAAATATATAAAATAAGAAAGATACAGTGTTCTTCGTAACTTTGGGCTGGGTGAAACAAATCTATCAAACTTAGGTTCTCTCTTTTTTTAATTGTGCTTGCATAAAAATCCGTAATCTATTTATTATTAATAGATAATCTAAGAATTTTGAATTATCAACTTTTACCGTTAAACTTCGTTTATCAGAATCCGAAGAAATGTCGGAATCAATTTCAGAAATTCACGCTTATGTCAAATTACATTTCAATGTCAAATTTAATTAATCAGAGACTAAATTTAAATTTTTAGTTTAAAATTTGGTTCGTCAGACAACGAACTTGAATTTAATCTGTCAGAATCTAAAGAAACAGAGTCAATTTTAATATCAAATATTCAGTTTTATATGAAATTAACGTTTTATGTAATCAGAAACATACATACAAATACGATATCAATTCAAAATTTAGTTCGTCAGGAAACTAATTTAAATTTAATTTGTCAGAATCTAAAAAAAAAAATAACAGAGTTAATTTCAATATTAAAAATGATACTCCTGATATTTGATTGATCAGAAAATTAATTCAATCAAGTCGAGATTCATCCAACGAAGTAATTTCAAAATTAGTCACAACACACCTTTATCAGAAACTCGCCTTCTATCGAATTGGCCTCTAATATTTCGCAGTTTCAGGGAGCAAACAGATCCAGAACGAATTTCTCTGGAGGGGAAGGCGCCAGTGATGGGAATATATTGCGGCTTGTACGTCCCTGGAAGTGTAAAAATCGGCGACGAGGTGTTTGTTCACCGATCCAGTGACTCGCCAGTGGAATCGAACCACAATGGAGGAGAAGAAGCAAAGCCAAGATAGACACGAGAAAAATATAAAAACTTAAAAATCGCTTTCTAAAATGGCCTTTCTCTTTGAAAGTAGAAACTCGAATCGCTCTGAAAAATGTCAATATACAAACGAAGATATGAAATATAGTATTTTTCAAAGCGCCAGTTCAATCGAGAGCGATTCCTGGAAGATTCAAGAGACTCCAAGACAATATAAATGCGCGATTTCTACGATTGATTATTGTTAATTATTGTTTATTGATAATTCTGGGTGTTCTATAATTGGGGCTGGTTTAGATCGATGTTTACGTGCGTCCCGTGTGTTTTGGGAACGTCTTGGAAATACATTCGAAAATTGTTTTACGTCAAATAAAAGAGTTTTCCATTGTTATAGAAAACCTGCGTACGTCCCTAAGATGAATGGGAAAGGATTCCTTCTTTCGAGGAATTATCCTGAGTTATATAAAATTTATCCGCGTGTTATATAAAATTTATTGATACAAGATTTTTTGAATTATTCTTCTATTCGCGGGAATAAGAAAATATTGTAAAAAATTGGAAGTTTAAAAAGATAAAACACAACTACTCTTGAAAAGGCGAGTCAAATTAGTCTTTCTAAAAAAGAATTCCTAAATTCTAAAAGCGAGTTGTTAAATCAAGTTCTTTTTATATAAAGTTATTACTTATTTTACGATTATTTCATGCAATTACCTTAAGAAAAAAAATTGCACGCTATTCTTCTGTTTCTGACAAATGACAAAGTACCAAAAAAAAAAAAAAAAAAAAAGGAATTGCTTCGAAAAGACACAAGACGCGACTACTTTTCAAAAAACTGATCAAACCAACCAATCTCTTAATTTGCACCCATATTCACTTGATCACTCTCACTTGTTATTGTAAAAATCTGTTCGAACTTCTTCGATTTTTATACGCTTCAAGTAAAACAGCCTCGAATCTATCGTAACAATTCAAAGATTTATCGATTCACTAGGACTGATCCAAATTGGTCAAGTTGATCAATGACGTTCGTGATGTTTATGACGTTTATTAAATAATTCATCGATGCGAAACAGTGCATATTTTTAGAGATTCAAATGTAATAAATAATAAAAAAAAAAAAACTCTCGTACTCCGTTGTACTAAAAATATTTTCTATTTCCTTTTTTTTTTTCTTTTTCTTTTAATGCTTGCCAATGGAAATTTCGCGGTTTGATCGTCGTTGTAGTTTCACTGTTGAGGAAAATTGATTTCCTCGCTGACAAATGAGACGAACGAAGATCCCGAGATGAACGACGCGAGCGTAATTGCACTACGTGCAATCACACAGTGGTCAGAGGCCTCGTTAGATAAGGAGAAATGGCAAAGGAGTAGGGAGAGACTAGTAATGCGTTAAAACGACTTCCATCTCTTTCAGTCGTTTCATCTCATACGTCGTCGGTGGTTTTATTCTTCGAGACGCGATACGTTTTACGCATTACGTACACTGATGTCGATCCATTCATTACTGGCGTTCGTCGCTCTTTTCTCCGGATCTCTGACAGTTTTCTGTCAGAGTCCAAAGCCGGATGGTAAGTAGAATTTTTGGAAACTTGTCTACGCGCACGATTCCACTGTCTTCATCCTCTTCTCTGGTTCAATTTTCTTTTAGCCTTTTTTTTTTTTTTTTTTTTAAGTAGAATTTTTTTTAGTAGAAATCTGAAGATATATAAAATAATTTAATTTGTATTAAAAAAATATATATAAAATCGAAATGTATTTCAATCGATTATTTATAACTCATAATTTAATTAATATAATCAATATATATTTAATTAGATTCGCGGAAAACAGCTGGTCGGGCTGATTAAAACATTTTGACTTTCCTTTTCTTTATAGATCTCTGAAAATTCCTTTTGGAACCTTTGGAGTGAAAATTTTTTTTCAAAAGAAATGTCTTTTTATATTTTTGTAGCATTTCCCGCGTGAAATTGCACTCTTCTTGGAAAATATTCCAAGGTATAGAAAATAGGTCTCATTTCTTGAGACGATGATAAAACCATTCTGTTATCGATGTTGATTTTCGATTTTACTATCTCTCGGTTAATTTGATATTTGTTTGATAAATGAAGAGCGATCGTGAAATTTAGATATTACGAGTGTGGTCAAGTGGTGATAGTAAATATACAAGGATAAGTCAAGAGTGCTTGAGAACTTATTTGTAATAATATTTAATAAGATACTCTAATAATTTATAGTAATATTAAATATTAAACGTTAAATTTTCGCGTTTTAATTAATTGCAATTTCCTTGCAAATAATTCGAACGTGAATTTCACGTAAGAAAGAAATTCGAATAGTATTTCAGCACACTCTCGGTCACATTATGCCTCAGACTTCACCGGAAGTGCAGGCTGAGGCGGCCAGAGGCGTTGCTGAAAGACTGTTGGGGCAAAAGCATGCCGGGAAATTCATGATGGCCGTGATTCCCAAACTCGGTCCTACAGGAAAAGACACGTTTCTGGTAATTTCCTTTATACTACTTTCTCTTCTAATCGATCATTTCTATTATATATTAATTAATAGTTATTGGAGGCAGGAAGTGTGCTTCCGGTTTGTGTCGTAAAACATGATAGAAACTTCATTTCCCTATATTCTCGATTTTGCACTTGACACACACAGTGTGATCTCTCTGTTGTCATAATTATAACCGAAATTCCATAGAAAAGTTCTAGTTTTTAATTTTCAACATCAGATCAAGAAGAACGTGCTCGGTCAAGTGGAGATCTTAGGCAGTTCCGGCGTGGCTCTAGCCTGGGGTCTGCACTACTATTTGAAAAACTATTGCAACGTTCACATTTCGTGGGAGGGAAATCAGATCGAACTTCCGCCAACTTTGCCAGACGTTCGAGTGAGAGTCACGTCCAACGACAGGTATAGACTTTTAGTAAAAAAAAAAAAAAAAAGAAAAAAGAAGAAATGGAAAAGAACGAAGGAAAAATGCGATAATTCTGTGCGTTCTAACACAACTTTTATATTAATCCTTTGAGTGTTTAGCCCGTTGTCATAGATAATCTTGTAAGAATAAAATATGTTGCAACCTCTCTTGTATGAGCTTGCAAATATTCGAATGTTATATTATATTATATAATAATTATGTTACTATATCAATATATGTAATGATATTTAATGTTATATCGCCAGAACAGAATGTCTGCTAGTAACTAGAAGATCATCTAGTAGTTATTTTTCTAGAGATTCAAACTCAGTATAAAATAATAAATATATCAAATACATTGAGTAGATGTGTGTTTGATACTAGAGCTACCGACGAATGAAATATAAAATTTGTAGTAGGGAAATGGAAGTGCAAAAAACAGAAAGAAATGTATTTGTGTATTTTACTAAAAATCATTCAAGTATAAGTTCAAAAATACGCTTTTTCCATAAATGTATAAAATTTCCACTTCCACTTTCAGCATCCAAAAGGTTGAAATTCTGATACTATTCTGTTACGTCAAAATCTAAAAACTGACAAAGCTATTGCAATTGATCTTCTGCTAACAACCTTGTGCTAGTACCTTGATCTTTACACTTTAGACTTTTGATAATTTTCAGCATTGGAAAGGTTAAAAAAAAAATCCTGATGCTACTCTGTTGCCTCTAAATCTAAAAGTTGACAAAAAAGACAGAGTTGTCAATGGTTGTTTCACAGATTTAGGTATTATCAGAACGTGTGCACCCTTGGTTACACATCCGCATGGTGGCAATGGGATCACTGGGAAAGAAACATCGACTGGATGGCCCTTAATGGAATCAATTTGGCTCTTGCTTTTAACGGGCAAGAGGCTATCTGGCAGAGAGTATACCTCCAATTGAATTTCACTTCAGACGAGATTAATGAACACTTTGGCGGCCCAGCGTTTTTACCTTGGTAACATTTTGTCATGTCCTTCGCTGAAAACAGTCGTGATATACAATTTTTACGTTCACAACGATTTCACGAGAACACCTTTTATGGTAATGAATATTTTATTGAATTTACCATCGATGCCCACGCGAAATCTATATTTCTACGAGCTAGAAGAAACAAATTCAAACGAAATATTCGCATTCGCTGATTTTTAAAATAATGTCATTCGTTGTACGTTGACATACTCAAGTTTCACGATTTTTAAAACAATCTCTGTCAGAATGATTCATTGTACGCTGCAATTCTCACCAAATCCTCTCGTTAAATCTAAATCTAGATTTACTTGCTGTAAATTCACATTTTCTATTAAACTAAAGCGAAATATTCGAATTTGGTTCAAATTCACGATTTCTAGAATAATTCTGTCAGAACACGATTCATTGTACAACGAAATTTTCATCTAATTTTGTTAATCGTTAAGTCTGGACAATTTCTGTGGTTCTCGTAAGCTCGTGTTTTTTATTAACACAACTAAATCAAATAATCGAAATCCATCGATTTTTAAAATAACTCCATCGCATGCATGATTCATCGTACAGTGGAATATTTTCGTCTGACTTCGTCGTTAGGTCTAGAATGGGCAACATTCGTGGTTTCGGTGGCCCTCTAACGCCGACGTGGCATGAAAAATCGCTTCGATTGCAACACAGAATCATTCAGAGGATGAGGGAGTTGGGAATAATTCCCGTTCTTCCTGCTTTCGCTGGTCACGTGCCCAGAGCTTTCCCCAGATTGTTCCCGAACGCCAACGTGACGAAAAGCACAGCTTGGAACCAGTTTTCAGATAAATATTGCTGGTGAGAAACGAATAAAAATCGGTGATTTCACGCTGGTAATGACAAATAATCATCGGCAGCTTTTTCTTTTATATCAGACGAATTTTACGCACGTTTTCTGCAGGACGGAATTTTATTTGAATTCTTAGGAAATATCATGCTCAACAGAAGTGCAAGAACATTTTATAGTATTATCGTTACTCTATCATTGCTCGTTAAAATTAATTAATTTTATCCGTTTGAATATACGAAATACCGATAACAAAAAAGTCAAAATACGAACGAACTTACTTCGAGTAATTTTCTCCGACTCGGATACAGATAATATTAATTAATCGACGATAAGATTCGCTGATATATTCCTCATTGATTTGATCTTGTTTACTCTAATCTTTTGTCGCTATTAGAGATAACTGATTATTATTATTCTAATCGCACGAATAGACACGTGTTTCCTGCTTTTTGCAATTTCGATTTTTGTTCGAGATATCATCGCGTTTTCAGTCCGTATCTTTTGGAACCGACGGACCCGCTGTTTCAAACAATTGGGCAACTATTTTTGAAAACGGTAGGCTAGAAAAATCAGAAGAATCACTGTCGAGTGAATGATAGTTTCTATATCTTTCGCTGGTTTCTTTCAGTACATCGAGGAATTTGGTACCGATCACGTTTACAATTGCGACACTTTCAACGAGAACGAACCGTACACCAGCGAGCTGAGATTTTTGAGAAATGTCGGGCACTCGATCTTCCAGGCAATGATCAACGTTGATCCACAGGCGATATGGTATCGTGATGTATTATATTCATTATATATATATATATATATATATATATAAATATATATATATATATCTATATATCTGTATTATATATTCATTATATATATATATATATTTGTATTACATTTATAATTATATATATATATACACACATATTTGTTAATTTAGCAGGCAACTCATTAGCAATTTTAATAGTTGATAAATAATTTACGCGAAGGAACTAAAAATTTGGAATTATTTTCTTCGTTTTTATCAGTATCTTCTATACGCGTCGTTTTATTATCGAAACTGCAAAATTACCAATGAATCGTCAATTTCATTACAACGGAATAATGATTTTCTTTGGCTCGATAAATTTTTGACGAGAGAATCTAAATTCTCGAAAATCTAAGTTGAAGTTTTATAAATAATTTCTGGAACGCTACGAACGCACGTAACGATTTCCAATTTCTGGTCGGCAGTATAATCTCTGACGTAACAGTTTGCAATTTTGGAAACGCAAAAAGACAATTCATATGTTTCACTATTTTCTGATGCACGAAAGTGCATATTATTACTTTTTCAAGGTTAATGCAAGGATGGTTGTTCGTCCACGATGCTACTTTCTGGACAGAGCCGAGAGTCGAGGCTTTCTTAACTTCAGTCCCACTGGTGAATATATTTAACTCTTTTTTTTTCACCTAATTTTTCTATACAATATCGTCTAGAATTACAAAGCATTATCGTAGAGACAGAATTAAACAAAAGTACAAAAAACTTCGGTGAAAGACAGACATAGTGTTTCATTAGTAAAACTATTTTGCAAAAAGTATTCAAATGCTCGAGAAGATCATCAGAGTATCAAAGTAAAAGAAATCTTCGATATTAAAAAAAAATATTCAGTGTTAATAAAATAAAAGAAATGTTCAAAGTATTAAAATAAAAGAAAAATCGCGAATCATTCGGTATATCTAAAAGGGTGAACCTACACGTTCGAATGAATTTCTAAATGAATTGTCTAAAAACTCAAAGAATACTCATTATTCCCTTCAATTTCTATTCTCAATTTAGGGAAGAATGATCGTGTTGGACCTTCAGTCGGAACAATTCCCGCAATACAATAGACTGAAGTCCTACTATGGCCAGCCATTTATTTGGTGCATGCTGCACAATTTCGGCGGCACTCTCGGAATGTTCGGATCGGCTCAAATTATTAATCGCGTAAGTTTCTCACGGATGCACTAACCGTTGGTTATATTACTAAACAGAAAAAAAAAAAAAATAAAAGCAGATTCTTGGTTATAAAATATTTACAATACTTGGTTGGTCATGAGTATAAAATGTGAAACAAAAGCAGATACTTCTACTTGGCATGCTGTTACAATCTCATGTTACATTACACGTTTGAAAAGTATCAAAATTCCAATCATTGAACTTTCGATGATTAATTCTCAATTACTTTCTAACTGTTCAACTTGTTGAATTTCTAAATATCAGTGAGTCAGGGTGAGTTGATGAACTGGCCATAAATTTCGTCTTGAGCAAATTACGTCTTATGGCTTATCTTACAGCGAGTTTTCGAAGGAAGAAACATGAAAAACAGTACAATGGTCGGAACCGGCTTGACACCGGAAGGCATAAATCAAAATTACGTTGTTTACGAGCTGATGAACGAGATGGCTTATCGTCAACAACCTGTCAACTTGGATAATTGGTAAATAAATAAATAAATAAATATATATATATATATATATATATATATATACTGATTGAGATTTCCTTAAAGAATAATTTCTCTAGTGAAAGAGTAACGTTTCAGGCTAGAAGATTACGCCAGTCGAAGATACGGCGCTTGGAACGAGTACGCGGTTGCAGCATGGAAGAATTTGGGTAGAACCGTGTACAATTTCTCAGGTATCCGGAAAATCAGAGGGAAATACGTGATTACAAGGCGACCGAGCTTAAATCTGGTGCTATGGGTGAGCTAGCTCAGTTCATTATCATTCTCTCTGACGTTCTATATTATATTTTCCTTTACACAGTTTCAAAGCTTGAGCAACAGTAATTGAAATGTACAGACGTGGTCGTTACTTCATGTACTTTGTAACTTTGACAGAGATTTATATAATGATTAGAAAATGTTTGATCAAATCGTCAGAGTCCAATGTCGTGTTAACGCAATTCCTTTTCTCCACGAATTATTCAAATATTTTTAATTATTTACTAAGTGTGTGTATGCGTGAGACATGAAACGTTGCTTAGAATTGGTACGATTCGGAGACCTTTTATCATACCTGGCACCTGTTCCTCCAAGCAAGACACGGAAGACAAAACAACATTCTCTACAGACACGATGTGGTTGACATAACTAGACAAGCTCTTCAACTCAAAGCGGATGAAATTTACGTTGCTCTGTTAGAATCATTCAATAAGAGGAATGTGACAACGTTCAAGTAAGTATTAGGTTCCTGTTATATCCCACGTTTCATATTCCCACATTCTTATCCTATATCCCATGTTCCTCATATTCCTAATATTCCATATTCAGTGTCTTGCATTCCACATTTCATATCCTCACGCTCCATGTGTTTTATATTCAGTGTTAAATTATCTCGTATTCTACATTCTACATTCCGGATTTTATTCCTACATACCACATCTTCTATTTTCCATATTCAAATAATTCCGTTTCTTGCCATTCGAGTGTAAGAACAAACGTACAAAATGCCAAAAAGAATGTGAACCAAATAATTCCCATAAAATGTGAAATGTAGTTAATTTGTGAGCACTTACAAAATTTACTATCCCACAAAAACGAACATTGTGGCCCACGAATTTTCCACAAAGACAATCTGCGAGCATTTTACGGAATTTTTCGTCCCACAGAATGAATTTCGGTAGCCAATTATTAAACAAATTATAAAAAAAACTTTGTAAGAGCTACCGCATTTGTTTTGTGAGAAATTCGTGGGCAACGAAATTCATTTCACGAGTCAGCAATTTTCAGACATTTTTTTTTAGCTTTGTCGGCTAATGGTTGTGACGATTCAAATGTGACGTATTATAATTTTCTGAAATTTACTTTAGACTGCATGCTGACCGACTGCTGGAACTGTTCGACGATCTCGAGGCAATCTTAGCATCGAGTAAAGACTTTTTGTTGGGAACCTGGCTGGGAATGGCGAAAGATCTGGCTGACGACAACGCGGAATCGAAATTGTACGAGTACAATGCGAGAAACCAGATCACGCTGTGGGGACCGCGGGGCGAGATAAGAGATTACGCGAACAAACAGTGGTCAGGAATTGTCTCGGATTATTTCAAGCCACGTTGGGCTGTTTTCTTGAACGAGCTTAGCACCAGCCTGACGAAAGGGACCAGGTTGAACATCACGAAGATCAACGAACAGATCTTTCAAGAGATCGAGAAACCGTTTACCCTCTCCACGAAAGTTTATCCAAGAAATCCGACAGGTATATAGCTATAAAATCCGACACGATTCGAATTTTTACGGGTGACATCTTACTCTTACGTGACGTTGAAATTTCGACATAAGGGAGATTGAAATTGCAATTCAATGTTATTCGGTCTTTAATTTCTTGAAATCTTCGAGTCAAGGGTATATCATTCCAACTTGAAAACTCGTCTTTGTTCGCAGGTGATAGCATCGACATAGCAATGCGAATTCAATCGAAATGGTACCAACCGTCTACTTTTACTTCATTCAGTTCCGTACGAAGTCTAAATAGCAAAGGGAGAATGTAACGATTTTAAGTGTTTGTTACTGTCGATTAAATTTGTTACCAGTCTGTTGTGCAGCAAATTCTACGAAAATGTTAGAAAGAAAATGTACAGGACGTTTCAAAAATTCATGCTGAGTGCGAACGATTATACACATTCTACTTCAGAGAGGAAAAGTTTCAGTTTTTCAAGTACTGATTTGGAACTCATTTCCTTTCCTGTTTTCAATAAATGTTGAAACTTCTAGGAGCACCTTGCATCTATCATAATATGCATGACCGATCTAAATTAAATTTATTGTCCATTTTATATTCAGTGGCCACTAAAGCATAAGTGAGGAATCGTGTAAATTCCATCAACAACAATCAAATGAAATTATAGAATCAGAGCCAGGAATAGAAAAGAGTTAAACACGATTATTCACTTCACCAAGTATTACACATCGGTGAGAATTATCGATAAAGTACTACGCTCCTCGTTCCCCTTCACTGATCAATTTTATAATAGCAGACAACTAAACGTAATGGACATGGACTAATCGATCATCTTTTTCATTGAACCTCACTTTAAGAAATCAAAAATCATTAACTCCTTTATCTATTTTTCCATTTTTCCGGAATTTCGTCTAATTCTATATCTAAACGACTGCTAGTTTCATAAATAGTACGTGTAAGATTAAAAATGTGTAAGATGAATAGGATGTTGAAACGTGCAACTGTCTCTTAAACTACTCGTTTTTTCACAGAAAAAAATGTTTCAAGTTACAAAAATTAAAATGCAAAAACTTACTTTGACGCAACAAAGGGAGCATCTTACGTTGGTCACAAACCTTGTCTAACTTTCGAGATTTCAAAATTTTGTTTTTCTAAATGGAACAATGTATTTTTCTTCGGATAGACATATAGCGCGTTCCACAACGGCTGGATTATAAAAATAGTGATTTCACACTAAGTGAAATAAGTCTAGTTTAAATCTTGTATGACTTTTCTGGATGAAGTAACAGGAGGCCGATTCGATGACCGATAACTTTCCGGAAGAATTCAGTAATCCTTCAATTTTGTAAAGTAGTTTATTAAATCAATATTTATTACACGAAATATTTAATATCAAAAATATATTATTAGCTCAGAGTTATATCACTGTGGTTTATACCAGTAATACGTCTTTTAGATTTAAATATATTGCTTTTGGCCAGGATTTCGGTGAATTTTCCCACGTGTCGATTCGAGATACATTTTATTCCGTTTCTTGACTGGGCGCTTCCATCAATGGAGACAGAGAACTGTTTATGGACATTTGTCTGAAAATTTTTCACAACACAGACAGGAAGGTAAGGTGACAAGCAAGAAATCGCCAAAAAAAAAAAACTGGATCATTCGGATTATTTACCTACGGTTTGTTAGCCAGTTGTAAGAATTCGACGCGGACTTGCTTCTGCTCATTCTTGGATATCGTTCCCACATTGCATTTCTTACAGTCTTCTTTTCTGCCGAGATCTCCTCTATACCCACTGTTCTCTCACTTTTCTTAGGTACGAAAGGATTCTGAGAATCAGAAAATGAACCTTCGTTAGTTAGAAAATTTGTACAACGATGATCATTAGTAATTTTCGCGCGAAATATTTATATTTTGTCGGACATGCAACATTAAAACGAAATTTTGCAACAATACCATTTGAATACCATTGTTTTAAAAAACTTCCATTGCTACAGACTGTCTACTATTCGCCAGATCTTTTTTTTCGAAACCTCAATGCACGATAACGTTTACGAAACGTGGCATTATTAAGGCAGAAATAAAAAGGACTCGAAGGATCGAATAATCCTTCGAACATTATTCTCGATTCGAATAACAGGATTTCACAAAAATTCTTTACGAATTTCCAATCTATTTTCGTCAGAGATGGTTTCAACCTCCGATGGAAGCTGATAAGAGAAGCAGAAAAAAACGAGAGAGAGAGAGAGAGAGAGAGAAGAGAAAGAGAAATAAAATGAGAAAAAGAGTTCACGCTTTTACGACATGGACAATCGAGCGGCGTTATTGCCATGTTTATGGAGCCGTCAACCTGCCTTGAACTCGGTTGATATCGACTGGCTGCCGCTCATCAAATAATAAGGCCAGAGAAGCGATGACGCCGCGGCGAGAACTCGCGGCAGCGTTTCCACGCCGTCGCGACGAGTATCCCGTCATAAACAGAGGAACAGAGAGGCTCGACCACTCTCGGTGTTCGCCGACCCGAACGCGAGATCAAATGTCGGTCGCGATTGAAATTCAATGGCCGACTTTTCCATCGTAACCGATATCGAATCGCTCCGAACGGCTGTACAACGCTCGATGCACGCAGCACAAAGCCTCTACGCGAGAAGAAACTCGACACTCGTGACGCAACGAGATCCACGAGAATTGTATAATCGATGATTACTGCCAGAGTATAGTGCTGTATGGCAAAGTTCTCAGCCACGTGCTCCTCCATAACTCTCCGCTCACGATCGTGAAATGGAAAGTAATAAACTGATTATCGACGGGAACTCGACGGAACTCTTGCGAATTCCGATTCGAGTTTCTACAACGATTGTAATATCTCGAAATACCTGGCTCGTTGCGCTTTCCAATTTTTTCCTTTCGTTTTCTCGTTGTCACTTTTTTTGTCAGTCGACGCGGGTCATTCGGAGACTCACGCGAATTGTAGTGTAAATCTAGTGGAATTTTATGGCACTTTATCCACGTCGTCTACGCTGTTCCTGCTTTTATCGTATCGACGTAACGTTGACCGCGGATCAAGGGCGAACAATCTCTCGCACGAGAAGTTACGAGAATGAAAGCTTCATTTCCCCACCGATGCAGTTACACGGCATGACCCGGAATAACTACCGCTTGGTCCCAATATTCGCGAAACTACGACGGAGAGACAATCAGCGGGAAAAAAGCGGGCAAGGAAACTTTCACGGTATGTAGGTAGATATTTTAACAACCTCGAGTATTAAGGCCAAACGAAAGAATTGGAGAAAGAGTTTCGCGGGCTAAATAGCGGAAGTTCGTCAGCCGGAATCGTTAATAATAACTTCCCCTTTGACCTTTCGCGTTCATAGAAATTAGCTAATGGGTGGGCATTTACCGAAACCAGTCTGTATTCTTGTTGAGTTGCCTCTCAGTGACATTTGCATTCATCTCTAATTGACACTTTAATAAAGGGATTAAACAATAACATAAATTCAAATCGAGGCGCTAACTTTCAAATGTTAAATTCTACTTGTCTTTAATTGTGCTAATTCTCGAATTAATTTGTTCCGTTGTAATTATGCTGATCAGTACTACATGGTTGTAACATGAATTACAATAACTTTTAAAATTATTTTCCACGAATTATTTTAGTAATTCGTTAATGGCACCAAATTTGAAATACATTCGATTTGTCAACCTTGTGAGCATCAGTTATCGAATGAAATTACTTCTCACGATCATATCGTTAAACTGATTTTCAATTACGTTTAATAAATTGCATTGATAAATTTGGCATCGTTTTAACGAACAGAGTTCCACTTACTTGGAAGCTGTGCTGTCGCAGCATTGTTTTGATAAGAATCAGCGTGACGAGCTTGGGTATCTTCGTGACAACTCGTTCCACTTCTTCGTCCGTAACGGTAACCGGAAGTTGACAGTTATCAGCCTCGCTTGGCAGTGGTTCAGCGCCACAGTCTGTCAGCCAGATGTGTTCCTTGATCTCTGACAACGTGATTCTCTCGAGCGGATTCTTGTTCAGCATCCTCGAGATCAAATCGCGGAGATCTTTTGAAATGACTGGCTTTTCCGGGAATTTTAGCGGTTCGTTGCGTATCGCCGCTTGCACGCCAATTATACTTCCAGTGCCATCCCAGGGGATTCTTCCGGTCACCAAACAGTACAGTGTCACTCCCATCGACCATATGTCGCACAACTGAAACACACGAAATTCGACGCAATTCTTATCTCTTAATTTCAATTTCACGTTTATCTCGTCTGTTCTCAAATTCTAGAGTTTTAGAATTAGAGTCTTTCGAATGTTTTTGGATTTTTGGGCGTTTCGAAATTGATATTTGATATTGGTATTCAATAATGTTATTCGATGGAATCAAATGAAATGGATCAAACGATAGTCTGGTACTTACCGTTCCGGAGTAATGGACGCCAGGCATGGTTGTTTCAGGTGCCGCGAACGCCGGGGTCCCGGTCGGCCCTGACAGTAATTCTCCGCACGCTCTCAACTCCGTGCTAACGCCTAAATCCGCGATCTTGATGCGACCGTCGCTGTCCACCAACAGATTGCTCGGTTTTATGTCGCGATGAACTATCCTCTGATAATGTACTGAAACAATCGAGAATCCACGAATTTTATTAATATTACGTTGAATATTACTTCGACGTGACAGATGAACGTTCGAAATTATATTCCATGGAAATCTCTCGGGCGTCTCGTTTCGTGTGATTAGCACTTAAAATTTCGAGGAACAAACAAAGATTTATTATCCCGAGTTTTGGCGCGGGGAGAAAAGAATTCGAGTAGAATAGGGAGAAACGAAAGAAGAGAGTGAGAAAAGAAAGCAGAGGAAGAAAGAAATAAGACAAAGAAAATAGAACAAAGAGGGTAAAAAAGAAAAAGAAGGATTAAAAGAGGGGAACGGTGGCAGCTAAGAAGATATCAATTAATATGACTTCACACAAAGTACCAGCTATTAATGAAAGCAGTATAAAGTGAGAGAGAGGATAAGAGGGAGAATGAATTACGCAAGAAATATACAAAACGGAAAATTGAAAAAAAAACCAAGTCTTGTTGTCTGACTGAAATAAAGCAGCTGAATATCTAAATTTATTCTCTTGAATTTTGTCAACAATTCCGCTAACTCGAATCATACGTATGAAATATAATCGAACCAAATTTTAATTTTTACATTTTTACTCACGGTATTCCACGCCCATCACGATGTCGCGGAAATTCTTCCTGGCTGTTTCCTCGTCGAGTGGTTTGTCAGTGGGCACCTGTAGTATCTCGCCCCTCTGGATCAATTCGAAGACAAGGTAAAGGTTGTCCTCGTCTGGATCGTCGAGAACTTCCACCAGTTTCACGACGTTCGGGTGATCCAGTTTCTTCAACAAGGCAATCTCTCTGTAGACCTTGGCCAAGGGTTGGCCGACTCTTTTTTCCCCGGGATCATTCTACCGAAGACACCCGCCTTCTTCATCAGCTTCTTTTTACTGAGAATCTTCATCGCGTAATAGGTCTCGTCTTCCTCGTTGTAAACTAGCTTTACGATCCCGTAGGAGCCCTGTAAACATTAGAAATATACGGAAAAGGGACATAAATCGTCGACACTGAAAAGTTCTTGAAAATGAAAGCATTAAAAATTGAACGAATCTTTTTCAATTTCATTGTCGATTTTATGGTTCTACATTTTCAAAGTTCTTCCATTTTGCAAGGGAAATTTAACGAAATCGCTTAATCGATCGAAAAGTCGAAGTAGCTACCGAAAATTCCGTAATTCACACATTACAAATGAATTCAAACGAATTTCTGTGAACTTGTCGCCTCGTTTGACTACTCGTTTCTTCTCGCGAGAGAAACCGGACGAAAAAAATTTCATTTTCTGTTGACAGGCAATTATATGAAGATGTTTAATCTGCTTTTTAAAACTCTCATTTGAATAGAACGTCTGAGGAAAAGGAAAACACGATTTTGTGGAACGGTGTCAGTTCGTTAAAGCTAACTTCTCGTCTTGTCAACACCTACACGAACATTATTTCCACTCATCTATTTTTCTTCTCTCCTGTTTCATTTCCTACAGGGAATATCAGAAAGAGAGACGCTAAAAAATAATGACATCTTAGCACAGAACTAACAGTTTTTAACGGATAGTGCAATACTTTTTTTCATTTTGCTCAATTCACGAGCTGTCGTGTAAGATGTTTCAGCGAAATTATGGAAATAACGAGTAAATATTAAACGGGGATGTTGTTTAATTTTGATGATAAGTTTTAGAAAATTTTTACGTTTATTAAAAAGGTATCATGCGATTTAGAATCGAAGAAAGATTCGAGATACTACCTTTCATAATAATTTAAGGAATATTTTTATATTAATTCAAGAAATTTCCGACCCAATTCAACGAACCAATTTAATTAAAAATGTGATATGAATGAGCATTGTGCGCAGATATTTTCTTTGAATTTCGTTTAAAAAGCGATATCATTGATATGTAATGCTGGTTTCTGAGTATTCGCAAATTATTGCGCTGCGCGTTACTCCGTACGAATTAATTAAAAGCTTTGTTTCGCGTGATATCTTCTCATATCATTGACGAGTGGTCGTCATATCAATGGTCGTTAACGATAATACATATAATACACGAATAAAAAATTTTTTACAATTTTCACGTACTTCGTTTCGAATTCTTCTTCGCGAAGAATTCCCGTTTCTCTCGCGAAAATGTACGCAACAATATTTCACGTCGATCTCATTTTTGCTAAAATTACGGATTACGAGCTCAAAGTCTTGATCTACTATTTATCATATAAATTATACAGTGAAAGTACGACCACGGTAAAGTTTCTTTACTATGTACAGAGTTAATAAACCAAGGGGATCTAAGTAGTAATATCGTTCAGCTTTCATAGACTGTTTCTCATCTGAGGGGGAGGGGGGAGAGAGAAGAATTTTCTCGCAGAGAAAGGTTAATGGAAGGAGAATGATGAATGGGTAATCTACGAAATTGGAGCAATTTATGCGCGACGCCGCAATACCATCTCGAAGCTGAGAGAAGCAGAAAGAAGGAAAATATCGAGAAGAAAGAGGAAACAAATCACGCCACGATCCTTTCCATCTTTGCAATCATTTTGCACGGTAATTGAACGGTAACCTCGAGTAAGACTACATTTCGAGAAACAGTGGTTTTTTCTAAATTTCTCTGCACTCGGTTCACGGCGAGGATTTAATTCGATTTAAAGCAAAACGAGTTTCCAACTTGTTAGTGTCGATCTGTAGTGCTCGAGAATCACAATTTCTTTCGAACAACTTAACGCGTGATTTAATATTTCATCTGACGAATATTATTTTATAATGTATCTTTAATTCGTCATTTCGAATTATCGTCATAACGATAATAATAATGCATTATCTACGAAGAAATATTTCTTATTACTTAAGTCTTCATGAAATTCCATCAACTTGTCAATCTTCAAAGAAAACCTGCGTTATTCAACTAAACTGGGATTGTTCCCATTTTTTAGTTACATCAGATGTATATTCATTCATAGTGGGAAAAAAATTGCTCAGTGTTCTCGCAGACAGTTCAAATTCTTCAAGATTCTTCAAAGTTCCCCCTTTAATTTCCAACTCATGATTCATCGATCAAAGTGGAGATTTTAAGCCTCGAAGTGAGACCAAGCGAATTGTTTACATGATTTTGCTTTGCAGACTGCTTCTTGCATCAGTTAAAATCGATTAAAGTTACATTTAAAGTTCAAGGTTTAATTATTTGAAGTTTAACGTTTGTACTCGAACGTTTCTTATATCTGTTGTGCAGTTATGCTTTTCGCTATAACAATTAAATTTCGCTAGAACAATTAAATCTTACCTGACCAATGTTGTCCAACAGTTTATACTGATTCAGCTGAAGAGCTCCCTGCTTGCTGCCGATGGAAACTCTTCTGCTCTCTCTCGGGGCTTTCCTCCTGTTTCCAGGACTCCCCTGAGGGCTCCCGTACGGCGAACAAGGACAATACGGATAAATAGGTCTGACTGACACGTTTTGTGCATCGCCAGGGAACCTGCGACTCGCGCCAGCCCCTACAGCGGAAGCTCCAACTCCAGGCACTTTCCTACGAATCTCCGTGACGGGCATCCTTTCGACTTCTACGCCCTCGGTTAGACTCTCCTCAAGTTCGGCTCTGTCCAACACCACTCTCGTTGAGTTGAATCGTTCAGGACTGACGGAGGACCGAGTGCGTCTCTCTTTCAGGAACGACGAGTCCGGCAAAACATTCCTCCTGTCCTCGTCGATGGTACCCAGATTGCTCTCATATCCGCAGCTCCCTCTCCTGGCGCTGACGATCCTTCGATCTCTCGGCTTGAGGATCTCGCGAAGAGTTGGCAAACCTGCCGCCTCCTCCAGAAACACGGCGCTGCCCTTTCCAACCTCGACGATTTCTCGGCGTGTCTCCGATGTGTCTTCGGTAGTGGACGGATCCTCGATTTTGGGATTTTGTTGTCTGAAAAAAAAAAAAAATACGTTATATGATAGAAAATTTATATCACTACTAAGATAGTTCTTGTGTTCGTGTTATGATGTTTCTTGCCTGAGTATAGATTTTATAAAATCAAGGTTCAAACATTCTTTCCTGGACTAACAATTTTTCGGAGTACGTGGATTAATATTTGTTTTGGTTTGTTTTGTTTTTTTCTCTTTTAATACAGAGTGCGTTTTATAGAGCTGCGTCGATCGATGGATGAGAAGGTATATTGGTTCTATTTAAAAAAGCGGAGGCCTCGAAATTTCCGACATTCCTTCACTTGCAAAAAAAGAAAAAAACATCAATAATGCCATGTTGCGGTTTTCTCTGTGCTGAATAACTTTTGTTAGTAAAATTTTTTTATATCTGTAGCAACGACGGTGATATATCTGACGTGGCAAACTTGGATGGAACATCCTGTACATTGGTGAAATTTGAAAGGAATTCGAAATCGTACGTATATGGAAATTTGAAAATATATTCGTTTCAGAGATACGTTTAGAAAGAGATTTTGAAGATATTCATGGCAAACGTGTACGTCCGATAAGAATATTTCGAGGACAAGTGAAAAATACGCGGAATAAGTATGCAATGTTAAAAATATCAAAATATCGAAAGTATTTATAATTTTTAGTAACAGTTCAGTCGCTTTTTATCGCGAATTTATCGCACAGAATCTAAGATGAAAGTTCAAAAAGAAACTCGAGAAGAACAAACATGCACGAAGTACATATTATATATACGGGAATATATATAAATAATTATTATTTCTCGCTAAGCAAGATCATGGTTTTTAGGACAATGAGATCATGTCAAGCAGCTATAATCATTAATCGATTACAATACAATCATTTAATATTAAAAGACACGTGTCAAAATATTCCACACACAGATCATCATAGTTCATCATCATAGTAAACCATCATAATTTAAATGATAATAATTAAAACTAAGTAGATTTATACAATTAAATTTCTGTATAAATTGAAATCGGTATTAACCGATATTAAATCGCAATATGATATATCGAAATAAAATAATATATTAATCAATTACGTTACAATTTATTTGATATTGGGAGACGTTATTAAAATATTTCATACACAAATCATCATAGTTCAAATTAATGGTAATTAAAAATAAATAGATTTGCGTGAATCAATGAAATTTCTGTCCAAACAGAAATAAATAAATAAATAAATAAATAAATATATATATATATATACACATATCAATATATATATATATATTGTTTAAAATTAGAAGACACGTATCCAAAATCAAGGTATTCCGCATATAAATCATCAGAATTCAAATAATAATAATAATAATTAAGAATAAACGATAAAGGTCTTAAAATTCATCTTTCGTGCAATTGAAAGAGAAAGAAAATTATTTCTTCCTTTCCAAACGATCTTCGTCATTTTCCAAATTTCGGAACATTGAGACAAAAGGGGAGGGATGAACACGATAAATGCTATTTCGTGGGTGTTCGCAATGGTGGTCGAACTGGAAGAACTGGCGATCGGTATTCTCTGCGAGCGTTCGCCAACTTCTTGATCACGACGTGACGTCATGTCGCGTCGCGTCGCGTCACGTCGCCACCCACGGGCACGACGTTAATTATACGGTGACATTTTCAGGCCAATGTTCCTTTCAATCGAAATCGCCCCACGCGATCTGTCTTGTTTATCTCGTTAATACGCACGTGTCCAGCAAATCAGACTTCGTCAAACGTCAAACGTAACTATTAGCGATACTAATCACCGTTGCTAAGAACTTAATTTCGGTCACGTGTCTTCGGGAGTGGATTCGTCGAGAGTGGAAGAAAAGCTTGCGCAAAGCGAGAACGAGGTTGGAATTAGACACATGCTGGAAAATTTTCCAACCATGAGTTACGTGAAACCAACACTCGCGATGATCTGGCTCGGTGCTTTCACTTTTCTTCGTTCGATTATTTCATTTTTCGATAATAGCGCGTCGCGTGCGACAGAGTTATTAACGATTATTAACGATTAATAAGGTCACTATTAATAAGGTCGAGGTCGTTATGTCACAGGTCGCGGGGAAAGTTTGACGACGAGGAAATTACGACGATACCTTGGGAAAGTAGACCGTTCCAACGTTCACATTTTTTTTTTTTTTTTTTTTTTAATAACGACAGATACACGCCTCGAAACCATTTCAAATCCTATACAGTCACTTTTTCTTGACCTTAATAGCACAGTTTAGATATTCGAGTTATCATTGAAAATTAACATCCTGTATAACGAGGGTTCAGACTCGACCAATGTCTGCAACTGTTCGTTTAATCGGACGTTGAGTGTAACTCAGTTTCGATAAACAAAGTTCGCCAGCAGAAAAGAAATCATTGACGTCAGTGAATAGCGTCGGATGACGTTCATCCTTGATCAGACACTGTAATTCTGGCGACATTGTGTCATTAGCGATAGCTGGCGGATTTAATTAACGTCGAAACCGTCGCGTCGTTCGGCAAATAATGAAAGGCGACCAATGACGCAGCACGAACGGCGATGCTGATAATCTCCGGCATGTAATAATCTCAAGGGCAACGATGTCTTTCTTAGATGCTTCAATCTGTGGAATAATGTTACATCGACAGATCGAAAATTATTGACTCAAACGTACACGCATTCTTATTTGCATAGCATTCTTAAAAAAACGACGAATTTAATTTTTGAGTGTAATATAATTACTTTCTACATAAATTAGTATTATATGTCACACAGATCTATAAATTTGCATTTAGTACATGTCAACAGAATTATAAGTCAAAAACTAGTCTCATTTTATGAAAAATATAGAAATTACAATATTTACTGTTGCCTTGAATTAATGGGGGCTATGAAACAAAAAGACTGTAAAGTTGTAAAATTTTAACCAAATAAAACCTAAAAACTGTAAAATTATTGACTACTGTAATGGAAAAAGTGTTTTCGGATGTATTGACAAAGAAGGTTGAGCAGCGAAAAAGGTCATTATAAGTTGAAACTTCATCGCGTGCACATCGATTAAACATTCGAGGTGAATTTTTAAATATTATTTCTGAATATTCTGATTGTTTAAACATTATCTAATATTTCTAATAATTTATTTGTAACAGTAAAATGATAAATTCACTTCCGTAATGCTTCTAAGTGTTATTTAAAATTTTTAACTGATAATTTATAACAATCATGAACAATGAATACTTAAGAGAAATGAATTTGAATTATTGAATGAAGTAATTAATTTAATTGTTTAATTGTAATATGAAACTCGTGAAAATTATTAATGTCTAGAAACATTGTACAAATGAATTAATTCAAATGTTTTAAATGAATTGTTCAAACTGTAAAATAATGCATTTCGATGATATTACTGTGTATTATTTAACAATTTTAACTATTTACTTCTAATTTAATTGAATCAGTGATAGAATTCTCAAACATTATTTCATAGTTTGACTAATTCATTCATAATAATTATTTTATTTATTTCGAATACATTTAGAACGGAAAAGAAAGCAGTTACATGATATACATATTTATTACTCTCTGAAATACAATAAACAAGCAAAAATTTCTATATGTTGCGAGATTATTCCAAAGCGACAATCACCGCTTAATATAATTTTTGACTACATCACTTTTCTCTAAATAAATTTCTATTCAATATACACCCATGCAGTTCTAACTTAAAAATTAATATCATGAAAATGCAAATTTAATCTTAGCCAATACAAAATTAATAAATTAATACGTTTAACATCGTAAAGTATTCATAAAAGTCTAATTTTGCAATAGAAATGTAAAAACTACAAAATTATTGATCAGCATAACAGAAAAACTGTTTCTCGAAACGCAAAAAAAAAAATTATCAATTGCTTCGAATCATAAACGACCAAACCATTAGATTAACCTTGAGCGGTAGGGAGACTCATTACCAATTAACCTTCCGTAGTGTTTTGGAAGTTTCAAAAAAAATTATCAATTGTGTCGGATTACTGACGACCGGTACATATATAACCTTGCGCGGTACGGAGACTCATTCCCAATGAAGATTCTGTCGCGAGCGCATCGACCAAACCTTGGAAGCCTGAAGAAAAAACATCACCCCCCTCTCCTTCCGGAACACTGACGACCGGTACATATATTACCCTTGGGCGATACGAAGACTCATTTCCACTGAAGATTCCGACCCGAGCGCTTGGACAAAACTGAAGAAGAATCATCACCCCCCCCCCCCCACCTTCCGGATCACAGGCGACCGTTACATATATTAACCTTGGCCGATTTTATGCTTTGTATGATTGTATGTATGGGTGGGATGTATTGAACTGTAGGATCAATTAGTTGATAAGTAAACTATTAGACCCCCCAGCGGGGCACCGAGGACGACGAGGGATATCGCAGGGACGTCGTGGGATGCGTGCGTCTTAGCTTTAAGTTGCGTGCGTTTAATTTTAATTAGTTTTTGTAATATCGTTGTGAACGCAATTCTGTACAAAGACACGTTTATTGAACTTGAGACGGAATTAGGAATCCCTCATCTCCTCTCTTCTTTCGTTCGTTGCTGGTATTGTCACTTTGTCCTTTGCACTAGGGTCAAGTCTCCAAGTTTCGCAGTCAGTGTGCCGAATCGGGGAACTGCAGCCTCCTCCGAAAGGACGAGGTGGGACTCTCGTAGTCTAGCGTCCTTGGTAATTCGACTCAGCGGTTCTGCGGAACCCCACTGTCTCGTTGGGGATAGCGTTAGACTACTTGCGTCTAAATGCTCGAACCTCGATGCGGCACACTGACTGCGATACTTGGAGACTCGACCCTAATGCAAGGAACAAAGTAACAATAGCAACAACGAGCGAAAGAAGAGAGGAGATGAGGGATTCCTAATTTCGTCCCAAGTTCAATAAACGTGTCCTTGTACAGAATGCGGTGGTATGGCTGCGAATTATTGTATGAATTGTATGATTGTATGCATTGTATGATTGTGTGTACTGTATGTATTGTAAGCCCCGGGGCGGGTCTCGTGCGTAGTCACCTCCTCGTGGTGAGACCTGGTAATTGATATCGTTTTACAAACTTTAATGTTTGTAAAACGGTATCAAGCTAAGAACTACGCAACCTACTAGAACTAAACTGGACTGTAGGTACAATTAGTTGATAAGTAAAACATTGGACCCCTCAGCGGGGCACCGTGGGACGACGAGGGATCTCGCTGGGACATCGTGGGATGCGTACGTCTTAAATTTAAGTTGCGTGCGTTTAGTTTTAGTTAGTCTCTTAATCGTAAGATAATTAGTATGTATCTTTAAATTCACTGTGAAAACATTCTATAGAATGATACGGTTATTGCTATAATATATGTGAAACAATTTTTATTTCTTCTTTAAATATGTAAAATATTTTCCATATCATAACTTAGTTATAATTATTTTCAATTTAACTTGATTTGTATTTGAATATATTGTGCTTTTGCTGTTCGTTTTATAAGATACTGCGAATATTTTGCAATCGTATATCAAAAGGAGTTTCATTTGTCTTTTTAATCGAATAAATTTGTTTTAAAGTAAAGGGTGGATGGGACAAGAATGGGTTTCGGTACGTAGCAAGTTCAACGTGGTGAGACTATGGTAATCGTTGTTATTTGTGATACAATTACTAATTGCATTTCTGCGATGCAATTATGAATTATATAATAAGCAATATGAACTAATCGGCTACGATGACGATTAGTTTTTATATAATTAAAGGACTTGTCGAGTTATTAGGGAGATTGTTGAGTTCTAAAATTATGGATTGAATTTTTTTATGACGTATAACTTATAGTTTTTAAATAGTGTAGAAGATCTTTGGATTTTTATGGGTATTTTCAAACATATGATTTGATAAATTGCAATGGAACTATTCTATGTCTTCTTTTTAATTAAATATCAGGTCCACTCTAAATATATTTCGTCCCTAAGTATAATACTTTAATAACTAAAACATCCTGTTGCAAGTATTAATTTTATCGTTTCCAACGAAAAACCAATCGATGAATTCGTAAAACACGAATAGAACGCTTTCCGACACAGACATAAATACATAATAAAAAGTGGAATAGTTTTAGATACTCGTGTAATCTCGTGTTTTTGAATCTGGAAATACAATTAAACATTTTACTTGGTATAGTCACAGACAAGCTTTACATTTCGATACTGAAAGTTGACAACAATGTAATGGGTCTCGAAAATCATATTGCTGGCGCATTCATTAGTTCTCCAACTCACCGTTGTTTAAAAGTAGAGTGCGCTAAACAACCAGTGAGTCTTTACTACGTCGATATTTCAGGTCACGGGTCACGAAAGTCCGTAAGATGCTTGGTTCTATTCATACACCTCGTCGGTGGTTTAGATTTGGTTTAATAATTTCTTACTATACTGAAACGGTATTGTATATGTATATGGATATTATAATTTGAATATCAAAACCTTGGGAGCGTGCTAGTTTATTAGGGTGAACTAACTGATAAATTAAGAAAATATCCTTTGGACACTTAGGTTAGGTTTGTTCGTTTCCCCTCCGTTTTGAAGAAAATCAGAAGAAAAGAAACGAAAAGATTTTCATTTCTCCTCTCGCACTTGCTGTCATCTACTTTATCATCCATATCATCACCCATCACATTTATTTAACGAAGATACTGTTTAAAATGTTTTACAGTAATGCGAGCATTAGATCGACCATTGACCACTCTGATCGGGGTTCAGACATTGTCCTGGAGGCGTTTAGAGTAAAATCAAGCCGTATTGATCGTATTGATCCAACTAAACCGATCTACCGATCGAGAAAATAGAGGCACGGATCACAATCGGCTCGGAAGGGGAGGAGGGGGGTTCGCCAACTCGCCACCCTTGACGTAAACAATGGACAACCTTGGAAAAGCGGTGCACGTGGCAAGTTGGCGGCGACATGGCACGGCCAACCCATTATCCAACATCCCCCCAAGCACATGAGAGAGAATTTCTGTCCGCCTATTGTTAAGAACTTGACGTACGGGCACTCGTGCAAGCAGTGCAGCTGTTCCAACTATTTAGATCGTCGATTATAAGCGCCGGAATTTCGAGAGCATTCAGTTGCATCCAACATCGGTAACTCGCCCCCGCTTGCCAATAAACATTATTTTTTTGCTGCTCCCAACTTTTGATCCATGTGCCGTCTCGATTACCGACTACGGTTTGTAAAACGTTTTTTTGTCAACGTTTCATTGGATTACAGAGGATATTCGTTAAGTTACGAGCGGATGGGTTGTAGGTTTCCACGCGTTTTTGAAAAGTTTAACCATTCAACCAAAGGTGATTTTTTTTCTCGTGGAAAATCGCAGACGATGTTTATACTCCCGATGAGAAGTGTCAGGACACTTTTCATCTTGAACAACATTCATCGTGGAAGATAAAATTTTCAAACTGAAAGTGCATTTTATAATATAATTGGCAATACATCGATATACTTTACAGATTCCCTGTCGTATGAAACATCATTTTATTGTCCCAGTTTCTAAACGAATGCAGTATTCGTTTAATAAAATTCTAAATAAAGAAACGTTCTATTCGCTCGATTCGAGCTGCGTATTTCGAACGAATGTATCAAGCCGAATTACAACGCATTTATCGTTCGCTCAACTTGAGATCCAGATTTAGAGTCAACATGCAAACGATACTTGAGACGATATCCGCTGTTTGCAACGATGAAATTTTGTGCAACAGTCCAACAGGATAAAAATCTCGAATTCTATTTTGGTATTAGCAAGTTCGCTTGACAAGTGATCAACTTCACTTTTACATTCTTCCGGCACGAGAATTTCATACTAATTGATAGGTAATTCTAGCGAGTGACGTGTGCGACGCGTTTCGATTTATTGGCGTCTCAATAAATTACGCTACGAGATAACTATCATCGACAGAGCGATGCACATCAGTTACGTGTGACACCGTTTATCCATCCTCGGTGACACTGTCCACGATATCGAGCAGATTCGATAACGTTCCATCGCTTTAACCGATTAAACTTGTATCTACGGGCACCGAGCTTACCATTTCATGATGTTTTATGCATGACATTTCACCTCGCGGTTTCCTTTCGTACACGATCCTTCAGCCGATCAGCAATCATCTCCACGATAGAGTTTGAATCTTAGTAGAAAATATTTGTACGCTCTATGGAAAATTATTGATAGGATCAAACTCTTGTAACCAGATGTGCGGATCTTTAGACTTTACGTTCTTCGGAACTCTTCTGCGCCATTAACACTAAAAACTACTGACGAGACTAAAATATAAAATTTCCTCCTTTTCCCGAGGTCGAAAGTCTGTTCACCCGAAACAAAGTTCAACACTCGTAGACACTTTCAGAATGTTCCAACACTGTTCGAACACTTCAATCTCTTTCTGATCAATTTCTCCAACGAATTTTTCAGTCTCACATAGTACACGAAACATTTAACACTGGAATTCACTTTGAACAAATTCAGATATAGAATTAAACGTAAAACTAATGAAATATCTCGACACTGTACATGATCCTTTTTGGTTTGTCAAATTCCAACTTTCACTTCAGAGAAACTTAAATATCCTTTCCACTGAGAAGATGCCAAAATCTTTTGTTGCCAGACTTCAGTGTCCATTTGAAACAAGTCCAAACGTTTTGTTTCATTAAAAGAAGAATCTAACTAACTCCTCAATATTTTAGGAAAAGAGATCCAAGAAACTCTTGCCAGATTCCAATCTTCGTTTCAAACAAATTCGGAATACATTAATTCTTCATACGCAAGAAATACCCAAAACTCTTCGTTATCTGTCAAAATTCAATCTCCACTTTAAGAATATTTTCTTCACTGAGAAAAGAATCCAGTTACTTCTCAGTGTCTCAAGAAAAAGAAAATATTATTCAAGAAAAATAGTTAAATTATCGAAAATTCCTCATTGTCCATGGAATTCCGGTGTCAGTTTCACAGTATAATCTTCTAACTTTTCAGTATCTTCCGAGAAAAAATTCTCGTCTAAAAAGATCTTCGAAGTATCCAAACTTCTCTCAATTACTTCAGTTCTCTCTCTCTCTTTCTCTCTCTCTCTCTGTTCTCTTCTCACTAAGAAAACAAACTTTTTCAAACTTTTTCTCTCTCCCTTCACTGAGAAGACGAATCCATCAAAAAAATTCGTTTTCGTCTACAGAAAACGGTGGAGCGTTTGGGCTAGGTTCTAGCAAGAATTCGTTGCATCGAGCGTGGATTTCGATCGATCGGATCCACAGTGATCTTTTCCGGCTAGCAGCTGCATCCGAGCCAGACTCGTGATGTTCTTCTCCGTGGACTACGTGCTCTGGTGTTCGCGTAACGAGCGCGTGGCTCGTTCTACCACCACGTTTTCTCGATCATTGCCGTATGTGCCGTTCGTGCATCGAAGCTACACCAACCGAGCCTCTGAATCGAGCCTCCCAGAGACCGATTACGCAACAACGGAATGATACGAGTGTTGCAGTCTCGACGATCTTTCTCTGCGCTTGAGGAATGTCGTCCGTGCCTGTCAGCTTTTTCTTTTTTTTTTCTACCGAGATAGAACAGCCGTGGAACCCACAATGGATCGTTTATCGACTGATTCGAGGATTTGAGACTTCGACGATGTTGAAACAGTTTTTGAATTTTTATTAGAGACTCTGACTGGGAAAGAGAAAATTCTTTCTCTTAGAGTATATAGAGTATACTAGTTTCATTGGTAAAATTCTATTAGTTTTGTCGAATTTTTAGACTACACTTCGCTGAAAATAAGTGCGCTCTTTTTTAATAGATGGACATACATCTGAAAATGTAACTAATCTCATTTTAAACCGCAAATTCATTGTGTAATCTGACATCTGATTGTTCGAGCTTGTTTTAGGAAAAGAATATGCACAGTCTCGTTGAGAATTACTTGTCTGGCATCGACATCGAAGTGGAAAATCAGAAGGGAATTTTCGTCATACTTTGCTGTACTACTTCCGAAAAATAGAAAGAAAATGCTGTACAAATTTAGCAAAAATCATCTGACATGCATGGTGAAGAAGCCTTCAAACTACGACAGTGTCAGAATTGCTAAATTTCACTGTTGACGAGGATATCATATTGGAACTTTCTTTTATCGAGAAAGATAACTTTTTTAAACACGAAAAGTTGCCTGATAAATAAGGAAATGTAGTCGAACAAAATGGTCAATATATTGTCTGATACAGTTCTTGTTTCTCGTAGAAAATTTGCCTTTCATTTTCACACACACACAAAAAAAAAAAAAAAAAAAACGCTATTACTTTTTAAATCGGATATTATTCGTATTATTCATCATACAACTGGTTATTTGAAATTGCTACTGTGCGTGTCACTATTTTGTACAAGGTGGAAAGAAAAGTTTGTTCGTGGCTCGATGGAGCGACTTTATGGTTCTGGATGGATATCTATTTTACATAATTTTCGTATTAGATTTCACTAACATTTGATTCATCGTAGTTGTAGCATCATTGTGAGCTTAAACAATTGAATAATAGAACTAACTGTTAACATTATACGAAAAATAAACATATCATAAAGTCGCTGTCAGAACTCACGCGTCTGTAGTGTTAAATGATTAAGAAAACTTTTTCGCCATTTTTCAAAAGACCTATTAGATTGCAAAAGTTATAATTCCTTGGAAAAGTTTTACCTTCGTAATGAGTAGAATACAATGAAATAAAATTTTAACCTTCTCTCTATCTATGATAGTCGCGGACAAACTTTTCTTTCCACCCTGTACGTAAGTGAACTGTTCACGGAAACAGATCTCGTTAATATATCATTTCCTTTCGCAGGAACGTTGCGAGAGAACTGTGCCAATATTCTTTTTTTTTTTCCATCCACCGAATGCATTAAAAGATGTACGCGCATGCACACGTTCCGATAATAAATATCGAAACGGGAGTTTTCTGTATCCGAGCTCGGTTGAGTTTCACTCATGCGTTTTTATTTATCATCTAGCTCGCGCACACGTATATTCTCTACGAAATGGCGAGTTTTTCGATAAAAGAGAAGAAAACGAAGCAAAAGTTATTTTACTCGTCGTGTGGATTTCGTTTCGCCGTGCCATGTAGCATTATTCGTTCCATTAACGCTAACTCTTATTTATGCTTTCTCTTCCGTAATTTTTGTAACACGCCTTCCGCGAAACGGGGCATTGTTAGTACAATTGCACGGGACGTATAATGCGCGTAAAATGTATTTGTTTTTTCATTTGCGTCTCTCTTCTCGGAAATGAGAAGGAATTATTTCACGAGCAAACAGATCTCCAAAATCGTTAAAATGTGCTTAATACGCCGAGCACAGAGCACGTTGTTGCAGTATTATAGACACTAATATTAATTCCAATAATTGACTTGTTAAGAAGTCAAATTATAATGACTTATAATTGACTTTATTAAGAAACAAATTTTTTTTTCTTTTTTTTTTTAGATTCGACCTCTTTGGTTTCACTCGTGAATGAACAAATTCCATTAGTCGATCCTGAGATCATTTCGGTCAATTATTGCTCAATCGATCGTGAAATTGCTGCGTAGTTAATTAACAAAAAAAAAAAAATAAATCACAATTATATACATCGAAAAGCCATTCCTTGTCAAGATGGACGAATATCAACGAACAATAAAATGTCATTTTCGTGAGCTAAAAAAAAAACGCAACGATGAGAAAACAAAATGAAAGACACGCGATATTTATTAATTTCCAATAGTTCAGTCCATGCGAGTCGCTCCACCAGTTTCTCCATCGAACGAACGTAATAAAAATTCGAGAAACAACACGACACGACACTCTGCAGACAGACGCAATAGCCAAACGCGAAGTGAATAATAAAAACTGCGACGCGAACTAGAACAATTCGTATTGTGTTCGAAAGAGTGAGTGAGAGAGAGAATAAAATAGAATAACGACGTTCGATGAAATTCCATAGACTGTAGGGAATATAAACGCGTCATGGTCCGGCAAGTTGTTAGATGGACCAAGCTTTGGCACAATGGCACGTGGCCAGCGGGGTCAAAGTTGTAAATTCTTGCTCGCTTTTTTCCACCCTTCTTGAGCTTTTTCAACCGACTGAACTTTTCCGCGATTTACGGTCGTACCACGCGATTAATTTCTCCGACATTTCGTAAGAACGTTCCAGGAGAACAAAAAGATATTGCCTCGAAGATACTGTGAAATCGTCGACCGGATTTACGATTCTCCGCAGTGAAGAAAAACTCTCGAGAACTCTCGAGAGGGCACGCACTTCTGCCTCTGACAGAGTCGAAAACATTTTGATCTTTTTTCTTTTTTTTCAAAAAAATTCTTCGAACATTCTGCTACTGCGATTACTTTATAATCGAAAATCTAAAATATTCCAGAATTAATTATATACTGAAGATTACAATTCCTATAAATTTTTTATACAAGGTGGAAAGAAACGTTTGTTCGTGACTTGAGTTTCAAGGTCTTAAAATTTTTTTCTCTTGCATTGCATACCGCTCATCGCGAAGATGAAACTTTTCCAAAGAATTATAGGTTTCAATCTAATAGTTCTCTTGAAAAATGGCGAAAAAAGTTTCTTAATCATTTAACACTGCGGACGCGTGAGTTCTAACAGCGACTTTACTTCTGGACTTACTACAGTGGATGCAATATTTATATTTCGAACAATATTAACAGTTAGTTTTATCATTTGATTATTTAGACTCACGTTGGTGCTGCAACTACGATAAATGTTAGTAAAATCTAATCCAGAACCATAAAGTCGCTGTTAGTGCCTCAGTCTAGATTTCTTAACTTTGGAGAATCCTCCTTCAAGAATTAAGAACTTAATTTTACCATCTTTTGAGATGTTCCCTGAGGATCCTTTCGATTTTTAAGTCCCAAGAAATTTTCTTGTCTACAATTTCTTCCATTTCAAATCTCGATAGATTCCCTTAAGGATTTTAACATCCCCGAGCTTACAGATCTCTGCAGGTCTAAACTATGAGAAAACTCATGAGGTTAGAATATCTAAATTCTCTTTCGATTCCAAGGCAAAAAAATCGCATTTTCACTCGAAACTCCGCTCCGTTGAAAAAAATTCCCACGTCGATTGAATTCAAAAAGCGTCAAAAGCGTTTTTATTCGTTATCGCTCGGCCAACATCTTCGCATTTTCTCAAACATTTGCCCTTAGATACGACAATAGGAAATTCGGCTCGTACGAGTTCGAGAAATCGATTCGTCTGGTTGGAATAAGAAAAAAAGGGACGTTCGCACGAGAAAGACAAGCTGAACGTGACAAGTCAGGAATAACAGTCTGGAGCGACGCATCCAGACGTAACTCGAGCAAGATTGCGTCTCGTATGAACGAGCACATCGGTGAAAAGCTGCCTTTAATACGGCTCAGCGAGCCGGAAGCACCACGAGAGCAGATGCAAGCTCGGCCGAGCGGACGTTTACTAGAACTTTTCATCGAGAAAAAAGGCGCATGAATACCGACACAGTGATGACAAAATGATTAGATCGATACATCTGTGAGAGAATTAGATGAGATTGCTGGGAACGTAAAGAAATATAGCGTAACTATATCAATGATCGTGGAAAATTATCGATGATTTAAACTGACATAACTTCGTAAAGCGAAATCAACAATCTATTTGTATAAATTACAACTTTATATAAGAAGATTAAAGTATAGCAATCCACTTCGTCTCATTTTAAAGAATTCTTGTTTTTTCTTTTTTTTTTTAATGTACCGGCTGAGAAAATGGGGATACTTTCTCTAATTATAAAAACATTTTTAGACAGGTTTGTAGTTTTACAATTTTCGAGAAAAATGGACATTTCCAGCGGCTCGTGGTAGTCGCGACATTCTCAACGCAACGGAGAAATGCAATGGAGGGGATAGTGCTAGCGATCAGGAAAGCGGGAGCAAAAGTCGCCAGTTAGCCACCTCTGACTTAGTTAGCAAACTGTGATCGCTTCTAACAGCTTTGTGGAGTGTTCAAAGAATCGGAAAAAATTTTACTTTTAGTCAAAAATGTTATTTTGTCATTACTGGGTCCCGTTCATTTCATAGAATGGGCCGTTAATAATAGATTGCGTACTGATAATAATTATTGTTCTAAACAGCAGTACTTGTCCTCCAGTTTTTACATTTGTAAAGTCTACAGGTTCACTCCAATCGAAGAGATACCTAAAGTTATGTCACTTGACGATTGCACTTCTTATTGTAATATTCTAGTGTACTATTAATATCTTTTATTATGTATAATAATGATTACAATTGATTGTAATTTTTATATTGTATATTATTATACGTAATATTTTATATTCAGTTATTATTTACAAAAAATATTACTGTTTATTGTTTCAGTGAACCAATCAAAATCAAGACTCGAATTTACAGAGAACAATTAGAAACGAGAATTAATACGTCATGAAATACTTTGGTGCTTTTACAGTATTAAGCTTGACCCTTCTCGTCGACGCTAATACTTCTGAAAGTTTCGAGTGCCGGGTTTAATCCCTCAAACAACACGACCTGCATTTAAAGACCACTTTTGATCAAATTTATTAACAATTCCACCTTAAATCCTCCAAATTCTATATCTGATTGAAACAATTCTATAACTCGTACAAATATATTTCTAATAAAACAAAAATTGACTGCTCCACGACTTTATATTTATTTTAAATAATTATTAATTCTTATGTATCCATTCTAAAGTGATTCTCAAATATGGTCCTTATTAATAATCATCACTGAACGAAGAACATAAAGAAGCAAATTAAATTATAAATTCCAACTTTATATCCATTTTAAATAATTCTTCTACGCACGTCAAGTATATTAATACTTTTCAATTAGAATCATTAAGTAGAGTAAACAAAGGAATAAACCTTACTACACAATGAATCAAATTTCAAGTTTGCCTGAAACAATTCTTCTACGCTACTCAAGTACAATAATAATGTCAACGATTATTAAAAAAGTATATAAAGAAATTATAAAATACAAATTATAAATTACAAATTATAATAAACTCCAAACTCCAGCTGTGCATTTATTTTAATTAATTCCTTTACACTCGTTTTTAATTAAAGCTTCTTAATCAAAGTCATAAAATTAAAGTAAACCAAGCGTACCAAATTATAATAAATCCCAAATTTCAACTCTGTATCTTCATCTTTCTAATTTCTAATCTACAATTTTTCTATATCTTTATTTATTTTCTATCAATTATTTATCATACTTTAAACAATTTTTTCCCACAACTTCTCATATATGATAATTACGAAACAATTGTCAACGATTATTATAGAACACGAAGAAGCGAACGAAATCACAATAAATTCTCCACATCTATCCCAACGAGTATATGAACGCTTCTAAAATTAAAATCAATATCAAATTAATTTTAACAAAATAATCATTAATTATTAATTAAAATCATTAAAATGATGAAAAAGGAGGGAACGAAATTACGATAAATCCTAAAATTCCAACGATTATATCTACGTTGAACAATTCTTCTACACTGTTCCGAGCAACGATTGAAAATTCCCTGTGAAACAATAGATCCCTTGTGATGGATCGAAGGTTCATTGCAAGCGACGTTGGTCGTCCGACGAAGCTGACGAAAAATGTTTGAGAAGTCGCTTCGCAGAGGAAAGGAGACGCGAATAGAGCATCCGCCTACGCAAGTAGCTACTTAACCGTTGGCGGATAAAGGAACACAGCTTCGCAGTTGCGAGAGGAATCCTTGATGCAACGATTTAAAGAACAGAAACTGACGTTGGGCTGGGGCCAATTATTTAAACAAGTTTCGTGCCGCCCCCGCGGCTATCGATCGCCATCGAGACGAGGTTATAAAAGTATTCATTCGGTTGGCCAAAAATATTAATAATTAATAATAATAATTACGATTTTTTCCTAACAGATGAATATACACGTGTATCTTAAAATGTATCTTAACTAACTAACTTCGTTTCAAGTCGCAGATTCATCGTGTAATCCAGAGACAGCTAACTGGCGGCACGCGAGACTTTCTCGATCGCTAGCGCTACCCCCTCCACTACTACCCCCTCCACTACTACCCCCTTCACTACTACTCCATCCACTACTACCCCCTCCATCAATTCTCCTAAAAATCATTTGTATACGTAAATATATAAATTTTGAATATTAAATATTACTTAATGTAACATCTATATGTTACAGTACAATATTTATTTATTAATAAGTAATAATATATAAGTAACGTTATTACATTATTACTCGTTTATTTTTCATTCCGCACAATAATTCCGCGAGAGATCGTAATTTGTTTTGCAAACAATCTGTTTATTGGAATTTCATTGAACTGGCGGAATTTTATTCAACTAATGACAGCAATGATTGCTTCAACAATTATCCGATACGAGCGTGATCGTGTTCCATTCTATTTAATGCGGTACGAGATGAAACTGATAGATTCGCTACATATATATTCATACACGATCGATCCGACTTCTGTTGTCAATCTGCTTCCATTTCGAACTCAATTCGTAGCTAATTGAGGCTAATTTTTAAACACGCGTGTTATAAATCATATAAAATAATATATATATATTATATTATATATTATGTAAAAATAATAAATAATGAACGATTCAAAATAACGAACGATTCAATCTCCAAAATCTGAAAATCTGAAAGAGTTTCTTTTTTCTTTCGACTTTGAAAAATTCGCGGGGACTTTACACTTTCATTCCGAGGGCCGTACATTTTCTTCCCGAGATCGGCAGTGCCGATGATCCTCGTTAAGCGAAAGACAAGTCGTTCGACGATCAGAAAAATAGCTCGCGTGACGCGTAGCGTCGTTTTCCCAAATTTATCGGAATTCAATCCGATCTCTGAACGAATCGGCAGTCCGCACACCCTGAGGAATCGGAGATCAATGTGCAGTTTCAGTTACACGGGCATATCTCTTGGTTAGGAAAGAACATTCGCTCAAGAAATTATTACATTGCTATCATTTTTATTACGAACTTCTTACGAATTTGTTTAATATTCAGAATTTTTTTAAATGTCAATATCAGAGCGAGAATTAACATTTGTGGATGAAAATAGCTCGAGTATTGACGTATTCGAATGTTCATTTTTAAAAAAAAAACAGAAGATGAATATTTTGAAATATTTTTAAGATACTTCCTCTTTTTTTTTTTAAAGATCAGAATACTCACATTGGGATGTCGATCTTCGATGGCCGACATTTTCGCAGAGGAACGCCACCCCATATATTGTACGCTGTAAAATAAAAATACTGTCAAAATTTTATTTCTACTTAAGGACAAGTTAATTGCAAATTATATAATATTCATTAGACCGTGGATTTAAAAATTCATGTTTTTAGGAATATGACCAGAAAGAACAGAAGCTCGATAGAATATTTTATATCACGCATCACGTTCACATTTTTAAGATTTCTATAAAAATGCGTAAAAATCCGCATTTTACTCGTAACGCAATTCGTATAATAATAATTAATAATGTGATAATTCGTAATAAAAGAAGTGGAGATTATAAAACAGTAATATTTATAATGTTGCACTTTAACAAAATTTCAGTGAAGCTAAAATTTGAAAGTTCCGAACAATTTTCCTGATCTACCAAATTCGCACGCGGAATTTCGAACTTCGCGAAAGATCGAAACTTCCGTCAAACTCTGCGAAGTATGCGAAAACGCAAGAACGCGTGACAACCCCCAAAATTTCTAAGAAATTAGTGGAATTTTCGAACTTCATTCGCTCGGGCTTCGCAAATTCTTTGATTCTGTAAACCACGCTGTGACTCCAAATGTTCAACACTTCAATCTAATTAAAATTAAACTCGAAAGTACTTGTAGCCTACTAAAAATAGATGAAATATAAATTGAATATAATATTCTTGCTTTTGACCTTTATGAAAATATATCATTCGAATGATTTTCGAAGCCACAGAAATTGTTCGCTTTTGGAAACGTGCATCCCGCTTAAGTTCACCGCTAATCTCTATCAGAATGAACACAAAATACAAAATAAAATTACACGATACGCAATGGAAAAGTAAATGAATAAAATCGGCACCGGTCATAATACTCGTCCCATCAAATAGAGAAACAAATAAAAGCTGGCAATAACAAGACCTTCCCCTGGGAATTGAGAGATGAAAAGAGCTAATTGGCTGGCATTGAATTCGTTTAAACAAGGACGGCTGAGTTATTTGCCGATCGTTTCAACGCACGATAATTGCTTGTTTCTTTTGCTCGGCCGGCAAATATCATAGAAATGAAAATCGTGGCGAACGATTCGATGGAAATCGATACATTGCGCTTCGTTGTTGCTGCACGTCATTCGACGCGTTCGACTTCTATTCGTTTCATCTCGGAAGACATTTACTAATTACAAAGTTCGTTCCCCGAGCACGTTCACGGTATACGATGTCCTGTCAGTTCGAAGACCGATTAAATCCAGATCCGTTTGCTTCGTTTCTCGATTGCTTTCATACTTTCATCGAAGAATTAAGCGCCATTTAACGCCCATCACTTGCTAGTAATATAATCGAACTTCACGATGGCGAAAGTAGATAAATTTATGTACATTGAAGAGCATAACGATGAAAAATCGTCGACAATTAAATATATACAATTAACAATGAAATCCAAGAAAGAAAAAATCAAAGAAAATGTCTATACGGTTAGATACAGCTATCGGGGGTCGTATTAATGCAACAGTAAAATTTAATAATTTTACGCAATACAATATTGTATTATATTGCATTATATTTGTTACAATTTTATATTGTATTACAAAATTGTATTATAAAATATAACGACAATTGATTTACGTTTTATATCGCATCTACGAAACTTGAAAATTTCATTATCTACCAATATATGAAAAACAGAATGTTAGAAATAGAACGAAGAATTTTTTTTAGCGAAAGTGTAGACTCCAATATTTGCGAAAAATATTTGTACGTGATACAAGCGAATGAAAGTGGAGGCAGTTTTAAGGGGTCGTTGCAAAGGGGAAACATTTATCTTCAAAGTAGTGGCCGATCTAGGTCACGAAACAATTTTTTAAATGTTTTTTGCAAACGTTATTTTACAGGCAAATTTTCGAAAAACAGACCAAGACAAAAATCCAAAAAATGCTAATATTTCGTCAATTCATTTAATTAATTAATACAATCAATCTAATTAGTTCAACCAATCAAGTTAATTAATTAATCCAACTTAATTAATTGATTTAATCAAATTAATTGGTTCAATCAATTTAATCTACTCAATCAATAAATTTAATTAAATAATTCAATTTAAATAATTAATCCAATCAATTTAATTGATTGGCTGATTAATTTAATCGATTGAATCAATTTAATTGATTCAATGAGAAAAAGACTTGAAAATGCAGAAAATTAACAGTAAGCCATTTGCACTGGAAATGTAAAAAATTAACTGTCCGATTTATTATCGCGCTATAACATATATTGAATTTATATAATTTTGAACAATTTGAATGTTCCCACAACGTTGACGTAACGTATTTGTGCGTATGACGTTGTTCATTTTCAAATTATCGCGCGTTTGCGAGAGATATGAAATATCGCAGAAATGCGAGGGGAACAAACGTGATGAACGAAATAAAATTCGAAATCTATGAAAGCATTTAAAAATTGTGTGTAATACAGAAGAATATATACGAGCAAATATTTCAATACAATGCATATAACAATGCAATTATTATATAATTGTGATTAAGCTAATGTTAATTAAGAGAAAAATTAAATTACTCAGTTTCAAGTTAAATTGTGCAAGTTTAAAGTAATTTCAGGAAACAGCGCGGAACACATGTCTGTCGTCAGGGATGAAAGGATTAACAACGACTACGATGAAAGTTTCTTCCTTTGTTATTTCAGGAAATTCCGTCTCTCTTTAAAATACGCTGACTGACGTGGTCTCACGCAAAAGAAAAAAAAAAAAAAGGAAAAGAGTTAGTTACACGAATCGCCGTGCATTCTTTACCGTGAAGATATTCAACGAAAAGCGGGAAATTCATGCACGATGTGTAAAGGAACGTCCACGATTAACCCAAATTTAATTCAAAACTCTAGATTACCACGTCTCGATTTAGGATTGATTTGAAATTAATTCTGAAAAGTCAATCCAACTGCAAATCAATCCCAAGGAAAAAGATTCGGAAAAAAATTTTGAATCCACAGAATTTCGAAATAAAAGAAAGTAGGAATGGAGAGCACGAGCTGCGTTTAATTTAAACTTCACTCTCGAAATACATTGAAATATTCCACACTACCTGAAAATAAACTCGAAGAATAATCTCGAGTTTATACCCGTAATTGTAAACGTTGCTTAGAAAAAGAAGAAGAAGAAGAAGAAGAAGAAGAAAAAGAAAAGCACAGAAATTGAACGAATGAAAATCAGACAACGACAGAAACGTTCTTTATCTTCTTTATCTTCTCGAACGAATCTTCGAGAGGAAAGAAGTTCTTTTCGAGGAAAAGTTTTTAATTCGCCAGAAAATTCATCGTCTTTAGGAGTTGCAGAGCACTCGAGGTTATTTCGAATTTCGTTCGGATAAAGGGAGATTTATTGCTGCAAGTTAAGAAAGGTTAACTTCCCGGTCTTTGTGGATGGAAAGCGGCAGCTATCGTAAACTCCGAGAAGTTTCCCAGAGGGCGTTGAAGAGGAATTAGGTTATGACGACTCTTGGAAACCGATCTTGGAACGAATCCAATTGTCACGAAACACCGTTTCGTATATCCATCTCTGTATCCATCGGAATCCATTATGAATTTATCGTTATATTGTTATGAGTTTGCTGCTTGAAATATATCTCGAAATTCGTTTCGAAATATTTTCTATGAAAACTGTACGTGACTCGTTGCAAAAATCTCGTTTCAACTGCGAATTGTAAACCTAGGTCTGAACTAGAAATTGAAGAAGCTTCACGTGGCATGATTTTTTTCAATGAAGTTAAGCCTCTTTAACACTAGAACTACCACACCAGTCAAAATGACTGGTTTATACAATTTTATTTTAAAATTTCTACTTCACGTTACAATTTTTTCCCCGCAACGATGCAATGATTTTTACAGTGATAACTAAAGAAATAATATAATGAATTTTATTTTATTTTTATTTATTAAACATCAAAATAATTTTGGTAGAAATAACTTCGTGTAGTTCTTAACTGTCGGTAGTTCTAGTGTTAAAATGTTATACTTTTGTAATATATATATCACATTGTACATAATATATAGTGATCACAATATACAGCACGTAATATACAATATTAATAGTAACGTAATAATGCAAAAATATGAAATAATTACACATTGTTAAATTCAATGTACAATAAGATTAACGTAACGATAAATGTAAAAATTTCAGGATTAGTTGCTTTCTCAAAAAGATATTGCGTAACATTAATGAGCATGAGTAGCGTAAATGAAAAGTAAACCACTACACATAGTATGTATGTACAGATTACCGTGTCACGGATAAGGTAAATCCGAAAAATCAAAGTGGAAAAATGATTCTTTTAAAAAAAGCACTCGGGATACATCGACACCAATCTGTTAGCATCTGTTTTTAATTGTCGGCTTGATTTCGTTCGCGATTCGATTACTTCCGATAAATTGGCTGCAAAATACGACCACGCTCATCGTGTCACGCTTCGTTTGTCGCCAATTTTTAATGAGCAAGGTGGTCGAAACCGTGGGTTGAAATCTTTTCCTTTATTTTTCTTCTTCTGCCTTTTCAGCGCCAGATTGACAGAGATTTTTCGCTAATTTTTAATCATTTAGAATCTGTCTCAAAATTTCAGCGACTTTAAAAGCAGAACTCAAATGATGGCTCGTGATGGGAAAATTTTCCAAGTTGAATCTGGATTTAATTTCAGAGATGAAACCTAATCGTGTCGGTCCACGATTGTTTGGATAATAATTACTATCTGATATGATATCAAATTGAACTATCTAAGATATATTAATTACACAGGGTGTGTCGAATTTCAGCATTCAAACTCTGTGTGTTCCACACAGGTCAAACTAAGATTAAAGCTAACATTTTAAGTGTTATGTTTGTTTATTATAGAAATATTAATTACTAAGGACTTTCACTTATTGATTTAATTTGCCTGCATTTTTGTTTTATATTAATAAAGAATAAGGGTTTTAATAAGGATTTTTACATCTTAAATGAATAATGATTATTTACTTGATTATTCTTCACAGCTTTTCCTTCGTGCCACCGTAATTATTATTTTCAGTAATTTCTAAATTATTAATCTGGAAATAACGCATCACATCAAAGTCCAATTTTCACAATACTAACGCCAGACCTATTAAAGTGCAGTCGAAATGGCCAATTTACAATTTTCGTTGGGAATTTTATAGACGCACGACATAGTGTCTATTTTATAGAGATTTAAATGAGCAAATGAAATAAATCTACCAAAGTAATCTCGATGATTGGAAATACTTGTTATACCGTTTTATCGAACCTATCGGGCGTCAGAGCCAAGTGACAAAATGTTCGAATTTCTTAAATTCTTTTGTCACATTTTCTCGAACTCTGTCGCTTGTTAGAATTTTCCATAAAATGGCGGAAGAATAATCGTCAACAGCAAGTTTCAAGGGAGGAGATTTCGATTTTCAAGGCCATGGTAGATCTAATTATGAAAAAAAAAAATCTTCAGTCATTTTCGACAACGAGAGTGTGTCCGTGATCTTCGTTCAAAGATTTGAAAGCATCTTTGCAAAAAAAAAAAAAAGAAAAAGAAAAAAAAGATAGATAGAGAGAGATTTCGCGCTTTAAAAAATGAGAAAATTCAAATTTTCCAGATTTTTCTCGATACGACTCGACACTCGATATAGCTGGCTAATTCGGTCGTTTATAGTCAATTGACTTCCGGAATTCGAGCAAATTCACCCTCCGGCAAGACTCATTAGCTGACCGTGTTAAAAAAGAAAAGTTGCCAACGTCCTTCGGGCGGCGTCCTTGACGCGATGTCCTGAAGGATAACCTGTTGCCCCGTTTTTATCGTTACGCGCCGCGCGAAAATTTCATTAACGCGCTGATGCATCCGCCAGACGATAATTAAACGATAATTAATTCACCCTCCGAAAGGTCCGATCGAGCCATCCACCGGCCATCGTGTTTCCCGTTAACAAGAATTCGACTCGAGTTTCTCGTTAACCAACCACGATGGACGGATAGATCGGATGACGGCATCGAACGATGAGTTTCTTTTTAATTAAGTCGCGCGTTAATTCTTCGAAGGTTAATTCTAACCTTCGATCGGGATCAATAATTGGGCTTCAGGTTCTATTATTAAAGGGATTATATTTATTTTTCACAGTCCGAGTTTGGAGAGAAGAGAAGTTTTTAATAATTTGAGGAAATTTAAAGATCTCGAACACTTTTAGAATATGTCGATAATGGCTGGAAATGCAAGACCCAAAATGGTCCCAATAAAACTTGAAGTTGTTAACAACGAGCCGCAAAATTTACGAAAGAACAAATTAAAATTCTATCTTCTCCAAGAAACCCTGAATCGCTCGGAACCACTCAGAAAGTAAATATTTGCCAATTTCTCGATCTAAGAAACAAACGATGAAATCGATGGCGGTCCGCCGAGAAGAGAATCGAACGAGAGAAACGGGACAAAACACAGAGAAGAGAAGGAATAGCGACGGGTCAACTGCAATTAAGAAAATCTAAAACAATTGGACATTTCTACAATAGCTCGAGATTGAAATACGAGGTTTGACTTCTCCAGAATGTAAATGCAACACTAATTGATCATTCAAAAATAATAAATGGCCCCTAACATGGAGTATTATTGTACGAAAACTTCGGAGTATTAACAACGAGCTGCAAAATTTACAAAAGGATAAATTAAAATTCTAATCCTTCTTCGATAGAAACTTTGAAACTCGCTGCGAAAGGAGAAATATGTCAATTTCTCGATCGAAAGAGGGAACGATGGAATCGATGGCGGTCCGCCGAGAAGAGAAACGAACGAGAGAAACGGGACAAAACACAGAGAAGAGAAGGAATAGCGACGGGTCAACTGCAATTAAGAAAATCTAAAACAATTGGACATTTCTACAATAGCTCGAGATTGAAATACGAGGTTTGACTTCTCCAGAATGTAAATGCAACACTAATTGATCATTCAAAAATAATAAATGGCCCCTAACATGGAGTATTATTGTACGAAAACTTCGGAGTATTAACAACGAGCTGCAAAATTTACAAAAGGATAAATTAAAATTCTAATCCTTCTTCGATAGAAACATTGAAACTCGCTGCGAAAGGAGAAATATGTCAATTTCTCGATCGAAAGAGGGAACGATGAAATCGATGGCGGTCCGCCGAGAAGAGAAACGAACGAGAGAAACGACGGGTCAGTTGCAATTACTGGAGCTAGACAGCTCGACTGGTAGGCACAAGTCAATTGTTAAATCGCCAAGGGGCCACGAATCGCTTCGTGCCGGATCTGTGCTCGCTTTGTGCTCGCATTATCTCGGTCATATCCTCTTTTCCGTTCGCAACTACATAGTATCGACTGACGAGTATCTCCGGGCCGTTGCTGCTAGCAGCTGGAATCGAGTAACACACACCGACACATATGTACATGACACACGCGCAGAAATATTGATCGTTATGACGATGGAAAAGTAATTGTCGAGAGATTCTGATCCCGTTCTACTTCGCGTGGCCTGCCTCTCGTCGCTGCACGGAGTTTGTTCGCTTCATTTCCGTACGAGCAAATAATAAATCTCGTTTTATTCCTATTGGTACAGCTGACTCGTGTAACGTTCGTTTGTCTTGTCGTCTACGGAAGCGGTAAAATTGTAGAAAGATTTCTGATCGTCGTGATCAATGAGAACACAGTCGATATAATGAGTTTACGCACGCAGATGCTTGCAATGGAGAACACTTATCGGGACATTGAAAAGATCGTCTATTTTATTTTAAATTCTTATTATTCATCTGTTCGTCTATCTTCGAGCTTCTAGGTTTCGAAATTCTCGAAATGTTCAATTTCCGAATTTTCTGAACTTTTACCGTTTAGAGTTACTAGTTAGAGTCCTAAACTGTTGAGGACTTCCGAACTTCTAAATTGCTTGGCCTTCCAAGTTCCTAGATTCTCAAATTCATGGAATTTGATTCATGGATTCATTTTGAGATCGTGCATTTGCAAATTCCTCTGTTCCTAAACTGCTAAGTTCTGAGATTTTTAAATTTCTAAATTCCTGAAGTCTCAAGGCACTGAGTTGACAAATCCCTAGAATTCCTAAATTCCTGAATTTCTGGACCACTAAATGTTAAATCTCTAAATTCCTAAATTCTTAAATTAAATTCTTCAAGTTTCTGAGTTGATGAATTCCTAAATTCCTAAATTCCTAAATTTCTGAAGTGCTAAATCCTAAGTATTTAAATTTCTAAACTCCTAAGTTGCTAAATTCCCCAACTGTTAAATCTCTAAATTCCTAAATTCTCAACTTTCTGAAATTCTAAATTCCTAAACTTGTAAACCGCGGAGTCGCTACATTTCTAAATTCCTACATTTCTAATTTCCCAAGCTCTTAAGTTGCTAAATTCGTAAATTCGTAAATTCGTAAATCTTTGAGTCCTTAAATTCCTAAATTCCTAAATTTCGAAATTTCCAACTTCCTAAGTTTTCCTAAATTTCTGAATCTCTAAATGTCTGAAATCTCGAATGCCTAAATTTCTACATTTTCCTATAAATTCCCAAATATATTTAGATTCGATTTTTTTCAACAAATCTCGATATATTTTCTCTAAATCTGTATTTTTTTTTCATCTTCCATATTCTTTTAATTCTGTCATTTTTTTAATTTTTTTCCAATCGAACGCGAGCATTTGCGTGAAATTAGTAAAATTAAATCTGTACAACCGAAAATTATTAACCTCGTATGCCTTTCTAAACATTGAGAAAGCTAACTGTACCAAAAAAAAGGTAATTTTACCAAAATTCAAGGTTCAACCATAATGAAGTGCAAGTTTAGAATATGTAATTGGTTCGACTGTTAAACTTTGGGAAACACGAGCGTCGAATCGTCACCGATAGTGGTGTTTACGTGTGAGATCGAGTTTATTACGGGCGTTTATATTGAGTTCTATGACTGTGATCGACAGTCAGATCCATTAATCAGCGTAAATTCGATTAAGAGTCACGAAACGACCCTTCTACTCCAACTCCCTGCGAGCCTCTTGCTATTCCAACTCTGAGCGTGTTATGCGTTCAGAGTTCGAAATCAACGACCAGAACTATTGTAATCGAAATCCACGAATTATTAAAATACGCTGGATAAAATTGACCGTGATATTAGTTTTCGTTTATCAATGTATCTAAAACTTCATGAAATTCATTGAATGTTTTCTTCTTCTATTTTTATTGGAACATTTTAATAGCCGACGAGGTTCCACAATGACCAGAAATGCCATAATTGAGATCTACGAATTTTCAGAGATGTAAGTTGTTTAGAGAGGCAAAAATTATTTTTATTACAGCAAGTTTCAATTTATCGAGATATCTATAATAAAGTTGAATACTTTTCTTCTTTTTATTTTTCACCGAAATTTCTTTGAAATGTGAACTTTTGTAAGTTATATTGAGGTTTAGAAACCATCGAGTAATTAAATGATTGTTTATAATTTCGAAAGGAAAAGTACTATACGTGTAACATTATTAAATCTTTCTTTTTTTATCATCGTACAAATTGTTAGACTATTTAAATAATGTAAAAATGTATAGTTGAAATTAATCAAAAAATTAATGCCAGTAAAAATATCTATTAAGAAGAACGTAAATCTATTAAAATTATATTTCTCTCGTCAATTTTCCATTTATATTTTGAATCGAGTTTAATCCGATCAATGACTGAAAAATGTGATTACTATCTGAAATTTACCTAAAAAAATTTAATTCAAAGTGACAATTGCCAATATTTAACAACAAATATCGTTAATATTTTACCACGTAGATGGATAATAACACAGAATTTTGGATACGGTTGAACATAGTTGACAGACATATAGAATTGTGCATCAATTCAAATAGTTACCGGTATACACAGAATCAGAAATTTCTAGTTCCATTCCGCGAAATTATGAGAAAATAATCAACTGCGGCCGGATAGATCTGCATTGGTTTATCAATATACCGCACTCAAGCGTAATGTCGTTATTGATTATTGGTAATCCAATCAGCGGCATTGCTTGCCGGCATGTCGATTAAATATTAATCAACCCGAAGTGAAAAAGAGACACTTAATACGTCGGACAATTCTAACGAATCGTTCTGTCGTCTCGAAGACTTCTTTCTCTCCTGACACTTCCCAATCGACGAGATCGTAAATACAGAAAAATGTTGAACGAATTTCCTAATTTGGCTAAATTCTTTAGTTAATCAAATATGAAAATTAAATTTTAGCCATTCTCTAATAAACATTTTTCTGTACCCTTATACTGCAATATAAATCGCAATCTAACTCAAACAGTGAAATATTGCGTACTGAAAAATCGCAGCGAAACGAAATTGGAGACGATCAGGTTCGAATAATTCTGTTTGGAGAGAAGACTGGACAGAATTTTCGAGCGCAAAAAAACAGGAATCGAAACAAAGGATGCAGGACAACGTTGGAATCGTACCGTTCAATTTTCGTACAGCAGTCACGCTTCGTACACGTTTCTGGCAACGTTTCGCAAACAGACGAGCTTGCTTCGTCGGAGTTCGCTTGAATATTTGGGTAACGAGCAAAGGTATGTCAACAAAGTTTGACGAGGCAAACAGCGACGTTCGCAGCCTGACGACGAGAAAACGTGGCCACGTTCGCGAAATCAATAACACCGGAACAATTAAAAACTAAGCTAAGAGGTTAATGATAGCGCATCCTTTTTGGCGATGCAACTCAGAATTGATTGAAAAAAAAAAAAAACAAGAAAAGAAAGAAAAACAAACGCCCTTTTTTTCTCAAAGGCTGCTACACAAATTGGTCAAAGGAGGACGAGGAGCACTCACCTTTCATAGTCATGTTATCCCCGAGCTTCATTTCGGTGCTCACTGTTCCGGATGGTCCCACAGTCGGTCCAGCTGATTGGTCGTCGATCGAACTCTTTCTATATCGCTCGATGGCAACGCGAACGACCTCTTTCGACTACGCGAAACAGCAACAAACGCAATACTCTTCCCCTCTCTTTCTCTCTTGCAAATGGTAGAATCACAGGTATCTATTCAATCGCTATGAATCTCTCTCTAGGCGGTGCCATTTTTCCACCGGCGAGCTTTCTTCGCCGTCGTTAAGCGACCAGCTAACGTGTCGGCGATCACACGTCTTACCCACGGCATGATTCACGTGGCTCGTTCCGCGGTTCCACAGTCGAATTATCAAACGGCCCAACATTCCAACAGCTCGCCGACGCACGTACCGATCGATAGTTCGCCAGTGCCTTCGATCACTAGCCTCGTTGATCGCGAGCCTTTTGCTTCCCGCAAGGACATGGTAAAGTCTTCGAAATGGTGAGCCTTCAGCATTGATTTAGTCTTGCTGGATTCGCTGGTGGATTCTTGGTTTCTTCTCTCGAGTAGGATCGAAGGTTTATTTCAGAGAAATGTGGTGGAATTTTTCATCTTGGATCTGTAATAGAAAGAAAGGATTCTATGTTGCTTTTTTTTTCATTCGAAAGAGAGTTCTATTCTATTTGATCTCTTTGAAGTATTTAATTTTAAATTTGTAAGTAATTTTTTTACTTTAACTAATTGATTCAATTAAAACAACGGTTAATAATTCCATTATGTTGTCCCTTTATACATTTCTCATTAATAAATATCTGGGGAAACTGGGCCACAGGAATCCAATGATCCCTTGGCTCGACCAAAGAGCACGGAATCATAATCCAAAAGCTTTGTTCTAAAGGAATTCTCGGAATTTAGTTCGTTCGCCATATATATCGAAGGGATAAGGCGAATCTGTTCAGCTTTGCGTCAGAATGACGCAATTTGTTGAACTCTGAGTATCAGGCAATATATCTACGTTGGAAATATTACGATTTCTTGAATTTTTGTCATCTAAACCTAATATTCAAAGTTCAATAAAATGTTGAATGAAAAAAAAATCAAACATCAAGGTCTGAGAGGCTGTTGTAAAGAGGAGACTTCAATCTTCAACAGATTCTACGGATGTCACGAAAAAAATTTTCACTGTTCTTGCAAACTATGACAACTCGTAGCACTTTCAAGAAGAAAAGTGTCTGAATTTTGTCGCTTGTTGCACAGACTGTTGCAAAAACATCTTGGAATGAAACAAACTATGCATTTTGAAAGTAGATGCTCTCAAACTTTCGATCGCCCTTGATTTTCCTCAAGAGTGCTTTTAACATCGTATGAAAATCGTTCAATCACGAATGATTGAACAACGACATTTAATATTAGAATTGCCAGCTTAACTTCAAAATGACAAACAATCAAATTCGTCATAATAGCAATTCAACTACGACATACCACAGACGAGGTATAGGAAAGGCAAGACACTTTATGGGGCGTGATGAAATAAATTTTCATATACCAACATGGTGACAAGTCACTCGTTTTTAGCACACTTTATACTTGAAGAACGATGACTTGAAAAATTGCAAGTAAAACGATCGACGTTGATCGAGCAGTGATTGCACCAGAGAGATGTTTGAAATTTGCCACGGTGTATGTAGCAAACTATTCGTGGGAACGGATTTCGTTAATGTATCGTACGTTTTCACGAAAACTACGTTGCGAAAAAACTAGGCGTGCCAATACTTTATTTCTTCTGTTCACTATCATAAATAAAAGCTGAGCGCCTATATTTCAGGAGAAACACCTGCGACAATTCCGCGCGCATCCTCATCGAGAATAACGTTATCCTTCAGGATTAAGTTTCGACGCGCTGCAACAGCGTCGCCTTCTATTCACATTCGCCATCGTCCATTATATAGCCCCGACATCTCGACGCGTTTTTCGCATTCCGCTCACGTTCCAAGTTTTTTGCAAATTTCGACGAGACTTGGTTGAGTAGCAAGGAAAGTTTCCCGAGTACGGGCAATGTGTCTCGATCACGCGGTTTCTGCGTGAAAATACACGAAACCCAGATATTTGCTGATGATTCGAGGATCGTTGATAACGTATATCGTACTCGAATGTCGGTGATTTAGGAATTTATGGCAATGTAGAAAACCGTCTAGTGTTAATTGCAAAGACAAGTATCAACGGTTGTCGATGAGATGATTTTGAAATTAAACAACTACAGACTTGCTAGAAAATAAACCATGCCCTTGGTAGAGTAATTTAGCTAATCCAATTAAAAAGAAGAGCTCGAAACACTCGACCTTGAAGTGACGAGCGCATATCCGGTGAAGACTTAACGAGCCATGGCCGACTTTGCACGGATCAAAACTACCAGCCTCGAGGATCCTCCAACGTCGTCGTGCTCGATGACTTTTTTTTTTTTCTTCGTCCTTAGACTGTGACGGAAAGTACAGTCACCTTTGGCGAAACGAGATCGTATCGCGGTAAATCGATGGACAGATACACACGCGATGCTTACGTCACGATCGGCCTTTGCGCGTTTTTTTTTCCTTTTTCTTTTGACATTTGCCATCGGCAAATGAGTGCACCGCATGACGTAATTCATTGATAATTGAACGGAATTCGATCGACTGCCCTCCCCTGTAGAGCGTCATGCCAATGATTACGTTCGGCCATTCGTCGTCTTATTTTTATTATTTCATCTCCGACGATCGAACGGGGACTGCTTCTCCGAATTAAAAGTTGCTCCAAGTACAGTTGACGAAAGTCGAACGTTTCTATTTTCGAACGATTGCGTTCGCGGAATAGGTTAAGGGTTGAGTCTGAAGGATGTTCGCAGAGCTAAGTGGTTATGCCTGGTACGATCTTCAAGTAACAGATAAACTTAATTATTAGGAATGAGCGGGCGTAACCCGTAAAGGTAAGATCGACGAAATTCAGTTTAGTAGGAAACAAATAGAACCAGGTGAGAATGAACTCGAACTATTTTTGCGCGAGAAATTTCGCATCTGTGTTATTTAAGTTTTAGAATTTTCAAGGCAGGAGGAGAAATTTCGTATTTTAAGGAATTGTCAACATTATACCGCGTGTATATTTGCACGTCTGTAAATTGAACGTAGAAGATAGAATTTTGACCTATATTTTTATCAAATTGCAAATCTGTCGAGAAAAATGAAGAAATGCAATTTTATCGTGAATTAATTTCGAAAAGAAGACACTCTTTCTCTTCGTTATTATTCCTTCACAATTATCTCACTTGTTTTAAGATGATAGGTAACTAATTTTTCAGTTTAATTTTTATCAAAACGTACATCTGTTAAACGAAAGATATATTTTTTTTTAGTAAAAGGTTTTTGTTTTGTAGCACTCTGAAACGACGATAAAAACTGACCTTTTCATTTCATTTTTGTAAACTATCGTTATCTCCTATCAAATCGCAGAAAAAAAAAATGCAACCTTCGCCCACGTATAAAAACTAACGCTGGCAATGTTAAATATTGATCCTCTCAGATCTGAAAGAAAAATTAGTATCAACGATCCGTCCAATAAATTCCAACCGAAACAATCACTTCTCCTTTTTCCATTCCGGGGAATATGTCGTTGTCTCAAAACCAACGGAAAACACATAAAAACGTCGTGTCATCGATCACTACGGTTTTATTACAAATCGATACAAAGGACAGAAAAGAACACAGTGAAGAAGAAAAAAGGAAGATCTTTGAGACGAATGAGTTATTTTCTTTCGAGGCAATTTCTTTGTAAGATCTGCCGGTGAGATTTTGCTATCCTGACGATAAACAACTATTCAGTTATGTATACAAACGAATGTCGAAAGAAAAAGAAGACAAATCGCGACGTAGTATTACCGCCAATTTCATATCTAAGTTGGTGAAATACTATGTAAGCGAGGAAATTGTAGAAACTCTGAGAAAAATTCTTTCTTCTCGTATCTAGAACACCAGATATATTTCCATTTCATTTTCGAATGAACAATTCCTTGGTTTTTCAAGTCAAAAAGTGAAAATATGATGGTTGTCAGAAGAAGCGTTTTGCATTATTTTGATACCACGTGAATTCGTCGTGATAGAAGAATACACGAAATAAATATCTATGAAAGACGATACGAATGTTCATATGTTCTTGTTTTGTATAATTCCGTTCTCTCTTATTCCCTCCGCTCGCAATTACAAGATTGTACTTAAAACAACTCGTAAAAATATCTGTGCCACTGTGGATTCGTACTTTCTAACCATGCATGTAAGAACTTCGAACATTTAATCAATTAGCTTCACTTAGATTTAAAAGGAAATTAGCTTTATCTAATTCAAGGTTGTATTACCATTTATAAGAATTTTCAATTTTTTGTTATAAAATAATAATGTTGATCGTTCAATGTAAGTAAGCGATAGAATTCGTTATCTTCAAAGAAAATCTCGTTCGTAGATTCGATAATTAACGTTCGTAATAAACTCGTCCCCCTGGCGGGTCCGAGTTTAACTAACCAAATTCGAAAGGTCAGAAAGACGCGCGCTTTTCGTCAGCCGCCATATTGCCTACTTTTTCAAATCAAATCGCAATACATGATTCTCACGTTCTCGCGTGAATGTAACAGCATCGCCTCATCAACACACGATACTAGAGGCACGTGATACGATGTTCCGGCAGAATAATAACAAACACGATATCACGTAGCGAAATATAAAGTGAAACGTGCTCGCTTACCAATTGCGATACGCTTCGGAGTCGCGCACACTGTTTTCCTTCTTTCCACTGGTCCAACGAAGCCAGTTCCTCCTTCTCTCGTCGAAGAGTCTCCTTCGTCGGTCAAAAAGGAAGCGTATCATTTTCAAAAAGCACGGTCGATCAATCGAAGTCTCTGTTGCAACGAAACGTCACACGAACGAAACACACACGCAGACGCGGTCGCGGAGAAACTTCCAGTTAAAACGTAATATCACAGAAACGTCAATGTATCGGTTTACACAGAGCGTAATTATGATCGAGTTGAGTTACGTTTTGTTTCACGATTATTAGTCGCACACGTTTCTTGTCGTGCGTTTGTGTCAACGATCACTGTAACAAACGTTACTCCGTCAATGGACGAGCCTCGACTACCGCTCCGAAGCGAGAATCGCTTTGCTCTATCCCCACTTCCGCGCGTTTCCCCCACCCTAAGGACACGCTGCTTAATACGTACACATATAAGAGAAACTTGAGTTTTTTCTACCCCTTTTTTTTTTTACTTTGAAAAGGGATAAAGTTTGAATGCTGATGAGCAACGTGGAATTTTATTTCCTTCTTATCTGTTCGATGTCTCGATTTGTGATTTCTTTGATAATTAATTGAAACCACACCGCATGATTGGTACGAAAGTGTTCGAATTTTTGTAAGACACGTTTCACGAATATTTTACGCGTGTTAAACGCGTAATTAAATTTTAAATTGCATTAGCACCGTCATATGATTTGTTGCAGTGATTACAAAAAAACTATTGTCAAATTATTTTGTATTTATTATAGCTATGAAGATGAAGCATGGAGTTTAACAATAAGATACTTTATTGGAAAATAAGATAACATATACATATAAACAAACTCTTTCTGATAACTTATAAGTTGATGTGACGTTCCCTACATACTAATGAAACTTTCGAGTTTAAAAAAAAACAAAAAAAAAAAAACAAGCAGTTTACTTAAGAAACTATTAATTAGACGACGAATAAAGATATTAAGCTAAGTTGTAAAATGAACCATACGATCCACGTTTAACTGATTATGCAGATTCTCAGTATCCGTCTTAATGAACTTTTAGTTTATCTTCGGTTTCTTCTTCACGAAGATCCAGTTCGTTCCAATAAGTTTGTGAACTAACCATTTGGAATATCCAGGACAGATAGCAAGTTCAATAGAAAGTTTTCACTTTTTAACTGAACTTAGTAACTGAGCGACTGATAACGAATAATTAGTCTTTCATATAATATGAAAATTATTTCTGGTATAAAAATTATAGAAAATAATTCATAGGAAAATTATTATGAGAAATTATCTCATCGACAGGCAAATATACTCAAATTACAGAATATATACATATATATAATTTTACAAAACGACAATGTATTCAAGAAATACAATCACACGCAAGAAGATTGAAGACAGCCAAAAAAGGAAGAAAGAAAAATTTCATTTTCAGAAAATAGAATTATGGCATGACAGAAGCCAAGGACCAAGGAAAGAAGAATAACAGGCTGACTCACGTTCGTCGACTAATAAATTCAGACGCAATGGTAAAGAGGTTGTCGAACAAGTGAAGCACGTATAATTTAGTAATAGCAGTGTTATCCAGGAGGTATGAGGGTACCGCCATTCGATAAGAGGAGTCCTATCTGCGGGAAGCGCTATATATTTTAGGCTCGTGGTTGCGGAAACGCTGCACACAGTTGCATTTCAATTATTGCGCCTCGCGGATACTTTGCCAAAACTCTCTCAAACGTGAACTCTCCTCTTCCTCGACAGAGGTTGGAAAATTGTCTAGCGAAATCGACTTTCCAAACGATGTCGACCGAATCTTGCTCGTGATTGTGAACAGTGAGACACGATTGATCTTTCTTCAGAAGAAATTATGCACTTCGGTGAAATTATCTCCGCAATGCGCTAATTATCACTTCTCTATTCCGAAGGGTTTAATATTTATTTCACTACAAGTCCTTGTATAAATAAAAATTTTCCTCGGAAGAAATGGCTTCCCTCCATTCGAATTCGTAACTGAAATCAATAAATTTCAGATATATATCTCATATTTGCAGTTATTGAAAATCTTTTAATAGATTCGCGAGCATATCAACACTCGATCGCTTCCTCGAGATAAAATCGTCTGCAAAAGTTCGAAGTTACTTCCGGTTCACGGTGTGGTCTCAGTTCGTTACAAATCGAGACGTCGAACAAATGAAAAGTAATTCCACGTTGCTCGCCACGACGTTCGAATGTTACCCCGTTTTGAACATCCCGGGGGATGGACGAACTTTTGACGAAGCTTCACTTATACATATGTATTAAGCTGTGTGCTTTTACGGTGAGGGGGAGGGGGGGTGGCGCGCTGGTGCACTAAGTGGGGATAGAGCAAAGCGATTCTCGCTTCGGAGCGGCAGTCGAGGCTCGTCGATCGACGGAGTAACATTTTCGTTTGCGGTCGGTGATCGTCGATGCAAACGCGCGACAAACAACGTGCCAACCGACCGATAAATCGCGAAAACCAAACGAAATCGCAACTCAACGCGAATCGTAATCGGTGAAAAGCCGATCTTATCTTCGTCGATATTACTTTGATATTTCAGCTGGAAGTTTGTTCGTTTGTCGGTGTGTGTTTCGTTCGTTCGATGTTTCAACGTTGGAGCACAGACTTCGATTGATCGACCGTGCTTTTCAAACACGATTCGCTTCCTCTCTGGCCGAAGAACGAGACTTTTTTTTCGACGAGGGAAGAAGGGACTGGCCTCGTTCGCGGTCCAGTGGGAAACAGCACGAATCCGAAGCGTATCGCAACTGGTAAGCGCGAGCACGTTTCACTTTATAGTTCGAGCTGCCGTGATGCCGTGTTTGTTATTATGCCGCCGGAACATCTAGCGTCGTGTTTGTTTTAATAAGAACAGATGCTGTTATATCGAGAACGCGCGGGAGAACGTGAGAATTACGCGCGATCATTTGATTTGAAAAAAGTCGAACGATGACGATCGACGTAAATTGGCGCTGGCTTCTTCTTTTTTTTTCCCGAACTGTTTTTCAGATTTCGCTGATTAAACTCGGGTTAAACCCGCCAATATCGGGGAAATTTGATCGAAGCTTGTACTATGGGAAATGCGATTGCAATAGAATTTCGCATTGCGTTGCGATTTCTCAATAGGAAATAGGATAGTTGGATGTTGCAACATAAAAAGTTTTCACGTTTTGCATGTTCATGCTTGTCAAGTATTTTTTAATATCCTGTGTCACAGAAGGATCCTGCGTTTTGTAATGTTCGATCGTGGTACCAGAGAAGATTTCCAGCGAAAAGAGGTTTCCAGTATCGTGGCAAAAAAGGAAAAGAGAACGTGTCGCAAAATTTCAGCGAAAAGCTTTCCGCCTGTGTTTTTTTTCTTTTTTTACGCAAGTAACACGTAAAAGTTACGGTTTAATAATTTAAAACACGGAGAATAAACAATAGCGAAAATTTGAATTTTTTCTTTTAAATAAAACGTAAGAGAATTTGCAGACTTTTGATAACATTCGTCACATTCGTTTTATTTAATTTCGCTTTAAATTTTGTTTAAATCAAAAATCTAAAAATCATAAGTACCCATATGTGTCATAAATTTAAATGGCAAGGAAATTATAATTTAAAATAATGTAAGTAATACATAAATTATAAATGAAATATATAATTATAAATCAATATATAATTATAAGTAAATTATTTTAAAGCCTAAGTATCAAACGTCGACATAAAATCGCAAAAGTTTCCCACATTGCGACAAAGCCTAAAAAACTTAATAAATATCTGATAAAATTCACCCGAAGATAAACAATTCATTTTCGTCATCAAGGAAAGAATTAGTTCAATTGAAACTTAGAAGAGTTTAGTTTAATTAAAACTTTCGCCCCAATAAACTGACCCGATAAAACACGAGGGAAAACCTAATCGACAGTAACCCAATGAACGTGCAGCTCTGCTGCAAAAATTAAACACTTCGGCTTCTCGTCGATTCTCTGTCGTTCGATCTCGTAAACATGAGGAATTTCTTTTTAAAGGGGAATGATACGAGCTTCCAGAAGAAACAATGCTTCCCGCTTCGAATATCCGCGGCGCGTTAATCCGTCGACTGATTAAAAATGCACAGAACGAGCATTCAGCTTTTTGCATAAAGAATTTCGACGGTGAGTCGAGGCGTGGGCGTATATGTAATTTCCTTCGCGATCGATCAACGATATGTTTAATGTCATCGTGCATCCATTTCGAAAATGGATGTTTTTACTCCTTCGTGTTTAAATGTCTAGATTCATTCTGGAAATCGGAAAATCGAGACGTTAAACGACTCAAGTTGTTGCGGCGAAGATTTTTAATATAAAATAAGAAACTGTAAAATTTTAAGTATTTTTGGCGTAGTGAAATTCTGTTCTTTCATTCTAATTTTTAAAAAAGGAAAGATAGAGAATGAAAGAAATATTCTTAGAAGTCTCTGAATTTTCTATTCTTTATTCTAAAAATGTCAAACAATTATTCCAGTTATTGCGGGTAAAGCGTTTTGAACTGTTTAGTTCAAGCTATTTTAGTTATTACAGATAAGAAACTCTGATTATTTTAGATAGTCTAAATTATTCCACAATTTCAATTTACCTTGAAATTTTAACCTACTAGTTTCAAATTTTTCGACTACATTTTTGTTCACGTTCTAAACGAAACGTGTAGAATCGCGATTTAGAATTTTGGACTTGACAAAATTATTTTCAACCGTTTGCTCTAAACTCGCTTCTTTTTTATTACGCCGAAAGAGTAGTTTCGAATTTTTCAAAAATTCTCGGTTTAAATGAAAACAAAAAAAAAAAAAAAAATACGAATTCATAAATCGATGTCGGGAATTTCAGCTGTAACTACGGTGCAGATCTAAAGATCCCAGATTTCGAATTTGTTCTACAATCTTTTATTCCGCGTGGGTATCGCGAATATCGCGAAATATATTTAAGTATTAAGTAAATTAAAATAAATTTAAAAGAATAACTCCGCATTTCTTAGCAAGACTTCAAATGTATATAATAAAAAATAATCTACCCTTCAACAATCTAAAAAAAAAAAAGGAAAAAAGATCAATTATATCGGTAAATAAAAATGATAATTCCTCCTTTCGCTTTTCTATTATTCAAACGCCACAATTTTCATCCCTTTTATCCCTCTTCGCCGTTGTGCTGCGAGATTGTGATATTGGGAAGGTAAAGAAGCTTATTGTAGGTGGAGTGTAATTTACTAGGAAATGAACGAACAGGCATGTAACTTGAGACGAACGGAGGATTCTCTTTTTTATCGTTGAAAACGTTTTCAAAATTTTAATTCAATTACAATAACGTGTAGATTCTTTAGACATCTTTGTCGATTGAATATTTTTTTCTCTGTCTTAAAAATTCCTCGAGTTCTTTTACACCGTGTGTCAATTTATCGCAGATTTTTCTAAGAAAAATGGTGTATCCCAGCTTCCTTCGTCAAATTAATCGCTCCGCTAAATTAATTCTCGAGTCGAACCGAGGTATTTAAAATTCCTCGAATTTCTCGAAACCTCAATATTAGTTTAACCACTTCGTAATTATCTCGCAATTATGAGAGAAAATTGCATCTCTGCTCCCTCTGTTCGCGGCCAGGCGATATTTAAAATTCCCCCCCCCCCTCCCCGTCGTCAAATATCAACCAACCAAGATTGCACCTCAAAATAAACAACAACGTTATTTACGTTAACCTTTAAAACGACTGAAAAAAAAATTAGCAAAACGAGGGAGAGAAAATAAAGAGAGTTCGTTCCATGCTGGATATCTGGACGATGGAAATCTGGAAAGTTCGCTTTCACGAAGGTTATCGCGTTTGAGAAGCGGAAGTGTCTCGCGTGAACCACAAGTCTATCGTTTGATTATTACTAACGCATATAGCGTGAATGTGAACAAGTTGCTCGACATAGAATATTCTTTCCTTTTCTTTTCTTTTTTTTTTTTCCTTTTTAATATATCAACACACGGTAGATTAAGCTTGACCCTCGAAATTATTTTTATCTGCGTTTAGCGTGACCGAAGGGTATAAGTCGTGGTCGAAAGGAGCGGCGATTTCCTATCCGCGATCCTCGACCGCGAATTATCGTTCTTCGACAGACATTTTTTTCAGACACGCTACGTCCAGACTTCCCAGATAACGAGTACATGGATCCGCGTTGTAGTGAAACTTTCAAAGTTACACGAACATTTACCGATTCAATTCAAAGTGCAGTTTGCCGAGCGAACAAATTTCTTTTGCCGTTTTTTTTTTTTTTTTTTTTTTATCAATTCTGAACTAGTACTTTTGCACTGATAAAAGACTCAACCAGAAGGTAAACGATACCTTTGACCTTCCACTTTTGAAATTAAGTCTAATTATCTAACTGACTTTTAAACAATTCTTTTGATAAAATAGACACAAAGGATAGAAAAAATGTTTTTTTAACAATCCGTCTTCAATTCTGTCTTTTGTGTCGATTTCTAACAACTCGATCGACGATATTTTTATGTGTTTTCATTTCCGTTGAGGTTTTCAGGCAACGACGTATTTCCCGACATGGAACAAGGGAAACAGATTGTTCCAGTTGGAATTTATTGGACGGATCGTTGATACTAATTTTTCTTTCAGATCTGAGAGGATCAATATTTAACATTGCCAGCGTTAGTTTTTATACGTGGGCGAAGGTTGCATTTTTTTTCTGCGATTTGATAGGAGATAACGATAGTTTACAAAAATGAAATGAAAAGGTCAGTTTTTATCGTCGTTTCAGAGTGCTACAAAACAAAAATCTTTTACTAAAAAAAAATATATCTTTCGTTTAACAGATGTACGTTTTGATAAAAATTAAACTGAAAAATTAGTTATCTATCATCTTAAACAAGTGAGATAATTGTGAAGGAATAATAACGAAGAGAAAGAGTGTCTTCTTTTCGAAATTAATTCACGATAAAATTGCATTTCTTCATTTTTCTCGACAGATTTGCAATTTGATAAAAATATAGGTCAAAATTCTATTTTCTACGTTCAATTTACAGACGTGCAAATATACACGCGGTATAATGTTGACAATTCCTTAAAATACGAAATTTCTCCTCCTGCCTTGAAAATTCCAAAACTTAAATAACACAAATGCGAAATTTCTCGCGCAAAAATAGTTCGAGTTCATTCTCACCTGGTTCTATTTGTTCCCTACTAAACTGAATTTCGTCGATCTTACCTTTACGGGTTACGCCCGCTCATTCCTAATAATTAAGTTTATCTGTTACTTGAAGATCGTACCAGGCATAACCACTTAGCTCTGCGAACATCCTTCAGACTCAACCCTTAACCTATTCCGCGAACGCAATCGTTCGAAAATAGAAACGTTCGACTTTCGTCAACTGTACTTGGAGCAACTTTTAATTCGGAGAAGCAGTCCCCGTTCGATCGTCGGAGATGAAATAATAAAAATAAAACGACGAATGGCCGAACGTAATCATTGGCATGACGCTCTACAGGGGAGGGCAGTCGATCGAATTCCGTTCAATTATCAATGAATTACGTCATTCGGTGCACTCATTTGCCGATGGAAAATGTCAAAACAAAAAGTAAAAAAAAAAAAAAAAACGCGCAAAGGCCGATCGTTTGACGTAAGCATCGCGTGTGTGTATCTGTCCATCGATTTACCGCGATACGATCTCGTTTCGCCAAGGGTGACTGTACTTTCCGCCACAGTCTAAGGACGAAGAAAAAAAGAAAAAGCAGTCATCGAGCACGACGTTGGAGAATCCTTGAGGCTGGTAATTTTGATCCTTGCAAAGTCGGCCGTGGCTCGGTAAGTTTCTACCGGATACGCGCACGCCGCCTCAAGGTCGAGTGTTTCGAACCCCTCTTTCTAATTAAATTAGCTAAATTACTCCATGAAAGGCGTGACCAGTTTATTCCCCAGCAAGCCCTGTAATTATTTAACGCACGACTCTCGGAGGTAGAGATTTCTCGCGTTGAAATGGTTTTTCCTGTAATTGGACGAGCTAAGATATTGCAGGTGTATTGCAATGTGCGACGAACGACAGATCTGGAGGCAAGTTGTTCGACTAAATACACCTCGTGTTGATCTCGTCAGCCAAGTTACAGGCGCGCACGCATCTCCGAGTACGTGCATTATCTTTGTCGTTTGCATGCGAGATGATACGAAGCTGGATGATACGACGAAACGTTGGAGGAACATCGTGGATGGAATTTCCAAGCGAAATTCCTCGAGCAAACGCGACGTTGCGCGCGATACTGCGATAGTACGGCCACTCTCGTAACTCGAGAGAAAAACCTATGTTCGAGCAGTTCCCCCCCTCTCCTCTCTCTTTCTCTCTTTCTCTCTCTCCGGTTAACGCCGTCTTCGAGATCCATCGAGTTCGGGTTAAACTAGCAGAGTTTCTAGAATGGAAACACGATATGCTGGAATTTCTGTCGTCCGAGGTTGCATTAAACAACTGTTCAAACATTTTATCAAGCTGATGAGTTTCCCTTCAGCTTACGTCGTTTGTCTCTGTCTTCTTCCTTGTTTCCCTCTCGACTCGGAATAAGATAGCTCGTGCTTCCCGTTATCTCGAGAAAGTTGTTGTTTCAGGAGGCAAAATTCTTCGGCTAACTCTTTCGGATAGGTTTTATTTGAACGTTTCAAGAAAGTTGCCCTGAAACTGAAGGAATTCTTGAACTAAAGAAACTTGGAATAGAAATTTTGCGAAATTTCCTTTATTATGTATTACGATGGATATAGGTGTTACTGTGACTACGAAACTATAGGTATTTGGTTAGAACAGATTTGTTGATCAGAACATTCGAAGCAGAAGAAGTCAAAATTCACCAATAAATGATAAATCGCAGGATGAATATTCACAGCGATAATTGTGAATACGCACTGTTGACAATCGAGTGGTAGAGAGTGGAAATTAAACAAAATCTTTGAGATATGATAAAGAATGCCCGATTGTGTAGAAACTCGTTCTACTTGCGGGTGTGTGACTGTTCACGGACTCACTCTACTTGCAGTGTCTGACTATACGCGGACTCGTTCTACTTGCATTCACGAGGCGATGCTCTCGTGTCTGTACCGAGATACATTTCTAGTAATTAAATATCGAAAAGAGAAGTATTTATTAATTAATTAATTCGAAACGAACGTTGAATTACAAAATAAAGTAATTAGTAATCAAATATCGAAAAGAGAAGTATTTATTAATTAATTAATTCGAAACGAACGTTGAATTACAAAATAAAGTAATTAGTAATCAAATATCGAAAAGAGAAGTATTTATTAATTAATTAACTCGAAACGAACGTTTGAATTACAAAATAAAGGTACTGCATGAGAAAAAGGCGAGGACAACTTTCTAACTAGATCGCCAACAAAAGAACAGACACAAGCCTTCTCTACTTACGTTCCGCTTCACATACTCGAAACAGGTCGCTCGAGACACCTTCTGACGTTTCCTTTGTCGGAAATCTTTCACCTTTGAAAATTAAGGTTTCTAGGAAATCACAATTTCGCGCGATTCCAATTCCGTTTCGTTTATAAAATATTTTTTCTCTTTTTCTTTAGCATCGAATGTGCGCTTTTTTTTTCAGTACGTGGAATTGCAGTTTTCATTCATAAATATCAGAAAATACTCGAGAATATTATCTTTTTAATTTTTAATTTCCGTTAAATTATCATGTTAAGTATTTGTCTGTTGTTGTGTTAGCGTCAAATTTGAGATGAAAAGATTGAGAACCAGCACGGAATAACAGCCAAAGCTGTTAAATGTATCCTCCTCCTCTAGGTCGAAGCACACGCAATGAGGTCTGCACGAAACCAAAATTTGCATTACTGAAGTCGCGCCGGTTCTCACAACTTTGGATTAACTAGTAATTGCCGTATCTCCATAATTCTGTTATCCGTAAAATATAGATCGACTTTCCCTTGATAAGTAAACACGATATCTCTTTCTATCCATTCCTTTTTTTTTTCAAAAATCTATCTACGATTTAAAACATCTAAATATTTTAATATTAATATTAATATTAATTAAGATATATTAATATATAATATATAATATATTAATTAATTTAGTTAATATTAATATTAGTACTTCCGCTATTTTCGTATTATTTCGTAATATTGCAACGTATAAACGTATTTCACTGAAAGTTACGAAGAGAAAATTCGCAAATGCTCCGGGGGTGTTGGTTTTATTTTACAACTTGAACCAACAAACTGACACCGATGTCTCGATGGTGACGCAAAATTATCTTTTACAAGATGACGTGAGTTATAAGTTAACATAACGCAACGACATGTAACTCCATTCTAACGTAATTCAATAATTGCACGCTTCTTCGGAATATGAAAACAAAATGATACCATGTCCCGATATGTCCCGCGACCGACTGTAGATAATTCAGGAAATCTACCTTTACCAAGATTCTCAGCGTGCTTTCACCTTTTCATCGACCCCATTTTTCATCCACCTTATACACAGTGAAGAGCACAACCAATGAAAAATTGTGGATGATTTGAACTGGCGAACTTGGTAAAAGAAGCATCATACAACGATCCACTTGGTCTCATTTTAAACGACGACGCTTCTGCTTTGACGATCATGAAGTTCGTTTCTTTTGAAGATGGCTTTACATCGCATAGTGGGCGAGAAAGTAAAGACACACGCTTGCCGAAAATTGTAAAAATTCAAACGTGTGCGAAAGCGTTGAAAATTTCTTCTCGTGATTAGATTTATCATCATTTTGAGGAATAATGTTTCACAATGATTCCCTAAAACTTGTGCAACTTTTCCTATATTATTTTATTGAACGTCGAGTATTAGGGTCAAACGGCAAAAATTCAAGAAATCCCGATATTCTGTCGTCTGACCTCAATGTTCCAAACTTCAACAAAATGGCGAAGAAAAAAGAAAAGAAATCGCGCAGCGAGTTTCAAGAAGTCATTGTAGAGAAGAAAAAGAAATTTCAATTTTCAAGACCAGATTCACGGCTAGATTTAGTCGTAAGAAAATTTCCTTTCACGTTTTCACACGCGTTTGAATTTTCGAGGAATAACGTGTCCTCAGTTTTCTATCCGCTGCGTGATGCGAAGTCATTTTTCGAAAAAAAAAATAAATAAAGAAATAAATAAACTCACGACTGTACGTCAATGTGCAAGGCTTCATGCTTTGAAATAAAACTAAACGGATCGTTTGAGACCGCATGATCTCTTTCTACGAAGTTCAGTATCGGTTAAAACTGTCGGTAATTCTTCATTCGTCGTATTGGTGCAGTTGCGCTCGTCACTGTACGTGGAAGAGAATCAACGATCCCATCATCCCCTCGTTCCACTAAACTTCGTTCGTTCCACTGACCCTGTCAAGGCACCGGCTGTGTTGTCAGAGAGAGAGAAAAAAGGGACAGACGATCGTCCAAGTCTAATTATTCCGAGGAGCGGAGGTTACATCCGGGAAACCGAGGCCAAAGGGCATCGTGCAGACGATGTCCTTGGTGAAAGGCCGTCGCTATCGATTTCCTTAAGGCCGTGATTTTTACCACTGACACGCGCGAGGAACTTGCCCCTTTCGGCTTCAGCTGACCCTGATAAAGCGACGTGGCAAATGTTGTGTTACACAAGCTGTCGTTTCCGTCGTTTTGCAGAGTCGCGAGATAAAATCATGTAGGCGGAGAGAAATTATGGAGGGAGCGATATCATCAGAATTTCCTAAGGAAAACAAGGGACACATAAATTAAATATTTATTATTCTATCGGAAAATTTGCTTCCTTCGAAAAGAACGAAGGGAAATATAAACGAAGGAAAATACGTTCCGTTGACACTCGATTGAAATTTCTACGTTTTTAAATTACGGGGGAGGGAAAAAATTGTGGACAGAAAGATCGTCAGAATTTTCGAAGGAAAATAAACGACGCATAATTTATTATTCTATCAGAATAATCTCTGTAGCCTTCGAATATATAAAACGAGGAGAATACGTATTTCTCTAAGTCGTGAAATAAAACGTCCCATGTACTAATTAAGGACACTCGATTGAAATCTCTATCGAGTTAAACGGGGGGAAGAAAAAAATTGTGGACAGAAAAAAAACAAACGACACATTATTTATTATTCTATCCGAACTTTTGAGCAGAGAGTTGGTTTCCTTCGAATACAAACGAAACGCTAAAAAATCCTGTGACTAAACTAAAAGCACTCGATTGAAATCTGTACGTTTTTAAGGAGAAAGGGGAATCAAGAGAATAAAGATTATAGAGAGAAAGATTATCAGAATTTTCTTCCTCCTTTCACGCGCGAAAAGGACAACAACACATTAAATATTTATTATTTTATCAGAATTTTTAAGCAGAGAGTTTGTTTTTTTCGAATATAAGAGAAAAAGAATACGATCTGTTAAACTGTTAAAATATTTCACGTCGTGTATAATATACAGAAACAAATCTAAATATCCAAATAAAAATCTAAATATGAAATTTCAAATATATAAAAATTAAATTTTGACACGGCGGGCCGTAGTTTGGTGACCCCTGCTTTAGAACAACAGCACGGAAGAGCTCTGTATGTATAAAAAGGTCCCGGAGCTCTCTCCCAACGTGCGGAGGACGGCCATCGTGGAGGTTTTAGTCGATAAAAATCCGACACTATCTGGGTCTATCCTTAAAAGAGACTCAGGTGTTTTATGAAAATTTCCTTCACGTAAAAAAAAAAAAAAAATAGGTTAGGTTTGGATTAGGTTAGGTTTGCTACGACTGTAGGTGGGGATAGCCATAGGTGGGGATAGTTCAGTCGGTAAAGCATTAGACTCTTAATCTGAGGGTCCAGGGTTCGAGCCCCTGTTCGAGCGGAAAAAATCATCCACCCCCTGGAGACACATTGTCCTGTAGGACAACAGCACGGAAGACCTCTGTGTGTATAAAAAGTTCCGGAGCTCTCCCAACGATGGCCATAGTGGAGGTGTTTTAGTCGGTAAAAATCCCGACACTATCTGAATCTACTGGTTCTTAAAAGACACAGGTGTCTTGTAAAGATTTCCTCCACGTAAAAAAAAAAAGAAATAGGTTTGCTGCGATTGATCCGATTTGCAGTGCTTTTAAACAGCATCAATATTCATGAAACTCTCTGCAGTGGTTACGCTCGGCTGCCCGTCTTTGCGCTTTGCGTAATGCCCTTTCGAAAGAAATTCAAATGATCGAGTCCCCGGTGCGGTGAAATGTTCCACACACTTCACGGCCGTTCGCCCGAAAATTTCCACGCCGGGATTTCGCGATTTCGCGTGGAAAACAACCGAAACGAGAACAAGAAGCCGTTGTTTCTTTTTCTCTTCTTCTTTCTTTTTTTTTTTTTTTCAGTCGCGTTCTTCACTCGTATTTCACGCGAAATTTTATCTTTGACGTTGTTTACGATTTAAGTAGACAAATCGTCTCCGCGATCGTGGATTTTGTTAGAGAATAGGTATTTGCGGAATATGAAAACATATTTTAATATATTTTATTGATCCTTTGTCGTTCATTCTTCAAACTATTATTATTGGATACTAGTATTATTTTCGTAATAATAGGATCAAGTCATTGTCCATTCTGTGATCTGTTAACACTTTACCGATCGGTAACCTATTAATCGGCTAACTATTCACCACTAATACACGGTCGATAAAGTGTTAAAACCGGATGAGAAATCGCAAAAAGCTGATTTATACATTCTCTTCATTTTATATTCATTTTATATTAATATCAGAATGGACATAATGCGATGGAAAAATTTCAAAGGCACACTGCGCGGGTCTATCGAAAGTAATTTAGAACGAAATTATAAATTCAATAATTCAACTGGGTGTCCAGATGGAGAATTTTCTCTGTTTAACGTAATAAAAAATCGACCGCTCGATTTGAAATCATTTCTCAGCTTTGAACAGATTAATAGTTCTACCCTGTATTAATTTTAAACCGAATGAATCTCTCCTTTGTCGCAATATCACATTCTAATGGTGTACAAACTATTGTAAAATTTGTATTTAATAATTTTTATTAATTAATACGTATTTGTCGATACTAATCATATTTAAAATAACAATAATTATTTTAAAAATACAGAAGATGTAAGATCATTGAGAGAAGAAGCTCAGGATTGATATATTTATTAACAACAATACCAACTAATGTGATGGTAAATAAATAAGATAGATAATTTACGTAAATCAATAAAAAAAAAATTCGCGAAAAAAATACGAGTGAGAAAAGTTTGAGTGAGAAAAAGAAAGAAAATTCCAAAACGCGTTATAGATCAAAAACTTCATCGACAGATGAGAGACACCAACTCAAAGGCAAGAAAATTCGAACGCAAGTGTCGCACAGTGAACAAACACTGTATCAAAACCTTAAGAGCTTCAGTCTACGTGGTGAAACGAGAAAAAACGGGAGAAAGAAGTTTCAGGGAGCGACGATCGTTTTATTCTCCAGGCAGAGATTCATTCTCAAACTTTTCGCGACTTCGATTTTCTCTCTCTCTCTCTCTCTCTCTCTTTTCCCCCTCGACACCTGGTATCTTTCGAATCGTAGAGAAATAGCAATTTTCGAGTGAATCGAGAATGGATTGCAGAGGAACTCTCGGAACGAAAAAAACCAAGGCTGTCTGCGGATACAACAGCTACACTCTTGTTCACAAATACAGACACACACACACACAGATACTCTGTGCATTACTTTATTTATTGGAAGACACGCGCGATTCACGCAAATGTGAATCATACGTGCAAGTTTTTGCGCGGCTTTTTTTCCTGCAAATTCTTCGACGATCTATTCATGATCGCGTCGCTTGCGTAAAATCGCGACGGAGAGAAATTCAAGTGCAGACAAAAAACTCATAAATATCGCTAGATAACTTCCGAACGAGTTTCTCGCACGATGAAAATTAATATAAGTTGATGAAAATTTCACACGTTGGAGAACGTGAATTTCTTTTGTCGATGTGAACAAGTGCAAATTTCACAGCTTCGCGAGATCATTTATCGAATGAGCGTCATCGTCGTCGAGAGCGACAAGTTTGCTAATATAAAATATAAGCGAAGTTTGTTCAAAAATTTGACAAAATTAACCGGTTATCTGGAATTTTACAATAACCACGCAAGCTTGATAGCAACAACGTTCCCCGTATGGAAAATTCGAACAAACTTATTTAATTGAAAAAAAAGGAAAAAGGGAAGAAAAGCGATGAGACTTGCGAAAACCTTCAAACTTATTGCCAATTTATTCCAGCTTCGTCGACATTCCTCGATCTTATTGATAATTCAGGAAACCAAATATATATTTCTCTGAACGAAACTGTACACACGTGACAGAGACACCAGCCAGTTTATACGTCGTAGTTCTTCTTGCTTCTTTTCGTCATATCTTCCACCATCATAGCTTCCAAAATATCTTTCATCATCGCCCTCGCTTTCTTCTCTTACAGACGATTTTCCACCCCTCCAGGATTGATGCATCCCTTTCGTCGTTTCCTCGTTCGCTCTCCCTCGGATCAATTCGCTCTTTATGCCAATGGGTCTCTCTCCTTATCTGATCCGACCGGTGATATCCTTCTTTTTTCTATTTTTTTTCTTTTCTTTCTTGTTTTTTCTTTTCACCGGGTACAATACCCACGAAAGGTATAGCGAGCAATAGCAACGAGGTCGCGGTTGAAAGCCGCGCCTTTTCAACCGAACGTCCACGTGTGTCGTGATTTCCTCCTCCTCCTCCTCCTCCACCTCTTTCTCTTTGACTTGCCGACTTTTGATGCGACTTTTAGCGAGGTTATTTCTTCTCTTTCACGTCGGCCACGCCGTGTTTCTTTGCACCGCGGTATCACCGCGAGAAGAAACGAGAGAGAGAGAGAGAGAGAGAGAGAAACTCGTCGCTTTTTCTCTCGGCAAGCCGAGGGAAGTGGGTTAAGTGAAATTTTTTGTTTAGACCTGGTAACGAGTTTTCTAATTCGGGAGATCCTCGACAAAGAGAGAGAGAGAGAGAGAGAGAGAAGTGGAATTTTCAATGAACACTCGCTCGACTTTAGAATTTTCGTACCGCGGTAGTGATTATTATTATTATCACGACACACGCGACAAGCAATCTTTCGACGAGGTCAAAGAAATTCAGGGATTCAATAATTTCGTAAACTCGAGGCAAAATTTTGGAAGAACTTGGATTCGCCTGGGGGGCGACTTCAATTTCATGGAAAGAAATCCAGAATTCCAAGATGTTCGATCTTCGAATTTGTATTCCGAAGACGCCAAGACAAGTTGGTTGATTTCGTTTTTTGCTATTCATTTCTATATAGCGAAGAGCGTAAAATACAGAATTAAATCAAATAATTTAATAATTAATAATTATTTAACAACTTAATTTCGACAATCTAACAATAAATCTCACGATCGTCTATATGACGATCAATCACTGTTTCATAAGTTCGAGAATTTCAAAGCAATCATAATAATTCAATTTAATTTTAAAGATCTGGTTTCAATGATGTTAAAAAGAAAAATATTTCAGAGATTAGAGGAGAAAATTTCTAGACGCACTTCAAATCGCGAATTCTTCTTCCCGATTCATTCCTGCGAATGTTGTATCATTCCAAAGATTAGAATACCAAACGTTCACGTAATTGTGACGTAAATTAGATAACAAGGGAATATTTGATCTCCACATCGAGTATGCATATAATCACGTCACCTACTTGCTAAAATGCAACGTATTAATTAATTACTTCGCATATTGGAGCTATTTTACGCGTCAAAACTTTAGATGCTGAGCTATAATTATTCGACATTTGCCACGTTACCGTGGTATTGCATGAAATTCATACATGTGTATTATTATATCTTTGGAAATGCAGAGTATTAATCATCATTTTCATGCAATTAAGCCTAGTATTTGTTACATATGAATCATTGAAATTATCGAAGATATCTCATTCCCTTAAACATTTCAGAAATCGCTTGCATCACTGTACTTTTAACTCAGTAAATGAGAAAAATCACATCTAACATTTCAATTTTTGCATTCCTAAAGACATAAATGTACAAAAATTTGCTATCTAGAAGGATAATTCTCTTGTGAGAAATCCAAAATTCCTTAGTCACGAAATCACCATAGTCTCATGCTGTATATAATATCTAATTTATCTATTTAGAAAACGAAAAAACAATTCTCGGCGGAAATTTCACATAAATCTACGTCGTTTGTCAGTGACTTCTCTCGAGAATTCAAACCTATCAAAACTTACTATTTTCAGGAATCCAAATCTTTTTAACCCGACAATCATCTTGCTAACAATTCTAAATATCCAGAAAACTGAACAAATCTCAATTTTGTTGACTTTATCACTTTCCAAAACAATTTTTCCACTGTCTTGACAATTAATTAATAACTTACCAAGGCATGCTACTCTCAACATTCCAAATCTTTTCGACTTAAAAATCACCTCGATCACAATCCTACTTCAAATTCACTTCGCAATTAACATCAAGTAAATAAGTTCCTAAATCACCGTACATTCGAGTACGACATACGTTATCAACGATCCTCGAATCATCAGCAAATATCTGGGTTTCGTGTATTTTCACGCAGAAACCGCGTGATCGAGACACATTGCCCGTACTCGGGAAACTTTCCTTGCTACTCAACCAAGTCTCGTCGAAATTTGCAAAAAACTTGGAACGTGAGCGGAATGCGAAAAACGCGTCGAGATGTCGGGGCTATATAATGGACGATGGCGAATGTGAATAGAAGGCGACGCTGTTGCAGCGCGTCGAAACTTAATCCTGAAGGATAACGTTATTCTCGATGAGGATGCGCGCGGAATTGTCGCAGGTGTTTCTCCTGAAATATAGGCGCTCAGCTTTTATTTATGACCGATAGTGAACAGAAGAAATAAAGTATTGGCACGCCTAGTTTTTTCGCAACGTAGTTTTCGTGAAAACGTACGATACATTAACGAAATCCGTTCCCACGAATAGTTTGCTACATACACCGTGGCAAATTTCAAACATCTCTCTGGTGCAATCACTGCTCGATCAACGTCGATCGTTTTACTCGCAATTTTTCAAGTCATCGTTCTTCAAGTATAAAGTGTGCTAAAAACGAGTGACTTGTCACCATGTTGGTATATGAAAATTTATTTCATCACGCCCCATAAAGTGTCTTGCCTTTCCTATACCTCGTCTGTGGTATGTCGTAGTTGAATTGCTATTATGACGAATTTGATTGTTTGTCATTTTGAAGTTAAGCTGGCAATTCTAATATTAAATGTCGTTGTTCAATCATTCGTGATTGAACGATTTTCATACGATGTTAAAAGCACTCTTGAGGAAAATCAAGGGCGATCGAAAGTTTGAGAGCATCTACTTTCAAAATGCATAGTTTGTTTCATTCCAAGATGTTTTTGCAACAGTCTGTGCAACAAGCGACAAAATTCAGACACTTTTCTTCTTGAAAGTGCTACGAGTTGTCATAGTCTGCAAGAACAGTGAAAATTTTTTTCGTGAAATCCGTGTACTTGAAGATTGAAGTCTCCTCTTTACAGCGGCCTGTCACATATTCATTTTATTGAACTTTGAATATTAGGCTTAAGTGACGAGAATTCCATTGTAAATTCAGGGCAGTAAAAGTAGAAGCTTGACGCTTATAAAACGAGACAAAATAGATTATTACATGATTTTCTTTTACGAATTTCTGACAGCTTAAAGTATAATCCACAATTTTTCATCGAAATTGACTCTTCTATTGAAATCATACGAAAGTTATAAGTCTCTTCTACGAAAGGGATCTAAGATTCAGCAAGTTTCATTCAAGGATCTAAAAATCGATAGATTCGCGGTCGACACTCGAACGATAGAGTTTGCAAGATGATTTTTTAAAGGTTGCATTAACGTTATTGTATTAGTTGCGGGACAAAGTTTAGAGGAGGCATTAAAATCCTCGGGGAGTATATCTCGCAGACGATGCAAAGTTCTCGCGCTCTTGTGAATACCAATTTCGGCGAAATGGCTCGCTACTGCCTTCAAACAGAAGTAATATCATTCTGTTGGACAAATTTTCGAAAATACGGCGACATGGAAAGCTACGTACAACGGAGATGAGGAACATGCTTGAGAAACTATTTGACTTACTTTACATAAACGACACGAGAGAAACGAATAAGAGCTGAAATTAAACTTTATTCGATGAAACTTTTTGCGAATAATCAGCTGAGAGGATGTACAGTGTTCAGCAAAAGACATTCCCGGAAGCTTTCATGAATATATTACACGGAACTTTTGAAAAACTTTATGAGCAATTTTTGTTCCTAATTTTATAATTTTGTTAAATTTTATAAACAAAATTTAAATTTTGTTAAAATTTTATAAACAAAATTTGGAGAAGAGTACATTGTTGGAGAATTGATTTCTCTACCAAAAATCCGAAGTCTAGTAACGAGATCACAATTGTCGTGATTATATTGAGAAATCTAGCCGCATGAAAATAAAATATGGAAGAAGACGGAAGATTTCATTTTCGAAATTATATATTTATGAAAATTTGAATTCGCACAAATATCCGTCGTTTAATTAGACTGATCAGTAAATGAAATAACACTCGTTTCGATAAATTTTTAATTATACGATTATCCCGTACAGATGTACCGATGTTCTACTTGTGAACAACGATTTACTGTACATGAACAAAATTATTAAATTGCATAAATGCGTCATGCACCATAATAGTGTATGGTACATTTCACGAAGTCTTTGTAAAGTTTTAAACTACTCTTAGAATATCCAAATAGAATAGAGCTCTCTTTCGAACGAAAAAAAAAAACCCACCAAAATAGAATCCTTTCTTTTTGTTACAGATCCAAGATGAAAGATTCCACCACATTTCCCTGAAATAAACCTTCGATCCTACTAGAGAGAAGAAACCAAGAAACCACCAGCGAATCCAGCAAAACTAAATCAATGCTGAAGGCTCGCCATTTCGAAGACTTTACCATGTCCTTGCGGGAAGCAAAAGGCTCGCGATCAACGAGGCTAGTGATCGAAGGCACTGGCGAACTATCGATCGGTACGTGCGTCGGCGAGCTGTTGGAATGTTGGGCCGTTTGATAATTCGACTGTGGAACCGCGGAACGAGCCACGTGAATCATGCCGTGGGTAAGACGTGTGATCGCCGACACGTTAGCTGGTCGCTTAACGACGGCGAAGAAAGCTCGCCGGTGGAAAAATGGCACCGCCTAGAGAGAGATTCATAGCGATTGAATAGATACCTGTGATTCTACCATTTGCAAGAGAGAAAGAGAGGGGAAGAGTATTGCGTTTGTTGCTGTTTCGCGTAGTCGAAAGAGGTCGTTCGCGTTGCCATCGAGCGATATAGAAAGAGTTCGATCGACGACCAATCAGCTGGACCGACTGTGGGACCATCCGGAACAGTGAGCACCGAAATGAAGCTCGGGGATAACATGACTATGAAAGGTGAGTGCTCCTCGTCCTCCTTTGACCAATTTGTGTAGCAGCCTTTGAGAAAAAAAGGGCGTTTGTTTTTCTTTCTTTTCTTGTTTTTTTTTTTTCAATCAATTCTGAGTTGCATCGCCAAAAAGGATGCGCTATCATTAATCTCTTAGCTTAGTTTTTAATTGTTCCGGTGTTATTGATTTCGCGAACGTGGCCACGTTTTCTCGTCGTCAGGCTGCGAACGTCGCTGTTTGCCTCGTCAAACTTTGTTGACATACCTTTGCTCGTTACCCAAATATTCAAGCGAACTCCGACGAAGCAAGCTCGTCTGTTTGCGAAACGTTGCCAGAAACGTGTACGAAGCGTGACTGCTGTACGAAAATTGAACGGTACGATTCCAACGTTGTCCTGCACCCTTTGTTTCGATTCCTGTTTTTTTGCGCTCGAAAATTCTGTCCAGTCTTCTCTCCAAACAGAATTATTCGAACCTGATCGTCTCCAATTTCGTTTCGCTGCGATTTTTCAGTACGCAATATTTCACTGTTTGAGTTAGATTGCGGTTTATATTGCAGTATAAGGGTACAGAAAAATGTTTATTAGAGAATGGCTAAAATTTAATTTTCATATTTGATTAACTAAAGAATTTAGCCAAATTAGGAAATTCGTTCAACATTTTTCTGTATTTACGATCTCGTCGATTGGGAAGTGTCAGGAGAGAAAGAAGTCTTCGAGACGACAGAACGATTCGTTAGAATTGTCCGACGTATTAAGTGTCTCTTTTTCACTTCGGGTTGATTAATATTTAATCGACATGCCGGCAAGCAATGTCGCTGATTGGATTACTAATAATCAATAACGAAGTTTCATTACGTTCGAGCGCGAGCATATTGATAAACCGACGCAATGCAGCTCTATCTGGTCGCAGTTGATTATTTTCTCATAATTTCACGAAATGGAACCGGAAATTCCTGATTCTCTATATACCGATAACAGTTTTCATCTAACATTTGAATTGCACGATCCATCAACCTGTACATTCTCTCGAATCGGATTGAATAATTCTGTTTTGTTATTCTTTTCACGTGGTGAAATATTAACAATACTGATTTTCAACTTTTGCAGTTGCAATTGTCACTGAATTTTTGAGATTTGAATTTCTGTAGTAATATTTCGCATCTAAGGAAATTTTCTGACAGGCTTCCGTTTTTTGCATCAAAATCCACAGTCTAATTATGAACGTTATTTTACTGTTGCAATTAACATTTCTTTATTAGAACGTTACAAATAAAAGTGGAAATAAAGGATTGAAAATATTTTTATTTCACAGGGTACAACATATGGGACGACGTTCCTCCGCGAAAATGTCGGCCACCGAAGATCGGCGATATCCCAAAGTGAGTACTTTGATCCTCTACAAAAATAAAGGAATATTTTAAAATACTCCATCTCCTGCTTTTTTTAAACGTAGTTTTTCTTTCAAACTATTCATATCCGAAAGTGTTAATTCTTGCTGAAATTGATATTAAAATACCGTGCATTCAGAAGACAAGCAGTAGTGCAATAATTGCTTTCTAAGCGCTTCAAAATATCCCTAATTCCATTTCAACAAAATATACTAGAATACTTGATAAAAATTCGACAAAGTTAGTCTAATCTGATCAATAAAATTAATACAATCTACATAAAGTGGAAAAAAATTTTTCCCCTTTTCTCCACCAAATAAGAATCTCTACTAAAGATCCAAAAATTGCTCGATCCAACGTCGAAGTCTCAAATCCTCGAATCAGTCGGTAAACGATCCATTGTGGCTTCCACGGCTGTTCTATCTCGGTAGAAAAAAAAAAAAGAAAAAGCTGACAGGCACGGACGACATTCCTCAAGCGCAGAGAAAGATCGTCGAGATTGCAACACTCGTATCTTTCCGTTGTTGCGTAATCGGTCTCTGGGATGCTCGATTCAGAGGCTCGGTTGGTGTAGCTTCGATGCACGAACGGCACATACGGCAATGATCGAGAAAACGTGGTGGTAGAACGAGCCACGCGCTCGTTACGCGAACACCAGAGCACGTAGTCCACGGAGAAGAACATCACGAGTCTGGCTCGGATGCAGCTGCTGGCCGGAAAAGATCACTGTGGATCCGATCGATCGAAATCCACGCTCGATGCAACGAATTCTTGCTAGAACCTAGCCCAAACGCTCCACCGTTTTCTGTAGACGAAAACGAATTTTTTTGATGGATTCGTCTTCTCAGTGAAGGGAGAGAGAAAAAGTTTGAAAAAGTTTGTTTTCTTAGTGAGAAGAAAAGAGAGAGAGAGAGAGAGAGAGAACTGAAGTAATTGAGAGAAGTTTGGATACTTCGAAGATCTTTTTAGACGAGAATTTTTTCTCGGAAGATACTGAAAAGTTAGAAGATTATACTGTGAAACTGACATCGGAATTCCATGGACAATGAGGAATTTTCGATAATTTAACTATTTTTCTTGAATAATATTTTCTTTTTCTTGAGATACTGAGAAGTAACTGGATTCTTTTCTCAGTGAAGAAAATATTCTTAAAGTGGAGATTGAATTTTGACAGATAACGAAGAGTTTTGGATATTTCTTGCGTATGAAGAATTAATGTATTCCGAATTTGTTTGAAACGAAGATTGGAATCTGGCAAGAGTTTCTTGGATCTCTTTTCCTAAAATATTGAGGAGTTAGTTAGATTCTTCTTTTAATGAAACAAAACGTTTGGACTTGTTTCAAATGGACACTGAAGTCTGGCAACAAAAGATTTTGGCCAATTCGAGGATTCGCGGATAGTCAAGCAGTCTCTTCTCAGTGGAAAGGATATTTAAGTTTCTCTGAAGTGAAAGTTGGAATTTGACAAACCAAAAAGGATCATGTACAGTGTCGAGATATTTCATTAGTTTTACGTTTAATTCTATATCTGAATTTGTTCAAAGTGAATTCCAGTGTTAAATGTTTCGTGTAACTATGTAAGACTGAAAAATTCGTTGGAGAAATTGATCAGAAAGAGATTGAAGTGTTCGAACAGTGTTGGAACATTCTGAAAGTCTACGAGTTTTGAACTTTGTTTCGAGTGAACAGACTTTCGACGCGCAAACATTGACCTTGGAAAAAAGAAATCGAAATTCTCGTGCTGGAAAATAGATCTTGAAATTTTGGAGAGGATTGTTTTTGTTAAAACGGAAAATATACTCGAAGAACTGAAGATAGAAGAATCGAAAGATCGTAAATTCAAAGAAGAACACATTCGTACATATTTCGAGGTATCGATCATTTTTATCATTTTATCATTTTATCATTTAATCTTGTGTCGATTAAAAATTAACAGAAATTCATTGTAATCAATGTTATTTTGAAGTTTTCATCACCACTCGCTTACTTAGTCATTTCATAACTAATAGGCTCTGTTTGACAAGGGATGAAAAATCAACTGAATCAAATTGATTTTAATTACACGTATTGTAATAATGCAAATTCGTTGGAAATGTATAATTAAAATACGACAACTGATTGAACTATAATTTTAATTAATTAGAGTTCATTAATTAATATTCATATATTGAAAAGAAAAAGAAAATAACATGAAGAAGTAGGAAGGGTTATTTATTTAACGATTATAAAACGCGCCTAGATTTCAAGATATTAACGTCCTAAATGAATTAGCTTATAAATTAAGAAAAGCTACGAAGATTGGAGTAGAAATTGAAATAAATAAACGGTTTATTTCGGTAAAAGGTTAAAAAAAGAACGTGGAAATAAAGTCACGCTGATGCAGTAGACGTTGGTCAGTTTTCTGCGATCGACATCGATTCTGGTTTATTTATCAGGAAAGCACATTGGTGTCACAACCAAATAAACATCGTGATCATACTTTGATCGTATGATCTTGACTTGGTTTTTCGTTCGATTTCGAAAAACAGCGATGGATGAACTTTGACGTGCGAGATCTTTGACCTCGTTCTCCCACTTTCGATCGTGGTAAAGTTCCCAGACCAAAGTGTGTTGTTTACTCAAAATTCATGAACAAATTCGTTTGGCCACGTAGACGCTATCATTCGATAGATAACGTACGCTGAATGCATAATATTTTGCCTGAATATTCGTCGATGTCGTAATTACGAGAAAACTTGGAAAAGTTGGAGAACCTTGAATCCTCACCAACCACAAGAAGAACCCGTTGAACCCGTTGAGATCCATCGTTTCTTAGCCAGAGATTCTTAGAATTTATAGATCAAACGTAACGTAGAGAAAACTAGAGAACCTTGAACTTTGAGAACTGAGAAGTCTAATTGCCTCGTTAATCGGGCCATTTCTTCGTGCAGCGATTTTCGGTTATTGTAGAATTAATAATTAGAAGAGAAATCGATCGATCAAGCTTTTGCTGATACAATCGTAAGTGTATGTACTTTGTGCATTGTATTTTTTCGCGCGATGTAACAGCAGTCTGTACACCATGTGTAATTTTTGGTTGGCATCGTGCGACGGCTTAAGGAAACGACAGACTTATGTAAATTATTAACATAAATTATCGTTTGTCGTTTCTTTCGAAATCCTCGACATATATATATATATATATATATATATATATATATCGATCACGTTTGCCGATGTTTGTGATAGAGGCGTCAGCTCGTTTCACAAATGTCACTAATAATATTTCCGATAATCTGGTACGTTTAATGTCACTCGACGACTTTAGAATGTTATCTATTGTGTACTGTGAATTTTTCGAAGGACAAAGGATGGAAAAAACGAGGAGGAGAGCTGTTGCTTAAAATACTGGACACGATTTCGACGATTAATCGCAAATAAATACGTACGTATCGCTGAATTGATATCGAAATGTCGTCGATTCGTTTGGTTTTGCACATCTGTGTTTAACGTCATAGCGCAACGCGAACGAACGAACGTTTACGCACACGTTGCGAATATTCGCGACGACAACCGGTGGAAATTTCACGTGTGATCGATGATCGTTTCGAGCAAATGTCAGAAGCAAATGAATGTCGAGCACCTAATGGAATGAGAATGTGATACGCGGAATGCGATATAGGCAGTCGATGCCGATACCTAACCTCGCGTGTGTTTTTCTGCGCCAGTAAATCGGGAAAAGAACGTTTCGCCAGTGGTAACGAAAATTTAATTTGCTGTTTTCTTTGACGCGGTATTGCTAATTAACCTCTTTTCCAAGTTAATATCTGCCCGTTCGTTGAAGAAAAATCTCCACCGTTAAAGCGATGAATAACGCGAGTTAAATACGAAAAACGCGATATTTAATATAAATTTCTCGGCGAATTGAAGGAAACGCGTCGTTTGCGTTGAAATAACGTAAATTAATGTGAAAATATATAATGTTATTGTAATTTGAAGATTGCCGTTCAAGTGATTCAAATTCTTCTTTTTTCCAAATTATGAAATTAAATAACTCGCTTCAAGATGGCAGAAATTAATGCGAAGTGGAATTGTCATGATTTTTGCACCAATTAACACTTAAATGGCGTTATTGGATATTCGAAGCCGTAGAAATTTAATTTTATATTGTTTAGCATTATTAGATAAAATGTATTCAGTTTTTTTTTCTTTTTTTTTAATGTCTCTGATGGAAATTTTGAGTAGTTTTCAGCGTTAATGGCGCATAAAGTCTAAATCAACGTAAAGTCGCACATCTGGTTACAAGAGTTTGATCCTATCAATAATTTTCCATAGAGCGTACGAATATTTTCTACTAGCAAGTGTAGCACAGATACGGAAATTGGAACGAGCGAGTCGCTTGTACGAACGAAAAAAGATTCAAACTCTATCGCGGAGATGATTACCGATCGGCTGAATGATCGCGCTCTGTACGAAAGGAAACCGCGAGGTGAAATTTCATGCATAAAAACATCATGAAATGGTAAGCTCGGTGGCCGTGGATACGAGTTTAATCGAGTTAAAGCGATGGAACTTTATCGAATCTGCTCGATATCGCGGACAATGGCACCGAGGATGGATAAACGGTGTCGCACGTAACTGTTCGCCCGTCGTTACTGTCGATGATAGTTATCTGGCAGCGTAATTTATTGCGGCGCCAATAAATCGAAACGCGTCAGTCGCGTCACTCGCTAAGATTAGCTATCAATTATTAATATGGAACTCTCGCGCTCGAAAGCAATTCTCATAATGATCGAATCGTAGGAAATACGAAATAATTTTAACATTTGAAAATGGCGGAGTCTGAGTTTGCCGAGTTTTCAGATTTCTTTAATTGTGAAATTATCAGACCTTAGCGTTGCAGGATTTTAGAAAATCCGTGCGAATTTGCCAATGTCAGTATTTCTGTCGAATTTCTCTAGAATTTCGTTAGTTATTTCTAGATTTATTTTTGATAAGTTTTATTATCTAGTAACAAATTATTATAATCAGTATTTAGATTCGATATATAATATTTAAATAAAGAAACTTGAGTGACAAGCTTTCTTGTATTCGTCTTTGTCCTTTTTAACGCGTCACTCGCTAAGAGCTTTCAATTATTAATAATTAGCTTTCAATTATTAATGTGGAATTCTCGCGCTCGAAAGCGATTCTCATAATGGAAATACGAAATAATTTTAACACTCAAAATCGTAGATTGTTGAAGTCTGGGATTCCATGAGTTTCAGAGTTCTATGTTTTACCGAGTTTTCGGATTTTAATTGTGAAATTCTCAGACCTTAGATTTCAGTGTAATATGTGAAATCCTGGATCGTTCGGATTTTAGCGTTGCAGGATTTTAGAAAATCTGTGCGAATTTGCCAATGTCAGTATCTTTTTTTTTAAATTTCTCTAGTACGTCTAGATTTATTTGATAAGTTTTATTATTTAGTAATAAATTATTATAACATGTATTGTAATCAGTATTTAATATTCGATATTTAATATTTAAATAAAGAAAGCGACAAGCTTTCTTCTTGAAGCTTTCGTCTTTGTCTTTTTTTTTTAACTCGTCACTCGCACGATTTTCATGCTCTCGAATTTGAAACTGGTCTGGTTTCCGTTCCGTGCGGATTTCGCGTAACAGAAACGCCGAAGAAACCAGATTGTGGCAGATGCACCGCAACTAATTAACATCGCGCCTCGTTTGCTAACAAACTCGATCGATAATTCATTAGCGTAAAGCGCTGGCGAGAAATGGCAAACGCTGTTCCATTATATTTTTCTCTCCGCTTGATGACTAGTCATAGTTGAAGGAAACCGGATCGATTAACAGCGCTAATTAACACCTCAAACAACCGTGACGCGTCAGAAATTCACGTGGAAATCAACATCGCGTGGACGACGAACGCCTGGAGAATTGAAAATGGTCTCGAGAATAGAGTACCGTTGGACAAACGATAAGCTTTGACGGTACGAGTCTCACGGTGCTTGACTGTGAACGCCTCTGGCGAAATTTCGACGATAAATTTCAGCTTATTTGAGTTACGTGCACAATGTGGGGAATTTGGTATTTAGATAACCGCGAGGGGCTGCATTTACAGGAAATTGGAAATTTCAATTCGAATAATCGTGATGAAATTTCGGGCGTCGCGCGTGGCACTGTCGAAAAATTTCCGCCTCGAATTGTAAATTGTAGGGCGGCTCGCGTATTTTTTACGATAATGCTGGGGAAAATGCACGGGAAATTTATACGATCAAAACGATAATACCCGATCTTACCCGAAATCAAGGATGAAGAACTGGCGTTGTGAACGTTTAATAATATCTCTAAAATAATAAAAGCGTGTGATTGCACGGTTCGAAAGGATTTCTTTTCGTCATCTAATTTTTTAATTTCGCTTCTATGCTGTTGCTGTCGTTAGTCGCGAAATTGGTCGAACAGATCCTTACGCTGCGACAGAATCAGATTTCGACCCCTATCGGAAATTCCAAATTACAATTACATTGCAGAAGAATTTCCATTCCAAAAGAAAAAGAAGAAGAAAAAAAAAGGAACATATCATTCCATTAAAAAAAAAAAAAAAGTGGAGATGACCTTAAAATCTCCGACATCCCTTCCCTCACAAAAAAATCAATACTACCACGTCGTGGCTCCCTCTGCGCTGAATAACTTTTATTAATAAAATTTTTTCATATCTCCGAAAACAACGGAGATATTTGACGTGGCAAACGAGAAGTCAGACGAGAAGTCCCGTGTACAATAACAACGACAACGGCCGCGTCACGTTCGGACAGTAACAATGAAATTCCAAATTTCTGTTTCCACGTGAAATTTTCAGTCACGGACAGCTGCTCGAAGTAACCCCATCACGAACCATCTGTGTGTAAACGAAACGAAATCAAGGACGATAATAATAACGTTCGACGTTCGAGCATCTTTGCCAAATCCAATCGGTCCAAAACTTTGTCTCTGCAAGCTCGTCGAATTGAAGTTGGAACAATTTCCAATAATTTCCCGGTAACGTTTCCACGAATCCGCGACGACGTCCCCTCCCCCTTTTTCTTTTTTTCTATCCGCATCTGCAGACCAGCAACAACGTATGGAGATTAGGAACGGTCACGTTCGAGCTTTCCAAGTAGCACGTGCCACGCTGTCTTCTGGCGAATACTCATTTTCGGTTCTCTTTTCTCATGTTTCACCGTCGAAATTGATCCGTCCGATTTGTGGCCCACGATCGTCACGCGGTGAATAATCGAACCTTCCGGAGACGATGGTGAAACGTTGTAATCGCGCGCCGGTGCGCCAACTATGCGAGGAATCGCGCAATATAAGAGCCGAGCGTGATGCATCACGGGGCCCGTGGAAATGGAGGATCCTCGCTTGCCCTTTCATTGCTTCTTTATTGCAACTGGATATATTTCAAAGATGGAATTTCCTTTTTTCTTCTTCTTCTTCTTCTTCTTTCTTCGTTTCTTTGAAGAAAGGGAGAATTAATTCGCGCGATTGTTTGTTCTTTTTTTCCCTCCGGGGGAAGAGAGAATCGAATTAAAATTGCTTTCCTTTCTTTCTCTCGTTCGAAGCTTGATCGTCTCTTCTTTCGACATCTTTGCAAAATGTTTTTTTTTCTCTTTTTATTTTATAAAGAAACATTGCAACATTTTTGCAAAATGTTTCTGCAAATGCTGCAACAGATAATTCCTCTCGCTCCGCTATATAAATGAGCGTGCAACGCGCAAAATTTGCAAATGTAACAATAATACGTATTATTTGTATATAATTAACATATTTACAAATACGCGATATATAGCGTATAGAAATAACACATGTACACGTGTATACACGTATGTATATGCATCCTGTGAGGAACGAACAATTTTTCTGATTAAATGAAAACGTTCCACCAACGTGTACGATTCAAATACAGCGAATTTAATTTATTGTAATAACAGTATGTTTTTTTTATTTCACATATCGACGATGCACGCGCTGTCCTTGAACAGGTATACACACACGTATCCCCTAATGAACAAACACTACGATAAACAAGATCTCGGAATAAATTCTCGTTATAGAATACTCCCCTATGTCATGCGTGATTCAACTTTTTCAACTTCACACGGAACGTGAAGTTTCAAGCGACGTGAAAATAAAAAATAAAAAAAAAAAAACTAGATAAATAAATTCCACATTTTTTCCCTCTCACGCCACAAGTTCACTCTTAATATCAATCCCGCGTAATGCACGCGTCATTCGTCCTTAACGTGTTCCCAACGAGTCTACTCGACACTTATGTCACGTTCGTTTCGAATATCACGAGGTTGATAAGCTTCTGTTGCCCGGAAAAGTCAACCTAAACCGCTGCTACAGTGTTTCCCGGCGGATTTGCGCGTTACGTCGCAAGTACACGCGTCGAACTCATCGTCGAATTTCCTAAGGGGCCTCGTGAGTTATCGATACACAGGGTGTCTTATTCTTAACACTAGAACTACCACACCAGTCAAAATGACTGGTTTATACAATTTTATTTTAAAATTTCTATTTCATGTTATAATTTTTTCCCCGCAACGATGCAATGACTTTTACAGTGATAACTAAAGAAATAATATAATGAATTTTATTTTATTTTTATTCATTAGACATCAAAATAATTTTGGTAGAAATAACTTCGTCTTAACTGTCGGTAGTTCTAGTGTTAAGCGCGACAACTTCGAACATTTGTTAATCCTCCTGCTAATGAATAAAATATTGAATATTAAATTAAGCTGTCGAAACATTTAACGTTAGAAAAAAAAAAATATATTAATATCCTTCCTTGTTGCAAGGGAGCAGAAAATACTTACATTCATACGCATACGGTGTGAAAGAAATGTTGATGAAACGTGCAGTCTATTCCAGCCGTTTTGTTCTTTGCTACAGGTCAAATTGAAACGAATTAACAAGCTAGCCATTTTGTCAAACGTTCTTGCGATTTCTCAAGAAACCGATTAAGCCGCGATCCATGGTGTCCCTCGGAACAATTTTTTACCATCACAATGTATAGCCGGGAAGAAGATTTTTACCTTGAAATTCAAGATCGAGCTCAATTTTCGCAGAGGTTCGTTAACTGTTCTTTTCTTTTTCCAAAACGAAATAAAATTCAATACCATATACCATAATAACCAAGATGAAACATTTCTTTCCACCCCTGTACGTAGTTTGAACGGTGTTAAGTGGCCAATATATTATTTCATAGTGTCATCGATTTCGTTCCTTTTTCTCCGAATAACCACGCATTTTTTTTCTGACGCGATCTTCCTCGCAATTGGAAAAAAGATATTTTCAGAGACACACCCTGTACGAGAACTGTAGATCCCAGTTCCCGAGAGAGAGAACAGATCGTATTCCTGTCGCGACCTCGTCTCTGTTACGTTTTCGCCACCTTGACGAAAACGCCGCAAACGGAGAAACGATTTACAGCAGGAAACGTTTTAATTGCGCGGACATCGTTTCGCGAACAACGTTCAAAGAAACACGTTCGGATTAATCACATCGGCTATAATTAGTTACGGGCGCAATTTGGTCGTCGCGTTTCCCTGGCGTAAAACGCCAAATTCGTTGCTACTTCGAACGGGTTAATTAGTCGAGACCTGCCAAAGTGAAATTTCGAGTGTTATGCGTTATTACTCGATTACTCGTCTCGTTAACACGTTGACTGCCCAGGGTGAAACTCTCGTCGTTTCTATCTGCGTGAATATTTTAGAGACGAGTGTCACTGGCAACGAATTTCAAACAACGTGAATAACTGGATGATATTATAAAATAAAAGCATACGCTTTTGTTTTGTATAATGCAATCCATAATACGATGTAGTACTTTATTGTAATATCGATTTTGCGAGTATTGTAGATATTATGTTAGATTTAGTTTAGGTTAGATTTTATCGTATTATAGAGTGTATTATACAAAACGATTTTGCTTTGTATAATACACTGCATAATACGATATAGTACTTTATTGTAATATCGATTTTGCGAGTATTGTAGATATTAGGTTAGATTTAGATTAGGTTAGGTTTAGGTTAGATTTTATCGTATTATAGAGTGTATTATACAAAACGATTTTGCTTTGTATAATACACTGCATAATACGATATAGTACTTTATTGTAATATCGATTTTGCGAGTATTGTAGATATTAGGTTAGATTTAGATTAGGTTAGGTTTAGGTTAGATTTTATCGTATTATAGAGTGTATTATACAAAACGATTTTGCTTTGTATAATACACTGCATAATACGATATAGTACTTTATTGTAATATCGATTTTGCGAGTATTGTAGATATTAGGTTAGATTTAGATTAGGTTAGGTTTAGGTTAGATTTTATCGTATTATAGAGTGTATTATACAAAACGCTTTTGCTTTGTATAATACAATGCATAATACGATATTGTACTTTATTGTAATATCGATTTTGCGAGTATTGTAGATATTAGGTTAGATTTACGTCAGATTTAGGTTAGGTTAGGTTTAGGTTAGATTTACGTTAGGTTTACATTAGGTTATCTTACATAATTATCATATTTTAATTATATTATAATTAATTACATATAACTGACATCTTACATAAATTGAATACGTTCTTCCACAAACGGAATCTGAAAGTTTCGCCTGGCTTAGTGTTAATTGGAGAGTGATGAAATTTTCGCTAAGAAAAATTTTCGAATATTTCACTCTGCTTTCGAATCAGGATCGAGTAAACAAGGAGGGACTGCGATCAAGAAACGGATAAACGAATAACAAACGAGCGCGTAACGAAGCTTTCTTTATTCATAGGGTGTAAATTTTATTCCAATTTCGAAATATTCAGTTTTAACGAAATTTCACTGCTGTTGGAAACAAGCTGCTGTTGCTGTTGCGCATGACAATTGAATCATATTCCTCGACGAGTTACACTTCGTTGGCTAATTCAACTGATTAACTTTCTTTTAATGCATCAGCGATTTTTCACTCTTTTCAATGCCTCGAACATTTTTTTGCATTATTTACGTGATTTGAATATCTCGACCTTTCTGCATAACATTTCCACCGAAACGCAGCGCGTCCTTTTCACCGAGATTTTTACACATTTTGTTTTCAAATAACAGGAAGTACTTCGTAGTTCTGGAAGATGTATTTAAAAAAATTCCAAGGTACTAGGACGAGGATTAATATTTCTGACTTTCAAACAATAAATATTATATGTTTATTTATATTTTCGAGGAAATCTGACTCCACGGAAACGATTTATATTTGCCAATGAGCGATATAATAGGCAACAAGATAATAAAAAGTTTATTTTTTTTTTTTGAAAAGCCAAAACATCCTATAAAACACAATAATAAAATATATGTATATGTATATGTATATATATATATATATATATATATATATATATACACATATATACATATATTGTATTTTACGTGCAAACACTCGGTAAAGCATCGGTTATATGTGTTCGATTTTACTGTGCCGTAGAGTTTAGAAGAGTTAAACTGGCAATAGGAAATCGCTTGACAAATTACCAGACATTCACCATATCGATATCGATCATTGCACGTCAGCAGAGCAGAAGAAGAACCGACAGAAGAATCGGAACGTCAGTGGCAAAGACCGTGTAAGAAGCAACGAAAAGTCGCTCGTGTTTACGTACGACGAGCACGTAACGAAAGTGGAATGTGCATCACGACTCGTTCTGCAGCTGTCTGATTTCTGAATGCCGTTCATGCGTTCGTGCCCACACAAATGGAACGTATGTCCAGTACGAAGAAGCCTTATGCGTCGTATCAATCGGCTCGAACGGAGAGAGAGAGAGAGAGAGAGACGTGAAACGTTTGAACGATGGAAAATTCTGCGCGTGACAGATCGACGATAATTTGTCGGCAAACCGACACGACGTGCCGACTTTTTATTAACAACCGTGTTGTTAGTACTGCTTAGGTAAGATATCGGTTTTTTACCTCGATTTTTTACCAATCGACTTCCGACACTGGACTGACACGTGCGACACGTCGTTGCAAAAACCGTGAAAAACAAACTCGTGGCATTCGTGATATGAGTCGCACGAGTAGTTAGAAGATCGAGTCGTTTTTATGTACGTCTGATTTCTCGTAATTCCGCGTTCCTCCAATAAAATTTTCCTAACGGAAAAAGTACGAGGTCGTTCGTTTATTTGTCATTGTTCGAGATCAATTTATGATCACATGTTATATTTTGCTATTCGATTGTTAGTATCGTTCGTTGTTCAATTTCAATTTTCGTTCCGAGCCTCTTTCCGACCTCGTATTTTCGTGCTCGACGTTAATGCTCCAATAAATTCTCCTGAATCGACGAATTAAATCAACGTGTTAATCACACTTTTCTCACGCTATTTCACGTACACTCCGAATTTCCACTTTCACGGTATATGTTCCTCCGTTCGCGTTGTTCGCTCGATTTCCGTTTACTCGTTTCTTCGTTACTCTCCACAATACTTCGTTGCTCCTGTTGTTTCGTTTTTTTCTTCGTTCGTTCGTTCAGTCTTCGATTTCTTCGTTAAGCAAGTTCATCGCACGGGATTTCATTCACCCCGGTATTTGCGTATTCACCGTTCGCCCCGTTCACAATTCGTTCCTTGCCCCATGCTGCTGCTTCTGGTCTGACAATGAGAGACGCGTGACCTCACGTCGCGCAAAGCAATCCAATTCTCGATCTAATCTCGTCGAGAACCCCCGAATCCCCCGTTTGAACGTTTGAAAATCATCGAGCAACGTTTCACGCATCGGAACGTCGGAATAATATCGAGATCGCGAAAATTCCGAGCAATTGCCAAATTGCCCGTAAGTTAATCGTTCTCGGTTAACTGGAACTTCGACTGGTTATGCGGAGGCTGAAGATAATTAATCAGTCTGACGTGGGCGTTCTAAACCAGACACACACACACACACACACACACACGTAGACAACCGGGCGACCTTTTGCAGATCGCGTTGACAGGCTCGTATTCATTGGCCTGGTTCGAACCGAACAATTGATCCGCGTGGCAAACGTTTCAGTTTTTGCAAGTCAAATCGACGAGTTGCACTTTCGCCTCGTCGTCGTTTCGCGATTCGAAAAAAAAATCTCTACGATCTTCGAGAGGAGATTTCCTCGAAGCAATTTCACAATGGGATACCCTGTATATACTTGACTCTGATTGTCCAAAAATATCGAACATAAATAAATGAATAAGTAAAATAAAATGCCTGCTAACACCTAGGAATATATTCCACGTATGTGAATTATTATAATTTAAATGGATAATTGGAATGGATGGATTTGCATCCATTTGCACGACTGTGCCTCTGTCCGGGCAGAGATTAATATCAATTAATTTAATATTATAAACACATTGTAAACGTGTGTTGTGATTATCAAGTTAAATTGGTATTGCAGATATTTCGAATCAGCTTCGTTCAATTTTTCGATCGAAGGGACATTTAACGTCATTTGACGTTCTTATCATTTAAAGAAGATTAAACATCAATTGATTCATTCTGTAATCTATCACATCCAACTTAACAAGCTTTAGGTCAATCTGAATTACGAGCAAATATAAATAACAGAATTTCCTCGAAAAAGGAGAAGAAAGATAAAGCAAATCGCAGAGAAAACCAGAATGAAGAAACGAACAAAGAGACGACGAAAAATCGACGTATATTGTCACGGAGGAAGACGGCATAGTTATCGAAGGACGAAAACATAGTCTTCCAAGCGTGCATTAATTCGTCCCGGACGAAAGGAAATGTCTTTCGCTTTCGTTTCGCTTCGACTCCGCGCTCGCTGACTCCGCTGGAGTCATTTGAATTTCTCCAACACGAAATCATTTAAATTTCATATTTTCGTCATTTTCACTGGCGCAATTGCGAATCGGCGACCCGGTAAGCTTCCTTGAGGATTTAATGAGCTTCGTGAGCTGATCCCCGGAGGATGAGAATTCCGAGCGAATTGCTGATGAAGCTAGTCGAACGATTCGTGCATCTCGATTGTTCGAGACTCTCTGTCGTTCGTGAGTATGTATTTTCGCATACATACATATATACATACATACTGGTATTCAATATTGCAGCATCGTAGTTATTATAATCTGTCGGATGGCCTGTAAGTTATTTGCTGATCGTAGAAATGGAAAAGCATGAATGTGAGAAGCACAACGTTTGTCGCGGAATGTTTTTCTTTCTTGGAAAAGTGAGAGTCGAGCGAGTCGTGAAAAAGCGTCAACAGAGAGTTGTTCAAAAGAGTTAATTGTGCTGCTAAAAGAGTTTATTTGAGTCGTTAATCTGCGTTATTTGTCTTGTCCAATTATTCGTTGTTTAATCACTGTTATTAAATAAATATCATTTACATTTTATCTCTACAATATTATCCTCCGGCTGCACTCAAACTGTGGAAAATCTGTGAAGATATAAATGAAAGAACGGAAAGAGGAAATTGTAAAAATGTTTCGTACTATGTACATCGTGGTCAATATCTCTGTGGATTCGTATTTTTCAGAATATATATAAATTATTAATATTACTATTAATTATATTATATTATAATAATATAAACTATTAATATTAAAAATATATATTTTTTGTTTGATCTAGGGTTCGTTATTTGTCTCCTTAGAATTTAAATTCATTCGTTTCATTTAATCCCATCTCCAAAGAATTGGTCATTGAAAGAAGGAATCGAAAAGTAATTCTAGCGAGATAAAATGAACTGACCAATGAGAATGGCTAAAATAGCTCTCGGAGTATGCACAAAATGGCCCCCAGAACCTGTCTCGCGACGAAGGAATTGTGTTTCGAGCCTTAAACTCTCGAGACCAAGAATGGAACGGAAACTACATTGTCAAACGTCGCGCGAACACTTCGTATTTCTTAACAACGCGAACAGAAAGGCGATAAATTTATTTATTTTCATTTAGTTTCGTTAGTCTTCAGTTTCGGGAAATCGAAGTTTAACGCAAAATTAAAAAATAATAAAAATTAAAAGGGTGTGAAAATTGAAAACTAACAAGAAGGTCTTAAGAAATAAGCGGGAAGAAGATCTATTCCTTAAGAAGTTTAGGTAACAATAAGGAGTAAAGTTAAGGTCAAAAGAGAAGGTATAAAATTGAAACGACGCTAAAGAAAAAAAAAAGTCATAACAAATACCTCATTCTGAAAAAAGGAAGAGCCTGTTCCCTAAGAAGAGCATCGGCTTTTTCCTTTTCAGGGGGAACGCGATCGACGAAGAGTCGCCAAGCTCGATCACCGGGTCGCCGACAGTGGCCACATCGTCCCCGGGGGACATTCCTCTGGATGCATCCGAAAACATCGACCAACCACTGCCCTCCAGCACCGCGACTGACTCCTCTACCCAGAAATCCGAACCAATAGCAAACATTAGGCCCCGACATCCTGAAACAGAACGGCACTCTCAATCTCCGAACATCTTCAGCAAATCCACCAATTATCCGGTAATACAACGATTCGAATCGGCACCGATCGACACTCCGGTTCTATTGAAAAAATCAATCAGTCTGGACAAATCTTCGTTCGAGCTACGAAGATTCACCGACTTGGAAAGCAAAGTGACCATCAAGCTACCGTCAGAAGAGACGCTGAAAGATCTGAAAAGTCCCGAAGAGTCCATCAGGGTTTCATCCAGTCCCGAGGACACTTCCGATCGTGAAATCGTCGAGGTTAGAAAGGACAGTGCTCTGTTCCTAGAGGAGGCACAAGGTCTACCAGCTCTCCGCGAGAATCTTAAATCCCGAGGTCCAAGGATCGTCAGTCCTAGGAGAGGGAGCAGCGGGTACGAGAGCAATTTCGGTACATTCGACGAGGACAGAAGAAACTCGTCGTCTGTCGACGTTCTACAGGACTCGTCGACGTTTCTGAAAGAGAGACGCAGGTCCTCCGCTGGTCTCAAACGGTTGAACTCGAGAGTGGTGCTGGGCAGAGCCGAGGAGAGTCTAACCGAGGACGTAGAAGTCGAAAGGATGCCCACTGCGGAGGCTCGCAGGGAAGTGTCCGCAGCTGGACTCGAGATGCCAAACATCGAAGAGGTTAAAGAGGTTCTTAGAAACGATGCTCCATGTACCAAACAGGTGAAAGATCTACATTTCCCTTCGAAAGGCACGTCGGAGATAGCCTTTCTTGAGTACCAAGACTCGCCTGGTCTCCTTGAAGCTCCTCTCAGTGACTCGATCAGCCGTCTCTCGTTATCTCCAGCTTCGAGGAGTCCGACTCAACTGGCTCCGCGTTCTACGACACCAATGTTCCTGGAGTCAAGTTCAAGAAACCTCGCCAACAAGCCCTGCGACGTGGGTGCGACGATGGATTCGACAGGATCTCTGAATACGTCGTCGAGCGTATCCACGTTAAAAAACAGTGCGTCCGACGATATTCTTCAGACGCTGACTTCTGACAAAACTGCTGACGAACCGAACGCAAAAGAGGAGATTTCATCCGGAGAAGCTGGCACCAGTCAGGGGAGTCACAACGCCAGTCAAAACGTGTCAGCCAGACCTATTTATCCGTATTGTCCTTGTTCGCCGTACGGGAGCCCTCAGGGAAGTCCTAGGAACAGGCGGAAACCTCTGAGAGAGAGCAGAAGAGTTTCTATCGACAACAAGGAGGGAGCTCTTCAGCTGAATCAGTATAAATTGTTGGACAACATTGGCCAGGTGAGTTCTCCATTGATTGTTTAATTGTTCGTATTATTGTACGTACTTGATTGATTTTTTCATATTAGGGAAGATTAAGAGAAGTAATTTATTTTGGTATAATCAGAAATGAAAGCAATCCATTTGACGTACGTCTTTTAAAGATTAATAAATTGATGAAATTTTGTAAAAACTTGGCAATAAGTAGTCCTTACATGATACATTATTAAATAATTGAAAATAATATATTAAAATCATGTACGTGATGTATTAAATGATGAATGATTATTATCATAACATAATATCATTCAACGGGCAGATGAAATATTAAACGATACATTAAGCATGATGTGAAATCATTTAAATGAAATATAAAGTCTCAAGTGCAGCAAATATTCGTTAGCTATACATCAAAGATTCCAAATTCTTAATTATTATTCATTCGAAACAGTATTTTCAAGCCAACGATTCTTGAACTAAAATCATCAAAAAGCATTCAATTTTGAAGTACATGAAGGGTGCCGCGACATTCAAGAACCGATAATTGCGAATGTAATTAATACTGAAAATTGAAGCTGATTTTAAATGTAACGCTGCTCTCGTGCGACGGAAACGCAACACCCAACGCGGAGACAGTGATAAAATCCTTACAAAACGAGAATCGCGATATCGTGAAAATTAAACAGCGCCCTGCTAATTAACAATTTAACGTGTTTTTCGTCGACATTTATTTCACACGTGTAGAAACGTGAAGTATCAGCGACAATGAAATTGTGTCAAAGTGAAAGAGATTCGTCCAATTAAACCCTTTCATTTCCAAGAATTTTTTAGTACCGACCATTTCATATCTTGTACTCGTATATTTTCAATGCTACAGGGCTCCTACGGGATTGTGAAACTTGTTTACAACGAAGAAGACGAAACTCACTACGCGATGAAGATTCTCAGTAAGAAGAAGCTAATGAAGAAAGCAGGTGTCTTCGGCAGAATGATCCCGGGGAAAAAGGGATCGGCCAACCCTTTGGCCAAGGTCTACAGAGAGATTGCCTTGTTGAAGAAACTGGATCACCCGAACGTCGTGAAACTGGTGGAAGTTCTCGACGATCCAGACGAGGACAATCTTTACCTTGTCTTCGAATTGATCCAGAGGGGCGAGATACTACAGGTGCCCACTGACAAACCACTCGACGAGGAAACAGCCAGGAAGAATTTCCGCGACATCGTGATGGGCGTGGAATACCGTGAGTAAAAATGTAAAAATTAAAATTTGGTTCGATTATATTTCATACGTATGATTCGAGTTAGCAGAATTGTTGACAAAATTCAAGAGAGTAAATTTAGATATTCAGCTGCTTTATTTCAGTCAGACAACAAGACTTGGTTTTTTTTCAATTTTCCGTTTTGTATATTTCTTGCGTAATTCATTCTCCCTCTTATCCTCTCTCTCACTTTATACTGCTTTCATTAATAGCTGGTACTTTGTGTGAAGTCATATTAATTGATATCTTCTTAGCTGCCACCGTTCCCCCCTTTTAATCCTTCTTTTTCTTTTTTACCCTCTTTGTCCTACTTTCTTTGTCTTATTTCTTTCTTCCTCTGCTTTCTTTTCTCACTCTCTTCTTTCGTTTCTCCCTATTCTACTCGAATTCTTTTCTCCCCGCGCCAAAACTCGGGATAATAAATCTTTGTTTGTTCCTCGAAATTTTAAGTGCTAATCACACGAAACGAGACGCCCGAGATATTTCCATGGAATATAATTTCGAACGTTCATCTGTCACGTCGAAGTAATATTCAACGTAATATTAATAAAATTCGTGGATTCTCGATTGTTTCAGTACATTATCAGAGGATAGTTCATCGCGACATAAAACCGAGCAATCTGTTGGTGGACAGCGACGGTCGCATCAAGATCGCGGATTTAGGCGTTAGCACGGAGTTGAGAGCGTGCGGAGAATTACTGTCAGGGCCGACCGGGACCCCGGCGTTCGCGGCACCTGAAACAACCATGCCTGGCGTCCATTACTCCGGAACGGTAAGTACCAGACTATCGTTTGATCCATTTCATTTGATTCCATCGAAATAGCAACATTATTGAATACCAATATCAAATATCAATTTCGAAACGCCCAAAAATCCAAAAACATTCGAAAGACTCTAATTCTAAAATTCTAGAATTTGAGAACAGACGAGATAAACGTGAAATTGAAATTAAGAGATAAGAATTGCGTCGAATTTCGTGTGTTTCAGTTGTGCGACATATGGTCGATGGGAGTGACACTGTACTGTTTGGTGACCGGAAGAATCCCCTGGGATGGCACTGGAAGTATAATTGGCGTGCAAGCGGCGATACGCAACGAACCGCTAAAATTCCCGGAAAAGCCAGTCATTTCAAAAGATCTCCGCGATTTGATCTCGAGGATGCTGAACAAGAATCCGCTCGAGAGAATCACGTTGTCAGAGATCAAGGAACACATCTGGCTGACAGACTGTGGCGCTGAACCACTGCCAAGCGAGGCTGATAACTGTCAACTTCCGGTTACCGTTACGGACGAAGAAGTGGAACGAGTTGTCACGAAGATACCCAAGCTCGTCACGCTGATTCTTATCAAAACAATGCTGCGACAGCACAGCTTCCAAGTAAGTGGAACTCTGTTCGTTAAAACGATGCCAAATTTCATCGGTGCAATTTATTAAACGTAATTGAAAATCAGTTTAACGATATGATCGTGAGAAGTAATTTCATTCGATAACTGATGCTCACAAGGTTGACAAATCGAATGTATTTCAAATTTGGTGCCATTAACGAATTACTAAAATAATTCGTGGAAAATAATTTTAAAAGTTATTGTAATTCATGTTACAACCATGTAGTACTGATCAGCATAATTACAACGGAACAAATTAATTCGAGAATTAGCACAATTAAAGACAAGTAGAATTTAACATTTGAAAGTTAGCGCCTCGATTTGAATTTATGTTATTGTTTAATCCCTTTATTAAAGTGTCAATTAGAGATGAATGCAAATGTCACTGAGAGGCAACTCAACAAGAATACAGACTGGTTTCGGTAAATGCCCACCCATTAGCTAATTTCTATGAACGCGAAAGGTCAAAGGGGAAGTTATTATTAACGATTCCGGCTGACGAACTTCCACTATTTAGCCCGCGAAACTCTTTCTCCAATTCTTTCGTTTGGCCTTAATACTCGAGGTTGTTAAAATATCTACCTACATACCGTGAAAGTTTCCTTGCCCGCTTTTTTCCCGCTGATTGTCTCTCCGTCGTAGTTTCGCGAATATTGGGACCAAGCGGTAGTTATTCCGGGTCATGCCGTGTAACTGCATCGGTGGGGAAATGAAGCTTTCATTCTCGTAACTTCTCGTGCGAGAGATTGTTCGCCCTTGATCCGCGGTCAACGTTACGTCGATACGATAAAAGCAGGAACAGCGTAGACGACGTGGATAAAGTGCCATAAAATTCCACTAGATTTACACTACAATTCGCGTGAGTCTCCGAATGACCCGCGTCGACTGACAAAAAAAGTGACAACGAGAAAACGAAAGGAAAAAATTGGAAAGCGCAATGAGCCAGGTATTTCGAGATATTACAATCGTTGTAGAAACTCGAATCGGAATTCGCAAGAGTTCCGTCGAGTTCCCGTCGATAATCAGTTTATTACTTTCCATTTCACGATCGTGAGCGGAGAGTTATGGAGGAGCACGTGGCTGAGAACTTTGCCATACAGCACTATACTCTGGCAGTAATCATCGATTATACAATTCTCGTGGATCTCGTTGCGTCACGAGTGTCGAATTTCTTCTCGCGTAGAGGCTTTGTGCTGCGTGCATCGAGCGTTGTACAGCCGTTCGGAGCGATTCGATATCGGTTACGATGGAAAAGTCGGCCATTGAATTTCAATCGCGACCGACATTTGATCTCGCGTTCGGGTCGGCGAACACCGAGAGTGGTCGAGCCTCTCTGTTCCTCTGTTTATGACGGGATACTCGTCGCGACGGCGTGGAAAAGCTGCCGCGAGTTCTCGCCGCGGCGTCATCGCTTCTCTGGCCTTATTATTTGATGAGCGGCAGCCAGTCGATATCAACCGAGTTCAAGGCAGGTTGACGGCTCCATAAACATGGCAATAACGCCGCTCGATTGTCCATGTCGTAAAAGCGTGAACTCTTTTTCTCATTTTATTTCTCTTTCTCTTCTCTCTCTCTCTCTCTCTCTTTCTCGTTTTTTTCTGCTTCTCTTATCAGCTTCCATCGGAGGTTGAAATCATCTCTGACGAAAATAGATTGGAAATTCGTAATGAATTTTTGTGAAATCCTGTTGTTCGAATCGAGAATAATGTTCGGAGGATTATTCGATCCTTCGAGTCCTTTTTATTTCTGCCTTAATAATGCCACGTTTCGTAAACGTTCATTGAGATTTCGAAAAAAAAAGATCTAGCGAATAGTAGACAATCTGTAGCAATGGAAGTTTTTTGAAACAATTTTCAAATGGTATTGTTGCAAAATTTCGTTTTAAAGTTGTATGCCCGACAAAATATAAATATTTCGCGCGAAAATTACTAATGATCACCGTTGTACAAATTTTCCACCTAACGAAGGTTTATTTTCTGATTTTCAGAATCCTTTTTTGCCGAAGGAAAGTGAAAAAACAACGGGTACCGAGGAGACCTCGCCAGAAAGGAAAACGACAAAAAATCCAATGTGGGAACGATTTTCTAAAACAGGCAGAAGCAAGTCGGCGCCGGGTTTTTACAACTGGCAAACAAACCGCAGGTGAATAACACGAATGATACATCTTTCGACGATTTTTCGAATGATTATTATCTTCCTCCCCGTGTTTTGAAAAATTTTCAGACAATTATCCATAAACAGTCCTTTATCTCCGGTGATGGAAGCGCCCAATCAAGAAACGGAGGTCGAGGAACGGCACGAAAAATCTCGAAACTGACACACATCGAAGAAAATCACGATCAACTAATCGGTTGACACACACAGAACGAGTCGAGACTTAATGTGTATCGAGTAAAAGTGTCTATTTTTAAAATAGCGTAAACACTTTGTGCGTTCTTTTACACGAAAATTAAAATTAATTAACAAATCTCGTTAAATATATATATGTATATATATATACACATCTTTCCGTCCTGAGATGTTTCTTTAGCGTTTCTAAGAGTTAAACATTATTCAATGAATTTCCAAAATATTCCAATTGGACAGCTCCATGTAAATTTTGATAAGATATATTAAAAAACAAAACAAACAAAAAAAAAAAGAATTGGCTTCGAAACAGCCACTTTTTGCAAAGACAGCTGTATCTTTCGACCAACCGAAACATTGTATCGGCAGTATTATGAGATTATAAATGATTTTCCGAGCACGAGTCGATGCCAATTATTCCGCTGCGCGAGTTGCAGTCGACAAACGGCTTAATTGCAGGCAATATCCATTTGCGAGTCGACTTCCTCAATTTATGAAACTTGAAAGTAACGAATTTAGGAAACGGCTACAGCTGGAGAGCAATTGGAGAGAGGACGAAGCCGAAATTAATTTAAGAAACCTTATGAAACGCTGTCGAAGGCGCAAACTGTCGAATTAACAATGATATAAATAAAGTTAGATCATTCCCGGCTGAAACCGAATTTTCGAATGTAGAGGAGTAACTTAATCATTCAAGGGCCATTAAGGGCACGATGAATATCAATTGTCCCTTAATCTTTTCCGATGAATTCCATTTCTAGTCTTTGACTAAATATCAAAGAAAAATTGATGGAATATTTTTTTTTAAAAAATGTTGTTGTAAAATATTTGCAAAGTTATTTGGGTAGGGCCGTGTATAATTTCTCAAGCAAAATTCGAGGCAAACACAAGACGATCACAAGGCGACCAAGCTTAAATCTGATGCCACGAGTGAGCTGAATTCATTACCATTCTCTCTGTGATTCTATTCTATTTTCTTTTACATGCTTTTATTTCTTTTTCAAAGCTGCAGCAACAGTAATTTAAATAGCATAGACGTGATCGTTACTTTATGTACATAACATTGACAAGGTTTATATAATGATTAGAAAATGTTTAATCAAATCTTCAGAGTTCAATGTTGCGTTAATGCGATTTCTTTTTCCATCGACAAAAATTATTCAGACTTTGTTAGTTATTTACTAAGTGTGTGTGTGTGTGTGTGTGTGTGTGTGTGTGTGTGTGTGTGACACAGAACGTTGCGTAGAATTGGTACGATTCGACGATCTTTTATCATACTTGGCATCTGTTCCTCCAAGCAAAAGGCAAAACAAGACTCTCTACAGTCACCATGTGGTTGACAAGTTCTTCAACTCAAAAGCGGATGAAATTTACAATGCTCCGATAGAATCATTCAATAAGAGGAATGTGACAACGTTCAAGTAAGTATTAGGTTCCTGATATATCCCACGTTTCACATTTCATATCCTCACTCTTCATGTTCCATATCCCACAAACAATATTTCGTACTCCATACCCTGTTCCTCTATTTTCAATGTTAAATTATTAACTACATTCTGAATTTTATTCCTACATTCCACACTCTCTTTTCCGCATCACAATAATTCTATTCTTTCCCATCAATGTACAAAGACAAACGTACAAAAAAAAAAGAATCTAAATCAAATAATTCCCACAAAATGTAAAATGTAGTTAATTAATTGTGGGCACCTACGAAATTTTTTTTATCCCGCGATATGAACTCCGTAGACCCACGAAACTAATTTATAGGAACCTATGACAACGACAATGACAACAACGACAGATTCGAGCCAGTAGCAGAAAAAAAAGGAGTTATACACGATTCACGATTCACCTGTTCAATTTACCAAGTGAGAATGATCGATAAAGTACATTAGGTTATATAGTTTATCCCTCGTTCGTCTTCATTGGTTAGTATTTTATGACAGTAGACAACGTAATTGACTAATCGTCTTTTTTACTGAATTTCACTTTAAGAGAAACACACGTCGAGAAATCCAACTTGACGAATGCAAGTTTTTAACTGAGAAGTCCACTGCTATTTAAAAGTTGTACATCTGTAAAATTAACTGATTACCTTTTTTATGGTCACTGTATATAATCTGTATATATATTATCAATATACCATATTACTATATTATCAAAGAATATTGTTAAAACTTTTGGTCCCTAGAGTCCCCAGAGTCTAATCGTCTTTTTTTTTTAATTCTTCGTCTATTGAAAGACAACGAACCAAAATCGTCTGTAAGATTGTCGAGGAGATCAACGCATTAATCGAAAGAAAAAACACGAACCAATGGTTTTGTACGAGTCGCAATTTTGGATTTGATTGACAGCGCCAGTCAACGACGTCTCGCGATTTTAACTTTCGATTTTTGCCTCGCTTCACGTTAATTATCCATCATTTTCTGGCAATCGGTCAATTTGTCACGATCGTTTTCAGATTCATTCTATTTAGAATAAGTGAAACACTTTCAGACACTTTCAGATGGTTTATTACTTTTGTTAGAGAGTTTAACTCGTTGAATGAGATTGATTGCCGATTGAGAGCCGGTCTTCACACGCGACTCGATTAATTTTGTTACGAGTAGATTAAGAAACATAGTGCACATCCAGTACGAGATACAAAATGCCCTGTGTGTTTTGCGAGAATATCCATAACGTGTGAGATGCATTGCACAACGGTGCAACGTCGTGGATAAAAATTCTCTCGAAATCTGAGCCACTGAATAACGTTTCGGAGATTTTTATCGGCGAAGGTTCGACAAATATTTCTGGAGATACGTAATATTTTTATTCGAGATCGGTGGAAAATTTGTGAACATATCTTCAGCTAGAAAAAAAATCTGAAATTTTCACGAATCTTTTTACAGGCTAAGAATTCCTCAAACTCGAGAAGGAAAATAACGAAAATTCTTTTCTTTTTATTTTTGCAACATTACGAGCTTCATAGTGAAGTTCTGAATGTTCTTTAAAATCAAAAAGTGAAAGAAGAGCTTCAATATATCGAAGTGAATATATTAAATTATTATTAGAGCATGATTCGATGAAATTCTTTAATTCTGAAATATTACGTACCATCGGAAATATCGTAAATGTAAGAGTCTTGTCTTTTTGTTATACATATGGCACATATATAACACGTACGATAAATTAGTAACAATTAGATGCAGGCCTACCGATGCATCGCACGTCTTTTTATACCTTCTCACTTCAATTACAGCGCGACAGTGCTGTCAAATATCAGCCATTTTGCGCCTTATATGTCGACCAATTTCATTGAAGGAAATATTTTACAATTTTAAGTGATATTACTTATCTGTAAATAAATTTGTCAATAAACTAAATATTATTCATCGGTAGACGATCTAATGGTATCATGTTTCTTGACCTTGTAGCCACCATTAGTTCCCAAAAGATTGCCAATATTTATGCAAGTTCATATCATTACGAATATAATTTTAAAAAAAAATGAAACTCAGATGGAAAATTGTTTTATTTACTAAATATTGCAACAAATAAATGTCGGATACTGTATATATTTTTGAATGTCACGTGCAATCTGTGTAGGTTGAGATTTCCCGTAAATGGATAAAAATTCACAGTCTACCGATAAACGTCAATAAACCGGAAAACGATTGTCTACCCACCACTTGTTAATCATGTCGTTTCGAGAGAATACGCGAGGTCAGAATTTGTGAATGTATTCGATCGTAAAGTTCGAAGGATTAAATTCAAATTCGCAGTCCCCCAATTTATGGTCCCCTAGATATCAGAAATCACGAATCTGATTTTAATTGAGATTACTTAATCGTGTGGCTTGCGCTACTTGCAAGACTTAAATTCTTTTCTTCATACAGAGAATAGAAGAAAATTATTTGTCACGACTATTACAGCACGATTCTACGTTTCTGAGCAGATTGGTGGAGATTTATGGGAAAAAACCTGCCCCAAAATTTAACCTTGACTAATCTTTTTATCATATTGTATCCATTGAGGGGAACAAAAGTTTCGAAAAAAACACGAGTCAAAAGTAAAACATCCAAGTGAAAAATGATCTTCAATGTTCTTCATTTACAATTCGTTCTCTATATTTAGATACAATGTAGAGATCCCTGTCTCAAGAGACTCTTGTATTAATTAAAATCAAATTATTTTGATAGATCACCATCGATCAGAAATGTAAAATCGAAATGTAAAATGTGGTGGTCGCGACAAATAATTTCCCACCTTGTACAGACCACGTCAATTTTTCCGCAGCTTAGTTTAATACAAGATAGGAGAAAGGATCTTACGATTTGAAGTCGAGAGATTTCTCAAGACGTTGTTGCTCCACGTATGTTTCTTGATTGGGCGCTTCCATCACTGAAGATAGAGGACTGCTTACGGATATTTGTCTGAAAATTTTTTGAACACATAGGGGAGGGTAATAATTGCAAGAAATCGTTCAAAAATTGGGCTATTCGAACTATTTACCTGCAGTTTGTTTGCTAATTGTAAAGACTCGACGCGAACTTGCTTGTTCTTGAAAATGCTTTTCACATTAAATTTTTTTTTTTTCATATTCCTTTCTGTCGACGTCTCTCCGGTATTCGTTGTTTTCCCACCTTTTTTTTTTTTTAACAAAAAAAAGATTCTTGATAGAAAAAAAAATCAGAAAATAATTCTTCGTTAGAAAATTTGTATAACGATGATCATAAATAATTTCCGCGTAAAATATTTATGTTTACATTAGAAATAAATTAGACTTCCTAAATATCTTCGAAACAAAATTTTACGGTAGTCTTCGTTTAAAAATTGTTTTAAAATTAATTATCAATTGTTGAATTAAATTTATTAAAATTTATTACATACTTTAATAAATTTGGCATCATTTTAAAGAAAAGAATTCCTTTTCACTTACATGAAAGCTGTACCGTCTCAGCATTGTTTTGACAAGAATCAGCGAGACGAGCTTGGGTATCTTTGTAACAAATTGTTTCACTTTTTCATCCGTAATGATAGCCGGAAGTTGACAGTTATCAGCCTCGCTTGGCAGTGATTCAGCGCCACAGTTTGTCAGCCAGATGTGTTCCTTGATCTCTGACAACGTGATTCTCTCGAGCGGATTCTTGTTCAACATCATCGAGATCAAATCGCGAAGATCTTCCGAAATGATTGGCTTTTCCGGGAATTTTAGCGGTTCGTTGCGTATCGCCGCTTGCACGCCAATTATACTTTCCAGTGCCATCCCAGGGGATTCTTCCGGTCATCAAACAGTACAGTGTCACTCCCATCGACCATAACTGAAACATACGAAATTCAACACAATTGTTTCTTCGATACTCCTAATTTTAATTTCTCTTTTATGTCATTTTTACCAATCTCTTTCCAACGTCTTCTCAAAGTTTAGAGTTTCAAAATTAGGATCGTTAGATTCTAGTGTCTTTAGATTTTTAAAATGTACATATTTCGTATTGGCATTCAGTAACGTTGCTATTTCTATAGAAATACATGGAACATTTTGTTTCTTGCAAGGACATGATAAAGTCTTCGAAATAACGGCATTGATTTTGTCTTGATGGATTCACTGGTGGATCCTTGGTTCGTTTTCTCGAGTAGGATCGAAAGTTTATTTCAGGGAAACGTGGTGGAATTCGTCATCTTGGATCTACAATAAAAAGAAAAGTTTGCATGTTAGTTCTTTCTTTATTCGAAAAAGAACTATGTTCTATTTGGATATTCTAAAAGTAGTTTAAAATCCTACAAAGACTTAGCAAAGTGTATCATAAAACGAAATTCATATGCAATTTAAGAATTTTATTATCTATGATAAATGTAAATCATTATCTTGAAAGAAAATCCACAAGAATCATAGCTTCAATAATTTGTGCTCGTAACGAACTCGTCCCCCTAGCGGGACCAAATTTAACTAACCAAATTCAAACAGTCAGAAAGACGCGCGCTTTTCGTCAGCCGCCATATTGCCTACTTTTTCAAATCAAATCGCAATACATGATTCTCACGTTCTCGCGTCAATGTAACAGCATCGCCTCATCAACACACGGTGTTAGAGGCACGTGATACGATGTTCCGGCAGAATAATAACAAACACGATATCACGTAGCGAAATATAAAGTGAAACGTGCTCGCTTACCAATTGCGATACGCTTCGGAGTCGCGCACACTGTTTTCCTTCTTTCCACTGGTCCAACGAAGCCAGTTCCTCCTTCTCTCGTCGAAGAGTCTCCTTCGTCGGTCAAAAAGGAAGCGAATCACTTTCAAAAAGCACGGTCGATCAATCGAAGTCTCTGTTGCAACGAAACGTCACACGAACGAAACACACACGCAGACGCGGTCGCGGAGAAACTTCCAGTTAAAACGTAATATCACAGAAACGTCAATGTATCGGTTTACACAGAGCGTAATTATGATCGAGTTGAGTTACGTTTTGTTTCACGATTATTAGTCGCACACGTTTCACGTCGTGCGTTTGTGTCAACGATAACTGTAACAAACGTTACTCCGTCAATGGACGAGCCTCGACTGCTGCTCCGAAGCGAGAATCGCTTTGCTCTATCCCCACTTCCGCGCGTTTCCCCCACCCTAAGAACACGCTGCTTAATACGTACACATATAAGAGAAACTTGAGTTTCTTCTACCCCTTTTTTTTTGACTTTGAAAAGGGATAAAGTTTGAATGCTGATGAGCAACGTGGAATTTTATTTCCTTCTTATTTGTTCGATGTCTCGATTTGTGATTTCTTTGATAATTAATTGAAACCACACCGCATGATTGGTACGAAAGTGTTTAAACTTTTGTAAGATACCTTTTACGAATGTTAAATACAACACTTAAATTTTATTTGCACTGTTATATAATCTGTTACAGTGGTTACAAGAAGTATTGACAAGTCTTTTTGTATTTATTACTTATGACGAAGATGGAACATAGAGTCTTATAATAAGCATACTTTATTGGAAAATAAGAATATATACTTTACTTTATATGTTTGCATATATACTTTTTGTTACTCCATATAATAACATGTATAAATCTTCTCAAAAATTGTAAAACAATCTCTTCCCAATAACATATTATAGAGATTGATGTGACTATAATGATGTTAAATAACATTCAAAGATATTATTGGCATACAAAAGAAACTGGATGTCACCGAAGAAGAGTTGTTTTGTTTCTGGAAAACTTATTTAGCTTATTTATAGAAAGCTTTCTCCACTGTTTCCATCGTCGAATTACGGTGTTATCGAAGGAATTTCCACTTTTTTCTCCGATGCACGTTCCATCAGAGTTATTTACTTATTGTTAGTTTATTTGCTCTCAATACCTTTATTCCTCTCGTTTCGACGATGGAGATGTTTCAGTTAATCCTCCCCTTTAACTCTCTCTTTTATTTATTTATAAAAGAAAGACTCGCTATTTACTCTAAGTAAAAAAAAAATTTGGGGTTACAGTAATTATTAGGAAATCTTTATTTGGTATTTTCGTATATTGGTATATTGAAATAAAATAAAAAAATTCCCGTAGAAACGAAGAATAAAACAATCTTTCCTTTCTTACGTGCTAGTTCAACAATTTCATAGAAAATTTGCCTATTTCTTTTTATACGCGGTTGGATAGTCCGTGAGGAGACTACCAGTAGAAAGAATCGCTCCTGGTCCGCCTAAGATTCCACCCTTGTTCGCCAGCCAACCATTTCCACCGAAAAATCCAGCTGGCTCCAGCCTGTCGGTATAGAATCCAGAGTCGGTCACACTCGTGACTTGTAGTAAATTGTTTGCGTTATTTAACTGCTTCCCTTTCGAAATTTCGTTGGGATTTCGAAATCCAAGATTAGTCAGTGCTTCCTTGAGCTGGGTAACACGGTTCTGGAGGGATTGAGGATTGATTTGAAGAGTCTGAGTCAATGGCGTGAAAAACCAGGCGAGCAGGCTTGGTTTTGCCGTGGTGCTAGTATTAGACTGAAAATTAACGGGGACTGAGAAATCTGTTTATTGGAATGGTGTATTTGGTTTTCGACGATTAGAGCGAACGATTTGAAAATTACATTTTTTGCCAATTAAACAGTTTTTTTTCTTCTTTTTCTTTTTTCGTAAATAGATGACAAATTTATGGGAAATTTTGTGGAGATCAACGCGGTACGTTGATTGATTAAAATACACAAAACATATATTTATATATATTACCATGTAACAGACTATACTGGTTATTGCACGCTGACTATTAAAGACTCTCCTTTCGACTTGAACTCTCAAACTGTCAGAGAATGTTCAAGAGACTATCTGTATCGATCAGAGATCAAACGATTTCTTCCTTATCGAGTTCTCCATTATCTGAGCCAATGAAAAATTAGGAAAGATTCCCTCGTTTCTTTTTTCATCGGCTTCACAGATTTTTGGATCTCAAGGTGGAGGCAAATCGTTGACATCGTTTGTCAACTGCACGCGTCTTAAAGCCATATTAATCGAGTGACTTATTATCTTTGATACTTACATTTTGAACTATCACGTGTTCGGAAACTGGCATGACACTAGAACTTTCATTCGCGATTTGTTTTTCTCTCGGCGTATCTTGATCGATTTTATTGATCGAATCGTTGGACCGAAACACAGGGTTAGCATACGTTCCGATAATCTATTTGTCGAAAAAGACGGAAAAATAATTTGTATTGATATTTCATATTTTATGTATTTTATTGATATCAGCGCCACAATATTTTGATTAGAAACTTTGTCTATTATTTTATATGTAGAATTAAAATTACTATTTGTTACGAAAAGAGATTCACATTTTTAGCTGCTAATTTATTACAACATATAGAGCAACGTAGAAATATATTAGAAAGATTGGAGAAAGAAAAATTGAAATAAAGTTGAAAATCAATTCGCCGGGAATTCAATGAGAATTTTGTCAAAAAACTACAAATTTTTCAATAATTGCAAATATAAAATATCTAAAATTTACCAGTTTTGGAGTTAAAAAATTCGAATGGCGAAAAGTCCTGACGAAAATTCTTACGCTAATTGTTACAAGGATCTATTCTAATAAAATAAATATTGAAACCCTTCGAAATAAAAAGTAACGGTAGTGCATTGCAGAAATAATGTCATTTGTGCAGAATTTCTTCTGAAAGAAAGGAACTGATCAACGTGTCTTACCATTAAAATCACGAGCAAGATAGACGACATCGTTTCGAAAATCGATTTCGTTGACAATTCCCAATCTCCGTCGAGTAAGAACACGTTTGAGAGAGTCTGACAAAGTATCCGCGAGGCGCAATAATTGAAATGCAACTGTGTGAAGCGTTTCCGCAACCACGAGTCTGAATATATAACGCTTCTCGCAGATAGAACTCTCCTTATCGAATGGTGGTACCCTCATACCACCTAGATAACACTGCTATTACCAAATTATACATGCTTCACTTGTTCGAAACGTCGAGCCATCCTTTCCATTGCGTCTGAATCTGTTAGAATCGACGAACATGAGTCAGTTTTTGTGTGTTGAAAATATTGTTCTCTCTTTCTTGATCCTTGTTCTTATCATACGTAATTCTATTTTCTAAAAAATGAAATTTTCCTTATGGCTGTTTGTTTCAATGTTTTCTTGTGTTACGATCGTACTTCTTGAAATACTTCGTAAAATTCATTCTACAATTTGAATCTGATTATCAGTGGCATAATTTCTCATTTTAATTATTCCCTTAATAATTCATGAATATGTCATAATAATTTTTCTCATGAATTATTCCTCATACTTTTTATAAGTATTTTCAAATGCATTCATTTTACTTAAAACATTCGAATAATTTAAATGTATTAATTTATCAATGTTTCTCTTGTTTGTATTTGTTTATACAAAAAACAATTTTGAATATATTATTATAGGAAAGACTCGTTGTTCATTATCAGTCACTATTTAAATAAAAAGTGAAAACTTCAAATAAGCATTTCTTCCTTTCTATTGTAACATTTGATTTGACTTGGCATCTTTTTCAGATTTACCGAGTGGTTAGGTTCATTGCAACAAACTTCTCGGAATGAGCTGAATCTTTTAGTGAAGTGAACTAAAAGTTCATTAAGTCAGACGCTAAGAACAACAATTTTCATATTTTTTTCTCGCCTAATTAGTATTCTTAAGCAAATTGCTTGTCCATTTAAAACGTAAAAAACTAAGTACATAGTAATATTGAAATATTATGAAAGCATTGAAGTTCTTTTGAAAACTCTTTCTAAAGAGAATTGACAGCCAGAAATTATAATTAACAATCAAATTCTTAAAATTCTTAAAGAGGAAATTTCTAAAGAAATTCCCAAACAAAAAAAAAAAAAGGAAACAGGTTCCTATCTTTCTTCGAATTATTTTCAAAAAACAATTTCTAATTTTCTAACTCTGAAGGAAATTTCAAGAGCAGTTACCAGGGCGAATGAAAATTTCTGTACTTTCAATTGATGGATTAAAAGCCTAGATTCCAAGAGCGATATCAGATACAAAAAAATATATATATAATAAATATATAATAAATATATAATTAATATATAAATAGAGTTCGAGACACGTGTTGAGAACCAGCTGTCCTTTTTGCTATTGCGTTCAACCGTGATATACATAACCCAACCGCCTTGAAGGTGCAGTCATCAAACAGGATTCGCTTGTTCTCGTTCTTTTTTCTCCGCTCCTGCGTAAAATCGTCACAGCGACCTTGTCCAAGGTCGTAGCCTTCAAACGAACGAAAGTCTCCGTCGTTGGACTGTTTTCACTTTCGCTCGGACACGTTCGACCAACGACAGCACGATCTCGAGATAAATCGTTCGCCGTTTAGGAAATGGAAAGAAAGAAAGAGGCGGAGACTCGAAATTCCAAGGACGTCGAGGTAAAATAAATCATTGGAGATAAGTAGGTGTGTGGGATTTCGCGTTGTTACTCGAAGACTTACGCTCCTGGAGATGTGGTTTTTTTTTTTGGAAATTAATATTTTGTGAGATGAAATGGAATTAACTGATGAAAATTGGTCCTCCCGTGACGTTTTACAATCATGTTTGTAGAAAAACATAGTCGATATAAAAACTGAATGCTCCGTGATAAAAATCAATCCTTAACCACTTTAATAACCTTTACAATTGTGTAAACATTCTTTTTCAACAGTACAAAAATCTTAAGCAAATCCAATAATAAAATATGCGATTCGCATTTCTGGTAACTAATCCTTGTCGAAACCCACGGGAGGTCACAAAAACATAACATAATAAAAATAGTGAAATTAAAACATAATGTAACACAATATTTCCCAGTAATAATCAAAATTATTATCAATTCATACGACTGTAGAAAATTATAGGAAATTATAGAAGATCTCTTCTCCTCGAAAAAAAGAAACCAATAATAAAGTATTCGACATTTTCAGAAGTTTCAGCCTCTTTTCTCTTTTTCACAATCTCAAGATCTCACGATTGATATTAAATTCGATATTTCTAGTACACAATCTCACAATTCATATGAAATCGCACGATCCTAGAACTTTCATCTTTCCTACAATTTTATCGTTCACACTTGTAAATGACGATTGAATGAGGTCAAATCCAATTTCTTTCGTTCGGCCGAAAGACACCGAAGATTCGCAAGCCACGCGATGGTTGTTGGCGCGGTGCGGGAAACCGGAAACGAGAGGAGAACGATCCGCCGCATAACGGAAGAGCGAAACTCGGTTCACGGACACGCGACGCATACCGATCGCAACTTAATTCAAGTGTCACGCGCTCGCGAACGAATCGGCACCTCTCTCTCTCTCTCTCTCTCGTTCTTTTCTTCCCCGATCAACGTTTCTGCCTTGCTTCGTTCACACACAGCCTGTAACGTATGCACGTATGCGACTGTGAAACCGTTAGCAGTCTTCTTCAATTTTTTTTTCTTTTTTTTCTTCGTCGCCAGTCCCGCCAGTGGCGACGATCGCAGCCGCGAACCTTGATCCATAGCGAGGAAAATCGAAGAATCGAAACGAGCACTCGGCTGGACCGGTTCTCCAGTTGCCACTCGGTCACGCACTGACTCAGATTCGCGTAATTTTTCAACGAACGAGAGACCGACGATATGAAGCCTCGCGTCGATCAGTAGATTTAGATTTTCCGTGATCTATCTTCGGGGAATTTTTTTGGCAATATATATATATCAGAATATATTCTAGTGACGTTGCTGGAGATATTTTCGAAGCTGAAGCCAGAGATTTGGTGAATGAATTTTTATTCGAGAGAAGAAGAAGCATCTGAAGGAAAGAAAACTTGAAGAAGTAACATGAAGACTATTTGCTGGTTTCTCGTGGTTCTCCTGGCTCGACAGGTGAGATAAAAAAAACGATATTGCTGGTGTTATTTCGTTGAAAAGCTCCTGAAGGAAGAAACAGCGCCTCGGAATTTTCTCGGAAAAACAGAGATATAATTCTCTGTTCCAGATTATTAGTAAACTTAAGCTATTGGCCCACATTGTACCACATTGAATGCTTATCTCAGCTATTTTTTTGTTATAAATTTGCCACTTTACTGACTAAAGTTTTATAACGTAGAATACTAAATGAAGAATAGCTCGTTAAAATTTCCCAACAGATAAATTTCGATCGGATTGTTAAAATTTTATAATAAATATATATATAAATTTTATAATTTTATAATTTTAATATATCTATCTATTGAGAGTTAAGTAGTGTCTAAGTAGTTAATAAATAATTCATTTATTGTTAATATTTTACAATTTGAACTCTAGAAATCTTATCATGGAAGATCAGTCAAACAATTTCACTGTTTGTTACAAAAGAAAATCAACATTTCAGAAGATAATAAAAAAGAAAAAAAAAAGGAAGAAAGAAAGAAAGAAAAAGAGAGATAACGAGAAAGCGATTTTATAACAGTTTCGCATTAAACTTCTATCAGCTTCTCCAGTCGGAGAGTTCGTTTCAATCGCGACTCGCAAAAACTTGGCAAACTGGCGGAACTAACGTGAAACATTGACGTTCTCGTTAAATTCTCGTTTACTTCACTTTTCGTGCTAATCGAACGACCTCGCCATTTTCCTCCCCCCCAAAAAAAAAGCTGGCAGTTCAACGACTAGAGTAAGTAAGAAAGAAAGTTATTTACTCACAGGCGGATAAAAGGTCGAGTTCCAATTAACTGTCGGAGAACTTTTTAACGGAGTTTCAGCCGCACCTGGTGTCATTTCGTCGTTTCCCGAGGAACGTGGCCGTGGAAATTTCCCCGTCATCCTCCTCTCTTAATTATTCTTCAAAGTAACACGCCAAGCAACTGCGGAGTCGTATTCGTTCCCAGATATATCGCTTCGAATACGTTTTCCACGAATCTCTGTAAATTTCTGCAACCATTTGTAGCGTATTTGCTGGTTTCAGATTATTTTCCACTCTCCTCTTTTCTATTTACACTTGCCGATGTACTATTGGCCCTGTACTTTGTAATTAAATCAAAAGTATGGATATTTATGGATTTATTTAAAATTTAAAAGTGTAGAGGTACTGACTGCGATGGGAAAAATATTAGACATAAAAGCAGCGAAGTTGATAGACAATTGAAAAAAAATGTAAAATATAAAGGTAGATATTAAATGTAATATAAAAAATATTAAACATAAAATATAAAAAGTAGTGAAGTTGATGAATAATAGAAAAAAGTGCAATTATTTCTTACAAATTAAGTTATGACAGTTATGATGATGATTAAGTGGACTTACTTATGGATTTACAGAAAATTCCGAGATATAATATAATGTAAAAATAATATTGAATATATTAAAAGTAGTAAACGCGCTATCTTCTTCTTATAATTAAATTGTGTATGGATATTGATGGATCTGCAGAAAATCCAACTATGCAAAAATATTGCAATTAGTGCAACTAAAAAGAATTTCATATCTTTTATTCACTCTTGCCACTATACTGTTCTACGTCATAATTAAATCGAGTGGATTTAGAGAAAATATAATAAAATGGCGAAAATGGCGAATATTCGAAGTAAAACGTATACAGACAAATTATCAGTTTTTTGATCAGAAGGCTTTAAATTATAATTGATTGTTTTAGGCTGTTGGCGGAATCCTTAGGAATCCACCAGTCTTCTCGAAGCCAGTTTACGCGGATTCCTATCTTCCGGCAGCCATGCAGGTGAGCATCATTACACCAAATAGCGTTACTTAATCAATAAAAAACAAAAAAAATATATATATATATTAAAACATGAACATACTTCCACGGTTTGTCAAATCAATGGAATTTCCATTAAAGGAAATTACTCTTGCCAACACGTTAGGTGATATTCCACGCGGTCGAGCAGCTGAAACTTCTGCAATCGGAAGAGGATACGCGGAGTTCCACATTGACAACGAACGCCTGGAGCTCGCCCCCTGATTTTCAAGAGTCTTCGACTACGAGTGCGATTCAATCATCGTCAGATGAATCGGAAGGCGAAGAGAACGAACCGAACGACAAAACTGAGGAACCGGTGGTTCAGGAAGCTTCCAAGAACGAAACCGAGATCGAAACAGCAGAATCTCACGCGCAGAGAATAGAGGAAGACAAGCAAATGGAAGAAGCAAAGGACCAAGAGGTCTCCAAGATGGAGGGATCTCACGCGCAAGGAATACAGAAGATCGAGGAAGCGGAGGAAGCGGAGGACCAAGAAGTCTTGAAAATCGGAACGTCAGAAACCAAAATTCACGGAACAAAGAAAATGGAAGACTCGAAGACGCAAGAAGCTCTGAAAAACAAGATCCAAGGAACATCGATCGATGACAAAACGCAAACGGAGAAGCAGAAGGGCAAAACAGAGGATCCCATGATGGAAAGCGACGACACAGAGACCCTGATAGCGGCGGAGACGTCGAAGCCAGATAAAATCGATCAGGAAGAGTCACCAGAGGTGAACCAGGAAACGCCAGAAACGAACTACGCCACGCCAGAGACGAACTACGAGGAACCGGAAGATGTGCACGCCGTGCAAGAAACGAATCACGAAGTGCCTGAAGAGGATCACGAGCGGATCTCCACGCTTCATCCTGCTAGCTCCGTGAACCTTGGATCGATCGTGGCGAACAACGACAAGAAGAAGAAAGAACCGACCGTCGACAGCGTGGTACGAGACGTGTATGAAATTTTGAAACCTACACCATCGAGATTCGTAGACGCGGAGCCTCTCGAGGGATCGAAAAGCGCCGTGGCAGTGTCCGAAGAAAAATCGGAGAATATGGAAGAGGAGGAGGATGAAAACAGGTGAAGTATCTGTTGGACAGTTTGCTTTCTTTTCTGGGGAATGAGGTACGATGGTTTAAGAGTTTCTCAAATTATCGAGAATTTTATCTCGATAAAAAAAGATGTTGAACTCCGATAACGTAGTTAGCCAAGGATTTCTTTCGATGCAAGTAATCGAGCCAAAAACGCGATTAAAGAATGAATAGACTACCGAACATCTTTGGAACAGATTTTTCAATTATTATATTACACAAGGCTATCTAGCTTCGACTTTCTAGTTTCTTGAATTCCTCGACAGATTCACGCGTTTAGGCGAGAAGGTGACGCAAGTGCCAAGGCCGAGTCTGAACAGTTACCTAAGACGTTCAAAAGTGCGGCCGAGCGCTACTCTTCAGCAACTGGCGAACTTGTACGACTCGTTGAGCAAGGACGCGAGGAAACAGGGATTCGGAAAGTACACCGGATACTCTGACGATGTTCTAAACACACTGGAAACGTCCGCCGAGGGTGGCATCGGGCCACAGCTGAAGAAGATTCTGTCGAAGATGTTGGAACAAAACGAGTTGACGAGAGACGATGCGAGAATGAGGACCTCGCAGGCTATCCGAGACCTTGACAACCCTTCCAGCATATTGAACAAAGATCTCAGACCTTTGTTGCCTCTGCGTTATTCACCATAGTGCGTACAACGTACGTGATAACATTCTTGACACGTGTGATTAATGAACTGCGTACTTTCATGCTGTTTATCGAGAAGCAGAGATGGGCAAAAAGTAATCACGCTGACGATCAACAGTTGGAGAGTCCTCGTGCGAGAAACTGTAAGTGTCAAACATCAAATTTTCAGTCATTGTATTATATTACATTATGTTCTAGTACATACATACGTGCATTCTTGGAAATAAAAATAATACATTATTAAAGAAACATATTTTTGCTTTTCTATGTACGAGTGATCTAGGAACAAACTGGGTTAACACCTACAGTATTTGCAAATAAATAAATAGCAACTTTTCTCTTCATTTTGAAAGATTTTATATCCGGCACTTACGGTATTTTCCACAAAAATTCTTTCATTATGACTAACATGATACGATATGATTAATAATTACAAATTATTGATTAATTCAGGTACATTGATCATGATTCATATATGGTTAACATATGATTATAAGTGATCAAAGAAAATGTAATTAGTGGGCACGATTAGCTGAATAATCGCAATAGCGATTACGTCTTTGATTATGACTAACAGAAATTTAGTATTATAGTAGTCATAATGATATTGGACAGTAAAAGGTAAATTAATCATGCATTAAACGACTACAAACTACAGATTAATGATTAAAAGAATAACTTAATGATTAAAAGAATAAATTAATGATTAAAAGTAACGATTGTGATTAACATTGTGATTACTTTTAGTAATAAATCACAAAGTAATCAATTAGGCCAACTTCGATAAGACTTATTTTTTGTAACACCGTGTAGCTTTAAAGTAACGTATTCATTCATGTTTTACTATTCGTCTATCAATAAAATCAATCGATTATGATAATTTATATTAGGTTACTAAAAATTATAATGTTTGATTTTATTTTGTATTTTATTATATTCTTACGGATCGCTAAATTGATTTCTTTTATAAAACTATTTAATTGTAATAAAATTATTGCATAAAAATCCGCAGTTTATTAATTTGAAACTTTCTGATGGATCATGACATGTAGAAATTCACCGAATGAAGTGAAATATTTATGAAAATAGGTATATCTTCTACCAATGCCTATGTTTATCTAATTTATTTAATGTCCAAATACCATGGAATCGTGCAATACTACCAAGCCAAAAGCATCAATATTAAATTTAAATCCACATTTGCTTACCATTGTACCAATTAATACTGAACAGTCTATCAGCTTTCTTCAGAAGCTGATTCTTTCAAGATCTAACCTTGAGTCCCTCTCTTCAAGTTGTACTGGACTAATATACATGGAATTAAAAATAATTTGAATGTCAAAAATATTTGATTATAGTCGCCGTTAGTAATGAAAGAGTTAAACAAAAAAATCTGTCGTCCTTTCTTTTCGACTTGTCCTTGCACGTAGAACAATCTCTTTGTCGATTATTCGCAAAATCAGCTAAATTTAAATCTACTTGAGACAAAATTTTCAAACTCGATTTCCTACCAAGAAAGAAATCTTTGAGAAAAAGGAAATTGTCATTCTTTCTTTTTCGACTTATTTTTACACGTTAGACTCGTCTGACAAATTTCACTACGACTTCGATGATTATATAGAATTTCAAGATTCACTGATTCAATATGTACCGTGAAAATCGCAAAACGAATGTTCCCAATCCGCCTTGGCTTGCGGAACGATCTTGGGACAATACGAGCTGACTAAGTCCACAAAGCGGCGTTACGTGTCACGTATAGCCATTTTCCGTCAGATAATACTGTGTCAATGGTTTGTCCAGAAGACAAAAGCGCGGACAGAAAACAATAAACCCGATCGAATTAGACCAGGCTTGGGCAACTGGTGGCCCGCAAGCCACACGGTGGTTTCTATTCCCCTCCTAATGAGCCATTCCCACCATACCCATTTGATTCTACGTTTGCCATGCGTAACAGCTATCTGTATACATCAAGTTCCAATGTAGCCTTAATCACTCACACTCGGACATTACACACAGACTGGACTAGTGGGGGAAGTGGCAGATCATTGATTGGAGTCGTGAAGTAACGGCGGGGAAAAAGTTGCTCAAATCTGAATTGCATGCATCGAGACGACACGCCGCATCGCATGCTCGTATAAATGGATTTTGAAATCAATGGGTATTTCAGTTGTTGCCTCACATTCGAACCAAAGGAGTACCTGATCTTGAGACGGGTACGTGTGACATTAACTTCATCAACAAATATTTTATCAACAATTCTCATAGTCACTGACATTCTCGACACAGACATACACTTTCGTATATATATTTTTCTCATCGACGAATTATTCAAATTATTCAAATTATGTTGTTACGATTCAGTCACCTGGAACGTCTATGTCAGTCTTTTGTATTTTGTGTCAATCTGTATCCATATTAGACTTTCATAGTCTGCAGAAACTGCCGACCTCCACTGTGAAAGAAAATTAAAATTTGTATCGATAGCTTTATATTTCATAAATCCAGAAATTAATTTACTATTGAACATGCAAGAAAAATGGTACGAAAGGCAATTACTGTGAATGTAAAGATAATGCAGGTACATTACATAAAAATAATCAACACTGATCATTCCCAATTCATGGTTCCTTTAAACATAGTCATGCACTTTTGGGACTTACGGTCTCTACTCTAGAGATTGGTCACAGCTATTTATAACAATAAAATTATTAATTGCAAGGAAGATATTTTGTACTGCTTCATGGATTTTTCTTTTATGGATCGACAAAGTATTAGAAAATATTTAGAGATTTATCCTAGGAGCTGGAACAGATGCAGTAGAATTTTATTTATCTGAATTTGAGAAAGGAGTGTAATGATATAATCTTTTTCAAAACGAGTAGATCTACTTGATAGAAATTCAAACTGGAAATCAAAGAAGATGTGAAATCAAAATTAGTGTTCGAATTAAAATTTCACTCCAGATAAACGAAATACTGCCGCAGGTAATACAAGTGAATGTTTTCTTTACACTTATTTTATTCAAAAATATCTTGGTCTGAAAAATACATGTGTTACCTCTTCTTCATTCATCTTCTTTCTTTTTTCATTTCTTTTCATCTTTTTTTTTCTCTTTTTTGGCAATTATCATATTATTATACATAACAATCGCTCGTAGAGTAACATCTTGTCGCGAATACGTGTTCATTGTTAAAATACTTCATTATTGTATCGTCTTACGTACAACGTTCACGGAAAATGGCCACGAGCATGAACATCGAAACCTTATGCACTACTTAATTAACTTTAGTGGAAAGATTAATTCTATTTTCTTAACCCAGGACAATGATGCAATTCTGTCGATCGATTTTCTCTAGTGAATTATACATGTTTCGTTTCCACAAATTATATTACTTTCAATAAAAATCCATCAGAATAGGGAGGAGGGGGGGGGGGACATTTGTCTGTTTATCCGTCCAGGGCTAAGTAAAACAGAAGATTGAAAAATGTTTAGAAGGAAAAGACAAAATACTGTTATCCTCACGAATATTCAAAGTCTTTGGTTCTATTACAATGCGGTACGAATCTTATCTTTAGTGCCATCCGCAACTTCACTCTAATATCCTGTATACCTAGTAGTCCAATTAAATTGTAATCACAAATTCCGAAATCTACAGCGTGTGGAAATATTTAGAACATTCCACGTTCGTAGATAATTCAATAAATTGTCAAAAAACTAACATCTGAGATATCTTCACGGTATAGTTGAAAACGAAAATAAAAAAATTGTCTCATTGCAAAAGTCACTCTTTTTTCGTCAAAGATAAAGCTCAAATAAAAGAGGTTTTCGTAAATGTTTTAATTTTTTGACAATTTATCATCTCCACTCGGAAATTGGTTTTGAGCAATTTTTTTTCTACCATTCTTTTAATCACGTACTTACTACGTAAGAAATGGTTAAATAAATATGAGAAAGCTTATCGTGCGATAAAATTACAAAACTTGTTTTGTATGAAATAAAGAATGTGAATAATGGCGTAATTTTCAATAAAAATGAGCCGCGAGTGAATCAAAAGTAATGGGAACTTTTGCGAATCTAAAATGGAAAAAAAATCGTAAGAAAAATCGTAAGAAAATTTTTCGTCTGAACGTGCTACTCAAGTGAATAATCTTTGGTACAAGAAAACAAAAGGCCTTCGAGTCATCTTGCAAATATTGAGCAAAGTAATCTTTCTTTCTCTTAATATCACTTCTCAAACTGTTACAAAAAAAAAAGAAAAAAATACGAACGAAAAAATTGTTTATAAATATACTTCCACTTTTCAATTAAAAATTCCTATTGCTTTTGCCTTAAAAATTAGTTTATAAAAAAAAGGAAATAAAAGTAATTACATAGTACAAATATCTTTCACTAGAAATCGATAAAAAATCATACGCATAGATAATATCTGTTTGTTCAATTCGAGAAAATTGAAAAAAAAGAAAAAAAATAAAAGTGAATCGTAATTATAATTGTTATAAAATGAGTTATATTATACATAGATACTTGTTAAAGATGGACACGGACGAATCAGAGATCAAACAGTGTACCACTGAGTCTCCATCAGGTCAAATTTGTATAGCACTTATATATACAATTATTCTACAAATTTTTGTAATCATAATTATTGGCAGTATGCTATTATTTGCTATTGGTACTCGTTAAGTTAACCTAACAGTAAATTGCGAGTTACTTTAACCATACTTCATTCTAGGTCACAAACGAAACTCGAATTCATTGGAAAAAAGAAGAAGAATTTGCAAGTGACAATAAAAAATTCAAGTTCGGCGACCTACATTTGTCATGCTTTCTGTGATCATAGACTAGAATCAATAAAAAAATTACTGCCATTAAAACTAGTTTAAATAAAACACAGTGTGCTTTTACGCAGGTTGCTCATTTCGTTTCAATTTGCGTGTTGGTATGCTTCTTTTTAGTTTATCTAGGCTTTTATTATTAGACTCATTCGGGCTTTGTGGCGGACTATCATTAAGTGTCACTATTTCATGCAAATGAAACTTGACTATGGAACTTCATAATATGTCCGCTGAAAGTATGAATATAAAATACTTCTCACAAAAAAAGACTATGTTCCAAGTTCATTGAGACTCTAGTTAGAGTTTGATGATTGATCACCACCTGACATTCATGACTATTACATTCATGAAAATTCATCACCGATGATTACTCATTTACTAATTGCACCTTAGTCTTCTAGTGCCGCTCCTTTTTCCAAAAATTCCACAATATGACTATAATGCGTTCCAATTCCTAAGAATACGCCTAATCAATTTTCTATTTTGTGCTAAACCCCGACGCCCCTACATGAACAGCCTTTATTGCTTTGAATTTAAAAGAGCTTATTTACGACTAAGACGGCATTAAGTACCTTGTATTCTGAGGCAGAATCTCGTTCATGTTTACTGCTTGTTGTTGCAGCACATTCGCCTCCTTCATCACTTGTTCCTTGAACGACGAGAACGTATGGATCAGATTCTGATCCTTTTGGAGGTTCTGTATATACTGCAGGAAATTAGGCTCTTGCTTCATGAAACCTCCGTCTTTCAAGACGAAGCTCACTTCCTGTTTAGGCATCGTGGAAACTTCAGGAGCTTTCTCAAAAGGATCCTTTTGCTCGATGAAAAACGAATCTTTCTTCGTTCTATTCCTCCTAATTCCTAGATGCGTTTGAGTATGTTTGTTCAGGTGGTCTTTCCTAGAGAAGGCTTTCTGGCATACCGAACACGAAAAATTCTTATCTCCAGAATGAATAACGTAATGCCTCGTCAAGTGTTCGTTCCTTTTGAACGCTTTTTGACACACTGGACACTTGAATGGCCTCTCGTCCGAATGGCCACGCATGTGTTGATCGAGATGCTCCTTTCGTTTCAGCATGGCACCACATTCTTTACATTGGTATTTACGTTCCTGTAAAATAAAGTTTGCATTAATTTAATACGTTCATTTCAACAATTAAAAATATTGAAATCATTTAACATGTACCTGTATGTGAGCTTGTATATGTTGCTCAATTTCTGTTTTATCCGGAAATGCCAAGTTACACTCAGGACAACAGTAGAGCGTCGAACCATCCAAGGCAACGCTAATTTTTATCTCCCCGGTTTTCGCCCGAAATTTCATCTTTTTCTCGGTTTTTGGCGAGTCAGTTTGTATCTGTTGCTCTACCTTAACAGTCTGTACCGCATTTTCATTTTCTTGCTGATTCTCTACTTGAATATTCAGATCGTTTGGATTTATAGATACCATCATTTGATCTGAATTGATGAAACTGTTGTTTCCATTCTGTACTTGAATATTTCTGAATACTGGAACACTAGGAATGTTGAGGATATTGTTCTGCGTGTGCTCCGCTTTTTCCTCCTCAGTCTTCTCTTTCTTCACCTGCTCCGTTTGCAACTTGATCAATTGTTGCAATGTCAGTGGAAGACTGGTAGCTTGCAATTTTTGAAAATATTCTGTCATGGCACTTTGTTGCTGAAGTTGAGAATCTTGCTGAAATATTAATTTTCTTACCATGTGAAGATACACATCTCTCAATAGATATACTATTAGCTAATTAGAAGAGTTCTATACCATCATAGACGTTTGCTTTTCATTTTCAATTCTTGAATCCAAGTCTTGTTTCACAACCTCTGGCTGCGAGGTTGATGGTAAATACATATTAGGTATAATCCTTACTGGTAGGCTGTTCGATTGGACACTAAGTATCGGATTGTTCTGATTGTAATTAGGAATGTTAATTGTCTGAATGCCTTGCTTTTCACAAAACTGCATCAAGGTATTAGGATCTGGCCATGCTAATATCGGCCCTGTGTACTTGTTCGTTGAATTCACCTTGGGAAAAGAAAAAGAAACAAATCAGAAAATTAAGCAGGAAAATTATGATACGAGCGTAAGGTAAAACTTACCAATAAATTTTGTTTTGTCTGATTTGAACCAGCGGCGGTCGTATAAACAATGGTTTGCTCTGCTTGATTATTGTCACTACTGGTGAATTTTGGTGTGGGGACCGTGCTCGGTCGAGAGGTCAATTCAGAAAATTGCGGGAGCGCACCGTGGACCGCGTTGTTCCCGGAGAAATCCATTTTGCCGCGAATGGACGCTAAAGATACGCGCGTTTTCGATTAAAACATGCGAGCGTTTATAACCTATAATGTGGATGTCTCACCGCGATCGAGGAATCAACGACTCAGTTGTGACTATGTGTTCAGTTTCATATTTCGCACGTCATGCGGATACGTGGGAAAACATCGGGGCGAAACATCGACAGAAAACAGAAGGTGATTAATTAAATTAAAAAGTACTTGAGCGACGGGACATTATAACGTACGCCGCGTCCTACGCGTCGCTCCAACATGGCTGCACTAAAGTACTATTTCCAAAATCCCACTGTATCCTTCGAACAGCGAAAATTAACCTCTAAAAACGTATTTAGAGCGCATTTACATTCCCATAATTGAAGGAAATTCACGTTTTTCAAAGAATCCGCATGAAACGCTGGATGGTTTTTATTTAATTTGAAAAAAATTTTTAGAGAAAAAAATGGTTTTTATTACTGTGGTAGGCCTGATCGCGTCTTTCTGTTTATAGTGGACGCTCGGTAAACTTCAATTGATGAAATAAAAATAAACATTTTTGTCACGACGTTTTCGAAGTCAGAACGCGAGTGTATTATTGACGATTTAGGAAAGTCGAAGATGTAACGAAGTCAAAGTATAACACCTGAGAAGAAATTGGACGTAGGTGATTCAGAAATTTTAACAATTATATTCGATTTTCTTGATTTGTTGTTGTTTGTTAGTTCACCTTCGAGGATGTTAGAGAAAATATTTTATCGTACATAAAAAGTCTTAAAAACAATACTGCACAATACTTATAAATTCTTTGTGAAAACGAACTTTCTGATGTCGATTAAAAATTTTTGTTTAATTAACAGATACATATATACATCGTAATCATATGGGTGAGAACTTCAACGAACGTATAGAGATTTTGCGTAAACGAAGTAGACATTTATTGGCGCAAGTAGATAAGAATTCTAGAAAAGTTAAAGACGAAATTAAGAAATTATATTCCAGAAATTTGTGAGTATTTCACGCAATATACATATTTCACATAACAATAGTCTGATTTTTCGATACACATCATTCAGAGATGACTTTAAGAATCATATTGGCAAGACAAATGTGTCACATTCGTCTTGTAAAAAAGACGTCAAATCATGGAAATTAAGAAATGATTCCAGCGGAGTTGGCGAAGCCTTAAAATCGGATTGTTTCTGTGATTGCCATCAGACATCAGCATCAATGCCTAATACATCAACAGCAAAGAGAATATTAATATCGTCGAAGAAACATTGTGAGAATCAGGCCTGTTTGGAAAACATTCGTAGAAAACCGGTAAAAGAATGTTACTGTAATTCAGAAATTAAGAAAGCACAACTGAGACCCACAAAGACACAGCATAAACCACATTCTCCTAGCAAAAGATGCAAGAGTTATACTTTCACTCCTGCTATAGTGATAGAGGATAATTGTGAAAAGTCGGCGTTATCTTCACCCATTAGTTGTGAAACATTAAGGAGAGTTCAAAAGATAGATTATGCACCTAGATCTCAATTTTTGCGCAATGTCAGAAGCAGAGTTTCTCTCTTGCAAAGAGCGGCAGGAGATTGTCCAGATACCTGTTACAGATCACCTTGTTATCACGAACTCATGGCCAAAAGAAACGCACATGACGCTAATTCTACGTGCCAGTTGAAAGCTAGTGATAAAAAATCAGAAACTAGTTTTCACTTAGAAAAATCTGTGCCTACCAGGTCAGAAATCAGTGAAGAATGTTCAGGTTCTGAAGTTGAAGCTATAGAAAAATGTAGCAAAGGAGTTCAAGTATCTTTAAAAAAACATTCAAAGCCAAAAGTTGTGATAAAAAAAACTCTTTCGTCTAAGGCACCCGTACCTGATCTAAAAAAGTCTAAATCTAATTCAAAAGTAGCAACTAAGGATAAAAAAACAGTACCTGACAAGGAATGTCAATGTTGTCAGAGAAACAAAATAGAACATTCTAAACCTGTTTTAGAAAAGGATGCTTACATTGAGTCAGATAGGTATCAAAACACAGTTTGCATAAACAAGCTACCAGACGAAACTGGCAGAAAATACCTCTCTGATAAAGAAATGAGAGAATTGGAAAAATTTCGCGAGCAAAATTATTTTGATACCCATGGATCCAGCCATACTTTAGTGTCATCTAAATCTTCTTGTTCTCTGGAACAGTATGTGCTAAATGACAGATTGTTCCCTGAACCAGTAGGAAGGATTCATAAGAAAGACTTAGTTGTAACAATGCCGCCTTGTGCCACCACGCAACGAAAACGAATTCATTATTTCCCTAGATATATCGTTCGTCAAGAGAGAGGCAATTTTAACATAAGCAATAAAAAGAAGCGATGTCAGACCTGCCCTCTAACTGGCCATGCCATAGATCTTGGTATCACGAAAATAAGACCTCCCTTGAACAGTTTAGCCCTTAAGTATCAAAAACTATTGCCTTAATTAAAAGTTATCTTTTATTGCAATGAATGAAGCTATGTGTTTAAAAAGAAACTTGATTTTAGCCATTTGTATTTTTTTACTATTATTAAAAATGAATGAAATATTAGTTTCAATAAGACAGAAATGAAAGAAAACATTGGATACAAATGAAATATAATATATTGTATTCATATTATATGATGAATGATGAATTGACAATCTCTCACGAGTTTGCCAGATGCAAATTTCTATTAAATAAAAGATTGCATAACCGCGAAACATTTTTTTTAATATCGTTTTGTAAATTCTACAACATACAAACAATATAGAATTATATAACATTTATCGTGAGATTTTTATTCCAGAATTTTATAGCACGTAAAACAATCGTAATAATATTTATTTGTAATACTATTGTATTAAAGCTTCATGATTTTAATTGGATCAATAAAATTTTATTTATTTAAAAATCTACACAAAATATAGATTATTTATTTTTAAACTCAGATGTTTATCTACTAGAAATCTTTCTTTGTACATTTTATATAATTCTGCATATAATTTGTATTTTATATATTTTAATCTTTATTTTCATTCCATAAAATAAGGAAAAAATGATGTAAAATTATTTTGTAAATTATGAACGTGCGATGGCCATGACTGATGGACTTGAACGATGCATAAGTATACCTTTCGCGTCCTTCATCATCACGCGGTCATACGTTATCCTATAAATTAACGAAAGTTGGACGAACTTTTAATTTCATGAATTAGTCATAGAAACACTACTTCGGTAGTAAACATACTTCGTTATTACCCTGAAACTCTTGTAGAATTTAAAATATGGGAAGAAAACTAAGATTTAAGATTAAAGATTACAAGGTCCAATTTGAAAGGTGAACTGTTCTAATATTTATGGATTGCAAAATTGCGATAAACGATTCAATTTGTGAAGATTGTAGCTGTTTGCAAGGTAAATCGGATGAACAAAAAATCGAAATTTCTTAACCCGACTGTCTCTATTCTCATTGATAAAAGAATAATTATAAGAATAAATATAAGATATAAGAATAAACGGATAATTTTCTTCTTTAAATGCTACATGCTAACTGAATAACATGCAATTGCAAATGATTACAAAATCTCAGTATATGTTTTCAATTATCTATTGAGTATAAATTAAGAATTCAAATTGAAGAATATCGAACCTGTCAATAGATTCATTAAATATCGATTTTACTGAGAAATTAACACCGTCAAAGAAAAATGCTTCTTACACATGAAATTGACTTCTGGATTTCTCAACGATAGAAAAAACTGAGAAATAACCGCGTGCTTGTCCCAAGAATCGATGAAAAGCTGAGTTTGCAAAGCTCCATTATTGCTTTTCGTTCAGATGCGTTTGTAATACGAAGTCTACTTTTATCGTGAAAATTTAGTTCCTAAATGAGTTGAAAGTTTGGAAACTGACGAACGAAAATGGAATGTGTTGTCACATATCGAATTTCATTGTTTTGAGTTCATTATCCAAACTACTTTGAATTTTTTTAACAACACACGAAGATTTGAATTTTTTACAGTTTTTTGAAGTTTTAAAGTTCAAATTTTAAAATGTATTAATATATTAGAAATATTTAATTTGAGGAATTCAGTGAACATTTTACGATGAAAGAACGAGTAAAAAAACAAATGAAAGAAACTTGCCTTCATTCTTTTTTTTTTTTTTTTTTAAGAGGTGCCATTGTAAAAGCAACAGAACATTGTTGAATAAATTAAGATAAAACATCCGTATTTACTTCCTCGTGAGTCATTGTGTCGTGAACGCTTCAACAATCGTTTTGTCTGGTTAAATGGCAGCGAAACACGTGAGTGCTCCAAGTACACTCGAGACTCGTCGCCCTTGTCGGTATTATTACAGTTATTTTCTGCCTGAAAAAGACCCAAATGCCTTTTTTCATTTCTTACAAATCTTTCACAAGCATTTCATCATTTTTATAAAGGCAAAAGAAATATCAGATTGAAAAGACATGATAATTAGATAATTGTAAATAAGGCTTAAATTGTACAAATTATAAGTAATAAATGTAAGTGATAATAAATGATAATTGTGATAAAAAAATCTCCTACGAATAGTTATAATTCATTTTCACGGTGGTTTTCATTTACGAAGATACACGAGCTGATGAAAAGATGTAGCCGAGAAACATATGATCTCACAAAATTTATAAATAAACCTCAGTGTCCTTAAGTAAAGATTCGAGGCCAAAGGGCGCTGACTTAATGGTGGAGAAAGAAGGCAATGAACGAAATAAACTGGTCTCTGATGACCATGAAGATCTTACTAGGTGGAGATACTAAAACAGAAATAATAAGTTTTAAATATTCTTCTTTCCTCAGAATTTTTCTATTTCTTTAAATTGCAGAAGTGATAAATAGATACACACTCGTTACTAAATCAAATATCATCTTTTCTCAGAATTTTTCTACTGCGTGTTCATTTTTCCTCCAATGTTACAAAAGTAATAAAGATCGTTTTTCATTTTTTTAATAATTGAATCTGAGTCACAATTATATTTTTAAACTGTAAAATTGATTGCAAGTAAACCAATTGTCTGCCGTTATTCTCGTTTTCATGGGATCTCATACTCAAGTCAGTATACGTTACAAGGATTAATATAGCCTGCAATTGAGTGATAATTGATACAATAAAAAATAGAAAAGTAAAGAAAATTATATTTTATTGTATGTCGTGACGATCAACTTGTAATTTGTATTATTTTTAGTTTATATATTTTTTATTACCAGTCACATTAAAAATTATTATAAAAAAAAATCTTGAAGAAACTAAAATTATTATTGTGCTGTTCTTTAATTTTTCTTAAAAAAAATTATTATTCTGTTACTCGTTACTTCCTTTTTATTCTTCATTTTGTCTCAACTATCATATTTATTGAACTATTTTTCCTTCGAACTTTTAATGATTATTTATGCGCAGTTTTTCTTTACTGATTCTATCATGTAAATAACGTTCTGAATTAAAATTAGTAGTCATTAACTCATGACGTATTATCTTCTACTTTACTTTTCTTTTATACAGTTCTTTGAATCGATTTACATACAAAATTAGCCGCTCATTAAACCAATTAAATTAATTTGCAACTGATTCTTAGAATCTTAGAATCAACGTGAAAAGAATTGACGAATGTGTATTTATCATAATACAGTCGAGACATGAATATCTGTGAAAATTTTTTTTAATAACGATTAGAAAAAAGTCAAGATACAATGAATATTACATTCGTCACAAGAATATTTATAATTAACTAAGAAATTAATCGACAGAACTCTAAATATTTCTCTATCTTTAAAATGTCAAAAAAATATTAGTTTTCTTGTAAACCAATTGTTTTTATCAGTCACCAATAATAACGAGGATAATTATTACGAGGATAATTATCGTATACGTCACCAATAAAAACAGGAGTAATTATCGTATGTTAGTTATTTCACGTTTCATATTCAACGAATATAAAAATGTATCCAGGAACGAAAATTGTGCCGATTTCATGATCAGTGAACCTCGAAGGCTCAAGACAATTCTCGATGACCGTGAACACATACTCTTAGTCATCTTCGAGAAATGTACATTTAATCAATCATTCACATTGTATTAAGGACATATTGTTTACGAATGTGTTTCTCGATCATTCAGCTATAATACTAATGGTGACCATAATGATGGGTATTTTTGTACGTATCTACCATATCGTTCTGCGTCAGAGATTGAAGATGTGATCGGTAGCACGTTCCTGTTAAGAATGAATCGCGTTAGGAAGGATAATGACAAAATAAATAACACTTTGTATTTCCCAAATGCGAAAGTAATTCTACCGTCTACGTGACGAACCGGTAATGTAAACTTTGATAAAAAGATTAGAATTTTTTTTAAGAAAGAAAAGTATTAAAATTCTATTAAAACCTATCTTTTGAACTTTGAATCGAAACGCTCTGCGTGATACCATCTTCCCAACATACGTCATCATCGATCTTTACGTATATTCCTTAATATACGTCGCTAGTGAAAATAACTTTTATCCAGCTAGGTTCCGAAACTTTTTTCTTTTTAAATCTACGACTGGTTTATAGCGACTTGAAGAAATGGTTGAAAAACAGATTTCCGAATATTTGAATATTTTATAGTATTCAACAAACATATTTTCGACTCTTCTTTCTTCCCAAGCGGGAAGGTTGGCATACAGGATGACTTTTAATAGCGATGCAGAACCCCTTTCAGAACTTTTTGTTGTTCCCTTTGTTTTCCTAAATGGCCACTGTTCTCTTCGAACAATTCCGTCTCAGTTTCCGTCAGCTTAAAAGTCAGCGAGACTTTTCTCTTCAATACTTCATTCGAGACAGAGATAAATGGAAAATTTTTAGCATCCATCGAGTACGTTAACATTTTTTTATGAGACTTGCACCACTCTAGAAAAAAAAAAAAGACTATGACTTTGATATGTCTTGTTAGTATAAAAGTGTTCGCTTCTTTTTATGAAATAGCATTAAATAGCATTCAAATGTTTTGAAATCTTATTCTGTGATGAATATGTAATATGAATTTAATATATGACAAAAAAAAACTTGAGTGTTGATAATAAAAACATCTGGAGAGATGTAAAATAGCATCTTATACCGCGATGAAACCAGATATACTTGTTTCATTTCCAATAAAAACATACTGCGAGAATGATTTAAGTTTAATATTTCATATTCGAGAGTTAAATACGTATTTAACAAATTTAAAAATTTGATCAATGGATGTAATATTTTATAAAAATTTTTTAAAGAAATTCTTTATTACAAACTCCATACGAAAAAGGAATTGAACCGCGATAAAAATGTGAAAAGATAAAGGCTGTGTATATGCAAATAATATTTTTACTTTCAACGAGAGGATGAAATAGCAACTGTATATAGCGTATAATAGCGCTGATAATCAAAATGTAGACCAAGAATAGAAAAATTGACAAACAGAGCAACAATTGAGGGATTCTTCACTGAATAAATATCGAAAGAAGTAACGAAAAATAAGAAGAGAAAAAGGAAAAATGTTACAATGAACAGCGATTTAGATGAAAGATTTCCTTCGGTAGCAATAGATCTCCATTATATCTCTCTAAATCTCGTGTGTCACCGGTGAGCAGTATGTTCTGGCATATTATTCCAAAGATTTTTTTCTCCATAATCTGACATAAGAGGTACGCGTACTTGACCAGACAAAGTAGTGGGGCGATCCTGCTGCTTAAATAGACTGCATCAATGACCGTTTCTTTCAGTTCACATTCAGCTGTCTCAAGAAATTTTCAATCCGAGGAAAAGCCTATTCCAGTTGTTAATTAATCCTCGAGTCGATCAATCATGTGGAACATGTCGATGATTAAATTATTTTTAGTAGTGATATTGTTGACGATGATCATTGCTGTAGAACTGCGTAAGTGTCTTTGGCATTTTTCAGAAGTATTTTTCAAAATTATAAAATACTGTAAAATAATTTTCTTTACAAACAAATCATCAAACGGTTTGTCTAAACTTTTTTGCTTGAACAAATTTCATACGATCTACCCTTAATAAGAATTATAACTATTATCAAAATATAAAAGAAATTAATTACCATTAAAACTGCAATTATAATTAAAAACCATTGTTAAAAATCAAATGTAAGTCGGATACAAAAAAGTTTGGTGATATCAGCTACCGAATATGGAAGCACCCATTTTAAATTTTCTTTCCTCCACCATCGGAATTTGTATCAAAAAATTTGTACAAACAACGAAGTTGTTACATTACATTGCATTGGCAACAAAATAATCCAGATTTCCACGGGTCGATCCAATTAAAAAACTATTACAGTTCACGGAGACACGGTCTGAAAGAGAAAGTCAATTCCGAGCTTCAGTTTGGCTTCGTAACGGGTGTTGCACTTTATTGGATCCACTGCAACGCAATGACCGTTTACATAACATTACATTGCATGCAACGTTTTTTTTTTTCTTTGTTTTAACTTTTTCTCATTCTTAATCTTTGTACATATTCATTCCTATGTTTTTTTATCTTTTTTCCAGCAAAAAATTGGAAGGTATGCAGCAGATCACTGCCGGAAGAGGAGTTTAGCAAGTGCTTAAACAAGGCTGCTAGAGATGCTGTGGTTTCGTTGGCTGGAGGTGAGAATTTTTCAGTCCCTGTCGTAAAGATCAAGATTTGTTTTAATGAAACGCATTGTCAAAAATAAAAAAGGAAACCACGCTATGAAATATTTCTTTCTACGATGATGCGAAAGATTGTAAGGTGATAAACTTGAATGACGAACTTCCCAAACGTCCGACAACAAATTTGAATTATCATCATACCACAGAATCATAAAGTTTACGTTGAATATATATTTATTATTTGCACGATTATATAACCATTTCACTTAACCGATCGTGGTCTCTACTTTTCGTTGAGAGGCTAGTGTCTCAACTGTATTGCATCTTCCACTTGTGTTCCTTCTGTTTCTTTTACACTCTCTATTTTGTTTTTGAAAAATCTGCTGAACTTGCTCCTCCGTTCTTGTATTTTCGTATTTTAATACTCAGTTCTGGAAGCGCAGTTTTTCGCAGAATTCCGATTCTTCATAGAATCAGACAAGAGGAACCTGCGTCAATAAACGAATATGATTCATAGTTGTAAATTCCTCCACTTCCTATTTCAAACTCAAAGGTCACTTTTTTTTTCATCTTCCTTATCTTTGATTCTATTTGTAAAGATAAAAGTATACTGCAAAATTACTTCAAAAAAAAAAAAAAAAAAAATTTTTTTTTTTATAAAGAAGCGCGCTTTTAAAAACGAAAAGGAAGAGGAGTTCAGGGGTCATCTCATCAATTTTGAAAATCGAAAAAATATCTCTTTGTTCCAAGAAATCTCGAAAACTTGAGATCGAAACAGACCTTTGATCCGCTCCTACTTTTCTATTTCTGTCATAATTTCCAATATTTCTGTCGATAATCGGTGCGCGTGATCCGCCGTTGATTTCATCGGAGCAATGCACGCTGCTGCGTTTTCTCGAAACTGGCATTAGTTTCTCCGACAATATTATGTGGTAATTTACAGACGTTCTCCTTGACTCGAGTTGACCGTCTTGACGTTCGCTTTCTGGGCCCCCGATTAAAATTCATACACGTGTGTATCTGTATACGTACTCTCTCTGATTCATAAGTCATTGGACTCTTAATAGCTCTAAGTCTAAGCACAATTTTTGGATCGTATAATAATTTCAGCAAGGTCCTTCAAATTATTCGAATACACGATGCTAAAACTTTCAATATCTTCATTTCCATTGTTCCTGTTAAAAATTGTAGCAACAGTTTCTGAAGTGACGTGAAGTGAAAAAAAAGGACAGATAATTGCAAGTGTAAAATAATTAGTTTTTACGTTAAAAACATACATTTTTGTACGACTTTATTTCCTCTTAAAATCAATGAAGAAAACACCCGTAATGTCAATTATTTCTTATTTTTATCTTACACCGTGATTTCATAATTGCACCCGTGCTATTCAACGCGCCGAGTGCTTTTTTTTTTACTACTTGCTTGATTTATTACTCGCAACTGCAAAGAACTTTTATGTAATCGTTTCTTATAATATATCCATTGGTTGGCTTACAATATTGGCAAGATATTGGATAGATCGTGCGACTGAAAGAATTTAACTCCATAAACAAGATAAGAAAGAAATAGTTTCGTTTCTTGATTTTCGTAAAGATAAATTCCTAAATTCCTATTTATAGAATTTTCAATAGTGAATCTCGTTTGGATTAATCAGTTTTTTTCGAGAGGGGAAATTAAAAGTGTAAGTTTCTGTGTAGGCTTAAAAAGTTTCAAGATTTTCCCGATCGAACCACTGGCGGTGGACAGCGTGAAAATCGGAGGATCGCAAGGATCGGTTAGCCTGAAGCAGGAATATAAGAACATCAAGTTATATGGTCTTACGAAGGACCTTGAGATCCAGAATCATCAGTAAGTTGACGAACGCTTACTCTGTTTCTCTGTAATTAGATAACTGACTAATTTCCAAAGATTCAAAAATAATTTACTTTAGATACAACATAATAAATATAAAACCGAACTTTTTCCTGACGTTAAATAAATAAAAATTCTGCTAATAGATCTATTATTATTATTATTATTCGGAAAAATTCTATTATGCGCGACAAATGTCGTTAAACATTTGACAAAGAAGTTTAATCAAATAAAACAATCGCGATTACGTATGGTTTTTAAGAAAGAATTTTACATGTTTGGAATGAATCAGACGAATACAAACAAATGCGACAAAGAAAAAGAAGAATAAATGCCGGGTCGAAATTAAAAGTCCGGAAAAGATCCGTTTAAGACACTCGAATTATTCAAATCTGTCGTTTATATGGAAACACAGCAATATAAAAATTATCAAAAATTGGACATACGTGAAAAAAAGTTTATCAAATTGTACTATTAGAGAATGTGGAAAATACGTATGAATAAATACTTCTTCTTAGTATAGCTAAGTACATAATATGATGTTACACAAATCACATTAAATCTAATATTCGTTTTTTTCTTTTCTTTTTTCTTTTTTTTTAGCTTAGAGCTGGATAATGGATGCCTATTAACATCGGACTCGTTCAATCCTCAAGTGGATTTCGTCGCTGATTACAAGCTCGATGGAAAAGTGTTACTGTTGCCTGTCAAAGGATCTGGAAAATCGAACATCACCATGTGTAAATATATTCGTTTATATTATATTCGTTTATATCTTACATTAATTTTAAACTTAATGCGCTTTTTACCAATAAGACTACTGAGATCTGTATTTATCTCGTGTTTCCGATCATCGTCATTGTTCGAACATTCAGACGGCTTGAAATCACACAATGAACTGTCCTGCGAGCAATACGAGAAGGACGGAGAGACTTATTTGAGAATCAAGAAATATTCGGTGACATTCAATCCTGACCGAGTGAAATTGAACTTCGACAACCTGTTCGATGGTGACAAGGTTCTAGGTATTTATTAAAACAATCGCTATACAATTACCACTTACCTCTAATGCATGCTAATGTCAATTAATCTTTAGAAACTATAATTACAGCGAATATGAAATAAAGGCTGTAGTAAACTTCTTTGCTACAAATTTTTTTCTGCTGTATTTATTTACATTTACATTATACATTAGCATTAAATTCTTTTTATAAACACGTATAACACGCTTCTAAATAGGAAATATCAACATATTATTTTACGCGAATTATTATGCGGAAATCATTTCTTAGAATCATTACTTACGAATAAATTACAACAATTATACTTGTTATGCCGCTTACGAAGAAAGAAATCTTGTTTACTTCGTCATCAATTTAACGCATCATTTTAAACAAAAGAAACATCGTTTATCGTCTCTCGTTTGTGACATCTAGCGTTTTCAACGTCGTAGAGTATCGTCGATTATCTTGTTAATTTAATCATAAAAATGCCTTTGTTTTTTCCATCAATATCACAGTTCCTGTAATATTGTTCTCCATGAATTTTATGCTAGGTGAGGTTTCGTTAAATCTGATCTTAGACCTTAAGCACTTGTCAGTTAATAAATTAGATTAATTTTATCAAGAATTTAATGATTAAACACTTAACGCTTGAATTATTCTTTTCATAGGAACACAGCTGAACCGTTTTATAAATGAAAACTCTGACGTGCTGTTCAAAGAACTCCAAGCCCCCTATGAGGAAACTTTCAGTCAAGTTTTCACCAAACTCAGCAACGAAGTGTTTAGTCGCGTGCCAATGGACAAAATCTTCCCTCCAAAATAAATCCCTGTGAATTTTCATCATTCTACTTATACGCGAGGATAACTCAGCACATTTCACGTCGAAATGCAAAGAAAAGAACGTGCCAAAAATTTGTATATATATCGTACATGTAAAAAAATTTCTAGGAAATGTAATATAATTCTTTTTTTTTTCTTTTTTTTTAATAAAGAAAAATTGATTTAGATCTACTCATCTACAGCTTAATAATTGCTTGGACCTTCGTTAATTGTTGAATTTGTATTGTTTTTGTAACTCTCTGTAATTCTATTCGATAATTCTCCTTGATTCCTGAATTTATATTGATAATGCGGAATATGAACGATTAATAACCCTGTAATATCAAAGTCTTTTTTTCTAGATTTTTCTACTTTTTTGTAACAAGAACCTTTTTTGTAATAAGAAAGTAAAAAATAAATAGATTAATTTATGAGCAAGTAAAGTGAGTCGAAACTTGTTTTACTCAAGGCCTAAAAATATTTTTCTATCCGTTCAAAATAAGCTTCTCATTTTAACATTATTTTATAGACGTAATAAAATTATATTATATACTTTTATTATTTGATTGTACTATATATATTCATAATATAAACTGTAATATATATAATTTCATAATAATATAATATTTCCAAATTTAAACGCAATCTTAATCATGAGAAATAGACTGTGCTCTCGTTGTTAAAATCCATCTACTAATTGTATGAAATATTTATTTTATATAACGTTATATCTCAAAGTTACAATTTAATATAAAATTTGTAAAATTTGAATTTTACCGCGCGGTCTGTGATTGGACAGAAAATTAGAGACCCCTGCACCATATTGGAAATTTGTCGCGGAAAATCAGTACCGTGATGAAATTCGTGAAAGCAGTAGTGTGCCAGTCCCGCGAAAAGTAATATTCATAGGTAATCTTCGATAATAATCTTTTATCATTCATACATTATTAATAGCTTCCTTTGATGAATACATGTGTCCATTCGCATCATTTATTAAACATTCTTTGATTGATAAAATTCTTTGATGAATAAAATTTAACGTTACCGGTACAAGTACATAGTTTTATGATTAGAAGCATGTATAATAATAGATATTCTCGGCTTTCGAAACGAAATTAAATCTCGATTATCGTTTTATTCTGATCAACTGATTAGATTCTCTTTTGTGCAGATTATTTGGTGAATATGAGAGTGTCACCGTCCATGGATCGTGTAAAAGTTTGAAACATGGCGCTACGATGAATAACGATCGATTTGTTGGCGTCTCGCAGAAATTTGATAAGGTTTGATTTTGTTATTGATAACATTTAATGTACGATTGATAATGTACACACGACATAACTTGTGATGTATTTCGTAATTTGCAATTAACGTTCGATATAATCCGTTATAATTTCATAATTTATAAAGAACATTGAGAAGAGAGAAGTAAACATCGAAGAAGTTAAATGTTTCGAACATGTCAAATCGGTTTATATCACACGCATGCTGCAGGATATTGAATTCTTTAGAGTTTCATCGATCCAGTTTTTTTATGGTCGTAAAAAGGAATATTTTTTTGTTACCATAGAGGTTAACAAGTTTTGCAATTTCTACATTATCGATCAAGATATTACCGATCAATAGTATTTCATTACCAACCGCGCTGCGTCGAGTATCATTAGATTTTTCTTACCGATCGATGACTCGGTGCAAAATTTAGGGATTTATTTTACCAACCTCTCACCACAGACATATACCACTTTACATCATTTAATTACATTATCATTACAACAAAGTAATTGTTAAGTTTCAATTGGTAGAATGTAGATATTTTGAAATTTATTCATATCTCTCTTAACTTAATGAGTACAAATATTTATCATTACATATTTATCATAACAGATGATCAAAGTGAGTGAATTATATTGTTTTTATTATTACTATACTAGTTTTTTTTTTTACAAATATAGTATAGATACATGGTACGTTTCAAGACTATACCATCTGCCAAAATTTTGGAATCAATTATTGAACGAGAACTTAGATTTCCCGATAGAAAAGAAGAAATTGAATTTTCATAAAATGTAGCTTATATTTGCTACAGATTAGATTTCACATACTAGTTTATATTTATTCAAGATATTTTGAAATTACGATTTTCCCTTTACCGTGTATTAAAATAATTTCAATGAAACTTAATAATCCACAAAATCATTCTTACAAATCTGTACACACAGATCAAACAAAGAAAAAAAAAAAGAAAAAAGGAAAAGGGATGCAAAGTTGCTATCTCGAAAAGTAAAGAGCAAATATGTGACTATATTTCGAAACAGACACATCTAAAAAAAAAGTTCCATCATTAGGATTACTTTTAATTTCGCATCAGCATTAAGCTTAATTCCATTTTCTTCCAAAAACCACAAATATATTGGAATTGATCGGCGAGTTTTTGCACCGTACTGTAGATACATCCGAGCATTTCTCATCGGGGGAAAAGTAACGCGGGATTTCTGTGTGTCGGGACAGAAATTACAAATAAGACAACATCTTTACACGACATTATCTCGAAGCATTTATGTCGAGCAGAGAGTATATACGGAGCCCCAGCAAGGGCAAATTGAGCAATTCCGATGCCGAATCGATAATGAGCTCATCCGTGTACCTTATTTTTCCCCGTTGTATCGACTGTGTATCTGATACAAGCGCGTCTTTTTTGGCAACGACCGCTTTTTCCTTCCTTCCTTTAACCGCGGTCGTCTCGCGTTTTTTTAGAAATCCGCCTCTCGCCACGGGTGGTGGGTCGAACACCAACACAACCGCCAGGTCGCCGTTGATAAATAATGCACCCTACGGAGTATCGTTCGTACGTAAATTCGTCAGCGAAAGAAAATGAAAACTGTCGGACGTCTCGATAAGGGCCGTCATTGCTCGTCAAAGGAATTCGCGAAATTTTATCAAAACATACGCGTTCGATTAACTCGCAGGAATAACTTTTTCAAACAACTTCAATCAAATTTCCGACAGTTAAGCGTGATCAACGATTTTCCCCAATACGTTTTAAATCCCCATCGAAATTTATCTCGTTTGTCCGCTTTAACAAAGTTTTACGCACTCGATAAACTCGGAATTTTCATTTATATTTAAGAAAGAACACTCTCTGGTAATAGAGATCTGAAAATAGGTAACAAATTTCCCAGTGTAGTCACAATTGTTCAAAGTTGAAAAAATACAGACTCACGCGAGTTATCAATTTTTTTTAATTTTGTTGACAATTCAAAGCACAGACTGGGATTGCCTCGTGCAATTTGCCAATCTTTTTTTCGAGATCGAACGTGTCGCCGAATTCCAATTTCACGCGCTGTGCATCTGGCACGTGCAACGTTCAGCAACCCCTCGTGGAACCTGAACGTTCCACGTGCAACAGAACGTTTTTAAGAGTTCATGTTTTGTTGAACAAGCTCGTCGTTGACTAGTCCCGGTAACAAATGATCGGGTTGTCGTCTGACGACGTTGTAGGTACGACGATTTGCCTTTCGCAAGGCCGTCTCTTCAGCCTAGAGCAGAGGTCACCAAACTTTTTCTCACAGTGGGCCACATAGCTGACAAAATGACGAGCGTGGGTCGCGTAATCACTAAACTAAGTTCAGCATTCCGCGTTAATCATGGGCGAGTGGCATGCAATGCGCAAAAAACAAGGACGACCAACATATTTATTTATCAAAAAAGTTATCAAAGAAAGCGACGTTAGCTAAAAGATAGTTACATCAGACACTTAGTGTGCACATATCCGAATTTTACGCAAATTCAAGTACCGTCGGCGGGCCCAACGACTCTACTATAGAAAGTGACGATCCGTGTACTAGATCGGCGAGACACGCTGAGCGAAATGAATTAAAACGTTCATTTGTCAAGGGTCGAGCAACGCGACGTAAAAATTGTTGGAAGAATATCAAGCGGAAGAGGTGAAAGAATATTAACACTTTACCGACCGGTAGCCTATTAATCGGCTAACGTATTTTAACACTTTACCGACAAGTAGCCTATTAATCGGCTAACATATTTTAATATTTTACCGACAAGTAGCCTATTAATCGACTAACTAACATATTTTAATACTTTACCGACCGGTAGCCTATTAATCGGCTAACATATTTTAATATTTTACCGACAAGTAGCCTATTAATCGACTAACTAACATATTTTAACACTTTACCGACCGGTAGCCTATTAATCGGCTAACTATTCACCGCTAATACACGGTCGGTAAAGTGTTAAATAACACTAAGTGGAAGGATATTAACACATATCCGTCCGGCATTATTTGCACCGCCATTGACCAAATGCCGGCATTTTTTGACACTATTTGTAGAAACGAACTATTTATATGCTCTATATAAAAGCAACCTAACTTTTATAAAAGTCACATATTTTTTAGTGAAATTTTGGGAAATGAAATAAAATGAATTTGTATTTATATATGCACCTTTGTTTTTGATTTTTTTTCTTTCTGAAGTTAAATAAAAATTAAATCCACAAGAAAAGTCGAAATGAATTACTGAAACATACTCGTTATTTTATTAGACAAAGTAAAGTAAATTATTTTCGAAACTTTAATTTTATCAATAATTAATAGCAGTTAACACCCAAGTGCTTAAACTTTGAATAAACTTCTGTACGCAGTACCGACTAATACGTTTTTAAATTAATTTTCTTTTCGCGTTTGCACCCTTGTACGACGCAACTGAAGCTGAAATCAGTTTTTTCGTAGAATTATCTCCGTTTGGTAAAAATCACGTTTCAATTTATTCGGATTTAATGAAACAACAATCAATTATTTACTGCAATATACAAATGACGAATTTTCGGATATGTGTTAAATAACATTTCCGCATATCGTGGATATCACTTCTGATTCACCGTGAACTTTGAACACTATGATGAAATATGCAGACTATTCTAATGAACAAACTCGATCAGCACCTTTTAAAAGGAAGAAAATCTATCAGCGAATTATGAAGGGATTTTATTTATACGCACGACCGAAATCTTGGAGAAAATAAGTTTCAATTTAGATCAACCAATCGCTACTTTATTTTAATCACTTCAACATCTTTTCACAGATAAAACGTTTAACAACGTCGAACGCATAAAATTGGCAAGATGAGTTTTCTCTTTTTTAATTTAAAAAACACCTACAGGGATTTTTTCAGAATTGAAAAACGAAAAAAAATCGTGTCAAATAAACGAAAACCCAGTTTTCAAGCAATATCTTTGTCACATTGGACACGAGAATTTATACTAAATTTCAAATAACTGCATAAACGTCGCATTAATGAAACATTAAAGGAATCGGCGACAAATAGTGAATTGACGGAGAATTACAATTACGATGTTTTAATCGTGATTCAGAATTGATTAATTGACGTTCTAAGCAATCGCGTTCGTAACACGTGCGCGTATCGTGGTCATTAAACAAGATGATTCACTAAATACAAACGTGCAACTCGTTATCTCCTTCGATACATCTCGCGATAAGCAAATTCTTAATTGTCTTGTCAGTGATAGATTCTAGTTTTTATCACTGTGAGAAAAGAAAAACAAAAAAAAAGTAGCATGGACTTCTCTACCTTTAAAAAAAAAAAAAAAAAAGAATAAAAAAGTCTGTTGGACTGATATAGGTTATGGTAACACAGTAATGGCGTCGTCAAATTCGAAGTCAAGATGATCAGTGTACGTACGTATTTTCTACATACTGAATATCTGCTGTTCCTTGTAGACGAAGATTTCAACAGAACGAGATGATTCATTAGAAAGGTGTTGAACTTCTTATTGTCTCTCCCGGCGCGAAGGATTTCCCATTGTCTCGTTAATACTAGATTTACGATCGTGATCGTCGACGAATTACTTCAGTTTCCACTCTCAGACGGATCAAAAATGAATCCAATTAACTCCCCCGGAGATTGAACGGAAAATTGAATGGATAATATTCATATTTATTTCTATCGAGCAACATTCTGGGAAGTGAAAAGAGCAAGCAATGATAATCTTGGCAAATGAATATTTTTCATCGAATAATAGTCTGAGAATATCCTTTGACGGAAGTAAAAGAAAAAAAAAAAAAGAAGAAAAAGCAAAAGACGAAGCGTGACGCGAGTTATTCCGAGTTTTGACTGACAGCGAAAGGATTAATTGGTGTAAAAAGAGAAACACCGAGAGGCGAGCAGTTGCCAAGTAGGCCTGACAATGACTGTACATCTTCTACTTTAACACTAGAACCACCACACCAGTCAAAATGACTGGTTTTGCAATTTTATTTTGAAATTTTTATTTCGTGTTACAATTTTTTGATACAATGATACAATGACTTTTACAGTGATAACTAAAGAAACAATATAATGAATTTTATTTTATTTTTATTTATTAGAAATCGAAATACTTTTGGTAAAAGTAACTTCGTCTTAACTGTCGGTAGTTCTAGCGTTAAACTGTGACTTGCAATGGCCCCTGCAATGTCTCTACGCGCGGGTATTTCAAACAAGCAGAGAGAAATAAACGAATAAAATTTCAAACTGTTGTTTTCGGCGACAGTTCGTGCGCAGAAAGAAAGCACACACCCTGTGGATAGCTTACGGCAGCAAACAACAAGCATTCGCATGCGAGGCCACGTCCGCGAGACGCGGTTTCGCCGGCCATAACGCCAGGAATCGGCCGCGTCCGTTTCGTTTCGCGAAATCGGTATGATGCCTGCGTCGTGTTGTCACTTGTCACCGAAATTCCGCGGGCAACCTTCGATACTTTGCCGCCTTTTTGCCGCGATCCGATACTTTTGATGGAGGATCGAAGCTTCGCCTTCCTTTCTCTCAGTTTTTCATTCGCGACGACTGTGAGAATAGCAATCGAGATCAGGCGTTAAAGAAATTGGAAGAAGCGGAAGAGGCGCAGCATATCTGAAAGAAAAAGAAACTATCGATATTATCTGATTTGTAATCTAAGCGTGAACAACGGAGGCCAAACGATCTGTCAGTCGATGAAACGTATGTCGACGAACGAGCTGAACATTTTTGATATTTTGATATTTTGATCGAGTCACAGAGGACGAAGAAACGTCGATTTTGCAAAAATGTGTTGAAAATCTACTCGTTTGCACAGACAGATGAGTAAGCCAAACGCAAGTACGAATGAAAATCCTGAAATTTGATGAAAAAGTACATACGTTTATGAATTTGGTTTTTAAACAGATCAAGGTCAAAGATCGAGATTCTCCCGAAAAATGGGAGATTCTTTTTTGAGAAAATTCACGCTCCGTTCGAGCTTCGAATCCTCCAAAACTTAAAGACGAAAAATCCGACGAACATTTACGTATGTAACAAAAATAGGTAAATACATCGAGGATTTAACAAAAATGTATGTTCTTTTTTCTACGTAGCAATACAAGTATACATGTATCTATATTTACTTAACATGCCATTAATCCCAATTAACGAAGTATTTACATGAAACGTAAGAGGAATTTTTCGACAATTCTTTTTAAATAAATGAACAGACAAATGAACGAATAACAAAAATAAGCAAGTAAGGTTATTAAATTTTCGTTTGATTAACGCATGCTGTATTTAGCGCATATTATGGCTAACAATAAGCTAGGTACAGCATCGTGACGTTTTCAGTTCGCCAATATGGCCGCCTGATTTCAAACGAATCGAGATCCCATATCTGAAAACATTAGCCATTTCTTGGCCCATTTCTTGATCCATTTCTTGTTTTGCACATACTGTGCACGTTCTCGTTCGAGCAAAGATCTTAAAAGATCCGAATCACACAACCTGGGAACCACAATTTTTTTTAAATTTCACTTCCTGCAATTCTTGCAACACCGCTAAATTCTGAAAGATTTCACCTAGTTTGTGAAACTCATGCGCTACCTAGTGACAAGGTAATTACGAATCGACGATGATTTTTTTCGCAGAAAATTCGCAAATTTCGATGGATAAGTGTCCCCGCCCACTCTCGATCTGCGTTTCGATTATTTCGAAGCGAGCCGAAGGAAGTCGCTAATCGCGACTTTCACCTTTCCGCGTAATCGCGCGAATCAACGATACAGCCTTGCTAGCAACCGTTGGAAATGAACGCGGTGCCAAATAAATCCCGCTCCAATTTCCCATCAGGAAGCAATCTCGGCGGCACTCGCCGGTTATCATCGTCCGAGGATTTTTCAGTCGCGAGAGTTTCTCTCTGCCGCCATAAGTCTCGCGACGCGAGATCGTAGGCCGCGATGTTCTCGCGAAAAGCTCTTGCTCTTTTTGTAGAAAACAATAATAATAATAATATTAATAATAATAGTAGTAGTAGTAGTTATTTGTCAAACTGATCAGCTTCACTCTTTAACTTGATTATCTCGACTGGAGTGATTAACAAACCGTGCGATGTTTCAGCGAATGTTCTATCTATCATTTGATGTTTCATCTACTTTTATTGAAATATTTTATTCGCCTATTGTTCGTGCATATTCGCGTATTATCATTCTATATTTATTATTTGTATAAAAAAATTTCTTTCATATTCATTATTTTGTATTTGTTATTACACCTTCTGCATACTTGAACGTGCGCCATATTTTCTTTTGAATATATTTCTCATGCATACGGAAATAAATACAAAAGTCTGGCGATCTGGCGTTCAACTCCCTTGAAAAGAAAATAATCGATTTACCTTTTTCTGAGTTTATTCGTTACCAGGAAATGGAATAAATAACCATAAATTCTAAATAATCGAGGATTAAAAAAAACATTCTCCTCGTGTTTCTATCGATAGATAAAGCTGATCGGTATTTAATATTCAAATAAAATGCTTTACCAACATTGAATCGCTGACGATTTCTCTCGACTCAATTCATCTTGAACCACCTTAAATCGAATGATTCGCTGATCAGTAAGAAATACTCGAATTACCAAAGTATAGTATCTAGACTATATTGCTCCAAGAGTTCGTTTCATAATCGATCCAACAACGTTAGAAGATCTAACGGTGGTGCACGATGTGTCTATAAACTATGTTAAACTATAAACGTGTAAGCTCGCCTGGAGAACCGCTCTCACTTTTCTCTCTCTCTCTCTCTTTCTCCCTCACATGATCACGTTGGCCCTCGGATCTCTCGATCTTTACTTATCCGTCGTCGTTGTCGTCGTTGTCGCTCGCTTCTTTCCGTATTTTGGCGATTTAAAAGCAGAGAGAGAAAGAGAAGGCGATTTAAAAGGAAGTCGAAAGAAAGAGAGAGATTGCCACGGCGAGGCACTCTTTCTCTCTCTTTCTCCCTCACATGATCGCGCTGGCCCTCGGTTCTCTCGATCTTTACTTATCCGTCGTCGTTGTCGTCGTTGTCGTTGTCGCTCGCTTCTTTCCGTACTCTGGCGATTTAAAATGAAAGCGAGAGAGAGAGAGAGAGTGTGCCACGGCGAGGCAGCAGACAGCTTCGAGGCGTGAGTCATCGTGAGAGACAAGATCTCGAGTAAGGAGGCGGCCTTGATGCTGCAAAACTGTTCGTAATATCGGCACGGGGTCCATGGATCGCTGGCTTCGATCGTCGTCACGCCGCAGCGATATCGTCGCTCTGTTAGCCTCCGTCACGAAAATCTGTTCGACCCGGAGGATCGTTCGACTCGCGGTAAATCTAGACGTATCAGTGGCAACAGCCAGAGAGTAACCATCATCCATTGATGGATCAATTTTAGAAACCAACGGTTAAAGGTCAAATCCCAAGAAATTGTACGGCCAACCTGTAGGAGGATGAAGATTCAGTTTCGACCCACCGGAAAAATATAAAAAAAAAAAAAAAATCGAAAAAGACACCGTTGAATATATTGAATTTAATGTTGCTCGCAAAGCGAGATTTAACGATCTATACGATATGGTAACATCAATTAAACAAGATCAGTTGGACGAGTGGCTCGTTCAAACAAAAACATCGGAGACATTCCGTGTTTCGAATTGCTACCTCAGGTCAAATTCCCGCAAATTGCGTCTGATTATTGCAATTCGGAATATACAATTATTACGAGACGATATATCCTCGTCCTCGTCCCATATCTTTCAAACGTCTCCTGAATCACGAACGAGGAAAAGATGAACGCCATCCTGAAAATGACGGCCCACCAAAGAAGCCAGAGCTAGATACTGAAACTTTCTCGGGCTATTTGCTCGGGGATCGGGGGAGGAGGAGTGGAAGAAGACCTGGCCAGCGTTTCGCCTCATTTGTCGCGATGCACGAGGGCTCGCGGGTTATAATGGCACTCGACTGAGCCACGAAGAGCCTTAAACCCCGAGTGCCAATTATCGCTCCTCCGTCCTGACGAACGTTCACCCCTCTCTTTGGCTCGTTCCTTTTATTTCGATTTAACGGTACGCGGCCGCGAAGGTAGCTCCGGTCCCCATGGTGTATCCATTAATCGAGCGGAATGCGAGAAGTCATGCTCGCCGGGGAAAAAGGGAGCAGGCGGTTTCTTAAAATACACTCCCCGTGTAATTGAAGGGCACCGATCGCAAGAAACCAGAGCCAGCCGCCTTCTTTCCATCGTTTTCCTTTTTTTTTTTTTTTGTTTTTCTCTCTCCTTTTTCCCCCCGCAGAGAGTCTGCCACTCTCTGTCTCTCTCTCTCTCTCTCTCTCTCTCTCTTCGCTGCTTCCTCCTCGTCCTCTTCTTCTCGCTCTGTTCGCGCTATCGCGATCGTTAGCCGCAGGAAAAACCGCTCGACTCGACCGCGAGATTTTCTAAAGGGGGATTCCACGGTGTACACCGGGGGGGGGGGGGAGTTAGTCACGAGAAGCAATGGGACACTCTCGTGCGAAAGTAAATCAGCAATCCCCCTCCCCCCTACCCTTTGGGAGAGACAGTTTCTAAACAGTCATTAAATCAGTCGACTTAATTCGTATTCTTTTTTTTTTTTTCAATGTTTATTTCAGTTACCTCTTGCCTCTTCTGTATTCAATCTGGAAACAAATATTTAATACTCTGATAATTGCATTTTTTTTTTAGATTTCGTTAGTCTATTATTGTTTGTTGCAATAAATTGTGAATAATTAAATTTATTTATATTTTGTTTGTGGTTGTTCATAGAAGTGTACTCACATTGTGTAAATAATTATTTTGAAAGTAAATTTACTTTTTATTTTGTTTGTGATTTGACAGGAGGACAGACGAAGATTAATAGTTCTGGATAATTTACGTATAAACATATATCGATATTTTACAGGTGACTAATTTGAAAATATAACGTTGGTATACAATAAGATAAATTTACCTATACTTATTTTGACATGAGTACAGACGAAGATTAATAATTCTAGATAATTTGCTAACTATTAATATACTATTATATTAACTATATTAACTATATTAACTGATTCGAAAGTATAATATTAGTACAATACAATACAACAAAATAAATTTATAAATTCTATTTTGTTCGTGATCGTCGATAGGAGCGCAGACGAAGGTTAATAATTCTAGATAATTGGATCTTTGGGAAACTTCGAATTCCAAGAATTCAGATTCCGTCCGAGTATAATATCGAAAGTATGTGCAAGCTGTGATATGATGGGAAGCGTAAGCAAGCGGATGAAACAAGTTTCCATTTAGCCTGCAATCTAAGTAATTAATTCTGCCGTGACACCGTCGCGATAATTACGATGGCGTCGTGACACGACGATTCCCGATGCAACGACGCGGAACTTTTTGCCCAACGAGCCCGGTGGCGCGCGTGGCCTCAAATGATCTCTTGATTCGAACGTATCGCCACGTCCTTTCCTCCTTCGTTCGTTCTATCGCCGGTGTCCACCTCGAGGACTCGCGACCGGCCGTTTCTTGCTATCGGAGGGGCTACTTACTTAGTAGTTGGGAAACGTGTAACTTGGCACAGCGTAATGAGCCCGGATCTTCCTTTTTGCCGCTGTTGGCGAGCTTCAACGTAACAAACGCGCGTTTTTCTTTTCTTTTTTTTTCTTTTTTTTTTTTTTTTTGCTTTCCTCGGTGTCTAAGTCCAAGAGTCTCGGAGGATACAGGAAGTTCCAGTATAGGGATTTCTTCCCTGTATCTCGCGCAATTCAAACTGCAACAATTTTTAATTATTCTTCACTTTTTTGACACGGTTGTCGGTTTGAGAAGTATTCAATTGTACAATATATGTATATCGAATCTATATAATGTCTCGTTCTCTGAACTTAAAGTTTCAGATCAAACTAGCGCCACCACCTGGCAACAACCTCTGATTTTCTGTCTCCCCTTCTGCCTCCCTTCCCCTAAAAAAAAAGAGAGAGAAAGAAAGTTTCTTCCTACCGATTTGCAATTATATCCATAAAAACGTAAATAGTAATTCACGATGTACAGAGAGTTTTTGTACATAATTATCTGAAAATAATCAAGCTGTAATAATTGAAAATTCAAAACTGTGAAAATGTTCTGCATGCAATGAGACAGGTATGAGGGATTGAAGTTCAGTTTCAATACACGCCAGCCTTAATGCCTTTCGGTGTAACTTTTAGCTACCAGGTATGTAAACCGCAGTTATGAATTTATGTGCCAGTAATTTTTACGCTCGTTAAAGAGCGCTTCGTCGCGCCGCCTTTCCAGCGTCGCGGCCACTCTGCTCGCGTAACACGCCAAACAGACATATAATGTCAGACTTAAACTATATTATAGTTTAAGACCACTCCGTGTCTTAATAATGTACTAAATAAATTTATAGAATCTATCGGCCTATTTTTGTCTGCGTGCTATAGTCTTTGGTGTAGCTTGAAATCTCAATAATTACGCTTGATGATATCAGAATTACTTGAACAAATGTTCCTGTCGTCGAAGAGAATTTATATTTACTATCTAATCAACACGTTACTAATAATCCTAATGATATACTAAATAAATTATATAATCCTAAATGTACTGAATGATCATATAATCCGGTCTGTTCTTGTTTATTACGTAGTTCAAAATTATGTTAATTACACTTGAGAATATCAAAGTTACTTGAAAAAGTGTCCTTGCGATTCAGTAGAAGTTATATTCTTTTTGCTATGATATCAATAATTAATAACAATGATATATATGTAAATAATAGTATAATTCGGTCTGTTCTTGTCTATTTGCCACAGTATCGTAAAGATAATTCGAGAATATCAAAATTACTCGAACAAATGTTGTTGCATTCTCTTTATCACATCAATGATAATCTTAATAATATGATAAAATGCAAAATAAAAATTATATAATGCAGTCCTCCACTTGTCTATGTACTTTAGCACAGTGACAAAATTGTGACAATTACACTTGAAAGTATCTAAAAGGTCGTTCGAAGTTGAGTAGAAGTTGTACTTCACTTGATCACATCAATAACAATAACCAGTTAAGTAGCCTGTTTCCAACTGTAGATCGCTTACAAATGGTCCGCGACCAAATTAGGCGAAACAGCTAAGGAAAATTACCTGGCTCGGCTCCAAACATCCTTCTGGCCGAAAGAACCTTCACCTAATATCTTCACCTAGAAACCATCTTATTTCGTATTTTCTTTTACGTCCACTTCCAACCATAAGCCGGTGACTGATCGTTCAAGTTTTCGAAGTATTTCCAAATGAAAAAAAAAAAAAAAAAAAAAAAGAAAGTGACGAAATATCGTGAAATCTTCAACGGAGGGAGGGAAAGAGGTTCACAAGCGTGAAACTAAGTACCAAAACTGGTAGGAAAATACGCGAGTACGTCCTAAAGCACGCGCGAGTACGTACGAGTCATCGGGTTCGTCCTTCACACGATGCCGGTGACCGCGTGACTAATTTTAAGAACTGCCCGCGATTCGTACGGCCAGGCTGGAGGACACGCGACGGTGGCAGCGAACGCGGTCCTTAGGACTCCCCTAGATGGCAGTATTTTTTCAGAGGAATCGGCCGCGGTGGCCGCGAACAGATCACCTGGCAAGGATACACTTCCTATTAGCGCCACCGTGTCCGATCCGTATATGGCTTAAGGCGTATCTGGCGACGCGACCGGTCGTTCCTCGCCGAAGGCCACTTCCGAAATATCCCAACAGCCATCAGGAACACACCTCGTGCTTGCGAAATGCAATTTACTCTCGATACACTCTAGTTTCTCTCTGCTCTCTCTCGTTTTCGATCGCTGATTCTCCGATGCTTTTAGATCTTTCGCTTGTTGTTTTCGGCCGAATTTTTTGGAGGTTAGGTTCGAGGATGAAAGATAGTTAAAGGTGGTTTCATGATTAATCGAATGACTGCGAATTTCTATGCGTTTATGAGAAATTTAGCGATTTGATTCGACAGTAATCTTTGTTTCTTCAGTTCTGAGAGGTTAGGTTCGAAAGCTTATTCGAAGGATAAAAGATGGTGATCGTGATTGATCGACTGTGTATTCATGAAAAATTTGGGGATTTAATTCAGGGCTAACTTTTGTTTCTTCAGTTTTGTTGACAAAAATATGAAATTTCGTGAATATTTTTGATTGCTGAGTTTCTGACGCTTTCAGATTTGTTTTCGGCGATTTTTTTGGAGGATCGTTCTGAGAGGTTAGGTTAGGTTCGAGGATGAAAGGTAGTTAAAGATGGTTTCATGATTAATCGACTGCGAATTTTTATGCGCTCATGAGAAATTTGGAGATTTGATTCAGGACTAACTTTTGTTTCTTCAGTTTTGTTGACAAAAATATGAAATTTCATGAATATTTTCGATTGCTGAGTTTCTGACGCTTTCAGATTTGTTTTCGGCGAATTTTTTGGAGGATCGTTCTGAGAGGTTTAGGTTCGAGGATGAAAGATAGTTAAAGATGGTTTCACGATTAATCGACTGCGAATTTTTATGGGAAATTTGGCTGATGAGAAATATGCATTTGTGATTTGATTCAAGATTAATCTTTGTTTCTTCAGTTCTGTTCACAAAAAATGTAAAATCGCATGAAGACGATTAACGATCAAGTTAGGATAGTATAATCATTATATCTTGAGTTATGTCCCAATTTTAATGTGACCATTTTGGAACGAAGGTAAGCTTGAATGATGACAATTGTAAATAGATTTGATCAATTCAGAATGATTTGATAAAATGTGCTCTTAAAATACTTTTGAAAAGATTTTTAAGAGGTTATGTAATTCAGTTAGTGAGATATATAATTGTACTGAAAAGATACTGGTGGATAGTTTTACAATTAATTTAGGTTTCATCCGAACGTGCTTTTAGTTCAAATATAAAAGTATACTTCGAATGATGACAGAAATGATAGCCAAACTTCCACTTTAGCTAACTGTGCGTGTTAATCTCGGACTTGAAGTTTCTCAAAAACAACCTCGCGTGTTAAACAGTTAAAAAAAGACGAATGTCTCGTTATTCACTTGACAAGCAGTACTCGAGGGCGGGAGAAAAAAGACTGTTCCTGCCACGAACCTCATGAAATTTTGATGAGATTTCTTTATTCCTGCTCAAGCCAGGCGATAAAGTCGATAATGGAAACTCGACCTAGCGATGCTTATCCTTACATAGGTGTCCCTAGAACAGTTCGATCGCATTGCCACCTAGTTCCGTCCGTGTGTTTGCACCCACAGATATTGCAACCACATCGTTCATCACCGATCCACGATCGTTTTTTCTTCCATTCTTGACTATATTAGGAGTGACGAACCGCGTATCGCATTCCGCGATTAATCCCGAATCTTCGTCATCTTCGACCGGCATGCAAAACGACGGGAAGATTTATCGAAACATTTATCTGCTGATCCATTTGCAGACCGAGATCGGTATAATTCCTAGGCCAGAAAAACACGAGGAGGAGGCAGGCTGTTTTTCTTTTCGTTGCGTTGCGTTTAAGTTGATCCGCCTAGAGCTGAACCTGATTCTTCCTTATACGCGTTCTCTATAATCCGACGTAGAGGAACTTAATTACAATACGATATGCATATCCAATCGGCTACACTGTTGTATCGCCAAGTTTCAATTCTGATTAGCGAAGATTGTGTTGTCTGTTCGAGATCTATGTATAATGGAACGTATTACAATCGCGGCTGATCTCATCCTCTTGTATCGCTCTCTCGCGCTTGACTGCCCTAATTCTCAAGTACTCGACACTTTTGATAACAAAATATTAATCGCGAATAATGTTCGTCGCGAATGATCCACCCCCGTGTATCTCGACACGTGTAGCTCTCGCGCGTTATCGAGCCACGAGTATCGACTGGCAACACGAGAATGAAAACACGTTTGAAGAACATTTCCATTCTGCGTATAATCAAATGACATTCTACGTCGGGTGCCCGTAGCGATCGCGAGATCGGATCGATAAGACTCGCGATCCTGCCCTCTGCGAGCCAGATGCCGAAGATAGGGTCGCGTCTGACGAGACACGTCAAGGAATTCTAAAGGCCAACTCCTCCGTTCCGGGTTGAAAATAATCGAGCACGGTCGCACGAACTTTCGACCTGCGGCGTATGCGCGCCCCGCCAAAATGGGAACGGGACAAAAAGGAGTGCGAATCGCGACTCGACGGAGTCGCATACCCGTCGCTGGCCCGCCGATCAGCAAGAGGACTGACGTGCCGACGTTTCGTACAGAATCCCCCGCGAATACGACGAAATTGCTCCGGTTTGGCCTTTGCCATGGCTGAAAACTTGACGGAGCGTTCGAGATCTTTATTCTATTGGTAGACGAGCTTTTTATATCACTTGAGCATTGCATTGAAGAATTATTGACGCACAATTTAGATTTACCAGGAATTACAGATTTATTATATATTCGAAATTTACTTCGAATATTAGAAATCCGTGCAATGTTAATTTCACTGACAATTCATTTTCGATTCTCGAGAATGCATTAAACATTCGTGGTCGACACGCTTGGATTAGATTCGTGTCGAGTTTAGCGATTAGAAAATGTAAAAATGTGATGCAAATGTAAAATCGCAGTAGTGCAAAATTGCTGTAAAGAAAAGTAGAAATTGTTGCAGTATTGTTGTATTATTGCACAATTATTCGAGCAAACGGGATGAAACAATGAGAGAGCTCCAGGAGATCCTAAATGAAGGTGAAAATTCTGCAATATCTCATTTGTGTTTGTGTAACTTTCATTGGACGAGACGAGGGAACGCCGTGCGAGTGGCCAAAGATTGCAAAACATTGCGATGGTAATTTGAGAAACTGCAAATTGGAGTCGATCTAGTTTCCTCTCACATTCCGCATGCATCCTTCGTATACGTATGCATAAGCCTTCCTCATTCCACGCGCGCCTCCTCTTGTGTCATCGCCAACACCTATCCAACTACTTTACAATACTCGTATCTAACTAATATTGCGCAACCGACTGTTCATCATTTAAATTATCATCTACAGGAATGTGTTTTCTACAGTCTACAATGCCTTTGAAACTTATTAAGCGACGTATTTAATGAATGGACGTAGCTTGTTGCTGTTTGTTGAATTCTGTTAGCAATTCGTTTAGTTAACATTTAATTTAGAATTGAATGGATGATCTTCGAACCGCGAGGACTTTTCAATAATTACCTTTCTATGGTTTTCTAATTACCTTTTTATAATTTTCTATAAAAATTAATCAATGAACGAAACTATCCTAGCTTGTTACTAATTAAATAATTTCATTAACCTAGTTCGTGACGCCATCTTTGAAATAGTACTCCCAATTCAGAGTTAAACGAATCACCTCCAAGTCGCGAACTATCCAGACTTTTCTTACTGCCCTTACTTTCCCTACAAATTTTTTAACACAATTATCCTTCCATAATTTTCCAGTCAATGAACGAAACTATCCTACCTTGTTACTAATTAAATAATTTCATTAACCTAATTCGTGACGCCATCTTTGAAATAATACTCCCAATTCAGAGTTAAACGAATCACCTCCAAGTTGCGAAGATTCAAAGTGATATTTCGAGGAAAAAGTTCCAAATTTAATGATAAAACTATCCAGACTTTTCTCACTGCCCTTACTTTCCCTACAAATTTTTTAACACAATTATCCTACCATAATTTTCCAGTCAATGAACGAAACTATCCTAGCTTGTTACTAACTAAATAATTTCATTAACCTAGTTCGTGACGCCATCTTTGAAATAGTACTCCCAATTCAGAGTTAAACGAATCACCTCCAAGTCGCGAACTATCCAGACTTTTCTTACTGCCCTTACTTTCCCTACAAATTTTTTAACACAATTATCCTACCATAATTTTCCAGTCAATGAAACTATCCTACCTTGTTACTAATTAAATAATTCCAATTAACCTCTCGTGCTACCTTCCAATTAAACGAATCACGATTTTCGAAAGATTCGCAAAGATTCACTTTATAAGAAAAAAATCCAACGTAGGAAGATTCGTTCCTACGTTTCTCTGTCGTTCGGTTTTCCCGCACGAGCAACACTCCGATAATTCGTGCGTGCTTGAAAAGAGTTTCGAGCTAAGAAGATTGCTTCATCCCCGATCGACGACATTCGTGAACGAGTTGACTCCACAGTCCACTCCAATTAAGAGATTAATCCTCATCGATCGTTCGGCCCGATCTTTGGCGAAACAACAACGTGACCGGCTCGGCGTTTCCCACGGCGTGTGCTCCGCAGCTGTGTGACCGCGTCGCATTCATCATTCCGTGCGTATCCCCTCCCCTCCCCTCCTCTACCATTAACCGTGAAGCAATAAGTTACTGAAAACGGATCAAAAAGAAGTTGTGCGAGGCGCGCGCGCTCTCGCGCGTTGCTACGCCGCCGTCACGATCCGATCCGCCTAATTAACATACTACCGGACGAATCGGAGAGGCCGATTTAATATCTTCTTTTAGTAGTCGAGCGAACGAAGGTGACACGAGACGACACAGAACCTGGCGGTGAGACTGGTCCGCCGCGCTCTTTCCACTTGTCGCAGCGACACGCTGCCGCGAATAACAAATCAACCAGCAAAGTAAAAACGTCAATGGCTTTCTGACTGCCGTACAAAACCGGGTTGCATGATCTAACAACGACTCTCAAGCTGCGCGTCTGTTTACGAACGAGTTTTTCCGTGTATGCCTAATTATCATTCGTATTATATCGCAGTCCTCGATTTACAAGCTCGTACGAGTTGTAGCAGGATCGTTTTCCTATTTTCTTTTTCTTTTCTTTTCTTTTCTTTCTTCGTTTCGAGTTTCGTTTCGAATATTTTTCCTCGGAGACTTTGACGCAATACCACGAAACGAGAATCCCTGTGATTTCAAACTTGATTCCACGCGATTCGGAATTCTTTTCAGGCGCAAAACACGCGGGATGTGAATCTACCGATCACTCGTTAAATTGAAATGCCAACTTTTTATCATTATCGGTGATTAAATATGTTTTTATGTTAGAAATAAGTCGACGACGGCTACAAAAAGTATCGCGGCATTTACGTAGTTACAAAGTTAATTGCAACCATTTTAAACATAAATTAATTATATTGTTATTTTAAATATAAATTACAATCATTTTAAATTTCACATCATTTGGTGGAAATAATTGGAAATATGCCATTGTGTGCCATGTTTTATAACGACATATCGTGGAATTATACGTTTTCGACAGAGATGACCTCTTAACCTCATCAACCGTTAAGCGAAAGCATCGATTACCCCAAGTACCTCAATTTTGTTTGTTAATTCGCCAAAGAGAGGCTAGACGGAAGAGGTTAGAATTTCCCAAGTTACAAACTAGCTGGACAAATTGGCCAAACAACGGATTCGTGGATCACGAGAGCGTTCCCTTTCAACATGGCGGGCCGATTTCACGAACCGTAAAATCCCGCTAACGAGCGAGTTATCGTAAAATTTTTATTATACGTCCGAGACGGGGTGCTGCGCGATCCTTTCGCATCGTTCCGCAGATTTACGCTCTCGCGTCATAAGTATCCCGCGAATTTTGTAACGCTGCGCTTCATGAATCGCCTGTTACGCGACGAGGCGTAAAGTATTTTCAATTTTTCAATTCAAAAATCCCGTTTGGACTGTCGTCCGATAGTTTCCTCATTTGCTTATTATGGCCGCTCGCAAATGAATCGGTAGGACAATCGTAAAGTATCGTCGCTTTAAGTTCGATGAGTATAGGATGTTTCCTGTGTATTGTACGTATAATAGTAATTTCGATATTTTAAAAAGTTTTCGATGTACCGAGTCGAAATATACCGGATGTAATGTCCTGAAATATACCGGTTCTAAAACTTAAGGTTCTATCGTTCTAAGACACTAGCGCCATCTGCACCATTTGTTTTCTTCTTACTAATTCCTTTTGTCACTTGTCGCATGAGACGAACTGTTTCTCATATCTCTTGTAGAATGCCAGCAATTTCCTTTCGAGTAGTCAATTGACGAATATGTTCGTCTATAAAGCCGCGAGGAAATGTCCAGTTTTATATTTACGACTAGTAAATGACCACATAGAAGCGAGGACGAAATGGCTATTTTGTTCTCCTAACTGTTGTAGACAGACCAAGAGGCATCGTTCTTCAAATTTAATTCTTCATATTAAACAAATTAGCGCCACATAAAAAACGTTTGTGCTCCATACTATCCGCAAACATCTATCACAGAGTACAGATTTTACACTATCGATTTTAAACCATCGTACGTAACAAATACTTCTCAAATCTCATCGTCCGCTTCGAACAAGCTAGCGCCACCACGCTTGACAAGAAACAATTCTAACCTCCCATATTTTCTTACTATATTATTTTCTACTATCTTATTTTTAGAATGCCGCGTTGTAAGAGGTTGTCGACTGTACTATAATTTAGCCCAAAGTCCTCCCGCTTTCATCTTTTTTTTTTTTTAAACTCTGTAAGAGTACAATTAAAAAATCATACTATACAGTTTTACAGAACTTTTATTCACAACAAGACTTGCACTCCGCAACTTATTGATGCAGCAAATGTTGCAATACTGGCTGTAATACTCGCAATACTATATTATACCGCCTATGAATCCCTTTTATGTGCTTGTATGTCCTTTGTGATTTGTACTTTTGACCCCTAGCCAAAGTACCTTCGGATGACTAATTTCTAACAACGCGCACAAAAGCCCCCAAGCTGGACTTCACGACATTGACATCACTCTCGCTTGAAACGAGATCAGAAACGAGGCCCGTAAGAGGCGCGAAGCGAAGAGAATCCGTTCCGGATTGCTGCCTTTTTTAAAAAAATCCGCTGTGACCCTCGCGAGAACTAATTCTAGGCGGGATTACGACGGCAGGTGAGCAACGCCGGAGGCTTTATACGGCGCGGCACGAGGACTACGTCCCGAAATGGTGGGTCCAAGGTTCCTCACTTCCGCGTGTCCCTTCCTCCATTTTTCTCCTCTTACTCCTTCCCCTCGTCTGTGCCTCGTGATCCTCCCGATCCGCGGAGTATTCGAGCTCCGTCATCGCGCCGCGTATCGTCGTCTCGCGCGCTGCCAGGACCTTCGACTGCCATATACGCGCTCCACGCAGGCGCCAACAGACGATGGCGCGCGCACTCGCCGCTCGTGTCATCGTCGTCGCGGCGACGACGATCGAGTCTTCAAGTTTCAATCGAGCCGCGCTCCCGCTCGTGACGACCACGCGAAAATAGAATCGGTCGAACTTTAAATCAGCCACGCGTGCCTCCGCAGAAACTCGAGCTCCCTTCTCCGAATTGACGACGACGTTGACGACTATAGTTGGCATTTTAGTCTAGGATTTAAACTCGTTCCCTTTCGATTTCTACCCGTTGTCTCTAGATCAGAGACTCGCTTAGAGATAAGTTGCTCACTCCACCATGGATATACTCTGTTTCGAACGGGCCAATCAAGCTACCTTCCCTATCTTCCTTTAATTTTAGCAGCTACGGTAAAGAAAACAATTTGCATGTACACATGCGTACCAAACGCGAGTATTGTGACCGCGACACTCTCGACGGAGTGGAGAGATCGACGCAGTGGAGGGGATAGCGCTAGCTATCAGGAAAGTAGGGGCAAGGGCCGCCAGTTAGCCACCTCTGCGCTGAATATTACCGTATTCTATTTTTTCTTTTTTCTTTTTTTTAACAAAATATATTTCTCAAGTTTAATTTATGTTTACTTACACATGTTTACAAAAGAACTACCTAAAAGTGGTGAAAAGTTTAATAAATTTTAAAAAGAAAATTTATTTCATGTCATTCACACACGTTGAATAAAAGCACTACGAAAGAAAAATTTCGTCGTACATTTGTTCAACAAAAAGGAATTCAATTCTTTCCAATGAGAAGGAAGTTTCAAACAGTGCGTTATCGTTTTTGTCCACCTTTGAGGTGTACAACTGTTGATGTACTTGCAAATGGTTCAAGGGGGAAAAAGGAAAGGAAAGAAAAGACGTCAATTTGCATGACACTCGTACGCTCCGTATCGCGTTTGTTAATTAACCGTCCAACGATATCGTTCATTATTTGCATGCAGCCCGGATCGGGCAACACTGTCGTGTTGCGCAGTGATTGACGTCGATGATGTATGCCGACACGCCTCGATTTCGTCGCGCGATACAACGCGATATGTATTCCATATGTGTATATATACATACGCACATATGCGCGACTGTAATAAATACGAACGAGCACCGGTGGCCAGACGACGTTTCCGTTTTCATTCCAACGCAGACCACTTTTCACACGCACGCAAATCCAATCGCGTGCGCGAGCCAGTCCAGCGTCTCGCGTCGGCAAATCACTCGGTCCATGCCTGCTAGGAAATAACTCTACCGCGATCAAACGATTGCTTCGTCTTTTTCCAATTCGTCTTGCTGATGCGAGTACCTCTTTACCTCTGATTCTGTAAAGAGTGACTCTGTAAAGAGTATCGTCGAGCGACGAGCACAACATTTTAGGACACGTTCGTTTCCTCTCGGAAACTTTTTCCTTGCTTCGGTTGACAGATTGTGGATTCTCGAGCGTTTGAAAAAAAAAAAAAAAAGAAAGAAAGAAAAATGGAGACACGTAGGAAAAAATATTCGAGGTACGAACTTCTATTGTTTTCGAAATTTCTAAATTTCTATTTTTTTTTTTTTTTTTTTTCTTTTAAGTGCAGAGCATTTTAGTACGATTTCAGCTTCCATTTGGAGATGCGAAACACGAGTCTAGTCGTTTTTGAAGTGCTTAGGCCAACGATTAGTTCTCCACGTAGATTTCCATCGTGCAAACTTCCTCTCAAGCGAATAAACATTTATAAAACTGTGACTTTGATTAATCGTATATAATCAAAGTTTGTAAGTCATAATTTCTTTCTCATAAAAGTGTCGGATGACTTTTATCGTTTTTCGCGAGTCACATGGTTACCCAACGATTCTCTGAAAATTCCGATCTCACACGAGGAACTACTTATTTATTTAATTATAATGATATTTTATAAATTTCGTGCAAGAGAATTCCTGTTTCACTTATTGTGTTTTTACAACATTAGAGATTGCATCAACACCGATGTTAACTGCCGCGCGAAACTTCTACATTTTGTCTGTGCGGGACAAAATATTTTAATTTCTCCAAAATAATGTATCGCAATAAAGTACAACGAAAGCGTGTTTTTCGTTTCATAATATTATCTAGTTGTTTATGTTATTTGAAATTCATTGTCAATTATTTCAAAATACTTATAGAAAGCATCGTAGTAACCAACGTGTTAATTGTTAACTAACTTGTATTTCATGTGGAATATTTGTAATATTTTGAACTTAATTTCAATTCATTGTATTTATAACTTTATTATAATTCACATAATCCACTCGCTCTTCCTGTTACTAGCACTATCTTTCGTCCGCAAGCAAGAATTTATTCAACCACGTGCCGATTGAAATTCCTTCAAATCGTAACTCGATTGAGCGAAATCAAACGAAATTACACCGCGACGAGTAGCTACCCTAAGTCAGCCCTAGGATCAGATTAAACAACTTGCGCCAGCCTAACCAGCCCATGGATCAACGACAGGCTCTCTGTTGTGGCACTTGTAACACTCGAACCTAAACCACCCAGTCACACGCACATTGCAACTATGCTATCGAACGCCTGTTATATTCGAGCGTAATCCATCAACCATCGATGCCATTTATGATTCTCTTAATCCTCGTAGCAATGCTCGTTGTTCACCGGTGTTCCGGCTCTCTCTCTCTCTCTCTCTCTCCCTTTCTCTCGAGAAGGGAAAAAAATTAGCACGAATCAGCTTCCTACAATCTACTGGAGGAACCTGTTATTAGCACAGCGAAGTCCGTAAAGAAAACTGGGTGTCTTGGATGTCGACATCCGGTGACCAGATTACGATACAAACGATCAGGATCGTTGCCTAAAAATCCCGACGAATGCGTGGGCCGACATATGGCGTTCCCTTCAGCGTAATCTGAGGTATAGCACGCGCGAGCACAGCGCTATTGTTCCGTCTGTCAATTCTAATTGCGCGAACGGAACGACTGCAACGATATTCGTTGAAATCTCGTTCAGCTCGGTGGTTTGACGACGCGTATCGGTATTAATCATTCTACGAGCAGGCACCTGGCACTCGCGAGCAGATCTTTAGAAATGTTTCCATCTCTTGGCGAAAATTTCGTCGTACTGTAATATGCGAGCGGGGGGGGGGGGACATTTTATGATGATTCTACGAGATGGAAATGAAGAATGAAACTGAGTCTTTTTTTTTTTCTTAGGAAATGGAAACTTTTTTTTTTTTTTAGAAAATTGAACTTGAAAACTTGTTTTCTTTTTTAAGTAAGTTGAGCTGGGAAATTTATTTATTTATTTATTTTTTTTGACAATATTGCGGGATCCTCGATAGAGTTAGCTCTTCGAATATTTAGTCTGTACTAAAATATTGTACAAATGGTCTTATAATAATTGTTTAATCATAATTGGTAATAATTAGTTCGATGATATCAATTCACTAGATCATTAAATCTCTTCTAAATGTTAAAATATTATACGAATGGTCTTATAAACAATAATAATTAGTAATAATTGATTGGACATTATTTCACCATTTGATCCTCTATAGGTTAACTCTTTGTTAGAATATTATAGTCTTAAAATCAATGACATAATTGGTAATAATTGGTTGGATAATATTACACATTATTTCACTATTTGAACCTTTGGAGAAGGTTAACTCCTCATTAGAATATTATACAAATAGTCCTATGATCAATAATAATTGGTTAATAACAATTGATAATAATTAATTCGACGATATCGTTTCACTGTTTAAACCTCGATAAGTTAACTCTTCGCTAGTACAGATAATCTTGTAATCAATAGTAATTGGTTTCCTCGTCACCCCTTCGAAGATAGGTAAAACACGTTACGATATGTCGAAAGGTGTTATGATCAAAGATCAGAATCTGCTCCTCATTCTTTTGATAATTTTCAGTATGAACAATCAAGTTCGCCTGGTACTTTTTAAGCAGCTTTCTAGCAGCTTTAGTAGAAAACTAAATAAACGCGCGAGCACGTGCGTGGAAATTGAAAGTAAATCGAAACGAAGGCTCGTGCTGAATTACGAGCTCGGGAGGAGGCGAACGTGTAAATCAAGTATATACATTTGTCTGAGAGAACAACGAACCTCGCCCCTTTTTTTCATTTCATTTTTCATCGGCTGTGCGTGTACGTGTGTGTGTGTGTGTGTGTGTGTGTGTGTGCAACCTTGTTGCGTGACGCGCGAAACTTCCTCCGAGATACCGCAATTTACCGCGTCATCAATAAACCACATAAAGGTTCATTACGAGCATGTGTCGACGTGCAACGGCGATTATTATTAATCATCCATCCAGCATCGATACGTGCCTTTTTAATTACAACTTACTGCGTATCCATTTACAATTAAAATCATCCCTTCCCCCCCCCCTTCCTTAACAGTGTGCTAACCGTTATTAATCGTCTTCCTCCGGAGAAGACGAAGGGAAAATGCTTCAAACGTATTTGGAGAGAGAGAGAGACATTTTTATTGCCGCGTATTTTTCGTTCGCCGAAATTGCAACCGCGGTTGGTAAATTGAACATTGTTACCTGCGCGTCGTACAATAAATTACAACTGTGTGTGAAGTCCTCTTTAGAACCGGGCCGATAAATTAACATTGAAGACGATCGTTTCTTTGCTTTCTGCGTGCTTGAATAAATCACGTGATATCATAATAACGCAGGATTCTGTATTCGAATTAAATTTCCACTCGAGGCATCCGCCATTGTCATTTCACAAGAAATTCAACTAAACTAAAGAATTCTCGAACTTCAACGAAACGAATAATCTTCAATTGTACGAATACAAAGGAAGTAAGGTAAATCACAATAAAAATTTAGAAATATTGTAGCATCGAAATTATTATAATGTATAGTTATATTTTTAGTTACTTTTACTTCAAATAGATGGCCTATTTGCTGGAGATGTTGCAGGTACGATGATCGGTAAATAATAAAGTCACCGTACTACAAAAGGAAATTTTTGTAATTTAATTTAATGTAATTAATAACAATGTAATTTAATAACATGATACAGAATTTAATAGATTAATTACTACAGACGACAGATGACTAATGACTATTAATTTCTTATTTATTATGTTATATATAATATCGGTAATTTGTTTGTAACTTAGTAACTAATAATTTGTTGGCATCTCCATGGTAATTTTTGTAAAACTGAATAGATGACGCTATAATGTGTAGCGACGTCTATTCCAGCGACATCATAGTTCTCAACCGTCTCGTCGTAGAGATCATTTTAAATAAATTTACGGCGCCAACTTTGTAAAACTCGCAAATAAGAAATCATATGAAGAAATCAATATTTTAACAAAATTACTAAGGAGATGTTTGTAAATAATTGCCAAGGATACGTAAATTGGCGAGCAGATAAATAGTAGTTGTAAAAGAGTTAATCGACATTACACTTTCTACATTATACTCTAAAGTCTACAGTCAAAAGTCAAAGTTCATAAACTATAATTATTATTAAATAAGTAATTGAAAGTCTATAAATAATTAAATTATAATTTTATTGTTCATTTAAATAGTGTTCATCAATAGTTATTAAAAAATATTATTAATAAAGTATATATATATATATATATATATATATATAGTTATCTGTAGTACGGTGATTTTATTATTTACCGATCATCGTTTCTATAGATGCGTGAACGAAATAGTATGAATGGTGATGTGAGAAGCACAGCGTTGGCATCGAGCGTTCTTCTTTTTGAAAAGAAGAAAATCGTGCGAGTGAAGAAACAGAGTCAGGCTAGAGTCGTAGAAGAGCGTTGAATGACAGTGATCGAAAAAAGTATTCAATTGTGTCGTATAAAAGAATTAATTGTGTCGAGTTTATTCGAATGATTGTTGTTATTTTGTTTTCATTTTCTTTGCTATTCAATGTAATAAACATCGTTTCAATTACATCACTACAATACAGAAATAGAATTTATTTTATAAATGCAGAAAGAAAAAAAGGGAACTCAATCTTGACAGTCACTGGTGCTCTCCATTTGCAATAAGTTGCATCGGTCGATTGTCGACAAGAATCGGGATGGGGGGCAGAAGATCGAGATCGAAACAACGCGAGTTTTTTAATTATCGAATCTCCGGTTTCCTTCAGCACGAGCTCTCTGATGACTCCTCCTCGATGCACGCTCGTCCTCGAAGGGGCAGGCCTCTTTAGCAACTTGTTGTCCGAGTCTGAAGAACTCGTGTCGTTCAGACAGAGTCGCAGGCCGGCGCCATTAACTTCTCATTAGCGTCGCGGCGCCACCACCGGCTGGCTGACTTTTCGCGCTTCCCGCGAAGACCACGCTCCGACCATTTCAACTCTCCTCCCTCGTCGAGCGGATAGCTCGGGTCAACGTTTTAATTGGAAGGTCGTGAACTCGCGGCCGCGCGGATGTCATCGCGCTTTATTAACGCGTTACGCGTCGTGCTATCTCTTCTCACTTTTCGTTCGTACGTTTCAATTGCCATTCGCCATAATTGCGCAGGTGTCTTTTTTCCAAAAATTTTTTTTTTCTCTTTTTCACGATACATTTGGGAATTATATACACGTCGCGTTTAAAAATTTAGGTACTAACTCGTTCGTACGTTTCAATTGCCATTCGCCATAATTGCGCAGGGTGTCTTTTTTCCAAAAATTTTTTTTTTCTCTTTTTCACGATACATTTGGGAATTATATACACGTCGCGTTTAAAAATTTAGGTACTAACTCGTTCGTACGTTTCAATTGCCATTCTCCATAATTGCGCAGGGTGTCTTTTTCCCGAAATTTTTTTTTTTCTTTTTTTCATGGTACATTTGGGAATTACGTACACGTTGCGTTTAAAAACTTAGGTACTAACTCGTTGATCTCTTTATACGAATTCTGGGCATACGTGTCTTCTGATACTGATTAGATCGAAGTCTATAAATATTGATTATTATCTCGCAAAAATGGCGGGAAGGCACGGAACGTGCAAAAATGTGCAAAACACTATATAATAATACAAATAAATTGAAGGGTGATATTTAATAATTAAAATTGCGCAAAGATCCACAGTCTACTTTGCAGGTTTAGGTAACTTCCGATATCGCAGTTTCTCCAAGTTTCGCGAAATTTTGAAATCCAAGCGATAGAGAAAACAATGATGAAACGAACTTCTCTGTTGAAAGCCGGTCTGGTAAAAAGTAATTAAATCCATCGAATACGTACAGCCCTTGATGAGTTTGCAAGGAACGTGACGAATTCCCTTGAATACTAAAATTGCTGTTGCAACAATGTCCAACTCATTATACGCAACAGCGAAATAATTCAATCCGCGTGTCATCTTCCATCTCGGAATAATAGTTTAATTATTCACACTGGAACCGTACAAGATTGGTCTCTTAAACTCTGATCGCAAAAGAATCGGTCAGAGAACGAAAGAGGAAGAAGAAAGAAGATGCTGGCGATTGTTTCTCACTGCTCGAGCCAGCAAAAAGGACGATTAGTCGCGTTTAGCGTGCCTCTAAGAGCGAGAGAAACGCTAAACGTTCCTCTTTTCATTCATGAGTGTTCACGCGCGGGCGCCCTCTCGGCGATTGTAAATTCATGAGCGTGGAGAAAGAAAAGAAAAGGAAAGGAAAGAAAAAGAAAAAGAAAAAGAGAAAGAAGAAAGGCTTGTCGAGCAACGGCGATCGCCCGGTTGTTTGCGATTTCGTAGGCCTTCGCTCGAGCAAGGACCCCCAAGGTTGCCTGTTCTTTCGACCGATATGGCAAGCACGTAACCTACTACGAGCCTCATCCTTTACCGCCTGTCATCGGCGACCCTGGCAGTCCCTCTCTGTTCTCCGGGGAACTACGACCTCTGTCTGAAACAACAATTCCACCGGATTCTGGTAAACAGCGCTCAGACCAAGAATTTTATCTTTTTCTTTTTTTTTTTTTTTTTTTTTTTTTTGAGCTTCAGGTGATATTTTTCGATCGCTCAGCGACGTAAAATGGGAAATAAAGTTTGGGGAAGTAAAGTTTACGTTTTAAAGGAAAGATTTGTGTGATACCGAGTAGAAGAATCGAATAGAATTCGACAGGAACATTTTTAGAATTTCTCCGCGGAATATTTAGATTTATGGCTGTACGTAGAAATGCAAGAGTGATGCTGGAATTTAAATTAAATTGAATAATTGAATAGTTATTTTAAATTAAATTATCACTAGATTAAATTACTTGAATTAAATTAAGTAGTTGTTTAAATTAAAAACTGAAAGAGAAGCGTGGGATATAAATTCAAAGGAGGGGGAGGGGGGGGGGAAAGGAACAGAATTTGAAATCGATTCTTTACTCGACTACATTTTAATTATTTACTCATCACACTGTGCTTGATTGGTTTAAATTAGAAAACCTTGGAAACGTAAAGAAATAGATATTGTTTTAAAAATTGTAACATTCGAAGAAGATTGAAGTCAACGTGTGTCATTAATCGCCGTTATACGAAATAAGACCGCGATTCAATCGCTGGAAAATCGTTCTTTTAAAACGTATCGTGGTACAAAACAAGAAGAAACTCACCCAACTGTAAAAACTATGTAGAAACGACTGTCGTTCAACTGCGGCTGATGAAAGATCAACACGAGTATCGAGTCTAAAAGGACTTATTAACCACGATTAATGCCGCGTTCGTACGGTAATAACAGTTATTCACCGTTTCGCCGATCCTCTTATGCAAAGTTGTATTATATACTTCTTCATGTGAAATTATTATCGCCGCTACTCTCGCACTACGAAACATTCCTTCGAATCATATTTCATCGTGGAAACGTTGTCATTAACATTCAATGAAAGATTGAGTTTCCTCGTCTCGGAAAAAATCTTTGCATTATTACCTGGTTAAATCAGTGTGATTTCGCGCGCGAAGCTTAATACTCTATAAAATTCAATATCAGTTATTTTCTGAAGAAATTTCTAACTTTTTCTTTTCCACCATTTTTTTTTTTTTGCACTAACATGATCAGGTACCAATTGGTATTTCAGGAAATTAGATTTCTACAGAAGATTTCTGACCAACCTAACCTAAACTTAATTTTTATATATTCTAACTTTAAAAAAAAACTTTTTTTCAAAATCTCTAATTTCCTTTTTCAGAGCCTTCTTTTGCACTGATATAATCAGAATGTAATGCGTTTGGTATTTTAGGAAATTAGATTATAGAATTTTCTGATCAACCTAACCTAGACTTAATTCTTACATATTTTAACTTAAAAAGAAAACTACTTTGCAAAACCTTTAACTTCTTTTTTCTTTTTCTTCTTCCTTTGCACTAATATAATCAGAATATAATGCAATTGATATTTTAGGAAATTTGATTACAGAATTTTCTGACCAACCTAACCTAAATCTAATTCTTATATATTTTGACTCTTAAAAAGAAAACTACTTTGCAAAACCTTCAACTTCTTTTTTCTTTTTCTTCTTCCTTTGCACTAATATAATCAGAATGTAATGCAATTGATATTTTAGGAAATTTGATTACAGAATTTTCTGACCAACCTAACCTAAATCTAATTCTTACATATTTTGACTCTTAAAAAGAAAACTACTTTGCAAAACCTTCAACTTCTTTTTTCTTTTTCTTCTTCCTTTGCACTAATATAATCAGAATGTAATGCAATTGATATTTTAGGAAATTTGATTACAGAATTTTCTGACCAACCTAACCTAAATCTAATTCTTACATATTTTGACTCTTAAAAAGAAAACTACTTTGCAAAACCTTCAACTTCTTTTTTCTTTTTCTTCTTCCTTTGCACTAATATAATCAGAATGTAATGCGATTGATATTTTAGGAAATTAGATTACAAAATTTTCTGATCAACCTAACCTAGACTTAATTCTTACATATTTTAACTTAAAAAGAAAACTACTTTGCAAAACCTTTAATTTCTTTTTTCTTTTTCTTCTTCCTTTGCACTAATATAATCAGAATGTAATGCGATATTTTAGGAAATTAGATTACAGAATTTTTTGACCAACCTAACCTAAACCTGATTCTTAACAGAAACAATTTGATTAACGAGACAGCAGTTCCATAACTCCGTATGGATTAACGATCAATAAAGAGTGAAAAAGTTGAGAAAAGATTTCTCCGCGAGTTGAAGGGGAGCGATTTCGCGTCGGAAATGGCACCTGGTCGCGCATGTACGTTTCGCACCAAAGAAGACTGTAATACTTACGTGGAAACATATACACGCCAGATGTGTTATACCAAATCGGACCTGGACGGATATTGAAACGCGCAGGATATGCAAATAATCGTGGATACATACTGGTCACTGGCTGATAGTCGATGATCGTTGCCAGAGATCACTCCGCGTGAAACGGTACACGCGAGAAACGTTTTCTCCCACGAATCTGGTGGTGGCTAGCCTGCTCGTTTTATATATCGTAATATGTTATCGCTGTTTTACTGCGACTCGACAGACAGTGAACCTCGCCGATTGCGGGACATTGATTTTTCCTTCTCACCGGTGGTTCGTTTCATTCGTTTTCTGTTTTCTTCCCGCTGATTTTCCCGATCGTCGGCTTCCGGGTCGTGTCTGATATATTATTGATCCGATGCAGCGAGATTGAAGAAAGAAATCGAACGATTTTCTTTTTTTTTTTTTTGTTTTTTACAGCGCAGTTTCGAGAATCGCATAACCGCACGAGTAACCGAGCGTTTGAAGCGTTATTAGTAGAATCTTGCGAATCACCAGATGTAGATTGTCTCAATGGATTCTTTTTTCAAACGAGTTTTAATTAATAAAGAAATTCCTCTAATAGTAACAAGCGAATCGTCAGATATAGATTGTCGGTTTCAATGAATTCACTAATAGTAATAGTAAGTTTGACAAAATTCGAAGTTCTCTACGAGTCGCAAACTGTTCGACCGAAAAATATTCTATTTGCAAATTCGATTTAATTTTGTTTTGAAACATTCGAGTATAAACATTTGAAATTTAAATATCTGAGGTTCTATCAGAGACATTAACAAAAAAATATATATATATTTAATTTTACATATATGCATGTATATATATATATATATATATATATATATATATATATATATAAAATTAAAACGATAGGAAAACTTTATAATGAACTGTAGCACGCATAACGTTTAACATCAATAATATTACATTGTTTAAATATAAAACTTTCTGAATAATCACTTAAATTTCTAGAAATACAATAAAACTGTAGATTGGCCATTTCGATCACTTTTTGTGTAGTTCTAGTCGTTGATATTTTCCATTGTCCACCCGACAATAATCCTGACCTATCGATCCTGAGCTTGAATCATATTTTTGACACAGACAGAACAGATGTAAACGACGAGAATTGAAAGGCAATCTAACGACCTGAGGGTGTACGAAGAGAGAATACACCGAGAATACACGTGATAGAAAGATGTTCGCGGTCGTGAAAGAGTGATGGCGTGGCCGGATTATTCTCTGTCGTAGGTCTTCAAGCCCGAGTCTTGCTTCTTCGTGTAATGTGACTTCCTTGCGCACGCGAATCGAACTTTCTCGAGGAGGTAAGCGTGGCACGATTCCTCAGCCTATTATCATGTTAAGTCGATTAACAGCGGGTCGTTGACGTCGATTTGTCGTAGGTCGGCACACGGAACCGTGTACTCTTATGCTTCGAAATTTAATTATATCTACACGTGTACGTGCAGAGTGACGTGGAATTCCTTTCAGAGGAAAGTTACCAAAGAGTTTTATTTCAGGCTGTATCTTCTATAAAGGTATACTCCTTGTGTCCGAAAATATGGTATATACATTTGAAAGGAAATCATAGATTATCTAGATTTCGAACAGCAACTGGCAATAATCGTTATACTGGTATTGTTTACATTGATAGCTAAATAACCTGCAACATATTTGACAGGCGTTGCTTTTGAGTTCAGTTGGAATTTGAAGACGAAAAATTAGTTTTCTTGAAGAAAAATAAAATAGTCACCGCTGTAATTTCGAAATGGAAAATTTCAACCCAAATAGCGTGAATTTGCAAAGAAGAGATGGCAAATCGAAGCAATTGACTAATGAACAACGTCATGGTATCTTGCAACAGCTATTACAGTATATGAAGAACAAAGAAAAATTAGAACACGGTGCTATTAATAAAGTTTACAATGCATTTAATAAATTAGAGAGAAATACTCTTGATAACGTTTTTATAACGTTACAAACGTGTATGGAAATCGATTATGTTGACAGAAGCGGGAAATTTCTATAAAACACCTCGTATAAATAAGGTAAAACTTCGTCGTGAGAGTCGATTAGCTGAAAAGTATATATGTTCAGAAGAAGCGTTCAACAGGGCTAAATTTCACTGTAACTAAATTTGGATTACACTAAAATTATTTGTATTTAGTTACATTGTGATAATAAAATGAATTTTTTTTATATTTAATTTTAATTTTGTTTGATTTATTTCGCAAATGCATACCATATTTTCGGACAGAGAGAGTATCTTCTTTTCTTGTAAATTTTAGTTTTTTTAGCGTAAATGTGTAGTTTCCTATCGTGCATTTGAATTTCTCAGTATTCAAAAAGCTTCATTGTACAATATTCTACATTCTCTACGTATCGATGGCTCGAAAGAGTTTCTATTTTCTATAAAAATAAAATACATCTTTTCTTCTTTTTTCTCTCCCTCGAAAAGCTTCATTGTACAATATTTCATTCCCTATATATATCGATCAGTTTCAGTGTTTCGTCTTCAACACTCGAAATTCTCAAAAAAAAGACGACAAAAATTCCCAAAGTGGCTACCCGCCTTGAAAAAAAAAGAAATTCGCAGGTGACTGAGATTTCTGATTTCTGAAACATGGAAAAATTGTCCAGTGTCCCTCGTCAAAATTCGAACAATCCACGATCCACTGTCCGAGGCTGCACGAACGTCACATACCGATCCACCCACACTTCGACACGTTAGCTATTATTTCATCCTCAAAGAACACGGCTTTTTCTCTCAACGGCCGTATTAATACCGCGGCCGTATATACGAGTGTTTCTATGAATGAAAACGACATTCCACCGGGAGGCATTGGCGCGCGTGCAGCCCGAGACGCAGAGCGGACGAAACAAAGGAACATAAAACGCGATGCCAGCGAAGAGAACGATGTTCGATCGTAAAGCCGCGGCTGTTAGCCGGGCCGGTTCCCGAAGGTGCAGTGGTTGAACGACTGGGAGAAGAAGGGCGTAGGCAGTTGTTACGCGGCCTGGGATCACTTGTAAAAGGAATCAGAGGCACCTGCGAGACGCCCACGAGCCAAGAAAGACGCCGAAGGCCGGCTGCTAGCGATCAGAATCTGAGATACTTCGAATCACTTCGAAAGTTAAATTTTTACGCTCCGATGTCGTTCGAAGTTTGGAGAAATTTGATAAACTTTGAGTCCAGAAAGTCTCTCGGCAAGTCTCTTGGTTGTTGAGAGTTTTGAGAATCTTCGTTGTCTTGCAAGTTTTTTCAAAATCTTAAGGGTCTCGATCGTCTTTGATTCCTGAAAGTCTTGGCAAGTCTCTTGGTTGTCGAGAGCTTTGAGAATCTCGCAAGTTTCAGAGATCTTAAGAGTCTTGATCGTCTTGGATATTCTGAAAGTCTTGAAAAGCTTTTGGCTATTGAAAGTCTTGAAAACTGTGGACTGTGATTATGGAAGTTTCAAAAATCTTGAAAGTCTCGATCATTTTGGACATTCTGAAAGTCTTGGCAAGTCTCGGCTGTTGAGAGTTTTGAAAACCTAAGACTTGATTTTCTTAAAAGTTTCAAGGATCTTGAAAGATTTGAAAGAAACTTTTTAGGTTACCTGTTGGATACAAAATCAGATCAGTCAGAATGTGATTTTCATTGATTTTTTTATTCCTTTATTTTGCACGATTTCAAGGCTAGCCAAGGTCTAACAGAAATTGATCGAACATCCTAAAGAACGTAACAAAACACTATATTCATCGAGTAGAGTCTCGAAAAATTTCATTGCTTCGAGTTCGAGATCTTTGAAATATAAAAATTAAATATTCTGGAGATTGCACGGTATTATATTCGTCTAACATTTAGCATTTGTGATCCCATCGTTACGCAAGAACCATATCCAATTTTAAAGAATCCATTCTGGCTACCACAGGAGATATAAAACATAATAAAACTTTGTTCCTATCCTTCGCTAAAACTGGGACTGGCAACAACCTAAAGTCGGTAATTTGAAATATATATATACATCCTGACGTGAAATATGTGACAGGAAAGTAGTGGTTCGTCCCGAATTCCCAGGAATCGATTAGAAATTAATACCATCGATGTCTTAATTTATTCAATACATTAAGATTATAAACTTTTATGGCTACAACGGTAATCGGTTTCGAGATACGGTTAACCTTTCTTCGCGTGTCTCTAAAAAATGTGTTTAAAGAAAATTCTGCCGATGTAATTATCATCTACGACTATTTGGCTTCGTATTTTAAGATTGATTCGCTTTTTTTTTTTTTTTTTTTTGAAAGGTCACAAAATTACATCAGTATTTAAATTTCTGAATCACGTATCCTTCGTAGAAAATTCGAAAGCAAATGATGGTGTTATCATTCTCTTTTCAAAATCATCGTGGAACTTATTTTTCTGTATCTTTCGTAAGTCACTCACTTCCCGAAATTTAAGTATTAAACATTGATCGTTCATCCGGATAATGAAATTTGCCGCGCAAAAGGAGAGGAGTCAATCAATTTGGCCTCGGACATTTTCAACGACACACCACGTACGTATTCGAGTGTATGCATTCAAGTTTATAACTAAAACTTGATCGACGAACGTTCGCCGAGGATCGTGCGAGAATTTCACCAATTAGGCGGAACACCTCGACCGAGATACGCAGCGCGTTCAGACCGACGAGAACGAAGAAGTCCTCAGCAATCCAAGAAGTTATTAAGAAATTTGCATACCATAATATTGGACAGCGTGCTCGTCCACATCGTGGGCGTGACAAATTGAGCCTATAATTCCGCTCGCGACCTCGCAGTCCGTACCGTACCAAGTATTCTCGATTTTTATTCTGCGTTTCACCGATAATATAACCAAAATATATACGAACACGTTAATTGAAAAAGAAAAAAAAAATAAAACTGTCGAAAAATGAGTTTTTCCCTGCCGAATGCTGTTCGAGCACACACCATTTTGATGTGTCGTGTTGGCGATTCAAAATGGCCGCAGCCGCGTGACAAATACGCAGCGGTGGTTGCGCAACGGACTATTTCTTCAGCGTTAAGTGAAACTCGAGGTCCCGGGGCGGCTTCTTCTTTTCTCCTTCTTTTTTTTTTTCTTCTTTTTGGATGGATTTTCACGTGTGAAAATCGAATTCGGCCAGAGGTAAGGTCGTCGTCGTAGCGCGGACAGCGTGGGAGTACTTTCACCTTCGGGTACTGAAACGTTCATTCGGGCAAAAACGCGAGACATAAGACCGTCATTAAAATTCCAAACGTTGACAAATCGTCGCGAACGCCATCGGTGCTCACGATGGTGTCACCGAGTTCGTGAGTTTTTCTTTTAACGTCAATCACGTTACGCGTATTGATGGTTGCATTTGTTGAAAAATTTACGCGGAGTAGTTCATCTGAATAATTTTATTTTATTCTTGAGCAGACGAATTTTTCAACGAAACGACGTATTCTTCCATTTAAGAATATGAGACTGGGCGTAGTATTCTTCTAAGGTATAATTTCTAAGTTATTCGGGTTCTCCCTATTTTAGGCGTCTCGCTGTTAATCATCGTTCTGAAGAGGTTACGAGTACCTCGAAATAAAAATCTGTACCATATTTTTCGCAAATTTATTTTGAAATTCAGGATCAATCTTCGTTCTGAAGAGGCTATGGATAGCTCGAGATAAAAATCTGAGCCATATTTTTCGCAATTTTATTTTGAAATTCAAGATCAATTTTTGTTCTAAAGAGGCTACGAGTACCTGGGGATAAAAATCTGAACCATATTTTTCGCAATTTTATTTTGAAATTCAAGATGAATTTTCGTTCTGAAGAGGCTATGGATAGCTCGAGATAAAAATTTGAGCCATATTTTTCGCAATTTTATTTTGAAATTCAAGATCAATTTTTGTTCTGAAAACGCTACGAGTACCTCGGGATAAAAATCTGTGCCATATTGTTCGCAATTTTATCTCGATACTCGAGGTCCTCAATTTTCCCCAAAATGAAACTTTATAAGTTATCTAATGTATAATAAGATTATACAGTTAATAAGTGTATCTAATGTAAGTTATTCAGGTTGCCTATTTTAGATACCTGCCCCCTCGTATGATACCATTGGTCCTTATTCTGAAGAGACTACGACTATCTCGATAAAAAAATATGAACCTTTACTTTCCCCAAGCTCAGTTTGAAACTCGAATAAAAAATCTTGGTGAAACTTTTATACATTTTGTTGCCCCCACTTTCGCTGCTGGAAGAGCGTTATGTAGAACAGTCTCGACCTTCGTAGCCTATATCGGCAAGAAACGACGGCTAAGCGGCGACAAATTAAACATACAATCGTTCCGAGGAATCTCGAAAATACATACGGCAGGCAGGTGGACTTGCGTACGCAGAAAGCGTGCCGCAATTTCCACGAGACGCAGTCAGCGAGGAATGCGAAATGAACGTCGACCGGCCGCGTATCGTTCGGCGTGTTAAATGAGAATCATTAGGCCGGCTTTAAGTGGATTTCCTAATTGCCAATGGCATTACTTTTCCGGCAGATGACTTTGCATCGGCTTCGTTACGAGCCAGGCCTGAATTATACATCGTTGTCGCAAAGCCGCGCCTGTGATAAACGCGACAAGTTGAACGAGGTGTAAACGTCGTGGCTTCGCGACGACTTCTCGCGCGAATTATTAATGGAGAACAATTACGGTCGATTTCGTAGAAATCGATAATTCAGCGTCTCTATTGTTGTCGTCGAACGGTTTTACACTCACAAGTAACTATTTTAATGCAGCAGGCATATCGTTACCGCGCCCTGGTATGACGCCATTATTTGATGCGACATTGTTTCGAGCAATCTTTCAATCTCAGCAAGAGAAACATCATTACCTCGATATCCCAAAGTTTCTAATTTTCCTGTATTCCAACGTCTCAAAACGTTCTGAAATACTTCAGCACTCCAAAGTTTTATTTATAATTTAGTAATCGGAATTTTTGTTTTTATGTGTCTTGTTATATATCGTATAACATCATTCATCTGCTTTTTAATACTTTTAATTATTTTCTAATTATCTACTTTTCAATACCTTTTACTTACTTTATTCGTTTTAATCATTGGAATCCAGCGTTTCTTTTTTGGTAGGTTTTTTTCTTTAACTAACTAATCCTAACTTAAACCTAACCTAACTTAATCTTCAATCTGCCAGATTGATAATTATTCAAGTCGAGCCAAACAATTTTCGCAACTTTTTCGCCTGTTATATCTTCTTTCCGTGAACAGGCTTCTTTATCACTCCACGTACAAAGTTGTACACTTTGAACTTTCGAGACACTCGGACTGCGTCACAACACTTTTCACCACTCTAAAAAAAAATCGCTGCCACGTTTCCCAGTGCCTGAAATTACTCACTTTGCTCCGATCGAAGCAGAAGAAGGAACCGATGTCTCGCTAATCGTCTGCATTGTTCGCAGCGTACACGATTCTCACCGCTGTTGTTATCGAGGCTACCGCGACCAGGTCGTAAATCTCTCGGCTTGCAACGCATTTTTTTTTTTTATAAATGACCCCCTCCACCCTTTCCTTCCGAGATGCTCGTTTTATGCGCACAGTTTGACGAAGCCGGCAAACACGCAGAGGTAGCCGCGTGCTGACTCACGTATAACACGCGTTCGAATCCACGCGGTCGACGCTCGACCATTGTTGCTGGTTGTTTGTTGTCCGAGAACGAGAACCGTCTCGCCATATGCGGCAAGGACGCCGATGACTCCGGTCTATTGGGCCCCGTAACGGGCCCTCACCGCTCGTGCTTTACCTCCACTCACGTTAGAACTTGCGCTACTGCAACTACGTTGGGATATTTAAGAGTGCCGCGTGAGTTTTTGGATGTGACGATTTGTTTCTTCGTTGGAGATATTTCAGAAATTCAGCTGGGACTAGATGTCGATTGTTCGGGGTACTTTATAAATTCGATTTCTGTTAGAATTTTCTATTCGAAAGTAAATGTCCCTTCACTTACGTTACAGCTTGCAATTAGGTATATTGGATATTTAAGAGTGCCGCGTGAGTTTTTGGATGTGATGATTTGTTTGTTTGTTGGAGATATTTCAGAAATTCAGCGTCGAGAGTGGTTTTAGAAATGTTTGAACGAGCCGAGTGAATTTTAGAAATTCAGCTGACACTGGATGTCGATTGTTCGAGGTACTTTATAAATTCGATTTCTGTTAGAATTTTCTATTCGAAAGTAAATGTCCCTTCACTTACGTTAGAGCTTGCAATTGGGCCAATTGGATATTTAAGAGTGTCGCGTGAATTTTTGGATGTAATGGTTTGTTTGTTCATTGGACATCGTTTGTTCGAGATATTTTAGAAATTCAGCGTCGAGAGTGGTTTTAAAAATGTTTGAATGAGCCGAGTGAGTTTTAGAAATTGAGCTGGGACTGGATGTAGATTGTTCGGGATACTTTATAAATTAAGATTCTAAAATTGTTAAATTTTTTTATTTTGAAGTAAATGTCGCTCGTGCTTTACCTCCACTCACGTTAGAACTTGCGTTATTGCAACTAGGTTAAATATTTAAAAGTGCCGCGTGAGTTTTTGGATATGATGATTTGTTTGTTCGTTGGAGATATTTCAGAAATACAGCGTCGAGAGTGAGTTTTAGAAATGTTTGAACGAGCTAGTGAATTTTACAAATTGAGATGTAGATTGTATGGAATAATTTGGAAATCAGGTATATTTCTGTTGGGCAGCGTTAGATATTTAGAAATTAGGCATATTTCTATTACCTCCACTTACAATTAAAGCTTGCAACCACGTTGGACTTTTATTGGCGGTGTGTGACGATTGAGTTTCTGAACATAATGATTCGTTTGATTGTTTTGGATCAGGATCGGACATTAATTTGAAATCAGTCGTTATTAGATTTCGAGTACTTTAAGAATTGATGATGAAGTATAATTACTCATTTATTTTGCATTATATCGACTCGAATTAGCAAGAAATTCGAGTGAATAGAAAGGGGAAAAAAATAGAAAGTTGACAGTTTCGGAATTTTTCCTGTGCCTGTGGATATTTTAATTTTTAGGAAAGTAATATTGGATCGTATAATCCAACTATCTGCATTGGATCGCTGAATTATACCTATTATATCGCGTAAATTAGGACAATTTATTATAAAAATCAACTAAAGGATATCAAACGTGGAATTTCTTATTTAACTGTCTCGTTCTATTTCCATCGTCCGAGTATTATTGGCACTCATGGATGACGTTAGCGCAGTCATGGTCAGTGCCATACGTGCCAGATTATTGAATATTGGATTATCGGAATTCAAACCCATTTAATTATCTTGCAGAATTAGTATTACATAATGACGAAGTGAACGCTTGACATTTTAATATTAATATTTTGCATGAGAAGTACAGACACGTACAGATGATATGTAAAATAAAATATGATCAAAAATGGCGGTGGAGACGAATAGAGTAGGAAATCACACAACAACAACAAGAACAAGGGCAAACTATGTTATACAAACTACGTTAATTTTGTTAAGGCTTTTTATTGTTTTTATTCCTTTTTTTTCAATGCAAGTTTTCTCTCAATGTACAACTTTTCGTAGATAAAATGATATAACATAACATACTCAACGTTACGTATAATAATCGTAATGATCAATCGCCCCATCATCATCGTCGTCGTCGTCGTCGTCATCATCTTCCCTGACGACGATGATGATAATAGTCGTGATAATAATAATCATCGCAATAATCATAATATTAATAATTATCATTCTTAATAAGAATAATAGCGATGGTTTTGCAACTGTTGCAATAATAATATTAATATTGGTAATCATCGATATTGTTTCCTTTTTTTTTTCATTTTTTCCCTTTTTTCATTCCTCGTCGTTCACGCGGCCAGAAAAAAAACCCAACTGCTTGGGGTTACGAAGCCTAAGCTTATAAAACACAATTGGCAATTATTTTCAACTCTCCCCCCCCCCGTCTTTCGAGACTTTGAAAAATCTACGAGCAATTTTGTGATGCGCCTTCCGGAACGAGCTACTGTGGCCTCTAATATTTTTTCCTTTTCTCCTCTCTCTCTCTCTCTCTTTTTTTGCTTTTTTTTATTTTTTTCGCTTTTGAACGGGTGTTCTCCCCCGTTACTCCGAGAGAATAGGCGCTTCGTCTGAATTGAGAATATTCTTCCCCGAGAACGGTTTTGGACGGGAAATATTATTTTTACGAACATTTTCTTACACCTCTTGGACTCTTGAGACTCTTTTTATTACGTATTTTTGTGTTACGTATTCATCAGTTTTTTTTTTTTTGTTGATTTTCTTTTTCATTTTCGTAGAAAACTGTGTCCTTACAAAATAAAATTACACTAACGATAAGGGATGGGAAATATATATATATATCTATAGGGTTAGTTATTACCGTTCGTTTTTCGAAGACGTTTTCTTTTTCTTTTCCTTTTTTTTTTTTTTTTTTTTTTTTTGATTAATCGCAATATCTAGAGAAATAATAGACAATTCTTTGGCATGCGTCGCACGAAAGGAAAAAGAGGCAAGCGGACAAGATAAATTTTTACGAAAAGCTACCACCGCGTGATTCAGAAAAAAAAGAAAAAGAAAAAAAAACGTCTTCAGTTCGCCTGCCACCTCGTGTCTTACTTATCCAAAGTATTCTCGACGTTTTGAGAAAGCTTTTCAAACAAGACAAAAATGTTATAGTCTCTGGCTGAAGATGTTACACGTTCAAAGATTAACAAACTAAAGTAAAATTCCTCTTTCGAACGGACGCGCGAAAACGAACATCGCGATATCTTGTCCTTCTGGAAGGCAAACCTTGTTCGCGAAATCGAATAAACGTAAAGCAGAAGTAAAAACGTAGTACATACATAGAATCGTGTATAAGAAGTAAGTAAGTAAGTAAGATAGAAGCAATCCACGCATCGCTCGAACGTATCGCGGAGGCCACAGCAACTTCCGGAAGTGCGCCTAACGCACCTCGCTAGAAAATAATTCCGTTTTCTTTCTTTCCTTTCTTTCCCCACTTGTATACCGAGGACACGTTTCGTTATTTCGTTACAATCTCTACTCGAACATCTGGTCAACAAAATAAACTTCTCTGCCTTCCCGCCGGAAGTGTACCTCTTAATTAGTAATCAGCGGGGGCCGGGGTCTCGGCGGCGGGACGTGGTCGTTGTCGAAGAAACACCCAGAGGAAACGGGTAAAAAGCCTCCGAGAGAGGCCGAGCTTAGGCCGCAAGAACGCGAGTTCTCCACTAGGCAATTATTAAAAAAATATTCGCTCTCGGCCTCTTTCTATTCTATTTCGGTTCGCCTCGGTTCGTCTCGCTTCGAAACAGCGTTTTGATCAACGATCGATCGCTAATTGCAAGTACTATCGCGGTAGTCTCGAAATTTTACTGTGATTTGCAAGCACTCTCGAGTATTCTTCACTCTCTGACTTCTGACTTGTACATGTCTTCTCAGGCCACGTTTCGTCGAGCATTCTGAACTTCTTCTTCCGAGCTTGCGTTTTCTTTTTTTTTTTTTCTTTGTAGTCGTAAAATTACAGTCACCAGATATAAAACAACATCGTGGTATCTTTCTCCCTTGAAAGTTTATTTGTCCAAAGTTTTTCGATCTCTGCTCGCGGAAATTCGAACTACGGAACTATCCACCGAGTTTCTCGAGATAAATCATCAGAAATTTAGTTTTAAATTTAAATTGGACAGGAATTATTATTATTATTTGTTTTCTTTTTCTTTTTCAAATTTAATCGAACCGTTTTTTAATTCGACTGTTCCGAACTTGCTGCAAATCATTCACGTGCGTCTACTAATCCCGCAGCGAGGACTACTTCTCTGCGCAAAAAATTTCCTCTTGTAGACTTCCGTCCCTCTGGGTTATCCGCGAGGCGCTGACGCGCGAGAAACCGGAAACACGTCCCACCCGGACACCACCGGGCTCACCCCCTCAAGACACTTGATACAAAATGCCGCTACGCTCGCGTTTGGTATAAAAAACAGTGAAACATTGGAATGGCGTTTTGTTCGACGACATCTACGTCGCTATCTACAATAATACAGACAGTCTGTTCTCCGGGTGTGAATTTGATTTTTTTTTTCATCTCTCCTCCTTTTTTCGTTTCTAACCTCCCCTTCCTCCACCCATTCTTTCTACGATTCTTACTCTGTTCTTGTTCGTTCTTCGTCTCTTTCCTCCCTCGAGCGAACTCGTAACGCGTAAATAAATCGTCTTCAATAAATACAACCGATAGACTATATAAATAAATAAATTTCTCGCCGGCCCGGAGGCCGTGGTGAACCATCGAACGTAGAAATTCTGACTGCGAAGCCCGAGATCTTCTCGTCGATTCCTCCACGATCCGCTTCTCCCTTTCTCTCTCTCTCTCTTTTCTTTTTTTCTCTTTTCTCCGGGGATCGTTGAGGGATCGCGATTTACGCTCGTCAACCTGCTGCGTACGTGTACGTAACTAGTGTGTTAAGCTAATGAAAATGGACACGACGCGATTGCTCTTTCTTTCTTTCGTTGTTGGGTTTCACGAAGCCTGCGATCGATTTTTTGTGAGATTCTTTTAGGAGTGAGAACAACTTTGCTTGACGATTTTGTAGTCTGATTTTTTTTTCTGTTTTTTCTTTTCTTTTTTGCTGAAGTGGAATGTTTGGCAGTGGGGAACTTCAATTTTGTGGAGTTTTTCATTGTCGAGAATAAACGAGAATACTTCCGGGATTCTTAATTCTAATAAAGTAATTAGAATTAACTCTTAGTTCTAATCGATTTAATTTTGTCCTCTCCTACTGATTTTATGTAAAATTTTCTAAAAAAAAAAAAATAATGCATTTAATAAATTTGCGAATAAATTCGCAAGTTTTCGTTTCGCGAAAGTTCTTTCGTTAAAAAAAAAGTGTGTAAAAATTCCAAATGTGTTTCAAGTGATAAATCTCCTCATCGTCAAAATCCTAAATTACGGATATGCACAAGACAAAAAAAAAAAGAAAAAAGAGTAGAAATATTCTAAGTAGAAATATTCTTCCAACTTTCATCGTTCGTCTTAACCTCTGAAATTTCTAAAAACAAATCTTTACGTAAATTTCTTCCAATCCGTCTTCGACTTCCGGTCGAAGGAACGTCCCCTAACTCGGTGGTATAAAGGGACAAGTAAAAAGAAAAGAAGAATTCGCGATAAAGGAATTTAACAAAGCTGAATGGAGGGGCAGGGAAAGGAAGGCAACGAGTTATCGATCACAAGTCACACGGAGAAGGAAGAGGGAATGAAAAAAAAAAAAAAGAAGAACGTACCACGACAAGAGAAAGAGTTCACGTCGCGTGTGTCCACGGTGTGTGCAAGGTGTAATCTCTTGTCTCGGATCAATCGACGAGCTGTCAGCCGGGGTGCAATTAACTGACTGGAAGCAAATCGATCGGGAAGCCATTAACGCAAGAGCCGGCACACCAGCTAATTGCCCGCTTGAATTCCGTTTGTTCATCAATCGAAATCGTTGTTGTTCGTCGACGAGACTTCTCTCTCTCTCTCTCTGACTTTTTCTCATCCCTTACCTATCTAAAAACCTACCTTCTTCGTCCTTGTCGTTTTCTTCAGTTACTTTTCGTTCTTCTTCTTCTTCTCTTTCTTTCTTTTTTTTTCTTTCTTTTCTTTTTTTTTGTTTTTTTTTTCTTTTTGTTAATTTGCGTTTTGTCAACTTTTTTTCGCTTTTACTTTTGGTCATCTTATTTATAATCTTATCTGGATCACGAACGATCATCTCGTTCAGCACCATCCAAGCACCACCCCGATATACACGTGACTCCTACGAGCTAACTGATCGACCCCGTATTGTATAAGGCCTGTTAAGCTTCCTCCACACTGTGATCGGACGCCTTCGATCTGTCATCGCACGCCACGCCAGGAAAACGTCTAGAGTCTTTTTCGACTCAAGTTCAAGCGGATGGTTGAGATTTTTGTAAACTGTGAACGTCCCCACCCCCTCCAGTTCAGCGTAAATCCGGGGGGAGGGGAGGGGGGACCTTTTGATGAAATTCATGCGGCGAAGAGTGATTGATCTGCTCTTTAAACGAAACAGATTGGAAATGGGAACGATTCTTTCGTCGAACTTTTGACAAGAGCATTTAGCTATTTACATAAAGGAAAGCACCATAGCAACGCGTTCCCCTGGCGAGAAGTAACTAACCGCTGATACAATGAAATTCGAGACTGAGAAGTTTCATTAATTATGAGAACGTATTAATAGACCTGTCTTTGGCAATGATCATTAGACACTCTGTGCTTAATCTCTCGACGAACGACAAATTGGATCATCGGTGAAGATACTTTTCTTTGCAAAGGTAGAGAACAACGATTATCGACGAACGTGTAGGCCAATTATTTAACGCTAGAACTACCAAAAACGATCAAAATGATTAATTGACCATTAATTTTTTGCTTAGATATAAAACAAACAGTGTGTTTTTAGAGACTTGAATGATTCTTCGTGATACACGTAAATAAAAGCTTGTGTTGTCATATTGTTGCAAAGATTTTCTGTTTCTTTTACTTTACTTTGTCTCTGAGTGGAAATTATACGCTTTGATAGTTCTAGCGTTGAAAACAAGAACTATCGATCGAACTGTCAGTCAGATAATGTAGGCCAAGTATTCAAAAAAAAAAAAAAAAAAAAAAAACAGGATCGTCGAACGAACTGCAGTTATCGATGCACTTACCAATGCACCGAAAATATTAGTGTCTCTGCAATTTCCAACCAATGATCATTGCTCACTTATTGGTTAGTATCGCCTAGTAACTCAGGTAACGAAATGGGAACCATCTTCCTTCCAATCACCCTCTCTCACCTGGCAACATAATACCTCTGCGCGTGTCTACGCGCGAATCGGCGTAAGATCGAGGGCGAATCCGTCACGAGACGAGGAAGCAGCGAGAGCCCAGTTCACGCGCACAGTGTAAAGCCCGCGGGCGATCGGCGAGCCTGATGACCTCGAGGACACGCTCCGAACCAGCATCTCATCGTCGTGGCCGTCGTGGTCGTCGAAGTCGAGGCTCACGTCGATGCTTCACACGCTGTCGGACGCGACGGACATCGGCCTTTTGTAGACGGGCGCCGGTATCCTGGAGAAACCTCCTCTCTCCGAGACAGGCTTCGGATCCTTCCTAGGACTGGCCGTCATCTGATTGTCCTGCGGCAACGCCACGGTCCCGTTACCGTCGATCCACGCCCTCGTGAACTCCATGTTCGCCATACCGTCGCCGGTGCTGTGCGCCTGATAGTCCCTCAGAAGATCCTGCAGCTTCTGGACCACCTCGCGCTCGTCTTGTAAATGGCCGACCTTCTGCAGAATCTGCTCCAACAGAGGGTTCACCTTGGTCGGCGAGGACTGAAGGGAGCCGGTGGTAGTCGCGGCGGCGGTGGTCTTCACCCTCCTCCCGTTTCTGTCGTACTGAACGCCGCCGTTCGAGCTCTGCCTCGGCAGACTCTGTCTAGCTGGGCTCTTCCGGGCGAAACTACCAGACGGGCTGGTAGTGGTCTGGTGGCAGAGTGGCGTGGCTGATGATCCCTGCCCTGGGTTCAAGAACGTGTCCGACTGAATACTGGGCCTCTGTCGCACCTGTCTGCCGTTCCACGTGTTGCTACCGCTCACGGGACTCTGACACGGTTTCGGAACAACGGACGCCTTGCTCAGACTGCCCGTCGGTGGTTTCCGCAAACTGTTCCGTATGGTTCCCCGCTTCAGGGGGCTTCCCTCGGGGCTGGAGTTGCTGTCACGCGGGGTCTTGCTGCCCGATGAGGCTCTCGAGACGTTGCTGTTCTCGCGGACGATGGAATTGGCGCGGGGGGTCCGATCCCCGGAGGAAGAGGCCACGCTCCTCGAGGGCGAGGCACGCAGGGGGCTGGCTGGGCCTATGCGGGTCTTTCGCAGCCCTGTCTCGATGCTCTCCGTCTCGACGCAGGACCTCTCTTCCGGCTCGGGTTTCACGGGTTGCTCTGCAACAGGTGAACAGGGAACAGGTTAGGTTTGTCTTTCGGGATTCAGGGCGAGGATATTTCAGGAGTATATCACAGGTTGTAAGTCAAGTTGTCGTCCTCCGAAATTTAGGATTTTTATGAAATTACTCGACGGGGGGGGGGGGTGTTTCGATTTGGCAATTTCGACGGAATTAGCGGAACAAAAATAATTTTGTTGACTTTTTATCACTTCCATGCGTATTAATTCCATTGCCTCACGATTTTCTTCTCAGTTTTCAGTAAACGTTAGTTACTACAACGTCCAAAGCATCGGAAGCAAATTTTATATGATTTATTGATCTCCGATCTGAAGAATTACAATTGAGATTCGTACTCCACGGGACTACAACTCGATACTATGACTTAAATGATTAATAGTAATTACTTTGACGATTTACGAGAAGCTGAGATTGTCTAAAAGTCTAATTTCATTTCAATACTTGCACTTTGCGAGCCCTGCACGTGGTCTGACGATTCAATCGTTATAGATTTCCATCTTTGATATAAGAATTATATTAAGACATATATAAGACATATATATTAATTATAAGATGTATATTATATCACAGATAGAAATAGAAAATAAAAAATAATTATATATATTATATAAAAGAACAATTTTCTATTTAAAAATTATATATATATATATATATATATATATTTCACGCTAGATTATACATCTAGTAACATTTCAGTGATTTCAGGATAATTGTTATATATATTTTTTCAGGACTTGCAAGTTCTAAAATATCCAGAATCAATAAAAAGTTACTGGACGTACAAAAATCACTAAAAAAAGTCACTAGATGTACAATCTAGCATAAAAAAGAGAGGGGGGGAAAAAGGAAAGAAAGACAGAAAGAAATAGCGCGAGAAACGCGATCGGTATACGCAATCGCGATTGCGTAACGACGAATCGCGGTAGTTTCCACGTACGATCACGCATGAATGTCGAGCAGAGAACGTCAACAGCTCCCTCGCTGTTTGTTCGAGCGAGCTCGAGTGGACTTTGACGGGATTTAGGATTCGACGATGGCCGAATAGCATTGCGTGGGCAGCCAGGCCTAATGTACGATCGAGATAATCGCCTTTGACTTCTTTACGTCGCAGTTTTCACCCGCCGTGAAACGTTTCGCCAGCCTTTCGTTTATAACTACGACGCGACTTTTCTTTCGGTTTCTTAATCGACGCTGAAAGCGGGAATAATTTCATACTGACGAAATATTTATTTTTCGTGGCCAAATTTGAACACCGAATAAAGTCTCTGCTTTATGTTTGAACTTTTTTCGTTGTTTTTGTAATAGGAATAAAGTTTTTCCTTTTTGGTTATATAGTGTATCTTTTGGCTTCAATATTTATTGTTAAGAGTAAGTTCTGGTGGATTTTGAATGTTTCATAATTATTAGAGAAATTAATTAGAAAATTTACAATTATCTTCCGAAGTTTCTAAGAATTTCTCAAATTTCCTGAATATTTTAAATGATTGTGATTTATCAATGTCTGTTGATTAAATATTAATACATACAGTGAAATGCATAACTGTGCCAATAACGGTGGAAAACTGTCGATAATTTAAACTAATATAACTTCCTAAAAAGAATAATTACACAATTAAAGCTTCTGAAGCTTAAACCTTTTAATTTGACGGTCGTCGTGAATTCATTTCTTTTTCCAAAAATAATTTTACATCGTGCAGCGTATAAAAAAGCAAGAATACCTTTTTTTCTTTCGAAAATTACAAAAATTCAGATGCTTCAACTTTCAAATTTTTAGTATCTACAAGTTCTTAAAACGAGTTCTAAATTTCTGAAATTTCAACACTTCGTTTCCAAAACTACTGCTAAATTTTCAACACTCCAAAATCTTGAACGATTCAACTTTCAGACTTTTATAGGATTTGCAAGTTCTAAATTCTTCAATTGGTCAGTTCTAAATTCCGGAATCCCCCCCCGAAATTTCAACGTTTCCCTTCCAACGACTAAAGAACGATAAATTCCAAATTCTTCATACTCCAAGATCTCGACGTTCCTCTTCTAAAGTCAAAAGACCGAAAAATTCGAAACGTTTCATCTGCAGCTCTTCGATATTCCTATTACTCTGCGTCTGCGATCCGGAATATCCAACGGTACGTAACTACTTTCTCCTTCAAAATCACTTCTCCCGAGCCACTTCTACTCCCACAGTGCGCACGAAAAAGGAAATCTATTCATTCACAGAAGTTAACTGCGGTAGCTCGTGTAAAACCCGTCACTCTAACGTAAACAAAATAGCGTACGATCGAAAGATCTCTCTCTCTCTCTCTCTCTCTCTCTCTCTCTCCTTTTAGTCGCGCAACCCCATTTTCGGGCCACCCTGTAGCTCATTCAATATTCAAAGTACACGAATACGCAGGCGTAACGTGACATTTAACCGGCTGTGAAAGATTACAACGAAGAAAGGGGATATATTTGTGTGCAGGTATCTGCGAAGCGTGGGCGATCTTCAACAACAACCTGTCTCCACGGAACAATCGCCAGCGGTCGATCCTCGATAACGCCACGAAACAACTCGCCACGAAACAACCAAGTGATTCACGCACTTCACACATACTCCGATCTTTCCACACGGAGCACACACGCACCGTTTCCGCGTACTACTACTCCCCTAACCTCTTTATTCGCGTTTCCAAACTCGTCGGTCTATTTCTCCATTTCGCTGCCTTTCTCTGATCGACGAATTATCTAGCTACTGCAGTCGTTTTTTCTTTCCCGAAGGAAGAATCGTTTCATTAATTCAGTCTCCTTTCTCGTTCTTTTCTCAAGAACGATTTGTTCGATTATTTAGCCTCTTTTCGCGAGAAAGAATTATTTAATTGTTTAATATTTTTCTTCGCAAGAGGCAATTGTTTAATCGTTTAGCCTCTTTTCACAAGGAAGAACTGTTTAATCATTTGATCGCTTTTCGCGAGGAGAAATTATTTAATTAACTACTTGGTCGAATTTCTCTTTCGAATTTTGCAGGAAAGAATTGTTTAATGATTTATAGCCTCCTCCCTCTTCCTTTCTTTCGTTAGAATCGTAAATAATTCGTAGGAATTATTTAATCTTTCCTCGTACGGAAGAATTATTCGATTGCTTAGTCTCTTTCCCTTCGCTCTGGTCGAAAAGAATTATTTAACTACGCAAAATTAAAGCAGGAAGTTTCGAAATCTCGTCCTTTCCGAATTAGATCGCGAATCTAAAAGTAACGCAAAGCTCTTAATTGAAACCTGCCTCTATACCTATACTCGCGTACATAATATTTTATAGTAACATAATATTTTATAAGAAGCACGTATGAAATTGACACGAAGAGTTGAAACACATATTTTCCAGAAATGTTTACTCGAGAAATCCAATCGCAGATCTTGGTAGATGCTCGATTAAATCACGACGCGCACCGACGATCTAGTTTCCCCTAGACTCGGGATTCCGAAACGGATTACAAGCTACTTTCCCCTAGATGAAGACGTAGAGGCGGCTCAATGATTGGACGAAAACACGCGACGAAAACAAGCGCTGCTGTCGTGTAGAAAAGAACTGAAAGGGTGGGATCACAGTATCGCGGAGATCCATCGAGCTCAGACGCGAATTAAATTCCCCCCGTTGTCATGCCTGACAATCTCAGATAGAAGTTACCAGATAAACGCTTGTTCCGCGGTATCAACCTCGGAAGGTATCTTAGATCTTTGCAAGAAGAGCCTGAAAAGCCATTGATCCCGCCTGCACGCGCCATTTGTAATAATCAATTTGTCGTTTCGCTCGTTTCGAATCGAACCAGAGAGTTCGCAAATGTATGGAAATAAATATCACGTATATATCGGAATATTGAACAACGAGTGTCGGAATTTCTCTTTGTAACGTTCGACAATTCAACGAATAAGATATTTTTTAAATACCAGAATTTGGGAAAAATATGTAGACTTTTATAACAGATACTTATTCAAAAATTATTCATCTTTCGAACTTTTTCACGCTTCGATAACAACGATAATAATGGACAATTTACAAATCACCGAGAGAAGATTATTCCAAAAGCATTTTTGATAATCTCAAAAATAACGGTTCACGTTGGAAAGCACGTATTGATATAATTTGAAAAAAAAAAAGAAAATAAAAGGAAAAGGAGGAAAAGGTATTGAGCACTCGCGAAAGTTGAAACAAGTAAACATACAATGGCTGGTTTTGTCCGTGCACCCCTGATACGCTCGTATTAAACTGAATGACTGGCTTTGATCGAAAAGCTACAACGCGAGCGTTTTGCGTTTTCTTCGCAGCGGGACGCGATTATCGCGATCGCCGGGACGATTTCACTCGGCGCCCTGTTATGAAACAACCTATACGTTAAACGAGTCTATTTAGCCAACATGCTTTCTTCTTCTTCTTCTTCTTCTTCTTCTTTTTCTCTCTCTTTTCTTGTTGCTTGACGTCATTTAATATCCGAGGACAGCTTTTGCATGAGTATTTATACTCACACGATACGCAGTTTGCTGTATGGGAGATGTAGCCATTGGGAAAATATCACATATATTTGTTGTTATTGCATACCATTACAAATTAATGTCAATTGTAAATATTTTTACTATTGATTTTACTATTTTGTTATTGTGTGCAATTACGAATTAACATCAATCGTAAATGATTGATGATATAAATCGAGATTCCAGCGAGAATTTGTAACTTCTAATAAAATATTGTTCGTCTGAAGTAGGTTTTCTCTCAAGAACTATTAACAATTTCCATAAAGAGTGGTCCATCAGTTCTCTAGTTACGAAGAGATTTGTAGGACACTTTAAATAAATTGGATCTAATTTACATTGCTTCTAATCTTCCAAATGAAAAAGAAACCGTCACAAAAGACTTAAAAAAAATAAGAGTCTCAGCTGGTAAGAGCATTCAAAAGATATGATTTGTCCTAACCTCCAATCTTCTAGAAACAGAATTTATTCATAGAAATCTAATCTAAAATCTAAAAGAATCTAACAATCGAGACACATTTAAATACATTCCCCCCCCCCAAAAACTTTCGCCATTCACGAATCCTCTACCCGGCCGACATATTACAACACGATACTCGCGTAACAGGCGTGCCAACCCACGCAGTTGAAACCGATCATAAATCCCAGTGCGCGAACAAACGGGATCGCGCTGAAAAAAAAATACTCTCCATGTCGAAAACAATCGGCACGAAATGTAATCGGTAAAAAGATCAGTAATCGTCAGCTAGTGTGCTTTATTTTATCAACGCGCATCGTTCTGCGCAGGACTCGTCACGCGCATCGTTCTGCGCAGGACATGCTCCGCGCGAAATTTCTATTTACGCTTCGGATGCAATATTTTTGCTGTATTTTTAAAGTGATGATTGAAAAAGATTGCTCCACTATAGTCGTGTTATATTTTCAAAGTTATTCTGCCGTAATCAACATCAAATGTTGTATCTTCAATATTCTATTCTACTGTTATATTCTATTATATTCTATTCTATTATTCTATATTCTATATATTCTATTATATTATTATATTCTATTTTACTATTCTATGTTTTATTCTATATTCTACACTATACTTTACTTTTCAATATGTAATCTTCTATACTACACACTAATATTCTATATACTCTACTATACTCTATTTTTCTATGTATTATATTCTGTATTATATTCTATACTCTACTGTTCTATACTATATCTCTACTATTATATTCTAATCTACTATTTTATTATACTATACTATACAATATTATATTCTTGTTATATCTTCAAAGTTATCTCGCCATAACCAATCTGCTAAATTTTTTATTCAAAGAAGAATATATTTGTATCACTCGAGTTCCATATTTATCAACAATAAACAGCTGACATTTCGCAGATTCTGCGTGAGTTTGTAGACAATGGAGACTAGAAGCCTAAACAGAGGACTCAAAAGTCGCTTGACTTAAATGTCTTAAGGATCAATTCTCCAATCCGATGACTCAACTACATAATTAACATTGATTATCGTCGATAAATTTTGTCGATATGTAAGATAAAATCAACGACCAAAAACGAGATCAATATATACGAAAAATTGCACTCACTTTGACAATCGGCAACCGTAGGCGAACCACCCTGCGTGCACGCCGCAGGATTTCCATTTCCGCTAGCCGGCTGAACCGCACCTAAGCTTCGATAACCCTCGTCGGACACTTCGCTGCAATTGTCTGAATGCTCCCCGTCGTGCGGTGACTTTGCATAGTGTACATTCCCGGTCACGTCTTTGCTGAAACTTTCCAACACCGGCTCCTTGATTGCCGGTGGACTCGGGGTTGGGCTGCGACTACTCGAGTCCTCGCGACACTTGTAGTTGTAGATTGTCGGCTCGTATTTTGGCGTGTCGTCTCTCTCCACTGTTCTACGGGCCACGCCACCGTCCACCACGTAACGTTTCGTGAACTCCTCCGTCAGGGGCACTCTCGTGCGCGCCTCTTGGACGACGTTCTTCGCATCCTACCGAGCAAATCGACGAATTTCCTCTTATTTCTCTTAGAAAAGAGAGATTGTTTGCCTTTTATTTAAAAATTTAACCTCTTCTAAAGTGGAAGAGCTAGATATAACTGTTTTATAAATGTACATATAAAGATCAACTTCTTACGTGGGAAAATTAGATGATTATTTCGTAAACAATTTTATATGTATAAACAATACATGAATATATATATATATATATATATATATACATAATATAAAATGTAAACCAGATCGAGAGGGACGAAACGAAGGCTAAGATTATGACACGACTATAACCTCGTCAAAGTCAAAGCCAACAGCTGAACAGTTAAACTACGCGTGCCGTTTCCGAAAAATTGAAAATCTGAAACTCGTCGTCGCAAGTTCGAATTACTCTTCCGCGCAGTGGGAGATGATATCTTGAAATCTATCAGAAATCCTGCTTCACCCCCATAAACGCCTGAAGCTTACTCCTTCGTCACACCGATGTCCCCCCAAATCTCCACTCGCCCCAATACTACGCCCCATAAATAACCCCATCCTGAACTTTCCTCCCTCAGATCTCCCCAAATCTCAAACAACCCTCGCTCACCTTAGTTTCCTGATGCCTTCCGTGATGAGTCGGCGAACGAGACTCGTCGTTCGATGTTCTAGCAGGCGAGTCCACGTGCGATCCGGGTTTCGCGTGCTCAAGTTTAGTCGTCGGGCTGTTGGATCGGAGCTGAGGCCTCGGTGTCGGCGATCTGGATCGTTGTTGCTTGCCGAAGTCCGGCTGATGGCCGGGGCTGCCGAGGAACTTCCTCTGCGGCGTTGGGCTCCTCGATCGGTTGATCTTTCGTTGCTCGTCGCTGTTCGATTGTTGTTGTTGTTGTTGCTGCTGCTGCTGCTGCTTGTTGACAGGCTGATGGGGCGTGGGCGATCGGGACCGATTGCTGGAGACGCTTCTGGCCGCGTGCTGATTCTGCGCCGTGCCCGCGCACGAGCCAACGCTCGACGCCGAGCTTCGTCGTGTTCTAGGGGGTGATCTGCGGATCAGCAGCCGGTTTTTTCTCTCTCGAACGCGTCAGGGGCAGGCAAAACCGTGCTATACCACACTGTGGATTTTCGATACTTCGCGACTTCGAGAATTTTTCTCTTTTTTTTTCAGTATTTTCGCGCTTTCGAGGATTTCTAAACGCTCGTTTCCATCGCGGCCTTTGACACTTTTACGTTTTCGTGTTTTTGTTTTATTTGAAGCTCCCTTCGTTCGAACGCGCGCACTTTGCCTACCCCGTCCGTTCGCAAAATCGAACGCTTCCACGTTCTCGTTCATTTTATCTTTAAGTTAGTATTTAGACAATCTTCACCCCTTGACGTACAACAAAGATGTGTCTGGTAAAGTAGTTTCCTAAGCTAAAGTTGACAACATCTTTGAGACGTACACAAGGATATAAAAAAATATTTTTCTACATGTTTTCAACATCTATGTCCTATATTCTAAGTTTAACAATCCTATGACAATTCTATGAAATTTTCTCGCAAATAATTATGTGAAGATGTAAAAAAAATCAGGGATCTCTTGTGAATTGTATCTACTTCTTAAACTGTTTAATGTAAGTCTTTTGTAGGACATTTATCAAAGGCTCGATGTTCTTAATACTTACAGTACTATTACATGTAATGTGCGAATAATGCTTTAAAATTTCGATGCAAAAATTACCAACGAATTTAATGTTATAAGCACATATCTTTTAATGAATTATATATAAGAATCAATGTTTTTATAAAATCAATTCCCCTTGTTTTAATATGTACTAATCTTACACCGATTGAAACTTCTTTTTTCTATTTGAGTAATTTTTGCAACAAATTTTATACGTAACTAAACGTGTACATTAATTCGCGAATAATATTTGCTTTCAAATGTTCCACCTTAAGTTGGATTTCTGTAGTTTAAAAATAATCAGCTTGTAAATTGTATGAAATTTCGAAAAAGAAAATATATAATTATCATATTTAAATATATGATAATAAAGATTCGATAAAGATATAAAATACATTAATAATCGAAAAAAATATACTTTCTGAATATTACAGAAGGAATTCGTATGTCAAGCGGTCAAAGATTAGATATTTAGTAGATTGAAGAGACGTTAGTAAGAAACGAAGCAGATGATAGTTTTCGGAAACAGAGGGGTTAGTGAGAGAGGTTAGTGGACACAAGGAACTATCCTTCTTTAAAATTGCTGCTCTGAAATATAAAAAAAAAGGAGGGGACAGAAAAAAACAGACGAAGACTAACTGTCGAAACTGTAAAAATTCTCAAAAAAAAAAAAAAAAAAAAAAAGGAAAAAAAGACGAAAAACGAGACACCACGATCACGAAATACTCGTGTGCCCGTGTTTGAACGATTGGCGAGGTTGTCGCGCGCGACCCTAATCTCCTCGAGCCAGCCAACCTTTTATCGAAGAAACGCGACAGAAAAATCTCGGCTGTAGAATGAATGACTGCCGACAGACAAATGACACGTTAGAACCCAGAAAATTGCTCACCTCTCGTAATGCACCTGTGCGCTGCCAAGGTCGAACGACCCTCCAGCTTTTTGAATCAGCTTCGCTGAGATCATCGAACGATGAGCTGCAATAAACAAAAGGGAAAAAAAGAAAAATTAAGAAAATAACAATAACAATAATGATAAGAGAAGGACACGCGGAACGTGTGTATGTGTGTCGTGCATAATGCGCCGCGGATTGCACAATTTGCCACACGATACACGCGTTTTTTTCGTACACAAGGTTTCCTGCACACATATAGCTATAGGATGCTCGTTAAAGGATAATTGAAACGTCCGCGTAGTTTAGAGGTTAATAAGCACCTGTAAGCTCGGCGATTTCAATGCCTCGAGAAGACGAAAAGTCGAGACGAAAAGACGAGAACGGCGCGCGCGTGAATGAGAGTTTCGATTAACGTTGGAAAATGAACTTAACTATGTATCATTAATCTTCCTCCTCTCTACCGTTTTTATTTCTCTTTCAGACTGTTTGGTTCAGGCTTGAGCAAAGTTGGAGCATGAATACGTGTACGATTGAATGTTTAAGCAACGTGTTCTCAATCCTTGGAGATTTTTGATCCGATATACAAACAAATATTTATGAAACAATACATACACGAACAAATATTTATGAAATTTCTTTTTCTGCGTGTGTTCCATGTACTTGATACCAAATTTTCATGCCAGATTTTTAGTTTCACTGCCTATTTTGTTTTTCTGAGTATTTCTTTTTTTTTTTTTTTCATTATTTCAAGTAGCATCAACCGCTCGAAACTGAATCTTCATTTATTACATAGAGACTGAAGGTTACAATTTACTCCCTCTGTCCGAAAATATGGTATACATTTGCGAAAAAAATCAAACAAAATTAAAATTAAACGTAAAAAAATTTCATTTTATTATCACAATGTAACTAAATACAAATAATTTCAGTGTAATCGAAATTTAGTTAAAGTGAGATTTAGCCTTGTTGAACGCTTCTTCTGAACATATATTTTCAGCTCAATCGACTCTCACGACCAAGTTTTACCTTATTTATACGAGGTGTTTTATAGGAATTTCCCCCTCCTGTCAACATAATCGATTCCATACACGTTTGTAATGTTATAAAAACATTATCAAGAGTATTTCTCTCTAATTTATTAAATGCATTGTAAACTTTATTAATAACACCGTGTTCTAATTTTTCTTTGTTCTTCATATACTGTAACAGCTGTTGCAAGATACCATGACGTTGTTCATTAGTCAATTGCTTCGATTTGCCATCTCTTCTTTGCAAATTCACGCTATTTGGGTTGAAATTTTCCATTTTCGAAATTACAGCTATTTTATTTTTCCTTAAGGAAACTAATTTTTCGTCTTCAAATTCCAACTGAACTGAAAAGCAACGCCTGTCAAATATGTTGTAAGTTATTTAGCTATCAATGTAAACAATACCAATATAACGAGTATTGTCAGTTGCTTTCGAAACTCTAGATAATCTAAGATTTTCTGTCAAATGTATACCATATTTTCGAAGGAGTATTATGTAAGGAGTATTATATTAGCTTTAGGATTGATTATTTATCCTTTAGGTTGTCACTCCAGGGAAGGACACTTATGTTCGGTTGACGTCTATTCACGGCGTATTTTGTACACTGGACGATAATATATGTTCCACTCACCAAGGAGACCGCGAGGCTTTTCGGGTCTGGGATTCGGCTGAAACTTTCGTTTAATTGATATAAAAAAAAAAAAAAAAAAAATTGTCCGAGCAAGAAGAATCGAACCCGAGTCGAGAACGGCTTGCTATCCTAGCACGTTACCATAAAGCAGGGGTCACCGAACTATGGCCCGCTACTTGAATTTGCGTGAAATTCGGATATGTGCACACTAGGTCTGATGTAACTATCTTTTTGCTAACGTCGCTTTCTTTGATAACTTTTTCGATAAATAAATACGTTGGTTGATCTTGTGTTTTTTTTTTTTTGCATTGCATGTCACTCATTCATGATTAACGCGGAATGCTGAACTTAATTTAGTGATTACGCGGCCCGCGCTCGTCGTTTTGTCAGCTATGTGGCCCACATAGTTGTGAGAAAAAGTTTGGTAACCTCTGCCATAAATTCACGGCCTTTGTTCTTGGCCTACACTTCAATTGCGTCTGTACTTATTAGTGTAAAAAGAAACTTCAATTGCAAATATCTTGAAAACGTTTGAGTGTCTGCCCCTATAATGATATATATTCGTAAACAGAATCCCATTGAACTTTGCGCGAATCACAAGTTGGGCGATCTCGTTCAGTCATTCTGGCACACGTTGAACGAGAAATATGACTTTTGCAAAATACATTGTCGTTACATTCTCACCATCGTGTATTTATTTTGCAATTGCACAACTGTCCGAGAGTGAAACGAAAATGTAATAAAACTCGAATGCACGACTGATTTTACGTATCACGGGATATGAGAGATAAAATTTACCAAGCGAAGGTCTCATAAATTCTGTCGTTCGATAACGTGTAATTTACGCGCATGATCGGTGAACGATTGAAAGAACTATAATTTCCTAGGATTTTCGAGACGTGTTCAAGAAGATCATTGGTGAAACACCACTCGTCACAGAATTAAATTGCATTGCAACCACGATTGGATTATATAATTTGATCATGCTGACACACGAGACGCAACAGTGTAGATATTTTACGACAGAGATATTTTAATCGAATGAGAATTGCAAGACCTCCAATCTCTCTGCGTTCAATGATGACGCAGATATTACGAGTTTCTTTTCTTTCTTTCTTTCTTATCAGAACTACGATTTATTAAAAGAGACATATTACCGAACGTGACACAATTCTCCGTTAAATCAACGTTGAATGATTATTAAATCGTTAACTCTGTTATTCAATAACGCGTGTGACTTACGTGAAAGATTATCGCAGACATAAATTACACCTACACAACGACACAGGGAATGTGTTGAACATTTATTTGTTTCTCTAAAATTACAAATTTCAGTCCGCGATTTGTCAAATCGTATTAAAAACCCATCGATCTTGCCTTCCTCTTGCAGAAACAGATTTACGCTTAAATCGCTAATTAACTAAAATCCTCCGACACTTGGTAAATTCAATCGCTTCGTAAATTTCTAATAAGCAAGAGGAGAAACAAAAAGAAGAAGAAGAAGAAGAAGAAAAAGATGGTTGGACGTGACAAAATCGAAAGTGTCCGATCATCATCATCTTTAGTTTCAACGACAGTGAGCTCTCATCCTTGTTTAAACTGTCATCCAAACTGTCCCATATGTTTCTTTTTATCCGTTTCAAGTAACTTGAAGGGGCGAAAAAGAAGAAAGAAACAAAGAAAGAAAGAAAGCGACGAGTGGAGGGACAAATTTGGAAGACATGCGGGGAGTTAGGTGACTTACAGGTCCTGCATCGGCACGGGTCGTGCTTGTCCAGATAATGGCTGAGGGTGTCCCAGCCGCCACCCACTCGCACCATAACGTGGCTTCGAAGAATTCGCACGAAGATCAACACCTTCGTGTCTCCGATACGGTACTTCCCTTCGGAGACGCGTATCATCGGGAACTGCGTCGGGCATGTGCACCTCTCCACCAAGTCTCGAACCTGAAACATCGACGAGAACGACGATGAGAATTTCAGAAAGACGATATACGAGGGAAAAAACGATTTCGAGAGTTGTGTGTTGTGTGTATCAAAGAATATTGTCTTAATATCGTTTCAACAATTATTTCGTTGTTCAAACTGCGTGAAAGATCGTATCTTCGCGACTGATGTTTTTGCACCGTTTGTTAATTGTAAAAGGTACTCTCCAATGTTATTTTAAAAGTGGGTTGTTCGTTCGAGTGTAAAGATTACCTTCGAGCGATAGTTTTCTTTTTTTGCACTATTTCTGTTTTCAGAATAAAAGGAAACAACCTGTTTTAGACAGCCTGGTGTATCGAAATGGGAACGATCGCCCGCGAGTATGGCTTTATGGGAAAAACCTGGACGTCAAGTCATTCTTGTGGAATCTCGAACGATCGTTTCCTCGAAAGACCTCGAGATACTCGGCTAATTAGACTGCGGACGTAATCAGACCGGCTGATATTTCACGTTTTCTTACAACACGTACTTCGACGTGGGACAGATTTAGATTCTAATCGGCACCGCGATGTCTAAAGATACAAAAGCGTGGAAACTCAGCTAGATCGGGGCTAAATGAAATCGTATCTTTTTCACCGCTGCCGCGAGAGATACAACAAAAATGTCCACGAATGGGAACATTTTCGTACGACACTTTGCAATTGCTTACCTCTTGTTACCAAAAAAATTATATTCAAACAATCTCTATTTAAACAGAAATTTAATTTCTAACTTGCCTTCAGTTTTCAATACAGAATGTCCCAGGATAATAATAATAAGGATAATTTTCTGACATCAATCTAGGGATCACTAGGGAACCTCAGCTTAAAATTAAAAATTACTAGGTCACTAATTACTAAAATCTAGGAAACTTAATTTGACATTTGGTCTTTCATCTTCAATACCAAAAATTACACAAACCAAGTCACATGTTTTTATTGCAACATCTTTAAATGCCTTTTCGCTGAGAAATACGTCTGTATGTGTAAATCTTAACTACCGCGTCAATTTTCGCTCAGTACTTCACCCATTACCAAAAATCATACCTAAACAATTTCTACTAGAACAGAAATTTAATTCAATATATGTCTCCAGTTTTTCCAACGTAGAACGTTCCAATCTAGGGATAATTTTGAGTCTAGGGATCACTAGTGATGCTAGTGAAGAAAACTAGTCTTTCTCTCGTCTTATAATTAAAAATTACACATGGACAACGTAATTCAACCAAAGTCACGCAAATCAAGCCGCGTGTATTCTAAATACGCTGAAATACGCTTTGAAACGCGCTTCGAAAACACGTTCCAGTCGCCGGTAATAACCAGAAAAAGAAACGAAACGAAGAAACGGAGAAATACGAACGAAGTGCACTTTCCTTCCTGACTCGTGCGTTCCCGCGCGGATGCTCGATAAAAATCGCCGCGAACAACGTGTCCAGGCGAAACGATTCAATAACAGAAACAAAAGTGACATGGACGCGAGTTTCCGCCGGGCGGAATGGCGGTTCTCGATGCGGCCACTCGCTGCCACTCGCTGCCTGCCTTTGGGTACATCCAGATTTTTCCTGGTCTTCAAAGCGGCGAAGTGAAAGCAGAACTGCGCCCTATCTGTCTGTCCGTCAAACGCTCGCGGCTCTCCGCAAGCGATCCCTCCGAAGGATTCCGAGTTTCTATCAGGCTCTTAACCGCTCTCGCCCCGTTTCGTTCTCGCGTTCACGCTTCCTTCTTCCATCCGTTTCTTTCCACGATTTCTTCCCTCTCCGTTTGCTCTCGCAGAGGAGAAACGAGGAAATCGTTTCGCCTGAGAACGTGTTATTATATTATATTTCCACGGTCAGGTTGTGTTTAACCCTTTAGGTACCGATTTGTTTCAGGAATAATTTTTGCACGCGGAACAACAGATTTAATTTGTCGGTGGAAATAAAATCGAGGTACAACAAAAAGCAAATTAATAACTAATAATAATCTTGAATGACGAGTTAGACTCGTCGTGTGGTCGCGGATAATTGTACAGTGATGAAGTTAGCTCTATTACGAGATCTTCAAATCTCGGGGCAATTCTTAGGGAACCCTGGAATTAGACGTCGAAGTTCTGTAGAACTCGAGCTCTGAAGTTCAACGAGCCCGAAGTGCTACTGAAAAATAGGAACACGTAGCTTGAAAAGAAAGCAACCGAATGTCACCAAACTTTCTCGTGCAGGCTGATCAAAATACATCTCAAGAAAAGTTACCAAAAGTCACTGGAAATGGTCGGAATGACCAATTCATAATTTCTGTTGGAAATTTTGCAGATATAAAACAACATGTTTTTTAAGTCTCCTACTTGAATTATTCTTCGTAAAATGCATGAATAAAAGCTTGTGTATATTTACCGTAACACAAAGCAATTTCTATTTTCTTACTTTCTTACTTTCTTATATCCCTGATCGAAATTTTATGCTTCGTCGAAGAAACCAGCTTATGCCAAATATGTCTCCAACTATCGTACAAGCTTCCTAGCCACCTGACTCCGAAGACAAAGACAAATAGAGTTGCAGCAGAGCAAATGTTGTCGTGGACAAGAAAAAAAGAGGGGAAAAAAGAGAAAAATAGAGAAGTGGAAAAGGCTCGAAACCAATTATCCGGAATCCATCACTTGATGGAGAGACAAGACTCGCTCACACAAGTCCCACAGACGGGAAAGAAACTTTCTTCTCTCGGCGTATTAAGTCGCCCGCGTTATTGATTATGCCGTGTTATCGCCGCGGCGAATCGGCGCGGGGATAAATATATATCATTTACGTGCGAACACCCACGGGCAGGCTTTTGACAGCGGAACGGTGAAAATTATTTATCGCTGGATCGTTCGTATACCAACGCGGTTCGGGATTCTTGAGCGTGGTGGCGCTCGTTCTCTCGCTCGCTCGCGCGCGCTACCAGACTCGAAAACCAACAACCTCCCCTCCCCCTCCTGTCCTCTGCCGATGACATTTTTCCCCATGAAATGATTTAACACCGACTGCGCGAACGCTTGTCGCTGAACGGTTTTCTGATATACATATTTCCACGCGGGAATTCCTGCCGGCCGGAATAATCGATTCACGAGGCTTCGAGGTTTCCCGGGAGAAGGTTTAGGTTATGTACTATGATCAGTCGGATAGGTTTCGATTTGGTTTGAAGAAAGTTTCGGCGCTGTTGTGGTTTTGACAGATATTTGGGCTAAAATTTGCTATTGATGGGAAATATTAATTTTTCACTACGGTCAATTAGGTCACATTTTGTTTCAAACAATTTTTGACACCCTATGTGTGATTATAAAGATGTTACATTTCTGCTGGCGAGAAATTTGGTTTTGAGACAAGGCATCGATTAATACCGATTAAATTTAATTAATTACTGATAGAAAGACTGTTTTATATAACTTTTGATACCCCGTGCGTCATATATATTGATTAAAAATTTGGCTCTAAAATGAGGTATTAATTTTGACTAAATTTAATCAAGTACTTGATTAAATCTAGTCATGATTAATAACTCACTTATATTTTGTTTTTAAATAATTTTCAACACTATTTTCGTTCTAAAGTGAGGTATTAATTTTGACTAAATTTTAATTGAATGTTTGAATGATTGATTTGTTTCAAACAATTTTTGACACTCTATGTGTCATAAAAATCTTACATTTCTGCTGGCGAGAAATTTGGTTTTGAGACAAGGCATTAATACCGATTAATACCGATTAAATTTAATTAATTACTGATAGAAAGACTGTTTTAAATAACTTTTGATACCCCGTGCGTCATATATATTGATTAAAAATTTGGCTCTAAAATGAGGTATTAATTTTGACTAAATTTAATCAAATACTGATAGCACGTTATTTGCTAAAAATTTGGTTCTAAAGTGAGCTATTAATCTTGACTGAATTTAATCAAGTACTTATTAAATCTAGTCAAGGTTAATAACTCACTTATATTTTGTTTTAAATAATTTTCAACACTATTTTCGTTCTAAAGTGAGGTATTAATTTTAATTGAATGTTTGAACGATTGGTTTATTTCAAACAATATTTGACACCATATGTATCATTTGATAATCGTATTTATAACAAAACTTAGGGATTTCTGAAGGAACTTTATTTAATAAAAGAATCTAGTAAAACGTCGAGAAAATGTAGCGAAGCCATTAAAAATGGCGCTTAAGGCATCGATCGAGGAAATGCGTGACCTAAGATGATCCCCTACTTAAGAAGTATCTTAAGAAATTCCCTATTTTTCATTTTTATATCAGTTTCTCGTCGTCAAACAGTCGACAGTTCGTAAATTACAAATTACAAATTGAAATTGTATTGCAAACAAATCAAAAGCAATTGAACTGTATCATAAATTATAAATTGAATTGTAAATTACAAAAAAAAACAAAGTTAACAACAAAAATTATAGATCACAAGATGTTGAATGATGATCGTGCACGTTGACGAGATAAGAGCAATCGTTGTCGGCGTGAAGGATATCGGAAAAGCGAAGCACGATAGTCAGACGAAGAAAATGATACCGGAAATTGAGGCACGATAGTGAAACGAAGGAAAGGAAAGACGACAAACGATAAACCATCGAGCGGATTGGAATTCCTGAAGCGTGTACGCGCTGTTCCTGTTGACGTGATCGTTTTGCGTCACATCGTTTCTTATTCCAAATAATCGATTTCACGGCGGACCCACATGTACTTGCGAAACTTCGAGCGTTTCGCGACATTCGGGGATGCGCCTGTCCCATAGTGATTACCGAATTATGCTAATCAATGATGTCAAATACGCTTCTAACGTTGGCGAAACGATTAGGTTCCATTCAACTGACAACGTGTTACATTACGACATCGATAGTAGCTGATATCGCAGTTATAATCATGGTTGCTAATTGCGCGTAGATTTCGATGAAAAACTTTTTGTTAAGCGAATGAGCTACGTGGATGAGCGTGTCGACATTGGCTCAGACTTGGCTTGGCCGATCGTGTGGTGTGGACATTTTCCAGTCCGCTTTTGCAACACACCAATTGTCTACGACTCGATAACTTTCTAGGCTACGTGTCTCCTGTGCTTGGGAACCTAGCCGATTCGATTCGTCGCTCAAGGGCCAAGGAAAAGATATTAATTTATTGGTAATTTATTAACGTTGATCGTTAATAGTTAGTTTTCAGGTATCGTTGACCACGTTAATTTGACAAACTTCGATTATTCAATTGGAAAAAACGCGAATATACAGTGTTTCTTACGAAGAAAATAGAAAATTTGCTCTTCGAGAAAAAGAAATAATTATCTCTTTAGGAAGAAATAATTTTTTTTTAAATTTGCAACAACTCGTATCGCGCAAAAATCGTATTTAATTCGTCTAATAGAAATCGTGATTTTCAAAGAATTGAGATAGAACATGTTGGACGAATAAAACAGTTCGAGTTGATGTTTCAATCTTCTAAACTCTACTAAAGTTCAGTTTCTGAAGAACTGTCCTTGAATTTCCTGAATTTCTATTGACTGCCGATAGAAGATTCAATGACCAGACGTCTGAAAAAAAATTCTAAAAACTACATCTCTCTATCTTGCAAATTCTTCTGAAGTCTAATTTCTGAAAAATGTCCCTACTCTTTCTGAATTTCTATTCTGACTGCTAATAAAATTCAATGACCAAACGTTTGGAAAAAAAACCTCTATCTCTCTATCTTCCAAATTCTTCTGAAGTCTAATTTCTGAAGAATATCCCTATTTTTCCTGAATTTCCATTCTGACTGCCAATAAAATTCAATGACCAGACGTTTGAAAAAAAGTTCTGAAAAAACTCTATCTCTCTATTTTCTAAATTCTACTGAGACCTAATTTCTGAGGAATGTTCTTGTCCTTAAATTTCTATAATGAGTTCCAATAAAATTCAATGACCAAACGTCTGAAAAAAATTCTAAAAAAACTATATTTCTCTATCTTACAAATTCTTTTGCAGTTTAATTTCTGAAAAATGTCCCTGCTCTTCCTGAATTTCTATTCTGACTGCTAATAAAATTCAACAACCAGACGTCAGAAGAAAAAAAACTCTATCTCTCTATCTTCCAAATTCTACTGAGATTTAATTTCTGAAGAATGTTCCTGTTCTGAAATTTCTAGTGAGTTCAATGACCAGACGTCTGAAAAAAATTCTAAAAAAAACCTATATCTATCTTGCAAATTCTACTGGAGTCTAATTTCTGAAAAATGTCCCTGCTCTTCCTGAATTTCTATTCTGACTGCTAATAAAATTCAATGACCAGACGTTTGAAAAAAAATTCTGAAAAAACTCTATCTCTCTATTTTCTAAATTCTACCAAGACCTAATTTCTGAATGTTTCTGTCTTTAAATTTCTAGTGACTGTCAATAAGATTCAGACGTCTGAAAGAAAGAAAAAAAAAAATGAAAATTCTGAGAATGAAGATACTCCGAGCAGTATTGAAGAGTCGTTGACACTAATGCTGCACTGGGCGATAGTTTCCAGAATTCAGTCGGCACAATGTCGCTCGCGTACCGCTCGGAACAAACAGCGTGGCGCATTGCAGGTGAGCGGACAGGATGAATGGTTATGATGCTATAATGCAAGGCCGCCACGGGCTTACGTAATAGAACCTAACCCAACGATACGGAACATGGTTCGTAATCGGTGCGATCGTTTAGAAACGCCCGTGGAAAGAGGAGTTTCATGGTTGGCAAGCCTGATCAAATCCCTAAATCTGTCACACGAGCCACGCTGAATTGGAAAGCATCGTTCGAATTTCTTCAGCCTTTTTCCATGCCACATTAAATTCCATTTTCACGAATTTAGAGAAACTAGAGTTCGTAAACGACACGAATTCGTATACTGACGATGAATTAATTTTTGTACCTTTGAGGTTAGGTTTGAGGTTAGTCATTAATGTCATTGTGTTTGCTGCTTAAACTTAATCAAGCAACTCGAGATTATTGAATCAACGCAATCAGTTCTAACTAAATTGTTGTTAAATCTTAATTTATCTATCTTGACTATCTATTTCCGTTTTTCTTGCATTGTAGGCTCGACTTTTATCTTTCAATTTTCGAATGTTACAAATCTACAAAATAAAAGAAATACGGGAAATTGAAAAAACTTGACAGCGATTAATTGCAAATGTGGTGAAAACACATTTAATAAAATAAATACTGTCTCTACAGCCGCGCTTTTAACTGGGAAACGAAAGAAACTTGTCGGTGACCACGCGAATCACTCGATCAATTTAATAAAGAGAAAAGAAAAATTAAAAAGAAAATACGCATATAATGTCGGCCAACTCGAAGAAACACAACCTACGCACGGTTCGAAGTGCTTTGGACTATTAAAGGCGCGTCGATTCTTTTCGGTTGCTTTTTCAGCCAGAGGGGGGGGGAGGGAAATCTGATAAGCATGCATTAAACTTCTCTCGTGAGAGTTTTGTTCTAACGCTTTGAAGTCGCGCAGCGTTCGTTCGGAGTTGAGCAGACGCGTTAAGTTTTTCAATTTTCACAGCGAGAGATCGTTCAGCTTCTCCGCTCGATGACGATCGATGACCGGTAAAAAAAATCGAGGACTGAGCCTAGAGAGAGAGAGAGAAAGAGAGAGAGAGAGAGAGATCGCGTAAATGGTAATTATTGGCTATACGAGGAATTATCCAGCGTCATTACCGTCGATTTCAGTCTTCCGTTTTCTTGCGAAATCGTTTTCTTTTTCTTCTTTGCCGAGTCGCTGAATCGACTTTCCCTCGAATCGTGACGCAAACGGAAAATTTATCGAGTGTAAAAGCAATTGTCGGCACTTTTGTTCCAAAACTGCTTTTTTTTTCTTCTTAATTATTGCACGTGAGCTTGAAGTACTTTTAGTCGAGTTGCAAATGTCGCCAGGCATCGACAGAAAATTTATTTATTTAAGAATATATATTCCTCGTTTATGATATTTTACGTGAAAGTAGATTAACATTTAATACAACAATTTACAATGTTAAGGGCAATATATTTTAATATATTACTGAGGCAATTTAAAGTTCTATTCTTAACTAACAATATATTTTTAATGATTCGTGAAAGTGATGTAATAGAGTTTCATCCCTTTTTTCGATTAAATCCGTGAATATTCCAAAATTTATCGAATCGAATTTATCGAGTATAAAAGCAATTGTCGGCACTTTTGTTCCAAACCTTTTTTTTTCTTCTTCTTAATTCTTAATTATTGTACGTGAACTTAGAGTACTTTTAGTCGAGTTGCAAATGTCGCCAGGCATCGACAGAAAATTGAAGATTAAAAAAAAAGAAAGAGTAGTTTCGAGAATATATATTTCTCGTTTATGATATTTTACGCGAAAATAGATTAACATTTAATACAACAATTTACAACAATATATTTAATTTAATATATTTTAATATATTACTGAGACAATTTAAAGTTCTATCCTTAACTAACAATATATTTTTAAACAGAGTTTCATCCCCTTTCAATTAAATTCGTGAACATTCCAAATTCTCTAAAAAAAAATTGCAACAATTTTTCGTGTCAACTAGGTACGCGGTATAATGTACAAATAATATACTGAATGAATGAGCGCAATAAGAAAGGAAACGACGGAGAACAAATCGCGCACTTTATACCGGAAGTTTGTATCGGTGGAGAAACAAAGCGAGGTGGAATAATTCCGCGAGTAAGGTGAAACGAGCGGCAGAAAAATCGACGAATTAATTCGATGTGTCTGTGCACATGGGTGTATATGGGTGCTGAACGAACATAATTACTTTCTCTCTTTCTCTTTTCATCTATTATTCTTATCCTGACACCGTGTTAAATGAAATTTTTCCAACAAAAAAAATGCCATCCTGAAATTTAATTCTTTTCAAAAAAAAAAAAAAAAAACAGTAACTAAATGTTATCAATTACTTTATATTTTCTTAATTCGAATAAAAGTCGAATCTCCACGTGTCAAACGCCTTTCGAAATCAATATTTCTCTTTTTATAATATTTCTCTCGTCACACCTTGGTACCCTGGTTAAATGAAAATAGTATAGTATATTTTGACAACTCGATCTTCTCTGCGTGCTAAAATTCTTCTAAAATTTAATTCTTTTCTCCTTGATTCGAATCTGTACGCCTCGAAGCACCTTCGACGTTCTGGAATCAATACGGATTCCGTTTCACGATGTTTCCTCCGTGGCAACGTGCCAATTTGATCGAGATTTCACAATAATCTATCTGCCTAAATGTCATATCGATCATATCGATTTATGTTAGTTTCTAATAACCTTGTAATAACTCGACTTGTTCCTCTCCCTCGAGTCGAACCTCTCGCTCTTTCTAACCTTTACCTCCGAGCTTTTCTCCAATTAAAGAGAGCTCTAAATCACAAGGGGGCATCATCGTGCAGCGACAACCATAAATACGGTGGATGCACGAAAAGGACGCGAGGAGGTCGCGTGATCAGAGCCAGCAGACATCAAAGGAAGGAAAGTTCCTTTCTGCTATCCCGGTGGGAATTGGTTTTCCACGCTTGTTCTCTGTTATGTTAATGGACACGTCGACACGCGGAAGTATCGTCGCGACACGATGCTAGATCGGAGAGAGGTTTGTTAAACAAACGAGCTTGCCTATGGGCCAACCATAACAACGAACGTGTAAAAATCGGTGGAAAATCTCTCGCTAATGGAGACTGTAATTCCGTTTCATTGGAGATTCGCCGCGGTTTCATTAATTTCGCGGTAACACCGTGATGGCTCAAGGCCATTCGAGAGACGAGAGTACCATCACTTGTTTTGATTGTTTTATGACATCCGCTTTGGCATGATATCCGCTTTCACGCGAGGTATGAACATATACATACAGACGATACATAGCTTTTCATTAACATCATTTATTCGACGAGTCTTCTTCTTGGGAAAACCAAGGATGCTGAAATTCTGCAGGTCACTGCCGTACCGACGGGCTTGTCTTCGCACCTTTCAACCCCCGAGTTCACTCTGCGAACTAATTAATTAGTTCGTTGAAACCCTCAGAGGGTTCGCAATTTTTTGAAAATTGACTTTGAGCTTCTGAGTGGTTGCGGGAGAAACTTTGGTAAACGTCAATTTGGAAAATAGATCATCTAAAGCTTTCTCTATGCCTGGTTTGCTTTCTGATTTTCCCCACAAGAATTCGAAAGTATGAAGCGCAAATGTAAATAAGCTCAATTTCAATCAAGATTCGCGCATTTTTCGTTCGAAAGCTCTCTGTGTTTCAGATTTATATAAAATTAACGGAGCCATATTTCGATTCGAAAGAGAACAATAGTACAAAAATTCTGCCGGAACGAAGAAGAATTCTTTCTGTAAAATATGCTTCGATATCGCAACATGCAGTCAACGTGTTAAAAAGATTCGATTCGAAACTTTCAAATTCAGTCGAAAACGTCTGTCTGAATGCGCGGCAAAGAGAAAGAATATAAAAGAAAGGAAACCCAAGTGTACAAAAATTTCTGCATTTCTGTCAAACCAGAAAACTCCTATATTAACTAAGGGTTAGTTAATTAACGGTCCGGAAGTATTTCAAGTTTACTTCCCACCAAATCCAAGCTACTTTTCACGAAGAGAAACAGTATTGAATTGTATCCGAGGTGGAATGTCATCAATTTCTGTAACATTTTTCCACTCGGTATTCTCATCAGCAGTATCATGTTCATCTTCTTCATCCTCACTGTAACTTATATTTAGAATTTTTCTTCTTTTTCTAGGAACTACTTCGCTATCGCTACTATTGTCGCTATCGTTATAGTCTGAAAACGTGAATGCTTCTCAGATTTTCATTTTCATCGAAAGAGAAATACCGAATTCGAACTCGTCGTCGCTACTGCTAATATCATTGAAATGATCGTTATCGTCGTGTATTATTCTTTTCCGGCCATATTCTACGGTTTTATTAACAAAACATAAAATATAATAAACTAAACTGTGTAAAAGAACTCCGAAGAACGCGCAAGACTGACTTTGCACGCGAAGGGCGCAAAAGTGCACGTACAGAAAAAACGGTAAAAGACAACGGAACATAGATATAACAAGCGAAAACAAATTCACAGAAATGACACGGCACGATACTTAACGCGTTAATAGTAAATATGACAACTCTAACAGTGATAAAAAATAATAAATTGGTTTTCGCCGCGGCATTAGGCCCAGTAAGTAAAAGTGCCGTGCCGCACTTTTATGGCGGCATTGGTTCGTTAAGGGTTAAAATACAAAATCAATGTGGCCATATAAAAAATCGAATTCTTTGCTTTCAAGTCGTCCACATATAATATACATACACACACACACACAGAGAGCAAAAATGTCGAGAAGAAAATACAATAATAAAAAGGAAGAACGCCTCTCGACGTCAACTCGGAGGAAAAGAATGTTTGCCGAGACGGGCGAAAGGATCTTCGATCGTTACATCACCGTTGCGATGCGTTGCAGGAAAAAAAGAAAAGAGAGAGAGAGAGAGAGAAAGAGAAAAAATTGTCGCCGACATTTATTAACACGGTGTATACACGGCGGAGAAAGTGACGGAACCCACCACGGTCGAGATCCTGATCGCTATCTCGCCGCTATCGCCGGCAGCCGATCTTCCCATGATGATCGGTCGCGGGAGGCTCTCTCGTGGGAAGAGAGGAGGAGAGAGAACGATCCGTGAGCGCTGCACAGTTCCGTGATTGCGACTCCTGATCATGAAAATGAGCGGCCGCTTCTTTTCCTGGGAGAGAGAGAGAGAGAGAGAGAGAGAGAGAGAGAGAGAGAGAGAGAGAGAGAGAATAAAAGTCCCGGAGGAATTGTCAGTCGGAACGACATCGATCATGTCGCGCTGCAACTTTGTTCTTACGTTTTGTTATAGCTCGCGTGAGATCGAGTGCCGCTCAAGGTCGCTCCTCGGCACAGTACTCCCCTTACACTACTGCGTGGTTTCACTTGTACGGTGTGTCGGGGATTAGGTGAACGAGGAAGCGTCGTGCGATGGAGAGAATCGAGAAACGTGTGTGCGATTTTGTGCGTGTCAACGATTTTACGGTTGGAAGGGGGATTTGTGCGAGTTGGTAATCTGGAATATTATAATTCGGAAAGCTCGTAATCTGAAAATTTTAGTAAGCTGGAAAATTTGGAAAGTTGATCGCCTGTAAAGCTAGTAAATCTGGAAATTTCGGGAACTGATAATCTTGGGAGATAAATTTGAAAGATTAGCACTTTTGAAATCGAGAAAGTTGGCAATCTGAAATCCTGGAAATTTGGAAATTTTCGTAATCTGAAAATTCGGGGAAGCTGATAATCTGCAAGTTTGGAAAGTTGGTAATCCGGAAATTTGAGAAAAGAAACTGCAAGCTTGGAATGTTGGAAAGCTCGTAATCTGAAAATTTGGTAAACTGAAAATTTGGGAAGTTGATAATCTGAAAATTTGGGAAATTGATAATGTAGAAATTTGGAAAATTGGTCATCTGGAAAGCTAATATTATAAGGATAATCTTGGGAAATAAATTTGAAAGAAATTGAAGAATACTTTTGAAATCTAGAAAGTTGGTAATCTGAAAATCCGGAAATTTGGAAAGTTCGCAATCTGAAAATTTGGAAAGTTGGAAACTTGAAAAGTTGGTGATCTGAAAATTTGGAAAAAAGCTGGAAATTCAGAGACACGAAATACTTTGCGTGCTAGAGAATTTAGAAATGTTTAAATTTTCGAAATGATGAGACATTTCGGAGGAGCAGGAATTTAGAAAATTGGCAAATTAGAAATTCGAGAATTTCCAGAATCTAGGAATTTGAGAACTCGGAAATTTTCAAACATAAAATTTCGAGAATTTGAAAATTGAGAAATTCGAAGAATTCTTCGAACTTGGAAAACTGTTGACTTGGAACATTTAAAAATTTAACACTATTTCACACTTTCACATAAACAGAACTATAACGATGCGAAAGTTTCCTATCCTAAATATCAAACTTTGTGCATTGAACTAAAAGAGATCCTCCATCGCCATATCTTTGTTCGACATTTTCCCTAGAAGTTACTTAGCGTTCTACTTCGCTAAAACGCCGACCCATTTCCCCGAGAATGGAGCACGTTTAAAGACGAGGCCAGAAACTGGTAACAAAAAAAAAAAAAAAAAAAACAAGAAAAGAAAGAAATCTTTGCTCCAATTGAACAGCTTATACAGACTTTTGTCCTGGTACACGTAGCACAGATAAGAAAAATACGGTCTGGGGTTGCAGCTGCAACGAGAGAAAAGTCTCCTGAAGAAAAACCGGATATCATCTGGCTTTCTCAGCTGTTTCAAATTGTTTCCTACATCCTTCCCGCCTTATCTTCCGGTTCTGACGGTTTGTTTCATCAGCTGTTTATGTGGACATTTATCTCTTCGAGAGAATGGCCACGTTCTCTCGAATTTAGAAGAACAGAGTCCCTTCCTTGGAATTACTTGGAATTTCACAGCTTTCTCCTTGAATCTCATTTGAAATTTGCTTGTAACTTCTCCCTCTGGTACAATTTCTCTCGAGCGAAATTTGAAAACCACGACGTTTCCTCGACATTTCGCTTCTTGTCTTTCGCGAATATTCACGTTGAAACAAACTTTCGAACTTCCAAACGCCTGTTTCTACGACTGCTCGTACAAAACGAATCTCGGTGAATCGATTGACTTAAGTCTCGAAACATTTCAAAGGGAAACTTTCAAGGGAAGCTGAAGCTCAATCGAAGTCTCGTTGTAGCTCGAAATTTCACTCGGAACAAATCTAACCGGAGACTAACTTAGATTTCGGCTAAAAGGCAAAGAACAAAAACGCCCAAGAGAAACGAAACTGACAAACCGTTTTGACATCTCTCTCCGCAGGCAGAAACTCTCCTCGCAATTAAATAAAAATCAATTACTTGGAAACTCAACCGGAGGGGGACCATACATCCTTTAATTAAGAAGCGACGATAACCGGAATAAGAGGAATAAATCGAAAAGGCGAAGGAGAAGAAGAAATGACAGCCACTCGTCCGTTGGCTCGTTCCAACCCCCTTGGTGGTTCGGTTGATTCAGGCGAAGAAAGGCCCGTAGCGACGCGACGGTAGGTTAGGTTAGGTAGGTAGATAGATAGGAACGCGAACGCACGTTGAAAAAGAACGGATGGGGGAGAGGGAGGGATGGCTGCTTACTAATTAGGGCCGCGGCGCATTGATAAATCGGCCCGATTATTAAAAGTCGTACGAACGCGAAGGCGTGGCCCGCCCACACCGACCCTTTTCTTTCTCGCCTTCTTCTTTTTCTTCTGTGTTGCTTTCTCTCTCTCTCTCTCTCTCTCTCTCTCTCTCTCTTCGTCTCTCTTGATCGAGTTGCGGTTTTTGCGGACGGCAAAAATCGCGCGAGCGGAACGAACCGGCTATCCTCTATTCGATTCTTCTTCTCCTTCTTCTTCTTCTTCTTCTTTTTCTTTTTCTTCTTCTTCGGGCTTCTTTTTTTTAACCGAGTCGAGTGAAAAATTGAAAGCACATACGTACATACGTAAACACGAGAAGATGGCTACTCTTCTACGACGATGGTACACGACGAGGGTTGTGAATTAGGGTTGTTCGGTCGATTCTCGAGAACAGGATTGTGCGATTATTACGAGACGTTTCATTTTGTTCTGAACTTCTGGATGACACTTTGTGACGTCTACTGTTATCTGTCGCGATTTTTAGACGATTCGGAGGAATTGTTAGTAGCAATTGTTATTACGATATAAATCATTAATACTGTAATTATAAAGATAACACATAATAGAATGAAAAATGCAATTACTATCTATATTCTATTACATATAATTATTACATTGTTATAATATTATTTTAGTTTGTTTTTTAAGTTTGAAGGATTTTGTGATATCTGTAATTATAAAGATAATTCGATTCTCGAAAAGAGGATTGTGTGAATTGATGAGATGTTTTCTCAAGGGAATATTATATTTTATTTTGTTTCAAAGTTTTAGATGACTTTGTGACGTCTGCTGTTGCGATTTTTAGAAGATTCAAAGGAATTGTTAGTAACAATTGTTATTACAATTCTTAATACTGTAATTATTACAATCATTAATACTGTAATTATAAAGATAATATATGATAAAATAAAAATGTAATTACTATATTCTATGTAATTATTATTATTATTATATTATTTTGATTTGTTTTCAAGTTTGAAGGATTTTCGTGATATAATTATAAAGATAATATAAAGATAATTATAAAAATAATATATATTCTCGATTTTCGAGGATTGTGTGAATGATGAAATATTTTCTCAAAGGAATATTATATTTTATTTTATTTCAGAGTTTCGGATGACTTTGTAATGTCTACTGTTATCTGTTGCTATGTAATTATCACATTATTATAATATTATTTTAATATAGTAAATTCTATGTAATTATTACATTATTATAATATTATTTGTTTTCAAGTTTGAAGGATTTTGTCATCTATTATTTATTGCCATTTTTAGAAGATCTGAATAATATATAACTAATGTGTATTGTAAGAACAATATTTAAATAAAAATATAATTATTGTAATTTAGAAATTTCTGAGGATTTAACAATATTTATTACCTTCATTAGTCCGCAAGTTTTTTCCTCTGAGAATTGAATAACATTCTGATTTTTGGAACACACGATTAGGAATAAATTCAAATAGGAAATAAATCTGAGAATTGAAACGAACGTCGAACTGTCTGTAATTATAAGTATCTACAATTTAAAAATCGTCTGGATTGAAAACATTTGAAGAATCGGGGGCTGTAATACAGTCTCGAACAGCCTGGATTAAAAAATGTCTACAATGTCTGAGAATAAAAGCTCAGAAGAGGGGAATTGAAAGCAGATAATTCGGAACTGAACAATTTTAATTAATTAACGCAATTAATTACAGAATCGTGACGGATAAATCTACGAAGAACGAAGACCAACGAAGACTAACGAAATTGAAAAAAGAAAAAGGGTGAAATGAAATGTTTCTCGGATAAATCTAACGAAGAACGAAGACCAACGAAGACTAACGAAATTGAAAAAGAAAAAGAAAAAGAAAAAGGGAGAAATGAAATTTCCTCGAGCGGACGACGACTTCGCCAAATCCGAGGCGAAGAAAGGAAAAGCACCGGTTGTCACGTGCACGTGCAAGCTCTTCAAAACGTAGAATCTCGACTCCATTCGCCGCGAAACATCGTGTCAATGCAATGGAATTGCGCGAAAAACATCGCCAAGTACTTGTCCGTGCATTCCTCTCGATGATTGCCGATCGATCGATCCCGTACAATGGGGCTCGTTCGTGCAACCTCGCCCACCGCGCGACGCCAGAGAGTAGCCAGAGTTAATTAATACGTTTTCCAGACAGTAGTTAGTTGCTGGAGCAACGTTTCGAGTAACCGTGTTCGAAATTTACTCTAAATTTGTTAGTACAGTTTTTGTTCAGACTAGATTCAGTTTGGATAATTTTGTTTAGATTCTTTTGCGTTAAGATAAAATTTGGTACTTTCGTTTTTCGATTGAAACGTTCGACAGAGAGTTCTTTTAGCAAAGAAATGGCATCTCGAGAAGACTGCAATATCATTCCAATTGTAAGTCGATATCTAAAGCATCGATCCTTAAAATCAGGAATCCTTGAAATAATTTATTAGTTAGAAATTATCCTTAAAAGCACGGATTTGAGATAATTTACTGGTTAGAGAACTATTTACTAGTTTGTGAATAATTTGCTAGGAAATAAATTACTAGTCTAGAAATTACCAGAGGAAAATTTACTTTCAGAGATCAATTCAGAATGAATATTTTTTTTTTTTTTCTTTAATTTCCCCTTCTAGAATAAATATTTCTATCGTCAATATCGATACCGTGTTAAAGAACATTTATTTCGAAAGAAATTAAAAAAAAAAAAAAGGAAAAGAAGAAAACTCGAAATAAACTCGAAATATCTCGAGGTATTCTCGAAAAAGGAATATAACTCCTTCGTAACTTATTTTCTTTTGGAGATTCGCACATTGTCTGTTCCGTTCTCAGTAAGTCGTACTCGTTCCGGTAAGTCGAACATTCTCCAGAATTCTTTTACGATTTCCATTCGAAATATTTTCTCACACGTTTCACCAATAAGCTTGATAAGTAAAAATAAACAATCGCAATATCGGGTATTTAAATCTCTGATAAGTTATGGATCTACGGTACACCAGTGTGTAACTCCGATCAAATGTCACGCATCGTCGAATAAAATTCTTTCGCAGCATTAACTTTACAGAAACGTATTTACGTATTTTCGTTCTTTTTTTAATTAAATGTATAGCGAATGTATTATTAGATCATTAGAATTCTGATCAAATTCTTTTTTTATTAGATTATTAGAATTCTAATCAAATCCTTTTTTTTTTTCTTGTTTCCTTGAATCCACAACCGGACTCGATGAATAGCAATGGCGGCCATTACAGTCGATGTAAATCACAGGAAAATGTCCCGGTACGATTGCCGGTCGCATAATGGATTCATTTTGAAGGCGAGCCGCTATTCATCGATAACCGCGCGCAATTAGTCCATAATTGTTAATGCCGAACAAGTAAGAAACCACGTGTACACACACACACACACACACACACACACAGAGTCAATATTAATGGTCAGTAGGTGAAATTAAGAACGATGGCGTTGTAAAACGACATCGTTATTAGTTCCATTATTGCAACGTGTGTAAAAATATGTTGAAAACTTTCTCCCGTTTCTCTTTCGCCATACTCGATACACTTTTTTTTTTTACTTCCTTCTTTCATTCCTTTTCAAATCGAGCAGCTATTATATACGAAGAGTTTTTATTTATTTCGTTAGCTCTGGAGATTAGTTCGAATGTTGTTCATAAAAGAGCAGCAAATAAATTGTTATGACGATCTAATTTATTTACTTCTTTGCAAATTACGTAAAGTGACAAAATCTGGCAATTCTGGCGAATTTCTGGATGTCTTTCTGCACTTTTTTTTGTTTCTGTTTTCCAAATCTTTTTGATATTCTTAGTCGAATTTTTTAGTCGATGGAAACACAGGTGTTTCGGTGGTCTTTAAATTTGCACTTTTTTATCACTCTTGGAAGTCTTCTATTTTTTCTTTCTTTCTTTCCTTTTGTGTGTGTGTGTGTGTGTGTGTGTGTGTGTGTGTGTGTGTGTGTGTGTGCGTGGTAAATCCATAAAGATCTCTTTGCGCCTCTGTTCTCCTTAGAACCTCTCGTTTATCGTTCCAGTTATTGTCTATTGAAATTTTACGAGTACACGCTTCGTTTGAAAGGCTTCTGGAGAATCGTGTAAGACGTGCGTGCTGGGAACGAAATTTCTTTCGCCAAGCTTCCCCGAATTCTCCACCCACGCGTCTGCTGGGGGAGAAATCGTAAATAAAGTTTCGAAGTGAGATTCCTTACACGAAGTTCCAGACGGGAATACGCTTAAAAATTTAAGGAAACGCCACGGTCGGTCTCTGATACTCGAAAGTAGTCGAATACTTTGCCTCGAGGTTGCGAAATCTTCTTGCAATTTTCAATATAACGCGTCTGATAGATCTAACGTCGCTCTAAGATTCTTAGAGATTTTTGTACTTTATTTTATTGTTGATATTTCTCACGGATTTTTATTTTTATTTAGAAATTTTCTAAATAAAGATTTAGTCAAAGAAAATTGTTTTACATGCTATTATTTACATGTTGTTATTGGAAACTACTTTAAACATACTAGGAAATATATGATTGAAAAGTAGAACCTAAGTATATTATTGTAGAAAGATAGTAGAAAATTGGTATTAGTTAAAGATAATAGGAAATTGTTTCACATGCGAATTATTACTGAAAATCACTTCAAATATTTTCTCAGTGTGTACACTAACGCTTGAAAATATCTGATTAAAAAAGTAGAACGCAAATATATTGTTAAAAGATTTATCTTCTAAGTAAAGAAAGTGGAGAATTGTTTTATTAAAAAAATAGAACCTCGAAAAATACAGAAAATCGTCAGAATATTCTCACTACTTTCTACATAAATGTCCATACACGCTTTATGATTCTTGAACTTGTTATACCTCTCGTGCCATTTCTCATCATTGGAAATTACCACCAACTGGATATTATTTGTAGAAACACAGATTTCGCTAATACCGGTGTCAAAAAGTTTCTACTCAAATTTAGAAAAAAAAACTAAATAAACTAGATCGCCGGAAACTGCGCTTTTACGAATACTCGGCCTAGCTCTCTAAGAGCTAACGAGATAAATGAAATTTTTCATAATAACCGAACTCGATTTCGAAAGAAACGAAAGAGGAAAACTGAGCTGGAGTGATTCGCGAGTAAAACAGAAAAGGAAAAACATTTTTACATATTTAAGAAAAAAAAAAAAAAAAAAAAATTTGTCTCTTTCCTGTCTTTTCGTTCCAGAAGTCTGAGAAGTCTGAGAGAAGAAGGAAGAAAGAAAAAGAGGGAGGGGGGAGAGAAGTCGGTCGCTGGTATCCTGGTTTTTTGGGTATTCGGAGGAGGCGAAATCGACGGACCAGGTGAATTCACGGAAAACACGACGCCCCGCGGCGCGCACGGCTTTTATGGCGGAGGGCAGCGTCGCGGCGCCGGCGTCTCTGCAATCAATACGTCGCCGGCGCAACGTCCCGCGAGCTCCGACCTCCAGCTGTTCTTGCTCTCTCTCTCTCTCTCTCTCTCTCTCTCTCTCTCTCTCTCTCTACGCCCTGGCTCGACTCCTCCTAGCCTGTCTTATTTCCGCCTCGTCTCCCACTTTCACGCCGTGCAATTTGTCCCGTTTCCACGAATTTATCGCGACGTCCAGACACGCACCAGACGCCCGCAAATACGACCCCTGACGTATTCGTTCACACGCAGCATTCGTCGTTGCAGCATTTCAAACAGTTTCGTCGACGTCGGAGCAATTGGCCTCTAGTAGTGGAACTTCTTCCACGTGTGACTCGATTGTTGTTGATTCGTCGTTCATTCGTTCGTTTGATTCGTCTCGTTCAAAGTGATCTCAGCTCAGGAGCGTAAAGTTGGAACGTCAAGTTCACGAATTTTAGGCTTTACACAAGTGACGACAATGTTTCTTCGTTTCTCTGCTTCCTTTGGCCCAGAATTTATGGAATTACTCGATTCATCTTTCTTGGAACTTGTTCAGTTTTTGAATTGAAATCGAGTATTGATAGTGGACTTGTTCAATGAAAATGGAAGTGCGGTATAATTCAATTATTTTAACTTTAATTTTTTTTTTTTTTTTAATATTGGTTCGCTTGGTTTCTTCATCCAGTTTGTCTCGTTCGAGGCGATTTTTAATGTAATGCGAGGAGCTACTATTAGTTGACTCAACTCACGAATTTAGGTTTAGGAAAGTGATGATAATATTTCTTGGCCTCGTTTGTTCTCTTAGAATTTACGGAATTATTCCTGTGTCATATTTCTTGGAACTTGTTCAGTTTTGGAATTGAAATCGAGTATTGATAGTGGACTTGTTCAATGAAAATGGAAGTGCGGTATAATTCAATTATTTTAACTTTAATTTTTTTTTTTTTAATATTGGTTCGCTTGGTTTCTTCATCCAGTTTGTCTCGTTCGAGGCGATTTTTCACTCAAGTTCACAAATTTAGGAAAGTGATGATAATATTTCTTGGCCTCGTTTTTTCTCTTAGAATTTATGGAATTATTCCTGTGTCATCTTTCTTGGATGAATGAACTAGTCGTTTTTTCTTTTACAATTGAATATTAACAGTGGATTTATTTAGAAATGAGAAGGGATTTATTAATAAATGATACAGTTTGATTTGATCATTTGTTTTTTTATTAATCCAGCTTCTCTCATCTGAGATAATATTTAATAGAAAGTTTCGATGCATGTAAGAAATTGAAGAACTGTGTTCATAAATTGAAAGATTTAGGAAACTGATGATAATATTTCTTGGCCTACAATTATCACAACCTGTCATTTGTTTTTTTGTTTTTTTTTAAGGATTGAATATCAATACCGCACTTAAGTAATGGAAATAAGGCATTAATAAAAAGTGAAACCGATCAGTTTGGCTTCTGAGAGGCTTCCTATAAATTATTCATTTTTCCCGAGATGAATGAACTTGTAGATGTAAGTCCATATCTCTGGGAATTGAATATTAACGACGTACTTACGTAATGAAATTCAAAAATTAATCAAAAGTAGTCAGTTCATGATGTATAATTATGACGTGTCAACGAAGTTCCAAAATATATTCATACATATTCAACATTCATAAAATATTCATAAATTCAATATGATAAATTCAATAAACATTCGCATGTTGAATATATTCATGAAATATTAACACGTTACAATACGTTCGCCAAATATTACGTACACAACATAAAAAAATTCTTACAAGTGTTAGAACACTTTCAAAAGAAAACCTTAAAATATTTGACGACAGATAAATCACCATTTGATCGGTGGATTTTTTTAGAAATCGAAACATTGTATGGTAAGTCGCGCACGAGGCTGGAAACCTAATGGGAAAGATGAATTTCAATAATGCGAACTTGTCGCGCTCTTTATTGAGAATTGTCATTCGCTTTATCTCTCACGTTGCTCTTCTTTTTTCTCTTCAACGTGTCCGAATTCGTGATTCGAATCGAATCGCGTGCTAAAAGGCACGAGGAGACTCTTCTCGAGTCTCGTCTTAAACAAAAAAAAAAAAAAAAAAAATAGCCGTCGCGAAACAATCGAATAAACATTTCTCGGAAAGTCGCTTCGAATAGCGATAAACCTTCGGTTGAAAGACGAAATTTTTCGAACGCACGTGGCACGTTGTACATATTTACTATCTCCAAACAAACTGCTTTCAATCCCCTTTCTTTCCTGAGTAACAAATAAACTCTTTCTTTTTCATACAAATTCATATCATTCGAAACTGTACAATTTCAAAAACTAGAACTTTGAAATTGAACAAACGAAATCACAGAAAATTCATAGAAAAATACTTTTCACAGAAGAACCTCTCTTTATGGGAAAATATATCAAAAGACAAAAGAAAGAAACGAATTAAATAGAACAGAATCACGGAAAATTTATAGAAAAATACTCTTCACAGAAAAAAAACAAAAACACCAAAAGAAAACCGGAAGAAATAAATTAAACAGATCAAATCACGGAATATTTATAGAAGCATACTTTTTATAAAAAAAAAAAGAACTTCTCTTTACCGAGAAAATATCGAAAGAGAAAAAAAGAGGAAATAAGTCAAACAACAGACGAGTCGCTGTCGTCGCTGAAGACACCAGAATACCAAGCTTCACAAACGTCACACACTATCGTTACACTATTGAGTTTGAAACACGCCAGAAACACGTCGACGAGTCGCTGGAACCTGTCACGCGGAAAATTGAAGCTCGAATGAAATTTCGTGCTGCCTGGATGCAAGATCTTCCGGTGAAACGAATCGGTGAATCTGATTTCTGGTCAGCGCACCCTCGCCCGCCGCGGCAATCAAAGCTCCGTTTAGAAGCTCCTCGAGTGCGCTTTATTGGAATAACCTAGATGTCACGGGTCGAAAAAAAAAAAAATGGTAACCGCGTGAATTCCGTTTCAGGACCCTCGTGTCGTGAAGGCGTCGAAGGGGCCATGGGGTTACCCGGTTTTCCCTTTTCGCGATTTTTTTTTTTTCAACTCTCGAGTTGTTCGCCGAGGGAAGATGAAGAACGGGAGGGTCGCTGCAACGAGAAACGACGGCGAGAAAATTCTGCAGGGGTTGGAGAGTTTAAATTAAGTCGGACGAATTAATTTTTGTACTGATATATTAATACAATATATTAATTATATATTTATATATTTTGTATAATATATTAATACAATAATATTAATTATATATTCCTGTGATTATTAATCTGTGTTCTATCGTTTTTTTTTTTTAACGATAACGGATGATCTTCCATTTCCGATTCCAATGAAGATTATGACAATTAGTTTAGGACACGTGACTGGTACACTGCCCGTCTTCGTCGAACTTCGATAATTGAAGACTTTTGTAATTAAACCCGACACACTGTTATTTGAAACATGTTAACACTTTACCGACCGGTAAGCCTATTAATCGGCTAACATATTTTAACACTTTACCGACCGGTAGCCTATTAATCGGCTAACTATTCACAGCTAATACACGGTCGGTAAAGTGTTAACATTCCACACTGTCAAAGCGTTTTGACGAAAAAAAAAAAAAGGCGATCGAACTGCAGAGGATCCACTCTGTGGTTCTTTGCAACCAAGATTCGCGAATCGAAAGCGATCGTGAGATACGAAACGCATCCGAAACACGTTTCCCAAGCGCGTTAAACAACAACAGGCCATTAAAGTGCAAGGAAAAGCAGCAGCCGCGTGACTCGATGACGATGAAGAAGAGGACGAGGAGGAGGAGGAGGAGGCCAGGGGAACGAACGAACGTGCGTCGTCTCCTGGTGTGGCCGGTTGAAAGTCGCCGATAAACAGACTCGGAGGATTAGCCAAGAGTCAGACCGCAGCCAGACCTTGCACGGCTCGGTAGCCTTCTATCTACGCGCTATCTCGGGCTAATTGCACGTAATAACTAACACTGCAGCCTGGACTCGAGACTGCAACGCTATTTATGGCAGTTTCTCGCGGGATCAAAGGGAACGCGTTGTTTGCCTGTTCGCCTGCCTGCCTCTTTCTAAAAAACTTGGAACTACCACGACGATTAAAGCGTACAAATTTCCATCGCATTGAAGCATAAAAAGAAAATAGAACAATTTTGCGATACAATGTATCGTACAAGCTTTTGTTTGTATGCTTTCGGAAAAATTGTCTCGATGAAATGTCAGAGATGTTAGAGCAAAAAAAGAAAAGAAAAAAAGAATAGGAAACTTTTATCGAATGTCGCATCTGGAAAAGTATCCGAACGAAAATTACAATTTGCAAATTGGGGGCCCGGTTTTTGACCTATTTCGATAGTTGCAGCGTTTAGAAGTACGTCCCGCGAACTATCTTAACGAAAGATTATAAACTTATCTGGTTTTTCGCCACTTTGGTCTTTGCCTCGTCGCGACGCCGAAGTATAGTCGAACGAATCTAAAAGAAGAGGGACAAAGCAACGTGTGTTTTCAGAAAAATTGTCTCGATAAATGTCAGAGATGTTAAAGCAAAAAAAGAAAAGAAAAAAGAATAGGAAACTGTATGATACAGTGAAGCAGACTTTTATCGGATGATCATTTAAATCTCTAAAAGCACACTGTTTCACATCTGGAAAATTATCCGAACGAAAATTACAATTTGCAAATTGGGGGCCCGGATTTTGACCTATTTCGATAGTTGCAGCGTTTAGAAATACGTTCCACGAATTATCTTAAAGATTATAAACTTATCTGGTTTTTCGCCACTTTGGTCTTTGCCTCGTCGCGACGCCGAAGTATAGTCGAACGAATCTAAAAGAAGAGGGACGTACAAAGCAACGTAAGGGAAAGAGGAGAAGAGAAGAGAAGAGGGACAGAAGAACGGAGAAATCGACGATGAAAGAAATCGCAAGAAAAAGAGGGAAGGTGATTTCCTTGGATTTTCTCGTCTCTCGATCGGGTCGTCGTCGCGAGCCTGCCTGCCTGCCTGCCTGCCTCGACTCGGCAGTAATTAAAGGCCGGCAAATGACGAGAACGCTCTCGCCGCCTAGCGCGAACGACCTAGATTCACATCGCATATTGCGAATACCCGACGACGACCACTCGACGATTCAACCGTGCTGCTTTTTCAGACTGCGTGAGAATTGCTCTTTCCTTCCACGATTGTCGCTCGCTTCGGCGCAATCTGCGATAGTTGGAAACTCGAGTCGAAGTCGGGGGCATTTTTTTTTTCGGCAGAATTTTCTTCCAACGACGTCGTTGCGTGAATGGAACGTTCAAGCTCGAAATTTGCACTGTCTGATTTTTGGACATTTTAAACATTGGGCATTCGCTGGAGACATTTTAAAGCGCGAAACGTTGGACAGGATGTACAAAGTATCTAAAGCGTAGGCGTTTTATACGATGCTTAGTATGTAAAACAAACTTCTTTTTCGAGTTTCTATTTTTTTCTTCTTCTTCTTTTTTTTTTTTTTTACTATATTTTCGAAAAATCTCTAACGACGATGAAAGATCTGTGGAGGGAAACGAGGATTTTTCGTATTTTTAGAAAATGAATAAGACAAATGAGATACACAATAGAAAGATATATAAGATGTAATTATATTATATATATATATATATATATATATATATATTAACCCTTTGCACTCCGAACAATTTTTAATATAACCTATCAGCAACTCCGAGTCATTTTTATCGGCTACCAGCTAACTCCAGACTAACTAACAGCATAGGCTTTCAAGAAAAAACTAAAGAATATTTAAATTCAATATATAAAATATTTAAATTAAAAGGAACAATGTTTCTTTTTGGTGCGGCGACAACAGAGTGCAAAGGATTAATTATAATTAATAAATAAGATAAATAATAAACTTTTCGAATCTTCAGGAAACAGATTGTGGATTTTGTAATAATTGTAGCAAAAGACAAGTTCTTTCTTAATCTGTATATTTCTTCAATTGTTAGAATCGTAACAATATACAGATCAATACATGTTAGAATTTCTTTCTCTCAGAAAGATCAATCCTAATTGTTAAAAAAAAAAAAATATATAATATATATTAATAATTACATGAATATATGATAAATATTATTGTGATCAATTTCTTGTCGTAATAAATATATGTAATAGAATAGTTTATTATAATGAAACTATACTAGGTTTATTATTATAATAAACTGTATAAAACTATATAAAATAAATATATATAATTATAATAAATAAATAAATATACAAATATAAATAAAAGTAAGTAAATATATAAATATATAGTAAAATAAAGTAATAAAAATATGAAATTATAATAAAGCTAGTTCATAATAAATTTAATTTATATATATATATATATATATATATATATATATATATATATATGTGTACAAATCTACCACGTCGCAGTTATTTTCACTTTCAACAGCTGATCGAGAACATATTAGAACGAAATGTGTAATTTTTTTTTACACGTATACAGCCTTCGAACCGACGACAAACAACTGGAAGTTACAAGACCAGTTTTCTCAGCTCTACGTGCAAATAAACATTCAATGAAGCTACGGTTAATCGAATCAACTTCACCCAAGGATTCCTGGACTTGAAAACGATCCGAGAACTGAAATCGATACCCGTCCGACATCTTAATTGCATCTATACTCTTCGATAACGTGACGTTACGAATGCCTACTTGCAACGACGCACACGTGAATCTTACAAGTCGAGATATAATACACACACACACACACACACACACACACACACACACACACACACTTCTTTTCTCTCTCTTTTTTTCTTTCGATGACTAAAGCGACGAATAAAATTCATATTCACGATAAAACACATCAAGACACTCGAATATAAAAGCCCTCGAATATAGTTTAGGTTAGAAACCTAACCTAAACCTCACCTAAACCTAACCTAAACTTTAGACATCATGGAAGACAGTGAATGAAAATTCAAATGAATCACACAAGTTTTCAGAAACTTTTGACTAACCTAACCTAAACTTTAGACATCATGGAAGACAGTGAATGAGAATTCAAATGAATGACACAAGTTTTCAAAAACTTTTGACTAACCTAACCTAAACCTCACCTAAACCTAACCTAAACTTTAGACATCATGGAAGACAGTGAATGAAAATTCAAATGAATGACACAAGTTTTCAGAAACTTTTGACTAACCTAACCTAAACTTTAGACATCACGGAAGATAGTGAATGAGAATTCAAATGAATCACACAGGTTTTCAAAAACTTTTGACTAACCTAACCTAAACCTCACCTAAACCTAACCTAAACTTTAGACATCATGGAAGACAGTGAATGAAAATTCAAATGAATCACACAAGTTTTCAGAAACTTTTGACTAACCTAACCTAAACTTTAGACATCATGGAAGACAGTGAATGAGAATTCAAATGAATCACACAAGTTTTCAGAAACATTTGACTATGTCACTGTTGACAGACAACATGTTACTCGGAAGACCAGCTGGCTTCTCTGTCTCGTTTCATTATACATATTTGGAAGGGGAAATCGTCGTCTGTTTGACGAACAAATGAAGTAGTTGTACACATTTGTGAAGTTGTGTTAACGAACCGATCGGTTACGCGAACGCGTGTTCGTCATTTCCTGTCCGATAAAACGCTTTCGAATCGCTGTTTTTATCTCGTTGCAATGTAAACATCGCGACAGTCATTCTTCGCCAATCATTTTTTCAAATGACGTTCCGTAAGCCACGTAATATTGGAAGACGCTTGAACGCTTGAACGTATGTCAATGACACTCTGATCATTTCGTAGTAATTCGCGTGAATATAATTACGTAATTGAACAATCGGGCAGATTGATGAAATTTCAAAATTTGTTACTACCGTACGTATTGAAATTGCAAAATTATCGTCAAATTAATTAACATTTAAAATTTAGAATTAAATTGATCAATTATTACTTTTCTGGTGCTCGATACTGATTTAACACTCCGAGTGTCGAGTGTTGGAAATCATATCGGACGTCATTCACTCTTTCTTTTTTCTTTCAAATTTAATCGTAAACTTTTGTAATTTCGTAATTTCAAATTTACGTGAAAGCCTTGAAAGAAAGCTGCTCGATAATAGAAAATACACACTGTACAATTGCAATTGTTAACAGCAATATATAAAGGAAAATTCCGTATAAAATTAGCACCAGCCGCTTTCATACTAGATACTAAATACTCCTGTCGAACGTGTCAACCACGATCAAATAAATTCTGCAATCAATTATTTATTTCACTTTGGGATCGCTACATCGTACTCTTTTTTACTCCGATCCATTTCGTTCGATTCACGCGTCCGAGTGTCAATCTAATGTCAGTCTCGAGCACGGTGAAAATCATTTCGGTATTCGGCGAGGGCAAATATTTACGGAAACGTATTAAAAAAAAAAAAAAAAAAAAAAATGAAGAGGAAGAAAAAATATATGAAAACGGAGAGATCACAGGTATTCGAGGATACGTACACACACACACACTCTCGCTTATCACCGGAAATGAAGCGCAGGCCAAATATCCGCAGAAAATCGTACGCGCGAAGAACCTGAGAAAATATTTTCTCAAACGATAATGTGAAACGTTGATAAAGGCGGATTTCGAAATCGGTCAACCTTTTATCGCTAACGAATACGTGAATAGATAATGACCGGCCGGAGCCTCGTTAGCCGCCAGAAACCGGGGCAAAGCCGACTCTATTTTTGGAATAATGAGAGTTTCGTGCAACGCAGATGTCGCGAAGGCAAATAAATAAAAAAATTCTGAAATTAAGAATTTATGAATATTCTTTCATGTTTTTTCGCAAATGTATACTTCGTTTAAAAAAAAAAAAAAAAAAGAAGGAAACAATTATCTATCTATAAATGTGATTCACGAGATGATAAAATGTTCTTACGAAAAATGTAATAGTTTCTTCCTGTTCGCCATTTGTAATAGTTATCACAAAATAGTTCTATCTTTCAAGTATAAAAAATATTCTTACAAAGACTTTGTTCTCGAAAATAATCAATACGACGTGACACACGATAACAAAATAATCAACGAGATTACAAAACGTCGTTTCGCCTTAATAAAAATAGCGTCATTTATTCCTTACAAAGTAACACAAAACGATTATATTTTTCATTAAACAAAAAAAAAAAAAAACAATTATCTATCTATTTTGTAAGAAATAATCTATCTATCAAATTAAATTCGTCTCTCGCGAGGGAAAATTATCCTTTCTCAGAATAAAATAATTAGCACGCAATGCAATGCATTTTCTCACAAAATAACTTCACTTCCGTAACGAAAAATAAATGATAATAATTATCCTCCGACGTCCTTTCCAGAAATTCCAAATCCGAAAAGGAATTAACACTAGAACCACCGACAGCTAAAACGAAGTTATTTCAACCAAAATTATTTTGATTTCTAATAAATAAAACTAAAATAAAATTCATTATATTATTATATTTTCAGCTCTCATTGTAGAAGTCATTGCATCATTGCGGGGAAAAATTGTAACATGAAATAGAAATTTTAACAAATAAAATTGTAAAACCAGTCATTTTGACTGGTGTGGTAGTTCTAGTGTTAAACTCATCCCCTGTAGAATGGCGAACGTCCTTTTTAATTTCCAACATCGTCGTTCATCGGCCGAATATGAGATTCCCGATAATCGATTCCCACTTAACCCGAAATTGCCTGCGACGTCGAATCGCTCTAACCGGGAACGTAGGATCGTTATTTCTTCGCGGAGACGCAGGTAAAAGGAGTAGGGGTTCGGTTCCTCTTTTACTCTCGTGTTATCGAGCGAGCCTCGGGGCCACGGCTCCGTGTGCAGTCGATATCCTCGGAGGAGAAAGGAATTCTCTCTCTTTCTCGTCCTTCGCAGAAAAACTTAAGGAGACACTGGCGCTTGAACTTGATACGAAATGGGCTAAAAGCGATCAATACGAACTTTCGGCGCTTGCGACGAGGCAGCCTGGCGTTGCTCGCGGAAACCACCCTGTGCAAGCTCGCTGCGGGCCAGCCCGGCTCGTGCCTGGTATTATCAGCATGGGAATCGCCTAGTCGCGAGCCATAGCCGTCTCCCATGGCAGAAACACACGGAGAAACGAAGTAGTCTAGACAGGAGGTGAAACTGAACCTCGATTTAACCTCCTAAGCGTTTATATGTCTATCGGGCGCACTCGTCGTGAGAAGATGGAATTCTTTTTTAACGTCGATTTATACTCGTCGCGTAGAAAAAAGAAAATAAATGAAATTGAAAATTTTCTCAAATTTCATTTGTCATTACGTTGTGATTTAACTCGATGAAACAGCAAGTGCAGTTCACTGTGTTTCCAATGTCGAGTATACTCGTCGTCGCTTAGAAATAACTAAACACACCCCCCCCCAGTGCTTAAGGGGATTATTTCATCCTTTGCCCTCGGTGCTTTTGAAAATCCGATCGTTGTCGTCTTAGCGCCAGCCTACTTTGACTAGATAAATGACGATCGAATGATGGTTTCTCAGTTGGTTAATAAACATAGTAACCGACATACGTACCTCTTTACCAAACATTTATACATGAAATAAAATGATATGTAATCGGACCGAGAATATACGAATGTGACAACTAATTTGGGACAAAGAGAATATTATATATTGTACAGTAATATAAATATAAAGTGTAATTGAAATTACAATTCGACTCTTGGTCTTTTTCTTTTTTTTTTTTTTTGAGTTTTTTATATATTGTACAACAATCATATTGTGAATGTATGTACTTGAAATTGTAATTTGGCTCTTGAGTTATTTGTCTTTTCAAGAAACCTTTCGAAACCTTTTGGAAGTACAGATTGTATAGAAAAATGGAACCATGGTCATGAATAATAGAACTGGGAAATAAATAATAGAAATAGTATTCATAAATATATAGTCATAAATAATAGTCATAAATAATAGAAATAAGGGAACTGAGATTAAGTTGGATAGCAAAGGATTAAGAGGCAAAGGTGAACCAACCAGAATTGCTTTAGAAGTTGGATACTTTAAATAGAACCTGGATTTTTAAAAAGGGTGTGGACATTGAATGGAAAATCCGGATTATGGAATTTGGAAGGGATTAGAGTTTGGTAGACAAAAGAGAATTGACTGTAACGGTAATTCAAACTTTGACTCTTCCGGAAAGTTTTGAAGAGAAGTTGAATTTTTCAAAGAACGAAGGATGGAGAATGAGGGTTGTAAATTAAAATTTATAGTTAAATATCAAGATAAAGTAGAACTTACGGAAAGATATCGGCTGTAACAATAAATCAAATTTTGGACGCCTTTTAGAAGAGAATTTGGAATTTTAAAAAAATGACTTTAAAGTGAAGATTTAAACGACGAATAGAAATTGTAAAACAGACCACAGGAGGCCCAAATCGAATTGGCCAAAATTTCGTTAACAATGAATTATACCTACTAATTTTGAAAATTAGAATGTTTGAACAAGAATTGAAAAATTTAAGAGTGAAAACAGACACTAGGATAAAATGTGTAATATAATGAAAAATATATAAAATATATAAATATGATATAAATAAACTATAATAAAATATGTATACAAAATTTGTACTTTTCCTTTGATGCCATGTTGTAGTGTGATAGTATCTGTGTTAGTATCAAAACTTTTGAACATATTTAGCAGCAGAATTTTAACACTGTTGTCGAAAGTTTCTCCCCGCGAGAAGTGTGAGACAGAGAAGTGAACTAGTTCCAACTTTGCTTATCTACGATTGCAATACAAATAGATTAGGAGCCCTAACTTACGAATCTGTTGATAACGATAAAAATGAGTGCCTCCAAGGTTAATCGTAGACATTTAACGATAGAGACACAAATATGTGGAAACAACTGTCGAGAGATTATTGAGTAATAATTACTCAAAGCTTGTCTCAGATAAGTGGAATTTCCTTTCTCAGATAAGCTACGTGCTTAGGAAAATACGATTTCTTTGTTCTTTTTTTTTTTTTTTTTTTTTCTTCTAAGTTAAGAGAAGATAACTATGGATGACAAGGACGAAGTATCTTCAATATAAATTTCGGAACAACTTTACCGGAAAGGCAAACCTAACCTAAACCTAACCCTTTACATTGAACTCCAGTTTGCTCTAATGTGACCACTATCCACTTCACACAGAGAATATGTACATAATCTTTCGGTTAAGCAAGAGTCCAAGAGTCCAACAGTGTTGCCCCGTGATTCTGGAACTCCAGAACTCGAGTTGTTCCAATGATTCACCGTGAATTGAATCGACTGGCGGCGTGTTTCATCGTGTTCGGATTAAACGAGCACGCTTTGTCAGCGTTTCTCCAATCGAATACGCTCGATTTTTCGCCCTTTCGTTTCTCCTCGAACATCACGACTCGCGATTCAATTCAATTCACCGAGAGAGAGAATGTAGAGTGATGAGAAACGTAACATTGTTAGAAAATGCAAATAAAGTTGCTGCTTTGTGAAGATTAAAAAAAAAAAGAGTGAGACAACAGATACTGTTCAAAAAATTTAAATTACATCATGGAGATCAAAATATACTTTTCGTCGACCACCCCCCCTCGAATTTTATTTGCTGAATTTTTCTTTGCCGTTACCAGTTAGTGTTCATCAAGAAAAGAAACTCCGATCGTTTCCTCGTTTTTATTCATCATTTCTCTACTTACGTTCAACGATTATTCTTCTGTCTTAGTCACATGAAAATAGATACTGTTTAAGAGATTTAAATTACATCATGGAAATCAAAATATACTTTTCGTCGATCCCCGAATTTTATTTGCTGAATTTTTCTTTGCCGTTACCAGTCAGTTCTTTGTTTCTCAGTACAGTGTTCATCAAGAAAAGAAACTCCAATCGTTTCCTCGTTTTTATTCATCATTTCTCTACTTACGTTCAACGATTATTCTTCTGTCTTAGTCACATGAATTTTCTAATATTTCTAATCTGCAATTACATTATGTACATTTTTTTCATACTTTCATACGTGGAAGAACGTGTAGGTAATAACATCACGTTTGTGAAATTTTAATGTATCAATATCGTCGATCACGAGAAGTAACTCCGATATTCACTCATCATTCGTTCATTCTTCCATTCACATTCTTTCAGATTGTTTTATTTTCGACCTCGTTAACTGAATGTTTCAATTTGTCACAGCCATGCCTGTGTTATTCTAATGTAATTCTTTTTCATACATTCGCGAAAGGACACGCAAGTGATAATGAATCACGTTTATGAATCTTTAATGCGTCATTGGAATTGATCATCGAGAGACAGGATTAAATCTATCGAAACAGGATTCGACGACGATCGACTATTAAAACACAAAAAACGATACCGTAAATCATTGATACTCAAATGGTTTTACTCGACGAGGTAGACTGGATCTTTTTGCGATCGTTCCCGGTCTCAGTTTACCTCATTAACGAATCAATAAAGTCATTAGCGTTAAATTATAGCCAATTATCGAGTCTGCCGGGGGAATAAAATTCCATCATGTTAGCCGATACACATTCTCCGTGATTATCGACTTACGTAAGTACCGCCTCTTGTTTACGCGGCCATTAATACTGTTAAAAGGTTTTTGCTCTTGTTTCGTCCGGCCACAAGCAGCTACCGATGATTTCTTGAGTTTCTCCATTTTCTCCAGTTTCTTCGGTATATATATTTATTTCAAGAAAAGGCCAAATTTTTTCGTACTCCCTCACTGAAGTATAAGACTTTCCTTTCTTCCTTAAAATTCCTCTGAAGGTTTTAAGCTACAGAAACATTATTGACAGAGATCGTAAGATATAAAGATTTTTAGAAAGCTTCCTTGTAATAATAGTCGAAATAAGTTTCGTTATTTATTTTGTAACTTGAGGTACAAAATTATTACGTCTAACAATTCCATTTCTTGGCCAGTGAAATTCTTCATTCTATTGTCTCTTGATGTGAAATTCGCAAGCAGATTGCGAATTTTTATGCATTTGTAACAAGGTTCAAATTTTAAATTTGAATAAATATTAAAATATTCATTCACACTTTAGATGATGATAATTGATATTAACGTTGTGTTTCTGTCTAAACGGAAATCAATATTAATTGTAATATATCAATACTGCATCATTGATACCAGTTATTCTTTTAGTGTTAATTGTAAAAACATGAAATTCCATAAAAATCTATCTCGCTCGTTTGCCACAATGACAACTGAAAAGCTATAATTTTGAGGGAAACGAGTTCTCTCTTCTCTCTTCTTAATAATTTTATAACGTCGAACGACATTTCTCTTCATCTTATCTATAATAATTCTCTTCTTCTTCTAATCTACAATCATTTTCACGCCAAGTCACGCCAAGTTCTTGCAACAATTATTTCGCCTATATAACCTAACCTACAAAACTTCGTCGGTAAAAAAGTGCAACGAGCAAAAAAGCAACAACTCGTCTCTTGCCGCACGAATAACTCTGTAAGCTGTAAACTTTTGAATTACGTCGTTGGAGCAAGATGATTGGAGGATGATACCAGAGGATACCAAAATGGCGTTCGTCCGTCCACTTTGCGTCACGCGGTAGAAACATTAAGATCCGTACACAACGAACGACACTCGCGCGTCGAGCGAATTTTTAACATAGAATATATACCGGGGGTGTGTTCGGGCAAAAAATGTAACGAAACGTGCAACAAAAACGCGTCATGCTCTCGATCAGGAACTTGGTGGAGGAGGGGGGGAGGGGGTGTCACGTGATTAAAGAGAGAGATAAGTTTACGAGCGATGTGTCATCGGTGTAAAGGAGTGAGGTATTAAGGTTGTCGAGACACGGTTAAATAAAATTATAGTTATCACCAAGCAATTCTGTCCATAAGAAATTAACAGGAATAAAACTAAAGCAAACATACACGAAGGGGTGTCAAGTTTTCATTTCCTTACAGAAACGAAGTCGGACATATTCTATGCGACAGGCTTTAAGGGAGTTAAAGCCGCTCATATTTTTTGAATTTAATTATCCATGGGTGAGACTCCCATCGAAGAGGAGAGGGGAGAGGAGAGAAACACGTGGACGTGAGACGTTCTACCGATCGACAGATTTCCCTTTCGCAAGGTGTCCCGCTCCCTTGGCTGGAACGTGCACGCGCGTCGTAGAAACGCTCGCTCGCGCTAAATCGCGCAGCTGCGATTCCCGTATACGACCGCGTAAGAAACGGCGTTTCCCGCGTTTGCCATGCACGCGTGCCATTCTTTCTGCCCGCGAGATGCAAATTCGCGACCTCAGTTCCCGAGACCACCCGAGAATAGAAGTGGTTCAAATGGTTACGACACGGCAAATTTTCCCCGAGAAACTTCGAACGCGTTTTTTCGTACATTTCTACTAGTTTCTTTCGGGGTTCTACTATTTACTGAACGGTTGCGGACGGCTTGAAGTATCGACGATTAGAGAAATTAATTTCGAAGAGAGAAAGTTTTGTATCTGCTGGAGACAACAGTGGTGTGAAACAGTGATTTTCCGAAATTTTTATAGCACGTTGTTGTTGTGCGACGAGAGCGAATATTGAAAGAGCTTTAGCTTTTTTCGAATTTATAAAAGAGATATATAAAAGGGAATTTCAGCTTGTTTCGAGACTCGAGTTTCAAAATCGTATCGTTCATTTGACTCTGAAATCAGTTTTTACAATATACTACAAAGTGATAGCACTTCTCTTCTCGCGAAAATTGTCCGCGTAACAACATTGGAAAATTCCTTTTCACGATTGATTCTACAAGTTTGGAGACCGAAGTCCCCGAAAACTTGACAGTTTATTAATATTTTTTTCGCCATTTCATTGAACTTTGAATATTACCTCAAATATTAGAATTTATATCGTTTTCGGGAAGAAAAGTATTTTCAAGGCATTTTTGTAAAAAAAAAAAGTGATGACAACTCTCTTCCAAGAATTTTTCAACGATGAATAACGTTTCCACTTGATGTAGATATTTTGGCGGTCTCAATTTTTTCTGATTTTGAAAACAACATTCCACTGAAATATGTGATCGAAGAACTGGTTAAAAAAGTTAATTTCTTCAGAGATATACATGTGTATGTTTGATTTAATTTATTAACGTTCAAGACGACCACGTATGTGGACATTTTTATATACGTGTGTGTGTTCGTGTGCGTGTCACACTTATAGTTTTCCAAAATTTCCAGTTTTTTTCTAAATCACTAAATTTCTGTCGAAATAAAATGAACGAGAAACGCGATCAAACGGGACGTTAAATCACTTAAAAAAAAAAAAAAAAAAAAAAACTCGTCCCTGAAGAGCTTGAAGATAATTCAAATTCAACAATTTGCGTGCACATTTCGTTGCTACATATTGACACAGAATGTCAGCGATCATGTGTGCATCACACAGCTTCAGTCGAACCTTCAGCTCAGCATCTCGATCTCGAAATTCGTGAACTCTCTCACGGAAATATACTCGCCGGTGTTACAGAGATCGTACAATTCTCCAGACTCGACGAGAGCCTGGAGAAACGACGTATCGAGCTCTGTCGCGAGAGCAAACAGCAAACGAGACCAAACGGCATGAAACAAAGGGGAGGAAAAACAGCGAAAACAGCGAGGCGGCGTTCGAAACGAATTAACACGGGCGTTTCTTGTCCTCCGCTTTCGAAAGCACACGCGAACTACCTTTCAGCTTCGTGTGGTTAAAGCAGCCAGACGCCGTTAGTTTCCCGGGTGAAAAACACGCCTCCCTGTTCATTTCTGTTTTTTTTTCTTTCTTCAATTTTTTTCTTTTTTTTCGCACTCAACACTGGAACAACAACGCGCGCGACATTTCACGACGCAGAAATTTCCCTTACCAGCGGCGACACGTTATCGTCTTGCTCGAGAACTCCCGGACAATTTGCCCTCGGTTGGTCCTTTTGAACCTCACCACGTACGCGGTGAACGTACGTCGTTCACCGTGCCACGGCGAACTTTTATGGGCGCACCTACGCGCAACACTTTTGTCACGTGATAGTAGCCAGGTTGATTTTAATCCGCTCTTTGTTCCTCGTCTATTTTTGGAAGCCACGGGGCGGAAGGCAGAGGCTGTTGCAAAAAAATTCGATTCGATCGTGTCCACGTGAAACGTGGGATTCGATCGACTTGCTCTCCAAGCTACCATAAATTCTATAATCCCAATCTAATTCTCGCAATTCTGTAATTCTATGAAATTACGTAGAACTCTATGATGAATCGCTACTTTTGATAGGTTTGTACGTGAAAGCTCGTTTCTTGAAATTAATGTGTTCACAGTACGTAAATTATTTTCTATTTAACGAACGGAAGTTATATTGATATTTATATTGTACTGCATCGATTATATAATGAATATGTATATGCACTATTATTTATAATAATTATTGTATTAACTTTATATATTATTATATAATATATGAAGTTAATACATTAATATATATATATACATTAATTATTATAAGTAATAATATGTATATAAATTAATAAAATTAGAAATAAGCTTAGAAATAATAACGTTAAAAATTGAAAAAAAATCAGAAGAACTTTTGCTTCGATCAAATATTATTAGTATCATTATCAATGTAAAAGTAATTAATACAATACATTTATATTAATATAACATATGATGTCTGTATATTAATATAAAATAATATATATATATATATTTGATACATTAATATAAATTTATTAATTTTCAAACAAACACAAATTTGACATTTAAAAAATTAGCTTTCAATGAACATATATAAATGTGAAAGGAAAACGAGCTTTTCATGAATATATATTGCGAATGTGAGAGAAAATAATTAGAAGCAGCCTTGCAATCAGATTTCTTAGCGCTGGTATGTATGAATTCTTGCGAGGATGTGTGTGTGTGTGTGTCAGTAGACTGCTCCTTTCGTACTCAGACAGCGCGCGAGCATTCAAAACGACTAAATCCCCTGGATGCCTAAATCCAGGCATGCCGCGCATAACTGGACAAAGGATCCAGGAAAATGGGACAGCTTTGTTATTTTAATTTTTCGGCAAGAACACGGCCGACTCTTGGAAAAATTCTAAGGCTCCCTAATCAGTGCGAAATACTTGTTGTTGTACATGAAATTTTTCTTCCTGCGTAGTGTTTCTCTTTTTCTGTACACACACACACACACACACACACACACACACATATATATATATATATTTATTTATTTATTTATTTATTTATATTTCTTATATATATATTTCTAAAATGCTCACGTATTATTTTTACTTTGCGCTGAAGCAAAAATTCGCGGTGTATTAGATAAATGTATTAGATAAATGTCATATCTAACTGATATGAGTTTATCGAAGCTATCAATTTATTGCGACTTGACACACTGAATGGCATGTTGGTCATCGTCAGTGACTTCGAAGTGCTTCAGATGTTTCGAATAAGTATAATAAAGTGAATATCGTCAACGAAAACACTTTTGAACATCACAGCGAATTAAAGATTTCGGTGGAAACATTTATGCATCGCGTTGCGAAAATTAAATATTTTCGGTCCCTTGGGGAGCATCATGTAAATCTGACGTAGCAGACAACGTATTGAACTAGATCAGAAGTTACACAAGGGATTTGTAAAGTGCTATTTTAGAGCAGTTTCGGTTGTCGTGAGAAAATGGAATCTAATTAGAAAACGAATTTCTGCAAATAATTACCTAAAAATTTGTATAATGTGCAATAATATATATTTGTACTATATACTATATATTACATATTATAATATATACTGTATACTATACTACATATACTATATATATATATATATATATATATATATATATATATATATATAAAATATAAACCATTGATCATAATCAATAATATATAATAATATATTTTATATATCTTTTAATAATATATAATATATAATCTTAATAATTAATCTTTTATATATAATCTTTTATATATAATCTTAATAAATAATCTTTTAATAATTAATAATATATATCTTTTATATTATATATATACATTATTTTATATTATTATATATCATTATAAGATATATGAGATATATAATAATATATCTTATATATCTTATAATAATATATCTTAAACCATTCAAGAAACCATCTAGACCAATCGTAAGATGCAGAGATCGTCATCAACTTCAGATAGAAACAACAAATCTCCCAAGCCGCGTATCATTTTTTCAAACCTCTCTTGAATCGTCCTAAAAGCTACATCAAAATTCCGATAAAAGATAAAGGCAATCCGAAACGATTATTAAAAATTATTTCTACATTTCGATACAGGCACTACCCTCTGGCCATTGTTCCAATTATCCAGGATCGAGAAAAACTTTACGACGCTTCGTGTCGTGCGTAAATTTTGAAATTACTACCCCGGTGCGTGAGATACGTAAACGTGAAATTTTAAAATTCCCCCCAGCGAGTGAAGTACGAACCGAAATAAAGCGAGTCAATAGGGAATCACCACGGAATTCAATTAAACCTCGCGTGTGCCTCGTAACGGCAGCTGAAAGCTACTCTGAAAAGTAACCTCTGACATTGGTGCGAGTAGCCAACAAATGCGACAATAATGGCCCTGATGGCCATTCCGGGGGAACTTCGGCGCGCGCTGGTATAAAATTTAAACCAGTAGAAACTGCGTTCGACGTCTGTACACGTCAGTCCGAAACGTTTATTTCGGTGAGCGTAATACACTCGTCGTGTAAAATAAAAAGGAAATTACTTCGAGAAAGCCCGAAACGTTCGACGAAGAATTAATAAAAAATGTCATTTCGTGGTATATCCGTCGATAAAACTGCTGCGTATCTTATAAAAGAAAAAAAGTTTACTCCCTTTGATATGTCGGATACATATACCCCGTGCAATGTGTTATGAATTCTTATGAAACTGAGTAATTGATTATTATTCTCCCCAATGCATGCAATGGTGTTCACCGAATTGTCCTGTCAAACTTTTTCACTTGTAAAATATAGAGCAGTTTCATTGGTGACACTTTTAAAAATGACACTTTTATTACTTCTCATTGGAATTCGGAGTTTTTAAGGTAAATGGTGATTTCTCTTTCTTTTTTTTATTTTTCCTCAAGCAATGACGAGTATACCGTATCTACCGTATGTAAATAAAGTTTCGGATTGGCGCGGTATACACCAGTTAAACTGTTCAATTTATAACAGGATTTTTGTCCTGCGTTCGACGTGTAAATTCGTCATTCGCTCGATTTCGATTACACGTCCCATGAGGGATCATGAAAATTGAATTAAATTTCACAGTTGACTGATTAACCACTGGTTCAGTACTAGATTAGGACACTAGTTGGACCAAGTGGTGGAAAAGTGGACAAAAGTCGGGAGCGAACAACCACCAGGTTCCCACGTAACCGGGTGGCAGGTCTATTTACGATCGAGCAGCGAACACGAAAACGAAAACGAAATCAAAATCGAAGTCGAAATCGGCTTGTTCTCGGGACACACGTTACACGTTGGCAATCCGTAACGTAGTAAGCCGCTGTGTTGCCGTGTGTAGCCAGGCAATTACGCTTGTTCTGCCCACGTGACACGCGAACGCGAACGCGTTACGTTTGCCAACGGCTGATTTAGTGGCCGTTTAATCCATTTAAAGGTGGAAAACGCGGTGGGAGCTTGGAAGCGAGACAGTTTTTGCTCCGGTGTCATGCTAATACGATTTACGAGTCGGCGCGTTCGCCCCGACGGAAGAGAGTTATCAAGGCATCGGGTACGCGCGTTTAAGACTCTATTCAAGGGATTTCTTTTCTATGCTCTTTCTTTTTCTTGTTTTTCCCTCCCCCCCTCCTCTCTTCGTTGCAAAACTAGCCGGGGCCACCTGCAACGATGATACGTCACTGTTCCTTGAAACGCAACGCGCGCGCGTGTGTGTGTGTGTGTGTGTGTGTGTGTGTGTGTTACGTTAGAGAGACAGGCTTAGGAATTCTCGGTTTCACGATCGTTGCCCGTGCGCGCGCGTTTCAGAATATATATGTTGGTCAGAAATATATTTGGAATCGAGTTTTTCAGTACCTAACCTAAACCAATTTTTTCCGTGAATCACATTTTTATCCAAACAGTCGATTAGACTCTTTAATTAGGGTACGAGAATCGTGATGAGAAATAAATAAGCTACAAATACTTGTAAAAATGGCGGGGAGAAAACCTAACCTAAATCTAAACCTGAACCTAACCTAAACCATTCAACTACGATTGACGTAATAGACGAAATAAACACTTGAACGAACTATGGCGGAATTGTTTTCTATTTAGCGTTTAGAACCGCAAAACCCCAGAATCTATACAATTTAAAATAACTCCCTCCAGATAAAAATTCCCTCCAAAAAAAGAAAAAGAAAAAATCGCTTAGATGGTACAAGAATCGTGATAAGTCTTTTGTTTAAGTAAGCTACAAATACTTGTAAAAATGGAAAGGGGAAAAATCTAACCTAAGCCTAAATGTAAACTTAAACCTAGCCTAAACCTAAACATAACTTAAACCATTCAACTACGATTAACGTAATAGAAGTTGAAGACGTAACTGAAGTTGTAGAACGAAATAAACAGTTGAACGATCTAAACATGCGTCTATGGCGGAATTGTTTTCTATTTAGCGTTTAGAACCGTAAAACACCAAAACCTTTCGAACAGATTTAAAATTAAATCCAGATTCAAAGAAAAAAATCCCAGATGTAAGTTTAAAATTTAAAAATTCTCTCCGAAGAAAAAGAAAAAGAAAAAAAAGAAAGAAGAAAAGACCAGATTACATGTTCCTAAATCAAACGAAACAAAACGACTCACCATTTCGTCGAGGCTCTTCAGATCGTTGGTGACGATCTGCGGCTGGGGCCCGTAAATGAGACAGGGCTCCTCCTGATGCATGTCGGCGTACTCGTCGTCGCTCTCCTCGTTCCCGGCACCGTTGTTCCCGTGGGCACCGTTCGCCGCCTTGTTCTCCGCGGCGATCTCGCGATCGATCTGCCTCTCCATCTGCACGAGCATCGGCGCCAGCATGCCGAATTTCGCGCCACGCCTGGCCACCTCCAACAGGCAGAGGATCACGTGCCGTTCGTTCTTGCGCATGATCAGATCGTCGGTCTCGAACAGCAAGCACTCGATGATGCCGAGGCTGTTGCGGCACCAGCCGATGAAGTTCGACACGTTGTCGCGGGCGAAGAATGTGCCGGCCTTCGCGTTCGGCAGGAAGGCCACGTCGCTCAGCTGGCTCATCGGCAACGCCAGCGACGAGGTCATCGATCGTGTCATCGAGATCTTGCGCGCCTGTCGCCGGGCCACGTACTCCGCCGCCGATTTCCGTACGTTGTTCGCGTGCTGCGAACACGAAACGAAACGAAACGATTAAATGAAACAATTGGAACAGGCGTGCGTGTCTGCACGTACAGTGTTGCGTTCAACACGTTCGATGCGGGGGCGTCAGTCCCTGCGGACCGACACTCGCAATATTCACTCAGTCGGTGTCGGACACTTCAGTCGGACGCGTATCGAGTTTGATAAATACACTTGACTTTCATTAATATAAAAGACACACGTACAAAAACTATAATTTATACAGCATAAAAAATGCCACAATAAATATGATAAAACAACGATAGGATTTCACATTCTTCGTACTCTGCGCGCAAATTAATATCGGTGTGATATCATATACATTAAAAAAAAAATCCTACGTGTGCGTTCATTTTCGGTCGTCGCTGTACGCTGAAAACACTGCAATCGATTTCTCTTTTTTTTTTTTCTTTTTTTTTTTTTTGTTTCATTTAGAACCTCATCGTACCTAACCTAATTTACTCTTCTAACTACGCTGCTGCTGGGGAAAATACCGAGCGAGTTAATCGAACGATCAGATAACCGCGTTGACCTCGCGCCGCGATACATTGATTCGTTTCTGATTAATCCGCCGTAGGGAGTAAAAATAGAGACAAGAAGGACCCGGCCTGTGTAACAGGTCCGCCGGTGGCGCACGACTCGACATTAAAACGATAGACAACGCGGCCAAGAACCTGTTATTAGAGTCGTATAGTTCGAGGTTACTCGCAAGCTCATTTACATCATCCCGATATCCAATTATCAGCCGGTTTCTTAAGCAGGCAGCATTATCGATGATAAAAGCGTGTGTGTGTACGGTGTGTTACGCTGTTTTCCGCGCCGCGGAATAGAAGTGGCGGGCAAGGGACGTCTTAACACGTCTCTCTCGCAACAATATTTATCGCCGCGCGCGTGAATGTTAATGCGCGCGGCGTTATTAATGGAACAATTAGCATCGCGGGTGTTTAAGATTCTATCTAACGGCTGGGTCCGTGTCTGTGTTTGACTCTTTAATCAGCGAGCGAGGCCCGCGTTTTCCTACCGGTGAATGTCAGTCGTGTGGCACCGGCACTCGCCGAGAAGGAGAATCAGATACGGCGAGTATAGTCGCCGGGCTGTTAGCTGTTGCAGCATCGCGGGACGAATAATTCGAATTCTGTGTTCTGGAAGGTTCTTTCAGATTTCCACCGCCGAGGGTCGAGTGAATTTTCGAGTAATTCGAATGAATTACGTCAGAATCGAAGTTAAAAAGCAGAAAAAGAGATGATAATCAGATTATACGTAATTAGCAATTAAGTCGGCAAACTAAGTTCCACGAGACGAATAATTCGAATTCTGTGTTCTGGAATGTTCTTTCAGATTTCCACCGCCGAGGGTCGAGTGAATTTTCGAGTAATTCGAATGAATTACGTCAGAATCGAAGTTAAAAAGCAGAAAAAGAAATGATAATCAGATTATACGTAATTAGCAATTAAGTCAGCAAACTAAGTTCCACGAGACGAATAATTCGAATTCTGTGTTCTGGAAGGTTCTTTCAGATTTCCACCGCCGAGGGTCGAGTGAATTTTCGAGTAATACGAATGAATTACGTCAGAATCGTTGATCGAAAGTCATGTTGATCAATTCTGTAGATTAAAAAGTAGAAAAAGTTGATCGGATTTAATTAATAATTAGATTTCAAAGAATTCTATGAAACGAATAATTCGAATTTTCTTGTATGTTTCAGATTTCTATCTAGTCGAATGAATTTCGAATAATTCAAATGAATTATATTGGAGTCATTGATCGAAAGTCAAGTTGATTAACTCTGTAAATTTAAAAAGTAGAAAAAGTTGATCAGATTTAATTAATAATTTGCAAAGAATTCTATGAAACGAACAATTCGAATTTTCTTGGACGTTTCAGATTTCCATCGAGTCGAATGAATTTCGAATAATTCAAATGAATTATATTGGAGTCATTGATCGAAAGTCAAGTTGATCAACTCTGTAAATTAAAAAGTAGAAAAAGTTGATCGAATTTAATTAGATCGAAAAGAATTCTACGAGTCGAATAATTCAAATTCAGTTGAAAATTTCAGATTTCCATCTAGATGAGCGAATTTCGAATAATTCAAATGAATTATATTGGAGTCATTGATCGAAAGTCAAGTTGATCAACTCTGTAAATTCAAAAGCAGAAAAAAGATGATGATCAGACACGTGATTAGTAATTAGGCTGCAGTAAGTTTTGCGAAACGAATAATTCGAATTTCATCGAAGGTGTCCGATTTCCATCGAGCGGACAAAAAGAGAGATCGATCTCCTCTAAATAAAAATTTCAAATGAAATTCAATCTCACATGTTGAGAGATGCACGGCTTGAACGAGAGATCCGACATTGTCAAATCAAACAGCATTTCGACAAAAACTGCGATGTACAATCTCTCTGCTGGCTCGGAGCTAGACTCAACGAAACACATAAAAAAAGAGAAAGGAGAAAAATGGAAATGGTTCGTTAAAAAGGTGAACAGTGGCAGTGAAATATCCAGTATCACAAGAGATTTCCACTAACCGTTTTTAACGAGAGGTAACTTTATATTCGGTTTACAACGAAACGAAACTTCTATTGACAGATGCGGTTTCCACCGCAATAATCTCGATATGTGTGTGTGTGTGTGTGTGTGTGTGTGTGTGTGTGTGTTTGTGTGTGCCTCGTGTTTCTATCAAAGTGGACAAATAAAGAAAGAAATAAATCGTTTGTACGACAGTGTGCGTTAATCAGTGCGAGACAATCGTTACGATGTTTTTTCGTTGCTCGTTGCGCTTCCATTTTAGTTTCCGGTTTGGCTAGTTTCAAGGTTAGCGAGGTCAATGTCACGCGGATTAAATACGCCCTCTCATTTCACTTTCACCGTGCCGCGTATGCTCGCTTCTCTCGACTTTAAGCTACGAGCGCAAGTGTGTTGTCGCAATTTTTTTTTTTTTTTTTTTTTGATTGTATCATTTAATTGACTAATAAATTAGGGCAAATTCTGTGAACATAAGTAACTTTTATTTCACGTCGAGATGTCAATTTCAAAGTGACAGATGTCGGTAGTTTCGAGTTTTTTACTTTCTGAGTAATTTTAGTGGAAAAGAGGAATTTTAGAAAATTCCAACTTTTCCAGTAATCGTCGATCAATTTAAACTTCCTTGGAAGACAGATTGTTCGCCTTCTTTTCTAATTTCTTTTCTCTTTAAATTTAAAAAAAAGAAACCCTCGAAAAAGCTACAAAACTCTTCCTTAAGACAATGTCGTACATCACAATTGTTTTTCTTTAAATTAAAAAAACTTCTCGAAGAAATTCGAAAAAATCTTCTTTGAAACAATATCGTGTATTATAATTGAAGATTTATTACAATATTAATCATTAACGATATATCAAGCGTGTTGCAACATCTACTCACCCACATTTCAAATTAACATTTTTCACCTTTTTTTTTTTTAAGAATTTACTTTCTAAGTAATTTTCAATTTCCAGAGGAATTTTAGAAAATTCCAACTTTTCCACTAATCGTCGATCAATTTAAACTTCCTTGGAAGACAGATTTTTCGCCTTATTTTCTAATTTCTTTTCTCTTTAAATTTAAAAAAAAGAAACCCTCGAAAAAGCTACAAAACTCTTCCTTAAGACAATGTCGTACATCACAATTGTCTTTCTTTAACTTAAAAAAACTTCTCGAAGAAATTCGAAAAAAATCTTTGAAACAATATCGTGTATTATAATTGAAGATTTATTACAATATTAATTACGTACGGTATATCAAGCGTTTCAAATTAACATTTTTCACCTCTTTTTTTTTTTTAAGAAATTCTCAGAGAAACAGACTAACTCTGCCAGAGTTTCGAGGGAACAAAATAAGTTAAGAACTGAAAGTTCGAAGAACAGAGGGGGACCTAGTCGGTAGTTACGTAACTAGAGCATTTCAAACGCTTAATCACGGAGAATCGGGTCGTTTTTCTATTGAGCAAACTTCTCGTACGATTCATGCCGCGTTTCTACCGCCACGTCGTTGTGTTGATACGACTGCAGGCGACTTGATAAAGCAGTTAAAGAGGTCAGCTGGCAGACGCTGATCGATTGTTCCGTAATTCTTCATTTCCTGTCTCGATACGCTACCATGAATTTCAATAATCGACGACGAGGACGTGGAACTCGAGCCTTCCTTCCAGCTAAGCAAATAATTTAAGAACACCCTTTCGTTTTTCCCCGCTCTTATTGCTACAGACACACAGATATTCGAATTGTGTTTTCAAAGAGATCACATTGTTATCCGAGCCACTGATGATTGAACCTTTATTAAGATTCATCAGAGATAATAAAAAAGAAAAAAAGGAAGGTTTTCTAACACATATCTTATTTTGTTCATTTTATAAAAAAAAAACACTCTCTGTTTTACATTTGTAAAATTTCTAACAAAAATTGGCCAAAACGAAAGAAAATTGTTTTTGACCATTTTGTTTGGTCTAGTGTTGAAATATTTTTTATCTCTTCTTTTGTTGGCAACGTTCGTTCCCAACGTTGTCCCTTTTCTGTCAAAAAATTTTAGCTTTCTCAAACTTAACTAACTTAGATTTGACTTAAATTCGAAGATTCAGAATCTTGAATCTGTTACGATTTCTGATGTTTCGTATTTGCTCGAAGGAAGTTCGAAATTTTGCAGGATCTCTGAAAAATTGCTGGAGCTCGAAACGTGAAATTTTCAAGAGTCTCGTATATATTTTTAATCTCAAGTTCACGAACAAATTTCGCGAGCATCGATACAAATTTTCTTCTTCTTTTCGGAAGTTCAAAGATTCAAAACGATTTTAGTTATTCGAAATTTCGAAGGACCAAGCATCAGGCTTCTTTCGAGGTCTCTTTCGAAATTTCGAAAGGAATCTTTTACAATTTCGTGGGACGTTCAAATGCAGTTGAAAACTAAAAAAAAAAAAAAAAAAGAAAAGTAAATTCCAGCGACGTCAGACGATGTTCGATGTTCGGTTTGGTTACCGAAACCGAAGTCAAACATCCGCGAAATGAAGTAGAAACTAGCGCGAGAGAGAAACGACGAGGTCCAGCTGGGAAACCGGAATAGCACATAACTGTTCCTCGAATTAATTTCCGCCTGTCCGTGTGAACGGCAAATTTCCGAAATCGACGACCAGTAGAATCGATCAGGTAACCCATTCACTGTGCATCTGAGTATCGAAAGCAACCCAATTTCACTTTACGAACCTTCCAAAACGATTAACTATTCCCAAACATTTCATCGTCGCAAAAAACGAACCAATTAAATAGAATCAAATAAAACAATACGTGAATACAATTTTTAACAACTGACATCGACCTTGCCTATTTTAGATAATTACTTAACGATTTTGCGCAGTTCGATTCAGTTCGTCTGAAATTTATTTGCCGGACACGTCGAATAGATTCTATCGTCGACCTGATTTTTGCCATTTTTACATATTTTGTATATATAAAATTCAGACTAAAAAAAGAAGTGACGCTGAAGAATAGCTTTCAAGCTATTTAACCAAGCTACTGGCCGTAAATAGCGAAAATTATAAAAATACAAGAAAAGTTATGTTGCAAATACAGTATAGAAATATTGTTCGTGCGGAACGGATTCGCACATTTGCCAGAGTTCAAGCAGATTTTTGCATAACACGCGTGCAAAAAATTAACGAAATTAAACTCGATAGAAACAAACAGGCATAAGTTTAGAAAAATGCAAAACAATCGAGTACGCGTCGGATTTTCAGATCACGAAAATGAAAAAGAAACGGAGAGACAGTTTTCAAGCTTGACCACATGGTCGCAGTCATAGTGATCAATTTAGAAAAAAAAAAAGAAAAAAGAGAAGAAGAAGAATAGAATTCTCAGTGAGACACAATAAAACGAAATGGACGACTCTCTTTGTGTCCACTCTCGCGACGTTCGCGAGATCTGCAGCCGCGAAGGCGATCAGCAGCAAAACGGCGTCGTCTGGTTAGGCCGTTAGGCCGTTGACACGTTCGCCTAATCTCTATATTATCCCCGGGGAGGTATCGGACGCTGGGACGACGGCCGGGCCGGATGCTGTTAGATAGAAATTTTTACGAGAGCTCCACAGCTACAGCTCTGCGTGGAACCGCTCCGCATACCATCGCTTTATGGGCCTCCACGTGCACGAGATACATAACAGCCCTTTCCACACACGGTTCACAGTCGTTCCGCTCGCCCTAAATTGTTCCCCGTGTTTGTGTTCAACGATTAATTATCTGTCTGTCGTGATCTAACATGCGAAACTCATTTCTTTTTTTTTTTTTTTTTTTTAAATGGAAACGAAAAATCGCGATAAGATCGTTCTGATTATGACGATTAATAAAATTTATCTGTCTATCTCTGTGAAAAAGGTCTGAAATCGTACGCTGTTGCACGTGCATTCAATGAAATATTCGAGCGTAAAGTATATTTGGTTATGTCCAATGTGAAATTAAAACTGCGATATTATTGTTGAATTGTAGTATATATACGTTGTATTGTGACGTTAAATTACAAATATCGATATAATTAATAGTAATTTTTACCAGTTAGAGATATAATGTAACGATGGAAATAAAATGGTAATTACTAGGAAGTCGAACTCAGGTTAGGTCCATTCTTAGTTTTCTTCCTAAGTTCAAGATGCAAATCGAACGTAACGCTGTTGACTGTTGTTACAAGCACAATCGATATTTCCTTCGAGCACACCTCACCTTGTAGAATTTACCTCGAATATAGAACTAAATCACCTGTTGATCGAAATCGCACCTCGAAAGATCGGGAATGAATTTAACACAGCCAACGGAGAAGCAGAATATGGCTTCTCAATTTCACCGGTCGAGCCAGTCAAAACTTCATCTAACTATAAACCCACATAAACCTTATATAACCACAATGTACAATTTCAAGAAACTTTAAAAAAAAAAAAGAACTTCAAAAGTCAATGTCAATTTTACGCGAAAGAGATGCAACTTCGTGGGACCAATTTTACGCGACTTTCAAAATTCGCGCGAAACGTGAAACAAGTCGAAGAAATCCTGCATCGGAAAGTGACTGCAAGTCGCAGAGAACTTGCAAAAAACAGGGTTGCACGAAACTGAGAGTCACTGGCCGGTGGAAGAAGAAAAAGAGTAGCGTGAAGAGTAGAAGAGAAACGAACAGCTGCATATGGTAATATAACGGAGCAGATGAGAGTTTGACGACAGGATGTCACATTACGTGGCCTCTGACCTCTCTCTCCTCTCTCTCTCTCTCTCTCTCCCTGTTTTCGTGTTTTGAACATGGTGCGTCGTCGTCTGGGGACGCGCGACTCCAACCGTGGGCAAACGCGCTTAATGAAAATGACTTGGTGCACATTCAACATCGTAAATTAAAGCGGAGCTTGGCAAAGAGTCGCGCAACGCACGATCTCGCAACGAGGGGAGAGAGAGAGAGAGAGAGAGAGAGAGAAGCGCGCGTCGTCGTTAACAGTAATGCCACGCGGTGAAAAGCGTAACGCGTCGCTATTCCGCTTCTACACGCTCGGTTATTTCTCGCTCGTGCTTCCACGCTGGCCGTATGTCCACGTGGGCCGTGAATTTTCGACATTTTTGAAATTTATTTTTAAACGTTTCTCCTATTCGAACTTCTCCTCGTTTCCTTCGTCAGATTATTCGCCAGATTGTTTCTTTGTTTCGTGATTTCCAAGTACCAAGTTCTTTTTTACTAACAACAAGTCGCAGATCTAACCTCATAAATGAGCTGACATTTTAGGAATTATTTCTTCTCTCTCTCTCTCTCTCTCTCTCTCTTTCTATATATATATATATATTCTTTTTATTATTGTCAATCAAACTACTAATAACATCTACAAAGCTAATCAGAAACTTGACACCTCCAAACCTGACCAGAAAATCTTAAAAATTATTCTTTTTCTACCTCTCTCTCTCTCTCTCTCTTTCTCTCTTTCTTTACCATAATTTGACTACCAAACTCTTCTTACTCATAATCCACTACTAGCAATAGCTGTAAACTTTAACAGAAACTTAACATCTTAAAAATTATTTATTTTCTTTCTATATGTATTCTTTTTATTGTTAATGATACTACCAATAATGAAACTTAATCACAAACTTGACAAAGAAAATCTTAAAAATTGTTCCTTCTCTCTCTTTATCAAACTAAAATTTGACAACCAAATATGAAATCTTCTTACTCTTCAACCACAGATCTGTATGTATAAACCTAGCCACAGATCTGTACGTACAGAAAAAATCTTAGAAATTATTCTTTTTTTACCTCTCTCTCTTTATCATAATTTGTCTACCAAACTCTTCTTACTCATAATCTACTACTAACAATAGCTGTAAACTTTAACAGATAACTTGATATCTTAAAAATTATTTATTTTTCTCTCTATATATATATTTTTTATTGTTAATGATACTACCAATAATATCTAATCACAAACTTGGCACAGAAAATCTTGAAAATTGTTGCTTCTCTCTCTTTGACTACCAAATATGAAATCCTCTTGATCGCACTATTAACAACCTAGCCACAGATCTGTATGTACAGAAAATCTTAAAAATTGTTCCTTTTCTTTCTCTCTCCTTCATCAGACTGAAATTCTTAAAACTACCAAATATCAAATCTTCTTGCTCGTAATCAAACCATCAACAACACCTACAAACCTGACCAGAGACCTGTCGCAGAAAATAAAAAGAAAAAAAAAAAGAAAAAAAGAAAATAAATTCCTCTCCTCTCCGCCTCTCCGGAAAATTCCGACTGACAAACTGTTCCAAACAGTTAATCAAACCATCAACGATATCTCCACAATCCTGAGCTGCAACCCGACCCCTGAGCAAACCTACATCACGACTCGAACGTAACGATAACTTAATTATCCGTGGAACTCGTGCCCGGCTCCGACGATGAATCGTACTCGGTGCCCGTGATCGAGCCCGATCACGTCATAAATATCTATTTACCCATTGGGTATTGGTTTCGCCGTAATATATCGCGGCGCGTTGGAGCCGGTTTGAAGTCAGTTTTCCCACCGTGTGTCAGCTGTCACTGGGGGGATAATCGACATCAGTTGGGCCTATTAAGTAATTGTGGCAATTGCCCTGGCAAAATAATCCGCGGCGCAATTAATGGCCACATATTTATCGGAGATAGTGTATCGTGGCCTCTCTTGTTGTAGATTAACGTAACGAGATAACCGCGTTCGAGAAACGATACTGCACCGATATTGTTGTGCTCGTGCCACGTGTATGTATTGCATTCTTACGCGAGTAAGAAATTGCGCAGCAATTTCCAGCTGTTTCATCTCGATTCTCTCGGTCGTCTTCGATTCGATCTGATGTCGCGAAAAGTCACACTCTGAAGAGCTGAGATTAAGTTGTGCAAAATTGTGTTGATTCAGATTGAATTCTAGTCGATCGGCTGAAAGAAAATTCCAATTACTGGTCGCTTCTCTCTTTATCTAACAATTAGCGACGAAACGTGACATAACCTCATTTCATGATCTTTCTGTTTAACGTTTTAATCTTCGACATTCGTAACGTCAGCTTCATTGATTTCATTCGGAAAAATGTATTGAACTTGAAATTCGAAACAGGTCGAGCGTAGAAGTTACCCAGACGTTTGTTACATTCGAATTTTGTCAATGTAATTGTAATTGTTTGCTGCCGATGTTTCAAAATAAAACACGTATAATGTATATTCAAAGAAATTGACACAACTTTTGTATACGCACAATTTTTCATTAGACGCGTAATTTAATTTGAAAGTTACTTCAGGCGTGCAAATTACGTGAATCACCCGGTGTATTACATATTTCATTTTGAAATTTCGATATTTCACTCGGCACGACTATTACGAGTACTTTGGCAAAATTTGAACGTAGCAACTCCTGTATTTGACTTGTTCCAAGTTCAATTTCATTGAATTATCGTAAAGTATCTCCTTTTAACATAACCTAACCTAAACCATCAGATTTAGAACCAATGTGGCTTGATACTTTTTTTCACTTGGAATTTAACATTCTCCCGAATTGCAACGAAGAAAATGATTAAAAAAGATAAGGATGACCTTGGAAATTTGTAAATCCACGAAAAATCGATACTTTCGTGCTAGACGCGTAATTTGAAAGTTACTTCAGGCGTGCAAGGTTACGTGAATCACCCTGTACATTCAAAAAGACATTTTTCTCTCTCTCACAAGTATCCAAATACTTTCGTGAGTCGCTATAGTCTCGATCAAAGAGTCACCGTGCCTCCGTTTCACAGCGATTGAACGTTCGACGGGTCGGCGAGTCGGAAAATAGTGAAAGGGAAAGTGGAAATTCGCGAGTCGGACGAGGACTCGCTCCAAAACGCAAATAACGAGCCCGCCGCGCAATAAGCGCGCGACTTTCGACCGTGAAGGAGTAACGCTGGTGGATTTCTACAACAAAATGGCCAAGAGGGAGATGGGACGAGTTAAAAAAAGGATGTTTTCTATACTCTCTACGAGAGAGGGAGAGAGAAAGAGAGGAAGTGGACTTCCTCTTTTCACCGGTGGACTCTTCTTCTTAGAAAGAGAGTCGCTTTTCTCCAAGCGACTCGACTTTTCCCATGCGTAGAAGAAAACCTACCAATTAAACAGTTGGGCCATTGTGCTCCACCAGCTCGTTTTTGTCAACGACAAAAAAAAAAACGAGCTAGACGCTCGGTCTTCTCGTTTCGACTTCCGTTTTCGCGCGCACGAGAAACGCACGTCGCCGAATCGCGATATACACGCGACGCGAAAAAGTTCTAATTATTCGAACTCGGTTTATGTAACATTTCGAAATCGTGGCGCGAGTCACTCGTCACTCACTCGTGAAAAATGCCGATTCATCGAGTGCAATTTCGTCGGCGTGAAATTACCTTCGAGAAGGATGTAACAGGTGTAACGAGATGACAAATATCACGCGTGAGAACGTGTATCTTCTCGAGGTGGAATTTTTAGGCACTCCTAACCTCTTAGCCTTTTTAGAAATGTGCAGAAATCTCGAATCATTCTGTCGCGTTGACGATTATATAGGGGGCGGGCCAAAAGTTTCTTCCCACTTTATCTTTTTAAACGAAACATCAAATTATAAGAAAAAATCGATTTTATTGAATTCAAATTAAATTCAAGTTCAAACGTGAGTCTTTCCCATTCTCGTTCTCGGCAAATATGTGCTCTTTTTCTAGTTTCAACTTAAGAAAGTCCCACCCCGTATAATCACGTATTCGAGCGTATCGTGTGTAAGAATTGGAATTTGCGATTTATTCACTTCGAAAGATCGATCTTGCGAAATCGACGATCAACATCTGAGAAACAGAAATTTGACAAATCACGTTTGTCGAACGAAAGACGCAAATGGATTCGGTGATGGAGGTTGAAATTTCAACTTTGAACGATCATCTACAATGTAATTAATAATTAATGATGATATTAATAATAATCAATTCGTATAATAGGATGATAATTGTCGCGATGAAGAGCACAAAATACCATAAGCATTCATATACGTATAATTAGACTCCAAGTCCCCTTAGATTGAGGTTAGGATCGAATGGAAATGGTTGATGATCCACTAGACTAGATAAAGAATGCTTAAGAATAGGGGAAACAGTTTCTCAGTCGAGGGAAATCCGCGTTTGTGCGCGAGTAAGCCTCGTTTCGCTTTCATGCGAATGCAACGGCCACTTTGCGCACTTTCCATCGGCTAATCCGTCTCGACGAGCCGTTTGAAGCGAACCGTTTCAACGATTCGGATGCTCCGAGCATCAGCGACGCAACACAGTTTGCGACGCGACGCCACAATCACTATTCGGTTTAATCTCGAGATAACAGAGAGTATCTGTTCTGCTGTTGGATACTGTGCAAATTGGCGTTCAAAGGATGGAAATCAATCGCAGGTAACTGGATTTGTATAGGGTGATAATACTGAAAAACTGACGAGTTTGAAAAAGTCATAACTTGTCCGTTTTCAATTTTTTTTTTTTTACTTTCTTTTCTTTTTTAGTTTTTCACGCATAATACTAGGAAAAAAGCCATTAATTATATTTCCCAATAAAATAATAAAAAATGTAAAAGTTAGTTTTGTATTTTATATCATTCAGTCTTTCAGTGGCCACTCTATATATAGCTCTACGGATGAATTGAAACGGGAGAAAAAAATCTGGAGTGAAGTTGGCCTTTTAATGATTTTGGGAATGGTAAGTCCAATGAATCAAAAATAATTAGGCTCTGGAAAATTCGATAATTAAATTAATCGTTGGAAAATTAAGAAATATAAAGATAAATTGAGTAGTAAGCAATAATTTGGAAAATTCGATGATATGAGAATCAAGAGCTGGAAGACTGAAGAAACACGAAGCTGAATTTGTAACTAGGGATGAATTAAAAATTGGAAAAATTTAAAGTGAGAGCGGTAGATAATTGAAGATGTTGACTATTTGAAGATTTTGGAAATGATAAGTCTAACGATGATAAGATCTGAAAAAAAAAAAATTATTGGAAATTCTTTAATTTCCAAAGTTGGAAAATTAGAAATTAAAAGAATAGTGCAAACTGGATATTTCAACTGGAGGAATGATCCAGGCTTAAAAGCACCACCAATTGAGAGAATTAGGAATGAGGTAAATTATCAATCAAGAAATTGAAGGCAACCGGAGAAACCGCCAATTCAGAAAATTGAAAGTTGAAACGAAACCAGGAGTTGAAAGGACAAACTTCAATATCAGATCTAGGATGGAATTTGAAAGAAAAAGAAAAATTCTACTTTTGATAGATGATAGATTCGATTTCGATATCATTATTATTACGTCTAAATCTAAATGGCAAAAAGTTGCACGCTATTACACTCGCCATAGATCACGGTGATTAATCTTAATTATCGAAGCATAACGAAGATTGATAGCAAACAACCGCTGAAAGATCAAACAAGGCAATATGTCCGCGAGTCAACTGCCTTTTTATATTAATCAACATTCCTCTACTTACGCTTATCACAGATTTATCTATAGAGAATGTCCACCACACGCAAGAATAATTGCCGAACAACAAGTTTTAAACTGATGAAGTTTTAAAAAATTATTTAACTCTATCTTATTAATTATTAATTTATCCTACAAAACCTGTGCTTTTTTGTTTTAAAGTATACTATACATATATATATATATATATAATATATATAAACTTATATATATATATAAATAATAATATATATAAACTTTATATATATTAAACTTTCATACTAAACTTCTCATCTTTCAACAAACTCTGACTTTCCGAAAAAAAGAAGTAATAAGGAAAAAAAAACAAAAGAATTCAGAAAATAATCCAATTACTAAAAAGATATTTTCACGTTCATTTTCTGTATTTGACATTTACTCGGTGTATATACTTGTTAAATTTGCATTCACATCTTGTATCGAACACGTGAATTGTTTTTCTAATAAACAAGACAGAAACGAAAATAATTGAACACACGAATTTCTTTCGTGTATAAGACAAAAATGAAAAAATCAAAAAGAGGTGTTGCGAAAAGGCGGGGAAACGACGAAGAAGAAAAACAAAGAAAGTAAAAAAAAAAGAAAAAAGAAAATAAAAGACTGGCTGTCTACATTTCTTGGAAGCGTGTTTCCACCCTTCGCGGAATAGAGGGTGGAATATCCGAGGCAGAAACGATTTGTTGTCACAATTTTTCGTCTCCGCTCTTTTTTCTTTCTTTTTTCTTTCTCCTTTCGGCGGAAACGCAAATATAAACGGACAGTCGCCTTTCCATCCGGCCTTTTTCACGTTTCTAAATATACCCGATATTCCTCCCCCGAATTCGAAAAAGAAAAAAACACGACTGAAAGGCACTCGGGGCTGAAACAACGGGGAGGAAACAACCGACCGAAATAGAAATCGTTGGCGACCAAGATGGCGCTGAAGCACGACTGTCTAGGACACCCTTACGGATTTACACACGCGTCTTTTAATCCAGCTGTCGAGGCCATCTGACTAATCCGTGAGATAACAGCAGCTCATTCTGTCTGAATTTGAATTTGTAATAAGTTCGGCAGGGTTGTAAGTCTCTCACGACTGTGTACGAAGAGACTTTAGAAAGAGATCTAGAATTCTTTTTTCGGACGAGAAAAATAGGATATTATTTCCGGTCTGGGGAATTATTTGTCTCCTACTTTTCTTTCGGTATTTCATTTCATTGTGACACTGTTTCAGTTAAATTACCGATCTTCAGCCTGATTCTGAATCAGCTTTATTTTACTTTGGTCTACTTTACTGATTCTACAGGGTGGGCCAGAAATCACTTCCTACGAAAATAAATCCGGAATTCTTTTATTACATATCTTGTTATTCAACGTTTGAAAGGAATAATTTTCAAAGCATAAAAATCACGTTTTGAACGTGAATTTAATTGTAAAATTAATAAAATTAGTTTTTTCCTTATATTTTGATGTTTCATTAGAAAAATAAAAATAAAAAGGAAGGAACTTTTCGCCCGCCCTCCTACAAATTTCTTTCGAAATCTTGTCGATTTCTCATTCTTCTAACCTCATAACCTACAAACCCATTTTCCACAGCCAGTCGAAACAACGAGACATTTTCTTGAAAAAAAAACTAGTTTATACATAGACAAATTTTTTATCCACTAGTTACACGGCACGTGGGGGGAAAAAAATGAGAAATTCCACGAACGATGCGAGACTGTCAACGAGGGACGCGCGATCGTTCGCGATCTTTAGCATTCTGACGCGCGCGTTTCGCTATCTGCCTCAGGATCTCTTGTTTTGCGCGTACACCGGGCGTACCTAGGCCATTTTACATACATTTACATACAAGAAGAGACGTTTACGTTCAGCCAGCCGTCCTTGCTAGCTGATTATCCTTTACGGAAGGCCGAGCCTCTTTCCTTTTTTTTTTTTATAGTCAGCAAGGACGAATCTAATTGTCAGGCTGACGTTCTGTCTCTCTCGATTTTTATCAACCCGAAAAATATTTGCCTTCGTGGAATTGTTTCGCAATTTTGGTGTTACACTTTCGAACGTCGCGTCCCGATGGAGCAGACATATTTTGAAGGATCTGTGTAACAAAAATTCCGTAGAAACAAGTTAAAGGTACATTTTTTTCTTTTCTTTTTATTCGAGTGCCATTCACTGAACAGCCTTCAAGTGTCAATGTATGTTAAATATTGAGAACTTTGTTTTTTTAATTTTCTGCTCCCCCCGACAGAAAAGCTATTTTTATTTTTATTTTTATTCTTATATCCTGTAACAATTAACCGAGAAGGAAGCCTATTTAATTCGGCCTGAAATCAGTCTCGATCAAAAAATAGTTTTCCAAACAAATGAAACGAGGAGTAACAGCTTTAAAAAGGGAATGACGCTTTGATCGAAAATTGATTCCAAGTAGAGATAATTCTCGATAAACAAAATTAAAAAAAAAATGCTCACCGAGAGCAAGCTAACGATTTAAACATCCTAAGTTCCCAAGTGGGAAATCAATTTTTTCGATGAAAATGAATTTGCACAAAATCTGTGTCAGAAAATGGCAGAGAAAACCATACGCGCGCAACTCGATATCGAGAAAAGGGGGGGATCAAAGCTTGGCGAAAAGTAAAATTCACCGACGAGTGTAAAAGTCGACGCGAGAGTAAACCGATTTAACCGATTTAAGCCGTTTAAAAAGACGCTGATTTATCGGACAGCCGTGGAAAACGAAATAACATGCGCGCACGTCCACGGTGAATCGCTCTAAGCGTGACACAATTAATTTGCATGATTCGCGCTTGTCGATCGGGCAAGGACGAGCTCGTCGTTTAATCCCAATTACGACGTCCACTCTGGTTTCTTTCAACTGCTAATTGGTAAAAAGAGAGAGAGAGAGAGAGAGAAAGAAAGAAAGAAAAAATCATCTTCGTCCAAGAAAACGATTCTTGGAAGTTGAAAAATCGGGAACACGCGTGTCGAGGCCCTCGATCCGCCGATAAATTCTAATTCAGCCGTGAAAGAAGGAACAAGGAAAGCAGACGTGGACAATTGCGCTTGATTAATCCAATACTTGGACATTCTTCGGAGAGAGAATTTCAGCGGACGAATGAAGAGCGTCCTTATTACCAATTGACTTCCCTTTCTCGTCGTTTCGTCGCACACGTACGGTGTTTTCTACTATTATAATTATTAGAAACTTCATTGGAAGTGAAATTTCAATTTCAAATTTCTAGTTGTTAATTTGTTGCGTGATTTTCCTTCGAAAAGAAAAAAAATTTTTTTCGTTCATGTGATAATTCAGGTTCGAATAATTACGTTCAACTAGATTCAAGAGTTTGCTTCGTCGAGTGTTGACTAAAATTTATATAACATATAATATATAATATTTATATAATATAATAAACCGAATCCTATTACACTTGTAGACAGATTTGGTTGAATTTAAACTTACGTCACTTAATTATGAATTAATACAAAGTAAATGTAAAGTATGTGCATTAGTATAATAGTCTCTTCGTTTGATTCAAACGGAAGATCCAAAAATGGCAGAAACAACAGTTGTGAAAGTTTTACAGCTCGGAGGGCCCGCTGAAAACTAGTAAGTCCGTTTCTCATTTGCTCATTTACTGAGGCGAGATTAAACTCATTAAACACGAACAAAAGTTATCAACAAAGTTAGAACAGTCCATTGTGAACGAAACCTTTATCCTTCACTAAAATGCAAATGTCAAGTTTTCATACCTGCGTGCATTCTCTGTGTTTGCACATTTACTAAATTCTTGAATTGAATGCTGGCGATTTAAAGGTCCCGAGTTCCGAGGGGTTTAGGTAAATAGAGAAAACGAAAGGAGGAACATAAGTGGAGGGTGCAGATACTTCCCCGGTGGCCTTGAGTGGCGATTGACTTCGGACGCGACTGCAGATAGGAAACACTTTGATATCAGATCGACCCCTTCGTCATCGACTCTTTCGACCCTTCGCTTTAAAGACACGCGTGCCGATACTCGAAATGACAAAACGTGCATATAATTTTTCTAACCCTTTGCACTCCCAACAATTTTTAACACTAGAACTACCACACCGGTTAAAATGACTGGTTTTACAATTTTATTTTAAAATTTCTATTTCATGTTACAATTTTTTCCCCCGCAATGATGCAATGACTTTTACAGTAATAACTAAAGAAATAATGTAATGAATTTTATTTTATTTTTATTTATTAAAATAATCAAAATAATTTCGGTAGAAATAACTTCGTCTTAACTGTCGGTAGTTCTAGTGTTAATATAACTCTATCAGCAACTCCGAGTCATTTTTACTATCGGCTATCAGCCAACTTCAGACTAACTAACAGCATAGGCTTCCAAGAAAAACTAAAGAATATTTAAATTCAATATATGAAATATTTAAATTAAAAAGAACAATGTTTCTTTTTAGTGTCGCCGCTGCGGCGACAACGGAGTGCAAAGGGTTAATTTATTTTTTTAATATTAGTTTATTATTAATTTAGTTTACTATTATTTATTATTTATTTAGTTTATTATTATTATTCATTTTTATTTAGTTTATTATTATTTGTTATTAATTTTTAAAAGTATTTGATCTATTGTGTGGCAACCCTAGTGAAAATCAAGTGTTTTTTTTTTTGTGCAAATTACGTCCTAATTTATTGTGGCTCAGCAATTATGTAAGTAAAGAATATTTGAATTATTTATTTATTAGTAAAAGTACATTTTTTTTTTAAATTGAAAATACGCGGCGAGCTGATGAGCGGCCTTTAAAAATACGGCGATCAAGTGATTAAATCATGAATTCTCCCCAGGTACACTCAGGAAATTGAAACGAAGGCGACTCGATACAATTTTTTTAAAGATCAACCAATTTGAATAATTCTTTCCCTTGAAATGTACGAACATTAAATTCTCTGTGTATAAATTTAAAGATATTTACAAATTCTAAATCTAAATATATAAATTCTTTGTTGCCTCCACGTACGAGTCAATATTCCTATTAAATTCTCTGTTATAATATGTACGTTTATAAATTCCCAATGTTCTACAATATATTGCCAACTTTCGTACGATCCATAAATAAGTGTATTTCAATAATTTTTTTTCTAAATTTACAAATACATAAATTCTCCAATGTATCATCGATATTATATTGCCAATTTACGTACGATCCGATGAATGTATTTCAATAATTTTTCACTCAAAATATACAGATATCAAGCTCTCTTTTCTTACATATAAATTCGTAGATACATAAATTCCGAGTCTAAATATATAAAGTCTACTTTAGCATCGCTACACCTCTTAATCCAAAGATATTTAAAAATCGAAGTGCCAGAAATCCCTCGGCCTGTAGAAACAACCTGTGACAACAACCTATTACTCTCTCGCACCCTACTTCAGTCCTCCAAAAAAAGCCACACGACTGTCACCCGAATAGAACAAAAAAAAAAAATATCAAACAGCTAGAAATCCGAAGAAGAAAAAAAAAAGAAAAAAAACAAGAAAACTAAAATTCTCGAAACAAGGCAGTCGATGTCTCGCGCGCTATTTCCGCGAAAAAAAACCCTCCCCGGAACGAAATCGTCTGGCAAGGCGCGCGCAACACCCACGAGCACCACCTCCTCCACGATTCTCTCGATACTCTCTCGTTCGGGTTCGGTTCACCTAACCCGAACCACCTGGCCCACGATCGTCCACCGATCGGCCGTGTTTTGCTCGTAGTAACAGTCAGGCAACACGGTTATCGTGGGCTCGTTATTAGCGGCGGTCGTCGTTATAAATTCATGCCGGAGAAATATTTAGAGTAGGCAGCAGCCGCGATAAAGGGGCCAGACAGAGAGAGAGAGAGAGAGAGAGAGAGAGAATCGGGCGAGTTACGTCGGCTACGCGCCCCCATTGCCGTAGCAAAAGGATTACAGACCCCTTTGTCTCGTTTTCTCTCTCTCTTTCTCTCTCTCTCTCTCTCTCTCACGTGTGTGTGTGTTTATGTGTGTCTTGAATACGAAGTCGCATAGAATTTCCGATCGTTGCGGGCTGTTCGCGAGCCACCTTCTGCGAGCAACAGCGGACTTTACGAGCCATGACGAGAGAGTCAAGGTAGAAGGGGGGGGGGAGGAGGGCGCGGTACGTAATAAGGTACGAAGCAACACAAGAGATAAAGACTCTCGATGCTCTGGATATATCGGGAGAGATATACGAAGCAGAAGAGATCTGAAAAGATTTCCCTTACGATCGTAAAATATTGCGAAACACAATGTACATAGCTGTTTGCGACTGCTTTAGCAAAACGTGTTTTCGTTTCAATTAAAATCGAAGCGCGACGAAATTCATTTCCTCTCGAACATTGCCTGAGAGACAAGACGAGCTTGAGGTGCTGCAATACCTTGAAAATTACAAATTCACAGATTCCCTTCAATCGTAATTGTTATCAATTTCGAAATTAGTTTTAGAAAGAAAACGTGTCAAAAAGCAGCGTCTTTTCGCACGACTAGATCCAGATACTGACAGTTGAATTTTACATTTTGATCATTGAATTTCCAGCTTTGCTCCAAATGAGAAAACAAAACCGATTATATATATGTTATCTTGTTAATATCTTTATCTTGTTTTATATATATATATATATATATATATACAATAGTAGTGAGTGTACACAGTCGAAGATTGTATTTTTCATCAAACTCGATCGACAGTTCTCTGAAACGAGGGCACTCTGAAATCGAGCTTGTCGTTTCTAAAAACTCTCCCCTCCCGTGCTCTGAGAATCCAGCGCGATTAATTATCGCGAGGCAACGCGGTGTAAACTAATCGAAGCGGACAATCGAAGCGTTCGAGCGACGTGTCCGACACGATCTCGGCCAACTCTGTCTGCCACTGTCAAACTAAATCCTGAATGTGAAAACCGTCCGCGCGCCGAGTCGAAAGAAACACGAGGCCCTCGTCGTCGTCGTCGTCGTATCTGCCGCGCGCGATCGCGTGTGTGCCATTGAACAACGCCGATAGAGCAATCTCTCGCGTGTCGGATTTGCTGTCGGCGGCGCGAGCAACCCGCTTTGCTGCTTCGACTTTCACTGAATCTACGAGGAGACCGATCTCGCACACGATGGTGTTCGACACACACATGAGAGAGAATGAGAAGAAAAAGAAAAATAATAATGATAACTTATCTCTCTGAATGAAAATTTTCGCAGAAAAGATTAATTTTTTGTGATTTTTTCTTTTTTTTGCGTTCGTAGAAATAAATATTTTTTTTTTGTAAAGATAGTAACTCCAAGTTTCACTGAATCTACGAGGAGACCGATCTCGCACACGATGATGTTCGATACACACACACACACACACACGAGAGAATGAGAAGAAAAAGAAAAATAATGATAATAATTTATCTCTGTAAATGAAAATTTTCGTAGAAAAGATTTATCATTGTACTTGTCTTCTTTGTATCGGAAGATCTAATTTTGTTTGCGTTCGTAGAAATAAATATTTTATTTTGTAAAAATAGTAACTCCAAGTTTCACTGAATCTACGAAGATACTGATCTCATACACGATGGTGTTCGATACACACGCGAGAGAATGACGGAAAAGAAAAATAATAATAATAACAACTTATCTCTCCGGATGAAAATATTGTAAAATATATACATATAGATAAGAAAATAAAAGAGTATTTCTATCATATTTTTAATATATTTTTGTAAGAATTTTTATGACAGAAATATCTCGAGGGATGAAATTTATTCATTGAGAGAGATCGTTTAGAAAATTGTTTCCATACAGTTGGTAACTCGGTGTTACTATACAGAGCGAACCACGTAGCTTGATCACCTTGAATATTTTATAAGACAAAATAATATATCTATAAGAAAATGAAAGAATATTTCTATCATATTTTTAATATATTTTTGTAAGAATTTTTATGATAGAAATATCTGGAAAGATCAAATTATTCATTGAGAGAGATCGTTTAGAAAATTGTTTCAATATAGTATTATTACACTCTTCGAAAACGACTTTTAGAGACATTTAAAGTGATCAAGCTACGTGGTTCATCCTGTGCATGTGCAAAATAAAATTATGCGCAAACTTATATGAAACAGTATGAAACAGAACGTATGATACCGACATATCCACAGTTTCACTTTCGTGCAAAGTCGACATTGAAAAAAAATTAGAATCGTACGAACGTGTGGTAGCTTATGCAAATGGCAGCTTATCGTTAGAAACTCAAGTTGCATAACTGCGACGTAGTTATCCGCCAATATCCCAATTTTTACCCTATGCACATAATAATTCCATAGATAAAAAACCAGATATTGGTGTTGTGCCCGTGCACACCCTCTTATCCTAATGGCTCGATCGGTAATTCAGAGCTATCGAGGCCATTCATCTTAAACACACTCGGTGGTAGCAGCTTCCGTAACAGGAAACATCGAAAAACCAACATGCAGGACACGATCCCACTAAAAGATACAATTATGGTTATATCGATCGTTGGAAAACGTTTTGGCGAGCGTTGCTTTATATTGTACCAACGTACAGTCCCGTTCACAAGTATCGAGACACTTGGCGTCTTCGTACTAAATTTGAGGTTAACTGGTTTAATTAGTTGAGACATACACGATTGGCCCGTTCGATCTCGGGATTTTTTATTTGACTTAATTCAATTATTACGATTATAATTTTGGAATTGCAATAATCTCCGCCACGAAGAATGTAACAAAGTGAAATTTTTAATTTTATACTATACTACAAAGTATATCTATATTTGAAATTATATATTGTATTTCATATATAATTCTAAGAAACGTTTTAAACTACTTTTAATTTACACGATTAAGCTGTATCCTCTAATTGCCATTTAATTTTGGAATTTTTCAGCTCGACTTTTACTCGACTATCGCCGTCAATCTCTACAAAAAGCAAAAACTCAAAGCAAAGAATGAAATAAAAATTTAAAACAAAATTAACTATAAATCTTGTTGATTATAATCTAAGAATACCTAGTGTTAAAAATGAATTGAATTCGAGTCAATATCGCAACGATTGCAGAGTCGTCGTAGAGAGCACTTTCAAGTTTTCAATCGTTGTTACATTCCGATACATACAGCTCTACTCGAAAAGTAAAAGTAAAATACTTTTTAGTTTTCTACGTGCCAGCGATCCAGAAAGAAATCTGCAAATCTGCAGTCTTCCTTCTGAAAAATTCTTTGAGACGTTGACACCGCGTCAGTTTTCTGTCGAGAGAAACTCTGCCTCAGAGAAATTGGCAGATTGCGAGTACTTGCTCGCAGTGAAGAACACTCGAAAAAGTTCGCTAAAGTTCACTAAATCGGTCTCTCCGATACTTGCGAGCGGGAATGTATATAGCAAGCTAAGCAACGTGTCGTTCAACTAGTCTCTCTCTCGCTGCGGACTATAAACCGAGCGAAGTTACGCCCCGGCGAACCACGCGACACGACCAGTTATTTTCGCCCGATGCAAATTTCCCCTTTTATCTCGATAGTAAATTCCCGCGGTATTTATCCGCCGATTCTTCGTGGCAGCACCCTCCCTCTTCTGTCCGACGCGGATATCATTTTCTCGCGCGCACGCTTGCAAGAAACGCTAACGCGCACACATCAGAGAACAACTCACACGCGTGCGAGCGTGGTTTAATAATAATCGCGCCGTTCCAACGCCAGTCGTCCATTTTTCACGCTTTTCGCGACCGTTCGAATCCGAGGCCTAATGATCGCCTCCGCTTCCACTCTGCTCGCGACGACGACATTCCCCGCACGTTTTTCTTCCTCTCTCTCTCTCTCTCTTTCTCGCGCGCCACTTTTGCCTCTGCGACGCAAGAACACGCGGAGAACTCGTTTCGAGAGCACGATTCCGCGGGGCCTCTGATTATTTCGTGCCGGGGGAATTCGTTTAAATTCCAATTACGGAGGCTACCGTCTGTTTGTTGAGTGTTTGCCACTTTTGTTCCTCCGATGGGGATATTTGCAGTATTTTCTTTTTTTTCTTTTGCAGTTAAGATTTTTGGAACTTTTTGCAAGAACGAGATTCATTCTTCAGACGCTCGTTTCCTTTTTTTTCTTTTTTTGAAATTTTAATTACGAGGTTTACTGTCTGTTTGTCGAGTGTTTTCCCCGGAGGAATATTTAGAGTATTTTCTTTTCTTTTTAGAGTTAAGATTCTTAAGAAGCCGAGTTTGGAAGAATGCAAGTCTTCAAGACATTTCTTCTTTTTCCTTTTTTTGTAAATTCCAGTTACGAGGCTACCGTCTGTTTGTTGAATGTTTGCCACTTTTGTTCCTCCGATGGGGATATTTGCAGTATTTTCTTTTTTTTCTTTTTGCAGCTAAGATTTTTGGAACTTTTTGCAAGAACGAGATTCATTCTTCAGACGCTCGTTTCCTTTGTTTTCTTTTTTTGAAATTTTAATTACGAGGTTTACTGTCTGTTTGTCGAGTGTTTTCCTCGGAGGAATATTTAGAGTATTTTTTTTTTTTTTAGAGTTAAGATTCTTAAGAAGCCGATTTTGGAAGAATGCAAGTCGTCTTCAAGACTTTTTTTTTTTTTTTAAATTCCAATTACAAGGCTATCGTCCGTTTAGTCAAGAATTTGCTACTTTTCTTTTCCTTTTTACAGTTAAGATTTTTGAAAATTAAACGAAAATGATTTTGTCGAACGAAGAACGAGAGTCGTTCCTTTTTTTTCCCCCCGCCTAATTGATTTCGAGTTATACTAGACGAAAAATAGAGGTTGCTTCCGTGGCTAATTGTAAGCAAATTGAAAAACGAATTAAGAAAGTTGAATTCAAAAGATCCGAAGACTTGTTGCAGGTCGAAAGGGTCTTTTCCTTCCTGGAACAATTTACACTATAAATGCTGTTATATTTTAACTTTACTAAATTGACACTTTACTATTGACACTTTATACATGCCTATTCCTACCAGAATCGATGACAAATGACAGGTCATAGAATGAAGACCCTTTCACGAAAGGACTGCAGCTAATTATTTACAGACCAACAGGAAACAATATACAGAAAATGCGCAAACTTTCAGATAATAAGGAAAAGGAATTATATTCATCTTCATTTTTCCTTTTTCCAAGAGAGAGTTAAATCAACGAAAGAGATAACAATTTGAAGCAAAGAACATTGTAAATTAAGCTTTGAAACCGGCCATTGGCACGTCCAACAAGAAGGAACTCTTCAAAAAAAGAAATACGTATGTATTTGAAAACGCTAATTTCGTTCTACATTCAAAGGAAACAAAAATGAATCTGAAAAAAGAAAAGAAAGGAAAATCCCTCTGTAAAAATGTATCGCAATTATGTCGCGACCAGCGATTAACTCCGGTAACTTCTTGAAAATTCAAATATCTTAATTTTTATTAGACTAATAATTTATCTAATATCAATAAATTTCTTTTAGATTATTTCCTTATATTTTTTCACTAACTAGACATTTGTTATTTAACTTATCTATATCTTTATCTTTGTGAATAAGATTTTTTCTTATTTTCAATTTATATATATCCAATTGAATTTTTTACACATTTGGTTCCTTATAACTCACCTAAATTATTAATACATTTTTTAGTAGTGATCGAGTTGATTAGATATATAATTCGACCATTAACCTTATCTACTAGATTATCATCGAATTTAATTTCTGGACATTTAATTCTAATTTCATTAAGAAATACTTTATAATAAATCTTTTAATTTCTATACCTTTCAGATTAATCGTCCAGGACATATTGTTAATTTTAGAAATTTCAATATCAATCATTCAAGCCTATGTGTTTTCAACTCTGCTTGCGTTATATTTAAAAGAATCAAATTAAAATGGGGAAAAAGTTCTCCTTACTTCCTCAGTCAGAATTCAGTCCATGACCTATTATTATATCATTTAACTTAAATAAATTTGCTAATTTTATGAATCAACTTAAACAAAGTGTCTTCAATATTTTTAATAATATTATAATCTACACCGCGTGAGTAACGTGGAAACGACGCACGCACACACGCACGTATTTACATGTGTGCTCGCTCATACAGCGAGGCGTTAAATGGAAACGCGTGGAAGCCACGCGTAGGGGGAGGGAGCACGTAGTTTCGGTCGATGACGATCGTGAAACAGAGGAAGAAGGATGCGTGTGTGACGTCCACCGGAAGCTGCTTGCTTGCGACGCCGACTGAATGAAGAATGAAGTGCGCCCGCCGCGTGTAGGGAACCTCGCTGCGACAACGACGAGAAGAGCGAAAGAAAACGAGCTTCTTTCGTTTCTACTTCTCCCCTCTGTTCACTCCTTTCGAACCGTTACAGCGGTAAAACGCGAACGTTCGCACGTTATTATTCACGTAGCGAGCGTAGTTTCCTTGGATTTCCTTCAATTATCGCGTTATCGGGTATTCGCGCTGATGGAAACTGAATATTGAAATCCTCGACTGGACTTTCAGTTTTCATTCGAATATAAAGTTTATTTATATACATTTAAATCAAATTTTTATTTCTCCAACATTTATATTTCAATTCTCCCGCGCAGCGTCGCGGCGAGATCGATCGAAAAATTACGCAACCGTTGAAATTGAATTAATATTGTGTGATATATAACTGTTTGAAATCGATATGATCCATTTAAGGGGTTAATTTCGCTTTGCGTTTCACGTTCTGCGTAAAAAAAGATTAGCAACGAGATGAAATTCGAAAAAAAAAAAATATATTCGCGATGACTTTTAATAACCCAAATACGTAACGTCACATTTCAAAGGCCGAAACCTAAACGTATATCAATGTCCAGTAATATTAAAAATGCGAAAAATACGAAGACCAAAGAAATACCAAATGCAGAAACTTAATTCAGCTTCTTTGATTGCCTTGAACGTGTATTTGCGAAAATATATTATGAAATTGCGTAAAAATTCAATACAAGTCTCTTCAATTCCTTCTCTGTTTACAATAAAGCTATATAAATTATATATTATTAATGTATAAATATACAAGTTCGTCAAGAAAATTCCAATGTTTTTGTATTCTCGATGTCATTTGACGAATCTTTCGAGAATTCAATTTAGTTAAGCACTTCTTCACAGTTCTATTTAGACCTATATATATATATATATATATATATAATGCTATATATATATAACTATATATATAATGCTATATATATTATACTATATATATTATACTATATATATATTATAATATAATATGATAGTAATAATACTAATACTAATATATATAATACTAATATAATAATACTATATATAACTATATATAAATTTTTATATATAATACAACTATATATAACTATATATATATTTATATAAATATAAATATAAATATAATATAATGTATAAATATAATATAATAAATAAAATAAATAAAAATATAATAATAAATAAATAAAAATATAAATATAAATATAATATAACTATATATATATATATATAGAGAGAGAGAGAGAGGTTTAACGACTCGACGGTCTGGTTTATAGTTCTGGGGAATGTAACAAATCTTTCGGCGACCACTTACTTTACAAAGTGCGACGCCGGTGTCCAGCCTGTCCATAAAATTGTCAACGTTGATTCTCAGCTCCGGATACAGCGCGTTCAACCATTCGGCCAGGTCCTCTTTCATCGCGACCAAATACTCCTCCGAAGACTTGAAAGGCCTGTAAGACCTCGCCTCGAGAAGCACCGACATATTGCCTGTGTGAGTCGATACCTGAAACATCGATTTGTCCTACGTTACGATACGTTCCATCAATTTCATTTCTACACGTCACGTACGAAATTGAAATTTTAAAGTTTGAGATAACAACGAAGTAGTAGCACACTGTACACAAATATATAAATCAATTCAAAACTATAGACTAGCAACGTATGCACCGGGGATATAAATTAATGTAAATGTTAATATACTATGATTGCTGAGTGTGGCAATATCGATTCACAATTATTCAAACAAGATTTTATTTCATACAAAACCCTACAGTAGATAGGCGCGTTAATAATAGATTTGATCAATCTAAACATTATTATTAATCTGCTAAAATTATTATTATTATTATTAGTATAACCTACTAAAAATTACGAATTAAATAACTGCGTGTAACCAACGATACGCTAACAACGAAAATTACTAAATATTAAGTACTATTAAAAACTGCTAAACTACTAAACATTATTATTATCATTACAATCTGCGTGAAAATTGTTATGAATCGAATAATTGCCAGCGATGCTAACGATAAACAGATTAACATGAAACTGTGTGTTCAAAAGTGTGAAAAGAAAACAAATACCCCGCATCTGGCAAACAAACAGCGTAATTGCTAGACTCTCCTCTCTCGCGTTGAGCAAAGTTGCGCCGCAAAAGTAGGCCACCCCGTTTACCAGCGGACATAATTTGCAATTATGATTCAACGAACTCGACGAACGATCCGCCACCGGTTAAAAACTGATATCCAACGACGTGTCAGAGTGCGAAACACGCACCGCCGGCGAGCAATAAAATTTCGGGGGATTTGCAAGACAATAGGGTGGTCCCGGTTGGTCCCCGGTGCTCGATCCAGAAAATTCACCCCTCCGATGGCGAGTTAAAGCACCCCCAGAGGGCCGCTCGCTGGCATCCGCACAATGTAACCAAAAGTCGTGCCGTATCGCGTCCGAAACTCTCTCTCCTCCGGCTACCCTATAAATCTTCATTGCCCTCGTAAAACGATGATTCCCGATCGAATGGACACCACACACCGCCGGCCGAGTTTTGCCCCTTTTCTCAAACTCGTTCTCGTACTCATTGTACTCAGTTTCAAAGGGCTGATTGTGCTCAGCGAGCAAACGCTCTGCGGGTGCATCAGTCTCCTCTGTTTGCGTTACCGTTGAAGAAATACGATCCTCTTTTTCGTGTTTGCTTGTTTGATTTTGTTTCTGATATATATGTTTCTTTATATATATAGGGTTTAGGTGCGTTTGTAACAGGGTGGCGTTGCCGATGCACGATCGTTGAATTTTCGCAATCGTAGATTGAATTGAAGAAGAAGAAAGGATATGTTCTATCCCTGCATTGTTATTGAACTTCTCTGAACTACCAATATTCGGCGATTCGATTAAATGAACAAGTCGATCACAAAATGATTCTAAATAGAAAGAAATAGTTTCCAGAGTAATTCAAAACTAACGATTTTTTTTTTATTCTTGTTTGACTTACATTTGCTTCATTTGGGTTCTGAATGTTGTAAGAGGGTAGCGTTGTATATATATATATAGATAGTTGAATTTTAAATCGAAGTTGAATTGAAGAAGAAGAAAGGACATGTTCTATCCCTGCATTGTTATTGAACTTCTCTGAACTACCAATATTCGGCGATTCGATTAAATGAACAAGTCGATCACAAAATGATTCTAAATAGAAAGAAATAGTTTCCAGAATAATTCAAAACTAACGATTGTTTTTATTCTTGACTTACATTTGCTTCATTTGGGTTCTGAATGTTTGTAAGAGCGTAGCGTTGTATATATATATATATATATAGATAGTTGAATTTTAAATCGAAGTTGAATTGAAGAAGAAGAAAGGATATGTTCTATCCCTGCATTGTTATTGAACTTCTCTGAACTACCAACATTCGGCGATTCGATTAAATGAACAAGCTGTCGATCACAAAATGATTCCAAATAGAAAGAAATAGTTTCCAGAATAATTCAAAACTAATGATTTTTTTTTTATTCTTGTTTGACTTACATTTGCTGCATTTGGGTTCTGAATGTTTGTAAGAGCGTAGCGTTGTATATATATATAGATAGTTGAATTTTAAATCGAAGTTGAATTGAAGAAGAAGAAAGGGAATGATCTTCAAAATCTCATATTCTTTGCAACGAATACCAAGTATTCTTGTACCTAATACCTATCAACCTGTTTGGTAACCTAACACTTACCCCTAATACAATATTCTTTGTCTCAGATACTTTGTATAATATTCAGTAATTCAATGAAATTCATCGATTGCGAAACAATCTAAAATGAAGTTAGAATCCATTGCTAAATCAATGAAAAAGAACGAACAAATTACTGAAAAGAAATTTTCTAGCAGCAGAACGAGCAATTCGAACGATCCGAAAACTAAGGAGACCGATCGCCGACAATTTGACAGAAATAATTTTCTTCTACCTGATCTTCTACCGGAAAGAAGAGAAAGGGCTTGCCAGAAAAAGAAGAAAAACCATGGGAACAATGAGAGTCACTGTCGCAGAGGAATCGTATCGCTTCATCGGCCATCAATCCCAATAAAAAGCTAACGAAGAGTACAATAGGAGTCGGGAAACGCGAAACAAAGAAAGCGAACAAGCCGAAGGAAGGAAGAAAGGAAGGAAGAGAAAGAAGCGAGGGAAAGAAACAAACGGAGAGGGCCCAAGAAATCATAAAGGCGAGGTCAATGGTCTCCTCTGCGCGCCCAGGCATCGACGATGCTGAATTACAGGCTAGTAAAAGGCTTTGACTTTAAAATGTCACCCATCTCGTGTTTCCACCGAGAGATGTAACAACCGTGATTTACTCCTCGTTTACACGATGCGCGTGAGCTGCTCGAGCGAGACCCCGTGAAGCTTACGTGCTAACAGGTGTTTCCTTCTTAAATGGCAAAGTGCGAAACTCGTGGGGTTTTCACTCTGGAGTTTTCTTCCATCGGCGAAAACCGAAAGTTGTTAGAAGCGCGGCACTGCGACTAAAACTCGTTAATTCTTTAGCTTCTCTTTGCGTTCGTTTCAAACAGTGTAGAATTTTGTTTACGATTAACGAAACTCGTATATTAACAGACGCTTGTGTTCTTGTATTGTATTATTCTTATTATTATATATTATATCAGTGTTGTATATTTTCCTTGCACTTTCTTTACTATAAATATCGTGCTTTGTTGATATATATATATATATATGAATTAATTGAATATTATGTTAACCACGTAATAATATTTTACATCTATACTTTCGATCTGTGACAAAACTTCTTACAACTTCTTCTTCTTCTTTCTTCGGAGAAATGGCGCGCCCGCGTTCTTATTAAACTGTATCTATACAGGGTGGACGAAAATTATCGGTATTTTTGATTATTTTACTGTTATTTTCAATCTATCAAAGTGAGAGAAAATCGTACAGAAATCCAGTTGACAAGAGAAGCAATTTTCATTTTCCATCCGCTCTGTATGATGCAAAAACATCTTTAGAGAGAAAGAAGTCAAGGTTGGTAAGGTAGAGATTTCTCTTTTTTAGTGAACGCCATTATAATTCTCGCGTATGTCGCGTGTGTCATCTCGACGAGAATAAATTATTAATCGCGTCGACTGGAAGAAAATCCTTGTGTATCAACGATACACACAATCTGAATGAAATTCTTTTAATCGTCAAGAACTTTGACCCTGACCTAATTCCACGCAAACTTTCTCACGTCTGGTTGCAAGTGTCAAGGAAACACACACACACACACTCGCATACTAGATAAGATTTCGAGAAAATCTGGCTCGTAAAACGTAAACGAGGTAATTTCTGAACCAGTTATCTAAAAATCACGAGAAGCTGGAAAATTTCAATCGGATACAGTTATGATCCGGGAAGCGGTGTAAAAGCTCGTTTTCACGAACCCAGAAGCCGGAACTTTTTGGAAGAACGAGATTCATTCTTCAGACGCTCGTTTCCTTTTTTTTCTTTTTTTGAAATTTTAATTACGAGGTTTACTGTCTGTTTGTTGAGTGTTTTCCCCGGAGGAATATTTAGAGTATTTTTTTTTTTTTAGAGTTAAGATTCTTAAGAAGCCGATTTTGGAAGAATGCAAGTCGTCTTCAAGACATTTTTTCTTTTTTTTTTTTAAATTCCAATTACAAGGCTATCGTCTTAGTCAAGAATTTGCTACTTTTCTTTTCCTTTTTACAGTTAAGATTTTTGAAAATTAAACGAAAATGATTTTGTCGAACGAAGAACGAGAGTCGTTCCTTTTTTTTCCCCCGCCTAATTGATTTCGAGTTATACTAGACGAAAAATAAAGGTTGCTTCCGTGGCTAATTGCAAGCAAATTGAAAAACGAATTAAGAAAGTTGAATTCAAAAGATCCGAAGACTTGTTACAAGTTAGGTCGAAAGGGTCTTTTCCTTCTTGGAACAATTTACACTATAAATGCTGTTATATTTTAACTTTACTAAATTGACACTTTACTATTGACACTTTATACATGCCTATCCCTACCAGAATCGATGGCAAATGACAGGTCATAAAATGAAGGCCCTTTCACGAAAGGACTGCAGCTAATTATTTACAGACCAACAGGAAACAATATACAGAAAATGCGCAAACTTTCAGACAATAAGGAAAAGGAATTATATTCATCTTCATTTTTCTTTTTTCCAAGAGAGAGTTAAATCAACGAAAGAAATAAGAATTTGGAGCAAAGAACGTAAACGTAAAACGTAAACGAGATGATTTCTGAAACCAGGAGAGCACGAGGAGCTGGAAAATTTCAATTTCGGATCACGGTTATGATCCGGGAAGCGGTGTAAAACGAGGCACGCTCGTTTTCACAAACCCCAGAAGCCGAGAGAGTAGCCAGAGTGGCGTGAACCAAACGTGTTGTTGGCCAAACACTTTCACGAAGTTTGTGGCAAAACTCGATCGCTATCTCGCGGGTATATTGCGAGAGGCGGCGGCGTACGAGGATGCGCGCGCATCGTGCCGCGCGATTTTTCAAACGCGAACGAGAGCTGCGCGCGCAGCAAACGCATCGATTTATGCCCCGTTGCGCGTTTCTCGCGCGCTTTCCGTGCCACCTCGCCCCTCGATGATCAATAGATCGTTGCCGGTTCACTCTGTCTTCCGTCCTTCCCAGATTTATCGTCCCGTCTCGTGGTTTACTGCTAGCGGTAGCGGTTATGGTAATTACTGTTATTGTCGCCGAGTTATCGAACTCTGAGCCTTTCGGTAGTCAAAGCAGGACGAAATAAGGAACTGGCTGGATATAACTAGCCGATGTTATTAGCGAAACGTTCTCGAGAGCTGTCGAAGTTGGAGTCTTATGGAATTGTATTTTATTTTCTTTTTCTTTTTCATTTATAGAATAACATTATTTACAGAATTCTATATTCTAGCCTATCTATCTATTCTATATCCAATTTTGTATTCCATGTTTCACATTTCATTTATATTTATTTATTTATTTTCTATTTGATAGGATTTTATATCTTATAGAATTATACAGTTACAATTTCAACAATAAAAAAACTTCAAAAAAAAAAAAATCAGATTCTGTAAATTTGCCCGTTATTGGATAATTTCATGGACAACAGATTGCAGAAATGATCAAATTACTGGAAAAATTCTTCGGGCTTTTCGATGGCTCGTCGATCGATCACCTTTTTCGCCGACGACGATTCTAACGCGTCACCGGTGAGATTTTTCAAAGTTGGAGTCTTATGGAATTGTATTTTATTTTCTTTTTCTTTTTCATTTATAGAATAACATTATTTACAGAATTCTATATTCTAGCCTATCTATCTATTCTATGTCCAATTCTGTATTCCTTTATATTTATTCATTTATTTCTATTTGTAGAATTTTATATCTTACAGAATTACAAAAGTTACAATTTCAACGATAAAAAAACTGAAGACTCAGATTCTGTAAATTTGCTTATCCGTTATTGGATAATTTCATAGGCAACGATTACGAGAAATGATCAAATTACTGGGAAAACTCTTCGGCCATTTTGATGGCTCGTCGATCGATCACCTTACGCTGTCATAGGCGTGTATAGTTCGTGTTTATGGCCCGTGGAAGAGAAAACGAGGAGGAGGCAAAGGACTGGAAGTCGAGGCGAGTTTTCCTCGAGACGTGAAAGCTTGAGGGAAAGAAAACGAAAGAAAAGGCGAACGGCGAGCTTCAGCTTGGAAGGTTAGCCTCTAATTTATGGTTAAATCGTGCTCAATAGAGGCGCGTGTTATCGCGAAACCGAACGGCGGAGTTGCTAAATCAGTGCCTTTGGCCACGCGCGTTTCGAGCAACCAGCAATGGGAACGAGCTGATCCTGAAACTGAATTTCACGCCGTTTGAACACCCAAACGAGACAGTGTTCTTCTCGGAAAATTTGACTACTGAAAATCCATGGAAACTAGGCATTTGTTTCGTCCTCTGCATCGTAGATGAGAGCAACGAATATTATTATTATTGAGAAGAACTTTCGAACGTGAAATTTTTAGAACATTTTAGACGAAAGATTTAACAAAATGTTACGAGAATATTTCACCGCGATGTGTTCGGAACAATTTTACGTGCCTTTGACAAACCTGCTGAGAAAGTTAGCCTAGATGATTCTTAAAAATTGTCTCTCCGCTTGGAACTCGGATTATTCTGCGTATGAAACAGGTACTTGGAAAGCATACAACTTAATAAAATTAATTATGTCGAAATTTTCTCTCTACTTGGGACTTGAATTGTTATTGATGTAGTATCGAAATTACTATAATATGTAGTTATATTTTTGCTAGAGATGTGTAGGTACGATGATTGGCAAATGATAGAGATACCGTACTACAAAAGGAAATTTTTATAATTCATTTTAATGTTTACGTGATATAGAATTTAATGGATTAATTACTAGTGACGACAGATGACTATTTATTAATTTCTTATTTACTGTTTTATATATATATATATATTCTCGGCAATTTGTTTGTAACTTAGTAACTAATAATTTGTTGATATCTCCATGGTAACTTTTTATAAGACTAAATAGATGACGCTACAGATGCGTGAACGAAAAAGTATGAATGGTGATGCGAGAAGCACAGAGTTGACATCGAGCGCTTTTCTTTTTGAAAAGGAAAAAATCGTGCGAGTGAAAAAAAACAGAGTCAGGGAGAGTTGTAAAAGAGCGTCGAATGAGAGTGGTCAAAATAGTGATCATTTGTGTTGTATAAAAGAATTAATTGCGTCGTTTGAGTTTATTCGAATTATGTTATCCATCTTGTGTTTATTATTCGTTGCTCTGTTTCCGTTTTTTCTTTGCTATTTAATACGATAAACATCGTTCAAATTATATCACTACATCAATATAAGTTATTCGAATAGAACACTAAAACTTAACGATAGACAAGTAACGTCTGCTTCTCAAACGTCAGAATTATCCAAATTAATCCTTTCAGAGATCCTTAAAAAAAAAAAAAAAACAAAATTGTAAAACTCAATTCCCTCCATAACACTTTCCCAAGAAATAGACAGAGAAATCACAATTGAAATTGCCTCGAGAAATAATTCTGAATTGAATCGAACACGCGATCAACACGCGAGATTATTCTCAATTATTCTCCATTCACGTTCAACCTCGGTTAAGAAATCATCGGAGATAACATTCGCCTAAGTTTCCCGTACGTTACGCTTCTTCGTCGTATCGATCGCTTCGCACTTTTGCCTCGATTCGCGCTCTGTCGTAATAGAAAAGATATTACGCGCCGACGTAAGCGAGAAAATCGTGAAACGATTTCGCGCTCGCTGCGAGAGAGAGAGATCGTGCTCGATCGGCTGTGGTTTTCTCGTTCAATTGTTCCTCCCTCGAGATTCCGAGCCACTTTGGATTACGGCGTAACGAGGTTAATTGGAAACGTACAAACGTACGGATGAATGAACAGATGAATGAATCAGCTGTTGTGAATGAAAGCCGTGGATGCCGGCCGATTACTCCTAAGATTAATTAGCAAATTCGGTCGCGAATTTTTCCTGCCTCTTGCACACGTTTTATCTCTCGACGAATATTCGATTTTAATCTTCCCCCACCCCACCGCTGTTTGCTGCTCACTTTGTGCTTTACTTTCTTTTCGTTGGATTTTCCTGACGTAGTGCATTGTCAATGCTTCGCGATTAACAGTTAATTCTAAGTGATTTGCAATGTAAATAGGTAAATTTATGATGCAACAGATAATAGGAAACGAGACGGTTTCTTTTTTTCTTAGTGGATTGTTTGTTGCTTTACGGCGGTTAATTTTGGCTCTAATTAATACGACGAAATTTCTGAATTTGAAAAAGTGGAGGGCAAACAATTTTCTAAATACAGAAAAGAACAAGCCATTTGTTCTGCAACTACTATAAAAAGAAGAAAGAAACTCAGTAACAAGCGAGAGACAAAAGCCAATGTTTCCCCTCTTGTTTTCCGCTCCTTGTTTTCCCCAATTGAAAAATATGAAAATTGAAATGAAATGAAATATAAAATTAAAAAAAAAAGAAAATTTAGAAAAAAAGAAGAAGGAAAATGATATTCTAACAAATTTACACGTTTTGTAACTAGAAAACTTCTAGATAATGAATGAAAATAATGAAGCACAAAAATAAAATTTTTCTTATCACTAAAGAAGAAAAATCCAACTAAGGCAGCGAAGAAGAAAAAAAGAGTTACTCATGTTGCAACGTTCTCTCTCATTTTCCACTTAAATTCCAATTTCCAATATAGAAAATATGGAAAATAAAATGAAGCATAGCATGGAATGTAGAATAGAAAAATTCATAAAAAAAAAAAAAGAAAACAAATTCGAACATTCTGTACAACTTCTAAATGATAAATAGAAGATAATGAAGCAAAAAAAAAAAAGCTAATTGTCTGCTACCATTAAAGAAGAAAAATCCAACTAACAAGGCAGCGAAGAAGAAGAAAAGAGTTACTCATGTTGCAACGTTCTCTCTCATTTTCCACTTAAATTCCAATTTCCAATATAGAAAATATGGAAAATAAAATGAAGCATAGCATGGAATGTAGAATAGAAAAATTCATAAAAAAAAAAAAAGAAAACAAATTCGAACATTCTGTACAACTTCTAAATGATAAATAGAAGATAATGAAGCAAAAAAAAAAAAGCTAATTGTCTGCTACCATTAAAGAAGAAAAATCCAACTAACAAGGCAGCGAAGAAGAAGAAAAGAGTTACTCATGTTGCAACGTTCTCTCTCATTTTCCACTTAAATTCCAATTTCCAATATAGAAAATATGGAAAATAAAATGAAGCATAGCATGGAATGTGGAATAGAAAAATTCATAAAAAAAAAAAAAGAAAACAAATTCGAACATTCTGTACAACTTCTAAATGATAAATAGAAGATAATGAAGCAAAAGAAAAATATCGACGTGCGCGGAAGCTAATTGTCTGCTACCATTAAAGAAGAAAAATCCAGCTAACAAGGCAGACAAAAAAGAAGAAGAACAAGAAGAAAAAGAAGAAGGGACTTACTTAACGTTCTCTCTCTCTCTTATTTTCTATTTCTATTCCTATCTACTCTTCTGCTTGTTCACCGAGTGGCGTGCATACACTTGACAACTCTCCTCTCTCTCTCTCTCTCTCTCTCTCTCTCTGTGTGTGTCTCGCAGTATACATGGTTGCGATATACCGTTACAGCGAGCTAAGTACACGTTTAAAGTACGCTCACGTAGATAAACTTACGAACTGGCTCTTTCATATACCGGAGGAGGGCCACGCACCACCTTTTGATATTCACTCCCTTTCGCACGGTTCAATGGAATAATAAAAACCCTACGGACACGGCTAAACCTCTTCCATCTATTTTAACCACTGCAATCTCGTCTCAACGAGTCGTTCGACCGATGACCGGTGGAAAATTTGGAACGCAGACGATGTAACAAGTCTCGTAAAATTCTGTATTCAGGAAATTATCGGGACATTTCTAGAAATCAGAGAAATTCTGGGATTTCGGAAGTTCTGAGAGTAGCTCCATTTTTCGTTTAAAAAGAGAAGAGTAATTAATTCTATCGGTGGGATCAATTCTACGAACATTAATGTCAAGGGGATTTGAAGGAATGAAAAGTTGCAAGAATTCTAATGGATATGTAATTTTCCGCTTCTGAAATAACTACAGATTGGAGAAATAAATAATTGTAAAAGTTGTAAAAATACAAAACTTTTTTTTTTTATTAGAAAAAAAGAAAGAATTTCTAATTGGATAAGTATCATCTCAAAAGAATTTAGAATCGAAAAGGAATCGAAAATTGTAAAAATTCTAACAGCGACTTTCTAGAATAATTTCACATTCGGAGAAGTAAAAAATTTTCTGGAAAAAAATTCCTAATTCAAGAGAATTTAAAATTAAAAGAATTGAAAAAATGGACTTTCTGCTTGTATGTAATAATTTCAGATTAAAGAAATTGAATGCATGTAAAAATTCTAGAAATGTAACTTTCTTATTTAGAAAAAGAAAAGTCTTCAACTGGACGAACATTGTAACAAATTCTAGTGGAAATGTAACTTCTTGCTTTTGGAATAATTTCAACTTAGGGGAATAAATAAACTGAAACGTAACTTTCTATTCTAAAAAAAAAAAACCTCTTTCGAAGCGGAAAAAGAAAAATCCCGAGAAGAAATGAGAAAAGGAAACGAACGATTTCGAAGAAAAAAATCGGAGAAAAACGTAACTTTCTAACTTGGGAAGAAAACTTGAAATTTTCCAATTTACCCGGACTATTAGCAACGACAGCAGGGTGAGCTGGTAACAACACGATTAATCATAACGATTTGCGTATCGAATAATGACGTGAATCGCGGCAAGCACCGGTTAAATCGATAATTTCACCGAAGTGTAAATCGCCGCGATCGAATTCAACGTGCGCGTAATTAACGATCATTTGCTAGGTTTTTTTTTTTCTTTTTCACTAGCCTAGTTAAATGTCAACTAGATCTCTTTCCTTATCGCCTGTGTCCTTCTCTCTCTCTCTCTTTCTCTCTCTTTCTTTCTTTCTCCCTCTCGTTGCAGATCCAATTGAGATTCTGCATAATTGGCCGCGACTGTGAGTTCACGTAATCCCTCGTTCGACACGTTGTAATAATTATCTTTATGGTGTAATACGCCAGTTCGTCGATCGTCGTGATCGTGTCACGAGTGAGATCGTGTTATTTACTACGTGACTCGGTTGTTAAGTAAATTACCGATATATAATTTCAGAGCAGCTCGTTCGTTATTATCGTCATCGTTCGTTGTTATTATTATTTTTTAATTTGACGCTGGCATGGATATTACACGGGTACAAACGAATTGAGAGATTAAGGCTAATTGAAAATCGCGCGTAAAGCGATATTTATATAGTGAGAGCAGAGATAAGGAGACGTTCAAATTTAAGAGGATACTAAAATTTCAATGGCTGAAATAAAGGTGAGCATAAAATAAAATGTAAAATAAAGTATAAGATGAAATTGAATTAAATGAAAAATAACAAGTGTAATTATAATATTAAAATTTTATATGATATAACGTATATAATATATAATATACATAAACATAAAATATAAAATATAAAATAAAGTATAAAATTAAATTGAATTAAATGAAAAATAACAAGTGTAATAATAATATAAAATTTTATATAATACAACGTATATATTATATAATATAACGTAATGGCATAAAATAAAAATAATATATAAAAATAAAATAAAGTGTAAGAGAAACGTAAGGAGAGCGCAGCAAAGTAAAGGAACAGAGTATTAAAATCTGCATGATTTTACAAAATGGCAGGTTATACAAAATAAAAAAAGAATCTTTCTTTTAAGAAAATCTATGGAACTGCGGCTGCAATTGCGTAAGAATGGAAAATATAAAAGTTCAACAGATTATCTCCTACGAGGCGTTTCTGCAGCATAGACCGATTGATTAGACACATGTCGATAATTAATGGCGCTAAACGGCGCTTGTGACGTCAACACGCAACATATTCAATTAACTACTTCTCTTTTTGAAAATTTTTACGTAATTCTATAAAATTCCACTGGGTTCATACTTTTTATTATTTCCTATTTTCACGCACAGGCTAATTTCTCTTTAACAAAAAACGACAAAAAGCAAAAGAAACAGAAGATCTTTATAATACATAATAGAGTGCACAATCTCTTATTTATACATTTCACGAAGTCTCCAAAAGCACGCTGTTTCATATTTACAAAATACCTAACAAAACATTCAAACGGCCATTCTGAGCTATTTTGTTAAACATACATCCCATCCTAATGCACAAAAATATCGATATAACGACGATATATAACAATCGTTCAAATTCACCAATTTCTCGCAGAAATTTCCGACGATGCGACCGTGACAAAAAGATCTGAATTTCGAAAACTGTAAACTTCGTCGCATAGCGTATCATCTGTTCTATTTTCTTACGTTTCAATCTCTCTGGCGCAAGTTCCAATCACCAGTTGCAGTCCAATCCGCGAAGCGGTGAAAATTACAATTAGAACCGGAAACAATTACAACAACTCGTGCCGTAAAAGCTGATCTCGTATCGCGAGGAGCGTTTCGGCGCGTGAACGATTCCATTCATCCGCGGCGAGAAAATGAACCTGTTTCGTCGTACGCGATTTGAATGCAAATCGCCGAGAGGCTTGTGTCTCGAAAACGACTGCATCATAATGGCGTGGAACGCGGCGACTCGTTGTTGAATATACCGAGATATATATCTGGAGCCGGTGATAACGTCCGAAACATTTGCGTGCTCGTTTGTCATCGGTTGCACGCACCGATTGCTGCCAGTAGTGAAATCTCGTTCTCTCGAACGAGAACTCCGGATCCAGGTATTCGAAATTTATTCCGAGTAGCAATTTGTCAATAAATTGTCAATTTTCATTGTATTTGGATTTCAATGATATGTAGATCATTTCGGTCGATCAAAGGAATTCGATGCCGCGCGAATAAATTGTTGAAACAATCAGTATTTGGCAAACAATGGATTTCAAGTCACGAGGCTAAAACAACTGGGAAAATAATAAATTGAAGAACTGATTTGATACTTAATAATTGAGAGAGAGTTTGTCTTTAAAATAACATTAAATGAAAGCAGAATACTCAAATAAAGGAAAAGAATAATCAAATAATCTATTAATGTGTGCGTTATCATGGCAGAAATTTGTCTCAGTTCTTTTAATAGGACTCGTCCCTCCAATACATTTGGTTAAAATTACAAGCCAAATTAACGAGAACACTCGTTACAAGATATAATATTCCCCTCTCTATTGATAACAAAGAGGGGAATATTATGTTTCTAAAAACACTTGTTATAAATATATGATCATGGAGTAATATATATAGTTCCTAAACAAATATTCAAGAAAATGTGTTAACATTTACTTGGAGAAACTGAAGCTATTCTAAAAGTATTAAAAAGTACGCTTTTTTTAATATGCTGTTTAAACAAATGGTATACACCGTTAGGTTTGTCGTTCAAAAACATTAATTTCTACAATTTGCACAAAAACTGTATTTTCAACAATTTCCGCGATATTTGACGAAATAAATTTCAGAGTCCCAACTTTACATCTGTTCGACATGGACGACTGCCGATAAAGAAGAAATACGCGTCAAATATATTTTCAAAAACTACATTTAAGCCAAGATTTCATCAAAATCGATGACCGACACTTTGATAAAAAAAGAAAGAAAAAAAAAAGAAGTCAGGCATATATCAGTGTCCCTCGAGAAGTGAATTCTAAATCCCTAATTCTGATTTGCAAAATTCTCTTCTGAAATGATTCTAAAATTCCGAGATACCAAGAACAAAAAAAATCTCCAACTCAAAAATAGCTTGATTCCCTTCATTTTTCTTCCTTGTTTATCCCCGAAACATCGACCACTATTATTCTGTCATTATACTCTGATACTTACAACTGTTTAAAAAAAAATGTAAATATTTCGCACGTACAAGACAGAGAAGAACAAAAAAACGAAAGAATTTATTCGCAACTCCGTCGATCTAAAAATCTAAGCTTTCGATCTGGATTTACCATTTCTCTCTTTCTTCCTCTCTCTCGTCGTTGAGATCGAAGAAGAGAGGGCCAGTCTTTCCATAGATTCAATTGCTCTCGTTTACAACAACACACGACCCCACGTCTTGTAAATTCGAAATGCGCGGCGGCAAGATGGAATTTGCTGCGGTCGCGCACAGCAAACAGGGAGGGAAAACGCGAATTCCGCGAGGCAACTATCGCGCGTCTGAAACGGCTCTGCAAACCGCGCAGCACTGCTCGTGATTCGGATTATGCAAAAGTTGTCCTTATTCTTAACGACGGAGATCGTTATCGGTCCGGCGTGCCGGGCTGTGACTTCGTTTTCATTGGAACAAGACCATCGGTGCCGAGAGCGTTCAACCGGGAGAGACAGAGAGAGAGAGAGAGAGAGAGAGAGAGAGAGGAAAAGAGCAAAGGATAACAGCCATCCAGGATCGTAAGTTCGATCTTAACGACTCTGTCAGAGGCGTAAATCTAGCAACTTCTCTGCGAATGGCACGTAATTCGATTAAATATCTTGTTTCATAGCTAGCTGCACCGGTGTTTTACAATCCTCCCCCCCTCTCTCTCTCTCTTTTCTGCAAGTTAGGATTTCGACATTTTTTCCTCTTTTATTCATCACAGAAACGTTGTTTTCCTGTTTCGTTATATACTTTTTCTGGATCTAAAGGAATTTTTTCATCCGCATGGAGATCCTTTCGAGTTTTTACTTTGTCTTGTAAAATTTTGGATTTTCTCTCCACTCTTTTTCTCTGGGATTTGTGTTTCTTTAGATAATTAAGCTCTGCTCGTGCCCTTTAACCTACGTCTGATGTTTTTCCTTTAAACATTCCAAATATCACGATATATACAGATGTCTTTTCAATTTCGACAGAAAACCAATTTCTCCGATGTTTCATTTGAAATAAAATTTCATAAAAATATCCACGGACCATCGTTTCCTTTTGTTTTTCAAACTTACGTAGATTACGCAGGTCTCATCGATACTCTATTCTTACATAACTCCTACGAAACAATACGCGTACGCCAACGTGTACGCCAATCAACATTGATCGTCACAGAAATACATCAATCCCTGGAAATCTATTACCGTTCGTTATTACTTTCGTAGAAACGTCTTTACTCACTAGACGTACCAAGCGGGGTCAAATGACCCCTTTTCAAAATTTACTTTAAAATCGTACATTCATTGTTATTTCTTTCGCTAATCTGACTTTCTGTAAATTCTTATATCATCTGATTATTCGATTTCTCGTTTTCTGTTTTCCTCTTAGCTTATTTTTTTACCGAGAAAAATTCTTTGCATACCTTATGTACCTTTGCGAGGGGTCATTCGACCCCTTACGAAATTTACGTATTTTTCCGACTGAATTTACAAATCAAAACCAACGAAAAAAGTTACGATGCACTAAGTTCGAGATATAAATGCGTCAAGACCAAAAACAATGGAAAGCGAACACCCGAAACAATTAGTTGTTATAATAAGACTAAAATTGGCGTCGATGGTGGTTGCACCAAAATGGCGCGAAAACACAGCGTCAAATCCAAATGCAATAAATGGCCTGTGCACGTATTCTTCAATCTACCCTGGATTTAGTTGGAATCAATGCATGGACACTCTATCGGGAAGCAACTGGAATAAAGATATCAAGAACAGCGTTTCCAGTTACAATTAGCAGATGAACTAGTCACAGAGTGTAACGAATTTCTTGAAGAATGAAAGGAAAATCTACAACAAGGAACATCAAGCAGCCCAATATTTCCCGAATCACGAAGCAAATGTCAAATAAGATTGTGCACGGGTAATAAAACCACTCGAAACTTGCAAAAAATTGCAAAAAATTTGTCTGCGGACAAATATATGAAGGAGAAACCAATCGTATGTAAAAAGTGCAATTAATTGATTATTTTTTTTATTTAAATAAAAATATATGTTTGATTATTTTGATTAGAAATCAGAAATTACGTTGCGAATTATTTCCTTTAATAAATTAAGAATTTTTCTCTAAAAATCAACGTTTATTCGTACGGGGTCAAATGACCCTTTATGGTGAGATAGGTATATGTAAAATGCCGGTACGTTTAGTGTTAACCACCGTGGTCGAATCGGGCAAACGCAGACGGGACGCAAGAGACACCCCGTTGAAATAGAAAGGTGTTCGACAGGCTGAAAATCACGGCGAGAAAAATCACACCGGGCAAAATGTTGAAACATTGAGACACGCAGCGACGCGATAAGGGGAGCGCGTTGGAACTATTCGATCACCGGATGATTGATCGAACGAGTAACTGGTAAACAAAATATAAATCCAGCGGTTATATCGATATGCACCGGACAGTCGAGTCCTTTTTCTTTTTTATTTTTTTTTCCAGCAATAATATCATTGGCGTTAGTGATTTCGACTATAAATTATTCAACGATTGATCACTCGACAGAATATTAAGAAACTCGAGGACAGATTTACAACCGCAGCTCTGACTTGATAAGAAACAGTTTCAACGCTGTTTCTGTCGTTCGTCATAATATCTTTCTCCTGAAATGTTTTCTCGTCGCTGAAATTGAGACTAACCTATCAGCTGAGGTCGGTAAAGAGAGCAACAAAAGTTGTCGGTAAAGCGAATCACGATCTTAACCCTCATCCACTTGAAACTCAATTCCCTAGATAAAAAAAATCTTTAAAATTTCTCAGCGAAAGAATTAAAAACCCTTCTCGAGCGAAAACGTGTAAAACTAAGGATTGAAAACGAACGTTTGTCCTTCGAACGGCGTCTTCAAGCTCATAACAACGAAACGACGTTTTTTCGCTGGAAAAAATGCCAGAAAAAAGAAGAAACAACAAGAGGGGTCGAGAACGGTTGTCCCGCGACGGAGTGGAATTTATTTCGAAGAGCGCGCATGCGCCGGCGGTTGCGCGTGCGTGCGTGCGCAGCGGCGTCCCACCGCGCATGCGCAGTGCCTGTACGCGCGAAACTGACCGACAGAAAATCTTGTGAATGAGCTGCTTCTCCATTCACTTTTAACCGGACTCGCCGGAACACGCGCGCGACACTACACAGTCACGCTCTGTTGGAGATAGCTGAACGTGTTTTCAGATTAATAGCGAGTTTACTGGTGCGATCTAATTCGAAAAGATATTTCAAATTAGTTGCGTCAGGCTTAAGTTCGTTCTAGGGGAAATTGCTTCCAGCGAGGGTGTACTCTAGTTTCGAAGGATGTACAGCATGTTTTGTAGCAAAATAAAAAGCTGTGGCAAATCTGTCGAATAAGATGAAACACAGAATATATGTATCTTTTGTACCGTACATCCTCTGTATCTCAATTATTGAATTAAAACAATACGTTTGAAGCAACGTTACATTTTAATATTTCACAACAGACCGATCGCTGAATTGTCTGTCGTGATAAATTAACAATTCCGAACCTAACTTTTTACCACGCACGCGTGATATTTGCATGGAAACTCAAAGAAAAAAAAAGTTCACTCATTGACGCGTAATTTTGGCAACTTCGATGCACATGTATGTATAAATTTTAAGTTTCAATTATATTTACTAATAATAATTATTATATTTATTATTTATTATATTATTAATTATTATTATTCAGTTTTATTTATCAATAATAATTATTTAATATTACATAAAAGACCAATCACTGACTATCGTAGTAAATTAACAATTCCGAACCTAACTTTTTACCACGTCTGCGTGTGATAAGCTCACATGGAAACTCAAAGAAACAAAAAAATGTTCACACATTGACGCGTAATTTTGGCAACTTCGATGCACGTATGTATGTATGTATAAATTTTAAGTATCAATTACATTTCGATAGATACAACAGACCAACCAACAGTCCAATTTGAATTGAAACCTAAACCTTTTAACCACACGTGCGATACCCGCGCGGAAACTGAAAGAAAGGAAACTTCACTCGCTGACAACATAATTCCCTTCGCTGTTACATTCTGCGCACTGCGATCTTATCGTTTATTTTGATTGAAAATCCGTGCGTTTAATTTCTCGGTTTACCACCGTGTTGGCGCGTTTCGCGATTCCGCGCGACTTTCCCCGCGATGGCCGCGCAAATATTTTCATTCGCCATTGTTTACGCGCGCACGGTTGCCTACCAGTTTTCTTAACCGCCTTATTTGCATTCCCGGAACCTGTGTATCAAGACATAATATGCAAATGGCTCGTCCCTCTCTCTCTCTCTCTCTCTCTCTCTCTCTCTCTCTCTCTCTCGCTTAAGTCGCGAACGGAGAATCCATCTTCGTAGAGCCGGTGTTCTAGGTGGCCATCCGGCGCCTTCTTTCTTCTTATTATCGCTATTTATTATAATTTTCACTCTCCGTTTCCATTAATCTCTTCCGCTTTCTCTATTGTGCCGGCTAATCCGACGTGAATCCCTCGGCGAGATTGCTTAGGTTATTGTTCCGTTTCTAAGTACATGCGCGCGGCTCACGAAGACGAACGTTAATTTTCATTGTCGTCGTGTCAACGGTGAATAATCGTCGGAAAGCATTTTTCAATCGGCGGGAGACCGGAGACAAATTTTCAGGGTTGAAAATTTTCCTTTTCTTCAGTTTACTCGTTTGAAAGATCGACTAGCTAAGACTGCAAATGAAAGTGGGAAGAAACTTAAAGAGAGAGAGAGAAAAACTGTTCTGTCTGAAAAAGAGACAAGCAATTGTCTCGAAAGTGAGCTTTCAGTTTCACGAGAAATCTTTTGTTCTCTAATGCAGAGAAGAAAATTACAAATAATCCGAGAATAATCCGATAAAAGAGAGAGCTCGGACACAATGTTGAAAGCCTTCGATTTTGCTATCCGAAATCTATGTTATTTATTATTTATCAGAGTAAATTATTCTGTCCTTTTCTAATACCATTTGTACATGATGAAACACATCATTTTCTCTTGAAACTTTTTTTTTTTTAAATGATTTTAATCTGAAACGTTAGGTGACAAAATGTTAGGATTTCTCGAGTTTCTCGATGAAATTTGTTAAAAATCGCGCGATAAGTCTCAAAGAGTCACGTCGTAAAAAGAAGAAACCTAGGAGGTGCCTCGAAATCGCGTAAAACGAACTTTCAATATTCTTTGAACACGTTTCTGCCGTTGAAATAATTTTGTTGGCGGTTCATCGAGAAAAGCTCAACTTCGAGAAAAAAATTGGCACAATATTGGTACAAAAGTTTGCTCGTCCCTGGCTTAAGATCTTAGATTTAACCTCTTGATCGCCGCATCGGCTTTCCGCGTATTTTCGTAATTTTTGCAATTTTAAGAAAAATGTTTCACTAAATAAATAATTCAAATATTTTAAATATTCTTTGCTTACATAATTGCTGAGCCACAATCAATTAGGATATAATTTGCGCAAAAGAAAACAAAACACTTGATTTTCGCTAGGGTTGCCACACAGTAGATCAAACACTAAATATTAAAAAAATTAAAAAAGTTATACGCATGTTTGTTAAATTTGAAACGTTATAAATTTATAGTCTAAAAAAATACACAAATATATATCATACACGATGAAACTAATAATTTATTTATGGTGTAATATATGCTTCGAAGCAAATAGTCGGGCAGAGTGGAATTTTACAGTTTTTCGCGCGCGAATTTTGTTTCTTGCCCTTTTTTTTTCGAATAGATTCAAAATCAAGAATATACATATTTTTCGATTTTTTTTTTTAGCGATAGAAATGTTAAGAAATCGAATAAAAATTAATTCTTTAAATAAATAAAATTCTTTAAATAAAATTAATTTTTTTTTAGTGATAGAAATGTTAAGAAATCGAATAAAAATTAATTCCGCTTTTTATCTAACGTCTAGGGATCGGCGATCAAGAGGTTAAACGCGGGCAAACGATTGAAAAAAACAAAATTCCCCCCTCCCTTCGGTTGCTTGAATTTTTCACCTTGAGAAAAACCTTTGATTCTCCCTGTTCGCACCCCGTGATCATCGCGAGGAACACACACATACATACACACTCGCCGTCAAAGACTCGGCAAATTACCGTGCGCTACAGCGCATTAGCGATTCATCATCCACCGTTTAGAGACGAGTTTCACGGAGGTTAAAGCACAACACCATCCAGCTTTCGAAAGATGCGCCCACAGATGGGCTCACAGATTATCGCGAGAATGCATCTCAGCTGGCGAGCATGCCAGTTCGACGTATCCGTCGAGGTATCTCGACCTGGTTGGGCTCTCGGTTGTCGTTTTCATCGTAAACTCATTGCCGTAAACTCTTTGCCTCGCCTGATCTTGATTGAACGTAATCACGTCCGGGGCAACATCGAGAGCTCAACTTGCCGATTTCCTTTGAGTGGGTGGAAAATTCGATAAAACCTGATCGACAAATGATTCGATCAATGATCAACAACAGGGTGACGAAAGAGGAGAGACGTAAAAATGAAAAGGATATTCCGAGGATCCACCGGAACGTGATCAATTATTCAACACGTAGGAAACATCTTGGAATTTATTCGGACACTTGACAGATTGTACAAATAGATTGATAGATTACTATAAATCGATAAATCGATTGACAGATAAAAATACGTAGGAATAACAATTTAATATCCTGTGAAATACTACGAATTTTGAAATTATTTAATATTCTAGAAATATCGCTTAATTTTGAACAAATTAATTATTTTAATGTATTGAAGTATTTATCAGCAGCAGCTAGTTTAGTGTAATAAATTGCTGGCACCGAGATGGAGGGATTTTTTTTCAAATCGTTCGAGAAGAAATTCTCGACGAACCTAAGCGACGATTGCCAGATAGAGTGTGATATTTTGCAGAAATTAAATTAACTGAAATTGAATTGAATCTGTCGTAATTGTACGTTTCGTGTATTTTAAAGAAATATATAGAAATATAAATTCGCGTTAAATGAAAAGTAAATTCGCTGTTCCGATCCAACCTATTTATCGCGGAGACTTCGATGCCCGATAGAGACGAGATCTCTCTCTCGCTTCTTTTCACGAATCTATCGGTCTATCTTTCCACCAGTTTTATAAAAAAAAAAAAAAAAAAACAACACGTGAATCAAGAACGAAAGCAAAGACGAAGAGATTTCCACAAATGGGAGAAGAAAAAACGAGTGGAAGAGATCCTGTGGATTCCTCGGAAAAACGAAAACAACACAGTTTATTATCGGGATAATGTATCGTTGGAAGGAACAAAGCCTGACGATTTCCACGAGATTTAATCTGACGAGGCAGCCTCTATAAAGATCATCGCCTCGTTCCCTGGAAAGCCTCGCGTCATTACGCCCGCTGTGTTATTTATTTATTTGCCTAACCTCCGCAACACGTTGATACGTTAATCGCCTCATTTGCCTTTTAAGAGTGTTTTTTTTTTTTTTCAAACGCGCTAAGGACACGCGCGCGTGACTCAGCGCCGCTGAGCTATCGCGGGAAAATTTATTGAGACTTTTTAAGGTAAAACGACTTGAAAATAGACGTCAAATAAGCGATCTCGCTAAGGACACGGGAACGTTGCCAGCGCAAATTGCTGTTAAATCGTTAGATCGTATAAAAAAATCTTCCGCTCAAAATGTGTCTTTTTTTTTGATGTTTCAGTTCTTATCGTGGATCATATATGTCGTGTATAATAGAATAAAATATAACACGAACGTCATATTTCTATTTTATAATGGAATACTTAATATTATAATATGATATATAATACATTATATTATATAAACGTAATACGTAAATTATATACGTAATAATAGAATATTTAATATACAATAATATAATATATAGTATATTATATTTAATATACAATATTATATTTAATATATTATATTATATTTAATAAACAATAATATACGTATATTATATTATATATACTATATATTATATATACTAATAATAGAATATTTAATATACAATAATATAATATATATAATACAATATATTAATATATGAAGAGAACTTGTGCAATATAACCATTCAATATAATTTATATTTTTATATTGTATAATTTATAATTTTATATTGTTTGACTGTAAATATTCTATTTATGATGTATAATTTATAATTTTATTATACCGTTTTCTACCTCTTTTCTAATACAAATATATAGTATTTGTCCTAAGATTTCTTCGAGCGAGACATGTACGCCGACGACGATTTTATATATTGTTATCAAAGTGAATGTTTTTCTTTAACAATTTCTATCTTCTCGTAAATTTTTGTCCTTTTTTTTTTTTCTTCCTTGAGAATGATCACTGCTTCCGTTCGTCATCGAATTTCACTTCCTGAATATTTTCGAAAGAGAAAAATGCCAAATGTCACACGACGAATAGAAATTTGAATATCATCGAATGCAATGAATAATCAATGTTTAAAATGAATATTTTATTTCGTGATGTACAGAGTGAATGATACTTAGACAAAAGGCGCAACGATAAATGACAAACAACAGTAACATTTTAAACGAAGAAACGATACGAAATTCAAATATTATATACGTACACTGTTAGATTAGGTATATATATTTCAATCGAGCCAAGTAAATCTTGTCTTTGAAGAAATTATCGAGAAAATTCGAATTTTCCTCTCTATACGTTTCGACGTAAAGTTTCGTTACAACCGTACGAAATGTAATTCTATATAAAATAAATTCTACTGTAATTCGTACAATTACGAAATTCATTAGAATTGTACGTTGTTCTTCGTTTCGCGAAGAAATTTTTAAATATCGTTGAAATTCACGAAATTACACTGAAACCGAAACTGATCGGAACTAAATCGTTCTGATCGTTGTTTTACGAAAAAAAAAAAAAAAAAAATCACAGAACCGAAATCAGTTCGCGTCTTCACTCTGACGCGCATTCGGCGTTAACGCTAGAACTACCGACAGTTATTTCTGCCAAAATTATCTTGATTTCTGATAAATAAAAATAAAATAAAATTCGCTATATTATTTCTTTAATTATCACTGTGAAAGTCATTGCATCGTTGCAGGGGGAAAAAAATTGTAACATGAAGTAGAAATTTTTAAAAATAAAATTGTGTAAACCAGTCATTTCGACTGGTGTGGTAGTTCTAGTGTTAAGAAACAATTAATTAGGATGTTGATAAACAAGGGAAACCTAGTTGCTTGTTTGGCGAGCAATCGCGCGTAAAACCGCGAGGGCAAACACTCGCCGCGCAAAGTCAATGAAAACATTGTTCGACAAGAAGAGACGACGCGAATCTTTCCTCGCGACATCGTTTTGTGGCTTTTCTCGACCGATTTTTCCGATTGATAATCGTCAATCGTGTCAATTTAAAAGCCACGAGCGTGAAACTCGTCGAGAAGAGCTAATCGTCGATATCTTCGACTCTTCCGAGATACGATGCGAGTAATCATTGACCCTTCGACACAGAGTGTCAAACAATCGAGCGCCGCTCGAAATTATCGTCGAAATTTTGATACAATCCACAACTCTCGCGTGCAAACGTTATTTTACGCGTTCCTTTTTATTTTTTCATTTTCTCATTTTTTTATTTTCTCTTTTTCATTGATATTGACATTAACACTTTACCGACGTACCGTGTATTAGCGGTGAATAGTTAGCCGATTAATAGGCTACCGGTCGGTAAAGTGTTAAAATATGTTAGCCGATTAATAGGTTATTTGTCGGTAAAGTGTTAAAATATGTTAGCCGATTAATAGGTTATTTGTCGGTAAAGTGTTAAAATATGTTAGCCGATTAATAGGCTACCGGTCGGTAAAGTGTTAAAATATGTTAGCCGATTAATAGGTTATTTGTCGGTAAAGTGTCAAAATATGTTAGCCGATTAATAGGCTACCGATCGGTAAAGTGTTAACATCAACACATGCGTTACGTTTTACTTGTCGTACCTCGAAATAGAATAATATGCATAATCTCGTTTGCAATATTAATCGCTCGACTCTGTGTATTAACAACTAGTCATAACGTTACGAATGCTTCAGTTTTTCTCCTTTATTTCATTTCATTTCTTTTTTTTTTTTTTTTTAATCGAAGACTCTTTTTAGATTGGTGATCGTGTCAGGTTTAACTCCATTCGCGTCACGACTGAGATTTCAACGACTCGAGATTGCATTATTACGTGTCCGTGTGCATTATAATATCACAGTGAGGATCTCCGTTTGAATATTTGCTAATACCAACTAATTAGAATGAAACGCGCGACAAAGTACACAGACGTTGTTACGGAGAGCTCGTGGTCGATTAGGTTGGCCAAAGGGCAACGACGTTTTTTCATACGAAACGAAAAAGTTTTTCGTTGTCGATCGTTTCGTTTAAGTAAGTTTCGCCATCTTTGACTCCGCGTTCGAAAAAAGTTCTTATCTTCTTCGACAAAAAAAAAAAAACAGTGTACGTACCAAGAACTTCGATCTGATATCTTCGTCGGTAAGATGAAATTTAGCAAACCTTCACTGCACATTTTTTTTTTTTTTCTTTTTGCTTTTCAGAAGTAATATATAGCAAAATACGACGAAAATGTTCCTTCTTGATTTTCCATTTCGATATCGACACCGAAAAAAAAAAAGAGAATTGCGAACGAGATCGTGCATTCTTTTTTTTTTTTTTTGTAAAACGAGTTTGAACGATTAAGTATCAGATTGAACAATGAATTTGCAGTTGCCCTTGAAAATGAAGGTACTTACACGTTTTAAGATATGCTATCTATTAAAGAGACACGCGATTGTTTCTTAGACAGTCCAATAATCAGTGTAAGTTGCTTTTGTTCAAGAACAAAATCTGTGTTATGAAAACATTGTTCTTTTTTTTTTTTTTTGACAAAACATTATACGTAATACATCACTATCACATATTATATAGTCGCTGTAACATAATTATTGGAATAGCAAAAAATATTATTTAAATAACTAAACACAATAACTAAATATACAATAAGAATACAATATTATATAAAATATATGTATAATATAAATATATAAATAAAATATATATATAATATATTTAATATATTATAAAAATACATGTATAATATATATATATATTTTTATAAATTATAAATAATATATGTGCATATGTGTTATTAAATAATATCATTTAAATAACACTGCTGTTGAAATTATTAGAAACAATAATTAAACTACCCCATTAATTGATGTTTTTAACAACGAAAAGAACATTTGATACAAGCAATTTTTAATCATAATCAGAAATCGCTTTTTTATTTATTATAAATATAAATACGCTATAAATACGCGTATATAATAAATATAGTATAAATATAAATACGCGCGTATAAATACGCTAATCGACTTCCGAGCTTTCCGTATATATTAATAAATGTAAGATTTTTAATACGTATCTGCTCGCGAATATAATTTGGAATATTTCGCTCGGTGACGCAAATCGGTTAAACGCTGTCTCCTCCGGTATTTAATAGATCATTCGACGAATTTAAGTTTAAAAAGGTTTAGGTTAGGTTTTTACATAATATCGCTTCTCACAAAGATGCTCGCAACATAAATAAAATACGGCTTCCTTCGATGTATTTATTAGTAAAAGCTAGGTACACACACACGTACGCGTGTTTAACAACACCGCCATTTTGAAATTTCAAACTAACAGACACGACGTCAAAGTCTAACGGTCGTTCTAATAGCTTCTCGAGTATTATTTCCAACAACGCGTCGAACAACAATTTGTCTCTTGTTCAACGAACAAATTCAAACTTCCGTTGCAAACTGCAAGCCCTTCCCTCTGAAGTTGGCAACCGTTGGTCAAAAACCGTCAACTTGACGATCGTAGTCGAGTCAGATTGAACGAGTCGCTAACAGTTGCCTTCCGAAACAGTGACGACGGAAATAAACAAAAAAAACGGCGGAATAACGCGCCACGGCGCAATACTAGCCAAATAAATCAATAAACACTTGATAGTTTCTCACTCACCTATCAGCCGTGTTCACAGAAAAAGGCGACCTTCCTCACGTATCCCTGACAGGCACACACGACGGCCAGTGTCGCATCGACGAACGATTCAATCTCGAAATCGTCTCGATCTATCGGGCCGCGAGACCGCCAGTTCTCATCAAGCCGACGAATCTCGTCTCGGGCTTGTCGCGTGTTACACAGTTAAACGATCGATTCGCCGGACATTCGCGGACTGGCGGATTGTCACTTCGATACAGACACTGGGCTATCGATAGTTCGATAATTACCAGAACACGCCGTACGTTTCCACGAGTGTGCACTCTATCATACGACTGCCTTGCGTGTCGATACGCTGGTGTGTCGCGATGACTTTTGTTTTCAATGCACGATGATACCGTTCACACGTTCGGGGGTGCTCTTATACCCCATACTCACGCGTCGCGTCCCAACCAGAGACTAAAGCGCCTAGTTACTATCCACCCGTATAAATGCCTCGCCGCAACGTGAATGTAGTCGTTGGTTCGGCGAGTGCCTGAAAGGGAATAGCGTCTCTTAGATCCTCCGCCAGGTGGCGCCATCGCATAGGCTGTTCCTTGGTGGGAGAAATGGTGGAAGAGAGTGGGGAGAAGCAGGTAAGAAAGGCAGGGGAGTGAGTGATATTACCGATCTATCTCGGATAAGGTAGACATCACCACAGACGACATATACCTTGTCAGTAGCGAGACTGTTTTTATCGACAGTGAGTTTTTATCGACAATTAAATGATAATTTTAACCCTTTGAGCATTAACCCATTGCATCGTTGGCTAGCTTTAATCAACGATGGCGTTCATATATCGTTTTGCTTCAGATCACTTCCCGGCAAATTTGCACTGTAATTGTAAAAAGAAATTCTAAAAATTTATTTTTAATCGTCTTCGTGATATTCAGATATTTACTATCGTATCGATATCCGGATAATTATCAAGAGATAAACAATATTATATACTTTCTTAAAGCGTGACAATACGATGTACCAATAAAAAAAAAAAAAGAAACTTGTGCAGTTCATTTACATCCCTACGTAGCTAGCATCTCAATGAAGAAAATAGCCAACGTGAAAACATAATTATCGAGGCCTACGATAGGTCTCGCGACAGAGTCGATTTTTTCACTCGAAACGACAGGTGCGTCGAACGTATGCGGTCTGCTTTATGGGGAATCGCTATGGAAACCCATAAAGTACCACAAGCCCATCGGTGGAAATTGAACGAACTTAGCTCCTAGTGTACTTTGACGTTGAACGTCAAACTCAAAGGGTTGCTGGAGAGCAATTTCTCGGCACAATTAACGTCCATTTGCGAATAATTAATTAGGCCGATGAGCGCAAATAGCGGTGACAGTGTTAAAATAAGGAGCGATACGTCGAGCAAGAGATCGACCTCCGCTCAAAAAGATCTATACATGAAACCGCTGTTAAGGTTAAAGCAACAAGAAGGCATTCTTGAAAAAGGGCTGATCACCGCTATCGAGAACATGAAATTAGACTCGAATTTGGCGCAGGACATTATGAATCAACACAGGGAACTGTCACTGAAGAGGTAAATTAAAAAATTCGCCGTACATTGACTCGCTTAAGCATCTAATCATTTAGAATTTTTTTACGATTGAAGGCTAGTTGACTGACTGTTGCAAGATTGCAGCATTGATTGTTAATTATGATTGTTATTAATCGGCAGGCAAAACTTTTTAGACGCGATGCACAAAACTATGGAAGACATCGCTTCCGAATTGGATTCTGCGAAACGCATTGCGAACAATCCGAAAGATTTACAAAAGCTAGGTGACGTTTATCAATATTTATTAATACGTATGCTTTTTACAATTTTAATCTCAGACATCCGTTTCTCGCCTGTTTCAGACATAAATACGTACAAGTCGAAATTGATCAAACTCTCGCAGAAAATGCAAGATTTCGAGAAATCTTGCCCGATTCAGGCATTAACGGAGGAAGGCAATACATTGAGCACCGAGTTGCACGAGCTTGACTTCGATTTAGACAAATATGAGAAAGCGCAGAAGAACGCGACACTTGTCGTGAACTCGTTGTCGTTTAAAAGTAAAGTGGACGACAAACAAAAGAAATCGGAATACAAGGACGTGGACGATTTTCACGGTCTGGTCGCGGTAACAGGTGAATCTTCATTCAAATCTGAGATCGAGTTAAACGAGCTCGACCGAGGGACCAAAGTGAAAACAATGTCTTCTAAATTTCTTTAAATGCGTGATGACAGGACACACGGGAAACTGGACCATGGAGGATCACTTGTTTTTCTTGAAAATGCGAAAAAAATGCGAGAACGTTCCAACTCTGGTCGCAGCTATTCAGAAAAAGTGTCCGGACCTGTCCGTCGAAGCTATAGTGAATCACGAAGCGTGGTACAAGCATTACGCAGATTTGCGCGAGAAACAAAAAGCAGCGGTGAAAGATTGGCGTCAGAGAAAGGCCTTGGAGAGGGAGAGAAATATCGACGAAACGGACAATGATATTGAGGATCTCTGCGAAGATGAAGGTTTCCTGAACGAGGTCTCTCCCGATGAGAGGACAATTAGAACTACTTTCAAGAAAATAAAATCGTCCGCGAGGGAGGGCAGAAGCGCCAACAGCAGCGCCAGCTCGAATGAAAGCCGGAAGAAAGAATTGATCAAGAAGTGGAGAATGGAAAAAGAAAATAAACGATTCATGGACGAAGAACAGATAAAAATGCAGGCGAAGTTGAGGAAACAGGCGGAGGAAAATAGGAGAAAGAAACGTAGGGAGAAGATCCAGGTAGCTTTGGACGAATATAAAAGGAAGAAGTGCTTGGAAAATGTCTTAAAAGAAATGGAGGAACGTTCTAAAGAGAAACGCGTGTACGACGCAACTTTGATAAAAGCATTTAGGTAAAGTTCGCGCGAATTTATAAATAGTAAATTCAGCGAAATTTAAAATTGTTGAAGGAAATTGCAAATTTTCAGGGAACAAGACAAAGAATTTACCAAGAGGAGAGAAAGCTTGATCCTACGTTCGAAAAAGCCGAACAAGTGCGAGTCGGTAAATATAAAGAAGATGGAGCTTGTAGAAATGAGGGATTACTCAACACTGTTGAATACCACGAAAGTTTGGAGAGAGAAATGCAAAGTGGATGAATCGACGAGGCATTCCAACGAATTTCAATACATCAAGGATTTACCAAGAATGTGAGTAACTAAATAAATTATTAAACCGTTTATTTATTTACATATGGATGGTATTACAGGCGTATCCGATGGAGGAACGAAGAGTCAGAGGATCTAAAAATCTAACAAGAAATATATCGATTAAAAAATGTAAAAGACGTTAGTATAAATGATCGTGTGTTATCGTATGCTTAATTTATTGTATGTACTCGTACAAGTTTTATTCTGTAAGTGTAACTTGGTAACTAACGCGACTCAAAGTACGTATAAATATACAATTTTGTCACTCGTGAAATTTACACCATGTTTTTTTTTTTCATAACACCTGAAATAATGTTCAACAATAGATCATGCAATCGATGAGAATCTGAACGCAACACAAAGATTGTCTATTTTCTTATTCGGCTTTTTTTTTTTTTTTGTTTTTTTTTTTTTTTTTTTTTTTACTTAAGAAAAATACAATTATTTTCATTAACCCTTCCACGACGTTGCGTTTGAATTTTAGTTTTATTATTGCAGTTGAATTTTAGTCTTAGTGTGTTCTCTAATTCTTTACAAAAATATCAGAGAAAGTGTATCTCTATTATTAATATAGTCTGAATACCTGTTGCAATATTAATGTAGCTCCACAGTTCTGAAACAAATTCTGATCCTGAAAGGGTTAATCGATCAATGCTTACAAGATGTACGCGTATTATAAAAAAAAAAAAAAAGAAAAAGAAAGAAACAGATGTCTGTTTTACAGCTAAAGAATATATACGATATGTTTCCCATTACTCCTCCGCTAATTCATAATATTATTAACTTTTAATAAATTAATCGATCGAACGGCACGCTCTTAGAACAGCAAATCTCCAACGCAATTCCAATATAATAATCTGCGTATAATGATAATCATACTTCAAGGTATTTACAGTAATTGTACTTACTTCCTGTCCGAAACTTCCTCCCGAACTTTCGGAATTCACTTCACTAGGAGGCGAAACGAAATCTCGGTGTGTCTGTTTTGTACTTCGTTTTCCGAATCGGTATACTAAAAAGTATCTTCTTCTATAGTAACAGTCTTCCATAGGAAATGATCCACCAACACGACGACCCCACGAACGATATAATCATAAACGAGCACGATGTGATCGTGATCGATCCCTCGTCGTCGAGTCACTCGCGTAGCTCCGAAAATTCTCTATTTCTCCACTGTTTTACTGTATTTACAATCGCTAAAAATCTTCGAATTACAAAGTAGTATAGTTTACTGTACTGCCACTTGATCGCCTATCGGCCGATGCCAGTGACGAGCGCCGGAAGTGTCGGCCATACAAATAGATCCGCTGTGAGAAAAAAAAACGATCTCGAGAAAACGCGATCTCAGCACAACACGACGCAACTTTATACGAATTGATATAGACATATATATACATGTATATATTTCTTCCGAAAAATTTTTCTCTTTTTTCATCAGGTTGAGCAGTTTTTCAAACTACGAGAAACTAGCCGCCATGATGTCTCGATGACATGATAGACGAGAATTTGAATAATGGAGGGCAAAGAGGAAATGAACGAAACCGATTGATATATACTTATGTTTATTTTTTTTTTTTTTTCTTTGCGAACGTACCGGTTTTTCTTCAGACGATGTACATAATAAATTATGAGTAAAAAGAGCGTTGGTTTTATCCAGGACTATGTTGATTCTATTCACCTCTGTGTCAAAGTGGACTGCTGACAATTAATTAATTAATTAATTAACTCCCTCCCTCAACCCTCGCGTTACCTGAGCATGTGTTATCTGTGTATATGTTATATGTGTATGTGCACGTGCCTAATGCAGAGAAACAAACAAACAAATACATAGAAAGACCAAAGAAAAAGAACAAAAAGAAGAGAACTTAAACAAATATATATATATATTATATATATATCTCGAAACGAGAAAGATCATTTCTGATCCTTTTCTGGCTAGCCGTGGATAATACCAATTCTCGACGATTTTACTCAAATATATAATATACTTTCTATTAACCTTCTGTTCGTTAATTCAATATTCTTTTTTTTTTTTTTTTTTTTGTAGAACCTTTTCTTTCGCCTTTCGTTAGATGATCAAATACAAAAACATAGGTGATACAATATATATACTATATATATATATATATATATATATATATTTATATAATACAAATGTGCCTCGTACTGTGCTGAGTACGATAGATCAATCAAATTCGACAAGTGTTTTATATTCATATTTTGTTTGTCCACATTTTCTTCTGTTCACGTATTTTTTTTTTTTGTCCTTCCTATTCACACTCTTTGCTTTCTCTTTCTCGCGGATCATTCTATTACCTCACGATACACTCACGATACACTCTATCGTTCGCATCCTCGCTTCGTTACGAATTTCATTACGAACGCCACACACATTATAGCAATAGTAGTAATTCTCTCGATTTTTCTTTCCGTTTCGAGCTGCGTATATATACACATATATGACAGTCTACATATGTATATATGCACAAAGAAATGTAACCATTTAAGATTCTTCTCGTTCTCTCTCTTTCTCGCACGCACACACACTCAATAATCGTACATCGTTTCTCTAGAAGTTTATTACAACGAACAATAAAGTGTTTAATGAAATGTTTTCAGCTACCCGTCTCATTCACCCATATATATCAACCATATGTTCTCCCTCTCACCTTTCTTCTTTCATTCCATTCGCGCGCACACAACAACACCGTATATTTATCCTCGTTTGTTCTCTCTTATCCTTCGTCGCAACAAGAACTATCAGACGATCCGACGATTTCTCTCCTTCATTTTTTGCTACCTCTTCTTTTCTCTTTTTTTCTTTTTTCTCTCTGTTTTCTCGTGAACCCAACATCGTCTATTTCTCTTCTTTTTCTTTCTTTCTTTCTTTCTTTCTCAATATAATAAATATGTACACGCTTGAACATTTGTACAGGTTTTAAAGATCTTCCTCTCTCTGTTCGCTACGATTTAGTATAGTCATCACTTTGACGTCTCTCCTCTAACAACAAATATTTGTCGTCGATAACCTCAGACGCGTTGCCTCATCCATTCCGTTTATTACCTCCCCTCTCCCCCCAACTCGCCACAATTTCCTTTCATTCTTTCTCTTCTGTGTGCAACTATAGGCGCAACAACAAGTGTGTGTTCGATCGCGTTCTTTTTTTCTCTACTATTCTTCTATTTATATGGATCTTTTCTCTCTCTCTCTCTCTCTCTCTCTCTCTCTCTCTCTGTCGTTCTTTGTTTTCGTGTCGATCGATCGACCAGGATCCATCGAATAGTCCGCGACGCCATTTCCAACGAACGCACTCTCGTTCTGACGAGATCGAAAAATCTACGTGTCCCTTTCCTCTCTCTTTCTCTCACTCTCTCAAAGTGCCAGGAACAGCGCATTCGTTTCAGAGACTTCGACGCTCGACGCGGTATAGAGTTTTTCTACGAGTTTTCTCTAATTTCTAGCATTGCACACGGTTCGGGGACGGTAAAGAATTCGGACACGGGATCCCTCCTCTGGATCGAGATCGATCGTCTGTTTCGGTTGAAGAATCGCGTCGATTCCAATGGCTCCGAAGACGAAAACGGGAACGCGATCGATCACAGCGCGCGGACTCGTGCGAGTTCCTGGTATTAACATGGCGTCAATGTCGGACCGAAGATCACGTTTGTTTCTAACAAATCGTTCGACTTTTGGATTTTCTAAAATGATTCGCGCGGCGATGGCGTTCTCGCGAGAACGTTTCGGCTAAATCTAGAAGGGCAAGAAATGCACGCGAATTACTCAACGTCCGTTTCCTTTTTTTTTTTTTTTTTTTTTTTAGTTTTCCTTCCCCGCACAGTTGGAGAGACAGCTCGATCGAAACAAAAACGAAAAAAAGGAAAAAAGAAAAAAAAAAGAAAGAAAAAAGAGGAACTCTCGAAAATTTTGCGATCCACGTGCATATCTCGCGAGCGTTAATTGAGACTCTTAACAACTAATCGAATGAATTCCATACTTCTTTTGCTGCCAGATTTATTGATGAGATATAGAGATGAATGTACATCTGGGCCCCAATAAAGTGCTACTTTTTTTAAATTCGAGATTAAAACGAAAGAAGCGTATATCGCCTAATAGATCATTCTGTTTCGCGATCGTTCGTCGACGTTCTCCAATCTCGGACCGATCTCTATCTAGATCCGTTTTGAACGGCCACAACAGTTTTCCCTTATCTTCTTTTCTTTTCTTTCCTTTTCTCTCTTCCCTTTTTTCCCCCGTCGTTTTTATTCCATCGTAAGAAATGAACGACCAACCGTAAATGCAACAATGATTGACAATAATCGTAAAATGATGGTAACGTTCTCGCAGGACGAAAAGGATGATCCACGTTGGAAAGTGAAAAACCTCTCTCTCTCTCTCTCTCTCTCTCTCTCTCTCTCTCTCTCATATCTCTTCCTTTGGGTCGTTAAATCAGAGGTGGTTCGCACGGGTCACGCAGCCATTCTTGTTCAACCAATCGACTCGTTTTCTTCGTGTCCTAGCGTCTCGTCGGGGCACAAAATACGCTTTCGAGCTAGCGATCTAAAGAGTGTATGGACGATGACATTCGCAATGTCGGCTCGCCTTCGATGAAGATTCGGATCGGACGTCGCGCGTGTGATTTATAATCTCTAAACGACTCGATCGCTTTCGCTACCGATCAAGTCCTACGGGATCTGTAGCGTGAACATGTGTACGTATACATGTGTGAGTGTGTTGAATGTGATGATGTTCGACCATCCAGGAGACAACGAGACATCGTAAACTGCTCTGTTTCGATAATGCTTGCGTGTCGATGATGGCCGATGATGGACTTTCTATAAACGTATAAAAGAGACGAATTACACCGCGAACGAAGAGAGCGACGCACCTTGTGCCCCCAACGTTGATATCGCTAAAAGATCACAGCTGCACGGTTGGTTCCCGAACGATGGGGGACGATCGATGAGAATGTTTACAACGCCAATTTTAGACTAACGCCGTGACGCTCGGTCCTGGACAGTCGAAAATCGCGTGCGGCGTGTACCGTGGTACCACGAAGAAAACAAGTCACGCAGAAGAGCTACGTGATCCGTCGAGGTTCCTCCCACATTTGATCGTACATTTTTCACGGATCTCCAATTGTTCGTTTTTTTTATTTTTTTCTCTCTCCTGTTTGTTTCGGCCTTGTTTCCATCCTCAACCTGCGCACGAATAACCACGTACATTTTCACAAGTTTCGAACGTTACCAGATAATTTTTCCATTTAACTCTTCGTCTTCGTCTTCTTCTTCTTCTTCTTCTTCGTATCCTCTTCCCTCTCTCTCTCTCTTTTTACTTTTCGTTCCGCACTTCTTTTTTTTTTTGTTTTTTTCTGCTTTTGTTTCGTTTACCTCTAAGCTTGTATAAAAATGATAGTTTTTTTTTTGTTTGTTTGTTTGCTTGCTTGTTTGTTCAATTACCACCAAAAGACGAGTTGTGTGCATAAAGCAAACTATATTGGGACAACATGAATTCTGAATAAATACTTAATATTACAACAAAATTTTAAGTATTCTTTCGTAATGTCATCGCTATATAGTTTGTAAGAAAATAAGATACTTTACTTGAAATTTATATGTACAGATATTACAAACAACGTTTTTTTTTGTTTCTCTCTCTCTCTCTCGTTCGCTCTCTCTCTCTCTCTCGCGCGCGCACTCGTTTCACTCTCCCTCTCTCTCATAATGCATAGGCAATGTGTTTCTGTTTTCTTTCATTTTGTTTCTTTTTTCTTTTTTTTTTTTTCTTAATCTTCTCTTAACTACACACTTCTCTATAATACATTGTTGCGGAGCAAGCCTAAACGGATTCTTTGCTTCTCTCTCTCTCTCTTTCCCTTATGACTTGCTCTTTTCCTTCTTTTTCTTTTTTTCTTTTGTTGTTGTTGTTGTTGTTGTTGGCTCTTCTCTCTTTCTCGTTGTTTCTCCCGAGTTTTCTTTTTATTCGTTTCTTTCTCTCTTTTTTTTCTTTTCTCTCACTTTTCGTAAGATTTCGAAACAAAAACATACGATACCAATGTTTTTCGAGCAAAATTCAAACCTTCCCGTTAGTCGCCTAATACTGGTCTCTCCGTCTTTTTTCTTTTTTTTACCTCCGTGAAAAGGAAATTAAAATCTCGCATCGATCTTGTTGTAAATAATTATTTCAATATTACTTACACTGACAATGTTTGTTCGAATGGAAAACGTGACGTGTTCCAAAGAAAAAAAGAAAAACTTTTTACTCGGTCTCTGTTAAATTGGGAACTTGGTTCGAGATATTTCTCCATTTTAATCGGATTCTATCGAAATTATACACATCAACGTACTCTGTGTATATAATAATTTTCTTGCATCAATTATTCTTACGCGAATATCTTCCAAGAATTGAAAAAAAAAAAGATCCTTTCCTTAATCTTGCAAGAATCGTATAAAATGAAATTCCCTTTTTTTATTTTTTCAATTTGAACTTAAGCGTCGTAATGATCACAGGAGAAAGTCGAGAAAAAAGAAGAAGAAGAAGAAGAAAAACAAGAAATTTACACAGAGAAATCGTTTCATTTCACGTGACGAAAATAAAAGAAGAGAAGAAACTAGGAAATCGAACAGAAGCATCGACTCGCGATTGAACCAAGTTCCATCCTTTATCGATCTATATTTCGAACAGTTCGAATATGGACTAAGAAAACCTTAACGCATCCACGTGTATGTGTCTGTGTCTGTGTGTGTGTTTGTGTGTTCTAGCCAACGAAATAACTCTAACGGATCGTACAAAGACGATCAATACTTAAAACTCGAAGCATTCTTTCCATTTCTCTCGCTCCCTTTCAATCGAATCGAATCAGCAAACAATAAAGCATACATTTCGCATTTCCGCAGAGCACCACCGTCCTCTATACAAATCAGCGTCGTTTCTAATTCATAATATTTCATACTCTCGTTAGTTTGCGTCGTTTCATATCCGCACTGAATTTTGTTTAAAGTAGTTTCAGTCCGTTTCTGTGATCGATGAGAGTCCGCCGCGATTTCAGAGCGTCCGGCACTGGTACTACCTATAACATTAGTGTCATACATACATATATGTTCTATATATATATTTATATTTTTTTTCTTTTCTTTTCCTTTCTCTCCTTCTTTACCATTGCGTGTGTACGTGTACGTGTACGTGTGTGTGTGTGTGTAACGTGTACGTGTACGTAAGCGTGTGTCCAAATTCTATTCACGTAAAAAAGGAAAGAAAAAGGAAAAAAAAAAGAGAAAAAGGAACGCCTTTCATTCACGGCCGACACGAAAACGCACCAAGAAAAGAAAAGAAAAGAAGAGGAAAAAAAAAAAAGAAAAAAAGAAAAACGCCGCACGCACACCAGCAGCACGCACATCATCAACCACGCGAAACACGCGTCAAGTGTTATCGTTATTTTCGAGGTCTCTCATTACGTAGTAATATAATTATGTACACGTTAAGCGCGGGCATACACCACCGCACTCACACTAAAAAGTCCGGATCACTGTAGTCCTCGCCACTCTCGCTGCTGTCGGAGATTCTTCTCCTCTTCTTCTTCTTGTGTTTCTTGATCTTCTCGGTTTTGTGCGCCCGATGCTTGCGGTGTTCCTTCGCGCCCTCCTGGTGATGCGCGTGTATCGTCAGCTTGGGCACACGCGGCGCGGCCATCTGCGACGCGGCGACGTTCATCGGGGGCGCCTGCTGCGGGGCCGGCGCGTCGACCGCCATGGCGACCGGTATGGGACCGCCGCCGGTGGCCATCGAGTTCACCGAGTTGTTCGGGTGCTCGATCGACGAGTTCAGGTTACCAGGGTACTGGTTCACCATGCCCGGAGGATTCGCCATCCCCACGTGCGTTATCTTCGTCGTCATGTCCGTGTCAGAGTTCGTCATCTTAATGTCCATGGAGTGCTTGCCTCCGCTCGTGTCACCTTCGTTCCCATCTTCCTCCGGCTCTTCCAGGTCGAACTTCAGCATCAATTGTTTGAAGTCTAAGTACTCTTTCACCAGCTTCTTCCTGCCGTCGGCGTCCAGCTCGGCGTTGTTCACGCCCTCCTTCAGTCTCTGCAGGGTAGCCTTTGGTTTGAACAGCAAGTTGCTCTTACGGTTCACCGTCTTCTCGTACACCTTCGCCGCTTCCGTCGGCGAGTATTGGCCGATCTTTTGGTCGGAGAAGCCGTACAGGTCTTTCAAGTGCTGCCTCAACGTGAGCAGCAGCAGGAAACCTTGGCTGGCGGTAATGTAGTCCCTTAGCAACGTCGTCTCTCCTGGTAATCTCGCCAACAGGGAGTCCTCGTCCTCTTCGTCGTCTTCTTCGTCTTCGAGGACTGATAACAACTGTTCCGGTCGCGGTTGTCCGTCCGGTCCCAGAGTCGAATGAGTCTGATGATGATGATGATGATAATGATGATGATGATGATGATGATGATGATGCTGTTGCTGCTGCTGCTGCTGCTGCTGCTGCTGCTGCTGCTGCTGCTGGTGGTGGTGGTGGTGGTGATGCTGTTGATGATGCAATTGAGACTGGCTGCTACCTTCTTTCGGTAACAGAGCTTCCTTGAACGACTGCACTAAATTTGTACCCGACATTGAGATGATAATGTCGATGTGATGGATGATGAACAGAGGCTCGTCTTGCACTTGATATGTGAAATAAGCGAGGTTGTCAGCCAAGTAGAGCATCTGCGATAAGCTTGTTTTTGCAGACTCATCGAACTGCTTCAGGAAGGACAGGACGATGGCTCTCCTTTGTTGCTTCGTGTTTCTCAGGATAGTGTACAGGAAACCATTTAGCGCGCCAGGGAACTCGCCGTCCTTCACTCGCATTCCTCTTACTGTCATGTCGTTTTGCAGGATCTTTTGTAGTCGATAGCTCAGCTTAATGCCCAGCTGGGACTTCATATGGATGAAGCCTGGATACTTCTTCTCGATATCCTGAAGCTGCTTGTCCGCACTGTGACTGACTGCCTTTTCGCAATCTGTGCTCATGCAGATCAAATAGGGAACTATTTGGACTGGGTGGACCAAACCTTGGGCCAGGATCAACTGGATCACCTTCAGCGCCGCGTGTCTAACGCTGACGTTTACGTGCAGAAAGGCTTCTAGGATCTCTTTTACGTACAACTGGATTACCGTGCTAGCCATTCCTGACGACACGTCTCCCATTTCTTTCAGGTTCTCCTGTTTGGACATCTTCGCCCACTCCATATCCTGTTTGATCATCCGTTTGTCTTCCTCTTGCAAGTAAACCTCAATATTGTTAAGGACCTGAATCCTCATGTGAACCAACGCGTTCTCCGAAGTGAGCAAATGATGGTACAATTCCTTTAACTCGGGAAGCAACATAAATTCATAATGGCGGATGCACAGAGAACCAATGGCGGATAAAGTGAAATGTCGAATATCGTCGTTGTCCAGATGCACGAAATAGTTTAGCGTTTCGAATACCTGGTCTTTTATATTCTCTGCCAGTCCCTCGATCACCTCAGGGTCGGTGAAGTTGAAGTGCCTGAGCAACAAGCCGACAGTAAACAACGCTCTTCTGACAAATGGTCGATACTTCAAAAGCATAGGATTTGTAGGATCTTTCTCGTAAAAGGATTTGTACTCAGTCAGATGTCCGTAATATTTCTTAAAACAGTCTCGTATTAATTTAAAATTTCTAGTCACGTTGTTCACTATAGAGCCTAGACAGGAGAGACAGCTGGCCACGACTGACCTATCATGTTGCAAGATTAATTTAACCGAGTCCTCTTCAAGCTGCGCTAAAAAAGTTTCGCTCGGATGTTCCATCAACGGCACGACTAATTCCAACGTGTGAGCCACGCTGCTGATTATCTGATAGTCGCCCTGAGTTTGACACTTCAAGCTCAAATAAGGCTGTAACGTGATCGCGTGATTGACTAACAATTGCGGTCGTATCTTCGCGAAAAGATACAGGGTTGTCAAGCAAGCGACCAATCTCTGAGAGGATCCCTTCTTCTCCGATTTCTCAGATTCCTCCAGATTCGTCTCCTCCAGTCGAAGGACGTTCTCGATCAAGCAGTCGACGATCTGCTTACATGCAGTCAACAGTGCCTTCGGCGGCTCGGTTAGCATCTTTGTACTATCGTCTTTATCCTCCTTGGGCTTGAACAAGCTAACCAGCAGCTGTTCGAACCACTCCAAACCCATATCTTTGCTAGCTGCCACGACGTCTGTGATATTCATAACCTTCCTCAACAACGACTCGGAATCCAACGTGGGACGTTCTCTGACCGGCGTGAACCACATATTCTGAAACACTTCCATAACCAATTTTCTAATACCTTCCTCGTCGTTTACCCGCCTGATCATCTTCACGCAGATCTCCGGTATCTTCGGGAAGTCGGGACACTCCATGCAGATGTCCTTCAGAATCTTGATCACACGCTTACGAACGCTAACACCAGTGTCTAGTATTCTAGCTGATAGCATGTCGTAGTACTTATCTATTAATTCGGGCCTACTTAATACAAATTTTCCTACCAGATCGACGGCCGCCTCGCGCACAGACGTCGCGTGATCTAAAAACGAATGCTTCACGCCCAATTGCATGTCCACCCGCGCCAGAACGCTCGGATCCGCCTCGACGATCATCGTCAGACACTTCATAGCTTTCGTCCTGATCGCAATGGACGACTCTGTGAGCACGTGCAGGATCTGCTTCAGGTATCGATCGAAACTCTGTGAAAACGGCCTTTTCGATGCGAGATACTGCGATATCAGCTCAGCTGAATTATAATCGATATAGGTCTGAAGAATATCCGGCTTCGTGCCAGTACTATACGGCCTTATTCTACTTATAATGTATTTCTTTTTCTCCTCTATGATTCTGTACGCCTCTGAGTTTTTCTGCTCGTTATTGTCGTTCTCATCGGCATCCGGTTCGTCCAACTCTGACTCGGAATCCTGATCGCTCGAGTGATGCTTGTTCTTCTTTTTCACCCTCTTCTTGTGTATCTTCTTACTGGGGCTGTTCTTTGTCTGGCCGACCCTGGATTTTTCCAACGCACAGTCCCTGTACCATTGTGCTAGATAAAAATGGCGGGCATAGCCCAGCGCAGAATCCTTGGTTCCGTTTACAGCCAAATAATCTAGGAGTACTTTCTGTAAAAAAACCGTCCGCTCCTCGTCTTCGCTCAGACCAACTATCTCTTTATCTTTCACCTGGTCGTAATCAGAGTCCTTTTGCTGCTCAATTTTGATATCCTTTATGATTTGATCAATGGTAGATAGCTTACATTGAGAGCTTACCGCGTCTTTTCGCAATCTGGCCGCCACAACGCCTAGATAGTCTATGGAGGCCACTCTGAGCGCCATGTCGGAGCTCTTATTGGAAAAATGGCCCACCAGCAGATTTCCAAGTAAACTCAGGAGTAGCTCAGCTGCTGGCCATTCCGGTTTATTGACAGTGGCCAAAAGATCCTGCACAAAATTCTCAAACAGTGGCCTGTAATCAATTTCCTCACCTTTGCTGCCACACTTGTTCAGGAACACTGTTAAAAAATTCCCTGCTATTCTGGTGGCCGTCTCGTATTTGTTTATGATCAGAACGTCTGCATCCACGTAACTGAGCTTCTTCTCTTCTTTCTTCTCCTCGTCCTCCTGCGATTTCTTCTGTTGCGGGAGCATATTGTCAGACAGAACAACAACGCATTGTATCAACTGTAGGACTAACGCTGTCAACATCTGTATGTGATCCTCGGAATTTAACCTGTACGTTCTCAAGCTCCTTTTGCTGCTAGGAAGTCGTGCTATAGATGCCAAAATATCGTCCAACAACAATCTCCTATGCTTCTCGTACTTGGTAAATATTACCGTGACCAATTTCAATGCGCTCAATTGAAGATCGCTAACAGACTCGACGAAAAATGGTGCAACGCCTAGTGTAGAGGCATGAAGGACGCTAGTATCTGTTAGAACCTGAATGTTTAATAACTCAGCAAGGAGACCAACCAATTCGTGCATTTTATTGTACACCTGGAGAATACTTTTTTCGCGGACCTCTTTCATGTGACCTCTTTTCTTACGACCACTAGAATTATAATTGTCAGTCTTATTTTTCGTGTCTATCTTGTAAACTGGATCGAATGAAGGATAAATAGTATTTTGCAACTGAAACTTCATGAACAGGACTATTCTGTCGATCACGTCCTCTAGGTAGACCATTTTTGGCATATTGCTAGACGTCATTATGTGCAGAGCAATTAAAGACGCGTCCACGGCGCGCTGAACTCTTTCCATGGCCAGCTGGGTCCACAATCGACTCTCGTCGATATCGTCGTCTGGATCTGCCAACGGAGACACTTTGGCTCCGTCTCGAATATTTTTCTCCAAAATATTCAACAGTCTAACCAATCTGTCTGCTGGAATTGACTCCATTGCCCCTAATGCTTTCAACTTGGCCGCTTCCGTGCATAAATCATGTAACTGATATTTAGGAATTAATAATTCTGGAGGCACATCGCCATCGTCTTCTAATTCGGCATTAGTTGCTACGTCTTCCGTGTTCTCGAATATCGTTTCAATGGTTGTATTGAAACGCTGGTACGTATTAGTTTCCATTAGCTCCTCTACGCTAAGTTTAGCCAAAACAGGAACGAGTTTCTTTTCTACCTTCCGGATTTTTGGTTTCGTCGGTGAGAAAACTTCCTTCTTGTCCTCTTCGTCGTCGTCGTCCGTTACCCTTTTTCGTCTACGCGTCTTATCCTCGCTTTTCTTCCTCTCGGCTTTCTCCTTTTCCCTTTGGACTTGACGCTCTTTCGCGCGCGCTTTGAAATATTTATTGTTCTTACCGATTTCCTCTTCGCTCTCGGAGTCGGACTTCGCATCCTCGCGATTAGAAATGCCCATCTTCGCGGCCCGACTCGGCGACTTCTCGGCGAACGCGGTTAAACTCTTCTGCATCAGAGCCTGATCTGCTAGGGATAATCTGTCCAGCATGACAATCGGCTCTTTTAGCTTCTCCGGCAAAGAGCCAGACATTTTCATCCCCTTTTCTGAGTTATTATTCTGTTGATGTTGTATCATTGGCGCTGTAGTGGTGTTCAACGTATTTACCATATTGTTGGTGTCCATGTTTGGATAAGATGTGGTTTGCGTCGTGGATAACAGATGTTGCGTTGCGTTATCCATACTCTGTTGTTTCGCCTCGATGTTTTCAATCGGTATATCGATATCAGGAAGACCTGTGACTGGATCGAGTAAAAATTGCTGATTTTCTTGCACAGTACTGTCTATGTCCATTGGTTGGTGATTTCCTAATGGATGATGTACTTGTTGATTCATTAAAGGATCGTACATATTCTGCTGGATATTAATGGGCTGATGTTGTGGCAAAGGTATATTAGCACGCATAGGAGATGCCATATGCATATTATGCTGAGGCGTCATACCAGCCATATTGTGGTGCTGAGGTGTTACATTACCAAGAGTCGTTAACGGTGTTCCAGGAGAGCTCATATGTGCCGGAGAGTACATATTTGGTTGCGGGGTCATGTTGGGTAGGGGGTTTATGCCTGTAGGCGGCGCTAGCACTGTTCTAGCAGCAGCAGGATGAGCTGGACTACCTTGAGGTGTTTGTCTCGACCCTGAAGAGCTCGAGTAGGATGGTGAAAATCGCCCATAATTAGCGGATGTTTGATTGGTGTGCATCATAGGTGTGCCTTGGGCCCAGTTTCGCGGTGAATTGTATTGAGGGCCCTTAAACACATGCGGATTTATTTGTAAAATTGCCTTAAGTAACTCCGGAGTATTTTGCTCGGTTTCCAAAGGCTGTTCTGCATTTGCATAATTATCTTTCAGTTCAATGTGATCAGATGAGGTTTGAGATAAAGATAATATTAACTGCGGCACTAAGTTTTCATTGCGAACACTTAGCAATATTTGTGCTTCCTCTGCCACTCTTGGATGAAATAAAAGGGACTTGTTAGTTAGAGTCTGAGGCAGCGGTGTTGGAAGGGGCATTTCAGGTAACAAGTCAGTGAGACTCGCAATACCAGCGAGAGTTGTGATTGGCACACTCGGTATAACCCCGTTCATCTTGAATTTGACTTGTTCTGGCATTACAGCCTGGACAAAAAATATTATTAAAATTAGGTCCAGTGTCTTTATGTGTACTCTGAGGTTCATAGAATTATCCAACGTAACAAACACTGCACTGACATATTAGAAAAAGTCTTATTCACAGTATGTGATAAATATAAATCAACAGAACATATCTAAATGCACTGTTTCCACGAATGCTTAAAGAAATCATTGTTAAAATGTTTACACTTGCATTTTCAAGGCATTCTGACATGAGAGATATTTCACTGTCAAGCAGAATTATATCTAACGCTTATTAAAGAACACTAGCACTAAGGCATATATTGGGAACTTAACGAAGTCTCTTTTAAGTTCCCATGATGTATTAGAAATTATCAACCAAATTTTGATGAAGCACGTGGATCCTCCAACAAACGGTCCATTGTTAATAATAATTTCTTCTCCTGAAACAGACACGTAACAACAAATATAATAGCATCTGAATTATTAATTTATTACATTTTATGTGTATTATGAATTCAAAGTTATACAAAAATCTAATATACGTCTCAAAGTAATAAATAAACAAGTACTATTAATTTTTTAAATATATATTACTAAATGTACAAAAAAGTTTATTATTTTCATAAAAAAATAAAGTAAAATCGAATTACATTTATATAATGTCAAGTTAATGATGTAGTTTTATGAAAAAATATTATTAGGCTCGTTAATCCATAAATCTGATAAAAAAATCAGTGGAAATCTAACAAAAGACATTAATATTGTGTTATATATAGTGAAACATTAAACATTGGCAAAGAAGAGTTAATTTCTTCATAAAGGTTATATTTACATCAAATGATTTTTTAAAAGTTAGATAAAAAAAATTTATGAAAATCCTAACTTAAAATTCGTAAAAACACGTTATATTGTTATTATATATTGCGTAAAATGCTATTTCATTCATAGCAATTGCAAAAATGCTGTTATATTATAGTTCTATATATTTGTATATACGTACATATACATGCCGTCGTAACAATATAATCGAATCAATGAAATCATTTTCAAAATTATTACAGCGATCCTCACGAGTACCAATATCACTAACAGATCAAACAAAACACGCTAAAATGAGTCTGCATCAAAACCAGAATGAAAATCAGTGAACGAATAAAGAAATCGCTTCGCACACGTGATGTGTCAAACATACATGTTATTTTCTTTCTTTTTCAAATATACAAACCGTATTTCCTTCGATAGTCCTGATCATTTGCGTTGTCCGGACAATTTTACAGAAAGTGTTCATCTAACATAGAACGGTTGGCTCACTATCACCACATAAAGCTGTTATTATTACCTCCAGTTGTCGAGTATCTACCATCCAACATCATATATATGATAACATGGCCTTAAGGAGGATGCTACAGGCTGGAAACCTCCCAAGTGTGCTTAATTCTGCTAAATAATAGAATTGCCATGGTCAGTAGTGGTAACAGCATCGGTTGTATGTCATTTGACGGATGAAAACAAACATCGGTGGAAGTTTTGTGTCAATTGCATTACCTAGCTGTCCGCAACCGATTATTTATACTGCAGAATGCGAGCAGCGAGTGGAATTTTGGCGGGAGGCGTATCGATATTCAAGATTCCAGTATTGCTCGACGTGCGGGGCCCGTCGATATTTACATGTCCGCCAAAACAACGTCCCAGTTCGTGCGGGTCTGCTCGAAAAAGTTTCCGTCGTCAGAGATATTCACTCAATTGTCATCCGTGGTTCTGGCCTATTTGGTTGGACGCGTTTTCTCGTCGATCACCAAGGAATGCACTTCGATCCGCGGCACGTCACGACTTTCACTTACGTTTCTCGCAACACCGCGTAAACATCGCCATGTCAAAGGTGGTGCATCGCAGGGAAAACAGTATTTATAGTGTGAATACGAGGAAAACAGACACAAAGGCGTCCATTTTGCTCAGCAGCGAGTTAGCGGAAGTTGCGTAGTAGATACAGGCTAGATACAGATATACCGGCGCTACGGCGTCTGATTTCGAATTGCGTCGACCTGTATCGCATGAGGACGATATCACTGGCTGGTTGATCCAAGCATCAATTTTCAAATTTTTCTCACATCGTATCTGTGCAGTATCGTCAAATATTGATCTATGATGTGACGAAAATCTCGACAATAATATACACGTAAGAATGACCATTTAGTCTATAAATATTCTAACGAGAAAGTGTAATCGAAAATTTGAGTCGAATTATTTATTTATTCTTTTTCTTTCTTTGCTTTTTAGAGTTTCAATTACTAGCAGCAAGAGGTATAGTGAAGAAGTAGGTTTGGAATATTTTTAGGCATTTTAAGACGTTGTATGTTTGCCTTTACACGTCATAAATGTGTCATTGCGGATACGTTCGAATGCATCAGGCGCGAAATTTAATTTCTACAATTTGAATCGTCGCAATTTGCATATTGCATTGATACGAAAATCTAGTTCGAGTCTGTTCTCTCTTGAAAGTTTAAGAATGTTACTTGTAAAATTTGCTAATAACGAAAATTCTATCAATTAGCTGAAAAATCATGTGTCAACATTACGCTACTGTTCACATGAGAGCGATACAATCAGTCTGATAAATTCTATCATCAACATTTTATAAATCAAGCGTATGCATTGCACCTAATTATAATTCGTCAATAAGGGCTTGTTTCAGAGTCTAAAAGTAAGAAAAAAAAAGAACCAATTGACAATATCCGTCAAAAATCTAAAAGCGTATTCGACACTGCATCTTGATAGTGCTTTCGATGATCTAATAATGAAAACCACTCGTAGGTGGCGCTACCAGACCACTTTAATTGTACAACCTCTTAGCAATTAACGTCTGAAAAAAGATATTTTCCCGTTTAATTATCGTTTCAATTAGTTCATTTAACGTCCAAAGGTATATTAACGGTCTCAATTGTCGCCCATGATCGAGCATTTCCGAATGCTCGTGAATAATGGTCAAGACTCGATCAATGCAAGCAATGGCTCGTTCTTACAACGCCTGCCACGAACAAAATTTTGCAGAAAGCAATGAAATATTGTGGGACGCATGGTTGACGTGATTTTCAATTTGAAAATCTGCACTGCAATCTACTTACATAGAACGATCAATTGGTTATATTCGCGCAAACGTGCGTATGCACTTTTACGTATGTGCACGTTTCGACGCGGAATGTTTCCGGTATTTGGCTAACAGATCGCGCTGCGATCGAGGCGACTTCTCGTGGCTGGAGGCCCGTGGAAAAATAAAATTCCGAGTAAAACTTCAAAATGGCGCGGCTGCCGAGTGTAAACACCCAGTTTTGATGTTGAGTAAAGTGAATTAGCCGCGAGGTGTTCGCGTGTACGTCCGACCGACTGTCACATTCTTTTTTGTGTTTCACGGTGTAACGATCAAATTTTGTCTGAATGTTCACTGTATCCACGATCGCCCATTCCATACCAGGTAAGTGTCGAAGTTATGTTTGACATTGAAAAGTGTTTTCTCGTTTTAGCCAGTTCGATCAACGCGCGAGCATCTCGTTAGAAAGTTCCTCCCGAAAGTCGTCCTCGTTTTAGAACGGAGGTGAACCTCTGTGAACGCGCGGGGTTTCGAAGAGTTTTCAATCGACGATGTTTAGGTGAATTTTCAAGCATTCTCTTTCTCTAAGTGGGGCTGCTTTCCCATCGTAAAGCGGGAATTGTTTTCTGGATGATTTACCGTGCTTAAAACGCGGGTCTATCATTGCTCTGGTACGGCAGGAATCTCCATTTTCTTCGCTCTATATTTGAATAATGATCTTGATAAGAGGGGGGCTTGTGCACAGCTGCATATGTAATTTTCATGCGTGAAAGCGAAGCATAATTCAATGAAACTTGTCGCAATTCTTTTCATTCTTTCTTTACGATTTTGTAGATTCTAACGTGTAGAAATACCTCACAGATACATGTACGTTCAAAGTTTAATAACCATTGCCAAGATTTGAACGATGAGACCGCCACAGAAAATAAATGTACATGTAGTAGTAGATATATTCGTATGACTGGCATTAAAATTACTGTAAAACAATTTAAATGTTATCTCTTGTTTATAAAGTCGTGGTACCATGACCAGATCTTTACTATTTCTAGTTATTTCAGGGAGTGACCCGAACAAGATGACGCAGAAGCGTGGTGCTAGCATGTCACATGTTGGGTAAGTCCTAACAAGATCGTTGTTCTTCTTATTTTCAATTGCAGCCATCGAATACCGTTACGTCGTGTTCAGACTATCTTTTATATCTCGTACTTAATCAGACATTAGGTTTCTGCAAAATTTTTCCTGTCAAAAGTCTCAACTATCACAAAGAAACCACTGTTCAAACTACATTGATGAATGTGCATGTCAGCACCTGAATGTCTTCGTTCAAAATTTTTGTCTTCCATTCATATTAAATAATTAATAGGATTTATTGTATAGCATTAATTATTGTTGTTCAGATTAATTCTACGTGCTCAATCAAAAGTTCTTTCGTCTGAAGATTTTCCTTCTTATTCATCTTTTATTCAATTGCTCTACCTCTTTTATCACCATTATTATCATGATCGTTCTTGAAAAATATTTATTGTATTTGTCAGTTAATCTTAGCCTTCCGTTTGTCACCACAGACTTTAGCATTAAAAAGTTAAGGAATGGCAAATAAAGATGAAGAGGACTGAAAACGAGCGTGTACAAAATTATTTTACAAAAGAAGTTTGTCGTGTGATATTTTCCTCGACACACATTGCAAAGTCCAGCAAGTTCGAGCCGTTCTCGATTAACACGATTCCAAGAAGCGTCACAAGCGGCGACAATGAGCCCCGGTTGACGATGCCTGGCACAATAGTAGGCGATTTCTGGGCTCGATTTCTCGAATGCCCGGTTAATATTCGTTCGCAAAAGCGGTTGCGACATCGTGCTAGAAACATTTCGTTATCGTTGCATACATACCTTTTTACCACCGTTGTAAACGATGCCTTGAAACGACTCTTTGAAAACGGCTCCTTGAAATAGGAATTTACACGGTTAATGGCATACAAACGATCGCCAGATAAGCTTTCTATTCATCGAACCGGTAAATTTTTTAACACGCGCGAAGCATGTACAGCACAATCGCTAATTTTTAGTAATTAGCGGCAATTTTAGTAGCGGTATCGCAGGAATTTAATTAAATCACTAAATATTAGTAAATATTAGTTGCCTTGAATCTTTTATTTGTATTTTAGAATTCTTACATTTTTCTCTATCTGCATTTCTCAGACAGGGTTGAAAGATTTATTTTGGAAACTTAAGTAAGTTTCGTCTTGATTTCACTTTCTTTTGTGCCTCTTGTATATAGTCGAATGAGAATTATTAAAAAAAAAAAAAAAAAAAAAATAGGAGAATCAGCGTTCTCGATTCAGTTTCAATGCACTACGAATTTTTCTTAAGTAAAAGCAGGTAATTAGGAAGTCGTGGCAAACCGTTGTTTATACAAAGTTTGTTGTACTTCTCGGGAAGAGGAAGTTGTGCAAGCAAAAAAATAAAAAAAAAAAATAATATGACACTGCTTGTAAATCACGTATATAAAGAAATTACATGCAGATATTATATAAATGTCTATTACATAAAATATACATCATCCGAATACGAATAACTGCAGCAACGATTCAATGTAATAATTCACTTCCTACGACCTGACTCTCATTAGCCTGTCTCCGTTTATTCTAATAATTCGTTTCATCTGTCTAATAGGTAACACAATAAGCTAACTAAGTTTCCTATTAAGACACTGTTATCATTTCATCTTGGAGATATTGGAATTTTCATTTGGTTTCCATTGGATTGACCGTACGCGGCAAGGACACAAAATTGTTCAGTTAAACTTTGTGATATTTTAGAATTCACAGCATGAAGATTCACTGTTGTGATAAGACGCGAAAAATTTCGTAAAATTCAAGGGCAGGATCGCGAAGAAACTTCGACGGGAGTTGATTCTTATCAAATATTACCAGAAGAAAGGGCTGTTAAGAGATTTTATACTATTCTCAGTCTTGTGAAATGGCTAATAAAATTTTAACAAGAATTCCATAGGCTAACGAGACTAAGCAGTGTACTTAGAGTAGACTTAATCGCACTGAATCTAAACGTCTTCGCATTTCACCATAAAGTACTTAATTGTACTATATTTAAACTTCTCGTTTCATTAAGGAACAAAGCAGTTCTTTACGAAGCAACAATGCTTCATTACGGTGAAACGTGATTTTTTTGCATCATCGCCGCGGTGAATAATTCCACGTTTAGGATTAGCACAAGTATATCTCCTTTCTAGTTTCAAATCTTTCGGCAAAGTGGAAAATCATGAAAATTCCGAATCTTCGGCAAATCGTCAGATTCTGCGAATACTCTTCCAAGAAAAGTGAAAGAGAATCGTGAAAATTTCGAATCTTTCACAGAGGAGAATCTCCAGACGTCGATAGAGAAAAATACCAAGTCTCTAGTGAAGAAAAAAAAAAAAAATCACAGAAATTGAAAGAAAATTAGGAAAATTGCAAATGATAGAGAGATACTGAGAATCTCCAAATATTCTAAAGAAACAACTTTTCAAGAAGTTCCAACTCTTTGACGAACATAGAAAAAAAAAAGAAAGAAAACTATTTCAAATCTTCTGAATGAGAAAACTTCTAAAGAATCTTTCCAAATGATAAAATGATTAATAAGAGAAAGTGACAAAAATTCCAAGTCTTCTGCGTCAATTTTATAAAAGAGAACTATCAAATGATCACAAGTCATGTTACAGAAAAGAAATCCACAAAAATTCCAAATATTCCGAAGAATTCTTGTAAGAAAATTTAATAAATTTAATAAATCTAGATCTACAATTCAAGAAACCCTTCCAAGAAAATTCTTCATAATTTTCCTTGACAAGCAAGAAAATCTTCCAAAAATAGGGACTGAAAAGAAAAAAAAAACGAAAGAAATATCTGTCTGAGTTCCACATTCAACATGTTCTGAATTATTAAATTATGTCCCAAGAAAGAAATCCACAACAATTTCAAATATTCTGAAGAATTCTTTTTGAAATGCAAATGCACAATCCAAGAAAATCCCTTCCCAAAAATTCTGCACAATTTCCCTCAAAGAGTAAAGATCGTGAAAAGAAAAGAATAAAAACTAAAAAACAAAAGAAATCTGTCCAAGTGTATACGTTCAAACTATTAAACTATTAAACGTCAAACTATTAAACAATCACAAATTATGTCCCGAAAAAAGAATTTCACAAAAATTCCACAATAGAAAAATTTAATAAGCCTAAATCGACGATTCAAACCTTCCAAAAAATTCTCCAAAAAGTAAGGAATTCCTTCAAGAAAATTAATAAGTCTAAATCCACGATCCAGGAAATCCCTCTCCCCCTAAAAAAAAAAAAGAAATTCTGCAGAATTTCCCTGAAAGAGTAAAGATCGCGGAAAAAAAGAAAAAATAGGAGCTAAAAAACAAAAGAAATCTGTCCAAGTGTGTACGTTCTTTCAAACTACTAAACGATCACAAATTATATTCCGAAAAAAGAATTTCATAAAAATTCCACAATAAGAAAATTAGTAAGTCTAAATCCACGATCCAGGAAATCCCCCTCTCCCCCTAAAAAGAAAAAAAAAGAAGAAATTCTGCAGAATTTCCCTGAGCTAAAGAACAAAAGAAATCTGTCCAAGTGTGTACATTCTTTCAAACTACTAAACGATCGCAAATTATGTCCTGAAAAAAGAAATTCACAAAAATTCCACGATAAGAAAATTTAATAAGCTTAAATCGACGATCCACGAAATCCCCCTCTGCCCTTAAAAGAAAAAAGGAAAAAAAGAAATTCTGCAAAATTTCCCTGAAAGATTAAAGATCGCGATAAAAAAATAAAAAAATAGGAGCTGAAAAACAAAAGAAATCTGTCTCGAGTTGCACGCGTTCAACGCGTCCCTCCGAGTCGTTCTCCGCCGGATCGGCAGGAGTTTGATCCTGATCATCCTGGTCGTCTTCCTCGCGTAGTAGCAGCGTGTAGCGTGCAGAACGAGGACGATGCATCCCGGTTAAAAGTCATGCTTTACACAGTGGCTGTGTTCCGTGTGGCTCTCTGGTGGGAGAAGTGATAGTCCTTACCGGGCTATAGCACAGCGGCACATTATGCGGCTATGGTGGAATCAGTCACTGGCGAGTTGTGGGTGGTGACTAGTCGGCGACCCATCCGTCCGAGTGGCAAACGTTTGCTTCCGCGTTTCCGTTCCTTTCGTATCGTTTCGTTCGCCTGTTCGGCCGGAAATCGCGATCGATAGACCCGATCGTGTCTCGATCGTCGCTCGATCGTCACCAGTTACTCCGTCGCGCACGTGCCGTCGCTTTTGTCGTCTCGAACCGTTCCACCGTTGGTTTCTCGACGATCTGGATAAACGAGAGATCTCGGATCTTTTTTTCCTTTTTTTTCTTTTCTTTTCTTTTTTTTTTTTTTTTTTTTTTTTTAATAAATACGAGAGATTTTCTGAACGAAGTGAAAGTGAAGTTACGATTGTGACAGGGAGATTCTTATTTGAGAGAATTTCATGGGATTAACATATTCGAATTTTGTAATTCGAATATTCGCGAAGGAGTGATCGCGTTTGAAGTTTCTTCGAGAGAGAGAGAGAGAGAGAGAGAGAGCGATCCTGTTGGAAAGTAATATTGTTGTAATTACTGGGACTGGAAGTCTCTCTCGATGAGTGTTTAATTGGTTCTCGCATAATGAAGTTGCTTTGGGAAAGGATTGACAGAGAAGACTTCAAATAGGATGGAAGGATACTTTCCTTGATGAAGAACACCCGAAGACTTTCAAACATTGAAGGAGGAATTATCGGGAGAAGTTGAGAGCTGAGTCGGTTCTAATGGAGTCAGAAACGAGAATCTTCGATGAAACTCCGTCACTAATGATGAGTGTCGTTCCGTGTAGATTCTGACTCTGAAAAATGACGCTGCCAATGAAAATTGCCAATATTGAACAATGTTCCTTCCATATTCGAGTATTCTTCTGTGGCTCGTCACCGAAGCTTACCTGTAATCATGTCAGAAACGAAATTTTTCCTCATCTTCCGACCGAATTGAACGTCTGCTTCTACTGAATATTCTATACTGTTTAAAAATCCCAGCCATAATTGCAAGAAGGGGGGAGGGGAAAAAAAACAAGATAGAAGCGGAGTTAAAAAATTCTCTGCTAGATGTTCTTCGCAACTAGGTTGAAAATTATTATCATTAAGGAAGATTACGACTGCCGAGAATTTTCACGTGACGCTTACAAGTCGCTGAAAAATACTTTGAACATCCTTAAAATTCAGCCGAGGCTTTCTAAACGTTGCTTTGCAAGGCCATGAATTCGAAACGATCGTCGCCTCTTGTTAAAACGTTCGTCGTGTTGAGCTGACTAGCCTGATGATAAAATTACAAAAAAAATCCGAGGATTCTGATTAATAGGAGACGTTTCACATATTTTGACCAGTCCAAAGTTCAACTTCGAGAAAAGTTGCCCCCGAGAGATCGCTTGAAAGATCGAAGAGATCGGACAATCGTCCAAACAGTTTTCTCACTAACGCGGGCAATAAAAGTTCGACGAACGCGCGGATAATTCCTGCGCGCGTCACCCATAAATACCTGTTGGATCTCTGGTGAAGAAAGAAAGTCGCCGAGGATATCTACGAGCAACAGGCCTGGAATATCTGGCAGAGACCGCCGCGTCGCTGTGAACAGGGTGTAAAGTATCGGAGATTCGTCGGGCATAGATCTCTGTGGTAACCAGATGACGAGGTGATAATCCTGACTCAAGGTGAACGAACCGATTCTACCGACTCTTTCTCACTTGCCAATGAAACTCCCGTGAAAATCGCGCTCGTTCGACAGTTTCTTCCGACTCTCTTGGACAACTGTCTGAGGAGACGTAGAAATATAGAAATTACAAAATAAAGGACACAGTGAAAAAATTCGACTCTCTCCTTGAAAGATTTCACTCGTGCAAATCGCAGAAAGTTCAGCTTCTTTTTTTTCTTGGAAAATTTACCAGTGGAAAAAAAATCATCGTGTAGAACTACATACAGAGACAAGACTTGGAAAAATTCGACGCAGCGAAGAAAATTTTTTTCTCGACGAACACGCGAGAAACGATGTGTGAAACAATCGTTTGAAATTGTGAGAGAAGTTCGGAAGGATCAGGAACGTCGTGAGTCGTGATCGGAGAGCTTGAAGTAGCTTCGAACTGTAAAAAAAAACCGGCGGAGGATCCAGGTAATCCACGTGGACACTTTCTGCGCTTTCCTGAGATTTCGCGATAACCGTGGAAAATATACACGAGGGAGAAATTCCTTCTGAAACCACTTCTAAAATCTGTGGCACAGATCAAAGGAGATGTAGCAAGATGATGGACTGATTTCAGAATATTTCAATCCTCCACTGCGCGTGATATCATACTTCTGGTAATTTTTGATTTCGACGATTTCAATGCATTTCGATGATCGAGAAACGTGTGGGTGATTTTAAGACTTCAGAAGTGAGGGTTGGACGTCGCCAACGAAAGACTTATCAGTGAAAGTTCGTTCACTAAAGTCAAGCGGATTATTAACGAGTGATTCAGAAATGAATCTGATGCCTGCTGCCTTCGCGAACGCCGGCAGAAATATAAATTTCAAATCGTCGCGCGGTGAATTAAGAAACTCGGAAGAATAATCGAGCGAGCTTCGAAATCAAAAATTACCCGAGGATTTTCAGCAATTAATTGAAATTGCGCGTGTAGACCTAGATCGTTTATAGTGTTTAACAGAGGACGCGCTAGAAGCTCGAAAAATCAAAAGAATAATCTTTCATCGTCTGTGGCTATACTAACTCGGTGATAAAGCTCGACGTGACTATGTGAACATTCGTCGAACACACGAACAACAAACACTAAATGAAGTGAAACTTTGGTTTTCGGGAGTGGTAGTTCGTAGTGGGTAGAAAAGACCGACAAAATAGAGTACCCTGGTGGTAGTGGTATGTACGGGGGCGGGACGGGTGGCGGCGGGTATGGGGTCGGTTTGGGCCCAGGAGCGGGCCCATCGCATTACATACCCTCGGCCACGTCCGTCGGCTACCAATTGCCACCCCCGCCGCCCCCGCCGGCGTGCCCCAGCGCCGGAAGTCAGCTCCTGTCTTACGGACCTAATCTATCGCCCCATCACATGCAACAGACCCATGGGGACGGGCAACAGTCCAAAAGAAGGAGGTAAAAATTGTCTTGTGTCTCTCGTTTCTCTTCTCCTTTGGCGTACCACCACTGCTGCGTGCATGTCTTTTCAGTGTTTTCTTCGCGACGAAAGTGAAAATTTTTTTTTTTTTTTTTTAGAATTTTGTAGACAATCCTTTCGGACTAGGACTAGGACTAGGAGGGAGAATTTTTTAAATTCGCATACTAGAAGAATTATTCTCGAAAAAAGAAATGAAAGTACGAAACTTCTCTTTGGAATTTGCAGGCTAGATTTTTCAGATTTTTTTCGCGAATTCTATTGGAATGATTTTGGGGATTTTTATATTCATCTGAGAGAATTCTGTGAATTGACAATATTTGGAGGATTTTTGTATTCGTTTGACAGAAGAAGAAAAATAAAAATAAAAAATCCGAGAGAATCCTCGATGCAAGAGAATTTTCGTGGAAGAGAGGAAACCCTCTCTCGAAAGAGGAAACCCACACGCGGTTCGGTATAATCGATACAGAATAGTTATAATTAGCACAAGAAGATGGCCAAGTGAATTCTTGACCTATATGCTTATGAAGCTGCCTTCGCGCAGCCTTCCCCTTTGATTAAGAAAGAACCGCGGCCTTATGAAAAAGAACGCTGCATCTCTCCTTTTAAACAAAGAGCTCGCTGTCGTTACACGAATTCGCTTCCCAGCGTGTTCTACTTCGATCTGAAAACTCCGATTCACTTTAACACTTTAACTCGTTCACATTGTCGCGTAAGAGACAATATCGATCCCTTTGTAATAACAATTAAAAGCAAAAAACGAAAAGTAGGAAAAGAATTTGTAATTAATTTTTCTAAATACGTCTCTCTTTCTCTCTCTTATCTTTTCATTTCTCCGACACATGTTTCACAACTATCGAGTCATCGAAAGAATTGTCTCTCCTCCATAGAGGAGCATAACAGGGTTTCTAAATTGTAAATGACTGTTCTGCGTGTTTAACGAAGCGAAGAGGTAAGCGAAAAAAAGAGGGGAAGGGCAGAAAGGACAGAGAGAGAGAGAGAGAAACGACGACGACGACGACGAAAGAATTCCATGCTAGGCTGCTAGATCGTCGTGTTCGGTCTAGTTTCACGCTGAAATCGTGACCGTTGTCTCTCGCAATTGCTTATTGAAATTGAGAGAGGCGAGCGTGTGTTAGCGGTCATGGATTCGCTATTCCCTTAAATCAATAGCCCGCGGGCGGTGGAAACTTCTGCGGCTTACCGTTCGGGGGATTTCTTACCGATCGGTGGCCATTACCCGTGCCCGATTTATGCCAGATATCGATCGGACAATGAGGATTATCGCGATAGGTAAATCCTCCCCTTCGTCGATTACTCTTTTTTCATTTTTCATCCCCTCCTTTCCTCTTCTCTCGCGTAATTTTTTTAGTTTTACGTTACCGTGGAAATCGAGGAAAACATTGGGGAGAGAGAGAGAGAGAGTGGAAATTTATGTGTGTGTTAGCGTGTCTTGTTGACGAATTTCTGTGCGAGATTTCTTCGTAAGGATCGTAAGAAACGCTCGTTTCGAGCTAGAGAAATCGGATATTAAAGTCGATGATTTCTCAAAATCGAGAAACAACTCTCGTCGAAATTTCCTTATTCGCCGAAAAATTCTTCGTCTGCGTTCATCGTTGACACCTTGCTGAGGATTATTAACCCTTTTTTGTCCCCGAAAACTTGTATCAATTTATTTGCGAGGCATCGATACAGCATTGGAAATAATCGTTCGAATGGTATTTTTAAATCACGATGTTAGAAAGATATGATCGACAAAAATTTCGTGTTAATTCAAAGCAATCATCAACAAGGTATAGTATAGAGTCAATGACACATGGTCTCAGTCTCTGGCAAAATAATATCCTCCACCATCTTTTAAACTTTCGTGTGAAGCAATAGATAAAGAAGTTCAGTTTGCCAGTGAATCATTTCAATGAGTATCAAATTGACTCGGGAGCTGTCTTCAGAAATATCTTCTGAAATTCTTTTCCTCTTCTATTGTTATACGTCGCATCACCAAATTTATTATAATTATCAGCAAATGATAAAAAGAGGAAATTTCCGAGCTAGATTTAAGATTACGATTATGTCTCCTCAGTCGAGTGCAAAGGATCCAAAAAAAAAAAAAAAAAAAAAAGAAAAAAAAATTAATCGACGATTCGGATTTCGATCGCGATCGAATTTCTCTTAAAATCGATCGCGATCGAACTAAAGAGCTAAGATAATAATAAATAGCCTCGGTTATCTCTGAAAATCGAGGAGAACTCGCACGAGCGAGCGAGAACGTTCTTCAATCCACACCATCGATCGGCTCTTTCACGACGATGCAAACAAGGGACTCGAAATCGATAATAGAGGGAACAACGTGAGATAAGAGGGCAAAGCTGGCGAGGAACGATGGAAAAGGAGTGCCTTAATTGGCCAAGTGAACTTTGATATCGACGGTTGACGAGCACAGTCGAGAACAGAAACCACAGCTGGCAACAGAAACATTAGCCACGTGTTTCTTTCGATTTCTTCCGCAAGACTTTATCACGTAGTTCTCGTTGTTATCAACAGTGACGAAACAATTCGGCAATATCGGCCGTGGACAATTCCGCGTGGTTTGAACGACGGCGGCGGCCATTGCGCCGTCTTTGAATCGAGATAGCTCGATTATCGACGGAAAAACCGCGTAAAGGCACACACGGTGCAAAAGGCACCGTCGTAAAAGTCGCTTTACCGTCACCACGTGGACGGAAACCGTGAGTGTGGTGCAACAGATAGCGAATTCGAAGTACGTTGTGTGTTCTGCTAACGATCGGCTGAAACAACTCTGTTTTTGTTCTCAATATCTCCGTTCGAAAGTTTATTTCATACCTTTCGTTACTGTTGGACAGTCCATACTTTTGAATTCAAGCTAGTTAAATTCTATAAAAGTATTCATAGAATGCAAGTGTTAAAAATGAAAATGGTACAATAACAATGGTAAGAATGTAATTCAAATAAATGAAAAGAATGTAATTCAAGTATATGTAAAAATATATATAATTAGTAAGAATATAATTCAAGTAAAAAAGAATAAAATTAGTGTAATATAATTAGAATTCAAGTAATATAATTAGTAAGAATATAATTCAAGTAAAAAACAAAAAGAATTAGTAAGAATATAATTCAAATAAATAACAAGAATATAGTTAGCAAGAATATAATTAGTAAGAATATAATTCAAGTAAAAAACAGAAAGAATATAATTAGTATAATATAATTAGAATATAATTCAAGTAATATAATTAGTAGAATATAATTCAAGTAAAAAAAGCAAAAAGAATATAATTAGTGAGAATATAATTCAACTAAAAAACAAAAAAGAATTAATAAGAATAAATAGAAAGAATATAGTTAGCAAGAATATATTCTTCGCGTAAAAAAACAAAAAGAATATAATAAAATCGTTTGTTCTGTGCATAGGTTTCATTTACAATTTTTCGTCATTTTTATTTCTCCGTACTTCCCCTTATATTTAATATGATTTTTATTTCTTCGTATTTCTCCTCGTGTTCAATATTAATCCTCGTGTATTCATCCTCGAAGCAATTCGTTTCCCATTTTTCAAAGCAGTTTGTTAATTTTTATCGAGTCTTCGTCAATTTCTGTTTCATCGTAAAAAAAAAAATCGTAGGAATATATTTCTAACAAATATATCTTTATTTCTTCGTATCTTGTTTTTTTACATTTATCAATATCCCAACTGATTCGCCGATTAATTTTCCGTTGAATTTCCGTCAGTTGTCGTCGGGTTTGATTTCGTCACGAAAGATCGCGAAAATAATTGTCTTCCACCAATGCAACTCACAATGATACAACATGCACAAGGTGTGGTGCGCAAGCGGTTATTACAAGATCGGCAACTTTTTCCACTGAAATCCAAAACACGTTTCACCGTACGGAATTATAAACAATGTCACGTTTTGACGGAAATAAATTGCTTCATTATTGTACAACGTCTGTTGCGCAACCAACAGGCAGAGTTCATTATATATACAAAAAAAAAGGATTGGAAAACGATTGGTGCGTACGACTTCCTCATACCTCGCCATCGTGATTTTGAATATCTACTGCGCGAGTTGATTTTTCAATCAACCAGGTGGTATTCGTTCCTTTAATTTTATTCGATGGAAAAAACACTTCAGGTACTTTCTTGTATTTTCTTCTCCTCTGGTTGAAACAAGCTTGTTCACTTTCGAGGTGATGTTTGCTTCGGAAGGAAGAGCAGCGTTGATTTATCTCTTTGTGTTTTTTTTTTTTAAGACTTTTTGAAAAGGTGTAGTAAGATTTAGAATCCTTAGAATCCTTGAAGAAAGTACTATCCTTTTCGAAGAAACTTGAGACAAAAGATAGATAACGTAGATAATATACATGTAACGTAGATTTAGCAGATTTGGCGAGGAAGTTTGGAAATCTTGTAATTTTTTTTAAATATTACGGAACTGGAAGTATTTATTTAACTTCCCCGTCTCTTGTGACCCAATTGTTAAACAAAATTATACACGTACCAACGTACAACCTTGAAGTGAGAATCAATTTCACTCGCTCCGAATGATAAATTTCAAATTCTCGCGATCGCAGAAGTAAGAACGTTAACGAGTCGATTTTTAAAAAGAAAAAAAAAAAAAAAGAAAATGATAAGTTAATTTCGTTTGTCTTAAACTGCCGCGTCGAACAGGCCAACTGAAACCAAACGAAACGAAAGGGATGAATCGAAGAAACGCGAGAAACACCGTCAGACAGAGCTCGTCAGATATAAAGACGCTTTTGTTGGACACAGTGAAACGAAAACGGTCCCAACGACTGAGGACGACTGGCATTTCTGACGTTTCGCGTAAAAAAACTCGATCTATCGAAAGGGCAGAGGCGGTTGGCGATGCTAGAGCCGTGAAAGGATGCTTTTTCTCCTCTTGTGCGACCAGCAACGCCTCCGCCATCATCGTCCACGCGGGTTCTTCCTTCGTCTGGCCATTATCCTCGCCGAGGTTTGTTCTCACTTTCGTCGAATACGATCGAGTCACGCTCCATTCGTTTCTTCCTTCTTTTCGTCATCGTCGCTGTCTTCTTTCTCTTCTTTTTTCTTCTTTTCTCTTCTTCGTCAACTATGGTTAGCCGCGCGTCACGAACGAATCTTCCCCATAGCCTTGACGATCCGGCTGGTTTTTACGAGATCATCCTGACCGATCAAGTCGACCGAGAGTTCGATTTTTCCACGGACTGTGCGATTTGTTTCTGCTTTCTTTTTTTCTTTTTGTTGTTTTTTTTGTTTTTTTTTTTTTTTTTTTTTTTGTTTTGTTTTCGTTCTTGTTACTCACTCGATGAGTTCTTCTGCGGATTCCTCTAACGAGCGTTTTAATTTGTTAACTGGGTCGTTTCCTAATTCCGATGTTCCTCCAGACAGTAAAAGATATATAAAGATATCAGCGTTAAAACTATCGATCATTGAAAGGTGATAAAGTGGCTAAAATTTATATTTATTTTAAAATACATTTGAATCTCTGAGAACTCACTCGTCTCGTGTCCACGGAATTTCATGTGTACAATAATGATAAATTGGTCAGTTTGACTTTGGCAAGTCCCACAGGGGACAAGGTATTTTTTCATCTTTTTTTTTTTTTTTTTTTTATAGTGAAACAAACGTGCAACTTTTTGTAGTGAGATTTGCAGTAGATATTACACAACATGAATTAAATTTTAATTCAGTTTTTTTAATCTGATGATGCTCCAGACAGGGAATCCACAGTTTATGAACGAGAAGGAATTTTCGTTTGGTTATACTCTCGATACAGCTTTTTATAGTGAACTGATTAAAACTCCATTATATACGATCTCGCTAAAGACAAATGATTCGCGAAATTGCGTTGGACCAAAGGATTCTTCCAAACGTTCATGTCAATTCGAAATTGTAATAGTAATTACAATTTTTTCCTTTCCAGTGATAATCCGGAAATTTTGAGCAAGTTATCATCACGCAAATTTTCTCTTTATTATTTAGAGACCTAAATAATAGTCATTCTATTCAACGTTTCTCCATGTCTTAAATAATTCCTCAGTTTATTCTCTCTCTCTCTCTCTCTCTCTTTCTCTTTCTCGTAATAAACGTAGGAAACTTACACTTTTCAGCGATTGACATGAACTCGGATGATGGAATTTCAACGAACGAAGCGTCGCTTTCGATCTAATTCGCAGATCTAATGAATTTAAAAAAAAAAAAAAGAAAAAAAGCACATTGTACTTCTTTACACTCGTACACGAGATACGCGAGAATTGAGTGACTGAATTAAGCCATTAAATTTCCCTCGATGGGTTCGAGATAGTATGTACTTAACGAGAAGTTCTCTCGTCGAGGCTTTAACGAACGCGCTGGAATTATTGCGCGTCTAACGCGTTGATTTTGCTGAACGAGCAGCACGGCTTCGTGTGAAGATGCGTATCGATACACGCTTGTATGACATAAATATGCATTAACGCGGCGCGTTTAGCCAGCGTTACTAATAAGCACTTAATTATGAACGAAAATAATAAGCGCGAACCGCCTCGAAACACACTTTCCTCGTCGCATGTCCATCCGGTTCAACGACTCCTTGACGAGATGAGAAAATCGCATCATCTTCTATAAATCATCTGGACGACGTGAATCGAGAAGAACGTGGAAAGAACAGAAATGAGGAATTTTTAGATTTTTTAGGTATCATTTCTTTTTGTGTGTGTGTGTTTCAGGATTGCAAAGCACAAAGTTGAAATTTTCGAAATTGAATTTGAATCATAATTGCCAAACGAGGCAAATTAATTTTTTTTCTTACATGATGGTCACTACAATTATTCAATTAGTCGAGTTTAATTTTTCTTTTTTATCAACAGCGTTACTGAATTCCATTCGATAAGTGGGAAAAATTGTTTTTGTTTAAACGGAATTTAACCGCGACATTGCACATTCAGTTTTCAACTTTTGGTGGCTTTCTATTTTTTTTTTTTTTTTTTTTTTTTTTTTGACTACGTTGAGATGTATCGAGTTCGATTTTATATTTAATAATTCGTATAATAATTAGATTCTTAGATTATGATCGAAAAAACGTTGAGATGTATTGAGTTCAATTTTGTATTTAATAATTCGTGTAATGATCAGATTCTTAGGTTAGATTAGAGATGAGCCAAACTCTCGAGAGAAGATTATAGATTAAGCGAATCTCGAATATTCAACGTAATTAATAATATAATTGTATTCGTATCTTATGGGTATAGGAGTAAATTGAACTGGCAGGAAGTAAATTAGAAATATGTTAATGCGCTGCAGATCTATTATAATGAGCTCTCACCCTTCCTTTCTATTGATTCAACGTGCAAAAACTAGAATAATTCTGTTCTAGAAAAATGTTCACATTTCACAAAAAATTCCAAGGATTAAGAGTTCTCAAATTTTACGCTTTGACGTTTCACAAATTTCTTCAAATTTTTAACCTTTCCGATAAATCAGATAAGATTTCTCTAACTTTTTCGAGTTCTAAAAATCCCAGACTCCTTCGTCAGCTCGAGTGAAAAATTTTTCAAGTTCTAAATTCTAAAATTTCTCTTTAAAAAAAAATCTCCAAAAAATTGCAAGATATTCCGAGCTCTGAATTCTAAAATTACTCTTTTCTAAAGAAGAAAAAAAAATCTCCAAAGAATTGCAAAATATTCCGAGCTCCAAATTTTAAAATTCCTCTTTTCTAAAAAAAAAAAATACATGTATATATATATATAATCCCGAAACTTCTATACACACAGATACTTCCTTGTACATATTATTCATATACCGGAGTATGTGAGACAAGAGTCGATATCTCGCGCGCGTACAGCGTGAGAAAAACACACTCACACACGTATACACACTAAGAGAGAGATAAAAATTCTAAAAAAAAAATATATATATATATATCGTGTCAAAAAAAGAACAGAGAGCCGCGTCGGAGACAAAGAATCCGCTAGTGTGTGTTACGTAACGTAATGATCTGGTAATCGGCCGCGTGAATTCGCGAACGGCTGCAAATCTCTGCTACGTGACGAATTCCGCGAGCGCCGGGTTTTGTTTGGTCGTCGCGTACCACGTTAAGCTGGTTGGCATTAGGCGGACAGCTCGTGGCTACCATCGGCGCAGCTTACGTTTCCTGTGTTCGTATTTAAGAGAAATCCACAGATAGATAACACAGATCCAACATAGATTTTCCTCGCGGAATTTTTATCGTTATTTTTTTTTTTTCTTTTCTTTACTTTTCCATAATAATAAAAAATCCTCCGAGACGGATATTTTAATAGATTCAAATCGTACGTAACGAAGAGAAAGTCTACGAAAAAATGTGACGACACGATCAGCTTACGAAACTGTTAATAATTTATTACAAATCGATTCTGGACGTGTAAATTCGTAATTTTACGAGCGAGGTTTATCTTTCTCGTAGTATAATTTTGATTTGAGCTATTCTCCTAAGTCCAAATTTATTTTATCTGTCGCGGTAGGGAACATATTTGAAACTGTCAGATCATGAGTAGATTTTTAAACGTTTGTGTAAATTCGTATGTTCGCGAAGAAATAAAATCTGAATAAAGATTTGCTTGGAATTAAGTAATTTCTCGACTGAATATCTACATCAAACTACATCAATCTACATCCTTACATCTTCTTTAACTGTTCACAATTAAAGTGAATCATTTTTTAAATATCCAACCATCTATCAATCATGAAACTTTTCATCTGGCAAACGAATTTGTAATTTAAACACCGTCAAAAATAGCGCGAACTATATAAAACTACATCAAACTACATCAAACTTCATCTTTACACTTTTTTTAACTGTTCACAATTAACGCGATCATTTGCGAAAAATCCAACCGTCTATCAATTATGCAATTTTTCACCCGGCGTAAACTACATCAAACTTCATCCTTACACTTTTTTTTAATTATTCACAATTAACGCGATCATTTACCACCTGTCAATTATAAAACTTTCCACCCGGCAACCGAGGTGTAACTTAAACACCGTCAAAAATAGCATAAACTACATCAAACTATATCAAACTACATCGAACTTTATCCTTACATCTTCTTTAACTGTTCATAATTAACGTGATCATTTTTGAAAATCCAACCATCTATCAATTATGAAATTTTTCACCCGGCGTGGCGTAAACTACATCAAACTATATCAGACTACATCGAACTTTATCCTTACACTTTTTTTTAACTATTCACAATTAACGCGATCATTTACCACTTGTCAATTATAAAACTTTCTACTCAGCAACCGAGATGTAACTTAAATAACATAAAATACATAAACATCAAAAATAACATAAACTACATCAAACTACATTAAACTTTATCCTCACACCTTCATTAACTCTTCACAATTAACGTGATCATTTCTGAAAAATCCAACCACCTATCAATTATAAAACTTTCTACTCAGCAAGCGAGGTGTAACTTAAACATCGTCAAAAATAGCATAAACTATATCAAACTACATCGAACTTTATCCTTACGCCTTCTTTAACTGTTCATAATTAACGTGATCATTTTTGAAAAATCCAACCATCTATCAATTATGAAATTTTTCACCCGGCATAGCGTAAACTACATCAAACTTCATCCTTACACTTTTTTTTAATTATTCACAATTAACGCGATCATTTACCACTTGTCAATTATAAAACTTTCTACCCGGCAACCGAGGTGTAACTTAAACACCGTCAAAAATAGCATAAACTACATCAAACTATATCAGACTACATCGAACTTTATCCTTACACCTTCTTTAGCTGTTCATAATTAACGTGATCATTTTTGAAAAATCCAATCATCTATCTATTATGAAATTTTTCACCCGGCATAGCGTAAACTACATCAAACTACATCAAACTTCATCTTTACACTTTTTTTTAACTATTCACAATTAACGCGATCATTTACCACTTGTCAATTATAAAACTTTCTACTCAGCCGAGATGTAACTTAAATAACGTCAAAAATAGCATAAACTACATCAAACTACATTAAACTTTATCCTCACACCTTCATTAACTCTTCACAATTAACGTGATCATTTCTGAAAAATCCAACCACCTATCAATTATAAAACTTTCTACTCAGCAAGCGAGGTGTAACTTAAACACCGACAAAAATAGCATAAACTATATCAAACTACATCGAACTTTATCCTTACGCCTTCTTTAACTGTTCATAATTAACGTGATCATTTTTGAAAAATCCAACCATCTATCAATTATGAAATTTTTCACCCGGCATAGCGTAAACTACATCAAACTTCATCCTTACACTTTTTTTTAATTATTCACAATTAACGCGATCATTTACTTGTCAATTATAAAACTTTCTACCCGGCAACCGAGGTGTAACTTAAACACCGTCAAAAATAGCATAAACTACATCAAACTATATCAGACTACATCGAACTTTATCCTTACACCTTCTTTAGCTGTTCATAATTAACGTGATCATTTTTGAAAAATCCAATCATCTATCTATTATGAAATTTTTCACCCGGCATAGCGTAAACTACATCAAACTACATCAAACTTCATCTTTACACTTTTTTTTAACTATTCACAATTAACGCGATCATTTATCTATCAATTATAAAACTTTCTACCCGGCAACCGAGGTGTAACTTAAACACCGTCAAAAATAGCATAAACTACATCAAACTATATCAAACTACATCGAACTTTATCCTTACGCCTTCTTTAACTGTTCACAATTAACGTGATCATTTTTGAAAAATCCAACCATCTATCAATTATAAAACATTCCACCCGGCAACTTAAACACCGACAAAAATAGCGTAATCGTTCTCAAACGAGCGTGTAATAACAAAAAAAAAAAAAAAAAAAAAAAAGGAATGAAAGAAGAGATTACGGGTGGAAAAAGGTACGGGAGTCAGAGTCGATCGAGCAGTTACACGGTGCATGAACAGAGAGGGGTGGTAGCGAACGTTTCGCCGGCAATTAACCGGATCTCCCTCTTATTTCCTCTTCCTTTTTGCGTTTTGGTCGCGTGACTTTCCGCTCGAGGCGAGCACCCGGTACTGGGATTCCGAGTATCCGAAACAACAATAAGCGTTTCCTCAGCCGTGAGAATTTCCCCCTTCGTGTTTCCCCCCTACCCCCCATTTTCGTTCCGTTCTACCGTGAAGAAGCGTCGATGCTCGGATTCTCACAATCAGTCCAGTCATCGTATGGTATCGTCGCGAATCCAAAACGAGCCCAGAAAACCACCGGTGAATTTTCTGGCAACCGATGAAAATCCACCCTCTCTTTTTCCCCCTCTTTCTTTCTGTCTTTCTTTTTTTTTTTTTTTCTCGTGTAATTCTATCGTTGCTCGGAGGTAATTCGCCGCGACTAACGAACCGAAACGATCCAGGTAAATTGCTCTATTTTGTCGATGTTTTGTCGAGTAAAAAAAGGAGGGGAAGGAGGATTTCAATAGAAGATGAAAAGAGGTGTGAGCGATCGATTCATTGAGGGTGAGAGTTTCTGCGGTGGAGCAACAGGTATTATTGGAGCGGAATGTTCTCTGAGGAATTTTTTTTTATTTTTTTTTTTTATTAGTTTTTAATATACAGTGATCGTAGAAAGTATCGAGATAATGAATTTATTACAGTATTCAGGTTCTTTAGTTCAATAAATGGAACAGCTTTGTATAACAGGACTTGGCACTGTAGTCTGAGTAGATCCAGCCGTACGTAGTCAGACGTCGCGTGAATTTAATTACTCGAACATTGAGTAAAATTTTCGTTTCAATAAATGGAATTCCATCGTTATATATAAACTGTGAACATTGCATTTTACGAACTACTGTGATAAATCTTCAACTAAATATTTTATATCCATTTGTGTTTCTTAAGAACAATTATGGAGCCAACTTTTCCTATTTATCTGACTTAGTTTTGTCCAAACATTCCAGACTAGATTTGCATCGCAACCCGATAACGATTGTTTATTAATCAGCAAGCACTCACTCGCTTGGCTATTACCTAAAATTTTCTTTTTTTTTTAATTTAAACTTTAGATACGTCGTTTGAGGTTTATTATAGCTTATATATCTGTAGAATGAACTAAAATAACAGAGAAAATGAGAATATAAGAAAACTTCATACAGAGTGGGTCCAAAAATCACTACTAAAATAAGTCCGTGATAAATAATTGTAAAGAAATAATTTTTGAAACATAATGGAAAAAAAATCAGTTTGAACTTAAATTTAATTTAAAATTCAATAACTTATGTTTTCATGTTTTATTTAAAAAAAGAAGAAAAAAGAATAGGTGGGAAGAAACTTTTGGCCCATCCTGCACATTAAGGTACCAAGATATTTAGTTTAGCAATGATTATTGTCGACCTTTAGGAGCAAGTTTATTTCTTAATAAGGTTCCAATCCTTTGGTGGTCATCAAATTTCACTTCGACAAATGCTACGTCCACTGGAAAAATTCTATAAAATTCAAATACTACGTCTGCTGGAAAAATTCGACCTATTTATTCTACGATCCATGCTCAATGAAAGAAACACCAAAGTTGAAATGGTCCCCTGTCATTTTCAACGTCCTAAGGGCGTTGCTGAAATAAATAAGGGGTAAGCTGAAACCTAAGCTAAACCTAACCAACCTCCACCTAACCTCACTCTGCAGCACGAGATGTTGTACAGCGATCTTGGATCGCGGAAAACTCAGGCGCAAGAAGTGGCGTACGTACAAGAAGAGGGTCGGTAGAAACGATCGGAGAGGCGGTGACCAATAAGGTCGACGGAGAACGGATAAGAGTCCCGCAGTCGGAGAACGATGGACCGCCTCCCGGGCCCGTTCCCCGGGCCCGCCAATAGCTTTGCTCTTTCCTTTTAATATGCGAACACTCGCCGTCGTTCGATCGCCGCTCTCCTAATGGAAAAAAAAAGAAAAGAAACTCACACTAACTACCTAGCTAGGTGTTAGATGTTAGGTGGTCACTGTCGTTGGACATTTTTGCTCTTTCATCAACTTTACCTCTAAAACACCAATTCCAATTAATCTCTTCAGTCATAGAAACAGACTTACACTCGCCCTCCTTATCCTCGGCTCACCTGTTCATTCTGCTTTGGATTATTTTTTTAGGTTAGGTTGCAGTTGAAGTTGAATTGGAATTGGTTGGTTGGGTGGTTGCAGGCCAATAGCTTTGCTCTTTCCTTTTAACATGCGAACACTCGCCGTCGTTCGATCGCCGCTCTCCTAATGGAAAAAAAAAGAAAGGAAACTCACACTAACTACCTAGCTAGGTGTTAGATGTTAGGTGGTCACTGTCGTTGGACATTTTTGCTCTTTCATCAATTTTACCTCTAAAACACCAATTCCAATTAATCTCTTCAGTCATAGAAACAGACTTACACTCGCCCTCCTTATCCTCGGCTCACCTGTTCATTCTGCTTTGGATTATTTTTTTAGGTTAGGTTGCAATTGAGGTTGAATTGGAATTGGTGTTTCGTGGAATTGTTGGTTGGTTGCAGGTGGAGTTGACTAGAGGATTTTTAAATTGATTGTGAGCGGGTAGATCCGAGGGAAGTTCTCGATGGAGTTGTTCTGCAATTTTTAATTCTCCTTCTTTACCTTTAAATCAGGCTGGTTACTCCTTTCGAGTCTCTTTGTAGGTTATGGTTTCCTTAGGTTGTCTCTGAGGCAAGGTGGTTGAAATCAATTTATAGAATATACGTGATGTTGTCGTTTTCGAACTTGAATGGATTCTTAAATTATTTGCCTGTTCGATGAATTCGGAGAAGTGAATTCTTGGGGTTTGATATTTTGTCAATATTTTGTCTCACTCTCGCCTCGTGTTAATTCCATTTTGGTTACTCCTTTCAGCCCACGCAGCTTTATATCTATCCTACAATTGAAGAGATTGATTGGAATTAATGAAAGATTTCGTCATTGTGCTCCAGAATGTATCGAATACAAAAATCTCCAATTCTACGAGAAATCAACCCTACGCAGGACCGTAACATTTGCGCGGCCCTGTACACGAGGCAGATAAGTTCTATCCAAAGCTACACTGCTCGGGATGTAGATACGGGGCCCGAGTGTCGGACGTGCTGCAGGAAGGGAGCCTAGGTGGATGTAGCACACGTGGACATAGAGGAATGGCGAACGTAAACGTACGAGGACGATCGCAGACAACGAGCAGAAAAAGGGGGACCGTGAAAGAAGGGGGGGGGGTCAAAGTCGTGACCACGGTGTCGAGTTGGAAAAATGCAAAAAGGCGCCACTGTAACCTGAACAGGGGGCCACCGTATCACGTGACTCCCTCCCCCTCCTCTCTTTTTCTCTTCTGTTTTCTCCTCGTATTTATTTCGCATCCTCCATTTTGTAAATCTTTCGATCTTACCCCCTCTTCTTCCGTTCTTCGTGCAGCTTTCCCGTTTAATTTCACGTATACGTTCATCGTCGAATTGTCGAGAGTTATTTAATTTTTAATTAAATTATACAAAGTACAAACGTATGAAATTTTGCAAATTTCGAGACTGTATAAAAAAGCGAGAAGGTTAACCGTGTTTAATAAAATTACGTAGATAATATAGGAATTAACGGAGTAAAACTTGGGGGAGGGAAGTGGTGAGACTCGTTACGCTCTCTCCGTTTTCAGTAACAATAGATTTTTGGTTAGCTTAATCAAATAATCCAGCCAGTTAATCTGTGCCTCTGATCAGAAAGTCGAGAAGATGGAATGTCATTTTCATAGGAAAATTATAGGCAGGGGTTTGTAATTGAACTTTACATGTATATTGTATTGATCGCTGAAATAGATAGTTAGTCAGATGCACGACCATACGCGTGAGATCCCTATCGGAGGAATCTTAATTAACAAAAAAATAACAGGCTTGATGTTGATCCAGGAATCCGTTAGCGAGACGAGCTTACGAATATATCAATTTGCTGAATGGACGATGAGCAAAAAAGATGAAAGTCAGTAGGTCATCGTACTACTAACGAAAAAACGTGCTCGCGATGAACTTTCAAAAAATATTCCAAATTCAAATTTCACTTTATTTTGAATATTCGAATTATTCGCAAGTCTCTCTATCTTTTAGTTTTTCATCCTCTCTTAGTCTTTCCCGCAAAATCGGTGCCACGCAACGAAATTTTATTTCTCGCCGTTACTTCTTGTTTCTGAACTTCATCAACACCATCGTCGTCTATCTATCTGTCGTCGATCTATCATCGGCATCATTCCCATCGTGGATCGTTATTTTCGCCTCGTCGTGAAAATCGATCGTGATTGTCCAAACATCAACGTGTTAATACCTTCTCCGATCGGTTTCACGAGTTAACGACGCATCAATCGTACGTTACCATTATTTAAAAAAAAAAAAAAGTAAACGATCCAAAAAAAAAAATCCGCGAACGCAGAAAAAGGGGAGGGGGAGAGAACGATCGATTTGCTATTCGCCGCGTGTTGAAGATCGATCGTGTAACGACGCATCTCATTAACGCAAGCCGATACCGAGGAACAGGTGGAAGAGGAACCGGTCCCGTGGAAGGACTATCAAGACATTATTACGATCCTTATACGCAAGATAATGGCCGATTAGGCCGACGTACTGTTCGCGGATTAACGAAGAAGCGATTTGTTGCTTTTGTCGTAGGTACGTTCAACTTTAGCGTTTGAGAAACAAAAGCTCTCTTGGTTTCGTGCTCCATCGTTTCATTGCCATCGTTTGGTAATCGTATACGGTGATTGGGAAGACGTAGCTAATTTTATTTCTGGCTACTCGGTTAAGCTTGTTTCATAAGCCGAATGTGATACAAGCAGTTTGAAGGATTTATGTAGAACTTTCGCGAGAGTGGTAATTTCTTACAGCAGGAGGATTTGATTTGGTTCGATTGAATGAAATTTTCGTTGAATTTTTGTTGCAAGTGACAGAGCAATTGAAATAGTCTACAACTTTTCTTTAAAACAAACGAATTAAGTTGGAGTTGTGCTTTTTTACATGCTAGAGATTACTGGGAATTTTTTTCTTCTTTTTTTTTTTTAATTTTGTCGTACTAATAGGGAGGCTTGATTTCTAATCTAATTTAATTGAATTTTAATTGGATTTTGTCGGAGGAAAAATTCTAGAGAGTTGTTTCATCTATTAAATATGTGAGTACATGGTATAGCATACTGCGATAGTTTAATTAAATTCATTAATTTCGAAGTAGGAATAATTTCAATTCTCATTAAAGTGAACGAGAAAACGAAAGGTGGGAGCACGATTTGAGACTTGATTGAATTCAATGTCGTTAAATGTGTAACTAATTTTCACGAGATTCACCAGAGAAAAGCGCGAAAATTATAAAGATAGATCTTGAAATAGGAATAATTTAAATGAAAATCGGTTAACAGGAACAACTTAAATGTTTACAAAAGTCGATCGAGTAGCGAATAAAAATGTGAGAGAAGAAGCAGAAGCGTGTGTAGTGGAGCAAGGGTTGAAGAAACGCCAGAATAATTCCTGGTTCGTAACAAGGAGAAAAGGTCTAGCCGCTACTCGCTTCCGATGATTTACTATCCAGATAAAAGAGATAAAAATCAGAATGGAGGCTCGATTCCCACGGCGTTCGCGGCTACAAATTATCGAATGCTCCGAGATCCGAGGAATACGGAGATTTGTGATCTGACTGCAAAATCTACACGTGCTCGAAGGGGGGGGGTCCTCCCCCTTCTGAATCAGACACTTTCACCGTGTTCTACGATCGATAACCAAAATGTCGTTGCCTACGTGCCTCCAACACGTTCATCGAATCGTTCTTCCGCGCAATTAAGACCATTGAAAATTTCGTTTAAAGAAACTGAATTACTATCGACTGTTGTCGAAAAATAATTACACGTTCTTGCATCGTAGTTGATAGCGTTCAACTAAATTTCTAGTCTAAGTTAGATTCGGTAACTGTAAGTTCTATTTAAATTTTACTTTGAAAAAAGCAGAAAGAAGAGAAGAAAAAAAGCGTAGAAGAGATCTTCGAAGGAATGTGTATTAATCGTAAACTAGAATACTTGTCAAAGCTTCGAATCGAACTTGAATAGTAATAGACGATTATTGAAGCGAACGATCTTATCTATCTAATGTGTATTTTACGTGATGGAGACCACTAACAGTCGATAGGGATCTCCTTTTTATTGCACAACCTATTCCAGTTAAGTGTAGAGCGAGCCCCGAGTATCGTACCGTGATTGAAAGATATATACGAGTCAAGAGCAAGAGCAAATAATTCCAGAAATCCCGTTCACACGGACGTGAGAATCATCAACTGATCGATAAGGAATCTTCCATCACTTTTGCCACTTGTTCCCAAAAATTCCACTTTCAAGACTCGATGAGAACTATCGAATTTCAAAAATCCTGCAAACTATAACTCAGAATATCAATTTACAACCTAAACAGCTAGAACCAACGCGAATATAAGAAGATAGAAACAAAAATATATATATGGGAATAGAAGGTAAAATGAATGAAAGAAGATGATTCCCACCATCCTCGCCACCTAAACGCAGCGAATCTCGAGATCGATCTCCGCCACGCACCGGGCATCACCGTCTCAATGAGTCCCGAAATCCTCCCTTCTCTCTGCGTCTCGGTGGTCAAGGAAAGATGTCGGGTCCGTGTCCGTGGACACAGCGTGTTCTCTGGCTACCAAGCACGCATACGTATCTGTTAAGTCGGCGTAATACCGCCAGCCGCATCATTATGTACTCCATAAGTCTCCGGGTCCTATCGTCTCTCCTCGTCTCGCCTCGCCTCGCGGTACGTCGACTGCTCTCGGGGCAAAAAGCAGACCAGAAAAAGAGGTTCAAAGCAGGCAGCAGACGTACGGAGCGAGTAGCAAAGCGGTGGGAGGAGAAGAAGTGGGGAAGAGAGGGGGAGGAATACGGGGCCTCCTCGTTGTACCCGGATACAGCGCGGGCCCTGCATCCCCACCACCATCTCGGTTACCCATTGGCCCGGTAGTGGGGGGAGGGTCAGATGCTGGGGCTCTGTAACTCCGGTGTAGCTCATACTGGAGCAAAAGAAAGAAAGAGAGGGAGAAAGAGAGAGAGAGAGAAAAAAAGACGTACGTACGTAGGGCTTGGAGAGAAGGGGGTCTTGGTTTTTCTTTCAGGGTCAGAGACGTTACTACGTTAGAGAGATGGGATCAAGTATATCGCAAATAGAGGATGGAACATGACCGGTGATACGTGAAATAGTAAATCGAATTAAGAGTGTGGAGTGTCGAACGTGATTAGGGGGATTTTCAGTCGATTCCAACATCTGTCTGAAATATTGAAAGGAAAAAAGAAGCTAGTTCTGACTCTAATTTCTAGACTAATTCTCAATTTCTCTCTCATTTCTTTTTTTTTTTTAATATTTTAAACAGATTTTGGAAGCACGCGTTTGCAAATATTCGCGTGTTTCTTCTAAATCAGTTTTGCAAAGTTGAGTCAGTCTGTACAGAACTCGACAAAAGCGGGATGCTTTTCGTATCAGAATTTAGTTAGGCACGCGAATGAAATTGGTCGTATCCCCGAGCGTGCGTCAGTTTGATGTAGTACACCGTGTACGATCGGCCGGATTTCTGTGTGTAACAACGTAACCAACGAGAGCATAATTTTCTATCCTGCGCTTAATACCACCGGTCGATCGTAGAGAGAACACGATTGGCGCTAGGATAACGAGATTCCAATGACGGATTTACGATGCCTTCTTCGCTCTTCCTGCTTTTTCACTCTTCTTCATTCTCCTCCTCCTTTTTCACTCTTCTTCATTCTCCTCCTCCTCTTCTTCATATTCTGGCTCTGCTTCTATTGGATTATTTCTGTCGCTTGTTCCTCTTGTCGATATTCACTCTTGATCGATTATAGTTAACGTAGCGTAGTTGAAAATTAATTATAAAGGGAGAGTGTGAGTTGAATGTGGTTTGATCAAACCATTGCACACATCTGTCGGTCTGTGCGATGGTTTGAACATCGAGGAACGAAGACGAAGACAAATTAGGCAGATTAGGCCTAAGAAAGAGAATGTATATCGCAAGAAAGAGAACAGATATATCAAAGAGCAAAGTAGACTAGACTACAACTCCACGGATTGTATGTCTGAGGAAAAAATGCGACTTTAAAAATTACAATTGGTATCCTCGACCGTGCCAATTAGTCAGTTTTACTATTGTCAAAAGACAAGTTCACATAGACATTTTACATGGAACGTTCATTTTTCCCTAAGATTATTAAAAATTTATATCTTCAGCAAATGAAATGAAAGAAAAAGTGAAGATTGAATTCACATGCAAGTTTAATTGTTACTTTCTCTGTTCGAAAATATGGTATACATTTGAAAGGAAATCATAGATTATCTAGAGTGTTTCGAAAGCAACTGGCAATACTCGTTATATTGGTATTGTTTACATTGATAGCTAAATAACCTACAATACATATTTGACAGGCGTTGCTTTTGAGTTCAGTTGGAATTTGAAGACGAAAAATTAGTTTTCTTAAAGAAAAATAAAATAGTCACCGCTGTAATTTCGAAATAGAAAATTTCAACCCAAATAACGTGAATTTACAAAGAAGAGATGCCAAATCGAAGCAATTGGCTAATGAACAACGTCATTATCTTGCAACAGCTATTACAGTATATGAAGAACAAAGAAAAATTAGAACACGGTGCTATTAATAAAGTTTACAATGCATTTAATAAATTAGAGAGAAATACTCTTGATAACGTTTTTATGACATTACAGACGTGTATGGAAATCGATTATGTTGACAGAAGGGGGAAATTTTTATAAAACACCTCGTATAAATAAGGTAAAACTTCGTCGTGAGGGTCGATTAGATGAAAAGTATATATGTTCAGAAGAAGCATTCAACAAGGCTAAATATCACTTTGACTAAATTTCGATTACATTTGTATTCAGTTATATTGTGATAATAAAATGAATTTAATATTTTTTTTTTATATTTAATTTTAGTTTTATTCGATTTTCTTCGCAAATGTATACCATATTTTCGGACAGAGGGAGTATTTTTTTAATTCTCATCGAGTTTTCCCATTAGAAATGATTCAAAAAACACTGACAAGCTGATTGGGTGATATGGTAGTATGGTAAATAAAGAGAAAAATGAAAAATATAACGTATTACTATTTATTAATAACAAATTTTCCAAAAAAAACTAGTAAACAAAAGATTGTACATATGTGTATTAACAGTTTATTTCAGTATGATACTTTTTGAAACATTCTGGAATATGTGAAGCTACCAAACAAAGTTCTCGCGTTCCCAAGTAGTGACTTTCCTTTTTTTCTATTTTTTTCTTTTTCTAATTTTCACTATTTAGCATATCTATTTGTTTCAACAGCTATCGCGTCCCAACAATCATTAGATCGAATAAATCTATTACAGTGGGATTGTCTCCTAATTTTGCCGAAAATAAAGGCTTTATACCTGGTGTTTCCGTCGAAGATCAAACTTCTTCCGATTATCACCTTTGGGAACCAAATTCCGATCATTAGCGTTATTTTCACTTGTTGAAGTTTCATTTGTTTTTGCATCCTCGTCAGAATCTTCGGTATAAAACGTTTCTTCTGTCTTTGAAGAAAGTTCTTTCGTAATTAAATAAAACGGTGAAACTATTCCGCAATCGTGTAGAATAATTATTATTCGAGATCAATCGCGTTACAACACAACGTTATCCCGGCTGTTAAAACTTGCACGCGTCAATGCCATACTATTGCCACACAAAAAACACACCACGAGCCTCGTTCGAGTCTGCCAGCTCGAATTTCATTCGGAATCTAACGTTAAAATGAATAATCGTACTATTAATTTCGTGATATTGTACGTTATGCGTTGATATCGTCATTCGAAGATTTATTCGATCGTTTCATTGTTTCTAATTGCAAATGGAACATAATTGGCCTTCGAAAATGAAAGTAATCTCTCTCTCTCTCTCGCGCGCGGATTCGAACTCGTCTCTCGAATTCCTTATAATAAAATCGTTCGAGCTCGATGGCGCGAAACGCGAGTCCGACGCGGTGAGGAGGGAGCCGATATAGAGAGCAGAATGCCCCCATAAATATTGCATGAGAGATGTACGGCCTTCTCTATTCTGCGCTTATACTGTTACGCGAGCGATCCAGATTTGGGGAAGTTGGATAGGCGACGGCCAATTTTGTAAGGCCTCCGGTCCCGTTTGGTAATCCGGAAGCGATTACACTGCGACGTATCGGCGACGCGGCGTTTACTCGCGACGTTCGTAGAATATGCGATCGATCGTACCTCAGGCAGATGGACCTCGACGTAACGACGTAACGCTCCTCGTTGAGAACGAAGGCCGAGGAAGAGTTCTCGCCTAACTTTTTTTTTTTTTTTTTTTTTTTTTTCTCTTTGCGCAACCGAATTTTGCGTCTTTTGTTCAAATCATTTCCGTCTCATCGTCCTCTCCTTCTTCGTGTGTTCTTGTATTTTTAGATCGTGGCTCTTGGGAGCCGTAATCAAAGTAGAAGTAGTAAATCCCTTTTTTTTCTTTTTCTTCTTCTTCTTCTTCTTCTTCTTCTTCTTCTTCTTCTTCTTCTTCGATTTGCAATGCGATCGAAGTTACCATCTTTCGTTAATCGAGCGCGATTTGCGAATTTGTACAGTGAAATTTCGTGAATTTTTGCTCGATAGTACCTTCGATTTGGTACACCGTGGAATTTCGTTTTACGTGGACTTGTGTCTTTGATTTTTAAACAAATGAAGTCCATGTAAACGAAGCTTCGTTACATTCACTTCGATTATACTACATCATCCTTGACACTGGAGACTAAAAATATTCTACATATAAATCGTTACAATCCGAATGATAATAATTGAAATAAATAATTGAAAGAACCGTGCAATCGTGTCTCTCTGTCTAAAATCAGTTCTTAATTTAAAAGCATTCGTGCCTTTTTAACAATTGTAAAAAAAAAACAGAAGAAGAAGAAACTTTGAATCGTATCTTGGCAGCACGTTTCTTCTAATCGAAGAAATATCGCCATAACACGATTACACGTGTTAACAATAACATGTTAACAATCCACGTTAGTCTCGGTCGTAACGTCAGCTGAAACATACTCCTTTTTCTTCTTCTTTTTAACACTAAACGTACCAAGTGGGGTCAAATGACCACTTTTCAAAATTTACTTTAAAATCGTACATTCATCGTTATTTCTTTCGTTAATATGACTTTCTGTAAATTCTTCTGTTACCTGATTATTCAATTTCTCGCTTTCTGTTTTTCTCTCAGCTTATTTCTTTCCCGAGAATGATTCTTTGCATACCTTATTTACCGCGAAATTTACGTATTTTTCTGACTGAATTTATAAATCAAAACCAACAGAAAAAGTTACGACTACTAAGTTCGAGACATAAATGCGTCAAGACCAAAAACAATGGAAAGCGAACACCCGAAACAATTAGTTGTTATAATAAGACTAAATTTGGCGTCGATGTGGTTGCACCAAATGGCGCGAAAACACAGCGTCAAATCCAAATGCAATAGACGGCCTGTGCACGTATTCTTCAATCTATCCTGGATTTAGTTGGAATCAATGCATGGACACTCTGTCGGGAAACAACTGGAACAAAGATATCAAGAACAGCGTTTCCTAGTTATAATTGGCAGATGAACTAGTCACAGAGTGTAACATCACGAATTTCTTGAAGAACGAAAGGAAAATCAACAACGAGGAAGAAAATGTCAAATAAGATTGTGCACGGATAATAAAACCACTCGAAACTTGCATAATTTGCAAGAAATTTGTCTGTGGACAAACGTGTGAAGGAGAAACCAGTCATATGTGTAGTGATATAATTTAGATGATTTATTATATTAAGTAATAAAGAAAACGGAAACAAAACAACAAATGATAAATACAAGATAGACAACTCAAACAACAATAATTCGAATAAACTTAAACGACACAATTAATATACAACGCAAATTACTCTTTTGACTCTCACTCATTCAACACTCTTTTTCGACTCTCTCCAGACTCGCCTGACTTTCTTCTTTCTTTAAAAAAAACGAAAAGCCTCTCGCATCACATTCATACTTTTCATTCGCGCATCTTCAGCACACACAGGCCATCTATTAAAAGTAAATGTAACTAAATATATAACTATACACAATGATTTCGATACTACATATGTAAAAAAGTGCAATTAATTAATTTTTTTTTTATTTAAATAGAAATATATGCTTGATCATTTTATTAGAGATCAGAAGTTACGTTGCGAATTATTCCCTTTAATAAATTACGAATTTCTTTCTAAAAGTCAACGTTTATCCATAAGGGGTCAAATGACCACTTATGGCAATGATAGGTATATGTAAAATGCCGGTACGTTTAGTGTTAATGATCACAAACGTCTGTATCTTTGCAGATCCGACGAGGACGATCCGAGCGGGTGTAAATATAGAAGGCTGGAGAACGAGAATGTACAGGACAAAGAAAGATTTGCGAGGTGAGTGTCAGGCTCGACGTAACTTGCATGCTCTCTCCTCTTTCGCCTTGCGATAAATAAGAGGGGTCGTTGAACGGGTTAAACGTCCCCTCTCTCTCTCTCTCTCTCTCTCTCTTTTCCTCCCCGTTTTCTTCTTCTTTTTTCCCCTTTCTGTTTTCGTTGGAAAAATCCGCGTCCTTCCCTGAGCCAGGGGATTTTTGCCAAGAGGCGTTCATTTGCATACTGAACGTACAGAGAGGAGAGAGGACAGAGTTTCCTCTGAAAAACTTCAAACCGAAAGCCTCAGTGGTAAAAGCAATGTGGTGTATTGTATTCGTGCGTGGAGGCTTTGAGCAGACTTGGATAAATTGCTGCCCGAAGAGTTTTTCAAGCGTTGATTTGATCGGTGTTTGTTAATCACGATTGTTAGAACTTGTCAGTCGTTTGTTAGAATCTGGCGTGTCATCTTTCGGTTAGTATTATAATCCATCGGCTATAATCATTGAAACTTGCGACTTGTTCACTGTGCAGTTATTAGAATATAATTGTTAAAATCCAAGGCTGGAGTTTACAGATTTTATTAGTTATTGATGATTAATATAATGAGAAGCGTTTAGCTTAATTTGTTAAAAGGATCTGATTTATTGGAACTTCGACTTAGAATGTGATCCGCTTAGAGAAGACACAACCTCTCGATGAATTCTGATCGTTTAACAAAAATGTTCTTTCTTTCTCGCACAATTTTCGCGCGAAACGCTAGCCTTTCAGATGCTACGGGATGTTCAAATTTTTCTTTGCAAAGTTATACAACAATTTCTGTCTCGACTCGATGTCGCCAATGATGTAGTTCTTGCAAAATCAAACCAAAAATTGAAATTCCCCTCTTTTCCGCAAACTTCCGCTTGAATCCGACGAAAATATGGGTTGGGAGCACAGTGAATGAAATCTCATGAAAAAGTGGTCGGAATCTGAAATTCCTCGAGTTCTCTCTTCCTCTGAAGATACAAAATATATCTTTCCTTCGATTTGACGAAAGCATAGAGTGAATGCGAGAGACAGAGAGAGAGAGACAGATCCAGAGGTTCCGTCACGCTGATAGCGACAGACGAGGGCATTGTTAATTCATCTCACGAAATCGTGGGCCAATATGTTCCACCGGTACACCCTGTACATGTTGGTCGGCCAAGTACGAAGATACATACATACCAACACATGATACACCCGCCAATGCGAGTCGATAGCGGAATGGGAAGCCCTGCAGGCTGCTCCAGCGTGGGAACACCAGCCACTTATACGCGCGCAACGTTCGCATAAGTCCCGTCCGCCCGCGAAGACACCGTGTGGATGTTGATCTCGCGACGCGATACCCGCCGTTGACACGCCAGGATCCGTCGAAATGATATACGACGAGCGATCGATATTATGCCAGAGCTCTCTCTCTCTGCTTGCTTGCTCCTCGCAGTGTCGTTGCTTTTCACAGAATAACAGATGCGCTCAGACAGTGGCATTTTCTGCCACTCTCGCGGACAGAGAGAGAGAGAGAGTTGGCTACAAACGTTGACGTTGACGTTCACGTCGTGGCAAACTGCTTGCACTCGTCGAGCAGCGTGGTCGTTGCTTTTCAGGAAGTAACAGATGGTTTCAGACACGGTTCGCCATTTTTCTGCAGAGGGTGAATATCGTATAAGTTTTGACGACGAGAGAGTTCGAAGTGAATTTCGAGGGTAGAATGGATGTTTCTTTATTGATAATTCGATTTTAAAGAAGGACCTCTTGTAGTATTTAGTAAGCAAATTTTCGTTGAGTAACAGATCTTTCTCGTTGTTCAGACGGGGACATTTTTGCTACTTTTGTGCAGAGAGAGTGGTACAAATTTTGACGATCAGACAGTTTAAAATGATTTCGAGGATAGAGAACTTCTTGTAGTATTTAGTAAGCAAAGCAATTTTCGTTGTCTGTCTGTGAGTAATAGATCTTTCTCGTTGTTCAGACGGGGCATTTTTGCTACTTTTGTGCAGAGAGAATGATACAAATTTTGACAATGAGACAGTTTAATAAAGTGATAGAGTTTAAAGTGAGTATTTAGTAAGCGAAGCAATTTTCGTTGTCTGCCTATGAGTAATAGATCTTTCTCGTTGTTCAAACGGGGGCATTTTTGCTATTTTTTGTGCAGAGAGAATGGTACAAATTTTGACCATTGGAGAATTCAAAGTGATCTCGAGGGTAGGATGGATTTTTCTGTATTGAAAATTTGTAGAGGAGAACTTCTTGTAATATTTAGTAAGCGAAGCAATTTTCGTTCAATAACAGATCTTTTTCGTTGTTCAAACGGGGGCATTTTTGCTATTTTTTGTGCAGAGAGAATGGTACAAATTTTGACCATTGGAGAATTCAAAGTGATCTCGAGGGTAGGATGGATTTTTCTGTATTGAAAATTTGTAGAGGAGGACTTCTTGTAATATTTAGTAAGCGAAGCAATTTTCGTTCAATAACAGATCTTTTTCGTTGTTCAAACGGGGCATTTTTGCTATTTTTTGTGCAGAGAGAATGGTACAAATTTTGACCATTGGAGAATTCAAAGTGATCTCGAGGGTAGGATGGATTTTTTCTGTATTGAAAATTCGATTTTATTGGAAGGCTTCTTGTAGTATTTAGTAAGCGAAGCAATTTTCGTTGTCTGTCTACGAGTAGTAGATCTATTTCGACTCAAATCTCACGAAATCTCGTCCTCGGAACTTCGAAGCTACACTTCAGTATTCGTTCACATAACAAAGCGAAGCCACCTTTTCTAAGAAGAAGAAAAAAGGCTCGAAACTGCTACGTGCAACTCGAGGAGAATCGAAAGAGAGACGTAACTCGTGATTGAAAGAACTGGAGATGCGCCATCAGCATCGCTGATATAACCTCTCGTCCGTGGGTTATACTTCGCGGTGGACAGAAACAGACGATCCGCAACTGTGAATTTGCGCCGGCCGGTTGTATTTTGCCGGCAAATTGGAGGGCGGGGGGGAGAGCAGAGTGATTGCAACAGCCACGGGGGCCACCGTACGTACGCATTTTATGGAAAAATTGCGGCCGGCGATGTCGCGGATATCTCGGATACCTCGCTTTTAACTTAATAACGCAATTACCGCATCCCCGCCGCCAGGCGCGCAACCCTCTCATCCTCGTTCGCGGCCGCCATTTTCTTTCCTCCTTTCCCGCGAGTTTCTGCCGCGAAAGCCCAGGAGAAGATCAGCTTAGCTTCGTTTCTCAGCGTTTTCTTTCGTTTCTTCCCTTGGTTGCTTTGATCTTTTTTTCTCGTTTCTCCCGGTTTTTCGACGGAAGAGAAGATGAAAGAACGGTGATTTCAAAATTGCAAGAACACACAACGCAGAAAATGTATTGGTCGATCACGTTTTAGTTTCTGCCTCTTTCCTGTTCTCTGTGGTTGGGTGAAGAAGAGTTTCTCCTGGAATTGTAGAGTTCTGCGGTTGTATTTATTTGGATATAAAAGAGGAGACGAGATGTATTCCTCTCTATATTTATAAGATGTCATTTCTGTGAAATATATATATTTTTCTACATTTAGATTTCGTGTTTCGATCATTTTGACGACTGATAAGTAGGGGCGGAAAGGAGAATAAAAAAAAAAAAAAGAGAAGGAAAGGGTGCTGAAAAGGTAAGAAGGAAAATCAAATTGAATTGACATTACGAATAAGACAAAGATGAACAACGAGAAATACCAAAAAAGAATTCAAAAAAATACCGTAATATATATATATATATATATATATATATATTATGACAATAGTTTGAAAAGAATTTTGTAAAGGATTTGTAAAGGAACGTTAGCAGAGAACAAAAAGAAAAAAAAAATGCTTAAGATGTAATTTCTATGAAAGTCGTCGACGCGATACGATCTTCTCGCCGAAGATAATAGAGAAATGTTGTTCGAACTACGAAAATTTGAAAAGAAAAAAGGAAAAAAAAAGAGAGAGACGAAGATCCGCCGATGGAAATGATTTTCAAGCTGGTTATAGTCATTAGATCCTTAAGATCTTCCATTATCCGTAATGTCAGACCTGTTCTTGCTGAGCATAATGGAATTATAAGACGATCTACTCGTACAGTTAATGGCGGTCAATGACAAAACGAATGAAGAGTCGTGCGACCTAAAAATGTGGAACGAGAATTTGAGAATGTCGTTGACCTTCTGTAACCAGGCTTTTTAAGTGAATATTTATGGTATTTGGATCGTTACGAGACGGCGATCGACGAGATCGATCGGTGAAAAACGAGAATTTGTAACAGAGCTTTTAAATATTAATATCAATATTTGTAGTTAATTACTTACTTATTATTATTACTTAGCTCTTGGTTAGTTTTTAATTACTTTAGATTATTAATGTAAATTAAATTTAGACCTTCTCTCTCTAAGAACAAAACTATTTGGATATCCAAACACAGCCATCGTAATCAGACTGCGGAATTCCTGCGCATATTACGCGGTAAATTCAAAAAAAAAAAAAAGAAACAAAATGCACGAAATACTTTTGTGCAACACTTTTGCGAAATTTTTATTTCTAATTTATCACTAATTTTTCGCAATTGAAACAGCCGTTCTTCAGATTCTATTTCGTTGGCTACGTCGATAAAAATTGATTGACACGCTTGCAGAATTCAAAGAATCAAGTTAACAAGAATTTGTATTTCACACTGGTTCGTTCATCCGCAATCTTTCATTAAAAAAGAAAGAAAAGAAAAACTTGTTCCGTGTTTGAAGATGATTTAAAAAAGACGTGAGTAAACTACGGGACTATTAAAAAGATCATGATTGCACGATAGTAAACCCGAGAGGCGGGAGAGAATTTATCGTTCGACACTTTGCCGAGATTCGAACATCTTCGTTCGGAAATGATTTAAACGGTACTCAACCGGTCGCATAATCGACGCGCAATTACCCATCCCGAACATTATTTTACGAGTTTAGTGTTCTAACATTGTTTACGATTGCACGAAACTATCGGCAAACAGATTTTTGCCAACAGATTTCTCATCGCGAGATGCGTAATCGCGCAGAATTCGTTCTCGCGTTAAGAAATTCTTTCGTAGAATTTATTTTCGGTGATTTCGTTTTCGTTGGGAGATAACATTGACTCTCGTGACCATTCTATCCATCTATTATGGCATTGAAAGAGATATCGGCTGACTTTGGAACGCACCGAGTACCAAGAAAGTGTCGTTATTATATAAATTTCAGAATTTGTCGAAAAAAATTTGTCTGAGAGGAACGCGTCACGGTTCTTCTTTTTCTTTTTTTTATTTTATTCTCTTGTTTATTTTATTACTTATCTGTATTAATCTTCTTTCATTTAATTGTTAATTAGGTTTAGCAAAAAGAATTATTCTCGCTGTCACGATGATTAAATTAATATATGTTACACGTTGCCAGATTCAGTGATTTTATTCGATTTAGTGTTAACTAGAACATTACTAGAGTTAGCACTAGAACTAGTAACTTTCAGTTAGAAGGGAGAGATTTCCTGAAAATTTCCTTCAAGAACCAGATGTCGAGAAATCTTGAAATCGTGAGTCCTTTTCCACAGAGTCTCGTGATCTCGAAGGAGAAAAAAGAAAGAAAAAAAATACGAACATTATCGAGAAGAAGAGAGAAAGTCTAAATTCTCAAACGCGACGACATTTGAAAGAAAAAAAAAAAAAAAAAAAGAAAGGAAAAGTTTCAATATTCGTTTCGATTCTAATGGAATTATTGACATTATCGTCGAATGATAAAAATGATAAAAATGGGAAGTGAAGGGGGGAGGAGAAGGGAAATAGTGAAAAAAGGAGATCCTGCGCGAGCCGAGTACTCGAACGGCCATTAGCATGCGGAATATTAAGATCTCGCATAAATCAATCGGCACTGCGGGCTCGTTAGCATACGTCCACAGGCTTGGGACATACGCTCGATAACGAATAGGATCGCGATTGAACGATTCCGCCGATGGATTCATAATTCATTTCATTGTTCCGGACACAGCAGGCAGAGTTTCAACCCCGTCGACACGCCGGCGGCGGCGGCGGCGGTGGATTCGATCGTAGTAGACGAATCCATAATTCACGTGTGGACGTTGTCATTTATAGGATTGCCCGGTAATGCCGAGCGTCGAGTCATCGATGATGACTCGCGGTACCATCTACTTCGCGATCTCCTTTCATACTCCTCTGTTCACGTGTGCACGTGAGTTCCTCCTCCTGTCTGCACGCGTGTTCTTCTTCGCTCGCTCTCTCTCTCTCTCTCTCTCTCTCTCTCGCACGTGTGTGTGTGTGTGTGTGTGTGTGTGTGTGTGTGTGTGTGTGTGTGTGTGTGTCGGGAAGGAACTCGTTTTTTCCCCCCTTGGAACGATTTTATGTGTGCGGTACGTGCATCTCAGTGCCGACTTTGTATCATCGTGATGCACAGATCGATATACTGGGTGGGTGCTCCTTTTGACTGTCTTCTGACGCTTCGATTATGGGGTCTCGAGGTGGTACGATTAGAGTATGAAACCACGAACTTTTGGAGAGCAATACGATGAACGACTAGATTTATGATTTACGAAAATTTATTTAAATATCTTCGATCTATTGTAATGTACAATATCGACCGAGATTAAAGCATAAAATTTCCCGTCAGGGATATTGAAGAACAAGAAAATAGAGAAGCTTTGTAATGCTTTATAATGGAGTATACGAGCTTCCATTTCGTGCTTTACGAAAATTTATTTAAATATCTTTGAAAATTTACGCTGTACCTTTACGTCTGTAATATGTCCAACAAGAATTATAAATTGGTCATTTCGATCATATTGCTAGTTCTAGTGATATTATCGAATTGTTCGAAAGTCGAGGGGCTAGATTTATGCTCTACGAAAATTTATTTAAATATCTTTGAAAATTTACGCTGTACCTTTACATCTGTAATATGTCCAACAAGAATTATAAATTGGTCATTTCGATCATTTTACTGGTTCTAGTGATATCGAATTGTTCGAAAGTCGAGGGACTAGATTTATGAGGTTGTCTAATTTAGTTCGGTCCTCTTTTTTTTTGTGGCCAAACAGTTCACAAATTGAAATGGCGAATTATTGTAATATTATATTGCAATTATTTAAAATACTTTAAAAATCTAGAGAATCTCGAGTTACTTTCAGCCCGATCGGATCAATTTGAAAATTGAAACATCGAAATTCTCTCTGTATAAACTTGATATACTTGACGAAAGAAACGGCAAGAGAGCCATTTAAATCGAACAAATTTAATTATCGTCTATGTGTTTCATCCTCTTCAACTGCAATCTAGTTTTCCCATACGTTTTACGTAGAATTCGTATGTAATTTTCATCTCATCAGGCTTCAAGCTTTGACTTCAAGCCGCCGAAAGCTCGGTATCTATTGTACGTAATAAAATATTTGCAAATTTCTAACAAACAATTATCAATACGAATTCTTGTACAGAGAGAATTTTGAAACAAACAAAATGGGTAATTTGTCCCAAGGCTTTCGATACAACAACTGACTTTGTCACTTCAACTCATCGCGAACGATGAAACCAATATAAAAAAGAATCATCCACGAAAGAGGATGGTGAAACGTAGGGAAGTAGAATTGCAAAGCTGCCATGAAATGTAAAGAAGAATGTTGGAAGTAGCCACCTTGTATAGCGTTTGCTGGACCCACGGAGCGAGCGGGCAACTTCGGAACGTCTGACCCTTGACCCAGGTTCTCTCCGTCTCGTTGGATCGCGTTCCTCTTCTGCCCTCTCTCTCTCTCTCTCTCTCTCTCTCTCTCTCTCTGCCCCCCGTTACTCCGCCGTGTTCTTCTACCGTCCTGCACGGTACATACTCTGCTTTATACTTGCGCTTTAAGCGCCCTGGCCTCTTTTAAATAGCGGCCCTTGCGCTGGCTTCGACTTCGAGGTACCGATCCCGAGCCAGCAACTCCTTCGGCCGAATGCAAGGCGGAATGTCTCGAAACCACGGAATATGAAATGTGGAAGTAGCTGAGTAACTGAGTACAGTGTATGACGAAGAAGAGATTGTTTTTTTTTGGGGGGGGGGAAGGTCAGAGAGATTGAAGATTGGATTCTTTCTCTCTTTGGGGATTTTCTGGAAGTTGCAGAACGAAGAAAAAAACTCGTTCGGCGAAATTTTATGTACAATGTAATTTTGGTGGTATGATAAAGAGAACATTTCTTTTTTTCTTTTTCTTTTTTCGGGGGTTCATCGAGAGGTTCAAGGCTTTGAAGTAGTTTTTTGGTTTCTTGGGAATTTTCTGGCGGTTGAAGATTGAAGATTGCTCTTTTAATCGGAGAGTTTAAAATTTTGGCACGTACAACGTAGTTTTTGCTTAATTTTCGGTCGATGCGATGAAAAGGAAATTTTTCTTGGTGGGAGGTTCGAGGTTGGAAAAAAATTTCCCGGTGACTTCGTGGAGGGAATGCTTGAAACTTTGGAATATATAAGACGTAGGAGCGTCTGGTACTTGATTGAAACCTAACCTATGTGGAGAGAGTTGCGAGTCAGAATTCTCTCTTTAGAAAATATAGAAACTAATTGTAGTTCTTTAGAAAATTCGAAGAATTCATAAACTATTATCTATTTAAAGTACAGTTCTATTCTAGTCTTAAAAAGGGAATATTATTATTAGTTTCCCAAGACGAAATTGAGGTGAAATTGAAATAATTACAAAGAAGCCCGAAAGACGATTCGGTGTCCTGAGAATTACAGAATATATCCAAAACAAATTACGCCAGATTGAAAATTCTATCGTTCGGCTCGAGAGCAGGCTTTTGTACGTGAAACAAACTGGAGGACCATTTTTCTGGCACCGGGGTCGCGGTGTTCCAGACGGGGTGGACGTCCTGGACGCGGAAGTTAACGAGAGGTCAATGTTCACGACACGAAGACATCAGCCTCACGTCAACTTCAGCAATATTTCACTCGGCAGGAGTGACCCTTTGTCCAATCGAGAAAAATGCAAACTGTTCCTTCATTGAAAAAAATTCGCGGTGAAGAAGAAACGTGAAGTGAAAAGGAAATTTCGTCGTGATGCTCGTGATGCATGAAAACAAAGACACGTGACAAATTGATTACAATAAATGATAAATTAATCGTGAAACGATAAATTAATTACCAACACGCAGGTTAAAATTGATTTTGTAAAATTTTATATATACGTAAAACAGACAGTTGAACGTCAGCCTTCGAGTTAGACTTAGAAAATGTAGACAAAATAGATATTTAATTCCAAAGTTGAATCTGAAATGTTCACGTTTCAAATGTCAACTTGGAAAATTGTTGAATTATACAATTATAGCCGGATGGACTATTAATGCCAGGTTAAGCTTCAAGTGTTAAATTACAATAGACGCGATAAATATTAACTCGAGTAAGCGAAGAAAGAAGAAAGAAAAAGAATGAGAGTTGATCGAATCTAGAGCCGGTTTGCACGACGGAGAACGAAAGCCTAAGTGGAATAAGCATGAGGTAATAGTTCCTGATGGACCTGGAACGAGATGCAGGAGGAGGCCTTATCTCGCGAGTAGACACAAAAGGAAGTTCTCTACCCCGTAAAGCTGAGAAAGAGAGAGAGAGAGAGAGAGAGAGTCGCGACAGTTGAACCAAGGAGAGAAACATCCCGGATACACCCGGGTCTAGAAAATAAACGAGTTCATTCGTGTATTTCAGATTCCCTTTAATCTTCCGCGGTGTGCAAGAGAAGCTTGCCTATCTTGATTGCTTGGAATCCTCGGATTTAGATCCGAGATATTGGGTTTGGCATTTCTCGACAAAATGTTGCGGAGAACTTTTATCGTCACGTCTTAAAAATCTCACTCCCAGGAAGTGTCTTTCTCGTTGTACAATTTTTTTTCTTTTCCTTTGTCGTTCAGTTTTCGAATTAAAATTTTCTCGAAATTCATTTCATCGAATTTTTATTATCGTGCAATTTCCAAGAGTAGCTGTGCGGCTGAGTACCTCGAGAAATAATAAAAAAAAAAATTATTCAGAAAATTATACTCCTTTTTTCGTGATGAAAATCAACCTAACCTAAACAAATTAAAAATTTGGAACGACGATCCTGATTTTTGATTAAAAAAAAAAAAAGCGGACGATGAGTAATCAATTTCTTATCATATAAGCGTCATTATGTTCATTTTACAAACTTGATATTGCTGTATTATAACTATATTATCATAGTTTGGATAATTACAATATTATTGTTCAATTATTGAATGTTCATATATTTAGTAGTGATATATTCAGGCATCTGGTGATATATGTGTTTCGCAGAAGCGCCAATTTTGAAATGACGTAGAACTACGTTACCGACATTCAGCTAAAAAATTAAAACAAATTACAAGATTATCGTTCACTTATTCATTGAATATTCATATATTTATTAATGATCGTTGTATTCAGGCGTCTGGCGTGATATACGCGTTTCGCCAATTTTGAAGTGACGTGGAACTACGTTACCGACGTTCAGCTAAAAAATTTGAAAAATGACGTAGGACTACGTTATCGGTAGCGATAATGTGTTAAAAAAATTAGTTTAAAAAAAACTGCATTCTACTCTGGACCTCTCTTATAATTTTCAACTTGAGTTGTTCTCGTGAAATCCTTATTTCTAATTTCCTCCTTAATCCTCGAAATCGATGAATGCTAGACAGAAACAGAAACTGAATGAATAATGAGTAAAATAATGAGCAATAGATTGGTCGTGTACAGAGGGGATGATGGCTCTCCCATCCGTGAACCCTGGCGTTTCACTCTGTAAGTGACTTTGTAAGTCGGTTGTTGCTGCATGGTGGGCATCGTTCGGAAATTATCAGGAATTAAATGCCATTAAATTTACGATTACTCGCCGACAATTACCGGGGCCACGTAGGAAGCGGAGAAGGAGACGCGCGCCGTTACTCGCGCCGGTTACCCTCTGGTAGCGGTAATAACAGGGGAGGGCCAGAAATTGTGGTTTCACCCGATACCCCTTTTCTCGATGGGGGCATCGTTTCAGAATTTATTGGCTACATTGATCACGAACACCCTTATCAATGACGTCGCCAGCCGATGGAAATGCTCGTCCCGTCCGTGGATAGTTTCTCTCAATCGTTATACTCGTATAACCTTTCGTTACAGCGAATCTGGTGTTTTTGGTGTTTTGAGAATTTTTCGATCTCTCTCTCTCTCTGTCTCTCTCTCTTTATACTAACATTTTAGAGAGAATATTAGTATAGATGGTTTTCTTAATCGTACCTTTCGTTTCGTTACAGCGAAACTGGTGTTTCTGTGTTTTGAGAATTTTTTGATTTCTCTCTCTCTGTCTCTCTCTTTATACTAACATTTTAGAGAATTTTAGTATAAGAATTTTAGAGAGAATATTAGTATAGATGGTTTTCTTAATCGTACCTTTCGTTTCGTTACAGCGAAACTAGTGTTTCTGTGTTTTGAGAATTTTTTGATTTCTCTCTCTCTGTCTCTCTCTCTATACTAACATTTTAGAGAATTTTAGTATAAGAATTTTAGAGAGAATATTAATATAGATGGCTTTCTTAATGTTACACTCGTACCTTTCGTTACAGCGAATCTGGTGTTTCTGTGTTTTGAGAATTTTTTGATTTCTCTCTCTCTCTCTGTCTCTCTCTCTATACTAACATTTTAGAGAATTTTAATATAAGAATTTTAGAGAGAATATTAGTATAGATGGTTTTCTTAATCGTACCTTTCGTTTCGTTACAGCGAATCTGGTGTTTCTGTGTTTTGAGAATTTTTTGATTTCTCTCTCTCTGTCTCTCTCTTTATACTAACATTTTTAGAGAATTTTAGTATAAGAATTTTAGAGAGAATATTAGTATAGATGGTTTTCTTAATCGTACCTTTCGTTTCGTTACAGCGAATCTGGTGTTTCTGTGTTTTGAGAATTTTTTGATTTCTCTCTCTCTGTCTCTCTCTTTATACTAACATTTTTAGAGAATTTTAGTATAAGAATTTTAGAGAGAATATTAGTATAGATGGTTTTCTTAATCGTACCTTTCGTTTCGTTACAGCGAATCTGGTGTTTCTGTGTTTTGAGAATTTCACTGGTATAAGAATTTTTTATTAAAAACTGCAATATTAAGAAATTTTTTAGATTTTCTTTTTTCTTTTGAGATTGTGTCAGGAATTTTTTGATATTAAAATTTTGTTAGTATCTGTGTTTTGAGAATTTTTTAAAATCTCTCTCTCTCTCTTTCTCTCTCTCTTTATCGATACTAGCATTCAGAATTTCATTGATATAAGAACATTTTTTTATCAAGAACAATAATATTAAGAATTTCTTTAGATCTTTTTCTCTTAGGATTGTGTCGAGAATTTCTTGGGATTAAAATTTTATTAGTATCAAAGACTTTCAATAGATTTATTTCTTCTATTTCGCGAGGATTTGCCGACAGTGAGCTAAGGTTAAAGATTAACTATCAAATTGATAATTTGTCGCAACGTTGATATCCTTTTTCTTTTTTAAAAGATAATTCTGTAAATTATCAGGTAAATTATCGAATTACTCTCGCTTGACTTCTAAGCTTTTAAGAGCTTTTCACGTACCGCGAATTCGCCGAATATCATCCATTGTTCATCGAACTATGCAATTACCTTGGTTTTGTCTTGCGTCTTACTGTAGGGAGAATCATTGCGAAATTGAACGACGGCGGCGAAACAAGATGACCGCCTACATCACCGAATTGTCCGACATGGTGCCGACGTGTTCAGCACTCGCCAGGAAACCAGACAAATTGACCATACTGAGGATGGCGGTCGCCCATATGAGGAACCTCAGGGGTAAGTCTCTTTCTCTGCTCGTATTTTCGTATCTTCGAGGGAAACAGAGCGAAATCCAAGAATCTAAGAACGATGGTTCTCCAAATCCTTCCCCAACAATCTTCATTTCTTTTAAGAACTTTCCAAAGGCATCCTCTCAAGCTGGTAATCGTTTATCGAAAATTTAACAACTCCGGTCTGGAAATTGGAAAACTCTGTCTGATTTAATTTCTTCGACGTTTTCAGCAGCTTTCGAGAACCTTCTAAAAAATTCCAAGACAATTTAATTGAAGTTTCTACCGCGTCGTACGATCAATTCTCGAGTCAAATACTTCCTCAGGGAAGATACAAATTTGCTTGGAGTAAAATTCACCGTTCAATTCGACTCAAGTCGTTTGCAGAAAGAATGATCGTAATATTTCGTTTCTTCGTTATGTTTCTTCCATTCAACTTTGTAGTGTACTAAAAAAAAAAAAAAAAAAAAAAGAACACGTGGGATAGTTTTCGTGATTGATCGATGAAAGGAAGATAAAGGTCGATTCGTACCATTTTTTCTTTTTGCAACAATGTTAACGAGTCGATACTTCGAGGCTCCCATCTCGATAACCGACAAAAGAATCGAGTAAGCTGTAATTCAATCGGTTCGAGCCAAAGCCTTAAAGATCGCGTTGCCGAAGTTATTTCGCTGCTCGTGACGGATAACTCAAACATCGACGATGCTTAATCGTCACGTCTCGCATTGAACTACTTTGTGCCTTATCGGGCACCCGACTCGTTGAAAATGTTTCCCTTGTGTACAACCATCCTGTAGCTCGTGATTACTCGAGAAATGCAATTATTAGATTTAATCGACGTAAACGCGTGCGCCAGTCAATCGTAAGGGTGACATCGTCTTTCGAAGCCCCGGACAAATGCAACGTGAACTCGTAATACCGACGATGATCTTTCAATTCTACGTCCAACCTCTGAAAACGAGAATTCTAAAAAATATTCCTAATTTACGAAATAACGCAACGCGAAGAAGATCATCCACCTCGTCAGTCTTTGTCACCGACACAGATAGTAAAAAGATCTGACATCTATACTGTGAATTGAACTTTCACATGCCTCGAAAGTTACCAATTTTCCAACAATATAAACCTATATATATATTATATAATAATATATATTATATATTACATATTACACATTACATATTACACATTACATATTACACATTACATACTACATATTACATACTACATATTACACATTACATATTACACATTACATACTACATATTACATACTACATATTACATACTACATATTACATATTACATACTACATACTACATACTACATATTACATACTACATACTACATACTACATATTACATATTACATACTACATATTACATACTACATATTACATATTACATACTACATATTACATACTACATATATATATACAACATACTACATACTACATATTACATACTACATATTACATACTACAATATATATTACATATTATATTACATACTACATATTACATACTACATACTACATACTACATATTACATACTACATACTACATATTACATACTACATATTACATACTACATACTATATATTACATATTACATACTACATACTACATATTACATACTACATATTACATACTACATATTACATAATACATACTACATACTACATATTACATACTACATATTACATCCTACATATTACATACTACATATTACATACTACATACTACATACTACATATTACATACTACATATTACATATTACATACTACATATTACATATTACATACTACATACTACATACTACATATTATATACTACATACTACATATTACATGCTATATATTACATATTACATACTACATACTACATGCTACATGCTACATGCTACATACTACATACTACATATTATATATTATATATTATATATTATATCATATATTATATTTTATATATTATATATATATATATTATATATTATATACTATATATAATATACTATATATCATATATTATATACTATATATCATATATCATATATATTAGATCATATCAATGGAAAATTGGTAACCTTCTACCAATACTATATATAGTATATATTATCTAAATATAAATCAATTTATCTATATATAAATCTAATATAATATAGATTTATATATAGATAAATTGATTTATATTTATATTTTATATATATATTTATATTTAGATTATATATATATATATATATATATATATATCAGATTATAATATTCAACCAATTGCTGGATTTATTCAACGTGAATGCTTTTTCATTCGTACAAATAAATTATAATCTAATATATACATATGTAATAGCCTAAGCATGATGATACAACAATCACTCCCGTCCCATCAGTTTTATTTTTTTTTTTTTTTTCACGAAAACGAGCAACCAACTGTCGTCTGAAGTAAATTTGAAGGAACCTCGGAATCGTTCGGACGGAAGGAGAGCGTCTTCATAATATATAAGAGAGAAGAGGCCGAAGAGAGCAAGGGGTGTCAAGGTTTTTCGGCGGTGACACAGCCGCAGAGTTTCTCTGTTTCTTCGCGGGAGAATTCATCCGGCCGGGCGCGCACCGGAACGGTCATAACTCACCGAAGGTTTCGTCGTGTGCTTCGGTCATATCGAATGCAGAAAGCGCGATATATGCTTCCGGTGCAAGAATGGGTGGAGTAGTTGCCCCGCGTCGGCTCTCCCTTTGGCCCCCTTCGACTCCCTTCAACGATGCGTGCACACACGCATTCGTGCGACCTCTCTTTACCTCTCTCTCTCTCTCTCTCTCTCTCTCTTTCTCTCCTCGTTTCTTTCCCTCCGTTTTGTTAGTGAATCAGTTGGTGTGCGTGTCGTGATACCAGCTAAGTATTGGTGGTGCGTCGCATTGTTTATAGCCGCTTCTCCTCTTTCCCGACAACGCGGCCGCTGAATACAAATTGCTCTCCGGAGACCGGAGAGAACCTCTCTCTCTCTCTCTCTCTCTCTCTCTCTCTTTCGTTCTTCTTCTTCTTGCTTCGTTACCTGTGTCTCCCCGTGTACAGTCTCTTTGCCAACTGAGAGAGGAGAGAGAGAGAGGCGATCACGCACCCATCTCTCCGAGAGACGTCCAACAGACACTTTTCCCTGCTCCTCTTTTTTGTTTTTATTTTTTTTTTTTTTTTTTTTTTATTGAATCAATACGTCCTCCACGAAAATGAAGGATAGAATCTCTGGCATAGCTAATTCAACGCCTATAGTAGAACTTGGTCGAATAGTAACACACCTGTAGTAAAATTTAGTGACGCTGTAGTGAAGTTCATTCTTCTAAAGTTCACTATGGTGAAAAATTGTGCAATACCGGTAATACGAAAATGTTAACCTCTCGACAATGAAATTCATTTATTCGAGTCTCCTTCGTAGAGACTAAACTGTGGAGTACAATTGAAAAGTATACTGTCTAAGAATCTCTAGTTAATTGGACAATACTGTAGCAAAAATTATATACAATACTGATAATATGAAAATGTTGATCTCTTAATAATGAAATTCTTACAAAAATTCTCCTTCAGCTAAATTGTGGTGGAATCAATTAGAAAATATACTGTAGAATCTTTAGCATAATTAATTGTACAATACTATAGTAAAGATTATACAATACTGATAAATCTTAATCTCTTGGCAATGAGAAAATTGTAGAATCAATTAGAAAGTATACTCTAGCATAATTGCAGTAACAGTAATTACTAATAACAATACTATAGTAAAAAGTATACTGATAATATGAAAATGTTAATCTCTTGGCAATGAAATCAACTAAAATTCCTCGACTAAATTGTAAAATCAATTAGAAAGTATACTGTAGGATCTCTAGCATCATAGCTAATTGTACAATACTAAAACTAAATTTTTACTGATAGTAAAAATGATACAGTGCTGATAATATGAAAATGTTAATCTCTTGGCAATGAAATCAACTAATTCCTCGACTAAATTGTAGAATCAATTAGAAAGTATACTTGTAGAATCTCTGGCATAGCTAATTATGGAATACCATAAAATACTTAAAAATTATAATTATTAACAATATTGATAGTATGATACAATAATTCGATAATTATATAATAATACTGATAATATGAAAATGTTAATCTCTTGGCAATGAAATCAACTAAAATTCCTCGACTAAATTGTAAAATCAATTAGAAAGTATACTTGTAGAATCTCTGGCATAGCTAATTATGGAATACCATAAAATACTTAAAAATTATAATTATTAACAATATTGATACAATGATTCGATAATAATACTGACAATATGAAAATCTCTTAGAAACGAAATTCACTGAAATCCTCCTTCGAGCTTTATTTTTACCGCTTGATTGATCAGCGAGGATTATTTCCTTGAATCGATAGATCGTATCAGCTTCCGGTGTCCGCGTCCCGCGTTGTATGCGAATTAAGCGCCAATGAAACTTCGCGACGACACTAATTTCTAGATTCCTTTCGTTTGGTTTTACCCGGAGAAATCTGATTACTTGAATGTGATCAAACCGATTAATCACGAGACAGCGAATCATAAATTCTTCAATTATATTTTAAGATTAATTCAACTCTTTCATTCGTATCTCAGCAACAATTAGTGTTTCTTCGCTCGTTAGCCGCCATAATGAATCCTCGAGTTTGGTATTAAATTTCTCCCAAATTCAACAATCCAATAGAAAGATTTGCAGACTGCGGATTTTTGTTCAAAATCCTATTTTTGAAAATATAATTGAAAGAAAAACTTGGGACTTGTGTAGAAGATTGTTTTGCACATTTGAACATTATAATAAACATTGCACTTTGAATTTTATATATTTGTTTCATATTACGCGTATCCTGTGCAATTTAGTATCTCTACATTTCCCATTAAATGCATAAAAATCTGCATTCGACGAGTCTTTTCTTACAAACAACGATCCATCGTGATTCGATGTAAAATTTACGTGAAATTAAAACGGAAAGCGGTATTGAAACCACCTGGTGGAGCATGTTTCGCTAGATAGATAGATCATTGCACTTTGAATGTTCTATATATTTGTTCATATTACGCGTATCCTGTGCAATTTGTAGTATCTCTACATTTGCCATTAAATCGTGCCATTTAACAATTCTTTTCTTACAAACGTGAAATTTCCCCGAAATTTCACCACGCGCTTTGCTCTCGTCACAGTCCGATTCAAATGAGGACAGCAACCCGCGAACGTGAATGATCAAGATGAAAAGCGAAAAGGCCACTAAAACCACTTGGTGGAGCGTGTTTCGCTAGATAGGTCAAGGGGAGCATCCGCGTCTCCTTTGGATGGTAGGGAACCGAGTCGAAGAATCACGGCGGCATTAATGTCCATCGAAAGACCGTTCCTCTACGTGGAAGGTAATGGTAACGAAGGTCACCCGGGGTCTTCCATAGATCTTGTTTGGAAGTCGTTAAAGTACCTCTTCCCGGAATTTCTCCGTATATCGGGGTAAAGATCGCATCGCGACCCCTTCTTTCTCTCTCTCTCTCTCTCTTTCTCTATTTATCTCTCTTTCTCTCTCTATCGCCGTCTCGCGGGATCCTGTCCGCTTTGCAATTCCGATCTTGCACCTCGATAGTTACCTACGCTGCCGAGCAGCTCCGTCCTCATTTTTGGTACCGTGGCTCCTTTCTTCTCCCTTCGTCGTCCGTTCGCTTCTTGTTGAATTTCAAAGATTTGTTTGTTAAATGTTGCTTGCGAAAACGAGAGGTTTGCGAAGAGAGAAGCAACCTTGTTTTTTTTGACATGGTTTCCAGAGTGATAACAGTTAATTTAATCGTTTCTTCGGTTTCGAGTTGGTTTTTTCCTCGAATGAGCTTGCAACTTTCTTTCAGTTGCAGAAACTAGCTACGCTCTCATTTCACACGCGTAATGGTACACCCTGGTCACGTTTAATGGGATGTTTTTTTTTTCACATGGATTTATGGATTTACGTCGTATCAATATTCTAGAATAGTGACGAAAATTCTCCCAAGTTCTGATCGAATTTGCCATTCTTGCTGTTGAAAGTTTGATGAGAGATTTGTTTTGCCTGCCCGTCGGGATTCAATTCCCCTTTGCAAGTATGGCAGGTTCTGGTATTAGGGATGAGATTTAATAAAGAATGGACACACCTAGAAAAATAGAACGTCTCTGATCTACGCAAGTGGAGAAGGCACGTATCTACGGACAAGTATACATTCGTTTCGCTCGAAAAGTGTTCCTCGTTACATGTGCGTCCGATGTCGAGTAGATCCCCCGGATCGATACGGACCATTTACATCGAACGCGATATAAAAATCCAATCTTCGTCGTGGAAGAAGTAAACACTTGCCTCGAAGGAAACAACCAATTTTCCTCTCTCTCTCTCTCTCTCTCGGAGAGATCGATTCTTAAAGTTAAAGTTGCAATCAATCCCCCCAATTACCTCGGAAAAAGTCGGCATCTTAATTTACCGAAAATATAATCTTCTTCCTTAGAAAAAGAAAGAAAGACACTTAAGAGTTAAGAAAATTTCAATTCCAAGAGTAGAGTTTCGTTTCATTACCAATGGAAGTTACGAAGAACGAACGACTCGATCGTTGTTTAAATTAAAATTGAAACTCGATTAAGTTGAAACATTCTGACGATCGAGTTTACCATTTAGCCAAATCGTTAGCTAATTGAGAAAGATCGGAGGAAGGAAAGAATGGGAATTTTGTGGCAGGAACAGGAAACACCAGTTCGGATGGCGCGTACAAGCCCTCCTTCTTGACCGATCAAGAGCTGAAGCACTTGATCCTGGAGGCGGCCGATGGTTTTCTTTTCGTCGTCAACTGCAACAGCGGGATGATCATCTACGTGTCCGATTCTGTGGCGCCTGTGTTGAACTACACGCAGAACGACTGGTACGGGACCAGCCTCTACTCGCAGGTCCATCCGGACGATACGGAGAAAGTGAAGGAACAATTGAGCGGCGCCGAGCCGGAAAACGGCGGCAGGGTACTGGACTTGAAAACGGGGACCGTGAAAAAAGAGGGGCAATGTGAGTATATAATATAATCTCGAATTATATAGCTTATATAACTTGGACTATAGTAGTCTTACTTAGTTAATTAGTCAGTGGTTCATACACTGATTGATATATCAGCCTCTAGTGGAACAAAAGTTAACGAATTACAATAATAATAACTTGGACTATATTATAGTCTTACTGGTTAGTTAATCAGTGGTTCATGTAATGGTTCATATATCAATCTTCACTGGAACAAAAGTTAACAAATTATAATAATAATACTAATAATAGCTTGGACTGCAGTAGTCTTACTACTAGTTACTACTAGTTAGTAGTTCATGTAATGATTGATATAGTAATCTTTAGTGGAACAAAAGTTAAGGAATTGTAATAATAATAACTTGGACTATAGTAGTCTTACTAGTTACTTAGTCAGTTGTTCATATAATGATTGATATATCAATCTTTAGTTGAACAAAAGTTAAGGAATTATAATAATAATAACTTGGACTATAATAGTTTTAGTAGTTACGTAGTCAGTTGTTCATATAATGATTGATATATCAATCTTTAGTTCAACAAAAGTTAAGGAATTGTAATAATAATAACTTAGACTATAGTAGTTTTACTAGTTACTCAGTGAGTGGTTCATATAATGATTGATATAGCAATTTTTTGTGGGACAAAAGTTAATGAATTATAATAATAATAACTTAGACTATAGTAGTTTTAGTAGTTACTTAATCAGTGGTTCATATAATGATTGATATATCAATCTTTAGTGTATTAAAAGTTAAAAAATTATAATAATAATAACAACAACTAGGACTAGTTAGTCTTACTAGTTACTTAGTAGTTCATATAATTATTGATATATCAATCTGTATTGGAACAAAAGTTGACGAATTATAATAATAATAATAATAATAATAATAATAATAATAATAATAATAATAATAGTCATTGAAATAGAAATAAATCAACTGTCGATTAACATATCCGCAGCGTCTATGAGACTGTGCATGGGCTCGAGAAGAGGCTTCATATGTCGCATGAAGGTTGGGAACATGCAGACGACTGGCGACATGGCTGCCGCTCATGGCCTCCACCACGTGAAACAGAGGAATTCACTCGGTCCCCCAGCTCGCGACGGTCAAAATTACGCTGTGGTTCATTGTACAGGGTACATCAAAAGCTGGCCACCAAATGGTGAGTGCTTCACGTTGATTTCAACTAATCGATGTTGCTTCTCGCCGATTCACCACGACAATGACGATAACGATGACGATGATGATGATGATGATGATGATGATGTACGTTGCTATCGACGTATAACGGGGCCTGTTAATGGCTGCGCGCGAGACATAGCGCCAACTTTCTATTTTAAAGCGAGGGAGACAAGTCGGTGTGCAGCAAGAATATGAACGAACCCGACCACTTCGTAGAATGCGACGAAGATAGCGATGTTTGTACTATAAATTAAGGAGGCCGGCACTCGGTGGCGAGCACGGGATAGTATATGATCGGTTTATAAAGAATGAATGGAATCGTTTTGACCTAACAGCCGACAGAACAACCGGCTGGAATACCGACAAACTATGTCGAGAAACTGGTGCCGATGGGCGGAATTTGTATGCCTTATCAAAGACCCCGATGCATAATAACGGCCTCCAGTGCCGATTTTCGCGCGTTTCCGCCTTTCATGTTAGCTTATTTTCAACTCGTTTCACGAGTAATTTTTAAGTTACTTCGTACTTTTTTTGTTTTGGATTACTTTGAGTGGCATCAAACAGAAATTGGCCCGATAGACATCATTGAAGAGTTTCCTCGCACATAAATATGTATTTTTTATATGTAAAATTTATCGGGAATCTCCTTTATTGCCATCGAGTGCCCGCAAAGGGGAAGACTGTTGTAATTGTAATCTTTGTAATTAACACGTTCTCTGGCACGTTACTCATGTGCAAGCAGATAATGTTATCTGGCGACATACAATGTCTCTTATGCACGAGTGATTTCGTTTTTAGAATCACGTCATGCACAGCTGTGATTCATAGAATCTTGCATATGTATTTCTGCGTTGTCTGAATGAGTACTAATTTCCAATACCAATGCTCTGGAATTCAAAATCTCAACATTTGCTAATCAATATTGTATATTACGCATTATAATTTAAAATGGTCCCAAAAAGCCAAGATTTAAAACGATATCTGATAGAAAACATGTTGAACAAAGAGACAACTCCAAAAAGAAGAAATTGAAGTAATTTTAAGATAGATGGAAGTTGACGAAAAATTCTAAATTAAAATGCACGGTCATATTGCAAGTATGAATTGTGAATGATATTCTAAATTCCTATCCATCTTGGAAGTTGTATCTAGCAGCATGTAAATCATAATCAATTTCTGGGTTATGAGGAACCATGGACTGACTCGTCGTTTTACGCTGTAGGTGATTTTGTTCGCCCATGTGTACCAGGTATGGCATTAGCTGACAGGGAGGCTGCCGGTGTTCAAGTCGGACCTGACGGGGTGGTCACAGATGACAACGTCAGCACTCACTGCTGCCTGGTTGCCATTGGGCGACTACAGGTTACTAGTACACCAAATAGTAGCGATTTAGCAGGTTCCAATAGCAATAATGGTTAGTATTTCATTCAAATGACATTGCTAGACTTTTGGAATTCACAGTGAGCGGGGGGGGAGGGGAGGGGGGAATTCGTTTCATCTGCCTCTCCTTTATTTCAGAATTTATTTCACGTCATTCGGCAGAAGGTAAATTCACCTTTGTGGACCAAAGAGTCGGTGGAATTCTAGGGTACACACCGTCCGAGCTGTTAGGTCATCCGTGCTACGAATTCTTCCATCCGGAGGATTTGACGCATATGCGAGAAAGTTTCGAGCAAGGTGATGCCTCCTAAGACTGAGAGAAACCATCCATATTCGTGTTTCCTTATTGTTAATGGACGCCTGTTGTTGCAGTGCTAAAGATGAAAGGACAGGTGGTGTCTGTAATATACAGATTTCGAGCCAAAAATCGTGACTGGGTGTGGTTAAGAACGTCTGCATTTGCATTTTTAAACCCGTACAATGACGACGTTGAATACATTGTCTGCACGAATACACATGCCAAGTATGAATCGACACTGGACCGTTTAATTCACTTATTTTGCATCGTGCATGTGTATTTTTGAATCTTAACGTCCCAATTTCTTTTTTTTTTTTTTTTTTTTACTTCTTCCTTATTTCTATCTTTATGTACAACTTTGAACGCACGTTCGTCGTGATATTTAAGGTCATTCCATCCTAGCAGTGATGGTCAGACAGAAAATGAAGCTGTACCTGCTTATGGACAACCTGGCCTAGATTATTCGCTGCAGAGACATCCTACCAGAGATCCTCTTTATTCTGGGCACCATATGATGCAGCATCCAGCGACTGTCGCTACAGCTGGTAAACTATTAACTTAAATCATTAATTTTAATTAATTTCTTTATATTTGAAGTTATATTTAAACTGTATCGATATAATCATAAGTTAATTCATCAGGACCTCAACAACCTAGGCCGTCCAGTACGCAAAATGTTTATCAGGGATACGAAACGACGCAATCACCTATAGCTTATGGTTCCCCTGGCCAACAAAGTGCGTCTTCTTCTGTTTTAAGCAGAATTCAAAAACCAGCTAACACGTCGCCAACTCCAGTGCAACAAGGGTGGGCTATTGGAAGACAGGTAAATGTATAAAAATAAGCCTGTACTTAATCTTAGGAAGCATTTCATGAAAGTCAAGTTATAACATTGCTTACTGTTTTAGCAACCTGTGACAGAAGGATACCAATACAATCAATTAAGCCCTTCGAGGTCACCGAATGGACCAACATATACTCAATTAAGTAGCGGTGCTAGGACACCAGCCACGCAATATCATGCAGTCACAACTGTACCTAATAACCCCGGTAGGCTCAGTTTTAATCTAGTGCTCTAAGTATAAGTAATCTAATGTTTATAATATTCATTTTGTTTGATCACTAACGTTAAATCAATGACAGAACAGGAAGATAAATAATTGACAATTATTATAGGCATGTGGGGATGGCAAAGCCAACAACATCAGGCGCCTCAGCAAGATGGCGGACAATCAAATCCTCAGGTGGCTGGACAAGCACAACAACCACATCCTTCGCAAGGCGGGCCCGGCACACAACCACAAGAATTGTCAGATATGTTACAGATGTTGCAAGATCAGGGCGGAGCGTCCGGCTTCGAGGAGTTAAACATGTTCAATACTAATTTCGAGTAGCGACAAGAAAACAGCATGGCCGATAAACGTCTATCTTAAGGAAGCTTTAGTATTCGAGTTTCATTTAATTGGAGTTTGTTCCAAGTATCGTAAACCACACTTTTACTTGAGCATTCGATTATGATAACGAGAGTTCGCCAGTCAGCACCTCACGCGTAAATTTCAACCAAATTGACTAACTTTACGATAGAGATTTACCTGACCTTACACAGATTGATTTGTCAGCGCTTCCATTCCGCTAGAACTATTCTGTTGTAGTTAACGATTTTAACGATCGTACGATAGCTTGCGCGATAAATTATTCGGAATTCGTTTTGCGAAAGTGCCATTAAATATCACGTTGGGGGGGGGGGGGACAAGAAAACAAAATACGGAAAGTGGGAACTTATAATACGCACAGATGGATCAATTGACGAGATGCAGGTTCTAACATTCGACAAGTAACACAGATGGATCTTTCAAAAAGGAATTATAATTCATAATTTTAAGTAATTTCTTTTTTTTTTCTTTTTTCTTTTTGTTTTTTCTTGCTTCTTACAACTCATGTGTAGGTTAAGTTGTACTTAGTGGATGATCATTTGCTTCTGTTGATCTGAATTTAGAGGAAGCAGTTTTGATGAAAGCAGTGCAAGTTAGGAAATGAATTCTCCTCCACTGTTTGAAAAAGAAAAAACGCAAATATAGTAGCGTAAGTTATATTTAAATTGTACATGACATTTCAAGGACGGTATGGTAATAGGGAAAACTAGAACTTCATCGAGAATATTGTTAAATGGATGTAAGTATATGTATAAAATTTTGGATAAAAAAGAAAAGGAGCAAAAATGTGTGTAAGATTTGTAATTGTTCGAGGAAAAGTAACGCTTCATTAAGATTCCAAACGAACATTGTGCATGGAACTGCATGCATTTTGTACGGTTATTATCACTTTACATTTTTATAGAATTTTAACGCCTCATCTGTGCTTATTAATAAGTAATAGGGAGTGATTTCTCTCCTTTTTTACGTAGTAGCGGTTTTGTTTCAAAGAAGCTAGCGCACTTCGATGAACGTTTAAAGAGATACATTTTAAACGATAAGGTGAAAAATGAAAAAGTGAAACAAAGTATTTTTTAAAAGAAACTTCTCAATCAAATTCACACAAATTACGGTAATTTTAATACAAGCTTATCGTTAGATTTCTAAGGTTAGCTTAATTATTTTAATTTAGATCTTTGTAATTATAAATAGTGCAATCGTCAAAATCGACGCTGAAAGGAAAGCATTGTTTGAACTCAACAACAGTGATGTACAAAAAAAAATTATATAATCCACTTTGCTTCTCTGTGCAAAACAAAAAAGCAGAAACACCATTTTTAGATATTTCTAAAGAAAAATATAGATAACGTTACACATACGAAAACATAATTGCATTTATAAATAACCACGTGTGATTTAGTGCATTGTAGATGTACATGTCTAGCAAATTCTTATTAAGTAGATCAAAGGAACAGTTGCAGCATATCATGATGAATTGGGAACATTTGTCACTAATATATATAAAAATTTACATTACACGTATAATTCTTTTTAATCATCCTTTGTCGAAAGTAGCTACGATTATTGACAATAATTAACATATTGAAGTCGACGAAGGCATCAATATGTATAACGCAAATAACTGATTAAACTTCGAAACATATTTCTGAAGCATTCTATGATCCTTTCTCCTCTTATTTGAAATCATCTTCCTTTCTTATTATTCTGTCGAACGAAAGTAAAACGAAAGTAAAATGAATCCTAGGGACAGTTTAGAGACCGACTTAGGGGCAGGCTAGAAATCAAATGTTAATTATACAACATGTTTAACTTGTATTTAAATAACTTTGTACAAAAATTATAACTTTAATTTTATCGCAGATAAAACATTTTTTTGTTTCTTCTTGCCATCTGTTTCAGTCTTTGCTTTAATGTGACTCTTCACTTCATCTTGTAGTTGATTAAAGAAGGCTGTAGACGACTTAGGAGCTTTGAAACTCGATTCATCCATTTTTATGATATTTCGATTTTTGCTCAATTTCTTTGCCAACTCTTGCGCCTTCTCTTTCTTGTATTTCTTAGCAACGCCTGGTTTGAGCGCATTTAATTTCTCCTTCTGCTCCATGGCTTCTTTTCTAGAACGTTGTCTCATCTTTTTACGTCTTCGTTCTCGTTTCATGTCCGTTTTGGTCCTTTCCGTCTTACCAATCATATCACCTCGTGGTTTAGCTTTTAGAAAGGAAATAAAGATCATAATTAAATACTGTGATTATAAAAAAATTTTCAAACGTGCGAAATTTGTTGTAGAAAATATACCTTTAATTTCTTCTGGTGCTAATAAAGCAGCATCACTCAGTCCAACTGGAGCCACTTCTTCCATGTTGATTGCAGGCATATTATTAATCACTCTAATCTCAGGTTTAACCTTGAAAAATGTGTAATATTAATTATGGACTAACTAAAAGTTTAGAAAATGGAAAATTTTTTTAATATTACAATATCTTCTTACCTGTCTCGGAGTGAAGTGGAAATTGGACAAAGCATCCAACTTGGAGAACAAGGAATTCATCATTTCACGAATTTCCATATGTAATTTTGGTTCTTCCTCTTCTTTCTCATTATTATCTGGATTTAATGCTTCTTTCTGTTTAAGATACTCATTTTCGTATATCTGAGATAAACTTTCTTTACTTTTTTCCTGATTCAAGATCAATTTTTTCTTATATTCCAATGGAGTCTCAACTGGTTTAAACTTCTTCTCAACATCATCCCAAGCTTTATCTTTGATCCTTTGTTTAATTATATCTTCTAGTTTTAATGTCGTTTGCTCAGTAATTACAGGGGCAGGTCTGGTTGTAATATCAAATTCTACAAATTCCTCCAGCAAAGAATTTTGTGGCCTGCTTGTTCCAGTGATTTCACCTTTCAATTGCCAAGGTTTGTCTCTTATAGCTTCCTCTTCCAGCTTTTCAATCTTTGTTTTTAATCTCTCTTGCCGCATTTCTAAGGAAGACTTAACTTCTGTATCTTCTTTCAACTTCATATTCTTATTTTCTAAACTATCTGACTCGTCAGAGTCATTTGTAAGGTTAAACGTAACCTTTTTCTTGGAAGTCTTTTGATTTTCTATTTCACTATCTATATCCATTTCATTATCCGAATCATTATCTAGTGATTCATTATCGTCAGACCTTTCATGTTTGTGTTGCATGGAATTATTAGATTCTTCACCTTCGCTCTCTGGACTATCGAAGAAATCTGCGTACTTCAATAGTTCTGCCTTCTCAGTTTTGTCATCATCATCGTCAGAAAAATCGTTGAACAAATCTACGGATTCATTGTCAGAATCTTCTTCATTCCTTACTTCGTTCTGTTTTTCTTTCCTTTCTTCTTTTGTTAAGTATTCATCTAACTCTTCTAATTTAAAAAATTTATCATCCACTATAGATGATTTCTTTCTTCTTCTCTTTAAATCTTTCTGGTGTTTTGAATTACTCTTTAGTTCTTCTTCATCGTCATCAGTTTCTTCTTTAGTAACTTTCTCTGTATCCTCTGGTAGATCTTCATTATTTCGTTCAGATACAGATTTTAATTTAGTTGTACTGACTGGTAGCTTGAACGCTTTGGTTTTGGCTAGTAGTTTAGAAACACCACCAATTAAGTGGTCAAGTTCACCCTCGTTTTGTAATTCAATTTGCTGCCAAATCTGCTCTTCGTCAAAACCTTCTGTAACAAGCTCCGGCAAAGCATTCGTGTTTCTTTGTGATTCGCGTTTCGTGAAATCGTATAAATTCTTTAAGGAATTTTTAAAATCCAAAGCAACACCGTTTTGCACGCTGTAAACAAAATTATTTTTATCGTTATACGTAGGTTATTAGACACAGGTTAGAAACGAAGAATATTGAGAGTGTACTTACGTTAAAAATTGTTCAGGTTTTTTAGTATTATTATCAACAGTACTTAAAATGCTATTAAATATTTCTATACCGGCCATTGTATATATTTACATCTAACTTAGAATTAACGAAAAAATATACAAGTGATAGGTTTGTGATCAAATACCATTAGTGTATTATGGTTACGCAAGCAGTGTTGCCAACAGAGACCTATGTAACGAATAGGGAATAGGGCGTGAATAGTATAGAAGGAAATAATAAAGAACGACTTCTACTTTAATTCTGATTTTTTTCGATGTATTTGAGTTATATTTTGTGAATAAACGGTAATCTATACACTATCCATACATCCATTCTTGACTTTACTTTACTTTGTCACAAAAAAGTTTTCAGATTTCTGTATTTTATGTAAAATCATTATAAAACTATCGACCATAAAACAGGTAATTACTGATAATTAAAACAAACGGTTACAAACTTTTGCAGCAAGTATGGAAAGTAAAAAAAGGAACTTTCCAAAATTTTAATTTCTTTGTTTTTCACTTTATTTGACATCACTGCGAATTTTATGCTATGCGTGTTTTTCCGAAAACATTGTCAAATCCGAGTCGGCTGAAATTTTGCACATAGCTTCATTTTATATAAGAACAATGTTTGCGAGAAGAACTTTTGACAACTCGGAGATTTAGAATTTTGCAAAAAATGCTTCATGTTCGTTTTCGAACGTTTCGCCAATTTTAGTAATACAGAAATGTACTTTTCATTTATTTTACAGGGCTTGAAAACAAGTTACGACAGTGATTTCGATCCTTGAAACACAGTTGTAAAGAACCGATATTCTTAATAACTGTTGTAGATCGAAATTTCTGATATACGATCCTTCATCCTATCGATTCTAGATTTTTTCGGTCTTTTATTATAATCTTGTATCAATGAAAGATTCTTCATAATTAACATAACAGTTATTTTCAAGCTCCGATTTGTCAATAGTAATAATTACAGATTCAAACATTTGAATTGTAATATCGTTGCGGGCCGATGACCAGTTATCAGAGATTAAACGTAGTGTCACGATATGTTCCTAGATGGCAAGACTCGTTGAATGACTGCATCGGAGCGTCGCCGGTCCACAGAAAATGACCTGGTGGGGGGGCACTCGTGAAGGAACTTCTGGAGCGCGCAGTGGTGGGAGGCGAGAACCGCCGGAGAAACGCTCGGAGTTCGAAGCCGCAAACGCATTGGCGCAGACCTCGGTACGGTTCGCGCGACACGCTACCGCCAGTACGAAGTTGAGGTGTGCGTTTTCTCAGTTTTGTACCGTGTGCGCGTGTGTATTTATGAAAGCTTTCAACAACTCGACGGACCAGACACCCAGGTGTACGCATTCTAGTGGATACAGTGTGCTTGGAAAGTGTGTTTGACACGAGTGCGTTCTCACGGAATTCCCAGGTGCTTTTGTTCCAGGTTTTGGATAAGCTTCGTACACACGTCGAAAAGTACGTATGTATACAGTTGAGAGATCTCTCCATTATTTACCTATCCGTTTGTGTAGATTATCGAACGGTCTGATCGAACGACGTACCGTTCGATTCATACATATATATATATACGCCGACGATGCGCATTGGAACGAAATTTTCGAAATTTCGTACGACGAATAATAGAGGCGATAATTCGCAATTTATCACGGACTTCCAGTTTGTTTATTGTCCTCGAAATGTGTGTCGGCAAACAGAAAGTTTACGCGCGAAAAGGTCGATGGGTCACGTGGGGATATTTCGCGTAACGCAGAGAATCTGCTAATAATCCACTTCGACGACAGAAAAAGTCGTCTCGCGTACGAAAGTCCTTGCCCCTTTCAGGCTTTCTTTCGTCATGACACTGGAATCTTTGCGAACTCGTCGCACTGACCGAAAGGTTATCCTTGATCTTTTCGAGATTAGCCATGACGAGTGTCGCGTTTATTTGAATTCGCCTTTTTCGAATACGCGTCCCTCCTTTGTCTTGCCATGTTTGGTTTGGTGTATTTGTTAGACTCCCGTTAGATATGTCGTATACAAAAATAATTACTTTTCTTTTGTTCTTTTCTCCTGTTTATTAATTGAAAGAATACCAATGATCCGATACCTTTGATCCGATATTTTTTAAAAAGATCTGAAGTTCGAGGAAAATAACAAGCAACTTACTATTAAGATGGATTATGTCTTTTGACATTACAAGCCCTTTAAAAGTAAGATTGAAAGTCCTTTCGTTTATTACTTTGTTATACGAGAGCGAGATTGCAGCATCATCACTTCATTCACATTTTCAGTCTCATCTCTCAAGAATTTTTTCCTTCTAATCCTTAAATGATGACGTGCACGTACATTATTTATATCGCAATTACTAATTTCAAAGAAATTTTCCTCTACAACGCTTGATCTTTTTATTATCTTTATTATTGTACATATAGCAGGTATACGATATTTGAAAGTTTTTACTGCTTCAAGTTATCTTTTTAAAAAGGCCCTTTTACTTCAAGCATCAATTCTCCACTCGAAAGTAATGGCAATGTTTTTAAATTTCGCGCACTTTCATATCGCGGATTTTAAATTTCGATTTCATCGGTAAAAAAAATCGATATCGATTTCTCCCCCACAAGATGTCTCCACCACCCAAAAGACGTTGTCACATCTGCATCTGTGTTGTGAACCTGGGTTTACGCAGAATTAGGACTAAATTCAGAGGTTATGGTTGCTCATAAATTTGATTAGTTGCGTTTCCATACGCGCAATGGACTCTGTATTATTAAGTACGAAAATGGCCAATCAGATTTGTTCATTTTGCTTCGAGAAACAGCTCTGATTGTTCTAACTTCATACCTGCGCAAAGGTAGCTTGGTATTTTCCCCGCCGTCGCTTCCTATTCCATCCTGAGGATATTCTGCATCTTTTTATTCCCACGTCTAACCTGATCTGTGCGTAAAGTCATTCTGTTACGAGGTCAGAATTCCTCGCGGAGGAGAACTGGTCGTTTGCAAAGGTCGCTCGGCGGACAGCTGGAAAACGGCGTGCGCGCGCATGCGCACATGTACGGTACACAAGGGAGCTCGGAGACCGGTGGAGATTTTCCTTTTCCCTCCGCGGTCGGAGCAAGTTTCTCTGTTGGAAGCGAACGATCATAACGGGGCGCTGGTGTCGTTGCACGTCGTAAAATTGGAGCGGACTTCGATCCTTTCCCGAACGGTACCCGGCATTTGATCAGAGCCTTAGCCCCTGCGTTCCACGAGGAAATAATATTACGCGCGCGCCGCCACGCCGTACTGCCTAGAGTTTCTAATGAGCCCCTTCCAATACTCGGTTCGTTCCTCTACTACACGAATACCGTAATTCTCAATGGATATCGTTTTTCTCTCTCTCTCCCTCTCTCTTTCGTTGCCTCCCTTTCTCAAGAGTCGTTTTTCTTCCCTCCACCATGCGGCCTTCTCCCTTTACTTCTACCAGCCGTGCTTTTCGCGTTCCCTCCAATCTCCGCCAGTGGTTCCTTTCGATGCGCGTCTCGCGGGCGAAAGTCGTGTGCGTGAAGCTAGCGATGGCAGTAAACCGTTCGTGCGTTAATTTGCTCGTTAATTGCAATATGGGAAAAGAACGTACGCATCGAAGATTATCATTTATTTGAATTTAAAGTTAAGTAAATTGTTCAATTCATTTTTATGTAGACGGAGACCAACAACAGAGAATTTGCATGGTATATACGAGTGTATATGAGGTAGGAGGTTATCCTACGAATTAAGTCTCGGTTTCGAGGACACAAATTTAAGAGGTTGTCAAGTATATGTGCTAATTGCGAATGGACAGTGATCACATGCTGTGATTTAGGTTAGAAGATTTATTATCATTCTTGATTTACTTTTCTATTTAAATATATAGAGTAGCCTCCTATACGAATTAAACCATGCATATCGAAAATGTGTGTTATATAACCAAAATGAACGCCCTTGTTGGAATCTTGTCATTTGATGAGACATTAGCAAATACCGTTTGTTACAAAGATATCGCTTATTGGGAAGAAACGCAGATTATACGAAATGATGTATATTTTGAGATAATTCCAGGAGAAATTATCAAATTAAGAAGAAAACGAATTTTATTTCCAGCACGTCACGTTTACGCGGCCGATTTAATTAAAATAGGATCTAAAAATATCCGGTCTGGATGCTCATCATTAGTATGCAATATAAACAGCCGTTATAGATTAAGTATCGTCTGGTGAGCTCATTCAAGGATTTTTCCGTTCGAACTTGTTTCAAGGTCACACTTGCCAAACACTCGAATTTCGTCGAACATAACCTGAAAAAAATTTCATCATAGAAATACGAAGGCCAGAGCATTCTGTCGATATCTATCAAACAAATGAATATTATGTCGTTCCCATCGCTAGCCAACGTTAGTCGAAGTATTACCAACGAAACGTACGTCTCTCATGCGTGCGTGCGCGCGCACACACACACACACACACACACACACGCGCGCGCGTTTTCTGGGGGAGTTGCTGGACCGCTCTCAAAGTCCCCCTTTTCTCCCTCCTTTTCTTCGTTGCGACCGCGCGGACGAAGAAGATGAGAGAAGGAAGAAAGAGAGAGACAGAGAGAAAGATCCTTGGCGAGTCCTGGAACCCAAGACTCGAGACGCGAGCGAACAAGCCGAGACTCCGGTTACAGACTTCAAGGCTTAACGCGGTACTCCCGCGTTCCGTCAATCGTGGATTTACGGTGGACGGAAAAAAAGAAGTAGAAAAAAAAAATTCTTGCGTGCAGTGTGTTATTGTACCGACTCAAGTATCGCCATTACCGTCAACCTGTTTTTCAGGCTACGCATGACGATGGTATATCATCGTTTCCATGCTTTTTCCTATACAATTAGGGAAAACTAGGAATTTAGGATGCAATGAATGAGGAAATGTGGGACAGCAGTGGCTGCCCCCGCCTCTCTTATTCAAAGTTGACGGCATTAATTATACATTGAATCGCTTTTGAAAGTTTCCCTCGAATAGAGTTTAACACTATTCCTACCGACACTTCACGTATACCTAATTCCTGCCGCGACCGGTCAAACGACCGGTCTTTAGCACAACCTATATATTTTTGAATATAGAACGAAGATAAAAAGCCAATTTGACGGTGTAAAAATATAGTTTCTTTTACTCAGAAGTATATAATGTACATTTTATTCGCTTTCACCGCATTTTTTTATTTATTTTCACAGTCGTAGTAGATAAGACGGTGTAAGAAAATCCGAGGTTCTGGACAGCTTCGGATACCAATCAGGCAAATAAACACCGCGAGACCGATAGGCCAGCGAGAACTGTAAACACTTGGAAGTGCCTAATCAGTAAATCAATTCCTGGAAGACACTTTTCGGCTAAAATCATGCCACAACTGCGTTGCTTTTCATTTGTAACGACTTTATAGCTTTTGGAATTGTGTCCTTGAGAGAATACTATTACAAAAAGATATAAATCGTTTTACCGGTCAAGTGACCGGTCGTGGTAGGTAAGACAGACTACAAATTTTTTTCGACAAATAAACAATAAAAAAAAAAGTGAATATTGAAAAATGTATTATAAAAATGTACAAAATGTAAAAAATGTATAAGTCGTGAGGTTTAAAGTCGATTTAATTACGTTGTATATAAGAAATTCTAATCGAAATTTTAAAAACGGTCATTCGATCGGTCGTGGTAGAAACAGTGTTAATTAACACTAGAATTACCACACCAGTCAAAATGACTGGTTTGTACGATTTTATTTTAAAATTTCTATAAATTTCATGTTACAATTTTCCCCCCGCAACGATGCAATGACTTTTACAGTGATAACCAAAGGAATAGTATAATGAATTTTATTTTATTTTTATTTATTAGACATCGAAATAATTTTGGTAGAAATAACTGTCGTCTTAACTGTCGATAGTTCTATTGTTAACACTTTACCGACCGATAGCGGTAAATAGTAGCCGGTTAATAGGCCACCGGTCGATAAAGTGTTAAGCTTGCATTTCAAACGGTCTTTGAAACTTCGTAGAGTAGATGCAGTTTCTTTCAGATTTGATGTTCGGTCTCCTGTCGTTTCTCATGCAGTTGTTTCGACCAGTCATTTCGTAAAACACAAATGAACACAAGCACGAGTGAAAGAGAAGGAGAGATTTTGGTCGTACATCTTAAACGACATCTCTCATTGGTGTAATTAGTTGTAAGGCCCTCCCCTTCCCTCCCCCCTTCCCTCTTATACGTGACTCGCCGAGATGCGTCGACGGAATACGATATGAAGAAACGGAGTTTTATCTGGCGCGTACACGCGATCGGACTCCTCTAGCGGACGGGCCGCGATGCGACGGTGAATGTAAAACTGCCAGAATGTGCCTGCAGGAATGTAGATTTTTCTCGTCGACTTTCTACGTGCCTCTGACGTCACCACGGGGGGGGGGGTATAGAGAGGGTATTTAAAAAAAAAAAGGAAAAAATTAAAGATCAGAGCCGAACATTCATTGATCAGATTAGCCCTCCGTTCTTGGCAAAAATTCTCGTTTTCAATTGAATCGAATGCGAAAATAATTAATGAACAATCACATAAATAGAGGCATAGAGAAAGAAAGAAAGAGAGAAGCGAAACAGGCGTTTTATTATCCCGTGTAATTAATGCAGGAATGACGATAAGATAGAGGAATAAATAGTCCTCGATTGGCTGGCTGTAACATTACTATCTTGGACCTGGTAGCGTGAAATCATTATTCAATGCCTGGCTCTCGGCTGTAACTTCGAAAGATAACCTCAACAATGGCAAGAGAATTGAAAAGATTGTTGTAGGTTCTTTTTTCTCTCTCTCTCTCTCTCTCTCTCTCTCTCTCTAATATTTCGCATTGTATTCTTGTATTCCGTTTCTCGCTTTTCAAGAGAGAGATCCGCCATGAAATTCGAATTTGAATTTCGTTGTTTGTCCATCCATCGAGCAAAAAGGTAAAAAGCGTATCAGTTCGGTCAGCGACCTCGCTTAAATTTCACCGCTCAAGCCAGTGAAAACGTAATTCATTGTAATTCGATGTATCTTCTTCTACGATCAGAACAGAACGAAATTATATCAGCCGGGTCTCATTTCACTTTTCACCGTTCATTTCACTTTACGAGTGCGTGTATATGTTTTGTTATTCCGTTCCCCCATTTAATGGCGTCTTCACGGCGTATTTAACAGCTCGTTCACAGCGCTCTGAAAAAGCGTACTTCGCTTCACGCTATCAATGCATAAGCGGTGCGCGTAGCCGTCTTTTAAGTATACTTGTACACTTCAAAGCTGTACATCTGTAGGGTTTCTTACGCAAACCTTTTATTATTGTATCCCGATAATAATGCTCGATCTTGCACTTGGTTCCTTGACCTATTTTCCCAAGTGAAATGCGTTCGAGACAATTGCCAGAAAAAAGGTGAATAAATAATTCCTTTCGCGTATCCGTTAAATATTTTTCTCGCATAGCAGTGATGTAATGGCCCGTATCGATTTCCGCTCGAGAGGGCATACAAATCTGCAGCCCTCTTCATTATCTAACGGTGGATTCGCAGCTTCACCATTCGGTATACGAGTATACGCAACGCAATTTTGCTGAAATTCAATGGCCCGTTAGAAAGGCAGAGAGACTTCTTGGAAACTCGCCGAGCGAATCAGAGCGACGGAGCGGAAACTGGAATCGCCGCAATTCCACCGAGATCTTCCGATTTCAATGCTCGATATAGACGATGGAATGCGATTAAAAAAAAAAAAGAAAAGACTTGGAAGGATATTAAATTATTATCGAGACCATTAGATAACCATTGAGGAAATAATTGGATTAGGCAAAGTGAATTGACATAATCACTGTACGATCAATTGGCGTATTGTTTTTTAGTTGAGATGATCATTTTATTTTTTATCATTTCAATATAGTTTCTCTAAATCTTTTTAATAGGAAATAAAAAGGAATTTGAATTCCTTGAATAATAGGTTTAAAAAATTGCCTGATAAAAATATCCTTTCTGTGTATTTAAGAACAAATACAAATTAATCTTGGGAGTAAACACCAATAAATTCATCTACAAATTTGCATACATAAGAACTGATGCAATATTCAATGTACAATTTTTTTGATAGATCAATGGTAAAAAAATATTATATATTTACAGAATTTATTTACACTAGAAAATTAGATGATAGAAAGATATATATATATATATAAATTATTACTATAGACTAGTGGCAGTGTTATTTAATAAAATCAGCAGTTTCTTTTTTCAGAGTCAGCAAATATTTCTTTGATGTACAGTCGTGTAAACGTCTTAGGGTCATTAATTCATTCTCTAAAATGTCACTTTGTTGCTCAAAGTAGGTAATCAATTTCTCTAACATTTCTTTCGCTTCAAGGTGATTTACACCTGTTGCTTCTTGATCACATCTATCATTGAAAGAGTCTTGAATGTCTTCTTCATCTTGAGTGGATAAACATACAGTCACAATGTCATCTTCTAATAATAATCGATCTGAACTGTCATTAGTAATAGCATCTTCCAATAAACTTTCACTACAGAGAGTTAGTCTTATACCATGTCTAGCTTTCCATCTTCCTAGCCATCCTACGCTTGCTGTGAAAGTAGGATCACCACCCAACTTCTTATTAAGGCTGAGAGCCTTTTTTCTAAGGATAGGTCCTGATACAGGAACGCCATTCTCACGTTCTTGTATGTACCACAGATACAGTGCATCGTCCAACGTTACGTTCTTTGCTTTTTTGATTGTTCCTCTATTACCTAAGCTATCTCTAGAAACCATCTTGGCACAAAAGTCTTCAATCTCTTTTCTGTTCTTTTTCCAGTCAGAGACAGTAGATGTTCCTACTCCTAAATCAATAGCCACGCTTTTCATTGGCTCACCTTTATCGATTCTGTATAAAGCTTCTAACTTTTTTGCCATGGTGACAATGACTTTTTTCCTTTTCCCTGACATGCCTGTAAATATCAAGGACATTAAAGGAATGTAATACGACTCAAAGACAAAGTAATATTTTATATATTATTAACCTACTTGAAGCATTTCTACTTGAGGCATACTGATTAATCACACTAGCATGGTGATGTAATCGGTAAAGAATCGCTCTGTTGCACCAATTGCGAACATATTTACCAAAGAAACAAAAGTCTATAATTTGCAAGTTTCAAGAAACTGTGAAGTAGTAATTACCATATTGAGTGTGTCTTTAAAATTGTTAGTGAAACAAACAATATGAATGATAAAACAAACCGTCTCGAATCATTTCTTTGAAAATCTTTTAATTAACGTTCTGATAAATTCTTGTAACTTTCAATAAAATAACACACGAATGTTGTATTCTGTTATCACTTATAATAAATGGGGAATTTATAGGTTATGTCGTGTAACCTTGTTTCGACTGCTCGAATTCATCAATGAAAATCGAGCAAACGAGGAGGTTAATTTTAAAATGTCAACTCACTTTAAGCGAGTGTGATTAATTATTTGTGCAATATTGTTATATTTGAATTCCTACTCGATTTCATTTAACAACTCACTGGTAGGGAGAGAACGTTTCGATCGCGACGTCCTCTGGCGCTTACAATTACAAGCATTTTGTATGAAAAAAAAAAAAAAAAAGAAACGTTATCGAAGAAAAAGGTCAGTCAAAATTTTCGAAATTCACTGGGTGGCTCGTGTTCTAATACTTGAAACATCGATTCGTATAAACGTAATACTTCGTAATAAGTATACCGAGCCGAGCTCCTCATCCAATGAAATGGACGATTTTGTTCGACGAGACGGCTCATCGAAATTCATATCATTTCGTTCGAAGCGCTTTTCGATATACTGAATTCGTATTGTATTCGCATACAATAGGGTGGCGTGAATTCCACGGTGAATTCGTGCGTCCAACTTAAGAATGAAAGGTAGCCTAATGTGGCACGTGAGAGTTTGCGCGATAGTTACAAAAGGCATCGCAAGCCACGTTATTACGTGGACGAAGAACGCGAAACATCAGTGATGTTCGCTACTAAATGATGCACGTATATCCATCTTCTGTGAAATAACACGTTCTTGATAATACATGTGTAGATAAACCGATATGCAAGTATTATGATATATACCGTGCATAGCGTGCGATGTAGAGAACATAGCGGATAAATGGAAAATGTCCAGATATACATACAGGGTGTCCGACTAGGATTCTACATGGAAAATTGAATCAAAAAAGGAAGAAAAAAATTTCTTCGCGAGAGCCTTCGTTTTCGAGGGAATCGTGTTCGAAAGTTTGTCGAGTACATTCGAACTCATCTAGTTTACTTAGGAACCAGACAGAAAAGAATAATCAACAAACCATTCTACGCGCGAGAATAAGTAAAGAACATACAGTCAAATTTTATTTCTTCTTTTCGATTCGTTTTTTCTCGTAAAATTTTTACACCTTTGTCACTCGGTTGTCACCCGGTATATTTCACAACAACAGACGAAAGATCGTCATACATTCTTTAATACGTTCTTTAATTTAAATGTTCTTCGATTCAATTCAAGCTACGTGAAATAACGTACTGTTACACGTGCTGTTAGGCTGAAACGTATTGATCATTAGTTAGTTATCTTGCAGTTAGTGGATTCCGAGTGGATCATCTAGTGCCTAGATCATCTAGAAAACGACGGTCAAAAGTCATGGAAAAATTGGCGCGAACAATTCGCGATGTTAGTTCGTCTTTCCTCACGTATTTGGAGATCGAGAACATAGATAATATGTAATTCGTTGCTCAATCTGCACCGTGAAAGTTAATAATTCAACAATTTAACGTCCGCAGGAAATCGAATGACTCACCGAACGTCTTACGATCGATGGCGAGTCGTTCTTTCTGAAAGACAAGTTGTTGCCAATCGAATCTATCAGATTGAAATCGGTTTGTTTTGTCTTCTGTTTTGTTCGATGGTAAATGTCAGTGACATCGTGCGGAGAACGATGCGAGGTAATTATTTCCGTGATCATCGTAACAGGTACCTACTTACTTGCATACGTACGGACCAACAGCCGGAGGTTGTTGTTTCTCAATCGAGCAAGAACCTGAGCCATAAATTGGGTCATCGTGCAAAATGTTACGCGACTCTGTGCCGCGAGTTTCCATAAAAAGTAAAAAAAGATGTGCGCGTTTCTTCAAATACAAATATTAAAATGTATACTATACCATATATTTTCGGACAGAGAGAGTCATTTTTTTTTTTGGAACTAGTTGAATCTCTTCTCTGATCAACGCGTCGACGAATGCTTCTCTAAACTTTATAAGTTTCATTTTAGAAGAAAGTTGCTTTATGAAAAAGTTTGTGCGCACTGTATATATATATATATATATATATGTATATATATATGTATATATATATGTATATATATATGTATATATATATATGTGTGTAACGCATATATATTATATGTGTATATATATATATATATATGTAACGCATATATATTATATGTATATATATATATGTAGCGCATATATATTATATTTATATATATATGTAACGCATATATATTATATGTATATATATATGTAACGCATATATATTATATGTGTATATATATATGTAGCATATATAATATATATATATATATGTAACGCATATATATATGTAACGCATATATATTATATGTATATATATATATATGTAACGCATATATATTATATGTATATATATAACGCATATATATTATATGTATATATATATATGTAACGCATATATATTATATGTATATATATATGTAACGCATATATATTATATGTATATATATAATATGTAACGCATATATATTATATATATGTATGTATATATATAATATGTATATATAATGTGTAACGCAATCTTTTTGGGTCATACAATAGTCGTTTACATAAGCCAACTACGAAATAATTCGTAAGATCTTTTTCTTTTTCAAAAAAAACACATTCCATATGCTTTCCGATGATTACTATGTACTGTGACAGAAATTTTTAATAATATAATGCGATTTAAATTGAATTGGCTTCTTAGATCCTGAAAAGTACCGTGGCAGTCAACCACTGTGTTAAATGACGACGTGTGTGAACTTCCGAGAAACTAGTGATCTCATCTGGATTAACGAACTGTCAGCCGGTTAAATCAATTACGGCTCGTCCGCGGCCGAGCGTTTCGCAATTATGTAAATAATATCGGAGCTTACGCGCTTGCTCTGATCAACTTGCGGAGAATTGTCGGTATTTTGCAGACGAGCGTGGTAGGAACGTGTTGTTATTGCGCGTCAACCACTAGAAATAGAAATGACGGCGAGCTAATCGTCTTACAATCAACGATTAGTGGTTTTGATAATTAGCAACGAATGGAAACAATCAGCCGCGGACCGCATAGTTTTGAAAACAGTTATGCAAAGGGTAATTCGTGGATTTTTCGTCGTCGCAGCTAGTCTTCATCAGCGGATAACGACTATTCGTCAATTCCAGGCGACGAGTTGTTTCGAGAAGTGATTTCATTTCTAAATCAAACGCTGAATTACGCGAAACGGCTGTTTCTTATTTCATCGGAAAGAAATTTATAGAAGGCTGTCAACTGTTTATTGGTATTATTAACACTTTACCGACCGATAGCGATAAATAGTTGCGGTAAGTAATAGGCTATTAATAGGCTACCGGTCGGTAAAGTGTTGAAATATATAAATATATTATTACACGATATCAATACTTTACCGACCGATAGCGATAAATAGCTGATTAATAGGCTACCGGTCGGTAAAGTGTTAATATTCTTGAATTTGTTTCGATTGTAAGACTCGTACGTTTCTTCCGAGAAGATTTTTTTTTTTTTTTTTGAAGAACAGAGTGCCTGCAATTTTTACGCCAGCCTTGTGTTTGGCATCTTACGTTCATTCGCATAGTAACTTCATTGTTTTACTTCCGGCAACGAACTGCCGGTAGGAATGAAGGGCTCGTGAAAGAATCGTATCTCTTCTCTACTCGAGTTTTCTTCATCGGTGAATTCTAATTTCTTTCTCTCGCTATAGAGATATACCGTGCAAGGGAAGAGCAAACGTAGAATATTTTGTCGAAGTACGAAGCAAGCTTCGTTAGATTTACGACTCAGTATAGAATATTCGAAAGAAATGTTAATAATCCTCGGCGTCAGTACGCGCCAATCCCTATACCCTAAATAAAAGCGAAATTAATATTCGATTTCTCAACAGTGACATACAGAATCATTTTCTATCGTTAAAAAAATCGAAATATATATATATATATTCTTCCTTGATATTGGATTTATTCGAAGAAAAAGGCAAGAAACAAAAACTGTAAAATTCCACTCTGCCCAACTATTTACTTCGAAGTATACCACGCTATAAATAAATAAATATTAGTTTCATTGTGTGTAATATATATGTGTATTTTTTTAGACTATAAATTTATACATGCGTATAACTTTTTTAATTTTTTTAATATTTACTATTTGATCTATCGTGTGGCAACCCTGGTGAAAATCAAGTGTTTCTTTTTCTTTTGTGCAAATTATATCCTAATTGATTGTGGCTCACCAATTATGTAAGGAAAAAAATATTTAAATTATTTAAATTATTTAAATTATTAAAATATTTAAATTATTAAAAGTACATTTTTCTTAAAATTGCGGCAACCTGATTGGCGCGGTCCTTAAAAAAATGCGTCGATCAAGGGGTTGAAGGAAAAACAAAACACCGCCTTGTATCATAAATCCGTGAGAGGTGACACTAAACGACACTACAAACTCCGGTTACGTTGTGCCCGTGTTGTTACGTGCATTATTTCCACAAGTTCTTGATCCAAAATTAATTCTCAGTGGCCTACTTCCTCCACCTTTGGGACACGCTTGACAAGTTGAAAATAAATTGAAAAAAAAAAAAAGAAGAAAATGATCGAGCGTAGCGGAATGTTCTATCATCAGATAATCTGCATAATGACCGTGAACCATTAAATTCACGGTCGGAATGGTAGTTGACTGGCGCGCAAAGTGCCACTGGAAAAAACGTCGCCGTCGAAGCGGGTCGTTCCATGCCAAATATAGTCATGTCGTCATATCTGTCGTTTGAACTTGAGCCGGTGTAAACGCTTGCTTGCCACGCATCCTTTATTTTCTCTTTTCCCCTTGGTACTCGTGTAGTACTATGCCGCTTGTACGATGCCGGATGAATGTTTGTCCAAGCTATCAGTGTCAATAGAGCGTCGGGTGTCTGTCTTTTCGAGCTGACTCGGGCGGGGCGAGCCTCGATAATAATACGGTTCAGATTTCACCTGGCCTATTCTGCCACGTTCTTCTTCCTCCGCGTCGCGTCGTTGCGTATTACCGCATTTCCGGGGGCAATTTTCGTGCTTCCTGGCACTAATATATTTCTACGCAAGTTCGTCGAACGAACTTGTTATCTTCATTTTTATCGTTTTCGATCGCTCGCGTCATTTCCTGCCGCAGGTGAACAACTGTTTTTACTCAATCGACAAATCGAGAAGGTGATTCTTCAAGACGATTCGAAGGAGGAAAATAATAAGATGATGATGATCTAAGGCAAGAATATCATCCGCATTTCGCTCGACACTCCCTATATCATCCTCGGTAATCATTTTTGGTGATCGTCCGCTGAACATGCAAATTCAAAGCGTCACGCGAGACACGACGCTGAAATTAGCGCGTTTAAATACACAAGGTCCATCAAGGTCTTGCTGAAGGACTGGTTTCATGTTTCGAACTAATTGCTCGATAATTGAAATTTTGATTTCCTTGTCTATTCGTTTTTTGTCTGCTTCTGTCAAATTTTAAAAGAAGAAGAATTATTTTCGACTAAAAATCTACGTTTGACAAGAACTTTAACGCGTGAACGTTATTATACGTATAAATACGTATAATCAGTTATCAGTCCGAGATAAAAGTCACTTTTTGACGCGACTTGTGTTCTGAGTCGATATCGGAAAGTTATCGGATCCTTATCTTGTGTGTAGACGTTGCTGCGATTCATCGAGGTGTGCCTCTAGCTGTAAGCGCGGCGCATACAGCGTGCTTCCTGTTGAATCTCGAACTTCCTATTCGCTGTGTACGAATGAACGAGCTCATAGCGGTGGCTACGTTGCACTCTGTATGATGAAAGCTGAGTGAAAATTGACGTGGTACGTGTAAACACGGAGAAGGAAGTAGTTAAACATTCTAGAATTTGTAAATACAATTAGTCTTGACGATGCGGGGAAAATCAGCGGGTGGTTCATCTTGGATTTCGTTTTACTTTCGCCCGCGGTGGCTCGCGTGAACGGGACAACTGAAAGTAAAGTGGAGAACCGAACTGTGAATGGCTGCATTGCAACTTTAAATTCGAGTACAATATACGTTCTTCGAGCGTTCTTAAAATTCTTACGTTACGAGGTAACAAAATGTGACAATTTGTATCGATAATCGTTGAAAAAGTGGAAGTAATAGTTAAAGAAACGCGGGTTTAGAGAAATAAATAAGTCTCTACGTTGAACGGTAGTAGTTAATAGCCAAGTGGCGCTAGTGTCGCCTCGTTCGTGGTCATGGGCTAGGTTAGTTCATGTACTTTAAATTCGAGTATATTATACATACTCAACTCCAAGCGTTAAAATTCTTACGTTACGAAGTAATAAAATGTGACAATTTATATCAATTTATATCAATAATCGTTGAACAGTAGTAATTAATAGTCAAGTAGCGCCTCGTTCGTAGTCATGGGCTAGGTTAGTTCATGTACTTTAAATTCGAGTATATTATACATACTCAACTCTGAGCGTTAAAATTCTTACGTTACGAAGTAATAAAATGTGACAATTTATATCAATTTATATCAATAATCGTTGAACAGTAGTAATTAATAGTCAAGTAGCGCCTCGTTCGTAGTCATGGGCTAGGTTAGTTCATGTACTTTAAATTCGAGTATATTATACATACTCAACTCTGAGCGTTAAAATTCTTACGTTACGAAGTAATAAAATGTGACAATTTATATCAATTTATATCAATAATCGTTGAACAGTAGTAATTAATAGTCAAGTAGCGCCTCGTTCGTAGTCATGGGCTAGGTTAGTTCATGTACTTTAAATTCGAGTATATTATACATACTCAACTCTGAGCGTTAAAATTCTTACGTTACGAAGTAATAAAATGTGACAATTTATATCAATTTATATCAATAATCGTTGAACAGTAGTAATTAATAGTCAAGTAGCGCCTCGTTCGTAGTCATGGGCTAGGTTAGTTCATGTACTTTAAATTCGAGTATATTATACATACTCAACTCCAAGCGTTAAAATTCTTACGTTACGGAGTAACAAAATGTGACAATTTGTATCGATAATCGTTGAAAAAGTGGAAGCAATAGTTAAAGAAACGCGGGTTTAGAGAAATAAATAAGTCTCTACGTTGAACGGTAGTAGTTAATAGTCAAGTGGCGCTAGTGTCGCCTCGTTCGTGGTCATGCGCTAGGTTAGTTCATGTATTTTAAATTCGAGTATATTATACATACTCAACTCCGAGCGTTAAAATTCTTACGTTACGGAGTAACAAAATGTGACAATTTGTATCGATAATCGTTGAAAAGTGGAAGTAATAATCAAAGAAACGCGGGATTAGAGAAATAAATAAGTCTCTACGTTGAACGGTAGTAGTTAATAGCCAAGTGGCGCTAGTGTCGCCTCGTTCGTGGTCATGGGCTAGGTTAGTTCAATTGACGTTGAAAATATTTTTTGCATCAAGAATGTTTGAATATTGGTGTTATCGAAGAAAAGAAAATAGCGGCAAGATGGATTCACAATTCATAACGTCAGCGCCATTTTTGTGAGATAATCGCCGCGACAAGTCGTACGAAAACATTTGCCGCATTTATGGCTTTATAAAGATATAAAGATCTTCATCTTTATCGCTGGTAAATTGAAATTCGTATCGGAGAATATTGGGATTTTGAATTATCGCAATATTCGAAGAGTTATTTTAGGAAATTACGTATTTCCACTTTGCTGTATATATTTGACATTGTGTATTAAAAATCGCGGAAAAGTAAAGTAAAAGATATCGTACGAAAAATCCTTTGTATGAAATTCAGAACAATATTCAAGAATTTCATTATTCGTTATTTAACGCGACATACAAACTATAGAATAGAACAATTCATTTCTCTGTCGGTATATTCACGAGGTTTTAGAAAAGATCTTTCGTTTCCTGCCGCGTTGAACGTTCCAACGATTCCTCGTATTTGAAGACGTTACATCAGACGACAAGTTGGAACTATAAAAATTTATTTGCCGAACGTATCTCGTGACGTCAGACCTTCGACTAGACTTAAATGGCTCGTCTACAGCAAACATTGTAAATTTAAATTTGAGAGATGTCTACGCAGTAAAAATTCCGTGTCGAAAATTCTTTTACCTAACTGTGATATCTGTTTCAGGAATTATTTTAATCGCTTCCGTTATAGACACACGTCAATTAATGGAAATTTCATTCTAACTTTAAAAAGACGTCGGTGCTCGACTGCATAATTACGTCGTGGTTTATAAACGATCATGCGATGCATACTCGATCCACGAGTGAATCACGTCTCGTTTGATTTCGCAAACATATTTTATTCAAGTTTTCTGTAATCGTTGCTATTGCTATCGGCGTTGATTCATTAAATTTTAAAAATCGAGAAACAGAGAGAGGGAAAACTACGATTGTTCCAACGTTTCTTTGATTTTATCATCAATCATTATCGTTGATGTTTCAATCAATAATACTTAACTGCTACGCCAGGTATTGATACCTGCTTGTACCTCCAGTTCAAAAGCACATATTCGCCCATTTTGGCGGAATACTCTGCGACTATGAAAGTGTGAAAATTACAATTACAATCAACAACAGAAAGTTCATGCATTGTTACTGCGCGATCAATCAATCGTGCTTGATTGTACACTTGCGAAAAAAGAAAAAAAAAAGATACGTTATGTACTCGTATACTTATTGTTAGCGTCTGCTGCGCTAACACAACACACTCGCATTACGCGATAAGAATCCTGACGGCCAGTGGTCTTGGACTAACAGCTGAATCAGTTCGGCGTTGCCATTCGCGAACGTCCAAACGTTCTTAATTCCTCCTGTTCTCCGTTTCAATTTTGCACGGTGACTTTCGTCGATTTTTCATTTCTTTGTAAAACTATATCGAAGGAACGCCATGAAAAACACCGGACCAGTGGAAGCCGACGGCCATTGAGAAATAAAAACCATGTCGCGCAGTTATTCTTACGGTACGTTTGAACTTAGCCAGTGGTGTAATTTCAATTTGCGAATCAACGAGTCGTAAACTGTCGGATAAAAGATCGTGCTCGAGTTTTTAACGAAGTTCTTATTTAGAGTGTTGTATAGGATTAGAGGGCGTTGATTGGAATTCAATGCCCCTTTATCTTTTTTATCTTTTTATCTTTTTTACGGAAGGAATTACGCCGTCAAACATGGCGGAAGATCGTAGGCGAAGTGCTATACCTGCGCAGACGGATTATCTATCAAAGTCTTGTCACGCATTCCGTGTAATTAGAGCCCGACGAGTGTGTCGTTCGTTCTGTTTAGTCTTCTTTCGTCGACTTAGGGATCGTTCGACATAATCGATCGTGTTTTTTTTAAGCGGAGTCCGCTGTCTCGTCGTGTTTGAACAACTTTTTCGCCTACATTGTATTTTCAAATACATATGTCTCTTTCTCTTCCGTGTAGTTTATCGATTTATCGAGCTTTCGTAGCTGAATTCAATTACATTTGAACCCTTAACGGTCGAGAGCTTTTTTTGTAATACTCGCCCGTAAGACGACGAGAAAATTAGGCGAATGAAAACTTAAACGAAACATTTGAACTTAGTTTATTCAGATGTAAATTCAAGATATACAGTTGATTTATAATTCTATAAACGAAATTAATTTCTATAATTTTTCCGAGTTAAGAGGCCGTTAAAAGGGGTTAAATTTTCCAAAGCGAAGATTACGGATAAACATTCCGCTGTGAATTGTTTAAAGAAGTGGAAAAAGAAAGCTATCTTCTGCGATCGTCCTTGTTCGCTATCTATTCCTTATCTAATCTCTCGGTTCTCCAAAAATTATTCTACACTCGAAGCCAACTTCCTGGAAAAACCGTAACAGTACATAGAGCGTGTACATCAGAAGTATTGCCCATAAGTGGTTTACTCGTAACCGCAAACGTGTGTAGTTGTGTTTGCAGTTTGCAGACGTTACGCTCGAGGAATCCGCGAAACGTGTACAACATGGTTTCCAACGCCACTTGGAAACGGCGACGAGACAGAGTTTCAGACAGAGACAGAGAGCACAGGCGCTCTAATCAAATCTACCTGATGTTACCTGCTTGTCATCTTGCCCTCTCGGGTTTTGCACCCTTTTTTCAGCGCGAACTAACGCCAACTAACCTGTAAGCTTCTACAAGTTTCTCTTCATTGGCGTAGACACTATGCTCTTTACGTTCGTCAACGTCGCTTCACGTTTTCGCTTTGACGATAAAAAGTTCTTTGCTCCTAGAGCCGTGAACTCTCAGAAGAGAAACGTATCTTCGAGTTGAATTTTACTAGGTTTACCAAGGCGACCATTATTGAGATTGATAAACAAAGAGTTAAGTTTTATTTTAGCGAGGCTATGACGGACGCACGATGTAATAGGATATCATTATTTTAATTAGTACCGCTATTGAGATGAATAAACGAGTTAAATTCCATTGGTTACGATGAACACATGACACGTATGAATAAATTTCATTAGCGAGGTTATCATGAACACATGAACATACGAGCCAATTTTATTAGTGAGGTTATGATGAACATAACGCACCAAAACCTCGCAATGTGTACAATGTAAACGTTTATATCCTATCTTCGCTACTTTTGAAAACAACATTCGGTTGACGTAACGCGACGTGTCGTTCGACGTGTTGTTTTTCAAACATTCTAGAGCCAGTGTTTGTCTGTTGTTATCTGAAAAAGAAGCGCGAAAGAATTCTCAGGTGCGACAACGACGTTGCACACAAAATTGCATACTTCTGTGTCAGGCATCAAATTTCGAGATACCGGCGCGATTAACATAACGAGCATTTTTGCTGAATATGTTTTTCAACGACACCGCGTCGTGTGTGCACGGTCGATTATTAAACGATATCGCAGCACGAGCGTATTTAGTTACGAGCTCAATTAATTGTAATCGGTCCACTCGCTGCTTAGATAGCGTATGTACCGAGGGGTTTGCAACCGGGAATGAACGTTGTTCGATGAACCAATTGGAATAAATTGTTCGTGGTAACAATCTGCATTTTGTCTTTTTTTTTTTTTTTTTTTTAGCGAATCTTATCTCCCTTAATTAGTTAATTCTTAGTTCGTACTTGTTACAGGTATCATAATGTATGTATTTTCCCTAATTAGGAATAATTTCAAGTCAGTGCCGCGGTAATAGTAATGTTGGAGATCCGCGTGATTTTCAAGTGGTAATTGCGGTATAATATATTACAAATGCACACGAATGTGAAGTTTCACATTCACGAGTATTCGTTATTGAACGATAAACCTCACTGGCCGTGTAAATTTAATACTCTCTTTTAAGAATAGAATTTTCGCCGTTTTATTATCCATAAATTTCCATTATCTTATCACCGACTTCAAACAGAATATTACAGAAGTGTACTCAACACTGAAACTACCGACAGTTAAGACGAAGCTGTTTCAATCGGAACCAGTCGAAATGGCTGGTCTTTAAAAAATACGTAATAATAGAATATTTTTTATATTTATTGACTTGTTACTTTCTTACAAAAGAAATCCTATGTTACGTAGTACAGTTAATACCAAATTTGTCGGGTTTATTCGAGAGGATTGTTTCAGGAGATTTGAGAAATGTTGAATTTCGAACTTCGAAAGATTCAGAAATAATATCTTCCACTATTTTTCGAACTTTCGTAAGAAGCAACAAGAAGTCTAGTTTATGCGAATTACTTCGAATTATATGAGTTGACACTAGAACTATCGACACTTAAGACGAAGCTGTTTTTAACCGGAACCAGTCGAAATGGCTGGTCTTTAAAAAATACGTAACAATAGAATATTTTTTATATTTATTGACTTGTTACTTTCTTACGAAAGAAATCCTATGTTACGTGGTACAGTTAATACCAAATTTGTCAGGTTTAATTCGAGAGGATTTCAGGAGATGTTGAATATTCGGACGAATTTCGAACTTCGAAAGATTCAGAAATAATATCTTCCACTATTTTTCGAACTTTCGTAAGAAGCAACAAGAAGTCTAGTTTATGCGAATTACTTCGAATCGTGTGAGTTAACACTGGAACTACCGACAGTTAAGACGAAGCTGTTTTTAACCGGAACCAGTCGAAATGGCTGGTCTTTAAAAAATACGTAATAATAGAATATTTTTTATATTTATTGACTTGTTACTTTCTTACGAAAGAAATCCTATGTTACGTGGTACAGTTAATACCAAATTTGTCGGGTTTATTCGAGAGGATTGTTTCAGGAGATTTGAGAAATGTTGAATTTCGAACTTCGAAAGATTCAGAAATAATATCTTCCACTATTTTTCGAACTTTCGTAAGAAGCAACAAGAAGTCTAGTTTATGCGAATTACTTCGAATCGTGTGAGTTAACACTGGAACTACCGACAGTTAAGACGAAGCTGTTTTTAACCGGAACCAGTCGAAATGGCTGGTCTTTAAAAAATACGTAACAATAGAATATTTTTTATATTTATTGACTTGTTACTTTCTTACGAAAGAAATCCTATGTTACGTGGTACAGTTAATACCAAATTTGTCAGGTTTAATTCGAGAGGATTTCAGGAGAAATGTTGAATATTCGGACGAATTTCGAACTTCGAAAGATTCAGAAATAATATCTTCCACTATTTTTCGAACTTTCGTAAGAAGCAACAAGAAGTCTAGTTTATGCGAATTACTTCGAATCGTGTGAGTTAACACTGGAACTACCGACAGTTAAGACGAAGCTGTTTTTAACCGGAACCAGTCGAAATGGCTGGTCTTTAAAAAATACGTAATAATAGAATATTTTTTATATTTATTGATTTATTACTTACCTACAAAAGAAATCCCACGTCGTGTAGTACAGTTAATAGCAAATTTGTCGGGTTTATTTGGCAAGTATTGAATAAATCTGCATCTGGCTTTAGATGGAAAGAGTTGTTTGTCGATTGTAATATTTGCAACTCTGACTATTTTTAATTAACTTGTCCCATACAGCTTTTTGATATCAAAGCAAATTCATCACTTCGTAAACGTTGACTTCATCACTTTTTTTTTTTTTTATCAAAGCGAATAAATCTCAATATTTTGGTAAAATCATTTCACGGTGTTGGTGAAGAAATTTGGTCCTCATTTTCTGTTACATGAATATGAAAGTTCCAAATGGTTTTGTTTCGTTGCTCCCCGTGCATACAAAATTCCAAACTTTTTTACCCAAAAACTCGAGAAGCTTCTAATTCCGTGCAAGATATTACACGTTCGTGCGTATGGTCGTCAATTAGTAAAGAAAATGCGCAATTTTCCTGATAATTACACATAAAGATAGCAGTATAGATTCTAAAAACGTGTGACAAGTCGTACGAAACTGAACTCAATTCGGGTTCGATAAACAGATTGCAGGACTCTTTTACACTTTGACGACATTATACTGGGGTATAAGCAGCCATGGTACAAAATTATTTTGATTTCTAACAAAGAAAAATAAAATAAACTTCGTCGTATCGTTTCTTTGGTTATCACTGCAAAGGTCGTTACCTCATTGCGGAAGAAAAGAACGTAACGTGAAATAGAAATTTTTAAAATAAAATTGTAAAACCAGTCATTTCGACTTGGTTGACGTTCTAGCGTTGAGAAATTTATAACGCGTGTAATAAAATTACGCGAAGCGAAGGGGGGAACTATGTCATCGCATTGCTGTCGCGATTATTTCAATTATTTATTATCATTGGGGCTATCACCACGGGGGTTTCGATAGAGGTATCTTCTCCGGCGAGTGGACGAATCGTTTCCACGCTGTGGAAATGGAAAATTATCCGCGCACGAATCTTCATTTTCTCAACGTCATTGCTCGTGATGTTCTTCTTCCTCGCCCTTCGGGGAAAATTACACGAACACTTGCTTAAAGTTAATCTCGAACGATATGAATTGATTGTTCGATACACATACATCAGCGTACGATAAGGCGTACGTTGGACTGGACTTTGAACAAGAAGTTTAAAGTTCAATAATTCCCTTCTTTAGAAAGAACTTTCATTTTAATCGTCTTTTATTCGTAGAGGGAATCGTCGCATGTATTTTCTCTTTTTCTCTTACCAGAAACATTTTTCTTACCAGATTAGATTGGATAAGCTAAGTGCTTTATTGGCCATTGTTTGCCTTTGATGAAATTACCTTAGGTTAGAATAGTTGTCGAGAATCAGACGATACGCGATGGTATTGTTCGAAGAGTTCGAGAGAGCTGCTGGAAAATTTGAAATCTTCCCTCGGGTCTTCTTTACCATCGCGTGGAAAGAACGAAAACTCCACTTACGAGGGGGGAAATTTCTTGAAAAAAGAGTTTTCTAGCTCGGAGCATCCATGAACATGCCGATATAACAAGCCTCGACATTGAAAAATCACGATTGATTGATTTTACGGTCGGTATCCTCTGCTTTTTTTTAAATCCTTCCGTTCTTTCCGCATCGCGAAAGAGATCACGTCCCGTGACTTTTACGAGTTGAACCACCGAGTAAAATCAATTGTTCGCGTCTTTCGGCGGACAATGGCGGGCCATAATAATAAGAAAAAAAAAAAAAAAAGACAAAAGGATAAAGAAAAAGGGAGCGGCGTTGCGGCGAAATACCGATCAAGGTAAATAAAGAGCAAAGCGCGAACGTTTACTCGGTAGAAATCGTTTCGTTTTTTATCGGCGTTCGTGACTCGACAGAATTATTGTCCACACGAGGGTTTATCGTTGCTATCGTCGACGACGAACCGGCGATGTGTCATAAATTTTTTTTCACGCCTTGTATGGACCGAACAAACCACCGAATAAACGTGCACGCGAATGCGAATCGCTCGTTTTGGTGGGCGAACGGAAAAACTGGGATTTAATGTGGCTGTCTTCGCTACCGTGTCACGAGGCAAAGAAATCGTCTTAGGATTAACAGGATGAACGAGAGTTTCAAAGCTAAGTGTTAAAAATTGTAGATAATTCACTTCTATCTTTTAGGTGTTGAACGATAGATGTAGCGATAAGAAGATTGAAATTAAGTTTATTCGAGGAGAAAACATTTTCAACGGTAGAACCACCGGCCACTGATATTATATATAAAACAGTATTGCAATATTTTAGTATGATTCGTACAAGAGAAAGTTAATACAACAATGAACACGAGCTTAATATATTTTATCGAGCATGTAAAAGAAAAAAACACACTGTAATAATTGTCGCAAAATTTCCATAGAATATTATAAGTTGGTCATTTTTTGACCGTTTTGACAGTCTCAGTGTTAATTGTCATTGTGAAGCTTACATACTTGGTAGGCTGAATAACGATCGTGGTTGTTTTATTTCGGTATGATTTTTTAACTCTTCGCGCCATATAGTCTCTATTTATAGGGGGAACGAAATCGTTGAAATGGTCTTAGGATTAACAGGATGAACGAGAGTTTCAAAGCTAAGTGTTAAAAATTGTAGATAATTCACTTCTACTTTTTAGGTGTTGAACGATAGATGTAGCGATAAGAAGATTGAAATTAAATTTATTCGAGGAGAAAACATTTTCAACAGCAATATATTATATTGCAATATTTTAGTATGATTCGTACAAGAAAGAGTTAATAATACAACAATGAACACGAGCTTAATATATTTTATCGAGCATGTAAAAAAAAAAAACACACTGTCATAAATGTCGCAAAATTTCCATAGAAAATTATAAATTGGTCATTTTTTGTCCATTTTGACAGTCTCAGTGTTAATTGTCATTGTGAAGCTTACATACTTGGTAGGCTGAATAACGATCGTGGGTTGTTTTATCTCGGTATAATTTTTTAACTCTTCGCGCCATATAGTCTCTATTTATAGGGGGAAAGAAATCGTTGAAATGGTCTTAGGATTAACAGGATGAACGAGAGTTTCAAAGCTTAGTGTTAAAAATTGTAAATATATTATATTGCAATATTTTAGTATGATTCGTACAAGAAAGAGTTAATAATACAACAATGAACACGAGCTTAATATATTTTATCGAGCATGTAAAAAATAATATATTGTAATAATTGTCGCAAAATTTCCATAGAAAATTATAAATTGGTCATTTTTTGTCCATTTTGACAGTCTCAGTGTTAATTGTCATTGTGAAGCTTACATACTTGGTAGGCTGAATAACGATCGTGGGCTGTTTTATCTCGGTATGATTTTTTAACTCTCTTCGCGCCATATAGTGTCTATTTATAGTACCATATTTACTGAAACAGAATCGTTTGAAAATTTCCCCGACGAAAATTCTCAAAGAAAGACTCTCGCCCCTTCTCGATTTCTGTGAAGTGTCCACCTCCGGTCGGAAAGAAACAACAGAGGTCTTCCGTTTCCGTCGCGAGTGTTTCGGTAAAATGTCGAAAAACCACCGGGATTTGGTGCCGGTGTGTGTGTATGCGTGTGTATGTGTTTAAAGCCTGCTCTAATTCTGGCGAAATGTTTGGTGTTTCAGGGGCGCAGTATGTGCCCGGCGCTGGGCTTGGCGCTGCACCCCAGAACAGGAGCTACATTTACAACTACGTGCCACCACCGAGCTATCCGCCGTACAGAATCGACAAATACAGGGGTGGTACCGACATACAGAAAAGAATGACTCAAAGGGAGGATACATTGAGGTTCGAGCAGGGCCGTATCAAGGCCCTGCAGGAGGAACGTCTGCACATACAGAAGAAGACGTTCACCAAATGGATCAACTCGTTCCTGTTGAAGGTGATCATCATTTCGTCTCTTTTTCCTCTTCTTTGTTTTTTTTTTCCAAAAATAATTTCTTTTTAAAAATTAGCAGTGAAACTCCAGAGAGGAATGTCTTTTTTTAAATTCGTAATTCATCGTTACAATGTTACTTCCTGATCAGACGGTTTGATTTGTATCTGACACAGGAAGTGTGAGACCTCGGCGTACGATCGTTTGTTCAATTCGATTACTTTCACTTTCGCAGGCACGTATGGAAGTGGAGGATTTATTTACCGATCTAGCGGACGGCAAGAAGTTGCTAAAACTGCTGGAGATCATCTCCGGCGAACGACTGGCCAAACCTAACAATGGCCGCATGCGAGTGCACAAAATCGAGAACGTGAACAAATCCCTGGCGTTTCTTCACACAAAGGTAGGATCAATTAATCCTACTTCTTCCCGCTCCGTTCAAATCGACGTCTTTTCTTGTTGTTCCAAACGTGTGTTTCAAGCACATGTACATGTATTTTTTCAACACACACACACACACACACATATATGTAGTCACATAAATATATATATAGTTTTTCATTATATATAATATAATATAATATATATATCAAGTACTACACACATATATATTTATTTATTTATTTATTTATTTATTTATTTATTTATTTTGTTGGTTAACTTATTTTTCGTTAAACCGCAAATTTTTTATTACTTAATTATAGTCACTTGTTTTTTGTACTCGTTCGCTTAATTCTTGTAAGAAAAAAAAAAAAAAAGAAAGTCACACGAGGATTTGAAGTGTTTCCCGAGTCTAAAACATTTTCAAAGAAATGCAACTCTGGAAAAATACATATCCAGGGAGTTCCATAATTCTAAGGATTTCTACGTTCTCAATTTAAGAAGAAAATCTGGAGAAAAAGAAGCAAAAGCGACTCTAGAAATATAATACCCGGAGTATCTTGTCGTATAAAACACAGGATACAGAATTGAAAGTCACTTCACGGATTGCCAATTGTCCATTTAATCATTAGTCTATCGATACTCGTAGTGCAGTGAAATTTACAATAAGAGACTTGCTATTCTCCTCCTACAAAAGCTCCTCCTGATCGCAAAAGATCTTCATAAAACGAACGAATTATCACGTTCGACATCTTCCTTTCGTAAAGATTAGAAAATTTCTCCCGGACGTCACAGACGCCAGCAGCATGGTTCATTAAGCCGATGGATCTAATTGTTCGTCTGGTAGGACGTGCAGAAATAATTCTCACGCTTTCGCGATTGTCTTTCCCCATTTCGCGACACAGTGTTTCGCGTTGCATTGCGCAACGAAATACCGTGTTACGCGAGCGGAAAAATTTCTTCGCGAAGCGCTTTTCCTCGGCCGCGGCCATTAATAATGAACGCCGCTGTATTATCCGATATTGTTGTCCGACTCGCATTTACGTGATGTGAATCTCGTTCTACGCGAGCAATTGAGTAATCAGGCTCGCGTATGAATGAACGTTAAACAAGAAAATCAAAAGCGACATTACGGCCTGAGCTAATGCGAATCTCGATGGTGTATTAAAATCAGAAGAATCACGTGAAACCGTGAGAGAAGCGGTGAGATATGTGATGCGTGGCTGCTACTTCCGGTAACGAGAGAGCCCGTGCTCGTGATCGAGGTTTCTTGGACCTACGATATATGCTGTGTATAACGTGCAATGCCCCTGGAGAAAACGAATAATAATAATTGGAAATTTTGGAACGTGGAACTTTCCAAAAGATTCTTCAAGTATAAAAGAAAATTCTTTTAGCATAAGATTGTAAATTGAATATCAGGATCAAGAGATCTACTATGTAGAGTGAATACAATACAAGAGCAAGAGTTTTCAGTAAAATGGAAAACATCTAGACTTTCTTGATGAGTATCAGGATCAAAAACTCTCGATTTCAGGGAATATGAGATCTAATATCTAGTGATACAATACAACAGCTTGAGTTTTCACAAGGAAATCTATGAGCATGCAAGTAGTATATTTTGCATCTGTGAAGACAACCTTCACTGTTTGGGAAATGAATATCATTTTTTAAAGGAGAGTTTACGATTCTTCAAGTATGAAAGAAAATTCTTGAAGAATAAGATTGTAAATTTCTTGATGAATATTAGAATTGAGAGATCTAGTATCTAGAGTGATACAATACAAGAACTTGATGAATATCAGATTAAGAGATCTAATATCTAGAGTGATAGAATACAAGAACTTAATACAACACAAGAGCTTAAGTTTTCACAAAGAAAACAGCTAAACTTTCTTGATGAGTATCAGGATTAAAGACTCTCAGTTTCAAGGAATATTGTAAGATCCAGTGATCTTTCGAATGATACAATACAAGAGCTTGAGTTTTCACAAGGAAAACAGAATCTACGAGCTAGCAGATAGTATATTTTGCATTTGTGAAGACAACCTTCACTGTTTGGGAGATGAATATCACTTTTAAAGGAGAGTTTACGATTCTTCAAGTATGAAAAAAAATTCTTGAAGAATAAGATTGTAAATTTCTTGATGAATATTAGGATTGAGAGATCTAGTATCTAGAGTGATACAATGCAAGAACTTGATGAATATCAGGATTAAGAGATCTAATATCTAGAGTGATAGAATACAAAAACTTAATACAACACAAGAGCTTAAGTTTTCACAAAGAAAACAGCTAAACTTTCTTGATGAGCATCAGGATTAAAAACTCTCGATTTCAAGGAATATGAGATCTAATATCTAATGATACAATACAAGAGCTTGAGTTTTCACAAGGAAAAACAGAATATCTACGAGCATGCAGATAATAATATATTTTACATTTGTGGAGACACGAGGAGACACAATTTACGATGGTTTCTTTCAGTTTACAACGAGTCGTACAACACGAATAAATTACAAAAGTCACAATAGAAGCAACGTCTTTCGCCCACGATCCCGTAAGTGCATTACGTCGCGTCATATGCAGCATACATAAAACTATTATGTCATAAGCTACGAAGCATATAGAGGCCATTCACGAGGACTTTGCACTTGTAGGGCCTCGCCGCAAGTTCCGCGTACACGTAGGATGTCTTCTCGAAGCTCTATGGTTGTATCGACCATGAGAAGCGCAGCCAAATACTATATGCATTGTACGTGACTGGCATTATTATCGGATCGTGACGACGATAACGGCTCATAATTATTGTCAGCGTACGAGAATATTCTCTCTTTTTTATAAATTTTTTATTTTACTTTATTTCTGTCAAAAAAACTCTGAAACTTTAGCGTCTAAATTTTATAGCCAGTAATAATCTTTAGAATGAAACTCAATTGCAAATAAATGGTTTCGTAAATGAAAGTAGATGAAGAAAAGGAAATTCACACACGCTGTACAGGGTGAATAGAAAGAAAGAGTTCACTCAACTTCTACTTGCGAAAACGTGAAAAAAATTGCTAATATTAGTAGTTTTGAAGTTACGATTTCTTTTGTTTCGGCTGAAGAAACGCGTCTTTTCGCTACTAAGTAGCTACTACGTAAGTAGTTGTAATTTCTTCTTTTTCTGAGCTACAAGAGGTTTTCTATACGTGTCCTTCTTCCCTTTCTATGCATGCTCTCGACACCTTTGTATTCCTAAGAATTACGTAGAATTTTTCCCAAAGATGGATTCCAACTTTTCGAACAAGCGAAACAACGAAAAATATCTTTGAAATTATCTTTCGATTTTTTCTTCAAGTATTATCTACCTCAAAAATTGCGAACTCTTTCCCCCCCCCCCTTAATTAATATTAAATTAAATGAATTTAATGCTAATTTTGTCGTCGACGGACGAACTTTCCTTGTCAGATACTTTCGCGATTTGAAAATTCGCCGCGTTTGCCGCGCCTGTTTTTCCCTCGACTTTCTAAAGCCGGAATGAAAAATCGCCGCGACGTTTATGGAATGCGTTAACCGGGGATCACCATCCAGAAATAACTCGTGTGCTTTTCAACGTATCCAAGTAGAAAACTGTCGTCGTCGTCGTCGTTGTCGTTGCTCGATTCCACGATGATTAATTCCCGCGGCGAATTCGATTAGGCGTGCTTCTCCACGGATATTTCGACGTTCGTTCGTCGTCCCTGTGAACCGATCGTTCGGCTTGCTTTATTATTACTCGGATTTGTCACGCTGGTCTGTCAAATGCAAACGTGAACCGGCACCGATTTGATTGATAATAAATAATTCGATTCGGCGCACTGTGGGTATTTTTGCATCTTGATGAAATTATTCCACGCGTATATACGTAGGGGAAGATTTGGATTTAGAGAAGGATTTTTTTGTTTTGTTTTGTTTTGTTTTTTTTTTTTTTTAGAAATAACGTTAGGAACCTTCGGCTCAATTGAAATTAATTTGAAATTTGAATTCTGAGTTTTGGGGGCTCGTGTGCATTTTAACGAGGTGAGATCGTTGTATGTTATATCTGGAGAGAAACTAGATTCAGAAAGGATTTAATAAATTATTAGAATTGTTCATTGAAGAATTTAATGAACTATTAGATGGAATGAATTATTGGGAAGAAGTGAAATCCTGGAAGATATTGAAAGAAATTATTAACTACAATAAATTGTAACGAGATGAATAATTTTGAAAATTGTAGAAAACAGAGGTGATTGGAGGAAAATCCTTTATATAAAAAAGAAAAGTCGGAAAGAAAAATTATTAAAACGTTAAAAAAGTGAGGTTGTTCTAAGAGATATTGAGGGAAATTATTATTTGGAATAAATTGCCCTAGAAATGAACAATTTTGAAGATCAGAAGGTAGAAAATTGTAGATTTTATAGAGAAGATTGTAGAAAATTGGAAGAAAAATCCTTTACAAATGAAAAATATCAGAAAGAAAAAAAAACAGTGGAGTTATTCTAAAAGATGTTGAAGGAAATTATTATTCAGAATAAATTGTCCAAGAATGAATAATTTTGAAGATTGTAGAAAACAGAGGTGATTGGAGGAAAATCCTTTGTATAAAAAAGAAAAGTCGGAAAGAAAAATTATTAAAACGTTAAAAAAGTGAGGTTGTTCTAAGAGATATTGAGGGAAATTATTATTTGGAATAAATTGCCCTAGAAATGAACAATTTTGAAGATCAGAAGGTAGAAAATTGTAGATTTTATAGAGAAGATTGTAGAAAATTGGAAGAAAAATCCTTTACAAATGAAAAATATCAGAAAGAAAAAAAAACAGTGGAGTTATTCTAAAAGATGTTGAAGGAAATTATTATTCAGAATAAATTGTCCAAGAATGAATAATTTTGAAGATTGTAGAAAACAGAGGTGATTGGAGGAAAATCCTTTGTATAAAAAAGAAAAGTCGGAAAGAAAAATTATTAAAACGTTAAAAAAGTGAGGTTGTTCTAAGAGATATTGAGGGAAATTATTATTTGGAATAAATTGCCCTAGAAATGAACAATTTTGAAGATCAGAAGGTAGAAAATTGTAGATTTTATAGAGAAGATTGTAGAAAATTGGAAGAAAAATCCTTTACAAATGAAAAATATCAGAAAGAAAAAAAAACAGTGGAGTTATTCTAAAAGATGTTGAAGGAAATTATTATTCAGAATAAATTGTCCAAGAATGAATAATTTTGAAGATTGTAGAAAACAGAGGTGATTGGAGGAAAATCCTTTGTATAAAAAAGAAAAGTCGGAAAGAAAAATTATTAAAACGTTAAAAAAGTGAAGTTGTTCTAAGAGATATTGAGGGAAATTATTATTTGGAATAAATTGCCCTAGAAATGAACAATTTTGAAGATCAGAAGATAGAAAATTGTAGATTTCATAGAGAAGATTGTAGAAAATTGGAAGAAAAATCCTTTACAAATGAAAAATATCAGAAAGAAGAAAAAACAGTGAAGTTATTCTAAAAGATGTTGAAGGAAATTATTATTCAGAATAAATTGTCCAAGAATGAATAATTTTGAAAATTGTAGAAAACAGAGGTGATTGGGAAAAAATCCTTTACAAAAAAAAAAAAAAAAAAAAAAAACTGGAATTTTGAACAGTTTCATTTGGCCTTATTACTAAATGACGAATCGATGAAAGCGAGTAATCGCGGATGGAAAGTTATTCGTGGAAAGGACACGTTTCGCGCGTGCTTATTACCGCTCGGTCGTGTTGCCGCGATTCCGCGACAGCGCCGTTACGTAAAGCATCTTGCTAATCGCGTATAAAAAGTGTAAAATATGCGGACGTGATCTCAGGCCGTGTATTAAATTTATGTACCTGCTCGTAATCAACATCGCCTTCGAGCTTTCGATTTAAATTCTACGCTATTGCTGCATCGGAAATACCTTGCGATTAAATTCGATTATCTTCCCAGCCTATTCGAGATTCTGACATTCAATTTGCATGTCGTTCGCGTAAATCCGCGGAGATCTTCCCTGGTATTCGCAAAGGTTGTTTGTTCGCTGTTGATTTACGAAACACGTCGCGATTGTTTTTTTTCTTTTTTTTTTAAATATGATCAATGCGTTTCATCTCTGCGGGATACATTTCCTGTATGTTTCTGGTATCGTCGCTCTTGTTTCGAGAGAGAGCTTCTAGAAAATAAATTGCGACTCGGCTCTCGTCGAAAAGAAAAAGAGAAAACGAAGAAGAGAATTTTCAAATACATATTCAGGAAAAAAAAAGAAAAGAAAAAGAAGAAGACGAGAAAAAGTGATTGAAAGACGCGAAATTTCGAAGTCGATAAAAATGTAAATTACTAATATAAAGAGAAGAGTATATAACTGGAGGGTATAATTCTCGCGGAGCGTTCTCCAACTATGTTTCCAACGTTCTGGAACAAGATAACTGCGTCTAAAACGCGGACCGGCTAGGGGCTGTTCCCATGACCGAAAGAATCCGAGCCGACAGTAATTAGGGAGGTATCCTCGGGCCATTCTGAGAAACCATAGCCCCCCCCTCTTGCAACTTAAAACAGCCACGAGGCTTATATTTCTTAAGTGTCCAGTCTCTCAAGGAGAGCCAAGGACCAACGTAGGTATACAGTCTTGAAAAAGAAGGAGTTCCGGGAGGTTATTAGTAATTTCCGTCTGAAAATTATCATTGGATAATATATCGTAAAGTACTTCGTACATCGGAGTTTATTTATAGCAGTTAATTTAATTATTTAGTAGGGGGTCCATTTGTGCGAAGGAAGCCGGCAATGAAAACGTGAAACAGACACGATGAAAAACATAAACGATAGATATGTACGATAGAAACATTAAATAGAATATGTGCAACAAAAAATATAAAATAGACACAAGGGATCTTCTAGGACCTACGAACCCCTAGAAGGAATAAAGGATGCTGTCTGAAGACTATGAACGAAAGAGGTCAATTGCAGTCTACGCGAATTGTCAAACAAGTGCTTTTGATTAAACAATTAGTTGTACAAGTGTATAATTGTATGAATTATATAATTATACACGTATTATTTGCGTTTAGAATTGACAGTGCTGGAAATTGGATTGGCGTCAAGGATGTTGAAGTTTTGGATTTTCGAGCCGAGTACTGAAACGTTACAATAGAACCCGGAATTATTCAATATCATTGCCATTATAAATTGATCGAAAAATATTGGAGCAGCCTTTCGTTTTGCATTCTATTTTTGCACAGTTCCGGACGATGTTAGAACCCATGGAGAGCGTTGATTTTTCAGCGCTCTCGTTGGAACAGAGGGACCGTGCGAGGACGGATAAACGAAAGGGATCGAAATCGAAGGGTACAATCAAAGAGTGACCAGAAGAGAAGGAGGAGAAGGTAGATCCCTGGAAGAGGGACAAAACTCAAGGAGAGACAGAGGGAGAGAAAGAGGGAAGCAAGGGTCAGCGACCGAGGCGAAACTTGCTAGACCGTGAGCCCCGCAGATGTGAAATGAAACCAGACGGGGCACATACGTTGCTCGTGTGCCGATCATTTCACGTTAGACGCTGGTTCCGCAACGAAGAACCGCTTTTACGAGGTCTGTCCACACCTTGGACCGACGCCTCCAGGCCTGTGTCCACAAAGTGTCTCGGTGACACTCTTCTTCTACTTCTGATACTTTTCCCTCGCCGAATTACCACCTGCGCGATTTACAATCGCGTCGACGAGGAGCAACCTCGATTTTCAATCAGCCACTGAAATCCGAGATTGAAGCAAGAGATTCAGCAAAACTCTCTCGAATCTCTGGCTACATCCCGCAGAGCTGTCGGATACTTGGAACCCGCGAAATTCAAGATGCCCGTTTCTCGCGCAGGCACATCTATTTTTCGAGAAAATCAAATCACTCTCTGCGTATAATTCGTATTCGGCTTGTTGCGAAAGAAAACAAGAAAGCAGGAAGATTTTTGAATCTTCGACTCTTTGACTTTTTCAGCCTTGTTATCTTATTTTGTTGGGAATTTTATATTCGTTAGTTGATTTCGATTTGGAGTAATTTTGTAGTGTTCCAGCAATTTACACTTGTCTGTGATTCGTGATTTCACGTCGGTTACGCCGTTTCGTAGATAAAAAATGAAATAACGAGATTCACGCGTATTGCCTCGCTCGATCAGCAGAAGGATGAATGAATGAATGAAAGAATTCTGTCTTCGTGCATTTCCACGTATGGACGATTAAAAGCGCGCTCGTTGAAAGGGCCGAGCAAAAACGTTTCGGTGAAAGTGCGGTCGAGGGAACGTGCGACTTGCATTTCTTAGCAATTATCGTGAAAGGGGCCGGGAATCGGAGTGACTGGTGTCACAGGTTTTAAATATACATATATATATATATATAATTTTAATATACATATATATATATATATAATTTTATATATATTATATTTTATTATATATATTAATTTTATATATATATATAAATATTTTATATTTTATATTATATTTTATTATATATATTATATATATATATATATATATATATATATATAATATTGAATCAATATATGTATACATTGAAAGAAAATAACCAGATTCGAACAACTGTGTGATAACCTTCGTTTCGAGACCACGATAATGCAAGAATCCGGTAAACAATTAATTGGAACGATCTGTTATCAGTCAGTGTTGCGATTTAATGTCGCGGGAGGGAGTAATTGGAACATAGTGCAAAGATCAAGGAAAGAATTGCGAGGAATTCTACACGAATTAAAGTATTTCATACTTGTCGAAATTCAGTGTATTATCTGGATCTATTTGCACGATAATCAACTGATATATTAATAAAATGACAAGTTACAGATTTTTATGCGATTTCTAGACTTTCCCTTTATAATTTTATATATAAAGTCATACATGAACGTTATTCCTTGTATAACTTTACAATAATCCATCAATTGATATTAGTGAAAATGCCAAGTTTATAGATCTTTAGACTTTCGTTTTACATATGTAGAGTTATATATGAAATTATTCCGTATATAACTTTACAATAATCTATCAATTGATATTAGTGAAAATGTGTAGAAAATGTAGAAAGTGTATAGATCCTTAGACTCGTTTTACAATTTTACATACGTAGAGTTATATATGAACATTATTCCTTATATAACTTTACAATAATCTATCAATTGATATTAGTGAAAATGACAAGTTATAGTTTATTTAGTCCCTTCTAGATTTCTCGAGTCCCTTCTTACAATTTGATATATGAAATTATTTCATATATAGCTCCAAGAATTAATGTTAATGATTTGTAACTTCTAAGAGCTAAAGCAGAACTCTTTCACAATTCAACGGTATGCAAAAGATGTTTATATATATGTATATTTAATATTCTTTATTTTCGCGCTAGAATCGGTGCGAACGTCTTGACATTTATTTTTGGCAATGATGCATGATCGTATCAAATATTGATTTATGACGGTCTTTTTTAACGTGTTTTTCTAAGGGAAAATTGATGATGTCACCGTGTCAGTTGTATAATGAATCGCAGGATTTACGTAGGATGCGTGACTTAACATCGTCGTGAGTCACGGTCGATTTTGCGGTGAAACAATTATTCTCAGAACTCGTCCTCTTCCGGCACTCTGTCCTACATCCGGCGCACACACTACAGTTCTGAAATATTGACGTTAAATTAATTCGCATAAGTGTAAGGCGATTTAATTGACTGTTAAAAATTAAGCTGTTGGTTAGACTCACGAATAATTCCACGAATTGAGGATGTCTCGCAGCTCTCCCGCGCGCGTAAACAGTCGATATTAATGACCGACGAACGTTCATAAATATTTGGTTTTTTTAAGTTAGCCACGATTTTATGCCGGTGACCTCGTATGCATTTCACAGGTTTCTCTTTTTAGCACTGATCAGAGAAAGCAGTACAGGACGCTTCAAAATTCTGGTCATGCGTGTAGTGATACAGAAATATACGTTGATATAAAATATGAAACGAAAATGATTGTGTAGGAGTTGAAGTTCTTTAGTTTTGACAAAATTATATATCAAATCAATCGAGGCTTTAAAAAGTATTTTCACACTGTTTCACGTGTGATCTTAATATTTCTTCTAGTTCTCTTAGTTATATAGAAAATTATCGTGCAATTATCTCGATTCTAAAACGATCTGTTCTTCGTCCTCGCTACGATCGTCTTCCCTGTATTTACGATTCTTCCAGAACAGTTGCCTCGTAAAAACGTTCAGCGGGCCATAAATATCGCGAAACCGATCGTAAAATCGAAAAGGGGCGACCTCCTTCTGACCTAATAGATATCAACCTCTTCGCCGATCTTCGCTTCGTTGTTGACCAGAGCTGTTTGATACTGTTTCATATCCCGTTGCAACAGAATGACGTTCGTTGCCTAAAACGTCGAGGCAATTCCAATTTTTCCAATTTTTCCAATTCTGAACAGTCCTCCAGTCCTGTGATAAATTTCAATTAAATATAAAATTTAATTAAATATAAAAGCAACTTGAAGCGGCGTTGTGAATTTTCACTTCGATTCACAATTTTTATTTTACGTACCACGTGTGTACGATTCATTGAAAGATCCAGAACAGAGATTGAACGTACGATTTAATAATAATTTAGGGACCTCTGGTTGGCATGGATTCCTCTCGAAGAGAAAACATCGTCTTAACTTTGTTATGCAGCTCGTTGCAGAGACTGGAACAGCAACGTTTCTCGGTCGGTTCGTCATTACGAAAGCTGATTTATTCGTTTTGTAGCGACGAATATCCTCTGGGTATTGTCGGAGTCTTTTTTCGATCAACCTTGTGCCCTATAACCGTACAAGGTATCTCTGATTAAAACGTCGCAGCATTGTTACCACTTGTGTGGCTTGTTATTTTCTTGTTTTTTTTTTTTTTTTTTTTTACATTGGAGCCTACAGAAAATGGAGAATAAAAGGAGCACTTGTTAAATGAATTGCATAAATGACAAAGCGGACAAACGTAACTGTGACAATTGAGTTTTAATAACTTTTATCCTCATTACTAAGATTAACTTGGTAATACTAAGTCAGTAATACTAAGTAATACTGAGTAATACTCATAACTAAGTTGTTTAAAGGATAACTTAGTAATACTAAGTTATCGTCATAACTACGTTAGTAATATTAAGTTATGCTCACAACTAAGTTGTTCAAAGGATAACTTAGTAATACTAAATTATCCTCATAACTAAGTTAATAATACTAAGTTATCCTCATAACTACGTTAGTAATACTAAGTTATGCTCATAACTAAGTTGTTCAAAGGATAATCCTCATAACTAAGTTAATAATACTAAGTTATCCTCATAACTACGTTAGTAATACTAAGTTATGCTCATAACTAAGTTGTTCAAAGGATAATCCTCATAACTAAGTTAGTAATACTAAATTATCCTCATAACTAAGTTATTAGTAATACTAAGTTATTCTCACAACTAAGTTGTTTAAAGTATTACTAAGTTATCCTCATAACTAAGTTGTTTATGCAAAATTCGAGTAATAATGTCATTTCTTAAGTTTATGTAAAATTAAAGTCATTTGCAAGCCTCTTTCATTCCCATGAAAGTACACTTGTAACATTTTTGAGATATCCTCGTCATCATGAAAAAAAATGGACGGGTGGAGGGAGTAAGTTGATCGTGTTCCTCAACGAGATAAGTTTTTTAATCGGAGAAGTCGCGAATCCCTCGTTTTTACGGTGCCTCGTGCTTCGATGCTGCGATACGAGAACGACGCTGGTCTTACTGCGAGTATTATGGCGGACTGCGTGCCGTTAAAATTGATAAGGAAGATATGCTCGTTTACCAAGGCTACCAGAATCCAAGTATCTCTATTAATGAGGTCTGTTCTAACCTTCTCTCCCCCTTTCCTCAATTTATGAAACTACAAGTCAAATGAAAGTTCTTGGAAATAATTGCTCCTACAGGAAAAAAAAAAAAAGAAAAAAAGAAAATTACTAGAATTTCATCTGCAATCATTTCCCGTAGAGGTATATAAATTATTCTTAAAGTTACTTCTGTTTACTGTCTTCGTTTGAGATCATCAATCCCGACTTCGCATCTTCATTCCAAGAAAAATCAAACAATTCTGTTGAATTAACGCCGTGAAAACTAAGTGAAAACAAATCATGATCGGGCAACGCTGTTCAAAGAGCACAGAGATCAAGGCGGAGGGCAGCGTGTTTCGAATTCGCTAGTAATTATTTTCATCCACCACGTCTCTCTCTCTCTCTCTCTTTCTCTCTTGTTTAAGTCGGGCCGTGTAGCGGTTTTTCTACGGGCATCGTTTACAACTGGCGATGCGCATTCTTGGCAGGACTGCGGAATGTGGATCGAAGGCACGCGAACGTCAGCTCGCAAAAGGACATTCCTGATCGTGACCGTGCAGCGCGCGCACACGCGGTGCACCACGAAACGTGCATTCCCGACGTTTCGTCATCGTTTAAGGAATCGTACGAGCACCGTGGATGAGCCGTTTACCTTTAAACCTGTACCGCTGGACGTGTTTCCGCGTAATCCAGGCCCCGCGATCAGGCGGCCTTCCTGGACCACTTTTCCTATTTTCCTTTGTGTCTCCTCTGTAACTTAAATATTTAAATTAACATCGATATTTCTTTCGTCGTGATTTTTTAACTTTTTTTTCCATTATATTTTACCCCATCTCCTGAGACATCTTTGCAATCTTGTTAGACTCCAGAATGATTTGGGATTCAGGTGATTTAATTGTTTTCTTGGATTGAATAGTAACTTCTGTTCAGATTGCGTACGATCAACAGACGGATGGCTGTCCAATTTTGGCGCAGGTTGTGGTGAAAATCTTTCTCACGACGCGATTCATTAAATTCACATTACGATCAATCTGTTTGCAACAAAAAGAGTTTACGGACAGTCGCCCATTAGCAACTCGTCATAATCACGAGCTCGTAAATCACACAGTCTCGTTGGTCGAAGCTGATCCGGTGATCAAGTCGGATATATACATTCAGCGAACTTTCAAAGCGTGTTGCGATCGCTTCTATCAAAATCAACTTGCGAACAAGCGTGTACAATGAGCGTTAAAATTCGTTTCTTCATCACTGACCAATGATACTCGCTACCTTAACCGAGCCTAGGTACGCTGCTCTTTCTTTTTTTTCTTTCAAGTGTGTTTTGAGCTTTCTGCAAAAGCGGTGATGGATTTTCATCTTGATTTGCAGGACCTGCAAGTAGGACCACCCAGCTGTAAATTATTAAATCTGACGATCGTATCGCCACGGTTACGGCTCAGCCGTTTTTGCGACGCTCAAAGGCTGCAGATTGTAGTCTCGGTTAACGTGACGACGAAACGAGCGTTCGCAGTCGAGTCTCCGTGGTGCTGTGAACGTAGGAGTTGCATTCCACGTTAAATGCATTAAGAACGTCTAGTGCCATTCCATTGGCTTCGCACAGTCCATAGACCCCGTTGTTTACCACGATATTCCCGATGGGATTGATTTTGTCTCTTAATTCACTCCGTGTTGCCCGAAGGAAACGAAGCGAAATTATGTTAGATCTCCAGAGAGCCAGGCAACACCTTTCCAATAATCAATCCAAAGTTTAGCAATTTCAGTGATTAATTTAAAGATTAAAGCAGTTTCTTACTCATTTCCAATAATTAATCTAAAGTTTAAAGCAATTTTATCCTAGTGATTGATTTAAAAGTTTTAATTTCTTACCTTAAAGTTAATTTCATTTTTCAATTATCTCCAATCTCCGTCTCTTTTCAATAACTCGGTTCATTCATCTTTTTGGGCCACAGTTGCCCACAGTACGAATTCTTATTCGCGCGTTATCTGCAACGTGATCTGCGTACGAGTAGACCTGTGCTTTTTACGAACTCACGACTGCAGATAAAGCGTGCCTCAGACGTAGAGCTGGCTGATAACCGTGTTCGCAATTAGGCGAAATAAATGAACAGATAATCGGACGAGGCGCACGGGTTGCATTTAAGGACTTACACCGTCGCCATACACCGGAGGCAACCTGTCCAACAAGAAAATGGTGCGCAAAAGTTGCTGGAAACGGTCCTTGGAATTAATCGATCGGTATTCTTCGTTACTTGGTCTTAGACGGAACTAGTTCACCGTGTAAGATTCGATACTTCATAGATGTTAAATACATACGTGCGATCGTATCGATCTTTAGAACGTGCGGCCGCACGTTCGGCATTTAAATCCTTTTCAATTTCAGTTCTGTCTGACTGGAAAATTTCAAGTACAAATATATATAAATATAATAAATATAATAAATATAATAGTGAAATTTAAAAATTAACAAGACGACGTCAACTCGAGGATTTTCGATCACGATTCCAATCGCTTTCGGTGAACATGGGTACATGTTTGATGAAGCAAAATTCACATATTTTTTAATGACAAGAGAATAGATTCTTTTATATATATATATATATACTATATATACTATATATATATATATATACTTACATATTACTATTATATATGTGTATACTTATGTTATATATTATATATTATATATTATATATTATATATATACTTATATGTTATATATATAAAACAAGTTGAAATAGATATAAAACATAAACATATATATATATACTTATATATATATATACTTATATATATATATATTATACATATGTTATATATATTATATATATATAAAACATAAGTTGAAATAGATATATAAAACAAACATATATATATATGTTATATATATACTTATATATATGTTATATATACTTGTTATATATTATATTATATATATATTATGTTATATATATATTATATATATTATATATTTATATATATATATATAAAACATAAGTTGAAATAGATATATAAAACATAAACATATATATTATATATATACTTATATGTTATATATATACTTATACATATATGTTATATATACTTGTGTTATATATATTATATATTTATATATATACATATATAAAACATAAGTTGAAATAGATTTCATTGTGGCAACTTTGTCAAAAAAATATTTTTATCGAACGTTCGTTGGATCGAACTCCACAAAGAGTGAAAGAGTCAGGGAGAAAGAAATAAGAAGAAAGAAGAAGGGGAAGAAGAATGAAAACAGAAAGAAGAAGGCAAGACGAGGAGAAAAAAAAAAGAAAGAAAGAGAGAACAAGAACATTAGCCGTTTCGCTGGTCGGCAGAGTGGTACTCGAGCTGACGTGCTGTGGCCTACAACAAAAAGCAATCGGCCGATAGAACGAGTACCGGTTATTTAACGCCGTCGCTTTTATGCCTGTTTATTGACCGGTTGTCTCGTTGCACGAGTTTTAACTGTGCAACCCCACCTTTTCGCTGGATGTAACAGTACCGTATTCCCAGAGAGAGAGTCTTACTATACAGCCCGAGGCTCATTCATTATTCATACGTTGCCATGCGTTGATACTTTGGCCGCTTTATAACGTGATCGTATGCAGTTGGAAATTCGACGATTGATCGATGTCGTGTCGATGAAATTTTAGCGAAATACAAACGGAAAAGATAATGGACGCACTTTGCCGAACGGTCCAAAGCCGGTCCGAAAATTGCTGGCGTTTTTTGATTCGCTGTTCGTCCAGTTACTGAGCTCTCGAACACGGGAGAGTGGTTGAAACGCGCTAATTGAAATTGTAAGCAGTGAAATGATCTGATGCATCGCGAGCAGAAGGGTAAATGTATCGTAACGTGAAAATGGCGGCAAGCCTGTAAACGAATCGTCAATAACTTTTACATGAGTTTCTTTTTTTGTTTTTCTATAAAGATTGGAAAGTCAAGGTTATCTTGATCTTTTTTTTTTTTTTTTTTTTTTAAGAACTTTCGACTTGGTCTTTCTCTTCTTTAATTTCGATCTGAAAAGAAAACGAGCAAAATCACACGTGTGCTGCTATATAAAGATTAGGATTGTCTTGAGTTTTCATTGAATTTGAATCTTTCTCTCCCTTTAATTCTGATCGGTAGATCTAAAAGAAAACGAGCAAGATTACACGTCGCGTTGTACTTGGCGCGGTAGAATTGTAGAAGCGTGCCTGGATGAGGGATACATGATCCAAGGTGCTCTTTTATCAATACTTATCCCGCAGAGAGCATTCGCAGCGATGATGCATTGATGATACATTAGGTGGTGAAATTGATAATCGGGACGATGATGTGGCTAGCGTCCACTCTCTGCTGGATGTGTTCTTGAATCTGTTATTATCGAGTGATCACATCGATCGTTATATATATATATATATATATATATGCGAGGCGCGCGCCACGACCACGAATTACGTGACGGAAGGTACAGTCTATTTGCCCTGACATGTAACGCGCATCGTGGAAACATTTGTTTGCTCACCCGCAGGCTAATCGTTGTTCACCGGGATGAACCCACGATGATTGATTTTAACGCGTGTTTTACATCGTTGCACGAGGCGCTTCGAGATTGACGCTTGCTCGCTACATTGTTAATTAAATGGAACGTAATGGCTCGATGCTCGCGCTCAGGGTAATAGATAACTTCCGTATGGAAATGAGAATGATTATGAAGTGCATCGTCTCTTCTGTCGTCTCATTTACCTCTCTTTTGCAATCTTATTTAGGGACCTGCATCCACACACCACAGGTGCCATATTTTATCCTTTCTCTCAGACTAAAATAAAATGAAATAAGGAATGTGTAAAAATAATCGTGCTAAATATTAATGAACATAGAATGTTGAATTTTCTAATATTTATCTAAAAGATATATAACTGTTTGTTTAACAATTGTTAGGAAGCTAATGTGTAGATAAATTACCGACCGATCTAGGACCTAATTCACCGACACTACTGCCACAATTTAGTGGACACGCGTACAATTTCAATATTATCTGTTGGACTGTAACGTCTCGGTGAACCAGTTTTTCACATGTACAAGATGCATCAACCGGTATTTACATACCATCGACGCCCTTTTTCCGTTCGCTTGTAAATGCACGTTAATGTTCCACATCTTTTGGATTCCATAAGACCGTAAGATATCAGTCGGTCAGAAAGGAACGATTTTCATTTCCCAACGGCCTTGATAGACCGGCAAGCAAGTGATCGGACGACATTCCAGCAATCGCGAGAACGTCGCGCTTCGGGCGCGCACCGCGATTAAGTATAATAAGGCGTAGCGGAGCGGTTTACTGGCCCCCACGAGGGTTTCCCCGATCGTCGTTCATAACGCTCGATCGAATGTGCCGGAGAAGTCAATGAAGTCATAAGTCGATGTCTCGGGACACCGCTACAATTTCATTCCGGAAGATCAGCATGATTGCACGATTATATACTACGAGTTACGCACTTTTATAATCGAGGCCCAATAAATGATATATGTACTTCTTCTTCTTCTTCTTCTTCTTCTTCTTTCGTGGCGATATCTACCTGATTATTGTCCTTTGATTTGATTAATTGAAAATTATTTACCTGGTCTATTTTTTGTGATAGTAGATCGCGAATGCCTGTGCAAATTCATATTTTTATTCAGTGAATCTGTAATTAATACAATATGAATACGTTTTTTGTAGATATTAAGTTCATTCTGTAAATTTTTATATCTTTATGAATACAGTCTATCGTGGCAATATCTACCTGATTATTGTCCTTTGATTTGATTAATTGAAAATTATTTACCTGGTCTATTTTTTGTGATAGTAGATCGCAAATGCCTGTGCAAATTCATATTTTTATTCAGTGAATCTGTAATGAATACAATATGAATACTTTTTTTTGGATATTAAGCTCATTCCGTAGATTCTTATATATCTTCCTATGAATACAGTCTTTCGTGGCAATATCTACCTGATTATTGTCCTTTGATTTGATTAATTGAAAATTATTTACCTAGTCTATTTTTTGTGATAGTAGATTGCGAATGCCTATGCAAATTCATATTTTTATTCAGTGAATCTGTAATTAATACAATATGAATACGTTTTTTGGATATTAAGTTCATTCTGTAAATTTTTATATCTTATGAATACAGTCTATCGTGGTAATATTTACGTGATCAACGTCCTTTGATTTGATTAATTGAAAATTATTTACCTGGTCTATTTTTTGGTGATAGTAGATCGCGAATGCCTGTGCAAATTCATATTTTTATTCAGTGAATCTGTAATTAATACAATATGAATACGTTTTTTTTAAATATTAAGCTCATTCTGTAGATTTTTATATCTTCCTGTGAATATAGTCTTTCGTGGCGATATCTACCTGATTATTGTCCTTTGATTTGATTAATTGAAAATTATTTACCTAGTCTATTTTTTGTGATAGTAGATCGCGAATGCCTATGCAAATTCATATTTTTATGAATATAGTGAACTTCTAACCTCTAACGAATACGTTTGAATGTTAGGTTCAGTCTGCATATTTTTGTATCTTCCCAAAAACACATAGTCGAATGCTATTATTTGTACAGGTTTGACGGTAAAGTTTTCAATCGAATAGAATAATTCCAAAGCATACGATGAATATTTATGAGGTTATTCTAATATCATTATTGTTACGCACCCCAGCGTCTGCAAAAATGGCGGCGCGAGGATTAAACATTCTTTCACATTTATCCTGCCGGCACGTGTCGCTCGACTTTCCTTACCTGTGACTTTCAAAAGAAATATTTCCGAGGCTGAACGCGACGAAAGATCATTTTGTCAATTTAACGTGTCCATTTTCCAACGTTTATTATAATAGTCCGAAACGGATGACCCGGTGCCTCGTGTACATCTGAAGTTTCTTTATTTTAAATAGACACCATTATCGTAATATGATGTTGTGCTTTGAAAGCCGTCTAACTAGTTATTACTTTTCACATGGCGCGGCGCGAGTGCATGCCTATGCATGTTTTATCACAGCAAGATGTTCGCGCACAGGCCGCTTATTAAGGCCCACTGTTTACGCAACGCGCGCGATGCCAATAGCGAGCGTGCATTCCGCTCTTTTACTTACCCGCGCGCGCGTATACGCGGCGTACAAACACACGTGCACGAATGGAATGCGAATATCATTCGTGCCAGAAGTCCACCGTTCCCTTCTCATAAATTCTACGAGCGCATTTACGCTTACGGTTGCGTTCACCTGATCGAAGAAGAAGGTCTCGATAGATGAATTGTTGACGTATCGGGCGATTTGCAGGTCCGTCTGGAAAGTATCGGAGCCGAGGACATAGTGGACGGGAATCCAAGATTGATACTTGGCCTGATCTGGACCATTATCTTGAGATTTCAAATCCAGGAGATCGAGATCGACGTGGACGAGGAGAACGACAGCAGCGAGAAAAAGTCAGCGAAAGATGCACTGCTACTCTGGTGTCAGAGGAAAACTAACGGGTATCCTGGCGTTAACATCCAGGATTTTACCGGTAGGTTCTTTGCCAGTCTCTGCCAATTACGAGACTTCATGTACAATTTCCGATCTGACGTGTAAATGTGATTGATTGCAGTATCGTGGAGAAGTGGTCTTGGTTTCAATGCGCTTATCCACGCTCACAGACCAGACCTGGTTAATTGGTCGGAACTGCAGCAAAATAAAAATATCGACAATCTTAATTATGCGTTCGACGTGGCCAACTCGGAGCTTGGTATTCCGCGATTGTTGGACGCGGAGGATGTTGATACCGCCCGGCCTGACGAGAAATCCATCATCACGTATGTCGCTTCTTATTACCATACCTTTGCCAGGATGAAGAACGAGATCAAGAGCGGCAAAAGAATCGCGAATGTAAGTCAGGTTTCACGTTGCACGCCTTTCTATCTAGATATGCTGATTCAATTATTAAAGAACTCAAACTAAAGCAATGTTATTATCCTTAGATCGTGGGACAAATGATGGACGCTGACAAGATGAAGATTCACTATGAAAAGCTCACGACAGACTTGTTGGAATGGATCAAGATGAAGATAGGAGTACTAGAAAACAGGAACTTCCCCAACTCTTTAGAAGGTATTCAGAGGGAATTGTTAGCCTTCAAGCAATACAGAACTGTAGAGAAACCACCGAAGTACAAAGAACGGTCAGAAATAGAGGCTCTGTACTTTCACATAAACACCCAATTGAAATCCTTGAATCAGCCTGCCTTTACGCCTCAAGAGGGTCAATTGATACACGACATCGAAAGAAATTGGGTAGAGCTGGAACGGGCTGAGCATCGTCGAGAAGTCGCTCTTAGAACCGAGCTTCTCAGGCAAGAAAGATTAGAACAGTTGAATTATAAATTCGAAAGAAAGAGTGTTCTGAGGGAAGGTTACTTGAAAGAAATGATCCAAGTGTTAACGGATCCTAGATACGGTAGCAATTTGGCCCAGGTAGACGCCACAGTGAAGAAACACGAAGCCATTAGTGCGGATATTTTAGCTCGCGAGGAACGCTTCCACGATTTGACTAACATGTCGGAGGAATTGGTAAGAGAGAATTACCACGGGTTAGAGAGGGTGCAAATAAGAGAACAGGAAGTTCTCCAGAGGTGGAAGGAGCTCTTAGCTCTCCTAGATCATCATAAATCCAATTTAGTTGCCTTGAGTTCTCTCATGAGCCTCATGCGAGAGATCGACACAACTTTGGCCTCCATACAAGAACTGCAACTGAATTTCCAAAGTACGGACGTTGGGCCACATCTGTTGGGAGTCGAAGACCTGTTGCAGAAGCACAGCTTGCAAGAATTGCAAGTAACTGCTCTTGGAGAGACACAGAGGAGGCTGGGTAGACAAGCGGCTCAGCATTTGGCTCAACCTCAGAGCAAGGAGGTGCCTCTGTTGCAGCAAAAGCTGGAGATGTTGAACCGAGCCTACGACGATCTAGTGGAGTATAGCAAGGAGCGTAAGGCTCGTTTAGAAGACGCCAGAAATTTCTTCCATTTCCTTCAAGATCACGAGGACGAGGAATCCTGGTTGATTGAGAAACAACGCATTTGCAAAGCTGGGATATCAGCCAAGGACTTGCGTGCTGTAATTTCGTTGCAACAGAAGCACAAAGCACTTCAGGATGAGATGAAAGTACGGAGGCCCAAGTCTGAACAGTTGTGCGACGCCGGAAGAAAGCTGATAGCTGACAATCATTCTTCGTCTTTGGAAATTCAAAATCGCATTGACTCGTTGCAAGAACACTGGAAGGTCTTGGAAGAGTTGGCTGCGCTCAGAAAGAAACAGTTGGACGATGCAGCGGAAGCCTTTCAATTTTACGCGGACGCGAACGAGGCAGATTCTTGGATGAACGAGAAGATGACCCTTGTCGCCTCTGAAGACTACGGCGTTGACGAGCCCAGCGCTCAAGCACTTTTACAGAGACACAAAGACTTGGAAGGGGAGTTGAACGCCTACAAAGGTGACGTGCAATCGCTGAACATGCAGGCTGAGAAGCTTATTAAGTCTGGTATTTCCACTCTCGAGTTATCCGCTGATCCAGAACCCGTTGCGGAATTGGAACAAGAAGAATGGAGTAAGTTTCAACTTTTCCAGTTCTCGTTAATTCTTCTTCCATGAAAGAAATAAATTCAAAAGAAAAATGTTTCTCTCTTTTCTTTTTTTTTCTTTTTAGGCAAAGAGATTAGATTAGTTCCTCAAGACGAGTGGGTGGACGAAGTGGTAGAGAGATTAGAACCAAGAACGGTTCTTGAAGACAGATTGGTACCCCAAGTGAAGAGCTTGTATCCATTCAGCGGTCAGGGTATGCAAATGGTAAAGGGTGAGGTGATGTTTTTATTAAACAAGACGAATCCTGACTGGTGGAGCGTCCGGAAAGCAGATGGCACCGATGGATTCGTGCCAGCGAACTACGTTCGTGAATTAGAGCCCAAGGTGATACAGGTTCAGGTTAGAAGACCAGAAAAGGTTAGGGTTACGCAGAGAGTGAAGAAAACGAAGATGGTCAAACAGTTGGTCCCGGTCAGAAGAGTGAAGTCCATAAAATCAACGGTAAAACCAGTTAAAAGGAAGGCTGTATCCGATGGAGATAGCGTGGAAAAACGGCTGAAGAAGATTAATGACACTTATAGCGAGCTCCAGGAATTGGCGTTGAAACGGCATGCCTTACTAGAGGATGCTATAAGACTTTACGGCTTCTATCGCGAATGCGACGATTTTGAAAAGTGGATCAAGGATAAAGAAAAGATGCTGAGAGCTGATGACACGCGAGATAATGTGGAAACTGCCAGAAGAAAGTACGAGAAATTCCTGACAGATCTCTCGGCCTCTGGAAAACGAGTAGAGGCCATAGATGCCGCGGTCGATGAGTTTGTCAGACAAGGACATAGCCAGTTGGATAAAGTCAAGGCCAGACAAAGGCACATCCATCAGCTTTGGGACCACTTAAACAGGTTGAAGGCTCAGAAGGAGAAGAGTCTGGAAGGAGCTTCCAGCGTGGAGTTGTTTAACAGAACTTGCGACGAGGCTCACGACTGGATGTTAGAAAAAATTACTCAGTTGGACACTGCAGAACTCGGACCAGACCTGAAAACAGTCCAGGCTCTGCAAAGAAGACACCAACACCTGGAGAGGGAGCTGGCGCCGGTTGAAGAGAAAGTACGAAAGGTCAACTTATTGGCGAACAGCGTGAAGAGTTCTTACCCACACGAATTGAACAACGTGAACGCCAGACAAAACGAGATCAAAGAACTCTGGAACAAAGTCCAAACGAAGGCTAAGGAACGCAGATCCAGATTAGAAGATGCAGTGGGTCAACAGATCTTCATGAACAGTTCGAAGAATTTGATTAACTGGGCTGCGGATATGCAAGAGACGATGAAGGTCGAGGAACCTGTTAGAGATGTTGCCACGGCTGAACAACTCAGAAAGCAACACATGGAACTTGGGGAAGATATACGAACACGCGAAGACGAGTAAGTATTCGAACGTTTCATATGGATTTTTTCAAATTACTCGAAACAATGGTGTAGGAAATTTTCATTTCTTCAGATTTCGCGAGGTCGAAGAACTTGGGAATCAGTTGTTACATCGTAATCCAACCCTGGTGGATGTCAGTGAACGCTTGGACAAATTGCACGGCCTGTACCAGGCTGTGACGTCAGATTGGATGGCGAAAGAAGCCTGGCTGCAACAGTGTTTAGAGCTACAGCAGTTTAACCGCGAAGCTGATCAAATTGAAGCTACTACCAGCTCTCACGAGGCGTTCCTAGAATTTACCGATCTAGGGGAATCATTAGATGATGTTGAAGCTTTGTTGAAACAGCACGAAAAGTTTGAGAACACTCTCCACGCGCAGGATGACAGATTGAAAGCTTTCAGCGACACTGCGGACAAGCTGATCGCTCAAAATCACTATGAGAAAGACTACATCAATGACAGAAGGAATCAGGTGTTGGCTCGAAGAAACCAAGTGAAAGATGCTGCTCAGCGTCGTCGTGCAGCCTTGAAAGCTTCAGAACATTATCAGCAATTTTCCGCGGAAGTGGATGACCTTCGAGACTGGCTGGGCGACAAAATGAAGACAGCGTCCGATGAAAGTTATCGAGATTTAAACAATCTTGAACGGAAATTACAGAAGCACGAAGCATTTGAAAGAGAATTGAGAGCTAACGAGGGACAATTAAGAGCGGTGAATAAAGCTGGAAAAGCTTTGATATCCGAGGAGAACTACAGGTCGGAAGATGTTGGGAAAACATTGAAAGAGTTGAATGACCAGTGGGATCAACTGGTGGCTTTGTCTTTGGAAAAGGGTCGCAGATTAAGACAAGCTGCTTCTCAACACGGTTACAATAGAACAATGGAGGATGCCAGATTGAAACTAGAGGAAATAGAGAATTGCTTGCAAAGTAAACAAGTGGGAACGGATCTTAGAAGCTGCAAGGAGTTATTGAAGAAACATCAAACGCTTGAGAGTGACATGTGTCAATGGGAACAGAAAGTAGATGATCTAGTTGCCATGGGTGAAGAAATGGCTCATGAGGGACACTTCGATGCTGTGAATATATTGAAAACCAGTCAAGCCACGCAAAGAAAGTACGCAATGTTTTGTAAACGATATACAAAAATAATTTTAATTATTGATAATACTAAAAATTTGATGTTTATTTTTGTGCAGGTTCCGTAGCTTGAAAGAACCGGCTAAGAAAAGGCGAGAAGCGCTGGAAGAGAGTTTACGATTTCACAAGTTTGGTTTTGAATTAGATGCTGAGTTACAATGGATAAAAGATCATCTTCCTCAAGCATCGTCGACAACACTCGGACAAAATCTGCATCAAGCCCAAACATTGCACAAGAAACACAAGAAGCTGGAAGCAGAAATCGCTGGTCATCAGCCAATGATAGACAAAACCGCAGCTTCTGGACAAGCTTTGATTGATCAAGCACATCCAGAGAAGAAGAAGGTAATAATATTTGCAATAAAATTGCTTGGAACTAGATTTTTAAGGAGAAATAAATCTGTATATTTCCCCTGCTATTGTTCTTTGAGAAATACCTGGTCTGATCTGAAATAAAAGTTTATAATTTTTGCACAGTTGGGACTGTTACAAGAATATTGGGTCTGCAGAGGTAAGGTCGGCACAGATGCATGAATATTGTTGTTTTATTTGAAAAGTAACAATGTGATTCGCCACATAGCTGTAAAAATAAGAAAAGAATAATACCGCTTAATTAATTAAGATTTTTTAAAAGGACTAAAAATTTTTAGACACACACACACACACACACACACACACATATTTTAAATAAAAAAATAGGAAAATTTTTACAACATGCATGTGCTCGTCTTACGTGATTTATTTCAAAATTGAAATATATATTTTTACACAATATGTTATTTATTATTCTACATTATATTTTAGACTATTTTACATTTTTAAACATTACCAAGGTTTTATTTTGTTTACTTTTAATACGTTGATCAAAAGACACACGTAAAATATGTTTCTCAATGTATTTTTTAATAGAATTAACTGTAAAATTATGCTAAAATTGTACTAAAATATTTTATTTCTTATAGATACGAGAACTGTGCGATGTGCTCGACGAAGCTTGGAAAGACTTGCAAGAGAAGGCCGGAGAGCGAAGCAAAGCTCTGGATTTATCCCTAAAAGCGCAGGAATTCTTCTTCGAAGCAGGGGAAGTTGAAAGCTGGTTAAATGAAAAGAACGACGTTCTCAGTTCAACCGATTATGGCAGAGATCGCGATGCTGCTACAAAATTATTAACAAAGCACAAGGTTAACTTTTATCAACTTGTAAAACATAAAATTCACAAAATAACTGGTTTTTCCTTAATTTTTTTTTTATTAATCTTTTTAGGCGGTTGAGCTAGAACTAGACACTTACAATGGCATTGTGACAGAGATGGGTCACACTGCCGCCGCAATGATTAATGCAAAACATCCCGATAGCAAAGCAATAGCAAATAAGCAACAAGCTATCGCCCAACAAATGAGAGCATTACAGAGACTAGCTACAGTAAGACAACAACGCTTGATGGAAAGCATGTATCGCCACGAGTATTTCTTGGAAAGTAGAGAACTAGAACAGTGGATCAAGGAACAGGAACAGGCAGCAGCTTCTGAAGACTACGGCCAAGATTACGAACATTTACTGATCCTGCAGGCTAAGTTCAACGACTTTAAACACAGGATAGAGGCTGGTTCTGAAAGGTTCAACCAGTGCGAGGAGCTGGCCAGAAAATTAATTGCTAATGAGAGTCCATACATTCAAGATATTGAGAAACGACAGGAACAACTCCGGTGAGATTTTAGAGATTTAATTTCAATGATGTATGGTGATATGTACATAGAAATCTTGGTGTACGTCACATGGAACTTTTCATTTCACTAAGTGCATGCCATCTTACTGATTTCAATAATAATAGCACTATATATTTGGTAGTGAGTAGTTAATACAGTTTTTTAGTATGATTTTAAGAAAGGATAATATAACGAAGAGGGTGTGATTATGTCGGTGTTGGGTTACTAACTGTTTTTGTACATACATTTAACGCAGACAAGACGATGATGATCCTGTAAAGCAAGTGCAGAGACAGCATGCTCTTATCATGTAAGTTAGTGGATTCCGTAGCATAATAGCATAAGTTGTAAATATCGTAGCATGTTTTGTAATTCTCCTGTGAAAGAAGAAGATTAAAACTAGATAATAAAATTAAGAATGCTCTTCATAATTTATTAGGGAATCCTGGCAACATCTTCTCGGTCTCATCCGAAACCGTGAGCAGAGATTACAAGCTGCCGGGGAGATCCACAGATTCCATCGAGATGTGGCCGAAGCGTTATCTCGCATACAAGAGAAAGAAGCAGCTTTACCAGAGGACCTAGGGCGCGATCTAAACTCCGTGCTTGCATTAATCAGGCGTCACGAGGGTTTCGAAAACGACTTAGTCGCCTTGGAAGCGCAACTTCAAGTTCTGGTCGAAGACGCGTCCAGATTGCAAGCGCATTATCCAGGAAATAACGCGGTACACATTGATCAACAACAAAAGATTGTCATCGCTCAATGGGAAGAGTTGAAAGAGAGATCTGCTCACAGAAGAGATCAGTTGCAAGCAAGTTGCGATCTGCAGCGATTTTTGACCCAAGTTAGGGACTTGATGAATTGGGCAGCTGGACTTCGTGCCGCGATGTCGACCGAAGACAAGGTGAGGGATGCAGCGAGCGCGCAGATCTTAAAGGCAGAGCACGAAGCTCTGAAAGGAGAGATCGAAGCGAGAGAGGACAGCTTCAGCTCGGTTCTCGACTTGGGCGAGGCTATGGTTCAGACTGGCCACTACGCTGCCCTGGAAGTCGAGGAGAAATGCAACCAGCTGTTGGACGAGAGGCAAAAATTACACACTGCTTGGCAACACAAGAAAGTACATTTGGACCAGTTGATAGACTTGCACTTCTTCCTGCGAGATGCTAAACAACTGGACAATTTGTCAACCACCCAAGAAGCTGCACTGAGCGGCGACAACTTTGGCGATTCCGTCGAAGAGGTGGATGCTCAAGTGAAGAAGCACAACGAATTTGAAAAGCTACTGGTGACGCAGGAAGAGAAACTGACTGCTTTACAAGAGCACGGTGACAAGCTTCTAGCTCAGAATCACTTCGATTCGCCTACAGTTGCCAAACGGTTGAGCGAAGTTGTACAAAGGCGTGCAAGAATTCGAAATCTTTGCGAGGCGCGACGAAGAAGGTTGGAAGCTGGTTTACTGCACGCTCAGTTTGTCAGGGACGTCGCGGAAGCTGAGTCCTGGATCGGTGAGAAGCAAAAGAAACTCGAGGCGGAGGCGTCGAAAGGCGAGGTGTCCAGTTTGGAGGACAAAATCAAAAAACTGCAGAAGCACCAGGCGTTCCAAGCTGAATTGGCGGCAAATCAGAGCAGAATCGAAGAGATCAAGACCAAAGGAGAGAGGTTGCTTCAACAGAAGCACCCAGCGAGTGTTGAAATTCGACAGCAGCTGGAACATCTTACTGCTTCTTGGAGAAGATTGTTACTAGAGTCTGGAAACCGTGGCAGGGGTTTGGAAGAGGCTCAGGATATCTTGGAATTTAACAACCAAGTGGAGAAGATCGAGGCCTGGATCAGAGACAAAGAGATGATGGTCCAGGCTGGAGACACTGGAAAGGACTACGAACACTGTTTAAGCCTTCAAAGGAAGCTCGACGATGTAGACAGTGATATGAGAGTAGACGATTCCAGAATAAAGAGTATCAATGCTCTGGCTGACAAATTGATTAAACAAGGCAGGGACAACGAATCAAAAGCTATACAACAACGTCGCGATAACTTCAACAACAAGTGGAAAGGCTTGCAAGGAGCATTGAGTGCTTACAGGGAAACGCTGGCTGGAGCGTTGGAGATTCATTTGTTTAACAGGGATATAGACGACACCAGTCAAAGAGTGATCGAGAAGTCAGTCGCTATGAATACCACTGACGTTGGCAAGGATCTTCCTGCTGTCGAGCATCTGCAGAGGAAGCAAGAGGCAATGGAGCGAGACATGACCGCCATCGAAGGGAAATTGAAAGAGCACAAAGCGGAAGCTAGAGATCTATCATTGAAGTATCCGGACAAGGCTCCACAGATAAATGGAATATTATCGGAATTGCAATCGAATTGGGACGACTTGCAACGATTTACTCAACATCGTCGCGAGGTCCTGAATCAAGCTTATACTCTGCACAAATTCCAGGCCGATCTACACGAGTTAGAACTTTGGGTAGCTGATACAATTAAACGTATGGACGAGTCCGAGCCGCCGGCAACGATATCCGAGGCTGAAGCCCTATTGGAACTCCATCAGGAAAGGAAAGCCGAGATCGATGGCAGGCAGGATACGTTCAAAGCGTTGAAGGAACACGGACAGAAGCTTCTGGCTATTAACGAAGACGTGAAGGACAACTTGGAACGTCTGGAGGAGCTTCGACAAGGATTGGTCAACGCTTGGGAGGCCAGGAGGCAGAAATTAACGCAAGCGCATCAGTTGCAATTGTTCAAGGAGCAAGCCAATCAAGCAGACAGCTGGCTAGCGACGAAGGAAGCGTTCCTCAACAACGACGATCTCGGGGAATCTTTGTCCGGTGTAGAGACGTTGTTGCGTAAACACGAGGAGTTTGAGAAAATGCTTGTCTCCCAACTGGGTCGTATCGACGAGTTGGAGAAATTCGCGAACGAAATTTTGTCCGAGGAGCATGCGGACGCTAACGTTATCAAGCATCGACTGGCATCTGTTTGCGCCAGAAGGGACAGGCTGCAAAGCAGCGCGAGAGCAAGAAGGAGGAAACTGTTGGAGAGCCATCATTTGCATCAGTTCCTTAGAAATATATACGAGGTCGAAGGTTGGCTCCATCAGAAGCAACAAGTGGCCGGCGACGAGAACTACAGAGATTCGTCCAACTTGCAGAGCAAGATACAGAAGCACGCTGCTTTCGAAAGTGAATTGATGGCGAACAAGGGAAGAGTAGCTGCGGTAGTCGGCGAAGGTAAATCAATCGCCTGATTTACTTATTATTAGTACATTTAGTAATTCAACAAACCCAAAAGTTATTTAGCGTTCTCCAATTAGCAAATCCCGCGAAATTTAATTCCAATGTTTTTTTATCAGGTGAGTCGCTGATCGAGGAGAACCATTACGCCTCGAAGAGCATCCAAGAACGTTTGGACGATTTGGAGGCGGAGTGGCGTTTGCTCCAGGAAACCAGCGAACTGAAGAAGAACAGATTGAACGACGCTTACCAAGCTCTGCTGTTCGGGCGAACTTTGGACGAATTCGAGACGTGGATGGACGAGGTGGAAACCCAGTTGCAATCGGAGGATCACGGCAAAGACCTGTCCAGCGTGGCCAACTTACTGAAGAGGCACACGAATTTGGAGAACGACGTTCTGGGACACAACGAGGCATGCGAGTCGATCAAGGAAACAGCGGCCAGCTTTCAGAAATCGAATCACTTCATGTGCGACGAGATACAGGAAAGAGCAGCAGTGACGATAAACAGATACCACAGCCTGCAAGAACCGATGCAGATAAGAAGGGACAATTTGGAAGACGCCAAATTGTTGCATCAATTTACGAGAGATGTCGAGGACGAGATGCATTGGCTGTCTGAGAAAGAACCACTGGCCGCGAGCAAAGATCTGGGAAGCTCTCTGACCACCGTGCAACGATTGCAGAAGAAACATCACGCCCTGGAGGCAGAGTTAATCTCCAGGGAACCTGTGGTCGCGTCTTTAGTCAGCAGAGCCACAGTCATGGTGAGAAGCGGCCACTTCGCTTCGGAGAAGATCGAGAAACTGTCGCAGCAGTTGCAGGACAAATTGTCGCATCTCAGAGACCTGGCCAGCGTGAGGAAACTACGTTTGCTCGATGCTGTCGAGTCGCAAATGTTCTACGCTGAAGCGGCAGAAGCCGAACAGTGGATAAAAGAGAAACATCCGCAACTGACCGCCACGGATTACGGAAAGGACGAAGATTCCGTTCAGTCGTTGTTGAAGAAATTGGAAGAGATCGAGCGGGACTTGATCGGCTTTGAGAACACTATCGGCAACTTGAAGAAACTTTCTCATGGACTGATCGACAGGCATCACTTCGACAGCAAGAACATCATGCAGAAACAGTTGGAAATCGAGCAGAAGTTCGAGGAGCTGCAGAGATTGAAGGAGTACCGTTTCCAGAGATTGCGCGAGAGCGAGAAACTGTTCAAGTTTGTCAGGAAAGCGGACGAAGTCATCGAGTGGATCGGCGATCAGACAACTGTCGCTGCCTCGGAGGACTATGGCCGCGACGTCGAACACGTGGAACTTCTCATTCAGATATTCGACAACTTCTTAGCTGCTCTGACGACCAGCGAAGGTCGAGTATCAGCGGTGCTGGACGAAGGGCAGAGACTGATAGAGGAGAACAATCCGGAGAAGGGTAAAATATTGATGAAAATCGACGAGACGAAGCAACAGTGGGAAGACTTGAAGGAACTGGCTCACGCGCGGCAAGACGCGCTAGCGGGCGCGAAACAAGTGCACATGTTCGACAGAACTGCGGATGAAACTATCTGTTGGATTCAAGAGAAGGAAACTGCCCTCAGCTCTGACGGTTACGGCCAAGATCTGGAAACGATTCAAGCCTTGGTGAGAAAGCACCAAGGCTTTGAAACGGACTTGGGCGCCGTCAAAGAACAGGTTGAACTGCTTATGGTCGAGGCGTCGAGACTAATCGAACTGTTTCCAGACGCTCGTTCGCACATAGAGGTGAAGCACCAGGAAGCTGAAGCAGCTTGGAACGAGCTGCTTGAGAAAGCAGCTCAAAGGAGGAGCAAGCTTTCTCAAGCGGAACAACTGCAGGCGTACCTGGGCGAGTACAGAGACCTGATGTCTTGGATAAATGAAATGGTAGCGAAGGTCACCGCGCCTGAACTGGCCCGCGACGTTCCCGGCGCCGAAGCCTTGATACTGAGGCACAACGAGTACAAAACAGAGATTGAAACGCGCAACGAAGCCTTCGACAAGTTCTACAGAACCGGCCAGGAACTGATAGAGGGTGGTCATTTCTTGGCAAAGGAAATAGAGGACAAGATATCTGTCCTGCAGCATAGGCAACAATTTTTAAAGGACACTTGGGAGCAGAGAAGACGCATCTACGAAGAGAATCTAGACACGCAGCTGTTCAAACGCGATGCGGAGACATTGGAGAACTGGATAGTGAGCAGGGAGCCGATGTTGAACGATGGGAAATTGGGGGAGAGCATCCCGCAGGTGGAAGAACTCATAAGAAAGCACGAAGACTTTGAGAAGACCATCGAGGCGCAGGAGGAGAGGTTCAACGCGCTCAGACGCATAACTATGTTGGAGAAAGCGTTCCAGAGGCAGCAGGAAGTGGAAATGGCTGCTAGACAGGCAGAGAAGGAGAGGGTAGAACGTGCTCGCCTGGAGGAACGAAAACGCAAGGAAGTACAGAGGATAACGGAGGAGAGGAAACGCGAGGAAGAGCGAAGAAGGCTGCTGGATAGTCCACATCGTGCCGTGCACGACGAGGTCAACGGAACGACCGATGAACACGAGTCAATTAACAAACTACCACCCTTGAAGACTGCTGCTACGACTGATTCGGGCCTGGATTCAACACCGATGCAGAAACCTCATGGTATATCCCACGTGTTTGGCGAGAAATTGAAAAGAACGACGCCTGACATTAAAAGAGCAGAGAGCATGAAGGTGGACACGAAGAAGCCAAAAAGAACGCCGAGTTTCACGACCAGGAGGAGAACTCAGAGCTTCAGGAAGCTTCAGAGGATGGAGAATATGGATGCCCTTCCTCCGGTTGAGATTCAGGGTCTGTTGGAGAGGAAACACGAGCTTCAAAGCGCTGGCAAGAAGGCGGCAGTGCGTTCTTGGAAGCAATACTACACGGTATTGTGCGGGCAGCTTCTGTGTTTCTTCAAGGACATGGAGGATTTCTCACTGAGCAAAGCAGCTACGGCACCCATCACCATTTTCAACGCCGTATGTGAGAAAGCAGATGACTACACCAAGAAGAAGAACGTGTTCAGATTGAAATGCACAGACGGATCGGAGTTTCTGTTCCTGGCACCGAATCAACAGGAAATGGAGGACTGGGTGAACAAGATATCGTTCCACGCCAAGCTACCTCCGAGCATGCAGTTGTTGAGTTACGACGAGTCGCAGAAGGAAAGCCTGGAACGATTGCAGAACGTGCCTGGGGACCACGGCGACGACAACGCTTCAACCAGTAGCAGTCACGCGTCCACTCCTGAACTGGAGCGAAAGAATTCCGTGATCAGACGCGACGTGACGAACCAACACTCCGGAAGCAACGTGCAGATCGAATTCCTGCAAATGCACAGGCAAAATCAACAGAAACGCGACTCGCTGAACAACACTGATTTCATGGCTTCGCCTCAAACGCAAACGGAGTTCTTGCAGATGCACCGACAGCAACAATTAATGGCGCAGCAGCAACAGCATTTCATGCAGCAACAAGAGCAACTGGCGAGCCACAGGGAACAGTATCAATCAAATTCTGGGGACAAGCCACCCATTCCTCCGAGAGGAGCACCGCCTCCTATTCCAATGCGATCTCCTAGTTCAGAAGCTATCCCACAATACAGACGCGATGGTACTTAGCTTAATAAGTTTCCTTTGAATTCATTGATTTACAAAAATAATGTCAAATACTGATTAAGAATATGATGCTTCCGGGGGCTTTGCAGACATGGATCAGGTACAAACAAGATCCACTTTTTACCAACAGCGTAGTGCAACTTTGAATCACAATGGTTCCAGTCAGTATCCATCCAATACAACTTGGCACAGGCAGAGCAGCGTGGATCTTAGTACTCCGCACCAAGGTACCTGGAAAAGGCACTTCTTGATTCTATTTGCGTACACGTAGGAAATCCCTTGTTTTCATTGTATTGTCGTTATTTTGTAGAGTTAGCACCTCCCTTGCCATCAAGTGCCCCCCCACCAACCAGAATAGCTCAGTGGAATGTTCCTCATGATCCTGGTTAGTCAACTGTTCTTCTTAATTGTTTATCAGCGAATCGCTTTGTTCAACCTTCCAGTTGTGTAATTTCTGTCCTAAAGTATTTTCCTAACAATATGCATTGTAAATGAAAATTTCTTGTTAAGTCAATAATTGCTTACGAAAGCTACCAAGAAAGCCAGAAGTCCTTTGAAAGGAGAAGTAATAAATATCGTTTTCTATTACAGCTTATGGGAATGTCTCTGTTACTTATGGAAGTGCAAGATCCAGAGAGGTAATTACAATAAATAAACTGAAGAGAAGAAACACGAAAGGAGCGCTACTTGGCTTCTCAATGAGAGAACATTCGTGAAGTGTCTCATACACAAGAGATTCAAATGTGTTTGCCAATTGAAATTAGTTAGATCTTTACAAAAGTGCTATTAACCTGTCGTTATTCGTTTGTTTCTTTTTATTCGGTTAATAGGAGTAGAAGAAGATATAAAAAACAGAAGAGATAACGTTAAGAATAAAAGAAGATTTAAAATATCAATAAATTTTTTTATCTGTTGTAGGCTATGCAGCAAAATAACTCGACTTTCACAGGTAGGCCAGTTTCTCTACCGCCGTCGTACGTGCCTCCTCCGGCAGTTCCACAAAACCCTCAATCCTTGACGAACGTGGACGGTAGAAGAGCCAGCGAAAGTGGGTCAGAAAGTGAACATAGCGTTGGTAGTAATCGCAAGGACCGCGATTACAAACGAAGCTCTGTTTTAAGCAACCTGTTTGGCAGGCGCAAGAAACCTCAATCGTAACCACATCGACGACGATATTTATGCTTACGGAATATGTCTGTAACAAGCGTACAAGTTTTCATGGAACAAAGACAAGATTAAACTGCTTCGAGTCAGAAAAGACACGTATATATGCTATGTTTGGTAGCATGATAGATAAAATAATTCCTGTAAATTATATATATTTTATGTACTATACAAAAATAAAACTTTATCGTTCACGTTATTTAATAACACGTTGAGTTGATCATGTATTAAAACGAAAAAAAAAAAGGAAAAGCTATATATACTAGACCGCAGCATAAACGAGGGGAGTAACTTGATTCAAATAGTTTATGAAATTGCAATTTGACTTAATTTGAAGGCAATGTATTAATGAATCTTTTACTATCGAAAGCTACATTTATATATGACGATAACTTCTAGGAAGTTCTGTTGCATGTTCAACTCAAATGTTACAGTCGATATAGAATTTATGAAATATACATATATGGAGAGCACTTGAATTTCTTTTATTATTATAGTTTTTACATATGCTGAAGTGTGCAAATATGCCTGATGTGTCACAGGGATTAAGAAGTACGAAGAAGAGAAAGAAAAGCAACTGTTGAACAAATAATTTTCAAGAGATCATTAATCTATCCTCCATCTATGCAACATATAGACTTTATTGTAATGGAAATTTGTTATTACGGTCGTTAAATTAGTCCGTGGATATTTTTTTTTTCTTTTCTTTCTAGATGAACCGTAAAGCTACAAAGGGAAGAACTATGACTAGAATAACGCCTTACACGCGATGAATTTATTTAAAGTGTACCTGACTTTAAGAAGGATGTTGAAATATATGGAAAAGGGACATACAGTTCTGTGAATAATATATGATTTAAGTTATATAAATATCAGTAATATATATGTTGCAAATGATTATATATTTCAGAACGTCTCTTTGGAACCAATGATCATAGATCATTGTAATTAAAATATCAGAAATAAGAATACACGTATTCTTCCTTTTTTTTTGAAAAAGTGAAGAAAATTATTCGTTCTCGAAAATTAATGATTACAAATATCATTTGCTTTTTTTGTTATAATGAAATAATGCTACAACGTGTAAAGTGTATTTAATGCTACATAAAGATTAATTATGTATTATTATGTAGGCTTATCAGTGTTATTTTATAGTTATATGGGGCATCTTATTTTGCGCCAAGATGTCAGCGATCGAAAGTTTAAAAAGATTAAATAAAAGAGAAATTTAAACTGATGGATTATACTTGAAAAAGTCCCAAAATTTATTTCTATAAAATTTATTATAACATCTTTTAATAATACGCTTTGGAATTAACGATATTAAATTAACGCTGCATTATTGCACTGAACACATATGTTATTTTATAGTGCAAGATTTATCACGTGAAGTACCTTTGAAATTAGTTAAATATTTCCTATCATGTTAAGCAATGCCTCCCTTATACAATAATCTAATATGTACAGATACTTATTACTAGGCATTACTTTTTACATAAAAATATGTATCGATGTAAGATTTCGAGTATGTTACAAGAGTAAACGATGTTCAACAACGAGATCAGTCACGCGAATACTAAAACTCTAATTTTAGTACATCAACATAAAAGTGTATTTGTGTGTCGCACAAGTACTATTACAAACCTTTCTACACAAAATTACACCGACAAAGCTTAAAATCAATCTAAAATATAACAGTAATAGTAATAACAATTTAATTCTCAAGTAAACAAAATTCCTCAAAATTGATCAGTCAAGTACTCAAGGTAACATTTGCAGTGAAATTATCACATCCATTCAATTTCATCTATGACAATATCAACGTACATTGCCAAATTATTTATGGATCCTGTCATTAGGAGAAAAATAAGGTGAAAATCTCCCAAGTATTACCATGGAAAATCCAAGCTTTCAGTCGCAAATAGTACAAAATATTGACCAAATATTTTTTTAGTGGATCTGCGCAATATGATCAACAACAGGCAAGTCAATAACAGAACAATTCACCGTCAGTCATCGTACAGTAACAGTCACACAATGGTTGGCGGTTGAAGAACAGCTGGTGCTCGCCTGACTTTCAGCGCTTCTGGGCTCATGGCGTGCACCTGCTTCGTAATCTGGTTATAATCATACGTAACGGCCAGTCCGCCCTCCGAGTTCGTTTTCCTTGCGTATCCTTTACTCTGAGACGCGTTCCCGTTCTTCTGTCTGTCTGTCGTAGGTGTATTACTGTAAAACGCATCAGCGGCGATGCTACCTTCCTCCTCTTCGCGGCGATATCTTCTGTTCTTCAACCTCAAGCCCGAATAGACGGCGATAGATATGAGAAGAAGGACAAACAGCAGGCCAACTGCAGCAGCCGCGGCGATTACCCTCATTTCCGTTGGATCGCGAATAATCAACTTGATATTGGTGGAGTCTCTGCCCTTTTCGCTTTCCACTAGGAGGGTGTATATCCTAGCGTCCTCGATTTGCAGATCCTTGATCACTAGCTTCGCCCAGTAGCAATTCGTTGGCATGTCGTCTTCGTCGATGTGCTCTAACGACAGTGCTTCATATTTCGGGTGAATGCTCTCGCCTAGATAGAAAGAATGAATATTCAACGTATCAAAAATTTAAACACAGTAAAGTAACAGATAAGTGTCTCTTTGAAAAGAGATCGGTCTAGTTTCTAGTAGTAGTTTCTCTAGAAGAGATGACAAACTCGCTATGTAAATTTCATTTTGTGCGTATCTGTTTTTGATACTCGCCAGCTCTGATGTGCGAACTTCCCCATTGCCAAGCAACGAGCCTGGGCGGCGGTCTCGAGCAGAAGCGAGACTTCAACGTGTGTTCCGGTTCGCCAGCCCATCCCAACGACTCGTAAATGCCCTTTCCACCGGAAGGAGATGGCCTCGCCTGTATCTCAGGCGGTCCGGTTACGTGGAGCACGTAACGAGCCTCGCTAGGCATTTCTCTTCGCACTCCGTTGATCACGTTGAACGCCACGCATCGATATTCCCCCTCGTCCGACCACATCACGTTCTCCAAGCGCAGGCGTTTGCCACCGTCCTTCGTCTGCAACGGATTCTCGATCGTCTCTGTGATGCCACCGCGGACGTGTACCCAACGGTACTGAGCTGGAGGATTCGCTTCAAAATCTGTACACTCGAAGGGTTCCAAGCTTGTGCCAAGCAGAGTCGTTTCCTCGTACTTTTGCACCGTGTCGTTGCGAGTTGGATCCTCTGGTTTTAATCTCGGACCGTCTGAAAACCGAGAGATAGTCGATATTTATCATTTGTAATTCAAGCACGGAGAAGGTCTAAGCTAGAATTATCCTGAAAATCATTGATACTTGTCTATTAGTCAATGTCGAAGAAATTGGAGAGAAAATTCTTTCGAAGGAAAATAGGAACGGTAGTTAGTATAAAAGAAGCCACGAAGAGAAACTCGATAACTATTGCTTAAAGCAAGCTTTAAACCGTTACTGTGCCGCTAATAAATGACCAAATGGACGTTCATGTCAATGAGCACACAACTGCCATTATTCTCTCTCTGCAACCGTTCCTCTGTCTGAAGAGCGGTTGATGTACAAAGCGCAGCGCACAGTTAGGCGAGGAAAGTGGCCAAATTGGCGTACTCTCGTCGTTGATCACGGTGGTTGTTGGTAAACAGGGGGGAGGGCAAAGAAAAAAAGAAAGAGAAAGAAACAGATATCACGGTAAAAGTCGGACTAACATTGTACGTCTAGTCTGTAGTTAGCCGCGGTGCTTTCACCGATAGCGTTGACCGCCTTGCAAGAATAGAGACCGGCGTCGTTTCTCTTGACCGGCTCGAATCTCAACTCGGAGCCGGTCATCGTGCCGTTCTGCTGCGTTCTGTTTAGCATCAACGCCACCACGTTGCTTGTTACCACGATGGGAGCTGAATCCTTGAACCACTTGATCGTTCCGCTGGGATTGCCGTCTGCGAAGCATTTCAGGCTCATAAAGCTGGCCGAATCTTCCAAAGCTGCCACCAGCAGCCGAGGCTTCGTCTCTAGTCTCACTTCCGGCGTGTCTGAAATTTGACAACGTTAATTTAGCAACGAAGTTGGCTATATAGTTTAAGAATTTCAGATAATTTTCAGATAAAAATGGGAATCTTCTCGACGACGAAAAATTTTTGTAACACAGTTTCATTGTTAGAACTCGTTTGTATCTCAAATAATTATCAGTGTTTAGGTTGTTATCTTTGTTACTTTTGGAATTCAATGTGGAAAACCTTTGTGACGATGCTTTTACGTAGACTTTTAGAGACCGATCTTTGAAGATTCCACGAAAACAGTAGAAATAGAAATTGAATCGTTTCTCCAACTCTCCGATCGTTAGAAACTCGGAATCCTCGCTCGACGCCAGATTTCTATTTTATGTGGAAGGAAAGATTATCGCCTGGTGTATCCACCACGAGGTGGACAAAAATGAAGTGCAGCGTGAATTGCAAAATACGATTGTTTCCATTCTGCATCGAATAGAAAACCTGTCTATAGACGAGTTGTACAAAAGTACACGATATATACATACAATGTACATCCAGTCGTGTTTCCGCAGAGGTTGGAACGATGCTGGATGGATGCATCGTGATACATCGAATCGGCAGACCATGGTTCTCCCTTTGTCCACGGACCCGGAGGAGGCTGTGGGCTGCCCAGGTCTTCGGGTTATCCACTTCTGTCGCATTTGTCTGCTCTCTCAATGGTTCCACTTCATCTCCTCCTATGTACCTATATAAAAAATATACTTTTTATAATAAACATAATATTCTATGCACGCAGTAACGCTGATAAAATAACATTCAAAATCAGTGTAAACTGCAAGATAATTAAATTTGATTTTAATATTAAACAGAGACAAATGTCAACCAGTGCCAAAGATCAACGAGTGACAATTGTTTTTTCTTTTCTCCATTTTCATAGATTAACTGACAAAGATTCAAGATGCTCTGAAAGTGAGTCAAGGATGTTCTCATATACTGACGAAGAATGAATGATACATTCATAGTGATATAACTGGAACTCAGCTTGTATTTTAATGTACCAAAAAAAAAAAAAAAAAAAAAAAAAATAGAATCTCTAAAATTTCTAGTAAAATTTCTACAATTGCAAGTGATAAATATCTTCGCTACCTCGCTCTAATCGCAACAGCTGCTACACACCCAGGTTTCTGTGAAGCGGTTTAGCAATTTCCCACGAGTACCGATATTCAAGGTTTATAGTTTACACTCTTTCTAGCATGATTCACGGGGCGACTATGCCCGGCGGCCAGTTTCTCCGCTTCTACGGCCGCCAATCTGCATAATTGCGCTTACTGCTGAATCTTCAGCGTAACGGAAGAGCGCAGAAGAAGAGACAGAGAGCAAAGGGGGGTGAGGAAATCTGAGGAAACGACGAACTATTTAGAAAGAGTGCCTATTAAATATTAGTAAGAAGATGTTGGCTGGCCTCGGCTCGTTTACAACGGGGCCCGATACAGTTTCTACGAGCTCTAAGTTGTTCCATTTGTGAAATTAGGAACTGCTCTGGCTCTTTTCGTTCGACATTCAATTTGTATATACGTAACAGAAAGAAAAAATTATGTATCATGTACGCGAGTGAAATTTCATTGTTTCCTACGAAGCGGCTGTTTTGCGGCCAGGCTGATGTCAGTCAGAGAGATACAGAAAGGTAATATGCAGTGAGCCGTGACGCGCGAACACCATAAATTGTCCGGAGCGAAAAATTTAATCAGAATAGAAACTTTTTACTAGCTAAACGATTTTCTATCTTTGAGAGTCTATATTTCTTGCTTTACGAAATGATCTTACGAGTAAAGAGAGAAATCATCTTTTTTTTTTTTAACCCCTATTGAAAAAGAACACGGACTGAATTTCCGTGGAAAATCAAACGGATCGAATCTGATTCACGGACAATTACCAGTGAAACCTGTCCACCGCTCGTACAACTTCCTCGTCCATCTAAATCGTTCGCGCTTTCTAACTAACCGATAGAGAAACCTATGACGATGAGATTTATCCTCATCGTGATCAAAATATTCTTTCTATTTTTTACAGATGCGACAGTGTGACAAGTCTCGAACGCCTAAATAATTAATCTATCTTTAAGTCCGGAAGTCACACAAGTTCTTCCAGTCGAGAAACAATTTTCACGTTTCACGAATTCACCCGCGTTTGTTAGATTAAAAGGAGCGACAATTAATTACTATTACGATCTCGCTGTACTCTGAAGACAGAAAAATGAAATTGCAGATTTCAGTTTTCGTAATTACGACGATTTGTTGTTTGAAAATCAGAATTAGAAGGTGTGCTGCCATCCTGCAACACGTGCTGCCAGGATCGTGGATCGTGGAAATTGTAACGCCGCTCATGCGAACGTGATGATCGGCGGAGAAGTGAGTTTTATGTTATAAGAATTTAGATGAGGTGTGGCTAGCTGGTCGCTAGACCATGACATGAAAAAAGACGCTGCTGGCTAGACCTCTCCACTCCGCATAAACACTGCGTTTATGGCTTCTTGCCTCGGCTAGAGTTCTCTGCGAACTGCGTTTTCTTTTCTTTTTTTTTTTTTTTCTTTCTCTCTTGGCAGAATACTCTGTTTTCACGAGAATCTGCGAAGACAAAGTACACTAAGTCAGTCACACTAGTAATAACGAGGAAACCAATTTTTACCAATTAGAATTGTTTTTACCAATGCCAATTGGAGTGCCCTAAATAGATGAAATCAGAATTACGTTCATTTTCTTTTTACCAATTGACAATTCGTATCGTTCAGAGATTTTTCTGTGACAATTCATTCAGATTCGCAGAGAAGCAATGATTTCAGTTACAGTTAGCATACCTCCAAATGAAAGTCGTTGCAAAAAACACAATAGGAATACACAATCGGCACCGTTGCGCAAGCAACGTTTTGTTGTTGCTGCGTACAATCGGAACGAGTGCAGTGCAAAGGGCCGAAAATTAAATTGAGAAGAATATACTTTCGCGTTTCGCCATTTCGACCAAGTTTATTAACACTAAACGTACCGGAATTTTACATGTAACTATCTTACCATAAGGGGTCATTCGATCCCTTATGAATGAACGTTGATTTTTTTAGAAAGGAATTCCTAATTTATTGAAGGAAATAATAATTCCGCAACATAACTTCTGATTTCTAATCAAAATAATCAAACATATATATTTTTATTTAAATAAAAAAAATAATCAATTAATTGCACTTTTTACATACGATTGGTTTCTCCTTCATATATTTGTCCGCAGACAAATTTTTTGCAATTGTTTGCAAGTTTCGAGTGGTTTTATTACCCGTGCACAATCTTATTTGACATTTTCTTCGTGATTCGGGAAATATTGGGCTGCTTGATGTTTCTTGTTGTAGATTTTCCTTTCATTCTTCAAGAAATTCGTTACACTCTGTGACTAGTTCATCTGCTAATTGTAACTGGAAACGCTGTTCTTGATATCTTCGTTCCAGTTGTTTCCCGATAGAGTATCCATGCATTGATTCCAACTAAATCCAGGCTAGATTGAAGAATACGCGCACAGGCTATCTATTGCATTTGGATTTGACGCTGTGTTTTCGCGCCATTTTGGTGTAACCACCATCGACGCCAATTTTAGTCTTATCATAACAACTAATTGTTTCGGGTGTTCGCTTTCCATTGTTTTTTGGTCTTGACGCATTTATATCTCGAACTTAGTGTATCGTAACTTTTTTCGTTGGTTTTGATTTGTAAATTCAGTCGGAAAAATACGTAAATTTCGTAAGGGGTCGAATGACCCCTCGCAAAGGTACATAAGGTATGCAAAGAATTTTTCTCTATTAAAAGCTAAGCTACGAGGAAAACAGAAAGCGAGAAATCGAACAATCAGATAATATAAGAATTTACAGAAAGTCAGATTAGCGAAAGAAATAACAATGAATGTACGATTTTAAAGTAAATCTTGAAAAGGAGTCATTTGACCCCGCTTGGTACGTTTAGTGTTAATCGCGAGGCTGAAGTTTCGAAAGAAGAGATTCGTAGAAATTTTGTTTTACACATACGTACGATGTATGTACAATGATTGTGAGTACGTTTAATCTCGTGGATGCATGCAAGAAATCTTGGTCTAATTAATAATTATGCAGGATTGAATTAGGTTTGCCCTTTCAGTGGTGTACTTACCATTTGATAAGGGCTGGTGGATTTCCATATCTCGACACGCAGGAAATGGTAGCTTCCTGGCTCTCCCTTAGGGTCAGCGCCGAGTTTAAAATCGTCCCTCCGTATTCCAACCGTGGCTTCCGCGGTTTTACTGAAATTCATTGACGTTCAACAATGACAGACGGAAATAAAAAGAGAAACTTTCTATTTCCTCCCTCTCTCGCCTCGTAATTGCAATTAAACAAAATTATCCACGCTTTCATCTTACTTCCCCCCCCCCTCTCCTCCGCGTATAACTTACAGAAAAATAATCCTTCGGCTGGCTTATGACAATTTGTAACTTTGCGTGTAGCGAAGCTGAAGAAATGGAATATCTAGAAAAGTACCTTTATAGCCTAGAAAAGTTCGCACGAATTCGGCAAGAAATTTCTGTTGAAGTTTTCGCACTGTTGCGGAGAATCAAGGCGGCGAAGAGGAAAGTAGAACGGAACGTTGTGTGTGCGTTAGTTCCCGTTGCATCATGTCGTTGCCCGCGTTTTAGCGAATTTGAAATTGCGCCGCCGAATCTGCATCGTTCCATTTCAGGAGGCGTCAGAATCTGATTAGCCTCTTGTACATACGGATCGTCGAGGATCATTCACGCCGTGGTGAGCGATACCTCTTACAGGGGGGAGGGGGGGGGGAGAGGTGACGTAAAAACGCAACGTTCCGTTAAACCTAAGTCTACACACTTGTTTAGCGATTTAACGTTTCGTGGAGCTTCGTGTGCGCAGATCAATTACGTAGTTACGCCGTTGTTGATTTCTCAATTGCCTGCTTAGACGAATTAATTACAATAATATACGATCCATTTCAAGCGGTAATTCTGACCGTGTTTCAGAGAGAGAGAGAGAGAGAGAGAAATTGGATTACTGGGTTGGTCAACATCGAGTTCTCCTGTTCCTCGTTAGAAAAACCAGGCAATCTGTTCCCATATTTACTTTGGGTATCTTAAGACGATGATGGTGTTACACGCCTGGTATCAAAGTTCCGCTCTCTCTCAAGTGGGTGAAAAAATTCTTGGCCTGGCGCAGACGGCTTCGGTAGTGAAGTGGTAGAGCGAAGATTTTCAAAAGCGTGAAACGTGTCGTTATTTATGTGGGATCGAACAGTGAATACGCATACAAAGAGAAAAAAAAAAGAAGAAAAAGAAAGAAAATATTCCGTGAGACAATTTAGAGAACAATTTTCTCGAGTAACGGATGGTGGTTTTATACAAAAAAAAAAGGCAATTATAGAAAAGAACGATCAAATTGCATCTGAGAATGCTCAACCAAATGTTTGCAACTCACAACTTATAAGCTACGAGTCGTACAAACGAAATTCTTCTTAAGAATTCAGAAGATTCGAGTAGTAATAATTACAATTAATTATAATTAATTATAATTATAATAGATATAATTAATCATATAATTACAATACATATAATTAATTATAATTATAATAGATTAATCGGATCTCGTGCCAATTCATTGAATTAATTTTACAATTGATCAGCCGAACTGTTGCTGACCAAGTATCGCCGGTTCACCCTGAAAGATCACAGTTCCCTGAATTTCCCTGAATAACTTATATTATAAGCTACAAGTCGTACAAACGAAATTCTTCTTAAGAATTCAGAAGATTCGATTGTCGAAGAATTTACAAGAATCTTACAGTAGTGATAATTACTTATAATTATAATAGTTATAATTAATTATAATTATAATATATATATTATAGTTATAATTAATTATAATTATAATAGATATAATTAATTATATAATCACAATACACATAATTAATTATAATTATAATAGATTAATCGAATCTCGTGCCAATTCATTGAATTAATTTTACAATTGACCAGCCGAACTGTTGCTGACCAAGTATCGCCGGCTCACCCTGAAAGATCACAGTTCCCTGAATTTCCCAATCGTCGAGCCCAATCATCTTACCCCTGACTAACAGGCGAGATGGCAACGAAGTGAGTGCATCTTGCCGCGTGAAGTCGCCGGAAGTGACTTGACATTCCCAGTAACCATCATCGAAGTCAAGGGATGCTCTCCTGATAAGCAGAGTGCAATCACTGCCGCGTCCGCTGGCCCATTCGTATTTATCCGGATGCATTCCCACTGGTTTCCGATCCTTTTGCCAGATGCACTGGCCTCGTTTGTCCTGCACCCTGCACCTTAGCTGCACGTCGTCACCGGACGATACTTCTTGATACAGCGCTGGAGTTTCCGCGAACCTTTGCTCGCAAGTGATTCGGGCGACGATCGAAAATACGATTGCAACGATGCTTTGGAAACGAGCGGGCCTCATCTTGACTCAAGTCCGCGAATTAAATTTGCAGTTGAAAAAACGAATTATCGCAGGATTGATCTGAATATAACTCTGTAACTCCTTTATTCGTTGAAATGCTTTCCTTTGTGTGTGTGTGTGTGTGTGTGTAAGTTTCTGTGTTTTAATTATTATTATATTTTAATTATTATTTTAATTATTATTATTATTATATTTCTGTGTTTTAATTAATTTAAAATTATTTGCTTTGTTTCACGTATTCGTTTGTAAGATGGCAGGTTTGTAAGCGTCGATTATTACCGATAACACCTATCCTCCTCCTTGTACCTGTTATCGATATCAATTCTGTCGAATCGATATTTGTCGCAGAACTGCGAATAATCGATCACCGATCTACAATCGAGACTAGCGCCATCACTTTGCAAATTTCTTTCGTAACAGTGCGTATTGAACTTTTTTTTGCTTTTTCAATAGAATATATATTCTATATATATATGTGTGTGTGTGTGTATGTGTGTGTGTGTGTTTTTCTTTCTCACTGGGCTGCAAAACACTACAAGCACTTCGATGCAAAAGGTTCGATTTAGAACACAAATATTTCACTTGCGTGAAATTGAAACGTCGTCACAAGTTTGGTTTGAATTTGAAACAGTGTTAGATCGATGTTAACTTATGGTTTCAACGTTCGTGTTCGGTCTGCAGTCACCAATCAACATCGGGGTATCTCACCGTCGAAGAACATAAGACGAAGTGAACTGTTCGTGAAATTCGAAAGATACTCCGCGACAACGGTGGAGATACCGCAGCGCCATCGTCGGTGATTGGTCGAAGCGTCCCTCGCATCCCTTGTGAGATTCGAACTTTTTTTTACTCCCTTTATTTTTCCAGCTCACAAACCACAACCGACAGAAACGTCGAATTCGTCAGGACGTTATCCGGGCGAGGCAAACTTTCTAATCTTCGGCAAATAAAACAGTCCCGTTGAAAGGAAGTGAAAAGATTACGTTACGGATGAAAACTTCGACACGTTGTTAATGCCCGTCACTTTCGTTGTCGTCCGTAGCGGAAAATGAAATTCTTACCGCGGTCTCGTGCAATAATAACCGCGTACGACGATAATACATTTCATCTATCGCGTATCAAGTTTCACAAAGTTGAAAGTTTCTCACTCTTAATTTCACGCTCGTCTCGCAAGTTGTTAAAAACTTTTGTATTATTTTTGTTTGAAAAAGATCTGTTTTTTTTTTTTTTTTCTTGTAAGAAACGGGAATTAGTTAGACACCACCTGTTCGAATTTGGAACCGAGAAATTCAGCGAACGAAACTCCTCCGCTAGATTAAACTTTCTTTCACAGCGCGCGCGATTATTATTTTTTCTTCTTTTTCGTTCGAACGTTGTTGAGCCTAGGTATTAATCGTTGAGTATTGTAATTTCGACGAGGATAGGCGGATCTCAGTCGAGCTAGCAGGAAGCAGCTGAGATGGCTGAGAAAGAAGAAAAGAAAAACAGCCCGGTACGGGCGTAAAATCGAGTGTATCTAGGACGTCGGAGTACAATGCTGGAGGCACGTAGTGGAACTGAGCCGCAGTTAAAGCCAGAAAGAACGTTCACCGGAGTGGAAGCGGAAGACGGGCCCCAAACGCAGGCCCACGCGTGCGTATCCAACCCTGTCTCCTCTGTTGGCTATCCTTATTATTCGAGCGTGTTATCATTATGCCATGCTACGGCGAGTTTAGCCGCCCATTTGTTCTATATACTTTTTACTATGTGCTTAGCCAGGGAGAAACCACGCCACCGCACCCTCTCCAATTTCCAACCCGATCACCGAAACTTGTCCGCGCGAAGTTTCTAGAGAAAGCTGCTCACGAGCTCGTTACAGGTCGACGTTAAACGCAATTTAATTACCCAGGGGCCTTTTACCCAATCACTTTATCAACAACTAAATTTTCTAAATTTCAGATAATTCTCTGCTTTATCAAACGACTTATCAAACTTGTTGCTTGTAAAATCTTTAGTTTAGTTTAGTTTCTCGTGATTAATATCAACGTGATATCACGCAACAAGTGATTTGATAAGCCAAGTAATTTTCCTAATAATTCATCGCATTTTTACGTTCTCAAGTTCTGAATTCGATGGAAAGGAATATTTATACGTGCGCCGATGCGATTATGATAAATTACCGACGGAGGCCTTTCCATCCACAGTCAGATTATATTGCGCGGGATTTTCATTTGCGAAGTAATTTGCATCTAATGAACAAAGGTTACCATTTAGTAATAAATAACGTTGGCTGATAAAAAGTAAAAGCAGTCTGGAAAAATCGGTGAATCGTCTTTTCGTGGAAGCGCGAGTTAATGACTGCGCTAACGAGCTGTTAATAGATATGTCAGGCTAATAACAACGAACAGAACTTAGAAGTATCATAAGAGTCATTGTATTCTAGCCAAGGTTGTTTTCGGATTCTTGGGAAAAGAAGTTTTCCCCTTTGGGAAAATGCACTCCCTTCGGTTCCGAAGGAAGTTCTTCATGGTTATGAATGGACGTACGTGCACATCAGAATATACATTACATATCTGACGTAGTTCTACATTATTTATTCAGTTCCACTTATCGAATTATCATCGAGTATCGTTACTTGTATCGTTATAATTACTTTCAAGGAGGAAAATTCATTTAACCTTCGTTGGACATTCAGAACTAAACCAACTTGATATTGGACGGCCTTATATGCATAGCTATCATATGTGCATGCTTGAAGAATGTAATTAATCTATTTTTGATAGCATTTATCTCCAACGCCAAACAATCCTAAAGTATTCTAATTTTGTATTTCTAATTTTGCCGTTGAATAATATCAAAGTTTGGTACTTTAGTGCCTTATATATAAACAAGGAATGCATTGTTTAGATCTGTTATCTATTGCTATCGTTCATGATAACGTTTATCTCTGACCTATGTTCCCGATATTATATTTCCAATCAAACTGAGATAATAGATAATATCAGATTATTTAGTGTCTTTAAAGTCTTGCGTAGTTAAAATTTGTTTATTCATTGGCCCCATTGAAATATCCATTCAATTTCGAAACGATTTTCATCATTTCAAGAAATGTAAATGCAGTCGAAGTACATGTAGGTGTAGTGTGTATATACATATGTATGCATAGTTTCCTAAACCGCGACTATAGCGTATCCGCAGTGTCTCGCAAGAACCATAGAAACGAAAACTGTTGTAACAAAGATTTAAAAGAAAAAAAAGAAAAGAAGAAAGAGAAAGAGGAAACAACGAAAGGTACGAACGAAAGAAAAAAAAGAAAAAAAAAAAAAGAAAAGAAAAGAACGAGTTCTAACACATTTTCATTACGAGATACGATACAAGATCGATTGATCGATGTATCGCAAGAACCGCTCGCCCAGTCGTAACTAACCTCAGAGCTGTTGTGAACAATGGCGACACTTGGAGAAAAGTGACACTCCGACGAACAAATGTGTTTTTACACTTTAACGGTTAATCTTCTTTTGTAGATATTAATTACGCTCGTTGGCTGGTAAACCGGCAAGGATCCGTGTTTTAGAATGGCTTTGAACGCGAACGCGTTGTCTAGTGACATAAGCCGAAGAAATCCACAGGATGAATACGAGCTCATTCAGAGGATAGGCAGCGGAACGTACGGAGATGTTTACAAGGTTCGCAAACGTATATTTTTTTTTTTTTACATTCGCCATTGACCACTTTGCGTTTGTGGTACTACTCGGTTTTTTGTTACAGGCCAAAAGACTTTCCATGAACGATCTCGCTGCAATTAAGGTTATTAAATTGGAACCAGGTACGCTCTTCCAGTGTTTCCGCCTGTTTTTGTCAACTATTCGAGTCTTTGTCCAGAATTTTGCAGAATTAACGTCGACGCGAATGATCACTTGCATTTTCAATCTGCTATCAGTGATTCAGAAAAGATTCTGATCAAGCTAAATCTCACATTATTTCCTTGCATTGCTTTCGTTGATCTAAAGTTATTATTGGCCAAACAGTGATCGATCTATATCTTGCACTGTTTTACCAATTTTCCTTTTTGTATTTGCGGTTTTTCTTTTTTTTTTTTTTTTTTTTTTTTTTAATAAAGCACATATGAATACAAAAGCTTGTAAGCTTGTGCATTTACATTTTAAAATGATACGTGAAGAGCTCTATTTTATATTTAATTGGAACGCTGTATTTGTTAATTTATTAATGATTATACAACTTGTTACATACAAATAAAATATATGTTAATGTGATGTTCCTTTGATTTACCATTAATCAATTTCTACTTTTAAATTGCTTTACCGTTAAATTTTGTGCAATACAGTGATGTGCTATTAAATTATTGTTTAAATATTATAGGGGATGACTTTGCAATAATCCAGCAAGAAATTTTAATGATGAAAGATTGTAGACACCCTAATATTATTGCCTATTATGGAAGTTACTTGAGGAGGGATAAATTATGGATTTGTATGGAATATTGTGGAGGTGGTTCTTTGCAAGATATATATCACAGTAGGTATTTCATTAGTACATTTTTACAATAGTTTTTCTTATTTTCAATCAACGTATAAAAAAGATATTTGTGATGGAACCTCATTTCTAGGATACATTACACGGTATTAAAAAGTTTTTTAATGATGTTATAGTAACTGGACCATTATCGGAAATACAAATAGCATACATGTGCAGAGAAACTCTCTTGGGATTGGCTTATTTGCATAGTATGGGCAAAATGCATCGTGATATTAAAGGTGCCAATATATTACTGACTGAGGCTGGTGACGTCAAATTAGCTGATTTTGGTGTATCGGCACAAATTACTGCGACTATTAACAAGAGGAAAAGTTTTATTGGCACTCCTTATTGGATGGCACCTGAGGTTCTTTGAAATCTCTTCGAGTAATTTTGTGAAGGTTACTCTCAGAAATCTATATTTTAAATTTTTTACAGGTTGCAGCTGTAGAAAGGAAAGGTGGTTATAATCAACTTTGTGATATTTGGGCATGTGGAATCACTGCAATAGAATTAGCTGAATTGCAACCACCTATGTTTGATTTGCATCCAATGAGAGCACTCTTTCTCATGTCTAAATCTGGCTTTAAGCCGCCAACGTTGAAGGATCGCGACAAATGGAGCCCAACATTCCACAATTTCGTGAAAGTTGCTCTAACTAAAAATCCTAAAAAACGACCGACTGCCGAAAAATTACTGCAGGTTATTTTTCCCTTTAGAACATACAATAATGTACATTGGATTTGATTCGATATTCTATGGAAAATATTTTAAATAGAAACTCCTCTGTTTCAGCATGCATTTTTTCAAGGAGAAATGAGCAAACGTTTAGCTCTAGAATTGTTGCAGAAAGTATCGAATCCTAGTCATATGTTTACTGATTTAGAAGCAGATGAAGATGGAGCTGTACCTAATGTTCCACAAAGGATAGCATCTCGTCATACCGCGAGACCTAGACCAAAAAGTCCTATACCCCAATTAGACAGCGACGGTAAAGACGTTATATTCAAATATACAGTCTATATTTTAATTAACAAATACATATTAAATCGTGTTATAGATCAAATTAATCTTGACGGAACCTTACAAAGAGATGCGATTTCTTCTTCTGTGGACACTACTCCATCTTGGGATATTATGGATATTATGAATAATGTCAAGGTGATTTCACATTTTATAAAAAATATGCTTCATATTTTTAAATGTTAGATTTAAAATAATATTTTCATGTTGAATTATTCAGTCTGTTCATAACTGTGATGTTCATCCGGATTGCGGTATCGGATCGGCGTTCGAAGACGTACAAGAAAAGTAAGTATACATTAAGATAGACTTATTTGATTACACAAATCGACATGTGGTCCTGGAAAATTCAGGGAGGGGATGCTTTAAGATCCTTCCACTAATATGGTGATTGCTGTTTTGGTCTTCTGTTCTCTTAAACAGAACAATAATTATCAACTACAATCTGGAAGATTTTATATAAATCTTAATTTCGCGATACAATTAAGAATCGAACAAAACAGCAATTTTAATCTAACAAATGTCGAGCTGCGTATAGCACGTCTGCTTTTGCTTTGCATACATTGCATCAACTATTAATGGAAACTTGCGAAAAGTAAAAATGTAAATTTAATGCTTCTAGAGATCTAATGACCTCGAATCCTTTTTTTAAAAAAATTATAGTAATTGAAATTATTCGCATAATTTTTATTCTTTGTGCCATATAAAAAAATTAATGAAAGAGATTTATGTCTTGATTGCTGTACATAATGATTCTATAGTCTTCCTAGACATGATATTTACTTTATTTTTGTATCAGTACTGTTGGCGCTAGCGTTACAACAGATACGACAGATAGTAGAGAATGTCATCAAGGCAATGCAGGCACAGAGATATTTCATATGAGTTTAAGGTAATGAAATGCAGGTAGTTTGGTGTGAAGATATGATATGGTTTTGAATTGTTACCTAAAGAAATTAAACATTAATATCATTCCCCAGATACATATAAAAGTACAAGCAAGATGGAATGCTATTATCCATTTGATTTAAAAAATATATCTTATGATGTTCTCAAAGTAGACGTGCATGCAATTTCAATTATAGAATGTGACTAAAAATCTAAAGCATGAAACTAATGATTATAAATCTTTTTCTTCATAAGTACTGTTATATAACTTATGAATAATTAATTTTTTTGTTTATTTATATTTTGTTTATTTATATTTGTTTATTTATATACCATAAAGTATGCATGATGATAGTTTTTATAAATTAGTTGCATGATTAAAATGAAAGTTCAAAAAAAAGTCTTGATGTATTCACTAGTCCCATTGCGTAAGTATTATTGTTACACTCGTATTTTTTTCGTTATATAAAGATTTTGTCTTGTTAAATTTATTTCCATATCTTTTATTTAAAATATTATTTCAAACATTGTAACTTTTGTTTATATTTCTGTAATATTTTATGCAATCAGTAATTGATGAATCAGTAATTGATATTAAATAATATAATTAATTAAAAGTAATAAAATTTTGGCATGTTTATGGAGCATATATTTTATGAAATTAAAAATCTATAATCTGATTTGTAATCTTGAAATAGTTGTTACATTATCCTTATATTACATCTAATCCTTGTCCAAATCTCACGGCTCATTTTAATTCTCATAGCTTTAATTTCTTTGATAAGTTTGTAATTTTAATAATTTCTCCCAACAGGAGTCTATTGCAGTACATTGATGAGGAGTTGTTGCTAAGGTATTGGCAGGTAACCCTTTTCCCTTGCACCTTGCACCTTGCACATATATTTCCTAATGCCTCACATTGAAACCATTTAGTTCTTTCTACAGCTTCTTATTAACTTATTCAGATCTATTTATCAATTTTTATTTTAATACTATTTCTTTCGCATTTTACTTTTGAAGCATTAAAATTGATTAAAGCTGCTTTGCATTATGCGTTTCCTTGATTCATCCCAATAATTTATTTATTATACCCTTTACAAAATTCCCAGTAAACATTAACATTCAACACACTTATGTAAATATTGTGATTTTTGAGTCTATACTCTTAAAGTATGGCTCTTTAGCAATAGATGTTTTTAATGTTTATTATTGCATGCAAATCTCTTTTTTTTCTTTTTTTTTTTAGAATTAATTTTTACAACTGTTAACCATATTGGTGGTGGAAGTTTATGTATCAGATTAAGATTTTAAATATTTGTTTCAACTATATTTTTGTAACTTAGCGTTGATAAGCTCAGCTACGATAAAAGCAAATGAAATGATATCCAATTAATTGGTGTGGTAATAGATGATATCCTTCATTTATGAGTAAACATACCTATATGTATTATTTTGACAGAAAACTATCGCCCATATATTCCCCATAAAATAAGTGAATCATTTTGTACATAAAAAAGTAATTGTATGAATATATTGATGAAAAATTCTACAGGATTAACAATAAAAAGAATGTGTAATCATTTTATAGTATATGATTATAGTTTCATGTGTGCAGGGGGAATGCAATGTCGATGGTTGGTGGGCATTGCGACCAGCTATATTCCCTGCAGTAAGTAAACGATAAAATGTAATAGTAGGCTGTTCCATCTTTTGGTTGTAGATACAATTCGGTTGTTTTTGTTACTTTTGTAACACTTGACTTTTATTCAGTACAAATCATTTATAATAAATGTTTAAGTCCAGCTTCAAATAGTTCACTGAAATGTTTTTAAGAAAATTGTGTAGGATACTACAAAATCAAATGTACTTGAAATTCATGGAAAATCAGATATTTTAAAGAAAACTCATACAAATCATTATTATTTTTAAATTTTTTCCCTAAAGTTTATTTATTGACAAACATTGTATAAATAATAAGTTCAGTTATGTACACTTGCTTAAACATTTCATTTTTTCTAAGCACCACCTTTTGTAAGACACTCTGTATTTTTTTTCAAAAACACCTACCAATGCTTACTAAATAGTACAATAACAAATGCTTTAATACTCCATGATTTTATACATGTTGATTTTACCTTCTAACAATTTCACATTGCATTTTTTTCAATTTCATTAACGACGCTATAATTCTTTTAATTCTCAACTAATTATTATTGTTAAGATATATTTCTTAATTATTATTTAAAGATTATTTGTAATTCACTAACACCAGTAACATCTGTTTTTTTTTTTCTTTCTTTAAAGGAAAATTTCTAATACACTCACTTTTCTTGATATATAGTGATAAATATTTCTTAATAATTGCCGATTTGTTTGTTCTTTTCTAGAGCTACTCTTCCTCTTGGGGAGTCATCGAATGACTGTGAAGTGCATTGTCCATATTATAATATATCGGGTAAGTATGTAGTTATACAGCCATTTCATCTATATCAATATATCATTTTATCAATTTTGAGATACTAAAAGATTTCAAGATGATAGTTAGTATAAAAAGATTTCGTGCTTAGGATCGCAAGCGAGTCCTAGGCGTCACAGCTCTGTGGACGAGTTGTACGGTCTAGTGAACAGTACTCAACCCTTAGCCAATGTTAATGGACAGCGTCAACGATCCCTTTCCGACAGTGGTCCTAGAGACGAATCCCCTCGATCAAATGGTAGGAACATTCTTAATTTTTAATTAGAAATTGTAGCTCATAGGCTCTCCATTAAAAAGACCGTTTAGTGTGAATATTTATAATTTTATTACCCATACTGCTGGCATGCTTCTAAAATTTCTTTTGGTTCGTTTAACTAAGGTAATCTCTTGCAGGTCAAAATGAGATGCCAGGCGAAGGAGACAGGGAAAGTATGAGTCCAGACTTATTGTCTGACACTCCTCCCGTTCCTCCAAGAAGAAGGGATAGAAAACGCCATACACCTCCGAGACCGATCAGCAATGGACTGCCACCAACGCCCAAAGTTCATATGGGTGCATGTTTCTCAAAAGTTTGTTCGATTCGTTTATCTTCATCTTATTCCAATTAATTGTACCAACCACTCTGATTCTGAACTTTCCTACAGGTATTTAATGGATGTCCATTGAGAATACATTGTACCGCGAGCTGGATTCATCCGGACACGAGAGATCAGCATTTGTTAATCGCGGCGGAGGAAGGGATTTATAATTTAAATCTAAATGAACTTCATGAAACCGCAATAGATCAATTGTATCCTAGACGTACGATCTGGATGTACGTTATTAAGGATGTCCTTATGTCTTTATCTGGTAAGACATTGTCACGTAATGCATCGCCTTTTAATTATTATATATGCACAATAGCGAACTTAAATTTTAGGAAAGACTCCCCAATTGTATAGACACGATTTATTAGCAATGCAAAGCAAACAGACTCATAGATTTTCATTGCATATGAATAAAATATCCGAGAGATTAGTACCTAGGAAATTTGCCCTAACTACTAAAGTACCAGACACGAAAGGCTGTACCAAGTGTTGTGTAGGGAGGAATCCATATAACGGGTAATAAAACATTTATTTTAAATAAACATTTTTTTATATGTACGCAATGTATTGACTGATGAAATATTTAACGCAGGTATAAATATTTATGCGGTGCAATGCCTACTGGAATATTTTTAATGCAATGGTACGACCCTCTAAATAAGTTTATGCTATTGAAGCATTTCGATTGTACATTACCAACGCCGTTAAACGTATTCGAAATTATAATCACTCCGGAAATGGAATATCCAATGGTATGCGTGTCTGTAAAACAACCATATCAGCAGAACAAATTGAAGTTGGATTTGATTAATATGAATTCGGGAGCAAGTTGGTTTCACAGTGATGAATTGGAAGATATGGACGGTTCTGGTACGTTTTTTTTTTTTTTTTTTTTTTTTTTTTTTTATTGTCATGTATCAATGGAGTTAAAAAAGTATGCTTATTGTTCTTTCTTGTTAAATTTTTATAGCCACTGTGATACCAAGGAGAGAAAACCTTCATGTTATCAATGTTACACAACTAGAAAAAAATGCAATATTAGTTTGTTATGATAGTAAGTATAAGAAGATATCTTGTGCATCATTCTTTGAATATCTATAACTTATTTCCACATCCATCTTGCAGACGTAGTGAAAGTGGTAACGCTTCAAGGAAAACCTAGATCGAGCAGGAAGCACATGTCAGAGTTACATTTTAACTTTCAAATTGAATCCATTAGTAAGTTTCTACAGAAGAACGTTACGTTTTCGCTATATAGGTTACTTTAGTTGTATTTATAATCATCTTTCTGCCTTCAGTTTGCTTACCAGACAGTGTGTTAGCATTCCACAAGCATGGCATGCAAGGCAGGAGTTTCAAAAATGGCGAGGTCACGCAAGAGATCAGTGATCCGAGTAGGACGTACAGATTACTTGGCTCGGATAAGTATGTATCGTACATTAACGGAGTTTTGAACAGTTTAAAAATAAATGTCGGGAAATGAAAAAAAAAAAAATGAAAATTTTGCTTCTCTTTCTCGATAGAGTTGTGATGCTGGAGAGCCATTTGGTTCAGTCAGGTACACTAACTGAATCCGAGGGCGCAGACTTGTATATACTCGCTGGGCACGAAGCCAGTTACTAAGTTAAATACTTCCAACTATATAAATGTGCAGAGGTATAATGTGAGTCGCAAGTGACTTGTGATTCTCACTGACTACGTGTGAAGTAAAATGTGACTGAGAGAGGCAGTGGTCGATGTTGGTAAGAGAATTGTTAATTATCCTGTTTTAAAAAAGTGCGTGCGAATAAGAAACCAACGTGCATCAACGTACACACATACACAGTCGTCATTCGTCACTGTTCTCCATATAGCCATTGCTGTGTAAACTGGTCATTTACCAAGAGAGAAAGAGAATTTTTTTAACGAAGACATTTTGAATTAATGATCTTCGAGTTTCGAATGGAGATCATGGTGGAACAGATTATTAGGAAGACGCACGATATATTTAAAAGTAATAATCTGTAAACTCGCCCTGATGCCTGGCAAAATAAAGCTTATATCGATCAGAACTTCTCCCGAGAAACATCTGTGCGCTCGCGAAATTGAACATTCACAATTGATACTCTCGACATTCGTTCTTATAATAAATGTCCAGTAAACAGAAAGTAGACAGGAAACTTGATTGTAAACAATATTCTTCATTTTTTTTTCTTTTTTTTTTTTTTCTAATTCATCTTCTCACATCTACGGGTTTTGAACACCGAGAACCACGCATATATAATCATACTTACTTGTAGATACACGGATACTTATATTTTTAGAATAATTTTTAGATGATATAAAAAAAATATCCTTACAATATTGGAAACAAATTAATTGTATCATTGTAAGCTTCTCGTCTAAACTTTGTACAAGTCATAGGATATATTTGCCAAAGGTAGTTTAAGTAGATTAATATATTCGAGCAAGTAAAAACAGGAAGCAACAAATACAACGATTTAAATACAAATTAATTACCATGTCTATAAAGGTATATTTATCTCAGACGCCAGTCTCAACAAATATATTTTTCTTGCATGAATAAGAGGAAAAAAAAAAAAGAAAAAGAGAGAAGAATGGAAAAGTGTAAAATTGTAATGCGTGTATTCGATGCAATATAATGTCTCATCTTCTTTTGTATAAGTTTTACTTTGGTAGGCATGTCGGGCCTTTGCGTCGAAGTTACTTTAACAAGACATTGCGTTCATCAGTGTCTCTAATTTTGGATGATTGTACTATAAATATATATACAGTATAAATTGCAGAGTAGTTTATGACGGGGCAATCATAAATTATTTATTTTTAAGAAGTATGTATGAAAACGCTCTTAACGATTAATTCATCGGAAACAATTATTCTTTTAGTAGATGCCACATAAACCGTTTTAAATGTGTGCACCGTGGAACGCTTTGTGTTGCATATAATTGCGAAGCTCCGATATCGATAATCGAGAATTTGAAAAAGAGAAAAGAAAAGAAAAAAAAAGAGGATCAAGAACGAAGTTTCTGCTCCGTAATCTTCTTCTAAAAATGTATGTCTTTGGTGGATATGTATCACGAATATCCAAAAAAAAAAAACAATTTCTTCGTAATTGTACATTGAATTCAAAGTTTAGGAGCACGATGTGTCTATATATACGTATAATACATTTGAATTTCAATGGAATTAGCGTCTATCACTTCTTCAAGATAATGACATTTAAGTGCATTTCAAGTGTGATGGGTATCAAGACTGGGAGAAATAATAATTTCTCATTTGCGAAAGACTTTCTTAAACGTGAACTGTGTATAACAGGGGAGGGGGGGGGGGGGAAGAGTGCTGGATGAAATAGAGCTTAAGGATCAATGCGAATGTTAAACGTGGTGAAACAAGTATTCAGTTTTTTTTTTCTTTTTTTTTTTTCAAATTAACTTCTGTTTAACATTTGAGATTTCTTTCTTTCTTTTTTCTTTTATGTCACTTAACATAGGCAACATAGTATTTTGCAATTATTGAATTTTACTCGCGCTAGTTAGAATGTTAGTAATCAATTGATACCATGTGATATTTCTATGGTTTCTTCTGTACAGTAGACACCGCAGGCCAATACCTGTAGTCTGCGTTTGCAATGAACAACTACTTAAAATAATTCAGAACAATTATTATTTATTTGTAGACTAATAGACATTTTATCTGCAGTGAAGATTATTTTTAATGATTTGATATTTTCTTTTTTTTTTTTTTTTTTTTCTTTAACGTATCGTTAAAACAGAAAATAAATGTTGAAACGACCAATTTAAATGCATCTTTTTACAAGTAAAGAAGTTCACATCTTCACACGTGATAAATAATAACTAAAAGACACGTTAAGTAGAATTTAAATATTCGATTTAGTTTTAGCGAGTTCGTCTTTTTTTTTTTTTTTTTTTTTTGAAAAGAGGGAATTAATTTAAAGACTGCACGTTGCAGAGAATAATAGATCTCACTGTGAGCGTTATTTTAAAACGTAGTAGTCCTTATAAGACGAAGCTTATAAAAAGAAAGAGAGATGGTCAGTTATAAATAGTATTTAAACAAATAATTAAAATTAACCAAGGTCTAGTAGGGACAGTGAGTAATATTTCCTGATTAAAAGAAAAAAAGATTTTAGTGATTATTACGTATTACTTATTGAGAATTTAACTAGCTAAATATAAAGATAAAGTATTAAAGGAGAAATTAGAAGTAGTTTCTAATTTTTTACATAATTTAAATTTTGCTTATAAAGATTTATATTTTAGTATTATTTAGTGTATCGCAGAATGTAATTACTATTTCAATTGGACACAATTTGGCCAAGTTAATGAAATGTATCGAGGCCATTTTAAGAAATTGATTGGTCAGGTAAAAATTGGACGTGTTGAAAATGATATTTGAATTTAACAGTGAGTCGTTTAGTATCTAGCAAGTATCTGGCACTTTCCCATCCATCGTCGATAGCTTGCAAACCAAAGCAATTGATTTGCAGTGGCGAGAATAAAGTGTAAATGTTGAGCTAGGAAGGATTGACAGAGTAAAATTATCTTGAAAATGTTGAAATATTTTGGTATTTTATATGAAGATTCGCTGTATAAATAGAAAGTAGAATTACTAAAGAAAGTATTACGCTATGAAAAATTTACTATAATACTGTCATTTATAGTTCATATAATATCTGACTGCTTGTTTTAACGATTCTGTTATATGAAACAACATGTTGTATATTTATTGCCAGCGGCGTAAATAATTGGAAATTTTATTGCGAGTTTAATTTCTCTTGTTAGAGGAATTTTTACTCACTAAGCTTTACTTTGAATTAATGACGACGTTTGAATTATACATGTGGCTGTATAAAGTATTAAAATTTGTACCATAAAATTTGTACTTGCGTTGTAAGATACAACAAAATTATGCTTGAAACATTCTATGCTGACAGTCTGTTAAACGAAAAGAATTGAAACGATCATGTGTTCAAGGTATGTCCAAGATAGTTTCCACTTTATCATTTTAAATGTCACTCTTGTCTTGTGCATTACCCTTGTCAATTTTTACTTATATTCCATTCCATGCAATAAAGTCTAGTGAAACAGAAGCTTGTGTGCTTGCACACTATGTGCAAAAGTGACCATTAATTGCTTTAAGTCTTACTGTACAATGTGTACAGCTAAATTGACGAAGATGATTCTTGAATTATCTGCAATACCAATAAGTTTCTTTTAACAAGAGAATGTATATGGACATGTATAGCTTTAAAGACAAGAGAGATGTTTCTTCAGGGAATAAGATTCAGGTTCGTGCGTCGGTACATTTGCATGTTTGTGTCAGCTGTTTAACCAAGCTAATTACAATCAGTGCTTGAGCAATCAAACGCGAATTGTTTAATCAAATTGTACACAAACAACGCAAACGGAGACATCTAATAGAGTGTTAATGGTGTAAATTGGTAGGACTTGTAAAGGAAAGGTAATATAAAGCAATGTCTTCCTTGTATCTGCTACTAAGCATGTAGATACTATTAGAAGATATTGAGTGCTTTTATTTGGCATTTAAATGAAATTTTTCTACCAAGTTGTTTAATGCTTGTTGTTTCATTGAAATTATTAATTATTTCTCGTCGATTGTTATTCGGTATGTAAATATTCATAACACTTTTTTTTTATACAGATTTGTAAACGTGTGCTTCTTGTTGAACAATTGTTTCAGCATATCTTTTTGAATTGTACAGTATAGGTATATTGCTCTTTGTGTTCACATAATTAGTATGCTCTCATATACTTTAAAGATAATTTTCGGGCAAATGTATAATCGTGTGATATAGATTACTATAGAACTTAACGAAAGATTAAAGAAAAAGAAAAAAAAAAAAGAAAGAAAAAGAAAAATCTATATGCTTTCTATATAGGCGTGTATAAAGATATACATGTTTCTAATTTTTTACACGCGTTATATTCTTTTAATTCCCTAAAAGTAAAGAAGAGAATTTTGAACTTTTCATTTCGATAATCTCGTAAATAGCGACACAATGCAACGTTACCTGGCAAATTTTTGTATTATTCTAAAGACAATAATTTCATTCGTGGCATCATCAGTACATGCGGTATGCGAAACGCATACGCTGACTAACTGTAAACAACTCTGTTCACGCTGATAGCGGAGAAGAATATTAAAAAAAAAAAAAAAAAACAGAGAGAGACAAGTAATTATAAATACTCCACGTGGCGCAGACCAACTTGTTAGGAACAAGAAACAAAATGTAAGAAACATTCAGAAACATGTTACACACGTGCAAAGATTTTACATATCCACGTTCTATTCTATGACCACCGAAATTTTAAGCACGATTCTTCGCAGAGCGTTTCCTTTGAAGTGTGTAGTAGTGCATAGCCGAAGATACATATTTCATTTTTATTGAAATCTTCTCGTGTACGTGGTAAATTTATGCCGTGTGCAAGTTGTGTGCGTGTCGACTGTCGTTGGGAATTGGTACTGTTGACTTCGTAAGAGAACATTCATATTTCCTCCGTATTAATGTTTCTCCTCACTGAGTCGCCAGATGTTCTCATTCGATTTGCGCATTGCACAAAGATGTAGATTTCTAATAGCGGTAGGGCAAGTAGTACAGCGATAACATGTACCTGTCCATATTGACCAGATCAAGCGGCTTTGCCTCTACTTACAAACGAAGAATGTAGAATCGTCTGAGCAGATCACGTGATTGCATTTACAACCGTGTAGAGAGCGAAAACAGCGTTTGTTGTACGTACGTCTTGCAACACTCTCAGTTGATCTTGTATTCGATCGCAGTTTCAGTTTGTTGTTACTATCCTATCAACGGGCAATATCGATCCCGAGAGTGACGCGGATCAGTGAAATGGCGGTACTTACTTTTCAAAAGGATTTCCTCGAAAAACCTGTTGTTATTATTTTCACCTATACGTAACAGATAACATTGGATCAATTTAACAAGATCACTTTTAGGATTCTCACAGACCGTGTATTCTCGCAGGTGCTGTACCAATGTGTGATTAACAATAAGTTACTCTGTCCAAATATATATATATATACGATATTCGGTTTCTTTGTTCTCAGCTATGTGTTATCATCGTTTCACCCTAGCGTGTGAACGACAAAAAAAAAAAAAAGAGAAGTAATATTTTAAAGAGGCAAGTTCGTGTTGTGAGAGTGACGAGAGATACGACTTACAATTAGAGAGAATGAGACAAAAGAAAAGAGAAAGAGGGATATATATATAAATATAAATACATAAATATATATATATATATATATATATATATATATTTAATAAAATGTTCTTCGGAGAAAAAAATGTAAGTTCAAAAGAGGTGTAAAGGATTATAAATGAATGGCGTGAATAACGATGTCGAGATCTCGTTAGTTCGCGTTGTTTCTCGATGGAGATAAAAAAAAAAAGAGGGATGGGGGGAAGAGACTATAAGAATCGTCAATACCGTCAATAGCGCGTTATTAACCAAAGCTTTAGCCGCGAGACAGAGGCGACGATTTAACGATGATATATTTCTTGCAAGCGAGATTATATAAAAAGAGAGGTCGTCTCGTCGCGTGAAATGAATTTTCTAGGTTTAAGCAGCTTTCTCGGCGAGACGCTGCACAGAAAAGGAGGGGCGAGGGGAGAACGAGAGAGAAGAGATCTCGTTAAATCTCTTTCGTTCGTTCGCCGACAGTGTTTTCCAACGCCCTGCGACGACACTTCGTAAACGTGTCATCTTCGCGTTGCAAACTCCATCAGAGTTCTTTTGCACGAGATCTGCAAATAATCATTGGCGTTTTAATTATTTTTTTACATCGAAGAGTCCCGGAGAAATCCCGATTGGAAAACACTGTCTGTCTCACCTGTTCTGAATGAATGGCGGCAGAGAAATAAAGCGGCACTTTTTTTTTTTTTTTCTCTCCCGAAATCAATGTTGTCCTTGAACGAAGCTTCCTTGCTACAGTCTATCAGAAACAGCAACAAGGAGAAATTACACGTAGCAAACGTTTTCGCCGGGTTGAACGAACAGGTGGGAAAAGCAGCCTAATCTCAAGGGCAGCATTGATTTTAACGATTGGAATGCGTACGATGATCTCTTGTAATCGAATGAGAAACGCACTAAGAAAAACACTTCCTCGTCTCGTGCCGTTGTTACAAGATGATACTTTCGTTAGAATGAAATCTAGCGGTGTATCGATCGCCGGAGGGTGACTCTGTAAACGAAGTAACGATAAATCTTAATTTATTCTTTATATTTATATTCACCGAACGGAGAGATTCGAAAGAAGAAGATCCTTTCCGAGGATATATAATAGCGAACGATTAATAAGTGTATTATATAGTTACTACCAGTTGTACATAATGTGTATAATGAACGATCGTTTCCTTTCTTTTCTTCTCTCTTTTTTTTTTCTTTTTCTTCTTACTAGTTCACTCAGTTTCTTTTACATTATTTTAGTCGTTACTTTCTCTTTCTTCTTCTTTCTTTCTTTCTTTCTTTCTTTTTGTATACAGTACTTGCGAAACTAATTTATGAACGTTGTGTCTATCATTTACTCTTGTATCTGTAAACTAAGTGACTAGCCGAAACCTCTTGTAAATAAACATTTCTCGTAATAAAATCTACCTGAAGTATAACGAGTGTCGAGATAACCCAGCTCATCACAAACCTGAACGTGAACTTATTCGGCACCTCCACCTTTGCATCCTTGTTGCACGAAGTGACAATGATCAATAAAAGGCGACAACACGTTTGACAATAATCAAATCGATTTATTGCAAGGATACTAAATCCTCCGCACACAGTGTGTATGTGTGTGTGTGTGTGTGTGTGTGTTGTGTGATTTAATCAAATATAAATCGTAATCTCATTTGCATCGTGAGTCCATTATTGTCTAGTCTTAAACATACCATATCATTTCTCTCTTTCTCTCGGCAACTTCTTGTTGTTTCTGAAAACTTGATGCTTAACCCGTTAGGTTCTGCGAATAAATAAAAAAGAAACAAAAAACAAAAAAAAAAAAAAAAAGAAAGAAAACGAAACGTGACGTGACTTTCATTCAGTTGAAAAGTAAAATAAAATGATTTCCAAATCCTAACGAGTTAATTGCAAAGTTAAGTGCCTTTGTTACACCTTGACGCTTAAAATATTCAGTTCGATTAACAATAATCCGACTAACGACGTTAAAATACGAAAATTGGCGTTTCAACATCTCGCGAAGATTCGTAACAATACAGGGTGGTCAGAAAATATTCATAGTCAACGATTCATTTACACCGTGGTCGATGTCTCTTTGAGCGGCTAAAGTTTTATTTAAACATTTCATTTAAACATTTCAAAATCGAACGACGTGATAGCTATTTTCCCCCGAAAAAAAAAAAAAACGATTTCCAAAGGCAACATTCCCCCCCTCCCCCCCTCCCACCGATTACCCTGTATTATTCATCTGAATTTTATATATGACACGGATTAAATATGACATACGATATTTGAGAAAATATATCACTTACAAGTTTTGTCGTTTTTCACCGCTAATTTACACGATACGACAAAGCTAGCTGTTCGGCAGTATTCGTTTCAATTTGTTGTACAATAACGCTAAGAACTTCATGTTTGCACAAACTGGAGATTTACGCACGGCACAAGTAGAATTAAACAACGTAACATAAGAAAACATATATTTTTTTTTTTTTTCCTCTACAGTTCTGATCAGACGCTGATATTAACGTTAAAAAGACAGAAGAACAAAGAAAACTTTCGCCAAAATGATTCGTTATGTACGCACGTTGTATATTCCTTTTTTTTTCTTTTTTCTTTTTTTCATCGAATCATTTCAGTTTTTATCCTGCTTCCGCGTTGGTTCTATTAATCTCTCTTGCTCTTTCTCGCTAGCAAGATATAATCTCAAATATAATTGTACTTGGCAGATCATACTTGAAAAAAAAAAAAAAAAAAACGAGCTTCATCGTGTTTCATCACGAGTACAATCGATCTGGAGACGCGCGTTTAAATTTCCTACGAACAGCGTAATTATCATGCGCTTCTCTTCCATTTCTTTTTTTTTCTTTTTTTAATATATTTTATTTCCATCGAGTCGCGAAGACCAAGGAGAGGATACCTAAATTAAAGCATAAAAAAAAAAGGAGAACGTTGACAAACGTGAAATTCCTGCGATTCATCAAGGTTACGAGTGATTTGTACACTTTCATTGGCATAAATTACGTTTCGACGTGGCCCTGCAACTGACCCACTATTTTCCTCACCCAACCCGCTTGGCTCTGCCCCGCCGACACGTCGTCCTTCTCCTCGCCGCAGTTGCTCCTCTCGGGAGAACGACACGTTCCATTTTCGGACACGAGAGACGAAACTTTACAGTCCAGTAGTTCATCACGCTGGCCCTTCAGCAGAGCCGACTTAAGCTTCAGATAGTCGGGTTTCTGAGCGACGCTGGGTTTGCATCTCGCCGTCGCAACGCCACGAAGTCCTGACAGATTGATCGTCTCTGCTCTCTTCTTCGCCGGCACTGGAGGTGCCACCTTGTTCTTGAACGGTGGAGAGCCCTCGGACGGCTGGCTCGATTGCGGCCTGGCCACCAGAACCTCCTCGACGTCGCTGAATATTGCACTGTCCCGGAACGCGTCGTCAACGTCCACGTCCACGTAGTTCTCGATCGTCTCGAACGATCTTTCGTAGAAACTGTCAGTCTCACTCTCTCGGTTCTCCGTGCTCTCCTCCTCGTCCTCGTCGTCGTCGTCGTTGTCGTCGTCGTCGCGACTCTTCTCTTCCTTCTCTTCCTGTTGCGTTTGGCTGGTCGTTTGCTGACCGAGCCGTCTGCTCTCGAAGAACAAGACGGTCGGGTCGGCGTAGTCAGACTGAGCGATGCGAGCACCTAAACCGGAGCTTCCTTGTTTGTAGTACAGCGATGGGACTCTCGTGGACTCTGAAGTGCCTCCCCTGGCAGCCGTGCATCCCACGAGCTCTTCCACGTCCGACGACGACTCCCTCGAATGCTTCGTCTTGCCCTTCTTCTTCAACTTACCTGCGCTCAAAGAGCGGAAGTACTTGGTTCTCTCTAGTTCCTCGCTGCACTCTAAAGTCTCGGTGCTCATGGTGTTCCTCAAGCCTTGAAGCCGATTGCCAGCTTTGGACAGCACGTTCTTGAATATCGTGCTACCGCCAGTGGTATGTGTCGTCGCCCTGTAGATCTTATGATCCGGATGGATGTTCGTGGTCGTGGACGACATGTGAATCTCCGAGTAAGCGTCCGTCAGCGTGTCGTCCAACGAGCAGAAGAACGTGGACGTGGACGTGGAAACGGAGGTCGGGAATTTGGCGATTCTCCCCTCTGGCTGGCACGTGGACGCGTACCTTTCCATGTCCTCCAGATTGATCTCCGCTGGCTTGTCTGAGGCTATGGTAAACGGCCTCTCGCTCATCGGTTTGCCATCCCTCTGCAAGAACCGCGACTTCGTTACGTTCTGGTTAGAGTTAGGATGAATTTGGAAGCTACGCGGGAGTGAACCGCACTTTTGTGGCGACGTCGGCAGACCCTCGCACAGTTTTGTCAGCCAGACCGCTGGACGAGTAGGGCTGTCGTTCCCGTCTAAGCTTTTCTCCTCCTGCAGACAACCTTCCCACACGTGCTGCAGGTTGTCATAGTTTCCGAAACCTTTGCTCGACTCTGTCGCTTCTTCCTGGTTAACGTCAGTCGTTTCGCCGCGTTCGTCGTTCCTTCTACCAGTCCTACCTTCGTCGTTCTCCACGGTCTGAATTTCAGTCACCTTCGCGATCTGATCCGGCCGAGTCGTTTCCTCGTTTCTCGGCGACGAATTCTCTCTTATCCTGAGCGCGGTCTTCATCACCTTGCTCTCGGTCACGATGCTCTGTTTCTTGAACGTTTCGAACAACGCTTTCTTCTCCTGTACAATGTTGATCTTGTTCTTCGAATTGCTGTTCTCCGTCGACTTGTTGTTCTCGGCTTTGTTCAAATTATCGTAGAGCAGCTGCAGAGATGGTTGCTGATGATCGCGCGACGAAGACAACGAGTTCCACGTGTTGTTCGTTTTGACGAATCGTTCGCGATGAGTCGACCTAACGCGCGATATCCTGTTGTTCACCGTATTGTCCGCGATATAGTTGTTCGTGTTCTCCAAGTCGCTGTCGTCGGACGTGTCAGCGGGCACCCGTTTGTTGAAACGTTGCTGCTGCCTGACGTTGATTATACTGTTCGTTCGTTGCTTCTCCAGAAGTTTTTGGAACTCCTGGTTCTGCATGAGAATATGGCCAACTATTTCCTCGACCGTTTGCGCTTGGGTCTGCTGTTCGTTGTTCTCTTTGGTTTCGGGCGGCGGAGAAGAATTCGCGTGCTTGTCGTTCATCGTCTCGATGATCGCGCACTCGGTCTTGATCGTGGCTGATCCTGTATCGACCGCATCTTTCTTTTGTTCTTCGTCAGACTGGTTAAGGCACACGTAGGATTGAAAACCCGGTTCGGATTTTCTCCTCCAACCGGTAAAGCGATCCTAAACACAATGATAAATTCTGTTTATCTCGTAACTTGGCCCTATAACTTTGATGTTTGAAAGTAACAAAAATGATTCTTTGAAATTCTGGACAAAAACTCCAAATTAAAGTAAAATATATTTACGTTTTTGAGTAGATTTGATAAAGTGGTCCTACAAAGCACAATAATGTTTGATGCAAAAGAACAAAAAAAAAAGATTCTTTACAATTCTGGAAGCAAATTCTAAATTATGGTAGAATATTTACGTTTTCAAATACCTTCACTTTTGATCCGCGTCCGTCTGAAGATTTAAATCCGTGTTCCCTGGAGTCGTTCATGCCGGAATACTCGGTTTGATTTTTCCGTGGCGATGCTGGAGAATCCTGTTGGAATGAATGAATGAATTAAATTCAGAATTAAGTTGAAGGAACACCGTACAGGATATGTCTGAAGCTGATCGTACCTCAGTTGTCGTCTCAGACCTTCTGCCACCTTTTTTAAACTTCTGTCTAAGCCCAGTCTCGGATCTTCGTCTCTCTTTCTCCTGTTTTCGTTTCTCCAAGTACTCTGGAGGTGCGGAGTACTGTTTCTTCAGCGACCCTTTATCTGCCAAAGTGTCATCTATCAACCGTTTTATCATCGTATTATTATCATCATAAAATCAACATCTAACATCACAGTGCACATTGTGCAATTTAACGAATAAACTCACCCTCCGATTGCGTTTGTCCAAGTTGCAAAACCAACTGCCTGGCGTGAGAAGGTATGACCGCGTTATAGTTCTCCAAAATCACCCTCTTTATTTGCAAAGTCCACTCCCTCTTCTGCTCCAAGTTTCGTGCCTGATAAATATAAACGTACGATGAACGATATAAATATGAGATTAAACTACTATCAAAGATTATAATAAAAACGGATGATCGTGTTTACCTGAAGGGTATACTGCAGTCTAGGATTATCGAAAGGAATGACGTGGAAACTGAGCGGTTCGCCTGGTATGCTTTCAATGAGCATTAAATTCGAACACTGTCGACACGAGATATAAACAAAGAAATATTAACAAACAGATTATACACAACTTAAAATGAAAATAAATAATAAATAAAAGATACGTATGTACCATGATGTGAGCTTTGTAGACTAGAAGCCCGTCTTCCTTCTTCTTGGTGAGCAGAATCATGCGATCGAATAAGAAAGCATGCCTGGGAGCTTTGGCGCCCCGCATTCGGAATCTTCCTTCGGCCACCAGCTCGCCGCTGGTGGTTAAATCTGGACCAGGCCAACCGTACAGAAGGGACTGGATCTCTTGAACACGCACCGCGTGCTCGTGCCTTCGTTTCATCGCGTTTATGTGCTTGGCAATATCAGTCATGGCCGCCAGCGCCGCCTCGATCGCCTTGCTACCTTCAGTCTCATTTTCTCTTACTTCGCAATCCGCTGCGTACTCCTTTGACAGGTTCTGCACAACACAACACAGAGTGCAAATGTAAATCTTACTACGTCCGTGCTCTGTTTTTTTCTTTCACGCGGAGGTCTTTTTAAAACTGCAGGTACGATTTACCTCCAAAAGTAAGTGGTACTTGAGGATCCTTTGGACAGGTTTCAAAAGAAACGATCCAAGTGGTAACGCGTGGCCCAAGGCTGCTTGCCTCTCGCGGAACGCGTGCGCAGTCTTTTCTTGACTCATGAGGTCAGTCAGAACGGAAACTGTGCTAAAATGAACTGTGTTAGTACCGAAGTTACATTTGCAACAGGTACACAACAGGGGAATGTAGCAAACTCTGAGCAGCATCAATTTTCAAATTTAGATTACGCCGCTAAATCTTACCTTGGATAATTGGTGCAGTACTCGGTGTACACTTTGAATCCTGACTTGTGCTTTATGAACGTGTTTGCCACGCAGACTGGATCCAGACCACATTCCTCTATCTCTTTCAGGAACTCTCTGGAAGTCAGGTACGTTAGGTTATAGGCGAATAACTCTATGATATTGCAATGCTTCAATAACACGTACAAGTAGAAATTGACTTACCTGTTGAATTCGAAGATATCTTCAATATTACTAAATAAGTTACTCAGCTGCATTTGATCCACAAACGATGCCGGGTCGTTCCTCCAAAATATAAGGTAACCCTGGAAGAGACAATGAAATAAATCTCATAGGTTTGGATAAATGAGACTGGACAGATGATGAGAGACGACGCTTACTTGGATGACCTGTCGCAGATGTTCCACGTATAACGCCTCGGTGTCGACTATCTCAAGAAGCACCCTTTCCATAGGATTCCTATGGGGATCGCAGTAACGTGGCCTGAGGCACAGAGAATTGAGCGGATCCTCCTCTGTACTGTTCCTTCGTTGATCGCTGCCATCGTCCCCAATTCGACAGTTGGTCTCCGACACTGTCACCACTCCGCTGTCTCCAGAACCTGTCGAGTACATTTTGCAAAATATTTACAATAAAATACAAAAACACACTTTCGAAACAATTACTCGAGCTTATTTTTATTCTATCTAGAAAAATTCACTCCACCAGTTTTGCAAACGCAACTTTCAAGAAAATCTCAAACTCCGATAAAGATCGATTCTCGTCCGAGTCTTTTCAAGAAATTACTTCGCCGGAAGTAAGTCCCCCCGCTCATTAAGTCTTCAATCAGAATTACAAACTTGATATAAGTGTTCATCGTCGATACATACGTCGAGACGTTACACTTTCCCCGAAACTATTAAAACTATTAAAATGAAAGTGAAAGAGCCAAAAGCGCTCGAAAGATTGTTTTTTTTTCTTTTTTTTTCTCTTCTTTTTTTAAATATGTAACGTGTTATCAGACGGTTGTTCGATCGTCGAAACGCGCACGTTCTCTCGCTATTCCAGCCTCTGTGGGCAACGCGATTTCCTTTAACGATGCCCACGAGAGGAATGTCGAGAGAGAGAAGTTTACTGCCACCGCTATCATTACTGTCATTGCCGTTGATTACGCTACAAACCGGGGAGAAAGTCGAAGGCCTTGAAATCTCTTTCGATCGATACGTCTGGAATCGGGTTTCTAAAATATTTTCCAAGCTTCTTAACACCTTCGTGTAATTCACCTGTACGCTCGTTTATCACCGTGAATTGTAGAACTCCGCGACGTCATTCTCTTCTAATAAATGAAGAAACAAAAACAGAAGCGTTAAAGGAATATCTAGAATGATCTATAGATCTACCTCTTTGACGATGATGATAATTTGATTTGGCTTGTATCTTTCTCAGGGAGAATTACAGCAGCGTGGCGTTTTGGAGAGATGAAGCGAGAAGAAGATGAAAAGAAGATGTGTACGTCATCTTATGTTGGATTTATACTGGAGATTATTTTATGATGAAGTGAATGCCATCAATGAAGCTCTTGATTGACGAGGCACATAAAATGAATTGGCTTGAGCGATTAAAATAGTACAAAACTGGTTGTTTAATACAAGAAGATTCCATTTCAATTTAATCAACCAGTTTGTTGCTACTTTTGTGACAATTAATCCCATCTGAAGCTAAAAGTGAAATACTAAATACGACAGAATTTGATCTGAATTGACTTAAAATGGCTCGAAATTAGTTGATGCAAGAAGTTCAAGTATCATTTATGAAACTGTTCCAAGAGATTAGATGCAAAGAAGCGTCAATAAGCTATGACAAGTTGAAAAATATAATACAACTATGTATTGTGCATAATCTGCATACCAATAAATTTATGATTTTGAGCCAACAGTTCAAAAACTGCAATGATCAATCCGTAAATAATCAACGAATGTAAAACTACGACTATAAAAAGATAAAAATGACCATGAAATTTCAAATCAACTTATCTTCTTTAATCTTACTACGATCATTCCTGCAAAATTCTGACCCTGAATTGGTCTAAAAGACTATTCTTCCAAATAAATCATTCAACACCATTAATCCACTTCTATGCTTCATCTGTTTCTGTCAACCTCACCAAACCCTTTTAAACCATAAAATTTCCAATGAGCGATCCCCCTTATCTTCTTTAATCTTACTAAGATCATGCCTGCAAAATTCTTAGCCTGAATTGGTCTAAAAGACTATTCTTCCAAATAAATCATTCAACACCATTAATCCACTTCTATGCTTCATCTGTTTCTGTCAATCTCACTAAACCCTTTTGAACCATAAAATTTCCAATCAGCCATCCCCCTTATCTTCTTTAATCTCACTAAGATCATTCTTGCAAAATTCTGACCCTGAATTGGTCTAAAAGACTATTCTTCCAAATAAATCATTCAACACCATTAATCCACTTCTATGCTTCATCTGTTTCTGTCAATCTCACCAAACCTCTTTGAATCAAATTTCAAATCAACCATTCCCCCTTATCTTCTTTAACCTCACTAAGATCATTCCTGCAAAATTCTGACCCTGAATTGGTCTAAAAGACTATTCTTCCAAATAAATCATTCAACACCATTAATCCACTTCTATGCTTCATCTGTTTCTGTCAATCTCACTAAACCCTTTTGAACCATAAAATTTCCAATCAGCCATCCCCCTTATCTTCTTTAATCTCACTAAGATCATTCTTGCAAAATTCTGACCCTGAATTGGTCTAAAAGACTATTCTTCCAAATAAATCATTCAACACCATTAATCCACTTCTATGCTTCATCTGTTTCTGTCAATCTCACTAAACCCTTTTGAACCATAAAATTTCCAATCAGCCATCCCCCTTATCTTGTTTAATCTTACTACGATCATTCCTGCAAAATTCTTAGCCTGAATTGGTCTAAAAGACTATTCTTCCAAATAAATCATTCAACACCATTAATCCACTTCTATGCTTCATCTGTTTCTGTCAACCTCACCAAACCCTTTTAAACCATAAAATTTCCAATCAGCCATCCCCCTTATCTTCTTTAATCTTACTAAGATCATGCCTGCAAAATTCTTAGCCTGAATTGGTCTAAAAGACTATTCTTCCAAATAAATCATTCAACACCATTAATCCACTTCTATGCTTCATCTGTTTCTGTCAATCTCACTAAACCCTTTTGAACCATAAAATTTCCAATCAGCCATCCCCCTTATCTTCTTTAATCTTACTAAGATGATGCCTGCAAAATTCTGACCCTGAATTGGTCTAAAAGACAATTCTACCATTTTCCCAAATAAATCATTCAACATCATCAATCCACTTTTACGCTTCTCTTGCTTTTGTTACGCTCACCTTGCGAGCTGGCGCAAGTGTCCGCCAGCGACTCGACCGATGCCAAATAGGGATTAATGGTGCACGGGTTCCCCTGATTGCTGCACCCGCTGGAGGAGGTGCTCGAGCTACCAGAGGACGCGACCGAGCTGCCGGACAGCGGCCTTCCAGCGTTTCTGCATCGTCTGTTGTACCTGAGCGGCGTGAGACCACTGCTTTCGCGTCTGTACGACTTCTCCTCTATCGTACACTCGTTTCTATGCCCCTGTTGAACGTTTTCCGCCGATTCCTCGGCGTTGTTCTCCTTTTCAGGCGTAACGTCGTCGGCCACCACTATGTTCACCATGTTCTCCAGAGTCGGGTGCTCGGCCATAGCGTCATCCGGTTGCGATTTGGATAATTCGGGGTGGAACTGGCCGAATATGGAGCCTCGATGGGACACCAGGCTCAAACGCTTCTGCAGCACCGCCGGTATGTTGCAGGCAGACGGAAGTACCACGTGCTCGGTGTAGCCATTGCCCCGGCGAGCTAGCTCGTCGAACATCCCCAGCAGCTGGGGCACCAGATCCGTGCTTGTCCCTGAAACAAAAGTGAAGAAGTAAGAGATGAAAACAGGCTGTTTCAAAAGTTGGGAAACATTACGCGCGCGTGGAATTAATTTCATCTTGTGCGACCCGCGGAATTAGGCAAGCTGGGAGAATTGAAAGTGGGTAACAGTTTTGTAAGATTCTGTTCGAGATTGCTGGATTAAGTAATCCTCCGAGGCAGTGATTCTCAATCGTCGTGTAGCAGTTTGTGCACTTTTCAATTGATTCGTTCTTTAATTTTCGGTCTCGGTTGAGTACACGTTTCGTTCGAAAAGACTGGGAATCACGCAGAAGCGAAATTGACTTCAGTTTTCTGAAAATTTTTTTATTTCAATACTGAGATATATCGTTGCTATTTAATTCTTCGCTCGATGCAAGGAAATCGATTCAACTTCTGCACGATTCGACCACATTTGCCGGTGAAGAAAATGCGCGTTTAATTTTTCTAGGGTTCCCCAGATGATTACAATATCCCTAGTCTTATCAAACTCACGATTGCTCGCGATTCAGGTTATAAAATTAACTTCGAATTCTTTAAAAATTCTCAAAAAAAAAAAAAAAAAAAAAAAATACCAAAACAGGAATTTAGGAGTTTTTGACAAAAGTCCCCCGAGCGTAACTAAATATTTTTAGTTCACTCTCAAATGTGATTAAATATTTTTATCGTGTGCTTGCAATTTTGAAACTTCTTTTACTATTGAATTCTTCGCTCGATGCAAAAAAATCAATTCAACTTCTGCACGATTCGACCACATTTGCCGGTGAAGAAAATGCGCGTTTAATTTCTAGGGTTCCCTAGATGATTACAATATCCCCTAGTTTTATCTCGCGATTGTTCGCAACTAAGGTTATAAAATTAACCTTGAGATTCTTTAAAAATTCTCAAAATACCAAAGCAGCAGCTTTTAGCAAAAGCGTTAATCCCTCGAGTGTGACTAAATATTTTTTTCTCTATATTATTTTTTAATTTTTTTATATTATATTATTATATTTTATATTATAAATAATATTATTATAATATTATTTATATTATTATATTTTTTTCTCTATATTTTTTTCTCTAAATATTATTCTTGAATGCAATTAAATATTTTTTTATCATCTGCTTGCAACTTTCTCCAAAAAAAAAAATCCCTAGACGTACCCTGACTATCGAGGCAGCGAAACCTTGTTCCCAGTATCACCACCACTCAATCATCATCGTAAAAGACAGTTTCATTTCCACTATCGCTTCCACTTCGAGACCCGATAAGGTCGAAAGAAAGCGATATAATAGAGAATCGACTCCGTCTGTCAGGCAGTTTATCGCGTTACGGACAAGCCCGATTTCCAGCACGTGCGACGAGAGGAATTTCGTTTATTGCGAATATCGTGTGTCTGGCAGGGCAGAAAGCTCGTGCTTTTACTCCGAGCGAGGCATAACAATATCGTATAAACAAACGAGCAGCCCCTGATGGTTTCCAATTCGCCGCGAGGCTGACGTGAATCGTTCGATGAACTTGTACCAGCGCGCCACGTGGTTTTTTGCATTTCGCGCGCGCTGAAACTCTATAGGGTGATCCAAGGAGAAAGTTCCCCGGGCGAAAGTCGCGAATTTTTCCTCTAATATCGATATCCCCCCCCTCTCTCTTTCTTTCTCACTTTCTCGCACTGTAAAATATCCCTAGCCTTTACCAAACTCGCGATTTTAAATTTAAAATATTATTTGTCTTTTTTATGTATTTCAGTATTTTTTTTTTTTCCTTCATCCAGAGTAATTTTTGTGTGATTGAACGTTTCGCTGAAATTTGATGATATAAATAGTAAAAAGTAAAAATCCTTTATAACTGTTTGAGAACGAATTTTCTCTCCTCTACCTTCTCTTCGACCTTTGAGAACGAATTTTAATTTTAATTTTTTTTTTAAAGTATTCTTTAGCTTCAGAATATTCTTTCGATTACTATTCGTTCAAGCTAAAAATCTATCTGCTTTTAATTTTGATTTTCATAGTTTTAGAAGTACAATTAACAAGCCTCCAATAAAATACTCCAATGAACATTTTACATCGCGACGGTTAATCAATTTCTGCTTTTAATTAGCTCACAGATAGTGCGACGTTTTTGTTCAATATTCATCACTGGTCTTCTTATTTATGTATTTAAGTATTTTTTTTTTTTTTTTTTAGTTTTTTCATCCAGAGCAATTCTGCAACAAATGATTAGCACGTATTTCTTCACAAAGCAATGAACTTCTTCTCCGTGCCATCGATATATACCTACTGTTATATTTTTATTGCAATTAGCGTGGCTCGACTTTCCATTCTCGGTTTCCGCGTCCATGTACGGAAAAATTGCAACTCGGTAACGATCCGAGTAAAATATACTGGGAGCCCTCTCGGTGCCAAGCGCGGAGGAAGTTATTCTTTCAGAATTTGCAGCTGCGTCGGGCATGAATGCAAACACGGCTCGTAAAGAACGCGCAAAGAAAGCAAACCGTATTTTTTTCCGTCGTAAAATTTACCGATGAACCAATCTGCATGAAAGTAAAACGTTTTGCTACGAACGTTACAACTTTTAAACCTCTCCCCTAAAATTTACCACGAGCGATGTTGCAGCGGAAAATGCCTTTCTCTTAATTGCAACAGCCTCGTTAGAAATCGATAATTACCTTTATATATATATTATTTACGACACCTGAGATTCTGAAAATTTTTGGCTGTTTCGAAAAACCCTCCGAATGCGTTCACTTCATTTCTCATGCTTTCTCTTCGTTGTGAAAACGTCTCACAATTGATTCCTCGTTACTTTGAATAATTTCCAGAAGTCCTGAGTTATAAATTAGAAGTTATAATTACCTTTTATATATTATTTGCGATACCTGAGATTCTGAAAATTTTTGGCTGTTTCGAAGAACCCTCCGAATGCTTTCTCTTCGTCGTGAAAATGTCTCACAATTGATTCCTCGCTACTTTCAATAATTTCCCGAAGTTCCAAGATCTTCGAAAATTCTCAAATTCTACGCTCAAATTCACGCTCGTGATTCTTAAGATGTACGGAATCTCAGATTTCTCAAAAAAAAAAAAATGTTATTACTCTTAGTAATTCCCGACATCTCGAAGATATTTTAGACTCATTCTACTTCGAAAGCAATTAATCCTGAATACCTTCAACGATTCCAAAAATTCTCAAAAACTCTACACGCTGGAGAATCTCAGATCTCTCTGGAAAAATAAAACTGTTGATACTTAGTAATTTCCTAAATTGCCGACATCTCGAAGATATTTTAGACTCATTGAACTCATTTTACTCTGAAAGCAATTAATCCTGAATACCTTCAACGATTCCAAAAATTCTCAAAAATTCTACACGCTGGAGAATCTCAGATCTCTCTGGAAAAATAAAACTGTTGATACTTAGTAATTTCCTAAATTGCCGACATCTCGAAAATATTTTAAACTCATTCTACTTCGAAAGCAATTAATCCTGAATACCTTCAACGATTCTAAAAATTCTCAAAAACTCTACATGCTCGGGAATCTCAGATCTCTCTGGAAAAATAAAACTGTTGATACTTAGTAATTTCCTAAATTGCCGACATCTCGAAGATATTTTAAACTCATTCTACTTCGAAAGCAATTAATCCTGAATACCTTCAACGATTCCAAAAATTCTCAGAAACTCTACACGCTCGGGAATCTCAGATCTCTGGAAAAATAAAACTGTTGATACTTAGTAATTTCCTAAATTGCCGACATCTCGAAGATATTTTAAACTCATTCTACTTCGAAAGCAATTAATCCTGAATACCTTCAACGATTCCAAAAATTCTCAGAAACTCTACACGCTGGAGAATCTCAGATCTCTCTGGAAAAATAAAACTATTGATACTTAGTAATTTCCTAAATTGCCGACATCTCGAAGATATTTTAGACTCATTGAACTCATTTTACTCTGAAAGCAATTAATCCTGAATACCTTCAACGATTCCAAAAATTCTCAGAAACTCTACACGCTCGGGAATCTCAGATCTCTCTGGAAAAATAAAACTATTGATACTTAGTAATTTCCTAAATTGCCGACATCTCGAAGATATTTTAGACTCATTGAACTCATTTTACTCTGAAAGCAATTAATCCTGAATACCTTCAACGATTCCAAAAATTCTCAGAAACTCTACACGCTGGAGAATCTCAGATCTCTCTGGAAAAATAAAACTGTTGATTCTTAGTAATTTCCTAAATTGCCGACATCTCGAAGATATTTTAAACTCATTCTACTTCGAAAGCAATTAATCCTGAATACCTTCAACGATTCCAAAAATTCTCAAAAACTCTACACGCTGGAGAATCTCAGATCTCTCTGGAAAAATAAAACTGTTGATACTTAGTAATTTCCTAAATTGCCGACATCTCGAAAATATTTTAAACTCATTCTACTTCGAAAGCAATTAATCCTGAATACCTTCAACGATTCTAAAAATTCTCAAAAACTCTACATGCTCGGGAATCTCAGATCTCTCTGGAAAAATAAAACTGTTGATTCTTAGTAATTTCCTAAATTGCCGACATCTCGAAAATATTTTAAACTCATTCTACTTCGAAAGCAATTAATCCTGAATACCTTCAACGATTCTAAAAATTCTCAAAAACTCTACACGCTCGGGAATCTCAGATCTCTGGAAAAATAAAACTGTTGATTCTTAGTAATTTCCTAAATTGCCGACATCTCGAAGATATTTTAAACTCATTCTACTTCGAAAGCAATTAATCCTGAATACCTTCAACGATTCCAAAAATTCTCAAAAACTCTACACGCTGGAGAATCTCAGATCTCTCTGGAAAAATAAAACTATTGATACTTAGTAATTTCCTAAATTGCCGACATCTCGAAGATATTTTAGACTCATTGAACTCATTTTACTCTGAAAGCAATTAATCCTGAATACCTTCAACGATTCCAAAAATTCTCAGAAACTCTACACGCTCGGGAATCTCAGATCTCTGGAAAAATAAAACTGTTGATACTTAGTAATTTCCTAAATTGCCGACATCTCGAAGATATTTTAAACTCATTCTACTTCGAAAGCAATTAATCCTGAATACCTTCAACGATTCCAAAAATTCTCAAAAACTCTACACGCTGGAGAATCTCAGATCTCTCTGGAAAAATAAAACTGTTGATACTTAGTAATTCCCTAAATTGCCGACATCTCGGAAAATCCGCGAAAAAGTCACTAGGCCCGGACAAGGTATTTCGTTCGCCCGCAGAACGTTTCGTTTGCTCGATCATCGGAACTCTTTCCACGCTAATCTAAATATCCGATCCTGAAAATACATACACGGTGCCGATAAATCTGAAATCTCGACGCAATCAGTTCATCGCATCACCGGCGGGGCTTCGGTATCGAGGTCCAGTCTCGCGGGGAGAAAAGGAGAAGAGAAAGAAAAAGTAACTAAACAGAGGGAGATCTAGTAACGCGGAGAGACTAACAGCAGCAGATCTCGAGCCGAGACGAGAAGGCCAGTGTTGCGCTCTCCGCCTCGCTCCGCTCCTTCCCGCTCTGCTCTGATCCGCTTCGCTCGTTGCTGGCCATATGCGTTCTTCCTATCCCCCGGTCGCGATGTTGCACTTGGCTGGAACTCGGCTAATAATAGAACGGGACCAACTTTCGTCTCGGCCTCGCGTGCACCAGCTTCCTCGCGGCTGTCACGCTCGAGACCGATGACACGCTTCGCCGTATCTCACCTCGAACCCGAATTAACGCCTCTGTTGTTATTCCTATACGCTATACAATTCGTTAATAATATTAATATCCAGGTTACGTCTACGTTTTTTTTTTTTTTTAAGTTTTTTCATATCGGCGAAATAATGGGTATTTTTTTCTTTTCTTTTTCTTACATTTCATCTATTTGCTCTGTATTGTTGCGAACTTTCGATTTTCATTTTGACATCATACGCCTGTTACTTCTTATACTTTATGCTTTTTTTTTTCACGGGTAAAAAATGGGTAATTTTTCTTTTTTCTTTTTGCATAAGATTTTATTTATTTTCTCTGCACTGTGATTTTTGTAACTTCGATTTTGATCTTGAGCTTATATCGCGTGTCTGTTATTTCTTACACTTTGTACATTATACTTTTTCCTAATATTAATATCAACATCCAGGCTAAGTTTGTCCTTTTATTTCAGGAAAAAATGGGTATTTCTTTTTTTATATTTCTTATACACTTTTTTCTAATGTTAATATTAATGTCCAGGCTAGGTCTGTTTTTTTTTTTTTTATTTCAGAAAATAATGATTTTAATTTTGATTTGACGATGCCTTTATACCATGTGTCTATTATTTCTTATCCTTTATCTAGATTTTTTTCTTTCAACTACTTTATGAAAGACAATTTTTAATCAGATTTACACTTACATTTACTTTTAGTTCCGCCAGTTAATTAAACTCAATCTAATTTAGTTTTCTTCCTATTTTTTTTTTTTTTTTGTTTAGTTAATCTTCATCGAATATTGCGAGTAAGCTCAGTTTAACACAGTTCAGAAAGACTGGGTATATTTTCAATTGGTCAATCTTCAATGTTGTGATGTTTAACTTAGCTAACGTTCGAAGACGTTAATTACAATGCTTGTTTATTGTGACAGGTGAGTAGAAATTATTGACTTCCGTTGTAAGAAGATAAATATGACAGAGTGTGTAGATTCGTTGAGATCTACAGATATACTCCCCGTGCTCTGACCCCGTTTCCTGATTCGTGATCTAGCTCTAGTGGCCGATGAAGTAATCTTCGAATCGGATAATAGATGGGACAGAATGTTTGAAATGGGGTTTGTGGAATCCGAGGGGTTTCTCTTCCAAACTGTGCGATCTCGAAGTACACACACACACACACACACACACACACACACACACACACACACACACACACACATATTCAGAGTAGAGTAAGTAGAAACAGAATCGCAGATTGTGAAATTCACTGGAATGATTCTCTAGTGATTTCTGGTAACTTTCTTTGGCACTAGAACAGTCAACTCCGTGGCCGAAACGAATTAAAATCGTAAAATCTTTTCGAAGGCAGCCAATTCTAATGTTAAAGAGCATATTTTCATAAATTCAAAGCTTCGTTGTTTTTATAATCTAGTGTGTCATATATATATAATAATAATTATTCATTTAGGCAAATTAAGTTTTACAATATTAATATAAATATATGTATATATGTATATGTATATATATATATATGTATATATATAATAATTATTATATTATTTAGGCAAATTAAATTTTGCAATATAAATATAAATATATGTATATATGTATATGTATATATAGAATAATTATTCATTTAGGCAAATTAAATTTTACAATATAAATATAAATATAAATATATGTATATATGTATATATAGAATAATTATTCATTTAGACAAATTAAATTTTACTATATATATATATATAATAATTATTCATTTAGGCAAATTAAATTTTACATATAAATATAAATATATATATATGTATATGTATATATATAATAATTATTCATTTAGACAAATTAAATTTTACAATATATATATAAATAATTAAATTTATTTTTACTATATATATTTATATATAATAAAATTTCACTTGCCTAAATGAATAATTATCCTCTAATTTCATATATATATGTTTATAATCTAGTCTAGTATATATATATATTCTTCACTTTAGGGAAATTTGAGAATTACCAACTTCGACGTACGGAAAGCACTAGAACATCTTTATCACACTTTCGCGAGTGGAGGAACATGTTCTTTGCGGGCGCAGCCGTATGATTTGGCCATATAAGATGACGTATTTATGCATCTTCGAAAAGTATACTCCGGTTCGGGTCGGTCTTCAATGAGGCATCGTGGGAAAAGTTGGAAATCACCAGCCAGCTCAAGTACGTTGAACTTCACCGGCACCGTGAAAAGAAACGGCTACGTTGACATTTATATACTTTTTATCGTGAACAGGGCCCGCTGTGATCATGCTCTAGAGGGTGATCGAATAAATCCACAGTCATCGTACTTTTCCTCCGAAAAATGATCACTCATCGATTGAAACTAGTTCCCACGTGATTGCCAACTATTTTTTCCCTTTACCTTTCTATTCTGATTCCTATTAAAGAATTCTTTTTTTACTTGTAATAAACGAAGACAATTCTCTAGACACGTTTCTTTCAATATTTAAATTCAATTTCATTTATTTCATTTAATTAAATATAATATATTATTAATTGATTAAATTATTAATTAAATATAATTTATTTTATTTACTCTTAGTCGATTTTATTTTACTTCGTTCGTTTAATTTTGTTTAAAAATTATTTCGCGAAATTCTTCTACATCGAAGGAACCTTCTCGATCAGTTTCCAATTTTCTTACCTTTTCTCAAAAATCAGTCACGCTAATTAAAAACAATTTACGAATATTCCCAATTGTTCTTCCTTATTAAATTTCGATTCCTATTAGAGAAATCATTTTCAATTAAAATCATCGAAAACAGTTCTATTTATGTATAATACTCTCCAGACCTATTTTTGAATTTAATTTCCATTTAAAAAATTATCTTCTCTCGTTTCCTATATTGAAAGAATCTTCTCGATTAATTTGAATTTTCAATTCCTATTTAAAAATTCTTATTTCGTTTTCTATTCGAACCTTCTTCCCCGCCAGTTTCATGGAGGATTTTGCAGTTGGGTCGAAGTAAGCTGAAAGTTGAAGATGAATCGAACGTTTGATGAGCGTTTAAAGTCGATGATACTCTCTCATCGCGAAGATTTGGATTTACTGGCGATCCACTTTTGTGCTCCATCCTGCTCGATCCGACGCTTCCCTCTCGGTTATTCACCTCGCGGTATGCTCGCAACCGATCCTGTTTCTCGTCTTTGCGTACAGATCAATTTTCTTTCTTTATGGAATCTCGAGTAAAACCAACAATCTCCGTGCTGAGCAAGGACAAGAACAAGAACACTGGACGAAGCTCATCGCGAGCCAACGCAACTTTTGAACAGTCGTATCATAGTCGTTTCGTTCTCAAAAGAAATTTCCTACCGTATCAATTTTTTTTTTTCTCAAGAAATTCCTTTAGCTCGTTGACTCGTGAATTTCAATTTAACAGCAAATATTTATTAGAAGTCGATCGAACGGAGAAATATTTTTACAACATTTGGATTAATTCTAATTTACTCAATATCTCGACAGGATGTATTCTTTATGCGTTGTTTTCTTGAAAGTCAGTTGTGAAGGAGGATAGATTTTACATGGAACTTAATCTTATATGGAAATGATTTTTCGTAGTATCTGACTCGTTTCCTTCTTTTTTTTTTTTTTTCTTGTAAAAATAGTACATTTGCTCTAATCCTCCCAGTGTTAAAGATTCCAGTGTTAAATGTAACTTGAATACAGAACACAGCTGACACAGTTCATAAAGTAACTTGCTGGTAATTCAAACTTCCATCTCCGAAACTCTTCGAAAATCTACGAAAAATTCATATCCGGAATTAAAATCCGCATCCGTCGTCCGCCAAATTATAAAAATTCTTCCATGTTCCGCGAAACTTCCCCTTGTGAAACCTAACCTAAATATATATATATATATATATAAAACTGTTATCAACTATACACTTGTGCAATATAACTATCATACAATTATACATTTGTGCAATTCGACGTTTATACAAAAAAGTGCTGGACAGCCCGTTCGATAGCTCGTATAGAATCCAATTGACTTGCGAGTGTTGTTTATAATCTACAGATAGCTCTAATTTTCATTCCTTCATAGGGATTTCGCAGGTTCTCTGCTCCGTATCTCTTTTATCCGTATATTTTATCTCCGTATATATATATATATATATATATGATCGACCATCAATGTGAATTTCACTGTACCATCTTTACTTTCTTTACTTTAAAAATTGCCAAAAATTCTCCTCTGGTTTTGTGCCAGCCAATTCTCCAGCGAGGTTCGAGAAAGTTGTCCTTTCTTTTCTTCTCTTTCGTCCAGTTTCCGTGGCTCGTCGCTCAGCGTGCGGATAATCGTTTCGTAACTACCGTGTAACGCCGTAAATCGCCGGTGATAGACGGCGGTTACCTAATTGCCGTTTATGGGCCCCTCGTTCGCGACCTTTTCTTCGCTTCGCATCGCGAAACCGAAACGAAAAAACCGGCGGAATGCACCGGCCGTTACCTGGCGAACTTTTGTTGCCAAAACGGATCGTTCCGGCGTGAAACGGCCATTAAGGCGGGCCAGCGATCGCGTGACGTAATCCACAGCGTGATCCACCGTGCAATTTGCGCTGAATGTTTGGACAAAAGGATTAATCGTAGACGAGCGTGCGTTCGTCGGGGTTGTCAGATTTTCAATTGAACATTTCGAACAGTTGTAGAGAGGGGAATACTGTCTCTGCGTGTACACAGACAAGCAAAATGCTGTGTGTGTTAATAAAATAGCAGAATAAAACCTTTATGTTTGTGACGAACCAAACTCTACCACTTTCAACCCCGTTTTCCATCGATTTGGCAATTTTATTTCGTACATGTACGAGATTAATCTCCTGACTTCTTCAGATAAAACGTTCAAAGATTCTGCACGTTCAACCCCGTTTTCGATCGATTTGGCAATTTTATTTCGCACAAGTACGAGATTAACTTCTTGACTTCTTGAGACAGAACGTTGAGAAATTCTACACTTTCAACCCCGTTTTTGATCGATTTGGCAATTTTATTTCGTACAAGTACGAGATTAACTTCTTGACTTCTTGAGACAGAACGTTGAGAAATTCTACACTTTCAACCCCGTTTTTGATCGATTTGGCAATTTTATTTCGTACAAGTACGAGATTAACTTCTTGACTTCTTGAGACAGAACGTTGAGAAATTCTACACTTTCAACCCCGTTTTTGATCGATTTGGCAATTTTATTTCGTACATGTACGAGATTAATCTCCTGACGTCTTCAGATAAAACATTCAAAGATTCTGCACGTTCAACCCCGTTTTTGATCGATTTGGCAATTTTATTTCGCACAAGTACGAGATTAACTTCCTGACTTCTTGAAACAGAACGTTGAGAAATACCGTTGATCCTCTGTACAAAACTACCAAGTTTCATTACTCTAGTAAGTTAGTGGTTTCCAATCTCTTTTTTTTTTTTAGCCATGCCCACAATTCTTGTGACACGTAATTCTTATTGTTGTTATTAAAAAGTAAATTTTTGACGTGGAGGAAGCTTGAGCTTCCAAAGAAAGAACATGACCTCTATGAAAAAAAAAAAATTATGAAGTAGAATTTTCATTTAAAGAAAACAAATTCACTGCTAATAGAGCTCATTCTCGAATTTTTCCTCCTATTTCTCAAATCTCCTGAAATCTTCTCGAATAAACCTGACAAATTTGGTATTAACTGTACCACGTAACATAGGATTTCTTTCGTAAGAAAGTAACAAGTCAATAAATATAAAAAATATTCTATTATTACGTATTTTTTAAAGACCAGCCATTTCGACTGGTTCCGGTTAAAAACAGCTTCGTCTTAACTGTCGGTAGTTCCAGTGTTAACTCACACGATTCGAAGTAATTCGCATAAACTAGACTTCTTGTTGCTTCTTACGAAAGTTCGAAAAATAGTGGAAGATATTATTTCTGAATCTTTCGAAGTTCGAAATTCGTCCGAATATTCAACATTTCTCCTGAAATCCTCTCGAATTAAACCTGACAAATTTGGTATTAACTGTACCACGTAACATAGGATTTCTTTCGTAAGAAAGTAACAAGTCAATAAATATAAAAAATATTCTATTGTTACGTATTTTTTAAAGACCAGCCATTTCGACTGGTTCCGGTTAAAAACAGCTTCGTCTTAACTGTCGGTAGTTCCAGTGTTAACTCACACGATTCGAAGTAATTCGCATAAACTAGACTTCTTGTTGCTTCTTACGGAAGTTCGAAAAGTAGTGGAAGATATTATTTCTGAATCTTTCGAAGTTCGAAATTCGTCCGAATATTCAACATTTCACCTGAAATCCTCTCGAATTAAACCTGACAAATTTGGTATTAACTGTACCACGTAACATAGGATTTCTTTCGTAAGAAAGTAACAAGTCAATAAATATAAAAAATATTCTATTGTTACGTATTTTTTAAAGACCAGCCATTTCGACTGGTTCCGGTTGAAACAGCTTCGTCAGCTTAAGGTAGTTCTAGCTTTAATATCTCTAATGGATGAAAATTCGATGCCTTGATAGTTCCAGTTGTTAGCTCGCACGATTTTCATCACACGTCGCGCGTGTCTGATTCTGATTGCCTGAGTTTCGACTACAAAAGATCTCTGTGGCCACGCGGTGTGTTGTCGCGCGTTCCTGTGAGTCACAGAGCAACGTGGTGGGCATACAGAGTGGCGTCAGCCACTCGAGACGGGCCCTCCTCTTCTCGTTCCTATTGCTTTTCGTCAATGAACACACCACCACCGACGATATTTTCGCCCCGCTTTTTCTTCGCCCCGATCGCTATTTTTATCGCCTCATCCCGGCGCGGCGCCATCTTCATCTCTCCCCTCGATTATTCAACGCCGTCTGTTTTTCGATCGAGTCGACTGCAGACGATGATCATCAACAACGATGATCGAGAAGCTGCGAGGCTTACGATTCAACGAAATTCTTTCGCGCGTTGGAATTTCGGAGTTTCTGTTCTTTACTTTCTCGATTCTGCCTGTCTGCAGAGACATCTTTGACACTCGTCGAAAAATCTTTCGAAGGTAATTGAATTTTTAAATCAACGTTCACAGTTGTTTTTTCCAACGTTTGTTGTTAAATTTCAGAATTTCAGAAATTAATTAGTTTTTAATTTCTTTTCTCTTTCATTTAATGCCTCGAATCTCTTTCTCGTCGTCGGGAGGATGATCTTTGAGAAATTCACGCTTTTTCAAAATGAATAATTAAATCCTCTGTCTAACTGAAAATTAAATCAGAAACGTAACTGTGCGCAAACGCGATATTCAAGATTCTGTCAGCTCGAGATTTGCAGCTGATCAGACGCAGATACAGATCGATTCGCCGAAATTGAAATCTCGTTTTCGCTGTAAACTCTCGTCGACGCAATTCGCAGACGCGATTCGTTAAAGAAAAGACGCTCGTCGTCTGGTCCAATTTGCAATTACTGGAAGTTCCTCGAAAAGCGAATCAATTCGTTCTCAGTTAAGACTTTCATTCGCTGAAAGCCAACGTCAACGTAACTCGCGGCCATTGAATGCTACAAAGCGTGAAACGAGAATTTACTGAATCGTTCGCGAAATCTACTTGCAGAAGCGGATCGATTCATAGAAGCGTCGTTAGCAGGCAATCGCGAGAGCGGTCAAAGATCGAATATATTAAAAAAAGAAAAAAACAAAAAAGAATATTAAAAAAATTCTATTACGAATATCAGATTACTCTTCTATTGAAAAAATTGAGATACCAGAATTATTCTGTTATTCTATTATTATATCGATATAATAATACAATTATTCTAGAATATTAGAATAGAAGAATTATATTATGATGATAATTATGAGAATTATTCGAATTAGATAGAATTCTTCTAGATGAAAGAATAGAATTATTCTATTGTTACATTATAATAGAATTACAATTCTATAATAGTTCTACTATATTATATTATTTTATAATAATAAATAAAACAATATTATTAATTTTATAATAATAAATATAATTATTATTATTTATAATATTCTAGAATTATAATATATAATATAATAAATAATAGAATCGTTCTATTGTTACATTATAATAGAATTACAATTCTATAATAATTCTATTATAATTCTATTATATTATATTAATTATTTTATAATAATAAATAAAATAATATTATTGTTAATTTTATAATAAATGTAATTAGAATTATTTATAATATATTATATTACAATTTCACTAGAATTATATTAGAATTATATTCTAGAATTATAATGTATAATATAATAGAATCATTATATTGTTACATTATAATAGAATTACAATTCTATAATAATTCTATTATAATTCTATTCTATTATATTAATTATTTTATAATAATAAATAAAATAATATTAATTTTACAATAATAAATATAATTATAATTATTTGTAATATATTATATTACAATTCCATTAGAATTATATTAGAATTATATTCTAGAATTATAATGTATAATATAATAGAATCATTATATTGTTACATTATAATAGAATTAATTCTATAATAATTCTGTTATAATTCTATTCTATTATATTAATTATTTTATAATAATAAATAAAATAATAATATTGTTAATTTTATAATAATAAATGTAATTATAATTATTTATAATATATTATATTACAATTCCATTAGAATTATATTAGAATTATATTCTAGAATTATAATATATAATATAATACATAATAGAATCGTTCTATTGTTACATTATAATAGAATTACAATTCTACAATAATTCTATTATATTATATTAATTATTTTATAATAATAAATATAATTATAATTATTTGTAATATATTATATTACAATTCCATTAGAATTATACTAGAATTATATTCTAGAATTATAACGTATAATACAACAAATAACAGAATCATCCTATTATTCTTCTATTTTAAAAAAATTAAGAAACAAGAACGTTGAAACGAAATGAAAATGGTGAAAAAAATAAGCACGACCGGTAAGGAGGTAGAGACAGGTGAACGATTCGGGGATCGACCGGTTAATTGCACGAATTCGAATGCAAATGGGGTTTAAACGTGGCCAACCAACTAATGCTCGTGGCTCACGCAGCTCCGACGACGTCGTGAAACTATAAACTGTCTCGTTATCGTCGGTCGCTGCAATTCAACGCGATTATTTGAACCGCCAGGTGGTGAAGGAACAAACGCGATCGATCTACGACTTTTCCATCGAGTTTCCGCTTTGTAGTAACAATTCGAAGCGGAACGATATCTTTCGAGTAGATCTGAAACACTGACGCGACTCGACCAGAAGGATGTTTCGAAAAATATCGAAACGATATGAATGTAATCGAAATGCGAAACTTTGTATTTTGAGGTCGTGAGCCGATTATTCAGGCGCCATTTAAATTCGTCGACGATGCAATTCGTAATAAACAAAAACGTTGACGACGCTCTCGCTTGTCATAGCACTTTCGCTCGTTTGCTTTCGTAAATCAACGCTTTAGATGACGTTGCAGTTTTCTGATCCAATTGAGTAACTCAAGGAAAAAAACAAAAATTGTGACACATTGTCTATTGTCATTGGTAATTCATTCAACATTATAATATTATCATTAAGTGTAGTTGTCGAACGAATTATTACCGTTAATTAACGTAACATTATTTATCATATCGTATTGCATCAGTCGGTCAATTAATTATGTTACCGTTATATCGGATGAACTCACGACTTCTCAATAATTTTCACGAATAATTTTACATATAATTATAGATTTGTATAATAAATTATTATTATGTGTTTCCCGATATTTCGAGATATCCTTCGTAATATTACGTATCGTATTTAGTCAGTTTTTAATTATTATGTTATATCGAATGAACTCAACCTCTCAGTCACGAATTATTTTCATATATTCCTACGTAAATTATTCTTATACGTTCTTCGATATTTCGAGACATTCTTCGTGAATTGACTCACCAATTAAAATGACCAAACATCGCTTTTAAACAAGGTAAAAGTCACGGAATTTCAAACAGCTGCGCTGTGCTATTTGATAATTATTCTTTGACACGTTTCCCTTCTGAAAACTTGTTTCAAATCGAGCATCGTCACCGCGGTCTTTATTTTTCCGAACAAGTTGTGTTCACTCTTTTCATTTTTTTTTTTTTTTCTTTTTCCACGGGGCCGGATCCAACAGCCGCCAATCTTCAACTGTGTGTTGCAGCTTCTTCCACAGCACGTTCCACAGTCTTTTTCCATGAGTCATTGCGGATTCCTCCGCATTCTTTCTGTTTCGCGCGTCTTCCATCATCCCCGTACGTACGTGTTTATTAATCTCTGTCAAACAACCGTCGTTGAATTCACCTTGAACGTGAACGTCACGACGGTATCGTTTCATACCCCACTTTGAACAACTCTCTCTCCAGTCTGAGCTTCGTGTAATTTAACAATTCGGCTTTCAACGATTCACTTTGATTTTGCAAAATTCCAATGCAATTCTGTATATTAACCCTTAAACGGTCCGGAAGTATTTCAAGTTTACTTCCCACCAGGTCCAAATTGTTTTTCACACGAAGAGAAAAAACATCGAATTGTATCCGAGGTGGGATGTCATCAATTTCTGCAACATTTTCCTGCAACTTTATCACGTTCATCTTCTTCGTCCTCGCTGTAACTTATATTCGGAATTTTTCTTCTTTTTTCTAGGAACTACTTCGCTATCGCTACTATTGTCGCTATCGTTATAGTCTGAAAACGTGAACGCTTCTCAGATTTTCATTTTCATCGATAGAAATACCGAATTCAAGCTCAATCGTCGCTACTGCTAATGTCATTGAAACGATCGTTATCATCGTGCATTATTCTTCCAGAGTTTCCGGCCATATTTTACGGTTTTATTAACAAAATGAAATATAACGAACTAAACTGTGTGTGAAAGAACTCCGACAACGGGCACGTTCTTTTGAAAAATCAAACGCAAGACTGACTTTGCACGCGAAGAGCGCAAAAGTGCACGTACACAAGAAACGGTAAAAGATAACAGAACATAGATAACAAGCGGGAACAAATTCACAGAAATGACACGGCACGATACTTAACGCGTTAATAGTAAATATGGACAATTCTAACAGTGGTAAGAAGTAATAAATTGGTTTTTTGCCGCCGTATACGCGGCATTGGGCCCAGTAAGTAAAAGTGCCATGCCGCTTATATGGCGGCATTGGTCCGTTAACGGTTAAGATTCAAGGTGGTTCAAATTTGCAAATGAACTAGAGCTAGAGAATTGCCAGATAATACGAATAATAGGGAGAAACTCGTGAAAAATGTTGCAAGTTCGCGATAGTACTGATTTTAGAAATTTATCGTGTCACTAAGTACAAAATATTAACACTTTACCGACCGGTAGCCTATTAATCGACTAACGTATTTTAACACTTTACCGACAAATAGCCTATTAATCGGCTAATTAACATATTTTAACACTTTATCGACAAGTAGCCTATTAATCGGCTAACATATTTTAACATTTTACCGACCGGTAGCGTATTAATCGGCTACTATTTACCGCTATCGATCGGTAAAGAGTGAATATCGTATAATAGTATATTTATATATTTTGACACTTTACCGACCGGTGATATCGTATATTAATATATACAAATATATTATTATACGATATTAACACTTTACCGACCGGTAACCTATTATTAATCGTCTATTACTTATCGCTATCGGTCGGTAAAGTGTTAACATGTGAAATGGATTTATACAGAATATATATAGAAGAAAACAACTCTCTCGTGCGCCTTATTAATTTTCAATCAATCATCTTCATCTTCTTCTCTCGTACATGTTTCATTCTTCAGTCATCTCTAACTTAGGCAGTTCTTAAAATTAAGACTCATTTGCCTCGATCGATCTTCGATCCAAACAGAGGGGAACCAGTATATATCTTTACTGATATTATTCTCCTTTCGATGACGAAGTTCAATTTCTGTCAAACAACCTCGTTGAATTCACCTTGAACGTGAACGTTACGACTATCTTTTCATACCCCTCTTTGAACAACTCTGTCCAGTCTGAGCTTCGTGTAATTTAACAATTCAGGTTTATATGTTAGATTTCAAGATTCAAGGTGGTTCAAATTTGCAAATGAGCTAGAGCTAGAGAATTGCCAGATAATACGAATAATAGGGAGAAACTCGTGAAAAATGTTGCAAGTTCGTGATAGTACTGATTTTAGAAATTTATCGTGTCGCTAAGTATAAAATATTAACACTTTACCGACCGGTAGCCTATTAATCGGCTACTATTTACCGCTATCGGTCGGTAAAGTGTGAATATTGTATAATAGTATATTTATATATTTTGACACTTTACCGACCGGTGATATCGTATATTAATATATACAAATATATTATTATACGATATTAACATGTGGAATAGATTTATACGGAATATATACAAGAAAACAACTCTCTCGTGCGCCTTATTAATTTTCAATCAATCATCTTCATCTTCTTCACTCGTACATGTTTCATTCTTCAGCCATCTCTAACTTAGGCAGTTCTTAAAATTAAAGCTCATTCGCCTCGATCGATATTCGATCCAAACAGAGAGAAACCAGTATATCTCTGTATTGATATTATTCTCCTTTCGATGACGAAGTTCAGTTTCAATTTCACAATTCCTCCAAAGTAATATCATTGAAATAGTTCACTTCTTCCCAGCAGCATCATATATAGTCTTCGACTAATCTGACACCTTCGTTGTAAAAAAAAAAAAAAAAATGGTACTCGAATTTTCTGAAAGGTTGAAAAAGTCCCAAGCGAGGGTAGACAGTTTTCGTTGCACTATCCTGCGGAATGCACCCGACTTCCGGGTCATCGCATCTCCGTGACCAGATAAGGGTTTAGGTTAGAAGAGGCAGGCCTGGAATTCCGGAGCAAAGGAGTCCCACGTTGGTTTTAAACGTGATCCTCGCGCTTCGTGGTTCGCTACGTGACGCGAATAAGCGTCTATCTCTCTCCTTTTCTCTGCTTCGTCCTTCGCCTTTTCTTCGTCGTTTCCTGGCATTCCCTGAACTGGAGGAGTGACTCTTCTGCTGCACGTAGACCAGGAGGATTCGCCAGGAGGAGCCATTAGCCTCTGGCGCTCGATTTCCAACTGCGACGAGCACGAATGAAAATTTTTGGACGTTGGCCAATAAAGGGATAAGGCAATCTTCGAGTTGTTTTTCTTTTTCTTCTTCTTCTTTTTTTTTGCCGCTAGAAGGTGAAGATTAACGTGAAGAAGGGTGCTCGAAGCAGGATCCCTGGTAGATGCTTGGATAATAATAGGTTCGGCACGATGTTAGTTCGAGAGATTCTTTGCGAATATTCGTTTTGTCCGTTGATGGTTTGACAGAATTACAAAGTATGACCGACGAGTTTTGAGGCCAGAATTCCAATATCTATTTCTAAATTCTACATTAACGAAATTTCTGAATTCAGCTGCAAGCTGATAAAAATCGTGAAATTTCTACTCTTAGTTTTGAAACTCCAAGGATCTTTCATATTTGACAAAAATACTAAAACTTCGTATTAAACGAAACGTTTGCAACAGAGACGTCTGAATCGCGATGAATTTCTATTCTAAATTCTAAATTCCGAATTTTCCACTCTAATTTCGAAGAGCGATCGAAACATTGATCTTTTTCTCCGTCGTCTGTTTTATGTTTAATAAATGTACTACAATTTCATAGTGAACGATAGTTTGCAACAGGGCATCGATCGCGATGAATCTGCAAACTTACAGAGTTTTCAGAGCGAGAAGAACCTCAAAGGCAGTTATGATATAATAAATTTTCAAAGAAAGAAAATCATCTTTGAAAATACACGAGAGAGAGTTTCGAGCACTTTCGTAAGATTTGCATGGAATCAGCATTCTCTTGCTCGTTTACCTTTACCTTAATCGGGATAAATCGACGATCGATAACGGGGAATCGCGTGGAAATGTTATCGGGACGGTGTTTGAACGACGATAACCCGATTCTCATTGGCGTCTGGACGATCAAACAATTGATCGGCCGTGAGATAAGCGATATCTTCGACGAAGATAATTCTGTGACTCCTCGTTTAAGGCTGTTTACACGTTTCCAACTGGAAAATTCTTTCCACTTTTATCTCCAGTTAACGTCCATCCGAGTATCCATATTTTTTCTTTTTTTTTTTTTTTTTTTTAACGAGAACAATTCCAACTCTTCGGAATAACTTGAACTAATTTAATTTATTGTCGAATATTCCGTGTGTAATTTGAATTTCGAATCGCTAGTGATAATTCAGAATTATCGTTGGCAATCGTTGAATTTTTACGACCTTGTTTTACCATTTTTATTATTTTGTTTGTTATGTTATTATATTTATTAGTTTATTTATTATATTTATTATTTTATTCTTATTATTTCATTTTTTTCTTGAAACACAGCCTAACAACCGTGATATTATTTTGAAGTGAACTTCGAATAACCACGTACATACTTTTGTCGACCAAAAAACTTTCGACCGATCGAAACACAATTGTTTCTAAATTTTTTGCATTCTATCACGTTACTAATTAACTCGACGTTTTGTATTATCTATCGAAGCTCGCGTACATTCCTGGACGTTAGTGACTTTATAAACCGGAAATGATACGTCCCCGACAGAGCTCTCGCGAGAACGGCCATTAGGATTGTGAGTGTGTTCCAATGAATCACTTTATCTCGCAGCACTCGTAACAGAACTCCAAACGGTAGTGTAAAGGTCCCTACTGAAAGAACAATTTCTACCGAAATTTTCGTGGCAACGTTATCTTCATGCAGCGTCGACGATCGAATCGTCATCTTTCTTAGAAACACTCGTGCACGTCCATTTTTCGAAAATTACACGCTTGAAACAACAACTCGATGTTGAACATGCTGTGAAGAAAATTTCTTTGAAGTCGTTTCTTTTTATCATCGACAACTTCGCTAAAATTGCAACGATCAAACGAATGCGATAATTAATTGAAAAAAATGTGCATCGACTACGAAGTATCTCACAGACTTGAAACCTCAATCGTCAATTCAATTTAATACACGCTTGTCCGATTTTTATTATTACTCGTAAAAGTCCTGAAATTTGAACGTGAATATACTTCGTGGGTTGATTTAAATTTGAAATTGCCGCGCGTAGTACGTGCCATTTTTTAATCGGTCCCCGAAGAATTAGCAAATTATTTAGAAATTACTATACAACGTTAAAGTCCTGAAATTTGAACGTCAATATACCTGGTTTTGTGAATTGATTTAAATTTGAAATTGCCGCGCGATTTGCGCGTCGTAGCGTGTACCATTTTTTAATTGGTCCCCGAAGAATTAATTATTTATTATACAACGTTAAAATCCTAAAATTTGAATGTCAATATACCTGGCTTCGTGGGTTGATTTAAATTTGAAATTGCCTCGCGATTTGCGCGTCGTAGCGTGTACCATTTTTTAATTGGTCCCCGAAGAATTAGCGAATTATTTAGAAATTATTATACGACGTTGATCAAGGAAAGAACATGATTGTAACGTTCTCCTAACAGGCATGTCGATCATCTGTTAAACCTAATTTTCTTTAAACCACGCTTAACTTTTTTTATATATATATATATATATATATATATATATATATATATATATATATATATATATATATATATTTGTTATAATACAAATGGTAATTGCATTCAAAGAAGAGTCTATTCTTTCAGATTCCAATTATAGAATTAATAAAAAAAAAATAGATAATAATAAATAGATAAAAATAATCAAGTGAAATTTCGGATGACGTTAGCTTCCATATCACTGAGACTAGCGATATCATAAGCTTTCCTTGATAAAAAATATACCTAATCCCTGCTCAGTTGCGAAGATATTTTTCCCGGAAATTGACACGTATCTAGAAATCTTGCACATTGTTCGTCGAACGCGCGATAAGTCGCACCTTTTCTTAATCGATCGGCTTTCCACGCAGTTTCGAATCTCTGCAAATGAAAATAGAAATTTTCTACTCAAGAGCCTCGAGGGCTCTAACGAAACCTAAACACCGCTTCGAACACCGTATAAAATTACGGGAATTATTAAAATTCAAATACGAGAAAGCACTCCGTTTCGCTTGCTTCAATCGTCGAGTTCGCTTTTCAATCGATCTAGTTTCTAACAACAGAGAGATGTCACTCGATGAAACAAATGATTCAAGCGAAAGCAAATATGAATGAGAGCAGACGGCCCTCTCTCTCACTCACCAGAGGTGATCCAGCAGACGAAACGTACGAGAGGATCAAAGTGGCATCCTAATCGAAGCACTCGCGGTGAGCACGCGCGATTGATCGCAGCAAATAAAGAGATAAGAACGTGCGTCCCCGATCGTCGTCGTTTCACGCAACAGAATCACACACACACACACGCGCGCACATTATATTCGTCGAAGAACGAATAGAAGAGAAGATCACGATCTTCAACGATTTATTCACTTTTCGTGTGTCATTAGTTGGAAAAACTGGCGGTAACAGCCGGTAACTGGCACCGATGTCCCTCTCTCGCTCTTTCTTCTTATATATATATATATACACATATATATATATACACATATATATTTCGTCGAGTACGATAGATCTCGCGAAGCACACCGGGACGGCGCGGTGTGTTTAGGTTATTTTGAAACGAAATTGCGAAATTTTGAATTGCGGCGCGCAGATCGCGTGAGGATCCGATGGAGGGACTGAAGAACACGAGCCAGGTACACACACCGCGCTGCTCGAGCAACAGGTAGACACTGGTGGAGAGAGCCGAAGATGGGAATGGAGCGAGTGTGCCACTCGGATAGACAGATCCGAATGCCACACGGCCGAGCAGCACCGCGATTCGACGTAAAGGGGCGCTCATAATGTGACGAATCGGTGACGAATACCGCCGCGCGCTCAGCTATTATCTCGGCTCAGCGCCGAGACAACAACCAAAATGGTCAAAATCACCAGTTCGAGTGTTTCGAGTTAGATATTCGATAGATGTGTAAGTGTATAAGCGACGGTTGGATTCGTGAAATGCGAGAAATAAAAGTAAAATATATAAAATGCATGATAAAAAAAAAATATATATATAAGAAAACACTGATTTAAATTTAAATTTTTACTTTTGTAGGATTTATTTTAGTGAAAAGTGATTTTTGGCCCACCCTGTATTATAGAGACAGCGTGTTTTTGGATAATCCTTTATAAAATACAAAAATAAAAGCTATTGGTACATAGGGTGGGCCAAATATCTCTTCCTTAATAAAACATCAAAATATAGGGAAAAACTAATTTCATTAATTTTAAAATTACTTTTGTAGGATTTATTTTAGTGAAAAGTGATTTTTGGCCCACCCTGTATTATAAAGACAGCGTATATTTTTGGATGATCCTTTATAAAATACAAAAATAAAAGCTATTGTACATAGGGTGGAGCAAACCCACTCTCTTCCCTAATAAAACATCAAAATATAGGAAAAAACTAATTTCATTAATTTTAAAATTACTTTTGTAGGATTTATTTTAGTGAAAAGTGATTTTTGGCCCACCCTGTATTATAAAGACAATGTATTTTTGGATAATCCTTTATAAAATACAAAAATAAAAGCTATTGTACATAGGGTGGAGCAAACCCACTCTCTTCCCTAATAAAACATCAAAATATAGGAAAAAACTAATTTCATTAATTTTAAAATTACTTTAGAAGGATTTATTTTAGTAAAAAGTGATTTTTGGCCCACCCTTTATTATAAAGACAGCGTATTTTTTGATGATCCTTTATAAAATACATAAATGAAAGCTTATGTACCCTATTGTACACAGGGTGGGCCAACAGTTTCTTTCCACCTAATGAAACATATAAGAAAAAACATATAAGAAAAATATAAGAAACATATAAGAAAAATGTAAGATATAAAATATAAAATATAATAAAACATATAGACAAATGTAAGATATAAAATATAAAATATAAGAAAAATATAAGAAAAACCTAGTTTCATTAATTTTAAAAATTTTTAAATTTAAAATTACTTTAGTAGGATTTATTTTACAAAGTAAGCGATTCTTGGATATTATAGAAATTTTCTGTTTCTTTTACTTTACTTGTCTCTGACGGAAATAATCTCACGCTTTAGTCATCGTTAAGTTCTAGTGTTAATCCTTTGTCATCCAAAGAAGGATCTAGTATATATCGTTTGATCGTAAAACACGAGCCTGACACGTGTTTGTATAATTAAGCGAGTTAATATGTGTTGCGTGGTAGTGAGATTTTTAACTTTGAACGCCAATATTCAAAGAAGCTTTCAATAGCTATATGTGTCGTTTCTAATTATATATATTTTAATATATATATAATATTATAATATATTATATACACTAAATATACATATTATATACACTAAATATAATATATTAGTGAATACACTAAATTAATTTTTGCAACCAGATTTGTGGACGTACAATTGTTATGTGTAATTCTGTATACCGTTTTCTTTATACCAGTGATTTACGTAAAAAATCCTTCGCTTTGTAAATTGAAACTTTCGCGGAATAATATATTTGTACACACGTCGGTGAGATTCGTAAATGGAAGAAAGATTGATAAAGCGTTGAAATCTTCGAAATATACCATCAGCGTATCATCGACGGTAGTAGAAGGAAAATTCTGTTGCTCTTGGAAATTTAATCTTTTAATTTAATTACCAATTCAGTGTCCAGTTAGCTTTGTGTATCGTGTTGCATTTACGCAATGTGTGCATGAATTTTCAATTTTCCCTTTTCGTAAACGAACCACGATCCACGTTTTCCCACCGAAGAAATGGAACTCTCTGCCAACAGAACGAAACCATCCAAAAATTCTCGGAATGGGACTCGGCCCATGTTTTACACTCTCTTCCTCCATGTGTGCGTTTACGAAACGATCATGGGAAAGGGGAATGGAAGTTATCTGGTCGAGTCTTGCCGATCGCACACACTGTGTAACGCAGCCTCTGTTATCGGCCTTATTAATCATTCAACGAGCGTAACGTGGTTGCACGAAATGGAAAGAACGTATATCGCGCAATTGTACGTAACGAGAAGGTTAACAAATTGTTCGACTAAGGACGTCGTCTATCAGATCGACTCGTGTCGCGATTATCGCACAATCTGTCTCGCGAGATTCCGTGTCAGACGCGTTTACGTCTCTTTCAAGCAATTATATAACTCGCACGTAACGTCACCGTGTATTGAAATCCACATCACGCGTGAAATGTCGCGGAACACTTTCTCAGATGGAATCATTTTGATTTACGCGAAGAAAAACTCGAGAGCAGACCAAGAAAAAAAAAAAAAAAAAGAAAAGAAAAGAAACGTCGTAAATTTTTTTGCTTTTTCGGAAGATTTCGAATGAAAATCGTTCCTGGATCTCCAGTTCCAAAAGGATTTTCGTGTTTATAGAGGTTAAAATCCGCGTACAAAATATTCCTGCAAGAAATTTGGTTGTAAGTCTTCCGTATTAAAAAAATTAACTTTTTGCAACTTATAACGCGCGTTTTTTTCATGGTAAGAAATAAAACGGAGAAAAATTATGACTTAAAATCGCCTTAATTTCACGTTTATTCCCCCGTGCATCGTTAAAAAAAAAAAAAAAAAGATCCCTAACACGAATCCAGCCAAAGAAAATGATCAACTCAACGTGACATAACCTACAAATTCTACCGTACGACCAGCATCAGAAGAAAAATTTAAATGTCCTTTGTATTTTTCACGATTTCTTCAGTGATGTTTCATGTAAGAAGAGGTTAATTATTTCATCTGGATAGATTCCTATTATGAAAATGATCGATTCAACATAACCTACAAATTCTACCGTACGACCAGCATCAGAAGAAAAATTTAAATGTCCTTTGTATTTTCTACGGTTTCTTCAGTGGTGTTTCATGTAAGAAGAGGTTAATTATTTCATCTGGATAGATTCCTATTATGAAAATGATCGATTCAACATAACCTACAAATTCTACCGTACGACCAGCATCAGAAGAAAAATTTAAATGTCCTTTGTATTTTCTACAGTTTCTTCAGTGGTGTTTCATGTAAGAAGAGGTTAATTATTCCATCTGGATAGATTCCTATCAAGAAAATGATCGATTCAACATAACCTACAAATTCTACCGTACGACCAGCATCAGAAGAAAAATTTAAATGTCCTTTGTATTTTCTACGGTTTCTTCAGTGGTGTTTCATGTAAGAAGAGGTTAATTATTTCATCTGGATAGATTCCTATTATGAAAATGATCGATTCAACATAACCTACAAATTCTACCGTACGACCAGCATCAGAAGAAAAATTTAAATGTCCTTTGTATTTTCTACGGTTTCTTCAGTGGTGTTTCATGTAAGAAGAGGTTAATTATTTCATCTGGATAGATTCCTATTATGAAAATGATCGATTCAACATAACCTACAAATTCTACCGTACGACCAGCATCAGAAGAAAAATTTAAATGTCCTTTGTATTTTTCACGGTTTCTTCAGTGATGTTTCATGTAAGAAGAGGTTAATTATTTCATCTGGATAGATTCCTATCAAGAAAATGATCGATTCAACATAACCTACAAATTCTACCGTACGACCAGCATCAGAAGAAAAATTTAAATGTCCTTTGTATTTTCTACGCTTTCTTCAGTAGTGTTTCATGTAAGGAGAGGATTATTCCATCTGGATAGATTCCTATTATGAAAATGATCGATTCAACATAACCTACAAATTCTACCGTACGACCAGCATCAGAAGAAAAATTTAAATGTCCTTTGTATTTTCTACGGTTTCTTCAGTAGTGTTTCATGTAAGAAGAGGTTAATTATTTCATCTGGATAGATTCCTATTATGAAAATGATCGATTCAACATAACCTACAAATTCTACCGTACGACCAGCATCAGAAGAAAAATTTAAATGTCCTTTGTATTTTCTACGGTTTCTTCAGTAATGTTTCATGTAAGGAGAGGCTGATTATTTCATCTGGATAGATTCCTATTATGAAAATGATCGATTCAACATAACCTACAAATTCTACCGTACGACCAGCATCAGAAGAAAAATTTAAATGTCCTTTGTATTTTCTACGGTTTCTTCAGTGGTGTTTCATGTAAGAAGAGGTTAATTATTTCATCTGGATAGATTCCTATCAAGAAAATGATCGATTCAACATAACCTACAAATTCTACCGTACGACCAGCATCAGAAGAAAAATTTAAATGTCCTTTGTATTTTCTACGGTTTCTTCAGTGGTGTTTCATGTAAGAAGAGGTTAATTATTTCATCTGGATAGATTCCTATCATGAAACCACTCAAAGAAAATGATCGATTCAACATAACCTACAAATTCTACCGTACGATCAACATCAGAAGGAAAATTTAAATGTTCTTGCACGTAGTCTCTTCTATCTCATGTAAGAAGAGGTTAATTATTCCCTCTGGGATTTCACGAGGATTTCATAATTATGATAAAAAGTAGGTTGATTCGTGCAGGTGGTATTATAACAGGCATGGCCAGAGATTCAATCAACAGAGTTCGCGTACGTGACCGGCTCTGATTTGCTTTCTATTGAAATCGAGCATCTTTCGAAATCTAACATGGGGAATTATCTCTCGCGCTTTGAAATCGAAAGAAATGAAGCTGCTCATCTCGGCTCTCGATGTACAGGGTGGGCCAAAAGTCTCTTCCCGTCTATCCTTTTTTTCTTTTTAAATGAAAACATCAAAACACAAGAAAAAAGAACTAATTTTATTAACATCAAATTAAATTAAATTCCAGTAGAAAGTGAATTTTGCTGAAATTTTCACTCAACTCTACGCGTTGGAATTTCGATTCGAACTCCGTTCGAATTTCAGATTCGGGGTCGAAATTAATTTTCTTAATCCGCCAAGCTTCGCAAGATTCGGATTGATCAAAGATTCAGCTGGGAAAAATGAAAGATTCGTACGACATTCTCGAGTTGCTGACGAGATCCTACGCGAGCAGCTAGAGTTGGCTCTTCCGTGGAGGAAGTCTGGTTGAATTTTCATTACGATTCATCATTCAACCACCTTCGGGGCTTCATTATATTGTAATAGTAGACCCACTGTGTACAACTTACATTTCCATACGTTAAAAAAAGGGAGATGTATGTGTGTACGAGTGTCCCGGGATCCTCGCATCCTCGCGCTTTAGAATGCTATTTGTATTGTAGGCAACGCACCATTGTTAGAACATTATACTTCTTCATACATAATAATGAGCGGACATGACATAGTATTGCCGCGGTGTGTGTATTTCACTGTGCTGTGATAATATTTACATGAGATACAATTCGTTGCTAATAAGAGGACTGCTTTGCGCGTTATTACACAAGATACGTTATGCGAGTTAGATTTACCACGTATTTAGTATGACGTTGTAAGTATGTACAGCTATGCGGATGTGAATATTTCTATACTGTATTAATTTTGTAATTTTCGTGCGCTACGATGATTTATTTTACTCTTTTTAATAAATAGATATGATCCTGTTGGAATACTTTTTTATACATTGTTAGAACAGATAAGCTGATTTCATTCCACACATCACGACACTATACACGCTATAAATTGTATATTAGTTTCGTGTATCAGTAAATATAATCACAATATTGGATACCATGGTACACAAACACAATTCCCATACATCATTCAGGACATATCTCTATAAATATTACATTTGTAAAACATCCACTCGCACTCGTATCAATAAATATACCTACAGCTGTGATGATAAGTACATACACAATTGTACACAATGATACAAACAATATTTCAAAATAAGTGTTCAGAATATACTACTGCATAAAAATATCAAAGTCTATTACAAATTTACATCTGTATGTTATGTACCAGTGATCCAAGCCAGCAGAAATCTTTCACAAAACTCTCCACTTCGCGACTATATTTCAATGCTTCTTAAATTAATTTCTAGAGCATTGGCAAGTTCTGAAAAAGAATCCTAAAAATCTGCGAAATTCAAATATATATATATAGAGTTTCTTCCCATCTATTCTTTTTTTTTTTTCTTAAATAAAACATCGAAATATAAGAAAAAAAAAAACTAATTTTATTAATCTCGAATTAAATTAAATTTTAGTAGGAAGTGATTTTTGCCCCACCCTGTATTTCAAACGGGCAAATAATAAATAATTTTAATGAATTAAATACTACTTAACAATAATGAATCTCACTACATATATATATATAACAATAATAGTAAATATATAGTAAATTTCATACGTCTATGAACTGTGGCAATCTATTCTAAGAGAAGAAGAGAAAGAAGAGAAGAGAAGAAAATTCCAAAACTACAAGAGAGCGAGATGGAAAGTGTAGGTGAGAAAAACAGCTGGTCCCATGGTCACTGGGTCCGTTGTGAATGGACCCGTACTCGACGTAAAGAAACAGCGGTGGAGGGAGGGGGTGCAATCATCGCAATGAATTACAACGAGCCAGTCACCGAGAGTGACTCACTACGCTGCTCTAGTCGCTGCAACTCGATAAAAGTCTTTTTCTCTGGCCTCCTCGTGGCACGGAGGAATTCGAGAGAGCCCTGGCAGCATCGGAAAGAGGAGGAGGAGGAGGAGGAGGAGAGCCAACAGAAGCGGCCGCTTGACATGAATCATCTGTGCACGCGGGCAAAATGCTCCGTGAGCAAGGGGACACGCGCAAAACAAGAGGGACTTTCGTTCGTCGCCACTGCCAACCTAACGAGGGATTTCTAGTGCTCTTGACGCTAAAACTACTCACTATCAAAAAGTATACCGAACTTGTGGCCAGAGGGAGAAATTGGATGACACAATAAGTGACACGAGTACTTTGCAAGTATGTGTATCTTTAATTTGCAAATCTTGGCGTGGATAATTTCTTATGATCAGCTGTTTAAAATGGGAGAGAGACGACGAAGTCTAGGGGAGTTTGAAATTGTAACTAGGCGTCACGTTAGTTGAGTATTTCTTTGTTTTAAATAATTCACGAGAAAGTGTTACAGCTAGTATCGAATTAGATTTGTGACATATTTGACGACGTTGCTTCGTGGGAAAAGGACTATAGGCAGAGTGGAAATATTCGTTGCGCAAGGGCGCTTCCCCCACTACTAGTACCCCCACTCTCGCTAAGATAGACTGTACCGTATCTCCGCATTTATTGCAAACGTAGAAATCTTTAAACATCTTTCGGATATACCCAACGAGTGCAAGTAACGTTCTTGTATCTACAATTAAAATTTCTTAAATTCTAATGGAATCTACTAAAGAAACAACCAGACCTACCAAATCCAAACCAATTAAAATTCTGCCTCAGCGTTTTAACCTTCCGCTAGATTATTACAAAACACTGTGAAATTACCGAGAGAAACAACCTTATTAAGTGACACGAGTACTTTGCACGTATGTGTATGTCTTTAATTTGCAAATCTTGGCGTGGATAATTTCTTATGATCAGCTGTTTAAAATGGGAGAGAGACGACGAAGTCTAGGGGAGTTTGAAATTGTAACTAGGCGCCACGTTAGTTGAGTATTTCTTTGTTTTTGTTTTAAATAACTCACGAGAAAGTGTTACAGCTAGTATCGAATTAGATTTGTGACATATTTGACGACGTTGCTTCGTGGGAAAAGGACTATAGGCAGAGTGGAAATATTCGTTGCGCAAGGGCGCTTCCCCCACTACCAGTACCCCCAACTCTCGCTAAGATAGACTGTACCGTATCTCCGCATTTATTGCAAACGTAGAAATCTTTAAACATCTTTCGGATATACCCAACGAGTGCAAGTAACTACTAATTCTTGTATCTACAATTAAAATTTCTTAAATTCTAATGGAATCTACTAAAGAAACAACCAGACCTACCAAATCCAAACCAATTAAAATTCTGCCTCAGCGTTTTAACCTTCCGCTAGATTATTACAAAACACTGTGAAATTACCGAGAGAAACAACCTTAATAAGTGACACGAGTACTTTGCACGTATGTGTATCTTTAATTTGCAAATCTTGGCGTGGATAATTTCTTATGATCAGCTGTTTAAAATGGGAGAGAGACGACAAAGTCTAGGGGAGTTTGAAATTGTAACTAGGCGTCACGTTAGTTGAGTATTTCTTTGTTTTAAATAATTCACGAGAAAGTGTTACAGCTAGTATCGAATTAGATTTGTGATATATTTGACGACGTTGCTTCGTGGGAAAAGGACTACAGGCAGAGTGGAAATATTCGTTGCGCAAGGGCGCTTCCCCCACTACTAGTACCCCCACTACCAGTACCCCCACTCTCGCTAAGATAGACTGTACCGTATCTCCGCATTTATTGCAAACGTAGAAATCTTTAAACATCTTTCTGATATACCTAATGAGTGCAAGTAACTACTAATTCTTGTATCTACAATTAAAATTTCTTAAATTCTAATGGAATCTACTAAAGAAACAACCAGACCTACCAAATTCAAACCAATTAAAATTCTGCCTCAGCGTTTTAACCTTCCGCTAGATTATTACAAAACACTGTGAAATTACCGAGAGAAACAACCTTAATAAGTGACACGAGTACTTTGCACGTATGTGTATCTTTAATTTGCAAATCTTGGCGTGGATAATTTCTTATGATTAGCTGTTTAAAATGGGAGAGAGACGACAAAGTCTAGGGGAGTTTGAAATTGTAACTAGGCGTCACGTTAGTTGAGTATTTCTTTGTTTTAAATAATTCACGAGAAAGTGTTACAGCTAGTATCGAATTAGATTTGTGATATATTTGACGACGTTGCTTCGTGGGAAAAGGACTATAGGCAGAGTGGAAATATTCGTTGCGCAAGGGCGCTTCCCCCACTACTAGTACCCCCACTACCAGTACCCCCACTACCAGTACCCCCACTACCAGTACCCCCAACTCTCGCTAAGATAGACTGTACCGTATCTCCGCATTTATTGCAAACGTAGAAATCTTTAAACATCTTTCTGATATACCTAATGAGTGCAAGTAACTACTAATTCTTGTATCTACAATTAAAATTTCTTAAAATCTAATGGAATCTACTAAAGAAACAACCAGACCTACCAAATCCAAACCAATTAAAATTCTGCCTCAGCGTTTTAACCTTCCGCTAGATTATTACAAAACACCGAGAGAAACAACCCAATCCCCCTAATGTGTTGAGAATTCGCAGTTCTCACACATTCATCTGACTTTCAAAGGCACAGCCTAACTTCTCTTCGTCAATGATCAATTTCTATGTATCAGGGAGCTGGCTCGTTTTCGCGGATCGGCGCATCGCCAGAATTGCTGAAAAATCGGAGTCCACGTGAGCCAGCTCGTCAAGTATCTCTCCTCCCCGACCTCGGTTTCTTTTCCTCCTCTGTCTTTCCTTCTCTCTTTTCGAAACGCACTCTCAGATACCGAGTGTACCGTGCCAATTATTCCCCGCACGGAAGTTTGCACAGCCTGGCGTGAGAGATTGATGCGAGAGTCGATGCACTCGGCGCGCGCTTTTATGTTTTATTCATACCTTTCACCTGGTTCGATAAGAAAATTATATTTAAAGTCGAACGCGGCCCGCCGCGTAATGCCGCGGCGAAAGAGAAAATCAACGCGTCCGCGGTCTCTTACTTTCTGGAAAAGTTGCTCGCTTCTCCGTTTTCATTCGAAGGGTCGAGGTCAAACAGCGAGTGAATTGAGCAGGCTCTGATCGATTTGTCGAAACGGAATTTTAATTAGTTAATTAAACTCGATCGGCTAAAATCGAGCCCGCTCGTTTCGAAACAATTGAAGACCTTGTTACTGGAGAGAAAATTTGTTGATATACTCTTTGGGACAAGTTCGACAACTCTGTGCACTCTGTTAGGAATATTACAGGACGTGCTATTACGAAAACCGTGACTAAGGAAAATGTCGACGAGAATATATATTGGCGAATGAATAATTTTCCGAACCAGAAAATGGTTATTTTTCTTTTCTCGTTTCTCTAAATATGTTTCTACGAGCCTGTTCTAGAGGTAGAAGCCTTCGTTGTTCCATATTTTAGTGCAGACGGCGTGAAAACTTTCTCATCGTGGAATGACGTTAGAGCGGACTCTCTCACGAGAACGCGAGACGCACGTAAGACGCGTCCTATGTAACCTATGTAATGTTCAACCAAGTAATTAGGTGATTGAACAAAAGACTCGCTGGTTATTACGTCTGCTTCCACGAATTGCTCTCGGAAGAAGAGCACATCCCACTGACCTAAGACTCGTTCTACGCGAATGTCGAACTTCTTTACTTTTTCGAAACACACTCTCGACTCTTTGTAAATTCTTTTAACCGCAGACCGGTTCTGGTGGAAATTTTCAAAAAAATTTAGAATCTGATTTAATCGTTTTTCTTTTTCATCTTTCAGAATTGATGAATTGATGAATGAAGAATTTCTTTAGAAATTTTTAAAGATACTTTTAAAGAACTTCCGGAACTTTTGGCTTCTCCCCTTTTCTTAGAACTCGAGGAATTTTAGGTTTAGGAATTTAGATTAGTTTAGGTTAGGAGTCTTGGAACTCTTCGGTAACACTCCACTGTTCTTGCAAATATTTAAAAAACGCATTGCAATTTACATCGACCGAACGATTTAGAATATAATTGTTCTCGCGAGATTTACGCGTGTTTCAATGTTGGTAACACTAGCGTAGACCATAGTTACCGTAAGTGAATCATTGCCACGAATGATTACGAAACGCGTGCGACTCGATCGCTAGCCGAACAACGTCAATTCCTTGACGTCGATGACGGCGTTTCAAATCCTTCCAGAACAATCGCGATACCACAAATCAGAGATAAAGAGCACTGTCAAGGTTACCAGTCCTATGATTAACAAATTAAACAAATGACACTCGCTCTAACTCATCTACAGATCTTGTAAACTCTTTACTTGTGAAACGAAAGGAGGAAAATGTTAACCACGTTCTTTGCTCGCAAGTATATAAAGTATTCAAAATAAAATATATAAACTATTCAAGGTACTCGATAAAGTATTCAAAATAAAGGCGAAATAATCTATCATTGTTATTATAATCTATTAATAATATTATCATCTGATCTTTACTCGTTGTTCATAAATTCAATTATTATTCGTTTTTCACAATCAGTTAACAAAAATGAATTTATCATATATACATATATATATATATATATATCGTAGGCATTTAATTTAATTTCTCTAGTTTGACATTCATAAATTATTTAATTACTGTTTTCAGTAAATTTCAACCCGGTCATTAACTGATATAAAACTCAGAGATCAACAAATATCTTGCTACATATTAATGTCATTACAATCTACCAATATTTCGCCTGATATTCATAAAATTGTTTAATGTTACCACGTCCAATAGATTTCACTCAATCATTCACCGATATAAAATCGCGCTTCTGTCGCAGTAGTTTTCACATTAACGCCTGTTAGCCTTTTTTGTTTTTTTTCAGACCATAAAACCAATTCCATTAACTGAAGTGGCGAACCCTGAACGTTCGATTTCAGTCGAAGAAAAAAAAAAAAAAAAAAAAAAAAAAATTCGCCGACACGTTACACGTTGCAACATTTCCACCGGGTAGTTTTCACGCCGTGAACTGATAAACTGAATAAGGTGTACATGTTCTGATTTACGCCCGGAGTCATTTCGAGGCGCATTATTCAATCGCCTGCCGCGAAATTGATCCGCGGGTACTGTGATTTTCGAAACGCGACGCGGAGGCGTGAAAAGAAAGAAAAAGAAAACGAAAGAAAGAAAAAAAATCCCGCCGAGCGCAACAACTTCTATATTTATCAGCGGAGCGCGGATACTATCTACGCTGGAGATCGACACTCTTCAAATCTTAAAAGCGGATATGCGTGCGTGCGGTGATTTCGAAAAGCTTGGAAAGGGTTTCGAAGGAGGATATCGAACGCTTGGAACTAACAAAACAACTTCAAGACTGTCGAACAAATAATTAAGAATCATACTTCACAGTATTCACGGAATTATTGACTTGAATAAGAGAAGATTTCCACTACGGATTATCCTTATGTTATTATTATTATTTTATATCCTCGTCGATGTAAAAAATGTTACTAGCTTGTGTTTGCTTCAGGAGAACGCTTGGAACTAACGAAACTTCAAGACTGTTAAATAGATAATTAAGAATCATACTTCACAGTATTCACGGAATTATTGATTTGAATAAGAGAAGATTTCCACTACGGATTATCCTTATGTTATTATTATTATTTTATATTCTCGTCGATGTAAAAAATGTTACTAGCTTGTGCTTGCTTTAGGAGGAGATTGAACGCTTGGAACTAACGAAACTTCAAGACTGTTAAATAAATAATTAAGAATAATACTTCACAGTATTCACGGAATTATTGATTTGAATAAGAGAAGATTTCCACTGCGGATTATCCTTATGTTATTATTATTATTTTATATCCTCGTCGATGTAAAAAATGTTACTAGCTTGTGCTCTGCTTTGCTTCAGTACTAAACTATTTCTGATCCTTTCTGCTGCGTTTATATATCCATGATTCCTGATCAAAAGTACCTCAGGACGACTCATTAACGAATGATTAATTCCTAACAACGTGATGGTAGCTCGATCCTCCACCACGATAATTCATCAATTAACAGCAAGTTTGTAAATGAAGCAGTTACAAACTGCAAGTCGCAGAGGTTTTTTTAGGATTTTTTTTTTTTTGTAGAATTTTCTAGGTGACGAATGGAAATTGAATAATTTTCAGATGATCGACGAACTGTAGCGTTTCATCAGGCAGTGTTTTGGATTAAAGAATTCTGCAACAATTTCCGCTTGTGCAAGAAATGGAAAAAAATTTCGAGATTCGAAGACTCGAGAACGTCCACTGAATTTACAGATCGATGCAGAATTTCAAGAAACGAGCTTCAAGCTCTGAGAGTCTCGAGAAAGGAAGAATTAAAAATTCAAAGAGTTTCAAAGGTTCGAAGATCAACAAAGAAAGGAATTCAGTTTTCAAAATTGAGGAAGAACTTCGAGAAATCTCCGCCGAGATTCGCCGATCAACGCAGAACATTAAGAAATGAACATCGAGCTCTAAAGCCCGCGGTAAGTAAGAAAAATTGGAAAAAACTAAAGAAACCTCAAGGATCGAATTGAAGAGTTTGAAGTGTTCGAATTAAATCGAAGAATCCCATCTGCGAAAGATTGGAAAATTTTTCTTGAAAATATTCAGAAAACTCGAACGTTTTCTCGAAGCATTGAGACCTCGGTTCGAAAGATGTTGCAAATTTCGCTGGAGAATCGAACGAGATCGTTCGAGTGATTCGAAGAAGCGATTATTACTGGCGAAATGAAGTTGTCGAGGTATCCATGGAACGAGCGAAATTTTCGCGCGGCGAATTAATGATCATCGACTCGGCGCCATCGACTCGGAGCCTACTTCAGCGTGGCGCCAGGCGTAAAACGGGAAACGAGTCGTGCGCAAGATTCTTCCAGTGGATCATCCGCTCGATCAAACGATCGTCCACAGCTCTGTGTTTCAGGTGGGGCGGGGCACCGTTCTCGAGCATTCTTCTACCGACGATTCTCTCAATTTCGATCTTTCTCTCATCTTGTGTCTTTCTCTCCTCTTCTATTAAACTGCTCCTCTTAACTTTTAGTTAACACTTTACCGACCGGTAGCCTATTAATCGGCTACTATTTATCGCTATCGGTCGGTAAAGTATCGATATCGTGTAATGATATATTTATATATTTTAACACTTTACCGACCGGTAATATCGTGTATTAATATATACAAATATATCATTATACGATAAACACTTTACCGACCGGTAGCCTATTAATCGGCTACTATTTATCGCTATCGGTCGGTAAAGTATCGATATCGTATAATAATATATTTATATATTTTAACACTTTACCGACCGGTAATATCGTGTATTAATATATACAAATATATCATTATACGATAAACACTTTACCGGTAGCCTATTAATCGTCTATTACCTACCGCTATCGGTCGGTAAAGTGTTAATACAACACCAGGTAAACCAGGTCAAATCGATGTCAGATAATGGCAGTTTTCCGATCCACAGGCTTCAAAGCCGGCGAAAGAACCATCGGCCGCGAGATATGTTATTTATAAACAATTCTACGTTCGAGACACTGGAAAATATACAAATCGCTGATTATTACGAGGAAATTTCACTCTCAAGGTACTTGGATAAAAATATAATGAGAAAAATGTTCAAACGTTCAGAACAGCTTAAGAATCTGAACCCTCGTATCATAATATCGAGTCACGTTCGTGAATTTCGATTTTCGACAGAGAAAAAAGAGAGAGAAAAAAAAAAAGGAATAAATTGCAGCTGCCACGCAATTTGCATTGGCATTTCGAATTTAAGTTCTTCTAATTCGAAAATTAAAAAGTTTACGTTACAAGTGAGATTATATTTTCAATACTTTACATTCCTAACAAGACGTTGCAATTATATAATAGTTAATGTTTATTTAAGAAATTTGGTAACAAAATCATAAAGGGATGGAACCTCTGACATCTTCAAAATGTTCGAAATTCAAATCTTCTTGTTTCTTTTTACGTTTCAAAGATTTGAAGATCTTTTTCTTGTTGATTGTTGTTATTATTGGAATTTTGCACTATATGGTCGAGATATAGTTTGGTACACGAAAAATAAATTATTTCTTCTTTTTCTGTAGTAATCTTGTTGACTGTTGTTATTACTGGAATTTTGCACTATATGATTGAGATGTAGTTTGGTACGCGAAAAATAAATTATTTCTTCTTTTTCTGTAGTAATTAGCGAGCAATCTTGTTGATTATTGTTATTATTGGAATTTTGCACTATATGGTCGAGATATAGTTTGGTACGCGAAAAATAAATTATTTCTTCTTTTTCTGTAGTAATCTTGTTGACTGTTGTTATTACTGGAATTTTGCACTATATGATTGAGATGTAGTTTGGTACGCGAAAAATAAATTATTTCTTCTTTTTCTGTAGTAATTAGCGAGCAATCTTGTTGATTATTGTTATTATTGGAATTTTGCACTATATGGTCGAGATATAGTTTGGTACGCGAAAAATAAATTATTTTTTTCTTTTTCTGTAGTAATCTTGTTGACTGTTGTTATTACTGGAATTTTGCACTATATGATTTAGATGTAGTTTGGTACGCGAAAAATAAATTATTTTTTTCTCTTTCTCTAGTAATTAGCGAGCAACAGCTGCAGTACGAAAAGATTTATACAAGGTGATTCGGACAGTTGTTGAACTAGTAGGTTCAACAACTAGTAGCTTCAGCAACTAGCAGCTATTAGAAGGGAAACTTGCTACCGGTGAAAGAACTCGTGCGGTCAGAGACCATTGTGGAAACTAGAGTTCGCTCGGTACGTGGATTCTTCGTGGAAAATACGATTTTTATACTTTTTAACTTTCGAAACGACGCGGCCTCAGTAATTTCTTAGAGAATCAAGAGATCTCGAAGAAGTAAAATATTTGATTTTCTGAGGCATGCAGATGCATTGAACCTTCGAATGTTCGACTTTACAGATTTTCAAGTTTCCAAATCTTTAAATCACACGAACACACACGCATTGAAACTCTTTGAAAATAGGTAAAAATTCTCTCGAGCAAACAAATCTCAAAGAATTAAATTTCGAAATCATCCGTATTTTCTCCGTCCTCGAGTTAGATCATTCTCGAATCTCTCGAACTTTCCACCGTCCTCAAATTTCCAGATTCTTCAAGTAAGTGAATCTCGAGAAATCGACTTTTAAAATCATTCGAATTCTCGTGTTTTCTATATTGTCAAATTAAAAGGCGATCCGCAAAATTTCGAGCTTCTGGATTCTTTAAGTAAACAAATCTCGAAGAATCGACTTTCAAAGTCATTCGAATTCCCATATTTTCTACGCCCTCAAATTAGAAAATGATTCTATCATCTCTACACTCTCAAATCTTTAGAAGATTCTCTGAACTCTCTAAACAAATAAATCTCAAAGAATCGACTTTCAGTCATTAATCAAATTTTAAGCTTCCAAATACTTCTTCAAATTTTAAACTTCCAAATTTATTAAACAAGTAAATCTCGAAGAATCGACTTTCGGAGTCATTCGAATTTCCATACTCTTTCTACGCTCTCAAATTAGAAAATGATTCTATCATCTCTCAAACTTTGTACGCTCACAAATTTCAAGCTTCTAAACTCACTGAACAAATAAATCTCAGACTCGACTTTCAGTCATTCAAATTCCTATACTTCTTCAAATTTTCGGCTTCCGAGCTTTTTAAACAAATAAATCTCGAAGAATCGACTTTCAGAGTCATTCGAATTTCCATACTTTCTGCGCTCTGAAATTAGAAAATGATTCTATCATCTCTCAAACTTTGTACGCTCACAAATTTCAAGCTTCTAAACTCTCTGAACAAATAAATCTCAGACTCGACTTTCAGTCATTCAAATTCCTATACTTCTTCAAATTTTCAGCTTCCGAGCTTTTTAAACAAATAAATCTCGAAGAATCGACTTTCAGAGTCATTCGAATTTCCATACTTTCTGCGCTCTGAAATTAGAAAATGATTCTATCATCTCTCAAACTTTGTACGCTCACAAATTTCAAGCTTCTAAACTCTCTGAACAAATAAATCTCAGACTCGACTTTCAGTCATTCAAATTCCTATACTTCTTCAAATTTTCAGCTTCCGAGCTTTTTAAACGAATAAATCTCGAAGAATCGACTTTTAAATTAAAAAAAAAAAAAAAAAAGAAAGAAAGAAAGAAGGAGAAATCTGATCTCGAACTATCCTCAAATGAAAAACCGACTCTATCCCGCCTTTCCGCTTCTCTTCCCGTTTTAAATTTCAAACCGCCATCTTGCATCGCATATTCCTGCAACTCTGTAACAGCCTGAAACACTACTCGACCCCTATATGTCGAGAGGAGCCAAGTCGACAGCGCTTCTCGACACTATCGACCATCAATAATCCTTAATCTCTCTCTTTGAACGTGTTGCCCGAAAACCTGTCCAGGTTCACACGAGCCTCCTCTCCTCTCCCCTCGTCTCTGTACGCGCGTGTATTTACATGCGTGGCACGGTCACGTGCCGAGCGCGCGGAGTGTCCTCTCTGCCCAGAAAGCGGGCTATGCCTCGTGCCGCGGCACAGATCGAGACGCGGAAAAATGCGCGTGGAATAATGCGTGCAGCAGGACGGCGCCATCGCGGCTCGCCCCTGGCCCCTCGACGTCCCTCGGGCGACGCCAGCGAAGAGCAGGCCGAGCAGGAAGGGTTAAGAGAGATCGTGAAAGAGTAACTCGAACGTATATGCCTGTGAAGAATATATACGTATGCGAACGTGTGTGTATCAGTGAGTGAGTGAGTGAGTGAGTGAGTAAGTGAGTGAGTGAGTGAGTGAGTGTGCAAGTGATTGGCGTAATTTGGATTGTGAGAAAAAGAGCAGCTGGAGAGGGGGGGGGAGAGGAAGAAAGGTGAAGAAACAGAGGGAGTTCGGTGAAACGTTCGAGGAGTGAGAAATAACTTCAACTTGGAGAAATTCGAGAAGAATAAACGAAGAAGAAGTGGCATGGTTAACAAAAGAGAATTTTCATTCTCTTGTTCTTTTTTTTTTTGGAAGAGTTTTTCCGAAGTGAGAGAAATGAGGAACAGGGTTAGAATCCCAATGGGGGGTTTTTGTGCTCGACAAAAGGGAGGGCAATTCGAGAATGAATCATCGATCGGTGAATTTTTCTCTTTGCATTTCTTCCTCAATGGAAATTTAACTTTCTAATTTTTTTTCTTTCTCTCACGGATGTCATGCTCTTTCTTTTTTTTGGAAGCTTGTTCTCTCGACCAGGTTAATGGGCCCCCATTTAGGCCTCCTCCAGGTCAGAAATTCACTTTTCGAATAACAAGAACATTGTGTTGTGTCACATCGGAATTTTCAGAGATGCTCAGGCGAGGCATGGTTAAGAAATAAGATGCTCGGATTTGTTTATGAAACAACTGGATGCAATATTAGGTTATTAATTAGAAATTACGGTGTTTCTTTTTCCTTCTAATAAATGAAAATGTAAATGTTTCTTTTTTCTTTTTCTAAATAAATGGAAGAGTTTCGTTAACAATCTCGTTTGTTTGGCTTTGGAAAATGGAAAATCAAGAAAGAACATTTTCGCCGTATATACACTGCTCTCTCTCTCCGAAAAGGGGAAGAAAATGCTGTGTGCAAGCTGATAAAATATTATCTGACGCGTATCTGGCGAAGAAGCCTCCAAACTACGACAGTGTCAGAATTGGTTCGCTAAATTTCACTGCTGACGGCGATATCAAATCGTTCTTGCAAGTCAGTCGTGTTTGTCGAGAAAGACAAAAACTTGACCAGCGGAACCGCGAAGTTGCCCTGAAAGAACAAAAATGGCAAAAAGAAAAAAAATAATCGAACGAAATGGAACGATCTGATAAAATTTCAATAAAACTTCGCGTCTCACGCGAAAAATTCACTTTTCATTCTGCGTACGAGAGAAACTCCGTTACTTTTCACGCCAACCTAACACAGTGAAAATGTCGAAAATTCGTTGAAATTTGTTAAGAAAAAAAAAGGAGGAAGGAAAACGACAAAAAGGTACTCTATAACTTTAAGAAGAGAAAGAACAGCGTGGAAAGACGAGTAACGACTAAAACGTTGAGGACATCGTTTATGAGAAAACAGCCACGAGAAAATAGGAAAGGAGCAACGACTAAATATTTATAAAAAAAAAAAGAAAAAAAAAAAAGAAACTTGACTAGAAAAGTATCGCGAGTATGTAAATGAAAGTGAGCGGAAAGGGTGTTGATCAGAAAGGACTGATTGGCAATAGATAGAGAAGGAACGCAGCGAGACGACAAGCGGATGAGGGTGAAAAAGAGCGAAAAATGAAAAGTGGAGAGACCGGAGTGGAAACAGGGGCGGATGACAGAGAGAGAGAGAGAAAGAGAGAAAGAGAGGCAAGGGAAAAAGAAAGCAAGCTATCTCGGACGTCTGGCTCGCCAGATCGTTTTTCTTGGTGCAGCGGCGCCTCCGCATGCTCGTTCTGATCATTCTCCGCGCTGTTGTCAACTTCGAAGAGAGAAAAAAAAAAAAGAAGAAAAAATGCTGTTTTCTCATCGAATCACCACTTTGCACGTAATGGTGTCGAACGAATCGACGAAAAATGAAACCTGAATCGCGACGAAACGGCAAAGAGGAATCGCAAGCGATATTTATTGGAATTCGAAATTATTCGAAATCACAGAGAGAGAGAGAGAGAGATTGTGCTTAATAGTTTACAATCGAATTTATTGGAAAATTCGAGAGAATTCAACAACGGATGTAGCTAATTGCGGAAATGTTCCTTGTCAATTTGATAATTGGAACTGGAGATAATTTAATTTCAAGACTTGTTCAAACCAAAGGGTGTCTAAAACATTGGCATTCGCCAGAAAATAGAGAGAAGTGTTCAATATTTTTGTTTGTAGCTGTCGATTCCCATTAATATTTGTTTCATTACATACGAAATAACCAATAAATTTGTAGCTCTTCGAAGGTTGTTCTCACGTGCAAATGCAAGGAATTCAACTTGAAAGCGAATTTCACCGTGATTTTTCTTCGTCAAATATGAATTACATTTTACCGTGGTTCACGTAACGAACGAGCGATGTATCGAGAGCGAAGAGACGATTATTATAGCCTCAGAGGGGAGAGAAAATCGGGAAATTACATCGATCGATTTGGCGAATCGTGTCAACGACTGTCACAATTCCACGCTATATTTTCATCGACCGAACTTGGACTTTTTCTTGAAACAGTTTTTCGTCTCTTCGTCCACGAAACGACGTCCTACGAATTTATCTTATCTTCGCTGAACCCAATTTAATTCCTGCCTAGCCGTGGTGCCATCCTCCTGATAATTTCGAAATTTAATGGCCCCCTTTTCTGTGAACCTAAACTAACCAAACCGCTTGCCGATAGTCGTTTCGTTGTAAATCAGAATCCTCGGAGGCAAAGATCAAATTAAGAAGAGATGATAGAAATTTCGTGTGAAATTCTGCGTGTAATATGGAAATAGTTCATTGCACGATATCAACTCATTCGAATTATTTATCGCAATACCGTCGATATTCGCGCGTTATTAATATTATAACAATGATCGTAAGAAATGTGTAATTGTAACGAATCTAAAGACACACACACACCCCCACATTTAGAACAGTAAGAAAATTACTAAGATTACTCAAATTCCTTGAAACTCGTATAAAAAAGGAACTTCTTTCTAAAGAAAGAAAAATCTTCGAGATTTCCTTCAAAGGATTGAAAAAATCGAAAGATCGAAGAAAAGTTTGTTCCTTCGACAGTCTTTCGTTTCGTTTAGTAAAACAGAATCGTCGGAGGCAAATTCGGCAAAGATCAAATTAAGAAGAGATGATAGAGATTTCGTGTGAAATTCGGCGTGTAATATGGAAATAGTTCATTGCACGATATCAACTCATTCGAATCATTTATCGCAATACCGTCGATATTCGTACATTATTAATATTATACCAATTATTAATATTATTAATATTACATTATAACATTATTATATTATTATAAAATATAATTATTTATATTATAATATAAATATATTATATAATTATAATTATAAATATATATAATTATAATTATATTGTAATATATATAATTATAATATATATTATAATTATTATTATAATATATTATATATTATAATTATTATAATATTAATATTATAATATATTATAATATATAATTATATATTATAATTATTATAATATTAATAATATTAATATTATAATATTATTAATATTATAACAATATTATAACAATAATCGTAAAAAATGTGTAATTGTAACGAATCTAAAGACACCCTTCCCCCCCCCTATTTAAAGCAGTAAAATTACTAAAATTACTCAAATTATCTGAAACTCGTATAAAAAAGAAACTTCTTTCTGAAGAAAGAAAAAAATCGAAAGATCGAAGAAAAGTTTGCTCCCTCGAATGAAAACTCGCAGGAAAATCATGCGCGTGCGATTCGAAGGCTGGGTTCGCGAACGATCGTACGAAGTCTGAACCGCGAAGTGAGAGATCCCGGATCGATCGGACGAAATTTGTCCGAAGGGAAAGGGCGCGTCACTTTCTCCGGTGTCGCCGAGTAATTGAACCACGAACGTGGAGCCAAACGCCGGGCCCCCCAAAAAGGTGGAGGATTATATCGGCTGCGGTGATTGGCCATGAAAATAACTGGAATCGATTTTTCAGCGGAGGCGCCCCCCCCCCGCGCCGGTTTCCGAAAAAGGGCACAAAAGTTGCTCGCACGCGTCGTTAACCTAGAATTTTTAAAAGCCGGTCATCACCTTCTTTCGCCACTTGAATACTCGTCCTGGCCGCAGGTGCATCCTGCATCGAAGTCTGTATTTTGAATTTCGCGCCATTACGAAGGGAACGCATTAAAAATGGGTATATGCGTATATGATTTGTTGGATCAGACACGATACGATTTCAGAGAGAAAATTCGCGATTGAAAAAGGCGATGGCGTTTCCAAAACGAACTCTCCGTCCTTGCCTGTATTTTGAATTTCGCGCCATTTTGAAAGCAATGTGTTAAAACTGAATATATTGATTTGTCAACTGGAGATATGAATTTAAATAGAAAATTTTCATCGAAAAAAGGCGATGACGTTTCCAAAACGAACTCTCCGTCCTTGTCTGTATTTTGAATTTCGCGCCATTTTGAAAGGAATGTGTTAAAACTGAATATATTGATTTGTCAACTGGAGATATGATTTTAAATAGAAAATTTGCATCGAAAAAAGGCGATGAGGTTTCCAGAACAAAGTCTCCGTCCGTGTTTTTGAATTTCGCGCCATTTTGAAGACAATGCGTTAAAACTGAATATATTGATTTGTCAACTGTAAATATGATTTTAAACAGGAAATTTGCATCGAAAAAAGGCGATGAGGTTTCCAGAACAAAGTCTCCGTCCGTGTTTTTGAATTTCGCGCCATTTTGAAAGCAATGTGTTAAAACTGAATATATTTGTCAACTGGAGATATGATTTTCTGAGAGTAAATGGAAATTATCTACATTTAAATTTCGCGCTGGTCTCAAAGGAATTGGATGATTGGAGTTGAACGCGTTAAATTATAATCGAACGATTAGTATGATTTTGGAAGAAGAGAAGTATTATTATTTTCTTTTTTTTCTTTTTCTTTTTTTTTTTTTTGAGGTGAAGATTATCCGAATCTGAATTCCGCGCCAATTCGCGAATCGGATTGATTTGCAATATCACTCGGAGGTTAAGGGATTAATTTCAAGACGAACGTACGTGGACTCAGTCTCAAAGAGCGAATGTTCGTCAATGTGAAGCGGGAGAGATCGCTTTCATCCTTCTCTCCTCGCAAGAAATTGAAAAGAAAAAGAAGAAAAAAAAAGGGAGAAACAGTGAAGAAAGAAGTGAGAGTGTGCCTGCCGGAGGACCGTGAACCTTCACGTAATGAGCCGATCGAGTTACCCCCAGAGTCCGGAAGCTGTGGTGCTTAGACACTAATTTCATCGGCGATCGATTTTCTAATTCTCACACGAGACGCTGGACGTTGAACCGAGGTCTTTCTATTCGAAAAATAAAAAAAAAAAAGAAAAACCTCTCCTTTGCCCAGGTCTAGTCTGAAAAAAGATTCTACGGCGAAATTCTTGCGCGGAAAGAGTATCGGGAAAAGAATTTTGTACGCTCTCGTCGTGTTGCAAAAAATAACACGTACACGTATTATTGCGAAAAATTCGTGGAAAGCCAGCTGGCAGGAAGGGCAATTCGTTCGGAAAGGAAACGAGCGAGTTTATTAGGGGCACGTTCCAAGTATTCCCTGGTATTAAATATTCCCGGGCCGCTGGCCGGCAAGTAATAAAAATTACGTTCGAACGAACGCGACGTTTCTAATTGTCGTATTTATTGAACGTCTCGTCGATGGCGCTGAAAGGGCCATTCAGACGGCCCCAGCCAGACTATTCGCCGCGATTTCTTGACACCGAGAGCAGCACGATATCACCGCCAGGCCCCATAAACACTAAAAATACCCGTATTACCACCTTCTTGAAACACCAGCCCCTACCAGCTCCATAACGCACTTTTGTAATAAATAGGGGCGAGGGGGAAAGGATTCGGTCAAATGTTCTTGGTTCAATTGGCGGGAAATTTGAATTGCAAATCGTGAATTTGAATTCAAGTACAATTTTGGGCGAGGCTCTTTTTGAATTTTTGGAAAGGGGAAACAACCCTCCCGGAGTACTGAAATTCAATATCCTGAAATTCGGAAACTCTTCGGCTGCAAGGAAAATATTTGAGACACGTAAAAATGTCCGTCAAATTGTCAAACACGACGACATCTAAATTTTAGAGGCGTTGGAATTCTAGAGGAGTATTTGGAAAATCATTCGGGTACGTTTTTTTTTTTTTTTAAAAGGGAAATATTATTAAAAAGCCTCGCAGATTTAAAAAAAAAAAAAAAAGATCTTCCGAGTCCGTCAAATTTCCGAATAACTCTAACCTTAACTGAGAGTTGCAGACTTAGATTTAAATTTAAATACGGAGAAGAAAAATTAAAGAATAAAATGCATGTTACGTGATAGTTTATACATACGGTGTCAATTTATTCGTAGATAGAGTATGTTTTTCTTTTTTCGTAGATAGAATCGAAGGATTGTCAGACCGCCACCGGAAGAGCAACGATTAGGATTGCTAATACTCGAGAGATAAATGTGGCGAGACACTAATTAAGGACGCCGATAGATCACGCTTCGGCTAATGTCGAATTTTGCATATCGCCACTCTGTGGGAAAGACACGATCGCCTTTTTGGTTAATTAAAAGAAGACCAACCGAAACACTTTCTTCCCCGCAATCTTTGCTTCAATGAAAATTACGTAAAAGAATGCCATTTAAATGGATGCACAGTTGATGTTGGAGAGGTCTATTGTTTTATATACTGTTCTCGTTATTATTGTGTTTCAATTTCAATGAATATTCAAGTTCAGATTATTTTCTTGAATTTTGGTAAATTTTCGAAAAATTGTTGGCAAATATTCAGATACCTGGCGTCCCTAACGTTTCGAATCGGATCCCTAATTCTCTCGTAGATACTCGAATCGTAATATATATTAACCTCCCCGAGATATTTCTACTTTGAGATTTTTAAAATTCAACACACGTAAAACTCTTCAAGACGATCAAATCTGAACAGATGACTGCTCGACGCCTAAATCCCAATTCTATCCATCTTCGATTGTTCGATTAAAAATTTCCAATCCTTTCCCACTCCACCTCTAAAAAAAAAAAAAAAAAAAAAAAAAGAAAAAATTCAAAAACGCTCCCATCCAAAACTCGATTCAAATTCAACTGCAAAGTCATTGCCCGTCGATCGGTGTATGCTAATGCCAATCATTGTTCCCTCTTCTAAAGTCGCTTCTAAACGGCGACGACAAATGGACGACAATAGCCAGCGAATAAAGTTCACCGAGAGACTGAGAGAGCACGACGACTAATTCCTTCGTTATCGAAGCTGGTTATCCCCGTTGAACTGGAAAGAAAAACCCGAGGGATGGGCTTAACGTTGCAATTCAATTGTTCGTGGTTCTCGAGGCAGCTCGAGACTAAGGCTAATTGCAAAACAAACGCGGCGATTCCTCGTAAATGCGCGCGTGTGCTTTCTAATTACACGCTCGGCACGGTCCATCGTGTTTCGTTGCATTAATCCGCCGAGTATCGCTAATGGAATAGCGGCTATGAACTTAATCCCTCGTGTTTAGCGCGAACGAGAACAATATGGCGGCTAATCCTCCTTTCCCTCTTTTTCGTCTCGAGGAAAGACGAATAATTGCAGCCGAGTACGTTGAGACGAGGTTAGGATTATACTTGATAAAGGGGAGGGTAAGGTACATGGCTGGAAACGACCGGTATCGAACTTTTTTGTATTTGTAGTTGTTGATTAAAACTAGCCATAATAAAAATTATAACGACTGTATTATATCAGCTTTCATTTATGTTAGCTAATTTTTGTTAATTTTTACTACATCGTTAAGATAAAAAACATCGAAAATTATTATTATATATATATATATATATATATATATATATATATATATATTAGTCTCGTAAAAATATTTGTAAGAACAAATTTTGTTAATGATTTACATTAAAATACAATTTCACTCTGGCTGAAAACTTCTGGCAACGACTGTACATTTTGCGAAAATTCGTTCGAAGCAATTCTTGCTCTGATAGTTTTAGTATTAATCTCCAAATACACAGTGAATTACTTCTTGTTAAAATGAGAGAGAAAGGAAAAAAAAACACCCGAGTTCAACTCACCGCGCGAATGGAACATCCCGCGAGAAATTCCGAAGAAATTCTTATTGCTTCGATGTTGCAGCACCCAATACATATCTCGAACGCGATGCAGATTTCTCGAATAAATGTCGCACACGAATAATAAATCCGATATCCTCGGATCTCATTTCTATTATTAACGATCGACCTTAATTTCACGTGCGGTTCGAAAGTGTTCTAGTCGCGAGAGCCAACGTGGTGCCACGGTTTCCAACTACCATAACCACTGGAGCCACCATCACGTTAATCGTGCTCCCAGTCTTACGTACATACGTGCCTAAGAACAATGACGGTCAATTGTCGTAATTAGAACGCCCAGTTTATCGTACGAATCAAACGCAGCTGTTCATCCGTGAATACATATACATACAGTATAATTTCTCACGTAATATTTCGTTGTTGAAATTTTCGTAAAATTTGTATGGTAGCTTCGTGAACCATCCCATTACTTGCCATTTTTAACTTCCAGCTTGATATCTGAACGTACTGACAAATTCTAACTTCTTAAAAAAACTTACTCTTGTCCGCCATTTTTAATTTCCAGCTCGATATTTGAACACGTTGACAAAGTATTCTAACCCCTTGAGAATTTATTTATGTCCGCCATATTTAATTTCCAACTTGATATTTGAACACATTGACAAAGTATTCTAACCCCTTGAGAATTTAATTTCCAGCTTGATATTTGAACACGTTGACAAAGTATTCTAACCCCTTGAGAATTTATTTATGTCCGCCATATTTAATTTCCAACTTGATATTTGAACACATTGACAAAGTATTCTAACCCCTTGAGAATTTATTTATGTCCGCCATATTTAATTTCCAGCTTGATATTTGAACATATTGACAGTTTGATACTTGAATATATTGACAATTTGATACTTCAACATATTGGCAAAGTATTCTAACCTCTTAAGAATTTATTTAGTATTACATATTCATTATGTACAGATTACATATTGCATTTCGGTGTGAAAAATACAATTATAATCACGTATTATACAGGTTAGGAGACAGTGGTCCTCAATAAATGAAGACTACTGTTTCCTAACCTAAAACTTGAAACATCAAAAGAGTATTACTTGCAACCATTGGTCAAATTTTCCAGAGGTGTGAGCATATGAAAAGCACGATATTTAAAATATAATTTTTGGATCTCCAATTTCATAAGTGAACAAACTAATCGAATGACATTCGAAATGGAATTTCCTAACGTTAACATTTACGTATTCGTTCGTTCGTTAGCCAGTGGTGTAACAGTGAACTCTGTCATTTTGTAACGTAGAAGCCGATCGGTGTAACGAAGGTCGTGGTGTATCTGGCCTCGAACACGGTACCACCAGTGGCTTTTCGTCGGCTTCCACAGAGATATTAGCTAAGCTAGCGGCTACGTTATACATATATGGAGGTGAAACAGCCGGTTCACAAAGGACATTCCATTCCATCTTACGCTGGCTGCATTAAGCTTTGAACCACCGTGGCTACATCCACCGATCCCACAGACCGAACGTTGAAACAACGCGTGCGTGTCCTCCGTTCAGACATTCAGAACTTGCACGAGGAGGAGAAATTTTACAGATGAAATTAATTTCTCTTATTGTTGTAGCTGGAGGAACCTTCGAGCCTTACAATTGAAGGTGAAATTTCATTTTCGTCAATTAAGTCTAATTTGTCTTTTCTTGCCAGAAGAAATTTTATAGACGAGGTAATGGAATAATGGCGAAAATTACACAACGATTGTCGACATCCACCAAGAAGAGAAATTTTATCATCGAGGAAAAAAAAACAATTAGATTTAAATTTCTGAAAGTGGGGAAAAGTTTGAAAAGAAGAGGACAAAATTTTATTCTTGTCACTGATGAATTTCCTAATTTTCTTAATTTTCGAGGGAATTTCATAGATGAAGGAACAAGGTGAAGAAACTGTACGGGAATTTTACACTGCCACAGGGTGAGAGAAATTTTACAAAGGAACTAGGATTTCATCGGACTAGAAACTTCTTTGGAAGAAAGCCAATGAAGCGAGACAAATTCCTCTGAGCCTCCACCGAAAATTCTGAATAACCCGTCCATGATGGGGCACAGTTGCCTTTGTACATATTCAGTTGCACAGTCGATTGCGAAACTTCAACGTTCTGTTTACAACGTGACTTTCCGAGTGGTGTAACGTATGCGCGCGTGAAAGTGGTCGTCGTGTCACGAAAGAAAAAAAAAAAAAAAAAAAATAAAGGTGCGTTTAATAATGACCTAATATCAGATCGGCATTAAATTTGAACGAGCGGACCTCGTCCAACGATATCGAACACCGTACACGGCTATTCGATACGCGAGCTAGCTGGCAATGGCGAGGATTCTCATTTTAATATAACAGTACACACATGAATATATTTCGATTCTTAAAAAACTATAACGTTTAAATTGTTGTATTAAAAAAAAAAAGATTGTATATACGTTGAATTAATTTCAAAGTGTGTAGCCACTACTTTCATAATTTTGGATTCTTTTCTTTTTGTCGGAAGATGAGTTTTTTTAATTAATATTCAATTTTAACTCGATAGTTGGAAATAAATTTTCCTCTGCATCATTAGACGACAGAAGATTGTACAAATCGAATAATGACATTGATATTGATTTGCAATTAAATAAGATTGCAACAAACAGAGTTCGTTTGAAAGTTAATAAAATTAATTTAACTTTCAACTGCATGCAAATGAGAGATATTTCTGTAATATAGAGAAAATATATTAAATAAGAGAGAATCGTGAATAACGTGAAAATAATGGAAATATATCGTTGATGCTAATTTGAAATTTCTAGCGATCTATATCCTTCGTTCGTTACATTTTCCAACATTTTTATTCCCATATTTTCTGCCAATTTCGACTGTAATATTTAATATTTAATAAGAGAAGCACGATGCTCGTGTAACGTAACAAATGCTTGCAGACAAATGCTTCAACGTGTAAATAAATTTACCTAATGCTACTTTACGAATGATTCTTCACTTAATTTCGAATAAAAAAATATACAACAGAGAAAATATACAACGATCCAAGAAATTGGATCTCGTAAATCACGATGAGAAACGCCAGTTCCCGTCTCCTTTTGAACAACGGCCACAATTAAAACTAACAACCGCTTTTCGGCACGTTCGTATTTTTTTTTTTTCATCTTCGGTTGAAGCGAAGTTTCGACTTTTATTATACAGGATGTTTAAAAATCGGCATTTCAAGGAAGAAGGCTTTCGCCTTCCGCGTGGTATAGATAGTCGCTATACACCGTCCCATGCTGGAAACTTTCCGCTTAGTCAGGATTATTTTCGTTGCTAAATCCGGGTGAAAATGTTTCGCGAAATCTCACGCTGTCGCTCACGTTATCTTCCCTATTGGATTTTCTAATTTTCAGCTGTTGTATACACCGTTGAAACCAACGACGTGAACGACGACGTTTGCAATTTTCGCAGTAGTGCAGACGTTTATCGAACCTAACAGGTTGAACTTAGTAAATGTGAACGTTCACCGTTAGTAAGAGTCACTTGTTCGTCTTTGGAATAGACGATTTTTCATTGAAAGTCGGCTGCGATCGGTATCGACGGAGTGCAACGCGAAACGGATCGTATCGATTTGCAAACAATCGCGCGAATTTTCACCGCGCGTCAAAAAGCACTTTCTCCCTTTCTGTCGTAACTGTTCGTTCAGGACTGGCGCAATTCCTTTTTTTTTCTTTTTTCTTCATTTTTCCAGGGAATTTCCCTTTGTTTCCACCAAATTCCACCGCATTGACTTCTCTGTCGTAATCTTTTCGTGAAAGTATTACGTTGTACTGTAAAATATGTATACCCGATAAGTAATGAAACTTAAAAATAAAAGAATTTCGAAGAGTATGTTATATATAGGGCGAATGATATAGAATAACTATTAACAGCAACGAATTTCTGTTTACATCCCGTTTACCTTCGTTATTTTCACAAAACTAAAACACTGACTTATCATTGCACCTCCAATGAGAATTCTAACCTCCAAATTTCCATTTTCCAACTTTCTCCAATTTTACCTTCTTCCAACTATGAATTAATGCTTCTTAGCCTTCGCAGCAATAAAACGCAGAGAACAATCATTACCAGGGAGACTCGGAGAGTGTCTAAAATTAGAAATTATAGATATTAGAATGTTCGACAAAATTGCGCGTGTAAATGAGAACCATCGTGCGCAATTTTCTTCTTGTACCTAATTATGAATACTGCTAAGATACATCGTTGATAAATGATTTGAGCTTAACTGAAACGAAACTACAAAAACATAACCTATCCTTGACCCAGAGAATTCTAACCTCCAAATTTCCATCTTCCAACTTTCTCGAATTTTATCAACTATATAAACTATGCTTGCCCTTCGTAGTAATAAAACGAAGAATAATCATTACCAGGGGGATCAAAGAGCGTTTAGTGTCTAAAATTAGAAAATTTTGCTTCCTTCAATAACGTTCGACAAAATTGCGCGTGTAAATGAGAACCATCGTGCGCAATTTTCTTCTTGTACCTGATTATGAATACTGCTAAGATACATCGTTGATAAATGATTTGAGCTTAACTGAAACGAAACTACAAAAACATAACCTATCCTTGACCCAGAGAATTCTAACCTCCAAATTTCCATCTTCCAACTTTCTCGAATTTTACTAACTATATAAACTATGCTTGCCCTTCGTAGTAATAAAACGAAGAATAATCATTACCAGGGGGGATCAAAGAGCGTTTAGTGTCTAAAATTAGAAAATTCTGCTTCCTTCAATAACGTTCGACAAAATTGCGCGTGTAAATGAGAACCATCGTGCGCAATTTTCTTCTTGTACCTAATTATGAATACTGCTAAAATACATCGTTGATAAATGATTTGAGCTTAACTGAAACGAAACTACAAAAACATAACCTATCCTTGACCCAGAGAATTCTAACCTCCAAATTTCCATTTTCCAACTTTCTCGAATTTTACTAACTATATAAACTATGCTTGCCCTTCGTAGTAATAAAACGAAGAATAATCATTACCAGGGGGGATCAAAGAGCGTTTAGTGTCTAAAATTAGAAAATTCTGCTTCCTTCAATAACGTTCGACAAAATTGCGCGTGTAAATGAGAACCATCGTGCGCAATTTTCTTCTTGTACCTAATTATGAATACTGCTAAGATACATCGTTGATAAATGATTTGAGCTTAACTGAAACGAAACTACAAAAACATAACCTATCCTTGACCCAGAGAATTCTAACCTCCAAATTTCCATCTTCCAACTTTCTCGAATTTTACCAACTATATAAACTATGCTTGCCCTTCGTAGTAATAAAACGAAGAATAATCATTACCAGGGGGGATCAAAGAGCGTTTAGTGTCTAAAATTAGAAAATTCTGCTTCCTTCAATAACGTTCGACAAAATTGCGCGTGTAAATGAGAACCATCGTGCGCAATTTTCTTCTTGTAACTAACTATTAATACTGCTAAAATACGACGATCGATCGTTGATAATTGAGTTTTAAGCTTCGATAAACTCTAAGCTGAGAAAATCTGGCGCACTTTCGACTTACAATATTGTTTCGTACCTAGCCTAATTTTCTTTTCAACCTAACCTAACCTGATCCTAAAACCATTCGACGAGTCGAATCTCGCGCGCCCCAACAACGAAAAGGGGGTATTAAAATCGTGCGCACGCAGCTAATTCCTCATTCTACCGGCTCATTATGTCGCGGCAACGCGTATGAATGAAACATAAGGCCCGATGTTTGTCATCGACTTCGGTTAAAAGCCCGCTAAAACTATGAATATTCATCGAGGACGCCATCGCGACGATAATAGTAACGTCGCGATGCGACAATGATCGGCGGACAAGGCAAGGAAACAAAAGAGAGAAAAAAGAGAAGAAATATTAAAAAATAATCGATCCTGGACACGATCGGTGGACACCTTGATCGCCCACGATCGTCTATTCTCATCGATCCTTATCCGCGAATTACACCGATTCCGTCATCAATTCCGTCCTTTCGATGCAACCGAACAATCGGCTACGCGGAACTGTTGCACCATAATTATTTGCATAATGCCTCGAAGATAGTCTCGAGGAGAAAACTTTTTTTACCCATCGTGCCAACTTTTTCTCAAATTAGTGAGCTCCGATGGGCCACTAAATTTTAACGACAAAAACGTGTTTGTAGATAGTGAAATTATATAAGAAGGGGACATTAGAAAATGAATAGTAATTAGAAGTTTTAATTCTGAAGATTTCTCTCGACTTACCGAATCGATCTTTTTCTCCTTGTGGCGAATTTCGCAGTTGAATGAATTCGTTTCTTCGGCAGGGTGTTTTCAAAAATGTCTAAATACCATGGTGTTTACATTTTTAGATTCTCTCTCTCTCTCTCTCTCTCTCTCTCTAGATTTAATTATAATTTCGTTGTAATCGAAAAGATTGAATAAAACTAAGTAAAATGAAATATTCTAATTTAATTTCCGATCTCTAAGAAACATTCTAAACTAATCATTCGATCACCTTCTTAATCTCAATATTTTTCATCAATTCAACTAAATCTCCGAGAAATCGAACTAAGTAACAATAAAAATGAAAATTAAAACAGGATGCCACGTTTAATCTCCCAGCCCAAAATTTCTAACCTCCAATTTAAAAACAAAAAAAAAAAACAAAATCACTTCGGACTTTCTAATCGTCATCCATTCAAATTTACAATATCTTAAATCGTCTTCCCCGATTAGATCTCGATCCACAAACTATCGTGCCCAGAAAGAATAAAAAAATAAATATTATAATATTATAACCAAACCAAGTAATAATGAAGATATGTTAAAATCTGATTTAATCATCACCTCCCAATTAAAATCTCCAAACTTGTCATTTTCCGAAAAATCGAACCACAACGAAAACGACAAACAGAAATAAAAATTAAGAAAGCACTCTAATCAAATTTCTAAACTTCTAAATTTAAAAAAAAAAAAAAAAAGAAAAAACTATAATCGTCTTTCGTCGAATATTTTAAATCGAATAATTAAAATCTGCCACTCGTCGAAAGATCTAACCAAACAATGGAAATAGAACATTAAGGAAACATTCTAATGCCTAACCTAAAAAAAAAAAAAAAAAAAAAAAGAGGAAAGTACGCTTTAAATTTCGAATCTTCCATTCACCATTTACCACGTCGAAAATCTCCGAACTCCCGACTCTCTCGAAGTCCAAAACCGAAAGGACAATAAAAATAAATAAGGGAGCCCACGACTCACGACAGATTTTCTATTTGCCACCGCCGCGACGATCGATTCTCTCTAACTTCCGCTTCCGTGTAATCTCGCGATTAAAGGCCGCGAACAAGAAGAGGACAACGAGACAGACACGAGTCCGGTGGTGGTCGTCGAGACAGCACGGTAAACACTGAGGAGGATGGCACCAGCGCGGGAAAGACTTCTTCTGGTTGCAGCAGTGCACGCACCGTTTCCCGTATCGCATAAGGTTCACGTGGGACAGGAATACCACCGCGGAGTCACGGGGTGCGGTCTCGTTTCGCCGCGGCACTTTTCTGTCTCAGGCCTAGACCAGAAAACCGGTCCCCACGAACGAACGAACGAACGAACGAACGAGTCTACGTATCGTCGTTGTCGATCGAGCCAAGATCTTTCTCTCTCTCTCTTTCTCTCTTTCGTTTCACGTTCGAGACTCACTCGAGGATCAGATCAGCTGCTGCTGCTCTCCGTCGTTGCACCCACACGATCTCTTGCGTCAGCGATCGAGATCGATCCGATTTTTTCCCCCGCCCCTCTTCGAGGATTCGGTGGCCTTTAGTTAATTAGCGTCCGTTCGAGATTCTTAGGATTAGGTTTTCTGGGTGCCTTCGAGTTTTTTCTCGTCTCGATTTCTGATTCGAGAAATCTTTGGTTCCTTCGAAGACTCTTCCTTTCAAGGGGATCTTCAACGCCCTTGGAATTTCAGTTTCTTTGACGGGGGTTTTTTTTCCCTAGCAGGAAAGATTTTAATCTCTTGAAATTTCCCCTGTGGAGGGGTTTTTACTTTCCTTTTCCTTTTAGTAGGAAAAATTTTGATTTCTTTAATTTCTTGGAATTTTTTCTTTTCTTTCTTTTTCGAAAATTTTTAATGCTTTGGAATCTTAGTTTCTTTGGAATCCCTCCTCCCTCCCCCTAGAAGAGTTTCAATTTTCCGTCCTGGAATTTTAATTCCTGAAAATTTTCTCTTTCTTAAGATTTCCAATGCTCCGAGATTCTCAGATAGATTTTTCCTCTCTCGGGATCTCTTTCTTGGAGTTTCCATTACCTGGAATTTTCACCCCGCCCGGAATTTTAGTTCCTTGGAATTTTTTCCTCCGTTAAAACACTTTCAATCTCGCTTTGGAATTTTCTTTCTTTTCTTTCTTTCTCCACTAATTTCCTGGAATTTCTTCTACGAAGATTCTCTCTCACAATTTGTCCTCAATACTAGGCAGAATCCCTTTGCGAAAGAAAGAACTCGCAAAGAAACGGAACATAGTAACGATACGAGCTTCTTGTATGCGCTTACACGCTGACAACGCGTACGCGTGTAACCCGCGTTCTTTCCCCTCGCGCATCCCCCGAGCGTATAAAAGCGATCGCTTTTAATAACCCGTTTCGCGTTTCGCCGATAACAAGTTAAACGAACAGGTTTATTCCCTCTCGCGTGTGTGCCGGGGTGTCCTTCTTTCACGAGTTTGTTTACTGGTTACGCCATTGCGCTCGCCTAGGATCGCGTTCATTTCGCCTCCCACGTATCGTGTACGCGACTCGCTCGAAATACCAATCGCCAACAGAGAAATCGTTCGAGACAGTGCACGTGCTGATTGGCCTGACAAATCACGTTCAATATAGTAATTTCCCTCGTCTGTAGAAAATTATTAAGAAAGAAAGAAAAAAAAAGAAAGAAAAACGCGGATCGAATGATTTTACTCGAGATAAAAAATACGATTGAAGATCGTTGAACGTCGAACAGCATTAAAAAGTTATCATTTTCGACGAAAAAGTTTCAAATACGAGTGAAAACTTATCAAACCAATTCTGTCGCTCCAGTTTGAAGACTTTTATAATTTTTTTCATAAACTTGCACAGTGTTTTTTTTTTATCCCTCGGGAAAAACACCAGAGCAAAATACGACGAGAAATCATGCATTTTCTTTGGAAAAACGTGGATCGAATGATTTTATTCGAGATAAAAAATACGATTGAAGATCGTTGAACGTCGAACAGCATTAAAAAGTTATCATTTTCGACGAAAAAGTTTCAAATACGAGTGAAAACTTATCAAACCAATTTCTGACTTTTATAATTTTTTTGTAAACACTTGCACAGTGTCTTTTTTTTTTTTTTTCTTCCGGGAAAAATACTATAGCAAAATAACGACGAGAAATCGTGCATTTTCTTTTTCTAAAACAAGCTTGAAAAATTAGATATCAGATTGAACAAATTTGCGGTTTAAAATGAAGTTGGTTACATCTATTGGAAAAAAGATCTATTAGTAATTTTTTTAATCCAGTATAATGTGAACGAAGGGCTTTCTCCAAATTTTTTTTCGAGTCTCTAAGGCGTTTCGAAGGATTTTCCGCAGTGATTTTGAGGTTATGTTCGTTGAATCTGACGATGTGTTAGACGCGTTTGTTTTTCTAGAAACGATTTCAAGTATATGCGAATACGCAGTGCAGTCCGAAACGAGCTGTCGCGATTCGTCGACATATTCTTCATAGTCGTGAGAAGAAATTTTCAATATTTTTTCACGCGTTTGAATGAAAAAGGAAAAAAAAAACGACGATACAAAATCATCCACGAAGAAACAAATTCACAATGCTGTGTAAAAAGTAGAAGTTTCAATGAAATTTCTTTAAAATCATCAAATCGTCGATTTTATTTATTTATTTATTAAAATCGATCGAAGCGATCCTTTTCTACGGAGTTTCAATTTTTTTTTTTTTCTTTTCGTTATCATTGGTAGTTATGCCAGTCGCTGTGTACACGCAATAACAACGTCAATTTATTTTCTTAATGTCAATTATGAGAATATGGGATTTTTCAAGCATCGTAAATGAGGTGAAAAGTGAGAAATATTCCCTGAGAAATTGCAATTGTTATACCGGTAGAAACGGTATCAACAAAATCGTTACAGGTCCGAGAGCTTCTACCGGAAATAGGTCAACGGGTATTCCGCCACTGTCCGGAAGGGATTTGCGGCTTCTCGTGTCGCTCGCTTCAGCCATAAACATATTTCGTACCTGCTCTCACGGAACATGCTTCATTCTCGCACATAATCCCTTTTATATACCAATAATAGCTGCTCGCGCTCGGCGAGTAAGAAATTCCTACATCGACTACAGTAATAAATTATACTGATACGAAACTTGTACCGAAATATCTGTTTCAAGCTACAAAACTCTGTTAAAAATTGTTATTCATTGAAAGAAAGACATTCAAATAGGAAACAAATTTGGATTTTTAATCTAAAAAAAAAAAAAAAAAAAAAAAAGGTATTTTCTTTTAGTCTAAAGGAAGAAATTTTAATTCTATTCTGAAAGAAGATTTCTTACTCCAAAAGAAGACACCACTAATGTAAAAACTTGTCATAATGAAAAAATATCTATTTCAAGTTGTCTATGAGTCTAGCAAGAATTATTATTCGTTAAGAGTAGATTTCAAAAAAAAAAAATCTCATTTTCAATTTAAAAAAAGACGGTCTCTTTCAGTCCAAAAGAAGAAGTTGAAAAAAAAGAGGAAGATATCGATGTGAAAGAAGATTTCTGCACCAACATAAAATTTCTCAATTAAATATTAAAATATATCCATTTTAACTTATCTATGATTCTCTTAAAGATTATTCTTTTTTAACAAAAAAAAAAAAAAAAAAAAATTAAAAGATTAACGTAGAAAAGAATTCCTGGATTTTTAATCCAGCTTCCTGATTATATTACAGACGAGGAAAGATTTTCATCTGACTGCGGAGAGAAGATCTCTATCCCAAAAGAAGACATTCGTATAAAATTTCTCGCTTCGATTTCTTAACAAGTCACGTAACTTTCCCCTGCACAACATCGTCTGTCACGAAGCCAGCTTTGCTCGTCTGCTAACTACTAGACTCCACTGGCTTAAACGAAGAAGAAGCAGAAGAAGAAGAAAAAGAAGAAAGAGAGAGATCCGAATAGGGTATCGAAGAGCCCTAGGAACAAACAGGAAAAGGCAACGGCAAGCGTTCACTGCTACTAGCCGATTGTGTGTTGCATCGTGTGTGTGTGTGTGTGTGTGTGTGTGTTCTCGCTGGCAAAGCTAAGAAGACACCGAGAACCTCGTGGAACCGTTAGACGGCTACTAAATCTGCTTGTCTGGTCGCTCTGGCAGGCAATAGGCACCTACGAGCCAGCCCGAGAGATCGCACAACTTCTCACACCTCACCTCTTATGCTCATCGTCGCGAAGGTTTTGTCGTAAGGAAATCGTGTGGCTCGCGTGCGGTTTCCTGGAAAAACCGTCGAGGCCGCGAGCAGAAAAATAAACGCCTCCCCCACTCTCCCCACCTTCCGGATATGTTCGCGGATTGATTTCTCCGGCGCACAGGAAACGGTGGTTCAACCCTTACGTGTGTACCACTTTACTCGAACTAGGAAACCAGAATTACGTAAAACGTTTTACTTGTGCAACTTTTCCTCTTTTTTTTTTTTTTCTTAGGTTATGTTAAATTTTTACGCTAGGTTATGTTTTTCTTTCTTTTTACGGTTATGTTAAATCTTTGATAACGCAGAATTGTAATAATATATTTCGTTATCAGACGGTGTGGAATTGATACTTTCATTATTCGATTGCAAAAAAAAAAAAAATGGAGCTAGGAAACCAGTACGTTTCATTTGCGCAACATTTCCTCTTCTTTTTCTTTTTTCTTTTCTTTTCTGTTTCTCTTAGGTTAGGTTTTTCTTTCTTTTTATGCTTAGGTTATATTAAATCTTTGATAACGCAGAATTGTACTAATATATTTCGTTATCAGACCGTGTGTAATTGGAATTGATATTTTCATTATTTGATTGCAAAAAAAAAAAAAAAATGGAGCTAGGAAACCAGTACGTTTCATTTGTGCAACTTTTCCTCTTCTTTTTCTTTTTTCTTTTCTTTTCTTTTTCTCTTAGGTTATGTTTAAATTTTTTAGGTTTTTCTTTCTTTTTATGGTTAGGTTATGTTAAATTTTTGGTAACGTAGAATTGCAATATATTTCGTTATCTGCGCGTAATTGGAATCGATATATTTTATTATTCGACGGCAGAACAAATGGAGCCCAGGAAATTTACAGAATTTTAGATGTAAAACGTTTTATTTGTGCAACCTTTCTTCCTTTCTTTTTTCTTTTACTTTAAACATGGTTGGGTTTATATTCATTTCACTTTGCAGGTTAGGTTTTTTGGTGACATATCATTATTAAACTGCACATAACTGACATATCATTCGTCTGCAGTAAAATTATCTAAGATATTTTTATTTGTGCAACTTTTCTTCCTTTATTGTTTCATCTTAGATATAGTTAGGTCATGTTTATTACGTTGCATAGGTTAAGTTCTTTGGTAACATAGAACTAGTCATTATTCGACTGCACATAATTGGAATTAATACATTTTATATAATTTTATATTATAATTTTATAATATTAATATTTTACATAATTTTATATATATCAATACAGTTTATATATAATATATTTTTATTTTCGCCTGCAAAAACGTCGGCAGTGTAAATCACTGTCGAATATAATAATTTCATTATTATTTCATTTATCTCGCACAATTTGAGTCTTTTCAGCCTACTTTGCCTACTTACTAGGTATAGCTCGGCGAAAAATCTCGTCGCAGTGAAGATGTACTACAAACGATACACCAAGGTAAGGCGTAATGAACAAATGCAAATTAACGTCACCTCGTCGAGTGCCTCGATGGAGATCGATCCTTTTCGCGTTTCCAACGAAATCTTACAATTAGCCGAACGAACAACTCCGGGGCCACACTATTAATAGTTGTGGAATATATATCGAGGAAAGAGCGTAGCGGCCTAGTTAATCTGCGAATGGGGCGCTCCGTACGAAGCGCAACAATAGAATATTACATTTTATTAGGGGTTTGCGTGTCACTCCGTGTCTCTCCCTCTCTTTGTTCCCTTTGTCTCGAGCGGTGCGGTGCACGAGCAGAGAGCAGAGAGCGACGTCACGCTGCGACAGCGCAATTAGCGTCGTATTAGCGATAGCGCAATGGCATCGATATGTACAGCTGCTCGCGAAAATATTTCACTGAACTTTTCGCCATCTGCTGGTGAACTTTCACTTTCAGCAAGAAACAGTTAAATGTCACTTTGTACAATAAACAAGCAACTGCGAAATTATATCCCGAGAGGCGGATTTTTGTGAAATTGTAGTTATCAAATGTATTTATATTTATTTTCAATATTGACCACCATACATCGTTCGCGTTATTTAGAGAGTATGTTATTCTGTTGACTTCGCAAAATGAAAAGTACTACACATAGGAGTGTTTAGGTTAGAAAGTTAGGTATCGATGATATTTTTGTAAGCTGACTGAGATTAGAAGATTACACGATTTCAATGTGAAGTTGAAAAGTATCAAAAATCGTGTAACTTCGAATAGAATACTCGATTTATTGGGCTATTCTCTAGTAGAAAAAAAAAAACCTATTTCTAACGAAAAGCCCGAAACATTGATTTGACAGATATTTTCTCTATATGCCCCGTGTTTTCTATTCTAACTCTCTCTTGAACCGATGATTTTATAAAATTCTAACTCTCTCCCGAACCGATGATTTTATAAAATTCTAACCTCTTCTGAGCTGATGATTTTATAAAATCCTAACCTCTCTTGAACCGATGATTTTAAAAAATTGTAACCTCTCCTGAACCGATGATTTTATAAAATCCTAACCTCTCTTGAACCGATGATTTTATAAATTTGTAACCTCTCCTGAACCGATTATTTTATAAAATTCTAACCTCTTCTGAACTGATGATTTTATAAAATCCTAACCTCTCCTGAACCGATGATTTTATAAAATCCTAACCTCTCTTGAACCGATGATTTTATAAAATTGTAACCTCTCCTGAACCGATGATTTTATAAAATTCTAACCTTTTCTGAACCGATGATTTTATCAAATTCTAACCTCTCCTGAACCGATGATTTTTTTTCAATATTTCGTAGGAACATTTTTCCCGTTTTTATGACTTCTGCGCGAAATAAACAAAACACCCTGTATATTAATACTGCAACACACGAGACAACTATTATGCGATTTAACATATCGCATATAGAACGTAATAGGACATTTATTTCAAAAAGATTAACATAGGAGAAAGTAGCTCGATGAAAATTCAATCATTTCGAATACTTTCGTGAACCGACACACGACTTACGTAAATCCGAATTAACCCCTTGTCTCATACTACAAGTTATGGTTTCGGTGGCCAATTGCAATTGCTTCAATCTGCTTTGTAATCTAATTTCTTTAAATTGAACGTTGACGAGTGATAAATTGTAAATAACGCGTTTTATATACGGAATAATGTTACAATCACGACTGGATCACAATATCCAAGAATATCGATAAATTATTATCTAATAAGTTATCAACAATAGATAACTTATTAATTAAGAAGAACTTGATATCTTCACGAAGATAAATAATCTTAAGTCCTATTTTCATCTTCAATCAGCAATAAAATTAATTAAGAAGAACTTGATATCTTCACGAAGATAAATAATCTTAAGTTCTATTTTCACCTTTAATCAGCAATAAAATGCTGCAATTTCGTTTTCATTTCCACTTAATTTCCATCCAGTCGAACATCGAAGCGAAACGCGAGCGATTTTCATAAACGGTAAACTGTTACATAAGCGTGTCGGGGGGGGTTTTAAGAGTTCAAGACAGCCCCGTTCGTTCCATTTCAGCTGACTTCCATCAACTTTTGTAAATATAACACAGATCGCGTATTGCTTGCCAAGCCCATCGACCGGCCGTCGAATGACAGTTTTTCTCCTTGTGCCCACTTTCCACCTATATAATCCCCCGGGATAAACGCAACGGCACGCACCGACCACGTCGTTGTGCCCACGCGGCATTAAATAACATTCTTTTCCGAAACCGAGACCGAGAGACCAGGGCCGACCCCTTTTTTCCGACTGCTTCGCCCTGCGGCGAACATTGAAATCGTTGAAACGAGATTTACAAGAGGAGAGAGAGACGTTCTTTCTATTAATATCGAGATCTCACAGAGAGCGACAGCATGCATCGGAGCCTTGGGTAGAATAGTCGCGTGAATTTCTATTGGAAAACTTGATGTAATATTCTTAACCCTTTGTGCACACGTGTTTATATTTGAGAAGGTTATCAATCAGCTCGAAATTATTCTCATATATCTCACACTCGATCAAAATGGAAACGAATATTCCGGGAATATGTTACGAGTTAACTCGCCGTTTCTAGTAGAAAAAATTGGAAAGAAAGTATAATAATAAAATGTAGGATGGCGCCTATACGGCGACGTACAAGTGCAAAGGGTTAAATATATTCAACGGCAAACCTATCGTAAAAGAAAGAAAGAAAAATATATATATGACTTCTCATTCGTGCCTTTTCACGAATTATTAAATTGACAATTTTACTGCATTCTTTTCGTAGAAAAATCTTTATTTATTATGACCGGTCGTTTGACCGATTTGCGAATACAAATAGGTATACATGTATGCGTAAGGTTTGATGTTAAATATTCCCTCTGTCCGAAAATATGGCATACGTTTGAAAGAAAATCATAGATTATCTAGACCAATACTCGTTATATTGGTATTGTTTACATTGTTAGCTAAATAACCTGCAACATATTCGACAGGCGTTGCTTTCGAGCTAAGTTGGAATTTGAAGACCGAAAATTAGTTTTTTTAAAGGAAAATAAAATAGTCGCCGCTGTAATTTCGAAGTGGGAAATTTCAACCCAAATAACGTGAATTTACAAAGAAGAGATGCCAAATCAAAGCGATTGACTAATGAACAACGTCATGGTATCTTACAACAGCTGTTACAATATATGAAGAACAAAGAAAAATTAGAACACGGTGTTAACAAAGTTTACAATGCATTTAATAAATTAGAGAGAAATACTCTTGATAACGTTTTTATAACATTACAAACGAGTATGGAAATCGATTATGTTGACAGGAGGGGGCAATTCCTATAAAACAGCTCGTATAAATAAGGTAAAACTTCGCTGCGAGAGTCGATTAGTTGAAAAGTATATATAACTAAATTTCGATTACACTAAAATCATTTGTATTTAGTTATATTGTGATAATAAAATAAAGTGAATAATAAATAAAGTGAATTTAATATTTTTTTTTACAAAAAAAAAAAAAAAAAAATTAAAACGTATACCATATCTTCGGACAGAGAGGGAGTATATTACACTACAAATACTGATATTACAGAAATAGTCTTAGTATTGAGAAGGAATCTGAATAACGAATAAATTATTACTCTCACAATAAGATAGTTTTACGCGTCCTGTGAAAAGAGCTGAACATTCAAGAACCGGAAACCCCCTCCCTAACCAGAATTCAGAACAAGCTTATTTTACACACCCTTATTTTACATAGAACAACCGACTTCGTCGTCGTCATCATCCACAATAATGAGAAAACCTGAAAACCTACGCCACGAAGATGGCTCAACATTCTCAGAAAGAAACACGGCGGTGAATGAGAAATTAAAAATGATATAAAATTCTTTACTATATATTACTATATAGGACTATATTACTATATAGGACTATATATTAAAATTCATTAGACTATAATATATAAAGTAATTATTAATTATATAAAATTCTATTAACCGTTTGACGGCTATCCATCAAAATCCTCATACATTCCAAAAGTGCTATAGATAATTTGGATATTTCAAAATTAAAAAATGTGTTTTTACTGAAAATTTTATAACTTTTGCAATTTTACATCGATTTACATATTTCTTTTAACGTTTTACAGATAGAGAATTAACGAAAACAACTATTTAAGGCAATTAATAAAGATATCAGTGGTAAATGAAAAATTGCGTAAATTGCGTCCAGGCAGTTTCTCCAAAGCGAATTTTTGGCTCGAAGTTGACGTTTCATTTTCAACATTTTTGAATGTCATCCATTCTTCTTCAATTTGTCCAATAATGGCGGATGTGAATTGCAGCCGGGACATTTTTTTTTCAGTGGTGTTTGATGCGTAAAGAATATAGGAATTCAACACCATTCGTCCAAATATGTTGAACACCACCTTTTTCCAGAATTTGCAAATTCTTCGCTCGTCCAAGTATGCATACAACATTTTATCGGATTCATCTACTCCTCCCATATATTTATTGTAATCGTGAATCATGCTTGGTTTTTCTTTTGTATATCACTATGTTCTATGTTCTATGTTCTATGTTCTATGTTCTATGTTCTATGTTCTATGTTCTATGTTTATGTTTATATATAAAATTCTTAGGACTATGCTCCGTGCTACGAGATAAATTTTGTATATTCGAAAGAGCCTTTCTTTTTTGTTACGGTTACGCTATTAGAGAGATACAGACTCGTACTGAAATGACAGCGCGATAGCGCCGCTTAGCTTGTTTGCACTTGAAATCTGGAAGCGCGATAGCGCTGCATAGCCGTCAAACGGTTAATATATATTTATATTTATGTTCTGTGTTCTATGTTCTATGTTCTATGTTCCATGTTCTATGTTCTATGTTCTATGTTCTATGTTTATGTTTATATATAAAATTCTTAGGACTATGCTCCGTGCTACGAGATAAATTTTGAAAAATGGCGGTCGTTAACGTCGGTGACAAACTAGAGGCGTTTCGACGCGGGACAACGCACCCATGACGCCCACACGTAAGAACGCATTCGAAACGATTTCAGAGCCAGGCACAAAAGAACAGGCCCCGCGCCAGGAATCGGACAAAAGAGTCTCACGCGAAATCGTTTTCAATCCCGCGCACAATTCACGCACACGTGGCGCGGTGCTCTCGCTTTCTGCCCTAAGCTTTCGGCCGAGTCAACAACTCGCGGAATCACGAATTTCGCCTGTGGCACGTGCACGTTCGGGTACACCTTCGTTCAAAAGTCTCAACGGGACAACAAGTTTGGAAACAACGTGAATCTAAAGCCAAAATAAATTGATATTTCTCGAATATAGCGAAACGTCGCTGTAAATTAACATTTATTAACGTTGAACGTCACTTGCAATTAGTTACTTGCTCTCGTAACTGGCAATTTTTTTTTAGATTACGAACGTGTGGCCAGTTTAATAAGTTCATCGATATTTATCGGACTACGTGTCCTGGATATTATAAATAATGACCTGTTAGTCACCTGGTCTACAACTGGGCTTTATAATGTATAGCTTTAGGATAGGTTTCAGTTTTATTAGGATATTCCAATGGTTAAAAGTTATTTCTAATGTGAGTTTCAGCATATATCGCATTTGATATTAAGAAATTACTTTAGGAACTTTGGATTTTTAAATAGAAGAACCAAAAAAGGAAATATCGAGGACTATGTTCCTCTAGAGTATTGGTACGTTGACTAATTTCTTGGCCAGAGGTTGGCCAAATCGTGTCAAAGTGAACGCAACACCATTTACTAGCAGCGAGTATCGAAAAGGCTCTGCGAGGTCCGCGTTAAAATCCATGAAGCGGAAAGCGAGACTAACCACACTGTTGTTAAATTAATCGTGCATACGATTCTCTATTGTTGCCTCTCTCGTTTGAACACAGCGGCTACAAAAATACTACAAAAGATCCATAAACAGCATGCACGCAGCGTAAGCGGTGAATTTTTCCCGAAAGAAACAAAAAAAAATTCCAAATCCTCGCGCACGATCTTTAAAAATAGAAATAGATAATTTCTACTTCCCACAAAAATCCATAAATAATATCGAACAATGCAGACATGAATTTTCGAGAAAAAAAATTCCAAATTCGATGCAGGATGCCTTTTCTTTAAAAGTTTCTTCTTTCATGTTATGTAAAAATTTGTAAATAATATAATCAATAAAAATGCAAATAACGTAACCTATAAATTTTTTAAATTCCAAAATTTTTGTACAGGATATCTTTTTTTTTTTTTTTAAAGAAAACATTTTCTGCTTCCATGTTATATAATGTCCTAAAACCCATATATAATGTAATAAAAATGCAAGCAACATAACCTATAAACTTTCGAAAAGAAAGTTCCAAATCCTCCATACGATATCTCTTTTTTTAAAAGAAAAATAATACCTCCTCTTCCATATTACATAAAGTATCATAAAAATCCACAAATAATATAATCGACGATAAAAACGCGCACAGCATAACCTATAAATTTCTGAAATTCCAAATTTCATACATATCTTTCTTTCAAGAAGAAAAATAAACATATTTTCTGCTTCCATGCTGCATAATGTTCTACAGAAATCCAATAACGTAACCAATAGTAAAGTGAATAACCTAACCTAAAAATAGAGCGAACTTAACCTAATTTAACCTAAAAATTTTGAAAAATTCTATGCCAAAAAATTTTATGCCAAGTTTTAGCACCAAAAATAATTTCCATTGCCACACTTTGCAATGCAATTTCAAAAATACCAACCGATAGCAAAGTGAATAATTTAAAAGAATAAAAAGAGTAAACTTAACCTAATCTAAAAATTTTGGAAAATTTTAGATTTTATGCCAAGTTTTAATACCACAAAAAATTTCCATTGCCACACTTTGCAATGGAATTTCAAAAATACCAACCAATAGTAAAGTGAATAACTTAAAAAAAGAGCGAACAACCTAACCTAAAGATTTTGAAAAATTCTAGATTTTATACCAAGTTTTAATACCAAAAACAATTTCCATTGCCACACTTTGCAATGAAATTTCAAAAATACCAAGGTGCCACTGAGGTAGCGAAAAATGTGGAGCATTTGTATGCTAAGTTTCAATAAGAAATTCTTTGTTCAGCCGTTCGCAAGGACCATTTACTATCACGGCAGCGCTAATTATCACGATTCAACGTAGCAGAACGCGTGGGAAGCATCATAACTAATGCGTGCAAACGTAAGCTGCTTAGGTCCCCTTTCGACACCGTGAAACACAACTCGTACGAGTTGATTTGCATTTTAAATATCGGTCGCACGCGCCCCCAGATCTAGCCTGATCGTTGTTTGGATTATTCTCGCTCTCTGATTCATGTCGTTAGCATACTGTCTTTCGACGCGCGCGATTTAGAAAGCTGCGGAATCCGATTTCGTATTTTTGCGCGAAATAGAGGAGAACAAGGGGAAAAAATGACTTGACTATTATTGTTATACAGAAGCGTATTATTGTATTATATAAATAGAAGAGAAATAATGACTTGATGATTATTAGTATTAACGCGTTTCTCCTCGCTTCTTCAAAAACTATGCCTGCTCGCCTTATTCAAAGAACTACGCACGTTTCGATAAATATATTCTCGGCGAATATTTCGACATATAAATCCAAGTGTTTTTGCCTGATTCCGATGAAAATTATCATTGACGATTATTAATATCAAATTAACCCGCTCATCCGATGATATTCGTAGCTTCGTAGCTCAAGAACTTTGAATACTTCAGCGACGATTGATACCTAATTTAAAACCTAAATGGCATAGAATCCCGAAATTCTACGCATTATTTCACAAAACTAAATACTAAATGATAGAATTTACCAACTCTCGATCGAGATTCTCGAACCGGAGCAACTTCAGATGCAAACGATTTCCCAACCCGACAGCCGGACTTATTTAACACTAGAACTACCGACAGTTAAGACGAAGTTATTTCTACCGAAATTATTTTGATTATTTTAATAAATAAAAATAAAATAAAATTCATTGTATTATTTCTTTGGTTATCACTGTAAAAGTCATTGCATCATTGCGGGGAAAAAAAATTGTAACGTGAAACAGAAATTTTAAAATAAAATTGTAAAACCAGTCATTTAGACTGGTATGGTAGTTCTAGTGTTAAGGAAGAGATATTTGGCCCACCCTATGTACAATAGCTTTTATTTTTGTATTTTATAAAGGTATTTTACAAAAGTAATTTTAAAATTAATGAAACTAGTTTTTTCCTATATTTTGATGTTTTATTAATACTAGAACTGCCGACAGTTAAGACGAAGTTATTTCTACCGAAATTATTTTGATTATTTTAATAAATAAAAATAAAATAAAATTCATTGTATTATTTCTTTGGTTATCACTGTAAAAGTCATTGCATCATTGCGGGGAAAAAAAATTGTAACGTGAAACAGAAATTTTAAAATAAAATTGTAAAACCAGTCATTTAGACTGGTGTGGTAGTTCTAGTGTTAAGGAAGAGATATTTGGCCCACCCTATGTACAATAGCTTTTATTTTTGTATTTTATAAAGGTATTTTACAAAAGTAATTTTAAAATTAATGAAACTAGTTTTTTCCTATATTTTGATGTTTTATTAATACTAGAACTGCCGACAGTTAAGACGAAGTTATTTCTACCGAAATTATTTTGATTATTTTAATAAATAAAAATAAAATAAAATTCATTATATTATTTCTTCGGTTATCACTGTAAAAGTCATTGCATCATTGCGGGGAAAAAAAAATTGTAACATGAAATAGAAATTTTAAAATAAAATTTAAAAGAGATATTTGGCCCACCCTATGTACAGTAGCTTTTATTTTTGTATTTTATAAAGGATTATCCAAAAATACACTGTCTTTATAATACAGGGTGGGCCAAAAATCACTTTTCACTAAAATAAATCCTACAAAAGTAATTTTAAAATTAATGAAACTAGTTTTTCCCTATATTTTGATGTTTTATTAACACTAGAACTGCCGACAGTTAAGACGAAGTTATTTCTACCGAAATTATTTTGATTATTTTAATAAATAAAAATAAAATAAAATTCATTGTATTATTTCGTTGGTTATCACTGTAAAAGTCATTGCATCATCGCGGGGAAAAAGCATCGTAACATGAAACAGAAATTTTAAAATAAAATTGTCATTTTAACTGGTGTGGTAGTTCTAGCGTTAATCGTTTCTCAACGCACCGTTTAATCCTCGCGAAGAAAAATCCCCGTGAAACGATGAACAAGCGCGTGAAAGAGGGAAAGAAAGGAGGACTGCAAAAAAGCAGGCACGCCGCCTGCGAGGTAATTGTATCACGTGCAGAAATCCGCAATGAATCGCGGAACAATCTCGACGGTTTCGGAAGGGAATAATATATCCTAACGCGTCCATCTTCCCGGTTAATTGCACGGCATCCCGATAATTGAATGCCGCGCGACGTGCCAAATAAATTGAACAATCCTGGCGCGGTGAATTCGAGGCAACCGAGGCCGATTATTATTATTACTCGGCACCGAATGATTTAGAATGCAGTCTCGCCGTAGCGTTACAACCGGAGGCGATGATCTCGCGTGCGTCCAAGCTTTTGTCCCTGGTAAAGCCGAGCATAATTAATCTGTTCGCGTGCTTAAAAAGTTGATAAAGTCGTTCGAACGACTGTGAATATTTCGAACGTCTCGTCGAATCATTTTAGACGTTTACGCTGATCGGTTTTGTGAACCGGTGTGAACTACAGATTTGTTCTAACGGAATAATCGTGATATTACGTCGTCGTCACGTCGATTACATCTATCGGTTCGAAATGGACTTTAGATTTAATGAAATTGCAACGGGTATATTTATTACACTGACGTTAAGTTGTTATCGTTTCGTCGACACGCGATATTTATGCACGCCGGTTGAAAATGGATTTTATATATATATATATATTTATTTATTTATTTATTTATATATTTATATATTTATATGTGTTACTTATATTTACTTACATTTACATTTATATTTGAATATATAAAAAAAATAAAAATATTACTATTGTTGTAATAAATAATATATATATATGTTAATTTTTATATGAATAAAATAAATCAATTAACAAATTAATTAAATTAATCAAAATTGATCAAACGAATTAATTGCAAATTTATTTCTATATCAATTTTAATTTTATTTATTAAATTACACCAATTTAAAATTAATTAAATTGATCGAATCGATTAATTTAATTAACGGATCAATGAATTAAATTAATCGGCCAATCAATTAAATTGATTGAATCGATTAAATTAATCTACCAATCAATGAATTAAATTTATTGGTTGAATCAATTAAATTGACTAAATTAATTCTATTGATTAAATTAATTTAATTAAATTATTTAAATTGGTTATATATATATAAATTTTACGAATAATTAAATTAATAATAATATTATTAATTTAATTACGATTTATTATATTTAATGTAAATTGCATATTAAATTTCGATTTCAAATGAATTATTAATAATAATAAAATAAATTAAAGTTTGATTATAGTTGGATTATTAATTATATTAATATTTTATACATAATTTATTAATATTAAAATTTATTAATATAAAAATTTAGTGAAATTGCTGTTAGGGATGTTACACGTACACTAGGTACGTGTGTCATGCACGATTCGGTTTTGATTTCCGTGGATCCACGTCGCTAATTAAATGTGCATTTGAAATCTGTGAATCACTGGCAATTTCGGAGCCTTGTCGAGTAATTTTAATCAATGAAATTCTCTCTTCAAAGCAGCTAGGCGTTAGATTAAATTGTTGTTCTCGCTGCAAGCCAGTAATCTTCCAGAGGACTGATAAGACGACTCTTCTTGCGAACGTGTACAGCGTGTGAACGTAGAATTTTGGAAAAAAATTTTGCTACCTTCGTTTCAAAGATCGCTCCACGATCCTTTATCATTGCATGTAATAAAAGTTTGTCCTAGAAGTTCTAATAAGTAACACCATCGGAATAATCTGCAACGCGAACCGATATGAACTCTGAAGAGAACAAAATCTCTGCAAAGAATCCCTTGTTCTCCCCTTCACACCCCAACCCTCCCTTCTTGCAATGTGTATCAAACACAGAACACGTTCGTTTCATTTCCTCTCTTAACCCTTTTCTCAACCTCGTTCTCAGTCCAACTGAGTTACGAGCCATTCTTCTCGGTGAAAAGAAAGAAAGAAAGAAAGAAAGAAAGAAAGAAAAATAAAAGGAAGAAGAAGGAGAAGAAGAGCGGTTAATAAAATTCCTCGGGACGCTCCCGCACGGTGCGCTTGATTAAAACGCGTGGCCGCGACCGACGCGTGCGCGTCTAATGCACGCGCAGACAAAAGTGTCTCGACGCTGGGCGATTTACGAGTTCGTTCACACTCTGCTTGCATATTAGGTACGCGACCGCGTTGCTCGTGCAACTACTAACTGCCATTGGGGCTGCTGGGAAAAGCAACGTCGTCGCTTTATTCGCGTTACTGAGAGAACTGGTAACTTTGAACGAATCGAATCCGAACAAAGATCGCGATGGAATTACCAAATTTTTGCCAGGAGCAATGCTCCGCGCATGGCACGCGATATTGAAATTTTACTTTTATCATTTATCGGTAATAAAGATTTCGTCCTTTCGGACTTGGAAATCTGATCGCTACGGAAGTCGAGTAAATCGAGCAAATCGATTGCATTCCGATTTATTTTACGTTTTCCCTTAAATGTATCTTTTATCTGTTATTAAATATTTCTGCCTACTGTTGTTAATAATCGTCTAAATATTTTTATCTATTGTTATTATTATTAATCATCCATTTTACATTTTATACCGTTTCAATCACCGGCTGCGTCAAAGCGACTCGAAATTTTTAATTCGAACAATTCGCGATTATTCGCGACTCGACGCGCGTGTTTTCAATTTTACGCATTTTACGAAAAAAAAAAGTCACTCGAGTCTCTGAAGAAGGCAGAAAATTGAAGTCGTCGAAAGCCATTTTACAATCCCCTTGAAGGCTCGTTTGGAATCAAAGTCTCCAGTTTCTCTTTCTTTCGTCAGGATAGAATTTTCAAAACATTCGCACAGACGTTATATGTTTGATTGATTAAACAAAATGAAAAAGTTTAAACGTTTAAACGTTGCTCTCCTCGCAGAGAGACGCACAATAGCGCATCACGTTGGATAATCAAGCCAGCGTGTCTAGCGATAAGAGGCACAAAGGTGCAATAACGTTTATCTATCGTGCTCGTAGCGTCGTTAACTCGTCGTGAACAACACCCGTTTTCTCCGAGAGATAATCATTCAGATGATTTAACCCTTTTAAACCGTTTCCATCCGTTTTCCACGTGAAATTCAATTTCATCGCGGCATGGAAGTGCACGTTACGCGAAAGAACTATGTAATAACAAGCGAACGTCGACTAATTGGAAATTACGTGAAATTACGTCTCTGTGTATACTTAAGGCGGGTTTCTATTTTTCATCTGTGGCTCGTGCCACTTCTGGTCGTTTGCCACTAATCTCCTAGCGCAAACGGGGGGGGGGGGAATTCTAAAGGAAAAAGTGATATTTTATGAAATAAGACGGAACGTTTTGAAAAATGATATTACAGTCTCTTTCTATGGTAATTTCACTGTTCTTTTTTTTCATAAATTAACATATATAGATGAACCGGTCGGTCCATCAGTATTAAATTAATTATTGCACGAAGTTATTTATACTGGCAATTTAAAGGAACACGACCGTCACTGAATTATAAGTTAAATTGTTTCGAATTCAAATTTTCATAATTCAACGTGACACGCTTTTATATACAACTTTTATATATTTCATACGGCCGATCATCCTTCGCGCTGCACACTTCGTTCCCAAAGACTTTGTTGCCGAACGCACGCTTGTTGGTCGAAATGAACGATAACGATAAACGATGCGAAAAAAAAAAAAAAAAAAAAGAAAGAAAGATACAGAACGTAAATGTAAATGTTTAAACAGTCGCTGTCGTTAAGACCGCGACACATTTGCACAACCTACTACACAATCAGTTCGACGCAACAAAGACGTAATCCACTGGCGATTGTGCATCTCCGCTCTCCCGCTGCTCCAAAAATTAATAAAACACAACTCGATACTGACGTTAATTACCGGTCGCTTCGAGAAATCGCGTCGGTGATGTAAGAGATTACACATTCGACGTGTGTGTGTGTGTGTGTTAACGTACGGTTATTTTGTATAAGCGTCACGCAAAGTTTACACGCCGTGTCGACGAAAAATGGCGGCGGAGAGACGCGGAGGGCGCGTAAAAGGCGGGCCGCTAACGAATTGCAAAAAGGAAACAGAACCGGGGCCGGTTCAAAGGCGACGCGTACATTGTACAACGAGCACTGTGTTCTACATATTCCGCGCGTTAGTCATACCATTGTACACACGTCGACTTCGTACAAGCGGGCGCGGAAAGATAACGAGTCCTGTTCGAACGCCATTCGGAGACATTTCTCTCCTCTTAACACATATATTGGCACGGTTTTATCTCTTAAGTGACGAGTGACACGTTTAATACATTCGAGACGAAGCCGAACGTGTATCTTCTATGTTATATAAATTACAGTTTTTTTATATAAATTACAGATTTTTCCACGTGTATTTTTTATATCGATCCACCGAAATGTCCGATTAACCGGTTAAACGACGAATATTATGGCCGTCGGTCCGTCGGGACCGACACTGACTGAACGAATGAGGGGGTGTCGGTCTGTCGGGACTGACATCAATGTACGTAATGTACATGCGTGGCATGCATTTCGTTGACACTCGTGCGAAAGATTTCTATTGATCTTCCCTCTGCGTGTTTTATCACCTATTTTCTACCTAATTTGCAAAGTTTCGAATTTTACCTGGAATTTACTATTAAATTTTGCATCGATTACATCATCGAACTGAATTTTATAATTTTTTTTATCATTGCTTCGTTATAGTTTATGAAGTTTGGAATTTTATGTTATGAATTATGTTATCGACACGTTTGTGTTGAATGTTATTACCATTGAATATTATACTGAATGTATATCATTGAAATTTATGTTGAATTTCGTATTAAATGTATTATTGTAATTTTGGATCGTTGAATTTCATAATAAATGCATTATTGAATTTTATATTGAATACATAAAGTTAAAGTTCATATTGAATATGGGAAATTATATTTTAATATGAATTCAAGGTTAGATTGCACGATTCCTCCTTCCAAATTTCTAACCTCTTGAATTCCAAATTTCCAATACTTACTCTTTCTTTCACGTCTTTCGAATCTATAAAAGCACCATCAGCTTTAATTTAACCCTTCATCCTTCAGACCATAATAGTTATTCGTAGAAGTAGTTGTTCAATTATAGTATTTATCCTATTTCAGAGTAACAATTTCAATTTTCACATTTATTTTCAAATCTTTCTCAATGCGACAAATCGATATTGTCTCGAAGCTCCCTACTACCAAGCCCTAACTCTTCTTTCACGACATAAAATAATATAATTATCTCCTCCACCAAACAAAAATTAATCCAACAAAGACGAATAAAGGTTCAAGAATATGGAAACCTCGCGAGGAACCAAATGGATCAACAAGTATAATATTTTTTTCTATTTCAATTTCTAAATTCTCGTTTCTCACTCTCAACGCTCTCGAGTGAAATTCAAGAACTAAAAAATTAATCCAATAAATGAACCCACGAAATTCAAAAGCATAGAAAAATCTCGTATGGAACCAAATAGATCCAAGAAGTATTTTCTTCTATTCTGAAATAACATAGTATTTTTCTCTATTTCCAAATTTTCATCTCTTACCTTTGTTTCCAAACGCTCTCGAAGTTAGCCAGGCCCTAACTCTTCTTTCACAAAACAATGTAAAATCTTCACTAAACAAAACTTGATCAAATAAAGATGAAATTCAGGAATATAGAAACCCTCGTGAGGAATCAGATCAATAACTACATGTATTAATTTTTTTTTCTTCTATTAGTAACTCCAGGCCCTAACTCTTCTTTCACAAAACAATGTAAAATCTCCACTAAACAAAACTTGATCAAATAAAGATGAAATTCAGGAATATAGAAACCCTCGTGAGGAATCAGATCAATAACTACATGTATTAATTTTTTTTTCTTCTATTAGTAACTCCAGGCCCTAACTCTTCTTTCACAAAACAATGTAAAATCTCCACTAAACAAAACTTGATCAAATAGAGATGAAATTCTTCTTCTATTAATACCTCCAGGCCCTAACTCTTCTTTCACAAAACAATGTAAAATCTCCACTAACCAAAACTTGATCAAATAAAGATGAAACTCAAGAATATAGAAACCCTCGTGAGGAATTTTTTTTTCTTCTATTATTTTTTTTTTTCTTCTATTAAATAACTCAGTTTTACCTTTCTCTATTAACAATTTCAATTTCACCCTTGCTTCGAAACCTTGTTCTGGAGTAACCCGACTGCTGGTTTTTAACTTCCTTAAACGAAGCAAGCACCAAGCAGAGATTAATCGAAGGTCTCGCTGATTGCTCACCCCTAATCACGACGTCCAGCGATTTTTCGCTCATTAACGGCACCCGGCGAGCGGAATCGTTGGAAAACGGGTCGTGTCCTCTTCCCGTGCTCGGCCACGACTCTAGTGTAAACGAACCTTTATCTCAATCCGTGGCCGCGTTACATATAAGGGAATCGTAACGAGTAACGACATTAGGCATCGGGTTTACCGCGTACATGGCAGCAGCAGTCAGCTGAACCCCCTCGCGCGGAGATCCGGTTTTATCAGCCATATTGGATCCACCGGCAGTCAATTGTGGACTTGAAGAAGCGTGGGTCGGTCGACCCTGCCGGATCGGGACGACACCGGCCCGCTTTTTCTTCCACCTCATCTTCTCTCCCCTCGCCTTCACCCCCCCCCCTCGCGATTTCGTGTAACTGTAGCGCGGAAAACACACCGATCAACACGCGGAATCGTCGGAGAAAACCGGGAAAACAAGGAGCGTTTGGTGAGTGTTGTTCGCTCTTGTGTTACGAATTGTACAGAAAGTTTGCACTTATGATTATTAACACATGCTAGATGGAGAAATACAGAGAAAAGGGGAGGGGGGAAACAGGGAGGGATGATTTAATTCACTCGCGTTTGGTGAGTTCTGTTTGATGTTTGATGTTCGCTCTGTGTTACGAATTGTACAGAATTGTTTGCACTTATGATTATGATAATACACGAGACGAAGAAATATAAATTTTCTAAAGAAATATAGAGAAAAGAGGGGAAAACAGAGAGGGATGAAAATTTTACGCCTGTGATTATTAACATATGCTGACACTTGAGTATTATCGAGTACTGATTCGAATGTTTTCTTTTCTTTTTTCCAATGTCTCTGGAATTGATCTAATTTTGTGAATTCTTGCAATATTTTTCTTTCTAAATGAGGAAGACTCTTTGAAGAGTAAGCGCAATGATTGTTTGACATCTTTACTGCTACTGGCGTACGTATATGTTGAGTTAATTTATGCGCGTATCGTTATAAGAAATCAACAATTTCTTTTTTACATACTTTACATATTTTCTTTAAAATAAATTGCGTATTGTGTATTTTAACACTTTGCAACGAAGACGTTTGTAATTTATTTAATAAATCTCAGTTACTCGACAACGAAAAAATATATTTGCAGCGCGAGAAGCGTATGTATTTCGCGAAAATTTGTAGAAGAACGATGCACGAAGAACAAAGTTCATCTCCTCGCGTGAAAAAGATATCATTGTCGCGTGTATGATTCAACGTGTGGGCGAGTGGCGATTTAAAAATCCCAGAGAGATACGTGTGTCGCGTAAAAGCTCGTAAACATCCTCCGAGCAACGTACTTTCGCTGCTGTTTATTAGAGACGAGGAAAAGGATGCGTCCCGATTCCGTTCAAGATAGTAATTATCGTTAATTATCGTTCCTTGTTCTCTTTTTCGGCAGAGTCATTCCCCCGTAACGAAGATGAAAGGAGATTTACTATGAGCACGTGTGATTTATTTCCCGAAGCGAGTCAAGCGTACACCGTTTCAAATAGAAAAGTTCAGCTTCAAAGAAGAGAAAACACGAGAGTTTCGATCAAAAATAGAACAGAATAAAATGAGAGTTAATTTAAAATAGGAAAAGAGTGAACTTCAAATAGAGAAAAATGGGGGAAAAATTTAATTCGAGACAGAGACGGGTAGAAATAACATAAAATAAAAGATCTCGAGAAATTTTCAATCCCGCTTCAACTTCTACGTAAAGATTATTTACGTGTAAGAAAACATCATCATCATTATATTTATCATACTCTTTTTCGCAGATAACTCGCTGAGAATCGTCATCTTGAAGTATCATAAATAAAGAGAGGAATCGTGCTAAATAGTTAATTTTGAGACACGAGGATCTACGATATATCGATCGCGATTCTTATCGAATTCAATTAAAATGGAGGGGGAGGGGGAAGGGACAGAAGATAATCGACCGTGTAATTACAGTGCAGAGAAATTACTTTGCACGAGGATTTCGATCGTAAATTCGAAGAAGTAGGCGAGTATGGTTTATCAATCGCGTGAAAAGTTTGTTCTTCGAACTTCGTTGCTTGTATTGTTTTTGCGGTCGCTCTGTGTAGTTCACTCGCATGTTCATTATTTTACGTAACCGAGATTTCTACACTGAAATCTAATACGTTGATTATAGTCGATCGACTCTAAACCCAGCGAGATCACGGCTTTATAGCGTGACATCGAAAAACTATCGTTCCTCTCTCGTAGTACGTTCAGTCCAACAACGATTGTATCATCGCCAGACTGAACTAACTCCTTGAACCTTCGATTTCTCGTTCGAAGTAAATTTGCCGAGAAAGAATTTCAATTATTATTGCACTCCGATTTTAACGAAGAAAGGACAAATTTCAGAGACCGTATTATTTTACTCCAATTTTACTTCGACTACTAACCTTCGTTTAAATATCTGACGTGAATAACAATATGGAGGAAATAAGCAGAATTATATTTACAAAATTCCAATTGTTAAATGTTACGTAATTATATACCACATAATTACATAATTACTGATAACTTTGTTGATTTGTCGAAAATTTCTCTGATTTAGATGATGGACGATAATCACTTCAGTGTCTAACTGAACAATCTAACCTAAACCTAACCTAACTCAAATTGGCAGTATATTTTAAGTAACAAATATAGTAATTCCTGACAAACAATGAGGAAACTAAATCCGAATCCAAATGACTGAATGAATCTCAATTTCCGAAGAAGTAACGGTGTAGAAAACGAGCAACATTGTATTTGCAAAATTCCAATTGTTAAATGTTACATAATTATGTACCACATAATTACTGATAACTTGTCAATTGTCACAGTTCCAGATTTGTATGATGAATAATAATCATTCCAGTGTCTAACTGAGCAATCTAATCTAAACCTAACCTAACTCAAATTGGCAGTATATTTTAAGTAACAAATATAGTAATTCCTGACAAACAATGAGGAAACTAAATCCGAATCCAAATGACTGAATGAATCTCAATTTCCGAAGAAGTAACGGTGTAGAAAACGAGCAACATTGTATTTGCAAAATTCCAATTGTTAAATGTTACATAATTATGTACCACATAATTACTGATAACTTGTCAATTGTCACAGTTCCAGATTTGTATGATGAATAATAATCATTCCAGTGTCTAACTGAGCAATCTAATCTAAACCTAACCTAACTCAAATTGGCAGTATATTTTAAGTAACAAATATAGTAATTCCTGACAAACAATGAGGAAACTAAATCCGAATCCAAATGACTGAATGAATCATTCAATTTCCGAAGAAGTAACGGTGTAGAAAACGAGCAACATTGTATTTGCAAAATTCCAATTGTTAAATGTTACATAATTATGTACCACATAATTACTGATAACTTGTCAATTGTCACAGTTCCCGATTTGTATGATGAAAAAAACCTCATGTAAGTCACCAAACCTAACCTAACCTATCGATTTGTAGACCTAACCTAACAATCTAAATCTAACCTATCAATTTCTAACCTAACCTAACCAATCACTAATGTTCCTAACCTCAACTCAAATTGTGACGGACAATATGCACACAGTTAATTCCTAGCAACAACTGGCAATCCCGAATTATGAAATCAGAATCGAAAGATCCCGATCGAGCGTCAATTTCCCAAGAAATAATTACAACTCAATCCCAAGCAGGCGTGCGCACGAGTGGAATTTTCACGAAGTGAATTCGTCGATCGCAAGTGAAAGTTCGTTACACTTTGCGTGTAAGAAAAAAAAAAAAAAAAAAAGAAGAAGAAGAAGAAGAAGAAACAAGAAACAGGAAGAAGGGAAAGAGGAAGAAAGAACGAATGAAAATCCGCGAATTGAGTCGATCCTGGTCGCCATAGGAGAGATCCATATGCAATCCCAGGCCTGAAAATACGTGAGACAGCGCCCGTGAGGGCAACGCGCGTTTCTCCTTTGGAGTTTCTGCACGTGCAACCACGGAGACCTGGTGTCGGGAAATCAAGTTCAATGGCGTCTCGATCGTTGGACGAGAGCATCGATTCCTCGCGCATACGAGCACGTTTTCGTGAAACGCGGCGACGAAACAATCTATTCCAGGGAACTCGAAGTTCAACAGGAGACTCTCTCTCTTTCTTTCTTTCTTTCTTTCAAACAGACAGACACAAGAAATTAAATGAAGCGGCGAAACGTATAAATAGAGAAATTTTTCATCGTGCAAATTGCCTCTCTTTCTCTCGCGCACGTTCTCTTTTTTTTTTTCTTCTTTTTCCGTAGTACAGGCTTTTGTACTATAAATAATGCAGTTTTCAGTACAACAAATTTCGTTCTACGCTCAGTAATAAGTGGGAATTTTATTGCCAAATTTCTCGCGATCTAGAAATACTCGATTTGAAGCACGCACGTGAAGCGTATACTCGCGATACTCGTGATACTCGTGAACGAAACGAAAATTTCTTCGAAATTTACGAAACTTCAAGAAGGAATCAGCCCTGTTCGAAGAAGCAAGCCTCGCTTAATTTGAGGTTCATCTGAGGTGCTTAGAATTTCAGGATACAATTCGCGAAAACTAGATTTCCATTATTATTATTATTTTTTTCTTTTTCATAATAGGATCAATATCAGGACCGATCGATTTTTGACTCGAAGCGACATTTTAAATCGGTGCAAGAAGTATACCACGCGAGACACGCCACGTACGGGAGCATCCCTGAGAGAAACGTAATACAGGCGGGTCATTAAGGGTTCAAGTAACCCCCTCCGTGCCTCCTGTCGTGGAATATTCATATTTAAGGTTTCCGAACTTTAACACGTTCTTGCGTCGTACTACGCCAACATGTAACGAGATCCAATTATCGACATTACCGAAAACTTTGTGCCTCGATTCCTCGACAGGGCGGCCAAACATTATTGGGAAAATTTCGTGTTTCAAGAATCTGGGAAATCTGGGGCCAACAGGAGAAAGAGAGAGAGAGCGAAGAAATTCGAAATTCGAGAATTCGCCAATGAAAAGTCTGATCGCAGATCCTCTTACGAGGAACTGTTGCAAAAGTATCTGGTAAAAGACTCGACTGGTCGCGAATTTTTTAGTCCAGAAAATCATACTTTCAGAAATGGAATTAATTGTAAGAATTACAAGTTGCCGAGGAAAGATTGTTTCAAATACAAAACAGAGAACGCCTGTGCCTTCGGATAGTAGTCGATCGAAATTATATATATTTTCAAAAATGAAAAGGAATTAATCACAGGAATTGCAAGTTAAAAGCTAGGGAAAACTGCTTCAGGTACGTACACTTCGAGTTTCCTGTAAATGGATAAATCTACTAATCGCGACTGTTGAAACTCGATTCGTCACCGAATCGCTTGACAAACTGCCCCTGCGAAGCCGAAGCACCGCAGTGAAAATCCATTTAACGTTAATGCTCGTCAAGAAGACGAGATAAACGAGACTATTCCCCCGAGACTAAGCACACGCTTTCTACAACTGTGTACCTTATTGCCACACAAATACCATCGTCCTCCGCTTCGTAATGTCGCCCACTTGTTCCCACGTGTGTATCGCGTGATACAGGTTGTCTCTTCCGTGTAAACTTCTATCCACACGCTAGATATCTCTCTCTCTCTCTCTCTCTCTCATTCTCTCACTGTGAACGAATTTTCCCGGCAGAACTTTGAACACAGGCCTGTGCAAACCGACGACAAAGTCTGCGAAAGAGCTAGGCATGCAGCAGCAAAAGCGTAATCCCTAAGCTGTATACACGTGGATGAGTCATTTTACGACTCCGATATTTTTCGCTGCGAGAAAGAATAGAATTTTATAGATTTACTTTACCGCGAAGGAACGTGGAGAACGGCGGAGATCTTCGCTGTTTGCAGATATGATTCTGACTATGATGTCAAATTGGCAACAGAAAGGTGAAACACTGTGAACTCATTGTCCGACCGAGTCTTACTACTAGTTCATGGAAGATCAATAAAATTGGTAAAAATAATGAAGCAGCTCTGGAAAGTCAGATTTATCTCCGTGAAGAAACACCAGATTCTCAGAAACAAGTTTAGAAATACTAGTAAATCTTGAGGGTGGGTTAGAATAGCAATTGGAAGGGATTTTCACTCGTCTACGCTCTCGTAGAAAAATTGTAAATAAAGAATAAGATTGAACACTCGACCTTAGTCTTACTGCTAGTTCATGGAAGATCAATAAAATTGGTAAAAATAATGAAGCAGCTCTGAAAAGTCAGCTTTATCTCCGTGAAGAAACACCAGATTCTCAGAAACAAGTTTAGAAATACTAGTAAATCTAGAGGGTGGGTTAGAATAGCAATTAGAAAAGATTTTCACTCGTCTACGCTCTCGTAGAAAAATTGTAAATAACGAAGAAGATTGAACACTGAACCTTGGAAGATTGAGTCGACAAATGTTCCCCAATGGGGAAGATAACAATTATCTGTGACATACAATGCGAATCAGCCTGTACACAATAGAGGGGACAAACAAGTCCTTGTCCCTTAAGCCTTGGTTACAAATGAGCCGGCAATAAGCATTAGAGATAATACTTCCTCTAATCTTATCTTCATCTAACCTTCGAAACGCAGGATTAATGGACACGATGTGAATCAGCCTGTAGATGCACCTATGTGCCCGTGCACAGGCAGCACTTGGCGTTACAAATGCAGCCGGGGGACAGCATGACACGCCTACGCTTTGCTAAGCCCACACGATCACAGGGCCGTAGGTATTGTGACCCAAGTGTCACATCCTGGAATGTTATTTGTCAACGAGACGCTGCTCGCCAGGAATGTTAACGAATCGAGGAGATACCGCCGGCATGAAACGCGTATAATAAGATTGTTACGGCGTAGGGCAATGGTGAATTCTATGACGATGACCTTACGAGAGTGGCTCGGGAGGATCGGCGAACTGATGTCCGACTTATTTAACCCTTTGCACTCGACTGTCCCTTCTGATGGGACATTGTACTCGTAAACTCTAGCCAACAGCTTTTACTCTTTTTTTTTATAATTTGCTGACAATCATAACGAACGATATACAATGGTATAATGTCTGAATAGACGCCTAGAGTGAAACTAGCGATATTAGCAGTTAATGAAGAATATATTATAAATTTAAATAATAATCCATAGTTGCCGATTATTTCTTACAAAGTCAAATTCTGTAGATTCTGTTGATGAATTTCGGATGCTACAAAAATGCAGACGGAACGGCAGGCTCGTAGGAGTTTCTCGATTTTTCGGCGTGCACGCGGACGGGAATACGCGCGACACATACGCGCCGCACATACGTTGACGAGGAGACAGGCACGTAAGAGCGAATCGAGGAAAACGGCGACGGCCTCTAAGCTGCATCCGGCAGAGCGACGGTTTTTTGTGCATCGTGTCGCATCCTTAACTTCGCCACACTTGACTCGCGAGTAGCCGCGTCTCCTCCTCTTCGTGACTATCGTGCGCGAGCGTGAAAGAGCGCGCTCGACGAGTCAGCCCGCGTCAACGAGGCGCGTTTCGTCCAAACATGCAAATGAATATCAGAAATTTCCGCGCGGTAATAGATCACAGAGTCACGAGGCACTCTTTTCTTATTCTCTTCCTTACTAGCTAACGCGAGATCGTCTACAGTATTGTTCAAAGAAACGGCGGGAAAATTGTAGCGTTTAAAAGTGTTCAACATTTATTTTAGCACGAATGTTCCAGAGGAAAGACGAGGAATTTTAAATTTTCAATCGTAATCTATGGTTTGCTTTTTATGTAATCTAAACTGGTAATTGAATTTAATTTCGAACGTGAATATTTCATCGAATTTTGTATTTTTCACAGTTTCGTAGTCGGGATAAGTCCGCCATCTTTTTTGTCTACAACGTTTGAAGAGACCTGTACAGAGAGAGAGAGAGAGATCATCTACAGTGCGGTTCAAAGAAACGGCGGAAAATTTCAATGTCTAAAGATATTCAATTTCTACACTTTTATACTTTGGAATGAAGCGGCACTCTGTTTCTGTGTCTTGTTATTTTGGTACGAATATTCCAGACAAAAGACAAACAATTCTAAATTTTCAATCATAATCCATGTTTTGCTTTTTATGTAATCTAAACTGGTAATTGAATTTAATTCGAATGTGAACGTTTCATCGAATTCTGTACTTTTCACAATTTCGTTAATAGGTTAACTTGTGATAGTCGGGATAAGTCCGCCATTTTTTTTTGTCGACAACGTTTGAAGAGACCTGTACAGAGAGAGAGAGAGAGATCATCTACAGTGCGGTTCAAAGAAACGGCGGAAAATTTCAATGTCTAAAGATATTCAATTTTTACACTTTTATACTTTGGAATGAAGCACTCTGTTTCTGTGTCTTGTTATTTTGGTACGAATATTCCAGACAAAAGACAAACAATTCTAAATTTTCAATCATAATCCATGTTTTGCTTTTTATGTAATCTAAACTGGTAATTGAATTTAATTCGAATGTGAACGTTTCATCGAATTCTGTACTTTTCACAGTTTCGTTAATAGGTTAACTTGTGATAGTCGGGATAAGTCCACCATCTTTGTTGTCTACAACGTTTGAAGAGACCTGTATTATCTCTTCTCTATTATTTTTAGCAAACTTTCGTTACTTTTGAGTAACTTCAAACATAGAGTTAAATATAAAGATTAGAAAAGAAAAATACATAAAGAAAAGAAAAATACATAAAGAAAGAAAAGAGAGAACAAGCGATATCTGTTATCGATTTTTACAAGTAGAAAGTGTGCAACGTATTAAATATCGCTCTGTTTCTCTTAGGGAAATCCTTAATTGGTATCCTTTTTTTTCGAATAATTTCTCTCTTATCTGCTCGCGATGCAACTCGCGCAATAATATACACGCGATTTTATCAGCAAAATGAAAAATGAGCAAAGTGAAGTAGGAAGTACAGGTGACTTCAAAATACCTGGCCCAAGCACGAAGACTTGAGAAAGAAAAAATAAAAATCGCGACTGTCAAGGCACGACTTGTGCGTTGAGTTGGAAAAAGTCATTAGAAAATCGTAAATTCTGCGTCGAATGATAATCTCAGATAAAGAAGGCAATACCGTATCTTTCATGAACAAAAAAATAAAATAAAAAATAAAAATGCACATAAAGTTCTACACGCTTGTTATATATCTAAGTATACTCATCTAGTACTTACATAGTCATAAAAAGTTTTTAACCTAACCTCCATATTATAACTGACTATTTCCAATAAAATCATAGACTTTTAACTGTTTTCAAATCTTACATAAAAATCTTTCGTGCAATAAAATAACATAATGCGTGTACTTTTATTTTTCAAGTATTTAGAGAAAAAAACGCGTCGTACGCGTACAATTAAGCACGAACTGTTAATTTCGAAATAGTATTTGCCAATATTGATAATATCGATATCCGCAATAACTGTTATCAGATCACTGATTTCATGGTTCCAAGAATACAATTCCCTGTTTACTTTTCCTTTCACAATTTCCATACAAATTTGCAGTGACTGTACGAATGGCAAACTTCATTATCAACCGATGCAAGAAAAGAGTAAATATCAAATTAAATGCACATTGAAAAAAATACGTGTGAATTCTACTAATTGAGCGAGCTAATTTCCCATGTTATCAATCTCAAACAATACGCAGAAAATGGAATAGCAAATTATGCAGCAATCTCTATGTATAGTAACTGATACATAATTTCAAGAACCGAACAATTCTAATCTTAGCAACGAAGATGTACTAATCTTCTTGAAACCAAATAGTTTATCGTTTTATGGTCTACAATTTCACTAGATAATAATACAAAAGTATCTCTGTGTTGCACTGCAATTTTTTATACGTAAAATGATTTTATATCTGATGTTATCTGTAACTACGACGGTTTCAGATAATTTCTGAATCATTTCCGAGTCGATTCTTTCATTATAAAAATGTCCTGACCTAACCTGGTTACTATATTATCATTTCATCGACTTAATGAAAGTAATGATGTCACGTGATTTATATATCCCTAAAACATATATAAAATATATAAATTTATATATCCCTAAAAGATATCCAATTTTTCATTGGATTATTCTAAATAAAAACATAAATCTTACCCACAACTTCTCATAGTTGGAATCGTCCGTTTTTTTTTTTCTGTCTCGAACGTTGGATCTGGTGTCACATTATAACCTCGTCCGGACAACGAGGCGAATTATCCACTCGAAAGAGGACGCGCGCGATTGCATTAGAGACAATAAACACGCGACGATCGTTTACATTACAGCGTTACGATTGGCGGTTTCTTTTTACTACCGTTCGTGAATTATTATCGACGCGATAAACAACCGAATCGTTCACGCCTTTCATCATTACGTGAAACACAATTTGAAGTGTTATTTCCCTGTTGGCGAAGCCCACGTCGTCTCACTCGCATTGTTTATCGTTTCGTAATAACGTCGCACGTATAACCTAACAATAACCACGCGCGTGCCGGCGATAAAAAGAAAAAAATGCCGGCGCGCAGCTCGTGTTGACTTCAAACAACAATGCAGAAAACTTGAAAAACTGTTACTCTCGTCCATAGCTTTAAGGAATATCTCTAAAGAAGCCATAGAATTAAAAGAATTCTACATTTGTTTCGTGTCAATTCAAAAACTCTATTTTTACAATCTGTCAGATTGTATTAACAATGCTGATCGTTAGGTATTGTCATGTATGTACATGTATAAATCCAAATGAAATGCACTACGCACGTGTGTAAAATACACGCACATGAATACATATATATATATATATATATATATATATATATATATATACACACACGTTTGCACATAAGCTATAATTGGAAACATGTGCTCTGGTGATTGTGAATGCAGTTTTGTATATAACTAAATACTATCTCTATAGCCTTGTACTATGAATCTTTTCCCTGATTGTAGATTTTTGCAAGCAATTCCTAAGATATCTCAGACTATTTTAGAAATTAATTATCTTACAAGTGACTTGTAGCAACAGAACAAAAAGAATTTCATGGATATTCTTCTTTAGTTGAACTACTGTCTGATGACATACAATTATTTATTATTTAGCAAATCATAAGTATATGAGAATCACTGTAGTTAATATCTGATTATGTACTTGACTATTTTACAAAAATGTAGCACATATTGAAGTGATACGCATATTTTGAATACTTTGATGTGGATCACAGATCCACACAATAACCTAAAAGATAAATTCAATTCTTACAAGCTTCTGACTCAATGTTCACGATCACCAGAGCACGTACGAAGCACGTACGAAGACAGATCAAAGGAGAGATAAACTCACCGAAAAAGTCCTCCCAGCTAACGGATCCATCCGAATCCACGGCGTTGGCAGTCGTGGTCTCCGCGTCCGCCTCGCTACCCATCTCGTCGCATCAAATCCTTCGATTTTGCCCGCGCGAACAGTCACAGAATCAATGACGATGCTCTCTCTCGTTGTCACTGGTGCATGGAAATTTCGCACAGTCACAAAATCGTCCTTACCGATGCTACTCTTAATATCGACTCGTTCAACGCACGTCACATATCTCGTGTGCGCGCCACCGATTTATTTGGCGCGTCGGAGATCTCTCGGAAGATAAACCAACGGCGAGAAACGGCAAAAAATACATGGATCGGTTATTTAAGATGGGTTCAACGAGACGCCGAGAGGGAAGAGGAGAAACGACATCCCCTTGGCACGCGGTCGCGAGACGGACTGAGAGAGCAGCAGCCTTCGACCCGAGCCGACCGACTGTGCCGGCAAGTCAACGAATCGGCAAACAGCCGCCACCAACCCATACACTAAACCGTTCGCTCTCTGCTCAAGCGTTCGTTCCTCTGCTCTGCTCGCCAGCGAGTCGCTCAATGCAACGACTGTCCTCTCCGATGGAGGCGAACGCCGTGCCGTTCGTGTGTGTACCAGTGTCGCGTTTACTGGCCACGATTTTGTCTCCGTTGCTGGCCGTCCATGTCCCCACCGATAGCTAAAAACGAATTCACGGGAAATTCAAATTATAATATACACACCGTGTATTATTATAATAAGTAGTTTAGTTAGGATAGTAACTTTGGTACTAAGTATGCACTCTTCCACTCTGATCAACTTTCAGTACTTTTCAAAGTACGGGTAAACAAGTGACATTCGTATATCATAAATATCTGTATCCCCTCGCTGAAGAAAAAGTAAATACTTGAGATTTCATAGAAATACACGTACCACCGTCGATAATTGGCCAGATTAAGCGGCGACATGCGGCCAGTTAACGAAGCACTACTACGTAAATCGCCATACGCCGACCGGTCATTGAATTAGGAGCATCGAATATGTATTTTTAACCTTTCACGGTGCGCCACCGCCCGCCTGCCCAGGCATCGCTGACGTTGCTCCTTGTTGCGCCTTTTTCCGGTATTCCCGCGCCGCCGTTCGCGTGACTTTCAGGCCGATACGTAACTGGAAATATTGGTAAACAGGTTCGCGTTTATTCGGAACGGGAAGCGATGTTTTTGGCAGAACACTCAATCGAATCGTGCATAAACTCGTCTATTTACTTGATATTTTAGTTTCTTAATTTAGCTGGCAGGTCTTTCTTTCTGTGCAACTAGATTTGCCAACTAGTAACATACGTTACTGAACAAGTCACGCATTATAGGTTAGGAAAATTTTTTCAAAAAATTCATCATTGCGAGGATTCGCTTTTAAAATAGTACAATTTTCCGTCACACTGGATTATCGAATAAGTTTTAATTTGTAAAATGTTACTAACCTGTTTGTACTTTGCGAGCTGTGTTATAAAAGAAAGTCGGTATCGAGACAGGATAGCTTCTAATACACACAAACGGAAAGAGAGAATAACCGCCAAAAATTATGAACCACGTGACGTCACAACATGGACGTTAAGAGTTTGGCTACTCGCGAATTTTTTAATATTTCTTTCAAGTAAAAGAAAAAAAAGTTTATTATTAAAAGTAAGTTTATTAGTAAAGTAAAAGTAAAAGATTGTTATATAGGGAAACTAAACAATTCATATTTTCTAACAGTTTCAATCGTGATTATTTATTGTTATTTCTTGCGTGAAATTTTCGTAAGGTTATCGGAGACTTTCTCGACGAAATAATATAAAATAAAACGTTGAATACATTGTACGTTTCAACATGAAACATGTATGTGATTGTTTAAGAGAGGTGTGTATACCTGTAATCTGCATTATTTCCGGTTAAATAAGTACTTGCGCTTGATCGCGAACAAATTCGATCGCGGTACAAAACGTTCGAATAAGAGACGTACGTAGACTAACAGTAACTTTCCCCCACTAAGTTTAAATTCTATTCCCCCACTATCGGTTTTCGTCCAATACGCATGCGCGATAGAAATAAATTTAAAAAAAAAAAACTTTGCAATTTAGAAACATTATGTAATTTAAAAATATATAAAAATCGAATTCGCGTATAATTTATTTAATACTCTTGACACAGACGAGGTACATATTGCATCTGTGATTTTAACGAATACACCTTCGTTATCGGTTGTGCAGAGATCTTTTTACCATAAGGGACCTACAAAAACTTCTTCGAGGCAACATGTGGCGCGACTATCTCAGGCATCGAATTTAAATAAATCCTAAAACGGAAAAGCCAAAGCAGCAACCTTATCAATTGCATCAATTTTAAATAATATACGTGTTTTTCATTCTTTCACTTCTCATTTCATATCTTAATAATGAAAATACATAACGTGAACGTATACATTTCTATTTGAAGTAAGTGTATGATTACAAGGTGTTAGGCAAGAGTTAGAGAATACGTGTATAAAGAATCTCTTTTTGATGAATGTTAAGAGCAACATACTTCTACTACTATGTTATTTAATTAAGTTCTAGAGATTTTTCATTTATTTTTAAAAATTAGAATGTTCAAGAGAAACCTTTCATCTTTTAATGAACTTCAAGATCAAGGTCACGATAGTTGGGAATATTAACACAATCGTATTTTAATGAAGGTGTACCATGCTACAGGGGCGAAAGACCCTCGATATCGATTTTCAAGGGCACGTACCTATTATATCTACGAAATTACTGTTCGGACGAAGGTACTTATACTGGTCAGTTTATTTGGCCTGATTTGATAGAAATAGGTTATGTATCATATCATGCATAACATTAAAAATTTCTGATTTATTTTTGCATTTTCAGATAAGCAAGGATTTTGAATAATGCAAAAGTGGCGGCATAATTAGGTGACGTTTACGTGATGTCGACCCAATTGCCCGTAAAGCACAGGAAATCTCGAATTTGAATAAAATTTTCATAATTAATTTTTCCTCCCTTTGATATGCAAGTTGGAAAATATTGAGAAACTGTTTTATACACAGGTATATATTTTTTAAATATATATATATATATATATTCCTTGTATTTTTTGATATATATTTTTATGAATATATACACATGTATATATCTTGTATTTTTAAGGATTATTTTATTTCTTCATAGCTATATTATATATTTTGTTATTATATTATTCTAATAATATCAAGTAATTCATTTGCAATTATTGGTGTATACATACAAGAAAGGATACAGGGGAAAAATGTACGAAGATACAAAACTTAAAATATCATACGGTGTTACAAATGGTTGACAAGGAAATTTTGAGTCACGTTTGATAGTTTATTTTTCCCACGGGTTTGACTGTTCGCAACCCTGAATTCATCGACCTAATTGGTCACCATCAACCCGTAAACTACAATATCACCTTTCACCTATGTTGGACGCGCATATTACCTAATGCCCCCGCTCATTATCTCTTCGTTCGTTCGATTTTTGCGGTCACGCTAACCACCACCCTTTTCAATCACTCGTTTATTCCACCGTTCCTTTCCACGTTCTCTCTCCGTCTTTTTCCACCCTTTATCGCCAGGTGAATCTATACGTTCTGAAAATAACATTCGATCCGGCTGAGGTTTCACTTAAGAAAATTGAAGGATATTGGAAATGCCCGTTTCTATGTATGGATTAATCCAATTGAAATTAAATGGGTGATATTGCGCGACAAACGATTGAAAAGTAAGACAATTACTGTTCGTTTAGGCTTCTTTTTGATTTTTCCAGGATTATGTCGAAACGATGGATTTCACATTTTTCGGAGTGTTGCAAATGTAATAAATTGTATTTACGAGAAGAGGTAAGAAGATAATATAGATTTACTATTCAAAAGTGCAAAGGTTCATTACTACGAATATTGTATTACTAACATTTTATGGCACGTTTTAGAAAAGCTAAATAGTGTAAGTAGTAATAGTTATTGTAGTGACGGACCAAATAAAAGTTTAGAAAGATAGTATCGTTCACAAATCTTGATAAAAATTAACACTGACTTTTAAAATCAACACTGATACACTAGTGTTAAGAAGATCATATATTTATTAGAGATTGTACATTTTATTTTTAACAATGTTCTTTCTACAATACAGTGTATAAATTAGTTGCGTGCAAATGAATTTTGCGTAGATTTACGCAGCTCGAGAATAGGAAATTGCAAGTGTAAAAAAAACATCGACACGATCTTGATATTTTAGATCTGACGTCACTATAGCACTTGCGTGACAATTAAGTACTGACACTACATCATATAAAAAATAAATAAAACGTAAGTGATGTACAGATTTCAACGTGGAATTACTTTGTTATATAATTGTTATATAACGAATACATAAAAGAGAAGAATATCGCAAAAATCAAAAAAATACATGTTTACTTGTCGGAAGTAATTATTTCTAAGATTGAACTTAATATTCGGCCCTTCAATCCTTGTCTGCAACATCTCACCAAATTCTATTTCTCCTCATCAATGTCCCAAATTTAACACCCAATCCATGTATATATATATAGGTCTGAAATATATATATATATATATATATATATATATATATATATTTAGGTCTGAATCACTGAATACAGTGATGACGAAAAGAAAGTTTAAGGAACAAAATATTGAAATGTGGAACGCAGAAGTAACACAGGTAAGATTATAGTAGGGTAAAAATATAGAAACGTAGAAATAATAAATAGAAAATAAATAACAATGCATCTTAAAATATTTGCCAAACAGAAGGAGAAGCTGGAATTGTAAAAATGTGAGGATTGTACGTCACGATTGAATCAAAGTTATCCACCGGTGACTAACACACGAAACACCCTTCGGCGTGTAACCAAAAAGGGGGGTGCACCCATGGCTTAACAGGAGACTTTGAACGACGCAAGAAAGCCGCAGGTGAAAGAGCGCAGGCCTCGAAACACATACAGAGGAGAAACTTGCCGAGGCGAGGGTGGTCGACTCAAGTCACGCGAGGATTGAACCGAGACCCCAGAGCCAGAGCCACCGATTGTTTCCGTGGCAAATCAGTCCGCAAAATGAAGTGTGCCGCGTGGCTGCTTTTCGCGTTGCTCGCGCGATTTTTCGCCGTGTTACCGGTCGCCAATTCACAAAGGACCCCGGCCAGACAGGGTCTAGGTCGAGAACAGCCAATCATCAAGATTCCCGACCAAGGATCGGTCGCTGGCAAGGAGGTGCGACGATTTCATTTCCATTTATACACACATCGTCAAGTCTTGGGACAAAATCTTGAAACATATTTATTTTCAAAAGGGAAACAATTGAACGGATAATATTTTATGTAGCAGAGAATTTAGAATAAAGTATTAGTAATATCAACATGCGCGATTTAAAATAAATATCGAGTATTAAAATAAAATAAAAATGTCCTAAGACTTTTCTGCGGCAGTATGTTTTCGTCTAGAGATAATTTGCCACATTTGTTGCTTGTTCGAATTCTTCTTACGTAGAAGCTTATGAAAATATTCGAACGCATGTAGAAATCCTTTAACGGATATATTAGAATTAGATCGAGGTGTTTTATGAATTTATAGGAAAGTTGAAGATACGAAAATGCGTAGAACGCGCATGATGTAAAAAAGATGAAAAAATTAAAAAAAAAATATCTGTCACGCTTGACTGGCTGTATATACAATGTGTAAGATATATAATCTGTAATTTTTATATAAATATGTTAGATTGGTCAGCAAGTAATAAATCAAAACCGTCTCAGTAAAAAGTTCAAAGTGTAATTCGCGTCGAAAAATCTGCTTTATTTTTTTCATATTTTTAAATATTCGTTAGAAAAATCTCTTATAAACATTTTCTGACCATTTGAACTATCGTTCCATTTCTTCATATTTTTTCTTTCTTTTTTTTTTAACAACATCGTAGAAAATTCACGATCGTGTAATTCGAGTCGAAAGGTCTCGCCTTAAAATTACGTAATTTCCTTCATATTTGTAAATATTCATTAGAAAAAATCTTTTCGTAATGAAATCTGATAAACCATCATGGTTTATCGTTCATTTTACTACGTTTTTGATCGTTTGAACTATTGCTCCATTTTCTCGATTTTGCTTTTTTTTTCGTTTTAATAACGTCATTTTTGCACAAAGAATGAGAATTTTATAACAGAAACGAATATATCACTATGTCGCACATAGTTATATCGAAGCGAAAAAGCCGCATCCGAATAAAGATTTGACATTTTAACCGTACGACGAACGATAACATGCAAGCATCGTAACTTTCAATTGTTCCTAAACTAAAAATATGCAGATAATATGCACGATGAATACTTAACCGGGGCCGACATTTATGAATTTTAATACTCTACGCCAGTTGTTCTTTCCACACTTTTTTTTTTCTCGTTCTCGTGAAATTCTCGTGCCGACAATTTTCAGAAAAAGTTCGAAGAACTTGCGGTACATGCTTCATTCACGTGCATAGTTATGCATTTTCACGTGTTTCTTTGTTTCTTGGAAACTGGCGTTCGTTGCGAGTAACTGGATATTCCAATTAGTTTCTTTCTTCTCTTTTTTTTTTTTTTTTATTAATTCTACGCTGAGACCGAAAAAAACTTGATAAATTGTATCGCAATTATTTAAGACACGAAATATCGAGATTAAGTTAAAAAAGAAAGGACTCTCTCAAGAAAAAAACTTCCATTCTTCGTCGTTATTCTTTGCGCGATAAAAAAAAAAAAAAATGGCAATGCAACGCCGATAAAAATCACGGAAAGTTAGGCGAACTATGAGTAATGTAACTTTAATTGTCCGTGAAAAAAAAAAAAAACGAAACAAATGTACAATTGTTACCATTACGCTCGAACTGAATGTTATGTTCAAGAGTTTCGAATATTTGATCGACGTCCACCCTGTATGATTATCCTTGACTGCACACAGAAGCGTAATTTGTCACGCGTAAATTCACGTTTCGTCGCGAAATAACCCGACGTTATTGTTCAACTTTTCCCTTAGAAAATCGTAATCACAATAAATGACGCGAAATTGCTGTCGTATTTCTGATAAAATTATTCGACAACAGAGAGTTTCGATTCAAGAACTGTGGATTAAATTTCTCTAATTTTATAGTCTTATAATTTCTATTAATTTCCCGCTAATTTCCCTCTGACTTTCACACTTTTACTTTGCCAATTTTTCCACTCGAAAATGCAGAACTGCGTCGTCCTAACGAACTAATCCTTGATAGTATTTTTAATAGTACTTTTGCCTTTTTAAACGAGTAGTTAAAAAAATAAACAATATCCTTTTCTCTTGTTACAGGCGTCCGTTAATTCCATAAAAGTGATACAATATTTGGGAATACCTTATGCTCAGCCACCGCTAGGAAAGTTGCGTTTCTCCGCGCCTGTTACCGATCCCCTTCCATCTTGGAAGGGCATACGAAACGCGACGCAATTTTCACCGTCCTGCCAACAAGTGAGAAACCGCTTGAAACTTCACGAGAAGCATTACAAAAAACTGCTTGCGCCTGATCAGCCTGATCCTGGAGTTAGCGAGGATTGTCTGTACCTGAACATCTTTACTCTCGATGGTAAGCAAAAATTTGACCATAATTTTAAAGAAAGAAATAGACATATTTCGCTTGAGGCCTACCCTGTTCCTCTCACTAGTTCCTATCACAAGTCCTCGATTATTATCGTTTTCAATTTGATTACTTTAACATTTACAACATTCTGTACCTGAACATCTTTACTCTCGATGGTAAGCAAAAATTTGACCATAATTTTAAAAAAAGAAATAGACATATTTCGCTTGAGGCCTACCCTGTTCCTCTCACTAGTTCCTATCACAAGTCCTCGATTATTATCGTTTTCAATTTGATTACTTTAACATTTACAACATTCTGTACCTGAACATCTTTACTCTCGATGGTAAGCAAAAATTTGACCATAATTTTAAAAAAAGAAATAGACTTATTTCGCTTGAAGCCTACCCTGTTCCTCTCACTAGTTCCTATCACAAGTCCTCGATTATTATCGTTTTCAAATTCATTACTTTAACATTTACAACATTCGCAGAGATTTTAGCATGAAGAACAGAAGAGAAGAACAGAAATTCTCTCGAATTTATACTTTCGCTATAAAAAAGAGAATAAAAGACTTTGGTTGCCTTGCAATTGGAATAATTTCAAACTATAGAAAATTTGACCAGCCAAGCAACACTTTAATTTATACTGCTCGCGTATCGCCACGGCCCTTCATTTTCAATAAGAATTACAAGAATTATTACAAGGAACAGAATCGAAGAATTCTAAAGGAACAAGCAATTTATTAACAGCCTTGACGTGTAAAAATTTTGAAAGACACGAAGACACTTTAGTTTCTACGATCCTCGATAATTGCATGGCGCGCCATTAGCTCGAGAGGAAACGTTGGACTCGCGTTTACCGACTCGTTTCACGTGAACGACGTAATCGTAATTCCAGGTGGAGTTGATAATTACACGCTCGATGAAACTCTCAGATGACGTGAGTTGTTCCTCTCTCGCTTGAACAGAAGCTTAACACTTCTGCAACACGCGAATGACGATTATCACTGGCACGTTTCCTCGTCTTCGATGACACAACGTGTGTAAAGAAGTGGTGTAACTCGATGATTATCCAGTCTCGAAGAAAAATCTATTAAAACTTCGTCGAGTACTGAAGAAAAGAATTCATTTCTTATTAGATGTCTATTTCTTTTTCATACATACATACATACATACATACATACATATATATATATATATATATATATATATATTTATATATTTGCTATTGTTTACAAGTTTCCCTTCTCTTCTTCTTATCAGATTCGCGCTAAAAAATTTATAACGCTGCATTCAAAAAATTATTTCAATTTCAGTTTCAGAGAAATTCGACCGTTTTGCGTAAGCTACTCGCTTAGGAACGGTTTTCAAAGTGTTTCTTCAGTTGCTTAGCTTGGAGGTTTCTTTGCTTTTAATTTTGTAATTAATTCAGGAATGACAGAGGATTTCACTTCCTACTGTATGCACACCATGTATGCGGACGGTCTAAGGCGAATTTTGTAATTAGTAAAACCGAGCGAAGACAATGATTCTTTTTATTTTTATAAATTACAAGAATTGTTGAAGATACCATGACAAAGAATGGCTGCTATGTATGCAAACGGTCTAAGGAGAATAATTTTGCAATTGGCAAAACCGAGGGAAGACAATGATTATTTTTATTTTTATAAATTACAAGAATTGTTGAAGAATGGCTGCTATGTATGCAAACGGTCTAAGGAGAATAATTTTGCAATTGGCAAAACCGAGGGAAGACAATGATTCTTTTTATTTTTATAAATTACAAGAATTGTTGAAGATACCATGATAAAGAATGGTTGCTTGTAAACGGTGTTAAAGTCAATCTGTAGCTTGTTCAAAAAGCTGAGTATTCAAAGTCAAGCGGTACACCCCCACTTTTATCCTAATTATCAGAAAAACGTATATACATCTATGTACCGGAAATTCACAATTCACAATGTATCGATCGAGTGATTGCAATTTTTGTTTATACATTTTATGTAAAACAGAGACTACGACCTATCAAACTCTCAATTGACAATAAATATGAGAACCTGCGTGCCGGCAGTACGTAAATCTGGTTGTGTTCAGGATGTCGGTTAAGGACTAAGGTAATAACGGCATTACGAGCCGCATCATTTTCAACTAATTTCGGATGTCTCGTGCGCTGTGCCACTCATAAATCGCAAAAGAAATCACCCTTAGTTCGATACTGGAAGGAAAACGTGCCAACATGCATTTTAAAAAACGTGTACTTTCAATTGTTATCAAAGATGGTATTAACCAAGGCCTTCTCTTAACCAGAAATATGTTCAATCGTGATTACAATCGTTCGATCAATTAACTACTCCGGTAATATGAAATAAGTACGAAACAAAGCCCCTCGAAAAAGTATTTGAACACTTGACATCAGATCATTTATACTTTACGTATATTTTTTGTTGCATTTTATTTTGCTCTTTTCAAAGTTCAGACTTCAACGAGCGTACACGATTGAGCATGATACAGATGGGGGGTAATATTTCTGATTTCATTGATAGTACTTGCCACGTATAGATTACAGTCTAGGTGACATATTACATGCTTCTTGCGCAATGATGGTCGAGATTAGTTCGGTACACTGGTAGAACAAGCTGCTATCAAGTAGCGGAAAGCTTGAACACTATAATTTCGCGTACTTTAGGAAAATCCTTGATAAATCATCGCTCGCTATGAAATCTTTTACAAACGATATAGGTCGAGGACTATATGGCTCCTACTTGTCCATACAGTCGCACGAAACACGTATGAAAGTTTCATGAAGTATTAAAAACAAAGTAAAACGTGCAAGCTGATCACAATAGCAAGACGATGATGAAGGACGAGATTGCATAGCAGAGTGAAGAAGTTAAGGATTCGATGATCGGTGTGAAAGATAAATAATGAAAAATGAAACACGTATGGGGAATTGTGACCAATCACACGGGTTTGCGACAGGTTTACGACAGCAATCATTGCCAATTTACTATATATTTCATTCTTTTCGTCGACGAGGTGAGGAACGTACTGAAACACGCCTAGATCCGTGGGACCGATTAGTTTGGAAATTCTGACCAGGCAGAGGATAAATTTAGAAAACCATTTTAGGTTTACGGCAATGTGTACATTAATCTGAGAAACGTAATTCATGGCTCCGTGAAACGCTAAATTTCAATTACACGATCAAATTCATCGCGCGGATTAATTGTTATTTACTTTCTTCAAGTAGGAGAAACTTGTATCTAGGTGAAAAGAAACTTCCGATTTACATGACGTTATTCAGGTTATTTGAGTGATTTTAAATAATATTCCATTTCACTGGGAACTTTCAACGCGTGATATCTACTAATCACAGTGAACAATTTTTTAAAATCGACCTACAGCATTTGCATATGACTGTGGTATACAAAATGGGGATCACTCTATGAAATCGCGTGGTCCTAACTGAAAGTAACTGGACCTTCTAATCAAAAATTTCCTGGAAGATGATTTTTATCAATAGGTAATCCTGTAGATCCTGCAGATTTGAGAAAATGAAACACTCCTGCTAGTTTTCTTCTCGCTTTTGTGTTTCTTTCTTTCTTTCTCTTTTGGCACATCTCACGTGTACGTGAAATATTATATTTATCGAGGTATACCATTCGACTCATGTAGATTCGAGGAACAGTATATATACGCCTTGTATACGGGTCTAAGAAGAAACAAACGTGTGCAAGGTACGCGTGTCACGGCGGCCGATTCGAAAAGGGGGAAAATAGGATAGGGGATAAGCCGACGAATCGGGAAATCGTGTCGATCCCGCAAAGTCGACCCCGGTCAATATAGAAACAACAAGGAGCAAGAGTAACAGTAACTGGCGCACGTCGTGGCACGCGATCTTTTAGGGTTGGTCGAGATGTTAAGATAATGCTGAGGCCGGTCACGAAACTACCCTCGTCGTTTTCTGTCCTGAAACTACCCCTTGCCTCACCACCGTCGTCGAATCCCCCCTCTCCCCCACTTGTCACATTCATTTTTCCTTGAAATTTAAATTTTTCGAAAGAAAGAATTCTTTCTTTTTTTTTTTTCTTTTAGTCTTATGAATTTAAGAAAGCACATTTCTAATATAGGCAATATCTGAAGTTTAACCTTGAATAAAATGAATTATTTATTTTATGTATATATAGTTTCTTATCGAGATCTTTTTTTTACTAATTGATAACAAACATCGCACGAGGAGCAAGTTGTGTTTTACGTACGTTTATACTTGGACCAAGTTAGAAGTAAATTTTAAGGTTTTTGCGTGATACAGATGTAGTCTTTATTTTTAGACTTGACTATGTAATAAGTCTGTAGTCTCTTCTAGATTCTCTCTCGAAGTACAGAGAAGGCAGAGAATGCGAATCTTCGATTTAAGTTTGAAATAATTTCTTCTTTCAAGTCTCAATCCCTAAAACTCTGATGAAACTCATCGAAGTTTAATGATCAAACTTAAACCAGTTTCCAGGTGCAGCTTCGTAGGGACTTGCAGTTTCTCTTCCGCAAATTCCAAAAAAAAAAATCAGAAACGAATTCTTCCATTGAGCCAACAAGTCGGACACGGACTTGAAGAAGCACTGGATGAAGATTCGCATGTCGCGTGCAATCACGATAAGCGATTTAATGAATTGTCGTCGTGGCGGTGCCGCGAGAGATTATTCCTGGACGATTCAGACGCCATCGTAGGGAGTCACCGATAACGATAGACCAGGCCAAACTTCCGGTTCAGCTCTGCTGAACCTTTGATCGTCCTCATACGCTTACGCTTATCGCGCCATCTGAAATCAACATCCCCGTCGAGCAATGGCCTGAATTTTCCTCGACCTTGGCACGCTTCAAAAACCGGCCACACGCCACACGTATAGACCCTTGGAAGAAATCTGGCTGAAATTAATTATTCAAACGGTAGCCCCGTAGCCAGACGAGGCTTCGTACCTCGTCGCTTTTCGTTGAACATCGCTTTCATGAAAGTTTCTCAAACTTTCGACCGCTGAATGACGCTCGAACGATGGACTTTTGGTGTCGTTTTTTCTCTTGGATTCTTTGAATTGCCACAAGTCACAGCCAATCGAAATTGGTCAGTTCACATACAGATTATTATTCCATCTGTTGGGATATCTTCTGAAATCTCTGTGTCGTTGGCCTGGAATAGAAATTTCTTGTACAGCAAATCTCCGAAGTATGATTTAGCCAATCATCCCGGAATTTTTAGAGATTTTTAATTTCGATGATAATTAATCGTCACTACCTAGTTCCAAATAGTATCGAAGAATCTTCATTGATGTTTGAGGATTCGGTTGTTCCAAGCGATTCAAGACGGCTCTCGTCAACGCCGTAGGATGACGGCTATGCAAATACTGTCACGATCGATTCACCGGCCTGACCGGAAACGAGGGTGCATACTTGCGAGCACGCACGCGTTCTTCGCGATCTTTGGAATTCGCGGGTGTGCAGCATGTCGAATTCCAACCGTATAAACGACGTCGTCGAACTTCCAACAAATCAGTTGCTTCGTTCCTTCCTTTCTCGACGACAATTTTTCTACATCCACAATGTAAATAACCACAAGCGTAATGAACCAACTTCACTAAGAAACAACGAAACAGTGAACAGTGAAGAAACAATGACATGGGGAGATGTATCTTTTTTTTCTTTTTTCTTTTAATTCGAAATTCATACAGATGTTCAGAAAATTGCGAATTATCGCCGTTCAGATGTTTACTCGAGTTAACTTCGAAAGATGTGAATACTCTGTGAATACTGTATGGAATTCGATCGTTATTTCATTTCCGTAGGGAACAAACAAGACGATGGATGGCCAGTGATGGTGTGGTTTCACGGTGGTGACTTCAACACCGGCACTCCGGCCATATGGGATGCGTCGACTTTCGTCAGTAAACATAAAGTGAGTTGCTCAACAAATATATTAGATTCTACAAAACTCCAAAAATTACAATATTCCACTCTACTGAATAACCTGGATCTCAAAAAATTGATCACATATCGTTTTATATAACAATTTTTATGAAATTACATGTACAGGGTGTTTGATTTACCTACTATATATATAATAAAGAATAAAAATCTAGAGTCAAGCCAAGTCGAAAATAAAGGAAGAAAACTTTAAATGCGCGCACGTGTATGTGTATATATATATATGTGTGTGTGTGTGTGTGTGTGTGTGTGTGTGTGAAATACACGTGTGTACGCCTGTGCTGTGATATTTTCTTTTACAATTTTCAGATTATTAGATTTAACAAGCCTAAGTATTTCAGTATTTTTACATTGGAAGGACGTCTCTGTGATTGGCAAGCGAAAAACTCTTGACCTTATGTCCTGTACATATATATATATACCGTAGAAAGGGATTGCAGATTGCAGATTCAATCAGTATTGAACGTTACAAGTCGAGACAGAAAATCGAACGAAATTAGAATGTTTCTTTGCGTGTTTCGCAACACACCGAAGGTAAATCCAACCTTTTGGAATGGCACCGGCCAACCGGTTTGCATTCATGATGCATTTATGCGTTTAAGCTTATGCCGCGAATGCTAATCCAGGAACAACAGCCACGAAAAAACATTACTTTCTCAACGGGGGGCGGGGGGGGGATACGTTTAACGACTCTTAAAAATTGTTATAGAAACGTACAACGATGTATTATACAGTAATACAAGGGACTTCGTTATAATCTAACTATAATCGTTAAGAACTTCATTCTAACCGCTACTAAATTCATTCTTTATAGTCTTACAAAGCAATGTAAAAACGATGTTATAATAGAAAATCTTATATAGACAATATTAATAATCTACCTTATAAACATTTTCCTATCTAACGTACTGTTCAAAAAGCAGAATGAATCGTATAGGTAACCATTCTTGAAGCTCCTTTTTCTCTCTCTCTCATACACACACACACACTCACACATTCATTCACTCACTCACTCGCTCACTCACTCACTCTCTCTCTATATATTTCCAAAAAAATCTGATCTACGGAAAGTGCGAACGAATGAGACGCGAAAGAAGAGAAAAGAAAAATCACCGGTTTGCAGAGCAAATGCAAATCGCTGTTCTCTGTTCGCAGTTGAACACAATGTCCCTAAACCCTTCTACGAAGGAACATGTAAACTTTAAAGACTCTTAATTTAACAATATTGCCTCTCGATTTCTCGGACAAGAGAGAGAGAGAGAAAAAAAAGAAAAAAAAAAGAAAGAAAAAAAAGGAAAAATGACTGCTTAAAAAATCTCTAACTCTAACGCGTATCATTTGCTGCCTCAGATCTTAATGGTCACTGTGGCGTATCGTCTGAACATCCTTGGCTTCTTCACGACCACCGACGAGAAGGCACCTGGCAATTACGGGATGTTCGACCAGATCGCGTCGCTGGACTGGATCCAGAGAAGGATCCATCATTTCGGCGGTTCCCCGTCCAACGTGGTGATCTTTGGCCACAGCTCCGGCGCGATAAGCGTCGGCCTGCACCTGACGAGCCCGCTGAGCAAAGGCAAGTTCTCCAAAGCGATCGCGATGAGCGGCGACGCGGTCAGCTCGGTCGGCTCGCCGCATGCCGAGCTGCCGGTTGTCGACATAATCGCCGAGAAGTTCGGCTGCTACCGGCATCCGACGTCCGCGCTGATGGACTGCCTTCGCCGGGTGGACGTGAACATTCTGGTCCGCGAGTCGTCGGACATCGAGACCTGGGGCCCGATCGTCGATTACGAGACGACCAACACCACAGAGCCGTTTCTACCAGCGCATCCGCGTGACGCGTTGGACAGCGGCAATTTGAACCCGGTTCCTCTGATGGTCGGCTACACCAACAACGAGCAGGCGTTGGCTTACATGGAATCCGTGGGCAAGGGGAATCCGGATGGCAAGCTGTCGTACAGTAACTTCGAGATGCTGATCACTGAAGAGTTCGCGTCGTCGGTCCATAGCCCGGAGGACAACAGCACCTGCGAGCTGAAGCCGGAAATGGTGGCAAAGGCGGTGCTGTTCTTTTACGAACCTCATCCACCGAGCAAGGATCAAGGCGTGCTCCGTGACAGGTACCTGGATCTGCAAACGGAGAAGAATTTCGCAGCTGGCCTCACGTTGCTAGCTGGCAGGGTGTCCAAGGAGATGCCGGCGTACGTTTATAGGTTCGACTACAGGCCGAAGACGCCGTCGGTGATCAAAGATGTGCCGGAGTGGGCGGGTGTCCCTCACATGTTCGAGTTGCCGTTCGTCTGGGGGCTTCCGGCGGCTGGCAGCGGCGTTCAATGGATCAACAATGACAAGAGGATGGCCGACGTGATGATGGCGATGCTGGCTAGTTTCGCCAAGAGTGGCAATCCAGGTCAACCAAAGTGGGAGCGGTATACCGAAGAAGAGCCCGGTATCTGCATCATCGATAAGAACATCGCCATGAGCGATTCCAACGCTATCGATTACAAAGCGCTGGCATTCTGGAACGAGTATTATCCCATGGTTCTCGAAGAGGCGATGAATAATTGTTGTAACACGACCAGTAGTGGCTCTGACGCGTGGAGAGATGCTTCTTACGGCATTGCTTTCGCTGAGTTCGTTGTTATCACGATGTTCTGGTGGATAGAGTTGTAGTCGACGATACAGGTTGCTCAGATTCTCTCTCTGGGCACGCTCGACGGTGCCCCCTTTTGCTTCGGTGTGGACGACGCTGACGAATTTCTTACGGCGTGCTGGTTCGTGTTTCTCTTCTCCGGACAACGATCCACGTGTAACGTAGTTTCCGTTCTCGGCTCGACAGAGTTCCATTTCGTGCACGATCTACGCCATATTCTAAAAATAGCTTGTGCCTTCGTAAACGCACGCGATGGCTGCATAAAAAAAAAAAAAAAAAAAAAAAAATAAAAAAAATAAAAAAAAACCAGAGAGAACCTAAATGCGAAACGTCGATGCATCGCGAGCATCAGTTTGATCGTGAAGACAACGAAAAACGTTTAGGACACCTAAGAAGAAAGGTAGGAGATGTATATTACGAGGTTGAGAAGGCAAAGTGGTGTATGTTCACAGGAAATTCTCCAGTCTAACGATCTGTACGATTTTCGAACAATATTTATTGCAAAACAAAAATGAAATTTTAAATATATATATGTGAAACTTAAACGATCGTAAGAGAAAAAAAAGAAAAAAAGAAAGGAAGAAGGGAGAAACAGAGATAAGGTGTCTCGGGGTTGTGGCAAAGAGGAGGAGAACTAGAGAGCCTGGGCGTATATATATATATATTTTTTTTTTATACTTTGTTTTCGTCTTTTTTATCTTTTTCTTAACATTCACTGAGAGATTTTTTTATTATTTGCTTTAATACGGAGAGATATAGAAAAAACATATATTGTTCGAGAAACAAACGGTTGATATAACTTATGAATATTTTGATGCTTCGATAATAATTAATAATAATAATAATAGTAATAATAATCATTCGTGTGTGTCTCTGTCTGTCTGTGTGTTTTTTTTTCTCTTCATTGTGTGTACGTGTATCGTCTATGTATAATTATTATATTATATACATACATATATATATATATATATATATATATATATATATATATATATATATATATATATATATATATATATATAAGAGAGAGATGCACGGCGGGCGATGAATGGGGCCGGTGGCCTGCGCACGCGCTTTTTCAAACATTTTTCTTTTCTTTGCTTTTCTTTTTTTTTTTTTGTGTGTGTGTGTTTCATCCTTTTCTCCTAAATATATATATATATATATATGTGTGTATATATATACATATTTATATACTATCATTAATTAATCATACTTTTTTTTCTGTTTATTTATCCTCACTTGCGTTCTTCTTTCTTCGTTTCTTCTTCTTTTTCCTCTTATTTATTCATTAATGAAAAACTCCTACTATAATGATAACCGATGCCACGGGGTTTCGTTAACACTAAAAAAAAAACCTCTTTGTGCGCCTCTTTGTTTGCGCGTGCACACGAACCACCCCGGGACCAACATATGTACAACATTATTAGTTTTTTTTCTTTTTTTCTTTTTCTATTTTTTAGTTATTATTTTACTCGCTGCATATATTCCCCCCTGTTTCTATCTTTCTCTCTCTCTCTCTCTCTCTCTCCCTCTCTCGCACACTCTCTCTCTCTCTCTCTCTTTCTCTCTATTTGTATAATATTCTCTCCAACTTTTTCATCCTCTTCCTCTTTTACACTTTTTTTTTCTTGCCCCTGTCTTTCATTGTCACCTTCTTCGTTCCTTTGTTTTCTTCTTTCTGGTGTTCTACCACCCCTTTTCTCACGTGTTCCCCATTTCGTGTCTCTTTTCCACTATTTGCAACTCTGTCAGCCCCCTCCCCCTCCGCCTTGTCAACTAGCTTCAGTTTTACTCAGTGATCGTCTGAACCCCTGTATCATCCGCTGGTTGTGTCCGGATTTGTTGCTGGTTGTTGCCGGTTGATATATATATATATATATATATATATTTTTTTTTTTTATTATTTTGTCCCCTTGGTTATTTGTGAATTTGTTTCATGCAGGAGTATACGGGCTTCTGCTAGATCTACCTTACAGAAGTAGGCACAGCGATTTCTTTTTCTGCTTCATCTTCTTTTCTGGCGACTTTTTGTTGATTTGTCGCACCAGGTCGTAGAAGATCTGTAACAGAAACAGGATCGGTATCAGTTGGCGAATCTCGTCGCGGGAGATTTTGAATTGCCGTGCAACGAAAATTATTAAAAGCGAGACAGAGAGAGAAATATCTAATTCCTAGAAATTTAGAGGCTCAGAGATTTTAAGGAACCCAGATTCAGAAATTTCCAAATTTTAAGAAACTCCTGACTTCTAAATCTAGGAACACAATGTAAGAGAAAAATACTTCCGAAGTTAAAGAACCAAGCACATCGAGAAATCCACAAATTCCTCAATTTAGATTTCTCAAAAAATTCTAAAAAATTCTTGCAATTAAATTCTGCTTGTTCAGAGCAAATTGAACTCCGTAAAGTGAAATGCGAAAAAAAATGCCTCTATTTAATTCACGGGGAGGGCAAGCAATTTGAAAGTAAAAAAGAAAGAAAGAAGAGAAGAATCCTTACAGCCAGCTTAACAAGAAGTTAAAGTTTCATACATCTCGGAGGGAAGGAAAAGGACACATGTACAAATGAGATTTCTCCAAAGCAATTATTTCGCAGAAACTATTTGTATTACCGCTTTACAACTCGCTAAAGTCGCTATCTACTAATGAGGTAGGAATAATCTCCATCTTTAGCTGTGATAGTACAAAAAGTTAGCCGTTTTCATGGAAGAAGAACTTTTATTCCTATTTAAGCTGAAGTTGTAAGTCTAATTGGTGGCCGGAGTGAAATGAAAACGCTTCAAGTTTGTTCTAGGTGTGGAGGAGAAGTTCGTACAGAGAAAAGAATTCTCTAACGCAAGTTGATACAGATACGTGTAAATAAAACATTTATTTAAAATAATCAGTGTTTCAATTGGTCTGACAAATTTCACGCCCTTCCAAACTCTATCCTTCAATCTCACCTCCTCCTTGCCTTTTAATCATTTATTTCACGAACGAAACCACGTAGAAAATGTTTTGAATTCAAGCAGAAGAGTCAAGAGAACCGAGGCTTCAATTATACAAACGAATTGCAGTGCGCGACCAACGAAATAACAAAAGTAATCAAAATACAGGAAGAGAGATGAATTTCTTCTTCGAGGAGGAGAAGTTATTCAGAACTGGCTGAAATCTTTAGAAACCTGTCTTAACAGAGACAAAGTCTTTCACGACACGAAGGAAGAACGTGTCCGCCGAGAAAAATAATCATTGTTGTTGCTAAATGTTTGCGTTTCCGACTCCTGTGTCACAGACTGTGTGTAAAGTAATATCATGCAATTCTTGGAATAAAATTTCAATTATAAATACAATAAATGCAATTAATATACAGCATAGACTATACATTAAAATTAACCCATTGAGGACGAACGTTGTGGTAACGTAAAATTTTATTTGCAATCTTTTTAAGCAGTTTGTATTAATTATGAGAATTGTAAAATAGAAGCATCTTGAAATTCATTCAAACATAGTTAATATTTATAATAATATTCTGTTCATTCATAATGATATTTCACAGTTGCAAAGGAAGAAGTAAATAGTTCTAATCTAACACCTTGTATCCTTCTGAGGTTCAAAAGCCTTAACTCACTCTTCTCGAATTTCTGCTTTGGTATTTGAAGCTTGTCTACAGATGCATTTTCAAGTCTGATTAGTTTTATGATTTATATCTGATCATTTGTAAAAAATGTCAGTAACTACAAAAGTCTAAGTAGCTAATTTCTTAAAATAAATTTTCTTATGATTCATTTATTCCAAGATATATATATATATATATATATATATATATATATATAAAGCAAGTCATATTATTTATGTTTTTTTTTATTAACGTATGAGTTAATTAGAATATATGATGTAAATAGACGAGTTCAAACGATTCTTGCGATTTTTATTCTTTTTCTTTTCTTCGTTTCAAGGATAGTCGTGAACTGCAAGTCACATCATACAGACTGTGGTGAACAACAACAACGTGCAAATCATATTCCCACACCTAGGCGATTACATTCCCACATTCAATTAGAATATCTCAGCCTTCGTAACGGTCTTGAACTCCCACACTAGTTGTACTTAATTAAAAACCAACAATAGTCTCTTCACTCTGGCAACTACTGTTATTTTGTAACAGCGCATCCATTTTTTTTCTTCTTCCCCCTCTTTTCTCTTTCCACTAGAATCTAGAACTTGACAACTCAACGTGCATTACACAGATTGTATTCAGTATGTTATAATTCATTCACAATCTACAATACTAACACGTTCCATGCCGTGTGGGTTAATCTACAATATTTAGCAAGAATAAAATTTTCACATTTTGATTAAAGTAACTTAAAATGGGACACAGATCAAACATACAGTAAATGCAAAAAAAAGAAAAGGAACCAACTATCAATCTCTGTTCAATTAAATATTTCAATATAATTGAATATAATTATAAAAATTAGATTTCATCTCTTGCCTCATGATATCCAGTTACACTTACGGTGTAGATAACAAAGGCGAAATATAATTTAATTTTAACTCTGATTTTAGTTTCATATTTCAAGGCTATTAATTACTGAATACAAATTATATATCACTATCGTGATATTTTATATTATTATTCTCTACACGTGTATATTATCCTATACTTTACATACACAATAGCATTTTATATTACTACCATGATATTAACTATTAAATAGAAATTTAAATATCTTGTCTACTAACAAACATCTTAAGAAGTATGGATCAGAAGAAATTGTAAGGCAAGAGCTTAATAATGTTCCTTTACCTAATCCAGCAAAAACATCAGAATAGCTGCCACTTCATGAGGAACAAATTATAGATAAAGATCTACCAATAACGTTCATCAATAATACCCGTGGGACAATAGTAGCTAAGGTAAAAGAGAAGGCTGAGTGCAGTGAGAGGCTGACTCGTTAAAAACCTACTACTCACATCGTTAACATTAATTTTGGCTTTGGCAGAGGTCTCCATGAACGCACAGTTAAATTGCCGGGCAAGGTTGACGCCCTGGTCTTTGCCCACTACCCTCTCGTCCTCCAAATCGCACTTGTTGCCCACCAGCACCATCGGCACGTCATCTGTGTCCTTCACCCGCAGGATCTGTTCCCTGAGGTCCTGCAGGTCGTTGAACGTCGACTGTGCCGTTATCGAGTATACTAACACGAATCCCTGGCCGTTTTTCATGTAAAGGTCCCTCATGGCTGTGAATTGTTCCTGCGGAAAGAAGAGTGCTCTGTTAATTTATGGCCCTTTTATCTCAGAACAGACCAAGCGTTATTCGTCCCTAAACGTGCAACTTCAAACAAGTGGTTTCATTCTTTTTCTTTTCTTTTTTTTTTTTTTTTCTTTTTTTGAAGAGATGAGAAGGAGGGTAAAGATCATTAACTCCTGGGAGAATCAATTGAGAGGAAATCGCGTTTGAGTTAATTGGCAATTGATGCGGTGACATTTTGACTTGAACAGTAGTAGTAGTAGTAGTTCATGCAGAGTACTGCTGGTTTAATAATTGATTTGTTTCGATAAATTGGAATATTGCAAAATTTACTTTCATCGCAAGGCACATAATTCTTAGCGTGATATTTAGCATTGTGTATTGGAAAATTTGTTATCCAGTTGATAAAATTAAATTGCAATATCATGCGTACAAAGAATCAACAAAATGGAATTTTAAAAATTCTTCTTCTTTAACAAATGTTCTAAATGATTCTAGAACCAATACGTAAGAAACGTTTTAAAAAGAAGATCAGTCTGAAATCTTGTTCTTTAACAACAAAAGGTACAAGTGAAATAATGAATTGAAATACTAAAAGCAAGGAAGAGGAGATGTAACATGTGTACTCATAGTGGAGTTAGAAAAAAAAAAAAAAAAAAAAAACTGGAAAAAAAAAGAAAAAAAAGAAAGGGAACTCACCGTTCCGGCTGTGTCTAGGATTTCTAACATACATTGTTGACCGTCGACCTCGACCTGTTTGCGGTAGCTGTCCTCGATCGTTGGATCGTACTTCTCCACGAAGATTCCTTGTACGAACTGGACAGTGAGGGCGGACTTGCCTACACCTCCACTGCCCAACACCACTATTTTATATTCACGCATTTCCTTGCCCTAATTCTCTGTGCACCTCTGGTCACAGCCGAGGGGTCACCGAATCCGCCACGTTTTGCTCCTCTTTGCTTTCAGTTAAACCAGACCTGCTGATGACAAAAGCCGTTTTTACTTCTCTTTGTTCTTTCATCCTCGTGATGTTTTTCTTTTTTCTTAACACTTTACCGACCGGTAGCCTATTAATCGGCTAACTAACATATTTTAATACTTTACCGACTGGTAGCCTATTACTCGGCTAACTGTTCACCGCTAATACACGGTCGGTAAAGTGTTAAGTTTCTTAAATTTAAACTTATCATAAATGTGAATTTACGTAAATCTCCCTCCTTTTGTCCTCTAATTTTTAATTTTGCCACGACCTCGCTCCTCACCGTTTTCTCAATTCATTCCCAAAAATGAAGATTTCCAAATAAAATTTCTTCTTTTCCTAGTTTCGACGATACGAATTCTCGAATAAACTGACGTGCAAAGAATTAATTTTAGGAACAAAATTAAGGAACGTGGAACTTAAAATCGAAATGAGATATTCCCTACTCCGAATGATTAAAATCGCCATTATTAAAAAATGCCATTTTTTTTATTAAAGAAATATCTTCTCGATCTTTCTTTCGGTACACTATTCAATTATTAACAGCAGGAGAAAAAAATATTCTACGATAAGAAAAAAAAAAAAAAAAAGATAAATCCGCGAACTAGGTCCATAAAGCATTTCGAATTCCTGCATGAGACGTAAGATTTCACAGGGACGGAATTACGAAATTTCATTGATGACGGATGACGGGTAAAGCAGAGAGGCAGAAAGAGAGGGAAGACGAGTGAAAGAAAGGGGTGAAAAAGAGGATGGAGAATGCCGCGTGCTTTTTCCACGATTCCATTGTCTTCGCTTCGAAAACTTTTTCCTGGATCTTTGTTTGTAAATGAAGGATGGCCTGGCCCGAGGGTTCACCCACTTTTTTTCACACAGAGCCGCGCGGAACAATATAACGTCGCATTTCCGGTTTCCCCTTCCTACACTACGGCGGTAATAGTTATTGTAAATCACTCTAGAATTAATTCTCCCCTTTTTTTCTCTGTTCTTTCCCCCCCCCCCCTCTCTAGTGACATCAATAAAAACCGCGATCGTTTCTTTCTTTTCGTATTTCTCGAAATTCGTACGCATTCCAAAATTGCAAAATATTAATATTGCTATACATCCACTTCCTGTAAAAACGATTAGTTTCGTCCGTTCCCATTTATTTTCAATATGCCACCGATTGAAAAATGTAACTAAATCTACCAAATTTTAGTAATATACCAATTTCATACTCGGGGTGATTCAAATCTCGCGCCCCAATCCCCTCGCTTCCGATTGCCAGCGAGCAAGTCGGAAGTGAGCTCTATAACTGTCGATTAATCTCGCTCGTAATCGAGTAATCATCGACTGCTTTGAAAATCCCTGCCTTGTCGGTCGATACGCCGATCGAAGAACCCTAACCTAAAAAGAGCACAATAAAGTGGAGTTACGAATCAGAGAATCACGTGGTTTCAAAGCATTTAATACGACTCGATCGAAGAGATACACGGGATGGAATTCACAGTGTAGAGGTTGGTTGTCCGTCTTCGAAGTTCCATCGGTTCGTCGGTTTAACTAGCGCACTGCGCCTGCCTGGTGCACGCAATGCGCCATTTGTCTTAAAAACTAGACAAACTCGCCGGATTGCGGCACTAGGAACTCGCCATAATGAGAATTGGAACGCCGTTTCATACTCTGTCTTGGAAGCGAGGGTTTCTTTCTTTCTTTCTTTTTTTTTTTTTTTTTCGTTTCGTCAAAACGATTCTCGTGGAAACGGTGTCGGCTCCTTGCAAACTCAGACATCACAGTCGATGTTTGGGTTGGCTTTGCAACGCGACTTAGGTTAGGTCAGCTCTCCTTGCAACGTGAATTACGCAGCGATGTTTGGGTTAGCTTTGAATCGACTTAGATTAAGTCCGGATTGGGCTTTCATTAACTTAAATCGGGATCACGCTGACTTAAACGAGATTTCGATCGAGCTCGTTGTTAGACAGGTTTGTGGATCGAAGCTGGATCGAAAACTGGTGAAAAGTAACTAGACGCGAATGAAACGTACGAACCTCTCTGCAACTCGAGCGAAGGAAAGAAAGAACCAACTGAAATAAGTGAAAGTGCAAAGACAAAACGAGAGAATCGTGAAGAGTTCTGAGACGATGTTAACCAAAATGTAACCGAATCTAGGGGAAGTCGCGCAGAGAGGAAAAATTAGGGGAAAATGCACGCTTTAGAATGGACGGGAAAAAAAGAAAAGAGGAACGCTCGTAAAACATTAAACGGGAGTGAAAAAAAAGAGGGGAAGAAGCGAGTCAAGGAGATAGGGGAACAAAAGGAGAGAGGAGAGACAATGAAAGCCAGGAAAAAGAGAAATGGAGAGAGAAGGAGATAGTCGGCCACGAGTGTACAAGCAGTGGAAAACGAGGCGAGCGCGCGGATTGGCCAACGATGCCATCATGGCGACACTGCACGTCCAATAGCAGGCCACGAATTTCTTTCTACCAATCCGTCATTGATTTTAGGTTTATGAATGAGACTCGCTTACGCTACCCGCGTCTACTTTCAAGATACTACGAGTTTCGCGAACAGCATCTCTACTTCAAGGGAATCAGTTCTCGCGTTACGCTCGATCGATTTGCACGTTCTTCTCCTTAAAAAAAAAAAATATCACAATGCGGATGTTTGTGTAAATTCAAAAAATCTCTTATCCTCTTATCCTAGAAATTGAGGTTAGTTTCGTTTACTTTAATTATAATTTGTTCTTTAATAATGTACTTTAATATATCACCACTTTTTTTATTTGCAGGATTGAATTTCACGATAAAAAAAAAAGAAGAAACTTTCTTCGTTTTGACCATGCCAAAAGTGAGGTTAGAATATAAAAATCTGAGATTAAGCGCTATATAATAGCTTTGCTGGAAACAGATGATCTTTGACATCGACGAGTCTCCAACCAATCAAAACTTGCTCAATCATAAAAAAGCAACTCGTGGAGTTTCGCACAGTGGAACAACCAGCAAATTCCATCAGTTTTTGTCTCTAAAATTTTCGAGTACACCAATTCTTCCTGAAGCCACTTTATACACGCCAACTGCCAACACTGATAACCAAACGAACGACGTACAACGCTTCAGAACCGCGATGCATCGTCAAATTGTAGAATCGGATAAAAAAAAAAAAATTCCCCATTCGCGTCAGTTGAAATTCCAGAAAGTCCACTCGAATAAATTCATCACACATCAAAGCACCAGCCGTCATTAAACTACGAAACATATAGCCCCCTCTCTAACCACGTTTCATCCCATGTTTGCATGTTAACGAGCGCTAATATATACATATATATATATATAATTTTCACTCGTACAACGAGACTCGAGTGTCGCTGAGAAAATGCAACCGTGTTTTCGGTTAAATCTGTCCCTCCCACGAAAGCACGCACAACTCTAGAAAGGGGTTTAAACGTTTGCCTGCTTGATTTTAAAGAGTTTAGATCCGAAGTGTCGGCAGCTGCTCCTTTTTTTTTTTTTTTTTTTTTTCCACCGACGAAGGATGAGCCCGCGAGGCGAACGATTTCATTCGCGAAAGTTGGGTTGGTTGTATTGCGGAAGAAGATAACAGTAATCGCGAATTTGTGGCGAGGCAATTGCTTTCAAGTTGCAAGAGGAAAAACTATTAACCCTTAAGAATTAAACGAGATGCGGTCTTTGAAACTCTAAAGAGTCTAGAGATCTACAGAGATCTAAAGTTCGAGAAACAACAGAGAATCTACCGTGGTACGTATATATCAGAAATCTTCTTGAAATTAATCCGAAACTAAACGCCAATTCTTCAGTTAACAGATCTCAATTAATGAAGAAGACCACGTGAAGATGGCAACCTTGTGCGAGTATGTGACGAGTTTTCTTACGTCAGTTTGGATTTAAGGGATGTAAAAGGGATGGGTAATGAGAACGATGGAAATGGGAGGAGACTGGCAGAGTAATTTAATATTCGAAACGGTTTCCTAGGTAATTTTAGGCGGCACAGTTGTATTGAGAATGATGGGTATGCGTGTGTGTGTGAGCGAAGGTCTGTGGAGACACGAGGAGGCACGAGGAAATAGAGGGAGAGTTGGAGTATTAATGGGGGATTTTGGTTGTTGTAGAAGTGAAGTGTGTGGGGACCGAGGTGGTTGGAATGAAATATTGGAATTGATATAGAATTGAAATATCGTTGGAATGTGATGGCGATGGAAACGATAAGATATCGGGAAGGCAATGGAACTATTAAAATATTCCCAATTGTATGCCAGTAATTGTATCGAAATAATAAGAGATGCACTCTCTCTCTCTCTCTGAGGTTGAAACTGTAAAACATTCTAACAAATTTAATAAATTTGGGAGGAAGAAGACACTGAAGTAAGGTAACAAAAATTGCATTAAAATGAAATTAAAAATGATTTTAGAATTTTCGAATATTCGTCAGTACATGTGATAAGAATATTTCTTAAACAGAGAATTCGAATACAATAGAATCTAAATTGTAAAAAAAAAAAAAAACTCGAAATCGTAACGAGATTGAAACACTATGCGACACGAATGTTCAAATATTCAATGCAATAAAAGATTCATCGATATTCGAAGTGTAATAGAATCGAAATGCTAAAAATACTCTAAATTTGAAATATTCAGACAATCTCGATGAAATACTCGGCACGCGATAAAACAATTGCACAGCAGCGTTCATTTTGTTTTATTAATTGCAAAGTATTCCATGCTCGTCCCTGAGATAGCAGGAATATACTAGAGCAATAGTTAAAACATATCCAGATATCCGATGAATAATACCAAATTTCGGAGACCAGATGTACGCGGAGGAAAGCAAGAGCAGCTAGCGACCGGAAGTTCCTGACACACAGCGACTAGGATGTCCAGCTTCTTCGAATTCCTGATCAAAGCGATTTTATGCATGCGGGTCAAGAATTTCATGACTGTGTACTTGATGGCTCGTGGACTGCAATTAACCCTGTTTCGGTCCGAAGTAAAAATGTATAGGATGAGCAATATAGAGACACAAGTTTTTACTTAAAAAAAAAAAGGAAGAAAAAATCTCTCCTCTCTCATGAATTTCTAAGTTTAATCTGAAAGGTTTACTTTTGGGTTGAAAGTAGAATGATAGAATGTTTAATTTAAAGAAATGAATTTTACGCAGCTGTATAAATGTTCTATTTTATATATATAGGGTGGGCCAGAAGTATCTTCTCACCTTTTTTTTTTTTTTTTTTTTTAAACAAAACATCAAAATATAAGAAAAAACTAATTTTATTAATTTTCAAATCAAATTTAAGTTCAAACGCAATTTCGTCATTATGTTGTTTCGAAGATTAATCTTTCAGATGTTGGAAAAGGTATAAAATAAAAAAAAGTACGGATTTACTTTGGGAAGTGATTTTTGGCCGACTATGTATAAATTTTATATTCTTCCAATAGGAAAAGTCAAACCTAACCTGAAAGAAAAGCTCGACTAAAGAAAAGTTCGTTATCACAAGAACAGCTTAGGAGTTTTCCGAAGGGAAATCAACCTAACCTAATCCAAACTCAAATCGAATAGGACACTTTAAATTTCCCCAACTTTATCCAAATTGTGATCTCCATCCTATTACGTACTATAATTTCTCGAAAAGAGAATTATTTCGAAAGAAGTTTCTCCTTTGTAATTATATAAAAAAAAAAAAAAACAAAAAAAATTCACATTTGCACTCTGCAAAAAAACTCCAATCGCACATAGAACCTGAATCTGAATTAAGTCTAGTTTACAACTTCTCTTCAACTCTTTATTCCTCCAATTATATCTTGACTATAATTCAAAGTAACATACACACACACACACACACACATACACACGCGTACTAACTTAAATCGCGTTTTCTTCAGAGAAAATGTTCTTTTCTTAATTTTAACTTATCTAGCAATATCCTCTCTTGTTGTACAAGTATTGGAAAGTTGTATAGCGTGTAGCTATAAATAATTGAATGAACTTGAATAAGTATATGTCTTGAACACATAATATAGAAATAAAATTTTCTATTAATTTATAAATTTATATAAAGCTTAAATAATTCTTTAATTAAATATAAATATATTAAATAGTATAAAATTAAAACTAATAATTCTATTCAACATATGTATATATATAATTGAGCACCAATTTCACAGTCCACAACTTTCCCAATTACGAGGAAGAAAGAAAAAAAAAAAGGAAGCAGGGACATTAAAAACCGAAGAGCCGAAGAAAGGACTAACAACGCGGAGGGAAAGTTGAAATAGCGTGATTGAAACGATCATTGCCAAATTGGATCGGAGTCGTGCATCAGCAACAAGTCGACGAGAATCGGCAGCTAACCCTTTGGCCAACGTCCAAAAAACTTCCCCCCTCCCCCGCGCCGGCAAAAATATATCGGTATCCGCATACACGTCCGCAGAGGACGTTCGACCTGCGACCTAATTTACAATCCACCTCCCCCCTCTCCCCCGCGGTCGAATTTTCAACCAAGACGATTAAAACGTCCGCCCCTTCGTGCTTCGAGCCCCTTTGTTACCCCAAAGATCAGATTTTTTCGAAATTGATTTGAGTGTTTGTGAGAGAAAAATTGTCTCTTCCTAATGGATTTCACAGGAATTTTTCGATGAATCTCGGTACGCAAAGTCCTTTGGTGGAATTTTAATTTATTTTTTTTTTTTTTTTCAATTTCATACTGTTCAAAATTTGTCGAAGTGGTGAAATTGTCGACAGAAATTGTTTATCGAGTTTTCCTCTGTTTAGGATCGGGGAAAATTGATTCGAAGCGTTGCAAAGCGATTCTTTGTATTGAAAACTAAGAGAAACGTTACAAACGAAAAACGATAAAAATTTCGATAAAAATTTGCGAGTAAGTTTCAATCAAATAAAAGAGAGAAATCATTCTTCGACTGTGCTCGATAAGGGAAAATTCGGATTCTCTGCTGCATTTCCGTGCATTGTCAACGATCGGAAAGTAATAAAAGTGATAAAAGTAATAAATAGTTAAAATACAAATAAAAATTGATATGTCACGTATCTCGTCAGTGAAATGATTGTCACTACCGGCGCCTCAAATTAACAATTAATCAGTCATTTTTCATTCGCTTCGACGGAGAGCTACAGACTCCAAAAATTCATAAAACTGCATTGAAAAATACCACCGCCCTCATGGACGAACAAACGTGGCTGATGAAAAGCTTGCAGAAAATTTCCTCGATAATTGGGAAACAAAGGAATTAATGAAACTAATATCCAGACCATTAAAATCCTCCAGCGTAGCCCGAAAGCAAATGTTAATCAAGGTCAATCAATTTACACGATATCAACGATCCACCGCGAAAGAAAAAAAGAAATAATTCCACGAGTGAGAAATTAATCGAGAAATCAATCTTCGTCGATCATCCTTTGATAACCGAAACGATTTTTATTTCAGCGTGTGAAAGAAAGCGAAGAACTGGACTGTTCTCTCGTCGTTTAAAAATTTTATGCGGTACAATGGGTTTTCGGTTATCTCGTCTCGTGTTAAGCGAGAAATTTTCGAAATTTTTATCAACTGTCGTTCTTACGACATTGTTACATTAATAAAATTCGAACTCAGCCTGGAAATGTGTATGAAAATATACTTAATCATAGTCGTACTTTATATTGCACGTTGAACTATAATTTATACTACTAAATGTATATATTGCACTACTGTGTGTCCCTACTGAATATCTCGCAATTTCTTAAAAACGTAAAACTGCATAATTGAACTGTACATAATATGCAGAAATATATGATGAAATGACTCGTTACAATTGTGTGTTTCAGTGAGATTCGTGAAAAATATGAATTTGGAGAAGCGACGAATTTTTTTCGCTAAATGTAACGCGTGAAATCCTCGTTTTTTCCTTTCCTTTTTTTTCTTTTTTTTTTTTTTTTTTTCGATCGAAGAAATTTATACGTCGCGTGCCTGCGCATTTAAAGGCCGCAATTGTCTCCAGCGGACATCTTGACACTGATGCGTTTAATTAAAGGCGATGAAGGTCTAGGTTCATCAGAGTCGAGTGACAAAACTGACGCTATCGGCCAGACGTTCTAGAAACGTTCAGTCGAGCATCCGTTTCCGGGAATGGAAGAAAAGCGACGAAAATTTTGATATAACAATCGATAATATACGTATATATATTTTTTTAAAGAAAATAATCTCGATTTTCAATCTCTCTTGCACTACTCATTCAGTTGATGATTAAAGACTATTGAAACCAAGATTAGAAACCCTAACTTGAGTGTCAAATTCCATTGAAATTGGTGCGATCATCTGTGATCGATTAAAGATTTAAAAAAAAAAAAAAAGACACGAAAACTAAAACTAAAATTGAGTAAAACCCTGACCCAAATGAACTAAATAACATAACTGACCTGGACTAAGGACCTAAACTTAGACTGGACCTAGCTTAAACTAATTCCAGTTACCTACGACCCAATTACGAAATTAAAAAAAAAGAAAGGTCAAGATTGAAAACTACAATTCGAAAGACGACGGCAACAATCTCAAGTGAAATGAACAATTTTACAAATCTACAATTACCCCCCAAACCCAAGCTAGGTAATATCGAATAATTTATTTGAAATTATTCGAATCACGCTGCTGCTGCCGCTCGATGGTAGGCTTCGATCCGATCATCGAGTCGAGAGTTAAAAAAAAAAAAAAAAAAAAAAAAAAAACGTGGACGTACAACAGACGTGGATGTCAATTGCGTCAATGGATGCCCGGTTACTTGATTTTTCAATTTAGGAGGCCCCCCTCCCCTGGTTATATATCGTGGATCTGGTCGAGTGGAGAGCCCCCGTACTATATTCAATAGAAAGCCGAGGTTTTTTTCGTCCGGTGAAAATTGGAAGATCGATCGCGCCGCGGGCGTTTAATTTTCACGAGTTAACGCGATCAGGATGTCGCGTGAGTTAGGTTGAAACGATGCCCCGTGGACGCTAATTGAGTGGAGAAAGCGCGGTAGCGTGGCGTTGTCGTGCGATAACAAGGCGTGAAAAGTCAGACAAAAAGAAAGAGAGGGGAAGAAAGAAAAAAGAAGGGAAACAACGGAGGAGGAGAGGATACTTCGAGGATTCTTGAGTTAACACGCATGTGGTATAACATTAAGTTAATTGAGCGTTGTTGAACTTTGGAGAGAGAGAGAGAGAGAGAGAGAGAGAAGTTGAATTGCTATCTTGGACTGTAATGCCAAGTTGCGAGAACGAATTACATGACAATGGGCAACTTTGAGGTTATGGTACATGCGTTGACCCTGTTGAAGCTGAAATTATGAACGTTAAGTCCCAGGATTTAATTCCATCGTTAAATTGAAACAGTGAACCATGCAATAGCGAACATTGTATTTTAATATTAAAATTGCCGATCTAACCTCCAAAGTTGACTCGTAACATCAACTTTCGAAAATTCCCGCCGTTATGAATGTATTTGCAATAAATCTTGCGCGAATTCGAAAAATTGAAATTTAACTTACATTAGCAAATTACAGTCGCGACATTGTAATCAAGTTGCAATACCGAATCGTAGCATTGTATTTTAATATTAAAATTGCCGATCTAACCGCCAAAGTTGATTCGTAACATCAACTTTCGAAAATTCCCGCCGTTATGAATGTATTTGCAATAAATCTTGCGCGAATTCGAAAAATTGAAATTTAATTTACATTAGTAAATTACAGCCACGACATTGTATTTTAATATTAAAATTGCAGCCTAACCTCCAAAGTTGATTTGTAACTTTCGAAAATTCCCGCCGTTATAAGTATATTCGTAATAAATCTTGCGTGAATTCGAAAAATTGAAATTTAACTTACATTAGCAAATTACAGTCGCGACATTGTAATCAAGTTGCAATACCGAATCGTAACATTGTATTTTAATATAAAAATTTCCGACCTAACCTCCAAAGTTGACTTGTAACTTTCGAAAATTCCCGCCGTTATGAGCGTATTCGCAACAAATCTTGCGCGAATTCGAAAAATTGAAATTTAATGAAATATTAATTTGCAACAAGTTTGAAACTATAAACTGCGACATCTGGCCTGCAAAATCATCTCGCAATCATTTTTCCAACCGCCACCGCTATTTATCAATCTTCCGTTCATCAGTTTCCACTGTAAACTCGCAATGCCAATTCTCGGAATCCCAGAAGCCCGGTAAATTCCAAGTATTAAAATTCAATTTCATCATAAACTAACAGCCACAGACACGCGTTGCTGCAGATTGCTGCAACCTCGGCCATACCTAAATTGGAAGCTTAATTCGATTAACCGAATTCCTCTCTGATCAATCCTCTATTTCCCACCGAGCAATATTCTACTCTCCTGCTTTTTAACAAAAGACAACGACACTGGAAATTCATTTTCGTCGCTTAATTAATTAACACTTTACCGACCGGTAGCCTATTAATCGGCTACTATTTACCGCTATCGGTCAGTAAAGTGTGGATATCGTATAATAGTATATTTATATTTTATATTTTTAACACTTTACCGACCGGTAATATCGTATATTGATATATACAAATATATTATTACACGATATTAACACTTTACCGACCGGTAGCCTATTAATCGGCTACTATTTACCGCTATCGGTCGGTAAAGTGTGGATATCGTATAATAGTATATTTATATTTTATATTTTTAACACTTTACCGACTGGTAATATCGTATATTGATATATACAAATATATTATTACACGATATTAACACTTTACCGACCGGTAGCCTATTAATCGGCTACTATTTACCGCTATCGGTCGGTAAAGTGTGGATATCGTATAATAGTATATTTATATTTTATATTTTTAACACTTTACCGACTGGTAATATCGTATATTGATATATACAAATATATTATTACACGATATTAACACTTTACCGACCGGTAGCCTATTAATCGGCTACTATTTACCGCTATCGGTCGGTAAAGTGTTAATATATTTTTACAAATTTTATATATATAAATTATATATATATATATATATAATTTATAAAAATATATTAACAATACAAAATTTACTTTAAAATTAATTTCTTGAAATTGTACCTAATATATATGTATGCACGTGTATATATTAATTGAAAATCACAGGCAACTGTTAATATGTTTCTACTAGATTTTCACACTTTAAATACTAATGAAGTTTCTCTGGAATTTTGAATGTAAGAGTTTCAGGAGCAGGAGCAGAGTGTATCTTTCAAATCGGAAATTTCCCCCGGCAGAAAGACATTTCTATAGTACGTCTGGCCATTTAAGCATTCCACTTTTTGCTGCAATAATCGCCAGGATCCAGCGAGGGGCTGGCGGTTGGCCGGCAATTTTCGCGTGATCGGGGAGTATCGAGGCCGGCCACCCGGCGCTTTATCGGCCTTTTCAAGCTCATAATACGCGGTTCCCGAATCAACGGACCGTTAATTGGTTTCGAGAATAAAACGCGAACGAAAGACACAACGCTAATTGCGCGGCCAACTATTGTTGCCTTCTTTTTCTTTTTTTCTTCTTTTTTTCTTTCGCTCTCTCTCTCTCTCTCTCTCTCGACGGCGAGATTTTATTAGACGGAAAAATACGTCGCGCGACACTCTGACACACATTTCGAAAATACCCGAGCGACGAAATTTTATTTTTATCGACACTTTTTTTTTTTCCTCTCTCCTTTGGCGCGGAGGATTTTCTCCTCTGTTGCACTTAGAGTCTACGATATTTTTACGCCTTTTTAGTTCGATTTATTTTAAGACAGAAACGTGCAACAATACATCGCACAGTGTACTAGAAATGAGAAAATCAATCTGAACTTCTCATTCGTGAGTTTTACGAGATTTCAACGAGTCCGGAATCTTGTCTTCCGCGAGAAAGGAAACGCATAAAATTGAGATGCAAAGACATGTTGTTGTTACAATATATATTAGAAACGAAAGTTTAATTTCTCAATAGAGAATTTATGGAATAATTAACGAATTTCTGAATCCTTGTCACAGAATGCAAGAAGAGAATGCAAAAATTGAGATGTGAAAATATATTTGTAGAGCAGAAGACTCCAACTCCACGACTTCCCCCCCCCCCCCGTGAAATCGAAGTCTAGCTAATTTTATATCGTTTGTTCAAGGCACGTCGCTATTTTTCGCCCTGCCTTTGCGAAATCGCAGAAACTCTACGTGTCGTTTCAGAAATATATTCAGAAATTATTCACACTCTCGCTGTTTGGTCCTTCAAGAACCTCGTCCAACGATTTCTTATAAACTCATGTTCACGATTCTTAATATCGTAACGTCTTTCTCCCTTGATCTTTCAAGATTCTTCAGATCTATCTGCGCCAACACAAAGAATTCTTATTTTATTGACAACACTGCGATTACTCGTTGCCTGAAATCAAGTCAGAACTTAGTTTACAAAACCTGGAACGTATCAAAGAAGAATGAAATTCAACACAATTAATTGTGAGATTGCCGATTTTGTAGAAACTCGGGGGAAAATTCGGGCGAAAGTGCGGAAAATAGAATTTTTTCTTTCTAAATTTAAATCTGAAGAGAAACGCGAAACCTCGCGAGAATAATAACCGCCGCCATACAGTCTGATAATTGTAATAGCGAGATTGCAGGACGAGCTGGCGTGATTCATTAAAGATCGATATCTCGATAATTAGAAACGATAGAAAAAAAAAAAAAGAAAGAAAGATCTCCGACGATGACTCGATCAGCGAGGCACGATCTTTCTTTCTTTCTTTTTTTTTTTTTTTTTAGTTAGTTTTTTTTAGTTTTTTTAGTTTTTTTGTTTAGCAGCTTTCAACGCGTTCTCCTCTCCCTCCCCCAATTTTTATTTTTTTTATCGAGCAATATGCAATCCCCTTTTCTTCGTCTTCGTCTTCTTCTTCTTCTTCTTTCCTTTTATTCTTTCTTCTTCTTTTTCTTTTTTAACCAGCTAAACGCAGACAGATATAATAGAACAGCGACCTGACCTGACCTGACATGATCGAACCTTATTTTTTTTTTTTCTTTCTTCTTCAGCGACCCTCCGTCCTAGGGAGCAGAACTAATGGAAACGACACGAGCAAACGAATATGAAAAATAGAATCTGGAGGATCCTCCGGGTGAAATTGTGCCAGAAACAAGTTAATCTGTCTGCTCTCGGTCGGGGGAAATAAACTCGATCGAAATGGAAGTAAAAATCGATCGGTAAATCGAGCCTCGTGTTTCGAATAAAACATGCATCTGCGAAAAACACTGGCAAGAATGTGTACAGGGTGTCCGTAACTTTTTCGTGCTTGGAAGCGTAACACTTTGCTAGTCGATTCTACGAAAGCGTGAAAGAACATTGTGCTCAAAAATTCTTTGTTGACACTTTGCCAGCAGGACTGTTTCGACTGACACTGTTTGAAGTGTTGCGTGCAAGAAAATACGTGTTATTTATTACAACTATCGTTACAAAAGTTTTATGAACAATGAGTTTCATTATTTTTATTCGTTATAGAAGTTTTATGAATTTTATTATTTCAACGCTACAATACTGCCTGATTTCAGTCTGATTTTTTTCCTCCTACAAGTCGTTTGCTCAAAACGTAGTCTTGTCAAAATTAATATTAATTTTGAATTGTATAAATCTATTCTTTATATAAATATCTATTCTATTAATTTTGAATTATATAAATCTATTCTTTGTATAAATCTATTCTATTGTATAAATCTGTTCTGAATTGTATAAATCTATTCGTTTTAATTATTAACTATGAATTTTGAATTAACTTTGAATTGCAATGATTTATATGCAGAATATTTTGATTCTTGGTTATGCTAGCGTGAACAGGTACTTTCATTTATTTATTTATATTAATATCTTTGTCAACTAACCAAGTATATGTGAAACCCCAGCCGTACAAGTGACGCCATTTTGATTTTTACTTGCGAGGTAAGTATCAAGACAACAAAGACCACAAAATAGTTAATCAACACGTGAAGAATTAGCGGAAAGAATTTACAATGCGCTCGATGGGATGAAAGCAAATCAACTGGGAATTCGAAATGTAATAAATTTAATTTCATAAAAATGGACACCTAACCTAAACCTAACCGTAAACACGGTTTGAAATGGAACTAACTTATTACGTAAATATCGTCAACTCTTATTTCGAATTTTCGTTATAGTTCCTTAACGAAGGATTTCTGATTCATTCGCGTGATATTTTTTTTTCTCGTATTTTCACTCGTCGAATCTATTGATAAACTTAAGGGCGCACCGTGTACGTGAAGAATCGCATCGGGGGAAAATTAACGTTGTCGATTAATCCGAAAATAGAAAGAAGACTACTGGCAAAATGATTTTTTCCCCCATCGAGCATTATCGAGATTATTGCTCGTATCGTTTTTTTTCTTCTTCTTCTTCTTTTTCCTCTTCTATCGTGCAAACTGACGTCGTGCAAAAATATATATCGAAAAACTCTTGCTCCGTTGAAGCTTGAATCGAAAATGCAAATAAATGCGATTATTAACCAGCAAAGCTGACAGGGAAATATTGAATTTGAAAATAGCAAGCGGTATCTGTCTAAACAAAAGTCCTGCAGTTAATATCGTTTTCTCTTCCTCTCTCTCTCTCTCATTTCGTTCGTACGTAAAACGATAAAAGCCTCTGGAAACATCACCGTCACCTGCGTTTCCGCGGCGAGAGAAAGCTACTTTATCGTCTCTTTATTTATCTCGATACACTTCTATGTTTTTATCATATCATCGTGTCATCTATTTTCTGCTTCGACGTTCTCCCTCCAACCTTCAGCCCAATTAAAAAATAAACCTTCCATCTCTCTCTCTCTCTGTCTCTCTTGTTCACCACAGAGCTATCCTTTGATAAAAACCATCCACCCGTCCAATTCGAAGAATCGAGTCGTTCGTTGTTACGTATAATTAACACTTTACCGACCGGTAGCCTATTAATCGGCTACTATTTACCGCTATCGGTCGGTAAAGTGTCGATATCGTGTAATAATATAAATATATTTTTAACACTTTACCGACCGGTAATATCGTATATTAATTATTTTAACACTTTACCGACCGGCAATATCGTATACAAATATATTGTTATACGATATTAACACTTTACCGACCGTGTATTAGCGGTGAATAGTTAGCCGATTAATAGGCTATCGGTCGGTAAAGTGTTAAGAATTACACCTTACAGTTTCACAGAACTATTTACTTCGAGCAAGAGAAGGACTACTTATAGGTGTAAAAATGCTGTGATACTAGTTAGTGCTAAACTACAGGATATTAATATGATTTTGCATTTGATTTTTGTTTCATTGTTGTTGACATTTATTTCATTTGGTGAGAATATACTATATAAAAGTACTGGAGTATAATATCCCCCAATTTTTGTCAACGGTATATTTCTGTCTGTGAACCCTTTTTAGTCGGGGACGAAACTGGTCAGTTACGAGGGGATGAGCATCAACTGTTTCACCGATATCGGTATCATATACGGCGGTGCCCTCATGAGTGGCCAACTCGTCGAGACCCGAAAACGGACCCTAAAAAAAGGTGGTACATTCTGCGAATTGGTATCGAAAGAAAGCATGGCTATGAGCGAGGATAGTCTAAAAATTAGTGGGGATCAACTCACGTGACGACTACTGTATATCGTATTTCCTATTGATACTTTGATCGACTGGTGTCAAAGTATCTTAGGACGACTCATGCCTGTAGGTAGAGCATCAAACTCTTAATCCGAGGGTCCAGGGTTCGAGCCCCTAAAAAGAGACATTGTCCTTTAGGACAACAGCACGGGAGAGCTCTGTGTATATAAAAAAGATCCCGGAGCTCTCTCCCAACGTGCGGAGAACGGCCATCTTGGAGGTTTTGATCGGTAAAAATCCGACGCTATCTGGGTCTCCTCTTCGAAAGACTCAAGTGTCTCATGAAGATTTCCTCCAGGTAAAAAAAGAGACGACTCGTGCCTGACTAATTCCTAACAACGAAATACATACATACGTGATGAAACGAGCAAGAGAACCACCTGTCTCCTCCGAGTCTCGTCCCGAAGCCATTCTCATCCCCCCCTCCCCCAGTGGCAAACGTTATCCAATTAGAGACGTCTCTAAACCCTCTTCTAACTCTCGAGCAAACCCCCGTCAAAGTGTGACCTTTTTTTGTTTCTTTGTTACGTTCTCATATCGACGAAATCGGGTTGGCCGCGACGCGCGTTGGTGGCAAGGACGATTAAAAATGAACGTCGGCGGAGGGTAGAGGAGGAAGGAGGAGGGAGTGTGTGTGGGCCTTTAAGAAGCACAGAAAGAACGAAAGCGGACGTAAGGAGGGGAAGGGGGTGCAAAGATTGGGGTAAAAAGCGGTGGACTGCTCTATTGTGCGAAACTGTGTCACAGGGACTCCCCGGCTCCGGCCTCCGTGTTCGCCGAGGCAAAGAGTGCAAAGTGAAGAGCAGCCGCGCCATTTTTCATCTCCAAATGATTTCTGTATGCGTCGGTATTATTGTGCACGAAACACTTCTCTGAGAGAGTCAGAGAGAGAGAAAGGCGAAGGACTAAAGAGGGAGGAGCATGGCTTCGTGGAAAAAAAAAATAGAAATTTCGGAACCTTTTTCACAAGTAACTGGACTTTTCTTTCTTTCGATGTAAAAAAATCGATGCAAATTGTGTTCGAATAGAATTAACGTTAGTTCATTTCGAAATTGACAAGACTTACGGGAATACTTTAAGGAATGTTTATTTATTTGAGAATCAGTTTAAAAGGAGAGAGAGGAAAGCTTAAAAGTTTAAAGAAAGACGAGAGGGAGGTACACATTTTATTTGAAAGTTCGCGTTTGAAAGGGATATCAACTGCCGACGAGAGAGAAAAATGTCCCCGGGAGAGAGCAGATAAAGAAATTATTCCCTCCTCGATGAAAATACGGCGAAAAGAAGCGGGGATCGGATTTATCCAAGGTTCTGGCTCTTTGAGACGAGTATCGTGCCCCCGATCTATTTCAAAAAAGTTTCTCAAACTACAGAATTGAAAGCGTAGAAGGAACCGAAAGAATTTTTAAATTCTATTTAGCTTTGAATTTGAATACCCGACTCGCTATTAAATAACTGCTATTAAATAACCGCTAGTAAACAACGTTGTGCATAAAATTCTTTCTTCTTTTTACTTTTTTCTTTTTCTACATTTTTGTTCCCACCACCCATTTTATAGCACGTGGCCTGCTTACACACTCGTTATCGATTCGTCAACTATCCTGAATTTTCGCTCGTTCGTCTTTTCCATGGACCATGTTTGATTTTTTAACACGATGAATTGGCACGTAAATTCGAGGCTTCAATTACTGTAAAAGGTTCTACAATTATTTAACAACGTACTTTTGTAATACATACGATAAAATGCTACAAAAGTTATTAACACAATTCGAGTAATATACAATAAGAGTTTTGTATATCGTTCGACACTATTTTTACGTGACCACAAAAAAAGAGAAAAAAAAAACATTGTGAGAATGAAAAGTAAAATCTGACGAAAAAGATATTGCTTCGTTGAAAAATCATCTTTCTGATCGTACGAACTTATTAACACTAGAACTACCACACCAGTCCAAAACGACTGGTTTCACAATTTTATTTTAAAATTTCTATTTCACGTTACAATTTTTTCCCCGCAACGATGCAATGACTTTTACAGCGATAACTAAAGATATAATAACATAATGAATTTTGTTCTATTTCTATTTATTAGAAATCGAAATAATTTTGGTTGAAAACACTTCGTCTTAACTGTCGGTAGTTCTAGCGTTAAAATCACGAAACGTGTCGAGTTTAGCAATTGAAAGTAGAGCTCATAAAAATCGCGCCAAAAACTTTCATCGAACTGTGTCACTAGGGTTTGATGAAAACGGGACCTTGAACGATACCTCAAACCCCTATTCTAATATAAACCTCCGATTACACTGGGTCAAATCAATATTATCTAATTCTCCTCTCTTTTTTTTTTGCCGTCTTTTCTTTTCTTCTTTTTTTTATTAATACTAGAGATTCGCCTTGTCGGCGAGAGACAATTAATCGATAAAACAGTTCTCTAATATACCATGAAAATGGCTCACCGATTCGAAAATAATCATCGGACTCGTCAGCTGATTGGTCGAAACTTTGGCGAAACATACGACTCGCAATTTTTTACTAGAAAAAATTCTCGTTGGAATTCGTAAATATGGGAAAGAGAATTCCAGTGAAACCGGCTCGCCCATGAACTATTATGACACTGACATTTTAAATATTTATGCGCTTTTTTACACGTCACGTGCATTCTTGAAACTTCGAGTTTCAAATTTCCCGCAAATGCAATTCACTAGTGTTATTTCACTGTAATTAGTTGCATTCTAGTGTTTTTCTAGTGATGATTAAACTCCGAAAAGTTCTGTTACGCAGCACGTGTGATATACTCGCAGAATATCCCTATGTCTAGTGTAAATCACTAGACGCGCGTAGCCCGCCATTTTCAAATATAAACGAGCGGGCAAGACTAACGAAATTATGGAATACGCGCGTTGTTTCGCCATTTTTCTAAGCGGAAACGTTCTCACGCTCCTTTTTTCCCCGTCGTTTGACCCAAAGTCAGTATGTGGCACGCGTACACCGTGAATATATCGGAGGATTTTCGTGTTTCATAACTTTTCAAGGCTTTTCAATGCCGTGAAAATTCCAGGCGAATGATAAACGAAAAATCCTTCTTTCTACTCAGCTCGTGACTTTCTTCCAACGTGGATCCGTCTCTTTGTAAAATTCTACGCGTCGCTATTTTACAAAAATTACATTCGTATAGAAGTTCTTCGCAACTGAAAAATTCCAGTAATTCTTCCGATCGAGAGATTTACGAAGGTACTTCGAAAGCCAGACAAAAGATCGGGCAACTTCTTCATCTGTCTCACTGGCCATTGAAAAATTACCACGATCGCCGAGGCAACGTTTCTCTTTAGCTCAAAAAAGTTTCTTTCTGTAACTCGAACGAGCTCAGAACTTCAATGAGATGATCTCTTGATCCACTTGATCGACTGTTAAAAAAACTTCTCGATACTTCCAAAATTTTGAACATTTCACGATGACTTTATAAAAAAAAGAGGGGGGGGGGAATTCGAGAAAAATGAAATAACTTTCTCGAAAAGAAAAAAAAAAAAAGGAGAGAAATTAAATATTCTTTCATAATAAAATCAACACTCTTGAAATTCCCGATATTCCACTTCACTTCGTAAATCGAGAACCCGGTTTTATCTCACTTCTCATCCTTTTCATCGCCATTCTTATCAGACTTCTAACTCATCCGAGGCGAATGCGTCACGAGAACAGTACAATATATTAGCGGAAAAATTACTTCCTAAAGCACTTGGTAAGCGCAATTTATTACACGCGAGACGAGCGGATAGGAAAAGAAGAAAAAAAAAAGAAGAAGGAAGAAGAAGAAAACGAAAAAAAAAAAAAAACGGAGGTGGAAGAAAATGTCAAGTGGCTGGGCTCTAAGCGAATAAATCGGCTGTAATGCGAATAGTAATTCAATTTCCGCGGCGTGATAGTGAATTTTTCTTGAGGATTATGTGATTTTTTGCCAGATTTTCTTCTGGCCTTTTCGCGCGAGTTTTCGACAGCGTCTCCAGACTTATATCGCCCTTTCGAAAAGCATTCATTTCGCAAACGATGAATCCGATTTATCTTATCAACAATTCAAAATCATTCTCGCGCAATCTCTTAATAAACTCACCTATCTTTCAGCAACTCAGAGTGGACCCGGTTCCTTAATAACTATTAGCGAACAATCGACATAAATCGAAACGAACGTTAACTCTCGAGTACCCACTTTGCCTCTCTAAAGACTTTAACCCTAGATCTCCCGTCCTTCTTTACCGACAGAAAAAAAAGTAAAAAAAAAAAGAAGAAAAAATGAATCTTCCATTACCCACGTTGAACGTCGTCGAAACACGTGAAAAAAAAAAAAAAGGAAAAGGGGGGAAAAAGGCGGGTTGAAACCGACGTAACTCGATTAATCTTGTAAAAAAGAACGGGGCATCGGCACGTAGCTGCTGCTACCGAACGCGAAAGTTACGAAAAGCCGATAGTTCCGCCATTAATTCCGCTTCGTTACTGCTTCGAGCGTGCTTCACGCGTGCTACACTGAAGAGAGAGTCATAGTAAAAGAGAGTAAAAGAGAGAGAGAGAGTGTGTGTGTGTGTGTGCGTGCGTGAACGAGAGAAACAGTGGAATTAATTCCATTTCGCCGAGGAGCGGACGCTGCACTGCAGCCAATTGCATATCTTCGAGTATCTCGAGGAGGCCTTGCGGCGTTTCACCCTGTTTTCCCGACGATCACCTCGCTTCTAATTAACATAAATACTCTGCCAGCCCAGTTTTACCGAGATTTCATTTCGCCGGCCATTCTGTTAGACTCTTTAGCAAATATTGACGCGCTGACAGGATTTTACCGACGGATTATGGTCGGGACAGGATCCGATAAAGGGGGTGGGGTTCAGTTGGTTTATGGACGAGGTGATTGGCGATTAATTATTTAGGCTCTCTTTTTTGTTTCGAGCGTTTCACACACACACACACACACACACACACATTTAATGTCGCTTAATCGTTTTAAAAGGTCGATCGGATGGTTATTTTGATTGTCAGACACCACCGGACGAGTTTACGCGAGTTTTATACCCGAATTTCTACGCGATTCGGCCACACTTTGTGTGCAAATTTCGTGGAATCTTATAACGAGCATTATACAATCTTGCGTCGATAATCTATCTTCGAATTCGTCTCAGCCTCACAGTGGACTATACTACGTTCAATATTTCGTTCGATGCTCGGCGTGTCCGATTTGTTATTCATTTAACAAAATGGGCAAATCTATTTTAGCTGTCAGTTAGTTTGGAAAACGTGATACATCAAATTTCGAGAAGATCGTTGAAGTTCTTGGGGGTGGAAGACTCACCGTCGAGATATCCAGGAAAACGCGATCGATGAGCCACTCTACAAGAATATTTGAGTCGAGCACCGCCGCTCAACCTTGCACCCTCTTCTTGCTAATTCACGCAACCGGCCACTTCTCTCTGGAAAAAAAAAAGGGAAACAACAGAAACGCATGAGAAAACCTCTTTTCTCGTTTTAACCGTAGGGAAACAGAGGGGAAACGAATAGAATCGAAATAAACTTAAATCAAAAAAAACGTTCGCAAGTTACTTGAAATGAAAACACATTAACACGACCAGGAAAATAAAAGAATATCATAAAAATATAATGCTTGAATAAGAAAGAAAGAATGAAATATTCAAATTCCAGTTGTCCATTTATATATATATAAATTAAGTTGTCCATTTATGTATATATATCTTGTTCAAAGTTTGTAAGAAACTCCTTACGAATACATACATATATATATATTCTAATATCTTACTGAGGTAAGGTGAGAGTTTTTTATATATATATAAAGTTGTCCTTTTATATATATATATATATATATAAAATCTTGTCAAAGTTTGTAAGAAGCTCGTTACGAAAATATATATATATATTATACATTATATTATATTATATTATATATAAAGTTTTATATATATATATATATATAAAGTTGTCCATTTATATATATATATATATATATATATATATATAAAGTTGTCCATTTATATATATATATATTTGTAAAGTTTGTAAGAAGCTCGTTACGAATATATATATATAATTGAATTCCTTACCTCAGTAAAATATCAGAATTAGCGCATATATATAAGGACGATAACGAACGAAATTTTCGTCGTAATTGTAAATGTAAATTTGCAGATATTACTACTGTTACAATTTTTTCTCACCAACATATATAGAATTAGCTGAGCTAGCCAGAGAAGCACAATTAATTTTACGACATATCACGCTAATTCATTGAAATTTCGAGGGATTCCATCGCGGAAAAGAGAGGATTGATTTCATAGCTGGTTTCTCGTGAAAATTCAAATGCCGCGGGTGAGTTTCACGTTACAATGGCAAGGCGGAAGACTTTCCATTTGACGCGAACCGCATACAGCTCGGCTGAAAAATTCTGCTATACCTGGCGATATATATATATATATATATATATATATATGGGGAGCAGATAGAAGACATAAATCTTCTTCCAAGAGGTTGAACGTTATTCAAGGATTATACGTGTATCTAACGGAACGCGTTATATTCTCCGTAGTATGACGCGACGTCAGGAGTAAGCTGATTCTCTCTCGGTGTTTAATCATTGCTGAACAAGCTGCACGATTCCTTCTACGCTCGGTTATTCCGTGTTAAGATCATTCTGTCTTTCGTCTCTCGTCGAAACGCGTTTAATTATTTCCCATCGGGAAAACAGGAGTCTGCGAAGACGATCGACTAATGTCGACTCGTTCGGCAATTAATAACGAAGAAAAAAAGGGGGGGAAAAAAAAGAAGAAAAGATCCGAGAATAATCTTCTCGGTTTTGATGTAATGAAATTTTTTAATCGTAAAATGAACACAGAACGAACGCGTCATCGGCCTTTAAATCATCAGTTTCAAATCGCCGGCAGCGTATCGTTCGTTTAATATTTTTATCGCGATTATTAAAGGAACATGCGTTACTAAATATAAATTACGGCGCGACCTTGAGAGTACCACTTTTCGAATTAATCTCAACTTTAAAGAAAGAAGGAGAATCGATAACAAGTTCGATTAAATAGCGCGAGATTCTTAATAATTCTTTCTCCTTTTTTTTTTTTTTTTTCTCAAATTCGTTGACTGCTCCTCTTTGCTCTTCAAGTTGCTCTTCTTTCATTCTCAGCTCTTAGTCGCGAGTGCTAATTCTTGCGAAACTAATTCTCGTAACGCGAATTCTAACGAAATTTCGTCCCGAGGGAAAGGCAAGCGACACGATTCAGATTTCGTCTTCGAAGATTTGGCGACAAATAAAACGAGAAAATACAAAGGAAAGTTTCAGCAAATGCTGAATAGTTGACATTTCGCAAGAAACATCTGGATGCTAGCTTGATTAAATTAAACGTGTAGCAAAAGATGTTTCACAGCGCCAAATATTATACTAATTTTCGTAAGAATTCAAGACAGACCTCTGTTTCTTCGTTTCGATCAACGATGCAGAAGACAGAAAGGATTATTGAAACAAATATTAAACACATTTGACATTTTATAAAACTTAGTCTAGAAGCTAATTGAATTAAATCTAAACGTAAAAGGAAAGGGAGTGTCAGAGGAGGCGATGAAGAGAAGAAGAAGAAGAAGAGAGGAGGAAGAACAGCGTGTTTTCACGTTCAGAGCGCAGGGTCTCCCTTGTTGTTGACTCATCTCTGATTCCAACTCGCGAAGAATTATCCTTCGATCGTGCGAGTTGGAGGATTCATGCGTTTCGCTTGCGTCGCGTCATCGTTCATTGTTGTCGATTTCCGGTTATTAGCTACAGTGTAATTACTCTCAACCTTTGCAACCTTGGTATTACTTGGTTGTTATTCCAAGAAATCTGCTTGGAATATCTCGAATATTAAATTAAATTCTCAACAAAAGTCAAATAATTTAATTTAATTGACTGTCGATTTGTCAAGCTAAGTTAGGTTAGGTTCCCACGACTTTTAGAATAGAAGTTTCTCTTTCGTTAGAATGGACGATCTCTCACAGAGAGATTCTGAAATTAAATTCTCAATAAGAAATAAGAAATTTACATTTAATTGTTGATTTGTTAGGTTAGGTTTCCACGACTTTTAGAACAGAAGATTCTCAATAAATAAATTTTAGTTGAACTGTTGGTTTCTCTTTTTTCTAAGTAAACAATCTCAAAAAGGATTCCTGAAATTAAATTTTCAACGAAAGTTAAATAATTTAAGTCTAACTGTTGATGTGTTAGGTTAGGTTAGGTTTCCAAGACTTAGAACAGAAGATTCTCAATAAATAAATTTTAATTGAACTGTTGGTTTCTCTTTTTTCTAAGTAAACAATCTCAAAAAGGATTCCTGAAATTAAATTTTCAACGAAAGTTAAATAATTTAAGTCTAACTGTTGATGTGTTAGGTTAGGTTAGGTTTCCAAGACTTAGAACAGAAGATTCTCAATAAATAAATTTTAATTGAACTGTTGGTTTCTCTTTTTTCTAAGTAAACAATCTCAAAAAGGATTCCTGAAATTAAATTTTCAACGAAAGTTAAATAATTTAAGTCTAACTGTTGATTTGTTAGGTTAGGTTAGGTTTCCACGACTTTTAGACTAGAAGTTTCTCTTTCTTTAGAATAGACGATCTCTCGCAAAGAGATTCTGAAATTAAATTCTCAATAAGAAATAAGAAATTTAAATTTAACTGTTGATTTGTTAGGTTAGGTTAGGCTTCCAAGACTTTTAGAATAGAAGATTCTCTTTCTTTAGAATGGGTGAATGGATCTGAAATTAAGTTCTCAATAAGAAATAAGAAATTTAAATTTAGTTGTTGATTTGTTAAATTAGGTTAGGTTTCTACAACTTTTAGAATAGAAGATTCTCTTTCTCTAGAATGGATGATCTCTCGCAGAGAGATTCTGAAATTAAAATCTCAATAAAAAATAAGAAATTTTAATTGAACTGGTGGTTTAATGGAAATTTAATTGTTGATTTGTTCTTTAGACTAAATAATCTCAAAAAAATTGTTGATTTGTTCTTTAGACTAAATAATCTCAAAAAAAAAGAAAAAAAAAAAAAAAAGATTCTGAATTGACGTTAGGTTTGACAATTTTCACAACGAATTGATTAGTATTAATAAAAAACAATATAATAAAAAATTCATTTGAATGTTCATTTGAATTTATCGAAAAATTGAAGTAGTATTTCCCGCGTGATTTATATTAAGTTTCGATCACAATCGATCCTGTCTGTACCATTAACATAATTTCCTTCGACGATAGCTTTCATAGCTTCGATATTTAATATAAAAAAAAAAAAAAAAAAAACTCTCAAAGCTGAATTACCAACGAGCTTCGAGCAAAGTAATCGAAACTTAAATAATATATTCTACGATTATGGAACAATTTCCTTTTAAACGAAAGCAGATAAATTAATCTGACGTTCCTTAGTCGATCAATCTTTACAGAAGAGCAGTTACTATTATTGACTTTTCCGTTCGCTCGGTAATTAAGAACACTGTCAGTGGTCCATTAAAGCATTATGAACCGCTTTGACGATGCTCGAGGGGCAAGTTTCGCAGCCTGGTCGAAAGACTTTTAACAACCACGAAAGGCCTCTTTACAATTATCGGAGGATGGAAGACGTGGCGTCAAGAAAAATCGGCACACGCGTGAAAAATATTATCCCATTATCATCAATCGTCCCATCGATTTCAACTTTTAACAGAAAATATTAAATTCGTTCAGTTGTTTCTTTTGCTGCGGGTGAAATGAAAAGTTCCTTCCAGATCTTATATTAAAGATCCTTCCAGATCGTCTATTTCTTAATATGAAATAAGTTTATTGAAACATTAATCAATATTGCAGGGGATCATGACTGGCAATTCAGAGAACTATATTACGTGGAATTTTTATTTAATTTTTGCTAGTAATAACCTATCATGGACCGTGTAATAATATAGTGCTTTTGAATAATTTGTATTTCAATCATTGATTCATTTCAGCGTAACAAATCGCAATGCCCATGAATTATGAAAGATTCTATTTTCCCAGTCTGTTAAATTTTCATTTATTTCTACTTCTGATTACTATCGTGCGATATTCTGGTTCAAATGCATGTTAAATTCTTACTTCACAACCACGGTTGTGATGATCTTCGCACGACGATCGTCAAAAACTTTCTCTTTTTCGTTTCTAAATCGAAAGTCCCGCTTTACTTCGTTTGGAATCCCTTGAATCATCCGCTGACAGAGGATATATGACTCCTTATGTCATATTTTCACACGGACAAATAATGTGTATTCCGACCTGGTTCTGTCCGGATATTTTGAGAACAGTTGAATTAGATCGCGTCAGATGCGCCTACGAAACGTCTAATTCCACGTCGTGGCTCTCTCTATTGCGAAAATCATAATTAATCCTCGCCGCTGACAAATATCCGGTGGACGTCACACTGGTGTGCAAAAATACTAAACTACGCGTTTCTACTCTCCTGCTTTTTAACAAAAGACAACGACACTGGAAATTCATTTTCGTCGCTTAATTAATTAACACTTTACCGACCGGTAGCCTATTAATCGGCTAACTATTCACCGCTAATACACGGTCGGTAAAATGTTAATATCGTATAACAATATATTTGTATATATTAATATACGATATTACCGGTCGGTAAAGCGTTAAAATATACAAATATATTATTACACGATATCGACACTTTACCGACCGATAGCGGTAAATAGTAGCCGATTAATACGCTACCGGTCGGTAAAGTATTAACATAAAACAACGAAACCACCGACAAACTGTTTCCATGGTATAAGAAGATTACCTCCGACGAAATCAAACATACACACATTTGTCATACAATCGATTGATAAACTGATTTAAATTGGGATTTAAATTTCAACTGTGCTGATTGATTTGATCAATTAACAAGCAAATGATACAATAACAAAAGCGTTACGATTGTGATTCTACATCGAGAATAGAGCGGAACAGAGGAATTCTATTTTTTTTTTTTTTTTTCATATTATTACTCGGACCACCATTTACAAGTGTACGTGGGCAGAACTTGAAGAATCCACGCTTCCAGGCGTCCCACACGTTGCACGATATCACTTTTATTTTCATTGCGTGATCCGTCATCGAGAGGAAATATGGCGAAACGAACACGTGCGTGAAAATTCGAGGAGACAAATATCGAGCGAGCGATTGCGACTGGATATTTACGATTTGGTCTCGAAGAGCAAACGTACTCCGATCTCTCGATCTTTCCATCTTACCATCTCGATCTCGTATTATCCTTGGAGACGAGAAATGAAAAAAAAAAAAAACGATATTTTCAACAGCGGAGACTTTCCACCATTTGAAATTTTAGTAAGTACTATAACGCAACGAATGATAATTCGTCGCTGGAAAATCAACACTGGAACTATCGAAATGGTCAAAATAACCATTTTCAATATTTTCGATATTTTCGATATCTTCTGGATGTAAAACAGCGTGTTTTTTGGAGATCTGAATGATCCTTCGTGAAACGCATGAATAAAAATTTGTGTGCTCTATTATATTGCAGAGATTTTCTGTTCAGAGATTGTTTTAACGTCGGTGGAAATTTTCAACTCTCTGCACTTCAAACTACTTTTCAATTTCTTTCTTTCTTTTTTTTCCCTTTTGGCAACTTCAAAATCATCAGTTAATTCTGCTTTAGTCGTCGGTTTAGATGCGAAAGTTGTGAAAATTGGACGGATCGTTTGATTTTTAACCGACACAGATCGGTTTTTCATTCACGATACCTGTTTTTTTCTATCTTCCCCCGCTCGTTTCATGACATTTATCACAATTACGGAACAGGTGACGTAATAAAATTAATTATTACGCAACAATTAATGTATTTAATCTCATTTATTAATTTATTTGAAATTAATTATCACTCAACAATTAATTCATTTAATCTCATTTATTAATTTATTTGAAATTATTACGCAACAATTTATTTAATTTTATTTATTAATTCATTCGAAATTATTGCGCAACAATTAATTTATTTAATTTCACTTATTAATTTATTTGAAATTAATCATTGCGCAACAATTAATGTATTTACTATCATTTATTAATTTATTTGAAATTAATTATTACGCAACAATTAATTTATTCAATTTTGCTAAATGATACCGGAGAAGAATGATCGTTATTAACTAGTATGACCTGTGGTAATAGTGGGGGAGTAGGCTGATCAGTGAAGTGAATAATACACGGTGTATATAGGGAAGCTGCAGCTTTAACGAACGCTTTTGCCATTCAAACTCCAAACAGGTCAGATCATTATGCGAACAGGAAGAGTGAGGAGAGAAGTTTCAGGTATTAGCGATAATTGACGTGTACCCTGAGATTGGATAATTTATAATTTATAATTAACTGAATGTCACAGACGTTGATTATAAAACGTAGTTTGATCGATCATTTGTTTGGCTAACGATATGAAAATAAATTTCAATAATTCCAGACTGGATACTGATTGGAACTTGGATCCAGTTGTTGGAAAATTTAGGGAAGTATATCGAGAGAAATTGATCCATCGATCAATCTATCTTCTTTAAAAGTACAGGTAAAATGTTGTAGAAATATTTTAATAGCTTATTGTATAATATCGATCCGGAGTAAAAATGATGTTTCGATAGATGTTGTTAAAGTACAAATACAGTGTTTGAATATCTTTTCCACGATGATATTCAAGTTTTCTAAACTGCTCTAAGTTTCACTGCTTTCTGAGTAGTTTAAAAAAAATCAATGTACGTATATTCTTTGAGCGTTTTTAAATCTTCTTCATTTCTGAAAAGTCATACTTGAAATATATTTAACAAAATATATAAAGCATTTAATCTGAATTTTACAACTAACAATCCAAAGCTCGAGAATCAAATACTTCTGAAACCATGCCCGAAAATGAGGTTTTATTCGAAATACACGAGTATTTAATGAAATCTCAAAACACAATACTAGTACATTAAATCTAAATTTTACAACTATACTTTAAACTGTACGTCTAAACTACATTCGAAGCTAAGGAATAAAAAGCCTAAGGAACAATTTACCATTCGAAAATGAGGGCAGCGTTTAACAAGAATAAATCAAGTCAAGTAAGGAAATAAAGGAATTTTCATTTTTCGTTACGTTGGAATATCCATTAGCAAGCGCAGAAACACACACATATAGAGAGAAACACACGATCGATTATGTGGCGCGCGAGCGCGGATAATCTTACGTTGCAACGGCGGTTTCCGGTTCCAGCCAGCCGGTTTCCGGCATTCTCTCGCGTCACGTCGTTCGTCTAGCCGCTTCTGGGACGAGGATTGACCCAGTTGTCTCTCCCTCAACGAATATCTGAATCCGAACGAAACGCACTCGCTGCTACGAGCGTTTCTTTGACGTTTCGCTGGCAGCCAGCCGGTTTAATTTATCGCCACCCGGTTTTATTCCACTTCCAGTTGACAGAGTGAATTTCCTGCCCCCTCCCTTCCCCCGTTTCATAGGACAGGTAGCCTCTCAAAATTTACAGCCACGATTTTCCTAGTTTATGGACGACCGGTGAAGCATCCTGTGCTTTACAGTTTCTATTTTCTAGGGGATTTTTTTTTATGTACACTATATGCACATTATATATGTATAAAAGGATTTCTAGGTGGAATTTTCGTTATTTTTCAGAGATTTCCTTTGATCAAACAGAGCGATGATTTTTATTTTTATTCATAAATATCTTTTCACGCTTGATTTTGCGTAACAAACATTTCACTTCGCGAATTACGAATTAATTAAACGATCTGTCCTCGTCACAAATGGGAAACGCGCGTTAAAATTACATTTTTTAATATTTTGTATTATATTTTTAATATTTTATACACACATTTTTCGTCTGATCTTACGATTACATATACTGTGATAAACATCCCGTAACTTCTATTAACATCTTCAGATTAGTTACAAGCCTATATATATTTGACAAAACGAGATACTATATTTACTAACTTAACCTCTTGCACTGGCAACTGATTCGCGGACCATAACGAGTGACCAAACTCTATATCCAATAATTCGTCGCTTTCTTTTTGAACTCGTCGGTATGATATCACTGGATAGAAATTATTACCAAGAAGTAATAAATTTATTATTTGTTTTGCCTAGGTTATATCTAAATATACTTAAAACCGAGAAGATATGGCAATTTTGGGGCAAAAAGTTCTCAACGTGCGTGGCACAGAGGTTAACCTCTTGCGCTGGCAACTGATTCGCGGACCATAACGAGTGACCAAATCGTATACAATAATTCGTCGCTTTCTTTTTGAACTCGTCGGTATAATATCACTGGATAGAAATTATTACCAAGAAGTAATAAATTTATTATTTGTTTTGCCTGGGTTATATCTAAATATACTTAAAACCGAGAAGATATTGCAATTTTAGAGTAAAAAATTCTCGACGTGCGTGGCACAGAGGTTAACAACCCCTTGCGTTGGCAACTGATTTGCGGACCATAACGAGTGACCAAATCGTATACAATAACTCGTCGCTTTCTTTTTGAACTCGTCGGTATAATATCACTGGATAGAAATTATTACCAAGAAGTAATAAATTTATTATTTGTTTTGCCTAGGTTATATCTAAATATACTTAAAACCGAGAAGATATGGCAATTTTGGGGCAAAAAGTTCTCAACGTGCGTGGCACAGAGGTTAACCTCTTGCGCTGGCAACTGATTCGCGGACCATAACGAGTGACCAAATCGTATACAATAATTCGTCGCTTTCTTTTTGAACTCGTCGGTATAATATCACTGGATAGAAATTATTACCAAGAAGTAATAAATTTATTATTTGTTTTGCCTGGGTTATATCTAAATATACTTAAAACCGAGAAGATATTGCAATTTTAGAGTAAAAAATTCTCGACGTGCGTGGCACAGAGGTTAACAACCCCTTGCGTTGGCAACTGATTTGCGGACCATAACGAGTGACCAAATCGTATACAATAACTCGTCGCTTTCTTTTTGAACTCGTCGGTATAATATCACTGGATAGAAATTATTACCAAGAAGTAATAAATTTATTATTTGTTTTGCCTAGGTTATATCTAAATATACTTAAAACCGAGAAGATATGGCAATTTTGGGGCAAAAAGTTCTCAACGTGCGTGGCACAGAGGTTAACCTCTTGCGCTGGCAACTGATTCGCGGACCATAACGAGTGACCAAACTCTATATCCAATAATACGTCGCTTTCTTTTTGAACTCGTCGGTATGATATCACTGGATAGAAATTATTACCAAGAAGTAATAAATTTATTATTTGTTTTGCCTAAGTTATATCTAAATATACTTAAAACCGAGAAGATATGGAAATTTTGGGGCAAAAAGTTCTCAACGTGCGTGGCACAGAGGTTAACCCGTTGCGCTGGCAACTGATTTGCGGACCATAACGAGTGACCAAATCGCATACAATAATTCGTCGCTTTCTTTTTGAACTCGTCGGTATGATATCACTGGATAGAAATTATTACCAAAAAGTAATAAATTTATTATTTGTTTTGCCTGGGTTATATTTAAATACATTTAAAACTGAGCAAATATTGCAATTTTGGGACAAGGAAAAATTCTTGACGTGCGTCATACCATGTAGCGCAAGAGGCTAGTAATAACATATAACCTAACCTAAACATATACACATAACCCTAACATAAACATATAGACCCTCGTTCAGAAATTTTAGGTGAGATTGGTAACTATATTAGTAGAGAAAGGTTAAATAATACAACAAAAAATCCGTAAAATGTTAATTGCAAAATACAATTTAAAGATTTTTACTTTAAAATACTGAGGACACTGAAAATAAGAAATATTCTAAATAACTTTTAGTTCAATCGTCTTGTCGACCAAATGCGTCTTCCCCACCCTTTTTTCAAGACAATTTCGAAAAAAAACTTGTTAATCGTCGATCGACGTTCATTATACCGCCGTGGAAGAAGGTATTCGAGCATTAATTGATCGGACCTGATTGCACAGGAAGCGAGTCGCCTCCGTGCGGCCTGTCTGCATCTAGGGCACACGCATTAAGCGTCATCCTCATGAACGATGACCCGAACGCGGTGCGTTGAAACACATCTTTACGAATCGTCCACTCTATTTTTCTCTTCCCTTGGACATTATCTTCTCCGTTTCTTTTCCTTCCTTCGTGCGATTAATTCACACAGAGCCCCAACGAGGTGAAAACGCAACGAATTCGATTCTCAACGATTTCTATCGCACGATTCATCGAGCACAAGCGAAGAAAAACTATCAGAGATCGCGAGATCGTGATCTCGAGATATTCATTAAACGATCGTGGAAACCATAATGATTTCGATCGATTTGATAATTATTGTCGGAGAATCGGCAACGAAATTTGCGATTACTTGACAATACGAAGAGTACGTGAAATTTTTATACAAAGGCCATACCATAGGTGAAAACATACTTTGCAAATTAAATATATACCGAACACATGAATCTTCTCAAAATTCGACGAATAACTGTGGTTTCTCGTAGTTTTGACAAGAGATGTAAAAAACGACACGAGAGACTTGCTTGTTGGAATTCTCGACATCGCGTGTTTAAACTTGGTAAACCTGACTCGTATTATCAAACAAAGAAATTTCATATTTTATATATATATATTGGAACTTCAATTCCACTTTAATACACAGTATATTAAAAACACGTCTGATTTTATTACATGCATTGTCAGAGCTTCGTGCAAATCGAGGAGACTGAAATTAAATTTAAAAAGCAGCGATCGCACACTGTTTCCTCGACCCGAAAGATCCTGATTTTCCTAAACGTAAAACCAACCCCCGACGTCTCAAGCCCGTCGTGAAAAATCACGAAAGATAAGGGCGAGTCCAAACAAAAAAAAAAAGGAAGAAAGAAAAATAAAAGAGAGAGAGAGAGAAGTAGACAGGAGAGACACGCGGAAAGCAAGGCTAATTAGCAAGAAGCCTCATTGTCGCAGATTGAAGATACGCCAGAGATTTTTCAACGCTGCGGTCCCCGCATTATTTTCTACTTCGGTCACTACAACTCGTCCCTATCGGTGGCCACAATTAACGTCTAATTAACGCTGCAGCGTAATTGCCGCTGCCTGAACGGGCCAATGTAAATCTTAATTACAAACTGCAAACCCCCGGGTTTGATCGGGTTCGGCTCGCCGAGAATCGAAATATCGCGGCACAATTTGCTGAAAGTAATTCGATAATAATGAATAATCGAGCATAAATAGCTAGGATGATAATAATAAAGCGGAAAGATCTCGCGGAATATTCATCGGAGTAAACTTCGTACTCGCATAGGGATTTTTTTTTTTTTTTTTGGTGCGCGATGTGTATGCGTGTCCACAACGAGTATGAAAATTTATGAATTTTCATTCGTATAGCTCGTGTTCCGTGATAAATCGGAGACTTTTCGATTACAATCTCGAATATGACAAATGACGAAACGAGGTAAAACATTCGAAGTGAAATTTCGGGTTTTCAAATTTTCATTTACATTTCGCGAAGCGTCTGATTTCACAGTGAAAAATTGGAGGGCTGTCGGTAACTCTGATCTGGTGACTTTGAATTATATAATTATACGGAGGAGTTGTTCGATTCGTCGACTAAGTTTCTAGTAATTTAACGTAACTTTCAATTTCCACGAGTCGATAAATCGGAACGAGAGATGCCAAGAATCGATTTTATTATTTGCACGAGGACGTGTTCTCTCGCGTTCCATTGAGTTTTTTTTTTTTTTTTTCTTTTCAACGATGCCGAGTTTAACCTCTAATAATTTCTAATTCAGCCAATAAAAGTTGATGCATCATGGCGGGGATATTCTAACCTCTCCGCAGCGAACGTTGTGACGTTCTCTCGCCTCTCGTTTGATTTATTTTTCAATTAACGTCCCGTTGAGAAATCCTGAAGATAAGAGTAATAAATTTCCAAACTATTAATTTGCAAAATAATCAAAAATCCGTCATTTTATGGATAAAAGTTCGACTGTGTCCCGTATTTTCTTCCTAAATTAATCATGATTTTCACCAAATAAGTCTCTAATAAAGATTACCATTAGAAAATTTTTCCATATTGTAAAAAGATGCTACAGGCAACTTTTCTTTCGTTTTTAACAACGTAACGTTGAGAATTCCGGAGATAAGAGTAATAAATTTCCAAACTAAATATCAATTTGCAAAATAATCAGAAATCCGTCATTTCATGGATGAAAGTTCGATTCTGTCCCATATTTCTTCCTAAATTAATCATGATTTTCATCGAATAAATCTCTAATAAAGATTATTATTAAAAAATTCTTTCCTCTCTATTGTAAAAAGATACAAATCAGAAATAGAATGCTACAGGCAACTTTTCTTTCGTTTTTAACAACGTAACGTTGAGAATTCCGGAGATAAGAGTAATAAATTTCCAAACTAAATATCAATTTGCAAAATAATCAGAAATCCGTCATTTCATGGATGAAAGTTCGATTCTGTCCCATATTTCTTCCTAAATTAATCACGATTTTCATCAAATAAGTCTCTAATAAAGATTACTATTAGAAAATTTTTGCATATTGTAAAAAGATGCTACAGAAAACTTTTCTTTCGTTTTTAACAACGCAACTTTTCGTTTGTTTTTATCTTAAGTTCTCTGCGTGAAATCACTAATTATTATAATTAGCTGAAATCCCCGAAATCGAATAGTTTAATGTCCAAAGGACAAGCAAATGAAAAGTTTTCGCCCGTGATTTAAGAAAATCTTCCCTCGAGTCTCGTTGCGTGATTCTGGCAATTTTCGTGAAAGCAAAGAAGGACCATTTTCGGTTATGGTAATCCCTCGCTGGCATTTTCCACATCTTCCTTCTCTTCTCTCTTCTTTTCTCTTACGTTTTCATTTCGTAACACACAGACGAGCTGTACAGCGTAACAGGTATCTTGCACGAGACTTCGATACCTCGTTACATAAAAAATCACTCATATCGAGCCGTGGAGTAATGGAGCGAGTTTTCCTTCCACACACGGCCAACGTGAACTCTCTCTTCCATCCATCGACCGTAGAATTCGTCGAAAAATATCACCAAGGCCAATATTAACCCTTAACGGTCCGGAAGTATTTCAAGCTTAATTCCCACCAGGTCCAAGCTATTTGTCATTCGAAGAGAAAAAGTATCGAATTGTATCCGAGGTGGAATGTCATCAATTTCTGTAACATTTTTCCACTTTATCACGTTCATCTTCATCGTCGTGTAGCTGTAACTTATATTTGGAATTTTTCTTCCATTTTTCTAGGAACTACTTCGCTATCGCTACTATTGTCGCTATCGTTATAGTCTGAAAACGTGAACGCTTCTCAGATTTTCATTTTCATCGATAGAAATACGGAATTCAAGCTCAATCGTCGCTACTGCTAATATCATTGAAACGATCGTTATCATCGTGTATTATTCTTTCAGAGTTCCCGGCCATATTTTACGGTTTTATTAACAAAATGAAATATAACGAACTAAACTGTGTGTGAAAGAACTCCGACAACGGGCACGTTCTTTTGAAAAATCAAACGCAAGACTGACTTTGCACGCGAAGGGCGCAAAAGTGCACGTACACAAGAAACGGTAAAAGATAACAGAACATAGATAACAAGCGGGAACAAATTCACAGAAATGACACGGCACGATACTTAACGCGTTAATAGTAAATATAGACAACTCTAACAGTGGTAAGAAGTAATAAATTGGTTTTTTGCCGCCGTATACGCGGCATTGGGCCCAGTAAGTAAAAGTGCCATGCCGCTTATATGGCGGCATTGGTCCGTTAACGGTTAAGATTCAAGGTGGTTCAAATTTGCAAATGAACTAGAGCTAGAGAATTGCCAGATAATACGAATAATAGGGAGAAACTCGTGAAAAATGTTGCAAGTTCGCGATAGTACTGATTTTAGAAATTTATCGTGTCACTAAGTACAAAATATTAACACTTTACCGACCGGTAGCCTATTAATCGACTAACGTATTTTAACACTTTACCGACAAATAGCCTATTAATCGGCTAATTAACATATTTTAACACTTTACCGACAAGTAGCCTATTAATCGGCTAACTAACATATTTTAAAACTTTACCGACCGGTAGCCTATTAATCGGTTAACATATTTTAACACTTTACCGACCGGTAGCCTATTAATCGGCTACTATTTACCTATCGGTCGGTAAAGTGTGAATATCGTATAATAGTATATTTATATATTTTGACACTTTACCGACCGGTAGGCTATTAATCGGCTAATTAACATATTTTAACACTTTACCGACCGGTAGCCTATTAATCGGCTAACTATTCACCGCTAATACACGGTCGGTAAAGTGTTAATGTCTTCATTTCACGTGCGTTCGCTCTTCTCATCGAGGAATATTTTTTGTCTTGATAATAATTTGTAAATTAACGCATCGCAAAATGGTGATTGATTTTGAAAATATCGGAAAATATCGTTAACAGATTTCAGATTTTCTTTTTCTCTTTTTCTTTCTTTCTTTTTTTTTAACGATTGTTAAACAAATCTATTTATCTTCTAATCATCGTCGTTTAAGTAACAATGATCTGTACGCGGAATATATTTCGCATACGTGATAACACACGCGAGAGAAATATTTTCTAGAGAAGGTGGGAATAAATTTTAAACGAAAATACGCGAGTCCAAATCTCGAGTTGCGAGCGAGTTACGTATTTACGTAAATATGCATAAAGCAATGGCGTTAACGTTGCCATCAGTTAAATGTCATCGGTGTAAAGGTGAAAAGTTATTACAGTTTGAAATTTGCTAAATTATTTCGGTATATTGGCACACGTCGTAGGATATTTACACTGTAATCAGTGTTCGAATAATATTCCTCATGTGAACAGGGCTCTCTCTCTCTCTCTCTCTCTTTCTCTCTCTCGTACAACGATTGATACATATATCAATTAGCTACACTGGCAAATTAGCAAATTACAAATTACTACAAATTACTAAAATTGGGTTGTGAATACACGTGTCTCTTTCATAACTATACACGGAACAGAGAAATCGTCATCATAATTTTCCAACGATAATTCGTCGAATAATAATGTCAGCGAGAAACTCGCCTTTAGTAATATTGCCTTGACTTTGAACAAGGAGGAAAAATGATCTGAATGGAAAAATCGAATGAAATTTCATGTCATGAAATTTCAGTCACCGTGTCGACAAGTTTATTATATAAATTAACTATTCCTCGCAATTGTGAATCAACTGTAACTGGCAATTCGCGATTAAACAGTTACCTGTTCGTTCTTTCTTCAATCTCTTGTTTGGCCAATTAAAATTAAAAAGCGGTCGTTTTTCCATCGATTTTTTTAATTCTCTATTTTCTTGAAATACAAAAGAACATTAACAAATCTTGAAAGAGAAAGAACGCACAAAGAAAAATATTGTTTTATGCAAAAAAGACTAAAGTAATTGCACCTACTTCGCTTAACTCGGCCAACAAAAAAAAAAAAAAAAAAAAAACTTGAAAAGGATCAAAAAAATATTAAGAAAAAATAAGTCTAAGGCTTTTTTAAGTCTAAATTTACGACGGTGTGGTAAATTTTAAAACACGGAAAACGACACAAAGAGGAATCAGTCGCATTCAGCACGAAAATAACAGAAATAAAAGAATTTGGTTGTGAATGAAAAAATACGTAGCATCGAACACTGAAATTCTAGGGATTTACACGGACTTGTAGGGAAAATGATTTAATCAAGTCCCGATCAAATATATAATTTTGTTACTTTCGAAGGGAGAATTTTTTTGGAAAATGTACCGTGTGAACGCAGCACGAGAGTTCTCTTCGTCGTGTATCCGCGCGGATCTTAAAATTCACTCGATAGAGTAGAGGAGATCCGTCAAGTAGCTTTCCTTGGTCGTTATTTATTCAGATGATTCATATAGTCGATCCTTATCCATTCATACGAGCCTTTGATTCCTGAAGGTGAACGTCCTGAACGTCTCTAGTAAAGTTTCTCGAGCGAAGTATTCACATTATCGTCTGCCATCTCTCTTTTACAGAGACGAAAAATTTTCCAACTGCGACTGTTCAACGAATCCTGATCCAATTGTCAAAAGTGAATAAAAATCAAAGAGTCAACGACTCCGACTCGGCGATAGAACTGCCAATCGTTCGATCATACTTCCCCTTTTCTTTTTTACTCCGAGACTTTGCATCTCTCCTAAAGTGTTTCTCGTAAAATCGTGAAAATATCGCGGTTTGAATTCACGTTGCTAAATGAAAGCAATTTGGACGATTCGAACATCGAAGTAACGAATAAAATTTAAAGCAGTGGAATAATAAAATTTGAAGAAATTTGACGATTTGAACATTAGAATAATGAATAAAAGTTGAAAGCAGTAGAATAAAAATTTGAAGGTTCCATTTCGGGCAACCGAACTGTTGTACGTTCTCGGTTCTCGCGATTCTCGCGTCTTCCGGTTTCCAAGTGTCTCGCGTTTTAATTAGGAAAGTTTCAGACACTGTGCGCGTTTATAATAAAGGAATGGCTGGATGCTATATGTGCTGCGACAGTATCAGTATTAAACGGAGTGGAGGGACGGTAATTTTGATAATGCAACAGCTTAATGCGGTTAGTAGTGGGCCTCATCGATTTTGTAGTCGCAGAAGCTATATCCGTTTAGGGCAATCGCCTACCGGGCCACCGTTGATTAATTTAATTAATAATTATCCTCGGTTTTTCCCCCTCTCGATCCATCGCTTGTAAATAATATTTTTCCACGTCAGTGGAATACACAACAATTTTTTACGAGTTTCTCGTTCTCTCTTTAAACCTCTTAACGCACTCGCCCGAGTTAACTCGTGAGACCAGCAGTTTTGGTTTTCTATATAAATATAACGGAATATCACACCCAAATTTTCATTTCCTTTTTTCGCGTTCTTTCTGACACGATGTAATCCTTCTAAGTTTCACGAATTATCCTACAATTTCTCTAGAGTAGCAAAATTATATATTAATTTGATTCGTAACCGTGTTTGAAATTAAAATATTCCCCACAGTCAGCGTAAATCCCTAGAATTTCAAAGTATCCAATGCTACCAACTACGTACTTTCTCATTCACACCCAAAGTTTCATTTTCTTTTTTTCGCGTTCTTTCTGACACGATATAATCATTCTAAGTTTCCCCGAATTATCCTACAATTTCTCCCTAAGTTTCACGAATTATCCTACAATTTCTCCCTAAGTTTCACGAATTATCCTACAATTTCTCCCGAAGTTTCACGAATTATCCTACAATTTCTCCAGAGTGACAAAATTATATATTAATTTCATTTGTAACCGTGTTTGAAATTAAAATATTCCCCACAGTCTGTGTAAATCACTAGAATTTCAGTGCTCGATGCTACCAACTGTGTACTTTCTCATTCAAACCCAAATTTTCATTTCCTTTTTCCGCGTTCTTTCTGACACGATATAATCCTTCTAAGTTTCCCCGAATTATCCTACAATTTCTCCCTAAGTTTCACGAATTATCCTACTTTTATTTCTCCCTTTAAATCCCCTGAATTTCAAAAGTGTCCAATGCTGTACCACGTGCGTATTTTCACATTCACGCCGAAATTTTCATTTCGAAAAATTTTTTAAAATCACCGTTGTCACGTACTTTCTGACACGGTATTATCCACTTGCGTTTCGCAAATTATCTCTCATAGGTTTCGACGACATTTCTCTACCCCCCACCCCTTTATGAAAATAACGCGATACGCAGTGACGTACCTACGCGCTCGTCAACGTCCGTCTCGTAATCCCGTTTGAAATGCGATAAAACGTGAAATTGCGAGATATTGTGCAGCTTCCTTCCTAATCTCGCTAATCGTATTTTTTTAACCGTCAAAACAGCGACAAAAATAAATATTCGCCGTTGACGAAAGTTAAACTCGGCTGCGAGAACATATTCATACATCGAATATTACTACAATTACGTTGATTTCAGTATTAGCGAATTTTAGTATGATAAACTAGTACATTTGAAATTTGTTCAATCACATTGGTTCTGTAGTCAATGCTGATTGCCAAATTACCGGTAATTCATTTACAACTATGTATAGCGGTGTTTTTACGCCCCAACCACGTGGGCGCGTAAAAATAATATTGGCAATGGCGGAAAAGATTGAGAAAAAAAGAAGGAGTTAAAATAAAAGCACAAAGTTACAGAGTTCTGATCTACACAGAGAGACTCATATGTGAAAGTTTCTGAAGCGTGAGTGGAATTTTACGAGAGGGAGTACTCACAAATGAAAAGCCTAAATCAAAGGGTACGCAACAGAGAGAGAAAAAAAAAAAGATTGAGAACCACTGCTCTAGAGGTATCGTGCAACGTGTCACAGGTGACTGTAATAATTTGTATTATATTACAAAAAACTCAAGGCTGTAAATCAAATGGAAAAAATTTCAGACTAGAGCTAAGACGTTTATGGTTCTCAACGTACGACGAATATCAGTGAAGAGTGAACTTTACAACTCGTCGCGAGGAAATTGGGGAATCTTCAAAGTTCCAGAGAACGAGTTAACTCGTCTCCTCCCCTCCCAGAGAAATTAACACTAACCTCGAAATAGCACTATCTACGAAAACTTTCCTAACCTAAAAAATAGATAAAGGAAAAAAGAAAAAGGAAAGAAAAAACAAACAACGTATAACAATCATATATATATATATATATATATATATATATATATATATATATATATATATATACCTATAGCAACAATTTTAACGGTATTTTAATGTGTAAAAGGAAAATGGAAGAGCACGAAAGAGGACGATTACTCGTCACGAGGTTATCGTAATCGCGAGTCGAAAAGCTTCGCGAGTGGAAAAACATGAAAGGAGAGGAGAGAAGAGAGAGAGAGACTCGCCGGCGAAGGCTGGACGATATCGTGACTATTCTTGGAAGCACCAGCGATGCGTTACACGGTCAGCCAAGAAAATTGTAGGGCTTACATGCTCCATGTCATTGCGTGACGCGAAATGACTCATGGGTTCGTGAACCTTATAGGCGAGCTAATAAGTTTCCCTTAAATTCCCCTCCCCCTTTCAATATTTCCTCTCCTCTGTTTTTTTTACGGTCGTTCCTGCAACCTTATGGCGTTTGTTTCGTTTCAATGTTCTTTTTTTACATACCATGTATCTATATGCAGTTAGTGCAACAAATTCTCAAAAATCAGAAAGTACATTCACTTCGAATTTTCGAAGTCAGATGTCGTGGCAAAATTTTTGCAAGTGCAAATTTTTTTTATTTCAAATTAAAACAAAAAAAAAAGAATAAAAAGAAAGAAGAAAGAAGAGCGTGATGTTTCGTATATTTGCGATTCGTGTCATTATTTTTAGGTTATGAGAAAGGTTAGGTTATATTGAAAAAAATTCGAAGCAGTTCTCTATCTCGTGTCACGCTATCGACTATAGATTCGACGATTTTACGAATCTTCCAAAAAAAAAAAAAAAAAGTTGGAGTGTCCGTGATATCGCGATGTAAATCGTTGCTCCCCTGATGGATTAAGCAAAGTTACACGACGGCTGTAACATCGTGTTAACAACGCTGTTGACGCAGTTATCGTAGTGATTCAACATTGAAAACGATACACGATAGCGCGCGACTCTGAAGAACTAGATACCGTAGACTGGTAGGTTTAAAATCTATACGATTCCCTGGTGGTCACCCCGCGACGATACCGCCGCGCGTTCTATCGATTTGTCTCGACCGAGGAAATTCGATATCGCGTGTATTCGTCGATCTTCGCTCGATTTAACACCAGAACCAAACCAAAATGACTGGTTTTATTTTATTTTAAAATTTTATTTTAAAATTTCTATTTCACGTTACAATCTTTTTTCCCCGCAATGATGCAATGACTTTTACAGCGATAACTGAAGAAATAATACAATGAATCTTATTTTATTTTTATTTATTAAAATAATCAAAATAATTTCGGTAGAAATAACTTCGTCTTAACTGTCGGTGTGTTCTAGTGTTAATAAAACATCAAAATATAGGGAAAAACTAGTTTCATTAATTTTAAAATTATTTTTGTAGGATTTATTTTAGTGAAAAGTGATTTTTGGCCCACCCTGTATTATAAAGACAGTGTGTTTTTGGATGATCCTTTATAACGTACATAGGGTGGGCCAAATATCTCTTCCTTAATAAAACATCAAAATATAGGAAAAAACTAGTTTCATTAATTTTAAAATTACTTTTGTAAAATACCTTTATAAAATACAAAAATAAAAGCTATTGTACATAGGGTGGGCCAAATATCTCTTCCTTAACACTAGAACTACCATACCAGTCTAAATGACTGGTTTTACAATTTTATTTTAAAATTTCTGTTTCACGTTACAATTTTTTTTCCCCGCAATGATGCAATGACTTTTACAGCGATAACTGAAGAAATAATACAATGAATTTTATTTTATTTTTATTTATTAAAATAATCAAAATAATTTCGGTAGAAATAACTTCGTCTTAACTGTCGGCAGTTCTAGTATTAATAAAACATCAAAATATAGGAAAAAACTAGTTTCATTAATTTTAAAATTACTTTTGTAAAATACCTTTATAAAATACAAAAATAAAAGCTATTGTACATAGGGTGGGCCAAATATCTCTTCCTTAACACTAGAACTACCACACCAGTCTAAATGACTGGTTTTACAATTTTATTTTAAAATTTCTGTTTCACGTTACAATTTTTTTTCCCCGCAATGATGCAATGACTTTTACAGCGATAACTGAAGAAATAATACAATGAATTTTATTTTATTTTTATTTATTAAAATAATCAAAATAATTTCGGTAGAAATAACTTCGTCTTAACTGTCGGTGTGTTCTAGTGTTAATAAAACATCAAAATATAGGGAAAAACTAGTTTCATTAATTTTAAAATTACTTTTGTAGGATTTATTTTAGTGAAAAGTGATTTTTGGCCCACCCTGTATTATAAAGACAGTGTGTTTTTGGATGATCCTTTATAACGTACATAGGGTGGGCCAAATATTCTCTTCCTTAATAAAACATCAAAATATAGGAAAAAACTAGTTTCATTAATTTTAAAATTACTTTGTAGGATTTATTTTAGTGAAAAGTGATTTTTGGCCCACCCTGTATTATAAAGACAATGTATTTTTGGATAATCCTTTATAAAATACAAAAATAAAAGCTATTGGTACATAGGGTGGGCCAAATATCTCTTCCTTAATAAAACATCAAAATATAGGGAAAAACTAGTTTCATTAATTTTAAAATTACTTTTGTAGGGTTTATTTTAGTAAAAAAGTGATTTTTGATCCATCCTATATTATGAAGACAGTGTATTTTTGGATAATCCTTTATAAAATACAAAAATAAAAGCTATTGTACATAGGGTGGGCCAAATATCTCTTCCTTAACACTAGAACTACCACACACCAGTCAAAATGACTGGTTTTACAATTTTATTTTAAAATTTCTATTTCACGTTACAATTTTTTTCCCCGCAATGATGCAATGACTTTTACAGCGATAACTAAAGAAATAATACAATGAATTTTATTTTATTTTTATTTATTAGAAATCAAAATAATTTTGGTAGAAATAACCTCGTCGGTAGTTCTAGTGTTAATTGCTACGGTTTCTTTTTCTTGTTCTTTTTTTTTCTCTTTTTTTTTTCGTCCAAAGTGATCCAGAGAGGGCAATCGATTCGTCGAGGGGAAAAATGGCGGCGCCAATGATGGGATTTCACTAGGGACTTTTCTCGCTTTCTCTTGGGGAATCGAGGGACGATCTTGTGATTTTTATGTCAATCACAGGGAGAAGCAACAAATATTAATGTTCGTAATACACAGAATTCTCGATTTTCTTCTTTTTCAAGTGCGACTGATTGATAAAATTGTACGATAATTTAAACTGGCATGATTCCGTAAAGAAAAATCATATAACGATCCACTCGGTTCGTTTTCTCTTTTTGAAAATTATTTTATTTCATCGTGCGCCGGATGGCCTGAGTGAAGATACTTTTTTTCGCAAGAATTGTGTGAAAATTCATCACACGTGTAAAAAACGTGAAAAAGTTCCTCCTCGAAGAAAACTCGATAATTTTTCATCATTCTACCGAACTCTGAACATTAGGGTCGAACGACGAAGTTTTCTTGTACTATACTCGATAGTCAAAGTCCAATAAAATAATAATTAAAAAAGAAAAAATCGTACAGCAAGTTTCGAAAGATCGTCTTAAATGGGAGACTTGGATCTTCGAAATCGTGACGGATCTAATAACGAAAAAAAAAAAAGAAAAAAAAAAAAAAAAAAGAAAATGTTTCAATAATTCTAGACAATAGTTCGAACTTCGAACGCGAAAGTATCCTCACTTAGAGGAAAGCACTCGCTGTTAATTATTACCGACAAGGACAGAAATCGAAAATAAATACATTTACGAACAGCTTATTGGAGCCACGGTGTTATAATATTATAAACGAACAGGCCTAGAAACCACCCTAAGTCGCAAAGCGTCGATTAAGATAAATTAACTACCGGCTTCCCTGCGTACAAATACATTTTTAACAGTTTTAACAAACGAACAAACACGTCTGTCGTTTGACGGAAAGAAGGGAAGAAAAACTCTCGTTTCCACAAGCGGGAGCAGCGAGTATAATTCGCGCGGTTAATTGACACGATTGAATACATTCCAGTAGTAGCTGGAAATAAAAGCCGGGTGGAAAAAGCGAACGAGTGGAATTAAACGCGCGTACATCCTTTTCGTTAGCCTCCTTTTTCTTCGCCCCCGGTTGGAAAACAAACTTGGCAAACAGGAATTTACGCGAAGTCCTGTTGGAAAAAAAAAGGGAAAAAAAAAGAGAAAGAAGAATCCGTCCGAAGCGGGGGATTATATATTCATTCGGGTTGGAGGCTGCTCGTTTGCAAACGAATTTCCATATCGAACGGGGCCGCGCGCAATACCGTTCTTACCAGCCGCAACGATCAAATTAACCGCGCGCGTTAAACACGATAACATCGATGGAATCCGACCAGTTGATCGAAAAAGCTGATATCTCGATAAACTTCATTTATCTCTGCGCAAGATTCGCCCGATTTCTCGCAACGATTTATTTTTACGCCGGCGCTCGGGGCGTGTGTATTTACTTATCGGCGAGGAGCGGAGCGGACTTGCAGCTTACGACGATGGAGAATATCATCATGGCCTCGAATGATCATTCGAAACACTGGGAAATTTGAAGGATCGAAGCACATAACGGAATTTTCTATTTCCTGAAATCTATATTCTATACATATTATATATATAATTATGATATAATATATACAATTATATTATGTATCTATATAAGTACATTTATATTTTGTGCGTATATATATGTATATATATATATATACACAAAATTTTATATCGCGATAATGTATATACAATATATTATATATATTGTATATAATATATATAATATTGTATATTTTATATATATTATATATATTGTATATAATATATATAATATTGTATATTTTATATATATTATATATATTGTATATAATATATATAATTATATTTGTATCTATATAAGTATATATATTTTATGTGTATATATATGTATATATATACAAAATTTTATATCGCGATAATGTATATACAATATATTATATATATTGTATATAATATATATAATATTGTATATTCTATATATATATATATATAATTATAATATAATATATACAATTATATTATGTATCTATATAAGTATATATATTTTGTGTGTGTATATATGTATATATATACAAAATTTTATATCGCGATAATGTATATACAATATATTATATATATTGTATATAATATATATAATATTGTATATTTTATATATATTATATATATAATTATAATATAATATATACAATTATATTTTGTATCTGTATAAGTATATATATTTTGTGTGTATATATGTGTATATATATATACAAGATTTTATATCGCGATAATGTATATACAATATATTATATATATTGTATATAATATATATAATATGTATATATTTTATATATATTATATATATAATTATAATATAATATATATAATTATATTATATATCTATATAAGTATATATATTTTGTACATATATTGTATATATTGTATATATTTCGTATATATATATATATATATATATATACAAAATTTTATATTGCGATAATGTATAAAAGGATTTTGTACAGGATACGTTTAAGAATTTTTCAAACAGGAATTTTTCCACTCCGAAATGTATCTATAAAGTTTGGTAAGTTTTCTCCGAATTTTCTTGCATTCTGAGAATTTTCTGCTCCGATATGTCTATAAAATTTTGGAAGAGAAATTCTCTTATTCAGGGGCAAGCAAGCTTTGGAGTTTTCCCGTGAAATCGCGGATAATATTATCGGCGATCAGAAGTACGTAGCACATATGTATAAAATATATGCATTAAATATAAACAGAAGCGGGCTGTTAATCGAAAGAAACGCAGAAACGGAATTTTTCGCGATGAAAGTTCAATTTTTTTCAATTAGCAACAGTGTTTTGACGCCGTTCGAGAGCAGCAGGTTACTTTTAATCGCGATTTTACAATTTTCCAATCGTGCTAAGGTTCGTTATCAGCCCGTTTCCTGTTACGAGAACGCGCGAGTTACGTACTCGAGTGCTCGAGGAATGTTGATTGCAGAGAAAAATCTTCGTCGCTTTTTTTTTTGTTTTTTAATCTCGCTATTAACTCGCTTTTAATTGCGAAAACTATCAAAGACACAGAGTGTTTTCGATTTTATTTTGCAGCACAGTTATTATTAAAAGCAGACTCTGGAGCAAAAAATTGCATTATCTTTCTATTATTGCGAATACCAAATTCCGGAGTACAAAGTCTCTAGAAAATTTGCAACACGTTTCAAACCTTGTGGATATTCAGATTTCGGAGCGGAAAATTCAGGGAACTTACTAGAATCTAGTGACTATTATAGATACAGGATTTTATAACCTAAAAAAATTCACGAAATTTAGATTGCCGTGTTCTATTTTCTTATTTACAATTAAAGGCTTTGGGGCAAGAAATTTTGTAATTACATTATCTTTCTATTATTGCGAATACCAAATTCCGGAGTACAAAGTCTCTAGAAAATTTGCAACACATTTCAAACCTTGTGGATATTCAGATTTCGGAGCGGAAAATTCAGGGAACTTACTAGAATCTAGTGACTATTATAGATACAGGATTTTATAACCTAAAAAAATTCGATTACTAGGTATTCTACTTTCTTATTTGTAAAGGCTTTGGAGCAAGAAATTTTGTAATTACATTATCTTTCTATTATTGCGAATACCAAATTCCGGAGTACAAAGTCTCTAGAAAATTTGCAACACATTTCAAACCTTGTGGATATTCAGATTTCGGAGCGGAAAAATTCAGGGAACTTACTAGAATCTAGTGACTATTATAGATACAGGATTTTATAACCTAAAAAAATTCGATTACTACGTATTCTACTTTCTTATTTGTAACTAAAGGCTTTGGAGCAAGAAATTTTGTAATTACATTATTTTTCTAATATTGCGAGTATCGGACTCTGGATTGCAGTAAATTTGAAACACATTCCAAACCTTGATGGATACCAGATAATTCGGAAAACTTACTAGAATCTAGCAACTATTACAGATATAACCTAAAATTCTATAAAAAAAGAAATAAAATTCACGGAATCCGCCAGACTTAAATTACCGTACTCTATTTTCTTTTTTTACTTACAACCTCGGAGCAGAAAATTTTACGATTATGTTATCTTGCTATTATCGCGTATACCAGATTCTGGAGTGCAAAGTCTCCAGAAAATTTTGCGGCACACATCAAACCAGATCTCGGAGCAAAAAATTCAGAAAACTTACTAGAATCTAATAACTATTACTGATGCCAGATTTTATAACTATATACAATTCTATAACAAAAAAAATTCGAAATGCACCAAATTTAAATCGCCGTATTCTATCTTTCATTCTTACTTACAACTAAAGGCAAATACAATTTAAGCAACCGGCGAGATATTTTCTAGCGTGGTGAACGCCAGAAAACTCCTTGGGACAGATAGATTTTCCTGTAGAATTAGTATAACCACGCTACGGTAATCGAGCACGTACGTAGTAGAGGCTAGTCCGAAACTATCGATTACAGAGGCATAACGCGTGCATGTATATCAACCCTTTTAGTGGCAATGTAGGCGATGTATCGCCCTTTGAAATACAGCACGTAGCCAGAAGTGCCACCGAAGATATATCGACGCTTCCGTAACCATTTAAACGGCCATTGCTAATTTACTATCCTCTTTCGAGCTGCTTTCAACTTTCCTATCTGGTTCTTTACCTCGATACTTCGAGCACCTGCACGCCATTTGCAGAGCAGCCGATTTTTCTTCTATTTTCACTTTTTAACTCTGGACTTTTAATTTTTCAAGAGAGAAATATTCCGAGAGTCGTACCCAAAAAAAAAAAAGAATTAGCAAATTTTTCACTTTGAAAAGCGTCGACTCTTGATATCTCGCCGAGAATTGAAACATCTGGCTTTTAATAATTTTCGAATGATTCTGATAGATCGATTCCAAATGTACGAAATACTCCGAAATTCACTGGGAATGATATTGGGGAAATATTTCTCTAAATCTGCAGGCGTCATTGAACGAAGAAACACAGCCAAAGATCTAAGCCCCCTCTTTTCGAACGAATTCAGATTCTAGACGTAAAGATTCTAGCACGCGCGAATAATCTGATGATCTTTTGTGGGAACAGAAAAATTTCTGTAAAGGAAACGAGTTCAACCAGAGCGAATATTCGCATTCCGCCAACGGACCAAGCGATAAGTATCGATAAACATTTATTCGTCAAAGTCTACTAAGCACGGTTTCGCCCTATAAATAAAGAACCGATAACTTATAAATAAACGCGGAGTTATCAAGGGTAGATAAATTCGAGGGAATTTTCTAAAGAAAATTCTACATTCCGCGAGACTGAACGATGCGGGTTACAAACATCGTACCTGAAATCCAAGAAATCTCACACGCATAATACCTCGACGCGATTGATTTTCAACTTGTGTAAAATTCAACCCAGTTTACAATTCATTGCAAGATTTAACAGCTGAAACGAACGATCTGATTAGATTCCATTTCATAAAAATACGAAACTTACTTACGTGAACGTACGCGGTCTACTTATGAAAGACAAAGTGCAGAGAACTGTAAAATGTGGAACAGAATGAATTTTTATGCACGTAACCTCAACACGGTTGAAACTTGTAAATTTTAAAGTTCTAGAGTTGAGTTGATTGTTGAAAAACGAGGTTCTGTTTACATTCCATTTCGTAAGAATATGAATTAGCATAAATACAGTTTCAGTCACGGGGCAAATTGCGGAGAACTACAGAGAATGTGGAGTGGAAAAAATTTTTGTACGCATAACCTCAAACGTGATTCATTTTAAATTCGTAAATTGAAACAATTTACAATTCACTGTAAGATTTAATGGTTGAAACGAATTTCTATTTCACAAAAATATGAATATATGCAGTATACTTATAGGGCAAAGTGCAGAGAACGACAAAATATGGAGCAAAGAGAATTTCTACATAACCTCAACATGTGTTCGAGCTTGTAAATCGTAAAATTCAGAACTCATTGTAGGATTCGACTGTTGAAAAACGAGATTCTGTTTAGATTTCATTTTCGCCGAAATATGAATTGGCATAAATACAGTTTAGTTACAGGGCGTACAAATTGCCAAGAACTATAGAAAGTGGCGTAAAAATAAATTTTTATACACATAACCTCAACATAGATGATTTCGTAAACTCGTAAATTAAACGATTTACAATTCATTGCAAGAGTTAATGGTTGAAACGAACCATTCTCCTCTTTAACGAACATTTAGTTTCTATTTCATAAGAATACGAATTTATACACAGTCTTGTAGGTCAGAGAAAATTTCAACGTACATAACCTCAACATGTGTTCGAGCTTGTAAATCGTAAAATTCAGAACTCATTGTAGGATTCGACTGTTGAAAAACGAGATTCTGTTTAGATTTCATTTTCGCCGAAATATGAATTAGCATAAATACAGTTTAGTTACAGGGCGTACAAATTGCCAAGAACTATAGAAAGTGGCGTAAAAATAAATGTGTGTAAAAATAAATTTTTATACACATAACCTCAACATAGATGATTTCGTAAACTCGTAAATTAAACGATTTACAATTTACTGTAAGATTTAATGGTTGAAACGAGCCATTTTTTTCTAACGAACACTTAGGTTCTATTTCATAAAAACGAATAATTTACACGAACATACGCAGGACAGAGAAAATTTCAACGTACATAACCTCAACACGAGCGCAAGCTTGTAAAAAATCGTAAAATTTAGAACTGTTACCATGAAGTAGCAATTAGTTTAGTTACAGGCAAATGCGAGAGCTATAGAACGTGGAGTAAAAAGAATTTTTATATACATAACCTCAACACAGATGATTTTGAACGATTTACAATTTACTGTAAGATTTAATGGTTGAAACGAGCCATTTTTTTCTAACGAACACTTAGGTTCTATTTCATAAAAACGAATAATTTACACGAACATACGCAGGACAGAGAAAATTTCAACGTACATAACCTCAACACGAGCGCAAGCTTGTAAAAAATCGTAAAATTTAGAACTCGTTGCAAGATTTGATTGATCTGAAACTGAGGTTCTGTCTCGAAAATATGAATTAACACGAGTCGCATGCGGTCTAGCTAGGGGACAAAGTGCCCTAAGTGAACGTGGTGTAGAATAGAGAAACGGTAGAATGTGGGCCAGAGAGGAGATCGGAATCGACGCGAGCTGCGCACAATGACGCGATAAAATGTGGAAAAGTATATCGAGAGTGTCGGGAACAACGCGGATATGACGTGTGATACACTTTCGTTACGTCATTTCTCGCGTGGCGAGCGTTACAAATGATTGCATTAGTTCATGAGTCACTCTCGCCTCGCCGAGCGAACGTAATAGTAATTTTGCACGGAACTCTGGTTCTACAGACGCTACAGCGAGGCATGCGCTATTATACCTTTGAACGCGATACGCGTAATTACAACGATACCATCATCGCCGAACGTAGCTTTTGCGAATAATTTTTTATTTAAAGGAACAAGGTAGGCGTTGCTGTGATTCGAGATTCGTGATTCAAGCGTACGTGAAGCGTTATTCCATTCGTTTAGATCGAGGTAAATGTTGGGCTTGTTCGTTTGTTTTACGATCCTTGGAATTTCTCTCTGTGTGATCGCCTCCGTTGGAAAATTGCAGTAAAATTTGGAAAATGCGAAGAAGAGGAAGGTGACTAGAATGAAATGACTAAATGGGATCGGCAAAGATCGGAGGGCAGAATTTCCAAATCCCAGATTTAAAGAGAAGGTTCTTAAGTATTTTTTTTTTTTTTTTTTTTTTTTGAAAGTTTCTAGATCTCTGAACTCGAGAGAGATCGTAAAAAGAACGAAATCCAAGAAATCGAAATTTCAAGGCTTCGAGAGGCTCTTTGAATTTTCCAGCCTGGGGGGGGAAAAAACTAGACAAGACACTACGATGCACCATCTATTTATTTATAGAGGCTGAACGTCGATATTTATCTGAATCAGCGTGCATCCAAATGATACGCAGTGAAATCATCTCCGGCCAGCTCTATTCGCCCGATGACGTGCGACGCCATCATGAAACTCGACGACAGCTAAACATTTTCACCGTCCTTGCAAAAGTTGCTCAACTTGCTGACTCGCTTGAAAAAAAAAACGGAAAACATCGCACACGCTGAAAAAATACTGACGTACAGGCCATCGTACGCGAATTACTAAAAATAATATTTCTATAACCGAAGAGCTTGCCAGGTGTAACATTTAAATACATTTGATATATTTTATAATATCTAACGAATCCTAAAGAGGATGCATATATGTTTCTAACCGAAACAATTCTGATAATAATAAAACTATTGAAATTACAAATTACTAACTAGTTCTACGAATAAAAATGTTACGGACATTACCGATGAAGAAACTTTTTCCACCCGCGGCGCGAAAATAACCAAACGAAATACTGAAAATTGTTCGACAGGCTGTCATTCGTCACGTCGAGTTTTCCTTATTTATCGTTCGTCATTGTTAGACCGTTCAAACTTTTATTTTTTTTTTTTTTTTTTTTTCCCCTCGTACGCACGTGATATTTCCCCCAGAATCTACCTCGAGGGAGAAACACTTTCCTCCCCCCCCCCCTCCACCACATACATGCCCGGGGCTATTTCTCGTTATCTCATATCTCGGATATTGCGTCACGCCTGAAAATATGCACGAAATTTCCAGGACTTTGTAAGTTAGTTCACTCGCCGATTGGAATTCGCTTTTTATCGGAGAACAGAGCGAGCGAGAAAGAGAGAGACAGAAAAAGAAAGAAAGCGTGAAAGAGTGGTGGGGGAGAGCGGTTGCCAATATCGTTCAGGCTACCATCTTTATTCATGTTATAATTTAAATCGAAACGAACGTGATGAAATAACATGCATAAATATACATATATATATATATATATAGAGTTCTTTTTTTTTATTTATCTCGTTCATAACAGATAAAAAAAAGTTGATCGAAGATGCATATGTGTATATATATATGTATATATATATTCAACGAATGATCGACGTATTGCATTAAAAAAAATCCCGCTTTTACGTCACGTCTAATTTTGTTTCAATCTGTTGTCAAAAATAAAAATCAACCAGTAAAACATATTCGGTTTATTTAATTTACTTTTTCTTTTTTTTCATACACACATACGTACATATTTTTCGGCAACGTTTCGTGAAATTAAATAACAAAAAAGAGGAAAAAACGCGACGAGAATGAGATAATTAAATAACAGGTTCGCTCTGTTAATGTTGCTTATAAAAGTTAAACGACTCCGATTTGCACGATTGGTTCTTCAACAAACGGTCCACTGGTTGAACGCCGAATCCCGCGGATAAATAAAATTGACGTGTGTCAAATTTCGAAAACTCGAGTAAAAATAACTCGCTCGTTAAATTGGCCACGCCGGTGGCTTTCAAAACTCGTTATCTACTTCGCCTCTGATAACTCGCCACCGGTACCGTTCGCCAGCGAGTTGCCGCAACCTTTCATTATTTTCGACCGCGTTAAATTCATTAATTTGCCGGATGAAATGTTGAAATTTTTAACGCGAGAGACACCTCTCCCCCCGCCCCTCCCCCTCGTTCGTGTAAGAATAAAGCGAAGCCCCGGCGCTCGCTAATTAAATTAAATACGAATACGAGCGACCGGCAAGCGAGCCCGTTTATTGAAATAATTATCTTCCGCAAATGTGATTTCAGCCGTGGCTGTTATGTTCCCAGTTACCACGAAAACGAATGCCCCCGCCCCCCCACTACCGCCATAGAGACTAAATTCACGGGTCACGTGACAGTGCGCTGCATTCTTCGTCGAACTGATTCAACAATTAGCCGCGTTTCCAACGTTGCTGACAATAGGTGACTAAATGACAGAAAAGTATTCATCGAACATAACCACAAAATCACGAAATTGCCCGTGCTGAATTGAACCGTAGAATGACACGATGTGTATATGTGTATATATATATATATATATATATATATATCTTTGAACCGTCAAATGGTACACTAGGGTTTTTTAAGTTAGCCATGACGCATTCCTCAATATAGTTTCAGTTACTAGATGCTTAAAAAGAAAAGAGTTAGGGAAATCGTACATGATTTTGCAAAATTTCTGGGTAAATTTTATGGGTAGCGATGTTCCAGTGATTTTTACAAATTGTTTTACAATTAGGGCAACGTAGCTCGCTTCATTCTCTATTTCCTAATTCATTCGCGCGTTTCTCAAATCTTTGAATCTTGATCGCTAATCAATATCTTCAAATAACTATACAATGAATTATTCATTTCTAGGGTTATTATTTCTAGTTACTACTTGTTAAATATATTTCGAACGTTTCCTTCCATTTATCACTGGATGGTTCATGGTCAAATTTCGAACGACGTGAAACATTGAAAAGTCAAATATCAAATCGATATAATAAACGAAATCAATGTTCATATGTTTTTTGCTCCGACGAAAATTATTTTCTCGCGATATGTTTCTAGTTCCAAAAGCTAGGGTCATACTAGGGCATTTTACGTCTAGCACCGACTTGAACTTACTACTGTTCAAAATTGAATTCATACTTGTCAATCTTACGTGCATATCGATACAATGAGTTTTTTTTTACGGAATGAAAACGACCGTATATTATTTTCATTTGTATAGAAAATCTTCACACACAGAAAATTCATCGGGTCGTCGTACAAAATTTAAAAAAGAAACTCAGCCCGAGTAGATGATTCGATTCGAAAATCTCGAACGCGCTTAACGAGTCAAATACGGAGATATGAATCAAAATGACACGAAAATAAATTCTTTGACACGCGAGTGGGAAATTCAGTAGAATAAACTACGCCGCTTCGTTACCTTATCGCTTCGTCGAAGTTCCAACGAATACCAATCGATCTCTGTCAAACGGTTTGCGTTGTTTACAAGACAAATAAAAATTTCATCCCGTTGAACGCGTACGCGTAAACGTGGTAAACGTGGAATACGCGGTTGCTACTGTACAAATGTATACCTCAACGAGACACGAGAAACAAAAGCGCCCGTCGTTGCACGTTGCTGAGTTTCTTTCTTCTCGAGTCACTTCCTGCGCCGCCGGTGACTCACGTGAATCACTGAACACAGTCAAGGAGAAAAAGAAGACGAACGAACGAACGAACGAACAAGCGAAAGTATTCGCGAGCCTGCTTGCATCGAGTTTTGCTTCGCCATTCGCGTTTCGCGAAAGTGCATTCAAAAACCATGAATTTTTCCCGCGAATCGCTGCTACGCTTATCGCGAGCTCGATAAGTCGAGACGTAACGACCCGATAGAGCAGATAGCCGAACCTAACCTATAAGGGCAGACCTGGCCGCTTTCCAGCCATCCGAACGACATCACGACTTTGACACGAGAAAACCGGCGTGTACGCATGAATGAAACATCCATCGACTGCAAAACAAGAACGACACTGATGTACGCGCGTAGTTGATGAAAGATCGACGCGGAAGCGAAGTCGAGCGAGAAAATGGACGAGACGATAAGGACGGTGAGGTAGGAGGACAGTGCCGTCTGAATTTCGAAAATCTAACGTCGAGGCACGTCGCGGGACACCGCCTGAGAAAACGCGCGGGCGGCCACCGTGTACAATTTCCGGCGGCGTTTGCCTAGCGTGCCACGCCACGACGACCTCACCGGAGGTACGGGACGCTGTTCTTTTTTTAGAGAACTACGTATCCCTATTGAGGGACATTGGTCTTTTCTCTACCCCTTACCTTGCGCCTTCAAAAATATTCGTTGAATCCCGTTCGACGTATACACCCGTGTATCCCTCGGATCTTCTAATGGCCCTCTTCTCGTTGCACTCGTATACGTTGCTCTCTCTCTCTCTCTCTCTCTCTCTGTCTGTCTGTCTCTCTCTCTCTCCTTCCTTGCGCACTCTTCGTCTCCCTCCTCGCTGGCTCGTTCTCTTTCTCTCGCGTTCCCCGTCCTTGTTCACAGCCCACTATATCCCAATCTACGACCGATTCTCTGGCGATTACTCGCTTCCTACTCCTGTACTGCTCGGTTCGTCGTCCCGTACGCGTAGCGAACACATCGAAAGTGATCGTGGGGAGAATCCGTGGACTGGTGCCACTGGTGAATAATACGGTCGCCACGAACGAAACGAAACGTGGTCGAGAAACACTAGGTTGTTGGAGAATATTCCGCGCTACTCACGAAAGTCTCACGCGGTCTCGCGGGTGCACCAAAGCTCCTCACAGGGCACGGTCCTCGCTCGTACTCGGTCGCCTCGATGAGCCGATAAAATCACTGGCTCGAGGCGGCTTCTCCGCGCACTGTTCCAGGTACACAACTTCAGGCTCGGGCAGACGCTTTTGCCAGATACGCACGACCGATTTCGATGCGGTTCCTCTCCGTTTTCTAAAGCACTTTCGCGAAAAGCAGCACGACACCAGCCCACGATTCTACCGTTATCTAGGGCGATGCCTCTCTGCTGCTCGCCGCTTTGCCCTCTGTCTGGGACTATGCCGCTACATAGACACGCGAAGAACGCCGTGCTTGATGCCGAATACGCGGCACGCCGCTACTTTACCGGCTAATGGCGGCAGTTGCTACGTCGATAACAGTTCAAACATGGCATCCCGCTATCGCGCGAAACTTGACTCGAAATTGTAAATCCCGAACGAAGTTTGAAATTTTGAAAACGCGTTTTTGAAAACATTCGAGTCGAACACGTTTCTGTGTTATTTAAACACACTAGCGTGACATAACGCAAAGAATTTGAACAGCAAGAAATATATCGTTTGAAAAATTCTCAGTTTTAATTATTAGCGATTGCAGTAAGTTAGCGGTTCTCGTTATATTTTTATCTTGCTCTAACGATAACGAAGTTCTAAATTTTATCGAGCATCTCCTCTCGTTTTCTTGGTCCTCCAATTTCTATGATTCAAGTCAAAAAATCTTTTTATCACTATTAATGCAAAACAACAACTTTCCAAAAATAAAATAAAATAAATGAAATCGACAATCTTACGAACGGTATTGATTAATTGCGAATTATTACACTGAATATACATTAGAATTTACAAATTACCAATTTTTTCGTTTTACAGAATAAATTAAATATTTCGGCATCTGTATTTCGAATTGAAAAAAATCATTGTGGTTTTCATGGATTTGTAACTATCTACTAGTTACGTTTCTCATCTAGGGAAATGCACGTAATCATATTCAAATTCTTTTTAGTAGTTTAGTTTCCCGTTTTTTAATTGTTTCTGTGCTTTGTTTTTTTATCTTTTTACCCATTTATAATAATGCGTTCTTCGTTTTAATTTTTTAATTACCATAAGAAACACAAGAAACACTGCAATTTTCGTGAGTTTTTACAATTTTTCAAATTTCATTATCACGATGTCTTGCGCTAAAGAAGTTTATAATTCTTTATTTATGAATCAAAATATGATTTAGAAATAAATGTTTATCATTTGTAATTATTTTATGTATGTTAAATATTTTACATCTAATATTATAATTGCGCGTTGATACATCTATACGCGCATTTAAACTGTATACATGTAAACCGTGTACATATTTCTTACTCTAAAATGAAATATTTAAATAAGTAAATTTCTCATCTGACTGATTAAGATTTAAATAAAAAGTACAAAAAACTAGAATCATTATTTAAAAATAATTTTTCATAATTATATACGTACATGAACGGCACATTTCACGTAACTGTGTAATGTAATTTCGACGATATACTTCAATCTTGTATTTTTATTGTTTTTTTTTATTATTTCTCTTTAATATGTAATAGATAACAAATACATACTTCTATTTCATAATGTTTAAAGTTAATAAAAAACAATACAAGATTTTCTTAAACGTTTGAGGTTATGTTCGGATTATTTTGAATTAATTGTACTAGTCATTATTCGTTAATTGAGTAAGTGTTATTTTTAATATTTGTGATCTCGTTCTTCGCGTTCAATTCAAGGGAACAATTCTGTCTTTCACCTTTTCGTATAATAGTTATTCGTTGAAAATGGAAGCAAAGAGAAAACGTCAAAAGTTAAAAATTGCGAGTCAAGCCGAAATTTTACGATCACATCAGAGGGATGGTGACTTTGTCAAATATTTACGAGAGAAAATTTCCGATGTTCTGCAAATTCTGGAGAAACGAACCGGATTTCTACCTCTTATGCATTCAGATATTCCATTCAAATTGATTTATTTCTTTTTTACCACGGGAATGGGAAACCAAACATTAGGAGAAGAATACACTGGCATTGTGCAGGCTAATTTAAATGCTCAAAAAGTTCCATCTGTATATGTATGCTGAAATACTATAAAATAAATGCACCATATTTTATTAACACATTATCATAAACACACGCAATATTTACTTATTATTTAGGCGAGGCTGCTAGCGGTAATTTTAGAATGTCTTGGAGAGAAAGGATTGATAAGATTGCTAAAAAAATTAGAACTATCTGTCAATCATCCTTATAGCGAATTAACTCCTACTGCTGTAACATTTTTCAATTCTCTCATAACAAAAATGTATACTATGATACCTATTTTCATAGTAGTGCACAAAGGATTGTTTTATATCTTTGGTCAATATTATAGCTTAAGTAAAAGAATAGCGCGAATAGATTATGCAAAGGTAATTTCTGCAAAATAATATTACATTAGTGACTGAAATGTACTTTCTACTGTTTCTTTTTAAATTTGAAGGTACATGGTCATCAAAGGCCTACTGATACTATCAGTTGGGGATTGAGACTATTAGGAATTGCTACTCTCGCACAGTGTGTGTTAAAAATCTGGCAAAATAACCATAGTCAAAGTCATTCTGATAAATACTTAACAGTTGATGAGAGACATAGTATGCTGATGTGCCAGCTGTGCCTTGAAAATGTGCCAACAACTACCACACCTTGTGGTCATTTGTTTTGTTGGTTTTGCCTCACTGATTGGTTAAATACTAAACCACAGTGTCCACTATGTAGAGAACATGTTATACCTTCTAGGATAGTACATGTAATGAATTTGTAAATATTTTCTACTACTTATAAAGAGAAATTAATAAAAAAGAACATGCAACGTTTTTTTAAAAATAATTATTAAGTTAAAGATAAATGATCCACACAAACTATTTTATGCATTTTAACATTTTTATAATTTTTTCTCATTTTTTTTTTTTTTTTGTTTTTAACATTAATCACTATCCATCTGTGCTAATAACAGTTTTATACAGATGGTAAGTACACATATATGCATCGTCAGTAAAGCAAAAAACTGGTAGCTACGCACACGCATTTACATATACATATATATATACACACACACACACACACAAATATTTTATATATATATATATATATGTATATACAAAAATATCAAATCTTTATTCATATTATACGTATACACTCTATTCTTTTTCTTTTCTGTATAACAACGCATTATTCACATAAACGACAATGTACAATTGTTTTATTTTCATCGTATAGCACTTTTTATAAAATCCTAAATTGAGTCAAGAAATTGATAACAATAAATCCATAATTGCGAAGATAGGAAGAAAGGAGAAGGAGAGGGAAGAGATATTAATAATGTTACAGTCATAAGGTTGTGTGTGTTGACGAAAATATTCCGGTAATGTTTTCAATTATCTGGCTAATGTTACTTGGTTCGGAATTTTCTTTCATTCGAAACCCAGTTTGACTATAAGCGGTGTAAAATGCATTTCTTAAAAAACATAACTTGTCTTTGCGGGAGCTAGAACAAAAACTTCAAATATACATGGAATTTGTAGTTCCTTTGTAACTCCTGTTAACAGAAAAATATGTTTCGATACTTACTGTGTTATCGACGAATATACGTCACGCTCGGTAAGCGTTTTGCTTAAATCAGTAACAGATCCAGAGGGCTCATTACTTGAACTAGATGTCAGTTGTTCTCTAAGCGGTACATTAGTAAACGTAGAACCGCGTAAACTTCCGGTCTCGGTAACTATCTGCCATGAGTCAGTAGACGAGGAGGATTCGGTTCGTTGTCGACGTCCACGTAATGCGGCGGGAGAAGTCCGACCATGTGGTACAGATTTGTGAGCAGTTTCTTCTTTGTTCGAAGAAGATGGCGATGATGGCACCTTTCTATAAAACCAGCACTTAAATTAATCGAAAAAAAATATACAGTATTAGACATGATAAGAAAGTATATGTACTTATTACTAAATTCTTCAGTTTCTAGGGGGGGATTAGTCAAAATTATTTTCGATGGTGATTTATCTTTGTCATCTCTGCTAGCTCTGATATTTCTGTTACTGCTAAAACTACTCGCACTAATACTTGGTTCCTCTGTCACTGGGTCCATATCAAATATGGGCTCCTCTATCTGCGAATCACTATCGGACGAGTTTGATTTGCTATCATGCTTAATACTAAAGTTGATGGTATGGTCTTGGTCATAAAAGTGTTAGATAAGAAAGTATATGTACCTATTACTAAATTTTTCAGTTTCTGGAGGGGAATTAGTCCAAATTAATTCCGACGATGAATATCCATTTTGGCTGTCTTTATTTCTGCTAACTCTGCTAGTTCTATTCATATCAGAACGATTAATACTTGAGTCTCCTGTCGTCGCTTCCATATGAAATATGAGGTGCTCTACCTCGTTACTATCAGACGAGCTTGAGTTGCTATCATGCTTGATGCTAAAGTTTTGCTTGATGCTAAAGTCTTCATCACAAATATATTTTAAAAAATAAAAGCAAAAGAAAAATATTTCTTCTCCTTTGCTTAGTCGATCTTGTAAATCATGGCCAAACAGCATCCAATCATATGCTATGGTATAGTAAAGCATCTGGTGCGCGTCCAATGAAGTGTGAATTACATTGTCAGCCCACAAGCTGAGTCTTAATAATGAAATAAATAAAGGTGTACGATCCCATCCTATATAAATATAGTTTAATTCTAATTATACTGTGTAATCATTAAATTAAAAATCGTTCTTCACTAAGAAAAAACATACCTGAGATACAATGAATTAACATTCCATTATTACTCTCACTCAAATACTTTAATATGAGTTTTAAATAATTTTGAGTTAATATGAGTAGATCCCACTGTTGATAACGATCCCAATCGATTTGTAACTGAGAAGAAATTGTATCTTCTGGCACGTTAATTTGTGCGTTTACATAGGCCTGAGACCAATCAAACACCAAATTGTCAGCGACGTAGTCATTTTCTCTAAACCCTTTAAAGAATTCACATCCAGGGTACGGCAGTGAAATTATGGCGAAATTGGAATATCTTCCCAATTTGTCTACTTTCTCCGAGGATGACACGCTGAGTACCAAACAAAAAAGTTCTGTTTAAGGTTCTCTAAAAGTGGATTCACAGAATAAAAACTTATCATGCTATTAACTGCTATGAAATAATGAATAAACTTTATTGACTCTGTGAAGAATTAAAGTATTGCTATCCTAGATCTCTTAGTTTTTCTTTCTTTCTTTCTTTCTTTATTTTTTCTTTTTTTTTTCCTTAATTTGTGTCCAAACGATTTTTTTGACCACAGTAGAATCGATTCTTATTATATTTGAGCAATACAAACAGTTTAAGCTACAATATTATTTCAAAATTTATCTCATAAGATATTTCAAGTAGTTAATACTGATCTTATTTCCACTGATATTATGAACAATGTAAAATGTTAAAGTAAAGAATTGATTTACTTACTTCATTCCATACTTGACCTTCTTGTTCTCAACCATAAAATCAATAATAATTCCTACATTAAGAGTTTTCAGAAGTTTGATGTCCTGGCTTCTAACTTTATCAAACAATTGCCAGTTACTAACTAGAGAATCACTCTCAGGAAAATCAGTTTCATCTACTTTTGGCTCAGTACTAGTTTCGCTAGCTTTGCTAACTTCGCTAGCTTTGCTAACTTCGCTGGCTTTGCTAACTTCGCTGGCTTTGCTAACTTCGCTGGCTTTGCTAACTTCGCTGGCTTTGCTAACTTCGCTGGCTTTGCTAACTTCGCTGGCTTTGCTAACTTCGCTAGCTTTGCTAACTTCGCTAGCTTTGCTAACTTCGCTGGCTTTGCTAACTTCGCTAGCTTTGCTAACTTCGCTAGCTTTGCTAACTTCGCTAGTTTCGCTAGTTTCGCTGGTTTCGCTGGTCTCGTTAGATTCGCTAGTAAAGAAATAACCTAGCCCAGTTCTACCATAAATTTCTGGTCCACCAGATAAAGTAGCCGATCTGCATACATGTCTACCTTTATACATTATTACCGGCAATGGAAATCTTGAACGACATCTGGCAAATTTAGCATTTTTCATCAATTCCTTCAGTTTATTTATGTTTTCCTGTTTATTTCTTATATCTTCTTCTGTGCATGGTGGTGATGGCGGGACATCAATAATATTTGGGTCCCTATATTTGTCGATTTTCTCCTGCTCTAAAATGATAAGATGGCTAGGATAGTGTGCACAGAGATCACCTGTAGTATTACATATGATAGAATATTTATAATCTACATCAATGAGACTCAGACATTTTTGGATGATATCTTGACTCTAGAAACAAAAAAAAAAATATTTAAAATTCTAAAGGTAAAGATTAATCCATAGGAATGATCAAATAAAAAAAAATATTACCATACTGTCTGCTTCTTTGGCTCTATAAGTGTTTTTCGAGAAGTATATGATAAGTTGTTGTATTTCTGGAATCATAATTTGTGCTGGTATCTTTGGAGACATGATTTCACAGAATGTGGTATCCAAACTTTTAAATAAAAACACAATTTTTCTTTTCTAAGATGATCCTAAGTTTCTATAATTTTCTTAAGGATGCTTGTGAATCATTAACCAATGTCTTGCACGTGAGAGAAATGGCGCAAATACTGTATTTAAAATATACCACATCACAATTTATAGGTATTTTTTCTATTCGTCATGATTTCTCCTTAAGTTTAAAGGACATCACTTTCGATGTAAACATAATAAGATTCCAAGGTCTACAAGAGCATTATTTCAGTTATAAAATACATGAAAAATTTTAGCTTCAAAATACGTTGGAGATTTTATTTATTATGAAATAAAATATTGTTTATAAAATAAACTCATGCTGATCTCAGAAAAGCAAAAAGTAATAAAATTACAGAAGAAAGCATGAATCTTCACTTCAAAAAACGTTTTAATGTTTGTATTATTTTTTTGGAATTATTTTCGAATAAATATTGTTAAATAAATAATATACAGTTGCACCTCATATATTAACAGTACTATTATTTCTCTTTTTTTTTGGAAAATTAAATTTACAGTCTTTAGATCAAACAGAAACATATATATGTAAATATTTTTTTTTTTCTTTGATACGCGTATCATAACAAATAAAATAGTCTTAAATTTATAAAGTGTCGTTTAACAAGCTTTACTTTTCATATACAAATCAAAGTAATGGAGAAAATCGAGTAACATCTCAATCATCAGCATTTGAACATCATGTGCTGCATCTTATTTGTTTCCGCAAATTCGGCACATTTACACTTGATAATTTCACTCTTCTATTGTTTCCTTTTATAATTATTATTTTTTTTCTTCTTCTTCCTCTTCCTCTTCTTCTACATCTTCAACCGTTAAATTCAAATTTCGAACCCGTTGTGCCGCAAAAATTTTTCCCTTTTTTATTTGATGACACAGCGGAAACCAAACAGAGGTGGTCTGTTCCGTTTACAAAAAGAATCGTTAAGCAGAAATTTGAGCAACAATAATCGCAACAATGGATATAGAGAACGCTTTCGTTAGAGCGACTTAACCTTCAAATCGTGCACGCTGCCTTCATTGTAACGAACACACGTTTCATCAATTGTCTGGACAAAATCCATAAGAAAGAAAATAAATATCCATTCAAATGATAGCTCGAACGTGAAAACAAAAAGTCTGTCACGGGTAATATCCATGGTATCTCATCGTCTTCCGATTTTAATGGGGATTCGACGAGATAACCTAAACATCACACCCGAGAAAATATGTTTCACGTTACACGCGTCGATTTGAATCTGTCCCGAGTACACTATCATCCTTTTCCGTTTTGTTCGTTACGTTCTTTCGGTTGTACACCGAAAAATCTGTTATCTTCTTATCTCTTACCGTTCACGCGTCGCATTTCAAAATAGTTATTAAAAAGACAAGAGAGCGTGCCTCTCTTCCTCTTTGCCTGTCGATCTGGCTACAACGTAGCGCAGTACGTCGACCTTGATTTCTTGTCCTTTCACCCACGCGGCAATAAACACGGGAAAAATAATCTCGGATTTTATGTGAAACGACAATGTCACTTTTTCTTCGTACGATACACCGCAGTGTGAAAACTAGCTGCCTGGCGGGCCAAGAGCACGAGGCGAAGGCGTAGAAAGATAACCTATTTCAGCAATGCGGAGAACGCGTGCTTTTACTCCGATGCCATTGCCACTTTTATGCTTATGAAATTTGATCGCTGCCAATGAATACAAAGTATGGAATTCTTTTTTACCAGGAACGTTAGAGTAAAAGACATAATGTCGAGAAATATATAACGAGAGTAGGCTTTTATCCAATAAATTTTTAACTTAACTTTCGGAAATATATGTATAAGTTCATGATAGTTTTATGAATGTTATGAAACAAGTTCCTTTGAAAGTTAATAAAGCAAAACATAGTATAACATGGGTTCTTCTAGACGTTGGTATTTCCTCAGTCATTTCAAATATCATAGTTCTTTTAGATTTCAAGATTTGTTAATCTACACCGAGGAATTCAGTTTATTACACATTCATTTATGCAAATAGTTCCAAGAAGACCTCGAGTTCCGCATCTAGTCACCAATGTGAAATTGAATTCATTCGTTTTGTATAAAAATTTGCACAAAATTTGTAAATTATGTTGCATAAATTTCTGTTTTCTTTTTCTGATTCTAACTATTCAAAAGTTTCGAAAGTAAGTATTTGAAATTTATGTCGCATTTAAATTCGTATGAATATAAACATTTTCGTCGTATGTATTGATTTTGATTCTGAAATATCGTTTCATATTATTTCTCGTCGAGCGAAGAAAAAAGTGTAAATATGAAATATCTACACTTTTACATAAAAACGTAACTGAGAATTCTCTGTTTATACTCGACAATCGACAGGTTATATATGTTTAAATTTTCAAATTTTAAACCTCTGGAACAATTCCTCTGCGAATTGTATCATCCTTCTGTCTGATCCTTCAGTATGTAAATAATTCTCTCTCAGATTATTCAAGATGCCTTCAGATTACTCGAAGCACAGAACCTAATAAATTCAAAAATCATTTTCAGTAAAAAGCTCGACGAACCGACTTCGGTCCAGCGCCAGGCAAAATTTTATTGTACATATCGAATAAGAATTCATCCAAATAGGAAGTTGTCGGTCGAATGTTTCGTTCCTATGACAAAAGTAGGAATTCGTTCTTAGAATAATATTAACGTCTCGCTATTCGAGATCAATTTGAATTTATAACATTTCCCCATTCCACCGTCAGATGTCGGACGCATCGATGCCTGTCAATGCTTGCGACGAACACGCGACGCGGTGAGGGCACTCCGGTTCCAGCGGCGTGCGCATGCGCATTCGCGGCCGTTCGAGCGACAACTCTGGACAAACGATGTGGCGGAATTGAAACGCAGGAACGATCGTGAATCAGGACTGGCACTCGGCTGAGAGGTGGCAATAGACGCAAGATGGCGAGTACGCGGTAAAACAGTGTGTCGCGCCGCGGTTGATCGTTCGTCGACTTTTTTTTTTTCGAGGAACAGAGCGTCTATCCTGCGTGATATTCGCGTTGGTTATGGGGACGGGGGCGTTGCTTGGCGTGGCGCGTGTTGATAGTGGACGCGCGTGCCATTCGTGATCGTCGTTGGTTTATCTTATCGTTGGGGAACGTTGGCGGAGCAGCAGTACCGAACGAGTTGCAGGACGAAAACGTGTGTGCGCGGCTCAGTGAAAGTAAACAAACGGTAATGAGTGCGGTACTGGGAAGTGTCGGTGACCCGGCCGGTCTTCTGGACCCCGACGTCGAGAGCATTCTCGAGGAGAAGAATCAGTTGATCAGCCGGCAATATGCGGAGATCGAGAGGCTGCAGCGTGAACTCTCGGAAGTCATCGGCGAGCGTGACGCCCTGCTATGCGAGGTGTCAAAATTCAAGTTCGAGCGCGAGATGACCGATCTCACACGTCTATTGGATGACAGGTACGTCCTCTTCGTACTCGTTCTTTTCGATTTATTTCCATTTGTTCTTTCGATTTGTTCGACTTACGGAACGCGATTGTAACGCGAAAAACGCTGTTTTAGAATAACGCGTTGTAAATCCATAGATTCTGATAGACGGATCGTTGAAGCAACACTTAGCTGTTAGATGCGCTGAACGTATTGATATATTTATATTGATATATCATATTACCGAGTGTAATCGGTCCATCGAACGCGGAAAAATTGCGATAAAACTCGCAGATATACAGTGAGTCGTATAGAATATAGAATATTCGTATCTTTCTAATCGTTAGCTTCGAGTAATTAGCGTCGTTTTTATATCTCGAAATGTTTATCGATCGAAAACGACACGTATTGCTGTCGTACTGCTATAAAGTAATAACACGTAAGATATTACGATTACGATTACGAAATGTAAATTAAATAGTTTGAAATCATACGAAGAATATACGTGATCGAGATTGATGCAACGACGTCTACGTTTTCTAGCGGAAAAATATTGACGCCGGTTACGTTGACGCGGTTGGACGTTGGACAGGCCATGTACATAGGTGAAGGTTTCGTAGTTATAATAATTCAGCGGGCAAAAGCATTCGCGTATCAGCGGAACGTGGAAACGCAGTGGCGTATAGAAGATACGTAATGGATCAGCGGATCTTTGCTTTTCGTTTACTATCTTTTCTCGCGATACTTATCGACACTTGGAATTAACGCCTCCCGCGTACGCTGAACGCTACTTTTAAACGCATCGACTTTGTTTCGTTGTAACATTTATGCGCCATTTTGTTATATACGATACCATTGATTAAAGAAATAGATTTCCATCGAGTTTCTTTTCTCATTCAGAATTTTGACGAATTCATCGGTCGTCGACGATTTTTAAACTATCGTTTTACATTGCAGCAACGTAACATTCTAGAATCTACGAATTATTTGCTGAAACGTTGTTCCTTCAAAAAGGTTATGTTTATTAATAATCGTTGGTAATATTTTAACTATCATTTCACGTGACGATAACGCAACGTTGCCGAATCTATGAATTATTTAGCGTTAAGAAGAAACCAAAGAGTTCGTTTAAGAGAGGTTATGTATATTTCAGATTTTTAGATTGTTGATACTTTTAAAATACACAATGACATAATAAAATATACAGATTCCCGAGAAGTATTTTGCACGTTCCTCGCGTACTGAAACTGAAACAAAATTCTTTTCGAATTAGCATAGCGTACTAATTTGACGCAGTATTAATTGCATTGCAAGATTGTTCGCGATCGGCTATCGTAAATCGTAAATCGTAAATCGTAAATCGTAAATCGTAATCGATATTACGCGAACGAATGGCGCTGCAATCGACGAATGCTTTTCAAATGAAATTTCGAACGATTGCGTCCTTTTAATAACCGCGTCTGGTATTTCCCAGAAATAAACGAAATAAACGACGCTGACGAAAATTCACACTGTCGATCGAGATAAGTTCATAATCATCGCAGTTGTTTATCGGTTTATCGTGCAACGCGTTATAGTTTCGTTTTACACGCGTTTCGTTTGCACGTGTTAAATATGCGATAATATAAATGAAGAAAACTTTCCTCGCCTGTGGAAGTCGCTTGTGCCAATATATCGAGCAATTAAAATTCACAGGATGGAAATTGTTTGAGCGAAGCTTGTCCCGTTCGTTTGCTTCACCGTTGCTTTCCATTGTGATTTTTATGACATAATATAATTAGCAAAAGCTGCATCGTTGCGCATTCCTGCCGATGAAATGTTACGCATTAATTTCTCCTTATTATTTTGTCGCAATTGTGCATCGCGTAATTACGCGTTTAAAGAGAGGACGACGTTTGTCTGCGAACATTTCAACGTTTCGTACACGCTACTGTACCTCCGATAACAATAAATAAAAAGCCTTTAACGTTGTTTCACTGTCCTGAGATTGTAACAAAAGAATTCTATTGAAAATGCGGATCAGAGTAATTTCCACTTCCGCAAATTTCTCCAATTATATTAATAATTGCTGAAACGAAGTCTGAAATTTTAACGGAAATTGAACATTTCTCATTTTCTCATTATCCACGTGTTCCAATTAATTTTTTTTCTTTTTTCTTTAAATCGAAAATATTTCCAATTTCGCGAACTCTTTTCCCGATATATTTTCTGATATATTCGTAGTACATGCATTGAAAAAGACGTGGAATTACAACAGCAAAATAAGAACAGCTGCGACGTTTCATAGTATCGCGTATGTATAGGTAGTCGATTGATAAAACCGGCAACGTTATCTAAAAAGTTGCGATAAAAGAAGAAGCTTTTTTTCAAGATTTTTTTTGCCTTCTGTTTTTTTCTTTTCTTTTCTTTTTTTTACGGATAAGGATTCATAGACGGGCAATTAACCTTGATGCATTTTATTGATTATCGCGAAGCGAACAGAGAAACCCTCTCTCATATTACATTGTTATTACGCGATGAAATTGGGTCGATCATGAAATCGCTCCGCGTTATCTGAAATGACTAGTCAAACATAATCGATACTTCGTAATAATACGCATCGGGAAACCGTAACTGTACATTTTCGCGAACTCTCTCTCCCGGGGCGATCGATTTCGCGCGAAGTCTTTTTTTCACACAAGATACGTATCGTTAAGTATCGTCCTCAGGTTGTAGGAAACGATCGTGTTTCATCCTTCTTCGAGATGATGGAACCTCGTTGGCTCGGTTAGATCAGGTCAGGTCTGATGAAAGAATCTGTCCAGTAATTTACCTATTTTGGGCGGTAATAACTGATACATTCGCGAAGGGTGAAAATGATTTTCGCAGAGATTCAGGCTTTTCATCACGTTGACTTCATCTTGTATCTTGCGAGTCAATGTTCGAATCTTTGGATTCCCTGCGTTCCCTTGGATCTTTCAATTTCTGAATATTCAAACCTTTGACTCTTTGAATTTTTGAATCTTTGAATTCTTGAATTTTGAGATTTTCGAGTTTGTGAATCTTTGAATTTTTGAACCTTTAGATTTTCGAAGCTTTGAATTCTTGATTTTTAACATTTTTGAATCTTTGGATTTTTGGACTTTTGAGTCTGTGAATCTTTGAATTCCTGAACCTTTAGATTTTTGAATCTTTGAATTCTTGATTTTTAAAATTTTTGAATCTTTGGGTTTTTGAGTTTGTGAATCTTTGAATTCTTGAACCTTTAGATTTTTGATTCTTTGAATTCTCGATTTTTAAAATTTTTGAGTCTTTGGATTTTTGGATTTTTGAGTCTGTGAATCTTTGAGTTCTTGAACCTTTAGATTTTTGAATCTTTGAATTCTTGATTTTCAAAATTTTTGAATCTTTGAATTTTTGGACTTTCGATTCTCAAAATTTTTAAATTTTCGAGTTTTGTGAATCTTTGGATTTCTGAATTTTTGAATTCTCGAATCTTCGAATCTCCGAATTCTTGATTTTTAAAATATCCGAATATTCCTGAATCTTTCGAGTTTTCTGGATTTTTAATCCCGCGAGTCTTCGAATTCTCGACTCTTTAAACTTCTGAATTCTCGGATTCTTGAATTTTTTGCGCCTTTGGATATTCAAATCATCGAACCTCCGAACTATTGAATCTCATTAAATCACCGAATCTGTGGAACAGCTGCGTTATTTTCAAGCTTGCAATTGTAAAACCCTTCTTACCGATCGCTCTCGATCGCTTCTTTTACGTTTATGGCCGAGAGTTCGACTTTGTCCCTTTCCCCCCGATTTCGTTCCCGATTTAAAAACTCCAGAGATTCGAACTTTACACGCGAGAGACGCGAAACGCAGTCGACGGAGGAGAGGTCTCTGTGTTTTCCTAAATAAAAACCCGGTTCACGGTTGTGTGCATACGAGGGCACACACCGAGCGACGATTTCTCACAAAGGCCTCTCTCGGCTGTGGATGTGTGAACTCGCAAGGTTAAGGCACGCTTCCAGCCCCGTATCGTCCATCTGAAGTAGAAAAATGGCAAAGAACCGAATCGTTCCCACAGGTTGAGTCAGACGGATGCGACTGCAATTCGTGTCCCTAGTTGCGCTTGCTATTGCTAAAACCGATTAATCATCCGTCTGTAATGTAGAACAATTACCTACGGACTACGCGGTTCATATATCGCGGAAATTCTACTTTTTTCTCGAACAGTTCGCGAAATATTCAAATTTCATTTGAATCGTTAAAAGAGTAAAAGAGTTTCATATAAAATAAATAGTTGCTGTTATTTGTTCTCTTCCGTTTCTGTAGCTTATTCCTTCCAAAGTAAAATAATATATAACGAATTTTTAATCTTCCTGAAGAAACATGCAGAATAGCGAAGACATTTCTATTGAAAATAGCAACTATTTTTCACACACGTACCAATTTTTTAACAAATAATAAATAGTATGCAATAATTACATGATCAAATTTGAATCTAATGAAACTCTTGTTTTTTACAATATACTAGAATGAGCGTACAGTTACAAACTACATTTTACAAAACTTGGAGTTTAAAATTTACACGCGTCAAGTGTACACTCATGAAGTTTTGTTCAATACTATCAACGAATGGAATTTCTTTTACTATTGCATGGTTGCACCATTACAAAGTTATAACTGCAATTGTATTTTACAATAGTAAGTAAAAGGAATGTAACATTCTTTGAAAGTATTGAATGTTCTGCATACTATTATATTGCCTAATAGTATGCAAAATATTCAATACTTTTCTTGAAGTTGAACATTTTTTGTAATAAAGTATCAATAGTGATTGCTTCTATAGGAAAAATATTCCCATCTATGACTATACGACGATACGATCAAAATAGAAAGTTAATTTACTTTTTTCTTTTGTTGTTCGGCAAGTGAGAAAATAAAGTGAAACAAAGTGAAAGTTTCGAAAAAAATCTACAAATTTCCATATTTGTACAATCAGTAGGAAAATATTACATCAACATTTGATCATTTGTCGATCTTACAAACGAATAAGAATTAAAAACAATATTTTTCAATATTGATCGTACGTAATGCCCGAATAATATTTTATTCGATGCTTCAGTTTTTCTTATTTTCACTTAAGTAGTAATAAAAGAGGGAAAGGAAAGAAACAAATGAACTTGTGAGAAAAATTAACGAATTGCCTGAAAACAATGTCCGTATATTTATAAGTAAATGAAATTATACACCAAGAAATTGATCGATGCATTGAACATAACGTTCGAAGCGAATATTACACTGTATTCTTATCGCAGGAACTTGACTCGTTCAAAAACACGAACAAAACATGCAAACGTGCTCAGAAAATCGCAGCGGTGATTTTCGAAATGGACACACCTAAATAATATTGATCTACGCTCAGAGATTTAAAATTATCACGTTACTCTATATAAATGTTCGCGATGCGATAATTTTTGGAATGGATATGGAAAGTGTGCATATACTCGATGAAAGATCCTCGATAAATTCTTATCAACGTCGCAAGTTTCGAGGGATCGTTGCAACGGGAGAGACTTCGATCTTCAAGCGCGAAGGTGGATTTAGTTACGAAAAACAGTTGTTCGCCGTATCGATCGGAATGCTGGAATTTCGCAATTTCCAAGAATAAACGTATTTCTTACTCTTGGCGAGCATCTTCGAAAAAAAGAACATCACGAATTCAGTGAGAAAAATAAAAAATAGAATCTCCGTACTTTGAAATGAATCCGATTGGATCGTCGTGTGATTTTTTTCTTTTTTTCTTCTCTCACGAAAACTGCGCCTCGAGAACGAATGCGCCTCGGCAACGAAAGGATTAATAAAACGAAGGACGATCGAACAGTCGGCTGACATTGGAGACATGCGAGAAAACTGGGAGTGCAAAAATAAATTAAACGCGTGCAAACAAGCGGCGAATGTGTGTCAAATCTCTCCGAGTTTCCAATCGCGGCAGGCCAATTACCAGCCGCGGATATATATTTGGCGTGGCCGGTTAACCTCGGTGTACTTGCACAATATTCCAACCGAAAGCGTGTGTAATTCTTTCGTCAGAGTGTGAGCATGTCGCCGCTAAAATCGATACACTCCTACTCCCAGCCTGTCCGCGCGACCGTAGATAGATACTCTCTTTCACTCTTGTTCGCTCTTATCTATCTCTATCTCCACTTTGCAATGCTATCGAGTCTTCTCGTTACGTGTATCTAATTCTGTGCGATGTAACAGAGAAATTGCCACAGTTTTCTTTTTTTTCAGTTTCGAGTTAGATTCATCGATCGGTTGTAATTCTGTCGAGTCTTCGTCAGTTTTATGTCTGCCCGATTCTACGATGTGATCGCGGATTTTTGCAATTTTCATTTCTAGGTTAGGTTCTAGGTCTCAGTCGATTATGATGTCACGATCTTCGTTAGTTTCTGATTCTGATGAAACTATCAATTTTGATGATAAAACTATGAATTTTTACAATTTTGTATTAGGTTGGTCGATTTTTAATATTTTTACTAGGTTAGGTCCCAAGTTAATTGAGTTGTTGTAGTTCTAGTTGATTTTCCGCTAGCTTCATGTTTATTTGATTCTGTGATACAATTGTGAATTTTATCGGATTTTATAGGTTAGGTTAGTTGAATAGTCGTAATTCTATTTATTTTTAATGTCATTCACTTAACGAATGGTATAATTGCGAGTTTTTGCAATTTTTATCGGGTTAGGTCAGTCGATTATGATGTTACGATCTTCGTTAGTTTCTGATTCTGATGACAAAATTATGAGTTTTTACAATTTTGTATTAGGTTAGTCGCTAGCTTTATGTTTATTTGGTTCTGTGATACAATGTGAATTTTATCGGATTTTATAGGTTAGGTTAGTTGAATAGTCGTAATTCTATTTGTTTTTAATGTCATTCACTTAATGAATGGTATAATTGCGAGTTTTTGCAATTTTTATCGGGTTAGGTCAGTCGATTATGATGTTACGATCTTCGTTAGTTTCTGATTCTGATGACAAAATTATGAGTTTTTACAATTTTGTATTAGGTTAGTCGCTAGCTTTATGTTTATTTGGTTCTGTGATACAATTGTGAATTTTATCGGATTTTATAGGTTAGGTTAGTTGAATAGTCGTAATTCTATTTATTTTTAATGTCATTCACTTAACGAATGGTATAATTGCGAGTTTTTGCAATTTTTATCGGGTTAGGTCAGTCGATTATGATGTTACGATCTTCGTTAGTTTCTGATTCTGATGACAAAATTATGAGTTTTTACAATTTTGTATTAGGTTAGTCGATTTTTAATATTTTTACTAGGTTAGGTTCCAAGTTAATTGAGTTGTTGTAGTTCTAGTTGATTTTCCGCTAGCTTCATGTTTATTTGATTCTGTGATACAATTGTGAATTTTATCGGATTTTATAGGTTAGGTTAGTTGAATAGTCGTAATTCTATTTATTTTTAATGTCATTCACTTAATTAATTATATAATTGCGAACTTTTGCAATTTTTATTGGGTTAGGTTGCACGTTAGTTGATTTTCAATGTTATTTATCTAATTACGAATACAATCGTGAATTTTTGCAGTTTCTGTTAGGTTAGGTTTCAAGTTAATTTCAAATTAATAATTGCTATTAACTTGTAATAATTCATGTTAATAATTGTATTTCTATCTTCATTTTATGTTTGTCTAGTTTAACTATAAATTTCTTTAATTCTAATTGAATTGGGTTATAAAAATAATTTGTCTAGCAATTCATTTGATTTATCAGCAGAATCACATTAAAATTACAAAGTCGTAAATATATAGTAGAAATATAAATATTTCACAATTTTCAAATAGATCACATTTTTTTTTTTTTTTTTTTATTTGCAACAGTTTTAAAAGTTTGTTCGGAATTCGCACGTGGAATTATTTCCATAATTTCTTCTTCTCAACGATTTGTAAACTCTTACGATTAGTTAGAATCCTTCGATCACTGAAAACTTTTTCGAATTCTCGAATACCTGAAAGAACCAACTCGGATTTTTACGTGGATTTTCTTTGGAGTGTTCAATCACGGCTGCTCAAACAAGCACAGCTCGACTGAAACGCTATCGCGAGCTCGATCGCGATAACGTTTCGATAGATCATCGGGAACGATCGACCAGCTGCCCCACGGTTATTGGCTTGGCTGGCTGTTCATTAATTCTTGGAAAGTTCGAAGTTAATTAAGAGCATCGCCGGCATTAGTCACGCGAACGTTGTACAATCGTTTCAGAATCCAACGATTCTCGAAATGAGCTGCCCCTATGAAGAATTCATCCGATCGAATCTTTTGATATTTTCTCATCGCGATTTTCATCTTTCCTTTCTCGAGGCTCAACCAACTTTCCTTTAGCTCTGCCAAAGATAGTCTAATCGAATGAATATTAATCATTTACGATGTAGAAATTTCAGAGGCCATTAACTGAAAGAATGAATATGAAAACTTCAATTTGAATCTTGTTTATAACGTGTAAAATTCGTGGAAGGCTTCTTTGGACACTGAGAGGAAAACGGATGCAGAATTTTTGAAAGGAAAAGTGTAATTTCCAAATTGTATAATTCTTAATTTCTCAAAGATGCCTGGTTGAAAATATTAAGTTAACTCGTCATTTATAAATTTATATTACATGTATTAACGATATTTTACGTTTCATATAAAGTAATTTATATCGCGTTATTTGTATTACAATATTTGAGGGCACAAAATCGATATCACGCACATATTGACGACGCAGATTTATATTGCATTGGATAACGATGAAAATGTGCACGAAATTGAACGACAGATTTATCAGTGAAAACGTATGCTCCGCGACATGGAAGAAACGTCGCATGGAAATTGATCCTTTTCCGCGGGTATTTCAATGTAACTCCATCTTACAGATCCAAATGTGTGATTCAATCTCGATGCGATCACGGATCGCATATACGAAATATGCGCTCTTTTCACATGTGCAAGACGTCTCAATTTATCATCTGCATCGATGCTCTTGGCAGTGTGCAGGCATACCGCGTACAACAGGGTACCGATTTCTTTCGTTTGTGCACGTTTGTCAGTTTTCTCTCTGTTTTATCTCTGGCAATGAGTTACGCAATCCTCTAACTTCATATTTCCTGCAATTCAGTCACGTCACAAAAGCTGAAGTTAAGCTCTCTTAAGGATGTTACTAAATGTGAAACTGATTTCAATTATTAACACTAGAACTACCACACCAGTCAAAATGACTGGTTTTACAATTTTATTTTAAAATTTCTATTTCACGTTACAATTTTTTCCCCCCGCAATGATGCAATGACTTTTACAGCGATAACTGAAGAAATAATACAATGAATTTTATTTTATTTTTATTTATTAAAATAATCAAAATAATTTCGGTAGAAATAACTTCGTCTTAACTGTCGGTAGTTCTAGTGTTAATAAAACATCAAAATATAGGGAAAAACTAGTTTCATTAATTTTAAAATTACTTTGTAGGATTTATTTTAGTGAAAAGTGATTTTTGGCCCATCCTGTATTATAAAGACAGTGTGTTTTTGGATGATCCCTTATAACGTACATAGGGTGGGCCAAATATTCTCGTCCTTAATAAAACATCAAAATATAGGAAAAAACTAGTTTCATTAATTTTAAAATTACTTTTGTAGGGTTTATTTTAGTAAAAAAGTGATTTTTGATCCATCCTATATTATGAAGACAGTGTATTTTTGGATAATCCTTTATAAAATACAAAAATAAAAGCTATTGTACATAGGGTGGGCCAAATATCTCTTCCTTAACACTAGAACTACCACACCAGTCAAAACGACTGGTTTTACAATTTTATTTTAAAATTTCTACTTCGTGTTACAATTTCTTTCCCCATTGCAATGATGCAATGACTTTTACAGTGATAACTAAAGAAATAATATAACGAATTTTATTTCATTTTTATTTATTAAAATAATCGAAATAATTTTGGTAGAAATAACTGTCGTCTTAACTGTCGGTAGTTCCAGTGTTAAATATATTCGATAATTCGAATATATTTTTTTAAATAACAATTACTCAATGATATTTAATATCGACGTTGAAGGAGCCAAGATTTTGCTCTCGATTCTTTCACGATGCGAGACGAGAAAGTGTTTCCCCCGCTTTTTTTTTTTTTTTTTCTTTGATCACCAGGTTATGTCGGCAGAAAGATAAATCGAAGGGAGATCGGCAAAGGGCGTTGCCAGGAAATAGGAAACCGCAGCAGAAATACTGATCAGATGCGTGCGTGGCCCAGTTTTTGGAGTAGGTCTCGCTTACGTGACCTTTCTCTTGGCCCGATAAAGATGCAACTGCACACTTTCTAACATTTTTGGAACTCTGCCCGCATTGATCGTTCGATCGGTGGGTAAGGTCACGCGTGAAACCGCCCCTGTTACTCTCTAAAGTGGCACGTTCTTTTCCCAACGCTTTGGTCTCGTCGTCTGTTTGGTTTTTAAATTTTTAACCAGCCAGCTGTGTGATTTCGGTCCCTTTTTCTTCAAAGTCTGTCGTCACCTGATGTGCGTCGCAAGAATGAGAAGCGACGACGAGTATGCTCGTCAGTCGCAGAGTAAATGCCGCCGTTAAGATATTCAATTAAAAAGACAGTTTTTATTTTATGAAATTAATAAATTTTATTACTAATATTTATTTATTTATTTACTTCACTTGATGTGGACACATTTCCTGCCGTGAACGTGAAAATTTCCATTCAAACGAGATGACTCGAGACGACTGAGTTTTCACTTAAACGAGAATCCGCGAGCATTGAGAGAAGAATATGAGAAAGATGATTGACCTAATATCGTCCTTGACCATGTGAATAAATCCTTCTACAAGTGTTATTCCTCTATCCAGCACAGTTTTCGTGAAATTTTTCCTAGAGCTTGGAAACTTGGCTTCCAACAGATATATGCGTAGCTTTCTCGAGCGTTTTTTTTTTTTTTTTTTTTCTTCTGCGAATCTCTCGATCCAAGTATCTTGGATTTTTCTTTATTCCAGTCGCTGGAAACGTAAACCAGGAAGCGAGACAAGCAAGATCCGAGTCTTAATTAGAGTTTGAAGCTTCCGCGATCACGAATAGGGAAATTACAACGCGAGAAAACTCAGCTCGAGAGAGAAAGAGAGCCGAGCTTGCGAAAATATAATTTCATTTAACTTCGCTATGTTCCCTCGGCTTTCTGTCCTATACCAATTAAAATTAGTATAGAACTCCAAATACAAATTCAATTGGTTCGTGTCGTTACTATCTTTTTAATTCGCCTGTGATACTTTGGATACTTTGGAATAGCTCGGAAGTAAAGAGCTCCTATCGATTTGCAAATATATTTGTAAAATCCGGTTATCGCGAGCTATTACGCACGACAAATTTTTGATAAAATTTTCATCGTCTGACGGAAAGATCAATATTAAGATTAAATTAATTTCTACGAGTAATTAAATGCTCGAGATATTGTAAAAATATAGTTTAGATAATAATATAATATATATGTTATATTAGTAATTAAATAGTCGAGATATCGTAAAAATATATATTATTATTTAAACTATATTTTTACAATATCTCGACCATTTAATTATATATATATATATAATATTATATTTAATTTTATATATATATATATGTGTGTGTAATAAAAATTATAAATATGAATATAAATACTATACATAATATAAATTACAATTTAGATAATGATATTTGCAAATATCGATAGGGAATTTTTACTTCAAACGTTTTCAATCCTGTTGCAAAGATGGCGGCTGTCCGTACTCCGACGTTCTACGAAATGCGATTTTTGTAACTGGACAATATATCTCCACCTGGAGAAAGAATTTAAACGTGAACCAATAATTCACGTTTGTACATTTCAAAAAAAAGAAAAAAATTGAAACTAATTACGAAAAAAAGAAAAAGAAAGAGTAAAAAAGAATTCGCCAACCTAACCTATTCTCTTATAGAAGATAGTGTCTACCTATCTAGTGTTAAAATGCAAATCGTCATGTACCACGCTTTTGAAACAATGAGAACTGGTACTTAGGAAGGTAAAGGGAAAGAAAGAAAAGAAAAAAAAAAATGCAGAAACAAGAAAAATCTGAGAGCATTCCGCGAGGACAAAGGTCCACGTGTGTGTGTGTGTGTGTGTGATGTTGCACGTAGCCAAAGCGAGGTCTACGTTTCTTAGAAGCGCAAGAGTGCCCGTATACACCACGAGCCGTGTCCTACATAAGTTTCAACACAAGCTGTGTGTCCCAGCTTTCATCTGGAAGGAACGTGTCCGTTGCGTCTTCGACGGTTTGGAAGATTTGTCTCTCCGCGAGAAATGGCCGGAATAATTGCCGTTTCGCACAAATGGTCGGCAACTTACACGCGTCCAACAGATGTGTCCGTGCCCCTGTCGATCCTCGACAGGCAGAATTCGGATTCATTGACGTTTTTAAGGACGTTTCAGCTCTTTGTTCTTTCGGGGAATTCCTTCGCTTCCCAGTCACACAGCGTGTGTTGGGGAATCTTTCTTGCTTTCTTTATTTGGGATTTGAGATATTCGATATTTCTCTCGTTCGAGAAAGTTTCGAGAAGTTTTTTGTTATTCGAAGCGAAAGCGAGGGATAACTCGACACTATCGGTCGATCCCGAATAATCGTAACTTGTAACACTTCAGTTTTCGAACTTTCGTCTTGCTGAAAATTGAATCGCTAAATTTCGTGTATCTAGATTCTTTACTCCAAAAAAGAAAAAAAAAAAAAGAAAAGAATCCGTCGCTAAACTATTCAAAATTGCAAAAATTAATAAAATTAATATAATTAATTATTAATAAGAATTAATGTAATTAAAAAACGTTATCGCAAGAAATCAAAATGGAGTTGCAAGAATTTCTCCAAACGAGTTAGCGAAATTGCAGAAAATTAATGAAAACTCGACGAACGAAGAGAAAATAACGAAAGAGATCTCACGCAAGAGGGAAGTCGGTAACTTCCGGAACGTTCGAGATCGATCCTTTTCTCGTCTGTTCGCGTTGATTCTTCCTCGAAGAACGACGTGTTCACCAAGATGGAGCCTCGTCTGACGCGGCCGACCGTTTGAAAATTAATTAGAAACGACGTTGGATGCAATTTTCATTTACAGCGAGATGCTCTTGGAACCCGCTTCTCGAGGTCTCTCCTCGCTTCTTCTTCTTCTTCTTCTTCTTCTTCTCTCCCGCAGTGGTTTTCTTTGCCTGGTTACCCAGTGCTTTTCGAAGCCGGATAAAAATAGTTGGTCTCTTTGGTGGACCACTGCAAAGAGAAAGAGAGAGAGAGCTTTGGATTTTTTTTTTCAAACGCCAGAGTGCTGCTTCCGTTTCTTCTTCTCTTCTCTCTCTTTCTCTTCTCTGCACATTTATTTCCTCCTCTCTGTCACTGGCTGTCTCGCGTTTTAAAAGCCTGCGCTTCATGAATTTTTCATTTTTCCGACGGTTCCTCCTACTCTACCGACGAGTTATTTCGACTGCTGTCGGTGTTTTTTTTTTTTTTTTTCTTTCTTTCTTCACGTAGAATGTGATATTAAGAGAGCGCGCGATGCGGAAAGACAGAATTTTTGCTAATTTCATGCTGTCCGCTGGAAATTTCGCGATTTTTCATTTCTCCGCGGGTCTTCTTGTGGCACGGCGAATTATTCCGTACTTTTCTTTCTTCAGGATGTGATGTCATAAGGGATAGAGAGTGAGATACGGAGTGACAAAATTTTTGATAATTTTTCTATCGACTGGAAATTTTCATTTTTTCCAACATTCTTCTGCTTTGAACATCGGCGAATTATTCCGATAAATTGCACAAAATGTCGCGTTTCTCTGTTTCTTTCTCCTTTTAATAAGGGAAAACTATGGCGAGAGTAGAATATTGGAAAGATAGAATTTTTGATAATTTTTCTATCGACTGGAAATTTTCATTTTTTCCAACATTCTTCTGCTTTGAACATCGGCGAATTATTCCGATAAATTGCACAAAATGTCGCGTTTCTCTGTTTCTTCTCCTTTTAATAAGGAGATGAAAACTATGGCGAGAGTAGGATAATGGAAAGATAGAATTTTTGATAATTTTTCTATCGACTGGAAATTTTTTATTTTTTCCGACGTCCTCTCACGAGTTATTCCGACTGCTGTCACGTTTTTTTCTTTTTTTTTGGGGGGGGGGAGGGAGATAGAATGAGATATCAAGAGAGAAAGGCAGAGATGGATATAGAAAGCTGGAATATTTGATAATGTTCGCATCGGTGAAATTTTAGGACTGGAATTTTGAAATTTTTCATTTTTCCAACATCGTTTTACTCCAGGCTTTTAGTTATTCCGACTGCTTTTTCTTTTTTGTGGAGGAATACAAAAAGCTAGAATTTTTTATCAAATCAATCGATGGAATTTAGGATTTTGAAATTTTTGGTGCTAGACTGGAAACAATAGATAATTTGCACATGATTTTGTGACCTGCGATTAGTTTATGTTTTATATATCAAAGGACTGGAATTTCGGAATCAAGTTCAGAAATTATTCTATATAGTATTTAAGATGTGAAATGTTAAATTCTTATTACATTAATTCTTATTACACTAAGAGAGGTTAAAGGTTGAAAATTTTTGATAACTTTTGTATCGGTGGAATTCGGCAGATTGGTAAATTTTGAAGTTAGACTGAAAATAATTTAGACAATTGGTCCATGATCTTGTGACCATGATCTTACGTTTACGTTTATATTCGTATTAGGATAGAAATTTCGGAATTCAGTTGAAAATATCCTGTACACGCGTGGACACGTATATTTCGTTTTGTAACATTTGAACATTTTATCATTCACTTTTTGAAAAGATATGCTTGGAAGACCGGAATTTTTTTGAATTTTTCCATAGAATCTGCGCGAAATTTAGGAGTTTTCAAGTTAGATTGCAAAGTTATTCGATATTGACAGATAAATTCCGAGTTCCGAATCGTGCAAAATTGACAAAACGATGCTACACCGCGAGTAATTTAAAAAACTGCAACACCAAACACATATTATTGTTCAGTATAGTTTGAACATGAAAACCAATATGTGGTCTATACGCGTTTCATATACCAAATTTCACAAAAAAAAAAAAAAAAAAAAAAAGATATATAAAATATTGATAAAGTTATCGTGCGCTCGACACATTTCCAGAAAAATGCGATTTCATATTTCTTTTTATCCGGTCGATTTACCAGAGAGCTCGCTCTCTGCGCTCTTACAATATCTCGATTTTTCGATATCTTGATTTTTCGAATTTCGTTTAAACAGAGAAACAGAAGACATGTCGGAATGGTTTTCATTTCAAATGGCAGAACAACGTATCTGTCGAGCGTTCTCATAATTGAACAGAGAGAAAGAATCGATGTGACCGAGATATTATTTTGAATTATCGAACGTTCGAAGCGAGTCGTCCTGATATCGATGATAGGTCGTCAGACTTTCGAAAAAAGCGCGACGTACGTTCTTTTCGATTTTTTTTCTGGATTTCTCAAGAATTTCTCAAGCCACTTTGTTCGAGCTTCGACTCGATGAAGATACTTTCTCGAAGTCTCGAACTTTGCACAAAGATTCCTCGCGAATGATCCCTTCGCCCGTGTAATATTTCCCGCGATTCGAAGATCAATACGTCGATGAACCTAACACTGTTCGCCCTCGAAAACTTTTCTCGTATCGTCTGCCGGCAATTTTATTTACGACGAAGATTAAGAATTGAAAAATGCGTATAAAAATGTAATTATCAGTTCAAATTATTGCTGTTAATAACACTGCGTATATTGTATGTATACAGTGAGCCTTATTTTTCTTCGACAATTCTATTCTTTTTATATTTCTTTATATTTCATTTGTTCCTTTATTTCCTTCTAATTTTTCTAATTGTATTTTTTATTCTATTTTTGTTCGACAGAACGTCAGAATACGAGGTAAAACCGATTTTTCAGTTCGTTTTAAATTAAATTTAAAGTTCGAACACGATCTTTTCGTTACGTTTTTCAAAAAATCGTCGTGTTTCTTTCGAAACGTTGAAAATCAAAAGAAACGGCTGGAAGTGAGTTTTGGCTCATATCCTATATACCTTTTATTTGCATACCTACATATAATTTTATTTACGTGGAAGATTAAGAATTGAAAAATGCGTATAAAAATGTAATTATCAGTTCAAATTATTGCTGTTAATAACACTGCGTATATTGTATGTATACAGTGAGCCTTATTTTTCTTCGACAATTCTATTCTTTTTATATTTCTTTATATTTCATTTGTTCCTTTATTTCCTTCTAATTTTTCTAATTGTATTTTTTATTCTATTTTTGTTCGACAGAACGTCAGAATACGAGGTAAAACCGATTTTTCAGTTCGTTTTAAATTAAATTTAAAGTTCGAACACGATCTTTTCGTTACGTTTTTCAAAAAATCGTCGTATTTCTTTCGAAACGTTGAAAATCAAAAGAAACGGCTGGAAGTGAGTTTTGGCTCATATCCTATATACCTTTTATTTGCATACCTACATATAATTTTATTTACGTGGAAGATTAAGAATTGAAAAATGCGTATAAAAATGTAATTATCAGTCCAAATTGATACAACTGCATATGTTGTATGTATATTTTTCCTCGACAATTCTATTTTTTTATATTTCTTTATATTTCATTTGTTTCTTTATTCCCTTTTAATTTTTCTAATTGTATTTTTTATTCTATTTTTGTTCGACAGAACGTCAGAATACGAGGAAAAATACGATTCTTCAGTCCGTTTTTAAATTAAATTTAAAGTTCGAATACGATCTTTTCGTTACGTTTTTCTTCCAAAACCATCGTACTTCTTTCGAAACGTTGAAAATCAAAAGAAACGGCTAGAAGTGAGTTTTGGCCGAGTTTTACCTTCACCGTGTATAATTCATCCACGTATATATCGTCTCACGAAAAGAGAAAAGAACCGTAGAGAGAGTAGAGCAAAGAGAAAAGAGTGTGAAAAATCGAAAAGGAGGGGGGGGGGGAAAAAAGGAGAAGCCGATGTAAAAAAGTTGTGAAGCGAGTGGCTGATATCGTTGAGTTCGAAAACAAGGCAGCCAAGGTCTCTCTCTCTCTCTCTCTCTCTCTCTTTCTGTCAGAGGGCTGCGAGGGTGCATCTAAAATTAAGCTTGCGCTTCGATGGCCATGCACTCGAGTCGCTCGCGCTTTAATCGAATATTTCTTCTCTCTTTTTCTTTCTCTACTCTCTCTCTCTCTCTCTCTCTCTCTCTTTCTCGACAACGACGAGATTCTCGAGTAAATAGGCTGGCTCTCGCCGCAATCTGCGCGAGATTTGATTATTCCTGCACGGATTATCCGGTTTCTGGATTAGTCGAGCCCCCTCCCCCCTCTGGTGACTTTTCTGGTGACTTTTCACAGGTGGAAAAGCCCAGCGAGTGCATTTCACAAAACCGTTCGAAGACTGAGCTGCTCTCCCCCCTCTCTCTCTCTCTCTCTCTCTCTCTCTCTGATTGAGAGCGAGAGCGGCTGGAATCATCGACGATCGATATTATTGCCGGTTCTCCAGCAATTTCTTCACGTTGTTGAGAATTCGTCGCGCATTCGCGAGAGTCGTTGTAATCTCTTGCGTGCGTCGAGAATTTTTTGGTTGCAAAAAATTGCAATATTTTCCCAGTTTCAAATGCATTTGAATATAACCCAGGCAAAATGAAATGAATAAATCTATCGCTTCTTAGTGATAATTTCTATCCAGTGATAAAGTGACTTTGACTTGTGAAGACGGATCACAAGATGATCATCGGATACAATGATCCATCTTGGTCTCGTTTATCAAGCGTGAAGCTTTTGAAGTCGAGTCGTCGAGTTCTTTCTTTCTTCTTTTTTTTTTTCTTCTTCTTCTTTTTTGTCGCTTTTAAAGATTATTTTTACTACGTCGTATTGCAGCAGGTAACAAATTCAAACGTGCAAGGGATACACAATTGTATCATTCATACGTTTTGTTCGAAAGCGCTGATTAATTTAATTTTTCTTTACTTCCGAATGTCATTTATAGTGTTCAGGTAGCTTGTTCTTTATCTAGGGATCTCGCAGTTCCTAGAAGATCTAAGGATCCCGATTTTCCTTCAGTGTCTAATTTTCTTACGAACGCGTATAAAAATTTCGTTAAAAAATTTCTTTTTCACGGCCTGTGATCCATCTGTTTTTCTCTTCGCAACGACCTCTCGAACGATTTCTTTTCTTTTTTCATCATCATCATCATCATCATCATCATCATTATCATCGTTGTTATTATTATAATTAAGTGTTTAGGGTCGCAGAGATGATCACGAGAGAACAGGTATGATATAACTATAATATATCTTTCAAAACTTTCTTTCACCTCAGGATCTTTTTTTTTTTTTTTCAATATTTCGAGTGAGTTTGCAAGCTTTTGTCTTCGTACTTGGCGACTAATATACACGTTGAATGAAGTTTCGGTAGATCGCATGTGTCACTGATATCTGATTCTTTATTTCTGATCAGATAGCAATCTGTCTATGTGTGTTTTGTGTTGGCGTTTTATCGTAATTTATTAACAGTTTACCGACCGGTAGCCTATTAATCGGCTACTATTTTACCGCTATCAGTCGGTAAAGTGTGGATATCGTATAATAATATATTTATATATTTTAACACTTTACCGACCGGTAATATCGTATATTAATATATACAAATATATTATTATACGATATTAACACTTTACCGACCGGTAGCCGTCTAATCGTCTATTACTTATAAATAATATTATATTATTATATAATAATATAAATATATTATTATACGATATTAACACTTTACCGACCGGTAGCCTATTAATCGTTTATTACTTACCGCTATCGGTCGGTAAAGTGTTTATATCGTATAATATATTTATATATTTTAACACTTTACCGACCGGTAATATCGTATATCGGAATGCTACGTATATACAAATATATTGTTATACGATATTAATACTTTACCGACCGGTAACAGTCTAATCGTCTATTACTTATAAATAATATTATATTATTATATAATAATATAAATATATTATTATACGATATTAATACTTTACCGACCGGTAGCCTATTAATCGTCTATTACTTACCGCTATCGGTCGGTAAAGTGTTAACACGAGAGAATAACGAACGTCGTTTGTAAATCCGCAATTCGACACGGTTTCGCGGGTAGCCTCGATGAAATTGGGAAAAAGTTATGTAGTCGCAGCCACCTTCCCGAGTTATTAGCGAACACTAGAGGACAGGCATGATATAACTATAATGTATCTTCCGAAACTTCCTTTCACCTCAGGATCTTTTTTTTTCTTTTTGCAACATTTTGTACGCTTTCGTCTTCGTACGTCTTGGCGACTAATATACACGTTCAATGAAATTTCCGGTAGATCGCACGTGTTGCTGATATCTGATTCTGTATTTGTGATCCACGTGTCTTGTGTTGGCGTTTTTTCGTCATTTGTTAACACGAAAAAATAACGAACGTCGTTTGTAAATCCGCAATTCGACACGGTCTCGCGGATAGCCTCGATGAAATTAGGAAAAAGTTACGAGTAGTCGAGTGACTACTCGCGACTACTCTTGGGTACTCCGGTTTTATTCCCGCCGGTGTCTTGGGGCGTTCCATTTCTTTTGACCGACGTAGGGTGAAGGATGTCTCGGTTGTAATCTGTAAGTGGACACATCTGGTACAGCGTGCACGATTTTTTTACGAGGTTGAGGATACACTCGTAACATCAGTTCTTACTTTACGTTCTTTTACGAATCTTCGAGCTTGTGCTCGTTTCTAACTAAAGTTTCCAACGTTTGACGTTATCTCTCCTATCTTCTTCCAGATCGAAGTATTGATCATCGCAGCTGCTCGTTGGATCGTAATATAATTGAAAGGTTCACTGTAATTCGCGTCGTTTTGTCGATGCTCGATTTAAACCTCGAGTTTCAATGTTTGTCGTTTCGTTTGTTCGACGATTTTATTTTTCAATCTTTTTTCAAATCGAAGGAAAAATGGCGCGACGAGAATATTGATGTTAACTGATAGAAGAATGACTTTTTAATAGTAAATTATTTTTAAGCTGACCTTTCGAATTAAACTTGTCGAACGACAGTTAATGATGATAATAATAATAGTATGGATTGTCGAATTATTTCGGAAAAGTCATAGTCGCTTTATTATACATGAAAGTGCACGATATATGCTATAATAATTATTCGTATGTTATACTTGATGGAAAAATGACTTTTTAATAGTAAATTATTTTTAAGCTGACCTTTCGAATTAAACTTGTCGAACGACAGTTAATGATGATAATAATAATAGTATGGATTGTCGAATTATTTCGGAAAAGTCATAGTCGCTTTATTATACATGAAAGTGCACGATATATGCTATAATAATTATTCGTATATTATACTTGATAGAAAAATGACTTTTTAATAGTAAATTATTTTTAAGCTGACCTTTCGAATTAAACTTGTCGAACGACAGTTAATGATAATAATAATAATAGTATGGATTGTCGAATTATTTCGGAAAAGTCATAGTCGCATTATTATACATGAAAGTGCACGATATATGCTACAATAATTATTCGTACGATGTATTGGGAAACAATCGAAATCGGATTACAATGATTCGCGATATTCTAAGACAAAAGGTGTTTCGAAACTTTGCGTGAATTTACAAGTGTGTGAATCCAATTGTAATTCAGCGATATAAAGTGAAGAGCGTAACTGTACCAATGACAATGAAAGATGACAATTAAGTCGATAATTTAAACTGAGAAGATTTCGTGAGAAAAGAAAATCTGCTTGAGGTTTTTTCGTTTGATAGTTCGTCAGTTCGTTTTCTAAAAATGATTTCTACGTCGCGTAGCCGATGATAAATTCAGGGCACTTTTCTCTCTCGGGAAAAATCTCGTGAAAATTCAAACGCGTTCAAATGCGTCAAGAAATTTGTCTCTAAATGGTGTAATACTCTAATTGTATCCACCATGGTCTTTAAAGATTTATAGCGTGTCCCTTTGCAACCCCTTTGAATTTTCTTCGTGATTTCTCTTCACCGTTTCGTCGAACTTTGAACGTCGAGATGACGTCGAGAAACGGGAGAAATAACAAGAAATATAAAAATTTCGTCCTGACGTTTAAAAATTCAGTGAAATGAATAAGAAAAAAATTGCACAAACAGTGAGAGTTCCAAGGGATCGTTGTAAAGGGGTGACTTTCGATCTTCGAAACGACACGGTGGATCCGACTCGCGAAAACAACTTTTTCAACGTTTCTACACGAGTTTGAATCTCGACAATTCTCCGAGATGCAGGCAAGTATATCGAATGATGTGAAATCAAAAGAAAGAAAAAGAAAATGTCAAAGCAGAGCAGCAGCTTTAAAATGAGACCAAAAACTGTACTACATATCAGTTCAAATCATCGACAATTTTTCATTTTGTCACTGGCACGGTTACGCTACTCGCTGCAACGCTTCAAAAGAAAAAAAAAAGAAAAAAAAAAAGAAAAAAAAAGAAACCAGTTTAATGGACGTTCGATAACCAGCTCGAGCCTCTTTTCAGCCTTCTCCAGACTTTATTTATGCACGCACGCACGTTTTACACTCGTGTATACATGTATATATATTTAGACACTCCCTGTCGCACTGTACAATTTTCGAAATGAAAACTTACCACAACATCCGCCGGCGAACGAATCGTTGCGAATAACCGCGCCTCACCCCTAGTCTAATATATTCGGTCGAAGGAATTATTCTCGTAAGGGGTTGAGCTGGTACCTTGGAAAGAAAGAGAATTCGCAAAAGGGTTACGATACCAGTTTTACGTACTGGACGAACTGAGATTCTTTTTTCACCTCTGAGTGAAAATCTTACTTGTTGCATTGTTGGGAGAATATTTCTATCTTCTATGATCTTACTTATCATACACGTGTGTCGTTTTCTTTTTCTATTAACACTTCTATTAACACTAGAACTACCGGCAGGAGTTAGGACGAAGTTATTTCTACCAAAATTACTTTGATTTCTAATAAATAAAAATAAAATAAAATTCATTATATTATTTCTTTAGTTATCACTGTGAAAGTCATTGCATCATTGTGGGGGGAAAAAATTGTAACATGAAATAGAAATTTTAAAATAAAATTGTAAAACCAGTCATTTTGACTGGTGTGGCAGTTCTAGTGTTAATTTCTTTTGCTTTTTTTTTCACCTAATTTTTCGTTCCCTTGCCCGAAAGTGAAACTTATTCCTCTGAAATGAAATATAGACAGCAGGAAACACGTGTAAGTAATAATAATAATAATAATAATATCAGTAATTATAAGTTGCTGATAAGTATATTTACCGCTTGTTGTATTAGTCTGTGTTATATAATTTATTGTAATAATATATATTATTATATTATATTACGATAAATTATATAATTAATTTATTGTATTATTTGTCCTACATACAATACGTGGTACATATTCTTATGCAAAAATCATTGATCATATCGCATTGAAATTCAGTGAATAATTTCCAATAAATTCGTCGATCGAAAGGAGTGAAAAAAGAAGTTTTCGAGAAATCATCGTGTTCAGAATTCAAAGAGAGAAAAAGTAAATTTTCCATCCTTCATTTTTCTTTTTATTCCGCAATACAAAGTCTACAAAAATTCGATCTCCACCGCTTAAATAAAATTCGGATTCCGATCAATTTTCGTTCAAACTTCTTCTTGTAAAAGCAAACGTAAGCAATGATAACGACAATAAGTTACCAGCTTAGAAGAATAATCTCCTCGATAAAAAAAAAAAAAAAAAAAAAAAAAGAAAGAAAGGCTTCGTCTCGCCTTTGCTTGACTCTTATCAAAGTTCACTCATATTCATATTTGTCCGTTGAAAATAACAAACATACGACGACGTATGCGCTTGCGTAGAATTGAACGCAGTCACCTTTCGGATTCGACCGACCAGTCGCTCAGGGGTGCCTGATATACCCAAGGGGGCGCATGGGGAGGGAGAGGTGCAAGTCCTCGGCCATAAGTCGTGAGAAAAGCGACGCGGCACCCTCCGCCGTGGCGCGTAATTACGCGCGCACTTAAATGCCTTTGGCCACGCGAGTGCACGGGGTCGCCGACCTTTTTTCTTTTTCTCTCTCTCTCTCCCCTCTTCTAATTCTCCTCTCTCTCTCTCTCTCTCTCTCTCTCTCTCGTCGCCGCGTTTTCTCCGCTCCTTTTCTCTTTCGTTTGTTGAAACGGCTATCGCGAACAACCGCTCGGCGCACGAGAATCCTTTGTGCACACACACGGAACACTCTATTTCTTCGTTCGCGCACGCCCGTTCCGGGTCACTTGGTAAACGAAACGAATTGGAAGGAGGCATTGTCTCGTAATCCGATTAACTCGACACCTTTGGTTCTACGGGATGTCCCCGAAGTGTGTATCAGGTTTTGGGGCACTGGTTAGATGGCGCTGAGAATGTTCTTCGCGCGTTTGTCTTAACCTCTTGCCACGTACGTCGAGTACTTTTTACTCCAAAATTGCTATATCTTCTCGGTTTTAAATATATTTAGATATAACCTAGGTAAAACAAATAATAAATTTATTACTTCTTGGTAATAATTTCCATCCAGTGATATTATATCGACGAGTTCAAAAAGAAAGCGACGAATTATTGTATACGATTTGGTCACTCGTTATGGTCCGCGAATCAGTTGCCAGCGCAAGGGGTTAACCTCTGTGTCACGCACGTTGAGAACTTTTTGCCTCAAAATTGCTATATCTTCTCGGTTTTAAATATATTTAGATATAACCCATAGTTTAAATAATTTCTATCCAGTGAGATCATACCGACGAGTTTAAAAAGAAAGCGACGAATTATTTTATACGATTTGGTCACTCGTTATGGTCCGCGAATCAGTTGCCAGCGCAAGGGGTTAAAATCGGAAAAGATTTGTTTCGAAATTGGCAGTGATGTTTTAAAATTGGAGAAACATGGAGGGATTGTATGGCGTTTTGTTTTAAAATTGGAAAAGATCGAGCGATTGTATTACGCTTGCATTACGTTTGTTTCACGTTTGATCACGATTGTATTACGTTCGCTTCGAAATTGGAAAAGATCAAGCAATCGTGTAAATTCAGATATTACGTGGATGCAAATAATTATATAACATACAAGTATGTAATATACTTTATATATAAATCATAAATTGAAAAGATTAAGTAATAATTTACATGGTATAACTTGAGGTTGAGGTGCTTAGGAATTGTTTCGTAAAATGAAAAGTTCAAGAATTTCATTAACAAAATTCTACAACAAAATATTGAACATCACTGATAAAAACTAACGTATGTTTTATATCTCTATTGCCCTGTTAGCTTTTTGTTGAATTTTCCATCGATGTTTTAGGTTGTCGAGAACAGTGACAATAAGATTTTTTCTGAAATTTCCGACATCTGTTGCGCTGTCAGCTTTTTGTTGAATTTTTCATGTCGATATCGATGTTTCGGGTTATCGAGAATCTTAACAATAAGATTTTCCTGGAATTTCGAAATTCTTGTTTCAGTCTAATTTCTTCTTCTATCTAACGTGTATCCACTTGTGGACATATCTGTACGTTTATATAAACCTTCGTCTTTCTTTCGAGACACCCTGTACACGCAATAGAGTTCGTACATAATGGCTACGATTGTGGCAACGATCGTGAACTGCGAGGAACGAGAATGACGTGGTTTGATTTTGAGTTTAACTCGTAGAAGGTTGTGTGGGGCAACAGGTTGGTGAATGAACCCTCCCCCCCCTCTCTTTTTCCTAAATAGCGACAGAATTTTTTAACGTGGAATTTCAAAGACGCAACGAAGCGAGGAGTGACGAAAGACGGAGATTGAATTCGTTTGAGATGGAATCCGGTTTTTTTTTTTTTTTTTTTTTTTTTTTGAGGAAATTACTTCGAATTACGTTCCGAAGCGAGCGAATCGTTCTTTAAATTATTATTAAAGTCACGGATGGCAAGCGAGGAAAACTCAATTTTGACGAATCGGTAGATTAAAAAGGGCCAAGCCGAGTTAAGCGAGGAGTCAGAAACATATAAAAATGAATTTGCGGAATTTTTACTTGTTAATCTTGGGGAGTAATGGCGTTGCTAATGAAACGTTACGAGAATCATTGTCGTAATTATGATCGTTGGAAGCCACGAACGAATGAAAATTTCACGTGTTCGAATAATGATGAAACATTCATGGTGGTGATTAGCATGGAGCACTAGGAAATCCAACATCAATCGGTATCGATCCTTTCATTCTATCATATTATTAAATATAATATTATAATTTTATTACATTGTATTATGATTATAATGTACTTAAATCTAGCTAATAATTCCTTTTCATAATTGCTGATAATCATAATGAACGTAGGACGTGCGCTTGCCGTTGTACGATATAACGTGGTTTAATGCCTGATCTAAATGCTATTTACAAGAACGTAAGAAGAATAAATGAAATCACTCCTGAGGATAGAAGAATTCGCGGAGTTCGGAATAATTCACGAATAATTATCACGGAAGTTCATGAAATTGAAAGTAACGTGTCTAAATTAACTTCTATATATTATAGAATACATGTCGTTTTAGCAAATTCGGCAGTGCACACTGGCGACCGCTCCGAACGATATTTCAAAATTTCACAATTGTACTTTCAATTGATTCTGAAATTTTATTTTCAGCCAATCTCAAGTGATATTTCTAATTAACTTCGAGCAAAATTCCACGGCAAAAAATACCAGCTTGAACTGGATGAATTTCGAACGCTAGTGTTATTTTACTTGAAATGACGCTTTCTTTACTCGCTACTTTGTAAATACATTGCTGATAGAAGATTGTTATTTTTGAAGTGACACTTTGTTCCCTGTTTCGTGAATATATTGCTGACACACAAAAAGGTTTTGCACAATCGTCGAGATATACGCAACGCGAGTGCTCCAGACTCTCGAATCCGAAGCGAGCGATAAGAGAGATTCCTGCAATATCCACGATCACGCGGATAGGCGCGTTCGTTTCGTTCGTTCTTTTTCACTGAAACAACAAGGGCTTATGATATTCGACGAGGTTCTCCAAGCTTTTGCACCGTATATACCGGAACGAAACTCGAAAGCTGGCAGTAACCTCTAAAACACACGCTCTCGCGCGACGATAATCCCTGTAATCCAGCGCTGGCAACTGTTGTGCAATTCCACACACACACACACACACACACACACACACACACACACACACACACACACACACACACACACACACACCCATCAATAAAATCTCGATTCTATTCGTACGGGAAATATTCGTCGAAATAGGCGTTGTGCAACCGATTCTACGGGATGTACGACTCGCGGATTTACGAGGTTTTTTTTTTTTTTTTTTTGTTTCTCGCAAAAACGAAGATGTAGAAAGGGATCAAATGGTTGCACTGTGTAGATAGAAATTTTTTTCTCGCGTCATCGCTGCTGTTCCTTGAAAGGAGAAGGAAGAAATTGGCGGGTGCTCTGGAAATTGGCAAAATTCGAGCACGCTACGTGCAAAGTCTCTTAACGACGAAGTAATAAGAAACTATCAACGCGGTGTTCAAAGCTCGTTAAATTAAAAAGAAAAGAAAAAAAAGGAAGAAAGAAAGAAAATAACAAACTGGTCGATCGATCGCTGCTTTTTTCTTCTTTGTTCTTGGATTTTGAGGCGTTAAAGGAAAAAGGAAAAAATGCGGTGACGTTTAGTTTTTAACTTTTAATAATAACACTTTACCGACCGGTAGCCTATCAATCGTCTATTACTTACCGCTATCGGTCGGTAAAGTGTTAATATCGTATAATAATATATTTGTATATATTGATATACGATATTACCGATCGGTAAAGTGTTAAAATATATAAATATATTATTATACTATATCAACACATTACCGACCGATAGCGGTAAATAGTAGCCGATTAATAGGCTACCGGTCGGTAAAGTGATAATAGTGATATTTAATAATAATAGTTTCTCGTAGCAAGTACTTTTAAACTGACTATAACAATAACAACAATAACGATAATAACAATAATAACAATAAAAACAATAACATAGTGATAATTATTACGAGAGAAAAACACTGGTCGCGGTGAATCCATGAACACCCGGTATATAATCTGGAGGAGATACGCCTGGACACGAGCGTCCTAGAGTCCTAGAGAAAACGAGAGCAAAACGCGATCTCTTCGCCAGATACAGGATACCGAAGGCCTTGGCCAAACGGCTGTCGTCTCCTCTCTCGTTCTCTCTCTCCTCACCGTGGGGCAATTCCCGCGGGAGCGATCGCGCAAATATTTACAATGGCTCGTGGTACGCGTCGGCTTTAACCCTTTTATTCGAGTGCAGCCAGAAAAGGGTTTCCATTGGCCATCCTTATCTCGAGTGCCAGCTCTTGCACACTGAATTGAAATTCAGTTTCTCTGGAGAGAGAGAGAGAGAGAGAGAGAGAGAGAGAGAGAAAAGGGAGGAGAAGCTACACGGTTGATTGGATGTTTTGAGAAATATTGAGTTTCGAAAAATTTCTTTCAGTTTATTTTATCAACGAATGATCTAATATTTTATATTTTATATTTTACGTCGTATTATATTGATACAGCGTGTCCTTGGTTTCTCCAGCGACTGTCGTGTATTTTGCGATGGAAATCAGAAAAGGAGAGAAATGAATTGGACGTTTTGAAAAATATTAGGTTGCCTGCCGAACAGTTTCTTTCGTTTTATCAACGAATAGTCTATGAACAATATTTTCTTAATTTGCGTCGTGTTGTTGTATTATATAGGGTGTCCCAGGTTTTTCTGGACAAACGATGACTGCGTGTTTTATAAGTCAAAGGAAGAAAAAAAGTGTCGTGGAAACATTGTTAATGAATGGTAGAAATAAAGTCACGTCATAAATCAACTAGAAATTAAGCTGTTTCCAAGTAAATGATTCCCTTTGAAAAATGAAGAACACTTTCTCCATTTGCTACATAATGTTAAAAGATGATGTCTTAAAAAAAAAAAAAAATACAAATTCAGAGTAATCAAAGTAGAAGTTTCAACGAGACTTCAAATATGATCCTTTTTTTTTTTTTTTTTTTTTTTAAAAGACATCACCGATCCAAAGTATCGATAATCTTCCATTTAATTGCGGCGCGAAACTGATTCCACGAAAACACGAGTCACACAATCTGTTAGGACATATTTGACAGTGGTAAAATTTCTTTTCGCTCTCCTTTTCTCATTCTCTACACGACGAAAATATACTGCCGACAAAAATTGGGGGATATTTCGAAGCGACGAAAAGGAAAATTCGATTTTATTAAACAAGAACAACCTTCTTTCACTTGTCGTTTGCTTTTCTGATGTTCTCGTTTAACTAAAAAAAAAAAAAAAGAAAAAAAAGAGATCGAAGAGCGAAGAAAAGTTATTTTGTCGAAGTAATAAAAATAAAAAAAAAAAAAAAAAAGAATCGAAGGAAGAAGAGCCATTTCGTCGAAGTGACAGGAACAAACGAACAAACAAACAAAAAAAAAAAAAATCAAATTTTTCTCATCGCTTCATACTCGAGAACACTTTGAAATATGCCCGAATTTTTGTGAACAGTGTATTATTTACGTCGAGGACTCCACCATCGCGCGTTCAGTTCAGCTCGTCGCTCGTCACACTACGTACCGTAAGCACGTGTGGTGCCTGCTATAGTGAGCGTGGATGTAAGTAAGAAGGCAGTCTCATGTCGAGACAAACACTTTGGCGAGCCGACGGTGGATAAAACGCGACACGATGGTTGTTGTTGTGTAACGTGGACACGGTGGTTGTTGTGCCCGTGAGAAACTCGCGGGAGACAAAGGGACGCGTCGCGACGACGGCGCAGACTCGGAGTATGGGCGTCGCGACGCTTCCTCGTCCCCTTGCCAGTGCCGCTCTAACGATTCACGAGTCGTGCTTGCGCCATTCACCGCGAAATACTAGCCTCGAACTCTCTTCTCTTTCGTACTGTTCTTCTTCTATCCTCTTCTCTTCTCCGTCTCTTAGTTACACACACACACACACACACACACACACACACACACATATGCATGTGTACATACATGACGTATGCACGTACGCGACGGTTGTTATGAAAGTGGCAAGTAACTACTCCGTGTAATTTTTCCGTATTTTCCGAAATATATGCGTTTCGTTTTCGTCGTGCGTGTAAAGAAGTAATTTCATCGCAGCCTCCTTTTCTTTTCTTTCCTTTTTTTTTTTTTTCTTCTATACATTTTTAGACACGTAGAAGAAATCTGTGAAATTTTTACTCTGTAAAGTTTCGTCGAGAGATCGTTTTAACATGGCCGCTACGCCAGTTAGCCGCGTGCGTGAGCATTTTAATTGACGAACGGACAAATGTGTTTTTCGGTGCACGTTAAATACGGAACATCGTATATACGGAATAAAAGTAGGGAGTTTCCCCCACGAAAGGGAGTGGAAACTTCGCTCCAATTCATTGTGCTGGCGGAGTGTGACGATATTAATCGATACGCGATTCATCGAATGCGAGAAACTACGAATTTTCACTTTTTTTATTTTATCACGATGTGAAGTCAAGTTCGACCACTTTCGTAATTATCTCGCATATATCTGCACAGATAAACACACACACGCACACGCACATATACGCGCAAAGAAAAGTACTTGAAAACATTTAACTTTCGGTCCACCGATGTGTAGTTATACAGGGTGTCCCGAAGTTTAGTATTCAAACTTTGCCAGTGTGTCCTGTAGGCAGAAATAAGAGTAAAAATGTGTCTTTATGTTGAAACGTGAACGTAATATGATATAAAATACAAGGTAATATAACATAGAAATTACGTAGTGCAATATAAATACAATATATTACGACGACATGATATAAACTTCTAAGCTCTACGTGCTATATATGTTGCTTTATCAATGCGAAATTCATATCGAAATTACATCGACCAAATTTTTTAGCACGTAAAATTTTGATTCTTGTCATCAGTTCACTTCGTGCAAAATTACGTAAAATAATTATAATTATGTAGATTAACTAAAATATAGTAAAGGTAAAATCTTTGCTCTTGAAGATGGATATTTTTTCTATCGATAGAGATCTGAAGATGCAAGGTCCAGTATTCTAGAGGACCAACTAGAATTGATTTTTCTCCTGTTGTAACTTTTTCACAAAGCATTTCATAACGTTCTGACCTCTTCAGGGACGAATTTTAATAAAAAATGATTTAATTTTCCGTTCTATCCATTTTATATCGACGGCAAGTTTTGTTGTTTCATCATTAAGGGATTCTCCAGACAGATTTTCATTTTCATTTTTCCTTCTTCACTTGCGACAATTTTAATTAAAAGAAAAAGAACAAACAAACAAACAAACGTGCATATAGGGTGATTCAAAAAAGGATTCTTAACCTCTAGGTTCAAAAAATTGTACAACTATATAACTGTGTATAAGTTGCGTAACTTGCAATAATTTTCAACTTAAAAAGAAACGAACTTGCATAAGGATGATTCAAAAAAGGGTTCTTAACCTCTAGGTTCAAAAAATTGTACAATAACTGTACATATATAACTGTGTATCAGTTGCGTAACTTGCAATAATTTTTAATTTAAAAAGAAACAAACGTGCATACAGGATGATTCAAAAAAGAGTTAACCTCTAGGTTCAAAAAATCGTACAACTATACAACTGTGTATAAGTTGCGTAACTTGCAATAATTTTCAATTTAAAAAGAAACAAACGTGCATACAGGATGATTCAAAAAAGGGTTAACCTCTAGGTTCAAAAAATCGTACAACTATACAACTGTGTATAAGTTGCGTAACTTGCAATAATTTTTAATTTAAAAAGAAACAAACGTGCATACAGGGTGATTCAAAAAAGGGTTCTTAACCTCTAAGTTCAAAAAATTGTACAACTATATAACTGTGTATAAGTTGCGTAACTTGCAATAATTTTCAATTTAAAAAGAAACGAACTTGCATACAGGGTGATTCAAAAAAGGGTTCACAACCTCCAGGTTTAAAAAAGTTAAGATAACTTTGAAACTATTAATTCTTCGACCCGCGTTCATCAGAACTTTTTCTCACGTTTCGGCGAGTACCATCTTTTTCTTTTTTTCCTATTCACATCCTACATATATATGCATCTCGGTGATCCTTATTTTCACCTGTAGAATACACTGGCAAGGCTTGAACTCTAAACTTCGGCACACCGTGTATAGTGTTTGACTCTCGGTCTGTCTCCTCTGTCTTCACGTCTGAACGCACACGCACACGCACACGCACACACACACATACGGTCTCGTAAACATTTTCACACCTGTGCACACACGAGGCACACACCTGCGTGCCTTTTACACGCGCGTGCACGTGCGGACAGTCATAGGTGTTGCTCTCCCAACGATTCCTTGCTCTCCTCGCTGCTGCGGTAAGATCCGTCATTTTCTGTCGTTGTTGTTGTTGTTGTTGTTGTTGTGTGCCTCTGTGTATTCGCAATCGATATAGCGTTCGCCTGCGTGAAGTTAATACTCGCGCGAATTGCTCGACGAAACGCGAGCATTGGCGAGAGATCGGTTCGCTCGCGTTTGCTCTTCGAACCGATCGTTTTTTCTTCGATTCTTCGTCGAGTCCAGAATGAAAATTTAGGTCTTCCAAGCCTGGAAGATCTTTTCTTTTTCTTTCTTTCAGTCATTTTTACACGTTACCGGCGAGAAACAAAAGGCTCGTTGCTTGTTTGTATTGTACGTATAAATTTATGTGCATATGTATAAGAAATATAAAATAATGCGAATCATCTAAAGTATTTACTACAATGAAACGATGAAACGAATTTTGTATTCAGATCGTGTTTATTTAGTTGTGCTTTTGAAAATTTAAAAGAGAAACGCGCGAGTCCGGTTTTTAGAAATAATGAAAAATTATAAAAATTCTACTATCAGATTGTTTCGATATTTACATGAAATTGTTACACATTGGTGTTCAAATATCGAGAGGATAAACCGGCCTATAGTTATCAATCGCAAGTCGGGAGAACAATGCGATCGGCCTGTAAAATCAGTCAGTCAGCTTCAAACGGAGATAACGTTTGTCGCTATAATGTTTGTCGTTCTATGGCGAAACGAGAGCAACGATTTCGCTGAATTAGGCTCTCTGTCGGCCGGACCTGGCGCTAAATTAGGGGATAAGGAACAAACACGCGATTGTTGTTTGGCCAATTACCGGCTTAACGAGGTGCTGCAGAAAAGTCGAACACGACGCGTTAAGGCGAATACCTAATGAGATTTCACTTCGAGGAGGCGAGGTTCTCCTTCTCTCTTTTTCTTTTTCTTTTTCTTTTTCTCTTCTCATTTCTCTGCTTTTTCTCGTTCTCGCGTTTTCGTCGTAGACAGTCGTCTATCAGAATCGTCTGCCAGAGTCTGACAATATATCGCTAGATTTGTATGTCATTTTTTTTTTTTCAAAATTAACAAACATTTAATTAATATTTTATTTGCCTCCAAAATCAAATTTTGAAAGGAACATTTGTCAGAGAGGATTAGTCAATGAACGATAGAGATTGACAATTGCGTTAATTTTTGAATGAAATGAAATTTCGCGTATCGAAGAGCGACTTACGATCGATTAGGGGAATCAATTAATCGTTCGATCTCGAGAGAAAGAAAAAAAATAAAAGAATAAAAAAGACAAGCGAAAGACAAAACTCGTTCAGGCAAAACAAATTCTTTAGTCGTTTTCGGGTCGGATTTATAAATTGTATAAATCGTTGAGAAAAAAAAAAAAAAAAAGAAGAAAACGGCAGAAACTGGCGTTGTCTTTTCCATTTTTCTCGGTTTAATCGCGACGTACTATTTTTCCCCGGTGCTTTCACGGCCCCTTCTTCTCCTGGAGGCAACGAATCGATCGAGAAACTCCCTTTTGCATCGCTCGAATCGTTGTTTCCATCCCGCATTTCACTTCGCATCGTGCGTTCGTTAATACGAAGGCGCGTTGCCTTTTTAAAAATTCATGCAAATCCTCCCGGTCCTGCGTGAAATTTTCACTCTGGCGAACTGTGTGTCGGAGTATTGACGAACACGGAGAGTTTCTTTCATTTTCCTTGATCAAAAACGAAAGAATACGCGCCTCTTAACACTTTACCGACCGATAGCGGTAAGTAATAGACGATTAATAGGCTACCGGTCGGTAAAGTGTTTATCGTATGATAATATATTTGTATATATTAATACACGATATTACCGGTCGGTAAAGTGTTAAAAGAATGTGAAGTAAATTTTAGATTTGTATAGAATAAATTTTAGGTTTGTACACAACGCGAAACATTAATAATTTCTCTATGAAACTTTGCGTAGAAAATTTTCCTTCGTTTTTTTTTTTTTCGTATCTTCGTGTGTTTCACGACGCGAGACGTATTTCTTCTAAAGAAAAAAACGAAATGAATCTTTGAAAAATCGTGTGAAATTTCACTCTTACGAAGGTAGTGTCAACGAACTCCACGCAGAGAGTTCCTTTTTTCATTTCGTATTGTTTCTCCTTGATCAAAAACAAAAGAATACGCGCCTCTTAACACTTTACCGACCGATAGCGGTAAGTAATAGACGATTAATAGGCTACCGGTCGGTAAAGTGTTTATCGTATAATAATATATTTGTATATATTAATACACGATATTACCGGTCGGTAAAGTGTTAAAAGAATGTGAAGTAAATTTTAGATTTGTATAGAATAAATTTTAATAAATTTTAATAAATTAGTATAAATTTTGTATAGAATAATTTTGTACACAACGTGAAAAACACACGCGAAATATTAATAATATTAATAATTTCTCTATGAAACTTCGCGTAGAAAATTTTCCTTCGTTTTTTTTTTCGTGTGTTTCACGACGCGAGACGTGTTTCTTCTAAAGAAAAAAAATGAAATGAATCCTTGAAAAATCGTGTGAAATTTTACTCTCACGAAGTGAGAACGAACTCCACACAGAGAGTTCTTCTTTTTTTTTATTTCGTATTGTTCTCCCTTGATAAAAAAAACAAAATAAATTTTAGATTTGTGTAATACGAAATACCAACGGACATCAACCGAACATAAATCTTCCCTGAATGACAATCTAAAGAACTAATACTCATTTTCCAAGACAATCTAACCTTTATAATAAATGGTAAGATTTAACTTTAAGCTCGCTAATAATTCATCCAAATGGTTGATACTTGTCGAATAATGAAAAAAAAAAAAAAAAGAAAAAAAAATATAGAAGAAACCTTATTAAAAGACATGTTCAATCTTTATTTTTTCTATTACTTTTCTCTCTCTTACTCTTATTCTCGTACGATCGATATCGCAGATTCTATCTTCTCGCATGCAGTAACACGGTAGCAAGAAATTCTCGACGTACAAAAAAAAAAAAAAAAATATATACATATATATATATATAGAAGAAACCTTGTTACGTACAAAACGTGTTCAATCTCGCAACATCTCGCTCGTGATATTTGTTCTCGCATATATCGCTGTATGTGTTCGCGAAGGTGAAATTCAAGCAACCACACTGCTCCGTGCGCAATGAAATTTCGTTTCGAAGCACGATCGGCCGATCCTGATAGCGCACGCATTACCGCTATCTGACGCACAGTGTCGAACCAGCCGTGGCTAGCTACTCGGGGAACTGGTTTATTCGGCGTGATAACACGAGTTGCCATTTAATGCGACGTAAGTTTGCGTTGCACGGCCGGGTAAAAGGATATCTCGCACCGTTTTCCACTTACGGGGAAACGATCGAAAGGACCGAACGTCAGGCAACGAACGACGAGTGAAACGTTGCCTGTTAAAAGTATCCGCTTTTAATCGGCCGAGGAATTCATTGCGATTTACGTTGCGTACTGTGTTTCTCTTTCTCTTTCTCTTTCTGTTTTTCTCTTTCTCTTTCTGTTTTTCTCTTTCTCTTTCTCTTTCTGTTTTTCTCTTTCTCTTTCTCTTTCTGTTTTTCTCTTTCTCTTTCTCTTTCTGTTTTTCTCTTTCTCTTTCTCTTTCTGTTTTTCTCTTTCTCTTTCTCTTTCTCTTTCTGTTTTTCTCTTTCTCTTTCTGTTTTTCCCTTTCTCTTTCTGTTTTTCTCTTTCTTTCTTTCTCTTTCACTATTTCTCTTTCACTATTTCTCTTTCTCTCTTTCTCTTTCTCTCTTTCTCTTTCTTTTTCTTTGTGTTTCTATCTTTATCTTTATCTCTATCTCTTTCTCTTTCTGCACTCGTTCGTACGTGTTTTGCTTTGTTGCTCTTGGTCGTTTGGATATAATATATATCATATTGTGTATATTATAATCTGTAGGAATAATTTTGTTAATTAATCTAGATGTAGATTGTTTGAGAAATATATTTTCTAATAATCAGGAGATCGTTTATAATCATAGATTGTTTGAATCAAGTATCATTGTTATAATCGTATATTATTATATATTATTTGTTTATAATTAACGTATTGTTTATAATTATAGATTGTTCGAGAAGTATATTTTCTAATAATTAGGAACATTTAAGTTACATTCATGTTAATCTAGATTGTTGTCTATCTAAATCTATATAGATAAGGTTGTCAATCTTCTTTTGGCATCTCTAAAATCCACCCCTGTGGCACATAATTTTTTATTATTCGAAAAATGAATTTTCGAAAAGATTATTAACTCATAGTCTAAGCTAAAGAAGCTACCGAAGAACACGACAAAATTAGAATGTTAAATTTCCATTCAAAGAAATGCAAAAAATTCACTGTTGATAATTCATTTTCGAATTGCCCTCCCTCAGAAAATCAAATTGCCCTCTTATGGGTCTCCACGTTGGGAACCACGGATCTAAAATAATTATTATTTCACTAACTTAATTAATTAATTGTCGCTGTAATAATTATTATTTAATTATCGATTATCTCGATAATTACTTCTTATTATTTTTACATGGATTTGGAAACGGATTAAGAAGTTATTAATTAATCTAGATGTAAAGGAGATTTAATAATAAGAGTTGAAAATATTTTAACACTTTACCGACCGTGTATTAGCGGTGAATAGTTAGCCGATTAATAGGCTACCGGTCGGTAAAGTGTTAAAATATGTTAGTTAGCCGATTAATAGGTTACCGGTCGGTAAAGTGTTAAAATATGTTAGCCGATTAATAGGCTACCGGTCGGTAAAGTGTTCAGAGTGATATTGTATGTACGAGAGATCTTCTAGAGATATTTCAGAGATTGAACTATCAACGTTAGAAGTTCGAAAGAGATTTTCACATTTAGAAATACAAGACATTGAAAGACGAATTTTTATACGAAAGATATTTTCATACGAATGTGGAAAATTAGAATTATTTAAGAATTAGAATTACAGGAGGTTCAATTATATAAAAGTTAGAAATATATATTTCCAAGGAAATATATTTTCACACGAAGTTATTACATAATTAATCTAGATATAAAAGATCAAATTTTATCACGCAGGGATGCAGGATATTCAATAGTGGGAGTTGGAAATATTTTAGGTGTTGGAGAAATATAGAAGATCAATCGCGAGATATTTTAGGAATGAATACCAAAGGTCGAATTATAAAAGTTAGGTACCTCAGAGGACGTTTTTACGTGGAATTTTAAAAATCTTTAGAAATTAAAAATATATAACAAGATCCCGTTATGAAAGTATGAGAAATATATTTTCAACAGAGTATCTTCGAATTTAGAAGATAAGTTCGAAACACAAGTGAGAATACAAAAATAAGCTTGGACGATATTAATATCTGTGTCCGAAGGCCATGATTCTTTAAACCTCGAATTTTTGCAACACAAAATAGCTTACTTAGTTATTAAATAATTTATCGATCTAATAATTAGTGATTTTCGAGTGATTTCGAATTTTTTTCTACCATGTTGGAACCACGTTGTGTCGAGATCATAAAACATGTTCAAACTTTTTTTTTATTTACGTCTCTTCTCTTCTCTCGTCATTTTTCCACCACGGTATTTTCACAGGGCATCTTTCTTCTCTATGGGGAGACACTCCGTGGAATACAGTGATTGTTCTCGATGATTGTTTGCTTCATTTCCTGCATCCTGTGTCTCCGTGCAGCCCTATCGATCCACACGCCATTGTCCGCGCTTTTTCTGGGAATAATAAACGGGCGCGGCCCAATTTGCGTTAAACATCCCTGTCGCGTGTTTAAATGCACCAGTGTCCAATGTTGAACAACGTCTATTAATACTCTCGGCTTTTGTTATTATACACGTTGTGATTCACGTCGTGCGTTTCTGGTAGCCGAGCATCGAGCCTGCCGAAATTTCCGCTGCTTTCTCCTAAAATTGAAAAAAAAAAAAAAAAAAAAGAAAGAAAGAAAAATCTATACTTTTCTCTGCGTAGATTATCATTCTTACGAGAGTTTGAAGTTTCCATTACGTAAATTGTCGACAGTATGATATTTCTCTCTGATCGTCTGTTCGATCTCATCGAAATTTCCACCATTGAACGAACGAAGCAATAATGGCCAAAAAAAAAAAGAATCAAAGTCTCCTTCTTCTTTTAGTGGTACGACGTATAAACAGTGTTTTCACTTGTTGTTTCGTGAGAAGTGAAATAAAAATTGATGAAAAGTGAAAAAGAACAAGGTGTTAGAATTCTCCATTGAAACAAAAAGGATCAAATCCTACGATAACAAAGGGAATCAAATTTTTAGCAAATTTCACGCGATGCATAGTTTCCGCTTTGTTGTTAGTGAGAAATTAAATGAAAGCGAGAGAGAGAGAGAGAGAGAGAGAGCAAAAGAAAAGATGAAACGAGCAGAAAGAATCACAACGAAAAGAACGAAAGTCTTCTATTCTATTTTGTATTTTCACCTGTTGTTTACTAAATTTTCTGTTTAATAAATGCTAGTTAATTTACTGTTTAATAAATAAACAGAGGACCGAGCCTCTGTGTTAGGTAACATCCGATATTGCAACTATCGATAGTCCAGCCGTGAATCTCGTTGGCAGGAGAAGCGAGGAGAAAGAGAAAAAAAAACAGAGAGAGAGAGAGAGAGAGAGAGACATCGATATGATAACTTTTCAAAGACAGAGATTGAATATCGACGAGGGAACGCGATGACGAGAGTTCACAGGTATGCCGGTGGTTCCTATAGCAACCTTTTCAACCCTGTCTGCAAGGCCTTTCAATTTTTCATCGCATCGTATAGAAAAAGTATCGATCAATTACCCTCAGCCTTCTAGCTGCGCTTCCGCCTCGATTCTCGAGCCAGAGGCTAACCAACCGAGCAACTAATTTACACCCCCTTCGTCACGCTTTCCTATCGTCGGCGAAATTTCAAATTGCAGACTCTCTTCTCTTGCGCGAGTTTTCTGCGCGAGTCGATAAAGTAGGTATCTGTCTCGTCTTAAGAGCAGTGGAGGAGAAAATCGACCAGGAAACGAAGAGAAAATCGAATCGATGTTCGTCGAGATATAGAAGAACCGCGAGTTCGGGAATTTCAATCGAACCGGTGATCTTGAGATTTCGATTTCGAGAGAAAAATAGAAGTCAGAAATTGAGAATTGAAAATTTTGGAGTATTCTATATTGGGAAATTGAATATTTTGGAGTAGTCTACGTTGGGTGATTAAAATTTTGGAGTATTCCATGTTGGGAAATTAAAATTTTGGAATATTCTGTATTGGAAAAATTTTGGAGTATGTTGTATTGGAAATTTAACAATTCCAATGTATATTTTGGAGTATTCCATGTTGGCAATTTAACATTTTGGAATATTCTACATATTAGGAATTTAAAATTAAAATTTTAGAGTAGTCTACGTTGGGAAATTAAAATTTTGGAGTATTCCATGTTGGAAAATTAAAATTTTGGAATATTCTGTATTGGAAAAATTTTGGAGTATGTTGTATTGGAAATTTAACAATTCCAATGTATATTTTGGAGTATTCTATGTTGGCAATTTAACATTTTGGAATATTCTACATATTGAGAATTTAAAATTAAAATTTTAGAGTAGTCTACGTTGGGAAATTAAAATTTTGGAATATTCTATATTGGAAAAATTTTGGAGTATGTTGTATTTGAAATTTAACATTTGAAATTCCAATGTATGTTGGCAATTTAAAATTTTGGAATATTCTACATATTGAGAATTTAAAATTAAAATTTTAGAGTATCCCATGTTGAGAAATTAAAATTTTGGAATATTCTATGTATTGGGAATACTCTATTCTATATATTGGGAATATAACATTTTGGAGTATGTTATATTGGAAATTTAACATTTTGAAGTTTTTCTATGTTGGCAATTTAAAATTTTGAAAATAATATTCTATATATTGGGAATTTAAAATTTTGGAGTATTGTATATTGGGAATTTAAAATTTTTGAATATTCTATATTGAGAGTTTAAAATTTTGGACTGTTCCATATTGGAGTATTCTACATTGGAAATTTGAAATTTTGAAGTATTTTTAAATTTAAAGTAAATTTTAAAATTTCGGAGTATTCTATGTTAGAAATAGAAATGTTCAAAGCTCTGAACGTTTGAAATGATAATATTTGGAATTGATCAGTATTGACTAGAAAATTATACGTTCAGTTAGACAAATTTTGCGAATGGCAAAATTGCGAGTTGAAGGTGGAAATCGACAGTCGAGAATTTCGATGTGTGTTTTATATCGGCGAATTGAAAATTAGAAATATACAAAGCTCCGACTGTCCAGCGTGAAAATATTGAAAACTTGCAACATTAAGAACTAGAAATTTGATGTTAAAATAAATCGAATATCAATGACAATCCGTAAAACTAAAATATAAAAGGATCGACGATTGAAACCGTTTCGATAACACGATAAATACGAATCGATAAATAAATATCGAGGATCAAAATACAATTTTCAAATATCTCAAATTTATCGTCAAAATTAAGTTTCATTGAATCACTGTTAAATTAAATTGTCAAGCGACTTCGAATTGCAACGATAACGATAAAAAGGAAGATCTCCGAAAGTAAAAGAACACCATCCCAACACTAGAACACTTTCAATCCAAGAGCATCGACGCTAAAAAGAGATCAAAGTACTATCTCGATTTCTAAAAAAAAAAACTATCAATATTCTCCGCAAATGAAATGATCGTCGCCAATGGAAAGCCACGGTGGCTGGAAACCACTGAATTCTTTCACACCTGTTTCACCTACTTACGCCGCGTGTATCGATTCTCCTCGCTCTATCAAAAATTCGCCACCCACGGAAGAACCCCAGTTCTCTGCCGCCATCTTGCTTGCTGCGTAACTACGTAACGAACCATATTCACACGAGTTTCATTGCCCGCACTGTCACGGTCTAACGTAACAACAAGCGATAAGGATAGGAAAGTCGCCGCAGTTGGTCGACAGAGAGAGAGAGAGAGAGAGAGAGAGTTCTTACCACGCTGGTTTTATAACATGGCGGTGGTGGCAGAAATCGACTCGGGGAACAGTCGAGCCCGAGTTTTTTCCATGGTCGGCTACCACACGCGTGTTTAGAGGAGAGACAGCTTTAGAGAGCACGCGTGCGGTGTGTGGCAGCCTTGCGGCCGCGGGATGACCGAACAAGGCGAATCTACGTGGGCCGATTCGCATCACCCACCATCGCTCGTTCATGCAACGAGCACGTTCACCTCTTCGATCAAATTTTTTCTTTCTTCGTTTCCTTTTTTTTTTTTTTTTTTTTTTTTGTTTCTGTTACACTTCGACTGAAGATCTTTTCTTCTCTCCTTTACTTCGACAAAGTGGCTTTTGATTCTCTCTTCTATTACCTCGATAAAGTAACTTTTCTTCTTTTTTTTTTTATTTTTGTATGTTCGTTTGTTTCTGTCACTTCGACGAAATGGCTCTTCTTCCTTCGATTCTTTTTTTTATTTCTATTACTTCGACCAAATAACTTTTCTTTTTTTCTTTCTTCGTTTTTTTTTCTGTTCTTCGATTCTCTCTTCTACTAATTCGATAAAGTAACTTTTCTTCTTTTTTTTATTTTTGTTACTTTTCTTCCTTTTTTTTTTGTTTGTTCGTTTGTTTCTGTCACTTCGACGAAATGGCTCTTCTTCCTTCGATTCTTTTTTTTTTTTTTTTTTTATTTTTATTACTTCGACAAAATAACTTTTCTTCGCTCTTCGATCTCTTTTTTTCTTTTCTTTTTTTTTTTTTTTCTATTCTACATCACAAATATATAGAGCGTCTTGCAATTCATGGTCACCGTGCGTGTGTTTGTGCGTCGAAAGACGTAAAACGCTAGATCTTTAATTTAACTTTCCAATCAAATATAAATAGAAGACTGAATACTATATATATTCACAATTACATAAATAAAAGATTAAAATGAAGAGGAATTTTAAAAATTTTACTTTAAAAACTCCAACAGATAGATAAGTCCGCTTTCCCTCATCTGAATATGAATCTTGAAATTTCGCCTGCATGAATTTTTAATTATGATCATTGATTTTATCTCTATTACAAAGAGTTCGCAAAATGATGAAATTTCTGAGAAATTTTTAGTGCACGCGCGTACATTACTTTTACCAATCGTATCTAATTAAGTGTATCGTCTTTGTTACAATAACACAGTCGCAAGAGTATCGCACTAGATTGCTATGGTAAAGTGAACTGACATGTAAAACGAACTTCGTTACGAAATTCCACGTCTTATTACGCGACGCAAATCTCCTTTTAATTAAATGTTAATTGCAACTAGTGGAGAGTCGTTTAATGTCAGAGTAATTCCACGTGTAGGATGTGCTGGTATGATAGGATCGGAGAATCGAAAAATCCTTGAAAAACTTAACGTGGGTTAATTCAATCGATTCTCTCGTGTGAAAACTTCTTGTTTCACAGTGTTGTGATCTCCGAGATCCCGAATTGTCTTACTCAAACGACAAATTGGTAGGCAAGCAGTCTAATCGACTTCTTTTTTCTTTCTTTCTCTTTTTTTTTTGTCGATTTTCTATGGACAACACGATTGCACAATCTCGCCTGTCGAGAAAAGTGTCGAGTATTCTATCTCGCGAAGATTGAAATTCAAACTTTCCCTCGCGACGTGTCTTTCTCAAGGATTTTGCAACTCGACGAGAAAATGAAAAAAAAAGCTGCTGAAAGCTTCGTTTTAAGCGATGAGACTACTGAGTGACAAAAAAAAAAAAAAAAAAAAAAATTAGAAATAGTTACGAGCGAACGGCATTAAAAAGTGAACTCGAATTGATGGCCGAATAATTACTAGATGTTTCGTGTAATTTTTCCAATTATGTAAATAGAGGAAGATATTTCGAAAATTTTACTTTGAAAACTCTAATAGACAAGTCTGAAAAATATCACTGTCTTCTTCAAGGTCAATAGAATTTTCAATCTACCCCCCCCCCCCAAAAAAGGAACAGTGCAGAAAAGAAACAACGTTAAAACTGAGAATAAAAGGAAGAAAATTCTGGAAATTCTACAGGAAATTGCTCGAGTCGCAATAAGTATAATAAAATGTCTATAAAACAAATCCTAAATATTGAGTCGAAACTAAGCGTAAATCGAAGAAGAGTTTCGTCAAAGAAATGAAAAGAATTCTCGTAAGAAGAAGAAGAAAACTTCGTAATCCACTAATTATGTGTTTCTTTCGCCATCTTTCTTCCCAAAGAAAGTTAACGACAAAGCAGATTCATAAACTAAATCCAAATCGAAGAGTTACCACTGAAAAATGAAAATAACGTAGTGATAATAATTTAAACGATGTTCATTATATTAAATAACAAAGAAAAAACGGAAACAAAACAACAAATAATAAACACAAGATAGACAACACAGGCAACAATAATTCGAGTGAACTCAAAACGACACGATTAATTCTTTTATACAACACAAATGATCACTATTTTGATCACACTAATTCAACGCTCTTTTACGACTCTCCTGACTGACTCTGTTTTTTTTTTTTTTTTCAACTCGCACGACTTTCCACTTTTCAAAAAGAAAAGCGCTCGATGCCAACGCTGTGCTTCTTACATCACCATTCATACTTTTTTTTTTTTTAATTTTTTTATTTAATAATGGCTTTAGTCCTGTGTTTGGCCTATGTGCCTTACAATCTTACAAATTAGAAAGCTTAAAGGTTAAATTAATAGCGTATACAATGAGATCTCTACCATTCATACTTCTTCGTTCACGCATTTGTAGCGTCATCTATTCGATCTTACAAAAATTACCATGGAGATACCAACAAATTAATAGTTACTAAGTTACAAACAAATTACCGATAATATATATAACAGTAAATAAGAAATTAATAGTCATTAATCATCTGTCGTCTATAGTAATTAATCTATTAAATTCTGTATCATTTAAACGTTAAATTAAATTATAAAAATTTCCTTTTGCAGTACGGTGACTTTATTATTATACCGATCATCGTACTTACACATTCTTCAGCAAACAGAGGCCATCTATTAGAAGTAAAAGTAACTAAAAATATAACTATATATTATAATAATTTCGATACCACGATAATTCCCACAAAAAAAAAAAAAAAAAAAAAAAGGAAAAAGAAGGAAGAAAAACTCGAGAATCGACGAATTACACCCTCTCTCATTCACGCTCTCTGTACACCTTTCGTGACGTATAGCAAAAGGGTTGACGCGTGAAACAAAGTCGAAGGGAGGGAGAGGGTTGCTTCGTCACCGTTCACGGGCGAGTCACCCGGTATTTCCCGGCGTTGCTATTTTTCACGGTGTGCACCGTGATATTTTCGCGACGGAAAGTTCGAGAAAAGAGGGTTGACAAGGGCTGGCTAGCAATAAAACGCAGAGAAAGCCCAACCCCTAAGCTCTCTCTCTCTCTCTCTTTCTCTCTCTCTCTCTTTCTCGTAATCGATAGCGAGCGGTCGCACGTGTGATCGCCGATAGGGGCTACGCGTTGCCCTTAGTTAAAGAGGAATGCTCCTCCGAGCAGCGTCTCGTTCCTCAAGGTCGTTCAAACACACACACACACACACACACACACACACACACACACACACACACACACACATTTCGTTCATCTTCGCGGATTTTTTTGCGGACCTTTGCTCGTCACTCACGCGGATTGGTGCGAAATTTTATTTTATTTTATTTTATTTTTTTTCTTTTCTCTCATACCATCAAAGGTGTACATTTCTGTGTATATTTCTAAAGTGTCTACACGTACGTGTGCAGTGCAATCTCGCGTATAGAATCGGGAAATCGCGATCGAGTTTTCAATGAATTCGCGATTGGCAGAATTGGCACCGGTGATAGATAGATCAGGTTTTCGAATCGGATATTAAAAACCTTTTTTAATAACATTCGTGCCATTTCTGTGTATAATTTACTGCTTTTCGTCGTGCTGTTTCATCGAGTACGAATTATTTGGCAACAATCTTTCAAACGGAATGATCGAGCAATAATCTTCGTCTACGTAAAGTGTATATGTGAAACTCTAGCTGTTCCAGAGAATACTATATACTATCAATCTCCGTAGATTGTAGATAGTATTAATTACCGTTAGATATTCGGTGCCACGATTTTATTAGATGTTCATGTGAATCATCGAACTCGCCGTTCTCATTTTCTCAGCGTTTTCCGTGGGAAAAACTTTCCACCGCATGCGCGCGCGCACGTGTGTGACGAAGATGATAACGACGAATACGACGGTGGCGCCGATCGTGATTCAAATGGCAACGACGAGTAAAACGTTAAAAGGTGGAACATCAGGAGCACCGTTTTACGATTGATAAACGCTCGCGTGGGCATCGATAAACACACCCACACACGCCAACCTCATTTTACGCGAGCCTCATTTCCTCTGCTGTGCGTGTCTTCAACACTGTGTGACATGAAGAAAAGGTGTTCATTATTTTCACTATGTGTCCCTAGTGCTCCGGTAATAAATAGTACAGATGCATGCAGTGAATTACGAATCAATGGCAAGTTATACGTACAAAATGTTCAGAATACAGATCATAAATCGAAGAATGTTTTGAGGTGATTGCCAAACGTCGAATTTTCAATTCGTTGTTACATTCTAATGTATATACGTTCTATTTGAAAATGGGAACTATATATATATATATATATATATATATTGTTCCCATTTTATATATACATTTGTCCCATTTTATATATATATATATATTTTATATATATTTATTTTATATATATACATATAGTTCCCATTCTATTACCTCGATAAAGTAACTTTTCTTCTTTTTTTTATTTTTGTTACTTTGCTTCCTTTTTTTTTCTTTTGTTTGTTCGTTTGTTTCTGTCACTTCGACGAAATGGCTCTTCTTCCTTCGATTCTTTTTTTTTTTCTATTACTTCGACCAAATAACTTTTATTTTTTTCTTTCTTCGTTTTTTTTTTGTTCTTCGATTTATATATATATATATTTTATATATATATTTCATTTTATATATATATATTTTATATATATTTATTTTATATATATATATATATATAGTTCCCATTTTATATGTACGTATATATATTGTTCCTATTATATATACATTAAAAATATACTTTTCTATGTAGAAACGATGATCCATCGAATCAGCAGAATTAGGCGCCTAAAATGTTTGAAAATTTCAAACGAACAAACTCTTTTGTCTCTCCCTCGGGAAATTCGACATTTGTCACTAGCAAATCAGATCGCAGATTCGTTTTCTACACTCTTTGTAGTTGATCGCGGGCGAGATATAGATTTCCGTTGCACGTGAAAATTTCACAATTTTCACGATTTTATCGAGTCGCAAGGCGACTTAATAATTTTGCTAGACTCCGATGAACTCAGCTTGCGACTTGAAAGTGAAACTTCGCGAAATAATCTTAATCTTGATTGAATGACAAAATTGGAGAAGAGAGCCTTTCTCTTTTCTCCAGAGTCAGAGGAGAAAGCACGACAGTTCGATATCGTTCGAAGTTCGAATATTTCCCGAAACAAATTGTCACGTTGCTTGGAAGCAGCCTGTTTCGAATCGTCGATCGAACCTAACTTGTACCAGCTTATTCCTTTCAATTTCTTCTGGGATATACATCGACGTGTTTAGGGCTGGTTCATATATATATATATATATATATATATATAAACCGGCGGAGAGACTAGCACTGGGTCGTGAAACGTCTCGGGAGCATCGTCGTGCACTTGAAACTGTGCCAATCCTCGAAACCGAGTTCCGCCGGCCGCATAATAAAACGATCACAGAGATCCCCGTGGAAAAGGGCCAATGTCAATATCTTGGATCGCGCTCGGGAATGCGCGTGGGCTCATTCCGCCGCGTTCCAAGCATTTTGCAACCCTCTCGAGCGCGAACAAAAACTTCAAAAGACAATCGAGTCGCGCGTGTTTCCTCGTTGGAATTCGAAATTTTTTTTTCTTCTTTTTTTTTTGCTTTGAAACAGTTAGAATACGAATGGAACGTGAAAATTCTGGAACGATCAAGATGGCGAAGCGAAGGAATTTTGGTGAATTGGTTTTTTTGTTCTTTTTTTTTTTTAGGTTAAGTCCCTAGAATTTTGTTTCCCAATGAAAATCAGGATATTAGAGAATTTAATTCCAGGTAGATGGAAGATTCTTTTCGTTTTTCATTGAGGATTTCTTATTCCTATTAATATGTTCAAGTTTGGTCGTAAATCATGAGAATGTTAAATAATATTCAAATTTTGAATGACTCGAAAATTCGAAGGGCGAGGAACTTGATTAATTTTTCTTAACAAAATTGCGCTCAGAAGTAATCACCCAAATATAATATGATCACAGATATGTATATATAAATATTCAAGAAGATTTTAAATGAAAACCAAAATTCTTTCCTGACAATTAAAAAATTACCAGACATAACCTCAATAAAGCCGAACACAATAGTTTTGAAAGATAATATATGTAAATATTCAAGAAGACTTTCAATGAAAAATATCTCGTTGGGAACAAAAATACTTTGCTTATTATTAAAAAATCACCCCCCGAAATACCAAGCCAGACATAACCTCAACAAAGCTATCGAACATATCAATTAAAAGATAACATACATAAATACTCAAGAAGACTTTTAACGAGAAATCTATCTCGATGGGAACGAAATCAATTAAAAAAAATTACCCCCAAAATCATCAAATCTGACGTAACCTATCGATAAGGCTATCGATCACGACAGTTGAAAAAATTCACGAAATCCAAGTCCGAAGAACGCGAAGAACGTTGAATGGCAAAGTTCAAGTTTCTCAACATGAAGCGACGTTTCTATTTTCCGTTCAGTCTGCGGGCGGTTCACGACGCCGTCTAATTTCGCCTAACCGTTGCCGGCGTAACGATTATTTAAAAAAAGAAGCCCGAAGCGCGTCGGGGGCTGTTGGGGTTGTTTCGTCATCGGGGGAGGGAGGGATGGGTAGAAAACGCTCGAACAAGTTGCAGGAATGGTACTATTGATTTTCGGCTGCTCCTTTTTCGACCCCTATCCGTCTGCGATTCTGTCCCCTCGAATCATTCGCCATTGCTTCGGTTGCAAAGCCTCTCCCCTCTCGATACGTGCATTTTATTCAACGCCGTGTGCTCTCTCTGCGATTCTGCAGGCGAAATAAGTGGCTTGGAAAGAACCGCACCCCTCCCCGCCTTCTAATTGCACTCCCTGCAACGTGTGTCACATGTTGGAAAATTTAATTAAAAAGACGGACGCGCGTTTTTTCATTTCCCTCCAGCGCTCTCTTCTTCTCTCTCTCTCTCTCTCTCTTTCTGCGTCGAAACGTCGACATTGACAGTGATTTCCATAGACGTGTCTTTCAAGTATTTCTACTTGCCGTACTTCATTGTTTCCCTCTGGAAATATTCTCGAAATTGTATTCTTCAATTATTCGTATTTGTCTCGTCTGCCCTTGTACAAATATGGCGTGGCTTTTTGTACATTCGAAGACATTGTAGACTGTTTCCCGCGGATTTCGTCGAATTCTTTCGAACGACGAATTTAGGACGGGATTTCTGGAACTTTTTCGTTCTTAACGTTCAGAGTTCGATGAAAAACGGCGATGAAAAATCGTTGAGAAGCTTTTCAGAGCTTCAGTCTTCGAGATTCATGGTGGGGGTCTAGTCGTGAGAAAAAATTTTTCCCGTTTGAATTTGAACTATTTTGGCTATTTCGAGAATAATAAAGTAGCTTCGCCTTTTCTCACCCGCTGTGAGATGTGAAAACATGTCTGAGTAAGACCAACTCGGATCTGCGAAAGTAGACGAGTCTTTGCCCTTTGAAACGAGACCAAGTGGATTGTTGTACAATTTTTTTTTCTTACAAAGTGTTACAGCAATATTCACGATTTTTCATCGTTGTTAGCCCACTTACTGTACACCGTATATAACGATAGATAATTTGAACAATCAGTTTGAAATAATTTCGTGAAATTGAAAGCCGACAGAGATCGATCGATTTCGTTTCGAATATCTACCAAAAAATTGGACTATCGACCATCTTTTAAATTTCATCCTATATAAATTTACGCAGTTACCTTGCACGATTTGCACGCGAAGACAGAGACAAATACGATACGAGAAGTTTTCGCTGGATTCAATTAACGCAGATTCGACTGTTCGGGCAGAGGGGAGAAAAATCGAAAACGAAATGGAGGCCCCGGCGAGATTGAGTTTCAGACGAAAATTTCAATTTCGATCGAGAGCTAACGCCGCCAGCTACGGACGCCATCGGACAAAAATTATTTTATAACCACGCTTGTCGCTTTTTTTGCTCTATGTTAAAACAAAACCGCCGGTTTAATTGGAAACATCGACTCGAGGGGAAAATGAAAGCTTGGCCGGTTCAGAAGTTCACTACGCGAACTCGTCGTTCGAATCTAGAACGGTCGAAATAATTTTCTATCATTCGCGTGTTCGCGAAGCAAAAAATTGTGGGAAAAGAGTTCGCTAGAATTTTCATAGGAAATTTTCACTGGAGTATTGCCAGTTTTATTACGCTTTGATAAAGTCTACAAGCATGTTGCAATATCTATAAGAAAGCATTGAAAGATTTTGAAATTCACCGAAACATTATCAACTTTGTTATATTTTGCTGAAGTCTACAAATATATTGCAATGCCTTTGACAAATTAGAAATTTTTCACTGTATCTATCTTATTTGTTTAGTGTTCACGAAAGTAGTTCATTAATGGAAAATTCACCGAAACATTACCAACCTTATTACAGTTTGCTGAAGTCTACAAATATGTTGCAATTCCTTTGACAAATTAGAAATTTTTCACTGTATCTATCTTATTTGTTTAGTGTTCACGAAAGTAGTTCATTAATGGAAAATACACTGAAATATTACCAACCTTATTACAGTTTATTACAACTTCGCTAAAATATTCGAATTTCTGTTAAAAAAAAAAATACGAAGAGAATTTTGACGTACTTCGGTAGAAAATCTTGATTAAAATTTCAAATAGGAAATTTTGCATTGTTTCTTAAAATTTAAAAGCCCGTTTAAGTAAAAATCACAAAGTGTTACGAGGTTTCGTAACAACAGCCTTTGAAGCGTTTCCCCCTAAGCGAATGGGATTTTAATTCTCGGAAAATTGCACTTTGTTTTCCGCTGTATGCCTCATTTACACGACGGCGCTTCGTTTATAATTACATTTTTAATTAACATAATTACCAGTACGTGCATACCCAGCGTCGTCGTTGAACTACGGATATTTAATAGCCTATGGGAAATTAAGAAATGGTAAAGAACCACACCTAAGCATGTGAAACCGCGTGAATTATTCGAAATTAAAATGCCGGTTATAAAATTTAAAAACGCACGAAACACTATCGTTTAGATGAGATCTCCGTTTAGGTTATATCTCTTTAATTAACATTCGTCGAAATATTGCAAATTTGCACGAACATCGTCGATTTCATCGTGAGAATTATAATATATATCCGATATATTGTGATTTCGAGTGCAACACGTGACACAACCTCGTTCGCGCCTCGTTGTTTTCGAAAGAGCGTGTGAATGAAATCATCTAGTTTCATACCGGGTGTTTCGAAAAAAGCCTGCCTCTTGTAAATTTGATAATTAACTGCCGACGATGGAATTGTCCTCGTTAATGTCGAAAACTACGAACATTTCAGTTCTCTTCTCGAGTTCGTCGATTTCCAGAAATTAACTCGCCAAACGCGACGACACGCCGGAAGAAAAAAAAAAAAAATATTCAACGAAAGAACATTTCCAACGACCTGCAATTTCTCTGCAATTGGCGATGATTTCCCCAATGGCAGTAAGAATAATTTCTCGAAAATAGAAAAATACAGAGAATCCCGCGGGCTGCTAACATGTCATCAGAAATCTCTCTCTAAATTTCGTGGAATAGAAATAATTTCGATGGAAAAGAGAAAAAAAAAAAAAAAGAAAAGAAAAGAAAATATCTATAAATTCGAGCGAGACTAATTTCTATCTGTCGAAGAAATCGAAAGAAAAAAGAAAAAGAAATCCATAGATCGCTCGTGAGAGTGATGAGAGAATTCAGCGGTCGCAATGAAAAATAACATGCCCGATAAGAAATCGTCCCTGAAATAAAAATAAATTCGAAACGACAACAGACAAATTTCACCAGAAATCGGAAGAAATCGAGGGAAACGCGGTTTAAACGTCGGTTTCGGCGGCTGAAACACCGGCAGGTGAAACACGCGCCTGACGATTTTACGCTTTATGGCGAGTCGTCGAGGGCAGAAAAAAAACCGGCAGAAGCAACACACGAGAGACTCATGGGAAACAAATCGACAGACGGAGGAACACACCGGTGGTGTGGATATTGATCGACAAGAGAAAGAGAAAGGGAGAGACAGAGAGAGAGAGAGAGAGAGAAAGGGGGGAGGTTTATAACGTGCGTACCTCCCTCGCGTCGTTTAGGGTGCAGCATATAATTTTCACGAGGCTGCTGCTACACAACAGTGTTTCCTGTCTAAACACTCGGCAATTATTCACCGCCATTACGGTTTTGTTTTCATCCCTCGACTTGCCGGTTATTCCGCCATCTATCTTCGATGACAATTCTCCCTCCTTTTTGAGGCGGATGAAACTACGAGGAGTGAGATAGGCAGTTTTCGATTGGATTTTTTTTCTTTCTTTCTTTCTTTCTTTCTTTCTTTTTCTTTTTTTTTTTTTTTTTGGAAATAAGGGATAAATGAAGGTTTCGTGATGGTACAGTAAATGATGAGCGTAACTCATCAGTGACAATGAGAAATTGTTGCGGTAATTTAAACTGATATAGCTTCGTTGAGAAAATGATCACGCGACGATTCACACTTTTCACTCATTTCTACACTTTTCTATTAATATTACTATAATTTAATTAATTTCGTCATTGCCATTGGTACAGTTATGCCGTAGCGAGTGATTTTTCTGCGTTCTCGACAAAATTTTATCATCAATCACGATTGATCGACGATTTCGATTGTTTAACACTAGAACTACCACACCAAAATGACTGGTTTTGCAATTTTATTTTAAAATATCATATTTCATGTTGCAATTTTTCCCCCCGCAATGATGCAACGACTTTTACAGTGATAACTGAAGAAATAATACAATGAATTTTATTTCATTTTTATTTATTAAAATAATCAAAATAATTTCGGTAGAAATAACTTCGTCTTAACTGTCGGCAGTTCTAGTGTTAATAAAACATCAAAATATAGGGAAAAACTAGTTTCATTAATTTTAAAATTACTTTTGTAGGATTTATTTTAGTGAAAAGTGATTTTTGGCCCACCCTGTATTATAAAGACAGTGTATTTTTGGATAATCCTTTATAAAATACAAAAATAAAAGCTTGTACATAGGGTGGGCCAAATATCTCTTCCTTAATAAAACATCAAAATATAGGGAAAAACTAGTTTCATTAATTTTAAAATTACTTTTGTAGGATTTATTTTAGTGAAAAGTGATTTTTGGCCCACCCTGTATTATAAAGACAGCGTATTTTTGGATAATCCTTTATAAAATACAAAAATAAAAGCTATTGTACATAGGGTGTGCCAAATATCTCTTCCTTAACACTAGAACTACCACACCAGTCAAAATGACTGGTTTTACAATTTCATTTTAAAATTTCTATTTCACGTTACAATTTTTTCCCCCCGCAATGATGCAATGACTTTTACAGCGATAACTGAAGAAATAATACAATGAATTTTATTTCATTTTTATTTATTAAAATAATCAAAATAATTTCGGTAGAAACAACTTTGTCTTAACTGTCTTAGGTAGTTCTAGCGTTAATACAGCAGTGAAAAATAAATTCAAAATCGTTGACGATTAAACGCCAGAAATCTGTGCATTCAATTTCCCTGATTGAAAACGCAATTTATTGATCGGAGAATTTGCATCAGAAAATGGGAGGAAAATCAATTAACGAGGGGCGTGATCCGACGCCTGTCAATGATACACCAGAATCAATGCGATATTGTCATTCGCTAAGACGATAAATCGTTCACGTGCTGACGAGTGGCGTTGGATACGGAATCGCGACGATATATCAAAAAGGCCATTCTACGTCGAGAGAACGTGGATGATTCTCGGTAATTCTCGCCCATTCTCATTAATCCTTTTCACTCATCTCATAACCTGTCTCCGTAATTCTGTCACGTGTTCCATCTTCTCTCTCTCTCTCTCTCTCTCTTTCTCTCCTCTTACCGCCACGGTCACCAATTCTCTTGAAATTCTCGTGTTTTTGTGCAAATTATTCTTCTGTGATCTGTTTGCGTCTTATTTGCTTTTTATTTGGCAGTAGATTATTCTACACTTTTTTCTCTTTTTAATCGTAAATTTACATAATGATACATTTTCAATAAAATTATCGTGTAATTTCTTTTTATTGAAAGAAAGACTGTCAACACATAAATACGAGTATATGTTCATTTGTTATATAAATGAAGTACATACGATGTGTGTTAATATGATGTGATAGACAATATATTATAATATAATTTGCAATTGCGACAATGTAATTTATTAGCACAATTGTACTTAGATAGAAACTGTGAAATTGGAAGCGATACGTGATAAAATGTACACCAGATAAAACTTCCAGTCGGACTTCTAGTTAACTTCTAGTCCTTTCAATTGTATTTACTAAGAATACAAAAAAAAAATTCGCACGTTACAAATATCAAATAATTGAAACATGAAAATCCGCTTTAACTCTAAAATTGAAACCGACCATTGAGATAGAATATTTGTAGCAAAGAAATTCAAGTGCAAGACACGAGAATAATATAATTAATACATAATGCAATAAAGAGCGCGCAAGTTTTCTATTGATTGATATATTTTATTGAAAATCACTCTGTAAATTATAAACTGAAATTATAAACTATAAACTAAACTATATATATATAGTTCTATACTTACAACTGAACTGTAAATTAAATACTACCGTATTTATAACTGAACTATAAACTAAACTATATATATATAGTACTATAGTACTATACTTATAACTAACCTGTAAACTAAATTATGTATATAATACTATAGTAATATAATAGTACTATAATAGTAATATAATAATACATAATATATATAATAGTACTATATATAATTATGTATATAGTACTAAATTATGTATATAGTATTATATACATAAACTGTATACTAAAGTTTAGTTTATAGTATATAGTATATACTATAGTTTAGTTTACAGTATATAGTATTATAAAACTATAAACTAAACTATATACATAGTACTATAAAACCATAAACTACACTATAGTTCTATAAAGTATACTACTATAGTACTATATATAAACTATAAACTAAACTGTAGTGCTGTAAAGTATACTGCTATAATACTGTATAGTACTATATATAAACTATAAACTATAGTACTATAACCTAAACTGTATATATAGTACTATAAATAAACTATAAATTAAACCATATAAAATAAACTAAAACGATAAAAACTATAAACCAAAATAAACACATGTGTGTTTCAAAAACTCACTGTTACAAATATATATATATGTTTCCACAGGAAATTGTAAAATTAGCCATTTCGACCAGTTTGGTGTAGTTTCAGTGTTAAATCAGACGGCGCGCGCGACCTTCGTTTTCATGAAACGCGGAACTTGAAACGCGGCGCTTTTCTCGGCGAAACGTATGAATATGTCGCTGCTGGCAGAGAATAAGATAAGATAACGCGACGAAACATTTTTTTCTTTTACCCACCGTGTGTGTGTGTGTGTGTGTGAGTGTGATTCTTTCTCTTCAACCACGCGACACAGTCTCGAGACGACCAACAGAGTTGTCGCGCGTCTCGTCCCGTCTCTTTCTCTCTCTCTCCTTTCTTTCTTTCTTTCTCTCCCCCCTTCTTCTCACTTTCCCTTTGTCCTTCGTTCAATTCATACTTTCTACTCGATCGTTTGCATGCCGTGCTTCCGCTCGATCGACGGAGTTCCGTGTGTCGGCCACCTTCTGCCGATCGTGTGCTTGCCGGACGTGTTTTTCCAACGGAAATGCAGCTACAGGTAAACGAGCCACGACAATCTTTCTTCGCCGAAGCTTCTTGAGAAAATCGCGTTGTCTCTCTGATGTTGCGTTTGAGATGCGTTAGATCGCTAAATGTCGGGATGATTGCGTTGCAAAGAGCGGGACTGGTTGTAGTAAATCGTCTTAATTAGAAAATTTAATTTTCTAATTAAATGCCGAGAGAGGTCATTTGGAGGAAACTTCTCGTTAATTTTCTTCGAGGAAATATAAAAAATAAAAAAAAAAAAATAAAAACTAATTATTGTAACTGATGTAATTTCATTGAGGTTCGTTTTTTCTACTTTAACTTTATAATAGATAGGTCAATTTATTATTTCTTCTAATAAACGACGATTCGCCTCGATACATTTATTATAGAATGTTATTGTCGAGTACGAGTGTTTTCGATCGAGTTAGAGCGAGTAATTTGGTAATTTAACAACTAGGTTTGCCAAGGCGTCATTCTGACCCCTCTGAGAGAACTTTTCGTTAATTTTCTTCGAGAAAATATAAAAAATAAAGAAAAAGGAAAATAATAAAAACTAATTATTGTAACTGATGTAATTTCGTTGAGGTCCGTTTTTTTTCTACTTTAACTTCATGATAGATAGGTAAATTTATATTTTTTCTAATTAAATGCCGAGAGAGGTCATTTTGAGAAAACTTTTCGTTAATTTTCTTCGAGGAAATATAAAAAATAAAAAAAAAAATAAAAACTAATTATTGTAACTGATGTAATTTCATTGAGATTCGTTTTTCCTACTTTAACTTTATAATAGATAGGTAAATTTATATTTTTTCTAATTAAATGCCGAGAGAGGTCATTTTGAGGAAACTTTTCGTTAATTTTCTTCGAGAAAATATAAAAAATAAAAAAAAAAAAATAAAAACTAATTATTGTAACTGATGTAATTTCATTGAGATTCGTTTTTCCTACTTTAATTTTATAATAGATAGGTAAATTTATATTTTTTCTAATTAAATGCCGAGAGAGGTCATTTTGAGGAAACTTTTCGTTAATTTTCTTCGAGAAAATATAAAAAATAAAAAAAAAAATAAAAACTAATTATTGTAACTGATGTAATTTCATTGAGGTTCGTTTTTCCTACTTTAACTTTATAATAGATAGGTAAATTTATATTTTTTCTAATTAAATACCGAGAGAGGTCATTTTGAGAAAACTTTTCGTTAATTCTCTTCGAGAAAATATAAAAAATAAAAAAAAGAAAATAAAAACTAATTATTGTAACCGATGTAATTTCATTGAGGTTCGTTTTCTTCTACTTCAACTTCATAGATTCAAAAATAAAAAAGAAAGAAATAATAAAAGCTAATTGTTACTTCAAACTCATAATAGATAGGTCAATTTATATTTTTTTTCTAATTAAATACCGAAAGTGGTCATTTTGACCCGTTTGGTGGAAATGGGTACGTGTCGACTGATGGTAAACCTAGCGTTAAGAAGTTCGAGACCGAGAGAGCGTATTCAGAAACAAATGGACCGTTTCTCACGCGAACGTTTCTTCTTTATTTTGTTTCAGGTAAGCCCGAGTTCGATAAAAGATTCAATTCATGGTTCAATCACGGCTCAGACCGGCGAGGTATCTGGCATGTAGAGTGAGTATTACCATGAAAGAAACTGCATAGCCAACGCGAGTGGTGGAACACTGGTTTTCCACTAGCCCCGAGAGACACGTTTATTTCCCGCGGACTATAGCCCGTCGCGTATTTTCACGCGAGATTTCCTTATTCCGTCGTCTTGCACCGAAATTTTCGTCCTTGTCGTTTGTAAAATTTTTTCCCCCCTTTTGGAAAACTTTCCCTTTATTTTGACAGTGTTTCTGCTTAAAAGAACATTTTAAAGTGGATAAGAAATAAATTTAACGTTTGCTGTTAAATTAATTTATCGTTAAATTAAAATAAAATAGTTGAAATATTAACTTGTTAAATATCATGTAAAAAGTAATTTATGACGTAATCTATCATAATTGCACACACATATTACACGAAAATCTTGTGATTCTAAAATTAATTTAATGATAAAAATAATCTTATAATTTAACTGGGAAAAGAGTATTTAAATTAATTACGAGTAAATATTATTGTCATATATATAGAAGAAAATTAACTATTATTCATCTGTTTATCAAAAACATGCCTTATCGATAAATAATTTCAAGCTAATTTCAAATGTTTTTAAGAATTAGATGGCTGCGGTATAATTGACTGTGCAAAGATAGCATAATCAATTGGAACTCTAAATTGGAAACTAGATTAATGAAATCCATCGAAGATGGAATATTTTCACTTATTTGTTCGAGCAAGAGAATGCAATAAGTTTTCCATAGACATTTTACGATTCTCCATTGATCTTGGAAATATTTTATTCGGCGCTAGAATAGCGAGGTCTTTAATCTAGAGATTTCTAAGGCTATATCTGTCTATAGTCCATTCCCATTGAGTAGGTCTTTTAGTCATTAATAGCGTCGAATTCTTGTTCTCGCAGTTTCTCAGAAAATATAACAACTCTGCCAATCGATATATTTTCTTTCGTCTCCCTTTAATCTTTCACGTAAGCGAGCAACATCGGCAGTTCAAGTTCTAGAAAATAATAATTCAACAAGCCAAATGATAGTTTTCAACTCCAAGGCTGAGCGTGTGGAATGATTTGCAGAAAATGCAAAGTTAAAGCGGCGACACACAGTGTAAAACGAGACAAGATTGAGAAGAATTATAATTCAAGAAGGCTGGAGAAAAAGAAAATCTAAAGAAACAAATAGCTTGAAATAATGAAATGGTAAAACAGAAAATAATCCAAGATGAGGGGACTGCGGATTCTTGCACATTTTTAGGGAACTTTCGATTGAAAAAAAAAAAAAAAATACGCAAAGTAAATTACTTTGTAACTTGCCTTCTCTCTCAAAAAAAAAAAGCGAATTCGTATAAAAATCCATCGTCTCAAAAATCTCGAAAATTTCTCCGGGGGAAAATTCAATTTTCATTTCGAAATCGACTTCTTCAGTCCTTCGGCCGCACGATCCGTGTTCGTCTTCGAGTTGAAATAACAACAACAACAACCAGAGAAAAAAGAGTTATTTGTTGAAAGGGAGAGTTCATTTCGCGGTTCATTAACCTAACCGCGAGTTGGGTATACACGCCTTTTAATTCCCATAAAAGACGTCGGAGCTATTTTAACCAATGAGATTAGACGGCGGAGCGTATTTAGCTGGAAATTGCGAATCGCGTTGCAGGCTTATGCGAGGGACTTATGCGAGCAAGAGGGAAAATTACAATTTAATTAGGTTCCCGTGTGCCGCGTTACGATCCCGCCGTACGTAGGCAAAAACGGAAACGGAAACGGAAACGGAACGAGCCACGGACACTAGTCGTCGCGTCGCGTGTTATAATTTCGCGAGGGTTGGCTCACTTTATTATTTAGACTTTTAAGAGTATGAAGCGAATTTAATTGCAGGGCCTGTTGTTGTCCCCGCGGTTTTCACATTCTTCTTTTCACTCCGCTTCGCGCGGGAAAATGTGCAATTCCAGCCCCGGAGATTTAAAAATCCGCCAATGATATTTATGATGATCGATGTTGTCCATTGTTTGATGTTGAGATTATATTGATTTAACGAGAAATAATTGAATACGTGTTAATCGATCTCGCGAATTTGCGAAATATTTGCGAATATTTGGGGAATATTTATATGTTGATCTTCCTGTCTTCTAGTTATTTATTTTATGTAGTTATCTAGTTGTTTATTGTGTATTTCTTCTCATTTTTTTCTCATTCTTGTATACACTGCAAATGCATAAATATTTATACTTTATTAATTTATTAGATATAACGCGTAAATAATAGAACTATATATACAAGGATTAATTGTTAATAATAGTATGTACAAAAATGGATAACGATAGAAATATTATTAATAGTTCGTTCAGCTATTAATGATAGAAACAAATTTATTAATAAATACATTGTTAATAATTATTATTGTCGTGAATATGTTTTTTTTAAATTTCTTCTATTCCGAAGAATAATCGCAGAGCCAATCATTTTTCTTTCAATGAATATACAATAATACACACACACACACACACACACACACACACACACACACACATACGTTGAAGTTAACTTTTAATCCAAGTAACGATACAAAATAATAATTTCTAAACTAGAAGCATATTTTTCAGTATATATATTCAAACTAAGAAAAAATTAATTTAATACCTTCATTGATATTTATATGATTTTTATTGTGTTCACGTAACGTAGGGTACACTTTTTTCATTAAGATTTAATTAGAGAGATTATACGATCAATAAGATTAATTTTTTCATTCGAATATATTTATTTTTATTTTTAATAATTTCTTGTCTGTTGTCATTTATCTGTTCGATTTATTTATTTAGATTTATTCAAAATTTTTAATTTAAATCGATCAATTTTTTAAGATTAATTTTACGTTCAATTCCTGTACGTTTTTTTTTTTATTTTTTTTATTTTCTTATATTCAGTATATATATTGCAAAATCCTTGAATAACCAATATTTTTTTTAAACTATTTAAATACAATAAATCAGAAAATAAAAAAAAACGTACAGGAATTGAACGTAATTCCTAGCCATTATATAATATCGTCCATGAAAAAAATCTTAATTTTATTATCAATAATATTTTTACTAACGTATAATTCCGTATATGAAAACGGGAGGAAATAGAGGGAAAAACGAGAAAGAGAGAGAGAGATGTCCATTTTATCGGTCGAGTTGAAGCAACCAACAGACATGGCTGAAACACGTCCTAGAAAGCCGACGCCGGGGGAACATTCGCTGGAAACGGCAGCGCGAATAGTTTATATTCGTGTCACAACGCGGCCGCGATCGATTCCGACGTCGTAACACGATTTCGTCGATGGGATCGAAACTCGATTCCTCGGGCGTGCTCTCGAGTTTCTGTGAATCCTCCGTCGAGTTTCGAGGACCCGCGATCGCGGCGCCTCCCCCAGGGAATTTCATCATCTAGGGGGGCGGGTATCCAGTTTTGAGGAGTTCAGAGAGTCCGATATTTGGGGGCAGTGGTGTTGATAATGGTCGATCGGATTTGCTCGAAGCGGGCTCGTTCGTAGAAAACGAGCACGAAATCTGTTAGCGAGATTTTTCACATTCGAACACACAGGATTTGGCGATTAAAAATAAAAATAAATATATTCGAATGAAAAAATTAATCTTATTGATAATGCAATCTCTCTAATTAAATCTTAACGAAAAAGGTGTGAGCCTACATTGCGTGAACACGATAAAAATCATATAAAAATCATATAAATACGGAGGTATTTGATTAATTTTTTATTAGTTTGAATACAAATTAAATCGTCGCTAGAACGACGATTATACCCATAGTCGGATAATTCGATTAAATTACGAGGAAATATTTTTTCTTTTATTTTCGCGAAGAAACTCACTTTCTAACCTGTTATCCGCTATAGCGCGACGCTGATCCGCGACAAAATGGTAACAACAACGATTCTCACGGGCGTTTACACGCCACTGGATTCCGGACTCGTCGGCAGACTGTCGTAAATTTGTCCCTGCGTTCGATATCGTTATTCGTTCGCGCGTTTTATTCGTACTCCAGCGTGCAGAGAACAAGCACCCCGATAAGATTGAAAGTTTACTTTAGTAGACACTCGGTAGACTTCAGCGAATCGGTAAATCGGAGAACGTTTCTGTAAAGAAGGCGTAACGCTTTGGAATCAGAGGCGAGCTTCAGCGAAAATAAACAGGCAGCTATTCAAGAGCCGAACGGATGGCTATTAAAAGCTGTTTAATTCGAATGATGACTCCAGTTAAGTAACCCAGGACGTGAAGTGCAAAATTTGTACGAATGAAATTCAAGCGCAAGGGAAAACACAGGGAAGTAGTTTATAGTGAAATGAGTAATTTTTAGAGATGTTTAGAATTTAGAAAATTTTCATAATATTCACTGTATGATATCTGTAAAAATATCTTTGGGGGAAAAGAGACGAATAGTTTTGCGCTTAGCTGCGACGCCATTTTTAAAAGTTTGTATCAACAATGTGTCGCTAGAACGACGATTATACCCATAGTCAGTCAGATAATTTGATTAAATTATAAGGAAATATTTTTTTTTTTTTTTTTGAAAAATCAGTGATTTTATTGTTTAATTTAATAAGTAATAATAGCAGGAAAATGTTTAGAGTGTAGTCTGAAAATATATTCCAAAATGTCTTCACAAATACGTTTTATTTTCCACGAAATGTTTAATTTACCAAAATTCACTAGTTTACTAATTTAACAAAATACATTGTAATTACTTTTCTCGCGTACTCGACGAGTATACTTTGTGACATCATTCAAGAGGTTCAAAATCAGACAAAGAATTTCCCTCTTCGACAAGTTGCAACTTATTGTCAGCTTCAACTATCGAAAGTAGACTGTGCAAGTACTCGATGAAATTATTTTAGTAACTCTTATTATATTATATATATATATATATATAATATAATTATTATAGTAACTCTTCCATTGTTCCAACGCGCTGTTCGCGTCGAAAAATACATACACGAAATTGGACGATCGTCGTCGGCAAACGGTCGAGGCCTACGCAAAACTACGAACGATACTAATTTCACGACGGAGCAACTTTGTTTAATAATACTACCCATTGAAGCCCATAAACTCGATGAACTCGCGCGATCTACTGTACTCCCACGAGTATAATGACGCTAACAAGCCTCGATTCACTTTACCCTCCCGTGACAGAAGTTGCAGACAATCGGATCACGTTGGTTTCCACGTTACGCACGCCTCGATTAAAACGACGATTTTCACTCGGTAACTCGATCCCGTACGATGGCGAAACTGTACATACATACATACATACATACGGAGGACGATCGTACGTACGTACGTACGAATATAATTTTAAACTCGACTCCTCATCGATCCTCCGCTATGCCCGTTTACCGGAAGGATACGCTCGAGAGGAACAATCGTACGTGCCACTTTCTAGCAAAATACGGATATCGATCATTCTATCCTCCCATTCGCGCTCATACAAGCTGAGCAATACTCTGCGAACAAAAATATCGCTGATACTGATATTTAAGTGTTGTTTGTTGGGTTGGCCAAAAAGTAACTGCTGTTTATATGTGTATATATATATATATATATAGCTAAAATTAAAATACTTTTTGTTTGTCGACATCCAATTTAATTTACTGTTTTATTTATGCCTGTATTTGGAATATATATAATAATTGTATATATGTATATATATATATATTGTATATTTATATATGTATTGTATACAATATATATATATATTGTATATTTATATATGTATTGTATACAATATATATATATTGTATATTTATATATGTATTATATACAATATATATATTGTATATTTATATATGTATTATATACAATATATATATTATATTTATATATGTATATATATATATATATATATATATATATATATATAAAATTATAATATATTAATATATTATATTATAAATATATTGTAATGTATTATATATATTATAATTATATATATATATATATATTATATATATATATATATATATATGTATATATGTATATAAAATTATAATATATGTAATAAAATATTATATTATAATAAAATTATAATATGTATAAAATTTTATATATATATAATATATATAATATATAATATATATATGGTGATATTTTTGGAAAACATGAAGTAACCAGCTAGCTAGATTTCCTAACCTATAAATATTTGAACTTTTAAATATTGGATAATACATATCCAATATTTGAATAAAGTTCGTTCGTGAATATTTAGAGGAAATCTAGTTACTTACATATATATGTATATATATATATATATACATATATATATATGTCCAATATTTAAATCAAAGTCGTTTAGAATATTTGTAGATTAGGAAAGCTAGTTACTTCATGTTTTCCAAAAAAAAAATCACCAGCTCTAGATTTCCTATATATAGGAATTTTAATATATTTTAATCTATAAGTGCAATTATTTACAAAACTATTCGTCATTTGAAAAATTTTCCGAAATGCAAATTTTTCTGTTTTGAAAGAGCAGTAATTTGATGCGCTTGTTGTTAGTTAGTTTGTCTCTAGAGAAACGCATGTAAGAGATATGAAAGTTAAATTAATATTTTCTCAAGTATAATTTATGTAATTTTCTTTGCATCAATCTGAAAATGTGACTAACTTCATTTTAAACCGGAAATTCATTCTGATACCTGATTGTTCAAGCCTGGTTTCAGAAAAATTGTTCGTTTGGCGTTGATTTCAGAAAATCAAAAGAGAACATTGTCGAAAAGAAAAAGAAAAAAAAAAAAACATTTTACAAGCTCGTTCAAAAAATTACAACGTGTATGGCGAGGAAATACCTTCGAAATACAGGGACAAGTAAAACAGTATTTTAAATTGGATGTCGTAACTTCGAGAAATAAGAGGTATTTTAATTTTAACGATAAATGAAATATATTTAGTAATACATCTTAATCTCGCTTGAAGTCACCGGCTGTGTATATATATCTCTCGCAAATAACTCATTCTCATACATGTTTCATCATTTGCCTGTTGGTGGAACTCGTTTGAAATTGTATTTTTTCCAATCCGAAAAATTTATATTCCAAACTGCATATAAAAATGTCCATCTGTCACTTAGTTTGAAAGTCAAATTCGTTTTCTCATTCGAGCTCGGTACGGCGGTCTTTTTTTTTCGACTTTTTTCCTCTTCGCTTTTTATCTTCACTTTCTTCCGCTCGAACTTTTTAGATCATTCGACTATTCCCGGAGGCACACGTAATACCGACTCGCAACTTCTCCCGAGATTTAATCTAAATTTTCACGGAAGTTTTATCACCGATACACTCGTACAGATAGCGCCAAGGCTTTGAAAGCTTTTGTCACTCGGCGACTGACGTCATCGTTGCATAATACTTAACCGTGTAAAAGAGACCGTACAATTACACCAGCCGTTCCGCTAAAAGCCTCTGATTACGAGGATTACAGGAGAACACCTGCACGCAGATTTCCTTCAAATTTCGAATATTAATTCTCCAAGAAATTAATTCTCAATGAATTTTGAAATTAAGATATCTGACGAAGTAAGCTTACAATTTTCCAATTAAGAAAAAAAAAAAAAAATCCTGTTTGTAATTTTCCTCAGCCAGCCACGGCCACGCTGATACGCAGAATTCTCGTTTCGTGGAATATTTATTTCATTAACGTTTGTTCTTCTGTTTCGTGTTACGATATTTATTTTAATCGCGATCGTCGCTACTCGCTACAATCGTAAAGATAGGAGGGAAAATCAAGTGAACACCACGCGACGAAGCTCGACTGGTGGTTAATGGCACTTCCGGATTGATTCACAGCCGGTGCAATCAATTACCCTTTCATTGCGCTTCTTCGTTACCTCCGTCGATTCAAACTCGCGATGCCTGTCGTAAAAAAAGATATTCGCGTACATCGTAGGAAAAGAACGAAAAACAGAGGAAAAATAGAAAGAAAAGAGCAGAACAGTTGCAGTACAGTTTTAATCGTTATGTGGAACAGGAAGTGAAAGTGCTTTGTTACGTTTCACTAAATCCACCAGACACCTGGTGGATTCTACGTAATTAATTCGCATTACGCAAACAATTCGTTGGCCTTCGGAGCGTTCATTTCGACAGATACGAGTGTAATTATTAGTGTAATAATATCGTATCAATTCGATGGGGAAATCTAGGGGAATGTAGGGGGAGTGATAGAGTTGTACGCGTGTAAAGTGTGTGGGTTTTACGATCGATTTTAATCTCGAGGAATATTCCCTTGGATTTCTGTGTTCAAGAAAATATGTTAGGGATATTTAGTTTCTTTCCTTCGTTTAAAGAAGAGAATTATTTATTAGAGAATTATTGTTTAAACGAATATTCAGTTTCGAATATTCAGAGGTTAGGCGATGGGTTTTAAGATCGATTTTAATCTCGAGGAATATTCCCTTGGATTTCTGTGTTCAAGAAAATACGTTAGGGATATATTTAGTTTCTTTCCTTCGTATTAAAGAAGAGAATTATTGTTTAAACGAATATTCAGTTTCGAATATTCAGAGGTTAGGCGATGGGTTTTAAGATCGATTTTAATCTCGAGGAATATTCCCTTGGATTTCTGTGTTCAAGAAAATACGTTAGGGATATATTTAGTTTCTTTCCTTCGTATTAAAGAAGAGAATTATTGTTTAAACGAATATTCAGTTTCGAATATTCAGAGGTTAGGCGATGGGTTTTAAGATCGATTTTAATCTCGAGGAATATTCCTTTAGATTTCTGTGTTCAAGAAAATACGTTAGAGATATTTAGTTTCTTTCCTTCGTATTAAAGAAGAGAATTATTGTTTAAACGAATATTCAGTTTCGAATATTCAGAGTTTAGGCGATGGGTTTTAAGATCGATTTTAATCTCGAGGAATATTCCCTTGGATTTCTGTGTTCAAGAAAATATGTTAGGGATATTTAGTTTCTTTCCTTCGTATTAAAGAAGAGAATTATTGTTTAAACGAATATTCAGTTTCGAATATTCAGAGGTTAGGCGATGGGTTTTAAGATCGATTTTAATCTCGAGGAATATTCCTTTAGATTTCTGTGTTCAAGAAAATACGTTAGAGATATTTAGTTTCTTTCCTTCGTATTAAAGAAGAGAATTATTGTTTAAACGAATATTCAGTTTCGAATATTCAGAGTTTAGGCGATGGGTTTTAAGATCGATTTTAATCTCGAGGAATATTCCCTTGGATTTCTGTGTTCAAGAAAATATGTTAGGGATATTTAGTTTCTTTCCTTCGTATTAAAGAAGAGAATTATTGTTTAAACGAATATTCAGTTTCGAATATTCAGAGGTTAGGCGATGGGTTTTAAGATCGATTTTAATCTCGAGGAATATTCCCTTGTTTCTGTGTTCAAGAAAATACGTTAGGGATATATTTAGTTTCTTTCCTTCGTTTAGAGAAGAGAATTATTGTTTAAACGAATATTCAGAGGTTAGGAAAGCTAACATAGCTAGTTACTTCACTAGTTTTTCAAAAAAGTCACCAGAGCTCTTATTTTATTAAAGATCTTCTTCAACCATCGTAATTTTAAGACTTTCGAGTGGATTTTCTGAAAAAAAATTCCCCGTGTACTTCCGGCGAATTGTTTCCTTAGAAATCGTTCTCTAAGAAATTTTATTGCGTTTCAGAATTCTCTCTAAATTCCCTATATTTCCACCATCCAGGACCGAGTGTGGTTCTATTGAATTCCCTGCACTTCCTTCAACCTACTTTTCAATCGAAAATTTCACCGAATATTCGCCGAACGAACGTGAAGAGCGTGCATTCGCCTAACCTCGATATAATTCCAACTAGCTTCTTAAAAAGAAAAAAAGAAAGAAAAAAAAAAGAGAAGAAGAAAACATTTACACCAAAGCATTCCTCTTCGTTCTAAAAAGTTAATGTAACATGAATTTCGTTTTGGTATCGCGTTTTCCAACGGCCGCTGGGCAGAAAGAGCGACCTACAAAGGGTTCAGTAAACAAATGTATTATGCATAACACGAAACTCTGCTTCCTCTCCTGTTGTATTAACTCTGTTCTCTATTAGCTCTTCTTTTCTCTCTCTCTCTCTCTCTCTCTCTCACTCTGTCTCTTTTTTTCTCTTCTCCTGTTCGTTGTTCGCGTGGACACGCGCGGGAAGTGATCATCGATCCGAGAGACTGTCAGACAAGAAAGTCTGAAGTCCAGGGATTCTCAGACGGCGATTAGTATCGTTCGCACGATGCGAATCGGTCGTGTATGAGCGATCATTGTTGACCAGCTCGTTCGTGGCTGGCTCTCTATTTTCATATGAAAAGAGAATAAGCGAAGGGCTGGAGCGGCGGCTAAAATTGTCGAAAGTTGACTTCGCGCCAACTTCGAGGGTGAGGGTGGGGGCCAGGGAATATCACGACGTCGCCTCTCGAACAACGATGCACCGGCTGTGCATTTCGGGGAAATTTGGATCAACGCGGCGAATATTTTCGTGATCTTCAAATATCTGTGATATTTTTCATATTCGTAAATTTGATTTGAGATGAAATTTTATTTTATTTTATTTTATTTTATTTTATTTTATTTTATTTTATTTTATTTTATTTTATTTTATTTTATTTTATTTTATTTTATTTTATTCTATTTTATTTTATTCTATTCTATTTTATTTTATTTTATTCTATTTTATTTTATTTTATTCTATTTTATTTTATTTTATTCTATTTTATTCTATTTTATTTTATTTTATTCTATTTTATTCTATTTTATTCTATTTTATTCTATTTTATTCTATTTTATTCTATTTTATTCTATTTTATTCTATTTTATTCTATTTTATTTTATTTTATTTTATTTTATTTTATTATTTATTAAATTTTTCCTCGATTAAGTTTAACACAATCTTGGAGATTGGATCGATGAAATTTTTGCGGACGTCAATTCAATCCGTGGGGAATTTATCTTGGCAACGTAACATTTGACACAAATGTGCATAATCATCGACGTTTTAGAAATTCCGAACAACAAGGAATCAGGCAGTTTTTAAGATATTTTCAATTTCAATTTCAGTTCTCGTATTGTAAACCGATAAATGATTTCAAATTCCATATAGCAGATGAAAGAAAATCATCTGTATAATATGATACTGGTATATATACGTATGTATATGTTTATGTGAGTATTTTTATACCAGATATCTTTTTTATCGATACTTATAATTACCTATATACTTACAAATATAATTTATGTAATTATGTAATGTTACAACGTAATTATTATAATTACATGTATTGTATGATTATATAAATCATATTTGTATAATTAATTACAATACAATCTGTGTGTAATTACAATATTTGTGTAATATAAATATATTTATTACATTTATTATTATAAATTGATTGTCCATACTCGTTAAATATTTCAACAAATGTAACGTCCTCAAATCTGAAATCTTATTAAACACAGTTCCACTTTTTTTTTCTTCTTTTTTTACAAAACCATGTACCATCTCTTCTTCTTCGCTTCTTGAACTTTCTTCTTCTCTATGCTATCCCACGTGTTTCAAGAAAGCAGTTGCCAGAGAAACTACATTTGGAAAAATCAATCTTTCGAACGACCAATTGCAATCGATTTCACGTCCTCGTCCTGGAAACTCGTCTGTTCGCGAAGACGTGAATATCGCCGTCGGGGGATTTCATTCATCGGGGTTCATTCACTCTCCTCTTCTTTTTTTTTCTCTCTTCTTTCTTCCCTTCTCGGGCGAGAACTACGTTCGATCCACTACCTCCTTCTCTCGCGTGTCTGCGATATCGCGTTCGTTCGATTCCGTACACCTCCGCGTGTCCCGGTTTTCTCAATTATCACGGGCGAACAGACGTGCGACACGGTCGTTGCAATCGCGCCTTGAAGCTCGTTTCACAGTTCGCGTACCACGATGGGCCACGATTCCATTACATCCGAGCGAGAGCCAACTTCCTCGTTTCTCGTCTTTCTTGCTGGACGTGCTGGCGTTCACTTACAAAAGTCTGTTTTTTTTTCTGTTTTTTTCTCCTTTTTTTTATTTTTTTTTTTTTTATTTTTTTTATTATTTAAGGAAGCAGACCTTTGCAGATTTTCGTGCAAAGTCATTGATTTTGAGAATGCAGTTTGTAACTGTTTTACCTACCGAACGTTACAAAAGGCACTGTGCTTTGAATTTCGTTTCGCGCGTTTTTTGTTTTCTTTTTTTTTTTATTCGCACCGTGTGCACTTTGTATCCGAATTATTTTTCATAAAAAAAAAAAACGCGATCTGGCAATGACGACCCCCGCAGGATTAGGAATTTCGGGAATTTCGGGAGATAGAAGTTTCACGTTCCGAGTTCGAGAGTTGCAGGTTCTATGTATATATGTAGTTTTGCGATTCTAAATTTTCGAAAAAGGAAAAGAAGGCACGATTCGTGTGATTCACTTGCAAAAGCTTCTCTCTCTCTCTCTCTTTTTTTTAAAGAGATTTTTTATAATTTTAATAGTTTTACAACTACTAAATAACGATCAGCGACCTCGCCAGAAACAACCGACAACCGAGGCACAAAAATTTTCACAGCAGACACTACAGTGAAAAAAATAGAAAAGCTTTTTTGACAATAACTCGCGCAAGCTTTTATTTTACATTTTTTACATGTTTTATTATACATTTATTATATTTATTATTTTTTATTATACATCTTTTTACATGTTTTTTTACATTTTATTATACATTTATCAGATTTGTTATATTTATTATTTTTGTATTATACGTTTTATTATACATTTATTACATTTTTACGTAAACTTCACTTGAATCACTAAAAATGCATCGTCTCGTATCTACGAAATTCCTAAGAAAAAAGTTACACAAATCTGTCGTTTTGACGTTTCGCGTTTAACACTCCCGACAAAAGTAGCCTCTCGTTCGAATCTCGAAAAAATGTCTGGAATATGAAATAACGCATTGAAACAACGAAGCACAATAAATATCCCCGAGGCACTTCGAAGTTCAAATTCAACGATCTGACGGAATGACAGGCTAAATGAATTTATTACACGGACGTTCATCGGCCAGATTTTTCTCCCTGACGACGAAAACAACACGATGACCGAGAATTAAATTAACACGGTTTTCTCTTGAGCAGGCTCAACGAGATCAATTAAAGAGGAGGCTGTTTTATTCGCTGAAATTGATGGAGAGACTGTGTGTGATTTTCAGGCGGCGCCACCGACCGGTTGGATCGAGATTACGCCAGTTTTAACTAAACGCGATAAATCGCTCGTTGACGCGTTTCTCCAGAAATTTCTAACCGAGATTGATTTTCACCTGAATTTTTTCGTCTCTCTTGCAAGATAGAGGTGGCTTTAGAAACGATCGTGTATATTTTCAACCTCCAAAAAAAAAAAAAAAAAAAATTGAATTCAAGAAGTGTAATTCATGAAATTTTGCATATTTTAAGATCGATTGTTCAGCAACTTTTGTTTAATAAAAAGATTGACTAACTGAGATTGACTTTCACCTCAATTTTTTCGTCTCTCTTGCAAGATAGAGGTGGCTTTAGAGATGATCGTGTATATTTTCAACCTCCAAAAAAAAAAAAAAAAGAAAATTGAATTCAAGAAGTGTAATTCATGAAATTTTGTATATTTTAAAATCGATTGTTCAGCAACTTTTGTTTAATAAAGAGATTGACTAACTGAGATTGACTTTCACCTCAATTTTTTCGTCTCTCTTGCAAGATAGAGGTGGCTTTAGAAACGATCGTGTATATTTTGAACCTCCAAAAAAAAAAATTGAATTCAAGAAGTGTAATTCATGAAATTTTGTATATTTTAAGATCGATTGTTCAGCAACTTTTGTTTAATAAAAAGATTGACTAACTGAGATTGACTTTCACCTCAATTTTTTCGTCTCTCTTGCAAGATAGAGGTGGCTTTAGAGATGATCGTGTATATTTTCAACCTCCAAAAAAAAAAAAAAAAGAAAATTGAATTCAAGAAGTGTAATTCATGAAATTTTGTATATTTTAAGATCGATTGTTCAGCAACTTTTGTTTAATAAAAAGGAGAATAGTTAGAAAGTTATTGAGAATTTAAGTCAGATCCTCTAAATAATGAGAGTCGATAATTTCAATAATATCAACGTGGTTAAATTTTATATATAATAGAATAGATCTCGGTGGTATTAAATTTTAAACGCTAGAAACCAGACGATTGCTTAAATGCAAAAATCTTAAAAAGTACGCGTTACAGTCCGAGAAGTTAGCTTCGTATCAGGATGTGGATTGAAACTCCGCTTTGACAGCCCTGTGCTTGTTTTTTTTTTCTACTTCGTGGGAAAGAGAGGAGAAAGTAAAATTTCGAAAGACAAAAAGATCAGGCGAAGAGTCGCGTCGCGTACGAATCGAAAGGACACGCTCGAGAGCTCCTTTTTCTGTCGCGATCTATTAACCTCCGCGAATGTTAAAATGGTCGGCGAGCAAAGGCCCAAGCTCTCTCACTCTCCGAAGCGTTCTCTAATCCTCGGCGAAAGTCGATTCTCCTCGAGGCTTGCCACGCGGAATATATTTAATCGCGTGCACGCGCGTGCGTGTGTGATTTCGATCCGTCATTTCGGATCGCTGTCGAGCGAAGAAAGGGAATTATCTCTTGCAACGAGGAATAAGATGAATTGTCGCTTGCTTGAACAAACGACAGGTCGAAGAAGAAAGAATTAGATGATATCGATGAAAATATTTTTTTTTTTATTACTAGCGATTTGGAATTAAATTTATTTCTCTTACAATTTATTATGAAGATCAGACTATTAATTCTAGAATTCATGTTCAATTGATGTTTACTCGCGATATATTTCACTGTCAATTAAACTTCGCACAAATTACAAGTTACGGGATTTTTGTTCACGTGATACTGGGTGGATAAGCTTTGTTATGACAAACTTGTATTTATTATTGTATAGTACTAACACTCTCTCGTAACATTTATTATTGGTCACATCGTGAAGTAATAATTCCCATTTAGAAATGAACTAGTTCAGTTTATTCTTCGATAACAGCTATTGAAAAATAAGACTCAAATACTACTTATGTTTATTTGCGCTCCTTTCGAGCCTCGTAAATGTAGCTTAGTAAAATATCAAAATTCAAGACAGGAGCCCTGGAAATGTTTCACTCGCGAAGTTTCTGAAGTTAGTCGAGATAAAGAGCATAATTCTCTCCAAGGACGTGTTCAGACCTTGGCTTCGTAATATGTCCTTGCTGCGTTTCACGGTTACTCGCGAAACTCTTCGCACGCTTTGCAGACGCGATTTTTAGCTTTCAAATCGCGTGGAACCTGCGACCCGTTCGAATGAAAATCGTTGAAGCCAAAACGGAACAGGGCGGCGGCGACAGGCAGGGCAGCGGGGGCGCGTGAGGGCGACCGGCGGCGCGGGCAGGGCGCGGACGGCCGGGGGCGCGTGGGGCGGCGGCCGGGGCGGGGGCGGGGGCGCGAGAGGACAGGACAGGCCAGGGCTCAGGGAGAGCCATGGGGCAGTCAACAGCAGAGCGCAGGACAGAGCCAGCAGGCTCAGGGCTCAGGCAGACACTCCAGGGCAGAGCAAAGCAGGAGCGGACAAACCAGACAGGGCAGCAGGGAGCAGAGCAGAGGGCGGGAGCAGACAGAGCACCAGAGGAGCTTCAGGGAGGACACTGACGGGGCAGGACAGAGACGAAGCAGAGGAAACAGACCAAAACAAATGATCAAAAAGCAGTGATGGATGAACAGAAGGTCTAGCCAGTCATCTCCTAAAGTACACGAAGCAGAATGAAATAAAAATTTCAATTTTCACTAAAAAAAAAAAAGAGAACTACCCCAGATACACAAAGGAAAGTAAGAGACAAAAGATTCAAGATCGCCTCTTTTTGCAGAAACAAAGTTGCTTCTCGTAAAGTAAACGCGAAACAGAATAAAATAAAAATAACCTTTTCACGAAAAAAAAAAAAAAAAAAAAGAAAAGAAAAAACAGTCGCTCGAAATACACGAAACAGACGGAGACGAAAATTCGAAAATTCTGAAACACTTTAGTCGTAGAATGTTCTTTTTTTTCGCGTTACGATGAATTTCACAAAAAAATCGACTGCCTAGGTTCTAGGTCAGCCTACTACGATTATGCGTGCCGATGATGCATCGTGACCCTCGGATCTCGCCAGCCTCTCTCTGTACAGTGTTCGCGAAACGCTCGTTGGCATTTCTTCAGGCCGCGACGAACCGTCTCCGCCTGGTACGAGTTAATCAGAACTCGTTACGTAAAGACACGCGGAGACGGACGCCGCGTGCTGGCGTGCTTGATTTTCCACTCGCGGACTCGGATACCGAGGAAACTTTGCAACGAATGGCCCCCTCGTGCGACACCGATTCCCCCAATTCCCCCTTCCGACAAATAGCACGTGCTCTCCGCGTATGTTTATCGAAAACTTGCCACCAAGCTGTTTCTTCCTTGTTTATCGCACCTGTTTATTATACATTATTAATTATTATGCTTACTATACTGTTTTATATTGTGTATAATATATGTTATATATTGTACGTTATACGTTATGTATATTATGCTTTGTACGTTTTATATTGTATATTGTACATTATACGTTATATATATTATATATTATATATTATATATAAAAGTATATAATATTTTTAAGTATATTATATATATAGTTTTTATATATTATATATATTATACTGTTTTATATTATGTACACTGTATATTATATATTGTAACGATAACAGTAATATATATTATGTACATTATGCTTTATACGTTTTATATCATGTATAATATATATTATAAGTTTATATATATATATATATATTATATTATATTATAACTTATCTAATATAACTTATCTAATATATAATATATATATTTATTATATTTATTATATATATTATAATATATTATATATAATATATATTATACTGTTTTTATATTATATATATATTATATATTATATATTATATATAAAAGTATATAATATTAAGTATATTATATATATAGTTTTTATATATTATATATATTATACTGTTTTATATTATGTACACTGTATATTATATATTGTAACGATAACAGTAATATATATTATGTACATTATGCTTTATACGTTTTATATCATGTATAATATATATTATATATGTATTATACATTATACGTTATATATATTATGTTGTACGTTTTATATTATGTTATTATATATTACGTTATATATATTATGTTGTACGTTTTATATTATGTATAATATGTATTGTACATTATACATTATACTTTATACGTTATATGTATTATACTGTTTTATATCATGTATAATATATATTATATTATAAGTTTATATATATATATATTATATTATATTATAACTTATCTAATATATAATATATATATTTATTATATATTATATATATTATAACTTATATAATATATATAATATATATTATACTGTTTTTATATTATATATATATTATATATTATATATATTATACTGTTTTATATTATGTACACTGTATATTATATATTGTAACGATAACAGTAATATATACTATATCGTATAATAAGTATTACTGTATTTATATACTATAATAGTACTTGTAAGTATTATTATATTTATTATATTATATAATATATTATATAACATATTATATTAATATGTACATATATATATACTTATATATATGTAATATAGTATATTATATAATATTTATAAGTATTATTATACTGTTATTATACGTGTATAAGTTAGTTATACATATGTATAATGATAGTATTACTATATTTATATAATACTTTTAAGTTATTATGCTTTACTTTATTAACTGTTGATACATCGAGAACACTCCTGTTATAGTTATTAACTGCCGGATTTCTACGCATATATTGGGAAAAATTGCGGGAAATTTGAAATTTTCGGAGCACGCAAGAGCATACAACATGTGACAACTTTACTTCCGTACGTACGTGCGTGGAACAAAACGAGAGATCCTCGTTCACGGAAACGCCGACGAGCGAATCTTCTCGTAAATGACAGTGTCTCTCTGACGGGAGGGCGTAGCAAACGGAAGTTGGCGCCTGATAAACGGTGGTAAACGGTGGGCGACGACGGGGATAAGAGGAAGAAACGTTTCGTTGTTTCGACGGTGGCAAGGCAGGTTGCACGCGCGACATCGTCGCTCGTTTGTTTTTTCCCATTTGCTTTCGCCGGCGAGTCGGCGACTTTCACTCATTGTCGGAGCTGTGCTTCTTCACGCTCGAATTCACATCTCTCTCGCGTGGACATCTTCTCGAAGCGATTCGCCGGTCGCGGGACAATCGCGCGTGAAGAGGAGAGGAGAGGAGAGGAGAGGTCCGTTTCGCAAGAGTGAAGCCCCGAGGAGCGCGCGAGGCATCGATCATTTCCACGCCGGTAAACACCGTGCAAAACGAATTTACCGGAATCTCGTCTCTCTTTCTCTCTCTCTCTCTCTCTCTCTCTCTCTCTCTATCTCTATCTCTCGGCGTGTGTACCGTTATTATAACGAAATGAGTTATCCGATCAGTTGGCCGCCTTTGATGCGCTCGGCGAGCGCGACTCTCCGACGCGTGGAACTCGATTAAACGCCGTTTCTACGAATTTCGTTCGTCTACGTGGGTGAGCCACGAGAAGTCCCGCCGCGAACAACAAAATGGTGAAATTAACTCGTTTGCATTTCGCGGAGCGAAATATTCCCGCAAGTGGGAATCAGTAAACGGGGAATAATTCGCGAACCGCGATCGAGAATCGTGTGTTTTGTTGATGCACGGAAAGCTCAGTTATTAGTGACTTTTCATCGAGGACTGCTCGTTTCGTGCAGATATTCTTTTGATATTGAAACTCGTCAGTCGGTAAAACAGTTTGATTATCATTTTTGGTAATATTTCAATGAAATGTCAATTGGAGACTTGGTAAAAATGATAACCGAACTGTTTTACCAATTGATGAATAATTTTGACATCGATGAATATTCACTTAGCACAAGGCTTTAATTGACTTTTTGTATCGTATATCCTTTCATATTAAAATTATCAATCGGTAAAACAGTTTGATTGCGTATTTTAATAATATTTTAATAACATGGCCAAGTTATTTCAACAACGTCTTTTAACAGTTTCAGGTGTTGCAATTTGTAAAAATTATGTCACAGATGATCGTATGATAAACATGTATTCTGTCGACTGAAAGATTTATTTAAAAGAAAAGAGAGTATTTTCAAAAAGAAAGATTTATTAAAAAAAAAAAAGATTGTCCTTGATTGAAAATAATTTACACTTGTTGGATTATATAGTACTATGTATTCTGTTTCGTAACCTGATATTTCATTGTGATTAATTTCGTGTTGATAGAAAATAGTGAATATTTAAATTGACTTTCGATAAGTTGCAATACACGTGGCGATCTAAGCTGAACGGCGCGAGTGAATCAAAAAGAAAACTGGAGCGTCAACATGCATTGTCTGCGAGATTTTCCACGGGACGATGGGAATACTCAAGTACTCAAAAAAATATCACTTTACAATAAAAAAGTGTTATAACGTGTTATAAAATTTATTAACAAAGTCTTTTTTGCCCCTCTTCGGTGGATCGTCGAATAATCGCATCGAAATCATCTCCAGGATCGATCGCTGCTATATTCTATACACTAACTGCTGCTAATAAAAAAAATGTGAATATTTCGCAGGTACAAAACAGACACGTTCTCGAAAGGAAATAAAAAAAAAAAAAAAAACAGAAAATTTACACTTTTTGGTCACGAACCTAATGTCAGTCGTGCGTTAGTGCGCGACAAGCGTGTCCAGTTAAAGGAAGAAAAACCAGATGAAAACATCTAGAGAGACGCGTAGATGGCCAAAGCGGCGAGAAATAGCGAGAGACCCGTCACCACGTCGTGTCCATCGAGAGAGGAGAGAGAGAGGAGGTGGGGTGCACCCCAGTTCGCCGGTTTCCCGGCGAACATCCGAGCGAGTCGCGGCGAGCGAACCAAGCCAGTCAACCTGAAACCGCGAACAAACGCGACAGCGTGTGCCTCGTCGCTCTGCGTGCGCGCTATCCGTGGCGCCAGAATCGGCATCGTTCGCCGATTTCAAATAAATAAACGTCTCGCCACACTTTCAAATGGACGGGGCCCGCGAGAATTGCGAATTACGAATTACGCGCGCGATACGATCTGGCAATCGGCCCGGTGGCGGAAACTGCGCCGAGTATCTGTCGCGCAGTTGCAATTCCTTCTCGCGCCTGCGTGCAATTGGATTGTTATTATCGCGCGGTCATTTAGATCGAATGTGAAACGGTGAGTTTTAAGTGATCGAATTTGAGTCAGGCGATCGAGCGAGATCGTTCAATGAAGAATCGTTGAAGAGGGTGGTGTTTCGTTTTCGGAGCTGCGAAGATACGATATTTTCGTAGAGCGAAGGAATTAAGAAACTGGGAATTCCAGTGTGTCGATTTTGTTTGAAATTCGTTGATCTAGCCGAGGGATTTGGAATTTCATACGCATTTTCGATTTAGATACCTTGCAAGTGTGCAATGCGTGGAAATGATCAGAATCGAAATTCTTGGGAGAGTTAAGAAATCGGGAAAAATTGACGCAATGGGAATTGCAAAGTTAAAATTGCACCGCGTGGATTGATTTCGGTTGGAATTTGGAATTTCAACGCAATTCGTGGAATTGCGAGGCTCGAGATTTGTGAAGAGTTGGAAGAGTTGAGAAATTGAGAGGAATTAGCGCGATGGAAATTTTAAAAAGTTGATTTTGATTTCGTTATAATTGCACCGCGTGGATTGATTTGGGTTGGGCTTGGAATTTGGAATTACAACGCAATTCGTGGAATTGCGAGGCACGAAATTTGTGAAGAGTTGGAAGAGTTGAGAAATTGAGAGAAATTAGCACGGTAGGAATTTTAAAGAGTTAATTTTGGTTTCGCTCAAATTGCACCGCGTGGATTGATTTGGTTTGGAATTTCGAATTTCAACGCAACGCGTGGAATTGCGAGGCTCGAAATTTGTGAAGAGTTGGAAGAGTTGAGAAATTGAGAGGAATTAGCACGATGGGAATTTTACGAAGTTGATTTTGGTTTCGTTCAAATTGTACCGCGTGGATTGATTTGGTTTAGAATTTCAACGCAATTCGTGTAATTGCGAGGCTCGAAATTTATGAAGAGTTGGAAATTGAGAGGAATTAGCACGATGGGAATTTTAAAGAGTTGATTTTAATTTCGTTATAATTGCACCGCGTGGATTGATTTGGTTTGGAATTTGGAATTTCAACGCAATTCGTGGAATTGCGAGGCTCGAGATTTGTGAAGAGTTGGCAGAGTTGAGAAATTGAGAGAAATTAGCACGATGGGAATTTCAAAGAGTTGATTTTGGTTTCGTTCGAATTGCACCGCGTGGATTGATTCGGGTTGGGTTGGAATTTGGAATATTCAAAGCAATGCGTGTGGAATTATATTTGGACTGGAATTTTTAAAGAATAAAGGGTTTAAGTAATTGGAGAAATTGGCGCGATGGGAATTTCAAATTTTGATTTTGGCTTCGTTAAAATTTCACCGGACTGCATTCGACTTGGAATTTAGAATTTAGAATTTCAAATGAGACTCGAATATTCTGGAAGCGCGATGCGCGGAATTTGGCTTTGGCTGGAAAACGTCGCGACGTTAAGACATTGTAACTGTAACTGCCACCAAGTGCACATCCGATCGCTTTAAAGTTGCTCGTGGAATTTAATTTTTGGGACCGCCTGCATTAGAATTTCACCGGTTTCAAAGTTGGTCACGTCGGAATCGGTGTCACGCCGCGATCATTCGCGTCAAAATCGGAGCGCGTTCGATTTCCCCTGCGAATTTCTTCACTGCGAAAAAAATTGTGTGCGCGCAGGTTCATCTTGCGTTGAATTTACGTTACAAAAAGGAAAGAAAAAAAGGAAATTGTCGTGTATTCGTCTGAGAGAGGAATTCTTTGCACGTTAGAATTCACTGGCAAACGGGAATTACGGCATCGGTCGAGCTAAATTCCACGAGAATTGAGTTTCGTATCTCAGCCGGAACTAATATCGAAACAACTTCGCCCCGTCGATACCTGAGTTCCGCGTTTCTGTCCCAACTCAGGTGTCAATCTCAACGTGACTCCACCAGAAAATCCCCAGAATCCCCCCAGCGACGACGGTTGCTCTCGACGTGAAACTGCAACCAAGCCTCCTCTTCTTCAGCCACGCGCTCGAGTCAAGGAAATCGCATCGTGACCGAAATCCCCAACAAGTTGAGCCTCGCGGTGAACCTCGATTCCTCCGTTCGTCGCGAAAACTCCTCCGTTTTTTGCAAAAGTGCGGATGCCGTGTCGGATGGAAGAAAGCGATCGAGCGTTTGAAAAATCGCGACCGGGGCAACCGTTATATGGCGGCCAACCGGTGAAATCGAAGACGCGCGGCGAAAGCTCGTATTCGTCTAACGTAAGTTCGAACGATCGGTAGATGCCTATATAGGCGTCTATTAAACGGTTTTGCTCTCGCGTTTACGCCCGTGGAAAGTCAAACGGATCGCGGGAAAAGGAGCGAGAGAGACTGACGCAAGAGAGGCGCCTGCCACGAGTGGAGGAGAGAGAACGAGGAGAGAAGGGAAGGACGTCGTACGCTTTATACAGACTTTCACGTCGACTGAGTGTTGTGTTTCTTCTCGATCACGCGTTACGAAAATCGCTGCCGCGATCGTTGTTCGAGCATCGCTCTGGAAAAACTCGATCGCGTTCTCGATCACGATCGGCTATGTAGATACCGGATATGCGTTGTGAAACATACTTACGCTGTTGCACGAGAGTCGAGGGGAGCAAAATAGTGAAACAGCAGCCGGGACTTGTTCGGAATTTTTGTTTAATTGCCTGTGCAATACGATCGTGGGATTTATTTGGTGTTTAAGAAGGTATAAATATCGACTTGATCTCTCGGAGCGGAGAGCATTTTTTCAGTGAAATCGTCGCGCGCGGTTTTCGGCGATCGTCCCGTTGCTCCCGATTTCGAGAAAGTCGGCGCAGATCGCGAGTCCTGCAGTGGACACTTGATGGAATATAAATATCGATATCTGAAACGAACGACCAATAACGGTAAAAAAACAAAAAAATATTCGCGACGACTAAGATAAATTATGATAGAAAGTGCAAACAGTCAACTGTTGTTTGAAGATGGTTAAGAAGGAAGAATGTTTTCTTATCGCGTGCGAGATTCTTCGAAGATAAAAAAGATTAGATCCGAAGCTCGGAGATATTTCATCACCGTGAAAGTAAGTCTTTCCGACGGGAGACTTAAATAAAGGTTAAGTAGCAAGTTTTAAACAGCTCGAAAGTTGGTCGGAATTATCGATCCGACGAGCCACGATGTCTCTCCCTCGTAGACTTTGCCAGTCTCCCCAGCCTCTAATCGAATCTTCCGCAGCAACGACGAGTAAACCGATTACCAATTAATACTCCCAGCGTTCCCCAAGGGGGGGGGGAGGAAGAGAATAAAAAGCAAAGAAAGAGAATAAAGAACTCCCCGATCGGGAAAAGTTTCAACGAAACCAAAAACCAATTCTTGCTAAATAACTGCACAGTTCCTCGAACTCCCTTGGAATTTGGTCCCTCGCCGAACAAAGCGAAGTATCATGGAGGAAGTCGATTCCAGGAATTTGTTTCGTTGCATTTACGAAGCGTAGAATTTGGACAGTTTGAAATAACTGCACATAGAATTGGATTGCATTGGAATTGGAATCGGCGCCCAAGAATTAAACTGCGCCGACACTACTGCACGTGGAATTAGAATACGCTGAAATTGCCGCGCATGAAATCGGGATGCGCAGAAGTTACTGCGCACGGAGTTGGACCGCGTTAAAATTACAGCGCATAAAATTGCACTGGAACTGTTGGATTCTTGGAATCTGTTTCGTCGTGTTTACGGTGTGTAGAATTTGGATATTTTGGAAATATCCAAATGTGCATTGAATTGCAGCTAGTAGAATTGGATTGCGCTGAAATTGTCGCGCCCAAGAATTAAACTGCGCTGACACTATTGCACGTGGAATTAGAATACGCTGAAATTGCCGCGCATGAAATCAGGATGCGCAGAAGTTACTGCGCATGGAATTGAGATGCGCAGAAGTTACTGCGCACAGACCGCGTTGAAATTACAGCGCATAAAATTGCACTGGAACTGTTGGATTCTTGGAATCTGTTTCGTCGTATTTACGGTGTGTAGAATTTGGATACTTTGGAAATATCCAAATGTGCATTGAACTGCAGCTCGTAGAATTGGATTGCGCTGAAATTGCCGCGCATGGAATTGGGATGCGCAGAAGTTACCGCGCAACGAGTTTGACTGCGTTCGAATTATCGCGCGCACGATCGAATTGCCCTAGAATTGACGCGTTTTCGATCTAGTCGCGTTGATATTACAGCGCGTAAAATTACCTTAGCGTTTGGAATTGTTGCAGCGTGGAAATCAAGTCACGCTGCAACTACAGCGGATTGATTTACCGGCGTTGAATTTGCAACGCGTGGAATTTGCTCCGTGGTAACTACGCGTGCGCAATGAACATATTCGCCTTCGAGAATATCGACGGACGAAAGTCAAAATTAAAATTTGCGAAACATCGCGGTTAATCGAGTCGAACGCACGACGTAGAAGTAGATCAATAACCACAAAAGAGAACAAAAACGTAGAAAGAGTCGACTGGAATTTTTTCCGACGATCGACAGCGGGAAATTGGATCGATAGCCGGATAGACGTGTTTATTGGCTCTGGCGGCCATAACTACGCGATAATGACGCGCATCATATTCGCGGCCCGTGCGTCATAAGGCTTCGACTGTAGACGACGGCGGTGACATCAATTTAGACGCTGTCCAACGCAGCTAAATCTAATTATTTAACGAGCCGCTGGCCGTAACGCGCCTCGATACGCGTTCGATACGCGAAATCGTGTGGAAGAAGACGACAGCCGTCTCTGTCGTTCCCACGGCTATCGACCGTTTAGTGCAGTGTATCGTTAGTGCATCGGTGGTGTTTGACAATTTTTACGCTGTCTTTGTGTTCTTGGAAACGCACGCCAGGTATACTGTAGCAGAGTTCCCTGCGACGAAAGAGAGAGAGAGTGCGACGAGTGTGTGGTGACTTTTTACGAGTTCTTAAAGAAGAGGGAGATTTTTTGGAGTGTTTGGATTTTTTTTTTTTTTTTTTTTTTTTGGTTTTTCGTTTCCTTGAAAATGATCGATTACAGGTATAGAATCTATTTGAAACTGAATCAAACGAGATGTTGAGATTATGTATTGTACAATTCGTAGAATCTCGAGGAGAATTACGGACACGATCATTTTGAAATCGCTCGCTTTGACCGAGATGTTGAGATTTAACGTTATTGGTATTGAACAGCTCGGTTAAAAATTGTCGCTTGATTAGGCGTTTTATCTTCGTTTGTCTTTAGAAGCCACGTTACCTATCGTGGCCTTGTGGCCAGACTAATCTAATTCACCTTGCCGGCTGATAATTGATCGAGCAAGTCAGAAACTCGAACAAACGTCGCCAGATGTTTAAATTGTAGTCGGATTGCTAATTAAACTGCAACTCAAATTGTAAAAACAATCATGTACGTGTATATATATATATATATGTATATGTATATATATATATATGTGTGTATATATATATATATGTATATATATATATATATGTTTACTTTCGATTTGCGATCACATGTTTTCGGAAATATTCTTCTCACTGTTTCTCAACCTCGAACGATCAAGCTTGTTGTCTAAAATCTTTGCATTGATTTTATCGTATATTTATGAATATTTATATTCGAAATAATTATCGTTTACCTGCTATTCTGACCTTTTGAACGAAAGAGTAAGGTCAACTATAAACAAAGTTTATAGCTATCGATATTATCTTCGCAGTCGTTCTTGTAGAAAAAATGATTAGCACGTTTAAATTAAAGATATATAGTATGACGTATTTTATTTTAGATTAAAAAACAAAGAACTGTCGTGTTACGGTTCGTCGGAATACGTGACCGAAATATTAATAAACATATAATGCAAATGAAGTCGATCGATCAGAGAGAGATTCGATATCAAAGTCGACATTTGAAGGTCTCTCGCACACAGTTGGACGATTCCTTTGTCTTCCACTTCTGCTTCCTAACCTGTCTCTCGTCGTTTCACGACGATTTTTTTTACACGCGAACCTTCTGTCTTCTTTTTTATTACGCAAATGTCAGTTTGACATTTCGCTTACTCATCCAGACACGATTAAATATCGTTCAATTGCATCGTGGCGCACGCGAAAACAAATTACTCGTATTCGTCGAAGCATACGAATTTCCAGGCTAAATTTCATTATTTGTATCGACGTTTTGTTTCAATTATTCGATTAAAAAGAATATTATTATTTTCGAGTTTATTTCGTTTATTTTTGTTTTATTGGGAAAAAGAAAAATGAAGCTAGCGTATGTGACGTATCGCTTATTTGTTTGTTATCAGTTTGAATTGGACGAGTCAATATCGCTCGGTGGCAAATCGATTTATCCATTTGTTAAAGTCACACGCGTGCGTACTCGCTTTTTTTTTTTTTTAATTCAATCTCGTGGAAGAGAATTGGAAAACTATACTGAGATTTAAATTTGAGAAAAATATTTTGAGAGTCACCGGAAGTTGCTAGAAATATTTGAAAGGAATTAGGCAATTTTTTTAACGTACAATTCACTTCTGAAAATGGATCTTTAAATTCCAGAATCTACAATCCTTATACACCCAAGAAAAAAAACAAAACTAATCATTTAAAAAAAGCGTATTGACAAGCTTTGCTTAACACTTTACCGACCGTGTATTAGCGGTGAATAGTTAGCCGATTAATAGGTTACCGGTCGGTGAAGTGTTAAAATATGTTAGTTAGCCGATTAATAGGTTACCGGTTGGTAAAGTGTTAAAATATGTTAGCCGATTAATAGGCTACCGGTCGGTAAAGTGTTAAAATATGTTAGTTAGCCGATTAATAGGTTACCGGTTGGTAAAGTGTTAAAATATGTTAGCCGATTAATAGGTTACCGGTTGGTAAAGTGTTAAAATATGTTAGCCGATTAATAGGCTACCGGTCGGTAAAGTGTTAATCACACGATTAAAGCGCGTAAGCTTTATCTTTTATTTGAAAAAAAAGAAGAAAAAAAAACAATCGTACATGCCTAACCTAACATTCTGCGTAAGTGAGTAACCTAACCTAACTTCACAGTTGAACGAACGACTGTCACAGTCAAGTGAAAAATCACGGAAAATATCTCGCTGAGATAAGGATTTATCCTCGTCGCGTAGCATGAAAATCACGTTCTCTAATTAACTTTAATTGCAGTTGTAAAAATGCTACGCGAAAATGGCGGCCCGTTTAGATTAGGGAACCTCGTTTCGACAATCGTATCACGTGCAAAGTATATCATTTTGCTTTTTCTGCCGGCAGATAAGAACATTTAAAGGGGATTGATCGCGCGAAATCTGGCGCGAGACGCAGAAACACGAGAACAAGAATCGAACTTGTTCTTCCCGGTTAGGTTAATGGAAGTCTGACACTTGGTTTTCCAATCGGTGTTGTATTTTAGGATTAGAAAGCACTCGAACAAACATATTTTTTCTTTCTTTCTTTCTTTCTTTCGTTGACTCTTACATCTGTTCTATAATTGAAAATAAATCTTTCGATGGAGAAGACCGATCGATTTACAAATAGACCACGAATTTTGTATCCACTAATGGAAAATTCAAATATAGCAATGTAAATATTCAAGGAATATGAATAGTCTTTGGTCTTCCGGTTGCTTAAAAGAAAAAAAGAAAAAATGGAAATTGTCCACGTCCGAAAGGTCAATATTATTTTTAATATTACATACTATATACATTTAACGAGTTAAACGTATATCTCTTTTCTTCAGTTTTCTCCACGTGTTTTGTTTGCGTTCATAAAATTATATTTACAGACGCGACAAACGTGCAGTCGGAGTGAAAAATATGTTTGTTTGTTAAACTCGAGGATTAAATTTCTGATTGACGATGTGTACGTGACAGCTGACTCGTTGAAACTCGTCAACTTTACAATCTGTTCTGCATTCATTGACCTGTTTCTTTTGCAACGTGCCCGTACATACGTGTTGTTTAATTGCATCGAGTTGAATTGCAAAATAGTTTCCCCGGATGATGTAACCCTGTCCAATGTCGTATGAACTGGGTCGAAAAATTGTACACCGTCGACGGAGTGGCAACAGCTGTGTGTCACTCCGACAATTCTACGATTCGAGGAATTAATTTTCAAAGCTGGAGATTCTATACACTGTCTTGTCTAAGGAATCCGAGTTTTAGCATTCTTTCAGGATTTTCCAACATCGAAGATTTAACACTTTACCGACCGTGTATAGTTCAATAGTTATTGTTGAATAGTTGTATAGGTGAATAGTTAGCCGATTAATAGGCTACCGGTCGGTAAAGTTTTAAAATATGTTAGTTAGCCGATTAATAGGCTACCGGTCGGTAAAGTGTTGAAATATGTTAGCCGATTAATAGGCTACCGGTCGGTAAAGTGTTGAAATATGTTAGCCGATTAATAGGCTACTTGTCGGTAAAGTGTTAAAATATGTTAGCCGATTAATAGGCTACCGGTCGGTAAAGTTTTAAAATATGTTAGTTAGCCGATTAATAGACTACCGGTCGGTAAACTGTTAAAATATGTTAGTTAGCCGATTAATAGATTACCGGCCGGTAAAGTGTTAAAATATGTTAGCCGATTAATAGGCTACTTGTCGGTAAAGTGTTGAAATATGTTAGCCGATTAATAGGCTACCGGTCGGTAAAGTGTTAAGAATTCGAAGCTCGGAATTTCACTGTTCTGGATCTTAACAGCTCCGTTAGTTGCTAATGTTCTCGATTTCGTAGTTCCTCAATTTTCAATGTTGCAGGTACTTGTAACTCGGTTTTGGAGTTTCTGAAGTTCTAAAGCCGCCCCTCGACTTCGAAGTTTCACTTTTTTCCCCGAATTCGCTGGTTTCGCAGCTGCGTAACGTAGAAATTTCGGTCTGCCAAGTCTTTGGAGTTCTCGGTTCTCAGTTTCGATGTTACACGAGGCATGCTCACTAGGCAAACACGCTAGCTTACCGATGAAATCTCTGTGAATTCTCGACATTTCGAGAGGCTCTCGCCAATTTTACCACTCTCCCGAGCTCTCGAAGTTTCTGAATAATTCCCTGAAATAATTTTCAAAACGCGAAACGTCGAACTTCGAGACTTGCCAAACTCCGAAATATTCGACCTACTAAATCACTCGGTTCGTCGTTTCCATGCATGCTCTTTCATTCGAATATCCATAGAACGCACCGTGTATATATATATATATATATATATATATATATATATATTTTCAATATTGTTATTGACTAGCTATCTATCAAACACAACAGGCTACAGGCATTGACAATAGGACGACGAGGAAGCGAACGAGGAAGTGTTATCGATAACCGAATGAATGCGATAACTATGTTAACAGGCATCGGGACACGTGGCAAGCAAACGAAGCAAGCGTAGTAGTGTAGATAACACTGCTGGTGTACCGTTAGCTGGTGTATACTCCGCGTGTACAGTACCGTTCATGAAATAGGTGTCGATCCGTCTAGCTTCATGTCAGCGCCACGTCTTTCCACCATGAAATTCGCACTGGCTAGTGAAAGTTGACTATCCATGATCGATTCTGTCGATTACACATTTCGATTACGATTTCCGTTCGGGCGAGAATTCTCAGATACAGAATCCCAATATGTTCGACGATCGTTTTCGTGGTTTTCAAGTTTTTATTTTGTATATACTGAAAATTTTTTTTTCGCTTTTTCTCGTCAGAGAACGAGAATTCAAGTATGTTGGAATTACAATAGGTTGGTTTAGATTTATATTGCTTGGTGTTGCTTCAGCTTGTTGTTAGAGTCGCGTCGACGCACAGAGTTGCAACTGGGACCCGTAGAATTTGACACTGTTAAAATTGCAGTGCGTGGAATTTCAACTCGTAGAATTTCGATCGCGATGAAATTACAGCGCGTGTGATTCGATCGCGTTGAAATTTCAACTCGTACAGTGTGACTTAATTTAAACTGCAGTATTTAAAATTTGATTTCATTGGAATTGCAGCAAACGCAACTCGACCTGGTTGAAACTGCAGTGCTTAAAATTTGATTTCACTGGAATTGCAGCAAACGCATTTCGACTTGGTTGAAACTGTAGTATTTAAAATTTGATTTCATTGAAATTCCAGCAAACGCAATTTGACTTGGTTGAAACTGCAGTGCTTAAAGTTTAATTTCACTGGAATTGCAGCAAACGCAATTCGACCTGGTTGAAACTGCAGTGCTTAAAATTTGATTTCACTGGAATTGCAGCAAACGCATTTCGACTTGGTTGAAACTGTAGTATTTAAAATTTGATTTCATTGAAATTGCAGCAAACGCAATTCGACTTGGTTGAAACTCCAGTGCTTAAAATTTGATTTCATTGAAACTGCAGCAAACGAAATTCGACTTGGTTGAAACTCCAGTGCTTAAGATTTGATTTCATTGGAATTGCAACGCATTACAATTTGACGTGGTTTTGGCACAATTCCACTGCTTTGGAATTGCAGCACGCGTGTATTCGATTGCGTTGGAATTTCACCTGTGATATATAATTAAATAAGAATTGCGGTACTTAGAATTGAACTGCGTTGGAATTGCACTAGAATTCAACTGCATCCAGAATTCTCATTTGAATTGTTGCACGTTGCTCCTAGATTTATACGTTTGTTGAAATCACGCAATGATCAAATAGAATTAGTAATTTGTACGTATGTCAATGTCAAATAACAAAACAATCTCGTTAAAAAGATAAATAGAATAGTCTGTTCCCATTTATTGTTATTGTTGTTCTTGATAAACATCGTTGTTATTATAAAATAACGAATTAACGTACGTGCATTTCCTTGGTGAAAGTGGTCAAGCGATATTTTAATTAACACTTTACCGACCGATAGCCTATTAATCGGCTACTATTTACCGCTATCGGTCGGTAAAGTGTCGATATCGTGTAATAATATATTTATATATTTTAACACTTTACCGACCGGTAATATCGTATATTAATATATACAAATATATTGTCATATATATATACGATATCAACACTTTACCGACCGTGTATTAGCGGTGAATAGTTAGCCGATTAATAGGTTACCGGTCGGTAAAGTGTTAACTAAAGGGGCGATTCGCCACGGTCTTAATTAATTCGTTGGTAGGTCCGATCGATGAGGATTTTAAACGGAAGGTGTTTCAACCGGATTCACCTTGGTAGATTTATCGCCGGAAGGATTAAAGTACGAGTGAAGTAGCTTATTTATAGGCACGTTGAGCAATCGCTTCGCTTAATCGTTTGCAAAGAATTAAAACAACATCGATAGAAAAAAAGAAAAAAAAAAAACTATCTAGCCTTCGATAACCGGTTAACTTTGTCAACGAGGAATACTGAAATGACGTATAATCGTACTCACGTGAGCGTAAAGTGAAACTGAAGTACAGACAATCGGGAAGACAAAAAGCGAATATCTCGTTTATTACCCAATAAATTTACTCAAATTTATACTTTTAATTTTATTACCCAAAAAGCAGCGGAAATCGTGGAAATATTCATTCGTTCGAGAATTCCAAGTAGAGATTAAATGTATGGATCGATAACATCGTGCAGCTTCTGGTCTTGGATTATCTTATCGTTCGGTTCATCCCTAATCCTGCGTTATTGCGTTATTCTAAAGTTCAAGAATCCAAGATACAACAAATATCTTTCAATTGAAAAATTCAAATCAACATATTAAAAAAATTAATTAACACTGTTGAGGCGAGGCTTTCTTCAAGCCTAAATAAAACTAACGCTTAATTATCAATGATTAATTCAAGTTGGAAAGACATACTTTGCAAGTTTAAGGTTAGATTTGCGATCAAGCGCGAGATTTTTAATCGAACGTTAAAATGTTTAAACTAAACTAGGATTCAATGTTAAAAATCAGATTTTTGTTCTCTAAATTAAATATCAGTTGATAACAAGTTCAATAATAGGTTTGTACAAATTTTGGAGGTTAGGTGATATTACTGTAACATTTAAATATTTGGAATTAATATTCATTTACAGAGTTGTGGCCAGGTTTAGATCAAACCCGATATATTTCAATTCAGATGCTCGAAATTTCTAGAAACAGAAGCTTCATGGAATTTGAACGATAAAGACGCGACCCGCGTAGAAAGATAGTCCACCATTCGTGAAGAAGGCAGTACAACAGCCGACTAATTTGTAAGTTGCGCATACGACTGTGCAGCGAGCATCGATGACGCGATCTGTTCGTTTTTCCTTGAGAACAACCTCGGACACAATGGCAACGATCCGTTGCTTTCGTTTTAAACGTTGTTACACGCGATCGTTTATCCCCGACGTTTCCTGTTGGCCCAATTTTCCTTACGAGAGCCCGAACTTTCAATGGAAATATTAATTATCTCTTTCGTCGCCAAGTCGTAGAAAAGTATTTCTGACTTTTCACAGAGAAACGAATATCGTAGTATCTGACACTCTGATTTCTATTAAAATTTAATTAAATTAAATTTCCAAATTTCTGATGAAATTCATATCGTTACATTTGGCAGCCTACGCTGATCCAATTAATGAAATCTATGCGACGATGAGAAAAAAAAAAAAAAAAAGAAGAATTGTACTACATAGTATATCTATCTGCTGTATTTAAATCGCGCAGATATCGGAGCGAAAATTTAAAAATCCGAGATTTAAATTATTTAAAGGCACGAGTGTGGACGTTTAAAGACAGCAAAACACAGCAAAAAAGAAAATATCACATACAAGAGGTAAATAATAACAAGCGGTAGGATTTCAAAGCGTATTCAGTCGTTTCGGAGTCGAGTTGCAGAAACGTTTGGACAAATGAGTCGATGACTCATTCCGACTTTCGCAAGGCGTCGGTTGTTGGAAAACCGCTGGAAAAGACGGGTTTTCAACCTCGCGGGCACGTCGAAGTGACACTGACGAATGACATTCGATGATTAAACCGTGCAGACGCGAAAGCTTCCCGTTGAATCTGTCGACTTCTTCGTAAAATTTTCTATAGTTCTCGCGTTCCATCGGAGAACCAAAGTTACATAAGTTCTCGTAATTCTAAGTGCGAAGAGTTTTCGCGAAAATTCTCTGTCAAACGTGATATTATCTTCTTATTTATTTTCTCGAGCTGATGCATATCGTGCATATTATTTTCAACGAATATCCCAGCCAGCGAGCAAATTTTACTCGACATTTTTAATCACTTGCGATTTAAATAAAAACTTCATTTCATCCCGAGGAACGAAGTGTCACAAGGACAGACCTTCACGACGAAAGTTTTATCGATTTATCTTTTTATTTTCAGCTTATGGAGAATCGACCACTTGCCAGTTATATATCTCGATGTAAACGATCATCCATGCTGAAAAATGAAAATGCTTGCAAAGGGTTCAATCGCGCGAGATCACGTCACGTCCGATCCCAATCGTGTTCGTCTTGATCAACCATTCAAACTCCAAGACAGCGAAAAGTAGATGCTCGCGTCTCCATATTTGTCGCTTCATCGAGCTGAACTGAATATTCCTATCTTCAAATTAATCGGACTAACGATCGGTCGTCCCCTTTTTAGGTAATTGCTTCGTCCACGGGCACAGTTGGCTTTCTTGCCTTCTTGAATGGACGTTTGTTAATGTTTGTTGATATAGACGGCGATAAAAGGAGGTTCAGGTTAGCTTTTCTTTTCTTCCTACGAGTTGCTTTTTCCATGTATCTGGCGCGTCGAACGAGGACGCGCGCAACGACGATTGCGCAAACGAACGATTTCTTTCCTCTGTTAATGCGCGTTGGCCCCCGTTGGCGAACAGCAATCTGATCTTGGCGCTCCAGATGACGATTCAATTAGAATATTTTCATATTCAGTGGATCCATCCGGTGAGGTTGCCTCGTTTGAATTCGAGCCCGTTCTGCAATAAAAGCGGGCTGTTTGGAGTACTGGAAACGAGTATGGAAATTGTGGAGAAATAGAAATTCCCTTCGGATCGTTGCAATAGAGAAATATAAATTTCTCTGCGTTTTTTCTTTTTTTTTTTGGTTTTGTTTTATTCGAAAAATTTGCGACTTCTTCGGAAAGTATCGAAGATCTCGAAAATTTGTTCGCAGAAATATATTGGCACGTGAATGTCCTCCTACAATCTGTTGGGTATTATTTCAGAAAGTGTCAGAAAATTTTGTTAGACGCAAATGTCTCGTCTTAAGGGAACTTTAATCGTCGCCGGTGATTGTTCGTTGAACTATAAAAATCGTTTCTTGAGAAACATCGGCGCGTAGGTGACTGCGATAATCGATGTATATTCACGGAGAACATAAATTTCAATTTATAGGAGAATATAAAATTCCCTTTTCTAAGAATGTAAAAAAAACTCTCGCCTTAGAAAACCCACGACAAGTAAATTTCAAACTTCTACCTCCTCCTCGAAATTATACCGAAAGTCTCACCGCGCAAAAAATTTCATTCGACCATAGCGTTCTAAGTTGCTCGTTCCAAATTTTCAGAAATTTCTCTTCGGTAAAACAAAACTCAAGTATAACAAAAGAAAACAATATATATATATATATATATATATATATATATATATATATTTCATGATTAATTATAAATTACACGTATATAAATTTCAACTTTCTGAACCCGCAAAATACAAATTGATTAAAATCCCATCCTAAAATAATTCGTTTCCACGCTGTTGAAACGTCAACGTTTCGATCATAATCGAAAATCCTTTGGCCACTGGACTCCTCGTTAGCAGCTTGGCAGCTTGGTACCCGAGGCCAGTATAGTTGAAAAGGCTTGTCTAGTGGGTGGTGTCGTTGCTCATTACGATCGAGCCGGTGGTTAAAAGGAGCAAAAACCCGTGCAAGGGAGGAGAGAGGGCGTTGTGCCTCCGAGCTTTCTTGAATCGCGTGCTCGTCTCTTATTAGCCTACATCGAAGCTAACCAGCGGCTTCGACTTCTTATTAGAGTGTGACGTATCGTCCAAGTGAACTTGAACGACGACGATTCATCGCGGTGAACGAGGGAAAACCTCCGACAACTCGTTCGCCTTATATCAGCCCGATTTCGTTCGATTTTGACGAGAGACGAAAAGATTCGGAGAGTTTCCTTCTTTCGTTGAAGATTTGCATCTCGTTGGTACTGTTGATTATCAGTGAAGATATATTAATTTTATCAGTGATACGTATATTACATCCTTCGTTCAAATTGTCCACAATAATTTAGATTCGATTTTAAGCGAATAATTCTGGTCCGATTTTTAACCAGAAGCAGATCAGATTTTTTTTTTTTTTTTTCATTAATTTCAAATCGTACGATAAATTTAAATTAGTGGTTTTTTTTTAAAGATTATTGTCAACGAAGATTTCACAAAACTTGAGCCCCGTGTGACATTCACAGTGATTTAACCCGTTGCGTTGGCAACTGATTCGCGGACCATAACGAGTGACCAAACCGTATACAATAATTCGTCGCTTTCTTTTTGAACTCGTCGGTACGATATCACTGGATAGAAATTATTACCAAAAAGTAATAAATTTATTATTTGTTTTGCCTGGGTTATATCTAAATATACTTAAAACCGAGAAGATATTGCAATTTTGGGGCAAAAAGTTCTCAACGTGCGTGACACAGAGGTTAACCCCTTGCGCTGGCAACTGATTCGCGGACCATAACGAGTGACCAAACTCTATACAATAATTCGTCGCTTTCTTTTTGAACTCGTCGGTATGATATCACTGGATAGAAATTATTACCAAGAAGTAATAAATTTATTATTTGTTTTGCCTAAGTTATATCTAAATATACTTAAAACCGAGAAGATATGGAAATTTTGGGGCAAAAAGTTCTCAACGTGCGTGGCACAGAGGTTAATCCCTTGCGTTGGCAACTGATTCGCGGACCATAACGAGTGACCAAATCGTATACAATAATTTGTCGCTTTCTTTTTGAACTCGTCGGTACGATATCACTGGATAGAAATTATTACCAAAAAGTAATAAATTTATTATTTGTTTTGCCTGGGTTATATCTAAATATACTTAAAACCGAGAAGATATTGCAATTTTAGAGTAAAAAATTCTCGACGTGCTTGGCACAGAGGTTAACAACCCGTTGCGTTGGCAACTGATTCGCGGACCATAACGAGTGACCAAATCGTATACAATAATTCGTCGCTTTCTTTTTGAACTCGTCGGTATAATATCACTGAATAGAAATTATTACCAAGATTATTATCATTTGCTATGCCTGGGTTATATTTAAATATGCTTAAAACTGAGAAAATATTGCAATTTTGGGACAAAAGACTCTTCTCGACATTGCGTCATTCCAACGCAAGAGGTTAAGTTCCTCGCAAGATTCCTCTTTGCTCTCAATTCCTACGTCTGTCGCTCGCGTGACGATTTTTACATCCAGTTCTCTGCGATGTTATTCCGTCTTTCCCTATGCGGAGACGGCAGAAGCTGCGTTTCGGTGAAACTATTCGCAGGAGCCATCAGGGTAATAGGATTTCCAATGTACAACGCGCCTAGGGAATTCTAGGGAAAACGATGTTATCGTTTGGCACGCCGATCAAGGTAGCCGAATTGTATATAACGAGCGAGATGCTTGTTAGCGGTCGCGAGATTACATTTGCGTTAATATATTCCCAATGCTAATGACGAAACAGCAATACCAATCGAATTAATGTGGATTCCATCGGGGCTACAGTGTACGAAGTATTCGCGGTGCGAATCGGCGAACGCGATCGTCACGACGTCGAGAAGGTTAATTGGGATGACCGACGAAATAATCTCGATGGGAATCGACGATACATTCGTCCCCTTCCTCCTATCGTGATTGAGAACATTACACTAGATGAGAACGCATTATTAAATACAGAGTGGGTCAAAAGTTTCTTTCCATCTATTTTCTTTTTTTTTTTTTTTTTTTTTAATAAAACATGAAAATATAAGAAAACACTAATTTTATTAATTTTCAATTAAATTTAAGTTCAAACATGATCTGTTCACGCTACGTTTTGTGAAAATTATTTCTTTCAAATGTTGAAACAAACTGCGGATTTATTTTAGTAGGAAGTGAATTTTGGTGATTTTCCTGTACATAGAACGCTTAATCTGTGCTTCATTTTACTTTTTCTCGAGTGACAACGTAACATCGTTGTAAAGGCTTTGTAAATTTCATAAATTTGACGTAGAATAAACCACACAGTGTTGTAGAAAGAGCCTTTCCTTCGATGTTATGACTTATAACAGTTTCTTTTTTTAATTTTCCATTGATACACGGAGGATTAATTATCTAGTATGCAAGAGATTCTTCCATGATGGTTGCCTTGTCGAAATGAAAATTATTTCCTTGTAGCTCATTCCCTAGAATATTCACGATTTTATGATTAATTGTCGATGAAACTTGCGTAGAGCTCAAGATTTTTCTGGCTGCCTTGTATCAATGAAATAAAAATCATTATTTTTCTTAGCATTGTCGAATGTTGAATCGTTGATGAAACTTCTCTGGAACTCGATTCTCCGCAGTTTAATCTGAAAAATTCCCGAACTAAATTAAAAATTCCTGGAAGTTTTTGCACCTCGTTTATATTCGTTTTGAGACAGCTTCGGCTGAGATTTGCACGGCCTAATTTGCCACACTGCCGCAGGTGTAATTCGAAATGGGTTAACCTTCCTAGGCGAGAACCGGTGAGCAACAACCTCTCTCGACTAGGATGTCTAGGTCGCCGCGTACAATGACAACCGTGAGCTTTCTCCCTGATGGCTGACTTTTACTTTTGCCGCGGGCAAAGTATCGAAGATCCGCGTGTGTCGAACCTGAGCACGTGATCTATACACACTGTGTTTCTGTAAGATAGTGAGCATCGAGCAAGGTACGCTGATATAGTACTGTTATCGGGGAGAAAATCGACGTGAAGTTGGAACTGAAAATGACGAGAGTCAGTGCTGCGGAATTACTCGTCGAAATAATAAAAAATTAGAAGAGATTTTTTTTAAAAAATTAAGAATCGACGGGAAATTAACACTTTACCGACCGTGTATTAGCGGTGAATAGTTAGCCGATTAATAGGCTACCGGTCGGTAAAGTGATAAAATATGTTAGCCGATTACTAGGCTACTTGTCGGTAAAGTTAAAATATGTTAGCCGATTAATAGGCTACCGGTCGGTAAAGTGTTAAAATAAACCAAGAACGCTGCTACTGTAGTACACATTCGAAAAGATTTTCCAAACTGAATGCTTTTCGACTGAAACTTTTCGAAACGAGAGCGAACTGGAAAGCAAGAAAAAATTGGAAAAGATTTCGAAAGTTAAGAATCGACTGAGAGTTAAAGTGAACAAAGCTATTACTGTGGTGACTCTCTGAAGTGAAAAAGATCTTCCAAACTGAATGCAGACTGAAACTTTTCGAAACGAGGGCGAACTGGAAAATTAACAAAAAGATTAGGAAAAATTTCGAAAACATTGAGGATCGACTGAAACTTTACTTTTCAAAGTGACGACAAGCTTTTCAAATTGAGAACAAATTAAAAAGGTAATAAAAAATTGGAAAAGATTTCGAAAAAATTAAAAATCGGCGAAAAATTGAAATAAATGAAATTGTAACATTTTGAGGTAAGAAAAATTTTTCAAATTGACAGAAGCTTTACGAAATGGCGATTAAGTCAATCAAAATCCTCCCCTACGGGAGGAGTTGCATGAGAAATCGAAAAGAGTGTTAACAAATTCGCGTATTAAAGATACAACGGGTCGTCTTGACAATGAAGGAAACCAGGACGAAACTGTTGCGAGAAAGCAATAAAAAAAATCATAGCTAGTTCGCTCGATAGGATCTCGCGAGTTGCGAATTATAGCCGGTCTTTCTTGTAACTGCAAAATCGCGTCGCTGCGATGACGAAATGGGAATCTGTGACGAGATCTTCGATGCTCTCTGCTCGATAATGAGAAGCGTGCTCGGAAATCGAAGAAAAATGAATGCACGAACCAACAACAGTCTCTTTTTCTCGGTTGATTATCATCTGAACGATGACGAGACGAAACAGGGAACGTGAAAGTATTCGAACGAACAAAAATGATCCGATTAACACTAGAACTACCGCACCAGTCATAATGACTGGTTTTACAATTTCATTTTAAAATTTCTATTTCACGTTACAATTTTTTTCCCGACAATGATGCAATGACTTTTACAATGAATAACTAAAGAAATAATATAATGAATTTTATTTTATTTTTATTTATTAGAAATCAAAATAGTTTTGGTAGAAATAACTTCGTCTTAACTGTCGGTAGTTCTAGCGTTAATATCAAACGGAATTCCTAATCTGCCAGATGAAACAAAAAGAAAAGAAATTGAACTCGAGAAGTGTTGAAAATTTTGTATATTTTAAGATCGATTGTTCAGCAACTTTTGTTTAATAGAAAGGAGAATAGTTGAGAATTCAAGTTCACATCCTCTAAATAATGAGAGTCAATAATTTCAATAATATCAAATCGTGGTTAAATTTCAAGAATAGATCCCGTATTAATAAATTTTAAAATAAAATTGTAAAACCAGTCATTTTGACTGGTGTGGTAGTTCTAGTGTTGATCGGATCATTTTTGTTCGTTCGAATGCTTTCACGTTCCCTGTTTCGTCTCGTCATCGTTCAGATGATAATCAACCGAGAAAAAGAGACTGTTGTTGGTATTAAATTTTAAACGCTAGAGCTATGATGATTGAAATGTAAAATCTTAATAGCACGTTCGAATCCTTGAGAATAGTGTTTGATTTTCGTGTTAGATGAAGAGAAGGAATGTCATTATCTCTGGTCTTCTTTAACGTGAAGTGCGTGAAAATGCAACGCCGGTTACTGGAACACGATCATTTTTTCTAGCGCATAGTTCAGTCGCGACCATAACTTTGCTTCTCTGTTTTCACTTCAACTTTGCTTTTCTTGGTGTTTTCCAGCCATTCCATTGGCAACCGCTGGAAGGTTCCAGGAAAATAACTAGAATGCGCAACTACAAAGATGAAAAAAGAGAGGGAATATAACAATATATAGAAAAACTAGTAATGTATACTAGTAATGTAAAGTAACTAGTAATGTAAAGGGAAAAAGGGGGAGAAAAATATGAGAATGTTCCTCGACGTGGTGTATCTTTCGGCATCGTGAGAAGAATCGATCGTTTCTCAAATATTTATTCGGTGAACCGTAGGAATCGAAACTCGCGCGGAGCTGAAGATTCTTCCTGGCCGCCTTATGTCAATGAAATAGAAATTATTATTTTTCTTAGCTCGTTCCCACGATTTTATTACGATTATCGAAACGTGGATATCTCGGCGTGGATATCGACCTCCACATGCCGGAACGAATATCGTTGCCTCCTCGTCGGTGACGGCGTGCACGCGCGTTGAAATCACCGGTGGGAGCGCTCCACCTTTCATTTGACTTTGACAGTGTCCATTATGGTATCGAAGCTAACGGCAAACAGTACTGTACTTGACGCTAGTGAATCAACGTGAAGCAACGCCGATATGTCGAGGTATCTCCGTCGTTGTTACCCTGTCGACTGTCCTCGATAAATCGTTATCGAACTATAATAATCGTGTTCCTCGCGATATATAATACGTTCTCTATCCATTATTCTTCGAAGCTGAAGCTGAAGCTTTTGATTTTGAACTAAATTAAATCGATGCTCGTCGCTGTTGTAGTACTTCACTTTTTCTTTTTCTTTTTTCTTTTTTTTTTTTTTTTTAGAATTGACACAGGTGAATTTGAGAATTTTGCCAGAAAAAAATCGGCAAAATCGAATGTTTCGAGTTGTTGGAGATGAACCTAAACCTTTGGTGATAGCGGAGATACTGTTTGGTGCAGTTAACGGTGACGTGAGGGAAATTGTGGTGATTCTTGTGTCAAATTTGTCGCGGGAGCAGGAGTAGGAGAGTGTGTTTGAATTTGGCGAACAGTTCGTTTTGAAAACTGAAATATTTCTAGAAGTTCCAACTTCAAATTTTTGTTAATCTCTCACTGCGATACAATGTAATTTATTTTACTATAATTCAATATAATATAATATAATATAATAATATAATAATATAGAAATTTTATTATTATTATATTATTAAAAAAAATATAGTTCAATAATAATAATCGGTCAGTTTCATGAAAACAAAGTTAAAAAGAATATCACTTCTAAAAATATCGTTTCAACCAAATACATATGCAAATCGAAGAAGAATTTTTAATGCAAATTTTACGATACACTGAATCGGTCACACGCGAGAGACCGCAATTATTAATCTGAATTAACAGCTCCAGATTTCCCTCGTCCATGGAATGTTATCCACGATTTACAAAAATTTGGAGAGAGAGAGAGAGAGAGAGAGAATAATAATAACGCGTAAAAGAAAAAAAATCGCAATTTTCCAATGCTGTAGTTTTAGCTTCGAGGTGGATTAATTCGCGCGCGACCGGAAAACGAGAAACACACTCCAACGATATTTCCAGCGCGCGCCTTTTACGGAATTCAGAGACGAGCCACTCGCGAACCGAGTTCAAAACGGCCTCTAGATCATTTATCTAAAGAGTCTCTGGAAGACTGATCTTCTAAATTTGATTCTTTTCTCAGGCATCGATCATTAACAACGCGGCACGCGGTCGTTTCTCATCGTTTGGCTCCCTTGTTAACCTATTAAGCAACTGGAACTTATCGATCAATCAGAAATGATCTACATATTTCGTTTGAGGATTTTATTTGCTCGAAAATTAGCTGAGATTTCAGTCGATTAATTCGTAACTGAAACGGTAGCCTCTGGTTAAAGGTTTTCACATGAATATTAATCGACCGTTGTTGAAAATTTCCCTTTAACGAGGCGAGCTAGCTCCGAAATCTGGTAACTTTTTGCCGTTCGTTGTCGCAGAATTTCCCTAAATTGGCAAAGTTCCGAGTTCCAAGCTCGAATTGTTGTCGCTCAGAGTTCACTGGAAACTCCCTAGATTCTTTCGTTTTCCCCTCTACGTTCCAATTTTTAATCCCTTTTAGAGGTTAACTACCGAAGCCTCTTCGAGTCTCGTTGATTTTTATCCTTAAAAATTGTGTCTGATTTCGAAAATTAAACAGAAGTTTCCAGACATTTATCGAAAAATTTTTCTTTCACTTTTTAAACGGATTTTTCGAGAGTACCGTCTTTTAACTTTCGTCTAGGTTACCACGCGAAAATGTCGGCTATCTCCGCTAATGGACTTCCGGTGGAACGCGTTGCTGAACGCCCGGCGAATTTTTAGATAACATTTAAATGGAAGATAACGAAGGAGAAATTGGAGACGCTTCTCGTTTCATTCTCGTTTCGCTAAAAAAAAAAAGAAAAAAAAAAACATTGGGACTTCTTCCATCATTTTAAAGTTAAAATAGTCGAGAGTAAAAGACAATAAATCTCCAAAAACATGGCGGTTCAGAGTAACAAACAGCTACCGAATTAATCCATTAACCTAATTTTCTTCGTGACGAGCTAGTAAATTGAGAATTATTCATTTTCAACGTACAATGACATAATGAAAACAAATATCTTGTAAATTAAATATCTTATCTGTATATCTTGTAATTATATCTTATCTTTTAGTTAACATCTCAATGCACGTCTCGTAAATGTCTTATGAATTAAAATGTCAAATACTGAGAGATATTACAATTTGACAAAAGGATAAATTCTAAAAGGAAGAATTATTTTAGGTTATCGAGCGTACCAGGAAAAAATTATTTTGAAGCACCTCGTATATTCCTTTTAACCGTACTTTCACCCGACATTTGTAGCACGATGCCAAAACAACCCTAAATCCACGTCGGTGAAATCCTTATTTACTCGGAGCCTTGTACGAGCTTGCCTCCTCTTTCTCAAGATTAGGTGTCGACATTTTTTTCTTTCTTTTTTTTTTTTCTTTTTTAAACTAAATTAAAACTTTGAAACAATTGGAAGTCGTCGAGAATTGAAATCCAAATTTCAATCGAATTTCTAGAGAAAAGATGAGACTAGACAGACAAAGCTTGTTGATTGAAGCAAATTTTGAAATGGTTAATCGACTTCGAACAATTCGAAGCATAGCCGGAGAGATATCGAAGTTTCCAAGAATTGGAATGTATCAAGTCTGGTTCACGGCATCGTTGACACGGTTATAGAAAAAAGGAAACAAAAAAAAAGAAAAAATCATTCGCATGCAATTAGTTTATGCTCGTGTAACTAGAACGTGTCAGTGGATACCGTTTGTTCTCCTCTTTAGCGCGGCCGGATCGAGGGCTCACGTACGAAAAATACGTCGGAATAGCAATGAACCACGTATCGTCCATCCTTAAAACGTCTTAAGCCGAGAGAGAGAGAGAAAAAAAAGAAGAAGAAAGAGAGATTCCTTCGATATTTCTAGCAAGAAGAAATTCCTTTTTCAAGTCAGAAGAGGGAACGTATGTTGCTGGTGTAAAATCTCCGAATTAAATATCAGAGGTTCGGCAGGGATCGTAATTTCATAGATCAGAGGCCTAGATTTCATAGATGTTGCGATATCAACGCAAATTCGTAATTTCACGGCGGAGCGGGAGCTTAACTTTTAATTTTATTTCTTCGCTTCCGCTCTCCGGGCGGATATTGTTTCATGAAAGAGCGCCGAATGATATTAAAACTGTGAATTCGTTGCGCCGCTGCTTCGTTATACTTTGCCAGAAGTGATTACGTTAGATGGTTGTTCCCGCAGAAGACTCGACTCGGTTTGTTTTTTTTTCGTAAGAGTAATATAACCAGACCGCAGATTTTTATTCAAATCCCCATTTTTACGGATATATAGTAAGAGAAACAAATTGTTAAAATATGCTTTCGAGCGTTGCAGTTTGGACATTTTGTACAGTTTGTTCACGTTAAGAGTTACATTCTGACTCTCTTTTTTGTATTTAAAAATTTGCACTATAAGCTTCAATTTAATTTACAAATTTACTGTAAACGTTCGCGGTCTAGCAGCAGTTGTTTAATATTGTTCAGAAGGCGCTTCAGTTTTTACTCGGTTCGATAATTCTCAATTAGCGTCGGATTACGAAATAATAAACGTGTTAGTTAGTTAATTTCAACATGGTGCACTCTGCGCCAAATGCAGATTCATGAATTTATAATGCGTGAAATGAAATTAAGGTTAAAGTGAAATAAATTGCGGTTTAAAACACTTCAGAATTAAAGTAATTAATATTATGAAATATTACAGTATATATTTTCCTCTCTCTCTCTCTCTCTCTCTCTCTCTCTCTCTCTCTTTTTCGAGGATCCTCAAAATAATTGCCAAAAAAAGCAACCTGCTTTACCTGCTTCAAAGTGCTCAAAATAATCAATCTATAATTTTAGAAACTTCATAAACATATATTTTTCCGAGATCCGACTGATTTTTCGTGAAATGTATAAAATGTACAAAATAGAAAGCTTGCATACTCTATTGTAGTTTAAAGTTTCTCTATTTCTTTTTCTTTTTTTCCTTCTTTTTATTTATTTCTCTGATTCCGCGCGATGTTCTTGTGTTTGTTGAGGCTCGTCTACTTTCGTCAATGGTGAAAAGACACGTAAACTTGAGAAACAATTACACTCAATGTTGCGCTCGTTTTATTTTAATTTTATCATTTTGCAAGCAATGCGAAATAAAACAGCATCGTTTATTCGCGGACGTTCGATTTCTAAAACCATCAACGTCGCCTTTTCCCTCCGGAAATACGATCAAAATGGAAAATAATAACTCACTTCGGCGATCAAATATAATGTAATAGGTAATTACCGCTCCAGATACGACGAATACAATAAAGAGATCGTAATTATCGAACACAATTAAGTATCATAACCGGTACACTAATTACAAGAGGCAGCGTGGATGCTTTCGCGAGTGTTGTAGCGGGCATGTTTCAAGCGCGTTCGCCGGCAGATTACCGAGATTTAATTCGCGCGTTATGTCGGCCCGCGGAACGCGATTAATTACAGGGGAACGTAGCGCAGTGGAGGAAAATTATTTTCGTATAAATTAATGGCCGGTCGTTCGAGTCAGGCACAACTCAGGAAAATGAATGAAATCGAAATCCGCGTATTGTTGCGTTTACGCGCCGCAAAATTCGTCATCGCGCCACCGTCGTGTTTCGTTCGGAATTGTTTCCTATTTCGTTTAATTCCCGGCGTATTTCGATCTTGATGTTCTCTTTAAAAAGTAAAAATTCGATCTTTTGAGATTCTTCGAGCCGTAGCTTTAGATCTCTTTTACATTTTCCTCGATAAATTTGACAAATGGAAACAAAAAAGAGAACGAGTAGGTTCGAAAATATTCAGAATTTATTTTATCTAGAATATCGAAGTAGTTCGGTGTTATCAACGGTAATATGGTTATTTCGTAAATAAATCTCCACGTCCAAGAATCGCATTAAAGAAGCATCTTTAACGTAGAAACGAAAAAAAAAAAAAAAACGCAGGTTGTTCGTAAGAAGATATACCAGCCACTCGCTGGAAGGCATTAAATAATCGTTTGCTCGAACGTCTTTCATCGTACTCGGCAAACAAGACCGATTTCGAGACGGAAAAAAAAAAAAAAAAAAAGAAAAAAAATTTCATTTCCCCTGTCATCCGGTCCACGGTGTACGTGTCCAGGCATATTAATTGCATGTTCGTCGAATAGAAAGTCGCGATTGGTTATCAATCAACCGGAAACAGTCGCTAAGTGAAAACGGCCGAGCGTCTCATATTCGTATTAACACTTTACCGACCGTGTATTAGCGGTGAATAGTTAGCCGATTAATAGGCTACCGGTCGGTAAAGTGTTAAAATATGTTAGCCGATTAATAGGCTACCGGTCGGTAAAGTGTCAAAATATGTTAACCGAGTAATAGGCTACCGGTCGGTAAAGTGTTAAAATATGTTAGTTAGCCGATTAATAGGCTACCGGTCGGTAAAGTGTCAAAATATGTTAGCCGATTAATAGGCTACTTGTCGGTAAAGTGTTAAAATATGTTAGCCGATTAATAGGCTACCGGTCGGTAAAGTGTTAAAATATGTTAGCCGATTAATAGGCTACCGGTCGGTAAAGCGTTAAGCAGTCTCCTCCGAAGAGAAGAACGATGAGATAAGAGGAAACTGGGCCTAAAACGAACACAAGACGACAATTGAAATTGAAACTTTTCTAATTAATCTGATTTCGTTTGAATTGTTCGATTTCTGAAAGAGTTGAGGTTATGTTAAAATTAGACAAAATTAGAGAATTCGGTGTTGCTCTGTGTGACACGCGAAAATGAAGAAAGAAAAGGAAAAAAGGGAAAAAAGAAAGGAAATAGGCGTAGGCACGGGTATCGATTATCGAGCAATTGGAAATATCGAGCGTTATGGGAAATATTAGATTTACGTCAAAGAAGGAGATATACGATCGACTTTTCTCGATTAAGCCGCGAACGAACGAATAAATCCTAGATGGATATCGTTCCATAGACGCCACGTATTTTATCATGAATCGCGTCAGTGTTTCAGCTCCATTAAGAGTTCCCCCTAATGGAGAAAAACAACGCTGTGCTTTTATAAATCTAATGCGTTGCTTTTATCACGATGGTTATCAATCACGCGGTGATAGGGAATTTTTTTGTCCTTTCGTTGTTTGCGCTTTAACCAGGTATTTTTGTGATTAATGTTGATCAAGCGACGCGGAAAAATTGGGATCTCCGATCTATGAAGTATTTGTGAATGAAGCTTGATCTGTGAAATGTGTAGTTATTTTTAGAAATAAAATATCATCACATTACATTGTGTTATTGTATCATATCTTGGCAGAATATTAATTTTTCTAACGAGCCAAACAATTTTCACGCTCGTCAGTTGTAAGTTCGTATGTTCGCTCGAGATGCTCCACGATTCATCTTGCTACCAATTAAAGAACCAACTGCACGCCTAAGAAGTCCCTAGGTATTCAATTAATCAAATCAACTCGCGGGCCGCGAACCAACTAACCAAGATACTCACCGCGATTAAAATTTCAAGCTACCTACCCGCTGCTCCTGCTCAAGATAGTCAGAGTCGAACTTTGGACTTCCCTAGAAACCGCGCCAGAAGTCTTGCCAACTTTAATCACGACTGATTTATCGCTCTTTCTCGGGCATTTATTTCAAAGTTGCCAGACCAGTTTCGTCTTCTTTACACGCGCTATTCTTTGAAGATCTTCCTTAATTCCTTCGAACGAAAGATTCCAAGAATCTTTATTTGCCAGACTCCACGAATTTTTTATTTACAAATAGAAAGTTCCTAGATTCTTCGTTCAGAAGTCTAAGCGGCGAAAAAAGTTCCTTACTTAAAAAGTTGCAACATTTTTTTTTCATAAGAAAAGCCTTCTTCTTCTCCGGGAACTTTCAGTTTGAAAAAATTTCAAAGCATCCCCTTTATTTTTTCCCCCAACGAATGCAGGTCTGTTGGATACCGAAATGTATCTTGGGTAATCAAGACGCGTCCGACATTCGCGAGACAAATCAAAGAAGCTTTGTAATAGTCAGTGATAGAGAACTTTTGGGACAATCCAAAGGGGAAAAATGAGATCGGGAGTGGAAACAGCAAGGCTACGTGGTCCTCGTGATCATCGAAAGTGATTACTAGTGACCAAGTGAAAGCAATCATGTTTACGATGATCGAGCCGAGGAGCGACAGGGTGGCCAACACCCAGACGAAACATCACTGTTACCAAGTGATCAGGACCACTAGGGTGCACCAGAGTTCCAGAAGCTCGAGGATGGTCACCGTTCAGGAGAAAGTGATCAGATCGCGGCTACAGTTGGGCTATTCCACGCCTACCAACTTCATCAACCGGTACTTATCACACATCTTCATATAAAATAAATACGTCAGAACAATTTTGAATTTTCATTGTCACTGTGTATCGGTGTGTATTCTTCGTCACTCTGATCTTAAATCACCGGGAATTGTAAATCGTCCAGTTGTAAATCCTCTAACATCTTGAATTAAGTGAAAATTTAAAGATTAATCTAATTCAGAAGTTCCACGCTACTTGTCCATCGTTTATCATCACGCAAACGTGATTTCACGTCGATCGACGCGTAAATCGGTCCATCATTGCCAGCGTTGAAGCCTAAAATGTTGTACTGGGAAAGTAACTAAGAAGTAACTGTAATATTACCAGTCCAGAATATTGCTCTGGAATATTACTAGAAAAGTAACTGTAATCGGCAAAGAGCCTCGTAAACAAAGCGTAAGATGAGACTGCGATAAAAAAGAAAAAAAGAAAGAGATGTAGCCCGACAATCGAGCAACATGTCGTACAACCGTGAATAGATTTTATAATTTCTAATTACCGTTTCCCGGCTGGTTAGGAGCGTGTCCTAATTCACGGTTCACTTCCGGACGATGGCTCGTTTCGAGCTCGCTCGGTTTAGACGGCTCCCGGTTACGCAAACAGTTTCCGGCTATTTTATGGAAATTTTTCATCTGGAGAACCCTTGGCAGACCTTACGAGAGCTCCGCCGCCGCGGAGCTTATTCGCGTTAATTATATGCATAAAAGGGAACAGAGTATATCTCTGTCGAGCGTGGATCGTTTCGATTCCCACGCGGCGGTTCTTCTCCCGCGTGAATCCCTCTTTTCCTTTCTCTCTCTCTCTCTCTCTCTCGAAACACGATGAAATATTCCGAGAAATTTTATCTCCTACGAGCTCTGCTACCTACTGTTATACTAGTGGGACTATGTCGAGAGAGAAAGATCGTTGTCGAACACAGCTATCGCGGTTGGCTCGAACGTGTATGTTCGAACAAAACAGGCACCGGTATCGCGAGTAAATCCTACCGCGTTATGCTTCAGCTTGGATCCGTTCGAGCATGGAGTTGTTGACGAATTTAACACTAGAACTACCGACAGTTAAGACGAAGTTATTTCTACCAAAATTATTTCGATGTCTAATAAATAAAAATAAAATAAAATTCATTATATTATTTCTTTGGTTACCACTAAAAGTCGTTGCATCGTTGCGGAGGAAAAATTGTAACATGAAATAGAAATTTTAAAATAAAATTGTATCATTTTGACTGGTGTGGTAGTTCTAGTGTTAATAATATTCTGTATTTAGAAATTCTAGTATTTTAGCAGATTCTACAGTGTAAATGATGGAGTTTTGTAATTTATTAAGAATTGTGCAGCTTTAAAATTGTACATTTCATGAAATTATATATTCTACATTCTTTATGTTCTTATGTACTTGTAAAAATATAAGATCGTTTACTTTACTGAAATTAGCGATTTCGTAGACTTTTTGGTTTAGTTCTTATTCTTTTACTGTTTACTTTCAATTTTTCAAATTCCTGGCATTCCTAACGTACAAAATTATCTTTCCTGTCGTCCTTTGTTTTTTCTCTCTATTTCTTTGAGTTAATTCTGTTTCTCTAAATTTCTCAATCTTCTGTTTCTCTGTTCCTTAAGTCCTATTCTTTCCTTTCTCTTTAATTTGATTCTATTTCCCTTAATTTCTCAATTTCTCAATCTTCTCTTGCTCTGTTGCCTAAGTCTTATTTTTCCTATCTCTTTAAGTCTGTCTAAGCTAATTTCAAGTTAATTTTAACTCTATTTGCCCAAATTTCTCAGTTTCTCAATCTTCTTTCTCTCTGTTCCTTAAGTGTTATTCTTTCCTCTCTCTTTAATTTGATTCTATTTCCCTTAATTTCTCAATTTCTCAATCTTCTCTTGCTCTGTTGCCTAAGTCTTATTTTTCCTATCTCTTTAAGTCTGTCTAAGCTAATTTCAAGTTAATTTTAACTCTATTTGCCCAAATTTCTCAGTTTCTCAATCTTCTTTCTCTATGTTCCTTAAGTGTTATTCTTTTCTCTCTCTTTAATTTGATTCTATTTCCCTTAATTTCTCAATTTCTCAATCTTCTCTTGCTCTGTTGCCTAAGTCTTATTTTTCCTATCTCTTTAAGTCTGTCTAAGCTAATTTCAAGTTAATTTTAACTCTATTTGCCCAAATTTCTCAGTTTCTCAATCTTCTTTCTCTATGTTCCTTAAGTGTTATTCTTTTCTCTCTCTTTAATTTGATTCTATTTCCCTTAATTTCTCAATTTCTCAATCTTCTCTTGCTCTGTTGCCTAAGTCTTATTTTTCCTATCTCTTTAAGTCTGTCTAAGCTAATTTCAAATTAATTTTAACTCTATTTGCCCAAATTTCTCAGTTTCTCAATCTTCTTTCTCTCTGTTCTTTAAGTGTTATTCTTTCCTATCTCTTTAATTTGATTTCCCTTAATTTCTCAATTTCTCAATCTTCTCAGATTCTGGCCCTTAAGTCTTGTTGTTTCTTGTCTTTGTAAGTCAATTCTATTTCTCTAAACTTCTCAATTTCTCAATCTTCTCTTGCTCTGTTGCTTGTTTTTTCCTATCTCGTCAAGTCTCTCTAAGTTAACTCTATTTGCTCAAATTTCTCAGTTTCTCAATCTTCTCTTTCTCTGTTCCTTACTTGTATAGTCTCTTAAACCTCAGAGTGACAAAATATAGCCACGGAAAATTCCCCCAAATTCCGTTTAGAATTTCTTCCGTTTTCGCAGAATGAAACTACATTCTAATGAAAATACATTCTAATCTCCTCCATTTCTTACGCTTTACGCTAAAACTTAAATCTCGTTCCCTGTACTTTGTATGTTAAATGAGCCACACAGTCTCTCTCTCTCTCTCTCTCTCTGTCTCTGTCTCTCTCTCCCTATACTCGAAAATTTTCGGCGAAGGAAGGAAGAGACTGCGTTTACCTAGGCAGCTTCTAAGGAAGCTTTGGCTGTCGAAGGAAGCAACGGTGGTTCGTTGGCTTCCATCGCGCGGAAGAAGCCACGCACGGTGTCTCGGATTCATTAAAGGAATTATTAAGGCGTGCTCTCCATTACTGCACTACCCGGCTCCTACTAATTATCATCGAGCAATTAACAACCGTTGATTGCCATTAACGGTGCAAACGCGTGTTAGATTCGAACGTTTCCACCCTTTCCCCCCTCCCCGCATATGTATGCATGGAATAATTTCCTCTCGCATCACGCGAGCTGCTGCTGCTGCTGCTGTTGCTCCTTCGAGCAAAACCGAGAAATAAAGGGAAACGAAGGGAGAATGTTGTTGGGAAACTTTCGAACTTTATTTCCATATCGCTCCGTATCTCACAATTGAAGCACAGCTCGTGAATATTTAAAATTTTAATAACGTTTCGCAATATTCCCTAGCCTAGGGAATTTGTCAAACAATGACAAGGGTACGAAACGACAGATTTCTAAATTTTTACAGTGGAAAAATATTTTTACAATGTTCGTTTAAATATTTATTTATTTATGTATCTTTGAACGAATTGGTTTTCAGCCTTGTACATGCGATCACAAAATTTCACAAGCTCGCTGACAGCATGGATCTTGGCGCAAGTTTCAAAGTGAAGTTGAATACCTTTCGACCCGATTCTGCCCGATTCGTTGCGAGTATAACCTTCCCGGTAACGAAATAATCTCGAACTCGCGAAATTGAAACTCCACTGGCTGGGAAATTTTCGAGGCGACGAATCTCAGTCAGTTAAAACCACGAACGTTAAACATCGATCTCTGCCGAAAGTAGAAAATCCATGAATACTGAGTCCATGTTAACACTTTACCGACCGATAGCGGTAAATAGTAGCCGATTAATAAGCTACCCGTCGGTAAAGTGTTAATATCGTATACTGATATATTTGTATACATTAATATACGATATTACCGGTCGGTAAAGGGTTAAAATATATAAATATATTATTACACGATATCCACACTTTACCGACCGATAGCGGTAAATAGTAGCCGATTAATAAGCTACCGGTCGGTAAAGTGTTAATATCGTATAGTGATATATTTGTACACATTAATATACGATATTACCGGTCGGTAAAGGGTTAAAATATATAAATATATTATTACACGATATCCAGACTTTACCGACCGATAGCGGTAAATAGTAGCCGATTAAGTAGGCTACCGGTCGGTAAAGTGTTAAAACAAATCGTAAATCCTTCGTCTGTAATTATCGTATATACATCTGATTATCGATTTATCGCTTGTCTGCGATGCGTTTTATAAATTTCGAATTGCATGGCACTTCAAAAAGGAAGTGTTGCCATTTCAAAGTGCTCTGCGAGAAAGGGACATTGCCATAAACGTTTCTTCAAACACAAGATTCGTCCTCTCCTATTTCTTTTTTTTCTTTTTTTTTTTTTAGAAATCTGCGTTAGATTTCCTCGAAGAAATACACACAGTGGGAACGGAAGGAAAGAGAGGAGAGGAGAATTCTCGGCGAGCACGACCTGTGTGCACGCGGCGCGGTTTAATTACGTGGCGTTAATCTCGCGATGCGCGTAACGAGCCGCGCGATTTCGCGAAAAATTGCTGTGGCTCGTCTAGCGGCTTTTCCACCGGCCTTCAACGAGCGCCGGTTCGTCAAACCTCGCTGAATATCTCGAGCCTTCCTCGAGATATTTCAACACACAGCTAGACAACGCCACGAGCATCTGCACGAGTTTTCGCTCAACTTCACTTCGTTCCTTTGTAGCTTTCTCGTGTTTTTTTCTCTCCCTCTCTCTCTCTCTTTTTTTCAATCGGAGTCGCCTTGAACTTCGTAGATTAAGTCGCTAGTAAAACTCTGTGGTATATGGTTTCCGGTTATATTTTCGTTTTGTAATTTCTGACGCGCGGAATCTGCTGCTTTTCCAGTAATTTTAAGTTTGAATCTTCCTTTCGTATTTCCAGTTCGTTCTGTTCGTTCTGTTCGTTCTTTCAGTTGAAAATTCAGCGGACGTTGAGTGAATAATTTCCGAGAAGGCGCTCGCCGAAGAGAAAGAAAAGCCGACTTTCTACCAAGTTGCAATATCAAGTGTCATAAAAAATCATCTACCGGTATCTCTTCAACAGAGAAGCTCCCTCTATTTGTGATTTGTGCACAAGTTCAATTCTCCTTTTATCTGGAACGTATTATTGTCCAGAAAAGCAGAGAATAAACCTAAACATAAATCCTTCTCTGGCTGATAAAACCAACCTGTGAACGATGGAAAAAAAGAAAAGCGATCCTAAAATTAATACACTCTCTAACTAACTCTTACGATAAATTGTAAGAGTTAATTACAAGTCGCTAATAGCCCACACAAGTGGGTGACGCGACTATAAATAATGAAAATAAAAAAGAAAAGGAGCCAAGTTCTCCGAAGGCAAGCCTTCACACAAAGTGGGTGATACGATTGTAAGAAAAATACAAAGATCTGTATTTCTACGCTTTATACTTTATACAATCACGTAGTCCGATGTTGATACAAAAGATCTTGTCGATGCAATTCGCTCAGTAGTTCGGATAGAATCACCGTGTACTTCCGACTGTCCTTTATCCTGTTGATCGCCGCAGTTTTTTAGGCCGCTCATTTTCGCACGCGAATTTTGTTTCTTGCCTCTCTTTTCGAAGCAGCTTTCGAATATATATCCAAAATCAAGGAAGAATATATACATATTTTTCGATTTTTTGAGCGTTAGAAAATGATTCTAAACGTCACTGTTGAGGAATAGAAATTAAATTCGCTTCTAGTTAGCGTACAGGCATGGCGCGATCAAGTGGTTATAGTCCACAGGTAGCCTTGTTCTTTATTCCTTCTAGGAATCTCGCAGGTCCTGTTTCATGATCGACTTTCGATATGGATTCCATAGTACTGTCGACTACCTTTGCGCGATTATAATTAATTAAAATAAAAGATTAAAATAAAAAGTAAAAAAGAAGAAAAAGTCAAGTTCTCCGACAAGAAAAAGAAACAAGTCAAAGTCAAAATTCCCCAAGACTTCAAAGACGGGCTCCCGGAAAGTAAAGTCGAGGTTTCTGAAGCGTTTCAAACTTCAAAACTAAGCACCACGACGCTACATCCTCCGCCTCTGAATTGAACTAGACGGAAGTGTTCGTCCACCGTCGAGGGTGGTCGACTAGAAGTTAAAAAGAAGAGGAGGGGGAGGGGTGAGGGAAAAAAGAGAAACAGCTACGAGGAGAGAGAAGAAAAAAGAAACGTAGGAGGAGGAAAACACAGTAGAGGCTTCTATGGCGCGTGTCCAAGTGGCAGCTGATGCACTCCACGTGAAGGCCTACGCGTCTGAGGGTTTTGTCTTCGTATAAACGCACGAGTGGCCCCGGACTGTGCTAGACTATCTTTTTCAACCCTCCTCCCTCTCTCTCTCTCTCTCTCTCTCTCTCTCTTTTTGTCTTCATTGTCCATCCAGCCCCCACCATCGACGCTAGACAGCGTCGAAGTCAAACGGCGCGCTAAAACAATAGAGAAGTCGCCTCTGAGGGTTGATCGAGGGCGCAAACTGCGAGCAACCCCCCTTCCCCCCCCCCCTCCCCCTCGTCGATGAATGGCCGTCTGTTTTCCGCGACGCATTCATTTTCCATCGAGACTATTTCCACGCCGGTGAATGCCAACGTTTCCCATTGTGTGCGTTCGCAGCTATTTTCGCGCTTCTCGCAGGTTACAGGCTATGTCTTTAACTGTTTTCTTCTTCTTTTTTTGGAAATTATCGGAATTAGGTTTTGTCGGTCGTCGCCAGGGTAATTTAAATTGTCGTCCCCGTTGAGTTTCGATCGTTTCAACTTGTTTCTTTCACTGGTAACTTCGAAGGGATTGATCTTTAGTCTCGTCGCTGAGAATCGAGTATTATAAGAAAATACTCTATTCGTTTCTTTTTTTTTTTTTTCTTTCTTTTTTTAATTTTGACCGCAAAATCAAATCGCGTGGAATTGAGAGTTTGAAGGCCGCGCTGGTGGCTAATATTCTTAGTAATGAAATGATTATTAGTAATCTTGAATCACCTAATCAATTCAAAATAATTGTTATTACCCCGGAAACTTAAATGAACTCAATTTAATTATAGTAAATAATTAAGCAACAGGAAGTTAAACCTAGTATATCTCATCCTAATATAATTGTTAGTATATTTGGACTTAGAATTAATAAAATTATAGAAAACAGAGATATTACTGTTAAATAATAAAAATGTTTTAATAAAAAATTATTTAAATTTATGTATTCGATTCTATAAGTGAAAATTATTGAAGAAATGAATATAACTATATAAAAATTGTAGTTAATTATTAATATTATATTCATTTTTCTTAAAATATTTCACTGTGAAATTAATTCAATATTGAAAATTAAGTAATATATTGAAATAAATAATATAAATATTCTAGAAAAAAAACAAATAACACAAGCCTGGAAGTTAACATTTTTATAATGATTTAAAATAATTTTTATATCATTGAAATCACAATTTTCAAAATTTAAATGTAAATGGTTGCCCGAATACAGATAAACTACGAAAAGAGCCATGCTCGTTCAAGCAAAGTGTCGCTGAAAAATTGATGCGTTCTTACGAGAAAGCGATGACGAACCACTTTAATATATATTCGAGTAAAAATTTCATTTCATATTATCGTGCATTTCCTACGTTCGCGCGTGCGAGCCAAAGCTTCGCCCTCTTTGGCGCCAAACGCGCGTTGCAAAGCGCATACAGGGTACATTCAGGTACGTAACTGAAACAGAAATTCAACAAGACCGGAGGTAAAAGAAACGAAACGAGTTTCCCGGTGCGTTAGAGGGCGGTCTTGCTCGCTCGTTCGCTGGTAGAGAAATAAATTGGAGGCATGGTGGCATTAAAAAGCCTCCCAAGAGTCGGAACATCTGCCTGTCGGCTGCCTTCCGCAGCTCGAGCCACCGAGCACGCGTGCTGTTTCGTGCGTATAATGTGTGTGTGTGTGTGTGTGTGTGTGTGTGTGTGTCAGCACACAGCAAAGTGGCACGAAACGTGCACCTGGCTTCGTGTTTTTTAACCAAAGTAGTAGCAGCGCGCCTCGTGTTTCTCTTCTCTCCGATTCCACCGCCTCTTTCGTTCTCGTTCCTCCTCTTCAATAGAGAGGAGCACCTTGCGAGAATACGCGCACCGAACGAGGCGTTTAACACTAAACGTACCGGCATTTTGCATATACCTATCTTACCGTAAGGGGTCGTTCGACCCCCTTATGAATAAACGTTGATTTCTAGAAAGAAATTCGCAACATAACTTCTGATTGCTAATCAAAATAATCAAACATATATATTTTTATTTAAATAAAAAGAAAATCAATTAATTGCACTTTTTACATGTGACTGGTTTCTCCTTCGTATACATTTGTCCGCCAAGACAAATTTCTTGCAAATTATGCAAGTTCGAGTGGTTTTATTACCCGTGCACAATCTTACTTGACATTTTCTTCGTGATTCGGGAAATATTGCTTGGGCTGCTTGACGTTCCTTGTTGTAGGTTTTCCTTTCCTTTTTCAAGAAATTCGTGATATTCTTAATAACTTTATTCCATTTGTTTCCCGATAGAGTGTCCATGCATTGATTCCAGCTATTGAATCCAGGATATTGAAGAATACGTGCACAAGCCGTCTATTGCATTTGAATTTGACGCTGTATTTTCGCGCCATTTGGTGCAACCACCATCGACGCCAAAATTTATTTAGTCTTATTAATAACTAATTGTTTCGGGTTTCTATTGTTTTCGGTTTTGACGCATTTATGTCTCGAACTTGGTGTCGTAACTTTTTCTGTTGGTTTCGATTTATAAATTCAGTGAGAAAAATACGTTAATAATTTCGTAAGGGGTTAAATGAACCCCTCGCGGTACATAAGGTATGCAAAGAATTTTTCTCGGTAAAAAATAAGCTAAGAGGAAAACAGAAAGCGAAAAATGAATAATCAGGTATAATATAAGAATTTACAGAAAGTCAGATTAGCGAAAGAAATAACAACGAATGTACGATTTTAAAGTAAATTTTGAAAAGGGATCATCTGACGTACCGCTTGGTACGTTTAGTATTAACGTGGCCCATTGCTCGTCCTTTTATATAACCGGTGCCTCGCGATGAACGCGCGAAAGTGAATTAACACTTTTCCTCTCTCATCAATCCTCTATTTCCCACCGAGCAATATTCTAAATGCATACAAGCCAGCTCAAAGCCAGTCCCACGAATGCTCTTTAACTCTTAACTCTCAACATTCAGCATCTTAAACTCGTTCATAGCAAACAGTACAGTTTCCAGACAATTAATTTTCGACCGAAGATTTTAGATCCAAACACGCATAATTGTTAACACTTTACCGACCGGTAGCCTATTAATCGGCTGCTGTTTACCGCTATCGGTCGGTAAAGTGTGAATATCGTATAATAGTATATTTATATATTTTAACACTTTACCGACCGGTAATATCGTATATTGATATACACAAATATATTATTACACGATATTAACACTTTACCGACCGGTAGCCTATTAATCGGCTGCTATTTACCGCTATCGGTCGGTAAAGTGTGAATATCGTATAATAATATATTTATATTTTATATTTTTAACACTTTACCGACCGGTAGCCTATTAATCGGCTACTATTTACCGCCATCGGTCGGTAAAGTGTGGATATCGTATAATAATATATTTATATATTTTAACACTTTACCGACCGGTAGTCTATTAATCGTCTATTACTTACCGCTATCGGTCGGTAAAGTGTTAACACATTAACGTTTCAAGCAACTGCGAGGAGTTCATTCGCGGACGAATCAATTCGCGGCCAGTCCTTCCTTTTGAATTGAGATTTTCAATTATACTTCAGATCAGTTGGATTTATTCTCTGATTTTACATATACAACGACAATGTTTAATTGGCATTCGCTTGCGATTGGACTGCGAGCATTGAGAGAAATATTGACAATCTGCAACGTTTCATTTAACATACAACGACGTCAAGGGTTGTTGAATTATTTAATTCGCGATGTTTCGTCATTTTCTATGAATTTTATTTATAAGTATTTGCACGCTTGTTGCACATTTTGCGGTATAAATATGAGTGTAGAAAAAAATACGATAAATAAATATATATCATTTCTTTGGTCACATCGAATTTCATTTATTCTCGTGCGTCAAGGGGGGTTGAAGCAGATTTCGAATTTTGTTTAATCTGGAGAGGTGTTTCTGCAAAATTTTTCAGCACGTCGAGTGTTGTATATCGAGTGAATTCTCCGTTGAGAAGACGTACAATTACGTTCAATTGTTTCATTTGCAAATGGTGAAAATCTGGAGCGAAAAGTGCCTGTCTGCGGAATTTTTCAAAATCCGCGATTTCGCCTCCATTAAGACGAATCTGGGGAAACTGTCACTATATCTAGTGGAATATCTTCGGAAACTCGATCGAACGTGTATCTTGATATTTTAGAAATTTTTATATACGATCTTCCCTTTTTTCGGTCTTGATCAAGTGAATTTCTTTTGTTCTTTCTGGCAATGTGCCCCGTGAAATCGTTGTTATCGTTAATTTCAGTTTGCTGGAAACAGTTACGTTTTCTTGAACGCGCCTTTTGTCGAGATACGTTGGCGACAAGGCAATTAGGCAGTTGAATTTCAACAAAAAAAAAACGTTCAATTGTTTTCCCAGGATGTGCGTGCCGTACCGGGGCACACGTGACCGTGAGCGTGCACAATTTTTAAATACAATTCCTTCGGGCAGCTTTTCCTGCAATTACGTTTCATTTATGACAATCGGCGAGTGGCGAACGGGTCGACCGAGAGGAAAGGAAAAATTCCATTTGGTGGAAAAGAATAGTGTGAAAGTGACGGCAGCGGTGCCTTCTTCGCACGCGGGAAAAATGAACTGCTGCCCTTGGAACAGCAAAAGTAGAAAAATAGAAAAATAATGGGGAAAAAATTGAAAAGTGAAAACGACGAAGAGCGAAGAAAGGAAGAAATTGAACAGCAGGGAGTTGAAGAAATTTGTATAAAGGAAAAAGTAGAAAAGGAAAGCTTATAATATAATATACTATAGTTGATATACTTATACTCTACTACACTTATATTATACAATATACTATACTTATATAGTATATATACTACACTTATAACACTGTACTATACTATAATATAGAAGAACAGAGAACTAAGAAATTTGTAATTGAAGAGAGAGAAAGGAGACCAAAAAATTTTCTGGAAATATCTTCTTTCTGGAGGAAAAGAAGAAAAAAAAAGAAATCTTACCGATTGAAACTGCCGATTGGAGACCACTTGCGTGTACAGAATCAGAAAACGCTTCCTCCGCTTCCTCCAACTTTCCAAATGAAAACAAAGGAAAAACGTAGGCCGTCCGATTATCTCGTGACTCATTCAGTCTGTCGCGAAATCCAATCAACGAGAGAACTTTTCAGACTTCTCGCGTACGTACGAGCCATAAACACATATCCTCCCACCGTCTTGGATCCTCTTACGTAAGGCCATTTTAATTGCACGCGTATTGCACAAGGTGTGTGGAAGGTTCAGTGTCACGGCCATCATCGTCGTCATCGTTATCATCGGTTCCCTCTCTCTCCCGTGTACCTGCTGACACACATGCGAAAGCCGATACGTGTGTTCTGCCGAGGGCTGCTTGAAAAGCCAGTCACCCCTTTCACCCCTTTCACCCCTCTGCGCGCACGCTTCTGACGAAATAACGAAGCTACGCCATTTATCTTTGAAGTGTCTCTTAACCCATTTCAGGGTCGAATTAATTTCGATTGCTCGATGTGTTGCTCGCGCCTCTCTATTTCCCGGCGATTGAATCTGCAAAAAGTAGGAATTTCCTTTGCTTTCCTTTTTAATGGAAAATTTCATCGATTTCTCACTGGTTGTTCAATTTTTACTGTCAAGTTGGCACTACTCGACGAAGAACATGAATAAGTTAAGATTCTTCTGAATTTCGTACGCGAAGTTTAAAATTCAGTCCACTTTAAATAATCTGATCCATCTGTATATATAAGAAAATATATTAATCTAAATAATTTCTATGAAATATATGTACACCTATTTCAACTTGGCCGTTTCAATTTTTTTCTTTTTTTTTTTTTTGCTGTCAAGTTGATACGACTCGACGAAGAACCGGAACTTAATTACAAATTTAGGATCTGTTTGATTTTGAGAAAGTTTGAAATCCAACGCACCTTGAATCTGGCAATATATACGTACGTAATATAAACAAACACATTGATCTTCGCATAAATTATACACGCACCGTTTCGTAATATTCGAAATATCGAAACAGAAGATTCAGAGACGATCAAATAGAATACAAATGCACGTGTGCTTAAGCAAGGAGGAAAATTTGCTTGCTCTCTTTCGCCAAATAATTTCTTGGCAAAGATCAAGCTCTTTGGACTACTAATTTCCTCGAGAGAGATTGTTGAAGGAAAAAAAAACTAATTTCAAGTGGAGACAATCTATCGTGACTGAACAGAAGGTTGCAAACCACTGACGAGGCCGGTGTGCACGTGCTCTTATACCTTGTACCCCCTCGTACCCCTTCACTGTTGCTGATTTCCGATCCTCCGAGGACGAAGAATGCCCGTGGCTGCCAGCTGCTCTCTCGATCCTCGATCACCTCGGTCCACTATGCGATCGTCGTCAGACCATCGCGATCCTTTCTCCAGTTCGCATCGAACCTTCTCCTCGATCCAAGAACCAGCTCGAAGAATTCGCGAAACACTCTCTCCCTGTGTTTCTTGCCTCGTTTATTGTTCTGAGAAAGTAGTCCTCCTTCGTGGAGAGAGAGAGAGAGAGAGAGAGAGATCCAAGAGTTAATATACCAACAGTAATAGAAAATCGTATAAAATGTTTCGGAGTGATTTGACAGATTCATCATCTGTGTGAACCTGAACTCTTAAATCTCACGTGGTGGTCGTGGCTGAGATTTCCATTTCAATCACATTGTTGAAATTCTCACCGTTTGTGTTCGTTCTCTTCTTCTTCTTCTTTTTCTTTTTTTTCTCTTTTTTTTCTTCGCTTGAACTTCGACATTTTCAATTCGCAAAGAATTAATTAAACGAGAATCAACCAGTCGAATCTCGGCCTTTGTAAGAAGATTTTTATCTTCTGAAAGGTTTCGAAACTCGCGAGCCTGTATTCGGTATTCTTTCCGAAAGTATACTTGCGAATCTAGAAATTTAAGAAACTTGGAAATAATAATTTCATCCCTCTCTCTCGTCAAACCTAATCTTCGCGTTCTCCCACCGGGTGTGTCTCCTCACAACACAGTGAATCGTTGAAAATGACAGTGCAGTCGTTGAAATTCGAAGATTCGGTGCTGTAGAAAAAAAAGAAGTTCGCGCCGACTATTTTAATCGTAGTGATAAGTTAGAGAGGAAGTCGTCGGAAAGACCGGCGGTGATAACAGAAAGAATCAAGATGGTGGTCTGCGTGGCGGGATTTCTCACGGGGTAAGTGGTACATCCAACAATCGTATATCAACGTTCGTGGCGGTGAAGAGGGTGAGTTTTCGAGGGATGATTCATCGTGTGTGATTCACGAGCGCGAAACTCGTCCCCTGAAATGATAATTGCTGTTCGACGGCGCAGCTGTTCGACAAAGCTGTGTGGTTTTTCGCCGCAATTGCGGCTCGTTTCGTTCGTAATTGCGGCCGGCAGAATTTACATTCCGTTAAATTCTCCCAGCCGAAAACTCTATTTACTTTCGCCGATCATTTCGTTCGTCTTATTTCAACGCGAAAAATCGTTGGAGATCTATTTATTCGTATCTGCAAATATAGGGTGTGGATATGTTCGTCAAATATTTGTAATATCCGTTGCAATTTACTCTCTGCGCGAGAAAGAGGAAACGAAGAAGATCTTGGCAGAGGCAAGATTTTTTAATTTCTCGGAGGACATTCTTCGGTGTACGAAGTTCGAGTTATTTCCAGTGGATTGTAAATCGGTTTGAAAGAGAAATTTTTCATGAAATCCTGATTGCTACTGCTAATCATTTTCAATGCACATTCAAGTGCGATTCAGACACTAGAACTACCAAAATTCGGTCATTTCGATGATCTTTCGATGATTGCAATCTCTGTTAGAAATTCTATGTTTTCAGAAATTTAAATGGGCCTTGTATTAATAATATAAATTTATAACGAATAATATGTTAGAATTAAATAATAAACTAGAATTAGATACCCTGTTGCATTAATAGAAGATAATATCTTTATTATCAAATGTAAAATCATTAAAGTAAAATAAAATATAGCCTCTTTTTTAGGGAAACTTGTTGCACGACGAGACATACTTGAATTTTATTTACGTATTGTCATTTAGACTTGTAAATGAAAATTTAACAAAATAATATTTCAAATCGAAATATATAGTATATGCAAGAATCGTAAAGCTGTATAAATAAAAATTAATGTGCATTCTATTTGGAAATTCTCATCGATAGTTCCACTGTTGAAATTTACGTCATCAAATTATTGAAGGAAATTGGCATGTTCGCGCGGAAAGAAAGAAATAGGGGAATATATTTCAACTTTCACTCGACGTATTTTGTTTGTTTTTTTAAAAAAAGTCTCACAATCTTTCCAACTCAAAGATATCCAGCAAGAAGTGTGTAATAAGTTTCTCGTTTTACCTGTTAATAAAGATTATATTACGATTATATAAAGATTATATTCGACGATTATTGCAATAAACGATCGCTTGGCAAGAGTTGGGAACGCATTCCGGTGGAAATCGTCGGCTTATCTACCGGCCGACAAGCGAGATCCCCGGAAATCACGTTTGGCAATCACATGGCGAGCGGATATTGAATAAACCAATGCCGGCGCTCGTGTATGGACCACGTACGCGCGATCAAGAACAAGATGAGCCAGCGAGATTAACTTGCAAATTGCTCGCGATAACGTTATTACCACTTGCTTTCCCTATCGTGATCCAACCCCAAAAAGTGTTTTCTCCTTCCACGAAGTGCGTGACAAATTTTACTTTTTCGTATCCGCTATATACTTTTCACTATCAATTATCGGCATTAATCCGACGATTAATGCCATCACGATTGAGCACGAAAATTTAGACTTTTGCTAAATTTTCGCAGCGTGATTCCGTTTCATTGTCAATCTGTATCGGAGAGAATGTGAGATATAAATATAAAGTAGTGTATAGTTACTTGTAACTCCACGAGAGTTGAAAACTTTCCACCAAGAAAAACATATCTCACACGGTTTTTTTTTTTCTGTTTTTTTCTTCTATCAAATATCTTCCATCTGAAAATACATTCAAATTTTATCGTGTCTATTAAAGAGTTCGCTATTCCTTGAAAATGATTGAAAACTTTGTCTCTAAAATTTCCAATTTCTTTTTCCTTTTTCTTTTTTTTTTTTTTTTTCTTTTACAAACCAATAAAATGAATTATATATTCGCTGTACATGCTACAAAGATTCCACTGTGCAGTATTTCAAATTCAAATGAAGATGTAGAACGTCTATCAGTGAAAACGAGGAATAACTGAATCAGCGTGTGTGTGCGTGTGTGTGAGCAGATGATAAAACTTAGTGCACCAAGATTATGCAAGATATTGCTGTCAAGATGACTTTTCAATAAATATTCAATTATGAAATGGGAATATTCTTAACTTTAATAATATTGCTACTAACATAAGATCAAGTAGAAGTCTGGAACTTATAGAAGATATTAGAGATAAATTATTATAAATAATAACAAAAAACGTTAGTATAATTGAGGACAGAGAAGAAACCGAGCAATACAGAATTCTAATAATTTTGGATGAATTTTTTGTAACGTTCAGAATTCTAATTGTTAAGATCATCGAAAACTCGTAGATAACCCATTTAATTGTGAAGTTGTTTACAAGAAGGATAAGAAAAAATGAAATGTATATAGGACAACAATATTGAAATTTATTGACTTATTGATTGGGCAACATTCTACCTTAATATGTTAATTATTTAAAAATTATAATCTGGTCAAATCTAAATTATCCAGAAACTATCCAGAAATTATCCAAAGATTCCACTGTGCAATATTTCGAATTCAAATGAAGATGCAGAATTTCTATCCGGTGGAAACGAGGAGTAACTGCGTGTGTAAATCAGAGTGCGTGCGTGATGATAAAACTTATTGTTAGAAAGTACACGGCCTCGTACCTTCATAGAAGTATGCAACATCGTTGCAAACGCGAAGGAGCAGCTGCAAACACGCGCAACAATAAATGCCCCATTGACACAATACGTCAGCGAGATATCTCTATAACGACCGGTTGCCCCCTAATCGTGCGCCCAATTCTACCTGCATCCAATTTCCCTGTAACACCTGCGAATCGAGCCAAAATCTATCGGACACGTGTGGTATCAATTTCCCTCGATTGCACGTTACATACGCGACAGCTGCGCATCATCGATCCCGCGGATTGATCCCTCGAAGGGACGTGGCTTTCGCAACAAGGAACGTGATAACGCAACAACGCAATGGCAGATTAATAGTAGTAATAGCAATTGCACGAAGAGCGTATTATTTTATGAGTCGATGAGTCGCGTTAGAGTCATTGTGTGAACACGAATTGGAATATTAGTCTCGAAATTAATTAAATTAATTAAATTAATTAAATTAAAACTGGGGTCAAACTGAATTGTTTACGTACGATTTGTATGATTTTTAAGATTCTGCATGAGATTCTATTACACGATCTCCAGGTTTCGGCCCCTCGAAACCAGAGCATTCCCCGAACACCATGCCATAACTATCAGATTCCACACGTTCCCTAAACTACGTAATTCTATACAAGGTATGTCTCATTGCACCACGGTCTGCATCTGTGCTTTTGGACTTTATTTAGTGTTGTTTTCGCGTTATTGCCCGTATGTGTAACTGTGTGAGCGTGATAATGTTCTAGTATCCTGAAGAATCGTGAAGAGTGCAAAGTTCTGGAAGAACTGGAATTTCGGAGCTCCAGAATTTCGACAATGGGCTTGTAAGATTTTGGAGCTACCAAATCCTAGAGTGCTAGAATTTCCAGAGTCTCGAAGCCCCAAAGTTCTAAAATGTCATCGGCATCGGAGTCCTAAAGTCTTTGAATTCTAAAGTCCTAGGAATCTGAAATTTTAGAATTCTAAAATCCTAGAATCCTCGAGACCTAAATTACAATGAATCTGAATTTTTACAATGGATTTCTAAGATTTTTAGAATCCCTAAAATCCTAGAGTGTTAGAATTCCAAGGTTCCAGAGTCCTAAAATGTCATGGTTTTAGAGTCCTAAAGTCTTTGAATTCTAAAGTTCCAAAACTCTGAAGTCTTAGAATTGTAAACTCTTAGAATCCTAGTCTTAGAATCCCAAAGTTGCAAAGAATTTAGAGCTCTAAATTTCTATCATAGAAAGCTTTTGAAATTTTTAAAGCTGCCAGATTCCAGGATGCTAGAATTCCAAAGTCCTGAAATCTTAGAGCTCTAAAGTACTAAGATTTTAGAAAACTCTAAACTCTTAGAGTCCTAAAGTTTCGGAGCTCTAAACTTCTACCATGAACTTGTAAGATTTTTAGAGCCCCAAAATCCTAGAGTGTTAGAGAACTCTAGGATTCCAGAACTCTCAGAGTTCTAAATTTTTACAAATCTAAAATTCTAGAATCTTAAAATCTCAATGCCCTCAGGTTCTAGAATTCCGGAGCTCTAAAGTTTCAGGCTTTCAGAGTTTCAGAATCCCAAACTCTTAGATTTCCAAGAACTTCAGAGCTCTGGAATCCTAAAATCTCAGTGTCCTCAGGTTCTAGAGTTCCGGAGCTCTAAAGTTTCAGGCTTTCAGAATTTCAGAATCCCAAACTCTTAGATTTCCAAGAACTCCAAAGCTCTGGAATCCTAAAATCTCGGTGCCCTCAGGTTCTAGAGTTCCGGAGCTCTAAAGTTTCAGGCTTTCAGAATTTCAGAATCCCAAACTCTTAGCTTTCCAAGAACGTCAGAGCTCTGGAATCCTAAAATCTCAGTGCCCTCAGGTTCTAGAGTTCCGGAGCTCTAAAGTTTCAGGCATTCAGAATTTCAGAATCCCAAAGTCCCAAGCTTCCAAAAAGGCTCCAGAGTTCTAGAATCCTAAAATCCTAACCACCTAAAATTAAGAAATCCTAAAATCCTCTTTTACAAAGACTTTACAAATTTCTTTTCAAAGTTTATATTTCTATAATTCTGAACGCTCTGACGTTCTGAAATTCCACGAACTGCCGTGGCTCGTGCAACTAAAAACCACCGAACTTTCTGTTACAGTTTCCCGCAAAAGATGGAGAGGCCGTCGCAGCATGCGGCGAGCGTGAACCAGGTGCACGGAAGCGGTATGCACGGCGTGTACTCGTCAGGCAGCCAAACGTCCCTGACGACGTCCTACGTCACAGGCCAGTCGTACGTTCAGAATCAGAATTACGCGCACGGCCCGTACAACTCCACGCCGAACGTGAGGGTTTACGCGCACGCCGGCTACAATCAGCCCCAGAGTTACGGCGCCATAGTGCAGGGCTACGGTGGCCAGCCGCAGGCCTCAGGGTATCAACAGAATCATCTTAAAAAAGGGCCTGTACGTAACGGAGACGTGCTGAAGAGATGCCGGCTGCAGAATGCGTAAGATTAATTGATTCAGTCGCGCTTCTTTCTTTTCCATTTTTTTATTCCATTCCTTTGTTTTTTTTTGCTTTATTCGAGGATAAGTTGCTGATCCTTTAAAATTTCTGAATTCCTTTCGCGATCCGTGGAGTTTGGGGAATTTATTTCTCTTTTTTTTCCCCCTTTAGACTTTAGGAATCTTTCGGAAGCTTTCTCTCGAAGGTTTCGGCTCTCGAAGATTTTTCACGACTTTGCTTGAAATTTGCGGGAACTGTTGCGAGGAGCTTGGAATTTCGTCGAAACGCGCGAAGGTTTGGGAATCTCGGCGGTCGAAACTTGAAATCTCTTTCGGGATTTCCCTAAACGGTGAAATTTACGAGACAGTCGGCGAACTTTCGTTTGTGTCATCGCGTGGCTCTCGAAAACTGTCTCTGAAACTTTCTCAGGAGCGCACGTCTTCGTTGCCCAGTTCAGTCCCATTCAAAATGCCACTCTCGGCTTTTCACACCTCGCGTTAACCCATTTCGCTCGCCGTGGAAACTCCGACGCGAAAACAAACGGACAGAGATGCGATAGTAGAAAAAGAAGCGTCGAAATGGGAAATTGCTTGATCTCTGAGCGCAGTTTTCGTTTTTCGAAGGAGAATCGAATAAAAATCCCCCTCGATGGGTTAACGAACCCATCTCTCGTGGCGAGCATCTGTGAAAACGCCTTCGAGCAGCGTCGCTAACCGATCGACTTTACTCCCTGAACAGATACGAATTGTCGCAAGACCTGCTGGACAAACAGATCGAGATGCTGGAACGGAAATACGGCGGCGTGAAGGCAAGGAACGCGGCGCTGACCATTCAGCGAGCATTCAGGAGATACACGCTGCTGAAGAAATTCGCGGCGATCACGGCGATGGCCAAGGCTGAGAAACGTCTCAGCAGAAAGCTTCAGGAAACGACGGAGAGGGCCGCCAGCGTGAACGAGCACGAGAGGATGGTGTACCATAGCCAGATTTACATACAACAGCCGCAGACGGCGAACAGGCCGATGCCGATCAGGAGCATGTCGCTGAGGGAGAGGAGACACGTGGAGAACTCGCAGTCACCGATACCGAGGAGCCAGAGCGGCAGGTGCGAGGTCGTCCAGGTCGCTGGCCATCAGCACGCCAATCACAACGTGCACCAAACCGGCAGGCACACGCCCTCAATGGCGCCGAGTCCCTGCAACAGACACCAACAGTTACCGCCAAGCCCGTGCTGGGAGTCTAGCTCGCAGGAAAGCGGCTCCAGCATGCATTATTACAATCCACAGGTGATTGTGAATCTATAATTGTGCCATCCATAATTGTTGTCGCGTCTCGTTGGTCCGAAAAACGTTTGAATCTCGAGAAGCAAAGAGTTTTGCATTCTGTTCCCTTCTTTAGGTAGGAATTTTGCATATTGTTTTTCCTTTGGTCAGGAACTTCTCGCAGTATAATGAAATTAGTTGAAATTCACAGGCGAGGATTTTCCTGTTTGTACGTTTGTTCTCCATTGTGCAACTTCAGTCGATTATGATGGCAGCGTGTAATTTATTGCAACATTATCGTCGAAGATAAAACGAAGACGCGTTTCAATAAAAGTGAAAAGAGCCGACATAAAATTCGATGTATTCGTATGTTTCAAATTAATCATCGTGCGATTTATTGCGGCTGATATGAAGAGATAAGACACTGATCCAACAGATCTCTGGTAGTTAACGCTGGGAAATGAGAGGCAAGCTGAAATAGCTAAAGTCCGATTTCATTTGGATTTGGATTTGGATTTGTGTACGTTAAATGTGATTCATAGATAAAAAGTGGAGAGCAAAACTTTTTTAATAATTGGGAAAGAAAGTAAATATTCGAAACATTGCTGTACGCTCGAGCAATTGCCATTCCAATAGAAAAAAAAAAAGAGTCTCCTTGGGGTTCAGGAGTAAAAAGAGCGGATCAAAGCTCTTTCAAGTATTCGTCGATTTTTCATTTTAATGAAAAAAATAGAAATGAAACCGAAACGTTTGAAGCGAGCCTGGACCTAAACAACGGTAAAAGAAAGTCGCGGTTATTGTTCCAGGAGACATTGTGCAGCATCAGGCAAGAGACGCCGCCGCGGGATCTGCTGCGGACGCCGTGCACGTCGCCGTCGACGCCTCACAATCTTCAGACACAGGCGATGCAGAACTGGAGTAACGCCGGCCATCTTGGCTCCGCCAGCAGAACGAGGGGATCGGCGAAAAAGGTGCCGCCGGAAGTGCCAAAACGAACGTCTTCCATTACGTCCAGATCTATGGAGCCGCGTCACAATGGCCTCAGCAAAAGCGTCGAGAACGGTAGCCTAAGCTCGGTGCAGAGTTCTGGCAGCGATTCCACTAATTGCGAGAGCTCCGAGGGAGACGCCCAAAGAGGATCACCTGTGTGGAAGCATAAAGGAATCGTGAGTTCCTTTCCGTCTCTGTGCCTCTACTGTGTTCCCCCTACCTCCCCGTTTGTTTCGCCTCTTCCTTTTGTTTCTTCTCTAGCCTTCTAGACACTTTCGGCTAGACGATTATTCAAAGACGATGACTGATTTGCTCGTATGCTGGCAAACATCTGGTCTTCAATCCCTTAACGCGCAAATTTACTACAAGGGACGTCACTGGAGACGACGAAATTGTTTTTATAATCTCTGTCACGTTGCGCGTTGAATATAAGGATCGTTTGGATCAACTATACATGGTAGTGTGAAAAATCAATTTCGAACAGAGAGATCTAGAATCAGGGATCCTCTTCCAGTGTCTGTCTGTCTATTGAGATATACTTCTTGTTGTTTAATTTTTTTTGTTGATTTACTCGAATCATCATCGTACGCGTAACGATTCATCTAAGATCGCAAATACAATATCGTTGCAAATATCAATCAACTCGAGGAATCTGCCATTCATAATTGCCCCGGAGGCGAAGCGTTGCGAACTAAGGAAAATCCTTGCAGTGAAAATTCTCAACTGAACTCAATTTATTGTTATTTACTCGCAGTAGACGAAGAATCGTACACTTTTAAATCGTGTATTACAAAAAAAAAAAGAAAAAAGATTCGTCGAACTTCGCGAGCGAGCGAGCGTTCCTCACATTTCTTTATTTTTTCATCTCTACAGTCAAGCTCGCCGGAACACCAGGAATGCGCCAACCACGCGACAGACTCGAGCACCATGATGAACAGCGTGAAGGATCTTGGTCACTCTCACGCCAGTTCCGGATACCAGCTTCCTCTGATGGACCATCCAGAAAATATGCCGCAGACGAGCTACAAAGTGTCGGAGACAGTGAGGAAACGTCAGTATCGCGTTGGCCTAAATCTGTTCAACAAGAAACCAGAAAGGGGCATCAGTTACCTGATCAGACGAGGATTCTTGGAGAACAGTCCTCAGGGTGTGGCGAGATTTCTAATCAGTAGGAAAGGCCTGTCGAAACAGATGATTGGTGAATATCTTGGAAACCTTCAGAACCCCTTCAACATGGCTGTGCTTGAGTAAGCATCTTCACTTTGTACAAATTTCTACGTCGCTCTGTTATTTGCCTGCAACGAAGAGAAATGGAAAGTGAAGGAAAAGTTGGAAAGATGGAACAGCGTGGCCAGAGAAAGTCAATCTATTTGTTTATCACAGTGATCGGCGATCGTAGCGGAAACACGCGCAGTTGTTGGGTTCGTTGCTCGTTCGTTTATCATGGAAAGCCGTTTTCTCTTCTTAAAGTCGCTGTTTAAGGACTGTTGCAATTGTTTCGTTTCAGTAGTTACGTTTTTCAGCTCGTTTGCCAGCTGTGTGCAAAGGGTAATTTACCGCGAACTGCCCGTGAAAGGAGCTACCAGAAATGGCATTGATCCGTTTGCCGGCCGTTTAAAGTAGTTTCAAGAAAAATTTAGGTCAAGGAGGATTGGTAGCAGGCAACACTTTAAGTCGCGGTGTTGTCGCGCAACTGCCAACGTTCGGTATAATTTCTAATAGTTAGAAAAATATCAATATGATAATAGTTAGAAAAATACGAGATCTTTTCTTTTTTTTTTTTTTTTTGTTAAACAATTTAAACAGTTAAACGGAATAGAAATATTGGGCTGACAGGTAATTCACAAATTTTGCTCTCTAAATCTTAGAAACTGATATTTCTAAAATTTGCACAGGCACAATGGGTGGTGAAATAAACCGTGAAATAAACCTAAATCTGAGTTCCAAAGAACTTTCTTTAGGTGTAAGCCGTGAGCCAGTGTAAAACAGAAAAAGAAACGCGTGTCGGAGAAACAGAGGATACTCGAAAATGAGTTCGGACCGCGAGGTCGGAAGTAAAATTTAACATCAGCGTTTCAGACATCGGAAAACAATGGAACGCGAAGAAGCTCGAACATACGAACAGGAAAAACGTATATATTGTATTTCTGTTCTAACTTTCCAGCGGTCTTCGAAGAGTGTGAGATAAAAGAATTATGGCTGAAAAGACTTGAAATACCTCGTAAAAACGGACAAGTTTTATCAACGATTGCAGCGAATGTTCCTGTAATTTGCAGATGCTTCTCCCATGAACTGGATCTGTCGGGGATGCAAGTAGACGTGGCCTTGAGGAAGTTCCAGGCGTACTTCCGGATGCCAGGCGAAGCACAGAAGATAGAACGACTGATGGAGGTGTTCAGCCAGCGTTATTGCCACTGCAACCCCGACGTGGTGTCCAGGCTACGCTCGGCGGACACCGTCTTTGTACTGGCCTTCGCGATAATCATGCTGAACACCGACCTGCACACGCCGAACCTGAAACCAGAGCGTAGAATGAGGCTGGACGACTTTGTGAAGAATCTCAGAGGCATAGACGACTGCGGCGATATCGACAGGGACATACTGGTTGGAATTTACGAGAGGGTGAAGGAGAACGAGTTCAAACCTGGCTCGGACCACGTTTCTCAAGTGATGAAGGTTCAGGCGACGATCGTCGGCAAGAAGCCTAACATGGCCCTGCCTCATAGAAGATTAGTCTGCTATTGCAGACTGTACGAGATCCCGGACATCCACAAGAAGGAGAGGCCGGGTGTACACCAACGAGAAGTATTCCTCTTCAACGATCTCCTCGTCGTGACCAAGATCCTCAGCAAAAAGAAGAACAGCGTTACTTACACGTTCAGACAGAGCTTCCCGTTGTGCGGAATGGTGGTCACGCTGTTTGAAGTTCCTCGTGAGTTTCATCCTGCAACGAGCAATTTCATTCCTCCTTAGCGTGCTAAAGATTTCTTACCTACCGTCGTACACTTCTGCTCCAATTAACATATCGTTGTCTTTCAGATTATCCGTATGGAATTAGGCTCTCCCAGCGCGTGGATGGAAAGGTGTTGGTCACGTTCAACGCGAGGAACGCGCACGACAGGTGCAAGTTCGTGGAGGATCTCCGTGAGTCCATCAGCGAAATGGACGAGATGGAAACCTTACGGATTGAGACGGAACTGGAACGGCAGAAGAGCAGCAGAAGCGCCAGAGGTGGCGCTGAAAATAGAGACTCTGGAGTGGCAGACGTCGAGATATGCCCTTGCCCGGGGCCCTGCTCCGAGAGATCAGAAACTACTGACATGGACACCCAATTAAAGCGTTCTGCACTTAGTAATTCACTTCTGGACATACACGAACAATGTAAGTGAAAATTATTCTATATATTGCACACAAATTGCGTCGACACAAATACACGTAGCGTCCCAATTTTCGTAATTTCTCTATTACTGGTAGTCAAACAAAGACTACCAGTTCCAGAAGTGAACCAGAGTATTTAGTAATTATTCGTAACAAGTACGTCAACATCACGGATATCGATAACAGTTTCTTTCTTTTCTTCTCGTTTCAAAGGACTCTTGATCGAGGGATTTTCTAAGAATTCTAAGTGATCCTTTCATTCAAATTCATTCGTGTCTGTAGAATATTATAGTATCGATTCCAAATGTTCGGTCTGCAACGTGTACAAATTAAAAAAATTGTATCGCAAAATTGAGAGAAAATGTTCGAAGTTTGAGTATTCCCGTTTTCTTTTCTTTTGTTTCTTACAGTCGCTGGTGAGAAACCGCAACGACGTGGAAGCGTGGGCTCGCTCGATAGCGGTATGTCGATTTCTTTTCAATCCACATCTGCCAGCTCAATGAGCCAAGGCATTAAACACCCTGGACAAGTTCATCCTATACATCCAGGGGCTACGATCCCTGGCGGTGCTAAAGGACTGGCTCAGCAGCCATCTTTTTTAGGAGGTCTGTTCGCCAAACGGGAACGAAAGCTTTCGCAATCGGAGGAGTCCGGCCCGTACAGTCGCACCACGGAAGTGTAATATATCCTTCCGGTGCTACCTAAGAGATAACAGAGGCCAAATGGAACTCCCACGGGGAGACACATCCATTTATAGCAACAGCATCAACCATACAGGATATGCTGTTCAAATTTTCGTGAGAAACTGTCCTTTCAAAGTTACGTATCCTCCGTCTACGTATGGATTTCTACGTAATGTGTCATGACTTTCATTACGATTCGTTATGATATTACGTATAGATTATGTTTGCAGCGTTGAGAATGCCAAACGTTCCCTCGCGAAAATTTGAACATTCCTGTCTATATGTTTGATGCTGCCAAAACATATATAGTGATTCGAATGGATGATTCGAATGCTGTGGATGCTCTTTGTCAGATGGAATACACGAACCCTTTCGCTTCCCTACGGCTTTTAAGGAAACAAAAGGGACACGCCGACTTTATTAACGACGTGATTAAAGAGGCCAATGCATCTCGAAGACAAAGAAACAGAAGACACGTTATTATCATCCCACAGCCAGATGGAGCCTAAAAACGTCGCAACGCGAAGACGAAGAAAAGTAAAAGTAACAAGAGAAGAGTAAGAAGATATAGGATAGAATAGGCAGTGTAAATTTATTGGGTTGGGCAGGATCCAATCGCGATCACTCGAGGCAAGAAAGAAAAAAGAAAAAAAGAAGAAGAAGGAACAGATTTGACAAAGATGGCGGATTAAAGTAGCCTCTATTGACGCGCATATATAGTATTTATTCAATCCAAAAACGGAGAAAGAGTAAAACGTCGATTCATTTTTTTATTTATAATAATTTCCAATAGAGGGTGATGTAATCCCCTCAACGCATGTAGATAATCGTTCTGTTGGTTGCTTACCATGATGACTCGATACAAAGTATCTTCTTAATATCTTACAAGCTAAAGAAAAAAAAAAAAAAAAAGAAAAAAAGACAGGAAAAAAAAATTTGAACAGTTTATGAAGAAAGAGTGGCTCTAGTGTAATATCGTAGTGTTTTTTTGCAAGTATCAACATAGTTATACTTGAAAAATTGTACATAATAGATATATAATAGATATATAATGACAATTGTATGATTACAATGATGATGATAATGATGATAATTCTGTAACAAAAAAAAAAAAAAATGCATCATAGCCTAAGAAACCGATAAGCAATCCCCCTTTCAATATTAGATGCATGTCGATGTCTAACAAATTTTTAATATCACATCAGTGAAAAAAAAAGAATAATAATAATAATAAAAATAATAATAATAATAATAATAATAATAATAATAATAATAATAACTCGTTTGAAGGTAGCAGTCTTTATAAGTATTAACACTTGAAAAAAAAAAAAAAAAAAGGAAGGAAAAGAAGTTGGAGAGGCGTTTTTTCTGTTGTCGCGGTACATTCTCATAATCTTCTACAAATTGTAGTTCTGCTTGTGTGTTCAGAGTTGAGCAGTCATTTTCCTTTTTTTTTTTTCTTTTTTTCTCTCTCTGAAGCAGCGTACTAACGAGAAGAATCAATTAACCAAATTAGTTGGTTTCTCGTCCGATAGCGCGCGCGTAGCTAACTCACAGTGTCATCTTAAAAAAAAAAAAAAAAAAAAAAAAAAAAGAAAAAAGAAAACGTTTATAAGGAATCAACGGATGAAGAGGACAACTTGTATGCCTTATATACTGCCACAACTTATCATCCAGGAGATGAGAAACTGACTAATCATCTTAAAGATTATTTAGAGAGACAGAGGATCTCTTGAAGGTTGCAGAATTACATTTGGAAAAGTGAAATAGAGCTTGTACATATATACATTACCAGCGATCGCAATACCAATTGATAATAATTCAACGAAAAAAAAAAAAAAGAGAAATAATAAAGATGAGATGTACATTGATTTCAATCCGAAATGACTAAATCAGAAATTTGATACACTGTACATTATTGTAATTCGTTCCGGACTTTGGGAGTTTCTTTGTAATTAACGTTGTTGTGATAACTTGCGCACGCATTATACCGATTCTTGTATAAATCTCAAAAATTTATTTTCGTAGTTCTCTTTAACGATGATCTTGGGGGGGTTTAAGCGACTAACATTTTTGCACCGCTGATCGATAAGCACCGTTAACGTCTGTCTGTTTGACAATTACATCTTCTTATTCGCGCGTAATCCGAATACTTCAGCTGTCGTAGGAAGTATCCTCGTCGGAGAATCAGCTCAGTTTTTCTGATCAAGCGATTTCAGAAGTAGATATGCACCCGTGTGCGTTTTCTGGATTAAAAGTGACGAGATTACATCTGAATGGAAACTCACAGTCTAGTAGTAACTACTTACGGATTAAAATTCAAGATTCTTCTGTGAGATGCCTTGAACACGACATGGTTACATCAGTCCATATTGCTATTTAACTGATTTAAATTATAATCTCACTGCATCTCTTCCATCGAGTACACAAACGTGTCGTTCACAGCTGAAGGAAGCAAAACCGAGAGAACTCGAACGCAAGTTGGTATAGTTGGAAAAGTGTTCATCCTAATTGTACATAGGCTCCCATGGATCCGTAACGAGTCTGTAGTCTTCAGCGTTATTAATTCTAGTCTTTCTCATCAGGAGGAGTTCTCCGGTTACGCTGTAATGTTCACGCGCGAGAAAGAGCGAATGAGTGAGTGAGTGAGTGAGAGAGAGCGAGAGAGTTCCATAAAACTTTGTCAGGAAAACTTTAATGTAGCTTTTAAGGATGTGGTTTACAATAAAGAGTGTGAGGTCAGTCTAGCATTAACTTATAAAAGGATCGCGTCAATTTGCATGAACGATGAAACAAATTGCTCGTTCAGGTTCCCAGAATTAAAAAGAAAAAAAAAAAAAAGAATCAATATGCGGAAATATTCTTCTTCTGTGATAAACTTCTTACGAATGAAAAAAAAAAAAAAATAATGAAAAAAGACTGATTAGGAAGACCATCTTCTAAGTCGCCGTATTTAGAGGGAAACTCATGAGAAAGAAAATTAAAAAAAAAAAAAAAAAAAGAGAAAAGACCATCGCGAACGCTCTCACGAACTCGTCCATTTGTCTGATTATTTCTGTAAATCTTGTGAATTTTCGTTTAAAAACGATGAAGACATCCGCCAACATCCGCTTCGTGGACGGGATTGAGGGACAACACACAAGATCCATCGATCGTTGTAGTTGCACTTCGACATTCTTCGAACCCAATCTCATACGTACAGTTATCCCTTTATCTTTAAGCAGTTTTAAGCAGTTTAATGACTGTTCTTATACGAAAGTTTTCTCGCACGATCTCATATGTACACATATATCTATATAATAGGCGAAAGACATAAATTTCAGTCGGACATTAGTAAAATTAGTAGGTACCAAAGTAGACATGATACTATAATTTTCATTAGAATGACTTACTTACTTGAAAGAAGAGCAGCTTGGGAATCACGAGAATGAGAAAAAGTAGTGAATAGCGGGCATACAACATCGAAGCAATATAACGTTGGGACATTAACACGACTTACATCATTAACATGAATTATTCGCGAATCCACGGTGACCAGATTCGATTCAATTTGACGCGATCTTCGAAAACCGACAACATGTAAAAAAAAAAAAGTGTCGATAAACTTTAGCGCATTTGATGAAAAAAAAAAAAAAATATTTGATGAGAAAGTAAATAACTACGTTATTAATTAAGAAATAACAATCGCTCCCCGTACGAAAGTATCGCCTCCTTTGTTAATCTAACGAACGCTGTATGCACATTGTGTTAATAAAGAACTATGAGTCTGAAACGTAAATCTAATCAATGTCCTTGTCCTTCTGAAATGAAATATAACGTAGATAATTACCCAGGAAGTTGTACTAAATAATGGATATATTTAGCGATTTTAGACAAGTTTGTATACATCCCTGCATTTTCTCGTAAAGTTATGCTTTTATCGCATGGTGTGGAGAGTTGAAAAAAAAATATTCTTGAAAACTGTGTAAGGCATCTTACATCTACATCAAATTTGTAATAAGTCCCATTGATCAGAATACTCAATTGAATTAAAAGGATTGATTTTAAGCTTCAGTTACTTAATTCTACAATTAACTTAAGGAAAGTTAGAAAAAAAAAAAATGAAATTTTGTTCTAAAACGATAGAAGTATCAAACAACAAGGAAAATTAATGCTTCCTTCGTTTGTCACGATCATCTCTGCGTTGCTCCCGTTCGTCTTTGCGTTTTGTCGTCGTGGTAGTAGAACTGCTCGCACGTTTAGCTTGTTTCAAGAACTGATCTAAACCGAAAGGATCTTCTTCGTCTTTCTCGAACTGTACCGGTCCTGAGCGTGTTGTTGATCTGTCGGTTCCACTGAATTCCTTATCCGGAACAAACCTAAAATCACGAGAGAAAAATTTTAATAGAAAAACACTTGATTCAGGAACTTTCTTCTCTACTTTAATTCCTCGAGTGTCTTTAAAAATTAATGTTACACTTAATTATATTGACAAACAAGTACCTATTTGTTTTAACGAGCTTCTCCAAATCATCTCCGTAAGTATCTTTATCAATATTTTTACTGGGACGGTATATATGAGAGCCAATAGAATTAGAATCTTTCCAGGGCTTGTCGTAAACGTTATATTCGTCATCGTGTCCATAACCACTATCCATTCCTTTGCTGGTGTTGAACAATCTCTGATCAAATTGCGCTTCTCCACTATTAGGAATACTCTTCGCTGGCAAACCAAGTGCGATCTGTTCACTGATGTCTCGCTCTCGTTCGCGTTGCAATCTGGAGCGTTTATCAGGTGCAGCGCGCGCCAAATTGCGTTCTCGAGCCCGGTCCTTGTGTCGTTCTTGTCTGAGTTGGTCTCGTTCTCGTGACTCTTCTGATTTCTCTGCATAATATCAAAAAACACGACGCTATTGGACACTTCATCAAACCTATTCTAAATATTCTAAAATAATCAACTCCAACATAATAATACTCCAAAAATGCGCAGGGAAAATATACAAACCCATCGCAGCTGACTTTAAGCCAGCACGTTCTTCTCTAGCTTTCTGTGCCAATTGCCTCAAATGGTCTTCTTTCTTCTCTTTTTCCTTCTGGGCAAGCTTCTTTTCAAGTTGCGCTCGCATTTCTACCGCCTCTCGAGCCTTTCTATCCGCGATGTAAAGAGCCTCGGCCAATTTGGCGAAGTTCTCATTTATATGAACCTGCTGCAACCCGCGACCGTCTGCAGCTAAACGTTTATCGAGCGGAATCGTGTACCCCTGAAAATAAACTCTCCGTCAATAACATGTCAACAGTGACTGATGGTGAAAGAAACCACTAACTTTCGCGTTTTTCCAATTACTGATACAGGGCGGTATTTTCCACTCCTTCTGTTCTTTTACTGTTACTTTCCTCGTAGGTGAGTGCATCACTGGCGCTGGAGGTGATGGAGGACCTCGCGGTATTTTCTTATTAATTCTATAATTTAAAAAACACTATATTATTCGTAATGTAGTTAGCATGGTTTGCATTTAAAATATCGTTTTGGGTACTTAGTCCCAAGAAAATTTATATCATTATTCAAGTGAAACTCACTTGAATTTCGGTGGTTCTAAAGGATCTATCTGAGCCTCCACCATTCTAATCACCCTCTGTTTAGCCCCGGAATTGAACGACTGTCCCTGCTGGGAGGGCGTGTATCGAATGTATTGCGCTGGAGCTTGTTTCTCAGCGCATCTTACTGGCATCGCCGCAGCTATCTTCGATCTCGTTATCTTTTCTAATGCTTTCTTAGTTTTCTCCGTGAGTTCATCAATTTCCTCGGTAGGTGGACGTTGCAAACTGGGATCTTCCTCACTTGTAATTTCTGATGGTAGTAAATCACTCAACTTGCTGTACACAATCTGCAGAACATAAAACAAGCAAAGATAATGCCTATGTAATTAAACGGTAATATTATTGAAGTGCGCTGGATTACCTTATCCTTAGAGTGGCCTTGCCTAGCAATAACATCGTACTTCACTTTCCCTTGAGCATCAAGCTGAACTGCCAAAGCATTACTGGTAGTTTCTTTTCCTTTCATCCCCATCCCAAGTGGATATTGAGCCACGTGAATCTCTGGGAACGCTCCACCATCTCCAAAATCCTGCACAGTTTATAAGAATGTAAATTAAACACTTAAAGAAGTTCGAAGAAGGTACCGAAATATTCATTTGTTTCAATTATATTTATTACATAAAGATAGACAAACAGAATCTCTTACCTCTGGATTTCTTGGTACAAATCCTTTACGTTGGCCATAAGGCGGAGCAGTAACAACTGCTTTGACAAGAGCAGATACAGGTCTCTGTCGCAATTTCTGTTCCCTTGCTTCATCTTCTCTGTCCCATACCACCTGCGATGGTGCAGGTAGTAAACTAACAAAAATACCTTGTCAGTATAAAGTAAAACAACAACTAATATAAAATACAAACTAATGTAAATAACATAATGATATATATTAAGATATAATGTGAACGGTAAAATTATTACAATAATCACGCAAATACAGTTGCGATGTTTGTTGTGTTTGACAAATACACTTGAAAAATTCTAGGGTTTCGTGAAATTTATCATGTAACATACAGATTTTATAGACAACAGAATTCAGAATTCTACAGATAACAGAAAGAAAAGAAACAATTTTGGGACAATTATTACAAAAACTAACCTTGCTAACGACATTTTGTTAATTGTAGAAACGTAGCGATAACACCAACTATAGAAACATTTACTAGCATAACAACGAAAATAGCCGTATATCGAGAAATGTTACACGAAAATCCCTAGAATTGATCCCTAGGTAAAATCCCTAGGTAAAATTATCTAGAAAATTCCTAAAAATATTCAGGAAAATACAAAAAGTAATTATACTTTTTTGATTAAGATTTCAAACAAATTATCCTAAAACCTTGAAATGAATGAAAAGAGTATAATGTTACAGGAAATATTGTAAAAAGAATACACTAGAAAAAGATCATTTATTTGTACATTGCGAATTGATCTAAACTAATCACAGCCATGGTGTAGAGTAAATATAAACGTAAATAAATAATATGATAAATAAATTAAATTACTCTCTTTTTCTATATTAACATTAAGTACATTCCTCGCGCTGATCCATCATTAAGTAAATCCTCGTCAAAACGTCGCCACATCTGCCCTTCATTTTAATTTCTGTGAGATCATCCGCTCTGGTTTTCCCAATGTTCAATATAGCTATCGGCTTTTTGGCATGGCTAGCTTGCAACGCTATTCGATAGCCAGAAAAAGTAGTTAATGTTGTGCCCAAAATTAGCAGAGAGTCTGAATGTTCGATATTATATCTAACACTTTCTACAACCTGACGCGGAACATTGTCTCCGAAAAAGATTATGTCTGGCTTAAGAACACCACCGCAGTTTTCACACGACGGAACTTGAAATCCCTCCACCTGCTCCTGAATTAAAACGATTTGTTTCCATCAAAGCTTCTTAAATTATCCTTGAAGATTCTAAGATATTTGTAATGTCACTTACCTGTGATAAATCCACATCTCCGTCAGGCCTTATCATTTGGCTGGTTGTAGTCATGTTTGGATTCATCTTATCAAAGATTTCCTGCAAATAATATCTGCATATTCTTTCATTACAGCTAAGACACATTACTTTAAACGCTGTTCCATGTAACTCTATCACTCTTCTGCTACCTGCTTTTGTGTGCAAATTATCTACATTTTGAGTGACGATGCATCTTACTTTGTTCAAGTCCTCAAGCTTTTTTAATACTTGATGCGTACTATTTGGCTTGATCGAAGAGAATCTATAAAATGAATATTTTTTAATTACTCCATGTCCTTCATACATGACTTAAGGATTAATCTTGTGAAAAAAAGGAATTACAACCTTGGCCAACCTACATAATTCCTGGCCCAATATCGCCTCCTAATGTCAGCACTATTGCAAAAGTCTCTATAAAGAACTGGTCTGCGATTACTTCTCGCATAAAGACCAACACCTTCTGATCTATAATCGGGAATACCACTTTCTGTGGATATTCCTGCTCCTGTTAATATACACATATTATTGTGACTGTTGATAAAATCTTTTAACATTAATAAATCTGCATCTTTTATAGGTTCACATTTTGGGACGAAGGTAAGATCTGATGTATATGTTCTACCTGCAATGTACTTTCAATAATAAAAATACAATGCGATGAATAATATGAATAAATATTATAATAATTTAAATTAAACTTTAAATTAAGTTATTAACATTGAATTAAATATTAGTACTGAAATAAAAAAAGAAACTTACACAATAAGGTTCCAGTTGTATTGATGATCTTACATGACTTCATGTTCATCTCCCTGCATTGATAACAATTATATTAAAAATACCAAAATATTATTCAATTTTACTTGAAATTAATTTCACCTTTCGTCATCGCTTTTTAGACTCATATCTATGATGTAATCCTTTCATATCAAAATGATTATCGAAAACGTCATACACTATGGCTAACACATTCTTAAAATCTTCTTTCAAAAAATCGCTCGTGATGATAAAAGATCATCCAAAAACGTTGTCTCAACATCTACAAAAAGTTTAAAATCTAATAAAAAAAAAAAAAAAAAAAACAATCTTTCACAAAATAGTTAAATAGTAAATAGTAAATCTTAGATCATCCTCAAAGATTATTCTAGACCAACTTAAAATAAAGTAAAAGACAGTACGAATGAAATATTAACATTATTTCAGTTTTAGTTTAATTTTCCGATCGATTTTTAGATGAACTTACAATTTTTAGAAAAGAGTTGAGAAAAACTCTGTGAAAAAAATTTGTTGTCCTATTCGAAAGCCGCGAAAAGAAAATCCCTATATCATTGAACGTCATTCACTCGACGTGTTATTCAGGTTGGTCGAAGCCATTGATAGAAGCGTGCTTGCAGGATACACTGTTATACAGCGAGTTTCGATTATTATTTGATAAAATGGCAGCGATAAGTTTGTTGAATCCTAAAGCTGAATTTGCTAGAGCTGCACAAGCGTTGGCTGTTAATATATCAGCCGCGAAGGGAATTCAAGATGTAATGAGAACGAATCTCGGGCCGAAGGGCACCATGAAAATGTACGTATGCTTACCCTCACGTGCGAATTTAACGATCCCTTGAGTCATTCGTTTAAGAAGTTAAGACGGAAGTATTAAAATTAGACAGTACAAAGTTGCGGAAATTTTCGTATTTTCTATTTTCTACGATTGTTGTTTGCGTCATGACTAAGTGTATTATCCTTATTAGGTAAGATAGTAACACTATATAAGTAGTAGTTCAAAAAAGAAAGAACATTTAAACACATTCCCATTCCATATTCATACTGTCACTGAATATGTTGAAATCACTGTAACTGTGCGATTCAAATGTTTTTCAAGGCTGGTGTCCGGAGCAGGTGACATTAAAATCACGAAGGATGGGAATGTATTGCTGCATGAAATGCAAATACAACATCCGACAGCGTCTCTGATCGCCAGAGCATCCACTGCTCAGGATGATGTTACCGGGGATGGTACGACTAGCACGGTATTAGTCATTGGGGAACTTCTAAAGCAGGCTGATATATGTATATCCGAGGGCCTTCATCCTAGAATGCTCACCGAAGGTTTCGAATTGGCTAGAATCAAGACTCTGGAAGTACTGGACTCCTTGAAAATCCCAATCGAACCGGCGAAGGGAAATCTAATAAATGTTGCTAGAACGTCGCTGAGAACTAAGGTTCATCCTACCGTAGCTGACAAGCTGACAGAGATCTGCGTAGATGCAGTTTTGACCATTAGGCAAAAAGATCAGGAAATCGATCTGCACATGATCGAATTAATGGAAATGCAGCACAGAACCGCGGCTGACACTAACTTAATTCGTGGTATCGTAACTGATCATGGATCCAGACATCCGGATATGCCTAAGAGAGTAGAGAATGCTTACATATTGACTTGCAATGTTAGCTTAGAATATGAGAAGAGCGAGGTAATTGGATCGACCTGGAGAAAGAGCTAATTGTAAATATTATCCAAATGACGAAATTATGTTTTTTTTACAAAGGTGAACAGCGGATTCTTTTACAAAACTGCCGAGGAACGGGAGAAATTGGTAGCTGCAGAACGCGAGTTCATCGACAACCGGGTAAAGAAAATAATCGAGTTGAAGAAGAAATTGTGCGACGGAACGGACAAATCATTCGTCGTGATAAATCAGAAGGGAATTGACCCACCGTCGTTGGACATGCTCGCTCGGGAAAACATTTTGGCTTTGCGTAGAGCGAAACGTAGAAATATGGAACGCTTAGCGCTGGCTTGCGGTGGAACAGCTATGAATTCTTTTGACGATTTGAAGGAGGAACATTTGGGATGGGCTGGACTTGTTTACGAACACGTATTGGTAAACAATTTTTGAATAATACGATATCAAAAGAACTGTCTTTTATATAGAATAAAAAACTGTTCTCTTACCATTTTCATAGGGGGAGACAAAATACACGTTTATCGAAGAATGCAAAAAACCGAATTCCGTGACGATTCTATTGAAGGTAAAATAATGAATTACACTTTTAAATTGACGTTAATCGTTTTTGATTTTCAATAATTATAATTCAATGCTATAATCATTTTTAGGGCCCAAATAAATACACTTTAGAACAATTGAAAGACGCTGTAAGAGATGGCCTAAGAGCTATTAAAAATGCTATTGACGACGGCGCTATTATCCCCGGTGCTGGTGCTTTCGAAGTAGCTGCTAGTCAAGCACTCCATTTATACAAAGAGAAAGTAAAAGGAAAACAACGCTTGGGTGTACAAGCTTATGCAGAAGCTTTGCTCATCATTCCGAAAACTCTCGGTACGTGAAATGTTTCAAATTAACAATTCTTTTCTCAGGATTATATTTCAATATTTCCTTTTTTTGCTTTTTATCTAGCTGTAAATAGTGGGTTCGATGCACAAGACACAATTGTTAAATTGTTAGAAGAAAGATCTACGTTAGGCGAGGCAGTAGGATTAGACATTTCTACTGGTGAAGCGTTGAAACCCACAGATGCTGGTATTTATGATAATTACAATGTGAAGAAACAAATTATTAATTCGTGGTAGGGTATATTTATAAAATCTTATTTAAATTGAGATTTTACGGTATTTACCGATATTTTCTCTAAAATATGAACTTTTTGTTTACAGCACAATCATCGCTAGTAACCTTCTTTTGGTTGATGAAATTATGAGAGCAGGATTATCGTCTTTAAAAGGTTAAATACGGAACGAGAACGCTTTACGATTTTATGGTTCTTTCATCTAATTTAAATGTTACATTTGCACGATCTCTATGCATAATTTCTGTTTTTATATGCTTTTAAGTAACAAGAGAATTGCACAGCATAACAAATAAAATTTAAATTTCAAATTAAAACATTTGAGAACGATAAAAATATTTGTTCTTTATGAATTTTCCATCACTGATTGGCACACATGATTTCACATTGCGAAATGATCATTTCAAATATATGTAATTTTGTACAATCAATGATTTAAATAAAAAAAAAATATAATCGTTTGTATAAATGTTATTTTCGTAGTGACACATGTACAATTTCAACTTGAATTTCTGCTATGAAGAATGTAAATTAGAAATGATGACCACTGTTATTATAAAAATCAAAAATATTTATGTGAAATTTTATATTTACAGTACACGATATTTACAATTTCTGTTGTAACTGAAACTATTTACAGGACACTCAGTCTTGTTTTTCCATCTTATGTTCGATGTCAAAAACTTAATTTTAAAACTCGAGCAAATTCGAGTTTAAACGCAATATAATATAGATTTTAAATACACATTTATCGTATAAAACAGTATATTAGATACAGTAAAACTCCATTTATATGAACTTGAAAGGCAAATAATTTATATAATAAAAATACATTGATTTTCTATCAAATCAATGATTCAACTGTATCAACACGTAAAATTGTTCACCGATACTTTCTTGAAGCAAAATTAAAGTCAAATTTAGGTATATAATAAATATTTATCGTTACAATTGATAATGATTCTTCAGTATCGATAAATTTTACGCGTTAAGATTTAATCTCTTAATTTTTTTACATTTATCATTCTTACAAAGTTATCTTTCAGGGTATGGTATACGTTTAAATTCGTCGTTAATTATTTTTGAATTGATATATGTAAGTATTCTCTGGAAACTATTCAACAATTATTTTGAATTAATAAGACATGGCCGACATTGAATGTAAGTACTTAAAAGAGATATTATCATATGTTATTATTTGTAAAAAAAAAAAAAGAAAATGTTTTTAATATTAAGAAATTTTACATATTCCAAAATAAATAAATAATATCTATCTTTTTCGAAGCATCTAGTTAATGTATATCACTACACTTTTATATACAATGCGTTTAATTCTGCATTTTGATTTTTAGATTAATTCTTTACCAACTTACAGCATGACACGTTTTATCTCCCTACTTAACAGCTTTTTATATTTTTTAATTAAAATATTTATGTGCAGAATATATATGTATATGTACAACATTGATAGCCAAAGTGGTAAATTGATGTCACAGTAATCGAATATGACGAAATACAATTCTTGTAGATACGAAAAACATTTTTTTCTCTCGTCTAATTCCAATTCTTCGATAAAGTTAATTTATAAAAAGGCAACATAATCTTACAGGAAGTACAAATATACATTTTTTTTTTTTTATATATTTCTCAAAATTTCTAAATGTACACTAACGGTGAGTATAAGCAGAAAATATATAACTATCAAACGATCAACTGTGAGAACCCTTTACACACGTTTTTCGCATTGAGGGAATCAGCGAATTTTATAAAAATTCATTGTTGTAATATCTTTTAAGTATAACGTCACAGAGAAACGTACATAATACCGTGAGTTACTTTGGTTACTGTTAATCGTCGTATCAATGATGATCACACAATAAATATTTGTCATATTAAATTAAACTGCGTCAGCATTTACTTTTACTTTTACGTTTCCATTCATTGTTTTAATTTTTTAAGTGCCGGAACGTTCTTGATATCATTTTTGAGATCTTTCAATATTATCTTCGGGTTGATGTTGATTAACTGCGCAAGAGTGGTGCAGTTCACTTTCATTCGATGTCCGCCAACTACCATGTACGTGTTCAACTTGGCTAAATTAACAGGACTTCTAGGAACACCATAATAAGAAAACTGTTTACTCTTCGTTTCTTGTTGCTTGTCTTGCATTTTATTACTAGTAAGATATCTCGAATATGGATTAGTAGATTTTCTTGCCACCGCTTTTACCCTGTAGGGCATAGCGTTCAGACGAATTGCACTCTTAGCAGTAGACTTTTTCGCTACTGCGTTGTTCTTCCGTGGTGATTCCGATGTTGACGGTTCTGAATCTTTGTTTTTATGAGAGCTGGTTTCAGGTTTCTGCCACGTGACTTTAACCATCATCTTCTCGAGCAATGACTCGTAATTCTGTATACTTTCTATCTTCAATTCCATGTCAGGATGTTCTTCAGTATTGTGCGCGGAGACGTCCGAGGGAAAGTTGAAAGATTTATTACAATATTTACATTTAAACAAATTTATATGCTTAGACACGTGGTTCTTCATAACGTTAAGAAGCGTCGTGGTGAACGGACACTCGGGGCAAATGTATCCTTGAGACACGCTGGTCTTTTCTTGGTTCTTGAAGTTCAACGGCAAGTGCGAATGGAACATATCATGATGTCTTTTCATTTTGATCTCGGAATCACATAACTCGTTACACCATTGACAAATCCAACCTTCTTGCTCCGATCCAGAACTCTCGACTTGCTGTACGTCACTATGCGACTGTTGCAGATACAACTCGTAAGGGTTTTCTGCTTGCGTTTTCGAGCATTGAGCTTTCTCCGGCAACACGCGCATGTCTTTGTATCTGAATGGATAGTTCGACTTTGTTTTGGAAGAATCGATCTGCAATGTCGGTTCATTGTTCATCACGTCCCAATCATTTTGAACTATATCCAAAGATTCTTCTTCTCTGGCGTCAGAGATCTGCTCTTCCTCTATATCATTGCTGTAGTCGTCGGCATTATCCTGTCCTTTCTTATCCTGTTCTATCTCCGTAGATTCGCCAGACGATTCAGCTGGAGATATGTCTTCGACTTTAAATGGTAAAAACGAATCGGAATGAGTGATATCCCAATGTTCCCAGACTTCCGAGTTCGTCGGTGCGGTGAAACTACAATAAGAACATTTCAGTAATGTTTTGGTCGCGTGTACCCTCATGTGTATTTTGAGACCGGTCGTATTCATGGCGGTGAAATTGCACATGTTACACTTCTCCTGCGGCTCGATATTGAATTGGCCGTCGCTCTTCTCCGCGACTTCTTCCCCGCTCGTCTTTCTTTTTCGTTTCTTGTTTCTTTTAGGAAACACGATCCCGTACTCTTGTTGCCAAAATTCTTCCGGCAATTCTGGGCCGCCAGCCGCGGGGTTCTCAATTATTTTCTCAGCGCAACCGGGATGCTTGGAACGAATGTGTTGACGCATCAAACCCTCTGAGTTTGTGCTACGATCACAGTAAGGACAAATGAATCCAAGTCGTTTCAAATGTGTCAGCTGTATGTGTAGTTTAAAACCGCGCCATCGGAAGAAAATCATTTTGCAATGTTTACAAATAAATGGCTTTTCCTGTTTCTCTTCTGGTCCGCCTAGATCAAAATTTGTAATTAAGATAATATACCATACTACTGTCATATTTGAAGATATTTTACCTTTTCCAAGATGACTCATTTTCCCAGTTTTCTTCTTCGATGGTCCACTCTCGCTCTTTACATCGGCAGTGGGAATCACGTCGTCTTTATTATTCTCATCTTTGAAGCTATTTTTCGTAGTTTGTTCCTTATTCTGTTTATTTGTAGTTTTCGAAGTTTTGCTAACAATGTTTTGGCCGACCTTAGTCACAGATGGTTTCGAATCATTTCCATCTACGTTTGTTGTAGTGGCGTTTGTCGTAGTGGCGGGACTTTCTACGTTACTTGCGTTTTGCTTAGCTAATAATCCTTTTATCATTAGTGTTTGTCTCTTCAATAGCGTGCCAACCTAAACATAACGATAATCGAAGAAAAGTTGCATTTAAATTTAATTAATTTTTAATAGTGGTATAATTTTATTTAAATGGACATCGAATGTACCCATTCTTCGATATCATCATCCGGAGATAACGGTTCGTGATTAGGACGTTCTCCATTGTGATGTTTAGTAAAATGTTTCAATAGGGCGTTACGGTTCACAGACAAGTATCCACATTCCTTGCAGTGCCATCTGCAATGTGAACAATATGAAAGTAATTTAACCAAAAAGAAATGTAATAATTTTAAAAGAATAAAATGAAGTTGTAAAGAAAATTATGCTTACCTAGCATAATTCAATTCTCTGTATAAATGATCCCTCATATCGTGCTTGTACTTAGTTTTAAACTGCGTGCACAATGTACAGACATACATATTACCATCTGCTTTTCCATAAGGACCAAACCTTCCAATATCGGATTCGTTGAAATCGTTATCTTCGATCAGTTTATTAGGTTTAATTTCCTTTTCTGTCACGTTAGGCGTGCTACTCGCAGATTCTATTTCTTCTGGTACCTTGTCGCAAGACAACGATCGTTTAGATTTTTCTTTCATTTGCTTGCTGTCGTCCAATGAATTAGATTTTCCCGACTTTATTTTAGCCGGTTTAGGCACTGGCAATTCCGTGTCGCTCTTCCGTTTTCCCAAAGATGACTTCAAAGATGATTCCGTTGACGCTTCGTTTTCTTCTTCGAGAAGAATTCCACGAATGTGTCTGATCCGAGGCATGTCTCGTCTCCAAAGCGGAGTAGTATCAAACGGTTCATCCTGCCCAGTCTGTTCTACGCCGTCTGCTGTCTTTTTGTTCACGCCTTTTATTCGTTGATACATCAAAATATAATCAACGTTTGAATCGTTGGGATGCTTGCTACTAATATGTTGCTCAAATATAATTTTGCCGCTGGTTTTAAAGGAACACGAGTTACATTTATATTGACACTTCTCGTCGTGCATCGCCGACGTATGATTGATCATCTCCGCTTTATACACGCATTTGTAATCACAAATGTTGCACTTCCAATGATTTCCATCTGGATCTGGCACTTCCTCCTCAACCTCTTCTTGCATGGATTGTTGATTGTTCTCCGTGTTTTCTAACTCCCTGACTACCTTTACAAACGGCCTCTTCTCAGGATGTTTATCGGAAAGATGTCTCTCCACAACGTGTCTAGACAATGTTTCGTTACTATTAGAAAGCATAGAAAATGAACTGGGGAGAATAAATTTGGCTGAACATTTGACAAGAATATACAACGTATATTTCATATTTTATATTGAAATTCACTTTGTATGCTTGTCAAATGTTTTAAAAACTATACTCTAACTTTCAACTTAAATACATCGTGCTTATGATCTGTGACCAAAACGGTGCGCATTATTATTAACCAAACGTGAAACATAGACGTCGTTGTGTACCTATGATAATGATGATGATTGCAGTGAGAACATTTATAAAGTCTGGTATCGTGCATTTTCAAATGAACGGCCATTTTATCAATCGCAATATTTAATCCCTCTTGACCCGATGCTGGTTGTGGGCAATGAGGACACCGGAAATACTGTTCCTCGGAATGCAAAGCCTTTAAATGACATCGTAACATCGCCTCATTGACCGTTAAATAATTGCATTCAGCTACACCACACACGTATCTATCGTAGGAAAACATTACCATTTTTTTACATCCCTCAATTCATCATTCTTGAAACTTGCCGAATTAATTGACAACACTTTCACATGTGACATGTGACGAAAATCACACCCACTCTTGCAAGAACATCCACATTGTTATATAACATCCACCAATTTTAGACTGTTATACCTACCTCTTGTGCTCCGGTACAAATTTCGGGATGAACTCGTCGTCGTTAGTTTTATTAATCTCTTTAGGTTTCCCTCCCATTCGACCATTCTGATGAGAGCTACTCGCCAGATTGACCATCTTATCAAACATTCGCTCTTTCTTATCCAAACAAGGCACAGGATTAACCGGACCACTCTCTGGCACGCTCTCATCCTTTGCGTGCAGCTGCAAGTGTCTAATAATATTCATACGAACTTTTGTCGTGTACGGACACACGGCACATTGCACTTCACGGTTGTAGATCGCTTGACGTGGCAGGGAATCTATTTCATCAGGGCCGAAGCTGAATTTCTCAATGTCTACCATTACTTTCTCACCGTCTTTTTCGTTTGACTTTGTATTGCTTTTCCGTTTCTTCCCTTTGCGATCTACATTTTGCCGCTGTAGGAAAACAAACGGAATATTTATACACGTACGTATATCGTTTGATTATTGTGTATCACGTAGTTTTGTAAAATGTACTTACAATAGGCTGTACGATGAACAACCCATCAGCAGATGGATTTTTTGGATCAGCCGGAATTAATTTACTGTACGCATATTTGTGTTTCATCTTCATATGCGCCATTGCTTGGTAACCCACTGTACATCTCATTTTGCACAATGAACAACCAAATCGCTTCAACCCGTGTGATTTCAAATGCTCCAATAAAAATCCAACTTTCAAAAACCGTTTGCTACAATGAGCGCAAGTCAGATTTTTATTCTCGCCGATTAAGGTACATTCCTTCACGTGTATCCTCAATTGAGCCGCAGTTTGTGCACTATAGTCGCACGTTTCGTAACCACACTTGTACAATTGTGCTCCTGAGAAGCCAGTATCTTTAATGTCATCCAAAGTCAAGGGTCTGTCTATTTTTGTAGTAGAACTTTCACTGGTGTTGCAAGATGCATTTGAATCTTTCACATCGACAGAAGATTGTTCTTTCATGTCCTTTTCTGCATCTACGTTTGCTTTCTCACTTACATCGGTAGTACTATCTTTCCTGTTCGACTCGGATTTTATATTTTTTGTTGGAATAATCTCCGTATCGTCAATGTCCACAATCTCGATGTCGCTATCTTCCATTTTACTCGTAGACGAAGCAGGCATGTGAGTTACGTTAATGGTATGATTGATCTTTTTCACGAAATCAGGATTGTCCAGCAAATTAATATTTATAAACTCGTCGTTGCTATCAAATGCTCCTTCGGAAGATACTATCAATTCCGCGGAGACATTGTCAGACAGGACGCTCGTTTCTTTAGATTTATCTATTAATAAACTTTTATCTGCGGATTCTTTGTTCGAAATTGACGTTACCGAAATCTCAGAGTCATTTATCAAACTTCCAAACATCTTGTTCACTAAACTATCATTAGAGCTTTCATTTAATGATTTTTCGTGTTGCGAAATGTTAACATTCATAGAACTATTTGAATTGTTATCCGTTTCAAATAAACTAGCTATATTTAACACGTCATTTTCGTCTTTGTTCAACAAAGACACATCTTTAGACAATTGAGGATAAAATATCTTGTGAGACGGTGATGTGTCAGCAATGTCTACATCAACCTCTTTGCTATTGTCCCTTTCTTCGTTCTCCAGATCAATTACTTCCTCTGTGATTTTCAAAGTGTCGTCAAACGTTCTTATAATTAATTGATCTATCACATCTCTGTTTCGTATTGGCTGCAACGCAACATATGAAATGATGGTCATAATTTGACCGATTGATCATGATTGACCAAATTTTCACTATTGATGACATAATTTGATTCGTTAACAGAATTACATTACCTGAGGAGAAAGAGTCCTTTCGAGAACCTGAGGTAATCGATTACAATGAAACAGGCTCAGATGTTTATGCATTTCGTTAAAGTGGTCTGATCCATTCAAACAATACAAGCATTGGAATTTGTAAAACCCGTGCGTCTTATAGTGCTACGGAAAAAAATTTAATTTCGTAAGAATAATTATAAAAATGTGCAGTTAATCAAATAATTAAAAGAAATATCACCGTCATTAGTTGATCGATTTTCATGCAAGTAACACGACACACGTGACATTTATAGCCAGAAATAGGCATTCCGTGTTTGTTCTTTAAGTGTGACATAAAAGATTCAGGAACATAGAAGAACTTTCCGCAATCTGTAATATTACAAGTTTAATTATTCATTCGATTCAAAAAACGATGACAAATAATGTAAATATAAATCGTACCCTGGTAGCACACGTAAGGATGTATCATGTCGTGTCGATTGATTTCTTCTTTGGGAAATTCTTTCTTTTTGCTAAGTAGAAGACCACGATTCTTAGGATGTGTCATTATCTATAAATAAAAATACATTAATTAATTGGCAAAAATTTATAATGCTACTTGCATATAATCTTACTTGCATCATACCTGATGTATCTGCACGTAAGAAGGTACAATAGCTCTGTAAAAACAGTACATGCACTGATAACGACAATGCGCATGCTTCTCGTCGATGTGTGTTTTCATTTGATTCCAATCTTCCAATATCATGTAACAATAGGCACATTTCTGGTAATCATATGGCGGTGGCATCACTGAGCGTTGGACTTCTCTGGAGTGTTGAAGATAATGCTGCTGATATATCGCCAATATATCAGTAGTGAAGCGACAATCACGCGCCATACATTTGTACAAATGAATCAATTTAGTGGCTTTTAACATCGCTTTGTACGCGTCTGCGGATTTTAATTTAATCGCCGAGGCTAAAAGTTCTTTCTGTTTTATTACAGTGGGCGCTCGGACCACCTTCACAATTTTGTAATTCAAACTCTGAGATGATTGCGGCGATCCACTGACATTGACAGTTCGTGTAGTCGCCGGTGGTGAAATAGGAAAAGACAGCTTATTGTCCACTTGAATGATTTTTGATTTTGGAGCAATCGGGATGAAATTGGTAGTAAGCTGAGTGGCAGTTACAACTGGAGAAGGGGATATACTTTTCACTGGAATTAACTTCACTGTTTCTGATGTGGACTGCACTGTTTGCATATTCTTCGTTAATGGCTGTGCAATAGTCACAGTATTGAGTCTCTTTAAAATTATAGGCGAATTTTTAGACTTTTTCAACAGAGATACGCCTTTGTTTTTTATCGAAGGAGTCTCAACTGCCTTTCTTATATCATTTATCTGCAACAGCAATAAGAGGGGAGGAGTTACACACGTGCAATTTGAAACAAATTCGAGCAAATACGACATGCAGCGACTTACAATAGGACTTTCAGCGCCATCGGTTTTTGGTGCCAGGCTAACTACATTTTCGATTTTCAAAAATGAACACTCTTCCTCAATATCTGGCTTTAACGCGGAATTTATTTTATCTGCAGTGCTAGAGACTGGAGTACTACTAGACTGGCCCGCATCTAACGAACAAAATACTTTTATATAACGACATGATTCGTATTATTGTTTATATATTTATACATACCGTTCTTTGATAAAGATGCACCTTCTTGAGCGCCTGAGGATTGCGTGGATGCCGATAACATATCTCCGCTAAGACGTCTCAATCGGATGAAGCTCTTAAATAGATCACCATCATCAGGCGAGTCCTGTGATATTTCATGGTATCTAGTTTCCTTTTTTCCAATAAATTTCTTAATATTAGATATGGGAACGACGTCTGGTGGCTTGGGGATAGAAGCAAAAGGAAATGCCCTTTTAGATTCCTCGGGTTTAGAAGAAGTTTCATCTTGCTTTGTTGCTTGAAGTTGAGCAGCTAATCTTTGTATAGTGGTAAGCATTGGGTCCTTGCAAGATGCATTCATATTTGAAGTTTCCTTCAATATCATATTAACATCGGTAGGCAATTCACTGTCTGATTGTTCGCTACTAAAATCAGACTCATAAATTTGTGTATCATCCTTCGTATTCTCGTTATCGCTAGTTTCTACGTCGCTTTCTTCATTCTTTTTCGTATCTGACATTACTGATGGATCATTAGCCGTTGTATCTGTTTCCGTTGGATCTGTTTCAGATATAGGCTGACAATCACACTTTGCATCAGATGTTATATGTGTTATATGTGAGGAGGTGGTACTGTCCTCCTGAGGTTGTTCATCATTTAAAGTTCCCTTCTTTTCTGAATGTACCACCGAAGGAACGGTTTCAGAGTTGTCAGACGCTTCAGTGGTATTATTTTGAGCCGGCGTTGGTGATGACGGTGAAGTTAGTGAAGTAGTGATATTAATGGAAGTTTTATCCGGAGAATTTAATATTACATTAGAATCAGATTCGTTATCTGATGTCGTTAAGTTAGTCTTCATTTTATCCTTCAATTTGTCTATTATGGATAAACCTTTTTTAGACGCATCCCTTTGCAATTTAATGCCAATATTTTGGATAATTTCCTGCATTTTCTTCTTCCGTTCCAACTGAATTTCTACTTCCTTCTTTTCCAATTCCGGCGGACAAACAAACACGCTCAAATTTCCAGATGGCAAACTGGAATCCGCATCCGTTTGTGGTGATTTCTTCTTTTCCTCGTCAGTAGTAACCTCTGATTCAGGATGATTCTCTTCTTGCTGTTTAACTTCAGGTTTATCTTTATCTTTTATCTTCTCGTCAGAGGTTGTATCCTTCTGAATCACTTTTATCTCAGCGATATCATCGTCAGTCTGTTCAACGGGATTTACAACTTCGTTTAGCGATTCCTTCTTTACACTTGATTGAGTTATTTCTATCTTCACCTTTTTTTCTGGAACATCAACATTTTGTTCATCAGGTTCGTCATCGACCACATCCAAGGACATGTTTATCTTAATGATCTTAACAGTCGAATCGTCTTTATGCCACAAATTAACATGTTCTTCCACGTTACACTTTTTTAATTGAACAAAGTTGCAACACGAGCATAAATAACCATAAATACGATTTTCGTCGGGTATCTCGTCCTCAGTTATGGCTTCAGCAAAAGTGTCTTTAAACTTTCGACATACTTTGTAATAATGAGTCCTCATGGAGGATTTCGCTACAGCCTGATAAAGACAACTATTGCACTGAAATCTGTATTCTCCTGTGTGAGTAGTACAGTGTTCATAAAATGCTTCCATTGCAATCTTTGTAGCTCCTTCAGTAAATAAAGAGCAAAATCTGCAACGAAATTTACAAGTTTTCTCTGTCAGAGGATTCGATGATGAATTTTCTACGTCATTGTCACTTGCGTCTTGAATAGCCAACAGAGCATCTGATTGTTTCAATCTAGAAATTAAAATTTCCTTTCCTTGATGACTCAACTTGTAATGATGAACGATACTTTTGCCGGTAAAAGAGCAAAGCAAGCATTTATACTTTTCTTGCCCCGTACAAACATAATCGATCAATTTTTTTATATCTATTTCAGAAAAAGATTTGTCTACGTCAGTTTTATTCTTGACAATGCTCTTTTCAGCATTACTATTAATTTGTTCTTTATCTTTCACTTCTAATGATTGTGTTTTTGTTTCATTGGCAGAAGCTTTACTTGAAGAAGATTCTATAGTATCCGATATAGCAAGTATACTTTCTTTATTATCTTTTGAATTATCTTGAAGGACCTCGCTAGAATTAACATCTGTAACATCATGCTCAAGCTTTTCCGAAATATTCTGATCTGTATTATCGAGTGAATTGTTTATTGTACTTTCTGAAATGGAATCTACTTTGTTAGAAATAAGTTCCAGTTCAGAACTAGTATTCAGAACATCGCAATCGCCCTTGGGAGAAGAAGCTATAAGAGTCTTTTTCCTTCTCTTTTTAGACAGAATACCCATCTGCCAGTTACACTTTTTCTTCTTTTTCTTCGTTGAAGACTTTTTCGTACTCGATTCAATCGGTAATTGGTCGTTACCATCGTCATCAACGTCTGCATCACTTCCTTTATCCGCTATTGACGAGTCTTTATCTGCGTCATTCTTTACCGACACTAATCCCACTAAAATGTTACTCAATAACTTCTTATTAGCGTTAGTATCCATTCTGGTTGAATTAGTACCTGTTCTCTTGCCAGAAGCTGTACTACTCGACATAGAAATATCAGAAGTAATACTTTCTTCATCGGTAAATTGAACATTATCTTTATTTTCATTCAGCAACTCGCTTCCTTTTTTCCTTGCAGACTTTCTGAGAAAAGATGGAGTATCCTTTTTCTTTTCCAGTTGTTCCAGTACTTCAGACTCAGACTGTTTATCCGGATGAAGTGAAATGTCCACAGCTGCAGCCAATTCAGATACATCTATCCCAAAACTCTCGTCAGAAGAGCTATCAAACATTACTTTAGAACACTCCAACTTGGAAATGTCTGTCTTCTCGACTACTACTCGTGGTTCTTTTATCGGCTCCTTGTTAATTATACGTTTACTTCGCCTAAGACTCTCAGAATCATTGTTAGCAGATACTTCCTGATTGCACAAAATTCCCGAATTAGAATTTTGAACTAACTCTGTCCTGAGTGCCAGTGGCTGATCCTCTTCGCTATCTGAACTCTGATTATATTGTTTCGAGCGTTGTCTGGTGATTCTTTGCATCTCCTTCTTTGTTTTGTCTCTGGTCTTACTTGCTTCCTCAGTGACACGTGCGGATTTCTTCGGCTTGAAGAAGATGGATGAAACCACCGTTTCTTCCAGATCAAAATCTATCGCTAAATCATTCAATTCTTTTTTAAATTCTTTTTTAAGTTCTTTTTTCTTTGCGATACTTTGATTAGAAGAATTTGTACCCGCATTATTTTGATTTTCTTTCTGCGTTCTACACAACCTGTGGCCAGTTGCAGCCACAACACCATCGCTAATGAACATTTCTCTGATATCTTCTTGCAACATTTCCAGAGAATTCCTTCTCTTTGCTTTGACTTTTGGTGTCTTCAAAACAATTTCCTTTTCTTCAGTTGACTGTTCTTTATTGATATTTTTAGATGTTTCTGGAACGTCCTTCTCTTTTTCTGTGTTCACTTCGTCTTCATCCGATTCCTTTTTCTCGATAGTATTTCGAATTTCAATAGTACTCTGAGTAGTCTCTTTTTGAGTAGTGGGATCTTTAGCATCTTTTTCCTTAGGCTCAGAAGATTTAATCTCGTTGGGAATCTCTTTTTCAAGAATTTTATTTGCCTCTTCTTCCTGGTCATTCATCGGTGTGTCTTGAATGAATTCCTTGTTCATTGTCTTTAGGATGTCAAATCTTTCAGCAAGAGACTCTTCGTCCGAACTATCTGAAACAATTACCCGTCGTTTCTTCCTCATCTGGACTTTTTTCGTCTCAGAAGTAGTATCATCTTTGTCCGAACTGCTACTCTCTGACTCTGACTCCGACTCGATGATCTTCTTGATCTTCTTCAGTTTTTTCGCCTGCAACACCTCACCCAGCTTTTGCATAAATTTTGCCTGTTCAACGAACTTTTTCCCCTCGCCGAATTCGAAGGATTTTCTAATTAAAGTTTCTATCCATTCCTGGGTTACTTCGTCCTTCGATTTCGATCCTTCCGGGTCCATTTCTTCTTTCTTATGTTTCTCAACAATATTGGTCGATAATTTAGAAGAGACAGCGCTGACAGGGTCTAATTCAATAATGTCCGCGTCGGTTTTGTCTTTGCCGGGAGAACTTTCGCTGGAAATGTTCTCGTCTTTCTGTTCTTCTTTCTTTTCATCGGTTGCATTGTCCTCGTTCCAGTTCTCAAGAGGTATGTTTCCATCGCAGCTGCTGCTAACTTCCGCGGTTGAATCTTCCTTGTCTCTCTTGGCAATTTTGTCATCCTGTTTCTCAACGGAACACTCTTTGATTTCCTCCGACATGTGACTTGACGTGGGCGACTCTGACGACTCGTTACGTTTTATTTTAGGTATCTTGAAGTTTTGCAAGCAATATCCTTGCGCGGACTTCGCTTTCGTATCGATAACTCCGTATAAACTCTCCAAAGGCGACTGTTTTTTGTCTTTGATTATCTTCTCTTGCGCTGCTTGTTTGGCGTTATTCTCCGCATCCGCGCGTTTATGGCTATCGACCGACTTTGGAGGAGATTTAGGCTTTTCCTTGACTTTCCTCAACGTCGGCGTTGGAAGCAGCGGCAGACGTTTCCTGGGATCTCTTTCGCTGAAATTACTGTCTTTACCTTTACCGGCGTGGAAATGCTTGTCCTTGGCTAACCGAGGATCCCTAACCGAGGCACCGTTATCTCTGGGTTGATTGGAGTTTAGATTAATTAAATTTTGTTCCGTGCGTACGACCCTTGGGTCACGGTCAAATATGTTTCTACCGTCTCTGGCAAACCTATTACACTCGGACCATTCGGATCTACGAGTATCGCGATTAAAATTATTCCTAGATTCTGCTCTATTTCTTTCGTTGTAATACGCGTTGCGTCCTCTACCGCAGTTGCGGTCTCTGTCTCTGTTCCAGGGACAAGGTGTGCTGGGCCTGGGATACGGGCCTGAAGAACTTTCAACCGCGGGCCCCATCACACCACAAGGAACTTCGTTCTCTGGTCTATACGGTACATCGTTCGGCCGATTAACAGGAGAATCCCACGACTGTCTCTGGTGAGGATACTCCATTCCTCTATCGACAAAGGGTTGCTCGTAAGGTCTGTTCTCACCCTGAAAATTCCTGTACTGGGGACCAACAGGGAACCTCGTAGGCGATATCAAAGGCTGTATGGTTGGTACATTGGGTACATCAACATTGGGTATATCATCTGGTCGTGGAATATGGTTTATATCCGGAGGTCTCGTATTGGGACTCATCAGAGGCCTGATACCAGTGTTTATATTTGGAAGGAATTGATTAGGCCTCATCTGGCCATCGTTCATTTGATGGGGATCCATGTGGATAGGCTCTCTGTTAGTACCTACATTCCACATCTCTTGATGTGGCATACCCATTGGATGCGGATAGGTTTGGGCAGGAGAATTAGGCATACCGCTAAAATTGGAAGACGGTGGCCACTGGTTGTTGCAAAAATCATTCGCGTTTACGGGCGCGTGCATGGAGGGCCAGTGGCCTTGATTCGGTACTTGCCTGTTGAAGTACTCGGGTCCCTCCATTCGGAACTCCATATCTATCCTAGGTGCCATCTCGATATTCCCCTGACGCCTCTGATACAACACGGCGCTTCTATCGTCCGATTTAGTCGAACTGCCATGATGCATGGGCATCTGATTGGGCATATCGTCGTCAGGCCGACAGTGCACGTTGTGCGCGTTGTCTTTATCATGGACCTGGTTGTCACGCAACTGACGAGGATGGCGTTCATAGTTGTCGGCGAAACGCGGCTCCGCCTTAGAGCTAGGCGAAGATGGTACGTTTCTACCGTCGACAGTACACGTGCTCGTCGTAAACGAACTAGAAGCATGACCTAAATTACCCTGAGACGGTCCCTTTGTTTCACCAAGCTTCAGAGCATCGGCTTTCATCACCAGCGTAGCATTTAAACTACTGGGTAGACATTTCCTACTAGTCAACTTAACTATATGCTTGTCTATCTCCTCCCAACGCCTCTCACTCTCGCTGTCAATATCCTCTTGCGTCAACACGAACGATTTAGACGTCTTTGCATCTTTGACACTACTGCCGCCTAACTCCTGGGGTTTGTCCTTCTTGAATTTACCTAGGTCCTCCCTTAACCTGTCACTCTTCTCCATTTTGCTATCGTCTTCGTCGTTCAACAATTCAGCCAAATCTTCCATGGACAATGGCGGTTCCGTGGAAACGGGAGGCGGTGAAAGCAGCAGCGGCGCCGAAGGTTTCGCACCGGGCTTCTTACAAAGCTTTGGGTAAATCTCCGAATCCGACGGCTTTAACCGAGCATCAGGCACGCTGACAGGCGATTCAGGCCTCGATTCCGACGAGACCTGGTCCATGTTCACTCCCATCATCCGATTTTTTTCTAGAATCGACGACAATCTTCTGGAACCGCCCAGAGACGGGATTGGCACCGTCTGTATCTGCCGAGAGAGGTGTACCGCCGACATAGGTACATGAGCTCTGCCGTCGTTCACATTTGGCGATAAATTGCTTGCCGCCATAACAACGTCATGGCTAGACGTGACGATCGTCTGCCAATTTTTATTCCTCGAGATCTGATTCTCGTTCTCCTCGAGCATATCCCATTCGGCGAACGACACATCGTCCGCGCTTTTACACAAACGCTGCGGCGACAGGATCAAATCGTTGCTTGTCCTCTCTGTAGGTATGATGATGGGGGCTTTGGTCGGTAGCGTGTCTATGGGATCGGGAGATGCTGGCTTGCTGTCAGATTTGTCATCGAAGTCTATACTGCGTTCGGTAGGAATTATTATTGGCTCCACTTGCGAACCCGAGTCTGGACTAACAGGAGGACTAGGACTTGCTGGCGTCTCGTGAATCTCGCGGACCTCCATCACGTCTTCTGCGTGAGACTTTACATCGTCGAGCATACTGAAAGGCATTCAATCGAACGTTTTTAACAAAATACCATGTTTCAACGATGTTTAAAAATTTACCTTACGACATATAATATCGTCTGTTAACAAACAATACAGCGATACAATGAAATTTTTGCTTCAACGGTAATGTTCGGCCATTGATAATCGGCGAACGATTAAACTTAATGAACAATGCTGTTTCAACAAAATTGAACATGGATATTTTGGTTGAACTTTGAGAATACATCGTGTACGATAAACAATAATTGGCTTATTATTGTTCAGAGCTACGGCGAGCAACTGAATTGAATTTTCATACAAGTTTTTTCATACAAGTTTCGCACAATTTATACACGAATTCGTGCGTGCAAATAGCGTAACACTTACTTTGAACATTGCGCGGAGGTAGCATCGCTTCTCTTGTGTGGAAAATGCAATCCGGGCGTATTTCCCTGAAACTCGTGTCAGATTAGAAAGATTAAAATTTTAAAAACAATACATGCACTACGGAAGCCTGAAAACATCCAAAAGTATAAAGAACAGAAAATAAAGAACGATCCGATGCAGCTACGTACGTTTGAAGGGGGGGAAAAAACCAAAGAGGAAGTAACGACTAAATAAATTAATCATTTCTCTACAAGCATTCACTAACGACATATAATATACTCTTTTTATCAAACTCCAGTTGCAAATAATTTCCGTGAAATACCAAAGCAAATTCCATAAATTATAATATATAGTACGTAGTACCGATTTCAAAAACTTTTTACACGAACAAAATTATACGAATGCAATTGGAAAAGAGTGTATGTACCCCGTACATAGTGCAATACGAAATTATTTCGTAAAAAAAAAAAGAGAGAGAGAAAGAAAAAGTGAACATCCAGTTTCTACTAACAATATGTAATAGATAAAATAATAGATAGAATGATACAACAGTTGCAATTTGCTCTATCAAAGCACGGTGATGATGATAATAATAATACCTGCGTGAAACGATATAAAAGAGTGTTGTTTGTTTCTCAAAGAGAAACGATACTCTTTCTTTTCGTTATTTTTCGAAAATATCGATATGCATCGTTGCAAATACAAAAAAAAAAAAAAATGTTTTTACGCACATTCTGACTGATGTGAAAAACTTAGAAACATTCTCTTATATCTTTCATCGGTGAATACCAGTGCAAACTAATATCATACAGAGCATAAAGCCGAGTGTTATGTTTTTGGTCTACTGAATTTGCATATCGAGTAATAACAATATGATATCGAGCAATGATTTAGCCAAAGCTCGACACGAAAAAACATCGTAACAATGCTTCGGACAGGAGAAATTCAGCATACCAAACACAACACGATAAGATTATCGTGTAACGATCGTTATATCTACCTTTTCTACTTTGTTGTGTAACTTTTGAAGAACGTCTTCACATCGCTGCAGCGTCTCGATCTTCAGCCTATTTTTATCGACAACAGCATATGTGAATTAATTGCATCTTCCATGTTACACGCCTTTCTATATAGTTTCAACGATCTAAACTTCACGTTCGTGGCGATGTGACAACGCGTTTTTCACCGTTTTGCGAGAGTGAAATCTATCGTATCGGTATGACGAAAGAAGCGGAAGCGAAGGGAAATTTTCGTTTTGTCCACGGGGGAAGAAAAATGAATGAGAAATTGAAGTTGAGGCTGAGAACACGTTCGATGATTTAACAAAAATTTTTTTTCGCTCTGAAAGACGCGAAAGATCTTGAAGTTTCGCGAATCGAAAGAAATTCGCGAGATTTCTAGAAATTCTAGAAATTCAAAGTGACAAAGAGATCGAGAGATTCGGCAATGCAAATTGCAAACAATACACGGGGCGAAAGTTTCGCGTTCAAAATCTTTCAAATTTCAACGCGCAGACGTCGGAGAGAAAAAGTTGTCAGAGAGAAAAAACAACTCGCGGTTGAAAAAAACGAGCGATATTTCGTGCTATATTTCGTGCTTGTTCAAACACCTGCGAAACGTACTTTCTTTTGCTGTTCGACAAGATCCCATGTAGGCTTTGCATTTTCTGCAGTTGCACCTCCCGCGATTTGTCCTTAACGTTTTGCAACCGCTCTATCATCGCTTCCAAAAATGGAATGTATTTTTGCATCTCAGCGAATTTCTTATCATACTCGTCCATCTCGCTTGCTGTATATCGCTCACCTGTACCGGGAGAAGAAAATCTTTATACTCAAAAGCATTTCTCGGTTGTTGCTTTGTTCTCTTTCAGCGCGCTTTTCTTTCTTTTTTTTTTTTTTTTTTTTTTACTCGTCTATCGACTTTTTTTATTACTCGTTTGATCGAAAATTATTTATGCCTTACAGTAACAACAACGCACTCGTCGACGTTTATTACACTTCATTGGCGCTACATTGATAAAATTTGTGGTTTTATACCATAATCACGTGTAATATGTTAAATATTGGTTCTCATATTGTGTTTTTTTCTTTTTCTTTTTTTTTTTTTTATCGCGAAATTTTTCATTTCAACGAGAAATGAAAAGCACTGTGAATCAAAAAAACGAAAACGCAACGATCAAACTTTGCCGCCATATTTGATTGTAATGTTACTTAAGTAACTGAAATCTCGTTACCTTTTGTAACGATTTAAACACATTTGTATGATATTACCAACAAATTATCGAAAGGAAATTCTAAGTATGAAACGATAAAAAAAATACATGTAATTTCACTCGATAAATAAAAGATAAATAATTCGTCATTCTTCGAACTTAATTAATTATGTCTGTTTTAATTTTCTACACTCTTCCAGTATTGTAATAACTGTATAACTGTATCGCTTTCTAGTTGTTATCGCTTAATGTTCCGATTTTAAATTAAAAAAAACATCCGCCACTAAGGTCAGTCTATTTGTTTAGATACGAATTCAAATTTCATTTCGCAGTTTTACAAATGAATCGTTGCCTCCATTGTCCTATTGCGGACAGTGTCGGAGGATTATTTTCAATCTAACTCGTTACTACCCATGGCCACTCTCACGGATAATCAATAACCGGAATAATGAACGACGTATATTGCATAAAATGCGTGTACGAGAAAAAGAAATATAACGATCCGTGTGTACCAGTTTATTCTCGTACATATCGTGAATAATAATCTTACTTGTACAAACATTTCGTAACATACAAAATATACACTTTCTGTTTACATTGGTCGATTAATTAACGTCGATTAACAATGTCGCTCTATGTCGAGCGACTTGAGCACGTCACGAACAACAAGTAAGCTTAAAATTTGGTATACCTTTCATGTGACATACACGACCAGGGAATTATTTCACACCGTGATGCTATTCACTTCTCTGATTAATTCCTCTTCGAGTGTACTTTTCACATAACTCGTCAACACTATTTTCATTATGAATGAAACAATACACGTGTATCGAAACCACTTTCTCATATAGAAAACCGTTAGAACCGACAGAGAGAGAAAACTGAGAATTTATCACGTTCGGCATGCCATTCGAGCATAATCGGAAAGCATTAATCGGGTAGCTGGACAGAAAAAGAATTGGGGAGAAAAGATGATCGATTCAAAACCAATGACCATTGGTAAATTCCACGATGTTTATGCCTGGTTATTACACTGCACATGCGTACTGGATATATTCATAATTCATCAGGTCGTGTCTCGTCCGTTATGTACAAAAGAAACTGACTTCGAGAGATCGGTGTAACACGTCTCTGTACGAGACGAGCGCAAAATTCTTGCACTTAATGCCGAGCTAACAATCGGGCGAGCTGCTCCGAGATAACGCACTTGCACGCACTAAATAAACCGGGAAACGTATATCAAAACTTGACCACAAACATATGTCACGGCAGACAGACAGACAGAGATACACAACGTGGTTAAATGCGTTGCATACTGCGTTGCAGGTGAAGATTTCACTGGACTTTCCGAAATAAGCAAGGAATAACACGAACGTGCTATTCGCTAGCAGTAAATCACATCGAGACTGCAAGGTCCAATCAGCTTTGAAGGGATACAAATATCACTTATCAATGACAGTTGTTATGCAGAGCTTATTCCCTTATCCCGTTAATATCGTTCGTGTCGTTTCGTACGTACCGTGTTTTATGTTCATGCCCTACCGCAAGCTTCGACGCATGTTCCTGGCGAATTCGAGGAAAAAAAAAAAGAAATGGATGAGAAATATCCTTGAGAGACGTTTCTCTTGTTACATTTTACCCAGCATGCGTAGTTTCATCATCATCTCGATTAGAGAAAGGAAGTAGATGGAAGCACAATCAAAAAGATTTGAAATCATTGGCAGAGAGCGGCGTAGTAGCAAACATGGCGACCGAACGATATTGCACGGTATTGTTTGGCACTGTTCTCCCTCATCTGAGACATTTCGACCACGAATTAACGACAATTGCTATGATCTTTTGTCACTATCAAGTAATTAGAATGACATTCGGTTAGTATAGTCTTGCACGATGGCCGTAAGTCGACGATACTACGAAGTGTTTCATCGTATTGGAAACTTATTGCAATATATCTTAAGATCGTCATTTGTAAAAATGGCCTCCAGAAGAACATTCTGGATAGATCCCTCTGTTTAAATTTTAGCATTTAATTATGTCTGATATAACGCAGAATTAGTTGTAAACTTTCGATATCGATGAATAAAAATCATGCGTCTCAAATTGTAGAAACGGTATTTATACTTGACGAGCAGCACTGCAATAACTGAAAACTGTACTTTTACGTTGGAGCAAAATGAATACACGTAATGTACGTAACGAGGTATGTATCAATTCTTTTGGTCTTCCTGTAAGTACATAACTATTATTATACTTCGACGATAATTACAAGTACGATGGAAGATATAGAAAAAAAAGTAATGAACTTTCGAGATATATTGTAAAGAAAACACTTGTAATTAAGAAATCAGAAGAGAAAATTACAAAAAAAAAAAAAAGAAAAAAAAAATGAAACTATATTTGTATAAGTGTTTTTGCATTTGTACGTAAGAATCCGCATGCTTATAAAAATTCGATCTTCTGCAACGTGCAAAAAGTGAATTTGTACTCGCGAGCCTCGTTTCTTTCTTTCTAATTGCTTCTCTATTTGTGTCTTTATTCCACTTATTCTCTCTTTCACTGTTGACTTCATAAATGATAGTCGAACGGTGCAACATATATGTATGTACACGACGATTTTTATTCATCCTTTACCCCGAAACGATAGAAACTTGAAAATTTTTGAATATCTCACGCGATACATGAAACAGAACGTCCTACTGTGTCGCATTACTTTCTAAAAAAAAGAGTCATTTCTCGCAACAACGACGATCTACGCATTTTCTTAATATGTAGTTAACGAATGTATATCCTATTCCTTACCAAAGAATGGATTCTTTATCTAGGACGACACACCTGATAAAACATTACACAGCAGAATATCGCCGTATGCATTGATCTTCTCTCGCCTTTCAGATCCTGCGTCCGGAAAATCTTCAGCACTGCTGAACCCGGCCCGAGACAAAAGTACGAAATCCCAAGGTTTCCGTAGTCGTTAATGCACGTCTACGTGCACGCACTGCATAGAATCGGTTTTAACTCTCTCTCTCACAATGTCGTAGTTACGTCGGAACTGACACTTTTTTTCCAAGTTCTGCAGCGCGCTCTATAATTCTGCATGGCGAGCTAGAAGTACTAGATTAACACGATGAATATTTAAGCATCAAAAGTTTCGATTGCTGCGTACCAGAGCTTTAATTATCCAATAGAATGTCACTTCCTACGGAACGCACGCACAAAAGACACAATTGATTTTGTATAACCACCTTTCGGACAGACTGCCGAAAAGGTGTCATCTTCGGTATCAGTTCTCGGAATCCGCGTGTCGCGTACTATGCTCGATATGTTTCGACAAGTACCTTGTCTAACTTGTGATCACGACTATGGCCCCTTGGACAAGTTCAACAATATCATTTCAAGTCGTATCTCAAGGATGGATTCCGTATATGCAAGACTCGTTGGTTGTTCTAGTATGTTGAACAGTTTCGCTACTAACACCGGCGCACATTTCCCGATTGTCTTGATATGCCCCGAAGTCCCACCGTACGAGACGACATCGGACCGAGCGCTGCTTTTCGGTTCACAAATAATTCGTCATTCATTTCTGAATATACATACACATAAGTAAAGATGACAAGCATGTATGAGTATGCAACTATTTTTCTACGTATCACACTACATATTAACCGCGACTTATTCGAGGGAAATGAATCTCTGCGAGATATGCCGTGGAAGTAATCTCTTTGACATAGGACAAAATCGATCGTCTATATTCGTAAGGCATTCCTTTGCAATTACAATCGCACTATCTATAAAGAAACAAACAAAATGGCAACCCTGAAGGGCGTACAATGGCTGCCATTAATGGCGCTAGGCTACGTTGAATTTCACGTGGTTCTCCATCAACACTCCTCCCGCCATATGCTACTCACCTTTTTATCACGTTCGCATATTCACTACGCTCGAACTTGATATATATCGTGTACTCCTTTTTCTAGGGATGTTACTTACGCTAATGGAACGGTACATTTAATTAGTTTTCGATCGAATAACGAATTTTATTGTTTCCTTCAATTAGTCTCTGTGTAGGGCACAGCACAATATCAGTTACATAGCTTTCAAACAATCGATAATTTCGACTACTAATTCTATATACATTTCAGGATTCTAAAAATAAATATACGTTGCACAGAATGTAATATCCTCTTCGTTTCTTCGACGGTACACTTCTATATCGATAATCATTAGCGTTTATCTAAATGATAAAATAAGTACCAGAAAACCAAGTATGTATTTATTTGCGTAAAAATTGAGAATTAGAACGAGAATTGCCAAAGTTAAATAAAGATATGCCTTTGAAACCTTGTTCTCGCAATGGAAAGTTTGATGTACGTGTTTCAATTTACTCCTCTATAGTAAATGTTAAGGTTTTCACTGAATTTCGATGATCCATAATTAAACGTGATCCAAACTTTGGATGTTCCGATGGTTTACGGATCCGATAATCGTATATTCCGAAGGACGAGAGAAACGCACCTTCAACCGTGGAAGTCTGCCATTTACGACTCATGCGTTTTACCAATATTCACTTGGCAAGTTCGGCGACTCTTGGTGGCGAGAAACGAGTTTAGACGGAAACAGCCGAAGTTCTTAATTCCAAGTTCCGCCGCTATTTGTCGAGTCACACGACGATATACAACATATACATATACTGTGATTATTAATAACTGGAAACACATTTTCTCACAAAAAAATGTGATACGAGTTCGTTGAAAAGTTATGCTACAAAAAAATATATTTACATTCATGTAAATTCTCTGTGATTTATCCTTTATATCCGATATAAATAATATTGGAAGAGAACAATAAAAAAAAAAAAAAGAAAAAAAATGATAAAAATCGCATGAATCTGATATTCAAGTTGATATTCAAATTAAACACGATTATACTTGGAGTACGAAGGTTTCAGTTGATAAAATACACCAAGAGAATATGCTCGATCTTAGTTATTACTATATTAATTTCAATTCATTTCAGTAAATAAATGAAATGACTAAAATTACAATTACAATTCTTCGTATTTATTTTTGACGTTTCCTTCAATTTCACATAATAATGTAATATTTAATAACTTTATTTACAAATTATTGGCCCAATGCACCGGCCAATAAACTTCAGTTTTTGCTTAGGATTTGAATTATTTACAAAAATTTTCGAATTACGAAACAACCTTTCGAATTCGCGTGTTTATGAGGACAAAATTCATACTTCACAATACTATAATCAATAAAGCGCAAAATACTATTACCTTTTTTCGTTTTATTTTTTTTAAAAAGTCGAATTAAAAGTTCTCTTTACAATTTTGTAAGAAATGTTTTTCCACCAAAAATCAAGCGTTGCTATTTTTATAAATGAATCTAACGTAAATGCAATTTTCCTCGTAAGACATCAATTACTTAAAACATCTCATTTTAAATCGTTCTTCTTTAATATGTAGATAAAAAGAAGAACAATTTGAAACGAGATGTTTTAAATAATTAAAATTTGTAAAAGAACATATACACACATATTTAAAAGACGAGTTGTCCTTTGTACATACGTATAAATATTCTTTTATAAATTTCAATAGCAATAGATTGTAATAGCCTCTTTTAAGGCAACAATGTTGTTTGCGAGTAATATTTCGGAACAAATGTCATTGTCTATTTTCTTTTCTTTTCTTTTCTTTTCTTTTCCTTTTTCCTTGGTACTTTTCTAGTGTAATGTAACACTAATACATTTGTTGGCAGTACTTGTAGTAATTACATTCCCAATAAATAATTCCCAATGAAATTTTTGTTTTTTATATAGCACAGTTTTGCATAGTTATGGGCGCGTAACTGTTAATACGAACAGAGATTGATCGGAAAAAAATAAATCTGAACATGACGCACATCTTTGCCGCATCGAAAAACATTTGAACAATAATAAAAATATTAAAAATTCTATTTTTAACTATACCGAATAGGATAATATATTATACACATGTTTCATTAAATTTTTTGGTTTAATGAAATATGAATTGTATGCATAAAATGCGCAGAAAAAATTTGTCACATTTCCCGTTTGTATAATTGTTTGTAGCATAACTGCAGTATATTTTATGAAACCCTTGTGTTATAGTTTTTCAAATTCCTCATTCATAAAATATTCTTACCAATTATTTTTGTAATCAACATTTAGTGTACAATTATGCGATTGTACGACAATTTTCATAAATATACTTATGATTATTACAAGACATTCTTGATAATGAAGCATTCATGTGCTGAATATATCATTTTAATAAAAAACTTTAGTTTAAGTAAAAAGACGGAATGAGTACATCCAAATATGAAAATTAATTTTATTAAATAGTGTATTGTAAAACAGGGAGTAGATGTAACAGAAGTCTGAGTAGATCCATGAACTCTGTAATTCAATGAAATTATCTAAATATCAATTTGTATATGTGAACACAAAACGAAATTTAGAAAAATATTTGTATTCATTTGTTAACATTGTGTCAGGTCTTTTTAATGTTCTTACTAGGTTCTAAAATACCAATGAGTATAAAAGTATCATTCATTATTAAATTAGGAAAAAATGCAATTTGATATAACTGATATGATAGTTTGATATTGATTATCAACCAAGTAACAAATTAGATCAAAAAAAGTTAAAAAAAAAAAAAAGAACAAGTTTCTATATTATTATTATTGATGCTGTAGGTCAAATATAAATATGATTGTACGAAAAATGTAATCACAAAAATAACAAGTTAATTATAAAGCAAACATATATTGGCAGCAATGTCGACAATAAATCTTTTCTATTTGTTAATATATTTCATTTGTTTTGTCCCTCTATAACCGTTGGAATGTTCTCTCTTTCTTTTTTTGTTCCTTTCTCTTTGATTTTCTTTCTTTTCGTTAAATTTTGCAAATGCTTTTTCTATCTATCTGCCAAGGTTGTATTTGGAATTGGTTTGTTCTAATTTTCGCTTTCGAACATGATAATAACACTGTATCCTCACGCTTCTACAAAGTATATATTATATATTTATTTCCTTAATATACGCAAGATCTGATGACTTGCTCTCGTTTTATTAACGCATGTTCATTCTGTTCATACGACCACACTGTTCGTAATAGTATAAGTAGAATATAATATATGACACTTTTCTCTGTATATGTAACTGCATTTCTGGTTACTGCAATTTACCGCATTTCGACCATAATTATTTACCTAAAGGACTCTGCAAGTTTCATGATAAGAAACAAATGGCCGAAAAAGATGATCAAATTAATAACATTGCAGCTCAGTAACAAGTTATATAATAAAGATTTTATAGTATTAAATAGTTCTTGAAATCGAGTCTAGTTACACTGTAATTTATAAATAAAGACTTGCTGTCCATACTTAGGCAAATAACTTCTGTTTTACTGCCATTTAGAAATTATACATAATGAAATAGTATTTTGTTTTCTCATAGTCAATAGTAAGAATTTTTATATTTTTTTTTTCAGTCTTATAAGCAATAAATCTTTTTCCCATAGAAAGATGTTCAATTAGATTTGTTTTTAAATGGCTTATCTTCTTTTAATTATCTTCGATTCTATATCATTATTCCATAATCCTCTGTACATTTGTAGCTTCCTAGTTAATGCTATTTGTAAAGTTTATTACAAATAAGTCGTAAGATAATCAAAAAGAAAAAGACATTTTCATAGAGAGAAAATACTGCTCAACTAATCTGTATCATGTTCAAAAAATGTCTCTTTCCGAAATGGTTATTTATTTCACTAAACCTTACTTCCATTAAGGTTTATTACCTAAATGACTTTGTGTGTGCAAGCAGGATTTTTTTTATGTCAGTATGAAGATCCACTTCGGTAAATAATGGATTTCTTCTTAATCGGAGTGAATCTTCATACTGACTTTTTAATATGAAAAGCCATCTAATTTAAAAAGTTGTTAGAGCAACGACTGCGCCGATGGGATCCTGTGCTTGCAATTAAACAGATGAGGAGGTACAATATAAATCTAATTATGCACCGTAGTTGATGCATGTTGAAGTCTTTCTAATTCTTCCAACGATAAAACATTTGTCTGGACAAGCTCTGGTAGCTTACCAGCCCGAGCTTGAGCAAGGAGTTCTGGACTAAACCATCGTGCCAACTGATTTGAAGTCGGTGACAGGTCTCCACCATTGCTACCCACATATCCTAAACCTGGTGATGCTTGCCGACCTACGGGCATGTTCAATTGCTGCGACCGCATTACTCTCCCATCTGTGAAAAATATTTATCATTTTTATTTATAGTATTTAGATTATTTAGATTATTTATAGTATTATAGATTTATTTTGATATACATGAAATCTACGAAAATATATTTTAATGCGTCGTATCTCTTTCCGAAGGAATAATATTAACTTGACATTTAGTACTAGGAAAAGCATTCAGCAGATTATGTAACAAAAATAGAAGACAGCTTAAAGTAAGCGTTAGTTGATTACTTTAAGTTCGATCCAAAGATAAATGCTGTCTAGACTGGTTTAAATAAGAACAGCTAAAATGTGAGATCTAATTATTCCAATTTCTGAACACCATTGCATGCAATTTGATTAGACAAGAGGTAGACACCTGAAAATATTTTAGAATAACAAAATTAATGTAAAAACATTCTGTTTAAAAAAAAAAGACTTGCGCTAGTAAACTATAAATAACGCTTATCAATTGTTAAATTTCCCTATTTGTATCGATCTATGTATAAATTATATTTACCTGTACGACTGGAGTTGTAGTTTTGATTTAAGACCATCTGCATTTGAGAATTAAGAATACGCTGTTGCTGTTGCTGTGGTTGATGTTGCATATTAGCAAGATGTGAAGGAGGAGCTTGCTGTACCTTCATTTGATTATTCATACTGTTTGACCTCTGACTTATCATTGAATTCTGAGCAACATTGTATTGGGGAACATTGTGGTGTGATATGGAACTAGTCACAGTATGTTTAGAACGTGCAGGGTGGTTACCATACACGCTTGAAACTGTTCGATGCTGTTGCTGTTGCTGTTGTTGCTGTTGGAAATCTGAATTTCCACTATATTGGAATTGATTTCCTCCATTGCCACTACCACCTTTTACTATCGGTCGACCTATTCAATGAAAATATAAACATTCAATGAAAATATAAACAATTAAATAATATTGGTTCTGACAAGTTTAGAGTAATTGTTACAAGGCACAAAACATATAAAAAAAAATTTAAACATGATATATGATTTATAACGTTTCAGATACCTGGGTGTTGTTTCATAGTTGGATTTGACCATGTAGATTGAACAGATTGTGGTCGTAAGGTATTATGTCGAGAAAGAACTCCTTGAGTCAATATTTGAACTGCAGACTGCATTTGTTGCATTTGCGATGCCTGTGATTGAGTCGCCAATTTCGATGGATCGCTACTGTTACCTACATAAAAATAGGAAAAAAATTAAGCAAGTTGAAAACCTAATTCTTCACTTTTTCACTATATACTACAAATACTTGTACAAATTAATAAAACAAAAACTATATTTTATTAGCATTGTGTAATATATATGACATATTTCAATACACAATGAAATATATAATAAATGTTTGTCAGATTAAGATCATAATTTTATCAATTTTTAGATAGAATAAAATAACAAATAAGGATTAAAGAAACACATACGAATTGTTAATATGTTCAATGTGCATTTCATTTATGTATGAAAATAAAAAAAAAAAAACGCTTTCTCTTAAAATTACATAAATATCACCCTCTTAATAGATGCAATTCCCATAACCACATCAAGTCGTAAAAGCTTCAAAACTTCAAGCGCATGCATTAAAATAGAAAATTTCAAAGCATTCCATTAAAGGAAAAATGAAAATATAAATATAAAGAAAAACTTAAAGCATGATATATATTTACAAAGCGTTTTATTATAAAACTATTTCAACATATTTTTTTTTTGTAATATGTTCGTTTATTAGTCTATGAAGGAAAATGTGATTTATATTGTTAGTTGATCTTTTTTTTTTTGCTTTCTTTTTAGTGAGATTAATATTTATATTCGAAATTAAAACACTCATTTTCGTATATAATATGCAAAAAAAAGGCAGATAAATTATATTCAAACATATTAAAGGTGTCAAGCAAACAGAAGGAAAAGAAACAAAATTATCATTCCTCATTTTAATACAAAAATAAAAAAGTAATGTTATACATCGGATAATAGTCACAAATATATGAATCTTTTTCATGTATGAAATTTCCGAGATACCAAATGATTTAAATAACAACTTCATCACTTTGTAAAACTGCTATCTCATTTTCTTCTATTTTTTCTAATACTTTTTTATTGTCGACTATTACCGTTTCGATTTCTAATTGTTCTGTTGATAATTTATTAAGAATAAGAGGACTACTGTTATTATTATCACTTAGATTCAATTCTTTGTTGATATTTTCGTTCGATAACTTTTCACTGATGAGCTTGTTCTTCTTAATTACTCTCTCTGTTCTCTTTAACTTTAAAATCAAATCAGTCTGCCAATCTTTTTGTTGCATATAAGACATACAAGTCTCTACAAAGGAATTACGATTGTCTTTTAATGCGGATTCTTCTACATCACCGTTATTGTTGTCATTGTGAGACAATTTAACAGGCAACGATAATCGAGCGTCAGTTCCGGGCATGTTACTATGCTTTTTATGATTAGTCAGTTCAATTGCATTATCTTTTTTTTGTTGTGCATAAGACATAGAAGCCTCTACGAAGGAATTATGATTATCTTTTAATGCAGATTCTTCTATATCACCGTTATTGTTGTCATTTTTAGACAACTTAACTGGCAACGATAACCAGGTATCTTTTTCAGATATGCTACCATGCTTTGAATAATTAATAAGCTCAATTGCATTATCATAAGAAGCGGATTGTTGCGTGAAAGTTCTCTTGGAATTAAATGTGTTACGATATATATTATTACGATTTTCATTAGCTGTAGAGAGAAGTAAGCAATTCGATTCTAATTGATGATTAGAGCGATTCGCACCCTCAGGTTCCTTATCAGCAGTCATTTTACGTAACACTGACGTTGGAGTAAAAGCGAGTGGTGTTGGACTCATGGTTTGCTTTGCTGGCGAATTAACTGGACTCGACGCTCTTTGCTGAGCTTGTTGTTGTTGCTGTTGCTGTTGTTGCTGATCCTGTCGTTTTCGGAAGTTTTCACGTTGTTCCTCCAACTTTTTCTTAATTAAAGCACTTTGCATTATAGACTGAGCATGCATAACAATCTCCCGCGGCGAAGGAACTCTATGTTGCATCACTGTTAAAAATAAAAAAAGATCAAGAACGGTTTAAATAGATGGATCGTTATTCTTATGATTTAAAAAAAATATTTAAAATTTTTAAAAGCAAAATCACAAGTTTTTCAAAATAAATTTATGATAAGTATTTTAATATTTTAGGTTTCTTAAGCGATTTGCTTATTATTAAATTTTACATATACATAATAACAGAACAAAATAATAAAAGGAAAAAGAATTTATTATTTTTTATATTCTACCTGGATGCTGTACTGTTAATGTACTGGGACTAGCAGTCAAATTTGGAGATATTATTGAAGGTGGACAATAAGCTGCATCCCAAACAATATCATATATATATTTATATTATAAATCTATATTTTTAATGAAAACTTTTATTTTTAATAATAAAAATAATTCCCGATCAATTATACAGTCTTTATATTAATTGTTATACAGCAATTGTTAAAATGCAAAAATTTGTATATCAAAAATAATTAGGAAAAGAAGTTCAAACTCTGGTTCTATCAATAATACAAATGAACAAGGACTGTAACTTACCATTGTTCATAGGAGATGGAATCCTTTGTTGCTGTTGTTGGTACAACATCTGTTGCAAGATATGATCTTGAGGGGTTGGTGCATTAGGATGTGGACTTATAGTACGTGGTGTAGTACCACCATACATTTTCAAAATATTTACTAGAACTTCTCTATGACGATGCTGCATTGCTGGATTCTATTTTACATATTATTATTATAGCTTAATATATTAAAAACAACATTTAAATGTAAATTTCTTTTTTAGTTAAAGAAACAAACCTGTAACTGCTGTATGAGATGTTGTCTAGTTATTTCTCCTTGTTGAAGACCTTGAATAATTGCTTGAGCTTCTGGTCTTTGGAGGAGTTCCTGACTTGTTGGAGCATTGCTCAACATCATCTGCATTTCCGGTGGAACGGGACTCATGCCTAACATTCGTTGACCACCCATCATCATGGACAACATATCTGAATGTTGTTGTTGTTGTTGTTGTTGTTGCTGATGCTGCTGCTGCTGCTGCTGTTGTTGTTTCTGTTGCTGCTACAAACACAATCAATGTTAAAGGAATAATAACTTTTTTTTCCCTTTTTCTAAGTTAGAAGCAACATTACTAACCTGTTGAATCTGTAATACTTTCATTAAATTTTCATGCTGCATTTGTGCCTGATGCGGATGTTGAGTCGGTCCGACAGAACCAACGTGATTAAATGTTTGCATTGGTTCTGGGACCGATTGCTGAGGAGCAATTGGTTGTGTTTTCAGTTGTGAGTTAAGCAACTATAGAAAATTACGCATTATATCAAATGTAACAAAATATTTTATGATTTCGATGTCAAATGAAAAGGTGAAAAGAAAGAAAACTATCTTACTTGTATTAATGTCACAGGTTGTTTTTGCGAAATAGGACCGTTTGCCGCTGGTATAGCCTGTCCTCCAGTCACTTGAGCAAGCTAAATTGTTAACAAATTATGTATATAAAAAAAGAGGATAAAATTGAAAACATTTTATCGATAATATAATATATATAATATTACCAATTTTTTAAACGCAGAGAGATCTTCTTCAGTCTTATTTACACGAGGTTGATCAGTCGAAGATGTGGGTGGAGGAGCACCACCCCGCATGCGTGCTTCCAATTCTTCGAGACTATGCACAACTTTTCCACCAACTTCTAAAAAAGTTTCAGTCACATATAGCGTTCTATCGTATGTCATAATAATAATAAACATTAGTAGCAGAAATTCTCACCCATATCTTTAATAGATGAGCTTTTCATCATTGGAATTACAGTGCTAGCTACATCCCCTTGTCCATTTTGATTTGGTTTGTTTCCACGTTGTAGCATTTCCAGCAGTTTTACCCCAGTAGTGGATGTATTATTATTTGCTGTTGTCGTATTAGCAGGAGAAATGGGAGCAAAGTATGTATTAGATTCTGTCACTGATGGAATCTGAATATTTGGTTCGGTGATGTCATTAAGAAGATTGTTCAGTATATCATCCTGTATAGAAGTTCGACGACTATCCACCTGTTGAACAGGACTCTCCCTCTTAAACCATTGACTAAATCGGGAACAAGAACCTCCGTTTGAACCAACTCCATTCTATACGTAAATGAAACATATCAGAATATGCAAATTATTAAATATTATATCATTTTATGTATAATATTTATGTAAAATAAGGTATTTAACTTACAGTTAAAAGTCCAGGTACGCCAGGAAATGTATCAGACTTTAAGAATTCATCTAGATTAAAGTCAGGATGGCTATCTTCTTGATTCTGATTAGCGGTGCTAGAATTATCCGTTGTCTCGCAACTTTGTTCGATTACAGTGCTTTCGTTGGAATCATGATTTGGTTTTTGTGCGAGAGACGTCGACTCGTTCTGTTCTGAAATCGGCGAATGCGGCGCAGCGACAACGTTCATAGGTTGATCCATCGTGGTCGGTGTACTTCGCCCTTTCGGACCTGCTGAATTTTCAGTCTGCTTCTCATCTTTCTCCAGCGAGTTCTTTTTCCCGCGCTTCTTCTGAACCAGAGTTTGCTTTTTGTTCTTAGTATTGCTATTGTTATTGTTTACTGCTTTCTCCTCAGGGATGTCTTCGAAACCTCTTAACTCAATGGTATCATGTTGCGATGTCGGTCCAGAACTAAACCATTCTGGTTCATCCGCATCGTTACGATTATCGCTGTATGTTCGCCTGCGATCATTACTGAATCTTCGTTCGCGACCACGATCCTTATCACGTTCCGATTGATGATTACGATCATTCCGTTCAGCTGCTCTCTCTCGATCGCGGTCCCTATCTCTGTCGCCATAATCACGACCAAATGATCTTCGCTCAAACCGTTCGTTCCTTTCGTCTCGGTCGCGCAAATTATCGCGATCGCGATCGCGATCACGATCTCTTTCCCTCGTGTTCTCTCGGTCCTTTCCATCGCGAGTATCCCTGTTGTCACGATCACGCACGGATGTACCACCGCTTGATCCAGATCGAAAAGCTGGTTCCAGTTTTTCATTCTCAGGTCGAAAGTCCCATATATCGCGAGTTAAAATCCTTCCACTTCCAATTCGGCGAACAGGTTCCCTATGGCTAACCTGTAAGTAAATAGTTTGTCATTTGTATTTTGTTAAAACACCCCCCGGTGATTTTACTCTATTTCTCCATTAGTAGTTATTTCTTCAGTATATTACCACGACCTCTGCTTTCCCTATTGGACTCTCAGGACGTCGATTCGAAGGTTGACTCACGTTGACAAAACAACCTGAATTGAAACTTCTACGCTGAGGACTCAATACTATGCCGTCCTGTTCCTTACGAATTCGTTCTCTTGGATCTCCGTTCCGACGTTTGTTATGACTTTCAGTAACTTGATCGCCACGTCCAGTTCTCTCGTCTTTCGGTGGTGTATCGCTTCGCTTCCTATCCGAATGCCAACGTTCAGGATCCCACACACCACGCGAACTTAACCAAATAAGGAAAGAACAGAAAAAAGTAAACGAATATAATTCGCAAGGAGTAATAATAAAATTTAAATGATCTTGAAAACAACAACAAAAAAAAAAAAAAAGAACAAAAAAAAAAAAATACAAATAGTAGAATAAATATTGAATTTATATAATATTAAAAACATACTTATTATATGAGGTATCTAAGAAATCGGGCCTCCTCTTAGATAATGGCAAGCTCTTTATCAGTATTAATTCCTCCTGCAAATTAATCCATGAATTATTATAGTGGTCCGCAATGATCGAAAGATTAATCGTAAATGACGTTTTAGCAAAATATTTTACAATAATACATATCGTACCCGGGAATATTGGAATTGAGGTCTTGAACGGCCTACTTCCATAATTGAAGTGTCGGTTACCTCCCCAGCCACAGACATAGATATAATTGCTTCATCTCCTGAAAAAAAAAAAAGAAGAAAAAAAAAATTAAAGATAATAAATATAAATTTATGTATCATCTATTTATACGCATACTCTTTTTTTTTTTAGAATATTAAAAATAAAATATCAATAACATTTTATTCATACGTATAATTTATATCATACATATGTACAAGCAAAAATTGTATCAAATATAGTACTCAAGTAAGTACGAACACTTGTTGCTCTTGCGAGAAATCTTTAATTTACTTTTATTTATAACATAACGTGACATAACGTGATATATATAACCGTCAAGAAGCAGGGGAAAATTTTATTTGGCAAAGTTAAATGATTCTAACGATGCATTGTAATGCGGCTACATCGGTAAATGTGAAGGATTTTCCAAGGATTTCAAAGTCTGCCCTATTCTTAAAATTCAATAATATATATATATATATATATATATATCGACCAATTAGTTTCTCTCTATTCTGTATTAGAAAGTTAAAGTGTATCTCGAGCGTAAGTTTATAAAATTCATCGTACGTATCTAGATTAGCGTGCGCAATTTTCAAATTAGTTGACTGCTAAGAGCTATTGGATTGCTCGAATATGTGTGCAAACTCTATAGGATAACGAACTTCCGCCATTGGAGCAGGACCTACGATTAACGAAGATTTGAACGCGTGGCGTGGTACGTACGTTCTTTCCAACTTTCAACGCCAAAACGAGATTATCGACCTTATTACTGGCCAAGTACTTACGAAAAGTAACCCGTTTTGAAACGTTGACAGATTTGTTGCTGCGAAACCATCGGAAAGACCTGGTTTGCATAACAAGAGTTTCGTCTAACAGAGGAGATCCTGTTGGCCCTACCAGCGGACGTTTCCGTGGTCGCCGATACCAATTCGAACTAGCAACCCTGCGTCTGTTTTTGTCTAGCTTCATTTCAATTTCGTCGAGTTTATTTCGTCTGTATTTTTATCGATATGATCTAGTTCGCCGATTGAAACCGTATCGGATAGTCGTTTACAAATATTTATCAATAAAGGACGAGACGGACGGAGAGGGATCACCGTTTCGAATTACTTCCGGGAAGGTAACGGCGAAATTAACGACGAGATGTGAAACTGCACGATGTTAACGAACGATGTGATCCGTACAAAAATACCGAGGAACACGCGGCAAGTGTAAAATTATTTTCATACGTTGAACAAACGACTTCGTATGACTTGCGCGCGAATGAATGATATCGTTTTCAACTTCGATAATTTTACGAATTTTTCTAGAATGCGTTTAACGAATTCGTGTAACGCGCGTTTAAGAAGTGAAATTCTTAAATTTTTGATAGATACTGCATGTCGTACAGCACGATACAAACTGGCTAAACCGGCGGCTGGTTTTTAGACGAACAACGTTTACAATCCAATCAAGTACGTCCCTGAGAACGTTGTTGTCAACTTTATATCTTATTGGTTTTGTTTTTAAATACGTTTGAACGTAATTTGTAACTGATATTTTCTGAATAAATATTCAAATGTTTCCACATTTATATATATATATATATACGCACACACACGTATTATTTAATTATTCATCAAGTCATTTATTGAAATTATTGAAATTATAATATTTATCATGATCATTATCATTATTGAAATTATGATATTTATCATGATTGATAGATAATATTTAAAATAAAGATTAAAAGATTATCATTGATATTAACATTGAGATAAAAAATTAATGTTGATTGATAAAAATTATAATATATTAAATGAATTCCAAAAAAATATTCTATACCGTGTTGTGTATATTGTAACTGTAAGTAATTATTTATATTTTTCATTATGATATTATGCGTTTGTTAATTAAAGAGATACATAAACATTGATCTTCAAATCAATATACTTTAATACAAATATTAATATCTTTACCTAGCATTTTGTCCTTTTTGAGAATGTACGTTGCTATACATTTACCTTATAGTATGTCATTAAACCATGTCATTAAACATCTGTATACTTTAGAAATAGTTTAGAACTAAAATAAATGATATAAATTTCTTAGCATAGCATGTTTCATTATATTAAATTTATTACACTTGTACTTACTTGTACTTATATTTTTGACTCTTTGAGAATTCTTTATCCTCGAACGTATGAATAATAATTAAATAACCAAGCATTAAACATTCTATCTAACATTATAACGTTAAGAATAAAAAATTATAATCTTTTCCTTCCATTACAAATTATTTAATTTTAATGCATAAAAAACAAAACATCAATTTTATATATATATATATATATATATATATATACATATACATATACATATACATATACATATACATATACATATACATATACCAACATCTTTGACATTGAATTTCTTGATCCATGTTTCAATGACAATCAAATATATACTATCACCATCAATTTCCAAACAAATTTTCATATTGTAGCTTTCATCAAAACTTATGTATAACTTTTGCTTTTTTTGAATAATTGTAATATGAAAAAATATATTGACTACACTATATCTTAACTAGACAAGATAATTACATGTAATCATGAAGGCAAACAGTAAAATTATTAATATGAATATGAAACTTATCTTTACATTACAATTGAAGCATTTCCCTATTATATTCTACTTTCTATGAAAAATCAAAACACATCTGTTTTACAAAGGAGATTATAGACCTTATAGATATAGTAACAATGTAGCTGGCGTAGATTATTCGAATGTATAAAATTAAGCAGATTGTAATCATATTTTGGACATACATTTAAAAATGAAATTATAACTATAAAATATTATCTATATATGTGTGTATATTTTATATATATATATATATATAATGATCCAATACACACACACACACACATACACAACATGAATGCTTATGATATACATGCATGCATATATACATACATACATACATACAACATATATACATACATACACATAGCATACATACATCATACATACACACACACACACACACACGAATATATAATTAATGTAATATAATGTAAACCAGCAGATCTCATACCTTTATCTTTAGGAGTTGGCAGTTGCTTGTCATTTGTCACAGATTCCTGAGACATTCTGCTCTTTACCACGTTTATCCCTCGAGTAAGGTAAATTCACAGCACACACTATACAGACTTTATTTTTTCTAGATCTTTTATGTGAGATCTATCTACGTCTCATACGCCATATATACGTATATATCTAATTGTAGAGTTTATATTCTAGCTATATACCTTAGTACTGTTTAGTATCACAGACTGGTTTTCCCTTCTATATCTCGAAGTTTTATCTTTAAAAGCGAGTAAAGGATCCCGCAATCGAGGAGGGCAAAACGATATAATTTCAACGTCGATCCGCCAGGTAATAGTTCTAATGAACCGATAGCTCTCGAAAGCCACTCTCACTTAGCTCAAAAGAGAAATGAAGAAAAAGTGTTTACGTGATACAGGAGCTACGGGTTTACGCACGGGTTATATAGAAGACAAACGCAAAATAATAATTATTCGCATGAGATTCGAAGCACGTGTTACCGAATATCATTTCGTTACATCGACACGTCCTCCGTCAATTATTTAATAATCCATCGATTTATCACACAAAATGTACACACACAACACTAGTTCACTGCTATACAAAAATAGAAAATGGCGCACGATCCCCACTTCCGCCGTTGTTTCTCACTGCTTCCTTGATCCACAACGGAGAGCGTTCTAACTTACTACAATCTTATAGATAGCACTACATCATCTGTACGCGCGAGCATTAATCGAGCGCCATCTTCTTTCAAGAAATTTATCACTAAGCAGCATCCACAAAATTTAATGTTTTTCCAAATGTAAAATTTTCCTTTTTTCTCTACGTGTAAAATTGACGATTTTTTAACGAATACGAATAAAGGAAAGATATAAAACGAATTCAGCAAAATTACGAATTTTTTGGTTTGTAGTTTATAGTAGCTTTTAATTCTCTACGACTATCAGTTTTCTCTTCCTTTTTTTTTTTTTTACTTAAAGATATGAAATTTGGGATAATTATAATTATAACGAATCGATCAATCTTCTAATAATTAAAGTAGTTTCACTACACACATAGAGTGAAGTTGAAATTAAACTTTTGGCGCGAAATATTGAAATAATCTTGTAATGCGCAATTTTGTTTAGTTTAAAAGTGGAAATAAATTTAGTAAAATAACTTTTCATACTTTAATTCTGAAAATCTATATTGTTATAAACTTTTTTATGTTACTATATTTATGTATTAAAATAAAGCTTAATTATATATATATTCATTCATCTGTGATTACTTCTATATTTACATTTGATAAAATACAAAAAAAATAAAAATTAAAACACTGCTTGATTTTATTAATATCCAAAATAAAATTATAAAGTATTCCTAAATTTTTAAAGAAAACATAAATTATTATAGGTTACGTTAATTTCCACAAATACATTTATAATAATTACTAAAAATATATTAAGAATAATCGTATAATGAAAAATTTTTTTACATCATAAGAGTTCTTAAATGTTGGTTATTAAAATAGAAACACTTCAATTTAATTTCTAACAATGGCAATCTTATTTCAAAATATATTCAAATTTGTGCATTTGTATATATAAACACATATATACTTGAATCTTATATCGTAATTCAAAATTTTATTATTGAAAATTTCAAAAATATTTAAAAATAATTTGGTAACCATAAATGTAAACAAAAATGCATACAAACAAAATATGACGTAACAACAGTTATACAATTTCGTCAAACATTAAGAATAACTTTAATTTAAGAAAAGAAAATACAAAAATATCTATAAACAAATATATTAAATTTCAAACAATTAATCATAATCAAATCATATCAATATGAATATAAAGGTTTATCAAACTCAAAATAATCCAATATAAAATGAATTACTCATTTTTCAATTTGTTGTTCTTCAATATTTTCAGAAAGTACTTACTTAATAATTATAAAACATAATAAAGAATGCAATAAAGAACACTGTAGTATTATTTAGAATGACAGTGTATGTCTAATGAATACAGCATAAAACATTATAAAGTAAGAAACTTGTTGGCACTTTTTTTATAATTAAATGCTTTGTAGCAACAAATACATTCCTCAATTTTTATCCTTACATAAAACAAATAACCAACTTTAAATATTGTAGAAATATTAAATATACTAAGTGTTTATATATACCTTATTCATAGAATACACTAATAAGAGGTTTGTAAAACTATGCCATGTAAAATACTTTATAGAAAATACAAATAACAGTTTTTGAAACAATGTGCAACCAAAATGTATTATTGAAATTTTACAATGTATATATTTCTTTAGTATTTCTAAATATAGAAATACTCATAGACATTTGTATTTTTATCAAATATATTAAAATATTAATGATATAATTTTCTCGAAGAAACATGTCAAGTAAAAATAGTACATTGTTAATTTTCTTCTTCGTGTACCGATGTACTCATCACATTATCTTCATTTATTTCATCTTTTAAAATCAAATCATCTATTTTTTTGGGCATTCCCGACGTTTTGATGTTCTTTGTCTCCTCTTTTTCTGCATCTTCTTTTTTATCATCATCTTCTAACAATTTTTGTACGTTATTATTACTATTTAATGTTTCTGATGAATTTAATACTTTCTTCTCCTCCGTTGCATTTTCTGTAACCTTACCTCGACCTCTCTTTATAGCAACTATTGTTTCTTTATTTGTTTTCTTTTGTGCTTCTTTAACTACTTCTGTGACATTTTCGTTAGCTTTGCCACGCGTTTTAGTAGGTTTTTTTTGTGGTGCTTCTTTTTTTTTTACATTTCTTCCTTTTTTAACAGTTTGAGCTAATTCGGATTCATTATTTTCAGCTTCTTCACTTTCATTATTAGTGTCTCCTGTTTCCGAAGATGACAATGTCTCTGTTGTTTCATCATTTATAATGTCATCTGAACTAGGTTCATTCTTACGACCCCTTATTTTTCTTGGTACTGTTACTTTAATAAATTTATCATCTCCTGATTTAACATCATTTTCAGTTTCATTATCATTAACAGCCTTAGCTTTGTTGTTAACTTTATCTTTTGTATCATTAGTTGCATTAGGTTTCTTCTTTGCTGCTCTTGCTTTTGGTTTTGGTTTACTATCCTTTGATGCTACTTCAACATTTATTTGTTTTCTCTTTTTTGTAGTTAATGCTTGTAAATTTTCAGTATTCTCATTAACAGGTTGTTTTTTAATTCTTCTCTTTGACTTAGCTAAAATCAATACATGATTATTAATTTATTACGTGCACATTATATATATGAGTACAGGAGAGGAATATGATAAGGAAAATTTTATTAACTTTTTATTCAACATAATTTATTCAACGTAGAAGTATAAAAATAATCGATACTTTATATTTTTCAAGAGAACTTCATAACTAAATTTAACAAAAAAATAATTTGTAATAATATGTAAATGTATATTCGAGATTGCTATCACATGAGAAACAAAAAACTCTGAACTTAATTAATTTCTATTGTAGTCCTTGTATATAATATCTAATATATATATGATATACGTACTATTTAGTTAACATATCCAATAAATTGTTAAAAAATCACGATATTCCACGCTAAAAATATTCATATCAAATTCGTATATTCTACAATAGAAAATTTTAATATCTTCTAGCACAATTACACATATTCACAAAATTTGCCTAAAATTTATTACTTCGTATCATCTTCATGTCATCTTAAGTAATAAACTTAATAAACAAATCATCCATATTTTTACGGACTATAAATTCTCATTCAGAAAATATGTATTGACAATAACATTAAAAACTTATTATATAAAATTTTCAAATACGCACGTTCTTCCTTCACATCGATTCCCGCCTTTTTCGTTGTTCTAGCGCGTGTCTTTTTCGTTTCAGTTTCCTCGGCATCTTTTATAATTGGCTCATTTACAAGTCTCATATTATCTTTATCCACCACCTCTTTATTTTTCTTCGGCACAGACTTGACTTTGGAATTCGTTTTCGTAGCCACCGAAGCATTTTTAGCAGTCGACGACGTCTTGACTTTTGTTTTCGTGTTCTTAGTTACCGTTGTGGTCGTCTCTGTGCCTTCTGTCTGCTCGATTTTCGTCAATTTCGCAGCTCTCGGCAATCTAACTTGCTTCTCTTCGTCGATTTTATTCGCAGCCTTCGCCACGGTCTTTTTTTTCTTCGGAGGCGATACATCGCCGGCTTCCGGGGCTCTCTCTACTTCTACTTCTACATGTTTCACAATTTTACGGGGTGCCATTACGAGTTTTCAAGAATTATCTAAAACCTGATCTTAACGATCTTAGTTATTCTATTACATTTTATGTGTGTGTGTGTATATATATATATATAATATGTATATATATATATATATATATATATACACACATATATGTTCAAAGAAGCATATGTAACTAAACCGAGAAATCGCTCGTTATGCCGCGTGATTACTTACCGGTATCCAACGTGCAATAACTTATTCGTTGCATTAACTGGTGGTGTCCGCAAATTATATGACTAACATAGTAACAGATCGGCAGCTTCAGGTTTCGAACGGGCTTGATAATCGACAATCGATTTTCAGATTGACGAATGGCGACGAATATCAACGGATGAAATCCTTCTAACAATCACAATTTCCCCAAATATACGCAGCTACACGCTTAGTTTGCAACTAAGTAAACCGACCTTTTTTTTTTACGAAATTTCCTGTTACAGTTCTTAAGAATCGAGCCTAAGGCCCGAAGCTCTACACCCTTTTGAACTATTCAATTCTTCATTAAATTGTAATAATTTCACGTTTTCGTTAATTTTCTCTTTTTCTATCAATAAATATTGTAACTTTTTCTTAGTGTTTTTACACAATTGATCAATACATCGGAAAGAGCACTCGATTTACTGAATGGAAAAAAAGAGGACTTCCGATTTATTTTGTATTTATTATTATATTTATGTATCGCATTTTTATGTTAATTTCTGTTCTGTACTATGTAAATTTGACTTATTATTGCTTGAACGTTTATTTTGGTGAAACTTTATGGTATTATGGCATAAAATAATTTCTATTTTAAGTAATACGAGGGATTGAAATATATTGCCCACTCACCCCCTAATCTCGTTTAATGTTTTTTTATCAATTGAATTTTTTAATGAAGTAAAATATTTAATTACGAAAATTATTATTAATAGTAAGAAAAATTAGTTCGTGTGTAATACAACAGTCGTGTATAATTTAATAAATTGTTGAAATTATATTACATATTAATAACAGTTCATTGAAATAAATCATTAAGGAACATGATTTGCTGATTATTTTTCAATATAATTTAAATTTAAATATTATTCAAAATACATTTCATTATTATTATTTTACCGTATTAAATATATTCATAAGGGCAAAAGATTAAAAGAATATTATACATATAAGCAAAATTTATATGTAATACATATTTAAAATTTAATGGTATAAAGCTGAAAAATTTACATTAGGTTTATTATTTACAAGCATTAACATCAGCTATGCGTAGTTATTTTTTTTTTTTAACATAGTTTCTTAACCAGAAGAAATAATGCTTGCTCTATTTTTCCGTTTCCATTTCTTCAATGATTAAAGTAATATTACATATTTATTTACACTTAATTTTTATAAAAATAATTTTTTGAATAATACAAATGATAATTACGTAATTAATATTTCTAATAAAAGTTTTAATTTCTTTTATTCTAATGATATGCGTGGTGCGTGTATGTGTGCGTGCGTGCGTGTATGCTAGCGTGCGCGCGTTGGGTTGTGTGTGTGTGCGTGTGTGTGTGTGCGCGCGCGCGCGCGCGCGTGTGTGTGTGTAGCCTTCCCAGCAGTTACCTTTGATATGTTGGTATAAAGATCTTTAAAAGACTCATTTGTATCAATTTTCACGTAAACGATATTTAGAATTTGTTAACCATGTTATTTAAAGTTATGATTCTTTAAAACAAGATCAAATCTACTTATTTTAATGTATATATACATATCTGATTATACAAATTAAAATTTATGCTTTAAACACTTTGAAGGCAAATATTATTAATACCATAACCTATAATTAGTATTTTACATTAACATTTAAGAAAAAATAAATGATAAAATATTAAATTTATTACATACTCCTGTAAAGGGCATAAGTCAGAAAAAGTATGTTCATAACCATTTTTCAAGTGCTATTGAATTATGAATTCGTAATGTCAATAAAATAATTTTTTAAATAATTAATGATTTTGAATAATTATTTAAAAATGAATAACACGAAAAAGATTAATGTAAATTTTTCATCGCTCGTTGGTTTAAAAGCAGAGCTTCTAAAAAAGCAACATGAAGTAAATGAAGCGAAATTGAAATCAGAAATAAATCATGTAGCACCAAAACTACAAAAGAAGAAGTCCAAAAAAGTTGAAGAGGAATCTAAAAAGGAAAATTCAAAAATACCAGAGTATATTGAGGATGTTGATACCCATAAAAAGTCAAAATTGATGTTAGAGGCAAAAGCAAGATTATACGAACGATTAAAAAAATCCAAAACCACTGATGAGAATTTTCTTGTTGACTTTACAAATAAATCAGATGAATCTGAAGAAGAACCATTACCAAAAGATGAAACTGATGCAGTATTAGAAAATGAGGATGACTGGGTCGAATATGAAGATTGTTTTGGTCGCACAAGAAAATGTTTACGGGAAGATTTGCCCTTGATGCAGGAAAAGGATCAATTGATTAAACAACAAATTATAAATGAAAAAGGAATTGATCCAAAAACCAATGATGCTGTTGATCAAAATTATGTGGAAGAAGAGAAAGAACCTGAAATAGAAATTATGAGGAGAAAATGGGAGGAACAAACGCATAAACTAGCTGATAAAGTGAATATACATTATCAGGATATTTTATTTGACGAAGCTAGAACCCATGGTGTTGGTTATTATGCATTTTCACAAGATGAGGAAGAAAGAATTAAGCAACAAAAGAATCTGTTTAATTTAAGAAAAGAAACAGAGAGAAAACAGAAAGAGATAAAAGAATTAAAAGAATTGAGACAGAAAATGGAACATAACAGATTAAAAGCAGCTAAAATTAGACAGCGTATTAGAGCAGGATTACCTATAGATACAATAGAGGAAGAGTTTAGAGAAAAGAATGACAGTGAATCTAGTCAGAATGCATTAGAAAATATGCATAATACGGAAGAAAATTTAATCAAAGTTAAAGAAACTAAGAAAGAAAGTAATGAAAACCAAAGTATGGAAACAAATAAAGAATTAGAAAAAGAAAATAAAATAAAAGCTTTAGGAGAACTTCTAGGCAAAAGAACCCATTGGTATGAAATGTCTCAGGAAGAGTGGGTACAGAAATGTAGGAAAATGAGAGTTACTGAATTTGGACCAGTATATAAAAATTCAAAAAGTGCTGGCTATTTAAATTCTGAAAATGCTGATATACCCTTGAGTATTTATAATGACATCAAGTCTCATCCATATCAACAGGATGCTATAGAAAATGAAATAGATTCTTATGAAAATGAAATACATTCTTATGATATACCACTTCCTCCTAGCTCAAGTACATCCACAAATGATTCTAATACTGAATATAATAATGTGACTGAAACAATAAACCAAAGTAATCCTACTTCATCAATTGATGCTGGACTGTACAAGTCCAGTAATATTATACAAAATCAGACGAAGCAAAATAGAAGTATAGATGAAGCAAGTATAACAGCTGGTCTCAAATATTTGAGAGAAAAATTTGAGAAAAATCAGAACACTTGAGATCACTACAGATCACAGAGAACACAGAGAACACTATAGATCTATTTACATTGTTTTACGGTATATATTTGTAGATATATCATACATGCATATGTATAATATAGTACACTATTTATGATAATACAAAATTTATGGATGAAAATAAATTAATTTTGTTTTGTATTTTAACTAAATCTAGTTTCTATTTCTTAAAACCTTTTTGTTGGATTTTTTTTACTTTACTCGTATCCTCTTCTGCTAGTGTTAAATCATCTTGTATACCTACATATGTTAATTCATTATAAAAAATATTATTAAATATATAAAAAAATGAATAAAAAATACTACCAGATAGATCAACATCCGAGATAACCGTATTGCAATTAGGACATTTCATTGGATCACAAACCATACTGAATTTCTTCAAGCAATACAAGTGAAAGAAGGTTTCACAATTACATTTTTTACCCTGCTTAATAAAAAGAAATATTAATTTTGACTTTCATACATGAAAAAAGAATATTAATTTGGAATAACATACATGAAAAAGAATTTGTTTGCAAAGGTAACATGTATTTAAGTTACTTTCATAGGTAGCTTTAAAATATGGCATTAATTCTGTTATACTTCTTATACCCATGTAGTAATAACCATTCTATAAATATCATAAAAATAAATATAAAATTAATAAAATAGTATTATTTACACGACAAATTTTTATTAGTACCTTGTAAATTAACCATTTTCTATTAACCATATCCTCAAGAAAATCTTCAGCATCTGCTTTTGACATCTTCACATCTGACGAAGAGCATATATTTAAACACATTGTACTTTGTACGCATCCATTGTTTGATATTATAATTTCAGAAAATATAATTCTTAACAAAGCCAATTGATTTTTTGAAAATTCAGCTTGAAATCTATAAAATAATGCAAATTTTGATAAACTTTGTATAAAATTTTTACAGATGCTGTTAATTAACAAATCACAAAAGTAAAATGAAGATACCTCTATATATAATAGTTATTTATAAATCTAATATTACATAGTTTAATTTAAAAACGAAGAAAAAAATGAAACATCCTAAGTGATTATAAATATTTTTTATGACTACATACAATCATACAAACCTGGTTACTTCATCAAGCACCGTATTTATTAAAACCCAATACAATTGGCCTGTAATTTCACACTGTATTCTTTTGATCAACATGTTTAAAGGTTGTAATATTTCATTTATTTGATTTATTACTGGTACAACTTTGTTATCATCTGAAATATATAATTCCATTTATATAAAATATATCAGATAAAACAAGTACATGGACATCTGAATTGTATTTGATATTAAATATAAATTTACTTACTAAATAACTTAATAGTTAACTCTTTTGCTTTATTTTCAGATAGAAAACCTTCGTGCATAATTGTTTGCAAAATTAATTTGTGCTCTTTGTCATAAACCATGTTTTGTAATAGACACAATTGTTTTTTTTATTTCAGATTATTAATAATTATAATTATCTTTAAATATTAATGTTTTATAAAAGAATTAAAAATTATTTTTGAATTAGTGGTTGAAATTTGTATAAAATATTTTAACTAATTCAATAAATACGTACATATAAAGTTACTATAACTACGTGAAAGACAAATTTTCATATGTATAATGATAATATATAAAAGACGTTTCCTATTTATGTAGACTTTATAGCAATTTATATCCGTAATATTCTAAATATAACAAAATACATTCTCACACCTTAAAATAACCGAGCATGATGAAAAAATATATTTACAAAATATAACCAATAACATTTGCAAATATTTTTGAAACACGTTACACGGTTTCTACAGTGTTTCTCAAATAACATCAAAGAAAAGTAAAGGTGAAATAAATACATGAAATAATTTAAATTTCTTTACCAAACGTTTATTACGTAAATAAATCAATAGAATTATAATTGATAGTTTCTTACACTATAGCAGTATATCACACTAATTGACTGAGATCATATTTTTTGTTATCTGACCGCTATTATCCTCACCAGTTCTTAAAATTGATTTCGTGAACCGACAGTTCTATTGTTATATTAAATGAAAATTTGAAATTTGATATATTTTTCGAGCCCATCGATAAACGTTTAAATTTCAATTTCGAAGCGATTCGAAGATCGTGTATCGAATATAATTCAATATTTAAAAATTCTTGCAGATTCTGACAAGTAATCTTAAGTTGCCTTGAAAATTCGAAGCATATTACATATATCATGCAAGATCGTGTATAAGAATTATCAAAATTGTCAAACATAAGTATCTAGTCGTATTCATTCAAATTTCCGGTTTGTTACACTTGAGGCGACTCAAGCTTCTTTCAGGCTTCTACGTTAACTCGATGTTTCTCTACATTTAACAATTATCGGTTAATTCCTTCTAATGCAATTACTAAAAAAGACGCAACTGCAAGTAAAATGACAAATCTTGCGCTTCGAAATTTAAAGTGCCTCCACCACAAGAAACAAGATAGTCCCAAGCGCAGTTGCGTACAATAAGACATAACGTTTCCGTCTTAGTATATTCGCGATATGTTATTCCCGTCAGAAAAGTTGCGAGAAAACTCTGAATTCTAAAGTGGCAAAATAAACGGAAGTTTCAGGTAACTCTGCGTCACGTTGCGAGAGAGTAGAGGAATGCTTAGGAATTTTCTAGGTACATATGAGGCTTGTCTCGGTAATAATTGGCGATCGTAAGAGTTCGACGCGTGGACAACTGACAAAGCATAACTGCAACATTGAAATACTCGATCGTGAGAATCACTGTTGCACCGTTGCGCCGCAACTTTTTTACCGTATTATCATTGACGGATGCACGATGTGTTGCATGTGATGCAACTGCGGGAATATGTACGCGCGGTTCGTAGTACGACAGTATCATGAGAGAAAAGCATCGAGTAAGAGATGTGTTGATCTCAGTTGAGGACCGAGTATCATGATCAATCCAGATGTTAATCTTCCGATATCGAAAGGAAATAGATAAAAGGGATAGCTGCCATACGATAAAGTGGAATAGAAAGACACTAGAAGACAGAGTGGAGAGGATTTGGCGCATAGACCACCTAGGAGCTGTCTCTGCGACATAGTACAAATTGTACCGCGAGGGCGCGAGGCCGCGACCCTGAGCCCGATACGCCGAATAGAATACGTTTCGGTAGTAGCGGAATAAGTGCGCGGAACGAGTACGTGTCAAACATTGGTCCACGGATAAGCGTAAAGTGGAGCATCGTAACGTGCTATCTGCTATCATTCGTTCGCGAAAAGGTCGAGAGTTCATGATCATTCGCTGGCATTAAATGATGATTTTACTCGTCATTTGACGACAATCTTCTTTTTCCCCCTCTTTTATTTATCACTCTGCCTGGACGATCAAAACTTACTAATAGGCAAAACGACGAATTTCTCCCCCTGTCTCTTTCTCTCTCTTTCACTCACTCTCTCTCTCTCTCTCTCTCTCTCTCTGACTCTCTCTGACTCTCTCTCTCTCTCTCTCTGACTCTCTCTCTTTCCTTAAACGAGTATTTCGTTGACCAGTGGTTATAACCTGTCAGTCGAATATTCCTGCGTATATCATCCAGAAAGATTTCGCAATCGAAAAGGAGAATTTCTGTGGATTGGACAGTGATACTGTACAGTGATAATACGATCCCGAGGATGCCGCTCTTCGGTAAGAAGGATTCGAACAAAAAGATCAAGAAAGATGGGAAAGACGACAAATCGCCGTCTGTCGAAGACAAATACATCCTGAAGGAGTTACTTGGAACGTATGTACTTACACGTTATTACAGACTGCGTATTGGAAAGTGATAAAAATTGCACGGGATTTTTGTATCTCGTGTCTCTCATATTATCATAAATTATTCGACGTTGCTCAATTAACACTTTAAAAGTGTCACTTGAAATACAGATTTCGATGCATTTGCATTGCGAAATTTAACGCATATGCAGAAATGCATAGAATCGACAAAGAATGCTGGAAATACAGTTTTTGGTAAACTATTGAACAGATCTTTGCGTAGGTTTTGCCGAGTATCTAGATACATATGTGCAGTCGAATTAACTCGGGATATGTTCTTAAAGTCATGAAATTTATATCAAACGTTATTGTTACTTGTGATTGGAATTTACGCGAAAGATTGTCAGTGCCATTTCCCTTTGAAAAACGTCTTTTAATATTTTAATTTCGCTTTTGTTTGTTCTTCGAATGTTCCAAACATTTCCATTATAAAATCATTTTCAAAGCGAGAAATCAGACATATCGACGATAATTCATCTATATTTATTTACAAAGCTAAAATGTTTTTTTTTTGATGATTTATAAAGATTATAATTATTACAAAGATTAATATTATCATTGGATGTGAAATTTCCTCAAGCAAGTTTCGTAAAAGATGCTTTCGTTTTGCAGGATCTAAAAATTACTGCCACTTATTGGCACGAATTTAACTATTCACGTCTATCTTACATTTACTTTAACCGTACATATATTAAAATGTTTAAATTAGAATTCGAATTGCGTACAATAAAATGGCGAAAGCTTCGAAAGCTTTGATTATTACTTTATATTTGCTATTTGTTTCATTAAATACGAATGAAAATCAATGTCGATGTATTATAAAATGTATCATAATTATTAATGTAATTATTAATATAATTGTAAATTGTTGTTAAATAAATAAATATTTTGAATTTATTCGGATTTATAAGAAGAATTTGTTTTTTAAAATTTGATTTAATTATATTAATTTACGTTAGCAACGTTTATATTAGTAAAGATATTTCGTAATAGTTTGAGAAAAAGAAATACTTTCTGTCAGTTATATATATAAATAAATAAATATATAACTATCCTTTCACATATTGTACTTCCATTCATAATATCTGAAGTATTTAAAAAAAAAAGATATATATATATATATACATATATATGTTATTGATCAATATGTCTCACTATAGTATGTAATTAAAAATTCTATTATCATGTTAGAACACTTGCACATGCCAATATTGTTTGTTACCATTTCAAAAGTCTGGGCAACAAATGTTCTGGCACGTTATAGCAATTAGTAATTGAATATAAATGTGTAAGTCATGTGACATTATTGCATGTGACATTATTACAATGCAATATATTCTTATTATCCTTATATAATATACTTATTTATTTATATTTTTTTATATTTGTTTATATAGGGGTGCTTTCTCTGAAGTACGTTTGGCAGAAAGCAAAGAAAAACCTGGTCAAATGTTTGCTGTGAAAATCATTGATAAGAAAGCATTGAAAGGGAAAGAAGACTCTTTAGAAAATGAAATAAGAGTATTACGAAGGTAAATATTTAGTTTCTGCAGATAAATTTATTTGAATTCCCCTTCAGTGTTTGTATTACTGCAAATTATATTGTATTTTTTTTTAGGTTAACACATCCCAATATTGTTCAACTACTGGAAACATTTGAAGATAAACATAAGGTTTATTTAGTCATGGAATTGTAAGTAGTTTCATTTGCTGATGAATTACTATGTTATAAATTTATGTTTAATCTTTATTTGTTCTTTTAAATTAAAGGGTTACTGGTGGAGAGTTATTTGACAGAATTGTTGAAAAAGGTTCCTATACAGAAAAAGATGCATCAGGTTTAATAAGACAAGTTTTAGAAGCTGTTGCTTACATGCATGATCAAGGAGTGGTGCACAGAGATCTTAAGCCTGAAAACCTTTTATATTATAGTCCAGAAGAAGACAGTAAGATTATGATTAGTGACTTTGGCCTATCAAAAATGGAAGACTCTGGTGTTATGGCAACTGCTTGTGGTACTCCAGGATATGTTGGTATGATTCACTTTTGTAGCGTTGAGTATGTCTATATGTGACTAATTTTTTGTTTTTGAAAAATTGAAATATGTTTTTTTTTTTTCTATTTATAGCTCCAGAAGTCTTAGCACAAAAGCCATATGGAAAAGCTGTGGATGTATGGAGTATAGGAGTCATTTCTTACATTTTATTATGTGGTTATCCTCCATTTTACGACGAAAGCGATGCGAATCTGTTTGCACAAATTTTAAAAGGTAATAAAACTACGTTAGGGTGTAAATATTTTTTAACATTTGGGAGGACTATACTATCACTTCAGTTTAGGTACTACTTTTAGAATTGATAAATACATGCAGCTGTACATTAACTTGAAATTTTCATTTTTAAGGTACTATTCTAGTTTTTGTATGCTGCTATATACATACTAGTGTAGTAAGTAAATGATCATTTGTGTGTGTCCGCGGTTTTTGTGGAAATCATTAATTGTTAATGTTCAAAACTTAGTATAAATTCGATTACAATGTCAGCATTGTTTAAATAAATTACAAGAAACAAATTTATTGTAATTTATTACACTTACACTTAGTAGTGTGAAAATCTAACAATACTTTTTCCAAATAAAATAATTCATTCAAAAATTAAATAAATCATAATAAAATCGTCTACTCTATAGCAAGAAGCTAACCAGACTGTTATAGGTGAATTTGAATTTGATTCGCCGTACTGGGACGATATCAGTGACTCTGCAAAGGATTTCATTCACAAATTGATGTGCGTCAATGTTGAGGAGCGCTATACTTGTAAACAAGCCCTTGCACATCCTTGGTAAGATCATTATTATGCTCGAATATAATCATATTGTATATGATTCGTTTTATTTGAAATATTACATTCTCGCATATATTTATATTCCATGATGTGAATTCAAAAAAAGAAATTGCAGTTCGCAATACATGTTTCAAACGTGTTCTAGATTAGATATTCATAATTTTTGAAAAATCATGTTTTAAAATTCAAATAATAAGGATATTACAGGAACTGAGTTTATTAATAATAATAAGATAGATATGGATGTTCTTAATAATTAGATATGGATTAAGTAAGTAGAAGAATTACATTAATTTCACACATCAATTAATACCATTTACTACAAAATTATTGAATCATGTGTATAAATGTCCCAAAGTATATAATAGTAGCTTTCATATTGAAATTTTCATATTAATTCTTATAAACAAATATTTTAACATGTTATTTTAACACAATACAAATCAGTCAATATGTATTTTGTTTAACATATCTTTTTATGAATATATATTTAATAATACTAATAAATGTTTGTTTAATCAAATATATTTTGTACGTGCAAGTACGTGCAGTATCGTATATTCATTTTTTTTTTCAGGATATCCGGCAATGCAGCTAGCAATAAAAATATCCATGGTACTGTATCGGAACAACTTAAAAAAAATTTCGCCAAATCAAGGTGGAAGGTTAGTATAATTAGATGATTATCAAGTTGCTGATTGTATGTGTTTGCTCGCCAGGCTCCGTAGGAAAGTCTTCCTCTTCTCTCATGGTTGCAGCAAGCCTACCACGCAGCCACGGTCATACGTCAAATGCAACGGCTGGCACTCACCAGCGGCCAGTTGCAGCAGGGCCCAGGATCAACAGACCCCTCCAGCGGCAACCCCACGCCATACCCCGATCAATCGCAATCCAACCCCAGTCACCAACCCAGATCAGTGGAGCCTCAGACCAACCTCAATTGAAGGAAATACGCGAGTCACCATTGCCGGTGTCAAGCTTGGTGGCCTCGAATCCTATTCCTATTCCGATCACTCCAAACTCACCATTCTACTTACGCAACAAACGCTTCAAGCTGTGGGGTAGCACACGCACTGCTCTGTCCACTCTATTTCAAACGAATGTATCGTATCTTAGAAAGCAAAGAAAGTATAAAAAAAGCTGAGTCACGCTGCTAGGTTTCTTCTAATGAAAAATATCAGAGCTATCGGAGATGGCCGAGTTTATTCTCTTATCGAATTATTATCCGAATAATGGTAAGAGCTTGTATTCCAGCTAATTTGCTTTATCGTGGTCTCCTGTGACATGGTTACCACCGATCGTGTATATTACAAAATTACACACGCTCGCAAGTGCGCTCACGTACACACACTTAACACTCATATAAACAGCCCGTACGATATAAGGCGATTTTCTAAATGTTTTATCGCCCTTTCTCAATTTTGCAGGCTTTGTTTCAACAATTTAAATAGATCTTCTCACTATGTTTGGTACATATTTCACGGTAGAATTAAATCGTGTAGCCGTCAATAATGGTTTTAAATACGTTAACAGCATTGATTTGATCAAGTAAAGACATAATTAATATATTTAGATAAATCTAATGCAAATTGTGAAATCCCTTGACACAAGGAAGCTCTTTTGCTCGATCAAATCTACTATTATATGTATAAAAAAAAAAGAAAGAAAGAAGAAACAATGTGAACAGTACAACGACAAGTTTTTATCTTTTATAAGGTTTGGTGTAATGGATAGTAGTTGTTTAGATGATTTTTTGCAATGCGAATATCTTAGTACATTCTGGTAAAATATGTTTTAAATTTCACAAAAACTGATACGCAGCCTTTTACCCAGCCTTTTTCGAAAGAACGATACGATAAAATAACATCTTTTGAAATAGTGATTTTTCAAGAAACATGAAACAAAAGACAAAATAAAGTAAGTTTACGGATCACTTCGAACGAGGAGATAAAGAAATTCTTGCCATATTGGAATCGTGTTGTGAGATTGTATGAGATCTGATTTTTATCGATATTTGTTTTTTTGTTTCTCCGATAATTAAATCGTATATCTTATTTTACGACATAAATGCAAAATATAATACGAGTCATGTACAGTACATTGTATTACAAGATATTGTGTACACAAATACTTGTTCTGTTATATAGTGATATTAGTACATTTTAAGAATTTCAGAACAGAAATCTACTAACTAGATTTAATATGTATATACACAAATGTATATTGCTGCTCTACTGATATTTTTATCGATATATTCCACTGAAGTTTAATAGAAAATGTACATAATTCATACACGATTCCTCAATCATCTCTTTGCAAGATGCAAATATAAAAAGCAAATTATATAACGTCCAATTTTTTAATTTTTTAATCATAATGTTTTTTATGGACAATTATATTTTTATACGCTTTGCAATTTTTTCTGATCTAATTATTTTTTATTATTATATTTCTATATTTCTTCTATTCTATTAAAATGATTCTATTAATTCTTGTTGTTCTTTTTTTAAATAATACATAGGATGAAATTTTAAACGTAGAAAGCGCAAAATGAATTTAATTAGTTAAGAACTAATGATTTATATATTTTATTATATGTTGTAAAAGAATGTACATATTATTTATGTATATGTTATGTTCCTTGATGTAAATGTATAGAAACTTTCAATCTGTTATGAACAAGTCAACATAAATATTTTTATATTTAATATTTTATTGTAGAGTACAGCGATCGTACATCATTGCATAAGTTGCAAAAAATTGAAATATAATCTAGCTATTTATATTTGTATCTTATTATTATGTGAAGGATCAGCGAATCGTATGTAGTACTAAGTATTTGAATTACAACAGATACTTCAACGAAATGTTTGAAAATACTTTTAGCATTCGGTGGTATTACTTTATTTTTTTACAAATAATTGCAGACATCACAATTATATCGTACATATTGTAATCTTGTGATAATGACGTTACTATGGTCTCTTACATATATCAGTATCAATAGTATATCCGTATAAAAATATTAATAATGAGAATTTTCATTAAAATAGAATATGAAATTTCATTTAATCGAAAACGTATCGGACAATTTTTCACAATGGTGATTCGATTTCGATGTTTTATTTAAATTTCCAGGTTACATAAATGAAAAAAAAAATATTGCTCGTTATTATGCGGAAAATTGTATCGACAAGATTCAGTGTTTTTTCAATGTCCTTTTGAAATAAATCTAAATTGTATCTAATGAAATCTAAAGGAATCATATATCACACATTCGAATAGGAAAAATTATTGCTGTTTATCGAGCGGGCACTCCTTTTATCATGAATTACTTTTTATCTGTAAATTACTCTTTATCTGTAAACAATAAACATGATAATCACTTTGAACTATCATATTAGATATCCGTCCGTGTACCGGGCACTATTCGTGTAATTAATAACTATGTGAAAAAGAGTTTCATGTTAACGCTACATAATAATTTTGAAATTGATAATAATTATATTAATTATAAGATAGACATTGTTCTAATAAAATTAAACGGAATACATATAAGTTGATTTAGAACATGACGCATACGATGGAAGTTGAAATATATGCAATGATCATCATTTATTCTTGTCGAATACTTGTAGCATGAAAAATTTCAATTGATAAATAGGTCTTTCATTGCGCGAAATAACAAATACTATTCTGAAGTGCCTTGGATAACACGATGATGGAATTATCAGAAAGATAATTAAACTTAAAAATATATGCTTTTCAATGATTAAAATCATTTTTACTTATCTGTAAATACACATCTACTTTTATGTTCTAATCTATATATATTTATTTGGATTATAACGTCTAATAAAAGAAGTTCATGTAAATTCATTTAAATTATGCAATTTTAATATAATTCTTTGGAACCAACATCGTGTCATCTAATAAGAAAGGTAATCGTTAATAAGCATTTTTTTATGCTGAATATTTGTGTGTTATCAATGAGCTTGTAATTTGAAAATTTTTAGAAGGGAATACAAACAGAGGAGCTTAGCTTTATTTAGAAACAAAGTAAAATAAACGAAAGAGAAAAGAAGAAAAGATAAAACCGTGCCACATGAATAAACATATCGGCAGGAACATTGCAAAATGTGATTATAAAAATAAGCTGATTTTAAATAGAAAAGAACAACTTGTTACTGCAGTACTTATTCGATGAACAAAATACGCCTGACTGATAAGAGTGTGTGCATGGAATGAACGAGAGTGAGAAAGAATGAAAGAAGAGAGTTGCCTATTACGTTAAGCGTAATTGCCCTCTTACATTTACTAACTCATTACAGGAATAACTTCTTTCTAGTGTAACTCACTCTTCTAATTGCACAAGCCTTGCAATTGTTATGCTTACAATTTGTGCATGTGAAAAACGGTTATTATCAGACGTTTTCATTGTTAAAATTATACTTGATACGAAGGATATCAATGTTATTAGGAAAAATTTATCAACTTTACGCAGAAGATTTTAGTAAATCAGTGTACATTAAAATAATTTACAGTGCCAATGTTATCATTCCACGATTTTAAAAAAGGGCTGTCGAAGTCGCTGTTTTTCCAAGATATGTAAAGTATCAAATTTTTGTAAACTACATACTCTAATTCTAACGGCCGATGTTTTAACGATTAAATTTTTAGCAATGCATTGCTTCACGAGACAGTGATTTATTTTGTTCAAAAATAAAAAGCTCGCTTAGTAAGTACGAGAATTATAGATCAAACCTTTCAAACTTAATCTTTTTTAACTTGATTTTTTGGTGCTACGCGACAAATGTTCGATACCACTATTCCATAAAATGTGATGAATAAAAAGCTATGACTGGCATAACTACCATACCAATGACAATGGAAAATTGTCGACAATTTAAATTATAATTTCGTAAGAGAAGATCACGATATAACGATTCACTTTGTCTCATTTTATAGCCTATATTTTGACAATCGTAAGCTCGTTTTTCTTTTCAAAAATAATTTTACACGTGCGTGTAAAACTTTAATCGCATGTAAGAAACATTAAAGAATTTTTTTCATGGCGAGATTTTCACTATGATCTATGATCTTAAAGATTAAAATATTCTCTTTACAACGAACCCTTAAAATCTGCTGTGTGATTCTTTCCTATCGTTTTGTTAACCTGTGAATATTGAATAATCAGAGTAGATATTGTCATTTAATCCCAATGTTCAAAGTTTGAACGAAAAGCTGAAAAAAAATCGTCTATCATCCACTACGTATTTCATCGTCAACGTGATCTGGAAAAGAGGATAATGGGGATGGTGATAGGCGATTTTTTCCAGCATTTCATTGAACTTTAAACATTAATGTCAGATGACAATTTATCCTAATATTCGGAAACTAATAAAACGATAGGAAAGAATCATACAGCAAGTTTTAAGGGTTTATCTTAAGGGTAAAGAGAACATTTCAATCTTCAAGATCATAATGAATTTCGTCATGAAAAGAACATTCTTTAATGCTTTTACATACGATTGAATACTCTTTTGAATACAATTTTCGAGAAAAAAGTATATACCTCGCTACATGATGTAAAATCATCTTCGAAAAAAACGTATTTACGACTATCAAAGTATAGGCTTCACGCTTCAAAATGAGACAGTGGGTCGTTGTATGATCTTTTCTTATAAACTTATGTCAGCTTAAATTATCGACAATTTTTCATTATCGTTGGAACTATCATACTAGATACCGTATATGTATATATTTTGCGATTTTAATTTTTTTTTTTGTGTATCACACGAACGCAATCGTTTCTTTTCTACGGTCATCCTGAGTTGTAAAATTGTTAAAGATAAAATAAAAATATTGAAACGCTTGTAAATTACAAAATAAGTAAACTAATCGCACTTCAGTTTAATAGCATATTTAATGAAACTTTTTTTTTTTTTCGGACATGAAAACGGGCACATGATTGATGCAAATGATAGTAATAGTAACGACATTATAATAATAACATTTACAAAATTGCGTGTGTTTGTGCTTAAAATTAAACTATCTTTTTATACAAATTATTTTAAATGCATTAACAATTATATATCTTAATTTATAATTTGTTAACTAATAAATGTGTAACAGATTCGCATGTAATATAAATGGAATAGGAAATTTACATGATTATTATATTTTATATTAATGATTTATCAACACACAGTCGCTGAAATTATGAATTAATTATCCATGAATCATATAAAACAGTATTTTCTTTTAAACGAAATTAAGAAAATTAACTACTTTGAAGACGAGAATAGTTTAATAAATAAATACATTTTTAATAATTTGATAAAGAAAAGTTTACGTTACATTATAGGAATTAATTTTTTTACAATTATCTATGTTTTACTTAATTTTTATCTATAATAATACGAATTAATTGTATTATTCTTTTAATTCATGGCAGTGTGCCTGTGAAATTCATTTATAACACAATAATATATAATTACATAATTCACAAATACATGTTAACAAATAATATTAATATTTATTAGTTATAAAAGAATAATAAAAAATAATAGATTTTATATTTATTGTAAAATGTAATGTAACCTTTCGTTAGAATCTAGTTCCTAACATATGTTGATTTCAAAATAATTTAAAATTTGGTTTGGTCCATGAAACGTACGAATAATATGTATATATATATATATAAATGTATTTAGAAAGAAAATTAAAAGTTGGAATAATTGAAATACGCGAAGAAAGAAAAATTGTGTAATGATTCTATAAATTTTCGAAAATAGCAGCCACAGATGATTAACATTAATATTGACATTCAATATATTACTATGCATCGTTAATAATATTGTTTAGTTGATTAACTTCTTTATTTCTCGAAGTAGCATTTCACTCTCGTTTTAACTGAGTGAACTTAATATCATTTCTTTGATTGGTTGTCTTAACCACATCCAGTTATATAACTGAAAACAGATGTGAAAAAATACTATACATAGAAAATATACTTGCAAGTTTCTATATATGTTAGGTTTTTGGTAGTAATACCTGGAAATAAATTGTTGGCCCCTTCTATGTAATTTGCATAATTCTTCTGTAATCAACGCTTATTAATAATTCAATGTAAAGTGTTTCTCTTAATCTCATACAGTTTATGCATTTTCAACTAAATTATCATTTTGAATATTATGTACTTTACCAAAAGATATGATAAACGAGACAACCTTACGTTACATTAAATACACATATTTCAGCCTTCGTATGCATTTAACGCTTCCCGTAATTTATCTACAATTTTCTGATAAAATTTGATTTGCTCCGCCAGATGTGTTTTCATTGCTTGAGTTAAATGGACCTCTTGTTCCGTCTGAAAATGTGTTTCTTCAGCGAGAAGAGCTCGTGCTATTACATCGGTTCGATGAGACAAATCTCGCAGTTGTTGTGGCTCCATTTTGTGTTCACTTACTAGCCTTTCATAATCTTTTCGTTTTTGTACAGCAGTCTTTAATAAGTTAAAGAAAAAAAAAAACGGTACAAGTTAGCAACATTAAAATTTCTTTAGAAGAAATAGACTATACTTTAAAAGAATAAAACTTTTTTCATCGGTTACCTTGTGTATGCTAATTACATCTGGGAAACTACTGATAATTCCTCTATAAATGTGAAATTTATCAGATAGAGGTTCCCAATCAAATTTAGGCTGTTCTTCGTATAACTTGCCTATATCGTTATAAGCGTCTCCCGTTATTTTTAACGCATAAGTCAATCTTCCTCGACTTCTATCGTCGCCTTCTAATGCGTGGCTTAACGCGCTAAAGCTTTGACCAATTTTCTGAAATTCTCTCTTGTAGAGAAGACTTTTCTTTGTTTGATCAACAGCCATAGCCATAAAATTCTTAACTACCGGATCCAGTCCACTTATAAATCTACTAAAAGCATCGGTTTGAATCTCCACTTTTATAACGTCCAAAATTGTTTCAGGGCATTGGACGGCATAAAAGTAATTTACACCTAATAACTCGTCTTTTTCAGCCTGTCTCTTGCCAGCCTTCCATCTTTTTTCATCTGTACAAGTTATAAAATGTTCCCAAACACGACTACGTGCCAGCACAGGATGCCTACAAACATAATCAACGAATTCTTGTAACTGTGTGCGTCGATGTTCGATAAATTGTTCTTCATATCTCCCTGATATTTGTTTATCTGGTAACGGTGGAATAGGAATAAAGCAATATTTCTCTTCCAAACGTTCGTGCAGCCAATCAAAATGTTTATATCTTCTTGAAACTTGAATATTATTAAACTAAAACAAAAAGAAATCAACGATAATTCTACGATTTATCGTTACAAGAATATAACATATAAAAATTAAATACCGTTGGCGTGAGCTGATAAACTATAAAGCTCTTAAGACCCTTCAGTTTGGATTCTTTTTTAGGAGATGTAACTACACAGTTATAAGATTCTCCTCTTGAAGACCATCTATAATGTCCACCTTCGATTTCTTCGATAAGTATTTTTTCATTTTCAGGAACATTTGCCACCCTCATTCCTAATAAAAAACTATCTTCTCCTGACTTTATTAACGTAGAAAATTTATTGTTTTTCTTTGGTATGCTGGGTATAGGCCTTTCGGGTATCACAGAATGAATAGTATGCATAGAAACTGAATCCCCGTAGTCAACAGTATGATGCTGCGGCAGTTGTATCGTATGTTGCTGCTGCTGCTGCTGTTGAGGGACATATGCTTGTGTTTGACCAATTTCAGAATCATCGTCCCATTCATCGTCCCAGTAATCTCCTGAACTTTGTTGCGACGATGTCATTGCGTCTAATGGGTAAAAAAAATTGAGATGTAGTGATTTTTCATATGCGATCAATACGCGTAATAAAAAAGTGAAGCAAAGTAAGTATACTCGGCGCGGTAGCGTCGACATTTTGAACATATGCTGCTGGAAATAATCCAGATTTTCCACTCTGATTAAAACCTTCACACCATCCGTCGCCTACATTATCTCTCATAACAATCAACATTTCTCCTGCTGTGATAGACAATTCTGCTGTTCCTGGCTCTCCTGTGAAATCGTATAACGCCCTTACCTGAAAAAACAAACGTCGGACGTCAATACGCGCGAAACGGAGGGAAATCATTTTGAAAAATTCACACGAAAGAATGAGTCACAATACATAGAGCTGATCTAATATCAAACAATTATGCATCGATCACTTTTGTTTCCTTTAAGAGGTTTACGCACCTGGTGGCCCTCCATTGTAAGTACATGTACTAATAGTAATTTCAATTCTAATCAACTGGTGCGACAGCTTTTCGCCTCCTTATTTCAAAATTATTTGATTACACCCGGTCACATACCTATACCGATCTGCTTGACCGTATGACTGACATTTACGTGTTTGCGCTTTAACGTGTGTGCGATTCTGTGCCACATAAATGGAAAATTTAAACGACTGTACCGCTACCGTTCGCGAAACATAATACGCTTTCATGACTCCGACGATGTATTTCCTATGCACGAGATACGTTCGTTTCGAGAAGCAAAAGGAGATTCTAGATAACAGGAGTGAGCAATTCGATAAAACGTAACTTCACGAACCAAAAAGGAGAGAAAAAGGAGGAAAAAATGAAGGAAACTATTTTGTAATTGGAGGTTAGAAATGTGGAAACGCAGGGCACCTGAATTTACGATCCGTCACTGACCTTTGGATCCGCCTCTATGAATTAACTCATATCGCTTATTAAATTTTTGCCTGGGTGTGTACGCTTGAACGAACCAAAGCATCAGTTACACAGTCGTGAATGAAAAATTAAAAAGAGAAATACAAATTGTAGAGTGAAACTAAAAAGAAAATTCAGTTGTTTAATTCGTACTTCGCATATTTTTTACGTGTTAAATTTAATTTCTAAACGGACCCGCTTTTGCATACTTATGTACGATCAAAAAAAAAAAAAAAAAAAACATTCTGTTTGTTAAACATCTTTGAATATAAGCGTCTGAAGATTAATAAATAATTGGCGAAAATAATGCTTGATATGATAATAATTATATGAAAATGAAAAGAACCTTTGATCGATGAAAAGAAAAAAAAAAAACAATGGTTAAACGCAACGTCGTAAAATTTTATTATTTCGAATGTCATTTTTCAATATCTTCAATATTGAAAATTTTAAGCAGTTGGGTTCGTTTCAATGGGAGGACTTTGATTCCTTAGCATTTTGTAGACTTTGAGTAATGTATAATTTGGCTAAGCTTTGTGCGCAGAACTGAGAAATATGTTCGCTATATGTATTAATTTGTCCAGCAACGATCATCGGATTCAGTCTAGGTGGAACAGGCAAAGGTCTCATCAATTTGTTAATATCATCGTCTGGTAGCGGAGGCTCGTCTTTAGCAGCTCTGGCAGCATTCTCTTGAGCTCTTTTAGCTAAAAGCCTGTTCTTCTCTTGTTGCTGACGAACGACCAGTTGCTGATATCTATTGAACTTCATAGCTTCTTGATTCAATTCATCCACACGATCCATCAAACAACGCAACTGATTCTCCAAGACTGTAGCCGTACCAAGGTCCAAATACTTTGTACCTTCCTCTTCGGGAATCATTTCCTCCAGTTCAGACATCATTATGTTAGTTAAGTTACTGTTCTTTATTACAACTGGTATCTCGATGAATAAGTTTTCATAACCGATCTTCAAAGTACGTAAAGCTTCAGGTGTAAATTCACCTTCCTTGTACATTTGTATAGCTTGGGAGGTAAGCCTGTACGCTTTCAAGGTTAAGAAACCTCTGGCTGACTTGGCCGTGTCGTATATGAGCACCACAGATTCCTCGATGGATGTTTGATAATGATATTGCGACTCTAACAGTGATACATTTAAGAAATTGCCAACATCTGCACTCTGATACCATCCGACGTGAAAGTGATCAACGTTTACCCTGAAAAAAAAAAAAGAAATAAGATTTGTCCCACGTTTATTTATTTTTTTCCATTCTTGATACTAAATGTTACTTACCAACGAAGGCGACGCATCATGGCAAGCTGGTATTCTTCTTCGTCCATGATCTCATCGTTTTTGGGAAATGGGAAACAATTGGTTATCTCGAGACGATTTTGAACAACCAAACCAAGCAGAGCACCTTGAGCAACATCCATGTTACTCATCGACTCTTCGTGACAATGCTTCACCATTTTCATGACTACTAATCCATCGCATTGCACGTAATCTATCCGAGGCTCCACCTCTGGGATTCTTCTAGTCTGCGTTCTTGGATTCATTCTTAAGTGAAGATTAATACTGACGTGATACCTCCCACACGATTTGCGTTCAGTCGCTCGCCTGATTGAGGTTAAGTTAAACGGAACCTTACGCCTCCTACAATTGAACAAGTGAAACATATAGAAGAACGATACGAGATACGAGACTGCTTCGTTCAACGAGTTAGTAACGACGCGGACGAGGTCGTCATCTGTGATAGTAACAAAGAAATCGCCGTTATAATCGATTAGAAATCTTGGCGGACTATTTGAATATAGGTTATACGAACTGGTATGTATCTACTTTATGACGTATTTACGCCGCATAAATATGATATGATCGTGACCGACTTAAAGAGTACACAACTCGTTGGAAAAGCATATATCAGTCAATGAATAATAACGTGGAAAAATGAATAACGTGGAAGAAAAAATGAAAAAATGGATCGAATTGATTCAAACAGAAAAACTGACCGGTGTAATGGAAGATATTCAGGTTTGTAATGTTTTTTAATAAAATTGCTTTCTCCTCTCTGTGTTTATTAAATGTGTGCGTATTTGTATTTAAATTTAAAATTTAGAAAGATTTTCAACGAATAAAGATTTAGTTTGTTCCTTTGTTATAGTTTTCTACAGCTTTGAAGCTTTTCTTAATTTTGCCTACTTTGCTACAGATTTTTTCTTTTTTTTCACTTTTTGAGAAGTTTCGTTTTGCTTTTAAAATCACCCAAGAAAAATAAAAAAAATTACGTAACCTTTCCGTACTTCTTTTAAAACAAACGTTGTATTATAAAAATATTTCGTTATATCTGTGATAATTTGTCAGATGAAATAGGATGATTTTTGCTTACTACCATTTCACCAGAATATTTAGTAACCTAAACCTATTAGAAAAACACCAAATAGCTGTGCTTGTCGTTAGCTTTTGAATGTCTGTTTATTCTACTGACTCTAGAACATTCAACTCTGTGTTGAAATAATAACGCTTGAAATGAAAACAAAGAAAACTTCTTTATTGACCTCTACCATGAAAAATTGGGAAAAGTCATTAAATGAGAAATTTGCTAGACTTTCTTTTCACATTTTTCGAAATAAACTTTATCTTTCCTTTATTTTTTTCCAGGCCACTGTATTTGGTAAAAATAAAGAATTTAACAAACATATTTTTAAGCTATTGTTATATCTCTCGCATACTGCAGATAAATGCAGTAAACAAGACTATACCATGGGAAAAGAGATTTATAAGTTAACTTGCGCACTGTGTTCAATTTTGACCAATATATTAGATGGCAATAAATTTGTTTTAAGTTTATTTCATATAATTCGTTGTTTGTTAAAAATGTACATGTTTGATGAAGCGTACAATGTATGCTCTTACTTGAAAACAGAAACATTATGTTCTGGTTGTTCCAATGACAATGCAAGTGACATATTAACGAAAATAGCTTACTTATGGCATAATGCAGTTAATAATGAATTTCTTATTTTGCAAAAAGATCCATCGAATTCCAAAAATAATTTACAATTGAGAGATATTGTAAAGTATGAATTAGAAGTAATACAGATTGTACATAAAAATTACACGAAACAATTACTTTCAAATATTAGTTCATATTTGAATAAAATTAATGGAGAATCAAGAGCATTTTTTAATGATTTTTCTACATTTATCATTGAGTATTTAACCCAGACAAGAATATTATTTAGTATCGAAGAGAAGTACATCGTATGTCGTCACATGCTTCATATAACAAGTAGAATTATATGTGAAAATATTAACGAAAAGTGCCTTAAGTCGATAACAAAAGTTTTAAATATTATAAGCAATTACTTTAAGGAGATTTTAATCGAGGATGAAGAGTGTTACCAGTGTTTTCTACTGTTTGAATCTACATGCCTTGTATTTCTAAAACCAGTTGAATGTTTGACAGAAAATGTTGTTAAAAAGATTCAGAAGTTGATTGACAACTATGTAAGTCTTACAAAAAGATATGGATATGCAGGATCTGTTAAATGGGCTACATTCAGTATTGTTCAGATTTTAGAACCATTGTTTATATATTGGGAAACATGTATAAAAACTGAGAAGAAAGTGTACATAAAAAATGATTTATTATTGGAAACAATGAAACTAGTTGGATATTTGAGTACATGTTTTATTAAACAGATGTCAGACAAGTGTACCTCTTGTCAAAGCGAGAATTGTACGGTCAAAAAAGATATATATAATGCAGTAGCTATAAAAACTAGATGTGTCAATTTAATTAGCAAATTTTCTAAAAACGATTTATCAAAAGATGTTTGTGTAATTGCTAAAAGATTTTTGGAGCAAAATATAGAATTGATCTATGAAATGAAAAGATGTCGATGCAAATGGTGGACACATTTATGGTCTACCTCTAGTGCCTTGATTTATAACTTAGGCATAATATCTGACTGCTTTTATGAAGAAAGTGTATCTCTATTTTCTTTATTATTTACTTGTATTATACAATTTGATGGAATTGAATCGAAGTCACAGCATATCAATCTTGAAAATCCTATTGGTTTCACATTATATAAAATAAGTACCCTTCATTATAATAATAACATGTACAGAGAAGCAATGACTGCAACTGCGTTAAATGCTCTATTGAACTGCAATGATCCAAATTCGAAAGCATTTCGTATGTGGGCAAGTATAAAACATAAGTCTGTAAGTTCCAAGGAAATTACGGAAATGACCATGTTAGCTTGTTTGAAAAAGGATAAATCAAAGATAGAAGAATTAGGATTATCTATTGATTTATCGAAATATGATCTTATTGAAATATGTTTAAAAGAGGCAAAAAGTTTACAAGAAGCAAAAGTTAATCTATCTGTCGCTATTCAGAAAGTTCTTAGCGAATTGGAAGCGTTGAAAGTAAATCCAGTACAATACGCTCGCGTGGTTCAAATGTTAGTACATCATTCGTTAAATTTTGATTACGACGAAGATATTTTGGAATGTATTAAGCAAGCTCTTTCGAATCTGAAACAAATTAAGATGGATTGCAACATTTTATGTTTGCAAGCCAATTTAGAATTTTACATTTTTGTCACTCAATTGCGTTCTGTGGGCAAAAGAATTGAGATGGAAATTGAAAACATGAAATTTGCATTGTACGCTCCAAAAGTAAACGAAATTGGGGAAAATGAATCTCGTGACGTAGTACCAGCTTATAGTATGACAAATGTCAATGAAGATTCTAGACATATGATGTATTTGCAGGTGCCATTAAAAAAATGGGAAAAATGTTTAAAGCAAAATCTTGTAAGTTTGAGTCACAGCTTGATGTATTTTTATTTAATATTAACTGTTAATTATATGTATGTTAACAGAAAGAAATTGCAAAGGGATATGAACCATTGATGACCTTGCATACGTTAATTATAGCGGGTGAATATGCTCATCTGTACAGGTATGAAGAATGTGAAATTAATATATGGAAATTTGCACATGCATTAGCATACGAATTGCAAGACAATTCTACAATTATTTATGGTACATAAATATTGAACTTTTTTCTTTCAATTTAAAATTCAGGAGCTTTAATTACAACATTAATTAAAAATTACCAATATTCTTTTTAGTCATTGGTCGTTGTATATCTTTGAGATATATTAATTTTGAATGGATTACTACTGCCAAAAAGCTTGCCATTAAGTTGAAAGATAGTAATGATGAAGATACAATTTACGCAATCGCTATTTTTTGGATAAGTTTGTCAGATTTTTACTTTGAATGCAACATGGTAAGTTTATTATTTACGAATAATGAAAGACATTACAACTATTTCATATACTATTTATTCCTAGTATGATGAAGCTAGAAAATTAATTGATGAATCCAGGAAACTACCAGGAATTTCTTTCTTCAAAAATATAGCTGTATATTTATATAGCCTTGATAGAATTTTGTATAATTGTTATTTGTACAAAGAAGGTATCAAACACGAAGAGTACACTCGATATATTGTTGAAACTTTGTATACTCTGGTTAACTTGAACGAGGAACTTTCTGCAAGAAAATGTAAAATTTTTATTTAGAAAAAAATATTCTCGACTGCTGTGTAGCTTGTAATATTATAATCCAATGCTTTTTTAGGGAAACCTCAAGACAAGTATCTTTTTGGATTCGACATACTATTATCTGCGACCGTTAATTTATCCCTACGAATGAATAGTTTATTATCTTTCCAAGAAATTAGTGCTCATCTAGTGCGCAGATTAAAAAGTGCGCAAATTCTAGGGGCAACTATAAGGGTTGCTGAAATTTTAAAATCCCTCTGTTATATCGATTTATCACGTGTACAACTAAACGATTGTGAAGTAAAACTTCAAGGATTAGAGCATATTCTAAGTATCGAAACATTTAAAGTATCTACGAACAGTAATCTTACGAAAATGAATTCGGGTAATATTTTACAAACACCGACCCGGACTATAGATCCTATCACAGATCTTCCTGAATATAATACCTCGCCAATTCTCCAAAACAAAATATTCAGTTTACCTGAATTTATGTGCCATGAAGATTGTAACTGTTATTTTTGTCAAAGTATATCGTATCATTATTTGGTGTTTACAAGCACACACATCAGAGCGCAATTGTATGCATTCCAAAGAAATATCGCAGCTTCGTTACAGCACTTTCATGGTGCATTTAAGATAAAAGAGAACTTGATAAAAAGAAAAGAATACATACCGTTATGTATGCCTATCGAGTATCTTCCTTGGCAAGAACGTTTTTATATCATAGACTATGTACTATTGTTAATAAATTTTTCTCACTTCCTGAGAAGTTTTTTTAATGCAAAACAAGAGAAAATAAGGAATGTCATTTCGTTGGCGATTCGAATATGCGACACGAACAAACTAAAAGGACATCCAATTTATATGACGGTTAATGAATTGATGCTTGATCATCGCTTTCAAAGTACGTTTAGTTCGTCTGATTACTCGAGTAAGTATTTATTTAAGCATTATGTAAAACGGACTTATCTGTCTTGAGAGGCAAAATTGCATTTAATCTTTTTTTTACAGAATTTACAGTTCCTGATTCCTTTGATATCGATATAAGTAAATACATGCAGAAATCGAATGCTGAAAGTAATATTTGTATAACACCAACTGTTAACAACACTCGAGCGAAGAAACCTGTTACTCTTCGACGTAATCGAACTCCTCCTCTTTTAAAATTAACCAAAGTTAGTATGAACTTCAGTGACGATGAAGACACTTCTTCACCGCCATCCACATATGGAAGAACAAGATCGCATAGTAAATTAATAAAAAGAAAAATCTTAAATGAAGAAGAATACTCTGAAACTGTTGGTCAAACTGAACAGGAAACAAATCGATCCAAAAGCAGCTTTTCGTTGCAAGAATTAATCGATACGAAGGAACATAATCCAAATATTTCAATAAAGAATATAATTAAAAAAATTGAATTGTTGGCACCGGATATATCAGAACATTTGTATAAATACATAGATAATATAGACGAGCCTGCAACCACCGAAAATGTACAGAAATTAATCGATTCGGTGAAAGATCTTAAAGTAAATGCAACTTCGCAAAAAAATGCTAGAAAAACGCAACATTCAAAGAAAGCAAATTCAAATTACTGTGATAAAATTAATGAAGTGATCGCATTGTTTAACGATTTTGTCATCAACGATCCGATGAATAAAAACACCGTAACGTCTGAAGAATCTGTATCTTTTGTAAAAACAAACGCTTTATCATACAAAAATCAAAATAGAAATAACGAAGAAAATACAGACAACTTAGAGAAAAATAATTTAGATAAGTTGGAAAAAACATATAAAAGTGAAAATACTAAATTAAAAATAACAAGAAAATGTACGGAACACAATGTTTTAAATAAAGAGTCATATAACATAGCAACTAGAAAATCAAAAAAAAGATTATGATAATGTAGTAATACAACACTGCCAATATTGTATATTAAATATTAAAAAGTTGAATCATATAGAGACTAGTATTACGTATTTTTTATAAACATAATTCACAATAAAAAAATAATATTTATGAAAAATAATAATTATATAAAAATTTTTTTAAATTGCTATATTTTATCAGTATCAGTATTGTTAAGCATTTAAATATATTTTGTAAAATTTTTAAAAATATTTATTAAAATATCTCACATATGTACACATCTAGTAAAAAAATAGTAGGAGTTAAAATTACTTAATGTTATTACAAATGAAAAATTTTTTTATCAATTATCCATTTTTCCTTTATAACATTTTACAAATAACATTTACTCCAATTAAATACTTCACGAACTTCATTCAATATTTTCGATACAAAATTTTTCTTTATAAATTTTTTTAATATTCTAAGTATCACACAAATTTTTTTTATCATTACATAGTATGGCTGATAATAATAAATAAATTTTTTCATTATTATCTAAGAAATGTAATATCCTGTAATTTTATAAAATAAAAAGTCAAATATTGAAAACTATTACAATTGTATAAAGATTATACTATTTTAAATAATTATTATGAAATATTTAACAGTCAAAAAGTTTTCACATGAACTATTTTTAGTTTCATAAAATGAATATGCAAGAATAATGAAGAAAAATTAATTTAACTAATGAATGTTTCTGTTTGCAAATTCTTTTGTATTCCATTTCATATATGTTGAAAATGAAATAAATTGTTCCAGATCTCAACCAAACTTTGCCTTGTTTGGGAGGTCATTTTGAGCAAAAAATGTACACTATGAAATATATACATCCTCATTTTCGAGATAAGTAATCAGTATATAAAGCTACTTAACTTTTTATTTCAATCTATTTCAAACTTTTAATCATTTATTTCAAATTATTTTTTTTACAGTAATTGATCAAGCTGGTTTATAGGAATTGTTGAAAATCATAGAAATTACATATTTGGAACTATTGCATGGCCTCCTTGATCATCACCTGACCTTTTTCTACTAGATTTTTTTTGATTGTATGAAATTGAGGGTGTAATTTTAATGAAAAGTCTAATACTCGTAACGAGTTGATAGAAAAAATCAAAGAGGTTGCTAGTACCATCAATAACAATTTTGCTAAAATGCAGTAGATGTGGTCTATGGACGCTTACTTGCGTGTTTACCATTTTAAACAATTTGTATGAACCAGTATAAATAAAAAATAATTTGTAACAAATGTCAATCGTTAAAAGTTAAGTAGCTTCAGCATATCTAATTGCTACCTAACTTATGGTCTATTATACTTAAGGTATAATACTTCTTTCATATCTCAAAAACAGAAACATACTGATGCTCACGGTCGATATAACATTTTCTGCTCAAAATAACCTCCCAAACACGTTGGCAAAGTTTGGTGATTGAGATCTGGAACACCTTGTTTAAGAATTTATATTACAAATTCAAACAATTTTTTTCAGAATGTTTCATATCGTTAAATATTAAACTACAAACGATATAACATTTAATTTTTTGCAATATAATTTTGTTCCTTTGTTGCTAGAATAACAAAAAATTTCAAAACAAAGGAGTCTTACATATTTTGATATTACAGTAGTATGTTCTCATTGTTTACACAAGTTGTAAAAAAATCATTTACAAAAAAAAAATGCGTTTACTTTTATAAATGCATATGACTGACAATGAGAAATATCTATGTAAAAGATGTTGCTTTGCAAGATATAACTTTTCAAGTTTTGTGTGGGTACATACTTAAAACTTAACAGAGTTATAAACATAAAATATTCTTTGTACACGTTAATTCATTTTTTTAAAGAAAAAGAAAAACCAGAAGGAGAAAAATCTCCAATCTTTCATTTCTTAAAATTGTAGTAAAATGTAAGTAAATGGTCAACATAAACTGTAACATAATGTAATTGGAAAAATATTCAAAGAAAATTGTAAAAGATGCTTCTTGATCGTGTAAGAAAAAAGGCAAATTTACATTTCTTACTGTCATGTGCAAAAACGAACTGTATTATGGCAATACATGCATTTTTATTTTTGTCTTTTTTTTGGCCATACAAAAATAATACGAAACTACAATAGCCAATAATCACAGTCTACAAGTGGGTATAATTCAGCTCAGTGTTAACAAAAAATTCATCTTTGTTCTGTTTAAAACTCATACCTCTCTCTGTATCTTCTTGATTTTTAGCTAATTCCATCAAAGCCAAAGCACCCAACCATTTTTGGCTATCTTCAGGAATTGGTAACTTAATAAGATTATCCTCCTGCTTAACAACAACTACTTTTAATCCTGTTTCAGATTTCATTGGAGATACTTTTGAAATTGTATCTTTATTATTATTGTTGTTATTGTTGTTGTTGTTGTTGTTGTTATTGTTATTAAAGCTTCCAGCTAACATTAAAACAGTCGGTCTCGTTACATTTTCGCTAATATGAGAATTCATAAATGTATTTTGTTTGGATATATCTTTTTGAGTAAAATCTTGAATTTTACTCAAAACTGATTTAGACTGATTTGATGGAGATGTAGGCAGTTCGTTTGTTAAGTTATTGTCCCAATACGTGTGATTCGGACTTTTGGAAGACTTGGAGGTAAATTGATCAACATCGGTTTTCATTTGGCTCGTGTTTTTCACAAAATCGTTCGTATGATGCTGGGAGGAATTCCAAATGTTTTGGGACAATGTATTTGACGTCTCAAACATATATTTCGATTCTTTCTTTGCAGATTGTTCTACAGATTCATTTTCAGCATCCCAAGATATTTGTGCAGATGCACAAGGAAGATCTGCTTTTGATTTTGTAAGTTCAATTTCTTTACATGCATTTAAACATGAATTATCTAACAAGGCAGATGAATTATCAACAGATGAACTCCATTGCATTTGATTACCATTAATTTTAAACGAAGTGCCTGTAGATATATTGACAGGTTTGATATCCCAATTTAAAGGTTTAGCTAATTGCTGTTCTAAACAAGCTTCGCGTAACCATCTTTTCTTTGGTTGAAGTCTATCTAATGGTCTTCTTAAAGGTGTAATTGCTAACTTTGCCGATATCTCTTCATCCTCGGATGTTTGTAATACCGCAGGATCTTCATCTTGACTTTCTTCTTGACTATCTTGACTCTCTCCACAATACAATCTTTGATTAGGCTGCTTGCAATCTAAATTTTCTTGCTCCCCTGTTGCATCCATCATTAGACCTTTTCTAGACTTAACTCTTTTGTGATTTTCAGAACTACTCTTCCATGTTTTTTTCTTACGTTCATTCTTCCCTGTAGGTGTTCTATCTTCTCTTTCCCTGGACATTTTGTAACGTTCCAGCCATCTAGTCACATCATGGGGTAATTCGGTATTCTCCGATACTGGTTTTAACACAAAATCATCGGATCGTGTAAGAGTAGCATATGGATGATCAGGACAATGTCTATTAGCGTGTGTAAATCTCATTTCACAGCCAGGTTCTGTACATAAAAAAGGTTTCTCTCCTGTATGCAATCGTTGATGGGTTTTTAACTGTCCTGATTGTGTAAAGGCTTTTGTACATCCGGGATAATCGCACGGGTATGGCCGCTCTCCTAAAATAATAATTATTCATTCAAAATTCATTTTAAACCTAATTTTAAAAGCTAAAAAGATAATATTTGGAAATCCTATAATTGTGTAAAATTACACAAAACGAGTTATCAAAATGCACTCATTGATATTATGCACTCATAAAATAGTTTATGAAATATTTTTTAAATAAAAATTCACAAATAACAATTAGTAGGATTATATTATTGGAGATTAAATTTTCTCGAGAAACAACACATATATATGAAGAAACTGTGCTTTGCAAAATAAACTAAATGTAAAGAATTAAAGCAATCTAACTAAGTAAAACTTTGAGTTATTTTTCTTCAAACAATACTTCAAAGAATACTTCGAAATTTACGAAGAAAATATATATGTACATTTTTCTGTGACAAATAATAGATTTATTGTTCAATACAAGAAACAGTACGAAAATCTTGTACCCGACGACGTAGCATCAGTTCGTTCGCACGCGAAGTATTTTCACAAATAAGTCATTTAACTGTTTAAAGTACAAATGATGGCGATTGGCGGGACGCGTGACCATACGAAGTCGAACGAACCGTTAAAATCATATGGCTCTGCCAGCTATCAACGCGCCATGTGACAATTTTTTTCACAGAAACTTCCATCGAAATCGCTTCTATTCTCTATAAAACGTGGAGAAACGAAAGGATCACCGCTCGAAGCTATATAAATTATAGAGATACCTGTGTGGGTACGTAAGTGTGCTTGGAGACTCTTCTCTCGTGGGAATACGCGGCTGCAATAAGTACATTTTATACTGCTCGGCGAGGTGCTTCCTTGCATCATAAGATTGGAAAGAGCATCGGCTCTTGGTCGACCACGGCGATGACTCTCCGAGCCCCCTGAACGTGATCTAGTCCCGGTTCGCGTGGTTAGCACGCTATGCTCCCTGCATTCCGGCGACGAGCACGAGCTGCCCGGGCTAAGGTTTACGTTTCTCGCTTCGTCGCCCCAGTTCCACGGGTAAAGCATACTATCGCACATTGGTGGACTGCACGGCAACGCTTCCGTCAGAGAACGCATCTCACGCTTCGGTGTGTGCAATTCCATTTTACGTTTTTTACCTCACTCTGCGCCTCACCCGCCACTTTAAAGATTTCGTGTTAATACAACCACCTACTCTCTTTCTCTCTCTTTTTCTCTGCCACTGCGTATACCGCGTGCAACTAGTGAACCGCCAAAACGTAATACATACCCGGTTCGATCTGTATACGTGTATATATGTAAACGCGTACAGAGTGGGATTGTAACAATAAAGTGGAGTTAACCTCGAATTTCCAAAGTTGCGGGAATAATAGATTGTAAGATTTCTTTCACTAAAGAGACGATGAAAGGTAGGAAAGTGGAAACGCAATTTCCTTTCTCTCGTATCGTTGGCATCGTTTCCCTGACTGTTTTCTACACGCGGCTTTAGTCTGCTGCGCGCGCATTCTCTTCTGCGCAACACACCGACCAATCAGAGGTGCCAAAAGAAGACACGCGTAATACAAAATTAATTTATTGTTGTTACCTGCTTAATGGATTTGCTGATCGTAATTATTGGTAATCGTCTTTTGTGAATATTTTTAAATTATATATTTGAGCGCCAAATATTTGTGAAAATGAATTTTTAAATATTTTCGCGAGAAGGAAGATGTGTATACATGTATTTTACAAAATATTTTACGTTGTTTTTTCGAATAAACGAGAGGAAAATCAATATATAAAGAAAATTATTGTAATTGAATGTTTGCATGTTTGAAACATCGTCGTTATAAAACAAAAGATCGTATCGTATGTATGAAATGGGGATATAAATAATGTAAAATGAGAATATGATATTGGAAAAAAAATATCCATCTTTTCATTCGTAAAGTTACTGCGCGTTAATACTGTATTTTATTGTTAAGGACATTTCGATTTTAAAGCTGCAATGATTCTGACTTTTATTCTACATGGAAATGCCGCATAAGGATTTTATAAATGGTTGAAGCTTTATAGTATGCACGAGTGCTACAGAAATACAAGCTGAAGAAAAGAACATTTTATATATTGTCAAAGAACATACTGGCATCGCTTTATACCTTTCATGCGGAAAAATAATAATAAGTTTCCTTATTAATTTACATATTTTTTAAAATTCTTTTATATTCTTTTACTTAAAAAAAATGCTTTCCAAAATTTATTGCATTTAGTTAAGCAATATTACCCGAATTAAAGTTGAAATTTTGTTACAAATTATATATATTCATATTTTCCTATATTTTTTAATAAAAAGAGAAGATAAAATATAAGTAACAATGACTTTATTTTATAATTACGTATGCGTACTTGACGTATGTAGCAAATTGCAAATAAATGTATCCCTTCGAACGTACAAATTCGATATGTTCATTTTTATACAATAAACGTATACAATAAACTCATACAATATTTATTTATATGTCAGCTAGGATTCTATGTAAATAACGTAGAATCGAATGCAATAACGTAAAAACTCTAACAACGAAATGTAAAAGTAAGTCCGAAAAAATGATTTTTAAGAAAAACTTAAATATATTATTGCATAATATGCTGTCACAAGAGATTTCCAATCATCGAGCATTATAATCAGGTGCAGCTGATTTACATACATTTTTATTCAAACGCTATGAAACACGATATAGAGCCAAAAATAGCGGATTGGTGCATAAATATTATTGTACAGCAATAAGATAAAGCGTAAAAGATAAGAAAATCTATTCGGTTCGTGTTAAGTAATTCATGGAAATAATGCCGGTTTCTTTGAGAACGACAGTACGGAGAATTATTCCGCAATATCGATGAATATTAGTTATTTTGACGATGCGACACGATTAAAATTAAAAACTCGATTTTAGATGATGATTTACGATTCGAAACGATATAAAATTGACGATATAAATAATATTGGTGGGGAGGTGGCGCGCTGGGTGCAAGACAATTATGCGGTCCCTCCCTGAGCACAGACCTCGTGGTGAGCTATTCTCCGACTCAGCCATATTGAAATATTGAATGTCTCTGTTACACAAGGGCTCAAGAGTAGCCGTGAAATTTTCGCGTGATCCTCGACGAAGAGAGGATAAGGACAAGCATGGAAAGCATGTACAGTATTGCCGTAACGAACAAATTCTCGTTAGCGTTGGGTGATGATGAGGATCCACACGAGAAACTCCGAGAGGAAGAGCTTAAGAAAGAAGCTAGGAAAAAAGAAAAACTCTCGGAGAAAGAAAATAAGAGCAAGCAGTCGGACGCACAGAAAGGGACCGGTAATAAAACGCAAAAGAATCGCGTGATCAAAGATTCTCAGCAGCAACCGGCCAAGGTGCAAGATTCAAAGAAAGATCAAGGTTAGTCATTTTTCATTTTTCGTATCTCACCTCGTGCGCGGTATTATGGCCGTCGCTCCTCAGCCCTCGTGGGTCCATGTGCTTTTGATATTTCGTCCAGCACCAAACGATTTTCTCACCTCTTCGCCGATCATTTCCTCGTGTTCGTTCTTTCGTGTTGTTCCTCGCCGTCTAAACTCCGATGATTTATGTAAATTTTATCGTACCAACGTTCATATTTCTTGCAATTTTTTTGAGAATTTTTTATGCCGCCTTGTGTTCCCGTATCATAAAAATAGAATTTACCAATGGTGACCCCACGTGTTATTTAACAAATAAACGAGCCCTTGCGATTTATTTTGAAATTTTTGCACAAACGTTAAGTATAAATGTACACTGCGTGGGACATAGGGTGTAATTTAATAAAAAAATAATTAATGCATGGATAGACGATTGAGGATTGTATCATATTTTGTTATTTGACGATTTATATAAGGCTCTTATTATTTTTGCTGCGAATAATCAATATACTATGTTAAAATTATATCAACGTGTATATGTATATGCTTTCCTCCTTCAAATGTATAATCTGTTCAGAAAAACACATTGATCAACTCCGTGAATAAAAAAACTAACGACATAGCTATTTCTCAAATATATTTTTTTAATTTACTTTGCAAGTTACTATTACGTATCATTTTTATAATAAATAATTTATAGGAATAATTTGTTCGTTGTAAGCCACAGGATTAAGTATTAATCCTACATTTAGATGGTGAATTTAAGAAATAGATGAAAATTGGAGCACATCCGTTAATTTCCAAAAAAAGAAACTTCTAAATGTTAAAAAAAAACTTATTTTTACAACATAAATGTAAATAATTATTAATTATAAATTTGTGTTATTCGTAGATATGTAAATTCTTTTTACACTTTTGCTTTGTACAATACCAATTTTTAATAAATTTATTTTACTATTTTATTTTAATTATTGACATTATGATATTCATTCATACAGCAACGGATAAAAAACCACCACAATCAAGAACCAGTGGTGGAGATCGTAATGTTAAATTCTCCGGAGAAACTAGAGAAGAGCGCAATAACAGGCGTAATCGTGAAGATGGTGAAAGGATGCCTCGTAATCAAGGAGAAGTTAGGCGAGGACTTCCTGGGTTAGTATAAAAACAGTTAATGAACAAAAAAGCATCGATAATGTCTCTAACTTCCCTTTTGTAATTGTCTTCTTAATTTTTCAGCGAAGGACGTGAAACTCGAGAGTTTAGGAATTCTAATGATAATCGTGGAGAATACGGAGAGCGCAGAGGTCGTGGTGGAATGCGTGGAATGGTGCGTGGACGTGGGGGTCCACGTGGTCGTGGTGGATACGATTATCGTGGAAAACGTGAATTCGATCGTCAATCTGGCTCTGATAAAACGTAAATTTTCATTTATTATTTATTATGTTGAATTCTAATAAGTTTTTAGTATTCACAAACGCATTGTTTGTATGTTTAAGCAGGGGAGTTAAACCAGTAGATAAAAAAGATGGTGCTGGTAGCCATAATTGGGGTACACACAACGATGAAATTGAGTAAATATTGTTTCCAACAGAATTTTTTGAAATTCAGCAAAACAATTTTCCAATTCTTTTTACTCTTATTTCATTTTCAGAGAAAGTTTAAACCAAGATAATCAAGATTGGGCTAATGATAAACCTGACGGAGATACCAACCAAACAACCACAGAGACAAAGGATGGAGAGACACCTGCTGACGTAGTAGAAGAAAAACCAGTTGAAGAAGAATCACGCGAATTAACCTTAGATGAATGGAAAGCTTTACGTAATAATAGAGTGAAGCCTCAATATAATTTGCGTAAAGCTGGAGAAGGCGAGGATTTAACACGCTGGAAAAAGATGTACGCACTGGAAAGGAAGAAGGAGGGAGCCGACGAAGAGGAAGAAGAGGAAGAAGAATATGACGCAGCAGCTGAGTATCCTCAGCGTGTTGGAAGACAGAAACGCGTTTTAGGTATTGAAATTCAATTCAGTGATTCTCGACGTGGTTCTGGCGGACGTGGTCGGGGACGAGGTCGTGGAGAACGAGTAAATAATCGTGGATTTGGTAATCGTGGAGCTCCTAGAGATGGAGACTCACGTGGTCCTGTAAGTATTTGAATTTATTCATTTTCAATTGAGTAAATGCACAATGAACATTAATCGATGTAATTCTAGATTTCACAATCTGAGCAAAGGTCACCACGAGGACGTCAAAATGCACCGAAAGTAGATGACGAGAATGATTTTCCTTCATTAGGATAGGTGGTTTCGCTTGTCATCTACAATACAGCATCCCACCATTTCTGCTAACATTGAAATTATTACCACAGATAAAATTACTACTAATACTAAAACTATTACTATCAACATTTTTGCGTCAGTGATAACGTTATTAATGCATAATACAGTACACCCTTGCAAAATGAGATACGTAATTTACAGACTCAAGTTTTATGATTATTATATATATATCCATAAATATTTAGTCTCGTTCTTAATATCATACATCCGTGAATTAGCATGAAAACAAGCTGAATTATTACAAGTACTGAAAATGTTACAAGTCATGATTTACATTGTTTTTTATCGTGTCACGTTGAACATGCCAATATATAGATATATAATTTATATGCTAATACGTTGATAGTGCTACTATTCATTTGGATAAATTATACATCGGCATATTGTTTTGTCTAATTTTGCATAATAAAAGACAATGTAGATCATATTTTTCGTACTTGTAATAACAGTTTGTCCGATTTTAATTTATGTTTTAATGCTTGTTCATGAATGAACGAGACTGGATATTTATGAACTTGTTAAATAATCATAAAGTTAGAGTATTAGACAAAAAATATGGCTGAAGGACTAAGCGGACCAGCAGGAATATAAATATCAAAAAATATTCATTTTACATAATGTAGTTTGAAGCTGCTTAAATTTGAGTCAAACACGTATAATTCCAAGTGGAAATAAACAAAGAAAACAAAATCCACCTGTATGGCAGGAGGTAAGGCAGTTAAGCCTAGATTTTAATTTTGATGTCGTATATTAAAGGCCTAAGGAGGCTGGCCATAGCACCGACTCTTATGAACACATGTATAATAACTTGTTAGGTGGTAAATTTTAAACATTCTTTCTGTTTTATAATTTTTATACGGTGTTTGGAGAAGCCTTCCTTGTAATTGACAAGTTGTTACTTGTCGTGCATAAAGATAAGAGACTTTTAAAAAGAAGTGTGTGTATTTCTATTTAAGAAAACATTTCTGATATTAAAAACGTCTACTTAGATATATGCTAAGTTTGGCTTATGTAGAAGTATATAGAGATTTTTCCTTTCAAAGATGTAACCAATCTGTAAGAAGTTAATTAACATTTAAGTAAATATTAGAGAGACACAGACACAGATATACACAACTTTACATATATATTGTATAACGAGTTAAAAGAATGGTCGATACATACGTTCAAAGAGACAGGATAAATCCAGTCTTTATATAGTTAAGTTGTACGTCGATCATCATGTTCTTAATTATGACTTGATATATTAGTTATCTATTGTATTTGTTACATGTAAAATGAAGGAATATCACAGCCAAAAGATCCAAACCCTCTTCATAAACACGAAAGGAAAAATAAGGAAAAAATCGTTATAAAGCTGTTTGAAGCTTAGGTATATGTGTAAATAACATGATATTTACAATAATAAATCGTGACGTATAAGTCACTTTAGACTTGACTACTTAAATCAATCGACTTATGACGAGATATTCTAGAAAGGATTTTTATTTGCGCAGTGTGTAAAGAATGTGAGTACAAAGGAGATTAAAAACAAAATATGCGCACTATCTTACATCGAAGCCTTTTTGCCGCAACGCCAACGAAAATGTGGGCGTCACTGAGAGCATGGAAGAGAAAAAAATGAGAGGTGCTGAACTCAATAAAGTTATGAGATAATTTCATTGTAAGCATCTTGTTATTAAAATAATACCAACTGTATCGTATTTGGACATTACGTATGTATATAAAATAATAGGTTCTTAAATTACACGCCTTTTTGAAGTGGAACGTATACACAATAAAAGATTGCAGTTAGTGTTCTTATTTTTCGTTCGAATCGATTCAAACACAAGTCGATTCAACGGTTCACGTTGTTAACAGAACTTAAAACCCTCCGAGTCATTTTGAATACGATTCGAAGCTTGGATGATATCTTGGAAAAATATATCGTGAAACTCTTGGCTCTGCAACGTTTTCAGCAAGAATGGATTTAAAAATTTCGAAAAAATTAGTAAGTATATTCGATATTTTTTTCAATGCAGTACAAATGCTCTTGCGCGAAGCAAGAGTTTTCTTCGCAAAAATTTGAAACTTTTGGGCTCATTTACATTATTTATCTTTATCTGTAACACGTATCAGTATACGTAGATAAAAGAAAACACGAATGAAACGCAAGTTTTCAGCGAGTATCATTTATTTTTGTAAGATGTTCGAAGTTCGCGTGGCGCGATATTCGTTCTAAATTCGTAGTACAGTTGAAATCTCAGAGAAGCTCCTAGGTGGGATCACGTATTTGCTACGTTTTCAAATTTGTTACTCCCGAAGAGTAGGAAAGTAAAACGTTTAGAAAACGTTTTGCAGTCCGTTTCGTAGCTAAGATTCGAACATAAGATTCCAGTGTAAATTGTAAGTCGATGATTTGAAAACACATCGTCGGTTTTCACCATTAAAATGAACAGTGCAGGATTTCAGCGACGGGAGGACGCGGCATCTGTAAGTCCGATAGAGAGATATATCCCATACGTACCCACACATGCATGCACAGTCATAAGAAAGAAAAGGAAAGTTGGGAAGGGAAGAGCGATAGAACTAGCCAAGGAGAGACACTGAACCGTGGGAAAAGCTTGACGAGAGGAACAGAGAGAGAGAAAGATAATGAACAAGCAGCGCATGCCATAGCCACGGCCCCCAACTTGCTCTAAACTCGTGCAGCCTGTCGCTGTCGGTCGAATTTTAATGGCGGCTCATTCCGATTCCCTGTTATCATCAGCTAACGAAACGGTACATATACTCTCGATGCGTTACCACAGGGAATAATAGCGAGTTCCATCGAGTTTGAACGGCGAGTGTCTCGGTGTTTCGTCGGACGAGGACTGTATTAAAGACCTGTATCAAGGACATAGTGCATATCCGCGATGTGTCGTAGCGACTCTAGCGTACGAACATTCCATCATGTATAGTCGTGTTATACGCTTTGGCTTTCTCGCGAGAAAGGTCAATTCTACATGACAAATCGAACCTGTTTCGTTTTATTTTAGTTCGGTGTACATAGCAATTTGCGTGAACCGTCGGTGAGAAAAAAAGGGAAGTTAACACGAGCCGACTGATGATCGTATCAGATCGAGCGAATTGTAGCTGCGAGCTTTTTCCACAGTGAAGGTAAATTCCTTTTTCCCTTTCATTTTAAGTAATTGCTCGAGGATATCCTCGTGTTTCACGAGTGTTGTTCAGACGTGTTTACGAGTTTCTGGGATATTTCATTGTCGAATATATCGAGTAATTCGGTACGTTTGTGTTTTGTTAGACAATTATCGACAAGAAGTAAGATATCCTTGCCTTTATGCGAAGACAGTGGTCTTAACTGTCAAGTGCAGCTATGCTGCTTGCACTAATGAAGGGCGGTGCGTGCAACGGTGTTACTCAAAAAGTGTGGAGCCATCTGCCCTAGCCTGACATCGTCGTCGAAATGTTTTAGTAATAGAAATCGGTTAGTGATGCATTATTTACATTTTAGCTGTTCCTCTTTTCGATTGTTGCGATCAATCGCTGTGTCGCTTGGTCGTGCATGTTCATATATTTCAATGAACAACACAAACCTGACAAAAGACGTTTGAGACATTTTAATAATGTATCTTCATGTGTGTTCTTCGACGTTTCGCGTTTTATCCTTCACGATGTTTCTTTTATTTTTTTGTTTCAATACGAAAATTATCGAGTGAATTTTTCACGTGAATGAAATCTGAGGAAAATTTTCTTATTTCAATGTGTTTAATCAGTCAATGTTGGTCAGTCAATATTGGTGAAACATTTATGAATCTGTTCCTTTTTTTTTTTTTTTTTATTTTTTATTTTTTTTTTTATTTTTTTTTTAAGAACAAGTAACTAACTGCAATTGTGATTTTTGAAATGTTCCAGAGGTGCCAGGCAATGTGCATCATGTCAGTGCCTGGATACATGTGTAATTGGTAGTACCGTATCAATATTAGACTTCTACCAGTGGGACGAATACCCTTGTTATACTTTCTAAGCTTCCTACCCTAGACTTGTACATGCACAAACGCACACGCATAGCGTGTGCGCACGTGCTTTGTCAACTATTGTCTACACAACATGAGATTCTTGGGATTTGTATCATTTCCCACTTCACCTATCTTAGCTCCTAAACTGCTGCTATCACTTCATCGATTATCCTTTTCATCCATGTCTGTTGCTACCTGGTTCCTGGTGGTACTAGTAACTGCGGCAATAGATACACCTGCTAATACTGCTCCACCTATGCAAGAAAACAGATCCTTACAGATTGTAACGCAATTTCCAACGGGTGATGGTCAAAGATATGGATTTTACCCTCTAGATCCAAATACAACGAGAGAAGGTGTCCTTCGATTTAATCATCTTACTATAGATCCTGCAACAGGAAGATTGTACGCAGGTGCCATCAACAGACTTTTACAATTAGATTCTAATCTCAGGCTGGAGGAATATGTTTCCACAGGTGAGCTATTCTTTCTATGAATTGCATGTCCCGTAAGAAAAAAAGATTGTTGTTGTTATTCGTCGTTGTTTCCAGGACCAAGATTGGATAATCCTCAGTGCCATGCAACAGGCTGCCCTTCCAGAGACATAACTACATCTTTAATGGATAATGTAAACAAATTATTAATTGCTGATCTTGAATCGCAAACGCTAATCGCGTGTGGTTCCCTTCTTCAAGGTGCTTGTGAAAAGTACAAAATGTCAAACATATCTATCAAGCCGGAATTCATTCCCCATAGCGTAGCAGCGAATGACGAAAACTCTTCTACGTATGCTTTTATCGGGCCCGAAAGATACAATGCTTGGGGACAAACGAATATACTCTATGTTGGTACTACATTCACCAACAGAGGAGATTATAGGCACGATGTGCCTGCCATTTCCAGTAGAAATCTGCACAATTTAGAATTCGCTGAGTATACTTTCAATAAACAGTCGATCGTGTACATCGACGTAAAATACCGAGATCATTTCTTGGTTAAATATGTATATGGTTTCAATGCCAGCGATTACGCGTATTTCGTGTTAGTACAAAAACAATCTCATCTTCCCGAGGAAGAAGAAAAAGGTTATATTTCTAGATTGGCTCGAAGTTGTATCAGCGATCCGAATTATGATAGTTACACAGAAGTGACTTTGCAATGTACGGTTAATTTGGGCGATGGAAAACCGCAATCTTACAATTTAGTGCAAGACGCGAAAGTTGCACCAGCTGGCAGTGATATAGCCATGCAATTAGGTATTTCTGTTGGTGATCCCATTTTTGTTTCTGTATTTTCGCCAAGTAGAGGAATCACGAACGAACCGCTGTCGCGGTCAGCACTTTGTGTGTACAGCTTACAAGAAATTGAAACAAGATTCGATGAAAATATTCACATGTGTTTCAATGGTAGTACTAAATATAGAAACATGGGTTACGTTAGTGGTCCTATACAAGATGGTAAATGTCCCACAGCAGGAGTAAGTATAACGTTTAAACGTTCCTTGTCACGTGAAAATATTGTACATTTCTGTTTTCTTTCTTTTAATTTGTTTCTTTATCTTTATCTTTCCGTTCAGACAACAGGCAACATTTTGAACTTTTGCGAAGTGGGTTTGAAAATCTCCGGAATGTCGCCGATTGTAGGACAAGCAATCCTACATTTTCCCGACGAATTTATCACTTCTGTAACAATAGCTAATACAGAGAGTCACACTGTTGCGTTTTTGGGTACTAATGACGGCTCTCTTAAGAAAGTTTTACTTTCTGGAAATGAGGCATTCGTTTACGAAAGTATTGTAATTGATAAAGGAAATAGGTTGATGCCTGACACTTTAATCTCGCCCGATGGAGAACATATTTACGTTTTGTCGAGTTCTAAAATTTCCAAGGTGCAAGTCGAACATTGCAGTAGTTATACTAATTGTAGTAGCTGTCTAGACGCGAAAGATCCTTATTGTGGATGGTGTTCACTGGAAAAAAGGTAAATATATAATATTTCTCACATGTTTTTGTATGCTATACGTAAGTACGTAAATTTATTTATTCCTTCATTTTTATAATATTAACGTTTACTTTTAGATGTACAGTTAGAGGAGATTGTCAAAAAGCGAGTCATAGTAGTCCACGATGGTTGTCTTTAGGTACCGGACAGCAGTGCATCGATTTTGAGCAAGTTCTTCCAGATCGTATGCCTATCAATCAAATGACTACGGTTCACTTAACAATCAGAACTTTACCCGAATTGCCAGCAGGCGCAAATTATAAATGTGTTTTTGGTAACGCGGAGCCTATAGATGCGCTAATGACCGGATTTGGATTGTCGTGTCCCACACCACCCGTGCTTGAAAGACCAAATATACCAGACGGAGCTGATCACGTTCTGGTACCTCTATCCGTGCGTTCTAGTGAAACAAACAAAGATTTTGTTTCACGGAATTTTGCATTTTTCGATTGCTCTAGGCATACTGTGTGCACAGAGTGTGTAAGATCCCAATGGGCCTGTAGTTGGTGTGTATACGATAATAAATGTACACACAACACAAGCTGTCAAGGTATCATTTCGGGAGAAAATGTAAGTACATATTAAATAAAAAAAAAAGCTCAAGCCAAGTTCAGTACTGATTGTTATTAAAAAGGTAACTTCGTATTTACAGAATCAAGCAAATTTAGCGGCGCATGGAGCACAATACTGTCCAAGGTTTGTCCAACGTCAAGAACCATTGATGTTACCCAATAGTGTACCCAAAGAAATAGTGCTCGAGGTTGAGAATTTACCACATCCTCAAGTGGGACATAGTGGTTTCCAATGCATCGTCTCGATCGAAGGTGCCAATTTAAAAGTACAGGCTCGTGTCGACAGCAGTCGCTTTATAGTTTGTGATAAAACAGTTTACTCGTACGAGGCGGTCACTGGTGAATACGAAGCAGAAGTAACGGTTGTTTGGAACATCAACCATCACGTGGACAAGACGACGATTATCCTTTACAAGTGCGAAGTGTTGGGTTCACATCGCGAGCACGCAGACTGCTCCCTTTGCGTGACTAGAGATGCACGTTTCGAATGTACTTGGTGCGGTAATAGTTGCGTGTACCGACATTCTTGCCTGCACTCGCCATTTACCGAATGTCCAAAGCCAAGGATTGACATGATCAAACCTCTCAGTGGACCGATAGAAGGTGGAACATTGGTTACTATCGAAGGTAGTAATTTGGGACTGAAAGAAAGCGACGTAGATGGAAAAATACATATTGGTGACACACCGTGTACCTTAGTCGACTATGAAGTGTCGGTGCGCATTGTTTGCCGTACAGGAAGGCACGAGGCAACAGACACTGCTTCTGTGGTGGTTGGCAATGATGCTGGTTATACTGAAAGCGCAGTATTATTTAATTATAAGGATATACGATTGTCTGGCGTTTATCCGTCGATTGGTCCACAAAGTGGTGGCACGCAACTTGCCATTACTGGAATGTACTTGAATATTGGTAGCACTATCTCAGCTTATCTGGACGAATTACCGTGCCATGTTAATGCCACGCAAGCGAGCAGCACTAGACTGACTTGTGTGACAAGTAAATCCGACCGAGTAAGAAGAATCGACAGACTGACACTTAGCATAGACGGTGCGAATCGCACTCTAGTTGGTAATCCCTATAACTACACTCACGATCCTACTATTATGGAGATTAAGCCACTGACAAGTTTCGCTTCCGGTGGTCGCATGATCACTGTTCACGGCACCAATCTAGATACCATCCAGAAACCTGAAATGGAAGTTTATTTCGATAACGAACTACTGCCAGTAAATAGGACTGTTTGTACAGTATTAAACCCGACGCAGATGGAATGCCCGAGTCCTAGCATTGCCAAGCGTTTCATGACTCTTCGACGTAACGAGCGTGCTACCGTCAATGGTCAAAGTACACCTCCACAGTCGTTAAAATTAAAGGAATCTCAACTATCCTTGAAAATAGCATTTATTATGGACAATGTAGAGAGTGTACGAGATTTGGAGAAACATTTTAAGAGTCTGAGAAATCGATTGCTTTACGTGGAAGATCCAAAATTTTTAGCCTTCCCGCGTAACATTAAATTGTACAAAGGCGACACGCTAGTTATCGAGGGGGAAAATTTGATTTTTGCTAGCGACGAGTCGGATGTAAATGTTACTGTTGGAACAATGCCGTGTAACGTGACTTCACTTGCTCTGACTCAATTGGTTTGCATTCCTCCCGATCAACAGCCAGCTGACACCGATGAGCTCGGAATTAAAACTGAAAATGGTCTACCCTTGGTGGTAGTACGCGTGGGTCGCAGCCTGAGATTTCCTATTGGTTATTTGCGCTACGAAGTGATTAAATCTTATCCGATCCCACCGGAGGCAATAGCTGGAATAGCTGCTGGTACTTTTGGTCTTGTGTTTTTGTTTGTTCTAGTGTTGATAATATATAGAAGAAAGAGCACGCAAGCAGAGAGAGAATACAAAAGGATACAGATACAGATGGATACTCTGGAAAGCAATGTTAGGATGGAATGCAAGCAGGCATTTGCTGAACTACAAACCGATATGACTGACTTGACCGCTGACTTGGAATCATCCGGTATTCCGACTCTGGATCACAAGAACTATATCATGAAAGTATTTTTTCCTGGTGTCACGCATCATCCTATATTGAACGATCCTAGATCACGTAGCAACGTGTCTCGTACGAATTATGATGCTGCCATGATCCAGTTTGAACAACTGATCAATAACAAGTACTTCGTATTAACGTTTATCGAAACCTTAGAGGCTCAGAAAGACTTTAACATTAGGGATAAAGTGAACGTTGCATCGTTACTCATGGTCGTACTGATGGGTAAGATGGAATACGCGACTGATATACTCATGAATCTTTTATTAAGACTTATCGAGAAGGCGGTAAACACGAAGCATCCTCAGCTGATGCTCAGAAGGACCGAGTCCGTGGTAGAGAAGATGCTAACCAACTGGATGGCGCTTTGTATGTACAATTACCTTAAGGATTACGCAGGTTCCTCTTTATTTTTATTGTTCAAGGCAATAAAGCACCAGATAGAAAAGGGTCCTGTAGATGTGATTACCCACGACGCTAGATACTCGTTATCCGAAGAGAGACTGCTCCGCGAGCAGATCGAGCACAGCGTGGTCACTCTGCACGTCGTCCAAGATGATCTCGACGAGAAGATTCAGTGCAAGGTGTTAGATTGTGATACTATAAATCAAGTGAAGTCCAAGATCTTAGATGCTCTCTATAAAAATACTCCCTTCTCACTGAGGCCGTCCGTTCATGACGTAGATTTGGAATGGAGACACGGTAGAGGCGGTCATTTAACTCTTCAAGATGAAGATCTTACGTCGAAGTGTAGCGGCGAATGGAAAAAGATCAACACATTGGCGCACTACGGTGTGAAGGAATCAGCCGTGATGTCATTGATTCCCAGACAGAACGACGGTTTCTCCGTCGCTTGTAAACCACCGTGTCATAACTGTAAACCATCGCATTATCACCATCAGCAGCAGTCCATTCACCATCATGCACATCATCACCACCTGCATCGTCATGCGAATCACTGTTCGTCCACGCATCTTCCATCCACGCCTAATCACAATCTAATTAGTCCTGTAATGTACAATCATCCTGTTAGCGGTTTATACTTCGAATCTCAACACTCGCCGCCGATCATAACGGCGAACGGTGACGTAGAAAGTGGAGGCAATCAACGATTGTATCATTTGGTAAGGCCTATGGAAGAAAGTCACTATCCACCAGGTATGGGTTTTACCAGTAGCAAGCACCATCATCCAGAACGGACACACAAAGCCATCCCTGAGATATTCCTAACGAGATTACTATCGACGAAAGGCACCGTTCAAAAGTTCGTCGATGATTTCTTGAACACGATACTAACAGCGAACGAAGCGTTACCCAGTGCTGTAAAGTGGCTGTTTGATCTTTTGGACGACGCTGCGAAACAACACGGGATCGTTGATCCCGAGGTACCGCATGCATGGAAGTCGAACAGTTTGCCGCTTAGATTTTGGGTGAATTTTATTAAGAATCCAGACTTCATGTTCGATATTAACAAGTCCACAACGGTCGACTCGAGCCTTTCCGTAATAGCGCAAACGTTCATGGACTCTTGTTCCATGACGGAGCATAGGTTGGGAAAAGACTCACCGTCAAATAAGCTGCTCTTTGCTAAGGATATACCACACTACCGAGAGAAAGTGGGCCGTTTTTACACGGATGTACAAAGACTGCCGCAAATCACTGATCAAGAAATGTCTAGTGCCATGCAACAACTAAGTGCGTCACATGCGAATGAGTTTGACGTGATTGCAGCACTGAAAGAACTTTACATCTATGTCAGCAAGTATTACGAACAAGTAAGTATTACTTAAAGCGGGATTTAACGATTAATATATACAGAGTGGTCCGTTTGTTTCGTTCATTTGATATTTTCCTCTAACTCTGCGCCGATGACAGAGATCACGATCAGGATACAATACTTATGTTAAACTGTATGTTCTGTATGCTTCGGCTTGTATACTGCGTTAAGAAATTCCTAGTTCGTCGAAGTTGATGATAATTGCAATATTATGTAGATTCTAGAGGCCTTGGAGACAGACGCGGGCTGTCGTAAATTACATCTAGCTCATAGGCTAGAGAATGTCGCCTGCACGCTCGAAGGAGAGGAAACCAGTGCCTGCTGACATAACCTCCTCATTGCCATCCCAGGACCTGTCAATCTCTCCAGAAACACTGACTAGTGCCTCCATTTCATGCATCAGATACACCTCGTTACATATGTACAAATCTACACACCATGTGAATAACAATGCCGTAAAAGAATACGTGCGATTTCGTTAAGGCTAGTCAGGCGATAGTTTTTTCTCAGGATAAATCAATCCTGGCTGTAGTGTTTACGTCTATATGTCATGGCCGTATCGAAATACGCTCGTACACACGTACAGATGTTAGTAAAGTGGTAACAAAAGGAAAAAATGGTGAACTCTAACCCTTAGAGGATTAACAGATCCTGATCTGTTTTTATTAATATTTATAATAAATTAGAAGAAAGTGACCGAAGGGAATCACAATGCGATTGGTGGAATCTTCGTTAATAGGAGATACAGTTTTTTCGTATGATCGAGAAATTATATTTCCAGTAACACATGTTTTAAAGATTTCTGCGGAATTCGTGCGAGAAATGTTATTAGGAAAAGGAAAAAAGGATTAAAATTATTGATTTCAACTTCGTTGTTGGCCGAATATCTATACGTGTATACGTAATGCATCTAATGAAGAAAGATAACACGTGTAAAAGTTAAGTGAGAGAAAAAGCCATAGTGTCCACCAGACTGTCTGTACGAAGAGAGTACGGCAGCAAGTAGTCTGTGATCCGAGCACGAGTGGCTATGCCTACTATCTTCATTATGATATATATTATTAATATGTTATATATTATATATATATATACATAAAAAATATATAAAGCAAAGGTCACGCAACATACACCTCCACGGATTGTAGTGAGCTAGTTAGAGAGGGTCTATATATGTATCATAAGTTGAGGGTAAAGAACCCTTTGCAAGAGAAAAAAATGACACAGAGAGAAAGAGAGCGTAAGAGAGAGAGAGAGAGCATGAGCGTGAGCATGAGTGTGATCGTGAGCATAAGAGAGCAAGAAACGATGTTTAACATAAATTAAGACAGTTAAAATAATGTTAAATGGAAGAAAAAATGGAGAATTAAAAAATTATGAGAGCAGCTCAGACTACTCTAGGCCTATTTACGTATATTTATTACATAAAATGAAATGAAAGAAAAATTCTTTTTTATTGGTCTTTTGTTCATTTTTTGAATTTGTTTTTATTTACGATTACATTTATATAACTGCGACTGTTGGTATGATCCGTACGGCCACTATGTGGATCATATAATGATTTTACAACCATCGCACGAGCTATGTTACATCTATTATTGTTCGTCTAATATTCTTATTACGATTAAGTTGTATTATATATATATGTATGTATAATACAATTATCGATTAATTTTCCATTCAACAATAGTTATTATGGTATATTGTTAAGCATAAAGGAATCACATAATAGTTGCGATAATGAGAAAGATCTTTTATATTGTATACCGGCGAGGAAGTTTCTAGGTTCTTAACGAATGCAAATGAAGAAAAAAAAAAGAGAGAGAGAGAGAGAGAACGCAATAGAAGGAAAAATTTTATACACGTCTGGTTGTATTTTCGCCGGTTATTAGATGTTCGAGAATTTTTCGCCAGTTGGTCAATAATATCGTGGTTAAACGTATCGAGAAGAAAAGTGAGAGTTTAACAAAACACAACGATAAACAGTATTTTTCTTGGGAATACATCGCCATTTTACTTTACCTAAGACTGCCTCAGTTTGAAAAATTGCATTTCCTTTTTTAGGGGAACATTTAATTGTTCCTGATACTACTCGTTATTCCAACATGCAGGTATTTAATAACAGTTCAATTCACTGCCCACTGCGCACTGCCAATTTTTCTCCATGCGCTTTTTTAGGAACTGTTATACTGGAACAGACTTACTTAACGTTTAATTGAATCGCGTAAACAATGATTTGATAATTTTGTGTATGGTAGGCCGGGGAATGCTGAGTTTATTCGTGTACTTAATTAACACTCTATGTATATTTTATCTGCTCTACAAGCTCTCAGCTTCCCTGTCTATTACCATCAACCTATGTATCTCTCTATTATATGTATTGTATTTATTTATATTCCGACAACTGGATTATCTATATAAAAAATGGTACGTCAATCTGTCCTATGTGATTTAACGTATTATTTTTCTTCTTAATACATGTCGACACACGTGTTGTAACTTTTATGAAACACGAAGTTGTTTTGCTGAATTTTTCGCCTTCGTAAAACAACGATATATAACATTTGGAAATGATACAGATCCGAATCGAAATTATAATTAAATTGTAATAATTTAATTCCGTGTATATCATATTTTTTCAATGTATATTTCATATGACGTAATACGATGGTCACAAGTATGACAAATGATAACAGAATGGCTGATAGATTTTAAAATATCAATGAGCTTTATTATTTATACATTCATTCTGTTATCATTTTTCTTGTAATGTCCTAGCCTCATTATTTTATATATATATATATATATATATATATATATATATTTATATCACCATCTGTGGAATTAAGATCAACTTTTTTGTATATTGAATTAAAAAAAAAAGAAAACACGTGTTATGAGATTAGAAGGATTATTTTGTCAAGTATTTTTATTTGTTGAACATATTTTATTTGTACAATGAATTTATAGCAAAGATTATTTTTATTTTGGAATTAGAGACATTGCAAAGTAAGATTTTTAGTCCAAATTTCTATGAAAGTTCTAATGATAAAATAAATATTAAACGGTAGTAATAACATTTACAAAATACCTTAGAGGAAGAGAAATATACTGATTATATAGAAAAATTCAGAACGTGTATATATCTTTCTAACAATTAGAAAAAACTTGTTTTGTGAAAACAATGATTTCTTTTTCTAATAAACATATAAAATAGAACATTTTTGTGAATAGTGTTTTGCACTTACTTTGATTGTATGAAGTTATTGTATGTAGTCTTCCAGAATGAAATTTTGATTGGAATAATGAATTTGTTTTTATAAATTACTCTGTTGACAGAAGTATTTATATTAAATTTAAACATTGTGCATATATATACACAGTTTAATTTCAATAACATTTATTTTACCATTATATTACTATCACGCTTTATCGCCTACAGGATATTTTTAATTCAACAAACTGTTTACTGTGAAATAAACGGATATTGATAGATTGAAAATTACACAAATAATTTATATTATTTAAATACGAAGCTTACTCTCGTTAGATAAATGTCGAACGTTTTTACGATGTATTTTGAAAATAAAAACGTAGTACCCGTACATTAATAACATTGAACTGTAAGAATACATAATTAACTTTTTAAATTGTGCAATTTATTATTTAAAAACTTTTAATTGTGCAGTATTTATTATTTAGAAATTTATTAAAGCGGAGCAGTTGCGAAGCGTTTTTCTCAAATATCTTTTAAGAAACTAAATTCTTTTGTTAGCTAAATTTTGTTAACTTATTGCCATTGGAATAAAATAAATTGAAAGCTTATAGGAATAAATATATTTTACCGATTGTTGTAATGTATTAACATCAGCGTTAATGGAATATATATATATATATATATATATATATGAAATTGTAGTGGCCTCTTTTAAGTTTCCACTGCAAAATCATACGTTGAAGATTGGCGATAAAAGGTGATAGTTTGTATCGTAGTCGATTAAATTGTTAAACGTATAAGTTGGACACAATTGAATAAACATACTGCAGGCTCTTGAATTGTGAATGTTCCAATTGTATATATTCCGTAAGATGTTAATTATATTACTATTATATTATCAATATCAATATTTTTGTAACGTCGAGACATGGAAGAGCTAGTAAAAGAAAGAAACGAAACAGTGTACATTAACGAAGCTGTTGGAATTGTAAAATTGACTTGCATTTTTATATACGTAGATTTATTCGTTAATTGTGTAATATTATTACGTAATATTATGTAACGTCCATAATATAAAGGTCAATGTTTTTTTTTTATAATGGTATGCACGAGACTATTTTAAATTTTATATTTATTTTACGCATAGCACAGATTGATGTACGCTAATATATTTGCACACATATTCGTACATATACATACGTCTCGTCTCTATTGTTCGAAGTTAGAGAATTCTTGACAGGTGTGTGGTGCATCTTTCGTCAGAATGTTCATTTTCAGAAATTCATGTAGAATAATTCTTGTATGGTACGCGAAGTACATCATACGTTTGAGCGCAATTCGATGGAAGGCCGTGTAACACGCTACACTTTTTAATGTATATCGCGCACATGCAAAATCTCGACGAAATTCTGTTTCTCGAACCATTGAAAAGTGTTTGAGGACGTAAAACGTTCGAATCTTTCTAAAAAACAAGGAAAAACAAAAAATGAATTAAACTTTGAAGTTCAAATGATTTTAAACATATCGAAAGTGCCATTGTTTACTACTTGAGTCGTTCATCTATTTGTTTCAAAATTTAACGTAACACAGCCAATTTGGTAGAAATAATCTTTTTTATTCATCTGCATTTGTTTTCTAAATACAATCGAAACACTTGAATTGTAAAAATGCTAATTTTGATGAATGAAAGGGAAAATGGAAATTTATGTGTCGGATATATATATATATATACATATATACATACATACATATATATACATATATATATATATATATAGCGTTGCAGATATCAATGGCAATTTCTCTTGTCTCGACAGATTTTGGACCAAAAATTTTTTCTAACGTAAAAAGAATTCCAAGTTGACTTCTTCTTTAAATCTTAGGATCCATAGATCATTGGTGCCAGAGTGAAACTTTTGGCGAAATTCTGGCCTTCTTACGAGAAGTATTGAAAATTGCTTTATGGTGCGACAGAATTTCTCAAGAATTTGTATGCTCGACAGTTGACTCCATCCATCAGAAAAGCTTGTCAATTCTGCATTCAACGTATGTACTGTATTGTAATTAACGGAGGAAATGTTCAGCGGTTTATGAGTCGATTAGTAATGTCATGCTTCGTAGTATAGACGATTCCAAACGTCATGTCGAGTTTAAGATTATTCTTTGTTAAGCTTCGGAAAAAAAAAAGGATGGGGGGATGATTGTTCCCTGCGAAAATAACTTAAAATATATTAAACTTTGGGAACCGCGTACGAAAAAAAAAAAAAAAAAAAAAAGAAAATAATGTAAAACGGGCTCATTTTCATTCCCATGAATTTTTGAATGTATCTTTTCTCGTTGTATAGCATATACGTAAATACGCGTGTATGTAATGATGAATGCAATCGCATGCGTGACTGTGACAATTGCTGCTTTACTTGCTGCGTGAGTGTGCATTTATCGATGTACGATGGATGCAACCCCTTGAAATGCCCAATGTAAATAGAATTCAACCCCCCATCTTGCATATAAGTAGATCTTAAGTAACACTCGAGAACGAAATGACTCTTGCCAAATTTTCAATGGGACGTAGGGACAAACAAATAAGCATTTGAAAAATTGCAAAAATATATTGATATTATAAATGAACTCCGTACTCGTAACGTTTCTTTCAAAGTATCCTTCAAGGGTTCTTTTTCTTTCTTTTTATTTGAGATCCTTAATGTTTTACAGAAATTCAACTACACATTCATACACTTGGACGTTTAAATGGTAATATGTACATTTGTACAAAAATTATATATATATTTTTTAAACATTGCAGTATCAAATTTATCGTCGCATCGTTATGCCCCGCGATAAATCATGTTACAAAAAAGAAAATTATACAATGAAAATATAAAACAATATAAAAAGTAAAAACCTTCGCTTTTCGGCACAAAATTGGAAACCGCTGTTGCGTAATAAAGTTAATATTATCTAGTTAAAGATCATTCTTTGGCAATATTGATTTTGTTATATACTGACACATCGATTGTGATTATTTCGTTCAACTCACAGTGTCGAAATTATAAAATTTGTTGTTTTATATTATAAAATATTATCACAATATTCGTACGAGCGGAGTTTCATTCCACGCCTGACTTCATTTTGTACAGTAGTGATTTTTCCTGAGATTTCGTTGAAGACATCGCTGGTGAACTTGACGAAGAATTCTTTGAACTCTGAGTAGCATTTGCACTTCGTTTATCTTGCTTAGCTTTTTTCATCATATCCTTTAATCTTCTATCTGCGCTTATAATATGAATATTTGGTGTTACTTTGTTTCCACCACCTATCAAACAATATAACGACTGCCTCTTTAATTAAAAAAGAAATGACATTTATGTTTTAAAGGCACACGAGACTTACTTGAACTAGATTTTTTCTGTTCTTTAGATTTGCTTTCTATCACTGTTTTTGGCGAACTCCTTTCTTTTGAGAGCTATAAAAATTGAAAAAATTCTTTTTACTTTATAGTTTTTGTGCTTTCTAACATTCTTTCTTTGGTAAAAATCACCAAAATATTTCAAATTTAGAAAATATATCAGAAATTATAATGCGAGTGAATACACACACCTGAGACTTGGAACAGTTTGAACAATACCACACCAGTCCTGGAACATCTATCTGAGAGTCTAAAATATGCGGAACATGACACTCTTGATGATACAAGGAATGACACTCTGAACACTCGACTAATCTGTTTCTTGCTCCAACGTCCATTCCTTTGCAAATAACGCAAGTCAAATCATCTTCTAATATTTCCAGTGCCAGAGTGTTATCAGTTTGAATAATATCAGGTGGTGTGTCACGAGTTGGTAAATTTACAGGAGAGCTGTTTTTACTTGATTTACTTGAATGCTTGGAAGAAGAAGAAGAGGAGCTTTTGCTCTTTTTACTACTACTGCTGCTACTATGGTCGCTTAGTACCGGTTCCTCCATCATATACTAAAAACAGAAAATCCAAAAGATAGAAGTCCAAAAGATAAATGACAATGATAGATCAGAGGGATCAAATACTGGATATCTTTTTACGTGAATGAAATCTCCTATGCTTCATGAGTGCCCTGATATCAGAACTAACTCTGTAAGTATAACAGCTTAATTAATATAAGTTGACTTTAGTTGAATTATTCTATTCTCGACAACCCTCGACACGATGTTCTTAAATTAATTGTCATTTAATTACCTTTTTGTGTAATACATTCGATAACATCTTTGACGGCCCATATTTTTGTTTAATTGCTTCATCTAGGAGTGCTCGCAGCTGTTCCGCAGAATCTTTATTAGTGGAATGTAGGAGATGTAAACCTTGTGTAAATTGAGGATCTAGGTCTAATTGTGACATCTTTATTCGATTTATTTCAATCTGTAAAGTATGAGAAATAATAAACATATAATAACAAAATATATTTCAGTACCGAATGAAAATAATAAGTTTTTTTTATATTTTAGAACAATCTTTTTTTTTTATCCATGTAACACAATATTTAAGTCATAATTAGTTGGAGGTGTAAATAAAACGATCCAAAAAGAAAAACTATTAGGTTATATTTATTTTACCGCTCAATTGCTTCGACTTTTTGATGTTGACCAAATGATCAAAACCAAATTTACTTTGTTATCCGTAAAAAGTTCATAGAAAGAGGAATAATCAATCAATATTAGAAATATAGAAATATTGATTGTATATTGCGATGTAAGTACATGATATAGTTAAACCTTGAATAATACGAAATATCACACATTTGAATCACAGAAAAAGCACTTGTCTCTCATTCGTGTTTAATGGATCGCATATTCAGAAAAGAATATTCAATTTTCTTTCGAGCAACACTTGCGAAGTATTCGCGCTTTCTATCTAACTTAAACGTTCGTTAAAGAAAAAGCACGAACATGCATTATCGTTTTAATCGAATTTGTAATATTTTTTTCAGCGTTATTTCACATTTTAAAAATACCGCCTGGAAAGTATATCCGTATATATATGGGAACTGTACATTATACGTACACAAAGTAAAAAAGTAACTGAAGTTAAAGAACGCAGGCACCGATATCACTCGACTCGTCCCTGGTCTCTCGTATTCCAAATTTAATTTTACAGAGTTTTGATTCTGCGTTAAATAAATGCAGCCTCTGTCTAGGGAGATATCGCCGTGAATAAAAGGTCCGCTTAACCAAATGAATAAAGAGAGAGAGGTATGCGTATTTCCGTATGAATACTTACGTTTAAGAGCTACGAAATAATGGTGAAAAATACAAGGGAAGAAAGACCAAAATAGTAAGCCTGCAGGCGATCAAGTGTAAGGAACGAGTCAAGTACGCCTGGTGGCAGGCTCTTTCCATCTTTTTCTATTTATCGGTGAAAAGGTACGAACGCTTCCTTCTCGAAGCGCGTTAAAACGATGTCTAACTTTCGACGGGCAGTTGGCAGCCGTGCGTAAAAGAAATAAATAATCAAAGCGACCATGAAGTGACAAATAAAGTTGGAGAACAATGCTCGTGAATGGCAAGGAAATTTGAGTGCAGCGTGCATTGGCCCCCGTTCTATGTTTTGGATACGTCTTACGCGGGTACAACGTGGTGTTACGTACGACATTAAAGCCGGAGATACGCTATGCACTCGCCGCGGATACGAGGCTGACATTTAGGATATTTTCTTCGTCCCGATACCCTCCGTGGTATTGGTCTTACTTTCGTATTCCTGTATCAGTCGCCCGCTGACAACCGTGATTCCTCCATGCGTAGGAATCCGATTCCGCGGTTAGCCAATTTAAATGACTGAAAACAAGCTGAATCGACGGTCACCAGAGGTATTATTATCGGGAGATTTAATAGAGATGCGGAGAGACATGCCTTCCTCGACAGTGCTGTTGCATACCGTTTTTTAAGGACCGTTTTTCGCCACGGGAACCGGTCGACGATATTTTCGTTGTTAACCTCTACCACCTGGTTGCGAATGCGTTGTTACGCCGCACATTGCGGACGATAGTGGCCATGTGTTTGTTCTTTACTCACCTGACCAAGGTCTGACAGGATAATTCATCCAGCATAGTTTCAAACATGAAAACAGAAAAGAAGCCCACTGAAGCAAGTTGTGTACCGAGCACTGTTGTCAAAGAGGAGCCTGATACGGATCCAGTTAAGATCAAAGAGGAGGGTACCGGAGGTAACAATGACGATACAACTGGAGAAGACACTACGGAGTGCTCCAGGGATCCTTGTTTGGATCCTTCGAACGGGGAAGGTACCCTGTCAGGAGAGAATCAAAGTAATAGTGCAAATCAACCAATTTTAAACTCAGTGAAACAAGAAGGTGATCATAACAATCCCACAGATGATATACCTGGTAGGACTAAATTCAATTCTTGTGCTCTTGTTAATTGTTTATATTCTTGATGTTCGATATGTCGTTTGCGCGTGATCGTTTTATCTGTTTTATTCATTTTGTTTTAGATTGCAGTGGTAATGTTATTACTGCAGATGGTATTCAACCGCTAGTTAGTAATGTTCTTGGAAAACAGATGGGAACTAGCACAGGAAGTGGTGAAGCTCAATATATGCAACAGCAGAGTCAAATTTTTGTATTTTCTACAACGTTAGCGAATAAAGGCGCAGACGCGGTGTTACAAGGGCAATATCCATCGATCATTGCTTATCATTGTGCACAGCCAGGCACTAAAAAATATTTAGAGGTATGTAGTGAAATTTTGTCAGGCAAAATTTATATTATTTTTATACTTTTATGCTAACGTGATATCGTTGCTTTAGAAACATCCAAATAAAATAAACCAATTCCGACAAAATCCTGCGCAATGGTTAAATAATCTTGCAATGATGAAACAGAAAGGTCATCAAGGAGGTACAAACAATACTTTTCAAAATGAACAACCTCCAGATCTACCGGCTCTTGATCCTAATGCTCCTCCATTCTGGAATGAACAACCTAATCTGAGGAACTTAAATGGTGGTAATGCTCTTGGTAATTCTGAACCATCGTTGGATGATGCAAATATAGATGTGCCTTGCCTTGTACCAAATTCACCTGGTAACTCAGGTAATATGTAGTTATATTTGTGCTTTGTACCGAGTAGTTGAAAATATCTCCAATCTTCTTCTTCTTTTTTTTTTTTACAAGTTTCCTTTTGTGTACACTTTATGCCATTAGAAGCATACCTTTCATTACAGCAAATCCACAACCTCCTAATAGTACTACAATGGGCCATAGTCCCAATTTATTAGGAGGTACTACCAGTCCAGGTCCAGGCAGTTTACAGCCATCACTGCAAGGTGTCAAAGTTCCGGACGAAAATTTAACGCCGCAACAGAGGCAACATCGAGAAGTTCAGTTAGCAACTATTAGGAAAATGCAAATGATGTTATTTCCTGAGCACAAGGAAGAAACCGCTAATACGCTAGACACAACACAAGGAACCGCGGTATCAACGTGTCCTCCAACGAACGTTCCTTCAGTTGTTCCAACTCAGTGTCCTCCAACTATGGATTGGCATAAATTGCAACATCAATTTCTTGACGGGAAAAATAAGGTAAAATAACAATACTGTAAAAAGTTAAAAATTATGCTTGGAAAATAATTAATAATCAGCAAAATATTTTGATGTGATGTTTATTTATATTGTAGGCCAGTGTTGGAAGTCCTGGAGTTCCACTGCGAGGTGCTAATATGGTAGGGGTTCCTCGTAGTCAAGGACCACCACCGCCATATCATCAAACAACACGATCTGCGAGTGTGCCAATTGCGATACAAAGCCCAAATCCTTCTTCACCTAACAATCCAACCAGTAATTTATCTCTACCATCACCTCGCGCAAGTTCAGCTCTAAATTCACCCGCAGACTGCAATAGACAATTTCAACTCAGTACTCAGAGAACTAGCCATTTACCAGGACAAAGTCCAACGAGTCAAGACTCCCCGAATCCGACAGTTGGAAATGCAACAGCCGTATCAACAACTAGACTTAATCATAGTAACCCGGGAACGCCTGTTTCTCATTCGCACATGTCAACGCTTAGTCCTAGTGGAACGACTGCTCAAAAAGATTCATCTTTAGATTTTCCCACCAGCCAGCCTCCAAATGGTAAGGACAAGTAATAAAGTAATTATTTTATTGTTTTAATCAATCATATTGCCTCTTAAAATATTGATATTTGACATTGAGTCGCATTCGAAGGATCTTAATACAACAACTAAGTAACAACGGTCATTATAATTATTACGTAAAATATTTTAAAAGTTCAGTACTCGAAAACGTTACGCGGTGAATTGATCGTGTTATATGTTACAACATAGTGGATGGTATGTTTTGCCGCACGCTGCAATCCTTAGCCCAGCAAAAGCAGCAACATACTGGAGCAGTGAATGCAACGGGTGTTAAGGAGGCGAATCTGATGCCGGTGCCGAGTCCTCAACAGATTCAATATCTTAATACGTTTGAAGGACAGGAATTGACTATACAGAAACAACCAAATACAAGTCTGAAGGATGGCAATTTATCCACGTAAGTGTACTTTTAACAAAATGATCCTGTAACGTGGATTAATAATTTTATATAATTCATGTCTCCAGAAATACAGCCAGCAATACAGAAATGCCAAACAGAATTTTGCCAGGCACTTTGGACAACAGCAATCAGTTTCCTGCTAGATCCGAGGGTACAAGTCCTGTTCAGATGGATAGCATGAATCGCGGCTTTACAGGCTCTTTGCACAGTCCACATACTCCTCATACTCCACATACGCCAGGCAACGGTGCTCCACATACTCCTGTTGATCCTGGAAAATCGGGAAACAAGTCTAGTGCGAGTGCACAGAGTAGTCCAGCACCGCACAATACGAATATACCAGATAGTATGGGTCCCCCAAGAACAGTACCAGCATCACCTACCACAAAACCCGACACATCTCCACCATTAACAAAAGACACTCAACAACAACAAACTCAACCCCAACAGCAGCAACAACAACAGCAGTCACAGCAGCAACCTCAACAACAACCGCAACAGCCCCCTCAACAACAACAGTCTACAGTTGCAAATCCAAATAATTCGGGAAATCCAACAGTGGTACCTCCTCTGGGAGGTCCAAGCGCCTCCTTCCCTTGCGGAAGACCGTCTATAAATGTGAGTCAACCTTCAGACAATGTGCCTCTTAATCCCAACAATATCGGAGGGCGACTCGGCAGTTTAACCGCAATGAGTACAAATCACTTCGATCCTATAACTTCCTTGGCCCAGATGAGCCAGCAACTTACTAATACGGCAGCTAGCAATTCATTAGGTAACGAAGGACCTATTCATTCTGGGAACACTGGGATGATGCAATTTGGGAATCCGCACAGCATGCACATGATGCAAATGGGCGGTGAGATGAACGGAAGTTGTCACATGGGTGGTCCAACTAGTGAACCGGGCGAGGTAGGAGGAATGTGCATGGGCTTGGCAGGACCACCGACCAGCTATAGCCCGACAACTTCACACACGGGAAGTCCCGGTGTACCTAGTAAAATGGGCCATCCTTCCATCATGGGTCACGGTATGATGAGTAGTCATTCGGGCAATACGGCGGGCGCTTATCCCGGTGGTGATCCTCACGCACCACCGCCGAGATTAATGACAGGCCACGTGACTGGACCGAGCCCATATAACGGAGCCAACGTTCAAGTAAAACCTAGTGCTCCGAACACGATACAATATCTACCAGCAAGGCCCAATGTTGGTCATACGCCCAGAGGGCCGCCGAGTTTGGACTTCCTTCAACGATTCACAAATCCTTTGTCTAATTTAGAATCAAAGATGGGAACACCGTCTGTAAATCTTCAGTACTTCCCGAACGGTTGTGTACCGAATAGTATGGGCCCGCATAGCGGCATGCCATCAACCATGAGTGGTGGACTTCCTGGCATGGGTGGCTCTCCAAGGATGGATGGACAATCGATGAATACATCAGTTGGTGTACATCCTTCGATGAGACCTGTTGGCAATATGAGACCTCAGCCCAATTTAATGCGAATGCAACACATGGTTGGTGGCGGCGTCTTTCCAGGCGGTTCGATGGATCCAGACAAAGTCTTCCCACCTGACATGGTATCGCAAGTTCCCAATCAACCGAATCCTGGCATGTACGTATCTGGCAGCAAAGGCAGTCCAATGGGATTAGGACCTCCCCCGGATGCGACTCAGCCATTACCTCCGAGTATGGGTGGTGCTACTAGTAATTTCAAGAACAGTCCCTTCGTCGGTAGTGGACCTAGTATGTCGGATCCGAATTATGCTCAACAATTCCATAACTTCCAACAACAGCTTTACGCTACAGGAACAAGGGGTAGTGGTCCACCACATCCTAATTTACATCCGCCACCGAATTCACATTCGCATCAGCAGTTCTTCATGCCGAAATAAAATTACCGTATGATCTGCCTGATCGGAGATTGATGTCGCGACGGCGATGATTTATGATTGTGGTGGCCTTTCTGTGTCCTTTTCGACAATTGCGTTTATTAATCCGAGGACAATTCTGATCATAATGAACGAATAAACCCGAATTTTTCGGATAATGTAAAACTTTATATAAAAATTATTGCGATCTTGTAAAGGACAAAGAAGTCAAATTTGTTAAGGTTCTAATGTTGATGTGATGGATAATTATGGAGAATAATTAATGGTAACACCATTTTCCGTGAAATAGTTTACCGTGACTAACGGTAACGAGATTTCTCGTCCAATTCTTTATTTACGGTGTTGTTTATCTATGTGTTATTATATCGATAAGCGTTTTATTCTTAAATCACGGCATTAAAAGAATTTTTAATGTCTCTCGCGTCTCCAAAATCTGTTCCATCGTCTTAGAGGATATCATTTTCGTATCACATTTCTCACTTTCTCTATGTAAATTGGAACCATATTACGAATATCGCGCAGTATCACGCGATTTATGTAAATACTAATGTAAAATCTGATTTTTCTTCGTAGTAATCGTTATTTCGTCGATCGGAATATACGGTGATCGTTGCTAGAGATTTTCGTGAATCGGAAGAAAGAAAGAAAAGAAAAAAGAAAAAAGAAAAAAGAAATGAAAGAATGTGAAAACAAACAAAAGTAAAAATCGATATAAATACGTCTCCTCTTCCTTTTTATTCGAACAATTGCTCGTGATAAAGTAATTGTGCGAGAATTGATGAATTATTTGATGAAGGAACGACATGAAGGTACGCCTCATACTTTGAACAACTCATCCTTCCTTTTATCACTAATTAAAAAAAAAAAAAAAAAAAAAACGCAATCAAGCAAGCTCAAATTCATAATTGTACATATATACGATATATATTCCTGTTGCAACATACTCCTTAAAACAGTATCGCCCGTCCCTTTTATTCCCACCACCGGTTCCCCTTGTGACCAACACTGTGCATAATCATGACCCACGTAGTGTAATGATTATAAGAAAAAAAAAAAAAAAAAAAAAAGAATAATTGACTAAAAACAATTATGTTGTTGATGAATGATTTTTATTATAAATGAAAAATAAAGATATTTACAAGAAGTCAGTATCAGAATTGATCGATAATGAGTTTCGTAGTTATTTGAGAGAATGGGCGTCACAAAAATCTTTTTGATAACTTTATACGTTTTGTTCTGCCTGTCGAGAACCGAGCATAGATTTTCAGACATATAATAACACTTTACGTGACGATTTTTTTTTTTTCAATAGTTTATAAAACAGGCTGCTTCCAACTTACTCGGATCTGTGATAGTCAAAACAAAAAAAATGTATTTTTTTTGTTTTCTGAAGGTATTGATACATATCTATATTCATTAGGGAATGATTCTTTAACACTACATTATGTTTATTTAATTATTAGACATCATGCATGAAAAAAGAGAAACGAAAGAAAGAAAGAAAGAGAGAAAGAGTGAGCGAGAAAGTAAGAGAAAGAGCGAGGCAGGAAAATAAACTATAGAAAAAAAAAAAAAAAAAAGAAAAGGAATTTTATTTGAAGCAGCTTGAGCAATATTTTGAGCGAATCAAAGTGAAGCGGTTACGAAAATGTCATGAATTTTGTGATAACGTAAATAGAGAAAATTTTTTTAAAAGTGTAACATGACGATAGAGAGCTTTCTCAAAGACTTCATATTTTCAATTAGAAATAAGGTTTCATCTATGTTCGTAATTCAGAAGTTTTACAACGAGTCGTGTAACATCATCCATAAAGTTATGTCAGAATTATAGGTTTCATTCTGTTTTTCTGTTTTTTTTTTTTTTTTCTTGTTTTCATTTACTGGCGAAATATTCTACCTGCGCCAAGTATTTTACGAATTTTCGCATTACTATGCAATATTTAATAGAATATTGCGCAAATAAGTAACCTACATTTCACTCTCCACAGAGTCAAACGAAGTTTTGAGTTCAATCACGAAATGTAAAGCATATTTGTTAATCGATTCCCTTTGTAATAAGTATATCGTCCATCACTTTATCCAAAGGTGCTCACTAAATCACTAAATTTGTTGCGTTGTATTATATCTTTTAGTAGTCGAGCAATTTTTTTCGCTCATGGAATTTCCTCTCACCTGTAAAAAATCATTTATTTAACGAGTACTATACCGTGAGTTTCTTTGGGCTTTTTTTTATAAATCTATATCTTCCTTTTAACCATGCCATTATGATTCTAAACGTCTACTACTGGCTTATGACAAGGGATACGATAATTCTATCTCTAAGAGGACTTGAAGCAAAAGTGTCGTTTAGCAATTTTATCGATTAATATCGCAATTCATTGTCGCAATCAATTTTATACCCGAAACCCATGTCAAACCTTTCCTTCTGCAATATCTTTTCATTGACTGGATGTTCCTGAATCGCGCCAGTCATCTTTATCTCTGTAACGGAAACATTCGTTCGTATAATTGTTTGTTATCATAATTGTTTTCATCGATATAACAATTATTTTCGCAAGTTCTTTGACGATAAAATAAAATCATCGTAGATTTTATTTCTAGCAAAAAGGAAAGATTGCTAATTGATTACGAAGGTCTCTTATTTTTTACTGTTGTTATTACCTTGATTGTTGCTCTTCTGAAGATGCAGTGCTCCCATTTGTACTGAAAATTAACAGCATGTATCGATATCCGTTATAAAAAATGTTAATCATAAAAAAATTTACTTTTTCTTAATTGCAAAGTCATCCCATTCGCTAAGATCGTATTTCGACAAATCGCCATCTTCTTCATCGTCTTCCTCGTCGTCATCTTCGTTCTGAAATTGAATATATATTTAATACGTTTGAATTTAATACGGACAGAATGATTGCTCGTTCAATTACATTTTGATCTTCTTCATCTTCTACTTCATCTTTCTCATCTTCATCCTTAGACTTGTTACGTGGTGGGCTGCTATACCTAGAATCTTTGGAATCATCGTCCGAACGGTTTTCAATCTTTCGTTTCTTTTTACGACGTCCAAATTCATCATATTCGTCATCGTCGTCTCTTCTTTCTTTGTATTCAACGACTCCTCGATCATTATATCCCCCTCCGTATCCTGTGCGTTCTTCAATTTCTCCGAATTTCGGCGCGTTACACATGTTACACTGTTGTCGTCGTGCCCAGTTTACATTTCCACATTTACTGCACTGCCAATCATCAGCACTAAACATAAAGACGTCGTGTCATAGCGTATGATCGTTCATTTGTCCTGCTATTCGTGTATCTATATATATATATATATATTTACTCATTGTGTAAATATTTTACAAAAATATTAAGATATTGAAAGTTAAAGAAAGATATACAATTTGTTTGATTGTACAACTCTGTATATTACCGAAATGAAAATGCTAATCATTGAAATAAAACTGATAAAATTATATCGTGCTGTTACTCCTGGATGTCATACATTTTAGAATATTATTTTTGAACTTGGTACAGCACGATGGATAACACTTTTTTCCCCATGTTCTCATTATATTCATTTACCTGAATAACCCTCTGCTTTTTTCTGCAGCTGCTTTGCCAATTTCTTGCCCTAATTTTTTCTTCTTAGGACATTCTCCTCTGTCTGCATAAAAATACGTACGTTTTGTTAACTATTGTACATGATAACGAACACCGTAATACTAATAAACATTAAAGGAAATTGCAAGAAGACTTATATTACTATGTAACAAAAATTATACATTACCATATTGACTTTTATATACCTTTTCCACATCGATTACAAGAGTTTCTCCTTGCAAAATTTACATTGGCACATCTAAAATGTTAAACAGCATCAAAATACTATTTAATACAACAGGACACGTACAAATATGTATAATACAAAGCTGAATACTAGTTTTCAACACTAGCATTGTACAGACTCGATACCAATATCTTAAAATACAAAAGAACTCACAACATGTTTAATTTTAAACATCTTGTTTTGCTTGCTCTGACAAATGTTGTGTAAATTCCTTTATCGCAAGAAAAACAAAATATTCATGTACACAGGCAATATAGGCAATATTATCCCACATACACCAGGTATTCATTCGATAAACAATTGCTTTTTGGCAAACGAACAACATATTTGATATTCAAATATCAAATGATTTATCGCAGAATCTATGTTATCAGTTGAAACAAATATCAGTATATCGACACAGTGACGGTATAAACAAACAAGCATTGAAAACAAAAAGTTGGAAACAAAATCCTACGATCATGTATAAAATTGAATGGCATTGAAAGCGTAAAGTTGATTTCGGTCGGCGATTTCGGTTGTCTCTAAAAAAAGCTACGTACTGAGAGTCGGGACAAATCCAGTCCCCATCATTAATATTACGTTGATTTTCGTCATCCGCTTTACTACTATCCATTTTCGCCTCTTGCTCGCCACTCTTCACCCTGCGCACAAGCCTGACCAATCTATTTTATCAAAGCTGCATCGAACTATGTGGCTGTGGCGGTTTCCTCTTTCCTAATTATGTCTAACCTTTACGCGAGTGCGTGTTTGCGATCGTTCGAAATTTCCTGCTGGAAACGGCGCAACGGCAAAAACAATATCTCGATCTCTGCGGAGATATTTTCCGGTCGTGCAACTGATCTACGCGCTATTATCTATCGCATCGTGTCGTAGGCAGTAGAGAAGAAATTAATCCGCCGAAACTACGGAGTGCAACACGCTAATGCAACATTAACGGCACAATCACGCTACTTATTACTTACGGAGGCGATAAGCCCGTAACGTAGCAATCTGAGAAAGTTCGTTTCGATCGTGCGTGTTGCTGTTTATTTAATTGATAAGATTGATACAAGAGAGTGAAATACAGCTGAAGTTCAATCGTATCTTTCAGGAAATATAATTATCGTGCTGGAATATTTCGAGGGATGTAAGATGTATTTGTAGCGGTGTGTTCGTTGGTTGAATTAAATTGTTAAATGGAGAATATTATCGAATTGAAAAGTATTTAAACTTAATATATACATATATATATATATATATATATATTATATGCCTCTGTAAGAGAATTGCACAGTAAATTGAATTGTAAAATATGTTACAAATTACGTGTCGTCATAACGAATACAGGCGCTTAGTGCGAAATTAAAAATCACGAGGATACATTTACAAGATGTATTTGAATAATTTTTATTACTCGCGTTTGTATCGTGTAATAGATTTTAATATCAGGATGAAATGTACAGTAGCGAAACATACGGTGCATAATAATGATAATAATAATAGAATTTCGTTTATTATGAAATATATAAATATATAATAGAATAGAATATAATTGAAATATATAATGGAATTTCGTTTGTTCAAACCTTGTTTATGCGAACGCAGTTAATGTTGAGCCTCAGATATGCGAACTCATGATTCAAATCAATCTTTCTTAGCCTTATCTATTATCTCTCGTCATTGAAATAAATAAACAAGAGAATGTTGGTCAGCTTCTGTTATGCGAACGATCCCTGTCGACGCGACATGTTCGAATAAATGAAGATCGAAATGATCTACTATAATTACGAACGTGGGGAAATATATATATATATATATATATATAAATGTAAAATAAAAATGGAAAGCATAGCGAGAAAAATGCAAACCAGAAAGAGCAAAGTCTACTGAAAACAAAGGAGAATACATAATTAACGGAAACGAGGGAAATTAATTTATTGACAACTTTTTAATTAACAGTTTACAATTACTATAATGTTAAATACTTTGTGTAAATATTTTTTGTACAGCAATCTTGAAACAAAATGGTTGTATTTTCTTTTTAATGCATTGCACGATCATTCCCATGGAAATGGGTTTATACCTGTAATCGATATAACGAATTAATTTATTTCTAATGTATAATTAAATAAAGTTTATAATTACGTTAGAGTATGAGCGACGACGAGTTGCTTTTTTTAACTTTGTCACGAGAAAGTTGGGAATTAAACAACGAAATATTGGATATCGGTCCATATTGCGCATCAATCCTGTTGATCAGTTTTTTTTTTTGTAAATAAAAATTTCATCAAATCATAGACACTGAAACACCATCAGCACGTAACGGTGAAATGGTTGAACTAATAATTACTTCTTTCCTTGCTGCACAATATCGTGCTTTTTGTCTACCACGCGACGTGTACCTATCTCGTTACATGTTATTGCTCTCCATTTACGGACGAACGAGGCGCTGCCATCTATCGTCTCCATTTAGAACTATCTAGAGGAACATGGAGGTTCACTCCTTTTAACAAACATGTTACGAAATTTAGTAAGAAACTGTAACGATAACTATTTATTTTAATTTATATATAACAAGAGGACCTTTATGAGGACCGCTTGCTTTGGTTGATTTTCCTCAACTGAAATTACAATTCCAATATTTTCCGCTGTTTTATTTTCTTCTTTCTTTTGTACTTCACTGTGAAATTCGTTTTGAAAATACGCGCGCCACCATAGGAATAGACGATGTGCCGCCATCTATTGGATTTATTTCGTTTTGTTCTTCTAGTTCCAGTCGAAACTAAGAGGTGCTCGGATGGCAGCATTATCAATAGAAAAGAAACGCAATAGCGTGCGTTAAGGACAAAGATAGTGATTAATTTCAGCGTTTCACTGCTACGATTGAATTTTCATTTGCAAATAAACTAATAAAATTAATTAATTCATGAACTTCCATAATTATTTCTTCTCCGTTAATTACCCTTCTGGTTCTCTTATATTCTATTCAAATACAGAAGTATATTTATAAAAATTTAAAACTCTATTCACTAAGTCACACTTGTTCGAATAATATTTAATTCTTGCGAACTTTTACATTATACTTTTCTCTAACGGAAGGGTTTCTTTTTGAAATTATATTGATTCTTCTCTGTTCAAAAACAGAAAGAAAAACCATATATATAATGTTAAAGCCTTTGGTATTTCAATATACTACGTATCTCTGTTCGTATACATATATATATATATATATATATACTACGTACTGTATCTGCACGCATGCGTACTTGTCACATGTTCTTGGAAGGAAGTAAAGCGAATGTTTGAGGTTAAGGTTTCTTTCAAAGTCCGAGTCGTGCATATAAAAGTTTCATTCTTTTAATAAAAATAAGATAATATCAGACTATTATGGCGTACGTATTCTGATTAATAATACTTTTGGAAAAATGGTAAAAAAAAAAAGTAATATATACATAAGCTGACTCGTAATTTCGAAATGTATATACTTTCTGTCACAAACATATGTTTATGATTTAAGTTGATCGACAATGAGAAAATGTTCATTTGTTGCAGGTCTAAAGTTACTTTTAAAATAACTCTTACCTCTGACCCGAAACTTCCATTCAAAGTGTAAGTTTAGTCAGTGAGCGAGTGAGTAAGTGAGAGTAACTAACGTTCTTTACGTATATAAAAGAAATAACACGAACATGTCAGATGCTGATTTTCTCGAAGTATTAAGAATGTTTGATACATTTCTTGTGCTTATAGAAAATCCAAGCATCAGCGAAGAAACAAATATAGAGAATGTTGTCAAAGCTTTTCAATGCGCTCAGTTTATCGAGGTCACAATTGCCAAAGCGTACGAAGTGGGCAAAGAAAATGCTCTTGATAATAATCTTCGTGATCATTGGTCGAGGGAGGGTAGATCAAATTTATATAAGTGTTCCGAGTTGAGAAAAGCTTGCGACAAATTATTAGAAGTCTATTTGAAAGACACTGTGGTATCAAACGATATTGTGGATGAACTTTTAAAATTGTACATTCAACATTGCGGCAATGATAGACTCGATGATTTTCTTAGACAAGTATTAATCAATGGAGTATGCACAAATATAATTATAAAATCTTTAGAACAATTAGGCATCTGTGTTTCGGACATGCAGGATGAAGCTTTAATTATGTCTTGGGAGTCTTTAATTAAGAATGGTAATGAGCACGAGGTTTCGGAATATATCCATAAAATGTTTAATGATGGTTTTCATTCAAAGCTAGTTCAATTTGCTGTTAATTTACACCATAGCAGCAAAAGCAAAGAATTAGTAGTTCAGATATTGTTAAACAAACTTGTTCAAAATGATGCAAATGTTTGCTTAGCTCTCTCAAATGTAAAACGAAAGTTGCTGTGGAAATTGATGCAGAGATATTCAGAGCTTTATATGAATTTTCTTGATAGTGTATTTTATTTCGCACGTCATATGAAACAAACTAAAAATCAGTGGATGTCAAACTGCGAATTTCAGTATGAGCATCTTGTCAATGTAGTAGAAATATTATTGAATGGTCCTACAGAAATTTCAGAGATAATGTACGACAGAATGAATTTAGTAAAAACACTGCCCAATGGTACAATATGGCATAAAATTGAAAAAGATATTGGATGGTAATAGCACAATCCTTGTATACTCGTTAAACGGAAATGAGGGTTTATATAAAATTAGTTTCATTTTTTTTTTTGAGTTTCTCAGTTTTAATAATTATTTGTATAAGCTCTCATCTTTTTAAGTTCACATCTTTTTAAATTCACTATCTGATTAGATGAAAATTTTTCAGTAATTATATGTACATTGTGTATTTATAATTTCAGACTTAGCGTGCCAGATAATACACCTTTCACTGCTGTATTGAAATTTGCTGCTGAAGAATTTAAAGTATCTCCAGCAACATCTGCTATAATCACAGATGATGGAATAGGTATTAATCCACAACAAACAGCAGGTCAGTTTAATATATTATAAAATAATGCTATAAATTTTCAAATATAATGATCATGATATAATTTCAGGGAACGTTTTCCTTAAACATGGATCCGAACTCAGATTAATTCCTAGAGATAGAGTTGGATACGCTAGATGATTTACACAAGAATTTTTTTTGTTTTTTAAAATTATCATCTATGTATAAATCATTTTTCTTTATTACACTTTTCATTAATAAGTGTACAAAAGGAGCTACTATAAAAGGAGCTAATATAAAATTTGTTGTTTATATAAATTTAAATAAAAACATTCCTAAAGTTTTATAAATGATAGTATTCAACTGAAGTATCCAACTTTTCGTTCTTTTTTTTTTTTTAGTGTAATTAAAGTACAAATAATATGAGGATAAAAATACACCAAATACACATTTTTGATAAAAAGATTTTATAAGTGAAATACATGTAAGAGGTATAAGGTCGATACAAAGGTATGTCACTACATGATAGAATTACCTAGCGATCAGTCATAGCGCAATATTGAATACTAAGAAACTTCTTGTTGCAATCGAAATAATTTTTTTGAGACAATATCTTCAAATCGCGGCTTACGAAAGATCGCATTAATTATTGAGAGTGATTATAAATCTACTGTTTAATACAGGGAAAATTCACAGTATAAAAGAGTTGCACAGTGGAATAGTATTCTTGAGAAGCATTATAGAGTAAGAAACAATTTTTATCTGTTTTGTAATTATTTTTTCCATTTACCTCTTATTATAATCTATAGTTTCGCTTTAAGGTGTATTGAAAAAAAAAATTTTAAAACAGGAGTCAAAAAGATTTGTTATGCAACTTGTAATTTTTTTAGATACATTTTTTAAATGATACTTTATATATGTGTGTGTGTGTGTGTGTACGTGTGGTGTGTGTATATGGCTTTTGATCTGGCTTATATCCGTAATATAAACCTACTAAAAAATACAATAGCACGAATAAATAAGGCTAATGAAATATGCAACAATGACGTTTCTCAGTTATAGAATATCTGACGGATAATTATTTAGACATACAAATGTGAATTACGACGTGGACGATGCAAATGGCAATTTTTTTCATAGCGAAGTATTATTTTGTTCCTTTTTGTTCTACATTTTTTTCTTTTTACTTTTGATGTTTATAAAAGTTCCGTTCTTTGATATAAAAATGGTATAAAAAGATGCGTGAGAAATCTAGTGAAAAATATATGCAACTTTCTTAAATGCTTTACAACGTTCAATTCATCGTGTTTTAATTCAACTTAATTCACATAAACTTTTTCTTTTCTCAATTGTACGAGACTTTTGGCACCTTTTTAATTTTTTTGTAGTTGATGATTCCGTGCCTCGTTTTTTTTTTAATGATAAAATACAGATTGGAATGTTATTGAGCAAACTGAGCAGTGATCGTGTTTTTCATCGGGAAACAAATTGTATAATTTGTCGTACTTTCATCATCGTATTTCTGGCGACTACGAGCTAGAGTTTGTCGAAACGGTATAGCACCATCGCTTCAGTTTCTTTTACATGTTTTCTATTAACTTACTGACATTGAAATATAAAAGTATAAAATGTGCGTGGTTGTCGCGTAGAAGCATAAATTCCATGTTTGATTGTAGGCATATGTAAAAATCGATACGCTAAACTAGACGGTTCCTTGTTTATACAAAATTGCTTTTCAATCATGCAAATAGGAACACCGTTACGTTCTTAGTTATAATAAGAAACTATGGTTACTTGTATTAAAAAATTGTCTATCTAAATGTAATAAAATATTTTCGTATAAAATTGTAAACAAATGCACTTTATAGGAATGATAAATCATTCTATCGTTCTTAATTTTTATATAATTAGACAGTATTAGAAAGTACAAATTCAGTGTATATCGTATAGACAAAATAGGCATTTTTACGCTACTTGTAATCTAAAGAGATTTTCATTTTCTGACTATCAATAAATATGGAATTCACGCTTCAATATTCTAATCATAGATGCACAATGAATTGAAAGAACGATTTCGAGTTATGATACATTTTAGTGGATTTTCGAGCTTTTTGTGTTTACAAATACTTTGGCGCAATTGAAAGAGTATAAAAAATGGTTTATTATATTCGACATGGCCATTGTGTTATTGCTTAAGATTCAGGAAAACACTGAGCATACAATCAGTTACCGTGTTTATACTTCGCCGTATAACATAATTGTTTGTAACTTAATACGTGTAATTTTCTATCATTTATTTCACGTAATAATGTGCGTGTGTCTATCAGAATGAGTTGTAAAAATTTCTATTCTTGATTCATGAAAAAGATATCGTTCGCTAGTATCGCACGTATGATAATTACATTACGGTAATGTATACACTGAGACTATCATTGATAATGTTAAATAAAGAAACATATGTGGCACTAATAGGTCTATATTATATAAATCATATATCAGTTTCAAGAATTATTTTATGGATCATTATATACTAGAGTATTTAGCAATAGAAATGAACATTGCTTATCGAGCCATATTAATAATTTATAAATTATTAAAAGAAAAAAAAAACATTATTTCAAAGAATATTTTAATCAAGTGAAATCAAGTGGAATGATTTTCTGTTTAAAAAAAAAGAGATATCTGGTCAAGCAATGCCCACTTCTAATTAGTACGCTAAAAACTCTTCTATATCTTTAATTTATAAGTGATATATTAAAGCATTCTCAAATCTTAGATAGATAATAGAACAAAATTATTCAGTAGATTCGTTTTCACTCAGCGCTAGAAACATATTTTGGAATAGTACCAGTGATCTCGAAGTTACAAACACGCAATCGAAACTATTGTCAAATTTTGATAAATTTCTGGTAAATATTCGTAAATCTAAATCTCTAGTACTGCTCTTACTGATAATTATTCTATGTAGTTATCCTTAATATCAAATGAATCAAGCGTCAATCAATAGAAATCATTTGTAACAAGGACTGCAATCGCAATTTTTTTTTTTTTTTTACAAGGACTTTTTTACTGAATTATATAGAATAGAAAATTTTAACACGAAGTGAAAATATTTTAACGTCCAGTCCTTAGTTTCTTCTAAATTAAACTTGCACGATAATCTAGGTAATTATACCTATAATGTTAAAAATATTACTACAATTAAAGAAAATCGCACATATTAGTAGCCTTTCTGAATAGAATTTTTGTTGGAAGTATCGTTTCAGTCATAAATATCTCTCAATATGTACGATGTCAATGTCGAAATACTTCCGCTTACATTATGATTTTTAACTTACAAATAAATTATGCTTCGAACAGCTACATTTAGATTTATTTTATCTTACCGTCTTTTATTTGAATGATCTATCAACGTCGCGCAATCTTCACTCATCCTGCAATTAAAATAACGATATCGCAAATATATGGGGTTAATTAATTTGCAGGGACACGATCGAAATTATATGATATTACAAAATAAAAAAATAAATTCGTTTCTAGCTTCGCAACAAATAATACTTACCCATTCGTGCTCCTCTACACCTTCCATGTGATCTTGTTCCAAGGAGCATTGTATTACATCACCCACAAAGTTGCTCATAGTTTTCTGGATCTATCACACACACATTCACGATATGCTTAGACAAAACAGGATATAAAAGTAGAAAGTAGTTTTTAAATTTATGTTAAGAAGTTTGATACAGTTTTATTTAAAACAATACAAAAAAACCCAAAGTAAAAAATAAAAAATATATAGCAAAATAACTAAAAAGATTATACTTTCTGTATAAAGATCTGTGACGCAATCCTATACTTGTGTATATATCTCATGCCAAATTGTTTTTAAATATTTATACTTACTTCTTCTTGTTTAGCTTTCACGTCAGGATTCCATCCCAGTCTGTTGAAAGATTGGGCAGATACAGAGAATGGAGTCGTTGGTTGTTGTTTTGCCGCAACTGGCGCAGTAACTACCCCTTGACCTTGATTTTCTGTTACTATGCATAAAATGAAAAATATTCATAACTAAATAAATAAAAAATATTTATAAATATCTATAAGTATAATCTTTAACACAAATACTACAACACTTTTAATAAAAAAATATTAGCTTTTACTTACAATTATCCATGCCAGGTGGTTTTAGACTTATTCTATAAGCTTGTTTGTTAGCTCCATTGAACCATTCGCTGGCAGTCATAGTTGGCTTCCACGTAACTTTCGTTGGTGGAAACAAATCGTCTTGGAAAAGTTCACTCTGAAACAATTAAAATTAAGTTTACTACTTTCATATCTTTGTGATTTACATTAGATTTACCTTTATACGTGGAACAGTAAAACTCAAAGGTTCTATCGTATTGTTCGTCAGTCTTAAAGCTGATGCAAATTCTACGCTAGCAACATCACATTTATTCTTAGGAAGAAACGATAAACCCTGATGCAAACTGCTGCATCGATGATGGCTAAGCGGACAGCAATATGGTGGTTCTTCCGTTACTTCAAAAGCGTATATTGTAGAGTCACCCTAAAAACATATGTTCCATAAAAGATATTTCTCAATTATTCGTACTTTAAACTTCGCAATATGAAACAATATTTACGCGTCCCGTTAAGAAAAGTGTCGAACTGTCTTCGTCGTAATATGGCATTAGAATTGCAGGTGAAACGTCTAATCCGACTGTAGTCAACGAGGTACTAAGATTGTCTGTTTTAAATACATATATTTGTCTTTCTGAAACTCTGAAAAGAAAAAATATACAACAACAAGTTATATTATACTTTCTACAGGATGTCAGAAAGTACAAAAAGTTTATATAGAGAAATATTATTTGTTGCTTATTTTTTAAGTTTAAAGATATATTAATATTTCATTTTATTCTATTCGCACTTCAAGTTTCTCATTTTAAGATAGAACGAGCGGTACAAGATATGGATTAGAAAGTAAATGATATCTAGAATCAATTCTATGGATATCCGTCGTACATTTTGTAACATCATGTAACATCATATATGAGCCTAAATAATTGTGTAAATCCTTACTTGTCGAAACCCAATACAACGAGAAATTGTCCTTTCAAGGCCCACACAACTCGCGCACCTCTGGTACCAACAGGCCCTTTCCCAGTTTTAACTGGCACATCGCTAGATCTCGGTTTATAAATTCGTAATTTTCCATCTTTGCATGTACTTGCAAGGTACTGACCGCATGGCGACCACGCTAAACTGAAAATCTGATCTGTATGTCCCATCAGTGTTATTTTCGCAACAGCTGTTTCGCAAGACGATAAAAGTGTTAAATCCCAAATTTTCACGGTCATATCGTAAGATGCTGACGCCAAAACATCTGATGCCAATGGATGAAATTTGATTAAATATATTTTATCGGTATGAGCTTTTATGATGTGTTTCGGCTCGTTTGTTGGCTCTGCTAATCCGGACTCCGGTATTTCCCATAATCGAATCATTCCATCGTCACATGCTGTTAACGAATAATTATTAATACGATTTGGCAAATATGTTTATTACAAAGTGCTGTGATAATTCAAAAGAATTGTTCCTTTACCGACAGCTAATCGCTGATTATCGAATGGATTCCATTGGAAATCCATTACGGTGGCACCATGTACCAACGCTGGCATTACACCATCTGGTAATCTTCCGGTTTTCTTTAATTCAAGAACTGCTATTTTACCACCTGGTCCACTGAGTGGCACCGCAACACGATCAGGATTGGCTACAATCATTGGATACGTTAACTGAAGTAAGACTACTACTTTTTGTAGAAGAGATAAAATATTTTATACGAAATGTTAAGTGAAAATACCGTGAAAACCATCGCATTCTCCAGATATCTGACGACTAATATTCCTTATATTTTCAATATGCGTAGATTTGTGACCAGGTGTACCCTTTAAATGTCGGAATTTCGATACTCTACCTATTTACAACAAACATAAATTATTAGAAGTACGTTTGTTTCGTAACAACAAGGAAGTATCTATTTTTTTTTATATTGTTTTTACCAAATACTGTCGATGTTCTCTTGGGCGTTGGTGTCACAGAATTATCCACTTTCTCTAAACGGGGATCCATACTCTGTTGACGCAGCATTGAGATAACTTTTTTAACCTCGTCTTCTTTAATTACTTCACTTTTGGTTTTAAACGAATCCCTGCGTCTCAACATCGTTGGCGATCCCATCGCTTTCTCAGCTAAGTTTCCATCGGTTACAGATACCGAACGACTTTCGTAAAGCCTCCTTCTTTCGGCGATAGAGTTTCTATTCGCATTGCCCCGTTCAAAATTTCCAAGGTCCTCGTTTTCAGGCGATTCATCCTTAACTTTTATTTCGAACACTTTGCGCCTTTCCGCAGTGCTTGGTGTTTTCGGTTTGTAGCCAGAATCACTTGAGTTTGCATCTTCTTCCAAGGAACTAGAATCGCTCTTTCCGTTTTCTGCTTCTTTCATGCTTCTTTCATTATTAAATGACGGCGATTTCTCTGGTTCTATATTGTTCTCTATCTGATTGTTCAAATCATTTTGATAACCATTGGTATCGCTATTTGGCGCAACAGGCACTGAAAAGATCTTGTCAAAAGAAAATTCTTGACTGCCAGACTTTGCTTGAAACGGTTTCGGTCCAAGTCGGGGCTAAAAACAACGGAAAATTAAACGTTATATTATATGTTTTTCGTTTTAATAAAAATCTATTCGTAAATAAGTTATTTATGGTTATTATGACGGTAATGAAATAAATGAAACGATATGCAAGAACACACGATATCATCAAGCATACAGAAGTAGAACATCTTTTTAAATAAAATTCTTTTCATAACATTATTATTTTCTTTTATAGCCAGATTACAACCTTGTATCCCCCAATCGCATTAGGGTTCACGGACGTAACTACTGAACCCACGCTCGGCGATGTACGAGGACGTGCGACTGGCTTCGGTTCATCCTCGGAAATGCTATTAGTTCTCGACGACCTTGGGAGAGGCTTTGGTGGAATCACTTGCCCTCCGTTCTGCACTTTATTTTTGTCATCTTCAGCTTCGATTTTCTTCGTATCTTCTAACTTCTCAATGTCGTTCTCAAGCATTAGCTCTTTCTCGATCACCTCTTGTGTCTTCCTGTAAGCTTTCGGCGTAGTGACGGTCACAGGCTTCGTCAATTGCTTCTGCTCCACTTTTATTTCTCGTTCATTTTCTTTGAGCGTTGCTAAGTTTCCCTTATGTACCTGAGAGTAAATTCCTCAATAACGCAAACTGTTTGAACAAAATTAGTGATGTCCGACATCCATTCTCAAGATTTTCAAGTCTTTCTACATCAATGCTATATGGAATTTCTACGAGCTTGTTACATACACATACATACTATCTGTACATTTGTATTTGTAATTGTAGAAAAAACATAAAGAGGCAATGCAAGTAAATGACACCTATTCTTGAAATTCTCCTGCACATTTTTTTACACCTAAACGCAGCAAAATAAATTTGAGAATATATATGTACAAAAAAAGAGTGTAGCACACAAGAATAGCTATGTTCCGCGCATACTTAGAATTACTTACGCTGATAGAATAAGCTACAGAACATCAATTGCCATTTAAATTACACGTGCCAGGAATAACACTTTGAATGGTGCTAATGTATAAACTATAAAACATACATTGGATATCTGAAACGTGAAAAAATATACACAGAACATGAGGAAATAAAATCAAATGATGCAAAATAAAACGTAAATTATCAATCGAAATTTCTTTTTTTAAATAAAATGCATAAAGAAAGACTATAAATTTACGGCACAAATATTCAAAATATTTAAATCATGTTCTACTTCTATATTACTTTTTTTTATGTATATATAAATATGTACAACATCACACAAATAACAAAGTATCAGAAAATGCAACTTCAATCTTTATTTTGTTTTATTAATTTTAAATTGCTTAATTGCATTACCTGATACATTGTTATTATTCTACATTTTGTACTATATTCTATAATAATTAAAAATTAATTGTAAATACACTCAAATATCACACAATACATTAAAATGTTTAAAAAAAACTCCTTTAAAACTTTAAAAACTTGTTTCAGAGTAACTGGCAAATTGAATAGTAAAATGGATAATGAAATGAAATGAAATGAAATGATGATGACAAGCGTGCAATTCAATAATATCACAAATTTATAAAAAATGATAAAAATGCTATTACAAAAATAATCAATATTCTTTCTATAGGTCCGCTAGGAAAATTCTACTATATTTTATACATCTTTTAAGCTAAAACTGTCCCAAAACTATAGAGACATCTACTTACAGTAATGGGTTCCTCTCCTTTATTTCTTTTAGCAGGATCTAAAGATATTTTGGGAACAGGTATGTTATGTCCTTTGATCCAGGCTGCTGCATTATTTTGTGCAACATACCCTACTGTATCTGGATATATATCTGCATGGAAATCTCTGTATGTCTAAAATAAAAATTTCAACAATTTTTATCTCTCAGGAATGTATTACAAGTAAGATTTTTGTATTATAATGTATTTACTTTTCGTGGAACTTGATACATAATAGGTATCACCATGTTTGAAGTAAGTTGCAGTAATCTATTAACTTCAGCTTGCATCACGTTTAATGCTCGTTTTGGTACCAAACACACTCCTTTTGTTTGTTCTCCACTATGACGAATACCTTCAACCAGGAACGGATCCTTATCCATAACTTCCATGTACATAATAGTAGTATCTCCTTTTCCAGCCAGGAAAAGCATGTTTGTATCAGGATCAAACAGAGGCATTAGAATTCTATGGAATATGATTTATGTTATAGTTATGATCAAAAGCAATTTAATAGATTATCCATTAATGAATTCTTACCCTGTGCTACAATCCAGTTCTAACATTTTCACTGGTTCGTTTAGATGCCTCAGATCTCTTATATAAACCTGCCTTAATCTTGCTGCATCAAATCCAGTGGTAAGTATTCTATCACTATTATTTAGCCACACGCATCTAGAATCCTTGATACTTTGATGACTGGAACAAGAATTGACAATGCAAGTAGAAGTACGAGGATCTATAATTCTCACTTGTTTGTCTTTGCAAGATGTAGCTAGGAGCACACCATCTTGTTTCCAACTTAAAGACTGAATGACATCTGTATGTTCATTGTTAGCTGTAACACAACAAACCAATATTAAATAAATTAAAAATTATTGGGAAATGTTTCATTTCCAGTAGAAAATATGATATTGTAATTACAAAATAGTTCTTGTTGTGAAATCACATCCCATAAAGATAGGTTTGTATATGATACTGTTGTTAGAAGATGTTCAGCTGAAGGGTGCCAACACACCACTTCTACTCTTCTTTGACGATGGGAAAATATACATTCAGGATTACACAGGGGTTCTTCTAAACCAGCTTCTGGAATATGCCATAACTTGACCTACAATAAGTACATAATACTTTATAACACATTAATTGAACGATAAACAAAGATATTCTATAAAGAACATTACGACTTACAAGACAATCTTGCGAACCGGTGGCTAATAAACCATCATGAAACGGAGAGAAGTCCATATCTGTTACTGTATCTGCATGAGCATGGAGTAAAGGCATAGTTTTACTTTTTCTACCACAATCCTCTAGTGGCAACACAGCCAGATTAGATCCTAGTTAAAAAAAAAAAAAAAAAAAGAAAAAAAAAACAAGAAATATAGTATAATATAAAAAAATAAAATGTATAATTTATATTAAAACATATAAATATACCATTATGGTCTACATTAAATGCCATAAATGCAGCAGATGCTGCAATATTATTGCCATAAGTTTGATAGGAGCCAACTGAGATGTCTCTAATGCAGGCCTCTGGTTTAGGAACAATTGGAGCTGCATTTTTATATTTAGATGCTTTAAAACGCCAAGCCATTTTGACGTTTTTAACTATATAGCTTCTGGATTAACTTCTGCTTAAACCATGTAATCTGGTAAAAATAATGTTACACATAAACAACTCACTTTAAATCTTTCTAATTTGTGCAGTGTTCAATAACTGTCTTTAATAAAAAAAAAAAAAAAAATGTAAGAAATCCATAAGTGAGAATATTTTTATTCAAAAAAATTTTCAAACGAAGTTCGTCATTAGATTCTTTTCATTTAATTTATTCCTGATGCACAGAAGAATAATATTAAAGAAGGGTTTCGACACTAATACAAAGCTGTGCATGACTAATAATTTGGGGGTGAGAATCACCCCACCCTTATCCGTCGCAACTTCGCTAATAACAATGACAGTCGAATACAATTTCTAAAATGGGAAAAAATCAAATTCAACGATGATTCTACTCACAAGCGGCTGATCGGCGTGGCTTTGCACGCGTTTCACGGAATATTAGTACAAAATTCAATTCAATAAAGAACCAGCTACCATAAACACAACGACGATGGCAGGTAGGCGTCTCTGATCTCCACGGCTGACAGGCGGAAACAGGAAAGTCCCCCTCTAAAAGACTTCTTCTATCTCTGTCGATCACAAGCAGCATCATACACCGTGTCCCAAAGAAATAAAACGTTATATGGAAAGAGAAAAATGGAAGAGTCGAACGCTGACAGAAACTTCTATCGACAGGGACTTGAACGATTCAAATTGTTTATAATTATTATATCAATATTAAGAATATCGCGTAGATATTTTAAAACGTTTGATCGTAAAGGAATATGTTACAGTATGTACATCCTTTTGATAAAAAGAAACTAATAAATAATACATGTAATAAATAGTATACTAACATAAAGATACTAATATATGTATATAGTAAACCAAAAGAGGAAAGTGCTATATAAAATTGCTTTTGCATTATTTTTGAATTGAATTAAAAAAAAAGGAACAAATATACTTATCGAATGAAAACTTTAACAATTTTATATTCTATTAAAGTGTTTATCATATTTGTATAATATTTTTATTGAATTCACGTACATTCGTATATATAAGGTACCCTGTATATGTGCAGTTACGTTCGGAAATCAGCTGCGAGCACAGAGAATATTGGTCATCATTCTAACCATGCGTGAAAGAAATGGCGATGATATCAGCACTGACGAAATCGATGATGTCGACAATTTCATGCGTTTTTTAAAATTATCAAATTACTGAAATGCTTATGAATGTCTGATCACTTGATGAATTGTCGCTTAGCTTATTATAGTAACAATCCATAAATCATGGAAGAGAGATAAAGATGTATGTATGTATATATCAGTACATTTCGCGCAAACGCAAAAGGAGAAATTATTCCTAAGTACTTAAATTTTAAATTTACATTTAAACCAAGTTCTCGTGTTTTTTCTTCTTGCTACTTAGTATTATTCTCTTAATAAAGCCAATTGCAATAATGGAACAACTTTCAACGAGGACAAATCTGCCAAGACAGCCTGAAAATAAATAATTAGTAACACAAAGAGATAAATAAAGAAACAACTAGTATGAAATTCTTTTTCCACCTCTACGCTTTGTTGATTATTGACTTGCATTAAATTTTCCTTTCGAAAGCTCAAAATAGTAACTGCGAGTAAGGGTATAATTTCTAACGAATCGTATCCTAAAATTAAATCCCACAGATAAAGCAATTGTTCTGGTGGTAAATGGCCACTGAAACCTCTCATGATCCACTTAAAAACAATTTTTACTCTAAAAACAAACGTCACAAATTAGTTTTATGACGCGCAAATGTACAAAATTAATTGAACTTACGGTTGTATGTGAATGTTTCTACAATGAGTCCAAAGCAGTGGTTCGTGGCACTGTAGTAACCTCTCAAAAAGCAAACATAATGCCACAATGCCTTGTTCGTGACTAGAAACGGTGTGCAAGCGGAACCAATATCGTAAATAAAATGCTCGAAATGTATAGTACATTGCGCACGGATCATCGTATAGGTAACAAAATGGCGTAGCTAAAAGATCATGTGCATTAATATTTTCATAATATTTTAATAATATTTTCGTAATATAATATTTTAATAATATCTCCTCTCTATCCCTTTCTTCTCTGTCTCTTAATTAAATTTCTTACGTTTCTATGGACTCGTGCAGATTTCTTAATATTGATTCAAAATAATGTTCTATGTTTTATACCATACATCGTGAACCCATGAAATGGAATCACACCACTTGGTGGAAAGACTAAGGTATTTTCCAAAGTGGCCGGTTTTCCTTGTAAAACAGCATGTATTACTTGACCACCAGCACTTCTATCAGTTGTAACTGGGGCTAATACTTCTGAATCACGTGAAAAGCACAGCATTGTTTTATATAAAACGTCCTCGAACACAAAATATTGATCGTCATTTCGTGCTGTTAGCTGCACATCCTGAAACAGAGATAATTGAGAGTAAAATTCGAAAAAATAATCGGATAGAAATTAAAAAATTGTATAGAAAGACTTAAAATTTAATTACCTTTATTATCAGTTTATCTATAACAATATCATACTGTAACACCATATTCTTTAATTCTTCGTAATATTCCAGATCCTAAAAGATATTCAGATTGCCACATATAATTATTTCTTTTCTTTTTTTGGCTTTAAAATAATATTTTTACATTCTGTTTTACTGTGCATCCCAATACAAGGGACCAAAGACGACCCCGGAGAGCTCGAGGAGCTCCACGCTTCAGGAATTCTTGTGCTATCGGGGCATGATTTGATTTCAGTACTTTCTCGCCAATGTAAATCCTTTCTTCTTCTAGATTTGTAAAATTTTCTGAACTTGGCATGTCTGGATTTACACCTAGTAATGGCATACCCTTTGCTAGCTCCACGTACAAATGTCTCTATTAAATATAAAAGATAAAAATTTATCACAAAAAAAAATATATGTACATATAATTAGATACATGTAAACATATACCAATTGCGTAAGTGTTTTTACACGAATTTGTACATGGCCGAACTCCCAATTCAATTCATTTCTGAAAAATTATTACTTTTATTAGAAAATCCGAAAATATACAATGAAATTTTTATTAAAAAAGAATATAATGGTATTTACGGTTGTTTTTTAAACGAGGGATTTCGGATAGAAAATAGCACGTCCAAGAAGTCTTTTGGAGCGTAAAGAGGTCTGTACTGCGATAAATCTAAATGTTGAATAAAGCAAAGTTCAAATTTGTTAGAATAATTGTTTCAGCACTTTTATTAGAATTTTTAATTCGACGAATCGATATTAAGGTCACCGATATCATAGGTGCTTAATTCATTCCATTTTTCAGCAAGTTCTTCACGATCTGCATTTGGTCTTATGCGTGCCAGTGGCACATTTAATTCGTTACATGTTGAATTTAACGATTTTTGTATTCTACGTTCCCATTGAATTTGAGCCTTTTTCAAATAAGTTAGATCTACTTCCTCCGTGGACGCTTCCGACACGGCTGATAAAGAGCCCTTAAAGAGAGCGTTTGATTGAAAGAAAAAGTTACAAATATCTTTGAAGTTTCTTAAACGTATCGAAATTAATAAAAATTACGTGTTACCTGCGATCTGACCCAATGAAACACAGTATTTCTGATTTCTGTTTCTAAGCCGTTGCTTTTTAACGCCTCCAGTAGTGTATTTTTGAAATCTTCTCTTTTTACCGCGGTAGAAGCAACAAGTTTCTAAATAAAAAAAAAAAAAGAAAAAAAAAATATGAAAATTGTTTGTATTTACCTTTGATTTTTCGAGCACTTTCAGCACTTTCGATTTGATTCCAGTGATTGTATACTTTGCGAGTACCTGAATTTCAGTGTAAAGATTTTTATAATTAGCCATACTTTGAATTTCCTCCGTTAATCTCTCTGCGGATTTTTGTAGCGAGACTTTCCTGGATTCGCCCGCATTTTCCATCATTGTTGTATTTTTTGCGAATGTTCAGTCAGTCTGAGTCGCCCTTAACTAAATCTGAAAAATGATCGCCATTTGTAAATAAATTTATTCCTGCAGTCGCAACAATATACAAAGGGATGAATTTCCGGTCGCGTCGAATCAAATATTCAAACGATAATCCTTAAAAACTTGGCTTAGAAGGTCTTTATAGTTATTTTTTTAATTTTTTAAATGTAATCTTACAATCCTTGATCATACGTATAAGGATATTTTAATGAATTCTTTTACAGAAATTTTGATATGACCTTAACGTGCAAAAATCGCGCCAAAATTAAAAGATTCGAGAATGCCAATTGGCAGTACTTTATTCCATCCTTGATATTTATTTCAATTTGTACCTTTAAACGTTTATAATTCTATATAACCAGTGATAGTATATTTATAATATATAGTGATAGTATATTTATAATATATATAAATTGCAATCAATCGTAACGTGCAACAACTATCGAGTAGTACTCACGAAAAAATGGCGAATTTTTCTACTGAAATCTTTTAAGGAAGATGCTCTATCTCTTTAGAATTTTGCAGAATTGTTCACGCCTTTAAACGAGGTACATATTTTTTTTAATGTTTGAATAATTCTATGGCGAAATTTCAGACCGGTCCGCCTGCAGGAAAATGGCGGCCCGATAGTCTATGTTTTGAAACGTAACATTGAACATAATCGTTCTCGAAACGTTAAGAATGGACATCTCGAGTATGCTCGAAGTACAAGTGAGCGAAGTGAAAGAAGCAGATAGTAAAGAAAATGGTGAAATCTCAAAATTTCGTGAAATGACTTTTTACGAATTATCGTGATACAACGTCTAACCTACTTTGTATTACAGTAACTCCCAAAGAACTACTTCCAAGCACGACGAATGTTTCAATACCTATTTCCCAAGAGGAGAACAATTATTATAAACTTATGCTTGGCAATGGTAAACTTACAACATTTATTTAATTAATTTTTATCGCTTGTTAATTTGTTTCTGTTTTTCTAACAAATTCATTCTCAACGTTATACGATAGTTATTATTGTCATGTTTCTTTTATGGTAATAGAGAATGTTAGAGAATGTATTTTGGAAAAACACGAATGCGATAATAAAAATTAAATTTCAGGATATATCTTCTGTAATCCTTTTTTTCGCAGGAAATGGTAAGGAAATGTGTAATATTGATATAGTATATTGATATACATATTCTTTATTTTTTAAGTTGTATTCAATGTAACAAAGGCAATGAATGTATAAGATAATAAGATTGTTAAGTTATAAAAATAGATTTGTAAAAAATCGTTATTGTAGTTTGACATCGATGTTGTGTTGCAGATGTCTCATCTATACGATTTCAAAGATTACATTGCACTGCATGTGATATACACATTGGTTCTGCACCGGCAAATGCTCATAACATGTTTGAGCATCCTGTATTACGTACATTGCTGTGTGCAAAATGCAGAGATTTCTATGGAGATGGCACCTTTGAGCAAGGTACATATTGTTAATATCCGTATTTAAAAAGTTCAATTAAATTTTCATATTTTTTAAATCAAATTTTACAGGTGATGATGCGACAGATATGTTTTGTAGATGGTGTGCAAATGGCGGTAACTTGTATTGTTGTTCCTTTTGTAGTAATACATTTTGTTACAAATGTATTAAAAGAAATTTTGATCCTATATTAAGAAAAAAAATTGAAGCTGATGAGAGGTGGAAATGTTTTGTCTGTGATCCTAGAGATCTATATAATGCAAGAGGAACTTGTTGGGCTTTACTTAAGCATGTTCAAACCATGAATAGGTAAATACCAATTACTGAAATAATTACTTTTCAGTTTAGTTATTTGATTATTTTAAATCTTTGTAGAATATTTCAAAATAACAGTAAGTTGTCTCAAGATGAAATAGATAATAGAATGAACACTGACGAATCAAAATGCTGTCCGCGAAGGAGAAAACGAAAGCGCCGAAAAAATGGTTCAAATTCAGAAGAAGATGATGAAACCTACACGCCCAAGCAAATAGCATCAAGTCCTGTTTCCAAACGTAGAAAAAAGGGTCGTGGTAGAGCAGGATTTTCCAATGGTGGTAATGATAAATATGAAGTATCAGATGACACTTTGATGGATAATAGTGAAATATTTCCACCTTTATTCTCATGCGAGCAAACGATGGTTGAATGTGAAAATGCCACCGTTAGTGGAGACGGTACGATCATTTCCCAAATTCAAGTAAATCCGAATCGTAAAGAGAGTCCCTCCATTGCTCAACAACCAACAATGTACAATACGGCTGTTTTGAACGTTGTTGCAAATTCTAATTTTTTGCAACCTGCAGCACCTGTTCGTCATGTATCGTCTAGTTCCATAAATCAGACAAACCAACCGAATTTATATCAAACATTACATTCTGCATCAACTCCAATGGTTAGTATACCTAATCACAATGTTAATATAATACATCGACCACGTTTCTCTTTACTCGAGTCGCAAATGCCGCGTACAAACATGAATATTATAGAGATTGAAAGTGATACGGAAGATGTAACGGTTGTCGGCTCGTCACAAGTTTCACGACTTATCAACAGTTCTAATGGCAAAGCAGTACCTGTTGCTCTCGTAAGTTCAAAGAATTCAAGTTATAATACACAAGAGAGGCACAATATGAAAACACTGAACCAAAGGTTACTTCCTCATGGTAAAGAGATTAATAATATTCTGAATAATCTGAAGATCAAGTTCCAAGATCTGTATGATACAACTAAACGAGATGAATTTAAAAACTACAAATTGACCGATGCTCATCTTTTAATCAAACAGTTTCATTGTGATATACGCAATACTGTGACTCAGTTAGCATGTATCAATGATAGAATAGTACGTGAATATAATAGATGGAAAAGATATCAAATAAAAAGAGGAGCTATTCCGTCTGTAGATAAAAATAATACTAGCAAGAGAGAGACTTGCGTAGAAATACCTCTTGATATGACTTGTACTAATGAATCCGACGTGGAGTCCGAACAAATTAGCGAAGAAATAGAGAACAGTATTATGAGTCCATCTGAACTGGTTGGTGAAACGAACGTAGCGGATGGAATAAATTTCTTTAAAAAGAAACATAGCATGGAGCGAGCTGTGGGTGATCACTCTGTTTTGATGAAAAATAAATCGGTACAAATAAATACTGTAAAATTGCAAACTTATAAGTATACAAGGCGTCCTGTGCTGAAATGTAATAAACAATCGGAGAAAAAAGATGATGCTTCAATATTGCCTGTTAAAAAAGTTAATAAACAACTTGGAAATTTCGAAGATCACTTTATTCAGTTTGTGCAAAAACTGAGTAAAAAGCAGTTACCTGATCCAAATGAAACACCATTGAAGGATCTGATAGAAGCTAATTCACCTTTCATCTCTGAAATGCTAGAAACTATGGATAAATCTTCAAACAGTGCTTCAAGCAGTAATGTTTTAAGCATTTCTGTTAAAAAGGACAGTGATCTAAAGTCATATGAACCATCGTGTGAACACTCAATTACTTGCAAGACTGTCGATAATCTTGTGAAAATGGTTAATAACACAAATAAAAAGACTGCCGCGAATGAATTTATTGATAATAAACTGAAAGAAGAAACTAAAATGCAAAGAAGACATTTTTCTACTACTGATAATGTTGGTATAGGAAATGTATCAAAAAATAAAAAAAAAGATTTAAGCAAAACCAACGTTATAGAATCTGAAAGTAGCGATGATTGTACTATTATTGACGATTAATTAAAAAGTAATTGTTCAGTAACTTTCATAAGTTCTATTAGTACTTTAATCGAACTTATTTATATTTAATCAAATATTGCTTTGAAAAATTGTATAAATATTGGAGATAATATCATGGGAAACTTTATATTTTATGATTTCTATTTTATATTTTATAATGTATCTCTTCACTTTTCTTTTTTGAAATTTTTAAGATAATCGTACTAGAGATATATTTTATTTTTTAATAAAAATTTCATTATCAATATTTCAAAGTTTACTATAGAAATTCTCATATATACATATAACGATTAAAAAGTTTTGGATTAATCACTATCTTTACAGATACCTAGATATATATTTTTCGTGGAAATTCAGAAATTATTTTATTAATTTATTAAATACTCCATCTACACATAAATAATCTCGATTAATGGAATAAGAATAATAATAAAATTATTCATTTTTAGATAAGTAAGAGGTTATTGTAATTTGTTTTGTACAAAGATTCGAATAATTTTGTTGATAATTATCGAAGAAAAAAATTTTTACACAAATTTTGTTATTATAATTTCTATTGTTTTCAAAATTATTGAGTAAGATTGTAAAGTGTAAGAATTTTCTCGGATGATACTTTTGCTGCATTTAGATGTAAACACTTTTGATATTTGCTTGACAGATGTACTGTATCTCATATAGATATCTAAACGATAAATTATATTTGCGTAAGCATAATTGCGTTGCAATTAATATTAAATGTACAATGATTGTAAGCCTAAAAATGGCAGAAAAGAAAGCCACAAAAATGTTGATCGTGTTTTATATGTCCTACGTATTATATTTGTAGTGTCATATTAAAAATTCTGAAAATTCAATTTATAGCGAATTCATCTATTATCTTTATGTAAAAGTGAATCTGAAAAATAAATTTCTTACAAAGTTAAACAGAACTATCTCTTCATAGATTCTGTAAGAAAGTGTCTTTCGTTCTATTTATTTTTTTATTGAAAGAAAAAAATCTAGTAAAAGAAAGGCATTTTTAAAGTAAATAAGAAATTGCATTTTTCTTAATTTCATTTATTTTTTTGTCTTCTGTGTATACACGTATTGACCCCAGAAATCAATATATTACTTTCTTTCACTTCTCAATTAAAGTCATTATATCCTACACACAGGGAGGCAAATATTTTTCAGTAAATACATATAACAAGTCTGTAGAAATTTTTTCTTAAAAATACATCACGTAACGTGACCGCAGTCGAGTATACAAAGAATTTAAACAGAATTACGAAACGAGTTCGTAGCTTTTCCATGATATTAACATATCGCTTATACAATATCTATAAAGAGTACAAAGATTGCAAGGATAAAAAAGCATTACAAATTTTACATTTAGAATGGTAAGATTCGGTAATATTATTCATTGGTACTTTAGGTACAAGTACTCAAAAATGTTCTTTATAGTAAAAAAAAGAAAACAATAAACACTAAAATATAATTTTTTAAATAAAAAGTAATTGTATTTTTCATAAAAAAATTGTAATTTACGAAATTGTAACTATTTACGACTATAAATAGATAAAAATTGGGAAAATAATTTAAAAAAATTCTCATAATTTGAGTACTCCTACTATTTTGTGGTATTGTAATCTCATTTTGGTACCGACAGATGTAAATTCTCGCTTCGATATTTTGAAGTACACTTGAGCAGAAAAAATAATTTTTAGAAGTTGTTTGTATACAATAAAATCAACGAGAGTATCAAAAAGTTGACAATTTTGTCATAAGTTTAGACAAAATATGAAAAAATGTTAGTAGAGGCTGCACAGTGATAAACGCACTTTTTATACATATGTCGTATAACAGTGATGATTTTTTTCTTTTTAATTGCAATAACAACGACAGTCTAATCACTAGCACCGTAACATGACATTTATAGTGTTGTTAAACACTCCTTTTTTCTTCTTTTTTCTTCTTTTTTTTAACTTCAATAGCGGAATTGACCTTTTCTGCCCATGCCATTATGATAGACTCTGAGCGGTGTATAATTTCCATTTCCATTCATTGCTACATATAGAAAAGAATAATAAAAGGAGTGATATTAATAAATATATCATAAAATAATGAAGATGCAATATAACGTAATGATATTTTAAAATTAATAAATTATTAGAAAGCCACTTACTTAATTCATACTCCTTAATAGCAGCTTGTACAATAAATGAAATAGTTAGTTAAAACTATTAAATCAATTATTAGCACTGAATAAGAATTATTATTATTTATTTTAATCGCTATTGAACATTCCTAAGGTCTGACACTAACATTTAAATATAAACTATTGAAATTAGCTAATCGGGGAATTAGTTGAAATTATTTATACATATAAGTCATCAAAGTATAGTTACCCTGTACAACAGTGGGAGGCTGTCGTGGACCTTGTATGGTATGTGCATGGCATCGCGGTTTCAATAAGCCGTGATATAAAACAAAATATAAAGCGGCAACAGCCGCGGCAGCAACAGCCATGCAACGATAAAGAAATCTTAACGAGCCAACGATATCAGAACCATTGACGTTGATATAAGCACCAATCACAGCTCCAACGCATCGACCTGAATCGAATTTGGTGTTATAAGATTTAAAATTGCAAAATTGCTTGCATGAATTCATTGACTGTAATAAGTTTAAAATTGGGAAAACTCAGGATGCATACCGACGCAGAAATGCGCAATCACAGGTAGTGCTTGAGCAGTCACAGTTAAATGACGCGGGACGAGATGTCTTAGGTAAAGAATGGCAGTAACCCACATGATTCCTAGCGTAAAAACTTCGAGAGCTTCGGAAATTAGGGACCACCAAGGTTCTGCTACAAGACTTAGACCAGTAAACCTGCAAATTTCAATTTCAAAAGATATATAAATGAAAGAGAGAAATCGTAGTTTATAATAATATAAAAACTTACCTACCTAATAATATATACGGTAAAGGCAGTGATGAGAAGATTACTATGACCACAGTAATCAACTAAATGCTCAGACTTCCAAAGGAACAGAAATGCTGGAACTGCTCCGACAGTCATGGCCACACCAATGGGAAATTCGTCAGCCCCTAACTTTTGTAAATGTCTGAACAAAAGAGTACAGTTTAATTTTCACGAAAACAGTCAGCACCTTGTGATCTTAATTACATCTACCATTAATTTAAAAAGTACGAAAATGTATATAAAAGTTACATAGTATTGTAATTGTGATAAATATAGTAAATACTTTCATGAGATACTGTAGCTATACGAATTTGTGAATCAAATATTTAGTTACTTTGATATAGTCCATCAGAACGACAGTTCTCGTCAGAATATACATTCATTATAATTCTAGAGCAATTGAATAAAGAAGATTCTTACAAAGGTAGATAACTGTCCATAGCGCTCCAGAAGGTTCCCATAATGATCAGTACAATTACTAAAGCTGCAGTTTCACTGCCATATCTCTTGATAGCACTCATAGGAAGTGCCAGCATGCCGCTTCTAGTATGCCACCACCATTCTGGTGGACTGAGTGGCATTCCGTTGGCACAAAGAGCTACGAGGGCTGCCAAAAGCATCATTATCGCGTGTATACCGATTGGCAGATAGTAGAAAGAGTTCAAATTTTCTATAATAGTGCACAAATAGCCGGTTAGGGGACCAAAAATGGCAAAGCCAAGCGAGCCGAAGGCTAATTGACGTCCTACATCTCCGCGTCCACAGGATGTTTCCCTAGTGGCTATTACGACTGCTGCATCGATCAGAGCTACGGCTGTTGTTGGAAAAATATCAGCCACTGATCGAATGACCAAGTATGTCCAGAATACTAAATGAGCCCAGTCTTCTGTCTGTTGACATTGGCTTTCTACGAGGATGCTATCTGGAAGTAAAATTGTCGTTAAATACGATGATGTTGAATTAATATTTAGATTGTGAATATTTATACATTTATACCTGAAAGAGTACAATATTATACAATATTACCTGGAAGAGTATATGGATCAACCAGGTCACATTCAATGGAACAACTCTGATAAACTTCTGCCATTCTGGTTTCAAGTTCAAGAGGAATACGACAAGTAAAGTATTCAGCCAGAGGATATACACACCAATCCTGATCACTTTCGTTGTTCAAGGCTTGTTTCAGAGTAGCATTTGTAGCCAGGATGCCTGTATACTTGGTGTAAACATGACAAACAACATTGCCACCTTCTTTAAAACATAAATGCGGTGGTTCACTTTCAGGCATGGCGAACCTTCGCGTTTTTTTAATTTCCTCTTGCTCCTGCAATATGTTCCATTAATTTAGGTTATTTTATTTTTATAACAATTGAAGATTAGGAGAAACGAATGAAACAGTAAATTACATGATTTTCATACATTGGTAGATATTAAAATATTATTTCCACGTGCGATATCAAAACTTATCGCGCTTTTCTACTTCAATTGGATTTCAATGTTGTACTTGATTCGAATTTTTACCTGGGCATATATTTCACTCTCAAGAGGAATCACAGTCGTTTCGCCACTGCCGTCTAGAACAACATCGGGATCGGTCGTTCCAGAAGTAATGGAACCATCGTTGTCGTCGGAATGCCATCGTTTCAACCCTATAGGGTAACAAGCATAATTACACCCTTCAAGAAGCAGCGGGCCAACTCTAGTTTCGTCGGACCATTTGTGACAAGAAATATGATCTTTGCATCTTTCTTGCAACACCACCGCTCCTGTATGATCGCAGTTGAACTTTAGGCCGGGTCTTCTTTCTCTTGGAGGTTCGATACGATCAACCGTTGGAATTAATAATAGAAAAGCATAGAAAATGGCAGATAAGAAGCAGGCAATGGCAATCATCACTCTGAGATAACGGCCAGTTGACGACTTGTCATTTCTTCCTTGATGAGCTGCTAACTTATCCGCGATTGGAGCAGCAATTAAAGGTCCCAAGATCGCCACTGCTGGTGAAATTATTGAGATCATTCGGATTTGGTCGATGTTCAGTCCCATTTCAGTCATGTGTAAAGGAAGAAAAGGGAAGAGACATCCTATTCCTAAAAAAAATAATTACGACATTAAAATGTTGGCGACAAATGTACATTGATCATAAAGTAAATCAAAATTCTACGATAATCATTCTATTTTGCTCCTTTTCACAGAAGCTGCTCGATTAGAAACGTACCTCCAAAAAAGAGAAACAACAGAAGTTTCAACGAAAGAAGATTGATGTTAATAAATTTTTTCTTGGGCAGATCCTTGGCTGTGTCCATTCTTTCCGTAGAGGCTGTGATCGACATGTTGTATATATTACAAAGTTTCTTCTAAAAGCAGGTACAAAGGACTCAGAAGAGATTGACGACCTACGGTCGTCTATTATGTCAGTGATCCTCCTTTAATTTCCATTTTTTAGTCCACTTTTACGTATGTCTAAAAAAGAAAAAAGATTAGATTCAATAGAAAGAATTTTTTACTAAGAGAAAATTTGCAAAAAACTGAACGAGATAAAATTCTATATCATGCTTATCTATATAACGAATTTGAAAAGACCGATGACTTTATGTTTTACTCCTCCTATTCCATAAAATTGAAAAAGAAGAGATTTCGTTTCATTGTTAATTTAAGCATTACGGTTGACATTTTTACTATTTTTTGTATTCATTACAAAAGCATGCGATGAACACAATTTTGAACAATATTTGCTTCAAAATTAAATTAAATTAAAAAGTTCTAAAAATCTATTAAAAAAGATCTAGAATCTTAGGTATATATACAGTTTTCTGTAGAACTTCCACATTTTCAAGAAGCAACGATCAATTTATTCCGAACGGAAATGAAATGACAGCTTCACGATTCGTTTCTTTAATTTCCCGTTTCCTCCGTCGAAAATGTGTAATTATACAGATCATCCTAGTGGATCTAGTGAACGAGGTGAGAGTCAAACTGAACTCACTGCATCGAGTTGTGGCGGACGTCATTCGTTGGAACGGTCGATTTCCGATGCTCTCTCTACCTCGTGTGATACCTCAGATGCTGAAATCAGAATATTAAAGAAATCGTAAATGAATAAATCAAATGAAAGACATTTACCGTAAATGAATAAATATATAACAAACAAATATTATTCAAAGAATCCTCTTCAAATTCGTATTCACTTTTATCTGAACAAACAAATCGCCGTTAATCATTTCACGTCCTTCACTCAGCTTGAAAATCGCTTTTTCCCTTTCGTATTCAAATTTTTCTTTAAACATTGATTCAATAACAATTGAATTTACTTTCATCTTTGAATTCCTGCGGGTGCGTTCATGGATTCGCAAGTTACATTCGATCTCGAAAATGGCAAGGGCCAGAGGATTGTGACACAAGACGTACATACAAATAACCGATCGTTCGATCGTATGACCTTTTCTCCTACACGAAGCACGAACGCGATCAAAGAGACCGCTGTAGAAACCGAGTCTCGTCGTTCGTAAGTTATGAGTTACGAACAAGGGATAAACGAAGGAAAGGACAATCGCGCTTCCGAGATTTCTCATTGATAAAAGAAAATACTATCGCAATTCATATCTCTTCAAATACTTAAAAAGATTTATTACATTTTCACTTCCTCTTGATAGTAAATTTTCTACTATTCCTACTTCTACTATATCGTTAAAAAGCTGTAACCTACTTTTCTCGAGACCTAATATTCTCGCGTAATTCCCAATCTTCACGAGTGCAAACGTCTCGTAATCGCGATTTCCTTATTTTCGTCGCACTTACAAGAAGTAGTCTCATCAAGAGGAAGATGATCTCGTCTCGTGCTCCATATTGCGTTTACCTATTTCTGAGACCATTTTCCAATTGTTTCCAAAATCATATTTCCATCATATACTTATCAAATAGGATGTATTGTAATAACGTTGTTATTACATATAACGATGTTATTACAATACATCTTATTTAATAAGTATATGATAGAATAGAAGTATATGAAATAGAAGTATATGATACAAATATATGATAGAGTTTTATATATATATATAGGTACAACTATGTATATATACATATACATATATATATATATATCTTCTATTATAACTTTTCTATTATATATATATATATATATATATATGTACAATTGTAATTACAATACATCTTATTTGATAAGTATATGATAGAAATAGATATATATGATAGAATAGAAGTATATGAAATAGAAGTATATGATAGAAATATATGATAGAGTTATATATATATATATATGTACAACTGTTATTACAATACATCTTATTTGATAAGTATATGATAGAATAGAAGTATATGATAGAAATATATGATAGAGTTATATATATATATATATGTACAACTATGTATATATACATATACATATATATATTTTCTATTATAACAGTTGTACATATATATATATATATATATATGTACAACTGTTATTACAATACATCTTATTTGATAAGTATATGATAGAATAGAAGTATATGATAGAAATATATGACAGAGTTATATATATATATATATATGTACAACTATGTATATATACATATACATATATATATTTTCTATTATAACAGTTGTACATATATATATATATATATATGTACAACTGTTATTACAATACATCTTATTTGATAAGTATATGATAGAATAGAAGTATATGAAATAGAAGTATATGATAGAAATATATGATAGAGTTTTATATATATATATATATATGTGTGTATGTATGTATGTATCTTCTATTCCACGTAGATAACAGTGATTGATTAACAGTAATACACTTAAGACGTACATTTCATACAACTGTACATGAATTTATGCTGTTCGTCTATAACTCGATATACAGGATATAGATTTACTTGTTTATCGTACAGATTCATCATCTAAAGTACGGACATGCATTTAAAAATCAGCTCTGCACAAGTAGCATTATCAGAGTGAATCTCTTCTGATTACAGGACGACGTCGTGCGTAATGTCGTCATCGTCGCAGAGGAATCAGACGATGACGACATACCTCGTCACCTAGCTGGTTTTCATTCCTCCTCCTACATGGTCCTTCACAATTAAACGTCCGACCGTTTCGTTCAATCATTCTCCTCCCTCGCGGATGTTAACCACCGGTTAACAAACCGTCTTAATGCCTTCGAGAAGGAAACGTGAATTACTGCAATAGTTACACACCTTCAATTATACGAGTCGTGTTCCTTTTTTTTAAAGCGTCCACAATTTTTGGCTAACAAGATAGACTTGTTGCTTGGAGCAAATAATTTTGAAAAGTGATCTCAATGATTTTCCAATTCTATATCTTCTTCATATATCGAATTTTTCTCTTTCTCTCCCTGATTTATTTCCCTTTCACGTTAACTTCAAAATCCTGTTGATTTATTTTAATTTAACTTCTCGCGTTTTGAACTGTGCAACGCGGTGAATCTGCGATCAGTGTTAAATTAACAAGATCTAACTCGTTTAGAAATTGATTTTCAAGGCATGAAAAATATTTTTCTGATGTTTTGTCTAGTATCTGGAATATTGATTCGTAACAGCATGTTAGTTGTCTCACGCCATATCGATCCAGAAAATCCAGAAGTCAGAGACTGATTAGCGAACGCATTGCAGTACAGTTTACAGTGACCGATGCAAATAGTTGACACAATGTTTTATATATTGAAAATTAGAAGAAAAATGTGATAAATGTGATACAGAAGAATTGCATTACTTGATTTATCATGCTTTTCGTATCATCACTTATCACATAGAAAGCAATTGGTACAAAGTGGTTGCGAAGATTTAATATATGATTGTGTTAACAGAACAATAGACTCTCGTGATTAATATTAGGATACGCAAATCGAGTTTGTAAGATGCTTTCTTTATCGGACGAATCAATATTGTTTAGCAATAACGTTCGTGAACGAGATAACGCGGTCATCGATCGACAAAATCGATCGGTGTATATTTCAGGACCAGGAGCCGAATCTATATACGTTTATGCGAATATATAATCGTAAAGTTTATTTTAAACATCTCCGTGTTTATTCGAAACGTCTCAACAATAGAAATTGATGCTAAAATTATTCCGATATATATTGTCACAATGTCCCTAGGAATTTGAGAAATCTGAGAGATTAATAATTAATCCCGAGAGATTAATAATTAATCGAAGAGGAAGAAGAAACTCGTGAAAATATCTTCTCTGAAGAGAGTGGGATATAAAATGTTCGAGAAGGATGAATAATTCGTACATTATCGAGCTGGTCATTAGAGGAGACAATTCATAGAGGAGACGTGAGTGAATTATTGCGCGAACTAGTGCGGCTGTCGCACAGTTTTATTCGACGGAGTTCACCTTTACATGTGACAGCTCGATTATTAAGCCGTGTGAAGCGAGGAGCTACATTTTCTATTCCTGTTCCTCTTGCATGTTACGGTGTCATTGTATTTTTCCCTTGGTAAATCAGTTTTTTCTTCCAACGAAGTACGTAACTGTGTAAGTTTGATGACAGAAGTGCATGTTAAAGTGTAATAATCTGATTTCAAATTCAACATTCAATCCTAAGTTTAAACTCGTTATTCCTGGAATGATAATAAGATCGATTTCTTATTTTAAGAAACGAAGGAAAAATTGACGTTGAAACGATCAAAATAATTTAATCGCAGCTCTTTGACATCTTGCTTATTTAAACCTCGAGCTTCCTTCGCTTCGCACAGCGCTTAACTTCCAAATATCTCCGCCGACAGGCAAGACCAGCCAAGCAAATCTACTTGTCTATCCGATCAATTCGAAGAAATCTTCAACTTTCATTCTGCCGACGAAGACTGGACGATATTGCCGGAGTGTCTTCGCCGATTAAAGCGGCAAGTGTCTGTGTCTCTCTATCTGGTTGGAGCTTGTTCCCCGGTTGTGCTCCACTTTGTGTTCATCGTAATTCCACGGCGGTGGAGCCGCATTTCGATTATCTCGCAATCAGCTTTCAAGTATGGAATAAATATGGCGGAGCCTGTAACGAGTGCGTGTACTAGAATGGCTAACTCTAACTGGGTTAACGACAGGTCACGGAAGCCTCGGATGTTTTTCTTCAGCTACAAACTACTTCTCTCCGCGTATTCGCGTGTGCGTGTGTGCGTGTGTTTTCAAAAGCCGTGGCAGAAACATCATCCGCGCGTCGGGCGACGTGAAAATTTGTTGGCTGTCGTGCCCAGATTTGCGACAGTTGCATAAATTGCTTGCACACCGCCCCGTTTTGGCATTCCTTGGTGAAAATTATAATTATCGTTTTCATTCGTTTCATTTCGATTGCGGCGTACCATTTTGCGAGTAAGAAACCTACGCGGCACATCCAATTTTCTACAAATGAAAGGTTCTCTCAGTGGGGAGAACCTTTTTATAATTACGACACATGGTAAAAAGTTAACAACTTCGTAATTATAATCTCTCAACGATTAACTAGTAGCTTTATCATCGCAAATTTATATATAAAATATATGCAGTGCACTTGAAACGATTGAGAATCATGAATAAGAGATTTATCCTTTTATCTTTTTTCTTTTTTTCTTCTAATTGATTTGAATTGCAGGATAAATAAATAAATATATATATATATATATATATATATATCATGTCGCGTGATATTGTTCGAAGTATGAAATCGTGCAAAGTACGATATTCAATCGCGCTATATTTGTTGCACACGCATAATCATGATCATCACTTCCGTTCTCCGTAATGCGGACTAGCAAAGCATTAAACCAATCACGTCGGTTTAAAAGGCAACATTCGCACGCGACTATATATAACCGGGTTGAATACATTTGCAATGGAAAAGAACGACCGATGGAAGTTACAGCGTGAAACAATTTACGCACGCTTCGCATCTATCTAGAAAACTTCTCGAAGAGGAACACACAATTTGAAATTGTTTGCGTAGGTATATTCGGTACAAATAACTCTCTTCATCTGCGCCAAATTTCCCTTTCGATCCTGTTAAAAATATAAAAGCAAAAGATACTGTATATCGTTGAAGATATAAGATACAAATCATATACGTGACTTACAAACATACCTGGATTAAATGACGACTTCTCGATGAAAAGTCGTCATTTTTGTTATTATCTAATTGTATCGTTAGAACTGGAAGAAAGAAAATTTTTTCAAAAGTGGATACATTTCTCGGGTTACGACGTCTACGTGTCCTCCGTACGACTTGTTCCTTACGTCATCAAGAACAGGTTGCCGATTACGTCAACGTTCGCTCCGTGCACCTTGAAATCTAGCCTTACGTTTGATGCGACCGTAATTAACGCGTTGGACAATTCTGTCTCTTAATATCACCGAGACCAAAATAAGTAATAGCGTTGCATTACCAATGTCACAAGGTGATTTAATAAATATTATCGATACAGTGAACCACTGAATCGGTCACGTACTGATTAACTCTGGAAATAAAGTAAGTGATAGTTTTGCAAGCATTAGCTTTTATCTTGGAACGAAATTTTAATTTTGTACAAGAAAGAGAAAACAAAGTTCTCGATCTTCTCTATTTTCATTTCTCTTAGTTAGGACGAATCAATAGAATGTAACTAAATTCTTTATTACGGGAAATTTCCTTCGCCCGTTCTTCAGAATTTGTTGTGCTTCGAAGGGAGGAAGCTTTTGCGAGGAAGAAGCTTCAAGCTTTTAAGACACTGAATTTTTTAACAAATTGCGCCGCGAAGCAAGTATTATTGTTGCAGATAAATTTCTCGCATTGTTCCCTTAATTGCGTCGCCAGTTTTTCACGCATTCCTTTGAAATTTCCTTCGACGAGATACTAAGCTTCCAAGAATTAATTTAAGTTTCTTTATTAAAAATTAAATTCTATTATATAAAGTTCTATCACACGTACCATGGTCAATTAAAAAATACAATGTTCATTCCATATTCATTTCTCGATATTTCAAAAAAATTTTTAGCTCTCCAACGAAATTGCATTGTATTTTGCGCGTAAAAATCTTCTCCAATATTGACAGAGCTGTGTAATATTCTAACGCTGTTTTTCGCGCCTTCAGTCTTAAAATTTAAAGAAAAAAAGAAAGCGTATTGGAAGGAGATTCGAAATACCGATTGAATAATTATATTGAAATATTTATGAAAGTATCGTCGCATTCTTTATCGACGATTTTCGAGGATCGTAAAAGAAAGCGACTTCCTGCCTCGAACAGGAAACCGCCGTTTACCCGTGCTCTTCGTTCGAGCCATTATCTTTGCAAGGGAGCACGCAATAGATATTCATATTCATCCCTGTCTGTCGGTTGTCCAATCTCGTAATGGCACGTCTTAGCAGTGTAAGAACGCCAGCTAGGAAAATGACTTTTCCACTGGCGTTTCCAATCTGAATATCGCTGCGAAATCAGGGTGGATTCTTGGTGGATTCAACACCTTTGTTACGACAGATCAGTTCTCAAAGTTATTATTCACTGCGAATGCAATTCCGAATTTTCATTGCGTTCTATTCTACACTTCGACTTACGTGTCTATGCACACGGCGTTTTATATTTTTCCAAAATATTCTTTACGAATACGCAAATGAGACAAAAATGTTCAAATATGAGAATTAAGTCGAAAATATGAGATAGTTTCCAAGTTCAGATGCTTTTTTTTTTCTTAGGAAATGTCGACACGATCAGCATCGCACGAGGCGAACTTTTGTTGAACCTTCCGCTTCTACGATTTCATTAACCCAATTCTAAAGCTTGTAGTTGTTGCGTTAGGGTGATGCGTGGGCGGAAGGGCACGCATGATATTTCTCACGGAAGGGTCACCACTTGCGTGCAGGTATCATCCACGTGTATTCGACAGTATACTTTTTTTTTAAAATCTTTAATTAATAGCATTCGTGTTCCATAACATTTTTTGACAGAAGTACATTTTCAGGAAATTATTTTTCATAACGTAACGGAAAACATCCGAAGTGTTTCTAATTTATAATTCTGGAACTCTTAAAGCTGAGAAATTGTTTTTGCATATCTGTAACATTTAAATTTTGTGATTTTTTTTTTGTAATGATTTTGGCAGAAGTAATTTCTATGAAATTATTTTATAATATAAAAATGTTGAACTTGAAAACTTAAAAATTAGAGAATTTGATTACAATAAATGTGTAACATTTGAAAGTAAACTGACATTGATGTATCGATAGTATAGAAGGTGTTAATTAATATGCGTTAAACAATCGCCACTGTTAGTTAACTTGCTGTTAAGAATTTATTACGTCGAAGGAACTTTGAGCATAAATCTTCAAGATAACGGGAGAAACTTGCTTCCATCGGAAATTCTGATTTCACACTTTGATTTTCTACCACGGAAGGACGAAACTTTGCTAAAATATGGAGGACTGATCCATTGAGATGTTTCAAGTTCTTAATATTCTTTCAAAACTTTCATGTATACCATATAATACTCTATGATTGCTAAAGTACTAATAAATACTTTTAAATTTCACTGAAATTATAATGAAACCCGACGTATCGTAGTTACGTTAGTAGTTATGCTAGTAAAGAAACAAATTTAAAAAAAATATCACCAAAGAATCAATTCTTTTCAATTAAATCAACTTCCACCTCTTAACGTTCTATCTTCTTCCGACAGATACAATTAAGCGATCAGCAAGCATCGCGATGAAAAATTCAATAATCAGGAACTCGCTGGAGCTACTATGCAGGATCCACGGAAGGATTATGGCAATGCTCGGGAAACCAGCCATGCAACAGCTGCGTTGAAAACTAGGGGCATCAAATGTGTAATCGCCATGTAGGGAGACGTAGCAGCCGTATTTGTCATATCTGCATAATATGCTCTCGAAAACCCGGCAGTAGTTTCTTGCATCGACGAAGGGGTGCGCAAAACACCCGATGAAGGGTGAGAAGAGAGAAGAAGAGAGAATCGGTGGTCCAGGGGTGAGGAGTTCCAGATGATGGGGTTGAATTAGGCGTTGAGTCGTGCAACAGCACGAATGAGTAATTCGAATCGATCGTAAAATCTGTCTCGACTAGTGGTTCTTTCTCTCTCTCTCTCTCTCTCTCTCTCTTTCCCTGTTGTGTCTAGCCGACACAACACGAAAAGAAAAGCAATCCCTCGTCTCTCCTTCACCTAACGTCATCGCTTGCTATAGATTCATCTGGCTCGACAAACAGATCCACACTGCTGGATCTCAGTTTACGAGTTTCAGTAAAACCTTACTGATGTTCAAGGATAAACCAATCATTTAATTATTCCGGTTAGAGAGATGAATATACCCATGGTATATGTATATATATATTACTCTCTGTCGAGAAATTTCAGGTCTAATAATATTGCTGTTCTGTATCCTCATTGCGACTGATGAATATGGATTCTGTGGATTTCTGAGAATGATCTAAGATATTACATTTGAGGTTTAATCTCATAACTGAGATGCTCAAGGCAATTTGGATGCGTGCACACTCTATACATGACGTAAAGGATGCGTTTACGGCAGTAGCTGGATTATATTGCGTTCGAAGTTTGACAGGAAACTCGTTTATGTAGGTGGTAGCTAAAAATATTTGAAATCGGCATAGCTATGTATATGTAATAATAGTATATCACAATCCGACTGAATTAATCGTTGAAAGTTAACATATAATAATAAAAATAATAAAAACTGTCAAAACTCGTCACATTTGGCACCCTATGGTTCAAATACTTTCTTGAGCTATTGCAAGTAATTTAATTTGAACAATTGTGTGTTTATAGCTATTTGATGATACAAAAAATTGGTATTGTTCCACTTGAAAGTGAATTTCCACTATTGAACTTTGTTATGGAATGGTAGCTATATTCTTTTCCTATATGTACGAGATAGTTTTCTATATACAATAGATATTGAATTGATTTCATCAAATTTCTCGACATAATCGCCAACTTGAACACACTCGGCCTTTATAAATAAACGACCTTGAAAGAATAGATACCAAATTCTTCCTCATTGCTGCTATGAATACGCGACTTTAATGAAAATTTCATTTATCCGACATTCTATTGAAAGGCAATCAAAGAACACAGAATACGTTGGAATAATCAATTTTTCCGATAGTAGAGCACGTATTAAAACGAACATACAGAGATACGAAGAGTACTCGATGAAATTATACTTCGGACTGAGCAAGAGGACTCTCAAAACCCCATGAATGCAACTCGTAAAGCTTTCTATAAAAAAAAATCCTACCCCATTTTCTGTGATACAAGTATCGTACGCAATTCCAACTCAATATTGATCTATCAGTTTAGATTATTTCGTGCAGAGTTGAGGATTGAATCTGAAGATGCTGTTTAAAGCTTAGGTGATACGAGTAACTGGTACATTTCTAAGTAAAATCTTGAATTTTTTCGACACCGTGTATGCATATGTGTTCGCCGCAACGTACATTGTTTATTTTCACCAGAGGCAAAACGTACAGGATAGCCGTACCGTGTATTTACCACGGGGATAACGGGAACCATGCTGATGCTCGAGCGTTGCTCGTTGCGAGCGCGAGGAAACGGGACAAGTATACGCGAGGAAAGCGACCAACGATGAAAAGAAACGAGGAAGAAACCCGTACAGTATCGTCATCCGGACGAATCCGGACTCCCAGAGAATTCCTTCGATCGGAAGATTACTTCGCATCTCTCCCGTGACGGTAAAAGTAAAACCACGTTCGCTTAGCTCGCGCCTCCGAGCACAATGAATTTTGCCCTGCTATACTTTCGTATAGCAGGATCGTTTTCGACGGGTAACGGTAGTCGACACGAAGCTGCACACACTCTGCGTTGATCTGTCTGGGAAATTACACGATACCAGCAGATTCGATGTTTCGAGTCGGTTCGAAAGCGGAAATGAAATCCGATTCGACTTGAGCTATCACCAAGGTTAATAAGAAGGCTGTTAATTAATGAATACGCAGTGGCTAGATTTTTCTTATACTTACATTTGTAATTTTGTAACACTCTGACGACCGGTTAGTTTTCAAATTAAAAATTACGAAAATATTGGCTTTCGTTATTGCAATTCATCTTCTGCATTTTCTTCTAACTTCAAAAATAAACGTAAGATTACGTAACGTTTGGCGAACACAGTTTTGCGAATTCGTCCTGTGAAAATATTTTTGTTAGATAATTTCAATTATCATCGGCAAACAGCAATATTTATGAATTTTATTAGCAAAATCTCCTTTTCCGGCGCTTACATATGTACATGCTACTAATCGGATTGGATATTTTAATGCGGCCTACATACATGATCGCGTAAATAGATTTATCTAATCTATTTACTAACGCGGGACTTATATTTTGAAATTATTAGTGGAATGTGATCGCTGACTTTAATCCAGAGAAACTTTGATCTCGTACAAAATTGAGAATTAATTAATTCTTGAATCTAGGATTAAATATCTATTTTAATATTGAAAAAATGATTCTTGATACATTCACCGTCTATATTTCAATAATATTATCTAATTAAATTAATTTTAAAAATTATCTTTAGAAAAATTATGCATTTAAGCATTAAATTATAATAATTGAATTATATTATATTAATTGTATTATAATTTAAAAAGAGAAAAAAACAGTATTGATAAATGAAAGTTTCAACATCCCTTTTTCATCTGGTAGCATAGACAAACGGAAGAGAGAAACAAAGACGGTCCGAAGAAACATTTAAAGCCAAGTATGACTTACACTTATAGTAGCAAGCATGAGAGACCTGAATTAAGAATGCGCTGAAAGTCGGGATAGTCTCGTATAAACAACTCTTCAGACTTCCACCAATTTCAGAAAAGAGTTTAATAAGTTGCTTCGCAAGTATTTCGAAGAAAAAGTTTAATAAGCTTTTCAGGTACGTTCTTGTCCGACAAAATATGTTTTTATATTCTTACCGTCGAGATTGCATGCACGAGAGAATCATTCTGATCGGTGTATCAGGCGCAAATTCATATAATCGTAATTTCTCATTTTCTTCACGCTGTCAATCTTCGGATCTGAATGACATTAAAGATGTACTTAAATATTTGTAACTGCACATCATACAGAGTAACATACAAAATATTTCTCGTTTTATTTTTATATTCCAACTGTACGAATACTTCTGTCTCTCACTGTGTCAAGCGAACAAGATGTAATACAATCTTCTCGATACCGGTGCTATTAATACTCATTTCTAAATACAATCGATTAGCTTTGCTTTGATTTTATTCAAGTTCGTTCGCGAGAACCTTGCGTATTATATTTCTAACTGTGTCGCGTATAAGATTTTCAAACGTAACCTCCTGTATCATTCATTTCTCCAAGACCGTTGTCCGTTTTTCGAGACACTGTAAATTCGATTCGTACGTAACGATAACACGGTTACCTTCTTCAACTCGATATCTTTTCTCGAGTATAAAAATTTCCATAAGTTTTATAACTCCTGGTAATGAATAAACTCGAATGTCTCGCAGAGGTGCTCTCACAAATTTCATGATATCCGCCTCGGTGTTGCGGCACAATAATACAAGAATAGAATCAGCCGACACAACTGGCCTGTAATTAACGGGAAAAGTATTGACAAAAAGTTCAACGGCGTGAGCCGGATTTAATTAATAACCATTGAACGTGGCTGCCGCGGCGTTGGTCTCTGGGCACAGAATAATTTTTTTCCCCCCCTTCTTCTTTTCCTTTTCTACGATAACCGCATTTTCTAAATTAATTTCCGGCCGGTCGCGACGGGCTCGTGTTTTCTGTTCTTGATACTTCTGACAATTTCCGCGACGAGGGAACTTGATGGTCCTCTAGCGTATCCCCAAAGCGACTTTTCATCCGTTGGAACCGAATGGGTACCGTGTACTTTCCCCACGATCGATACGAAATCACAAAGGTTAGAACGTAATTTCACAAGGACAAAGAAGCGAGACCAGTGCCGGCTCGTTTCTCAAACTTCATTTCGAAATGAACTTCCGCCTCGTTCCGTTCCGTTGGTAACGCGATTGAATATCGCCCCCTATCGAAGAAATAGTTTTTTACTTGATCGCTTCTGCCAGAATATGGTAGATGTCTATCCTGTTCACGTGAAATATATATATATATATATATGTATATATATACCGTGGTATCCTGGATTCGCGATTTCACAGCTTAAAATAAAACAAACATGAAAAAAAGAAAATAAGAAAACCACTTGTTACAATTTGGTCTGTGTTAATGCACTTGTTCACCACTGCACATACATATGTATATGTATGCAAAGCAGCAGCAAGTGAAATCAATTTTACGCGTGTAGGAGTCATTTGTTGCCCTTACTCGGCCTGCTATTTCATTTGAATTTTGATAAATACATACGTCGTAATTAAAGATAATCGCTGCGATTGAAACAAAATCGATCGTTATCATTGTGCAATTGTACGTTGAACGTTGCTGACAGCGCTGTATTCAATTTCCCCCAAAGATACGTGATTCTAAGTGATTCAACACAGTAATACTTACTAATATATTCACACTGTGAACAGAAATTCAATTAGAACAAATAAATGTCAACCGCGACATCATCTTTATAAAAAGAATGGATTGAGTTTTCGTGAATTCTGTTAGCATTTACGTCGCATATTTCACGCTACAATCGTAAATATAGTCTAAACGTATCGGTCGATATACGGATCTTACAAACGGTGCACTTCACTGCGCTATATGAGTAACGATGACAAAAAATGTTAACATTTTTATTTCCTCTTTTTTTTACGTTTAATGACCTTATTCCAGAAAATAAATAAGAGATTTCATCATGGCTTAAAAAAGAACATGTGCTGAACAAACGTATTCGCTTCTGATCGTTTTTTATGGACATTTTGATACACGCTATTTTAGCGTCACTTCATTTTTATTCACTGGGAATTAAAAGATTCGTTTTCTCTTATTAAACATCTAACTACGTAAAAATGTTAATTAAATCACCTATATATTCCGTAATTCATCGTAATTTCTCACGTTTACACGTGCGAACTAAATGTTGCTCATAATTAATAGGTTATGGTTAAAATATTCAAAGTAGGATACTTACTCGTAACATTTAACAGATGAAACAAATTTCGCGATTTAAATTCCATTTCTTTCGTTATAGAAAGAAGAAATATATACGCATAGACGTAAAATTTTGGATAAACGTTCGTAGTTGAATTATCGAGTAATCTTGTGCAATGTTGAGCGTTATGGCGAATTTTGATCGATAACAATCATTATCAATTCGTGGCTGTTGCGACTTGCACGTAAACGAGCGAAGGCATCTCTGATAGAGAAAAACGATTATAAACAACACGAATATCGTGCGAGAGACGCTAATACAAATTGTCTTATAACCTAATCAAACTCACTTGTACGATTTCACCAATGCGAAATGAAATATCGTACAACGATACAATCGAATTATCGCGAATCGATTCAGAGAGGACTGCTTTAACGGATTACGACCATTGTGTTAAAACACGGGGCAGGATAATTATTGCGAACGATTAAGGTTATTTTACACTCAAAATAAAAAAAATGTACCGTCTTTCTTCTTTGACAGATTGTAGAAATTCACAATTGGAAGTAAAATAATTAATTAATTGTCGAGGAGGTAAATCGCTATTGTTCTATTTTGTTTGTTACGTAAAAATGTGTACATTTGTCGTTTTAAGTTGTGTTTCAGATAAATTAGACAAGTAACAAAAGAAGAAGAAGACTTCTTTACACATATGTAAGTAAATAGAACTACAAAAAAAATTATACGTATATAGTGTAGTTGGGAAGAGAAACATTATGCATACAAATAACGTAGTATAACATATACAATAATTACTATATACATATAATGTTTTTTGCAGTTCTAATTACGATATATCACTAAACACGCTAAACTGTACTAAAATCGATAACAAAATAATTACGCACTCGTTTAACAGAAGTTGATCTTTAAAATGGTTAAAAGTAAGAATACGCGTGTGAAATGAGGCACGTAATAAATCACATCTCGTTACACTTCTATCAATTAAACCGTGTTCTACTAGGTTCGCAAGATTAATTGGACGAGAGATCGCGTAAGGATATGCCGAAAAGCTGTACATCGTGCGGGCCACGGTGATTAGGCAAAAAATTCGCCACGGAGGATGTCGTCCGTTAAAAACAATTGGCTGTGATTTAAGAGGAAAACGGGGTCACGTAGATCCGAGTGGAACGAGAGAATCGACGGTCGCCGTACGCGTGTACCGAGATACTTCGATCGGCGTATCGAAGGGTTGTTGCCCGGGCTACCGAGTATCCGCGATCGCAATGAAAGAAAACGTGAATGGAATCACTCACCGCGATAGCTTTGATCCGCTGATATATCGTTTTACTGGACGATGTCTGTAACAGGTATCCCAGGCTCGAATCACGAAATGTCACGAAAGAGCGAAACCATAGCTTCGGCGATAGTTCCAGTACGAAGTCTGGTGAGCGACTGTTGCGTCCCGGTTTGTTCCACGACTCCCTTGCACACCGGCTCGCGCTTCTCCGCGCGTAAACGTCAATGCGAGTGCTCTCTAGCATCAGCCCACCTTTGCAACACCTTTCCGTATACCTTGGCACACACCTGGCTGTGTCGAACGATGGGATTCATCTGTAAATAAAGACGCTCCCACAAGCTGACTTCTCCCTGCTATCCCTTGCGGAGAGAGCTGCTTTGCCGACGACGTATTGTATTCCGTACGACGACGATTTTACGTGATACGACTTGCATAGATCGTCCTATTTGTAAAATACTGTTGATGAAATTTTAATAGCGAGGTAGATTGATTATTTAAGAATATGAGAATTTTTCGATGGTAACGTATAAAAGACGACTGATCTTTTATACGGTAGCCAAAAGAAAAGTTGAAAGAACAAAGTTGTAAAAGGTATTTATTTACATAACACAGCCACATATCGCTACGAATTAATTCAAAATGTATTGAATTTCATATTATTTAATAGCACGTACAATTATGAAAGTACTTCGTTGGAAAATAAAAGTGTGCAAATATTTTTTGTAATCACTGTATAAGAGATGTATGTATATGAAGGAAGCATGTTTTAAAAATGATTGCAGAGATTTTATTAAAATTGGAAATATATTTTTCATGCTGTATAACTGTATTTCACGATATAGCGAATGCAAATATCGGGCGATGTAAATCACGTACTAATTATAGAATTAACAGATCGTGAACAGATCGCGCTAATTAATTTATTTTTTATTATAAGGGCTATTATTTTTATTGTAAATTTATCTTTACATTTGTTATAATAGAATGTATTTTTTGTTTCATATATTACACACACACACACACACAAACTGCAGTTAAATATAATATAACGCAATATTATATCACTTGCCTACTAATTGGTAAGAAATTGCGCGGAGATTTTCAGATTCGCGCCTAATTTCGCCGCTCGTCTTGCATTTCCTGTATCTCTCTCCCTCCATTTCCGCCTTGATAACCCCATTCGATGGAAGCGCTATGAAAGCACAAATACACGCTAGTTAAATATTCTCTCTCGACCAATGGCGTTTCTGCGCAAGGCAGCCTAGGATCGACGCGCCGCGTTAGTCGTAACGTCGTAACGTCGTAACTGTAACAATTTCGGACAGTTCGTTCCTCATTTTCACGCTATTATGGATTCGTTAGCGAATTACGCTAGTGACGGAGATAATAGTAACAATTCGGAAGATCCGAAGGTGAGTACGTACGTACTGTTAAAATATTGGCTTAATTTACGATTATTTCACTGATGGCGCATTTTCACCTAGGCATCCATGACGCTTAAGAAACATTTCGTATATACATACACTCGACATGGCTTCTAGGATAGATTCTTCAGTTAATATGTAATTTGTTAATTATTAATCTTGCAATGATATATCGGGGTCTTCCATGACTCTAGCAAAAATACTTTTATGCAAATAGATAGCGATTTATACAAATAGTGATTCATTTTACGAGATTATTACTGTTTTGTAAAAAAATCTTCGTACTGACACATATAACGTAGGTATGACAAGAAAATGTGAATTGCAAAAAAAGATTCAGGGGGGATTCACTGCGGGAAAGACTCTTGCGTGATTACAATTTTTGGAACAAACATCTATGAATTTCATATGATAAATAACCTGACAAAACGATTTCTACGGAAAAAATATGCAGAGGCTCTTTGTTCAATCGTGTTATGTTGAGTTCGAATATTTTATGCAATTTAAACTTTGATGATGTACGAATAATTAAAAGCTAATTTTTTGGAATGTTTTCTGTTAGCTTTGATGAATAATCTATTGTTTTGTTTAACTCTATTCGTGTGGTATAGATTATAAGTCAATTTGTGAAAATCATTGAAGTTAATTATTAAATAATTACTACTATATGTAATGATTCTTTACATATTTACTGATTATAGATTATAGATTATTTTATACTATTTACTTTAGATATTTATTGATTATAGATTATAGATTTTATATTATTTACTTCAGCTTACAAAGCAACATATTCACTTGTGAATATGTGATTATAAATATAAGGATTAAAGATAAATATAATAATTATATGTAAGCATATTGTTGGATACAAGAATGGCTTCAGGATACTCAGGTTTTTTTCCAGGCATTTTAGTATTTTAATGTTAGTCTTTTATACTAATATATAATTCATATTAATAAAACTATTAAGAAGAAATATTAAATTTTTTAATAATATAAATAGCTTTGACTTTATTACGTAAGAATACGTAAGAAATATTTCATTTTTAAATGTAACTGGCTTTTATTATTGAGATCCTTTTTGCTTTCTAACAGTTATATGTAATGATTATTTTTATAATATAACAATTTTTCATACTCTTGATACTCTTATAAACATTTATCATTAATTTAATACTAATTAATGTCTATAATATTTGAAATATTTGCTCCTTATAAATTATTTGATGATTTATTATGAATATTGTTTCAAAGATACCATATGGGACGTATGGCGATACCAATAAACGGGCCAGTGATGCTAACTATGACCCAGTACAAATGGATATGAGTGAGGTACAGTGAAATTGAATGTTTGCACATGTTTGTTTGTAATAATAAGTACAAAATGTTACAACAATCACTAGGAAGATGTGGTATCTTTATGGGGGCTGTACATATGATGACTTTATGTCGTACCTGATATATAAAAAAGAATGGTTTAATATTTGGTTTTTGGAGGTCATGTCAAAACCATGTAAATAAAATATAATTTCACAACAGCACTCTTATTGCACCTATATTTTGTATTGAACATTTAAGCAGAATTTAAAAAGCTATTTATATTTGAAGTAAAAATTGTTTCATAGTGGTCTCGTACAATAATTTCAATTAATTATTTTTAACCATAAAAAATAAAAAAATAAAATAAAAATGCTGATGAACATAACACAGTATATATAATATGATGGCAATAGTTTTTTTTATTGAGTCATTTTGGAGTTAATACAAATCTATACTAATACAAATCATATTATTTACATCATATCACTATGATACAATGTACTCTTACTCTTTATTATTTTTACATCAGCCTTTAATATTTTGTAACAATATGGTTAAGTAAGACACGATAAATGTAAAATTCTGAGAAGTTTGAGACATGACCTTAAAGCCTGATTTATCACGTGGCAGAAACAATGAGGGTAGAGATTGAGATATTTAAAATTTAAATAATAAGTAAATGGGAATAGTGCCATTTCGTGAGAAAATATTAACACGTAGCTCTGTTGGTAATACATGATACAATATCTACGCACCTCGGCAAGGTCTATGCTGTGTGAGGGTCTTTCAAGACTACCCCAAGTCCTATTCAGAAGACAGAGGTGAGTAGAGGAAGCTGGAAGAAGGTAACACTAATAAAAAATCAACCATCAAAGAAACCACATGTACAAACGTATTCGGGTAATATAACTAACTGCTAAAGCAGAATATGAAGGGCCCTTATATATTCCTGTTTCTCTTTTATTCCGTTCATCTACCAGAAATTTGATCGGAAAAAGTTTATGATAAAATTTACGACGAATAAAAACTTCTATATTATAACATATTTTTGTAACAAGTACAACCAAGGATGTGAGAGAAATTTATTTTTCCATGAAAATTATTAGTTTTAAGAGTACTTTCTATTTTTAAATATTAGAAATATTAGGATATAGTAATTTTTACTTGGTAATTATAAATATTGTAAAACTCAATCTTTGTGAACACTGAAATTTTGTCAATCACATTTTTGCAAATTTTACAATTTTGAAATGAACTTGCTGCTTAAAAGGTTCAAGGGTACAAAATTACAGTGAGTGAAAATCTGTTTTTTGCCAAACTGTGAGAAATACTAAAAGAATGTTTAATTTATATTATAGTTCGTGCAATATAAATTGAGATTTATGTTTCACTTAATAAAATACGTGAAAGGTGCATAGTAACGTGGGTAATTTTTATTTCTTTAGGAAAGCAACAACAACAATTCATCCAGGGAATCCAGTAGTGAAAGGGCACATAGTCCAACTGCACAATCAAAAGCAGACTCATCCCGAACATTACCTTCCCCCTCAGACCAGAGGTAAGCTGGTTTGTTTGTATGCATATTCTCTTTTACTTAAAGTACTTACTTGAACTTAAATTAATGAGTTTCTTTGAACTTCATAAGAAAAAAAAAAAAAAAAAACAAACTTGCAACATACATTACCACATAATGTTTGCCTTACATGCAGAATAATAATACGAATCTGTGTGGTATATCCTGCAGAACGTAATCGTTTTACAGGCGATCTGATCATGAGAATCATACAGCAAACTCAAAAGACGAGCACAAACGAGGAGATAGATCTGACCGTAGTAGACACATGAACGATAAGGGACGACGACCGTCGTATGATGATAGAAGGCAGCGAGAAAGCAGTCACAGAGACAGAGACATAAAGAGGACTCGCGACGATGACAGAAAATCTCGTGACGATGATAAAAAGAAGGAGAAGAGTTCTTTGGGATCGAGTAGAGACGAGAAGAATGATGACAAGGAGAAGAGTGACAAAGATCATCACTACCGCGATGATCGAAGGGATCGAAACCGTGATAGAAGCGATAGAGATAGACGCAGGGATAGGGATAGAGATCGAGATCGTCGGCATTCTAGAGACGACAGATCGAAAGATCGATATCGGGACGATCGATCCAATTATCACAAAGAGAAAGATCGCGCAAGATCTAGATCTAGATCAAGAGACCGAGCTCCGCCACCTTTTAGAACAATGAGTTACAGGGAAGAGAAAGGCAGAAACAAATTAGCTCAATTGGAGAAGTTAGGAATCGAACTTAAAGCACCAGAAGGTGACACTGTTACCACCGGTGTTCAAAACGAACAGAATTATTATAATCCTTTGGCCACAGCGACGCAAGGAAAGTACGCAGAGCAAATACAGAAGAGGAAACTGTTATGGGCAAATAAGGTAATCATTGGCGATTCGATTTTATACGAAGACCACAGAGAAAAGAAACGATAAGTTACATTTCTATGAGAGCAATTTTAAAATCCAGCGCGTATAATATGCAATTAAGTACTTATCATATTTTCCTTCTGTGATCTTCAACGAATGATTTTTTTACATTTAATGTAAAGTATTTTTATTTTTATTAGTCTAAGCAAGACGAAGGCAAAACGTCTACAACAGCTTCCACTGCAAACACTTGGGTGGGAACGACGTTTACTCATGACCAAGATGGAAAAGTAACAGCAAAGTTTAAACGATTAATGGGCATTAAAGATGATTTACCAACTACTCCGGCAGTCGGTGCTAAACCAGATATATTAAAGAAGCAAGAAGAGATGTTTAATAATATGGAACAACAGTACGAGGTAGCACGCGCTACTACACACACGCAACGTGGTGTTGGACTTGGTTATGCTAGTGGTGGTTATCAATTTCCCCGATAAAATGTGGTGAAACCTTTTGGACAATGAGTTTAGGATTAATAACGCCCAGCAAAGGTGCAACTGGATTCTTTTTCTGTTGACATAATCTCGTCAGGTCGATTATGAAGCAGGCTTGTTATTTTGAGATCGTTATAAATAGAAACTATAGAGAGTTACTGCAAAAATAATAATGCTTATATGTAATAAAAGATACGAAGGATATTGTTATAGTTGTATAATTATATTGTAAACATTGAAAGAAAAGAAATAAATTTGTTAAAAATTTGGGAGAAGAGCTTTGTACTCTCGGCTTGACGATGATTATTTTTCATTATCTGTTCACGGATACGAAAGGTGAAGCAGACGATCTTTTTATGCTACGAATGTGCTTGCAACACCAATTTATATGATAATTTCACATTGTATCTATATATTGTATGTACAAATACACAAGAGGTTCATTGACGCAGATCATATGTTTTTCTTTCTTTTTTTTTCTTTTTTTTCTTTTTTTTAACGAACATTTACAAATAACTTCCAGAACTTTGATCTTGATAATTGAAGAGATATTCGGTGCTCGGCAAGTTTCCAAATTTTAGAATTTATCAACAAAGGGAAAGCCGTGAAATATCCTGGATTCCTAAAATTTTAAGCGCCGAGTTTTAAGCTCAAAGTTATTCGAATTTTTACGATATTTGAACATTCGTCAGCTACAGACGAGAAATATAATTGATTTACGAATTTCTGGCCGTAATTATGATTTCTACTAAAATACAGGGGTGAAACGCGGGCTTAGATGCAACAGCTGCGCTTCTGTCAGCGCGCAACTATTGTAACATTAGTCCGGATTGGCCAGTGCAAGGCCGACTTGTTACGAACCATACCGAACGCTGAATATTGGAGCGTGTTTACCAATATGGCGTACCGATGTTTGAATTTGATCGTTACGTGACGTTATACGTGGAAAGTTTCTGAGATATATGCGAAATTCTATTATACACGAGTTACGTTAGACGTTGAAGTTTAGAAAAATACATCAGGCAGCTTTCTGCTCAAAAGCGTATATCCACGATGGAGAATTTCGTAAAAATCGAGAAGATCGGCGAAGGTGAATGATTTTGGATAGTACTTTGCAAATTACGTTTTTTCCCAATCAGTGTTTTCGTTAATATTTTTCAACATTCCTTTCCTATTTTCCATCCAAAAGTATTTTGAGTAACATTTGTATGGAGATGTAGCCGCTCTTTAATCGATCTTTTATGTGATCAACGTTGTAATCGAGTTTTAAGTTTGTAAATTTTCTTGGGCTTGAGTTCTCGACGTAGGTTATCGAATTATAAATATTTCAAAGATTGTGATTATCAAGCAATCTAGCATGCTAGATAAGATGCTTGAGCAAACTAAGATTGTAAGATAATTACTCATGGACATATCTATATTTCATTACACACGATAGAAATGATATAGTTTTTTTGTTGTTCTGCTTCTGAAAGGAAAATGAAAGAGCAATATTACAGTAAAAGAAATTTTCATAGGTACATATGGAGTGGTATACAAGGGAAAGCATAAGAAAACTGGAGAGATTGTAGCTATGAAAAAGATTCGTTTGGAGAGTGATGATGAAGGAATACCATCCACAGCGATTCGTGAAATTTCTTTGCTCAAAGAACTGCCACATCCCAATATTGTTAGATTAATGGATGTTCTTATGGAAGAAACCAGATTATATCTGATCTTTGAATATCTTACTATGGATTTGAAGAAATATATGGATAGTTTAGGTAATGGAAAATTAATGGAGCCGCAAATGGTCAAGTCTTATTTATATCAGGTATTTAAAATGTTTTTAATATATGAAATAAAATCTATTACGTAGCATGTTCTGGTCAGAATTTACTACCATTTGTAAGCAGAAATTGTGAAAATTGAATTAAATGATCGAATTAACTGATTTATTTTTGTAGATCACACGTGCTACTCTCTTTTGTCACAAGCGTAGAATATTACATCGTGATCTAAAGCCGCAAAATTTGTTGATTGACAAATCAGGATTGATTAAAGTAGCAGATTTTGGTCTTGGAAGAGCTTTTGGGATACCAGTCAGAGTATATACGCATGAAGTGGTCACTTTATGGTATAGAGCTCCAGAAATTCTTCTTGGTGCTAATAGATATTCATGTGCTATTGATATATGGAGCATAGGCTGCATATTTGCTGAAATGGCAACAAAAAAGCCATTATTCCAAGGAGATAGTGAAATTGACCAGTTATTTAGAATATTTCGGTATGTTGAATATATTATATAAGATTGTAATTTAATAGGATATAAAATAATAATAGATACTTTGTAGAATTCTGAGAACACCTACTGAAGAGATATGGCCTGGTGTAACACAATTATCAGATTATAAGGCCACATTTCCAAATTGGATAACAAACAATTTGGAATCGCAAGTTAAAACGTTAGATGCAGATGGGCTTGATCTGTTGCAAATGATGCTTATTTATGATCCTGTACATAGAATATCAGCACGTACCGCTCTAAAACATCCTTATTTCAACGATTTAGATATTTCGAAATTGCCACGGGTATAATACTGAACAATATAATACAAATTGATGAATGAATGTTACTCGGATATCGTGACGTTTTAATTGTGTGACTATATAGAGAATATGTCTCAGGGTATACTGAAAAGTTAATTTATTCATACAGAAAAATATTTAAGAATTTTTTTAATGACTTATTTTGTATTCACATTGATATATTCAGACAACACTACAAATTTTTGATAGATATCGTGATAAGTCATTGTAGTATACTCGAGCAAAAAGTGTTCTGTAAGAAATGTGAGATTTGAATGATTCATTTCTGTCGTATAAATGTCGTATACTCTTAGAATTTTATCGTAGATTGTAAGACATTCATTACTTATTCATTTTAATCGAAATATTGTGAGTGGCCTTAGGTATCATTCCATCATATACTGAATAAGAAAATTATTTTTGTCACTGTTCAAAGTAAGCACTGTAAGTGTTCTTGTTTTAAGAGAGATAATAACACTTAATGTTGGGAATTCAGCTGAGGATATATTATCACTATTATATATATGTATCACTGAGAAATTCGTACGTCTATTAAAAATATGTGTTTTTCTTTTATTTTTACTCTAAATAAATGATAATGTTTTATTGAAATATATTCCTCGATGCAGGACAAATTTCAATAATTTGTTTAGCATTTTCGTATTCATAGAGAATATATATCTGTATTGATATTTATCCAGTATGACGTTTTCTTTTATCTCAGTAATGTGTAAATTAAGTTAAATTCTATAGAGAGAGAAAGAGATAGAGAGATAGAAAGAAAAAAGAATGAAACCATACGTGATGTTAGCGATTCCAAGAATGATCACCTTGATTCACGTACGGATGAAAATGATTCATCGCAAGCAACGGTATAGCGAAATTACATAGCACCGATATCTTCAGCTCGATTTCAATGAATACAAACAAACTGCCTTTGCGAGAAAAGATACATGTAAGTTCTAAAGATTTTTATCTCATTTTTTATATGTTACAGACTATTAAACAATGAGCCATTGAAATAATTATAAATTTAATATTATAGGATATCGCATATTTACGATGTTTCATATTTTAATAAAAGATATCGATGAAAAATTCAAATTTCGTTGTTGTTATTTCTCTACAAAAAATAAACAAATTATAAAAGTAGTAGTAAAAAATGTTGAAAGATGAGTTAATGATATTGTGTTTTTTGTTAATTTTCTTAAAAAATTTCTGTGATATAATAGAGAAAAAAATAGCCATTTATAAAAAGCAACAAAGGAAATTGACTCATTTCTACAGATTCTTTAGGAACAACAACGTGTTTGGTCACGCTAGCCCATTCAAAGTATAACATAATTGGATCGAGAGTGGGGCATGTCTCATAAAATCCTTCTCCATTGAAGCCGTTATTTACAGTGCTAGTTCAGAGCTTGACAGCATCATTTCGCAGTAAGTATGTTCGTTGAAATGCGTTACGTTTCACAAAACAATACATTGTGTTTCTACCTATTTTTGCATTTGCAATTTCAATATAGCATGCCATAGTTAGTCGACAAGTCGACAATCGATATTTGTTATTTAGAGTTTATACTTAAACCTTAAATATTTTAATATGCTCTAAAATGATTCTGTGCCGCAGTACTAATTTCCATTGATAAATTTTATTAAATAAATGTAGAAAATTTGAACTTAAACGCATTCAAAACAATTACAGATTATAGAATTAAAGAATATTAATCTAGTTTCTTTCTTTTCACGTAGAGAAAAATATTTCTTATATTATTTATTATAAGATAACATATTAAGTGAATCGAGGTTCTTGGCCTATTCGTTACATAAATCTAACGCTACAAACACAGACTTAAGTGCCCCTCCATCTTGCGTTATGTTAATTAGCGTTCTAGAGGAAAATATATCATTCTGCTATCGAGTGTGAATAATAAAAGAAACATGACTCTCGTGATAAATCGTTTCTGGAACTAAGCACCGAGGTCGCCAAAGTTGGTATTAATCTTTGCTCTCTGCGGCACACATTTTTTTGTCGTTACAGGAAATTTCAGTCTTATTGGACGTTCAGTCTTATTGCACGCTAACGAGTTCAAGGATGCTAAATTTTATTTTATCGATAAAAATTTTACGAGGAAAACGGCATTAATCTTGAGATTAAATATTTATTGCTATAATTTTCTTTAATTGTCATTTTGATGGAATTAAATATCTTTGTATTTGCATCTTCAAATGAAATTACACGAATTATTTGTTGTCATCGGGAAATGATTGATTTTGTAAATCACGATAATTCGTTTCCTAAAAGTTTCACCGATATTTGTAATCGTTAGTTTCCGATAAAAGTAAAAATTTCTTTTTTCCACAGATGAAGACACTATTCCTTTTAACATTTCTGCTAGGATGTTTTGCCCTGGCTAGGGCACACACGTATCACATGGGCGCTTGCCCCATCGTGGAACCAATGTCCGGATTTCAAATGAACAAAGTAAGTTAATTACATTGTGACAAATTTCCTCCTGTCCTGTGTATGTCTGCAATAATTTTGTAAATTTAGTTTTTAGGTGTATGGTACGTAATCCAAAAAACATCGACCGCCAGCAAATGTATCACTTACAACTACACTCGTGGAGAAGAACCGGGTGAATACGTTATAACGCAAGATTCTGATCACCCAGTATTAGGTAAGAAGAGAACCCAGGAAAATGATGGATTCGCAATAAACTGCGAATGTTTTACACAAAATTATATTTTTAATGCAATTGGAGAAATAGAATCTACGCAGCATGCATTTTTACGTTTTCGTATGAACGTATGAACATTCGCAGTTGTGCGACAAAGTATTGGAAAAGTTAACAACGAAAGAAGTAAATTGGAAGAAAGATTCGCGAGGACGTAAAGAATGAATGGAGATTATAACAGTGGATTCAACGTTCTGTTTGTCAACGATAGTCGACGACGACGAAGCGCCGAAGAAGATAAGATTTTCTTTTATAGACGGCGCGGTCGCCGCGTGTATACATGTATATTGCTGGAAGCTTTTGAATTAATAAAGAAGCAGAACGTTGGATCTCATCGGGACTCATAAAAGCATGTCAATAGGATAACTGTCTGGCAAGTGGGATGAATTATCCGTAATGAAGCGATGTCTCTATGCACAGGTCTTACGCCATTGAAGCACGAGTACCATTACACCGGTGAATTGACCGTACCGGAACCAAGTACGCCGGCCCGAATGCAAGTTCGTTTTCCTCTTAGTAAGTATCACGATCATATTTCACGAAACATACATATCTTTATCGTTTTAAAAGAATTTAGAAAAAGTTTTAACGCTAATGCTTAGTTCAACTCTAATGGCTTCGGTTCTTCGATAATTACGATCGTTCGCTCGTTCGAGATTTTCATGGAGATTTTCTGAACTTGAATATACATTGTTAGAGTACGGTATTGTTTCGTCAAACAAATTTCAAAGGATCTCCAATGAACGGTCCAATTACTCACACCGAGCAATTTATTAGTTTTTTTCATTTGTCACTTTTAATTCAAGCAATTTGACTTGCTTAAAGGTATAGCTGGAAGTGCGTCTCACGTGATATTTGCTACGGATTACGTGAACTACGCGGGTATCTTTACATGCCAGAAGCTGACGTTTGCCCATCGTCAGAGTGCGACGATCCTTTCCAGGCATCGAGAATTGGACAAGCAACACGTAGATAATCTACGTCAAACACTGACCAATTACGGTGTGGACCCCTTCGACTTGAGCATCATTTCTCAGTCCGGATGTCCTCGTGGCAACAATACCTTGGACATCAACGTTGATCCGAGTACTTTCACAGCTGAGAATCTTGGAAGTGTGGTCCGTAAAGCTGGAGAAAAACTAGGAGACGGTGTCCAATGGGTGGCCAATACAGGAAGCAAAGTGTATCATAAATTGACAGGAAGCGAAGAGAAGAGCACGAGCAAACCTGAAGAGAACACCAGAGCAGCTATTACGAAGAATTACGAAACGAACGAAGTCGAATGGATTCCATAGATTGAAGTTCATTTTAAATGCGTCGATCTCTATAAGGATGAATGCTTTTTCCTGTTTTTTTCCATATTCGCTCTCCTTCGTGAAGAGGACGTTCCTATTTCTTTTCTTTCTTGACTGTGTCCGCTGAAATTTTATGAAACAATCGACAAAAAAAAAAAAAAAGAAAATAGACGCGAGACGAGAACGAAAGACTACGCAACGAACAAAACTATACTTTCATTTTTTTTTTTTTTTTTTTTTTTTTTTGATATAATTGAAATAAAATAAAGTTCTCTGGTAAAAATGAAATTCTTTTCTTCCGTATTCTACACGAAAAAAGCGATCTTTTGTAAAAGGAATCATCCCTAAAAAAATAGAAGCATCCCTAAAATTTTCGATTTTTACAGAGGCACAAGGTATAAAATACGTTCCAACAAAATTACGAAAATCAATCTCATATATAGAAGTGTATAAAAGTTAAAAGTTTTTGAATGGTTCTATAATTATTTAATTACATAAAGTGTACGGAATATTATCGAATTTAATAAAGTCGAAAATGATATGAGAAGATAAAACGAAAATACAAAGACCTTGGAATTACTTTTTTATGCGGCTATATAAGTTTCCAATCATTTTCAATCATCGTCAATTTGCAGCAATGAATTGTCCTGTCGTAGACGCTCGAGGAAAAACAAAAGCGAATCGTATTGGTTTCAAATGGTTTGCATTGAGAGCTATTAAAAGCGTGGAACGATTGCGAAAATCCCTTGCGGAAGGAAGAACGACGCCAGCGTGTCCTGCGCCGCCGACAAATTAATCCGATCTATTTACAACAGACGGAGTTATATATATTGTACGGTTGCAAACATGCGACCTGTCACGTGATTCAGAATCTCCCCCGTGTAATCTGGACCACTGGGTTCGTATATGTATGCCACGGAATATTAGTATCCTGACGACCCGTTTCAACGATCAGTTTGATACCAGCCGCTGAGGAGATCATAAAGCAAAGTTATCTTCGTTCAGAAAGAAAGACATCCTGCTGTCAGCCACCCTGTTTCAAAGTCCACGGTCCTCTGCAGCTATCGACGAGGGCTTTGTTCTGGCACCGTGATCCTGCGAAGACAGCAAACCACTATTCAAGTTGATTCAAGTTACAGAGCGCCGGGAGTTAATTCTTCGATGTACGTACACTAACTTGTTATTCTTTTCGATCTTCCGAAAAAGTAAGGAAAATCAGAAATTTAGAAATTAAAAAAAAGAGAAAAATGATCAAGAGATTAATGGAGTTTCGACGATAAGCCAAGATACAGATCATTATTTACGATATCGATTCCACCATCGATTCTGGTAAATTATCGTTGAAATTTCACAAAGATAGATAATTATTGAGCACTTTAATTACGCGAGTGATCTTGTAACATTTTCGCGAGTAACATTTTTTTTTAAATGTAATACGTGTAATCTCAGTATTTAGTAGAAATAATTTAGTTCGAAGTTGATTGAAAAATGCAATATTATATTCAAGACGCGTACGTTTCAGCGATATACATTGTTCAAAATATATTTCCTTTAGAGATACGCACGGAGAATTGATAAACGATATTCCCGAAAAATGTGCTTTTAAGTATATTACGCGAAAGGAACTTTTTATAATCGTCTGTGCAGGAAGCGGAATTACACGCTAGTGTACATACACTGGGACTGAATTTCAGACAAATTGAACGAAAGAAGATACCTCGCGAGATTATATTCACCTTTGAAACTTACACCATTAGTTAGTGAAATTACACCATCCATTAAGATACATTTGAAATGTATCCATTATATGAAAAGAGTCCATCATTACGATGAACTTGCGTATCATTTCGAATAAATAGATTATTATTTAACAACGGAGATACGGCTTTCACGTTTCAAATTTCAAACCAGAAGATTTTAAGAAAACCGCGCAAAAAGATTCAATAATTCGAAGATTTAAAAGTACAAAAATTCAGTATGAAATTCAAGAGCTCTAATATCCGAGAATCCAGAGATTCAAACATTTGGAAGATCCAAAGATTCAAAAACTCTAACAAAAGATCTAAAGATCTAAAGGTTGAAAACGTTTAAAGTCATCCGACGAAAAAAACTTCTTTGACAATGTTCTTTCCACTGTTCTCTCTGAGACTGTTCTTTGATTATTGAAATTATCAGACGCAAAAACCATGTAAGCGCATCCGTTGGTTTGCGCGGTTGGTTCGTTGCTTCTAAAATCCAAATTTTAGACAGGAGCAGCGTGGGCGAATTGAGGGGCTGTTGCGCACTGCAGCAGCTCCAGTCGCGTTGCGGTTTCCGGGGTGCGCAGTCGAGGGTGGGAGTTGGTTAGCAGCCCCTTGCGTACGCTTGCCACTTCTTTCAGTGGGTTTCGCGTTACTCCCTCGACTCGAACGCGACTTGTTATCCTTCCTGGATCTTTCCAAATCGATCTCATAGAATCCGACTCTACCGAATCCACTGTCCACTTACAACGGCTAAACAACGAAACGATTTCGACCCGTCTGATACTGAACTTGCCTGTCCTTTGTGATCGTGACCGAGTAAAAGATGGAGATAAACACTGCTGCACGTGCACGACTTTTCCACAGGGTAATTGATCGATTTAAGCGGCGCGTGTAACAAGCATATGTCGTAACAGGCAACGATACTTCGTGAATTGTTCTTGACGTCAGACGGACGGAAGCTAATTTGCTAATTCTTCGGTCACTCGTTGCGATATCCTTCGTTGCCATTCTTCGTTTTGCTTTTGTTTTACTATTACGTTTTCATTACTGAAGTGCCTTCGCCTTTGTTATGAATGGGCTTAGCGTGATGTAGCTCGTTGGATCGTGAGTTAATTCTTGGTTCCTCGATGTTTTTCTATGATACACTCTCCGTCATCGAGGGTGGTTCGTTTGATAAAACAGGGAGAAAGTAGAGGCACGGTAGGTTCCTTTGAATACGTATAATAATTGAACATAAGTTAACGATTTGATTCATTTATGGCAATTTTAATTCAAAGAATCAGTGGTAAAAATTATGCGAATATAAAATGATACGAATATAAAATTGACTTTAGAGAAAGTAATAGACGTGCAATGATGTATTAGCATCCGTCGTAAGTCTTACTTACGATTCTGTAAATAACTCGCTTTTGAACATGTATTGAAATACTTTTGCATATTATTTACTGTGCTTTCTTTTCTGGAAAGAAAGAATAGGGATTGTTAAAACGACGATGCTGATGGTAAACTGTTCATTATTAGTCCATCTTAATTTGATAATTACGTTAAGATCTTCTTTCAACTTAATCGTGCGTTCGCTCTATCAACTTCTTGATGTAGGATTCCCACCTTCTGCGGAAATAACCATGTACAGAGTGACGGCGTTATAAATAGAAAAATTCTTATCTGTAAATCGAGATGATTGAATTTCGTTAAAATCATGGCGAGACTTCGAAATAAACGAATTTACGATATACTTCTTCGCGAAGGGTTGACGATATCGGATGAAACGAGCTATAATGATGATTTACGATGGATAAAGGTGGGTCAGTGTGGTCGAGTCACGTTTGATTTACCAGTTGATCACATAGCTATCCGGTGTGAATTGGCGCAGGTTCAAGAGACAAGTTCGTCAATGAGGCCGGCTGACCCAGATTTACGATATCTGGTTTAATTTCGCCATGTGGGGTTGGTGATTCTCGCGCGAAGCTCGCAAAATTTGCCGCCTGCCTGAACTGGGACGATCTAATCTTGCTAATTAGATTAAATTTCTATCGATCGAATGGTCCGTGTCGTTGAGTGATACCAATTCCTCGTCGATGTAGTCATTTGATGCTATAATTCTTGACTCCTCCATGTATATCTATGGTTGATTGGAAAATTTAGTCGTTTCCGTTCTCTAAAAGAAAAAAAAAACAACAGATCAGTTGTATAAAAATATATCAGTTTGTTCAATAAGATTGTTCTGCTTACACTTCCAGTATTATTCCAATTTTTTGTTAAGAATTGTTACTTATGGGTATCCTTGATCCATCTGACAACCAACTCCAGCTTCCTAAACAACACGAATAAATCTTAAAATCCTTCTACGTTTCATTTCATATTCCACTTTCAGGGATATTCAAATAATAAAAATGTTGACGTAGGAAGAGATATAATTCCTGTTGACGCCAGTCTCCAAAGGTTGCTTAAAAGCCATTTAAAATCATCCAAGTATCGAGCCTCCAGTGACTTTTACAGGGATTCGCAAGGACGTTCATCGCCTTCTGGCGTCTCATTTTGCTTTTATTTCTCGATCTCTTTCGTGATTTCGACGCGTCAGAGGGAAGGACAGCCGGCGAAGAGCCTTCGGAATGTTCTGATCTTTGTTCCTTATCTACTAGCGACCTTACGAGAACTGTTGTCCTTGGAGGATCTTTGGAAGTGATTCTCGAGAAAGGTGAAGCATCATTAGTCGTCGTTCGACGTTCCTCCGAGCTACTACTTCGGGTGTTCTTTCATCTATTAAATCGGAGATGTTGAGTGATTTTCGATATCCGTGATCTTTCGTTAAAAAAAAATTTCCTCCTCTCTTAGATGAGGTGATCTCGAGGTGTTTTGAGAAAAGATCGTGTCCATTCTAATAAAGAAATTTCCAATTTTATACCTTACGCTTGAATTCTTAGTTTTGTATTTTGTAAAAGTTCTCAATTTCGTGGTTGTTCAATAGATGGTGATGTAGATCTAGATGTGATCTGAAGAATTGAAATCTTCCCTATAGCGTGTAATGGATGCTTTCGATTTGGACGTTTTGATTTCTGTGAATCAACAGTAAGTGCTTTTCCATTGTTTCATTGCAATGAGTATTATTCTATTAGATGAATGGCTTGATGATGACGGTGGCGTAGATGGAATTGTCATTGATCTGTAGGTGAAATTAAATTAAATATGTAGGAAATATGTAGCAGTAAAGCCGTCGTGTCCTATCCTTTTTTTGCTATGAAATAACACGAATATTAAATTATTACTTAATAAATTCGATGAAACGAAAGGATTTTGTAAACTTTGGTTGGTCTGATGATGAACCTTGCCAGTTGAGAGAAATGATTATTAGATGCAAATATAGTCATATCTATTAATATTTTCAACTGTCATTTACTTTGCAGAAATCTTGTACTATAACGCCACATAATGATATTATTAATGAAATGTTTTTACAAGTATTCAAATATATTTGTGAGCTATTATGAATTTTTATGAGATTGCTATATCCTTATATGTTGAACGGATAAATTACAACAGAATAAATGAAATGGAATGTTTGATCAATATATCAAGGAGAGAAAAAGAAAAAGAAAACGCGTTGATCATGAGCATTCGATAAAGAAGAAGATTTACTCAAGGTAAATCCTTGTCATGGACACGACAGCTATGACTGGCAAAGGAACACATCGTTTCATGACGTTTAATTGATCTACCCCCCAACTTGCTCGTTAAAGCGACCGGAATTCCTGCAGGTCAATCTATTCGAACGGTCACTTCAACGAGCAACGATTAATGACGGATTAAGAAAGAAAAACGTCACGTTGTTCTGTCCACGTAACGCAATCAGTTTCCATTAGATGCGCGTCGTCATAATTGGAGGATTTCCCAGTCTTCATCTATTGTAGGGTGAAATACATTAGTGGTGAAACATGTGTATCCATGGGTATCCGTATAATCTTTTTTAATGAAAAATATAAGAAGAAATAAATTATTATAAATATATGTCAGTATATTCTATTTTTATAATATCGTACATCTTATCCAATGTACTTCTTAGAGTATTGATATTTCTTGAAAAACTAATTGATTGCAACACAAAGTTCAATATTTAATTTAGGTCCTATATACGACACAAAAATATTACAAAAAATTCAAGTATATCTTTTGAAATAAATATGTGAAAAATACCTTAGTCTATTATACTGGATAATTTAATTATAATATTTCACGATATTAAGTAATCTGAATGTCATTCATACTTATATGAAGTACAGAACGTACTCGGGATTTACATGAATTAACATTGTGTACTTAAGTGAAACTGAGGACGAAATGCGGTTGAAGTGCAATGATATTAGTGTTTGTATATCCCATATATAGTCACTGCAAAGTTGGGAAATATTCGCGGATCGTTGTCCCACTGTCCTCGTTGATCACATTTATCGAGTAGAAATTCAGATGATTTAAGCATAAAAGAACAAATTGACGGACGAAAACTTTTTTCCATTGAGAATTACGTATAGTGATCGCTATGAGAAATAATAGAAACACCTACGGTGAAAGCAAATTCTGTTTTCAATTGGTGATGTCATACGAGACATTATCCTCGAGACAATGAATACGTTTAACAAACTATTTATCTTATCCTTGTGGTGTTTTTTTATCAAAATGATTCAAGATATCAGATTGCTATGATATTGCGAACAATGATATAAATATTTGATGTGAAACTAAAATAATTGATATGAAAGTAATTTGAAATTGATTTGAATCATTTCTTTTTTTGTTTTTGTAAATAGATGCTCGCAGTGTTTTTGTTATTAATACCAACGCTCTGGGGGGATGAAACCGAAGCTAGTGTTCTTGTAGCAGACATGACAATGTCCAGAATGGTCGAATTGAACGCTGACGCACCCTTTTGTGCGTTGTATACCGATCGTGGCGTTATTCAGAGAATGGTCCTTGGAGCCGATCCGAAAAAAGTCAGACAAATGTCAGCAAACCTTGTAGCGGACTTGGAGGAAACGTGTAAAGCCTCCCGTGATAAGGGAAAGGTACCGATTGATGATCTCTTCGATGAATTGAATTGAATTGAATGCTTCATTAGATTAAAGTAGATTATGACCTCACGTACAGGCAGTAGCAGTCGTAGCAGTAAGTAGAATTCCTAGAAGTATCAGTAACGCTAAAAATCTGTTACTGTCCTTTATGTGTAAATTTATACAAACTCTCATAGTGTTTATGAATTATTTTTCTAGTATATAAATAAGATAAGATTCTCACACCTCTTGCACATTGAAATTGAAATAATATTATTATTTTCAAATTTTACAAATAAGTTACGAGTGTCGCCAGATTCTCTGAATAAAATAAAGATAGAGAACGATGTACATTCATTATTATTTGTAAATTTTCATTCTAATTGTAAAATCTGCTTATGCAACGGGGATGCATGTCCTCGTCATTTGTCAAATGCACCAATATTACTAATTGAAAAATTATTTTGTAAGAGAATCCACGACTTAAGGAATTGTAAAATATCGTAGAACATATCTGTATGTCACACTACAGAATCAGCCTCCAGGCGGTGGACTGATCTATCCAGGCACAAAATGGTGCGGACCAGGCACTTTGGCAAAATCGTACGACGACCTCGGTCATCATGCAAACGAAGACGCTTGCTGTAGAGAACACGATCACTGTCCAATCACAGTGTCGCCTAAGGAATGCATTAATGGTATATGTAACAATTCACCGTTCACACGGTCTCACTGCGACTGCGATGCCAAGTTCCGCAGATGTTTGCAGAACCTTAATTCAGAAGTGGCGAACACCCTCGGTGCTCTTTTCTTCAACGTGATACAAGTGACTTGCTTCAAGGAAAGGCGTCCGTGTTCGCAATGGCAGAGGTGGGTTTCAAAGATATCGATAGGATTTATATTTTAGAAAGAAAGAAACGAGTTTATGTAGTACCTTTTTCAATTCAAAATTTTTTCCGCGATAATGGATACATCATCGAAGATATAGACGTCGAGATGAACTCCTTTCGAAAGTGATTAACGATTAAATAAAGCTCGTAACGATGCTTGCGTCAACGATTCTCCTTAGCTGTTCCCAGATTTGGATGAATTCGACAGAGTACGAGTTTATTAATTCGCCATGGTCTGCCAATTTGTCACGGGATTATTACACCTACAAGATCCTTCTCTTCAAAACGTTGCTTCAGGCGTTGCGTGACGTTCTCAAGAAGAAACAACTTCTATCTTCATGGCTACATGATGTGTCCATCAAGTAGATGTAATTCTATTACTTTATTCTTACAGGGTATCAGTTGGTAATGGGAATTATAACCATGGTGGTGGTCAACAATGGTTTCTTTAACGCATTCTTCGCAAAATTAATCAAACAATGGAATTGCGAACGAATTTCTTAAAATTTTAAGTTTCTTCGTTCTTCTCTTCTTTGTAAAATTTCAATGAAATTTCAATTGTATCGTAACCGATGTAATTGTTACGTGGTCGATCTGTTACAGAAATGGTTACGCGGAATCAGTATCGAACCGGTTGTGCTCCCAGTACAAATTCCGACCAAGCGACAAATATGTGCCGCTGATGCCCTTGAACGTGAACTAGCTATTGCGGAAACGCAAGAAGAACGGACCAGACAGCCTTTGAAGTAATGCCAGTTAACAGAGTTTTAATGAGCGGGATAATTGTACGCGCTTCAGCTGCGTTCCTCGTGCACCCCTTCTTTTCTTTCTTTCACGTTAAATCGATTTGTCTGGGAAACGAAACACGATCTTCTTTCCCGATCATTCATGAATTTATATCGTTACAGGTTCACTGTTTTCTCTTGGTGGAATGCCATTTTTTTTTCTTGACTTTCGCTCAAGGGAAGTTGCCTTCTTCTTCGTTACTTTTCGACCAATTTTCCTGCAATATCTCAATTCTCAGTTTCAATTTTTATAAACGTAAGAAAGCTACCTTTTCGAAAGTTCACTTTTTAACTAAATCAATATTTTTCTCAATCTCACTTGGTTATATAAAACTTGGAAATTATAAAAATTTCTGAATGTAAGAAGATAAGTTAGAAGGCAATGAAAGGAACCCATAGGCTTACATTGGTCAGGAGCCGAGAAACGGCTATGCAAATGTTGTAACACCTGTCGTCCTTGCAGCGTGTGCGAGGTTAACGTGCGCTGCCACGAAAATTTATTTTGCCTTTTGTTTCGCGATTATAAAATGAAGCGTACAATGAGAAAGTTGTGCGATATTTAGAAAGCCGTTGAAAGAAAAAGATCGACGCGAAATTTCAGAAAAGGCTAAATGTATCGAGAGTGTTGTAATTAAATCGAATTTATATTACTAACGTAACAACTTCTCTACTGCTCAATATTACTCTTTTAACGTTTTCGCAGCTTTGAAAGTAACAGTTTAGGTGACAACCTTCAGAAAAATTGAAAAAGAGAAAGTTATTAATGTTATTAGTACAAAATGAAGGGGAATCTGCTTTTTTGGTAAATTTAAATTAAAGATTGGCAACATAAGAAAAGAAACATAATTATTGAAAAATTATTGCTCGATTAAACGCGATGAAGGAAGGTTTTACCGAAACAAGGTCTCCGTCTCTTGCATATCATTTGTCGCCATTATTGTCGCTCAAACGCATGCAACTGCATGAGAAAGTGCGGCATCAGCTCCTTGCTAGATTAAGATTTTCCATCTAGTTGATGCGGAAGTAATTGAAAAAAAAATTTGTTGAAAATGAATTTGTTGAAACACAGAAGTAATCGGCGCCAGAATGGCGCCACGAATAAAAATTCAAGCAGAATATTGTTTGAAGCATGTTATATTCGTTTCTGAAATAAGAAATAGCAAATATTTCTGTGGCTACTGGTTTCTATCAACTGGATGGATTCACAGCGAATCCCAATGAAATCCATATTTACGATTTTTCTATCCTCTTTGATAGCTTAGATTTTGCATTTAACAAATCTCTATTTGATTCAAGATATTTTTAAGGTCGTTTGTGTATCTTACGAGAGATAATATTTAACATCATCAGAGTTCACGAAAGATTAGTCTCGAACTGCTCAAAGTAATTTGAAGAACACTTTCATCTCTTGGTTTCACTTAATATTTACTGCAAAAAGGGGAGAACGCTGATTATTTTGAGCAGTATTTGGAAAAAAAAAAGGGAAAGCGAAGATATGGAAGGAAACAGAATGACAACGACCCTGCACAATCTTCACTGTGATTGAAATTAGACAGACATAAGCATGTTGTACAGTATAGTTTACTTGTATAGAGGTATGTTATAAGCACCCGTCCGTTATTTGTGGCTACTTTTGTCCAAATAATCGATGAGACCTGGAGAGAACCGGAAGTTTTCGCTGGACGATCAATTATTATCCGGATTTTGTAAATATCTCGAGAAGGTCAGCCGGGAAAGCGTGCAATCGATTGAGCGTATCATATCATATTGATGTCATATTGAGAATACTTCGATGACATTTCATTTCCTGAAGGCCTTCGATTGACTAAAGGTACGGTGAAATCTGCAAATTCGAAGTAAAGTAAAAAACTTGAAACGTGTCAATTCCAAAGATGAACAGTTAAATTGTTAAATCTTCTTCTAAATCATTCTTATTATATTATTCTTACAAACAGAAATTTGTACTAAGTTTTGCAAAACATTTAATATTAAATCCATAACTTTCATATTAATGGCAGTATTAATGAATTTCATAATAAATATTTAGAATTGATGACTTAAGTTACTATTTGAAAGCATTTAATAATGAAAAAAAATGAATCTGTTCATGGAAAATAAAATACTCACAAGATAGACGTAATATTTAGTAAATGAAACAAATTTCTATCTATTGTTTCTTTACCTGTCTTTCTAAAAATACGCATTTGTCTAAATGCCCAAAATCTAGTTATGGATTGTTTGCACCATTTGAGAAGAATTTTATCATCTGAAATTCATTTTTCAATAAACCGAATTTTCGAGATTAAGCTGTACCGACGAATGTGAGATGGATATGTATTTATATGGAGTAGTAATTAAGTTTTTAATTAGTAAGTACAATATCATGATATATTCGTTTTTAATCTTTGCACACGATAATGTTGCTTATATTACATTACTTATATATACATATTATATCTCCCAAAGAATACGTATATTATATATCATAAAGGAATAATATTAATTTTGCACGATACTCTATAATTATATATTATGTTGGGAAACTTGCAAAACTTTGAGTGGCACCATATAATTATATGCCTTCACAAGTTATTGGAAACTAATTTAAGATATATTTAAGATAGATATTATAAACTGCATCTGTATTGATTTGAGTTAAATCAAAGACCAAGAATATTGTGAGAAATAAACGACTACCTCCTTACCGATTACTTCTTCTTTTATTCTTCAACAAGTACTGATCTTGCTGAAAAATGCTGATCAGCGTCCTTTATCGAAAAAATTATTATCTGACTGATGCGGAAGTTATTCGAGGAATGATCCGTTGTTGTTAAATCAATTGAAGATCATGCTCAATCTTGGACAGTCCGTCATGCGAGGATTAATCGCAGTGACATTATTTTGAATTTCGTAGAATAGCCCTAATGGAACAAAAAGCTTCATTTTTCATTCAGATTGTAAGCGGGTTTCTTATTAATTCTTGGAATTACAAAGTACCAGTATTCGATAAAAGTTTCCGATTCTTCTTACAACGTGTAACAAAATATATAATGCTTTTTTCGTATCTAAATGATATTCTCAAAGTAATTTTCAAAGTAATTTTATATTTTAATTAAATTTCAATTTCAACTACTACCAATGTTGTAATCTTATTCCACGCTGAATCGGTAATGCTGGGAATGACATTTAAATGGTAGAAAAGTTTTAGCGCCGCCTATGGTTACCTAAGAACAAGATAGACTCGACACACAACATAAAAATTGCGTAAGATCATAGCATAAATTAAAGCACATCGCGATCAAGCCTATATATATTATTCACTGCTATCCAATGATAATGAAGTTTTAAAAATAATTTTATATGTAGATACGTATAAAGTTTTTTCTAAGTCTTTTAAAGCTTTCAAAGTCGAGTACTATCTGTATGATTCTTAAATTTCGCGCCATTGTGCAATGCCCGTAATGTCGAGAATGGATTTCGATTCTGCTGCGTTTCATATTCAGCGGCCAAAGCGCGGAGTGGGAGTGTGTCAGTTCTAGATGCTGTGATGGATGAAGTTTCATCGAACGGTACGTCTTTTCTAGCAGAGTAGAGTGTTATTTTTGGACGAACCGGCCGAATTTGTAGTGTGCTATATGCAACATTTCAAATAGTATAGCGCGACAAACGAATTGATCGATGATCTCCTGTGTACGCTGGATCCTTCATGGATCGCGTGGGCGTCCTGTCTTCAGGATCAAGTCTGTTGGCCCACGCTCTTCCAGAACCTTTATTTACGCATTCGTTTCGACTGCATCTTCTCGCTCGTATATTAACGAGGGGAACAATCCTCCGACGAGCATTTTATAATTTTGGTGATGCTTCTTTTCTCATTGACAAGCTTCGATCGCATTGCCGATTGGCCGATTTATTGTCAGCTGGTTGATAACCACTTTCCCAACGCTAATGTCAACCGTGAATCACGTTTCCTTCCTACTACACGTCCCTGACGCGCTCTGTTTTCCGTCTGACTGCGCCGTGTTTGTTTTTTCATAACCGCAGCAACTTCCACTTGTTCGTCATTTCATGTTCGGGGAAAAATTCTGTCGCGTCAATTCCTATGTCCTGTCGTACAAAAACGCATGTACCATTACTGATGTAAATAACGCGATACGAATAAGATATTTAACATCGCAACTACTGGTTTTTAATATTTATTGCATAACATATTGCACAGAAATGATTGTTTTAGAAACTAATATTAATTTTTATAGTGAAGTATTAAAGATATCTATATTTGTGTATTTTATAATTGTATAAACAGAAAACTTAGAATCATTGCATTTTGTACTTCTAGTGTTAAAAATCTAATTTGATAATTAAATTGATGATATTTTTCAGACCTGGGAAGTGGGGAAAGTGGCGGGACATTGATATGTGCTGGATGTCTCAATGCAATAGACGAAGATGAATTCATACAGGCGCTAAATCAAGAATGGCACATTGATTGTTTTCGGTAAGAACAAGTAAAATAAAAATACAGTGGTTACAAAAAGTATATAAAGCATTAATTTGATCCAAGTAATGAAATGTAGTAATGAAGTAAAAAAAAAAAAAAAAACATTTCATTGGATAATCCTTTTTTTAACCACCTGTAATTCAATTGTAATGTTAATAAGAACGTGTCATTTGTGAAATTATTACACTCTAGGTGTTCAGCATGTGATATTGGTCTGTCCACATGGTACTTTGAGAAAGATGGCTTACTTTTCTGTAAGGATGATTATTGGGCTGCCTATGGTGAAGCTTGTCAAGGTTGTGGCCAAATCATTACGGGTCCTGTCATGTTGGCAGGAGATCACAAATTTCACCCAGAATGCTTTGCCTGTAATTCTTGTGGAGCCTTTATTGGCGATGGAGAGAGTTATGCATTGGTCGAGAGATCCAAATTATATTGTGGAAGTTGTTACAAGAGGCAAATGCAGCCGATCAACAGGACAGCTAATTGTCCCTTCACGAGAAAGCCACACAGCATTAGATTGGTTGAAATACCTCCAAATACTTCTGATCCTGAAAAACAGAGGGGAATTAAATTAACATTAGACACGACTCCTAGTCCTCGAAATTGTGGTGCTTTACTTCGTATATCCGAGTATGTATAGCAATGTACATTTGTCTATTCAGTTAAAAAGTTCGAAAATAAAATACAGAGCTATAAAATGTTGGCAATTTTTTATAATATTTTAAAACAAACGTGCAAAACAAAAGAAAATAGGAAATATTTACTTCTGAAATAAACTACCATTGGAGTTATATCATTGTGACATTTTTATGATATTTAACGCTATGCATGAATGTCATTTTTTAAAAATAAATAAATAAAATAAAACAGATGAGCAGCCTCTAATAACTTTGAACTAAAATGCAGGTTAATGAGAAATGTTCGTGGAAAAATCAGTAAGCTGCTGGCCTCTGTGATGGAGGTTCTATTTAGACTATGCTGCCACTTCTCTAATCATAGGTACAGCATAACAAATAAATAATATGCACTAGATATTGTGTTGTTACAAGTTAGATGTGTGTCTTTTAGTTTCTGCTATTTAACTGCACGCAAAATGTATTTTGTGCAAAATGATTTTTTTGTGTGTAATATTTGTTCACTCCGTATGTGCTGCATAAGTGTATAAGCATGTAACATTTAGGACGAAGTATAAGTTTAATACAACTAGGAGCACTGAAAATAATTGCTACGTACATGTCGCTCTATTAATATGATTTTCAATTTTAATACTTTTATATTGATTTTTATATCAATGATTTTATTTCAGTGATACTTTATATTCATAGCAGATATGTCTCGTTTCTTCCATGTTTCTATATTTTATATTTCTTATATTCTGTATCTTATATTCTGTTTCCGATAATTAAAAAGGAAAGAAAAGAAAACTTGCGTTAGATTAGAAATAAACATGCAAATTAGTTTGCAAACTAGTTAATTTCACTTCTAATCTTTAAATCAAATACGATTTAAATGCACGTGAAATTTTGCATGTTTCGTTTAAAAGATGTATGTATGTCACGTATCTATGAACATTGGAGATGTAATGTGAAATATGTTACAGACTGAATATGTCCAGTGATCTCATATCTTTGCACATCGGTGACCGCATACTCGAAGTAAATGGTACTCCAGTTAAGGACCAGCCTATAGAGAACATTGAAAATCTAATACAATATTCTGATACAGTTGTACAGGTAAATTTTATCGTACAACAAGAGCTTTTAACATTACTCTCTGTTTAAAAAAGAATAATGAAAATAAATACATTGAACATTGTAGCTAACCATTGAGCACGATCCGGACGCGGTGTCTCGAAGACTCACATATTCATCGCCGTCCGCGGCTATGTTGACATCGATTGCCAGTCCAAGAACAAGTCCCGAAAATAAAGAACGTTTATTTAAACGCCGGGATGAAGGTTACATCAGTGGAACACGTAGCAGACAATTGAGAAGGACCAGGGATCCTCTGCACAAAGAGCGTAGCAGTTCCATGTCACGATTGCTCGATGGGTACAGTTCAAGTTCCAAAAAGAATGTTTTCATAACGTTGATGATTGAACATACCTGTATTTTAATTTGCATCTTTTACAATATATTCACAGATCTTCCACTACAAATCCTACATGTGACTTAAGCAGGACTAGATCGTTTCGCGTCGAACCAAAGAACCAAAGAATATTCCGTGCCAGTGATCTAGTGAAAGGTGAACTGCTGGGTACAGGATTTTTCGGGCAAGTGTTCAAAGTCACACACAGAGATACCAATGAAGTGATGGTGCTAAAAGAGTTGTACAGAGTAGACGAGGAAGCTCAAAAAAATTTTTTAAAAGAGGTAAGCCCCGATCATTTTATCGTTACTAGTTCCTCTATATTAATAATTTATACAAATTTAATATAATAGGTTGCGGTATTACGTTCTTTACATCATAATAACGTTCTTCGATTCATCGGTGTTCTATACAAAGACAAAAAGCTTCATTTAGTCACTGAATACATAGCGGGTGGAACTCTAAGAGCTTTGCTTCACGATACGAATGAAATCTTACCTTGGGAGCAACGAACGTTATTTGCTAAAGATATAGCCGCTGGTATGGCTTACTTACATTCCATGAATATCATTCACCGAGACTTGAACTCGCATAATTGTCTCGTACGCGAAGATAAAACTGTAGTCGTGGCTGACTTTGGCCTAGCGAGGATAATACAGAACGGCAATTCTCCCCATAATCGCAAATATAGCAGACATTCCGATGGAGAGGCGAAAACATCGAAGAAAGAGCGAAAGAAAAGGTACACGGTAGTTGGAAATCCGTATTGGATGGCACCTGAAATGATGAAGGGTAATAAGTACGACGAGAAAGTTGATATATTTAGTTTTGGTATTGTCGTTTGTGAGATCATTGGTCGGGTTCAAGCGGATCCCGATTATTTGCCACGGTCATCAGATTTCGGTTTGAATCAGAACGTATTCAAGGAGAAATTTTGTTCCAATTGTCCAGAGATGTTCTATACGATTGCCTTTCTTTGCTGCGACCTAAATCCTGACAAGAGACCACCTTTCGAAGTGATGCAATTATGGCTGAAAGCATTGGCAAAGCATTTATCGGTGGGTGGAGAATTGCCATCAGATTTGGAGTTCGATATTAGAAACTATACGGGAACGAGCACGAGTACGAGCGAGTCCACGACTCCAGAGACTCTGGCGCCGCAATTGAAACCCATTAAAGAAGGTCAAGTACATCAGGAGAAAAAACGGTGCAGTGGTTGTGACGACAGCACGCTGGAACGTGAAGAAACTGTGCCTGCTAGTAATATCCTTCAAGTGCCTGACGTGATAAGCCCTCGAGGAAGGTATGCAAGACAGAACAGTAAAACGAGCGAATCGTCCGGAAGTTCGGGTCGTTATTCCAGACAGAACTCGAGGTCCAAGGAAGCATCCATCGACAAGCCGGACATTGTTATATCTCCGGACTCTAGTGGATTTACTGGCTGCTTTCCAAGGCAGAGCGTCAAGTCGATTGAATCGCCTACCCACTTTTCCAACGATAAACAGGATTCGTACGTGAAGAACGAAGTGGAATCGAATTTAAAACGGATAGCCACGATCGAAAAAATACGGTACGTGGGCAGAGCGAGTCCGTGCTTTTGTGAGACTTCGAAATCATCCGCTGGCTCTTATTTGAGAAGGACGAAGATTTCTCCTACGAAAGAGACGCCAAAGAATGCATTTACGCCGCAGAAGAACAGCGAATCCGAAGCTGGTATTTCGCTGCGGTCAAAAGTAAGCGTAACGCCGGGAGAACTTAGCGAGGACGAATCGGCCAACAACAGGGTAATCAGACAGGAAAGTAACGTTTCGGATATCGGTAGTATATTGTCTAGGCAAGGAAGTCTCACAGTATTAGACTGCACGGCTAAACACAGAGATAAGATGTACAAAGATTATTCGCCTTTTAACACATTGCAGAAGGAGGATCTACGTTCTAAAGAAGCCGGTTTCAGAAATACGAATGCTGCGCTTCATTATACAGACGGTCTCTATTCGAGTTCGAATCTTTCCAAGAACGATGATTTCCTCACGTGCAACGCACGAAACGATATTAATGTAGATAACAAAAAGGATTGCACCGCGCAATCTGGCCAAGATTGTACGAATTTCGAAACGAACGACTCTAAGAAACCAGTAATCGAAACAACGTCGATGTACGATGAAAAATTGCCTAACCCTTTAACGGAGTACACCGGATGTTATAAGAATGTGGATCTATGCAGGCAGGATAGTTTTGGTTCTGACAGCGCGGTCGGTACCATGAGAAGTAATTTCTTTGCAGACTTAGATTTCGTTCAATTAAGAGACGGCAGGCACACACCGGATTTGTGCCATACACCGGAACGATGTTGCACCCCTAATCGGGCTGCATCGCCAATAGAGAGTACAGCTTTGTGAAGTTTCCACGCTAACGAAGTAACGTATTACGTTGGTAATGAAACGGATCTTTACTAATCTGATTTTTTTTTTTTTACGCTTAACCGAGAATCTGGCAATTTAAGTTGTTTAGTTCTTATTCTTATATTTTTTAAATTCTCACAATGATAAATTATCATCGCGAAGCGATTATTCGTTTCTTTTTCTTTTATCAAATGTGTTTTAACATCGCGCGAGCGAGAAAAAAGTATTATGAACAGTTTGATGCCCAGTATTATAGGGAATCCCCATCATCAATCTGCGTGAGTTTGGAACATTTTGGATGGCACAGGGATGCCATCCAGATGAGCTCGTACAAAAAGGTTCGCATTCCTGCAAGATCTTGCCTTGCGGTTCACATAAGCGGGACTTTATGTAATTATAAGACTAACGAAAGCATTCCATCCAGAATCTTATTTGATGCATTCAGAATCGATAGAACTAACCGCGTGCTTTTGAGAAGAGCGGTGTCTGTAAACGCACCGATCACCGTTTTAATAATTTTCCAAGGTGTTCCCAAGGACACTGAACAAGAACTCTGGATCGGTACATCTCCAGTTCTTTGTTCTCTATGGAAATATGGGATTAGTTATCGGAGAAGTTATAAGCATTATTGTAGAATCAGTTTTGTAGAATAGAGTGTAAAAAAATGATATTCTTTACCGGATATATATGTACATCATTCTGTAAAATATTATTCACATATATATGATGATGGTGATGTGCATGTACAGATTATCAACATGTATAAATTTTGGATTCGTCAGTTATATCTTTGTTATTCCCATGGCAAATATAATTTCACCGACATGATATTAAATAATTTCTTTTCCTATGTTGCTATGTATACTTTCTATTTGTCTTTGATTTGTAAATTGCACACTTATGTATTCTATATTTTTATTTAACTTAAGTGATCCACACGTTACACAACACACTCATACATGTGCTAGCAAAGATATAAGTGATGATAGAGTAGTATGATCTGTATAATATAAAAGAATGTACATATAGTTTTGTGTGTATGTATGTATGTATATATATATATATATATATATATATATATATATATTCCAATATTTGTCATGTTCAAAACACTGTTTACAGAACATATATTTAACAGTAAAAAGCTTTATATCGATAACGTAGAGATGAAGGTTCTTTTGATACTATTAAAAAAAGTTGTATTTCTATTCTATTACATTCTAATTGTAAGCAAAATGTTCCCTAATTTAATCGAGATAGAGCGGATAGCAGAGTACAGGATTTAAATGATTTGCAATTGAATTTTGAGTTTCATAAAAGAAGAAAAAAGAGAAGCACGGTTAATATTTTCTACACAAATTAGTAATATGTCTGCACTTTATGCTGCATACAAAAATTCATTTACTTTGTTACTTATATTTCTTTCAACTTTCAACTTTCAACTCATGCGATTGGCTATGCATTGGAACGTTGCTTTCTTCATTTTGGAAAAGAATTTTTATTCATTTAAACGCTGTTATTAAAAGCACTTTAATTCATTCACACCAAATAGATATTTATTATCTGTGATAAAAAGTGTTTTGAAGCTATCTATAGTTGAAAAATTTCAAGTGGGAGTAAAGTGAGGAAATGTTACTAAAAATAAAGGAAACCCCATTTCTCTTACTCTTTACCGTATAAGAAGAAAGGAAAATTACTCGCAGCATTAAACTATGACAACATATTAACGAAAGCAAAAAATAACAAAAAGAAAAAAAAAGTAATAGCAAAAATTTTTCACATATTCCATTTTCAATGGACGATACATTGTAAAACGTGTATTTCGAAAATGAATAATCATAATCAAAAAAAAAAAAAAAAAGAAAAAGAAAAAGAAAAAAAAATAAAGAAATGGATGTGTGTGTGTGGAAAACATGCGAGCATCGAAGACAATGTTCGATTTAAATGCTTAAACGAAGGATATGATGTACACTGTTGAAACATTCGAGTAAATTGTTTGGTAGTGACAAGTGAAGACTTGATTAATCGATTAATAATAATATCTTTGATTTGAATTAAATTCTCTGGTTCACCATTTAAATGCGAACTCTTTCAATTTTTCGAAGCGAGTTTTACTTGCCGAATGAAAGTTCACCGACCGGTTCGATCGAATGTTTCAAAGTTTTGAATAATTACCCGCGGATGTCGCAATATATTTAGAGACACCTGTGTAAGAAATAATGGTCGACCGAATAATCATGTATGAATACTCACGCGTATATGTAAAACGCGGCGGGTAGCACGATTTTCAGCAAACAGTATTAGTCTCGTTATCATTGCTTACTTATGAATACCGTAGTACACAAGTAGGAGACTTTATAGACACGCGACGGGCACAAAAGGAACTCTGTAAACTTTTGTAAAAAAAAAAAAAAAAAAAAAACGAAATAGAAAGAAAGATCAAGATGAAGAGAAAGAAGAAGAAGAAGAAGAAGAAGAAGAAGAAGACAACCTTTGGAATGGTAAACACATTATTTTTATAGTTGCTGTAAATTGTTATGCTCCTTTTGTTCGACATTCGAATTGGGGGACACGAGGAGCATTTACAAATCTCAACCCCTTGCAAATTATTTTTCTTCACTCCGATAAATGGCGTACACGATAGAGCATATTTCGTATACTACTTTGTTACGGAAGAACAAACGAATCACGAAAAAAAGAAAAAAAAAAAAAAAAAAAGAAAAAAAAAAGGGAATTCGCTAGGCCTCGTGATAAATTAACGTTTAAGCATGAAACAGTTTTATTGCGTGAGAATGTTCTCTTAAGAAAAGATTTTCGAATAGAAATTCTCATCTATTTTTTCAATTTCTGGATTCGCTGGATCTCTTTGCGATCTTTCCAAAGTGGGAAACACTATTATTGCTAATTGCAAACTCGTCGCATGTAGTGACTCGTGAAAGTATATGGATCTGCTAGAATCGGTGTTATTACAATTATATTTCAGTTTCGACATTTAAGGGTCGCGTTAAATTTGAATTGGAATGTTGATTCCTCAGGATGTTGATTCGTGTGACGTGATTGATCAGCAAATGATGTTGACAAATTTCATTCCCACGGGTCTATAAAGTACAATGAAACTTGAGAATTTCTTTCGAGAATCTGTTTTCCAGAAACAGCATCATAACGAAGATCGTTGTATTCGTAACAGCAATAAATGTATTAATGCCGGAAACAAGATACGTGTTTGAAGAAGGAGGACTGGGAAGCTCGCACATTGTTCTTTACATTGCACGACTTGTTGAAAGGCGGACTGTAATTTTCGTATGAAGTGAGACACACGCATATCGATGGACGGTTTGTCACATTTTGACACTGTCAAAGATTCGTCCCGACGTTTGCTCAAAATTTTCGATCGACAGAAATTGTGAAATCGTTTTTTTATAAGTCTTTGGTATCTATCTTGTTAGTTGTGACATCTCCGAACCATTTTCCGTGCTGAAACTTATGCGGCTAGAGAACAAATTTAACATTTTGTTTAACATTCTAGTAATACAGAGAAAAAAAGAGAAAAATAAATGGTTGAGAATATGAGTTACGTTATTTCTTTTCCTATTACGGAATTTTCCAATAATTCGTTAAATAACTCGATGTAAATATTCGTTGAAAATTTGATAACTTAAATATTATATTCGAAGTGATTGTACACGTTTAAGTTTCAAGTGTTCAACGAATTTTTTATTTTTTTAAATTTTGAAAAGAGCCAGTTACCAATTGTCGGTAACTGATGACTCGCTAGATGGTTCCTTATATTTAACGAGAGAGCAATAGATGGTAGCAATTGTCGCTTTAGATTTTTTTTTTTCAAATAAAAGATAAATCACTGTTAAATTTAACTTTAATAAAATTTGCAACAGTTTTCTGTACGAAGAATTGCAAATTATTGTAGAATTCTTTGGATTGCCACGAATATACAATATTTGTATATTTATATGTTATGAAATGAAAATTGCATATTTTATGACGAAAATATTTAAAAATAACAAAGAATATCGCAAATTTTGTTACAGAAAAATATGATAGATATGATAATTTAAAGTACCTTCAATTCCGGTGTTCTGATATTGATTTGAAGATGTTTCGCATTATGTGGAGAACAACTTTTTTCGCTATAACGGAAAAAAGTATCGTTAAAATGCGTTACGTTCTAAATGCGAATACTTTTTCGCCAAGAATTTGCCTAGTCTGTCTTGAATTTACGTTCAATTTTTAATTATAGACACGATTGAACCGTAATTTAGCAGAAATTATGACGGTAAAATCGATTGTTATGACCGGAACTACAATTTTGGCGGTTAACAAACGAACATCTGCCAGTGCCATCTATTGATATTTAAAATCCAAAATTTAATATTCGAAATTTCAAAGAGATTTTAATTATTCTAGTTCTCGATTGAATTGTTATGAATTTTGTTTTGTAAAGCTTTTCCCGAATTTCTGCTACAATGCGATTTTTCCATAATAGAACGCATCATTTTTCATAATGGAGTTCAGGATCTGGATTGACCAATGACAGCTTTGTTAGCGAAATATGACATTTTCGAGTGAACTACCGAACACATTTTATAAAAATAAAAGCAATATTCAAACATTTATCGCAATATTACGAGGATATTAGATCAATTAGGTAAGAGAGCATTATTTTCTATTAAATGTTAAAGAAATTATGACAGAACTAAAAATGAAAGAAAAATGAAATTTCATTAATATAAAGCATATTAATGTAAAATATAAAGCAACTTTTTAAAATTACTTTCTGAAATATTTATATTCCAGCGAAGACTCTATTTGAATATAAACTCGTCGTCTAGACGTTCGTGAACTCAATATACACCGAGTATGAGAAACAACCAGAAATACCTTTCCAAATTTCCGCTTTAAACTGCTACGATCATCTGTTATTGTTCTAAAACGCGATTTATATGACACGTTTCTATCATTCGAATAACATAACCTAACAAAATTGGCAGAGTAGTACATTAGTAGAGTAGTACAGATGACAGAAAGCGCTACTGATGCAATCGAGTTTCAATCGATTTATAATGAGATCGATTTGCATTCGGAAATTTAAAAGTCGATTTTTTTAAATTTGCTATGTCAGCGAAATTCACACTAGAGTTGATTGTGCGAAAAATAACATTCCTTTTTTATAGATGTATCTTCAAGATAATACGATATTTCAGCAATTACCAGTTATGTTAATTCATTTAACTGTTCTTTAAAATAGGATAAGTTGATCATTGAAGATTATTGAGGATTTTAAAAAAAGATAGTATTAATTGTAAGTCCTTCGGAAGCAGGTACGTATCGTTATATTCAACTGTTTTACTCTTGCCACATCTACCTTGCGTACTTGGTATCATTTAAAAAATGGCTTTATTGTATTTCAGAGTATCATGTTTGATTAAGGAAGCAAAAGGTGAAACCCAGATATCTATGTAGTTTAACAGAATTATTCACATTGAAAATCAAACGATATTCATATCGATACTTTTTTAAATTTCTATCAGTTTGAAAACTGCTAGAATCATGAATGATGTAAGTCAATTGCTGGAGTAATAGTTTTTCATAAAATGGAATTTGATGTTTATCATTACAGAAGTTTAAACATGTTTTCTTACAGTGTGATCTGATCAATTGATCGTTCACTTCGAATAGACGTATATCTAGACTTATTCTTTCGATCGATCGCGAAGAAAGCAAGTGGCAAAGCAGTTTCCAGTGGATTTTTCGCGGGGATGCTGCTGGTGTAATTTGTCAAGCGTAGCCGAAGGAAAGAGCGGCGGTTTCGAGCGAGGAAATTTATGGGTCGCAACGTGTCGACGGAAACCTTAAATTTTAACGTCCCTGTCGCGTACTTGGCTGGGCCCTGCCCTGCCTGTTAAGGACTTTGCGAAGGGGGATTACGACTTGACTGCCACGAAGCGAGTCTAGAACACTGAGGGGTGGTCTCTCCTCTCTCCTCGCGGTGGGGGAGAATCAGAAGTATGGTGGTGGTTCTCTGGCAGGGGAGGGGGAGGCGTTGCGACGGTGGTACAGGAAAAGGTGTAGGGAAGAGGGTGGGTTATGGGGTATAACGCGGCGGAGAATATCCGAATAAAATAATAATAAACCGCGGATACATTTCAGCGCGCGTCGCTCCTTCTTCCTTCCTGATGCTTCGCCTATCTCTCTTTTTGCTTCGGTCTTTCCTGTTTTCTGCGTCGCCTGAAATAAATAAACGAGTCGGCTCTAACCGCTTGAATCGAACGAGCATAATGAGTACAGGTTTGTGTCTCTCATTTTTTTCTTCCTTTTCTTTTGCAAGTTGCTACGAAGACAATTACTTTTTTTTTTTTTTTGCCTGAAAATTCCGTCTGCCGTGCACTTTCCGTCATTTGCTTTACTGTTTTTCTTTTCTGCCGTAGATGAGTGGGGATAGAGATAGATGGATCATGTACGATGATGATGATATCTGCACGTTTAAAATTGAATCGTTGTTCTCTCTCTCTTTTTCTCTCTCTCTCTCTCTCTCCGTTTGATACTAGGAAGAAGAGAAACATCATTTGATATATCGACATCTTCGTTCTGGTTTAGAAGTAAGTCGTGGTGTAATTAATATGATCGATTACCCTTTTTCGTGAAATGTCGTCAGTTTTTATTTCGTGAAATCTTTTTTGCGCCACTGTCTTTCTTTATCCGTACAAAGATGATCAAGTTAATTTATACAAAACTGAATAATTCATTCATTTCGCTCGGCTGTTTCGTAAATGCAAGACCACCGAGGCTGCCGCCGGTAGACTGACTACACGAGAGTGAAACGCGACATTTTAAGGCTTGCGTGTCTCGGATCGATATAATTTTCTGTAGTTTAGATCATTACGAGAGCACGTGAAGATACTTGGAGAAAGAAGGTTAACAACACCACGGAACAGTGATATTCATTGCGGAGCAATTTGCAAATGAGAAAAAAAGTTGTGACATCGAAAGGTTCGAAACATCGCATTGAAAAGCGAGCTTACTAACTTAAATTAAATTAAGCGTAACTAACATTATGGTTTCATTCTGCACATTTAGTAATGGCACTGTTTAATTTGTCAATCAGAAGATAGACAAATAGGAAGAAATGTCATCAAATTTTTCATCGTTATATCAAAGAAGTCAACGTGAAACGTATCACTGATTATTTTAAGTAATTATAATAAATTATGAATTAACGTAGACCAACAGGATTGTATAATAAACGACTCGAAAGATGTAGCAGGCAACAGAGCTAGTACAGAAAATCGTTCGGGCAACGAAGCCGGAGCGATCGACCTCACATTTCGAGCGACTTGGTATTCCTCGTGGCCGAATCGTCGTGAGTCATAGCGATCACTCGGCGGATTCGCAGATCACGTATTTATCGCGGCTGTACGAAAAGATGTTTCGCCCGCCGAGATGTTTCTTTTCAGGGACAAATCAATGGGGCTGGCGAGCTGGCGGTGGTCGTTTGATGTCAAGAAAGAGCTCGACCCGCTCGGATTCAGCTATCTCGACGTCGTCGCCGACGGCGGCATCCTACTGCGATAACGCCATTATGCGAATTCGCGATTTGCATATTTCAGAAAGCGCTGCACAGGAAAGCATAAACAACTCCGGCTGCTCCGCGCAACGAGAGCGCCGTGGCTTCCTCGTCAGAAGAGTTACACGCATGGAAGATTTACGGAGAATCCAACGGTTTCCCTTTTCCCTTTCTTCTATACTTTTTTCTTCTTCTTTTGATTCGTCGTTTCTTCACTGTCTCACTTCCTTTCTCTCTTTTTTTCTTCTCTTTTCTTTATTTCTTTTTTCTCTTTTTTTTTCTTTTTTTCTTAGGGAACCTCCTCTCGCACTTTGTATTCAAGCATAAATGCATGGCGACGCGAAATGGGAATTGGCTGAATACCTCCAGACGATCATCTCGGGAACGGAGGAGGAAAAAAACCGGTCCAACAGTTTTGCTAGACTGCAGCTCGCGGTTTTCGGACTGAATCCCGCGGCCAGATAAACCTTGGATGACCATCTTTTGGCACGATGACTGATGTGCCTTTCAAAATAGAACGGAAAATTTGTATATAAACGATTTTGTTATTCAGCGCCGGAGTCCCATACTTCAACGACTTCAGTGTCTGGAGTGTATGAAGAATACGGAATGTTTTCTCTTTTCGTACCTTTCAAAGTAAGTATATCTAAAAATACATGCATGCGATAAGCTTCAGCATCTTAAGCCCGTATTATTATGAGATACTGTTAGCCTTTATAGTAATAAAGGAAGAATAAGGAACATAATTTCCAATTCTGCATACGATGTAACATTATTACAATCATGATTCATTATACAATCATATTCACATTGTTAATGTTGCACAGAGATGATGAGTTTACCGTGGAAATTTTCCACTTTCATTCAGCAGCGCTGACAACTGAGCAAAACGAGACGAAACAGACAAGGATCGACCGCCGTAGATTGCGTTTTCCACGCATTTTAATGCGAATGGCCTCTTATCGGGACAGCGTAAAATGTTTCAGCGCCAGTTTCGCCACGATAAGTGAAACCCGCGGCCTCGCTTACATAAGTAATATAATTGATTCGTTACAAGCGCTCCTACACGGCAGATAAGTTTATCTGTGACGCGCATCGACGAAACCGGTTAGATAACGAGCACGACTACGATCATATAATAAGCTTTAATTATTCAGATAATGAGGCGCGCCGTCCTCTTCTAATGACAAATAGCGTCGCCTCAACCATAAGCCACTGCACGCCGCCACCGCGAAAACCACTATGTCGAAACTTCCGGAGGAAAAGTGACACTAGCTTCCGGCGTCTTCCTCGACCCCATCGTCTTACGGTCCTTTTAATTTGTTACTGTTGTTTGTTTCACTTGTGATTTCAATCTGCTGCTTGTTTACACGCCAATCAAGACGTGAGAAACTATCCTAGAGGAATGTGATTTGTAGACTGAAAGTCAGTGTTGTGCGTGTGTCAAGATTTTCAGAATCCGGATACAATTACGTATTTCTCGAAGGTATACATTGATCAAACTATCACAGAATTTTCTTACGATTAATTTAAGCTGTCGTGACATATTATCATTAATTGAAACGAGTACAAGGATCTAGCTACGCTTCAAGGAAATTAAATTTTGACACTAACAGCAACAGTGATCTATAATTTTAAATTGTCTTCGTCTTCTTCGGTTATTTTTGTTTTGCCCTGTTTCAGTTGTTAACCGATTCGAGGAATCCCCAACAATCTGTTAAACCGACCGGGCAAAACCCGTGATACATTGATCTTGAAAACGGATGAAAACCTTGGGTTACGAACTACCATCTGCTGTTTTAACGAGCAACCATTTTAATAAACTTGTCACACCGGTGCACGGGCCAAGATGGAGACCCTTTCCCCAGATCTTGAATTTCAATTTTCACGCGACACTCCGTAAAGCATCCAGAGACAAGATGGAACGCGGCTGCGAAGGGATCGCTGGGAAAGATCTTGAGAAACGAAAAAACGCGTTTGCCATCAAATACCAGCGATCAGGTGAAAAGAAAAGGAGGCTGGATGATCTACCGGTAGATCCACGTTCCACGCCGGATATTTACGTGTATCCCGATGGCCGAACTCCTGTCGAACATCGGGTTTTACAGCGTCGAGCAACGGCGTATCGTGGGCCATCATCGAGGTCTAAGGATCCGGCGACTGGTTACACGCAAGTAGATGGATGAAGGTGGCTGCAACAAGGTGGCGGCTGATGGGTGTAAATTCAAGATACGATCTTCTACCTTCTCTGTGTCTCTTTCCAAGAGGATTTACCTATTGCTGCGTATTCTGTCTGTTTTACTCGGTTTTTAATTATCCCCGGGATCTCTAAGACAAAGGCATTGCCGCCGTCGTCAGCCAGGTAAACGTTATTCTATCTTATGGCTAACCTTACAGAACTTTCTTTCACCGACTGAAGAAGTGAGAATCGGTGAAGTCTGACAACCCCTTTGAAGCTGGGACGTGACGTATCGGCGGTGGAAAATCGAAGAATCCTGGGAATGAATCGATTGAATATGCAAATGGGCTTTTGAACTATCTGGAGGAAGTTCAAAAAATAGAAAATCGTGGGAGATAATTCTGGGAAAGAATATTAACAGTCGCCTTTTTGAGAAATAGACACAACACGATAACATTCGACGAAGAATTTCAAAAGATATATCGATTATGAAAAAATCGTGGAAATGATTTATAGACTCCGGTGATTGAAAAAATGACATCTAATTGCTATATACTTGGATTAGTTTTGAAAAAATTGTTTGTAATTTGTGCGTTAAGATGCGATCTGATACGATCTGGGATGAAGAATTTCGGAAGAGATACAGATTACGAAATGTGAAGATGATTTATCGATCGGTTGAAACCATGTATATAAATAATATATAAATTTAGTTGTTAGATTGGGTATTTGGTTTAACGATTTAAATTCCATCATGAAGTTGGCGAATGGTCTTCATATAGTTCCGCTGGACTACTAATAAAAGATGTCCTCTTGAGAGAGATGCTGGTCGGTATTATCATTTTAATTGCTTCGTTTTGTGTTGAACCTTTTTGCCAGATTCTTATCTCCGCGTCGGGACAAATTAGCACCCCGACTGTGTGTTCGGTTGAAACCTGTTCGCTGGAATCTGCAAATTACCTTTTCTGCCGCCTCGATATAAAGGACGCCGGACATTCAGAATGGCGCGAGCGCACCTTTTACGCCAGCGATCTTGCGCCGAGTGTTGCAAGTACAAATGAGCGAATTTACGTCCCGACGAGCTACGACTTTCGCTCTCGATGCATGTTAAGGAAGAGCAGCGTTTTATTGGGTTTTGCAATTAGGTTCGTTAACTGAACGCTACTAGACTTCTGCAGGTTCTATTAGCAAAGAAGTTCTTCTCTAAGGTAATCACAGCCCCGCAGTTAGTGAGAAAAGTTTTGTAGTTGAGATCTTGGGATAATTGAATTTCTAATGAAATAATAGATTTTTTTTTTTTTACAGAGAATGACCATACAAGAATGACCATAATTTTGCCATTAACACAGTAAGAAGTATTGCCAAAAAATATTCCTGACGACCGAAAATCTGCGGATTGACTTTTTTCTTGCTGTTCTTGCGGCAGAAAACGGGGCGGATGTGATGAATGGCGAGAGAAAGTCTTTTCGGAGGGATGATCTTCTCGGCCTAGAGGGGTGTACAAAAAACACAAAGCGCCGCTATCCGCACCATCAGTGTCCGATACCAGGCTCAGGTGACGCATTTTCCGAAGAGGCACCCATGCTGCCAGTACCTTTATTAAAGCGAAGACAAAAACTCCGGAGTCAAGACACAGAGCCGACCGATGACAGAAAATATTTGCAACCTCATCTTGCCTAGACTGGGCGTTTTTCTGGTCATCTTCGACGGCGCCAGTTTCTCCGTTGCACGATTATTACGACCGTCGCTTGTTCTTTCCTCAATTATGAAAGGTACCTTTCTGTTTCTCTTGGAGTTTGTAAATACGTATAAATTTCTTAAGGGAAATTTGCGCAGCAAATGTTTTGAATCACGTTCAGAAGAAACAGCGTACGAATGAAATTTTGTTTAAAGAGACAGACATCATTTGATATCCATCAGTTTAATATGCATATAATTGCATTTGTAATAAAGCAAGATGATCCAAAAAGAAAAAGAAACATTTTAGATGCACGTTACAATAACAATTTCACGACAACAACGGGACTTGATTCGGTAAAGAGAGACTTAGGATCATTCGCCATAAGTTTGGTTTACTAGGATTACAATGAAGAATGTTTCTATGCAACGCTGGAGGGAGCCCATTCACCGGGAATTAGGAAAATCTTTCGAGGTAAACGATAAACTTATTGCGATAATTTTTATCGTAGACGGTAACTAATTCTAGTAGAGTTTGAAGAGATTATCTACCAATTGGTCGGTCCCTGTAAATCCTGTTTCTCGCGTGACCAAGTCTCTCTTCTTCGAATAATTCGTTTATCGTGATAATAGATAATCTTTGTGTAGAGACGCATAGGGTCGAGACGCATAGTTGAGCATATAGCTGGAGATCTAAGAAGCGTCTAATATTCATCGAACGATGTTAGGATCGGTTGAACTCGATGAATTCTAAGAAGTTTCAACATCGAAGCAGAAGAGGGGGCTCTGATTCCCTGACAGTGGTTAATTACAACGTTCGCTCGTTAATTCGCCAGAGTCGATCCGCGATAGCGACGGGCAAAGAAAAGTGGGAGACGACAAACAACTCCTACGAGGAATAACTTCTCATTTCCTACTTACTGTCAATTATTTGGTTAGAGAGCCAATTAACTCGGCTCTCCTCGCGAACCGTAGTCGAGCGACGACGATGCTCGATCAACGAATCGAAGAACGTCTCCTATTCTGCTTACGACTTAATTAATGCGAGCCTCGTCGTTTCATTGTTCTCGATATTTGCATGGAACCCCCGGCCCCTGTTACTAAATTATACGCTGTATCTGCTCAACCATGCCGATGCATACCGTACGTGCAATTTTCTATTGTTCGAAACGACGCAACGTTAGATGCGTTTATTAAAATCTCGATTGCCCGGGGTTTTCAACCATGGACTCGATTTGTGAAGTGTTCTTTCGCTTTTCAATTTCTCTCCTGTTTCTAACGATTTTGACTGGAATTTTATATGTTTCTTTTTTTTCTTTTTTCAGGAACAAACAGATGAATTGAAGATTAGGATCTCCGTAGAACTATTGTGATAAAAGGGCTATTGTCTCGAGTTGTGCATTCCTTGCTTTAATTCAAATTTAACAGAGATTTCTCTTTTTTACGAGATTCTTTTTTTCATAATTCTGTGACATACGATAACAATTTGTGAAACTTGTAAAGTTTCATTCTTTTAGTTAGCAAGTTTATCAGTATAATGCAAGTATGTTTATTCACACTGATAACATGAAAACTTTCACTACTAATGTTAGTACAATTGCGCAGGAGGAAGCATTTGTGGCCGGCAAATTAACCGCGTCCATCTGGAGTGGGAGGACGATAACTCACGATCCAAGCGGATTAACGTCTTCAGGACACGGTTGGAACACGGTGTCCCGTCGGTAAATTCAATCGGACATATCCGGCTTCGATTGATCCCTCGATATGAGGTGGATCATCCAAGCTACAGGAGACACGCGTGCCCACGATAATGAACGCGAGGACCTGGATAAAGGAAAACCGGTGGAATCATTCGTTTGACCGGCCGTCCCTCATCGTTCGATTTTTTTTTAGTTGCCGTTGTCAATCGTCGAAACGAATTTTCGATGGCAGACGCAAAGAGGACCGGTGCTGGGACCCCCGCTGGGGTATCGGTTACGCTTAAACCGCGTTTAGGGCCCTCGAAAGCCAGCTTTTCGGAGTTCCGACAGCAGTCTGTATTGTCGTAGTGATGGACCGAAGAGGCCATGAATCACCTGGTAGGATCGCTTTGACTCTTTTTTTTTTTTGTTTTCGACTTCTTGTTTGTTTGTAGAATGTGGAAAACGACCGTTTATGGATGTTACAGACTGTAAAGAAAGGAAGAAAAGAACGTGAAAGCAACAACTTTATAAAGATATTTTTGCGAAACGTACAAGAAATTTGAAAGAAAGATAAACCATAAATTGTATTGTTTTATTGCAGAAGTAAGTTGTCTTTCAACAACCATCACATTTTCTCATTCTATTGCGTTATAAATCATTAATTTGAATTTTTCTTGATAGAAACAACTAATCGTAGAAGAAAGGATCTAAGAATGAAATAGCATTTGGATCAAATTCCAAATGGCACTATAAAAATTGTGAAAAACGATAAAACGAATACGATGTGATAAAGATTACTTTATCACTGGTATTAGCAAACAATCAGGAAGCAAGTAATCCAGCCGAGGCGCAATTAAACCGCACAAAAGTTCGCGAGGTCAAAAAATAGAAGAACGGAGTGGTGGCCATCGCTACTTGCGTGGCCTCGTGGCCGTGGCTAAGGGCCCGGGAGACGGTGGCGCCAAGGAGATCCGTATCTTGGCGCGGGGCACTGAGAAAGGGCCTCCGGCTTCCCCCCACTAGCGGCAGCCCTCGTCAAAGATAACATCTGATTCCGAATCGTCCGTTCGCTCGTGTAGGCTTCCATGTAGCCCGACTCGTTTTCTCGGGCCCTGGTACGAATGTCATCGTGTTCGCTTCTTACAAGCGGAACGGGGCCCCGAAAGCGGGCCCCAACTCCTCTCCCTCACTGCCCGTCTAGCCCCACTACTACGTCGGGTGCCTTCGTCAGCACCGAATTAACGACCGTACAGGCCCGCGACAGCATGCTACGGGAACAAGATCGAGATTAATTGCGAGCCATGAATCGAAAGAAAAGCCACCGATCGACTGGTCTCGTATTCAAGAGCGACTGTCTCTTCGACTTTCGTTAATTTATCGATTAATTTGGAAACGCTCGATATGCTTCATGAAAGGATTTGATGAACAGCCAGTCAAGGTATATCATGACAGCTTGCTGTTTTTTGATGAATTTGGGTAGGGGAATTTTTATATGCTGTGGTTTTCATGTTAAATCTATTGGTCTGCGATACACGTTGAAATATATAATTATATTTTGTTAGGTATTCTATTATAGATTAGCTATTATATTCTATCACAGAGTGGCTATTATTATATAATTGGTGCCATAGTGTTTTTGGTAGTTGTAGTGTTAATGATAGGTAATTCCATTGATGTGAATTACTTGGTAAAATGGATACATTTTACCAAGTTGATAATATTAGTAACAATGATGTTACCCATTATATTATAAAGGGAGTGAATTAATTTTGCATTTGAGCTATAACCTCAATTTCAATTATTATTATTATCATCGTATTTTGGAATCACAATCAATGCGCCATTTGTCGAAGGTGAAACGTTCGACCTGGGGCCGAAAAAAGCTTCGTAGGCGCGGCCGACAAAAAGCGAGCGCCGCCCGAAAAAATCAAGCATTTGTATTCCGCGGAGATTTTTCAACGGCGGCCGGACAGTTTTCTCATTTCGTTTATGGCCAGCCGTAACATAACTCCAGGACCTACTACTGCTGCTCGACAAACACACAGAAATTTCGACCACGGGATCAGACCACGACTTCGCGTAGGTGGAATGGAGTAGCATCCTGGCATCGTTTTGCCATCCAAGAAGACATCGTCGGCCAGTTTTACTTGCTAGATTCTTTAGGTAATTGCTAAATTCGAAGTGACTGTGTTAAATAACTGTAATTTACTTGAACAAATTTTTTAATATCAATCCAATTTAAAAAGAATTTTGATATCGAGCTTTAACTATTGTTGCTATGTTCGAATATTTCTAGTTAAAGTACATGGTTGATTCAGTTATGTGTTTCTCCTTTTTTTCTTATTTATCGAAGCTTTCAACTAACATTGATCCAAGAATATTTTTCTCTTTTTCAAATACAAAAAATTAATGTATACTTGTATCCGATCCAATAATTATTCGATTAATTTTCGCGCGTTTACAATAACGCCATCTACGGTAGCGTCACATGAAACAATATTTGCAACTGTCGTTTCTCGTAATGTGCGTTCCCCGCAAATAAAAATTGTAAGTAATATTGAAAAATATGTTCTCTCAGCAATAATTGACTGCATTTTTTTTTAGAATATTTAGAAAATAGCAATCTAATTCAATTTATATAGTAAATAGGTGTCTCACGAAGCAGCTATCATTAGTGACTCCTGTTCTAACCAAACAATTTGACGGTTTACAAACTTCAACTCTCTTTTTTAACACCTGCATTGCAGCACTTACAAAAATAGTAAGTTCTCTCAACAGTAATTAATCTCTATTAATAAGATATTTAAAAAATGATTATCTAATTTTATGGTTATATGTAAGTAGGTATCCAGTGTTTTCCCAGTGAAGATTTCGACGCAAGAACGTACAATAATTCAATAATATTAATATTTCTACTTTATTCTCCAACATCTGTAGCTGAATATTCTGATATAAATAGTAAGTCTTCTCAATAATTATCAATGGTAATACTAATAAAATATATAAAAAATATACAACTTAATTTTATCTTTTTACATCATCAGTGTCTTCCAATATTTTCTACATTTATCATCCAAAGAACCTGTAACCTATAACGTCTCAACGACACCAGTCCTTTCATTTCACCTTTGAATATTCACAACTCAGCACTTGTACGAATAGTAAGTTTTGTTGATTATTAATTTCTTCTTATAACGATCGATTACAATTGAAGGGTTTACAGGTGAAAAGTATTTGAATAGTAATAAATTAATAAATTAATATTAAGTTTGGGAAAGCAGCTTTGACTCGATTTAGTCAAATTACTGTAAAGCTGCCTTTTTATTGCAGCAACCGTTTTAATTCTTTATAAAATATAGAAAAAATGGTGTCTTAATTTTACAAGAAAGTAAGTAAATATCACGTGGGGGGCTATTATCACGCAGGTGTCTCGTTATCTAAAGGATTCACAACATCTTGTAAACATGAACCCTGCTTTTTTACTCGATGTACAATATCTTCAATTTTCGCTTCCCATGGCGAAAACTGTTCGTCATCGGACGAAACATTCCGTTTTCGAAAACGAAACGGCCAGTTCCGAGAGTGGAGTGGCTTGCACCGGAGACAGGTTCACGCTAAATGGCGGTCAGACGAGGCATGTCGCGCGCCACGGGGTTCCCGGTCAAAGGCGCCGGCGATCCTGCTAACCCCTTCCATTTCGGTCGGCCCTGTCACCCCTTTTCCCTTGGCTGGCATTCGTTTTCGGGGCCCCGGTATTCAGCCACGATATTCTAATGGCGTCAGCGCATGCGTTACGCGGCTGCTTGTCGCGGAACACCGAGATAACTTGATTTTTATCGGCTGATTGGTGGTGCTTGCATTCGCAGAACAGCATGTTTTGAGAAAATGTATCGAATCTGAGAGCGTCACAGCGTTGAATCACAGTGTTGGAGTTACACGATATTGCAGAAAGTTGAAGTTGAACAGGAAATTGAAGCAAACGTTACAGTTATTAAGGATTGCCATGACAAATTGGAAGTCAATTACTTTGACTTTGAGAAGAATGGAGATTAATGAAACGAAATTTTGTCCATGAACAATCTTTGAAAAGAATTTTAAATGAATTTGTTTTTTCGTTGGAATGATCAAGAAGGGAACAAGGAATATATAAAAATAAAAAGGCAGTACGGGTACCAGCAAACTAAAATACAGAAAACTCTGTAATTACGAGAAAACGATGCAATAAAACGAGATATAACTATAAGCTAGGAGCCTGAGTGAAGAGCCGTTCAGCCACAAATTCAGCATCGGTTTGGTGGTTTATCGAGGCAATTTACAAATTGGCTTCCGTTCCAGTGTTTCTTAGGCGGCCAGAAATGATTAGACCTGGCTGGACGGAGCACCGTTTATTCAAGCCTGCTTCTGCGAACGGCTTCTATTAGTATTTCTGCCCTCACTCCACGCGTTTCTTCCACCCTCGTTGGATAGCATATGGTTAACCGAAATCTTCTGAATGCCTATTAACATAACGTCGATATGCACCTGCTCGACGAAAAACGCAAATCGAACGATGAGCAGCGTCTCAAGCACTTCTTTTTATCGAATGCATCTTCGCTTTTGTCTTTTTCGATTTTCACTGAGAACGAAGAAGTAAGAAATATTCAAGCGTAATATTTAAATTAATGTAGATACAGAATGCAGAATCTATGGATGTTCCTGCAAATTTGTGTATGTTTATAAGCATAATAATTTAAAAGAGTGAAAGCTAAAGAGAGATTTGTCACGTTTTCTAAAGATTCTAGGTACTGACCAATAATAACACTGATGAAAAGAAAAGATGGTTACACTGTTATAGAAAGAGTTACGTACAGACTCGATGAATCTACGTAGATATCTAAGGATATCACAGCTTTCTGGAAAAAGAAAGAAATTAACAAATGACAGAAATACTTCGAGCTTTCAACTCGTCCAGTTATTATTATCAGAGATTATAATTAATTTTCCTTTTTCATTCTGCAAAGTAGCTGTTCCTTGAGCGGGATGCGTCAGATAGCATCCCTTTACCACTGAATCGTCCACGGAATACAATATCCAGTTCTTCGATCCAACCCCCGCAACAAAGCAGGACCACCAACGAAGGCCAAAAACAAAACTCGTCCAGCAAAGGAGGACAAGCGTGCCCGATCTAACCAACAATCCCCGCTCCTGTCGTTTACCGGGACGATACCCTTTTTTTCTCAAGGGTAAGCCTCGATTTTATCTGAAATCGATGCTTTCATCGCGCGCTCGCGCTCTCCATCCCCGGCCTCTTGATGACTGGAGACCGCTTTTTCGTCCGGTGGGCCGACACATAAATACAGTAAGATTAATACGCGGCCCACAAATCCCAAACAGGCCGTAGTTTATTGTCTGATACATGTGCGGGCCACCGCTGCACGCGTGTAATAAAACGACCGCGATCACGCCGCTTGCCTTATCTCGAAGGCTGACCGGATCGAATGTGTGACAGACTGCCGACAATATTGCGCATTCCTGGCCGTCTATGAATTCGCCTAGGAAGTCTCCTCACCCTCGGAACTCTACGAGCCAAGCATCGTCTATTTGTCAGGGACCGTCTGTTAAGGGTGGTGGCCCCGATCTTCCATCGTTCGTATCGCGACCGTGACGAATTTTGTATATTGTTACTTGCTTGGTTTTATTGTACTCGATAGTCTGGTGCCTCTTACCGTCACGCCCTTGTGGTTATTGGCGCCGGGGTGGGACTGGAGTGATTAATTTTTTGACGTTTGGGGTTCGAAGTTATGGGTGAGATTTCGTGGATTTCGAAAGTCGAAGGTTGGTTTAGAATTGATGGCTGAGATTTGTTGGGTTGATGAAAGAGAAAATTCATAGATTTCATACTAGTTACAGAATTGGAGATTTATGGTATTTGATACAGGGAATTAACGTTAGCGTTTTACTTGCTTCTATTTATTTTAAATCATCGTCTTCTCAATTAGCTTCTCGATATCATTTTGAAAATTTTTTTTTTGAATCAGATTAAGGAACTTGTTCAGTATTGACTTTTACAACCGCGATATCGCCAAGAATTATTTTAAAGGGAAATGGTAGAAAAGGATTCTAATCTTCTAATCGTAAGAAATGCCCCACGTCAAATGTTTTACAATGTTCTAAGCATTAAAACGCAAACGTCGAATTTACATTCAACTATAAACAACAACATTGCTACGTTTAACTCTAAAAATTAAATTTGACGAAAACTCCTGTAGAAATGAAATTTTTCTTGAGATCGCTGCAACATGGCACCTGACGTAGCGGTCTCATCTCGTCGATCTTTGCACGTGGCTCGTTTTCTCCCAGCCGTCGTATCTTGAACGCGGACTGATTTACTGTCCACCTTTACTCACCCACGTCGCGTCCGTTCTAATTGCAGGTCCGCGAGAAGAATATTTCCTGGTGCACACCCCTTGATCTTCCCACCTGCCATCGACCCACGCGATGCTTCTGCAAGATACCAGAGTTGCACCAGAGCTGCGCGAGGTCATCGAATCAGAAAAATCGCAAAGAAAAGTTTTGGAAGTCGATCGTTGATCAATGTCATCGATGCCTCACGATGAATCGCCGGCTGATATCATTGCGGCATAGGTGAGTGGAATATATTTTACACTTGCTTTTAGAGAAATGTGTGTTTGATGTCAATTACATTTATTCCGGATGAAAGCGTTTTCCTTTTTGTCTTAGAACAGAGATTTCTATTTTATAATTATATTTAGCATAATATAATATCATGATATAATAAAATTTCTATTTTATAATAATAATTAACTATTACTATAAAATCACGTTAGTTGGTTCCATCACATTTTGGCAAGTTAGACATTATTGATTATTAAATGAATGTTACACGGAGAATAGAAAAGCCGTTTGCAAAAACGACGAAAGATTCTCTAACAATAAGGAACTAAAGCTTGTCTAGGGATTTAAGAATTATGGAACGTGTTAGGATTAATTCTTAAATTCCTTTGAAAGTTCAAATTTCTTGAACAATCACTGGATACACTCCTACGGTGGAGTAACACGAACAGTTGGCCAGCGACGTTCCATTATAATCCCACCAGTGAAACTTCTAACGCGAGATTCGACATCTCGATATTCCCTCTTACTTTCTTCGTCGGTTAGGCCTCTCATCGACAACCCTAATTACGCGAAATAAAAAACGGCGCTCGTTGCTCGGCGTTGTACCGCGAGCAGATCGGCATCGAGGATTTACCTTTTACGATTTCTGGGACGCTGGGTCTCGCGTCGCTTTCGTCGTCGTTTCCCCGGCTGGAATCCGCTTGGAAGAAACACGTCCAAGCGGATGAGCGAGGATAGACGAGCGCGGATGGCGACGGACAGATGAATCGAGTAGAAGTCGAGCGCGGGAAGCCTCGGGGAAATGGCCGAAAGGATGGCCTAATGGACAGCGCCGCGGTCAATTAGCCATCTCGGTCCTACTCGCTGTTATTAATAGCGGATCGTGATCCGGCGAGATTGAGATCTCCGACGCGACGCGTCTTCGAGAAACGTTTCATGCTTCTGGCCTCGTGAAAAGGGAAACGAGGAGGCCGGCATTATCCAAGGAATCTTCGTTACTCGTTCGAACTCTTCAATTTCCGGCGATACGACGAAACGAATGTCTTCTCGTTTCCCGAAGCGTCGGAGTTTCGAAATCATCTCTTTCAGACGTGTAAATCAGAGATTTATAAAAGAGGCGCGGAGTTAGGAATTCTCAATTTTCTGAATTGCAGAATATTTTTGACACGAGTTAGGTAGAGTTTTTAACTTTTGAGCTGAGATACGGGATTTCATTGTTGATTCTGTTGGTAGTAAATGTGGCTTTCAAAAGCGGAAGCTTCGCTGAAATGAGACTAGAAAGACATCGAGAACAGTCTCGTATCTCTATCACGAATATTATTCACACTTTCGAATGTATCACCAGCGCTTATGAAACCAATAAAATCATCCATCGAAGCAACGTACGACGTACATCGACCGGATAACTACGACGATTGAGCAAAAATCCTGAAAAATCCTCAAGATAACTGAATGAAGTCAACTCTACTTACGTGAACCTGGTATCCAAATATACGAAAAGGATGGTGGAAGACGCGTCCCCCGGGGGTTTCTTCGTTGCCCACGCAAAAGGAACCGGAGGCCAGGCCAGTGATGGACCACCAGGGAGCCGCCACGCCCCCGGCGGGCCGCGTTTTACCCACGCGATCTTTGGCGGAGCGCTCGTGCGTACGCTCCTGCCCGCTCGAACGACTTTAACGCAGAGAGAGGAAAAAGGTGGTCGGCGGTATGGCTTAACTAACGCGCGGAATCGCGCGAACCAGCCACCAGGGGGTGGGAGTAGGAGAACAAAAAAGCCTTGAAAATCAAAGGAACGGAGGGATGGTTAAGGGGTGAAACAGCGAGAGTCGCAATGGCGGATCGCGACGGTGACTCGTGGCTTCGTCCAGGAATCAAGAGGCGTGTCACCGCCGGCTGAAGAAGCGACGTCGACAGGATAATCGTTGGGTCATCACGGAAGACGGGGAAGCCTTCCAGATTGTCCTCCGAGCTTCCGGTGAAAGTTGTTTCGTCTATCGAGCGATCGTTTCAGGGAATTTTTGCCTTTTACTCTCTTGCAATTAGAGTTTCTAGTTGCCGGGAATTGATTAGCTGAGCTTGTCACTCCCGTGTCAGTGTCACGTGACATGTAATTGAATATTGTGCATTAATTGTATAATACTATACAATTTACAATTTTTTCTCTTGAGATTGTATATTGTAAAATTGATGCCGATGGTTGACGAGTTATACCCACATAGATGTCGTTCGCTTAACACTATCATTACCGATCTACTATGTTAAATCATTCGATACGATATTGTAAAATTCGTATTTTGAATGTCATTGCGTGTAACATAATTATCGTTTTTTTTTCTTCTATATAAATACCGAGATTAGATATCCGATATCAGAAATGCACGGAATTTTGATGATATGAGATCGATGAATTTATTGTTTAAATTCTTCACTTTAATTAATCGATATAATTCAATTATATCGACGGAATTTTTCCTTTCAGTAATTTGACAAATAATTCAACGCACCAAAACAGATAATTTTTTTTCGAAAAATAATTCTACAATATCTTTCACGCTGTTAAGCATCTTTTTAGGTTCGTGCATCTTAGAGATCGTTTTAAAATAAAGTTTCATAGGTTATCGGTTTTCAATTGTTGTGGTAGGTGTTATAAATCGAGTGGAAATAGCGGAATAAGAATGAAAGTATTATGAGAAGTTTGACGGGTTCCTTTTTTGGCTAATTAACTCGAAACGAACTTCCTTAGAATCCTGGATGATGGCCAAACTTACCCTTCTTATTGGCCAAGTTTTTCCTCTTTCTCAATTCGTTTCGAAGATTACGTGTAGAAGCTCCTCGCGCGAGGAACTGCGATTTTCGCTAATTATGGCGCCTAATTGAACGATCGTGGCTTTTTCTCTCCGTCCCTTGAAACTTTTATGGAAAAAAGGATATCCAAGGAAGTCCTTCTTAGAATTTTTGCGTAATGTGTTTTGAATCTTTGTTCCCTTGTTTTCACGGACAAACACATAAATTGAAGATTATATATATATATATATATATATATATATATTTACTTATTTATATATACGCCAGAATATTTTTTCTCTCTCACTTTTCAATTGAACAACTAAATTCAATTTATCAATCAAATCTGAAACGTTAAAGTCGCCTTTTATCGCGCTATTTTTTTATTAGGAAGAATCACAAAATAATACGAGCTCGTACTATTATATAATAATATTATATAATAACGTGTAACGATATAATATAAGGTATTGAACCTTAGGGCGATGAATAATTGTTTGAATAACTAGCTGACTAGATAAAATATTAGATAGATCCAAGAAGAATACAATATTCGAAGAATTATAAAAAAAAAAAAGATCTCACACGTTGCGAAGAAAATGTGAAGTTTGATTCTGTAAAGAAACTAAAACTAGAAATTTTACAGTTTAGCTTGCTCCTCCGTGATTACAAACAGTCGCTTCGCGAGATTTTCTTGGGATTCTATCTCCAATGAAAAATAGTACAAAAAAAAAAAATGATATCAATCAATACTTTAGACAAAATGTAAAGATTCGTTCGTAAGTTTCAAGAAGAAGAAGAAGAAGAAAAAAAAAGTTCACAGACACGAATATAAAACGAAAGCTGATAATTCTATCGGATACAGAAGAGAAGGAGAGAGTCATAGTGTGAGAAAAATGGATGAGAAATCGTGGCACAACCACGAGCGACGAATTCGTGGCTGAAGGGACCGGGTTGTAACCGGCAATTCCGCGCGATTTTTATACGGCTTCAGTCCAGGCCCACCTCCTCGTTTCCTAAGGTAGCATTTCTCGGTCATTCCGTGGAAACGAGATAATCGGAGTGGATAATCTCCGCGAACCGAACGGTGACCACCGATCCTGGTAAAACTACTCCCTGAATCGTTCGCGTTGCAACTATCAGAACAGTCTGCTACCATTTCGTGTCTTCGTTCTCCTTCTACCGTGGCAAATTTACACGATGTTTGTCTATTGTAAAAGGTGATGGGAATTCTCTTTTTTTTAGAACTCATCGTTCGAACCATGATAGATCTTCGTTTCTCTTTCTTCTCTTTCACTTTCGTTACAATATTCGCAAGAACTAAAAAAGATCAATTCGTCCTTCGACTATTGACAAAATTGATTTGTCTTTGCTAATAGTTTTTAATTTCATAGCCGCAAAAATATTTCGATCAAGGGACGATACGGTTGGTGAATCGTAGAGTTTCCGAATAATTCTAATTTATCCTAAATTTGCTTGATCTTTTTTTTTTTTTTTTTTTTTTTGAAAGTTCAATTGATTTTTCCCTGGAATTTTTCTTTTGTCTCTGCGTTGGAGTGTTTCAAAGGCTATTGTAACGTTCGTTTGTCATGAATATTCCGAGCTCTAGTGTATATGATGGTTAGAGGGCACGATCACACGTTTGAGAATGTGGATTTTGATTTAATGGCGGGACCGACCGCGCGCGCGTTTTCTGAACCGATGATGTAACTCTACCAGAGTTTCAACAGAGCGCGTTCACCATTGAAAAAAAGATGAGAGAAGAGAAGAGAAAGAAAAGAAAAGAAAAGAAAAGAAAAGAAGAAACGGAAAGGAACGTTCATTGGAGTGAATGATTTTTCTCATTCCCACAGGTTCCTCGTTCTCCATAAAATCGGACAGGTATTCCTAAGATTCCTCGAGTTCTTTCGTATATGAATCCACATCGAACGCGATGAAGATCCTCTTCTTTAACATACTGGACCACCCAACGCGATATTTCACGTTACACCGTTCGATATCGCAGGGAATAATTGGAGCGACTGCGAGAATTATCAGAGCGATTGGCCGATTTGGAATTTTTTTTGTGGAAATTTTGTCGATTTATAAATTTGAAGAGAAGATCTCTTCTAGGCGTTGCCACGAGTCAAATTAAACGTAAACAAAATCCTTCAAAAGAGGTACGATATTAATTGCACGAAATATTTTTATACGGGAATCGTATCGCATGTTTTCAAACGGTCAAGTGCTTTCATCCACTTGGTGGTTTGATTTTCTGGTTCGTTTTCGGTCAGTTGTCGCGAGAAACCACGGATAGAGAAAGAGAGAGAGAGAGATCGTGGCGAGGCGGAAGGCGCCGCGTTAATTTCACTTCGAAAAATCGTAAAATGCAAATGAAGGATCTTCTCGTGGGTCCGTGGGGTCCTCCATTGGCAAATTGCGAGAGAAGGCAGCGCGCGCGCGACGCGGCGCCCAAGGTGGTCGAGTAATTTTGCCTACCTCTCTGTCTCTTTTCTCCTCGTCGACCAGAGAACCAGAAGAAGAAGAAGAACAAGAAAGAAAAAAGTGAAAAGAGAGGAAGAGAGAAGAGGGCACGAGAGGGAGAAAGAGAGAGAGAGAGAGAGAGAGAGAGCGTGCGCTTGGCCATTCAGTAGAGTGGAGTTTGGCTGCGGGACATAAAAATGTGTTGATTATATGTTGCCGCGGTTCCTCGAGCCCATGGTGTCGTTAAGAAAACACACGACCTGCTGATCCGGCGAGTCGTTAAATGGTGAGATGTTCGAGGCTCTGCCATTAGCCGGATGACGCCGGTCACCGGCCACCATGACGATTATGGCCACGATAACGACGCCGGCGATGACGTTTGCCCCTCTTCGCGCCGCGACCGTGGCTTTTTCGATTCGGCTTCGTAGGTGGCGAATGGGCCATACGTACTTTCCGGAACTTTTGCGAATCATGCAGGACTGGATGCAGGGAAAGAGAGTTCTTTCAGTTTTTTAGAATTTATTACTTTTAGTTACTTTTCCTTCCTTTTTTTCATTGGTAAAATGATAATTTAATTTACTTTCCACTCTTGTGAACATTACGCGAAGAATTGGTAATTTTTATGCCTACAACTGTACCCGTGTTAAAGCTTCGTCATTGTAGCTGACAGAATTGAGTACCTTTCAGATCACGTCATTTGATCGAAAATGTCGGAACTGGACGATTATTATTATTATTATTATAGTCATCCAGTCAGAGAGCAAACTCTGCCGAAAATCTTCGCCACGTCTTGCCCATCATCACGCGAGCTAGCTCAATTAGTCCAAACCGTATCATCTGTCCATCGGAATTACTTGTCCCGCGAGGAACGTCGGGCACCGACGACCCCATAAATCGAGCCGCAGTCTCACGTATCGGCCGTTAATCCCGACGTAGCTAATGAATCGCGAGAGGTACGGGTGCACGTTAGCCCCTGGGGCCCGGATGTGGGCCCTCCGACCGTGCCACGTCCGTCCTGAGCGCGCCCCGTCTCTCTGTGGCTCTGCACGATTCCAAATAAATAAAAGGCAATAAGTGCAGGGCCCCGCGCGCGCGAAACCCGTCATTACGCGAGGCGGGCCCGGCTTGTTAGCCCTCCGGGGCCCGCTGAGAAGAGGACCGTGTTCAGCCGCTCATTCAGCGTCTACCTCTCGTAGGAGAGCTGGCGCCTGCCCCGTTAAAATTGCCCTGAAATTCGGGGAATCCACGGCTGTATCCGCGCCGGATCGTTCATCCCTCGCGCAATACACACGCCCCTCCACGCGTCGGATTTTTCTCCTCTCAGTCGGTTTCTCAGTCGGTGGGATCGTTGTGTTGTTGCCTCAACGTTGACCTCCACGAGGTCCGAGTGATGTTCATTGATAATTTGCCGCGCTAACCTGGCACCGGTTCTGCCTCCTCCTACTCTTTTTTTTTCCACTCCTCTGCTTTCTTCCTCTCTCTCTCTCTCTCTCTCTCTCTTTCTTTCTCGCTGTCACGCTGTTCCTCTTCTGCCTTCGCGCTTTTGCTTTTGTTTCGCGTGTTTTTTAAGGCTGGTTTCCGGCCCCGAGTAGCTGATAGCAGTTCGTTGAGCAGAAGTTTGTGAATGAAACGGATTACGGTGTTCCGTTCGGGAGGAATTTATTAGGGTTTCGCGATTGAAGGATTGGCGATGATTGGATTGGCGAGGGCAACCAAATTCGTTGGAAGTTTCGCCACTGCGAGATTTCGTCGTTCCGTTTCCGTTGTATGGGCAGTATTTCTTTTTAGGTTTTGCTGCACTTTCGCAGCGAAATGTACATCTTGGGGAGATCGTGTCAATTCCTAAATGTCGTTGAAAATCATCGTAGTAAAATTTCACCGGTAGAAGATAAAGCGACGACTTAGTTAATTACGAGGTTAAAGGGATGATCCTCTTAAGAATCGATATATGTCGCGATCGAAAATCAACCCTCTTTGAATCTCAATTTATACTGCTATGACTTTCATCTAACATACGGCGATCAAGCTGTGATATCGCATGCAAATCGACCCAAGCTACCGGTGCTAACTCACGCTCTCCACCTCCGTCGCCGATTCGAAAGCAGCCGTAACAATGGCCGCGACAAATCGACCGGCTGCCTCGCGTCTCCCGACACCACGTAGAAATCAAAAGATTTAGCACGTTACGTAACATTTGAAAAAAATTTTCATTTTTATCAACGTAGGCTGCACAGCCGTCGTCAAAATAATTACGCGAATGTGGTTTATATTATATTGTCTAACGAGTAGAATGTTAGAGAGTTGCGGATATTTCCATTAATAAAACGCGCAAAATCCCTGCAAACACAATTGTGCAGGAATGTAATGCAGAAATTTATTCTTCTCTCACATCCCGTGCAAAAGTGCAAAAAAATTTTTGGATGCACGTAACCGCCACTCTTGTCTCTAGAGGCACTTATGTTTGAACATCATTCAGAGCTACCGCTCCGTTCGTTCATCAGCGTGGCTCGATATCCCTACACATGTGAAACGATCGGAACACGATCACGTTCGAAGCTGACGATCGAGACGATCGAGACTTCCTGGCCAGGGCCGGAGGAAGCTGAACGCTCGCGCGGCGTAGGAGTCGTTGCGGCAGCCGATGGCTAATGGCTAATGGCTGGTAATTGGACAAAGCAGCCGCAAATTGGACCACCGGCCAAGAGGTCGCCGGGTCGCCGGACGCTAATCGTCATCCTCGTTATTTGCATCTGCCGATACTCGCAGAGTTCGGTCCACGTAACAAACGTACGTACGTACGTGGACATATGAATGTACACGCGCGCGTGTACGTGACGCAGAGCTGGCCGCCGAACAGAAATAGAGATGACCGGACAGAGTCTATTCGAGTCGAGTGGGTCGACTGTCGTCGCCTGCTCGCGTCACAGGCCAGCTCTCCCAGATCCTTTGAGATCCATTTCCTCTTTTCTAGCGATCTTCGCGAGTCAATCGGCTGACAGTTTTCCCACTGTGGGTCGCGTTGCTTCTTTTCGCACGCGAGAGTAGTTCGGGCAGGGAAGCTTTCTGTGTCGTCGAGTACAAGGGACGATTGTTTGCAACGTTTAACGTTGATCTACGAGACGTGGAAGGTTCGAATAAATAGTACCGTACAGATCGTAGGTGTTGCAGACCCGTTGGGAGGGTCCTTCAGAGTGCGATTCTGTTCTAATGTACTTTAAACGATACGAACGTGACGTTGCTCGAAACGATATTCAACGATCGATCGATGCAACTCGATTGTCGAAATAGTCGCAGGGAATATCTGCGATTGAACTTCATATTTCGTTGAAGTTGCTTAATTTTTGATTTAGGTTACCTGTGTGTCTTACCTGTATCACAGGATGGCACTCGTAGTAGTCTGATTTGAATTAGGCCAGTGATAAGGTAGTTTCAGAATTCGAAATTTATCGATAGTCACAATTTGATAATTACACTATGTACGAGTCATATCTTTTATTCTACGATATTAATGTGGCACAATGCGTCTGACAAAGATGTCACGTATCTATTCCTTGAACTTCGATAATTAGAATTAAAAATTCAGCTTTCAGTTTCGGGAAGCTAGCAAGTAATTGACGATTCTTGGTCAGAACGTGATCAAGATGTCTATAAATCCGGCCATCGCGATTTCCAATCGTCCGATCGGCGAGCAATTGCGACGTTAGAATCGACGCGTCGTTTATTAATTACGAGCGACGTCCTCGATATTATCGCGAATCGTCCGTTCGATCAGGATCGGTCGTGAACTTTTCTGATACGCGATCGCAATCCGTGACGCTCGTTCCGCTCGAAGATTTCACGTCTGCGCCAGACTAGTTTCCACGTTGGAGAATCGTTCGATTTGTAAAAAAAACTTGTGAACTTAAGCGCACACGGGGCTCTTTCTCGTTGAATTCTTGAGCTGCCACAGCTCTCTCTCTCTCTCTCTCTCTCTCTGTTGGTTCGCCCAACGAGATGCTGCTTCGAGATCGTCAGGGATGCAGGTTCTAATTACGGTAATGAGGCAGAAGGGAGTCATTAGTTGTTTCGTTGTAGCGATAGCTTCGACACCAGAGCAAAGTGTCCCCCGTAGAGAGTGACAGAGCAATTTAGAGAATTTTTATAGAAATCCTTCGACTTTTGGAGTATTTCAACATTCGTTTATAAGAAATCCGAAACGAATTTACTCGTGAAAATTGAAACGAGTCAAGAAACAAGCAAATCCGCGAGAATTTGTAAAGATTTATAAATGAAATTTCTAAAGAACTCGACGAATTTATAAAAAAAAAAAAAGAACTCGAGAAATCACTTGAATGAATTTTATAAAGTATCGTAGGTAGAACTATCTCGGAAACACGAAGTTGGAAACAGTAGCCATCGCTATCTTTAGAGGTTGGTAGTCATGTCGGTCTGGCTTGGCCTAGCACTTTGAGCTCGCCACGGAAGCCGCTCTCGATCTGATAAGATAAAACCTCGTCACCCTTTCTCCATCCCTCTGCGAGGACCGTTTTATCCAGTTCCATCGAGTTACAAGCGCGTCACGACGCAGCTTCTCTATGTCGTCGACGACGCCGTCGTCCACCGATTGCAACGAAAGATACGATGATCTATGTCGCGCGGCTTGCTCGACGGTTTTGCCAACGATCCACCGCCTCCCCGCGATGTCTTTGATTATTTACTTGGAAGATGGAGAGTTCCACACAGTTACCTATTTTTCCTGTTTGTCACAGGATTCGAAAGAAATTAATCCAACGTCGTGGAAAAGCTAGGGATGGCTCTTGTCATCTGTGAGATTCTATTTTGTGTCCTCTTCGGGAAATATTCTCGGGATATTCTCGAAGTTAAAGTTCGATTCGCATTGATTTAATGTTACAAGCTCTGGAAGAAAAATAATTTTTAGAAATCAACTTGAAACACATTGTGGTGATGTGAAAACCATCACGACGAACATCTATGAGATTATATCACTCTCGACCATCGAATCTTCGCTAAAATAACTTAAAGTCCATCCTCCATTGAGAGATATTACTTCTGTCGAGGAAACATCCTCCACTATCAAGGAAGTTTCTTTATACCATGCTCTTCGTCTTCGCGAAGGTGTTGTACGAATCCTTTAGCGAAGGATCGATCGCAGAATAGATTAGTATGGTTGTGTAACCGGCTTGGGTCTCGCGATGCAACCCCAAGGTGAAGAGGTATTAGGTCAAGTAAGTAATCTCTTAGCGGTCACGGCAGCCAGAGGAAGGACCCTTTGGCCACCACGATGGATGTATATCCTGATTGGTTTCCGTCCCTTCCTTCGATCGTCCCTCGGTTCTTCGTTCCACGGCCCATTTTCGATATTAACGCTAATCGTGCTTGTGCCTCGTTGTCCACCGGTTTCCACCGCCGTAGACGATCCTTTTGTGCCCACGAACGAAATTCGCTTCGACAGCCTCCGCCATCACCAGTGGGAGTTCCAGTTCCCCTTGGTTACAGCGCGGGCAAACTTTGATCCATCGGAAGTTTGTTCGGCGATGTTTCGCTTGTTCGAGCATGTACAAAGTTGTTCAATGATTCATCATTTCTGACATTCCGTTCTTAACAATAAGTGTTCTCTGATAGAACGAAACGATCGAAACCGTGAATTTTATATATTCGTTGCACGCAGGTGTGAGATTTACAAAAAAACAAAAGAATTCGAATAACGAGTAAGAGCGTTTTTCGCTATTTAATTTGACTCTAGCTTTTTTTGCGGGTGGAAATGGTGTATTAAAATACGAAGCATACTTGACAATACTAAAATTATCTATATTTGGATCGAGAAAATTAAAGCGTGGGAAAAGTGACCGAGCGTTTAGATTAGGTTAGGTTTAGGAAAATTAAAAATTCCAATGAAGGATCATCTTCCAATTGATCATATCGATAACCCCGTTAGTTCTAGCGTTAATGCGAAATACACATTTCTAGTTGTAAAACTACCAACAACTAAAGTTTATTATATTTTCATCGAGAAAAACGCGGAGAAACTTCGTACGAGTAACTAACCTAAACCTGAATCTAATTTAAACTTAACTTAAATCTGACCTTAACTTAAATTTTTCTTTAATACAACGAAACTTAACCTTTTCACAGATACGAAAATTATTCAAATTTATTTAAAAGTTCCAACGAAGAATCATCTTTCAATTCATCATCTCGACAATCTTAGTTCTAGTTAGTTAAGTTGAACGTTAACGTGGCGTTAATGCAAAACACGCATACTCAGTTGTGTATCAAAAAACTACCAACAACTAAACTACACTATATTTGCACGAAGAAAATTAAAGTGCGGAAAAATTTATTCGCAATACAATAAGTAACCTAACCTAACCTAAACGTAATCTAAACCTAAACCTAAAGCTAAACTTTCGTATCTGCGAATAAAAGTTACTCAAATTTTTAAAAATTCCAACAGAGAATCATCTTCGAATCATCTCGACAATCCTAGTTCCAGCTTAGTTAGTTCTAGCGTTAATGCAAAAATATTCATCCAACTTACACAACCAAATCCCCCGACTCGAACGGAGTGAGCCCCAAGAGCGCCGAAAAACACGAATCTGCAGAATCTTCTCCCTGCGGAGTCTCGTCGTCAGGACACTTCCTCCCTCACTTAGCCGGGGTTTCGTCCAAGGAACGAATATGCCGGTGGCCATAATGCAATCGGTGCGATGCCCATCACGAATCAGCGTGAGCCGCGGCAGCAGACGAGGATGCGACGTGCGTAGGAGCGACGTGATCCTTTGATCGTTCGCCGGCGGTTACGTGCGTCCACCGCTCGCGCTATTAACCACGCTCGTTCTTTTTTTTACGCGGCGAAATTCGGTGAAAGGTCCCGCGGCCTATTCGCCGCACGAATACCTCGCCACGGATCCTCTCCGACACTCGGACACGATCGACACGACCGAGAGTTGGGGCTCGGACGCTCAGGTGACGAGAAACCAGCTCGATGCTAGATGTCGCGCGGTCGTGACCGTCATTTCAACATCGAGCGACGATGACGAAACTGTGTTACTACTCGTGTGCCGTCCGCCTCTAACGGCGATCGTTCGCGTCGATGCCAAACGATACCAAACGATTTTCAACGGACGCTCGTTGAATACTGGAGAGAAGAAGGTCGAACGCTGCTGAACGGTAGCAGAACGGCTGAAAACCGGAGAGAGAGCTGACGAGTCTCGTTTCGGACTCGTGCATAATCGGCCGGTTGGTTGCTGTAATCGACGAACGATCGCTAGGGCCGGGTGTCCATATCAAGTGGATGCACCTTTCCAGACGAAGCTATTGGAATTCAGCGACTATTGTCGATGGTTAATCGATATAGGTGAAGGTGTTAGGCTAGGTGGTCTTTAATTGACGGTTTATGTTTGCGGATTATTGCGGAGAATTTACAGAGTTCGTCATGGAAGCTTTTAGATGCGGGTTTTCATGTTTCAGAGTGATATCTAGTAACGGAAAGTTTTAGTTCACTATACCAACGATGACAATTTAAACTGATGCAAAGAAGAACGATTCACTGTGTGTTTAATTTCAAAGCGTGAAGTTTTTATGAACTTTGATACATTCGCAAGATCGTTCTTTTCGAAGGATACGTTTCTTTCGAGAATTGTGAAAAATTTCAAAAGACATTGAAAAATTTTCTTCGCGACTATATCTACCATAGTCTTGAAAATTGAGATTCTCTTTTTACGATTACTTCTTAAAACTCGCTGTACGATTTTTTTTTTCATTGAACTTGAAACATTACGGTTCGATGACAAAAAAGTTAGGATTTCTCGAGTTTAATATTCAATATTCTGCATTTGATAAAAATAAATAAAACAGCAAGTTTTAGAGAATCATTGCGAACTTACACAAGTTTGAACTTTCAAAATTTTCGATGTTAAAATCATCTTCAGAAAACGAACTGACGACTATCAATGAAGTCAAAAATGTGACCAAGTGGATCGTTACATAATCTTTTTTTCTACAAAGTTATACCAGTTTGAATTATCCACAATTTTTCATTGTCACAGTTATGCTCCTCACTGTAAATCAGAAATGTATCTTAAGGAAATTTGTATCTGTATGTTTCCAATTACTTGATTTTGACTACTTGCAATATTTTTCGCAGCATAATTAGAGAGAAATTATCAGGTAATGAAAGCGAGAGATTTCTTTCGTTTTGGAGATTATATTATTCTCGTTTCGCAATTTTTAGATATACGAAATTTAATCAAGGTTTCGTAAATCTTTCTTAACCTCGGAAACGTTCGAGCAAATTTTGCCAAATGGTTTTCTCCGATGAAAAGAGGCGAAACGAGCCACCATCGAGAACGTCGATGGCCACGAGACGGTTACGTTCTGCTCTAGTTTCTCACGAGGCTCGCGCGTTACGATACGTTCCTTACGGTACGTATCACGAAAACGAGGCTGATTTATGGCAGGACGGATCAGGAACGAACCGGCGGAGAAAAACCGACGGACAGCACCGGGCATTGCGAGTGTTTCTTGCGAGTAACGCGAGACGCGCACCTGCGAAACGCTCGGGAATTTTGCACGAAATTGGAAATCCACCCGAAAAAGTCGATCCCTCCCAAGTACGCGTGTTCGTGCGAGCGCCGCGTGAGAAATTGCCGGTGGACAGTGAAAGTACTCGGCAAATGTGAGCGCCCCTTGTTTTTCTTTCTCGCGTGCGTTCAACGTGGAATTAGCTATCGGCTAGACGTTAGATATCCAATTTAAAATCCATCGTTTTCGGCCATTTAGAAATCGGGATTACCGATCGCTGAATGTTTTTATCGGTCGTCGCCTTCCCACTCACGTCCAGACGATTCGCGCTGGTCGCAATTACTCGACGTATCTTTTTAATTAATAATAATTAAACAATCCAAGCTCGCGTCGGCTCGACTGACAGTGTTTCTTCAACGGAGCATGATTCATCCGAACGATAAGGATGTAAATTCTGTGTCGTCGCTTCAGCCAATAATTTCTCTCGCATCTACCGATATAACGGTTCAGACGTTTCGAGAAGTTCCTAGTTTCTCGAAAATCACGCGAACGTTCTTCCCGTCAGATCGAACAGCCTGAACTGTACAAGGTATCCGAACAATACCAAAACGAGAAAAAACGGTGTTCGCCGGGACGACGGTGGCCAGATTGACTCGACGACAAAAAGTGTCTCATTGATCTCGATGAGTCTCGTGGCCGGGGCAAAATGCTACCGGACTCGTCCACCGACTAATTACAACAGCCGTACTCAGCAATCAACGCGGTGTCGCCATGTGTGGTCCCGATGTTATCGCCGGAGTTCCACCGGAGAAACGGTATCATAACTATTCATGAAGGATGACGGCCGGGGGGGGGCTGGTGGTGGTGGTGGTTGTTCGAGGGGGTAACTTAGGGAAGAAAAGAGGCCCCGGTATTGAGAGAAAGAGACGATTTCGCGTTTGTACTCGGGCCGCACATCCGGCAGTCGACGATTCTTGCGGATCCGCCAGGACAATGCGGCTCCTTTTAATCCTTCTCTCTCTCTCTCTCTCTCTCTCTAGTTGTGTACGTATGTGTATGAATCTCTTTTCTTTTCTCTACTCCTTCTGGAGTTCCCTCGGTTCCCTCGGTCGTCTCTCTCCTCGTGTCTGGCCTTCCTTCTCTTCCTATTCTTGGTCTTTTCGCGTCCGGGTCGTAGTTGGGTCTCTCGCGGGCTCTCTCTCGACCGGAGAAGTCCGAAAGGACGCGAGCAACAGGAGGAGGCCCCCGGCGGACAAACAGAAGTATGATCCAACATGAAAGGACGCCGACAGGCCGGCGCAGAACTGTGTGTCCCCCGGCGTACTCAAATTTGGGGATTTATGCAGGACCAGGCCCTCGCTCGTTTGCCACGCATGCAAATTCGTCTCTGCTACGCTGTGCCGACAACCACGGCGCAGGATATCGCTGATATTGCGCGATTGCCCGCCGCGGTTTCGGCCTGATATCCTCTCGGCGAAGAGATCTTCGATCGACTCTCCAATCGGAGATGGATTTCCCCGGAGGATCGAAAGGTCGCCGTGATCTTCGTAGAGAGTTCAAGGAATTCGAGAGACACACGTACGTCTAGTTGGAGAGAAAGAAATTGCAAGTTCTTGTTTCTCGTTGAGGCAGGCGTTTCTTAGGTTAGGCTCGAATTGTTTTCATTTCAAGGTCAGATGTGAAGTCAGGAGAGAGATGATTGTACAACGGGGTCAACTCGAGCATTGCAATCGATGGAATGTGTTCGGTCGAGCAGTCGTGCTATGATGATAGGTGTAAGAAATTGACAATTTTCGTGGAGACGAGAGGTTCGAAGTTAGAAATCTTCCTGACGAAAGAAGAAGAAAGAAAAAGTTCAATCAGAGTTGCCTCTGTCATTTATACTGCATATTTTCATCTACGCCTACCAACAGATGACAGATATAATAGGAAATAAACGAATAGGAAACTTTAAAAATTTCGTACAGTTAATATACGTTTTCAAGCGAACCTACCTACCGCAATATAATGGCGTAGTTGTATTTTCAGTTCGTACGATTAGACCGCGAGTATTCACGCGAGTTTGAAATAAAATTTCGTAAAGTTAAAGCTCCACGTTCGAATTTCCTGCAAACGCATAAATGTCCGCGATCCAATCACGATGCGTCCCTCTCTACTTAGAAACTAATCGAACTAATCCAACGCGACTCGAAGACTCGAAACAGCTTCTGGCCAACCCCGTGGAAACTACCCTAAAACATCGGCCGAAACCCGGTTCCTCGTTGCACAAACACCATCAACCGCATTTACGCTGTCCATACGAGGGATCCGCGGGATCTCCCGGAACACGAGGCCGTACTACGAAAACAGAGAGCCGAGTCCCACTCGTTCACGTTCCCCGTTAGTGTCCGGTACATATTTGTTCGAATCTGCGGAATCGCGGTCAGTTTACCGGACACCGGGATCATATTCTTCCACGTTGCGCCGGTCCACGTGATCGCGATACCGATTCCAGCCCCCCCGGTGGGATTCCCGCGGGAGCCGGTAACGGGTTAAGTGTTTGCTGTGGCTCGGGATCGTTGGTTAGGCGAACGGAACCAGCGCCGCCATTGGCCGATTCGACGGTGGAAAATTAGCTTCGTTAGCTGATCGAGTTAGCTTCCACTCCCCCCCCCCCTCCCCCCATCGACTCTCTCGCGGTCACCGCTGATTAGAACAAACTGACCGGCCTACGCTGCTTGATTGCGAAACCTGGGGACAGGGATGGCCGAAGGATTGGCGACCAGCGGGGCGATACCCGAGGTAAGAGACCTCGTTTCGTGGCTCGTGCCACCCCACGTGTTTACTCCAATGTTTGCTTCTTCAAGTGTTTGGATTGATTTTCGCGTATAGGAGGGTACACTTTGCGGAGATTGCGGCCGTCTGTCTCTTGTCGAAGGATTATTTCAGGCAAGTTGTGAGCGCGTGATAGATCTATGGAGTAAGTTAATTCGTTTAGACGAGGAATAAAGGGTAGGCTCATTCGTCTCACGTAGATCAGGTTTGAACAGTCAATGTTCACTTTTAATCTTTGGTGAAAGATTTTCTTACGAGTTACGCGATTGCTTACGAATTGTCACGTTCAAATACGATATGTACGTATAAACACGTAAATTTATATATTTACATGTTTCCCAGTATATTGCGCCAAGTTTAATTATGGTCGTGTCAATATTTTTACATTATATAACACATTTAATTTCGTGTGTTAACACTTTTGTTTGCTTTTCGTGTAACGTTCGGTACACCTATAGTTTGTCTTATAATGTGGATCGAATTTTATAGATCTATACTTAGACGTCTAATTATATCAAGTTCGATATTAAATTACGTATAGATGATGTTAACGCGATATACAAAGTTAAATCAAATAAAAATAATTCAATCACTGCCTTGGCCGGTAAATCAATGTTTCTCAAATTAATAAGGAACGTATGGCTAGCCGTCCTTTTTCCCACTATACTGCTGCACGCCGCCATTGTCCTCCCAATTACCAATTTAAAAATTCGATCGACGAATACGTTTCAGGCTTAATAAAAAAAGCAGCGAGGTCTCTCGCGATCGAATTTTCATTTTCTCGACGACCACCTAGCCGTCGTCGTTTTACTCGTCGTCTGCTCTGATGGCGGGATCCCATGAATGGTGCCTCGTCTATTCATGCGATTCCGGCAAAGGCATCGCATCGCATCGACAGAAGCGTCTTCGAGCGGCTCGACTTGACTAATTGGCAATGCTTGACCGTCGAACGCCGCCATAAACGAGCTTCGTGGCTCGATCGGCCACGGGGAATTAAAGACGCGACCCTTTTGCCAGACCGTATCGTTTCGTACAGCTCCGTTTTCCAGGATCTGCTTGATGGATTTATGATCGAATGCTCATCAACGGTAGAACCTTTGAGGACCTCGTCGTCGTGTCTCACGCGCAAAACTCACCTGATCATCGTATCGATTCACTTGGAAACGCCTCGTCCGGTTCAGTCTGTCGCCCGAATCCATTTACGCGAAACGGCGATCGCTCGCCAGCGATCTGCTCAGATTCTGCGATCGGTGACTCTAATTGTTGAAGAGCCTAACTTTCGAGGAGGGGAACATCGCTAGGTGGATCGAGAATTTCAATCCTCGAAAAGCAGGTTTCCTTTGAAAAGTTCAGTTAACTTTTTCTGGGAATAGGTTTTTTTATTTTGTATTTCAAAGTTGCAATTTTCGCTTGAGGTAGGGAATTTTCAGCTTCAGTTAGTAGGAAGTTGAAATGCACAAAAGATTGCAATTTTTTTTATTGAAACTGGGAGTTTCCCTTAGGTTAAACGAGACGTTTCGACTAAATGTTTGGCAATAACTAGTGATTGAGAGCAGTTTCGTACGACGATGTTAGATTTATTTCGTAGTTGATGATAGCTTTAAGTGTAATATTCTTTCATCGTATTTAGTCGTTCATCGAATATCGAAAGTTGCTGGTACCACAGAACGTACGAACAAGAAAATGTATGAAAAAAGTCGACAAGATCTAAGTACCAATATTGGCTTCAAGATTCTTTCAATCAGAAAATGCGAATGATTCACGCAGACAAAATTTTCTCCCCCCCCATTTCCAAATTATTCTATCCTACGAATGTTTACGAATGTTTCCGCAACAAACGACAGAAAATAACAAATGATCCACGTAGTTCCCTCGATAGAGGTAAGGATCAGGAAACGATCGATGGATCCTGAAACGTTCTACGTTGTGATACGCGATCATACGGGGGGTAACTGGTAATACTTGCCCTCCGAGTGACCATAAACGATCCGCGTTCGCCAGAATGGCAGCTGGAATTAAGGTTGAACGGGTCTGCCCCCGGGGGCCCGGACGGAAGCGAGCATTCATCGCACGTTTCCACTCGCATGGATTCGCAGGAGGCCTCGGAAGAAGCATTATGAATCATTGGAGAACCGGCAAAAGTAATTCGACGGATTTATAGTCGATACTTATTGGGAAAATGCGGCTGTGTTGATTGGAGAGACCGTTCAATCAGCACCAGCGGAAAATAATGGCGTCGATCAATCGATTCGTGATGAATCATAGCGAGGAGTTTCGGCTATATTTTATATAAAATACTTTGGTATTTTAAAAGTCATCTCTGGTTTTTCTGGCCACTAGGGATTTTTATTTGAGGAAGCTTAAAAGCTGCGGAATCTTTGGCTAGGCTGGATTTTGGTATCCAAAATCACGATACTTTAGTGGTGATTTTAGTGTAGTTTAGAGTTCTCTCTAGTTTTTTATTCCTAAAAAGATTATCTATATATTTCGTTGTGTTTGATCACTTTGAATGTAAGGGATTTCTAGAGATCTTTATTTCGAGGAAGATTTGGATTCGAAGAGATCCTGGGAATATTTCTAACACTTGAGGTATAGAGTTCAAGTATTCATTGTTACAGGCAACTTCGTAATATTCTATCATTCCCTTTTTCCTTCATTTCCATATCACCTTGTATATTCCAAAGTCTCCACATTTCAACGGAATCTTCTGAGAATTATTTTCATTTCGAGTAAGCCAATTTACCCGCGTCCACCCCGCGCCGTTACAATAGAATTATTTTCCAATGCAAACCGTGTCTTGCTTGTCGACGTTGCTCCGTCATCATCCACGGTCGTCGTGAAATTTTCAATCTGCAATTAAGATTTCACCAAGCGATGAAATTAGAAAAAGAAAAAAAAGAGAGGGAAAAGAAAGGGGGGAAAAAGAACGAGAGAGGTAAGAAGAACAACAGACGAAGAAATTTCCTGGACGGACGTCCACTGGAGCTGATCGAGACTTGGTAGGCGGAGAGTCGATAATGAATTCGATGGCAGAACCTTCCGACTCGTTGTCCTCGTCCTCGTCCTCGTCGTCGGCCATGTTTTTTCATCGCTCAACTTAGGGGATGCAGGCCTCGAGTGCATCACTCTTTGGCGAACCTCTCAGGGCTCGCCTCGTTTCCTAACGAAGGGGGTTGTTCTCCCCCCGCTCTTTTTTTCAGAGAGAGAAAGAGAGAGAGAGAGGCTCGTCTTCCGCCCAGCTTCGCCCCTCTTTTTTTTCTGTTTTTTTTTTCTTTTTTCTTTTTCATAGAACCCTCCCGAGGAGTGTAATCCTCTTCTCTCCTCCCTTTTCCTCTTTTCGTTCTTTCGTTCTTCCTTCAACGTCTTCCAACCATCTCGCAACCCCTTTTTTCTTTGTGATTTTGACATGGCCAAGCGAAACTCTCGCCGCCGCCGCGAGATAGTTCTTTTTTTTTTTTTTTATTCTCCTTTAATTAGCACGCGATCGGCACCCCTTTCATCTCGCGGATGGTCGAGACAGGTAACAGCCGCTACATAGTTCTTTTTCTCCTCCGTGCTCTCTTTATCCTCTTCTATTATTTTTTTTTTTTTAAAGGTTTTTTTACACGGGTGTTTCTGACGGGATTTGCGTAGCGAGAGTGAAGTTTTCTTTTTTCTTCTAGTGGACTCTTGGCTCCTTGTGCACCCCCCTCCCCCCTCTCCACCCTTTGTCGAAGGTTTTTTTCTTTTTAGTTTTCAATCATTTTGAAAGGGGAATTCGTCTCTTTTTGTTGATGACAGAGAGGAGAAGAGTCGAGGACACGTTTTATTGAGATTTTTTTTGTTCTTCAACCGTCTCAAGAGCGAATTTTTCTTTGACTCTTTTGGGAAATTTCGTAATTTGGTTAATTAGAGAAATCCAGTTTCTTTTTTTTTTTCGTAACATAACATTTTTTTTTTTCGTAAATTAAAGACCAGCTGTACCAATGACGTAAATGCAGTAGCCAGGGAGAACTGTTGTCTACACTTAAATTCACAAAGAAGTTGAATTCCTCAGAAGTGAATCGAATCAATGTTCGATTCAGTGAAAATATAGAACAATCTTCGTGGTTACGTCTCTGTTGTTCCGAGCGAACGACATTTTCGAAATTTTGGTGATCGGCATTCAACACGTTCGTCATCTTCGTTGTCACATGTTCGAGACCAACTGGTGGAATTTCGCGAAACGAACATCGAGGAGAGAAGTTTCTCTTGGAAAGAGACGAGGGGGGGAGGGGAGACCACTGCGTTCTTGCGCAGTTCGTTGAATTCGCCGCGGTAATGACGATAAATATCGTGGTTGCTCTTTATCCCGAAAAATGCCAGGTTCCATCAGAAAAACCGTCGCATCTGTCCGTTTGTCCGTCGCAGCGGTTCTTCGTTATTTTTCATTTGTTCTCTCTCTTAATTTCCCCATTTGTTTGTAGAATGTTTCATTTACCTGTTATCATATATCAGCTCTCAAAAGCAATCTTTGAACCTTACGAAAACGATCACCGAAGAGATGTGATCTTTTTATTAAATGACAATTTCAATATTCGTAATTTTACCAATTACGAAAATTACGAACTTTAGAAAAATATGCTTGTCACTTGCAACGAGTGTACCAAGAAAAAAAAGAAACAATTCGAATGCGTCAATTATTGTTGACATTGTGTGTCATTAATTTGGTACGTACCTGTTCCTCGAAATATCACGGTACAGTTTTATACTCGTTTGTCAATTATTTTTGCAAGAAAAAAAAGAAATCTGTAAACCATCGAACTAGTTTCGACGAAACGAATGTTGAAGCTTCATTAAAGACCGGGAACTCGGACCTCGGGGCTTCGCCGATGCGAAGAACCTCTGCGTTTGAAGGAAGAATTATAAAATTCTTGCGGTTTCGTGCACCTCCCTGCGGGATGGGAAAGAACAAGGATCGTACGTGTCCCGCGATACGAGAACTTTTTGCAGCCGAAGGAACGAGCGAACGCGCGTATTCGCTCGACATGTAGTCACAGCTCCGGCGTCTATTTGAATTCAGAGCACGCCGCGTTGAAATACGCTAAGAAAAAGAAGGATTCCCACACTTTCGAGGCCGACGTGCTTCATTCACCGGTTTCGCGTGTGTCCACTCTTGACTCACCCGTGCTATCGTTTCGCGTCTCCGCGATCAACGTCCACCTCGAATGTCGTCTCATCACGCACGACGTTCCGGGACTCAAGTTACAAAGTGCTTTTCTTGAAAAAGGAAAAGGAACAAAAAAAATAAATAAACAGTCGGTACGTCAAGTGAAAGTCGACTGTCAAAAGTTAAAAAATTTATTCTCGATCGTGAAATGTTCGTCAGATTGGAAAAATCGTCCGTTGTCTTTCGTTGAGATCTTCAAGCTTCGCGGATACATTGGATCTTGAACAAACAGGAAATTAACAAAGATCGTCGAATCATTTTACAAACAGTATTGAGAAAGAATTAATACTAATGCAAACATCGTTTGGAGATTGGTCCTTTAAAATTAGTTTCGAAAATGCTTGACTATTGCGATTAACTATTGTGGACGATACTTGCACTGAAAAGTAATCAAAGTCAAAGAAAAATTCTTCAGACCCATCTGCTTAATAATCTGTCCAATTGAACTGTATTTTACAATACGAAATCCTCATCCATCGTCGTCAGAGACACGAGAACAGGGACGATTCGAAGTCAAAGATCACCGCTTCCTGCCATTACCACCTCTCCCACCAGGGGCTCATCCTCCTCGCGCGATAAACTTATCCGAGTCAGTCACGTCCTCGTGTCAGCGAGAGAGAGCGTGGTTTTGTGGAGAACGCGTCGAATGGGAAAAAGGAGAGGGCCGTCAAACGATTCGGCCTCACGGCACGTATCCAGATACGCATCTTATGGGAACGTTTCGGGCCGGGTCGCGGCCAAAAAACGTGAAAAAAAGGCCACGGGGCAGCAAGCAAGGTGGCTCGGTTGACCAAGAACAAGGTGGAAGAACAAGGACGTGCCAGCCGGCGAAACCACACGAGTTAAAACAGACCGGGAAGAGACGCGGAGAGAAGAGAGAGAAAGAGAGAGAGCGCGGCACGGATCGACGTAATATTCATCCTGGGTCCTGGTCGAGGTCAACGGGGCCATCAGCGGACTGCAGATGAATGAAAACTAGGCCCACGCCACGCCACGCCAGCCGCTGGATGGGAATAGTGGCAGAAGCGGAGCTGAATGGGGCCTCATGGCGGAGGGTAATGGGGACCGCCGCTCGTAAACGGCTGCGTAAGCTTCGACGGGGATACGGGAGCAGAGGATAAGGCTAATTCAGCGACAATGAAGCACGTTGGTTAGTGGTGGCGAGTCAAGGGTAACACCGACTACCGGGCTTCTTCAGACCCCTGACAACGAACATCCAGAGATATTTTAGTTTCAGTGATTTTATCAATACTCGAGAAGGTTATTTCAAAGTGGGTTTCGCTTCAGTCCTCGAAAGATCCAACAGTCGAATTTGTTTGTTACTCGTATCGTTTTGAAAGGTCATTCTAAGAGATAAATCTTTCGATTGCGTTGATTGAAGGATGGGACCGAAATTTCATTGAAAATTTTTTGTTTACTTCAACGAGGGACTCGAAGAATAACTGTTTTCATACAATTTTGATAATTGAACAATGTATACACAGGGTGTGCTATTTTGCTTTGTAACTTTTCACGACAATTTTGCAAATTTGCAACGGCGTGGCGAGATTTGTTCTCTTTATTTTCGTCGTTCTAGTCGCTCAGTTTATAATGTTAATCTGGTGATCAAAGAGAGGAAGAAGTTATTTCTTAATTTCAAACGAAGGGATTGACTCACCGATGGAAAACTTGAAACGAAGATTCTGCTCTATGGGTCTCGATTGGGACCCACGTATCTCAATGAACATGTCGTGGTTCTTCCTAATAATACGCGAGGTTTTCCCTCCGATTCGCGCGGATTCTCGGTAGTCGGTACCGCTTTTCCCCGAGGATTTCAGCGTTAAGCAGGCGAATCACGTACGACACGGTGTGCTATACGGATCCGTGGAATAGTATTTTATTCCCGGAGTTTCGCGAGGGAATCGCGCGAACGAAGAGAAACGCCGGCATAGCGGAAAAGTCCTGTCCCGTTGTTCTCGTCGAGTATTACAGCTTCATCGATACAATTTTCGCTTGCTAAACATATCCTTTCTTCTCTTTCTCATTTTCTGTTAAGTTCGAACAAATTATTGAAAAAACAACGTGTATTTTATGCTGGGAACTACTGTTAAATAAATTTAATATTTAGGTACAGGCGTAAACCACGAAATATATTCAAGATAAATGCCTTTCTTATATAAACTCGCATTGACGCAAGATCATTTTTATTTCAGTATTAGAGAAACAAGTGTATAGAACAGATTGATGAAGTAACGTGGGTAAAGTATCTTCAACTTCACCCTCTAGTTATTTTAAAATTGCGTTAGTTTAATTGTAGTGTAAAAATTGCGTTTAGTTTAAGAACAGTTTGAAATTAAGTGTACTTATCTGAAAACGGTACACTTCTCCGTGTCTCATTTGTACTTCGATATTCTTCCAAATCAAAGCACCACTCAGCTTACCATGCCGATCTACTTCAAACTCCTATCCGCAAAGAACTCAGTACAACTGGAAAAATTAGCGAAAATTCGAAACACTCTTCAAGAAGAAAGAAAGAAAGAAAGAAAGAAAGAAAGAAAGAAAGAAAGAAAGAAAGAAAGAAAGAAAGAAAAAAAGAAAGAAAAAGCTAACGGGAGGAGAGAAATGGAAAAGAAGTGGAACGAAGGAGAGGAAGAGAAAAGAAGGCGGCGAAGCGAAAGGGTGGCGAAGGAGGGCCCGAAGGGGCGGGGGACGAGAGTATAAACAAGAGACGGTCCCCGGCCACCCAGCTAGTCGCTTCCTCTCGCCCTTCGCCATTCTTTGGCCCATCTCGTCGGTTCTCCTCTTCTTCTCCTCCTCCTCCTCTACCTTCTTCTCTTCTTCTTCTTTCTTCCTCTCGTTCTCCACTTCTTCCTCTTCCTCTTCTTCTTTCACTCAACTCTTTCTTTCTTTCTCTCTCTCTCTCTCTCTCTCTGCTCGATATTCAAACTAATAAATTAGGAGGCCCTCCGGGTCCGGGGCCGCGTATGAATCATCTAAAACAATGGAATGCAGACTAAGATGGCGCCTCTGTCTCCCCGACTCCAGCCCCACAAAACGGTTCCACAAAACTCTTTCCATCCTCTTCGCGATGCTACGAACGAACAGAACGATCGTAGACGATCACTGACAGCGCGACGACAGACAGTCCGTCCGTACTTGGTTATCGGGGGGGTCCTTTTGTCTCTGCTACGTCAGGGATTCTCATCCTCGCCCCCTTTCGACCAACCCCCTGTCGCTCGTAAATCATTCCACGGCCGAGACCACTCTCGTTTTGCTCGTCTTTCCTCGGTTTTCGGGCCAGTTGTGCTTGTCTTTTTCGGGACGGGAGAGTGCAGGGGGCCGGGGTTCGATCTCTTCGCTGATATTTCTCAATCTCAATCTCTCTCGGAGACTCTCGGCAGCGACGAGAATTTTGCAATCTCAAGGTGAGCCTGAGCCTCGCAGACATCTCTCGCGGAGACTTTGCTGGAATTCACTTTCTCCTTTGTAGAGTTTCCAAGATTTTCTGTTTCCCATCAGCGTCAGGATCCTGGAACATCTTTTAACATTGGGAAACTGTCGAATTTTCGCAGAATTCTCTCGAATTTCTACTTCTTACAGCAATGCAGAAATTACGAAAACTCCTTCGAATTTCCCTCCGAGTTTCTCACCGAACGAATGACAACCGACTGAGTGAAAGAATTCTCTCCGCGAAACATATTTCCGGATTTCAAACAAAACTCCACCGTCGTTGGTCAACTCGAAGCTTTCAGTTCTCCTTCAGAGCATCAAGCGGACCGTAAGGTCGCTAAGAAACAACGCGCAGCACCCCTCGCAGCGGTCGTTAACGCGATGGAAGCTCTCGTTCCCAGGGAACATGGCAACGATAATGGCCCTGTTTTGACAGCGAGATAGCCCGGCTGGTGAAAACAGAAGTACGCCTTCATTGTTGCCGGCGCGTGGAAGCAGAGCGTGCGGGGGTGGCGCGCGACCACCGAGGAAAAGTAAATCATGTCCGGTCGAATCATCCCCCGTTGAGCGTGTTGGCCAACAATGACCATTGTCCGGTCGATACGCGGCCACTCGAAATGATCTCCGGTCACAAGTCATTACCTTTTCATTTTAAACCACCCCCCTCTGTACGTTGTACGTAACCCTCGTTCACGTTGGGGACGGAGACTCTCTCTCTCTCGAGTTTAGGAATCGCACGAGATTCGAGCTCGTTGTTCATTGATTCATTGTTCGAGGACCATGTATCTTGTCTAGGAAATATCGAGACACTTGGGGGGGGGGTGAGTTGTTTGAATTGTTCGATGAGCTCGAGTGTTGATTCGTTGAAATCCATAGGCTGTCAATTTTTCTTTTTTTTTTCCTTTTTGAAAGTTGATATATGATTCTACAGATTTTCATTAGCATCTATATTTCAAGAGTCGATTTAGAAAGATGCTGATTTTGGGATTAAATACCGGTCATCGAAGGAGGATCGTCATAGCCAATGATATCTAATTTAAGTTAGGATTTTCTGTTTTATAATTACACGAATTCAATAAGTTTAACTACGAATTCGTTTTGAATTCCAATCCTTTTATGGATCGTGCCCGCTTTGCGCCTTCATTAATTTCCCTGGCGATGATTTTGTTTCATCCATTTACGAAATCTTTGATTCATTGGAGACAGCAGCGTATCAGTTAGTCGATTTCAGGAGGGGAAAAAGACATTTTTCTACATCATTTATTAATGAGACGGCGAGATCGTGAATTTACGTACGGCGCTGATAAGCTCGTGAAAGTTTCGTTTGCCTCGTATCGGATCGTATCTGGAGCCGGCGAACAACAGTAACGATTAAACGGTGAATCTTTTAGCACTCGAAGAGATCGCGCGTTAATTAAACCGATACACCAAAGCGTACCTACGCCGCTGTTAATTACCACCGGTTAATTATTCGTAAACATTCCTCCGTGTGGCGAAAGGCCAATCGTGGTTAATTGTACTTTTAGCAAAAACCTGTCAATTTACATTATTTACGTTACATTATTTCGACTCTAACGCTATCTCGATAGAATTCGACTCTAACTCTCTCTCTCTCTCTCTCTCTCTCTCTCTCCCTCTGTTGCTTTTCAATTTACGTTCAATATCGGACATAGAAGTCACAAATATTTTTTCACGATCTCCCTCTCGTACAGTTCCAAATTTAAATCTGCAATTACTTTTAAGAACGTAGAATTACCATTTACAGGATTACTTTACCGTTCTCTACGATTATTTCGGGCGTGTTTAATGAAACATATACTCGACGACACGAAGTGATAAAAAAGTACGGTAGTCGCCATTATTTAAAAGTCAAAAGGCAAATGGTCTTTGGTCTTGGACTACGATGAATCGCGGTCCAATTGCAATTAGAAAATATTTCATCTCTCATTTCCTGATCTTCAAGGGAACAAAGTAAATAGGAATAAGAATGAAAAAGCACAGAGAGTAATAAGGATAAACGAAAATGAAAATGAAAAAGACGTTCGAGAAGAAGAGATAAAAATTAAAACGAAATGAAGCAATCAGAACAATCGGAATTAGTGATCAAAACGAAAGAAATGTTTTCCAACTACCGAAAAAAGTGGTTGCGACACAGGTTAAATAGCGAAAGAGGGGAGAGAAAAAAAAGAAAGTTGGAAACAGCTATCCATCAAGCGGGGGTGGACAGGGAACAGCAGAATATCGCGCGACCATTCTGATTCAAATTTTTCGACCACCGTCCGTTTTCCAACCCCCGAGTTCCACGCTCAGCAACACCAGCTCGTACAACGTTTGCAACGGCGTTTACAAAACACCGTTTACCCGGAACACCCGTTAATCGTCCCGGAAACGCGCGTTCCCTCTCGAAATTGTTTGTCGCCCGTTTTCCGGCCCCGAAATGCGAAAATACCCTCCGCAATTATAAACTGTGCGCGGCCGGCGCATTAAACGGAAACGGACGCGGCTGATGAAATTACCATGAAACTACTGGAATAATAATACAAATGGGAAATCGTTTTCAAGCGCCTGCGCTTTGTTGTATGATTTTTTTTTCTTCTTTTTCTTCTTTCGTAATTTACCACGAGATTTCTAGTTCTGAATTTCGGTGCATTTATAAATTCTTCTGATCATAAGCAGAGAAGTGGAAGTATATGTTTCATCTAGCACGTAGTGTAATAAATATTCTACTTTAGAATATTGCAAACTTTTAATTACATATTTTACCAATATAGAGAAGTATAATAGTGATCTCGATACAGGTACACTCTTCCTCAGAAGTCTTGGAACATTTTTTATTTTTTTTCAATTTGTCAATATCATTCCATCAAATTGCACGTTATTTCTCGTTCGCTTTTAAAGTCTTGGGGTGTAGACATATTTTATAACACAGTTATTAACGCGTGAATCCTCTACGGATTCGTCGAATTTTTCAAACCAACCTAGCATTCCGATTATTCCAAGATTTTTTTAAACTCGAGAGTGAACGAACAATTATTGGTTACTCGTGCTGCCAAAGGGAAGAAATCCGACGAGAAAGAACGTCGAAAATTTCTTCGTCGACTCGAGGGAACGAACGAACGAACAAGTAAGATACAAGAAGGAAGTAGGCATAGGGTGTTCCATGGAAATTACGCGGGGTTGCTTGACCGTAAACTGTGGTCGATCCAACGGCCTTCGCCGTTGGCCAGCACACTGACCAATTTCACTGGAAGCACTATCATCGGCCGGGCAGCGGACCGTGTCGAATAGTCGCTTCTTTTGCCGCGGATGTCGTGAAAATAAGTATGCGCGGCCGATCCGAGTGGTGGCTCTCGTTGCCAGTTAGCCACCGTGAAATTCCGACCGTACGATCCCTAATGAACGTCCTCCGTTCCTTCTTTCGCCCGTGCTTCGTGTCCCCTGCTCTCTCTATTTTTTTCTTTTTTTTTTTTCTTTTTTTCTCTCCTCAGTTTCTGTCATATCCGCATTAAGGGCATTAAGACTCGAATAGTTTAGTAGATCAGACCATTATATATCGTTATACCGTGAGATTTGGCAAATTTGTGTTTTCTATATTGCATACTCGCGCGAAATTTCTGTATTAAAATAGACACGGATATATAGTATAATTTCATGATAATGTACAATAGAAATAATTTTTTATAGGTATTTACCTCACCGTAGGTGAGGACGGAATAAAGTGATTTTTATGAACACAATTACTGGTAATAATAAATATTTAAAAAACCAAAAGAAGGTGCCGTTGTCACGAAATCTTGGCACATTTTCTGTATTTAGTATTGCGTAGATACTTGTGCAAAATTCTATATTAAGACATAGATAGACATATATAGTATAATCTTAGAAATAATTCTGTATAGCTGTATCTATACATTGTAGATAACTTTTGTGAACACAATTAGTGACAATTCAAATTGAAAATGGAAAAATATTAAAATACCGATATTAGAGATACTAAGACGCTATGATATTACTAACATTGAATATTAAATAATATTGAATGTTAAATATTACAAAAAATAATATTAAATATTAAATAATTACAGAACGTCAACTGCAGCGGATCTTGAAGAGTACTCTCCTTTTATACGAGGGCTCCTGCGTCACCGGAAGTCGCTGACAGGAAACGGACGGACGACTGGTTGGAAATCGTGCTTCTGCAAAAGGTATTTACGACAAAAACATTTACAATAGTACAACTACATAGATGGCGGATTTTTATGAAGAATACTATCGTATTGATTCAACTAAAAAAAAAAAAAACAAATACTTAAATGTTTTAACTTAAATACGTAACTGATTCTTGTGCACTCTATAATGTGAACTTAAATGTGCATCCTGAATACTTAAATGTTTCTTGTACATTCTACACATTTTTTTTCTTTTAAACATGCGTATAAAAATCCGCCATCTAACGATGGATTTTTTCAGATAAAAAGCAAACTGCGTGAATAGATTAGGTTCAGTTACTTCGAGGGAGGAAAGTGAAATTTCGACGTGGGTTTTATCTCGTTTTCTTGTTATTATTGGAAATTATCGATGGCAGAGTGCCGTCGAATGATTTACAAGTGGAACGCAGGAAACGGAGGCGTGACGGCCAGGTTAGCGTGTCCGCAAACGAGCTTATAATAGTCGGGAGAGAATTTTTCTTCGTGCCGGTTGCCATAGAAGAGAATTTTAAATTGTAGTTTCACTCCGTTGGATCCTCGTTTCTACCAAATTTCACCGTCTTAAAAAAAAAAAGAAAAAAGAAACGAACACTCTGGGACCGAAATTTTCTTCGTTCGTTCACGTAGATCGAAAGTTCGCAACGTTATTACCAAATGTTGGAAAAATTTAAGTTACCGTTTAATTTTATTATTCAATCGCGGTATAATTTTATTTGCATGCTGCTCTCGATATCACGTTATTATTGTCAATCATTTAAAATATTTCGCGCTGTATATCGATGATTATAATCGATCTACGTTTAAATACGTAGATATCTAAATTCTATTTATCGGAAGAGAAAGAAAGGCCATAGGTTTCGATTTAACTCGTAACGTTTTAAGTTTCTATTTTAAAAACGCGCGATATTTAATTCGTTTCTCTCGTTTGCTTAAATTCTATAGTCTGGAAAGTGTAGTATAATTATCCTCGTTATTGCTACACCGTTTCGATCTGTATTTAAATATATCCACTAGGAAGGGGGGGGGAGAGGTTGAGTTTCCTCCAGAAATTCTTTTTCCCTGACTCAGGATCGCGTTTTTCGTCCGCAAACCGTTTTCCATACGGAGGAGCCACCCCTTCCGGTGCTCGAGTCATCGATCACTGACACAGCCCTGTTCTCGATCTTCCTCCAACGATCTTCCTTGGCTGTTTTCTTCGGGACGGGCGGGCGATAGAAAAAAAATACCACTGGTCGGTTCGCGGAGAAAAAGGGGGATGAATGAGAAGCAGCTACGTCGGCACTGCCAAAATGTGGCGGGGCTCCAGCGACCCGTGAAACTCTCGTAAATTGTCGATTCATTAGCGGACACCGGAGGAAAAAAAAGTCCTCCGCCATTGGTACTGCCATTTTTTTCTCTCAACTTCATCCCCCGTTGAACGTTGAATATCGGGGATTAAACAAGCCGTGGCTGGTTTACAGCGTGCGTTATGGCACGGTCTAGCGTTGGTTTGCATTCGTCTCGACGAAGCGAAGTCGTCGTCGTTGATTACACATTGTTCGAAATAAAAGAAGAAGCAGCTTTTGGCCAGTGGATGGCTCTAGAATTTTACTTTCAGCGTGTTCTGTTCACGGAATTCTATTTATGGAGTCCTATGCGAAATTTCGGTGGTTTCAGTCAGTTTTTTTACAATCGAGTCTCGCGATTCTTTGGCTCGTTCGAGGGATTTTGCCGAAGAAGAACTGTTCAGAGCTGTTCTGCGTGATATTCCACGATTTCAGGGATTCCAGGACGGTGTCCAGTGTTTCTCAGTCTCTGCCCGATTTTTTGCCCATCATGAAAAACCCAATCTAAACCTGCTCCTCAGTTTTCTCCTGATCTTTCATTTTGATTCTTGAATTTCACGAAGAGTTCCCTGGATCCTGTATTGCGAAATCAAAATTCCACACGTGTCCTTTTTGTTGGACCTTTTTTTTGTCGAGTTTTACTTCCAACTCGCGTGATTCTTCAAACTCGCAAAGATTACTCCAACGATCACTGAAATTTCCTCCGATAAAGTTCTTGTAATTTGCCGATTTCTCGGAGAGTGCTATTTCCACTCCGTGAATGTAGCTTCTTCAGGAAGAAAGAACTCTCGAGAGTCTCGAGTCATCCACGATCACGATTATCGAAATTCTTTGGAATTTTAATTTCAACGAGCAACGAACGTTCCAACGAGGATATTACCAAAATTTCCTCTCGATATAATTCCTCTTTCGTTTAGAATTTCTAATTAGAAATGTAAAACCTCTAGATTCAGAATTTAGAATTCTTTTTCCGCTATATCAACAGTTTCGAAGAACTATCGCTAGAATATTTTTCTTTTTTCCAAAATGGCCTTTTTCAGAAAGAAAGAACTCCCGAGAGCCTCGAGTCATCCACGATCACGATTATCGAAATTCTTTGGAATTATAATTTCAACGAGCAACGAACGTTCCAACGGATATTACCAAAATTTCCTCTCGATATAATTCCTCTTTCGTTTAGAATTTATAATTAGAAATGTAAAACCTCTAGATTCAGAATTTAGAATTGTTCTTCCGCTGTATCGACAGCTTTGAACAACTATCACCATATCCAAAACATTTTTTTTTTTTGCAAAACAGCCTTTTTCAGAGAGGAGTTCTGTCGGAGGATCGATTTTGTCCGCGAGCATCGAGGACATCGGCCGGCTCTCGCGTAATCAGCGTAAGTGGAAGGAAGTAGTTTCCCCGCGGACGCGTCCAATTGTCGGTTCCGTCGCTTCCGTCAGTCGGGAACGGTGTGAAAGACTCGGGTCCCCGAGTGAAACGGAGGGCTTTGCCCGGAGCTTGAAAATTTTCGGGGGCCCTCGCAAAACGTTCGCCCGCAAAACCGCAGAAACGTCATGCCGGCCCTTTGTCCCGACGTCTGTCGTCCACTCCGGTCGAAACTAGGACCATTATTACTACATATATTACGTCACGCGAGCAACGCGCTGCGGTGACCAATTCCTATTAACGTGCAAGTGCAGATGGCACCGAATTGCGTGCCGTATCCGGCCTGCAACTTCTCTCTCTCTCTCTCTTTCTCTCTTGCCTCGCGCCATTTACTAAATTGCTCCGCGATCTTTACCTCTAGTTTTTCTTCTCCTTTTTCTGATCTCGGGCTCTGTAAGTCGTCTGTTCAATCTTCTGATGGATAGTTCTTGACACGTTTGAATTAGAGAAGCCTTTGAGTAGAGATGTGTCTTTAGCCTTTGTGCCTTTTAAAGTTTAACTAACAGGAAGTTGAACCATACGTGCAGCTCTTATAAACTTGTTGCTAATTCTCCCCTCCACTAGTGATTTTTAGCGATGTTCGTATAAATGTATAGGAGTTCGATTAAATGAATTCAACTATAACCTAGTCGAAAGAACTGAAATTCGATTCCAACTAAGTAGAATTCCACTGTAAAGAGTAGCATGATAATTTCCAGTTTCGCAAGAAGTTCCCCGTTTAATTTTCCGGTGGATAGCTCTTGGACACGTTTGCATTAAAGAAGTTGCAAAAGTTGAAGTTCTTAGAAGATTTTCTTGTTTTTTAAATTACGGCCAAGTTGAACGGAAACTGAGCATAGTTACAAAAATTACAGGACTAAGATTGTTTAGTTCCGTTTCTCTTCAACTCTTCAAATATTATTGTACTACAAGATGGTTGGAAATATCCCGAATATTTCGACGAATTATTCCAAAAATGATTCGATGATGAAGCTTTGAAAGAGGGTTTCCTTTGAAAAGGATCCTGCACGAAATATCTATGATAGTGTTACATTTTATAGAAATCTTCTCCTTCGCGACAGTTTCTACGAGAATCTTCCGCGGAGATTCGCAAATGCGAATTTGAGAAGATGTTTCTAAAATGTTTCTCGAAAATCGTGGCAACTCGCTTCGTCTTAAACGTTGAAAGAGGCAGGGAAGAAACCGGCGTGGAGGAAGAAGGCAACGTTCCTGCATCGACGATGCAACAAACACGCGCGCTATCAAGCGCGATCTGGTTTACATTTCCCCGGCGGATAATGAAAACGCTCATTATACACCTTGTGAAAAATGAAGCTGTCTTTCGCAGATAAATCTCCAGATGGAAATCTTTCGCGGCCGGTTCATCATTAAGTGTCATTATTTAAACAGCGGCGATAAATCTCACCGGTCGAGAGAGCGCGTAATCGGGGATTCTAATTAAAAAGGAGGGCCGATGTTGTTTCTATTGCCGGGGAACGGAGGGGGGGGGAGGGGAAGTGGTGGCTCTTCCTCGCTGAGAAGGAGCGCCTCGAACCGTGACTATCTGAAATCGCGCGCGGTGGTCGCGTGGTTCGCCATTTAGAAAATGACGCACGATGCAACCGCGGCATTAGAGCAATGTAAACGTTCAATTAACGCCCGTGCTATGTCATTACGGCTGTCTCCGGGCTTTAGACAGAGCTACACCTTTTTTTTTGCTCCCCCCTCCTCTGTCAGTCCGTTCCACCGTGTTAATTTGTCGAATTGCTCTATTTTTTTTTCTTTTTTTTTCTACCAACTTGAAATACCTCGAAAATTTCATCCGAGTTTGATGAATAGCGCGTAAAGGTTACGTGATAAAATTTTAATCGCTGTGATCGTTCTGAATAGGTATGTAATTAGCTGTTTCAAGAAATGGGCGAAGCTTCAGTAGCTGATGGTTTAGGAAGAAATTAAATTTCTTCAGAGAGGGGTTCGTTAATGATAGGTAATTGTTTTTTCAATTTTGTACGTGTATTATGTTCTTGTTGAAGGTGAAAATAACTAGAATTGGCGCGTTTGTTGTATAGTGTCAAGAAATGATACTGTAAATTTAAAAAAAAAAAATCACCTAATTAATTACTTGCGCAATCTTCATTTGGAGCAAGAAACATTTTCAAGTATTTGCTATCGCTGATCGAGTTAGATCTAGTTTCTATTAGAATTAGTCAATCATTCTCCGTGTTAGTAACTGGATCACTGAGTTACTTATCATATTCTACGTTGGTAAATACTTTCTTCAGACAGAATCCTTCCCTCTCTCTCTCGAAGATTAACCACTTATTGCATTTGTTTGCGAGCTACAACCACGATGCGTTTGTACGTCGTGCAATCCGCGGATTGTGTTTACACTTCGTCAAAATGTACGCCAAATTGGCATACATTTCTCTAGACTCTGTTGACAGAAAGATCGCACGTACGTGAAATATCAGAGTCAGTTATATATTCGGGCGCGCGTATGTATTTCCGGTATGTGTTCCGATATGTACGCCTCCAACCGTGCTCTGCGAGCGATGAAAGAGCGGACAGTCTTCCGGAGCCGGAAGGATACTGCGGTGTTTCTTCCTCGCCGGTAGGATTCGCCGACTACGTACACGCACGTTTACTGTAAACTCCAGATGGATTTCCGGCACGGTTATATCGCGCGTTCCACGCGTGTACATCGCGTAACATTTGCAGCAGGTACTCGACGGGATGAACTTCGGCCACGACTTGCGGTCGAGTGAAGGAAGTAGCAGCAGGTGAGGCCTCAAAGGAGCTGACTCGGCCCTGCGGTTTTCCGAATTGAACCGCCGGGGCCCGCTTCGAATTGATCGAGGCGAGAAACGGTATTATTCGAAGCGAAGTTGAACAACTTCTTCTTTGTGGAAACGGTGTCGATCGTTTTGCTGCTTGGAGCGAACAGCGTTGCAACATTCGCAGGCAGATCGAGCGACGTTGAATTACAGAGGGAATTACAAATTTTTTAGGATCTGTGCGCGAACGAAGGAAATTAGTTTCACTGAAATTGAAATTCGGCGAAGGAAGGATATTTATGGCAAAATTAATATTTTAGTCGTCTCTCGAAGATGCCTTGAAGAAACATTTTCAAGTGTTTGCTATCACTGATCGAGTCAGATCTAGTTTCTCGGACTGTGAAATTGTGTTGAGAATTATTTTTACAGGAAATCGGTTCGTTATTTCGCGAACGGATCGAAGAATTGTTTCTTAAGCAGGACAATTAAGAAATTATATTATACACGACTCTATTTTTTTTTTCCTATACGCAGAATTGTTAATCAGTCTGAGTTCGAGGACACCATGTGTAACAGCAAGGTACATAATTAAACGTTACGCGGCCACACTGTACTGTGCACTCACATATGAGAGTTATATTCCAGCAGAAGCTGGGATCGATTAGCCTTATACAGGGTGTCCTATAAAAATTAATTAGACAGAAGCTGGTCCAAAGTAATTGGACGTGGCGAATCAGAGAAATGTGTTTGATCGTTTCAGTCAACCAAACGAGGCCTAATCGATTAATGGCCAGCAGCCAAGCTTGGAGCCTTCGACTACACGTCGGTGTAGCTTTGCTCTTTCAACTGATTTTCAGATCCAGGCACCTGCTATGGGTTGCGTAAATTTTTAGGAGACGGTGTGTACCCTGTAATTTCCGCTGGCTCTTCTGTCGCGAGTCTACCTTTTATTTTCCCTCCCTCTCTCCGACCACTGGCTAACTGGTGATTATCGTAACTGCTGAACTTCCTCCAAGAGACACCTCCAAGCGTTTGTGTTCCTGTGTGCACACCTTGGGTGTGTTTCGTCAGCCTGGAGACTAGATTCTTTGAAAAGACGTGGTCCGAAGGTGGAGTCGTCTCCACGTTTCGTAAATATTTTAACGTCCTGCCCTGTTGTTCGCCAAGTTTCTTACAAGAACAATCCGTCTATTTGTCGCGATTCTCTTCTTTCATTACATCAAATACTCGCGCGAATAAAGAAACTCGCATCTCCTTTTGTCAGAGGCCCGTGTAATTTAAAGAGAAGTGAAGTGTACACTATTACGGGGTGGCTTACTTTGTTGGCATCTTTAAATTTCATAAGATTCTAAGAATTCTGTATGGAACATGCAAAATGTAAAGAGGAACACGGAATATCTAAAAACACCTCGAAAGATACATTTCTGAAAAACTGTGCGCCAAATCTAGGGGAAAAGGTAGTCCTAAAGTAGTACGGACGAACTTGAGAGCAGAAGATTTGTCGGAAGAAAAAGAATCTTGAAATCGACCATGGAGGAACGTTCCATTCCCTCGGGTATTTTTCGTTAGTCCTTCGAACAGTGGGGTTTTTCATTTTTTCTTTTTTTCTTTTTTTTTTTTACGGCCGTCGAAGGAGAAACTAATAGTATCGGGTCACGGGGACACGAGCAGCACACGTAGAGGTATCCCGTTAACGAGAAAATAAATGGCCGCCAATTTTTCACCAACGACAGCCCCCCTCGGCTATCACCCCGATCCGCTACCAGGGCCAGAAGATGAATTTTTAATTTCACAGGTCCGACGTTTTCCGGCATCCGGGAACGGAAAAGCGAAACCGTCGCGGGCAAGATTATGCTCGGGGTCTCGGCGATATTAATTCTTCATTTCGTTTCCCTTTCCGTGGCCATTCCGACCGAGCGGGCTTCGACTCTCACGGATTTCATCGGACCACTCCCCTCTGAGATGCGTCGCTTTCTCGATGCTCGTTTGAAGTCTTGTTTTCACTTTCTTTTTTTTTTTTTTTCTTTTTTACGTCTATTACAAAATGACATCGCGCTAGCGGTTCACCTCGGGATACTTGGATGATTTCTTTCGTTTCATTGGAAAGATGTACCTTCTAAATAATCTAAAGGTACTCCTCAAACATTCTGAATCTGCTTTGAACGAAGTCCAAGACGTCATCCGAAATACTACGGCTGCGTAAGAAATCTTACTCCCAAGTCTTTCGGTTGATATTTTTAAATTTCAAATGCCAACCTCGTTATCTGAAAATTATAAAATCCGGCCTCTCTCGTCGCAATCGCGCGGAGAGATTCCAACGAATTCCGAATTTCAAATCGCGAACTGTCAGCAATGACTTGCTGATGGTACTTGGAAGCACATAATTCCCCAGCACCAGTGGAATTTCAACTACCGGTAATACTCTTTCTCTCTTTCAAATCTTTCGCCACGACCGTGAAAAACCTCGTTGTGGAAGCAACCCTCCGCTCTTTTTCGCGGATCGCGAGAAGTCGAGCATCCGCCGACATGTTGGCGCGCGATGGAAGAAAAGAGAAGAGAAGAGAAGCGAAGCGCGAATTTACGCGAAATCTAGGGTTTCTTCACTGGCCCCTTCTCTCTCTCTCTCTCTCTCTCTCTCTCTCTCTCACTCTTCCCCAATCCGGGTGGTTGCAGCGGCGAGAGACTAGAACGAAGTAATTCTCGCATGCCCGCGTAGAATTTATCCTACGGTTGTGCATGTGCCAGGCGTTTCGGGAACGACGGGACGGCGTCGCAAAAACGTAGGCGCCGGCGCTATGCCGGGGAAGCGAACACCGCCAAAGGCCGCCGGTTCCCGGTATTATTCTCGGCCGTGAGAGAAAAGAGGCGAGCCTCTTCCTCCCCTCTTCCTCTTAATACAGCGAAATCCAAAACGACGAGATTTATCGGCGAGGCAACGACGAAGATTCAGCGAAGAGAGCCAGGCCTGGGGGCCGTGCAGCCACGGCCAAGTGTTGGATCTTTTTGATTGCTTCCGACAGAGAGCAGCCCGGCTGTCGTTGGCCTTTGAAGCCTCGTCGATGAAGGATTATTCATCCGCGATGGATAATTTCGACGGGGCGAGGGGGGGGCAGAGGGGGACCGCGGCGCCCTTTCTTTGTCCTACGATGCCTGACGGAAAGGTTCCACGGAACGCGGTTCCACGACGAATGTCAACCCTCTGAGATTTGTTCAACTTCCCCCCCCCTTCTCTCTTTTCATTTTTTTTTTCTTTCGACCTCTCGTCTCGTTTTGTCCTTCTGAGCTTCGTGCGAGAGGATTTGCGGTTTCTTGCGCTGAATTATACTCGAGCGTTGGGCGAGACACTGTAACTTTGTTGGTTGGTCGTGGTGTTCGCGCGACGCACGATTAGGGTAGAACGACGTTGACGTCGAGAATGACGATTGAAAATCTCGTCGACTCGTTCGATAGAAATTCGCCTCGTCCGGACAGACGTTGCTGCGATATTTATTTTGGACTGCTTTTGCATCGTCGGCAAATTTCTTCAAATTTCTCGTAGATGCACGAAAATCCATCCTCTTCGTCGGAGGAAGAAAGTAAAATGTACTCCAAAGGTAAGAAAATAACTGAATCGTTTCTTCGAACGATATTATCTAACGTATCCGTATAACGAGTATTTGAAATCTATAACGTCGTTGATATAACACATTCGTACGCTATATATAAATTAAAGCTCGGTCGTCCTTGAAAAAAAAAAAAGAAAAAGAAAAGGAAAGAAGAAAAAGAAGAGAAGACCGTGGAAAATTAGTGGTACGAAACGCGAGGAACAATATTTAACGATATATATATATATTTTGCGGCAGATCTCGGTCCAGCCAGGTATAATAATGCGGCGGGGTGCTTCTCTCTCGTTGAGCGTAAATCCATGAAAATAAGAGGGGAAAAGCGGTCTCGTCGGCGCGCGCGGTGCGTACATATCGCGGCCGTGCACGTTTTCGTACTAGATGAATGCAAATACATATATCAAGAGGGTTGCTCGAGTTCCTTCCGCGACGTCGTCGTCCGTTTGTTTTACTTTATTCGTTTTGCTCGCTGGCTGCTGGCTGCTGGCTGCGCCCGGTTGAAACCCGCGAATGAAAATTCAACGAAAACCGGGGGTGTTTCAGAGGAAAAAGGAAGGGGGGGGCAGGCGGCGAGGAGAGGGAAGGAGAGAGGATGTGAGGGTGGCGGTTTGAAGAAATTCGCGTAAAATGGAAACGTTATCCATTCCGCGGGTGAATCCGTTTCATTTATAATGAAATAAATGATGGGGATGGGCTCCGATGACAAAACCAAGGAGCGAGATTATTAATCGCGTAATGACCTTTTCACGCAACCCTCCGTGATGAATTCCTCTCGAGGAAATTTTCCTCCTCTTTAGGGAATTGACGGAAGCAAGTAAATTGTGAACTTTGATATATGCCTTTGCGGTCTTGCGAAGTTCATTTTCTATGGCAACGATTTTTGAAGGAAGAAGGTAGGGAAGAGAATCTTTTCGATGGATTCAAGATTTTCGACCGAGGGAGAAGAATCGTTTCGTTCTGTATATTGAATCCATATATTAAAGAGTGTACAGAGTTACGAATGTGGAAGAATCTATCGTCTTGTATATATCGAATTTATATATATCGAAAGGTGTATAGAATTGCGAATGTGATTTTTGCATTTCCCTCTTGGATCGATTCTTCGCGATGTGATTGCGTGTGTCTGTTTGTTATTTGATGATTCTTGATTTTTACGAACATTTTGCGGGTGTGGGTAGTTTCGTTGTATTTTTATACAGAGATTGTGGTAGGTTGTGATGGATCATCGCACGAAGCTTATATTTGAAAAATATAAAAAAAAGCAGAAATTACTTGTAGATTGTTCATCTTTTCATTGGCGAGATTATTTTGCACGATAAATTTCTCATGCGATTTTATGATTCTCCCGGATTACTGTCATTCCAGAAAACGCAGGGAATGGAAAAGTAGAGATCGTAGAACGATAGATTCCTCGAATCATTAATAACGATGGAGAAGAGTTCGTTTCGGAGATTGAACATGGTGGTTAATTACGAGCGAATCGTCGATGCCTCATAAGTACGCGAAGCGTGGTGTCACTATTAAAAATTCTCGGCACGAGAAATCGGCAAAAAGCGAACCGATCGGTTCCGCGGAGTATCAGCCGCGATGCCAGTCAGCGACAATTAATGGCTGCTGGACGGAAGTCGCTTTATGTTTTCATCTCGGCCCGTCCACTACGGCGTTAATTACTTGTCTTCTTCTTCTTCCCGATCGTCGAGAATCATTTATGCTTGACAATCTTCGCGTCTCGATTGTCTCTCGAGTACCGTAAAAAAAAAAAACAGCGAAATTTTCTATTTGAAAAGTTACTGAAAATAATCGCATCTACAATACGTTTAGTATTAGGGCTACCCATAGGTAATGTTTTTTTTTTCAAATTTAATAAACATTGCTATCTAGTGATGATAATTCAACTAAATATAATAACTTAGATATATTGACATTTAGTGCGCTTATTGTTAAATTACATTGTAGATTAAAAACCCTTGAAATATAAAATAAAATTTTGTATAATATAAAAAAAAACATTACTTACGAGTACATCTGATATATATACTTGTTTATAAGTTTCTTTCAATAGTTAATATCTCGTAAGAGGCTTGTTACTCCAAAAATGCTCACGAGACAGTCACATCGAGGCATTTCCTTTTTGAATCTTTTTTCCATCAATTTTCCACCAATTCTTTCGTCCTCGAAAATTCAACATTTCGTGAGATACTTGACTCCGGGGATGTTCACTTGGTAATGAACAAACGTGAAATTCTGTGAAACAAAATGATAATTAACGCGATCAGTACGTGGCGACGTTGATTGCAAATGAAGAGGGAAGAAAATTAAATAGCGGAAAATATATAGCTATTGATCTCAGTTGTTAAAAATCGGGCAAAGCGATAGGTTGTCACAAAGATCATCGTTACACGTAGATTGAAAACAAATAGTTACTGTTATAGTTTCTTGTTAAATCTTGCAATACGCTTATTAAAACGGAGTGAACCTCCACGCCAGCACTGCGTAATATACTTTCAATAGAATATCTCACGGAGAACGCTTGAAGAATGTTCGGTCAAGAACAGTAATAATAAAATTAGAGGGTTTTTTTCGAATTTCGTAAACCACGCTCGAAACTCGGACCACGAGGTTCGCGAAAGTGTACGAAAGTCGCGCGAAATCAATGGCAATTGATCGGCAATTCATCTGGAGTGGCCGATCGAGGCGTCGGATGGGCGTTATTTCGGCGTCGATCAGCCTCGCTGGAAGCCTCGAAAGAAAGGATGGCAGCCAGCTCGAGATGAAAACATAAAACGATTTTCGCCCGGCGGTGGTTAATTGTCGCGGGCCCCGAGACACTTGGCCCCCTTGGTCTCGGTCTTGGGCCCGGGTTTTTGCCGTTTTCCAGGTCTCGGCCGCGTAAACGGCCATCTTTGCGAGCCCACCGGCCCGATGGAACACAATGGACGCGATCCGACGCCGGTGCACCGATGCATGCGGCACACTCGCACGCGTGCACACTCCTCCGTGTGCCGTCTAATTGATGCTGGGAGAGGCGGCCCACACGCACCGAGTCAATCTTCTCCTCTTCGTTCGGACGTTTCGCCGCCTCTATGCTCCTTCGTGGCCTCTTTATCCTCCTCTTCGTCTCTCTCCGAGGCTTTCTCCTCTGTTTCACCTTCGTTCTCTCCTCGAGGACGACGATGTTTCCTCCTCGTTTCGCGTGAGAGACGTCAGATTCCGCGGTGTACAGGGTGTTCTGTAATTGCTATTGATGGCGTGGGTAGAGATAGGGAGTGGAAAATGTGTTGGAAACGTGGGGATTACAGATCGTTTGACGTCGCAAGGGACGTGATGCTGAAATTTGGTCTGTCGTCTTAGTAATTAGCCTTATGTTGTCAAAGTTACGTTTGAGGATAAATCAGTTTTTCTTTTTTTTTTTTTCTTTTTGATTGTAGAAGCGTGATATATCGTTGGTTGTATTTTCAATTTGTTTGTAAAAATTCGAGAAACCGTGTCTTTGACACTTGACACGGGATTTTTCCATTTTTCTCCACGAACTTGAGTCGGTAACTTTCCCTATTTTTATTTCACTCCCTCGTGTTTAATATTATAATATTTCTCTTTAATCATGGAGTTAGAATTCAAAAGTTCTGCAACACGAAGGCTTTTCTCCGTCGTTCAATTAACAGGAGATATCGGATTCCATGCATTATTTTGTAATTGAAAATGCAACGAAAGCGGGGTTTTCGTGGACATTTGCATCTTCGTGTAATTGGAGAAACAGAATCTGCACGATGATTTATCTTCTCCACTGGATGTCATAACTGTATAGTCAACTATATTCTACTATAAACTTCTAGTTCTTTATGTCATAACTATATAGTCAACTGTTGTATATATTTCTAGTCAATTGTATATATTTAGTTCTAGTCAACTATACAAACTCAAACGCAAAGCACCAATGCTTTCAGAATTTGAGGAACAGAATCTACGTGATTTATCTCCTCCACTAAATGCCCTGACTATGTGATCAACTATAAACGTCTAGTCAATTATGTCATAATTATATAGTCAACTATAGTCTACTATAAACTTGTATGTCATAACTGTACAGTTAACAATAATCTGTCATTATTGACTTTTAGTCAACTATACACACTCAAACGCAAAGCACCAATGTTTTCAAAATTTCAGAAACCGAATCTACGTGATTTATCTCCTCCACTAAACGCCCTGACTATATGATCAACTATAAACGTCTAGTCAATTATGTCATAATTATTCAACTATAGTTATTATATAGTCTACTATAAATTTGTAGTCAATTATGTCACTAATTATATAGTCAATCATAGTCTATTATACACTTCTAGTCAACTGTACATTTCTAATCAACTACGTACATCTTGTCAACTATACACACTCAAACGCAAAGCACTAACGAAGCTGAAAAACGAAGCTTTCACTTTGTCTTTTTCCCTTCTTTCGTCCTGCACTTCGTAGACTCACCCTGTCTCAACAGCAATGCCCTACAAGCCACCCTATATACGTGAGTGTCTTTCGTTTCATCTTGCAACTTGTCGATGGACGCTTCTCTCCCTCTCCCGGTCACCGTAAGACTTCCGTCACTCGCCGGGTCCCGTATCAACGTTATTAATTGCCGGTCGACCGAGATATCGGGCCTCGATCGAGCGCATCACCTTTCCAGGAGACGAAATCTCTCCTGGAGAGCGGTCTCGGCTCCTCGGTAAAAACCACCGGCTGGCTCCGTCGCGAGTGCTCGCGATGTATTAGGCATAAGGGTGGTTGACGAGCACGAATCTCCGCGGCTGAGAGAGAGAGAGAGAGAGAGAGAGAGAGACGGTGAACGCAAGAGTCTCGGGGACTTTTGTTGCTTGTCGGCATCGTTGAGGGTTGATCGTAAATTCGCTCGGTTCGCTCGACGTTCCGCGAAGCGACGCGGCCGGGAACAGGGATGCTGTGGCTTCTCTCTCTCTCTCTCTCTCTCTCTCTCTTTCTCTGCGATGCAGTACTCGGAATCGAGAAATCAATTTTTTTGCCCGAACCGAGACCGAGGCGAGTCGGTTCTCGGATCAGCTGTTCGGATCGAGAGAATGAGGAACGTACTCCGTTTCTTACTCGTTTCGGCCATTTCTTACGCTGGTTAAAGATTTATCCGGAGTGTTGGTTCTTTTTTTTTCTCCCCTCTGCCGGCCGCGGAACGTCGCCTAATTTTATTCGTGTAATGGCTTCCGAACGACCGGTGTAATGGCGGGAGAAAGGTGTCCGCGACGTGGATGCGTTAGCTTTCCTGCTTTTGCCCTCTCGGACAGACATCGTGCGTCGCACGGAATTCGATTCCAATCGATTCGCGCAGAAGCCACTACTCAAGCTGCTTCCATTCCATTCTGGCTAGATCAATTTTTCATTTTGCAAACCGATTAATCTTCTAATTTGTTTGACAGTTCCTCTTGCAAAGTGAAATTAGCCGCGAGCTCTTTGCGCAGGTTCCTCAATGTTATTTAGTTATTCTCTGATTATCACACGAAATGAAAATCCCTTTGATGAGAGTTTAATCAGACATTTTATTTACAGTATAAATTTTATACCGGAGATGCAACGGAGAAATATGATCTTTGATCCATTTTCTTATGCGCGCAAGATTACAAATAGGTCCATCCTTTCCGTTAATCCCATCTTAATCTTCCCACTTCAAACGTAGATAAGCACCGTTCCCCATTTTCTCATTTTTCGCGAGCCTCCCTAGTCGTCTTAATCCGCGAGGCTGTGCCGCACCTCGTTGCTCGCGACGTTGTTCGAAAATCGTATTGGAAAATTAAGGAAAGCAGGCGGTGCTCTCAATCATCGAGAAACTCGACGGGGAAATGGCCGGAGTTCAAACGATCGGGCGGATATACTCGCGGCCGAGCATTACGTGCTTCCTGATACGCGCAGTGAAATTCACGAGCGGCGATCCGGAGGATTTGCAGGAACGAAAGGAACTGCGGAGGCGCAGGTAGGAGTTTCTTGGCCCGAGCCGCTCATTATTGCGTCCATTGTCGTCGTTAACGTGGCGGCATTGTGCCGCAAATGGCCTGTGAATATTACCGCGGTGTCTCTTTTCGAAACAGGCCGCGGAAGCCACGCCACACACACACACACACACACACATATATATACTCTAGTCCCCAGTCGACTTTACGACGATCGTCCCGAAAATTCCGCGCGGCGGTCGCGAGCTTTTCGGCGATTTACGCGTTTCCGACTTCCGGCGAGCGCGACGGATTTACGGGGGCCAAGCCGGCTCGCGGCCAATCCAATCGCTTTGCATTCTCTCTCTCTCTCTCGTTTTATACACACGCCACCGGAAAACATCTCCCCATTTGAAGCGTCAATTTCTATCCGAAACTACGACGTTCGCGGTCGTTATCTAACGGAGGTCCTGAAGTTTCGTTCGAATTACTTTTGACGTGTGAGGGATACGTCAACTCTTAATTGAAGACCTATCAAAAGAAACCCTTAGGATTAATACACTGTTGCAAGATTTTTTAATTTCTTCCGATCGCGAACGAAATATTGCAAAATTCTTCCGTCGTCTTCAAATATTAAAGATTCTCTCCTTTTTTCTAGGTATTTTTTTTTTAGATATTTTCAAGTATATTTTAGGTATATTTTACTTTTTCATGTACCTTCCACTTTGGTTTTTACGTAGAAACAATCTGTACCTAGCTAAGAATTCTTTATTAGGAATCTTTATTAGTAATATTAGAGGTCGATCTCTAGGTATGCTACTTGCATAATCAGATATTTCTTTAGATTACATATTTTTTTTCTTATCTATAATGTAATAACTTTGGTATAAATGTCTGTGTCTCGTTAAGTGAAAAGAAAGCCTATGAAACCTAGAAATCGATGTCTCATCGCATGTTTGTGGGGCTCTTAAGAGCGAGGCAATTGTCACCTGTTGAGCGTTCCTAGCGATTGTCATAGCGAAGATCAGGCTTGGGACTGCTGTTTTGGCCGTCTAAGTTTAAAACTTGAAATATATAACTATATATAACTACAGGGTATAGTTGTGTGCGAAGGACGAAGGTCCTTTCGAGAAGGTTGCATATCGTGGAAGGAATCATATAGAAAGAGTAGCGAGATCCACGTCAGAGCGTAGAGATCGCGAGAGTGTCAAGACGTAGAGTCAGAGAATACAGGTATAGAAAGTAGCGAGTCGCAAGGAAATTACATAGAGAATCGCGAGTCGTGAGAGTGTGTAGATCTAGAGATTATTATATCGAGTAGAGAGTTGCGATTAACGTCTTTCGTCATCGCCTTATTGGGACTTTTCCCCCAAATTAAAATGAATAAACTTCATCTATATTTATTTCGAATTGAGACTAATAATCTCTTTATCTCTAATATAATATAATCTCTAATATACTCTAATATAATATATTTATTCCAAATTAAAATCATCGATATTTATTCGAAATTAAAATTAATAAACTTTATCTATGAAAAACCCTTTGGTATTATTTTTAACCTACATATATAATACATGGTTAGACTAATTGGCCCAACAAACGAATGCATGAAGCAACGTCCACTGCGAGACGATCCGAAGCGCTGGGTTCATTGAACTCTGTTTATCCTCTGGAAGCGCGAACGAGGAAAAACCGCGCGCGGGAACCAGGCGTTGTTGTTGCGCTGGAATGGAGAGAGAAGGCAGAGAGAAGCAGGCAGGCGCGAGGGCGGTGGGAGCGTGGCGCGTTACGGGGACAGGTTAGAAATGACATGGAACGGCGAAGCATGCGGCGTATGACGGGAAAACAAAAGAAGCCAATAATTTCGGGCAATTTGGGGGCAGCGGCGCGAGACCCCGCGCGCCTAGAGGAACTCGCGTGACCGCTTGTCACGGGTCTGCGCGACCGTGCGACTGGCCACCGCGCGCGTCCTCGCGCCATCTCCGCGCCTGTGATTTTCCTCGCCGATTCTCGCCAAACTTCGGCCATTTTCGAGTTCAACCTTTCTTCTACAATGCAACGTACTCACTTGTTTTTCTCTTTTTTCTCGGATTGATAAATTATAGTTTTCACATATGGCAGGAACTTGGGGGTGAAAATTGGAATTTTATCATTATATTATATTATGTGATTTTTCTCGTCAAACTTTGGTCATTTTCGAGTTCAATTTTTCTTCTACGATGCAACGTACTCGCTTGTTTTTCTCTTTTTTCTCGGATTAGAAAATTATGATTTTCACATATGGCAGGAAAATCATAATTTGGGGTGAAAATTGGAATTTTATCATTATATTGTGATTTTCCTCACTAAACTTCAGCCATTTTCGAATACAACTTTTCTTCTACAATACAACGTACTCACTTGTTTTGTTTTTTTTTCTCGGATTTTTAAATTATGGTTTTCACATATGACAGGAACTTGGGGGTGAAAATTGGAATTTTATCATTGTATTATATTATGTGATTTTTCTCGCCAAACTTCGGCCATTTTCGAGTTCAATCTTTCTTCTACAATGCAACGTGCTCATTTTTTCTTTCTTTCTTTTCTCTCGGATTGTTAAATTATGGTGTTCACATATGGCAGGAAAATCATAATTTGGGGTGAGAATTGGAATTTTATCATTCTCGCCAGACTCCGACGATTTTCGAGTTCATTTTTCTTCTACAATATACTTTAACGCACTCATTTGCGTGTTTCTCCGTTTCTTTTTTCTCGGATTGTAAAAAACTAACAATTTTATGATAAATATTATAAATTGTACAAGTAGATTTTTATAAAAATGTTGGTTAATATTTTATAAGAAACAAAAATTTATGACAGGAAGCTACAGCGGTAAAAATTCTTTTTTAGATAAATGCAGATACTCGTCCAATGAAAGTACAAACAATCGTGAGAATGATTGTTTGACACTGATTTCACCTTGATTCATAAATTCTCTAGATTCATAAATTTGATTAATTTATTGGACGAAGTGCGGCTGAACAACGTGAGAAATTAACTGATGAAACACACGTGCGTTACGATGGTCGGTCAACGAAATTTCAGCGAAATTTCGTGGCCACGCGAACGTCTGCGTGGACTAATATTAGCATAATGCGTGGATATTAGCATATTCCTACCCACGTCTGGTCGCCGATATTTATTTGCACCACGCGCTCCGTGATCCGACCAAATTCTCGGAATATTTCCGACTGTGTTCCTCTCTCTCTCTCTCTCTCTTTCTCTCTCTCTCTCTCTCTCTCTCTCTCTCTTGTTCGCGTTTTTCGTTCATTATCTCGAGTATCTTGGCGTCTTCTCGATGTTTCAATTAATGCATTCTGACTGCGAAACTCTCTTTCTCTCTCTCTTGCATTCGTTGAAAATTGGTCTAACGTTGTTTTTCAGAATTGGTCGAAGATGAATACTACGCGATTTTCTTTCAATGATTTTTATATTCTTTTGAAGAGAAGTTGCATACTTTCATCTAGTCGTAAATTTACAGTCCACGAAATGTTTTTGTCGAATGAAAATAAATTTGAAATGAGTTCATATATATATATATATATTTTTTTTTTTTGCCAGTCCGTTTTTACGTCCGTCAAGTAGAAAATAAAATTGAAAAAATATAAAATTAAATTGCGAATTAAAAATAAAACATGAAAGTAAAATACACGTACGTGTAAAATACGTATTCGAAAAACTAGAAAATCCAGAATTTATAATCTCGTCAATTTAACAAGCTTAAAGAACACAGAAAACAAGGAGCATCGATTCATTGAAACATTCCCCGCGGGAAGCGAGTCCAAGGTTAAAAAAGAAAGTTTAGCGATTACGAAAAAAGAAGAGAAGAAAAAAATTGGGATTATAAAGTAGAAAGAGAGCTCGAAGAGTCGCGAAAGATCGAAGAGATCGAAAAATAGTTGGCGAAGCCTCTCGACGAAAAGTCGCGTCGCGGGACGCGAAAAAAAGGAAAAGAAAAGAAAAGAAAATAAAAGAAAAAAAAAAAGATTTCGAGAAGGAACGCGGCGGAAGGATTCGCGTGGAAATAATAATCTGCCGGAGGTGATTACCTGGTTCGACGGGCTCTGCTAAACCGTAAATTTCCGTGGGATCACTGTAATCCCGCTTATTGTTAGATTCTCGACTACGTGGGTGTGCTACCGTCGTCAGTTCGCTTTTTGTATCTCACCGGGGAACGATAGCGTTTTTCTTCCAATCTGCAGAAAAATATCGACGAAACTGTCGATCGTTTTTTTTTCTCCCCCCACTTTTTTCCCTTTTTCTGCAAAGTTTTCGATATTCTGATGACAAATGACAATGTCCTATGGGTTTTCGATATTTCTCGAAGTGAGGCAACATTTTACGGAGAGGTAACGTCTCTTGTTTTTAACAAGATGCAATGTCTGAGTGTAGAATATAATTGCTTTACATATCATTACAAAATGATGAGACACACTTGCTGGCATAATTCTTCGATCAAGTTTCGAAAAAAACACTCAGTCGTCAGTTCGAACAGTAATAATTGATAATCTTTTTTGTAGGGAAATGCCAGTAGATTTTTTCGTTTAATGTAACGACGACTAATTTTAAGCAACTAATTCAAATTTATTCCTATTTGTGTGTATAAATAAAATAAATTAGGAATAAATACACACACACACACACACACACACACACACACACATGCATGTGGAAGATTCATAGAATTATCAAATACAATGATACAAATTAAATTAAACTTAAACTTAATCTTCTTAAACTTTAGTTAAACTTATTCTAAATCTAACTAAATTATCGTGTCCACCTACGACTGGACGAGACCACTTCAATGTTAATGAAATCGCCGGGGTCGTATTCTCAAACTCTCTCTCTCTTCAACTTCCAGTTTCGATCTCGTGCAATATTTCTTTCAGTTTATTAACCCTTTGAGTTACAATACCGGGTCAATAAACTCGTGATAGGAACTACGGTTTTAAAAGAAAAAGCAGATTGCAGTCCTATGGAATTCAGTATCTACAAACTGAGGCATGTTGCGACAACTAACGATTACCGATTACATTGATGGAGTGAGAAGAAAAATCGTTGACAGGAAAAGGTTGACAAATATTCACACTTTTATTTCCAACTGATCGGATTGTAGTATCGAAATTATTATAATGTGTAGTTATACTTTTAGTTAATTTTACTTCTAATAGATAGCCTGTTTGCTGGACGATGTGTAGCGTCATCTATTCAATCTTACAAAAATTACCATGGAGATACCAACAAATTATTAGTTACTAAGTTACAAACAAATTACCGATAATATATATAACAGTAAATAAGAAATTAATAGTCATTAATCATCTGTCGTCTGTAGTAATTAATCTATTAAATTCTGTATCATTTAAACGTTAAATTAAATTATAAAAATTTCCTTTTGTAGTACGGTGACTTTATTATTTACCGATCATCGTACCTACAGATGCGTGAAAAAAGTATGAATGGTGACGTGAAAAGCACAGCGTTGGCATCGAGCGCTTTTCTTTTTTGAAAAAGAAGAAAATCGTGCGAGTGAAAAAACCAGAGTCAGCGGAGAGTCGTAAAAGATCGTTAAATGAATGTGGTCAAAATCGCGATCATTTGTGTTGTATAAAAGAATTAATTGTGTCGTTTGAATTTACTCGAATTATTGTGTGTCTGTGTTGTCTATCTTGTGTTTATTATTTGTTGTTTTGTTTCCGTTTTTTCTTTGTTATTTAATATAATGAACATCGTTTAAATTATTATCGCTACATTATTTTCATTTTTCAGTTGTAACTCTTCGATTTGGATTTAGTTTATGAATCTGTTTTGTCGTTAACCCTCTTTGGATAGAAAGATGGTGAAAGAGACACATAATTAGTGGATTATGAAGTTTTCTTCTTCTTCTTACGAGAATTCTTTTCATTTCTTTGACAAAACTCTTCTTCGATTTAGGCTTCGTTTCGATTCAATATTTAGGATTTGTTTTATAGACATTTTATTATACTTATTGCGACTCGAGGGATTTGGATTTTTCCTGTAGAATTTCCAGAATTTTCTTCCTATTATTCTCAGTTTTAACGTTGTTTCTTTTTTGAACTGTTTCTTTTTTTTTTTGGGTAAATTGAAAATTCTATTAAATTCTTAAATATCTATTGATATTTAAGACAGTGATATTTTTCAGACTTGTCTATTAGAGTTTTCAAAGTGAAATTTTCGAAATCTTCCTCTATCTACATAATTGGAAAAATTAATTGTGTCGTTTGAGTTTATTCGAATTATTGTGCGTCTGTGTTGTCTATCTTGTGTTTATTATTTGTTGTTTTATCTCTGTTTTTTTCTTTGTTATTTAACATAACAAACGTCATTTAAATTACATCACTGCAATATATCGTATAACCTATAATTCCTTGGTTCGGCCAAAAAAAAAGAACTGAACAATGTGCTGGTGACATATGCCTGTAATTAAAATGCAAATCGTACGGGCAGCGTTTCCAAGAAACGAGGAACACTCGGAGGAAACGATTTTAGCTTGTATTAATTGTCGAATCGCCAACAGCGTGGACAAACGTGTTTCGACAGTGTTTCGCTTGTGACAGTTTTGCACGGCGCACGGTGTTATTCGCTGTCGGCACCGTTGGATAATAAATAACTCGGCGATTCCGCGGAGAGAACACAACGGAGGCGAGGCGACTGCACATCCTGGCGATGCCAGGATGAGTATAATATAAGCGTGGCGACGCTTCCGCTCTTTAGCCGCTTATTAAACGCACTCGGCGATTCGCGCGATGATTCGTGGAATTATCGGCATGGTCACCGTGTCTTGACAGCCAGACGCGAATCCACTTGCTCGCACCATCGGAAACGTCGTTTTTCCACATTTTTTTCGTCATCTTGATATCATCTTTTCCAGTTCAGGCTATTTTTTTTATTCGAATTATTATCTTATTCAAACGAAAATTAAACTAATTAATTCTTATTTATAATATTATTTAAATATAATATTATTATCAAATATTATTATTAAATGTAGTATCATTAAATATAATATTATTAATATGGCGACGCTTCCGCTCTTTAGCCGCTTATTAAATGCATTCGGCGATGATTCGTGGAATTATCGGCATGGTCACCGTGTCTTGACAGTCGGACGCGAATCCATTTGATCGCACCATCGGAAACGTCGTTTTTCCACATTTTTTTCGTCATCTTGATATCATCTTTTCCAGTTCAGGCTATTTTTTTATTCGAATTATTATCTTATTCAAAATTAAACTAATTAACTAATTAATTCTTATTTATAATATTATTTAAATATATTATTATTAAATATTATTATTTAAATGTAATATCATTGAAAGGAATATTATCTTATTTAAAGGAAGAATGAGGCAACATCTGGTAGTGTGATAAATGTAATAGTGACGTTCTTTGAATTAGGAATTGAGAGGCTATTAATTAATAATACAAAGGTGAGTTATTTATTTAAAGAGACGAATTAGATGAATTTCATTACGTGGAAGCAATTAACGATATGATGTTGACTACAATTTGAGAAAGATAAGTTTCGGAGGCTCGACTTTTTCTTTATATCGTTATAGGCGAGTGAAGGATTGAATTTTGAAATTTTCTTCTTCGTTCGTTCCAGTGTTTTTCGTTATTCTAAATTCTAATTATTCCTATAGGGAATTAATTTAAATACGTAATGCAGAATGGTGATTGAAATGTTAACTCAGATATACTTGTCATTCTTTCACGACTTGTGCAGTAGAATATGCTGTGGTGATCAGACGCCGTCGAGCTAACCCGTCGAGAGGATTTGGCGAAAATTCTGATTTCTGATTTTGATTTATGAAAATCGTTTCTGTATATTCATTTGCATTGCAACGTTATTCGTATTTCAATCCCACTCTGTTTCTACGTGGTCGATCAATCAATCGTACACGTTGCATTACATTTTTTTTTTCTTCCCTAGGACATCCGGTTCCGTTTGTAAAATGATGAATATAATAAGATATAATATTTGGAAATTAGTTCTTAATAAGATATAATATTTTAATGATATTAAATATATTTTAATAATATTAATATATTTATATATAAATATTATAATATTTTATTGTTTTATAACATATAATATTAGACGTTCTTAACAAGATATAATATTTGGAAAATATCTCGACGTTGGCTCTCAGCGTTACTGCCTGGAACAAACGTGGATCAACACAGGTCGAAAACAAATGGTACACACGTAACGAACAATAATCACTCGCCGAATACATTTCGTGATCCATGATCTTCATTTTTGTCGAGTACATTTTTGCTCAAATCATCCAAAATCAGTTCCTAAAGTCGAAAACACGGAAGAAAAATCGTTGGTCCCCGAAAGCGAGTTAGATCGGGGTGGCTGGAGCCCCCGTGGTCCCCGCGTCGCGAAACGGAGAACGGAGAGCGAGAGAGAGAGAGAAAGAGAGAGAAAGAGTGGTGTTCGAAGGGGCACCGTCGAGCATGCCCGGTCTCTCGTGGGTGGCCACTATGATTTCTTCGGGGCTATCTGCCGATCTCAATAGCCGAGTAATTCCGGCGCGCGGCCGTCCCTCGCCTCTCTCGGCGCGGCCACGACCGGGCCAGGCCGAGCGAGGCGCATTCTGACACCTACGACTGGCCATGAGACACGGACGCGGGCAAAAACCGGCGAAAGAAGGGAAGCCCAGGTCCGGTTCTCGCTGGTTAAGCCTCCCGTCGGCCGTGGAGCCAACCAGAAACCAGAAGAACCACTCTGCAACACTCGGCTAGCCACACCTCTGCAGAGCTGCCTCCGTTTCTTCCTCTTCTCTCCCTCTCACTGTGTTCACTGCCATCCCCCTAGGAACCAAACGGTTGTTCCCCGTGGTGGTTCCCGGCCCCTTTTCGCGTTTTTTCTTCCTCTTCTTCATCTTCTTCTTCCTCTTCTTCGTCGTCGTCGTCGTCGTCTTCGTCTTCTTCTTCTTCTTCTTCTTCTTCTTCTTCTTTTTTTCGTGCCCCGACGCGACGGCGAGAGCTGGGGCCCTCTGCCGGAGCGAGCAGTCGACGATCGTTGGTTTTTTATCCCTGGTTTCCACGCTGGACACTTTCCTTCGATCGTGCCCTGCGTGGAAAACGCCGGAGCGAGAGCTTGGGAAAGTGTATGAAGTTTAGAGTTTTTCTTTTGTGTCTTTTTTAATCGTATGTATAACTTGTTCAGTAACAAACTGTGTGCACCTACTTAAACGTCACAATCTTGTTAAAAAAAAAGAGAAACGTGGTTTTATATGCAATTGGTGTGGTTCAAACTTTTGTCTCGAAGGCACCTTTTTTATTTATTTATTTATTTATTTTTTTATAGACGATTAACGTCGACTTGTAAAGATTTTAAATAAGATGAACGATTCTTTGCAGAGTTTTTGGAGACTTTACCGAGAAGATAGACTCGATAGACTAGATTTATGATGAAGATGATTTTCAAGCGTTTTTCAGGGGATGTTTTAGAGACGTGAGTCTTCCATTTTCGCGATGTGAACAAATAGTAAAGGTACTAATATTATACAGGAACCAATGTTCTTCCCTTCAAAGAAGTTTTAATTATAATCATTCATATATCATTTACGTTGTATTCAGATATATGTTACAGACTGGTAGTTCAGTATACTAATATTCATATACTTACAGCTTTCTTCAATTTCTGTCGAGATTCACCTTGAGTTATTGAGGATCGAGGCTTGTAGTCGCGGTTTGTCTTTGTCAATTACTTGCGTAGTTGCAAGATTAAGGTTTAGGTTAGGTTTAGGTTAGGTTAGGTAGTTCAAATATTGACTCCGATATGTTTACAATTCTTTCACAAGAAAGACTGCAAGTGTGAATGAAATTGGGGTGTTAAAATGAATATAGATGTTTGTGTCTTTTGGTAGAAAAAGTTTATTGAAAATTTAATATGTCACCTGAATGAAAGTTAAGCAAATTAGTTTGTTATTATTTTCAATATTTTTATATCAGAATTGATTGAATAGCCAATTGCTGATAATTAATGTACTGTATTGTTTGTGGAAATTGATTACACGTGTTCTTCGTGCTTAACTACGAGCAGTTTAGAAATTTGTAATTCTACAGTTGTCCGTTATGTGTGGATATAATAATTCGTCGAATTAATTTCGAAGAAATACGAATGAAACTATGACAATCGTTTTCATTATGATTACAAAATTAATATGCAAGCTATGGAACTTGAAGAAAATGATATCCAACCATCCGTAATTCCAAATAGAGTAAATCTTGATTTCATAATAGATAAAATATCAGGCAAATAAAGCAAGATAAATTGGCACGAGGTAAAACATCTAACAAAAACATTATTCTAACATATAAGTACAGTTTTTCGACTCAAGAAGTCTTAGTATTCATAAAACTAATGAAATCTTGACTAATTTTTCTATTGGTATTTTTAACGATATTACAATTGCCTAGAATTCTACATTATCTTCAGAGAGGTAGTAATGGTTCTTAATGTCAATCCAAAAACATACTGATCTTCTTAAAACTATTAAAAACAGTCCATTAATTTTCATCCCTTCGTAAAGATACGTACAGATATGAAGGTGTTGAAATACCGAAAATCTTTTGTTGTTAGATTCTTAACTACAGATTAAGACTGTTGAAACAAAACAATGTCGAGAATCTCTTAGTTTCTTAACACCAGAACTACCAACGTGGTCAGAATGACTAATTTATAATTTCTGTTAGATATTCTATAGTCATACGAAACAGTAATTTAAAAAATTTAAATAATCTCTCGTAAAATATATAAATGGAAGCTTGTATACTCTGTCTTTTATGACTTTAATGCCTCTGTTGTCATTGGAACTAGCAAAATGGTCAAAACGACCAATTTGCAATTTTTGTTACTTTTGATATTTTACAGACAGCGGTAACAGTGTGTTTTTAATGATTTAAGCCAATGCCCCGTAAAAATATACGAATGAAAGCTCGTATACTCCGTCGTCGACATAAAGTTTCTCCATCTTTTCTGCTTTCAGTGCCTCTGATGGAAATTTTACGCTCTAATCGTCGGTAGTTTTTCTAACGTCGAGGCTCTCAACGATCGAAATCGAAATCGTCTTAGCGCGCAGCCACATCTACATTTGCCCGAAAGTGTATGTAAAGATACTTCGGAAGGGGTTCTTCTCTTAAGGCCCCCTCCCCCCCCCCCCTCCCTCAAGCCTTTCGAGTCGAGGTTTTCCAGGTCTGAGAATCCGGGCGGTTAAAAGCCGTTTCCGGCGGATTTGTCGGGCGGAACGACGTTCCGCGTCAAAGGGTACGCGCGCAGGTGGTCGCGCAATATTCTAATTAGCGAACGTCCCAATTATCCGGCTCGCGTTTCGCGCCGATAATTGCGAGGCCGCTCCGACGATCGCGCGGATGAAACACCGCGGCGCCGGTTTCTCGCCCTGAACCGGCACAATGGGGGGGGAGGGGGAACTAATAAGTGGCTGGCTATTTAACGTCCTTTAGCCTTTGTCGTCAGTCAGCTCGTTAACGATCTCTCTTTCTCTCTCTCTCTCTCTGTTTCTTTGCTCCTCGACGTGGAATTATCTTGGCAGAATGCTCCTTCGAGACCTGGGCTTGCAGATGCTTTTCTCGTACTGCCGTAGCGTTGATTTTCACCTGGTTTCACGTGTTGTGTTGTGTTGCCGCGTGCTACAAAGAAGTGTTTGTGTAAAAGAGCAGCGGCGATGAAATATCACGTCACGAAGCGTGTAATCGTGAGCTGTGTCGTGTAATCTTGACTTTCGTTTTATTCCCCATTCCCGCGACACTGTTATTACTCGGAATTCTTGGTCTTCGTTTCGAAGACAGAAAAATTAACAGATTCTGTACCAAATGAAGAATGTGACTGCAAACTGTCCGAGTAAATACTGTCGTTCCTTTTTTCATCGACTTTTCGTGAATTCATTTCTATAAAGGAGATAACGTGTTATGTAGAAGTGGGAACTCAACTTTTAAACTCAATTAGACGTTGTTTCTGTTACTCAACAGAAGCAGTCAAATTCCAAAATAATACACTTTTACATACGTTTTGTGAACAAACGGGATATATATATATATATATAGAACAATGGGGTAAGATGTACTCACAGAATACAGAACAGTGTTACATAAATGAAGAATAGTTCTAGCCAAGTTCTGAAGAGATTATCTGTAGGATTATCTTAGAATCAAGATTTTGAGCCTGTCAGTGGCGAAATTCGATCAGCTCTACTTTGCAACATTTAATCCATCAATTTTATTAATAATTCATTTCATTCGTTCCTGCGACGCCTACTCTTCTTATTTGATTCCTCGACCTTATCAACAATTTATTCCATTAATTTCTAGTACGTCATTCAGAGTATTGATTGATACTCAATACCTCGGAAAATCATAAATTTATCGGCCAGAAGAGATCGCCATAGATATCGTTTTCTCTTAAGAAACAAATCCAATTCTTTTACAAAACAATCGTTATTCCTCCGTGAATTTTCACTTAACGGATCGACATGAAGTTGCGAACGACAGGACGTGTAATTGATTTATATGTCGTACGTGTGTATGAAATTGAACAATCGATTTAGATTGAGGGATCCACGATGCGATGACCACCACGGCACGTAGATCGAGGAGGGAAAAAACAGTTCGAATACGCGTTGAATATGCGAGTATGGTAGCGGTGTCGGCCGGCGGGCCGCGCGAATCGCTCGAAAAACTTGTCCTCTCTCTCGTGCCCCTCGTTATCTCGCGTAATTTTTTCCCTTACATTAATTAGTAATTATAGAGCGACTTCATTAGCCCTGGCTTTCGCGACTTAATTAAAGACGGGTCGTCGCTTTTCCATTTACCGGCACCAGCCTCGCCCAGTTTCAACCGATCTTTCCATTCTCGCGATGCCGTTTGCATCTTTTTCCTCTCGCGGCGTCGCCTAATTGAGATCTGCTGTTTCGAGTCGCGAATTTACCGACCACTCTGTACGTGGAGCGTCTTCGCGTACAATCCACGAATAATGCATGATAATAATAACTGTAACACTTAACTTTGTTTCTAACTAGAGTTTCGTCATACTTGCAAGAGAGAAAGACTGATGTAGTTTTTTGATCAATTTTTTTCGACGTTCGCTGTTGCGCGAATAAATAAATGAAATTTCCGAAACGTCGTAGAAAATCCTTGGACGTGTTGCGAAGGTTGCAGATTCGCTGTAAAAATTCAATTTTAAAAGAAGCTTCGTCCATCGAATCTCTAATCTCATCCCTTGGTCCCTTAGATCCCACCGAGAAAACGAAATGGCGCTGTAGAAATTCTAGAGAGAAGAAGAATCTAGGAGGGTGGAGGAGGGAAAAAAATATCGCGGACTTCGTAAGAACAGCGGCGCGAGTTTCGGTGGAAACGAGGCCCCGTTTTTTCTTCTTCGTGCTGTCCCTCGTTTCTTCACCCTCTTTCTCGAATGCCCGTCCCTCCCGGTCGGAGGCACTCGCCGCCAGCGAAAATAAACGGCGAAGGAGAGACGCGTCTACGGAGGGTTGGCCACTCTCTTTCTCTCTTCTGTTTGGTGGTGGGGGGACGAGAAAGAAGGAAGGAGAGAAATTAATTAGCTCTTTTGCGTTCCCGAAAAAGGGAAGGGAAAGGGATAAAAAGAGAGACGGAAAGAGAGAGAGAGAGAGAGAGAGAGTGAGAGGGAGGGAAGGAGGGAGAGAAAAAGAAAGAGCCAGAGGGTTCAAAGGAAGTGGCGCAGACTAGCGAGGTCTGACTTCCGACCTGTCGACGGTGTGTGTAATCCCCTTTTCATCTCTTCTACACCCCCGTCGGTCCCTACCACCCCCTTGTTCCATCGCCCTTCGTCACTCGATCTATATGCGTGCGACCGGTTGAGAGAAAGCTTGGGCGAGATGCTTGGCCACGATCGCGAGAAGAACGCCGGCGTTCCCTTTGTAGGGCCGCGAGTTCAACCCTTTCGACGCGATCTCGGAACGCCATCTCTTCCCTCCCCCTTTTTTCTTCGTTTCTGTTCCTCGTCTCGGTCATTGTTCCGTCGCGATACGGCTACCGTTTTATGCTCGTCCACGGCGAAAATTCCCGTTCCTTCTCTCTTTTTTTTTTTTCGGCGTGGCAGGAAAACTTCGAAGAGATAGTTGTTAACTTTCGTACAATTAGTCACGCGTGTCTTATTTATTTTTATGGGGAGACTTCGGAGAAAGAAGGTTCCTTGGGGAATTTCGAAGAGGAAAGTTCGATTTCAAGGATGCTGGTATTACGAGTTATTTCTTTTCTTTCTCTTTTTCATTTTGACAAGGTTTCATTTGTTTTTGACTTTCTCTTTTGAGACAGTTATATAATAATCGTTGTCGACCGATTCTGTTCTTTCGATGAGAAGGGAGAACAAATGACAACCGATGACAACCACTTCTGGCTTTTATTTTCAAATAAAAGGACAGAAAATATTGGCTAGATGCGAAATTCCAGGCATATGTAACGCACACGATGCTTATCTTCCGCGAGTTCACTCGCTGCACGCACGAACGCCGAGCGTAACCGCGCTAATTAAGCCATCGGCTACAAACACTCGGCGGCATACACACACACACGCGCGCGCGCGCGCATCAAACATCCATTATTTCATCGCGAAACATCGGCGATAATTCTGCCAGTTTTGTTAACACAATATTTATACGAAATAAACGTGGCCATTTACATAAAACGGCCCCACTTCGCTCGATCGGTGTCGCGATTTCAAATTGGTACGCCGTGGGATTCAACAAACAAGCCGTCTACGCGTTACCATGTCAAACAACGGCGATCGATCATTGTTGCCCGAACGAAACGAAAATTGAATATCGATGGAATAAATAAATAAGGTTGAAAGTGTATCGAGGAGAAGAACTCGGCTGTCTCTTAATTCGCGACAGGTCAAGTGTGTTTCGAACGTTTCACTGATAACAATAACCTTCGACGATCGGCGAACGTTTTTCGCGCTTTCTCGCTGTGGAAGCTGGAACTCTATGTATACCTATAGTTATTCCCCGCGTTTATAGTTTATTTATTCGAGAAACAGAAATCGGTGGAATATTTCCATGCATTAAGATAATTTTTCACGACGTGAGTATATTTTTTACGGCGATGTTGTTTGCAAGTGAAATTTAATCGATGATAGCGATCTTAATTAGGTTTGTACATGTTTGGTAAAGCATTTGGTATATCCGGCGGGTCATTATTCTATTTGGATAATAACGCGTAATTATGACATTGTCAGTGAATTAAAAATAAAGGTATGTTTGATCGTTCTAGCGAAGTGGGGAAGAACTTCGATGCGAGTCCAGTAATCGCTCGGCTGTAATCGTTCTTTATTGATTTCGAGTTTGATCTAATTTTGATGTCCTTCACCGTGATTGTGTTCTTTAAGCAACTTAACCCAATTTGCGCTACTTTCAGTTCCACTTGACCTGTCGCAAGTGAAAAAAAACATCACAAGCCATCCGCATTGAAGCAGAAAGAAACGAAGAATCGTATTTTCGCAAGAACGCGCAGTTTCTAGGAATTAGTTTTCTATTGTAAAAATCAATTTCGTTTAACCTGATCTCGATTTCGTGTAATTTATCACGAATAATATCGCAAACCATCCGCTGAAAGCAGAAAGAAACAAAGGGTTATATTTTCCAAGAATGCCATTGAAAAATCAATTTAATTTCAATTCCACCTATTCTGTCGCGATCTGAAAAAGAAAGCAGAGTGCACTGCCAAGAAGAAAGAAAAGAGAAAGGAACATCGGAAACTTGGAAAAACCTGTTGGAGCAATTTGGAAAGCTCGCAGGTAAAAACAGTACGGCACGCCATCTGTCAAACTGTAGGATATCGCAGCAATTCCTAGAAATTCTTAAAATTAATGAAACCGTCTCCTTTCCTACGTGAATGTAATCTTCGCAGACGGACTTACTCGCGTAACGAGCAAACGTGTCAGCTAAAAATACGGGAGGAACCGCGGAAAGAAGGCGAGCGTATACGGCCGCAGACGAGAGAGAGAGAGAGAGAGAGAGAGAAAGAGAGAGAGGGTTGGATGCGTCGGACTCGCAGAAGGGAGGCAGGGCAGCGAACAAATTGAAATCTGTATCTCTAATCCGATCCACTTTGTCTCCAAATAAGAGGCAGAGTCCAACCCCCTCGCTTAAACTCGACGACTGCCGCCCTGCGGCAGGCTTCTACCTATGTTCGCGTTTACGTCGCCACCGCCGCGCCAACCCCCCGGCTTCGCAAACCGCCCCCGCGGCCGTCGGACGCGTCCGTGTGAAGCGACGGCTCCACGCCAAACCTTTGCTTGTGTGCGAGCCCTGTACTTACATAAAGGGGTGCGCAGAGAGGGGCGAACAGAGAGAAGCTTTTGGGAGTGTGGGGATTGGGAAGCAAAGTCAGAAAGAGAGAAAGAGAGAGAGAGAGAGAGAGAGAGAGAGCTCTGCCGAGGCCAGGGCGAAGTTGAACGTCGGAGCCAGTTTCATCCCCTTTCGCGTTCCACGATGTCATCGTCAGAGGGCACTGTGGTTGACACAGAATGACACCCACCCCCAGACAACCCCGCCGCCGAGATACTCGTCACTGCCAGGGCCGAACACGTACGGAAAATCGTACCAGACTCTGCTCTAAGTTCCCCCGCCAGGAATTGCCTTCGGATGGTAATCAGAATCTCCTCGCACTTTCCTTCCCTTTTTTCTTTTTTCTTTTTTCCTTTTTTTTTTTGTATTAAAAAGCACAATGGTTTTGAAAGTAGTAGCGTGTTGTTGGATGTTCTTTTTTCTTTATTTGGATTGAATTTAAGGATGGATCTCTTTCAACTGAGATTGGATTTTTTTAAAAATATTAGTGTCTCAATAATTTCCTTCCTTTCTTGCACTCAAACACTGCTCGCACGTTGTCAGTTCGGTGGCGCAAGTTTCAAAAAGAATCATCCCTCTGTTTACTCTCTCGCTAACGAAATGTCGCGACGTATCCACCGATCCCCTATTCGTTACCATTGAACATTCTCTAATACCATCTGCCTACACCGCGTGTTAGATTCACTCGCGCGCGCAAAGAAAAAAGAAGAAAAAAAATAGCGACACTCTCGCTATCTACGCGCTTGTGTAGAAAGTCGTGAGATCGAGCAAACCATCCTGTCCCTCTCTCTCTCTCTCTCTCTCTCTTAGGGGAGGGATGAACGAGTAACGAAATTAAATTCAAATATAATCAAATAAAATTTAAATTTTAAATCCGTCTTGGCTCGGTGTGTGCACGAACCGGGCGAAATTTAGTGGCCTCCTTCTTCTTCCACTTGCCCACCCTTTTCCAAACTCACCCTCTCTCACCCTCCTCCTCTACCGAGTGCAATTCGAGTTGAGATTTAACGGGTCAAACCCGGGGCCAGGATTCGGGGTAGTTAACTCGAAATGAGAGAGGGTGCCTGATTGAGAACACTGTTTTGTTTGTTCGTCCAACACCGACACCAGAGGGGGGTGGCCACGAGTGGATTAATCGGCGAGGATCTGTATCTTCGTTTCGGCGAATATTATTTCTTTTGGCAGGCGAAGATTTCGTATAATAGGGCTGATTGAGTTTGAGGAAGGAAGTTAACTGACGAGTATACACCGGTTATGGATTCACTGTTCGGCGTTTTTCTTTCTTGTAAATTGTAGGTAAATGTTATGAAAAAATAAAAGAATTATTTTTTGCACGGAATGTAATGGAAACATACTGTTTTTCGAGAACTGATTTTTCGCGACTTTCAATTTTTTTTAAACGAAACGTTGTATTTTTTTGTTTGTTTGTTTGCATTGCACGAATATGAAGACGAATCGAACAGTGCACAATGTTGTATATTGCGGATTTTCATGCGTTTGAATGAATGTTTCGGACAGTAATTTGGATAATTAATTAATTGTGCTAATCTCGTCTCAAAAGGGAAGAATTTCTGTCTAAAATAATTCTAATAAATATCTCTCGTTAATAATTTTGTTAAAAGACTCAATTCTTTTTTTTTTCAATAAAATCTTGCTCGCGTACCCTAACAATGAATACATTGTAATTTCCAAGGGAGTCTTCGCTTTAGAAGAAACTTTCAGATAAGACTCTATCTCGTTAAGACTCTCCGAGTCCGAAGCGAAACGAATTCTTAGCGTCTGAAATTCAAAGAATCTTTCAGCAACCAATTTTCAATGTCCTGGTATCCAGCAATTTACTCAGAAAAACTTTCTGAATATCAGAAACGTTGAAATTTCACGCTAAAATTTCACGTCCGCTCACACACACACACACACAAAAAGGAAAGAAAGCATTTCGGTGAAACTGGTGTATACTTCGCGTGGCAGGAAATTTTATGCAAGTGTCGAAATCGAGTCGCGGTAAATATCACGTATATGCGAAAAAATGAAAAATCGGTCGTATGCAAAGAGATGAAAAGAGAGAGAAAGAGAGAGAGAGAGAGAGAGAGAGCTCAGTTGGGTCGGCAACACCGTGACGCAATAATCCGGCGGCAATTAACCCCGGGTGGACCGATGCCGGTGGCAGCGCGAGCTCGCGCGTAATACGCGCGCATTAATCAACGCTGGCCAGGCCGTTTTCCATAAATTTTCAACGGCAATATCTGCTGCACGGCGGCCAGGTGTTACGCCAACGCTCCATTCCCAAGCCACCGTGCGTTTCTACGGAGACATCCCGGCTAATTGCGGCATCGTTCACCCGGACCGCCTCCGTTCTGCCGTTTTTGCCTTCCAGCAAAGTCTTATCGCCACAATCCCTCGCGATCCCAGTGTCCTCCCGTGACACGTGATACGCGCCTCTATCACGTTTTAACTGCTTACGTTCTGTTTCTTTTTCTTTTCTTCTTTCGTGTGCAAACGAGAGATAAAAAATTTTTAGTAGAAAAAACAACGCGGAAGCTTCATTTTGTTAAAGTTGCCATGTTTCAGTGTTGCGCAACTTCACGTTTCTCGCGTCTCGAGAAATTCGCATTCGACGAGACCGTAGTTTCCGTGAACGATTTGATATTCTCATCGGTTGGCAAACCCAATTCGTTAGATAATTTTCTGTCCTTTTTCTCTCTTCTTTGGAAGAGTAGCGCAGAGCAAATTCGTTCGATTTTGAAATCGACTACGAACGATTGTCAACGAGATGTTGCGTTCTTTTTTTTTTTTTTCCTTTTTCTAAGACAAACTTGAACAGTCGGCTACGGATTACACGATGAAATTCGCGGTACAAAATGAAGTTAGCCGCATTTATTAGAAAAAAAGAATGCAGTTAGTTTTTGGCCAACCTAGTCGCTGGCTTTCGCTTGATCACGAAACCAACGTGGAGAGTGGTTATCGAGCTGATATGAACAAGTATGCGTGTCCTCTTTGAAGTGTATCAGAGCACTTTGCCTCGTGGTTTTGCGCTAATTGTAAATCGCGGCGAGTTTCGGTTCTTTGGAATGTTAGTTTCTGGAATGATGTTAGACAGTTAAACGAGAGAGATATGAATTTACTCGTATAAATTTATTTATGAAATTATCAAGAGATTTGACTTCGATTATATTTAGATTATATCGAGATTCCCTTCCTCTCGTGATTCTGTCTCTCATATATTTCTTAAATTATCCCGTGAAGTAGAATTAGATCGAAGTTTAATAATTACCGAATTCGTTGGGAAGTCGTTTAATTCGAACTTGAATCTGTAATATTTCGTATAGCTTATGAAAGACGTTTTACGATGGCATAAAACGCTGGAGTAGCGAGGACAAACTCACTTTCTACCACTGTGTGTGTAGGCTCTTCTATTTCAAGCAGTTTAACGACCGTGACATCAAATGAAACAACTTCATTCTAAACCATTCGCGACTCTCTGAAAGCCCGACGATCAACACCAGTAAAGATCAACACCGAAAATTCTTTCTAGATTCAGATCCCTATCCCTGAAATTACAATTTTTGTCTTTGAAAAGTCGACTATTGTTCGTAAGGCTAGCGATCCACGTTAATCGCGAAGAAGATCAAAATTATTACATCGTTTGAAGTCATATTCTTTTCTAATCACGCGCAAATTCAAACAGGACCAAGATGCTGAGAAAAAGGAATGCATAAATGCACGGAACATCGTGTACTTTTAATTCTCCAAGCAACTCTCTCTCTCTCTCTCTCTCTCTCTATATATATATATATATATATATATGTATGTATGTATCTGTAGGTACAATGATCGGTAAATAATAAAATCATCGTACTGCAAATATAACAAATAACTATATATATATATACTTTCTTATTAATATTTATTTTTTAAATAACTATTAATCAACAATATTTAAATGAACAATAAAATTATAATTAATTATTATAATTTTATTATATATATAATTATATTATATTATATTATAATTTTATTTTATATATAATTATTTATAATTAATTATTTATACTATATTAATTATTTATACACTTTAAATTACTTATTTAATAATAACTATAGATTGTGAACTTTAGACTTTTGACTGTAGACATTATAATGTATATTGATTCTTTTTTTAGCTACTATTTATATTTTCGGTTATTTATATTTAGGTTAGGTTTAGGTTAGGTTTAGGTTATATTCGCCGATTTGTTATGTATCCTTGACAATTATTTACAAACATCTCCTTAGTAATTTTGTTGAAATATTGATTTCTTACATGATCTCTTACTTACGAGTTTTACAAAGTTGGCGCCGTAAATTCATCTAAAATGAACTCAACGACGAGACGTCAGTGTTGAGAACTAGATATCACTGGAATATAGACGTCGCTACATATCATATATATTAATTATACGAGTCGAAGCGAGTCTGGAATCGGTCAGGTTTTTGAATTAGGTTTTCCGCGAAAATTCGGCTTTGAGAGACACTGGTCGCAGCTTCATCCCCCCAACCGGACCAACCGTGAAATACCATAAAATTAAACAGACGTAAATCCTGTGGAGGATTGCTGGCCCACCGCCAAAATTCGCCCGGGCGAACGTCGTCGCCGAACACCGTGAACTCGCATCGTCGCGAACAATGCGAAAGGAGGAAGGACTCGGCAATTGGCTGTGAATTTTCGAACGCCGTCTTCAATCTCGCCTTAATAAACTTACCACCTACCGAGACGATTCTGCGAATCCTCTCTGCGAAACAACTCGAGGATCGCTGGACGCTCTCTTTCGATGGAATATTTATTATATAAAAGTTCTGGTTAACCAAGCTATTCTACGATTCGTCGTAGTCTTCTGGAATTGTACAAGGTGGAAAGAAAAGTCCATAGACTAATTCATAGATGAATTCTACCAATTCTTCGACTTGATGGAGAGATACGCGTAAAGAACAAAAATTGATCTTGACGTTGGACTTCGAGGTGAAAAAAAGATTTTTGAAAACTTTCCCAAGGAATTGTAAGTCGGAACCTGACAGTTCTCGGAGAAAAGTGTCTGAGAAGCTAGAAAGCTGGTCAGATCGAGAGAGAGAGAATCGAGTTGCATTCGGAAGAATTGCTCTGGGAATGCAAATGAACAAACTAGGAGAATTGACAAAAATCGAGAAGCAAATTTGATGTGTCTCTCGTGTATCCAATATTCGCAGCAAGTTTCCCAACCAACTGCACTGCAAAACAAATTAATAAATTAACCACGGAGAAAATCGAAGGCCCTTCTTTTGTCTGAGAAATCAATTTTCTTCAACGCGTTCACGAGCGTTCACCTAAATCGGCCTGAGTGTCCCACGTTCTCAGCGGTATTTTCGATTCGGCTGCAAGTCGGGGACGGGTTTCGGCCTTGCGCTTACCTCGCAAAGGTCGAGAAGCTATCGTCTCGATTTTTATCTAAACTCGGGGATCCCCACCTCGAACAGGTCGGCCTGATTCGTTGGTGGTGGTGATGGTGCTCACACAAACATCCGGCAGATTGCCGGCGTGTGCGCGACTTTAATCTATGCTAAGTCGAGTCGTGGGGGTCTGGCCGACGCTGATGGCGGCGGTGGTTTCTCTCTCTCTCTTTCTTTCTCTCTCTCTAGCAGCTCCGGGACATGGAAATCCCGTGGCTGGCCTAGGAATCAGCGATAATGCAGAGTCATCCGGTGATCTCGTGCGCCCGGGTTTTCGAGGTTCTACGTCCTTGTCGGAGGCGCCTTTCGAGATTATTTCTTCCTCTTCCACACGTCCTTCTCTTTTCATTCAATTTCATTCGCCGTCTTCGCTAATCGCTACGACTCGACGACGAGGGCTGTTTTTGGGAATTTTCGAGAGGTATTAGGGAAGAGTAGAAGAGTCAGGAGTGGTTAAACGTTGGGTTGGGTTTTCAGATGGTTTTTTTAAACTTACTCTTTTAAAGAGATTGTTTAACTAATATTGTTTAAACAAAAGGTTTCTTTGCAAAATGGTATACACCATTAATTTTCGTCGGTGTACGAAAAGACACTAATTTCGTCAGTTTGCATGAAAACGGTATCTTATAAATAATTCCCGAAATATTTGACGAAATGTGTTCCGCACCCCCAACTTTGAGCGTAGTTTTCATCCCTTCAGCGTCGACCATTGCCGGTCAAATGCTCTTTTTCGAAAACCACATTTATGCCGAATTTCATCAAAATCGGTGAATTCACATGTTCCGTGTGCAACGAGCACTTCCAGAAGGTGAAGCGAAGAGAAGAGTACGAGGGAAGTTAAGAAATACGTAGAAGCGGAGGAAAATCAAAAAATGGACGAAATTAGCTCGAGATTTAATAATTTAAATTTTTGATGCATCGAGAAACGTTGAGGATATCGATATGAAGAAATGGACGAAGAAATGAACATTCAACGTGTACGATCTAAAAAGGAATATCCATATCCATGAGAAGATCAGAAATTTCAAAGAGTTCATTAATAAATCAAAATTGCTTTATTAGAATGTCAGAATTTTAAAGAATCGTCACGGTTCAAAGACGAGGAAGAAATTACAGATATTCTGTGTCGATAAGAAGAAATGAAGAAATTGAACATACATTATAAAAATTAAGTTAGAAAATTAAAAAAAAAAATTCATATTTTACTCCGATAAAAGCCGATCCGGAATCTCTCTGCAATCAAAAATTGACAGGATCACATACGCTTGAGATCGAGATCGAGATCGCTACGCCTAGAAATCGTGGTGAGCTCGAGCGCAGAAACTTTAAGAGACACGCGATTTTCACGGATTTCAACCCAGTTTCTCCGATTCCGCGGATGTATTTTTCGTGCTTCCGTATTTTGCATAGTCGTCGGCGAAAAAGAAGCAGCCGGAGGAGAAGAAGAAGAAGAAGAAGAAGAAAACGGAGAAGTCCATTTGACAAATTAGTAGTGGCGGCTTCAGGTAATTTCCCCGGAACTTTTAGTGGCCGTTGCCCTTGCGAAACTGTCTTTCTTGATTTCCGCTCGGCGGGATCGGCGTCGCGCGACCAAATTCCCGTGTGGCAGACGCCGCTAAATGGCCCTGCGTATGCGCAGCGTGAAATTTCACCCCCTTGCCGCGTCTCCGAACCCTTCATCTTATTCTTCTTCTTCCTCCGTTCTTCTCTTTTCCTTCTTTCTGTCGCCGAATGACGCACCGCCTCGCCGGTGAAGAAACTCCAAGTGTCGCAGAAGGGTGGTTCTCTCGTCGCTGCAGCCGCACCAGTTTCGTCGTTTCCTGCCCTCCTTTTTCTCGCCGACGAACGAAACGAAACGAGGATGCATTCAAGAGTCGCGGATAATTAACTCTGTCCTACGTTGTTTATTGTCTCACGGGCAATTTGGGAAATTCGTTGTTCCTTCCTCAATTTATTTGCCTTTGCTTGTTACGTCGGCAGTTTTACGAAGTTCGGCGAAAAGACTGGACTGAACTTTACGATAATTTCTCTCTAATTTCGAGGAAATTTCTAGCAGATCGCAGTCCGATTATCAAATCGATCGAAAGGATCACCAATCGATTCCAATCTCGTCGGTCGTCTGGTAAGCGGTACTCGCAAAAAGGAGGGTGAAACGAGGGGAGCGGGGGGAGGAGGAGGAGGAGGAGGTAACTAGGAGGATGGCACGAGAACCGATGGATCGAACCGGTGGATCGTGTCCTTGGTAACAGGCGGAATTCTCGCGATCGAAGCGGCCGGCTCCGCTTTCTTACTTACGCGGCGGTCGCACGCTGGCGGTCGTGTGCGTCACTCGGCCAAATAATTCAGTCTTAATTAGGATTTACGCGGCGGCGGAGAACAATTAAAACATAAGACACACTCGAGGGAGAAGGACGCGCCCGACGTCTTCCCGGCGGTGGAAGCATTGTCGCGTCCTGCCGGGACCTGCGGAATTTCATTTCGCAACCGAGAGAGCCGCCTGGCTTTCCTCTTCCCTCTCTCCCCCCCTATCAAACGTTGAAAGGCACGCCATGGCGCCATCAGAGACACATCGATCCGCGGGGCTGGCTAATAAATACCTCGCCGGTCACCGTCGCGGCCCCGACATTAATTCCACGACGTGACAATTGCGTCTTTTAATTACCCGGGGCCCGCTGTGCGCCACGCCGACACGTCCCTCCTCGCAGGGCACATAAAGTTCCCTCGCGGTTTTTGCTACCCCCCCCCCCCCCCCGAGGACTATTCACTCTGCTCGATTCAAGCTCGTCAATGTTTCCTGCGAATTCATTTATTTTATACTCTTAGCTGGAGAAGGTTCCTTTTTCTTTGTTCTTCGATTTCAAGTATTTTCTTTTTTTTTTTTTTTTTGGTAATTACTTTGTTTTTAAGTGCTTGATATTTTATTTTAATTTCTTGGGCTTTTTAAGGAGAGAGGTTTTGGAGTGGTGTTTTTTTTTTTCAAATTTTGTGAGTTTGAGAATTTTCTTTCGTTCGTTCGATGTGTGAATTTTGTTGAAATTTTATTGGTGGTTTTTACTACCACCCTTCTCTCCCTCTCCCCTCTTCCTCCGAGGACTATTCACTCTGCTCGATTCAAGCTCGTCAATGTTTCCCGCGAATTCACTTATTTTCTACTCCTTGCTGGAGAAGGTTTCTTTACTTTGTTCTTCGTATCTTTTTTTGGTAATTTGTTTTAAATGCTCGATTTCTCATTTTAATTTCTTGGGCCTCTTGTGGAGAGAGGATTTAGACTAGTGTTTTTTTTTTAAATTTTATAATTTGGGGGATTTCGTTTATTCGCCCAATTATTTAGCTTATTTAGATTTTATTCGGACCGTGTGAGTAGGATATGGTAGTTGAATAGTTGAGTATAATCGAAGGTTAATTAGAGTTGCATGGTCTTTCTCCTTCAACAGCAATTACTGTTTTAGGTAAAGTTAAAAGCAGAATTTTGTCAAACTAGTTCCGGTATATTTTGCGAATGCATTTATAAGACCTTGAGAGATACAGAATGTTTCATTTCCTCAATGTATTGCACCATCAAAACTGTTGAATTTCCATACTTTCACTTATCACAGAAACCTTTTATTTTATGAAGCTTAAATGTATACCGATTTTTCCATTTTTCTGTAGAGTATCGTGTAAAATTATATAGATTTATCATTTGATCATTTCTTAAATAATTCTTCAATCCCGAAAACACCGAAATCAGATTATCAAGTCAGTGTTCAATATTCACATCATTTTGCACCGGTTTCAACAAGTTTCACTGATTAGAACGATCGAACAATTAATAATTGGTTGAAATAATTTCAAGACTGACTGATCAAAATCGTTGGTCATATTTACTGATTAGTAGTTAATGGTTAGTCATATTTATCGGTTAGTCGTCAGTCGTTGATTATATTAATAGCTCAATCATCAGTAATCAGCCATGATTAATCAATGATTGATTATAATTAATTTAATATTAACCGATCAATTATCAATCGTTAATCATATTAATCGAGAAATCATCAATCGATCAAAGTTATTGTTCACATCAAGTCATCGATCACTGATCAATCAGGGTTATCGGCCATTATTTTTCATCCGAAACAGCCGAGACAAGGAATCTTCGAGTGAATTTTCAACTAAAAAAAATTCTCATATGATAATTTTTCTATTTCGTTCTGCCAATTTGTAGAAGCTTGTTGTAGTCGCAGTACAACGACACTGTGACAACGTACGAAATCATCCTTTCTTGTAAAATTTGATGGGGAAACTAGCCCAAGTCCTTCTGCAAAGGCTAATAATCATCGCGTTCAGGGGCTGAATCCGTGGAGCACCTGCTAAGCAGGTGCAATCGCTACCCGGCACGCTCTATCAAACCAGTTTCTCCTCTGACAGAATCTCGATTGACTCCAGTTGAATCAAATTCACGGCTTCCAACCCCAGGCAACCGTACGATACCTGAAACACGTCCGTTTTACGTCCATTTCGAGTCGTTACGACCAGCAGTCTTACAGTCTAATTTGGCTGTCTGCAAAACGTCCGATGCAAGACGTTGTGTGGCTTCAGTTCAAAGAATTATCTTGTTAAATGCTACACCGTCACTGTCGATACGATGATAATTACGTTAATTTTTTTGTCAATTTTGTCGGTAGTACAGTCAGCTGGATAGATGTCTGTCTTTGGAGTAATTGGAAAAATCTTTCAAAACTCTCTTCTTTAGATGAGATCACTTTAGGTATGGAAACTTTAACGAGAAGAAAACCCTTCCACGTAGGGAGGAGATACACTTCGTAACAAGTGACGTAGATCGTGCTATCTGACGACACTAGCGTGCTACATCCACCCTTCGACAAAATACTCCGCAACTTTGCAACTACCCCTCCATCGCAACTTTGCAACTCTCTCCCTTGCATAAAATAAATTTTCAACTTCTTTCGAACTATAAACGGCGCTGACCACTCTTCGCGGAGGGAAGTACTCCGCAATCCTTCGTCACAGCCTTGCAACTCACAACAACCCTTGCGCGAAACAATCTCTCGAACTGCCAACTTTTTCAACCTTCCAGCTGCTGCCAGCAAACTTTTCAAAATTGAATTTTTCATTCTCGGGGAGAAAACTGGTGGTAGTCGGAGCGTCGTCGAGAGCTTCCTGTTACCGGGGGGGTCGCGCGCTGGCGAGAGTTGGTCGGCCATTTTCTCCGGCCTGGGGATCTAACGATCCTCTGTGCCCGGTGCGGTGGTGGCTCGTGCAGGGTGGCGGCCGAACTGACATTTCTCCCGCAATAAATTCCACCTGGTTAGGCGGGCCGTGGGGCAAAAAATCGACGGGTAATGCGTATGGTAGGCGCTGTAGGAAATTACGTGTTCGCGGTTATTGGCAGGCCGGGGCTGTAAACCCGAGGAAACTCGCTTTCGTCGGCTGAGAATCGAGTCGGACGGCCGGCCGTCCGTGGCAAAAGCGGCAAAAAAGACCGATCTCCGAAGATGAGAAAGAGAAGGGAAGATCTCGCCGGCGAGGGAGAGCGGAGGAGATATTTCAAAGAGGGAGAAAGAGAGAAGAAACGAGGAGGAGCTGTCGAGGTCCAGAGTGTACTCCCTTCTATCACGGTGGTCCCCGGCTCCGAATGGCTCTGCTCGTCTCTATCCGTGGGCCCGTTTGACGAGAGGGGGGGGGCCCGCAGCTAATATCCGACGCAAGCCAGCCCGTTTCGGGTCCACGTCGCGCCACTCTTCCCAGGGCATAATAATATAGACGTCTCGTTAGCCGTCGCGCAACCACCGGCCCATCCGTAGAATTGGTTTTAGGAACGAGCGCGTGCATCGGTAATGAGCTTGGCCGGAGATCTTCGTTTCGTTTCGTTTCGAAGCGAATCGATTCGACTATTTGTTTGCTCTTGGCTGGGGTTTGCTTACTGCTAATTGATCGCTGACATTGTCTCGAATGCCAGTGGATGTTAGGTTTACAGCAAGGGAACATCGTGGATGTTGTGAATACAGGTATCGTGATTTCAGCAAACGAAACGTTAAGATGTTCGGACCACTCTGTATCGAATCGAAATAGCTGCAGATGTTCTAACGCGATACGATAGTTATCTTTTTGAAATATGACACGAGTACCTATTCAGCTTATAAATATATAGTACAAATTGATCTGGTTAGAAGGAGTGACTCACCGGCGGTTAGGAAAAGGAATAAAAAGATTGAAACTGACTGTGGTCGAAGCCTGTCCAGTTTTGACAGATCCATGAAAGATTCCAACACAATCGCACAAACGTGCCATCGAAACAGAGATGCTGACTCGGTATCCAGAAAGAAGCATCTGGCCAATAGAGATCTTCGAAATTACGTCGATCGAGCAACTTCCGAGGCCAATTTCCCTTAAATGCTTCTGAAAACTGACGCATCCCAGGTGTCCCTACCACACACACTTCCTCAAAGTCCCTACAATCATCATCATCACTCACGTTAACCTGAAACTCAACCAACCCCTATACCATCCTCTCGAACATCAATCTCGTCAAACTTCACCAGTGACAACCTTCTGTTATCAACGAAACGAAACCTGTTGCCGGATTCACGATTATTCCACTTTACAAATACAAATTATGGGAAATTATCTCGCCAGTGTGTATGTAGCCCTCCGTGTACAATTTAATCAGCCGCGAAACTCGAATTAGAGAGAATCTTGATCACTATACCATTGTCAGCCAACTGTTTGCGAGATAACAAGAAGTCGCCCAGCAAAGTGAAGAAGAAACAGTCACCCAGTGTACACGCGGAAAAGGTGGAGGGAAGGAACGAGCGGGAGAAAGTATGGCGCGGAGGAGAGGTGGCGGGGAGGGGAAGCATGAGCGAGAACAAGAGCAAGAACAAGAGAAGCAGGTAGGTCGTAACGTGGCGCACGGAGCGTCTGGGGCCCACGCTCCGCCGCGCCGCGACAAGGTGGTCCTGGGGCCGAACGGGCCCCTCGACTCGCGGACGTGGGGCCCGCACGAATGCCCTCGATTTATGAACCACGAATTAAATACTATGATCCTAGTCGCCCGTGTGTCTGTCCGTGGTGGCTCGGGTCATCCCGCGTCCGCCAATGGAAATTGAATTCCTTCTCGGTCTTGGTAGTCTTCGATCTTTGCTACCGGCGAATTCCCGATAAAAACGTAATAATTGATGAAATGGAATTCTGCAATAGACTGGAATTTAGTTTTTTCGAAGAGGTTTGTAGGAATGTAAATGCAAGAAGAAGGAAGAACAAGCATTCGCTTGAACTCTTCATATTTGCAGCGTCCGTGTGTATAGTGATTGAACTTAAGCTTCTGGTTTGGTACGTTTATTTTCACTAAAAACAGAGATTACCGGTACAGTATTTCCAAGGTGCACGAATCTGAAATTACTTTCAAAATCCTCGTCAAACGCCCACTCGCGCGTGTGTGTTCGTCACTCATCGAAGAAGCAGATTCTTTTACAAAATTCTATTACGATTATATAAAATTCGGTGAATTCGCGAATTCAGTCTCACAGTCTCAGACATTGTCGAAATGTTCGTGCGTTTCCACGGCGAGCGAAGAAAACGGAACTGCGAAATGAAACGAAAGCCACCCTGTATACAGAGAGGCCTCTCACGGGTAGATGCATTCAGGCTCTCCTCTCGTTACCCGGTCGCGGCCACGATTATGATTTGTTGACCTGGACCACCGTGCCGGAGTCAACCTCCGCGGGGTACAACACCAAGCTCTCCCTCCTCCTTTCTACGGGTCAACGAGAGCCCTCTACGTGAGCTTCCCTGGCTCACACAGCTTCCCTGGCTGTGGACGGTTTCTCACAATCGGGGAAACTACCGGATCCCGGTCTCTCTCTCTCTCTCTCTCTCTCTCTCTCTCTCTACGTCGGCTCTTACGGAACCGGAGGAGTTCGTCGAGGGTGGTCTGCTTCTCCTTTCGCCCCCTCCCGCCGCCTCTTATCAACTGCTCGCGTCGCTCGTCTGATTGATTCCGACTTGAACGCGCGATTAATAATTCGCCAGCGAGCTCCTCGATCAACGGACGACGCGAGTCCTCTCTCCTCTCTCTCTCTTTCTCTCTGTCTTGGGGTTAATGACTGCTCCACTTCATCGACCGCGCGATGAATTTGGTACCGTGCTTCGTTTGTCCAAAGATCGTTTCGAATATTACGACGCGGCTGACTCGTTCGAAGAGAAATCGCGAGTTGCAGAGCACGTGAGCAGGCTGGATGGAAAAGTTTCTTTGGATCGATTTAGGTATTTTTAGGAGATCGTGACGGTGAAATTTCTCTTTATTTCCGATTTCTCGCGATATCCTCGATTAAATTCCGTCGAAATTACATTGATGAATTAATCTCAAAATTGGAACTTCATCGCCTTCAGTGGAGATTTGTCAAAATTTTGTCCGAAAAATTCTGTCTTTGTCCCATTTGCTCGATCCGAAATTAACAGCGTGAAATCGAGAAGAATCTCCGCTGATCTCCCCTCTCGGATGTATTTATTCAACTACGATCTGTTTAGACAAACCGCGGCCGTTTCCATTTTATCGATTTTCCCGTTCCCACAAGCTGTGTGACGTTGAATTTCTGCGTCGTCGTCGTCGTCGTCGTCGCCGGCCCCACTGGTCGCCACCTTCCCCGACCGCTTCGGCGATGGTTTTAGTGGTTACAGTGGCTACACACCCCCGCGATAAACTCGAGGATTCGCCACGCTGGCACGGCCCGCCAGAATAGACGAGCAGAGCAGAACCGTCGTGCTATTAACATAAGAACACCGTGACCGATCGCTTCGACTCACCACGCTCTCTCTCTCCCCCTGTGATCTCTCTATTACGCTGATTCCTCCACCCTCTACCAACCTATCCTGACCGGTTTTTTTCTCCCTTTCCTTCTTTTTTTTTTATGTCTCTTTTTCTTCTTTTTTTTCAAAGGGGAGGGGGATGAGATGTACGTGTCCGACATGAGAATGAGTTAGGAAATTCGTGGTCCCAGCGAGTCGCAGGATTAAGAGATTGCTTCTTTTTTACGTGAAACGCTTCGAGGAGATGGAGTTAATGTTCCGTTAACAACCCTTCTCTGGACTGGGTAGATATGGATTTTCGTTTTGTCCAGCGAAGGGACGCCCTTTGCTTGGATCTAGTCGGTTTAGTTGGTTGTAGTTGAGCTATTGTTGGCTGGCCACACGATTGCTGGGTTTCTTCGATCAGAACTCTCGGTGATGTTGGCCAGCATTTTGAAAAATTCTCTCTCTCTTCTCACTCGTGACACCGAATTAACAACTTCCACGTCGGACTAATTTTCTCAAAGAATTTATAATTCTCTTTGGTGAATTACAAACTTACTATTAATTTACTGGAATTGCACGGATCTTTTTATACTTACAGAAAAAATTTAGGTTATACGTTGTAACAACTTTTCTTCACGTTGGAAAGAAAAGTTTTTCTATAGTGATAGATTGTTGACTCTTCTCGCTGGTTGAACTTCACTTTTCGTGTTCTTTTTTAGTAATCTACCGCTATTTGTTTCCCAATGGAAAGAATTTAGATAACATAAATTAATATTCGAGTATATATATATAATTTCCATCGAACATTCTCGTCATGGTCTCTTGGCACGAGCACATTAATTCAACAATTTCTCTTGCCCGCGATTTTTATTTTTTCATTGGGAAAATCCGACGTTTCGTAGTATAAAATTCCGCGGTCTAGTGCCGACAATTTAACTAATCACCGTCGCGCAACGTCGATCTGACCGAGGCAAATACTATCGAATCGAGGGACCAGCAACCCGATACCGAATTGCTCTCGCAGGATACCCAATGCCCTCGACCTCTTAACGCAACCCCAGCGTGGACAGAAAGGGGGTTGTCCCGCAGCGATCGCTACGGATCCTACTATAAATCAGCGTGCGCTGGCTAGACAGAGAACTATTACGTTCTCCACGAAGACATACAGACACAGAGAGGCTTTATTATGCCGGACACAATGTCGCGCGTCGCCCCGGCCACGTGACCACCGACTTCCGGCCGTAGTTTGGGTTCCGCTCGGTGACGTTTCCTCCCCTTCTTCGGCGTGGCATTTTTCCACGGATGCAACCGGTGACGACGATCGCGTGCGTTGTCAGGTCGACGCGTGATTCCCTCGAATCGCTCTTCCTCCGCCGCCGTTTCATCCGCGATTGTCACAACATCCATGGAGCATCGGGGTGGAAATTGATTCTTTGTGAATGCTGTTGCGTTGGTTGGTCGACTCTAGCGAATCCGTGGGATCCGTACGAGTTTCGGATACTGCCGGCAGATGCAGATGAATTTGTTTGAAATTTCTTTTTTTTTTTTTTTTTTTGAAGGGTGAACCGAATTGAACTGTATTGAACTGTTCCTACGTTGCATATCTCGTTTCTCATTTCCATTTCTTCCAGATTTTTCTATCTTCAGAAAATTCGTCTTTCCAAACGTTTGACTCGCCGGGGTCATTTAGAGTATTCAAAACTTTCATTCAAGTTCGTAAATTTAATTTCTATCGTGAACTTTCTGTTTTCTCTTGCCAAGTTTCATAGATTAGCTCTTGAACATCGAATTGTTCTGAATTTTTATGCTCCATCGGAACGAAATAATTTTTTTTTATAGAAAGATTTACGCGACACTACGCTTCCACGCGTTTCAAAGGTCCTTTATTGAGATCCGCAAATTTCACACATCAGTTATGCTAGTTTCAACCTTGACGATTCGTTTCAACATTGACGAGCGTCGAATAGCGTCCTCGTTCCATCGGAATTAATTGGTAGAAATAATTTTTCACAGAAATCCCCTAAATTCACACTATATTTCCACGGGTAGGTGTTTCAAAGCTTCCTTATCGAGGCTGGAAAATTTCACACGTCAGTCACCGGTTAATTTCAACATTGATGAGCGTTCTAAATAACGTTCTAAATTCTCGTTCCATTGGAATTAATTCGTAGAAATAATTTTTCACAGAAATTACCTACATTTACGATGCTGTATTTCTACAATACATATACTTCAAAGCTTCTTTATCGAGGCCCGCAAATTTCATACATCACCGGATTAGTTTCAACATTGACGAGCGTCGAATCCTCGTTCCATTGGAATTAATTGGTAGAAATAATTTTTCACAGAAATCCCCTAAATTCACACTATATTTCCACGGGTAGGTGTTTCAAAGCTTCCTTATCGAGGCCCGAAAATTTCATACGTCAGTCACCGGGCTAGTTTCAACGTCGGCGAGCGTCGAGAATCGTTCGAAATCGTTGAAACGAAGAGAGATGAGAGACGTTAGAACGCGTCTGGCGGGACGAAACGGCCGCGGCTGGTTCGCGCGAGTACGAACCGGACGTTCCCCCGGTACAAATTACCAGCTCGCGGGCGGTCGCGCGTGCACATTGTCCTGTCAGCGTGCGAAACGGCCACGATATCGACAGTTACGCATTACTCGACCTGCGTCCCGTTCCACTGGCACTCGCTCGTCCGCCTGCCCCCCTCGCTCGCTTGCCGCGCGCGTACCATCGCCATTTGCATACGTGATTACACGTCGTGGAACCGGCCGAATTGCAACGCCTGCACTTGTATATCTTTATGTACCTGTCCTGGTTCAAAGGGCTACGTGTCAGCCGGCGCTCGTTTCTTTTCGCGCTGCTTTACGCTCAACGATCCACGCGGTTCTACCGGGTGGGCCACTGCTGTCAGCTGCCTGATATCCAATAAATTCCATACGGTATTATGTATTGTAATTGAGGACTCGCGTAAATCGTGCGTCGTTGCTAGACGAAATTCGTTCGTAATATAATCAGTTGAAAATGCGACTCGAAAGCGAATCCCACCCCCCGCACTTCTTTCTTTTCGAATTTATCATTCGTTATCTCTTTCTCTCTCTCTCGCGTTTGCTTGATTCGCGTGCAATTGATAAAGCTTGATACTCGATAAATTGAATACATGGAAACTCGATTGATAAATGATGAAATTGCTACGTGCTAAGTCGAGGTTTTGGCAAGTACGAGGGATCTGTGATTTGCGAACGTGATACTGGAAACTTTGTTCCATTTGAACTAAATTCTCTTATAATGTACGTAATAGTTTACGTAGCTTTTATAGAGAACTTGAACGTGGTCTTAAATGTAGAAGTAGCTTATCGTAAGTTTATCAATATTATGATTGTTACAAATTTTTGCGATTTTTATTACATTCGTTGTCAGATCATGTGACGTCAGCCATATTGCCAATTCTGTATGTCTTCTGAAAATATAAATAAAAATAAAACTCTGACTTATAATCAATACATACATACATACATACATATATATATATATATATATATATATATATATATATATATATATATGTTTTGGGCTACTAATTTTCCATTCGTGCAATAAAAGCCCCGATTCAAACAAGTGGAGTCAATCGGCGAGAAAGATTCATTTAATCATTAATCGATGACTAAAATTCCAACAGTTCACGTCTATACTTTTCGCATAGAATATCTTGCTATTTCTAGTATGTTACATACTATACAATACTGTTACATACTATACATACTATACTATACATTTTACATTGTACGCTACACCAATTTAACGCTATCTTATAACAGTTGATTACGTATTATTTTTAATATCCATATAATTCGTTAAAAGTTCGCACGATCGCAGTCGTAGAAATTTTTCGCAACAGCGTCGGAGGAAAGGGTGTCTCACGGCCGATTATGCGCGAAAGGATGCACACACCGGCTGGATCTCTCGATCGTTGGGGTCGCAGGAAGACACGGGCACCCCGTCGTATCGCTGTCTCCCCCCGGTGGTTGCATTATTTGTTAGCAATTTTCCGAGCTGTCGGCCGGCCCCTTCTACCCATCCGATCCGGCTCGATCGTTATTGCGGTCATTGTCATTGTAATCCGGCCGGGAATAATGCATAATTCGAGCGAGTGTGCCGCGTGTGCGTACCATCCAGTCACGCCGATGCAACATCACGTCCGCGAATCGATCGTGTCACGGATCTTGGTCTTATCCGTTCGATTAATCACTTGCTCCGTGTATGGTAACATTGTCTTTCTCATTGTATTCCGAGTGTTTTCGTTAACTGAGGGTGCGATCTTTTCTAATTTTTCTTGTTTCACCGTTGCGTAAGTATCTCGAGTGAATTTTCGAATTTCAAAAAAAAAAAAAGAAAAAGAAAAAGAAAGAAAGAAGTCAAGCTTTAAATGACAGTTCCATTTTTCTTTTCGAATTGGGTTTAGTATTGTACTTCGTTCGATTTATTGCAACATTCGAAATTTAACGCGTGTAATTTTAATACTATTATAATATTTCAGCGATCCACTTGGAATGTGTTTTTGAGATCTTTGGACATTGAATTATTTCGTTAAGGATACATGTATATCCAGATAATGAACGTCAAGTTGAATCTTGTCTTCAATTACTTCTCTCTCTCCACAATGGAGATTAATCGAACGAAATTAAATTAACTAAATAATTCCAAGATTGAATAATTTAATCGTAGAAAGTCGCTTGCGTATTGATTCTAATGCTTGATCTATTTTCTCTTCCTTTCTTGAATAAATAACTTGAGATGTAACTTCTTATGTGCTATCTAAGCTTCACAGAACCAATATTTTCTTTTTACAGAAATAAAAAAAATAGCCTACAAAATAGTCTTCTTTTTTCAAAAATTACGTAATTTTTAGAACTCGAAGATTCGTACGGAGAATCGAGTGACAAAATTACTCTAAGTACTACAAAATAGCAGTCTTCTTTTTCAAAAAATTCGAATTTCGCAAAATTCGAAGATTCTGAAAAAAATACAGAGTCTGGAATGTAGCTTTCGCGGTATATTGAAGCTCGCCGCGAGTGACGAGATTACTTCAAAACTCAAAGATTAATAGTCTCTTCTTCTTCCAAAAAAATTCGAATTTCGCAGTGTTCGAAAGATTCGTATATAGGCCGAGAAGCAGCTCTCGCGAGCCATTAAAACTCGACACGAAATGACGAAATTCATCGGCAGGACAGTCAGTGATAAAGTGGACGGCCACCCTTCGTCGGTCTATCTACGAGGTATTAATGGAGCTGGTTGGAAAAAGGGGGTGGTCACCTGGCAGCAGCAGGTTCTTGCTGGCCACGTGATGAACCGGTCGATGCCGAAATCCGATTACGCAATGGAGATTCGCGGAATGGGAGTAAAGGGGAAAGACAGAGAGTTTTGCTGCGGTGTTCGAGGCGTGTTCTGTGGTCCGCTTATCCCGTCAGGAATCGTAATTTGTAATACAGCGACGTCCGCCGGATGAAAAATAACGCGCTCGAACGGCGAATAACGCGTCGACGTGGTCGGCCTGTCGAACTGTGCGCCTCGATGAGCCACGAAGACGTATACCGGGTGAGACAGCCGGCGTTCGCTTCACGGAACCGCTCGACTGATTGATGAGACCGCTTAAGTAACCTGGGATTTGCGTAATTTTCAATTTGCGAAACCGGAAGGGGGGAGAAGGGGTAGTATTCGCCTTGACAGTTTGACGTTCTATCGTGCCAGAAATGTGGCAAATAATTTCGCGGAACATTCGTGCAACATTTTGATTAGCGAGGATCAATCAGTGACGAGTGTCAGAGAGTCTGCTGTGTGAATTAATTTTCTAACGTGACATTGATCCTTTCTTTCGTGTCGATTCTTTGCCATCTGGATCTATCTTTCAATTCTACCAATTGGATTTCTCTCACGCTCGTTATTCACACCGAATAGTGACGAGTGAAGAACCAAATATGAAATACCAAGATAAAATAAAATTTGACACAATAAATTGCTGAATTACTAAATTAATTAATATTCAAGCATCCATATAACACTTCGATTAATTCTAACTTACCTACGTAGAAAGAGCAAAAATTTCAGCCTCGTTCGCCGCTCCGACGTTGGTTAAAAGTCACTCCATGTCAACATCACGACGAAGACAAAGAAAAAAAAAAAAGAAAAGAAGAAAGAAAGAAAGGGAAAAGGAAACAAAAATCAAGGACAAGATTTCATTAGCTACTTTTTCACTTAACCGGCCTGTGTTCCACCCTCTCCCACGCGAACACAGACACGGTCCAATCGAGAAGCAGCTCACCCTCGACTAGAAACGGGGCTCACCCTCGATTACGCGGTAACGAAGGTCTCTGTCCGGCGGTGTCGCGGTCGAAAGAAGGAAAGAGGACTGTAAAATTCAGGAAGGAACATTAGGGAGAGGAAGGGGTGGCGCCGGTTCGTTGATCACCCCCTGGGTGCCGGTTTGAATTAGGGGGACCGGGGTGAGCCGTGTTTATTGACACAGGAAGCGATTGCTGCGCCTATGGTGCGCTTCCACGGTCCACGAAGGAGACACGAGAAGAGAGACGAGTGACGATCCGTAGAGGGGAAGAGGGATGGACTGGTTGGTCCCTTCGTTGACGTATTTGCACCGTAATCCCATGATAAATTGCCAGGGATAAGCTCTATTAATTTTGCGTTATAAAGTCGCGAGGAAGAGGGAGCTGGGGCCAGATACCGGCGCGTTATGGAGACGTAAAAGTATTCTCGACGAAGGGGAGCCCTCGCTTCGTTTACGGGCCAGTTAAAATTTAATCTTCCTACGTTCCTTGGTCTGGCACTCTGCGACCACGAGTGTTTCGATTTTTCAATCGCTTTCTACATGGACGATCTTTCTCTAACTTCGCTTCGTTCAATCGTCCCTTTTTTACATAATATATAAATAAACAACACAAATATGTCTGACGATCTTCCTCTTCTGGTGGATTTGCGAGAATTTCGCGAGACTGTCGACCGAATACTCGAATAGTCTGATCAATGAACTAATTAAATCATCATAAGCGTCAACTCTTAAGATATCTCGAGGAATATCTCGTGGGTAGTGCCGATCGAAGTTTTAAACTGGAAGCCATCACCAAGGGACACACGGCCGAAAATCTTTGCTGCGACCTAGATACGGCTAGATACACCGGCAGATAGGCTTATTGATGATGTCACGGTGGTTAGATGATCTGTATGTGGAACGAGTTCAGGCCTCGGTGTCTTCGGAGACTGCTATGCACGTCATCTCGATTCCGATCTGCGGCGAACAGTGTTGGCGTTATGTCCTCTAATGCAGATTAATTTATCAATCGGCGACAAGATAAGCTGGCTCAACTCGTTGTTCTTCGCGCGATATCTGTTGGAGACACGCGAAAGAAAAATAATCGCCAACTATGTAACACATTACATATATATATATATATATATATATGTAGTATCGAAGTTATTGTATGTAGTTTTATATATATATATATATATATATATATATATATGTAGTATCGAAGTTATTGTATGTAGTTTTATATATATTGTAGTATCGAAATTATTGTATGCAGTTATATATATATATATATATATATATATATATAATATGTATGTATGTATGTGTGTGTGTGTGTGTGTGTGTGTGTGTGCATACTATGCGTACTATATATACACATGTATAGTACATATAGTATATAAACACACGTATAGTACGGATTGGATTCGTGGGAAGAAGACGTTTGTCTTTGGTATTTTGGATGTACGAGTGACGACGATGACCCCAGAAGCATTTGTCACTCGCACCAGCGCTGATCCAACGATAGGGCCCCGGTCAAATGGAGTAACCGCCAATCTGCTGTCGTGTTTTACGTTTGTCGTTGTTAAATGGGGCCTGAGGTGATTCTGATTGCGATCGTCTTGCTTTCGTGTTGTTCCTTCTTTAATGATCGCTCGTTTGTCATCCCTGCCGTATCACCGCCTTGGAATTCGGCGGACGAAAATTAGCGCGATCTTCTCCGTCCGATTGATCTCGTCGAAGATGTTGATACAAATTTATTAACGAGTGTGATGTTCGTTTGTCGAAAGTAGAGACAGAGATAGAGAAATCTCGATCGTTTATTGTTGTTTTATCTTTCGATTTAATTCTCTCTTCGTTGCACGGTTCCTTCGCTTCAACTCGAACGAAACGTTAAAACGATGATCGCTAGAATTTCAACTAGAAAAGTTGCTGCATGCTCGAAAATGCTCGAAGATTAGTTATCAGGATTTCTTTACCTCCCGTTATAATTCTCGTTAGTCTTCGACTAAGATCGCAACCAATTGCAGTTTTAGAAATTCCGTGACCTTTGCAACCGATGAAACGATCGTCTACCTAATTTGTCGATTGCACTGCGAACCCACGAAAGAAATAAAGTTCCAATAAAGGATTTCGCGTTCCTTTCGTGGAAACGACTCGGGGAAGGAAATCTTATCCCAGATTTCTCTCTTTTTTTTCTTTTTTTTAAATTGCCGATTTCAAGAGCACAATGCCGCGCTCTCGGCCGGCAATTTACGGTAACACGAACGTTACGTGCTTTCGCGCCAGCCATAATTATCGTCCTTTCCACGAGACGGCACGCGAATATCAGTAGGACTCGGCGCACGCCTCGCCCGTTCATTAATTGCCGAACGGACTGTTCCACCATGTTGTCTCGACCCTGGGAAACGAAATTTTGTATATACATAACATATCGCCGCGCGAATGTTCGACTACACAATCTGCATGCACGTGCACTCTCTCTCTCGCGGTTTTTTTGTATCGCTACGTTTGAAATTTATTGTTATAGAACACCGATAGCTTTGAAAGGGAATTTATTTCGAATTTGAAAAATTTTGGTGATTTTGCGTTTGCTACGAATTTACTACGAATTATAGAAATTTTTAGAGGATTTCGGAAGATTTTTCGTTGCTCCAAATTTAGAAATTCTGATTGATAGATTCGGAGAGGATTTCAGAAGATTTTTCGTTGCTCCAAATTTAGAAATTCTGATTGATAGATTCGAAGAGGATTTCAGAAGATTTTTCGTTGCTCCAAATTTAGAAATTCTGATTGATAGATTCGAAGAGGATTTCAGAAGATTTTTCGTTGATCCAAATTTAGAAATTCTGATTGATAGATTCGAAGAGGATTTCAGAAGATTTTTCGTTGATCCAAATTTAGAAATTCTGATAGATTTGGAGAGGATTTCAGAAGATTTTTCGTTGCTCCAAATTTAGAAAGTTTGATAGATTTGGAGATTTCGCGTTTGTTGGAAATTTATCTCAAATTTACACTTCAAGCTCCGAAAGTTTTGTTTGTAACAATTGTACTCGATTTTCGTTTATAATAGTAGGATTTCAATATTTTTGAATCGTTGAAGGGATTTTCGGGATTTTTATTTGTGTTAATTCGAAACGTCGAGAATTTCATGGTTTTGGGGATTCTATTGCACGCGTGATTTAAATTGAGGATTACGAAATTTTTGACTTTCATAACTTTCGAGAGTTCTGTTTAGAGTTAGAAAACCTAAATTTTCGACTTTCACGACCGAGAATTATTCACGTAATTATATATTAAAGCGTGTTATGATCTTTCAAGAATGCTAAAAACTTTGAAATTGATTGCTATCGAGTACAAAAAATTCCCTCGCAAAATAATATTCCAACCCCTATCAAAACTAGTATATTTATTCAAATCAAATTGCCATTCGATTACCTTCGTTTCATTGACAGTTCCGTCGTCGACGATGATTGTCGACGAAATTATTTTATTTATACCAGAAAGAAAGAAATAGAGAGAGAAAAAAAAAGAAAACGTAAAGCAATAGCGAATTTTCATTTGACGAGACGCAGTTTGTTTTATTCATTCTATTACAAAAAAAAAAAAAGGAAAAAGAATAAGAAATATATATGTATTTATAGAGAGAGAGAAGTGGAAGAATTGCAAGATCTACTTTCTTTCAAGGGAGTGAACGTCGAGTGAGGATGGTGGAAGGTGGAGGAGGAATATCGAGGATCAGGCGCAGAACAAAGTCCTTTGAGAGAAGCGGAATAAATTTGCATGGATTACGATAAAGTTGCGCGAGAGTGCATCGCTTATTGCGCCAAGCTCACTCTCTCTCTCTCTCTCTCTCTTCTCCTCTTCCTCTCTGCGACATTGTGCAAAATAAAAACGCGACGTGAACGCCCGGCCAGCTCGAGCGGAAAAGGCGTCCACCGATATTGTTGCTGCAACAATGTCCTCCGATCCTATCGGCGAGGTGTGACTGTCATGAAAAATGGCCCACTCCTCGTGTCCTGCGACGACGCGGCACAATTTTTCAAAGGATTTCACGTACACGTCGTTACGTTATGAGGTAAGTGTTCTCTGACGAATCGCTTTCTCTCGCTTTGTTTGTTTCACCGAGTGTTTAGGATCGCCAAAAGTCTGACAGTGAAGAATTTATTTAAGTATTTGTTCTCCTTCTTTGAATCTCTGTATGATATTTTTTTACTGCTGATTATCGTCGGATTATTCGTACGGTACAAATAATCTGTGTTAAATTTGCGGACTAAACACTCAACTGTATAAAACGTCATGTAACTCGAACACGTTGGTCGTATCTACGTTCTGAAGATTTTATATTTCTTCACTTATTGCTTTGTTATTGTATATTCCATCGAACGCCGAATTTTTAACGATTGTTTTCTTAAATTTATAACTGATGGATTTACTTTTTGTTTATTAGCAATCATTTTCAACAGCAGGTAAGTGAAATTCTGATTATTGAGTATCAAGAATTTGATGTTAATTGGAATTTTATATAGAGCAATGCAGTGAGATGCGTTTAAGACTTACAATTAGACTGTAGGTTGGGGAAGTTGCTAAATTCTTGAAAGCTTGACCTTGTTTGAAACTATGCTGGAAATTGTTTACTTTGGAAACTGTTCTTCACTTGCGTACGAGTTACACACGTAAATGTTCATTCGGATTATATTTATATAATTTTTTACGTCAGTCCAAAGATTTCATATAATAAATACATTCGGTTAAATCATATAATATTTTCTACTATATATAACGTAATATTTTTTACTATTAATTATATTTAACCTTGCTATTCTAAATAAAATTATATTTATATATTTTTTTCACAGCTTTCATGCAATAATTACATTCGGATAAATCATATAATATTTTTTACTATAATTTTTATATACATGTCATATAATATTTTCTACTATAATTATGTTCTATCATTACTCTGCTGATCCCCAATTTTAACCAATTTCATTCTAAATTAAATGTTCATTCAAATTATATTTATATAATCCGAGTAAATCTTCGTTCAGATTATATTTATTATAATTTTTTACATCAGCTTTCATACAATAATTACATTTGAATAAACCATATAATATTTTCTACTATAATTATGTTCTATCATCACTCTGCTCCCCAATTTTAACCAATTTCATTCTAAATTAAATGTTCATTCAAATTATATTTATATAATCCGAGTAAATCTTCATTCAGATTATATTTATTATAATTTTTTACATCAGCTTTCATACAATAATTACATTTGAATAAACCATATAATATTTTCTACTATAATTATGTTCTATCATTATTCTGCTGATCCCCAATTTTAACCAATTTCATTCTAAATTAAATGTTCATTCAAATTATATTTATATACTCCAAGTAAATCTTCATGTAGATTATATTTATATAATTTTTTACATCAGCTTTCGTATAATAATTACATTTGAGCAAACCATATAATATTTTCTACTATATTTCTCTACTATAATTATATTCTGTCATTATTCTGCTGATTCCCAGTTGTAACTTTGCTGTTCTAAATTCAATTTCACTTCCAACAAACATTCTCACCTCTAACATTCCCATCATCATCCCCAATTTGAACTCGTCCCGGTCGAGCGACCAAAACCATCGTCCGTCGTTCTTTGAAGGGAGGCAAAGAAAAACCAATACTGTTGCGTGACGTATTCTCTCGGACCTAGGTCGCCTGGCGTCCTAAAGCAATTAACAGTTATGGTAATAATCGTTAACGAGCGGGCTAAACAAGGACGGAACGAACCCGTAGAAAAGAGTGAAAGAAGAACGAGGAAGGAGAGGGCTGTGGAAAGACTGGGAGAGGAAAGAAGCCGAAAAAGGAGTGGCCTGAGTGGCTTTGGTAGCAGCAGCCACAAGAGGCAGCGGCTTAACGCCGGAGAAGAAGAGAACGAAGAGAACGAAGAAGAAGAAGAAGAGGAGAATGACGATGACGATGACGAAGAAGAAAGGGAAGGTCGATCGAGCGAGGATTATACGACTGGACATTTCGGGCATTTTTACGAAAGGGACGCGCAGGAACGCGTGTTCTATTAGCTAAGACAAAAGAGCGGCGCCTAGACGGGGGACGGGACCCTGAAACTGTCCGACAGCGTTTATTTATGCGGCGAACCGCGGAAAAAGATGTAAGTCCCTCGGAAGGGGGCCCCGTTCCTCGGTGCATTCCGGGGTCCGGGCTCCGGCACCCACCGACAGGGGATATTATCTGCCGCAAGGATATAATCGTGTCCTCCGACTCGTGAGGACACATTTTTGCCGGCCGTTTCGACGAGCAACCGACACGCGTCCTTCGCGCCGCCTGTTTTTCGCAGGTCCCAGAATTGGGGCCTGCTATCTCGAAGATAGCGATAGAAAAATCACCATATTCTCGGTTTGCCGGATGTTCAATTGCTGCTTGCACTGTGAACATTTTTATGCGATCTTGAACGGACATGCTTGCATACTTCTTCTAATTGACTGTACGTTTCTTAATACAGTAAATTCTTCGAGCACATTTTCGACAGTCTTCTCTTCAGATTCGTGAACGATTTTCTCGCCGACGAGGTGGCTACAGATGTCTGGCAAGATGCCAATGTTAAAACGATGGTCGTCGAAAGTAAAATAAGAACAATGTGTTAGCAATATGGCAACAAACGAAGGCTAAACTTGTAAAAAGAAAAGACTCTAGATATCTATCGAACGGGATATTTCACACATGGGCTGTTACCTTATAAATATCCTTGCAGCCCTCGTTATGTAATTATCATTTTAGAGAGCAATGTCTAACCGATGGTATCTGCAACATTCGTTTCACTCGCTGCCAGCCACGATCAAACCGTACAAAATTGGCGAACCAATTCCGTATATAACTTTTGCATCAAACAATTATCGACTTGCACAGTCGGTCACGCAATTCATGAATAATAGCCGGTGAATTATTCAAATCGTCGCAAGAACTTGCGTCCCTTGTGCATGCGCGATAATGCCATCTTCTTGCTCTGTCGTAGTGAGAGGAAAAAAGAAAAAGAAAAAAAAAAGAAAAAGAAAAGAAGAAAGGGAGAAGAAGAAAATAATCGACAATGTGACCAAATTGCGAATCGCGCGAGCATCATCGGTGAACCTCGTCGGTGCATTAACATAATGGTGGAAGAAGTTCGAGTCGAAGAAGCGCCATTATCCGCAGTTACAGAGTGAAATCGGTCCCATTACGGGAATGCCTTATGAGCACTGGCGGGCGCGTAAAAGTGCCAAGTAACTAACAGGTTCTATAGAACGCCACCGGAGGGTATAGCAAGCAATAAATTGCGTACAACAGCCGTCTACGGACGACTGAGACCGAGGACAGACGACTTGAAATCGACTGTCTCTCGTGGAACTGCATAATTTAACCGGACTCCATTAAAACTTCGAAGGAAATCGTAGAACGGAAACCGTGGAGCAAAGAAATTGCAAGAACTGCGGTTCTTATCAGCGAGCGCGAGGTTCTTAAAAATGGAAGAAAAAAATGAAAGAAAATGTGACGGAATCATTTAGCGATTTTCACGATGAGACGCGTCGAATAATTTCGGAAGCTGCGCCGTCGTTTCGTTAACAATCTCGATTGATCGTTTCGCTGCTTTCGAACTTCACTTTCTATTTCTCCGGCACGATGCCATTTTCATTTTGCTATTGAAATCAACGAATATTCTCGAACTATCCCGTTTCCCAGAGTTCCACTATTATTCTGTTGTTACTTCGCGCGATTTGAAACGATTCCATAGTTTGTTTCTCAAATACAGTTTTACTTTCGTTACGGCATACCGATCGAAAATTCTGAAACTCCGCTTTCGTTCTAGCAATTATTTCAGTCATTATTGTTCTACTATTTTTATTACTATAAATCGATCACTATAAAGATTCTCCACTTTTGTTCTAACAAATTATTTCAGTAATTATTGCTGTTCAATACATATCTTATTGGGATATTTGCTTCCCAGACATAGATTCATTTCCCATCAAATAAATAAAAATTCTCAAGTCTTTGAAAATGATGACTCTTCTAATCATTCCAGCATTTCCAAGTTTCAACTTTAGTATATTTTCCAAAATCGTTTCTTTCAACGTTCGAAGATTGTGTATACAGAACCGTATTGAGATCGACAAAATCTTTATGAAGCGAGAGATCGCTGGGACACCCGAGTATCCCCTAAATTAAAATTGTCAATTGATTTTTCGTCTTTCATTAATTCTCATAGTTGACATAGCTTTTTCGTTTTTTTTTCTTTTTTATTAATTTTTTCTTGAACAAAACGCGAATGCAGTATCGGAGAGTCGAACATAATCCTTCCGATCGAAAGTCGAACAGAATCAGCGACTTTTTATTCATTGCAATTATACCTTGCTTCTCTCGACAATTCCCGCCACCAAAATCATCCAACGGTGCCAAGCGACACACGCGATCTTTCGACACCGTGCAACGCTCTTCACGATCCTGAATGCCCCCCCCCCCCTTCCCTCCTGTTCCTCGTTCAAACCAAGAGAATGGAAAAGCACGCCGCTTCTCTAGGTGGTCCAATAATAAGACAATAAGTTAGGCCCCGGTCTCGGTTGATATCAATCGAGGCTGAAACAACGAAGAAAGCGAGCGAGTTCGAGGCAAGTCGAGAGCGAAGGGATCGAGAGAAGAAGAAGAAGAAGAAGAAGAAGAAGAAGAAGAAGAAGAAGAAGAAGAAGAAGAAGAAGAAGAAGAGGAGGAGGAGGAGGAGGAAGAAAGAAATAAGGGGGAAGAAATAAGAGAGGGAAAGAAAGAGAGAGGACGAAAGCGAGTGGTATGCCAGAAGTGGCGCCAGAAGTCTTTCCTCGTCCTTCGTCCTCCTTTGGTCGCGCTGGGCCATTATCCTCTGGACCGTAGGACCGCTGTCTTTCTTCGACCAACGTGTTTACCGTGTCGATCCAATTCTCTCGGGCACGCGGTTCACAACGGAAATTAATAATCTTTCTCTCTCGCCGGTGCGGTGGCGAGGCAAGCATTCCTCTCTCCTGCGATATTTTCCCCAAAGGCACTCCGTTCCTGTTACTTGCTGCGTGACGTTCGTTGGCAGGTGGAAATTCTCGCAAGTTCCCTTCAACTCAGGGAAATTTGAAATTTGCGAGAAATTTCCAGAGATTCTGTAATCTTTGAGAATATCGTTCATTTTTAAAAATCCTAGAAAACGGTGGACAAACTTGTGAACGATGATGTTATATTATAAATTCTAAGAATATTACTTCTGATGATAGATAGAAATGTCTCATTTTCACTAAGTAATTCCTTTTTTTTTTCTTTTTTCTGAAGCACTTTATGTACAATTCAGTCTTTCTCTCTCTCTCTCTCTCTCTCTCGTTACTCGAAATGTCGACAGAATTTCGCTTTTCGACTGAAAACTCACCCCCGATTAATTCAAGAAACACCGAGAGTTCACTAAAGTCCACACTTCTACAACTACTACCCACGCTCTGCAACTACAAACGGAACCCTCGGCCGTAAAAAACGTGGAGTGGCCGGAAGTCGTTGGAGCCAGCACGAATATTCTCGATTCCACGTTATTCCTAACCAATCCAAGCTTATCACTATGCATGAGACAGGAGGTAAAGAGTGGTTGGTTCGATAGAAATCGGCCAGGGCATAAAGATACTCGGATCGGTATTCCATTAATACTCCTCTCATCTAGCCAGGTCCTCGTGGCTCCTCCAGCTTGCAAGAACGACGAGGTATCCTCGCGCCTTGAGCCCCCTTTAATTAGTCAGGCTCGAAGGGAGGACAGACTCCGGCGTCTGTGCATAAGAATCGGATAGAGAATCGCGCCGATTCCCTCGCTTACTTAACTCCAGAAGAGGAATGCCTGGGCTCGCCTCCGCGAGAGAGAAAGAATATTAATTTCTGTTGCGAACCGCGTGCTCGAGAGAATTGGATCGACACGGTTATATATATATATATTCGATTTGTTTTAAATTATATTTTTCAAAACCAAGTCAAAAACTTGGTAGTTCAGAAGAGATAGATTTTTGCTTTGAAGTATAAATTTTCGTAGAACGAGAAAAATTGCGAAAATGCGGGGATGGAAGACGATGGATGAATAATACGAGTAGAATTGATTCAGGATTTTTGAGTAATAATTTTTGAATGATAATGTAATATAAGCGATATAAATGGTAGTTCTGAGATTTGTTTGTAAATCAGAAATTAGCGTCTTTTCGTATTTCATGTAATAAAAAAAGAAGGATGAAACTACTTCTCTCTCTGAACCGACAGATATCTCCCATTAATCGAGCCGACATGTAATTTTCGCAATTTTCAACGATCGAAATTCCACGAAATATCTTCGAAAGTCATTTCACCACGGAATTGATCAGTTCTTGGCAAAAATATAAATTCTCCCTCTTAAAAACCATACATTACGAAATCATTCAATTTTCGTATAAATACTCAGAGAATCGTATAAATACTCAGAGAAATTCCTCAAAAACCACGAAATTGATCATTTTTCAACAATATAAATTCCTCAAAGAAGAAAAAAAAGAGAGAGAGAGAGAGAGAGAGAAAAACATTTACCATCAGAACGCAACTTCCAATTTTTTTCCACTACGAATTTCCAGAAGGATCGAAATCGTCCTGATTTTCGAAGAGAGAACATTTCTCTCGCACCGTGCACGGTTCTTCCCTGACGATAGAGGGGAATGGCAAGGGGAAGAGAAATCCCCCCCCCCCTTTCTCCCGGATCGAGCCTGATCCTCTTTCGCGGCTCATCAGCGTAACTCGCGCTGTCAACGGCTGGACAACGGAGGTTGAGGCCGGGGTTGAAGTGTTTATCGGCGCTGGCGGAACACGCCGGCGTTACAAGCGGCGCTTCGTGTCCGGCGTGTCGCGGCGGCAAATCACCGAATCGGCCGCCGGGACGCCGTGGAATCCGCAGCATTCGCCGGCGGGTCTCCGGCATCCGGGAATCGTCGCGGCCAGCGGCCGTTGAAAACGATGGAATTGCGGTCGTGCCCGTCGAGACCAGCGGCGAGCAACCCGCCTCCCCATCTCTCTCTCTCTCACTCTCTCTCTAGCTGCTCGGCTATTTCCACCGGGGGAATCGTCGTCCCGCCGAATTCTATCGTATCGTGGCTCGATCGCTCGTCCGTCGTCTGTTTGTGACTCGTTGCTCTCTCGTTGTGCTATTTTCAATGTTGCAGCGGCGACGGCCGTTGTTTTTTTCAACGACCGGAGGATTTTCCTTCCCAGAGTGTTTTACAAAAAAAAATCATCTCTTTTCGGCTCGTCGCGTTCTCGATTTTTTTTACCCTAGCAGCTATAATAGCAATTAGTAATATTATAGTAATGTTGTAGTATTGTTACAAGCATTTGTAAAACCAGGCCAAGCCTGTCGTGTGTTTGTAATTCTTTAGATATTTTCAACGATCGCAGCCATGATGTTGATTGATAATTGAATCACAGACGATTGTGTGCAGCTTTTTTTTTTATCATGTTAACTCTTAATGTTTGGAATTATCTGTTTTCGGCTCGTTACGTTTCTCGATTTTTCACCCTAATAGCTATAATAGCTATTATATCGATGTCGTGTAGTATTAGCATAGCGAAAAAAAATATTAACATTGTATAAGAAAATGACGTTTAGTCGTGGGTTGGTCGTTGCAGATATTTTCTAATGTTGCAATCGGTGGCGATCGGTATCGAAAGATGGAAGATTTCTGCAGTTTTTCCTTTCGGATTTTAGGTATTAGTTATGTTGACTCTCAGTGTCATAGTAAAAATTAACTCGTTTTACAAAAATAATCTCTTCTTGACTTGTCACGTTTTCGATTTTTTACCTTAGTAGCTATAACAACTATCAATATTAATATATTATATTATAAATTAATAAATTAATAAGTAAAAAATAAGTTTGCCGTGTGTTTGTAATTCGTTGGTCGTTGTAGATATTTTCTAATGTTGCAATCGGTGGCGAAGATGGAAAATTTTTGCAGTTTCTTTTGGGGGGGGGGGGATTTCAAGTTTTGCACTTTTGTCTGGAATTAAGTTATTTGCGACTCGTTTTACAAAATTAAGGAGGAACAATCCTTTTCTTCTGTTCGCCACATTTTTTTATCCTTTTACCTAAAAAAGGATCACGTTAACGCTATCATGGACTTACATTGCTCGATCTTGCAATTTTTTCGTTTGAATTGACATTATTACTAATCTTTGCTAAAGATTAGAATTCACATTGCAAGGAAAATGGAATTTCTCGAATCATATAACTTTGTAATGTAATACAAATTCAGTCATTTGCAACTCTACGATACTTGCTAAATTCTAGCAAGCTGTGTTTATATTTCTATCTCTTTATCTATATCTGCATTATCGCAGTAAAAATGGGCGTTATTAAGATAATTGAAAGGATTGAAAGCTTTCAGTTCTGAGGAATTTCAGAGTTAAGTTTAATTTACTATCCATGACTCAAGAAATACTCGGATATTTATTTCAACATTCCTACAAATTCATTTTCGGGAGATTTCTTCTTACAGTGTCTGTGTAAGTCAAAAATGATCGGCAATCGAAATGTCTCGCGCAACACGCGCAACATATACGTTTATTAAATCTCTCTGTAAGTGTTCGAGCGGTTTCCTGAACCGCTCTGTATTTACAGAAGGTTGAACAATCGGTGAATCCTGCAAACCGAAACGCCCGACTCTTTGCACCATACGCACGTGATTCGGTATCTCTCGATGTTTGTGTTTTTGTTTGCACGTGATCGTGGACAAAACTGCTGGCAAATATTTCCCTCAAGCCACCCCCCGTGACTCTCTTCTTTTTCGTATTATGTTTCCCTCTCTCTCCCACCCGCTCTCTATCTCTTTCTTTTTTCTTTTATTTCAATTAGAAATTAGCGGCTTCAGCGAGGCGTTTTCACGCTCGCTGGGATTTAATCAAGTAAGGAAACACAAACCATTACACCTTTCGCCGCTTTCAACCCCCTTCAGCCCCCCTTGTCGATCGATACTGTTTGCACTACAAATAGTCGGCCAACTGGTTGAATACACGTGCGTGCGTGCGCGCGTGTTTTTTTTTTTTTTGGTTTCTTTTTTATTTTTAGCGGCGCAGCGTTGTTAGTTTGTCAATAGTTCCGCGTGTATGTCTTTTATTTTTTTTTTTTTTTCGACCACCGTGAAACGGCAATTAGCACGATGCCTAGGCAGCGAACAATGCATCGCCGACAGCTGATTTCGCGGAACGAAAAACAAAACAAAAAAAAAAAAACAAAAAGAAAACAAAAAAAAAAAGAAAAATTCCCGCGCGGACGCAAGCGAGCGTGAATTTGAAAAAAACAAGAGGAGGTTTCATCAGCGTTTCTAGTCTTTCTGAGATGATCGAACGCAATCAATGCAAAGTGATTTCTAATAGCTCTGCGCAAACGTACAGATACGGACGTACAGATAAGATACGGACAGATCTCACTGACCGAGAGATAATTTGAAAATTGAAAACTTCCAAGTATCGCACGGAATCTCAAAGATCGGTCGGAAAGTGTTGGAAGAGGTTACTCCCACTATCTCGCGTGAAGATCTACGGTCATTTGCCCTCTCCCTGCCCCCCCCCCCAAAGGGAAAGCTACCTGTCTGCGAATCGACAGAGATTTGCTGAAAGTTAGGACAGCCTGCTTGACGAAAGTTTGCCTTGCGTATTGATCGTTCAAACATTCCTAAAGCTCGTCAATTTTCTTCGTTACGAATTACTTTCTAGCCTCCTCGGCCTTGGGTCCTCTAAAACTATCGATTCACATTTAGAACGGTTGGGTACAGGATATATACAGGGTGGTACGTTTAAGTCCTTTCGAATTGCGACGATGCAAAAACAAGAAATTTATTTTCTCGAATTAACGTGAATGGTACCAAGGGGCCATGGTATCAATAAATTGACAAGCATATTTTTTTCAAGGCCTTCTTTCAAGGCCATTGATGTTTTCCTTTCCATACTAACTATATATTCCCTTTTGTTGTATCGCGTAGCTGGTATACGGTAAAAGATACGTACATACGTTGAGACAATTCAAGTATTCACGTAGAAATTTCTCTCTATCGAGATCGCAGGCGCGACGTAATCGTGTATCGAGAGCCTCGTAATAAAGATGTCTACTATTTATTGCATCGTCGGTGCATGATCTCTTCTAACAGATGGAACCCTGACCGGTGTATCGAAATTTCTCAATAATTCGTAACGGAATAGCCAACGCGAAGAAAGATCGATACGATGTTCATTTATAACGTATATACACGCACGAGGGGCCATTTTCGGCCGTTAGGAAGTTGGTTAGAAAGCAGAGATGGCCGTGGTGGTTGAACGGCGGAGTCAGGACGCTGGCCGAGGTAGAACGACGAGGGTTTGGCAACACGTTAATGAGGCTGAAACAAAAGAATCTTTGGGCCCCGAGGCGGAACCCCCGCCGGGCCATGGAACACCGGGGGGTTGGTGGCGCCATGAGCTGTCATCACGTGTCAAACGTTCGCCTGTGATATTCAGGTAAAGGAAAGGAGGCTCTTCTTCACCTCCCCTCCTGCTTCGACCGGGGAAACTACCCTTTCTCTCGGTATCTCCTCTCTCTTGTCCTCGTGTCTCTGTCGTCTTTCGTTCATCTGTTTCTCTCTTCTTTCCCTGAAGGAGATCTGCCGATCAGATAACCCTAATGCTCGAGTCCCGTTAATACTCGGGACACACCGTTGGCTCTGCGCCCCTTTTTTCTGTTCCGCGTTAATTATTTCGGCAAACGAGGGTGGAGATTCTCCCACCGTGTGTGCAGATATTCTCAAGATTCGCTTGTTTCATAATATTCGAGCGGCCGAATAGTTTCGGATTTCATCTTTCGAGAGAGATTTCTCTGCGAACCCGGCGGATCACTCCGAATGGAGGAACACTGTGTGTATCGAGATTTTGTGAATTTTTAGACTAGCTAAGACCACCTGAGACCACCAAAGCCAAAAACTATACGAAAATCCGGAGAAAAGCTAATGACCGAAAACGTCCACTCCAGTGTCAAGATTCCAGAGTCCGCAAAAATTACGTTTCGCGTGATTGAGCCGACGAAACATCCGAAACGTTAGACATGCCAACCAAAGAGAACAAATCATGGTCTGTCGAGAGAGCCAAGAGAGCGATCATTCGCACTAAACTGCAAACTCTCGTCGACGCGCGAGAAGATAGAGGAGAGGAAATGAAATGAAATGAAATGAAATGAAATGAAATGAAATGAAATGAAATGAAATCGCGAGTCGACGACGTTTGCGGGCGGTTTACGGTGGCGTTTGGTGGCGCGGTGGACGCGGTCTCTGCGGGACAATCTGCTTAAGACATCTCTCGGTGTGCTGCGGGTGCAAGGCGGTCGGCTTGCAACTGTCCGCGCGCGGCGTGCATCCGCCCCGCGGACAATAGTTGTCCGTCCGCGTTCGCTGGTATGCGCCGGGACCACACACGCCGGCGCCATACCCCCACACCGAAACGAAAGGGTGAACATACGAGCGGTGTAAACGTATTTCAAACACCAGCCTACGTGGAAACGATAAATAAACTATAACTAACCGCCCTCGGAACCGGTGACAGGTGAATGGTGAATCCTCTTGTTAGCCACGAGGACGACGGGGGCCAGGCCGAGGGGGCGGTGAACGTTGAACAACTATACACACGCGCGCATGGCTCCGAAAGCAAAGAGAGAAGACAGATAGATAGGAACAAAGAGAGAGAGAGAGAGAGAGAGAGAGAGGAGGCTGAAGCGCCGGTTTCACCCAGGTTGGTTTGGACTGGACCCAGCAGGGCCGCGCGTTGCTTCGCCTTTATGCGTGCGAGCCTCGCCGTCGAGATATTGCGCCACGAGACACGCAGGGGGGAGGGGGAGGGGCCACCGTGTCGGAACCGAGCGGGATTATCGATGTAAGTCACCGAGAACAAAGGGCAGCCTGCTCGTCGCTCTCTGACGGAATAAATCGTCGCGATCGGTAATCGGGGAACCGAACCCGCGAGCTTGATACTTCTCGGACGAACTCTCGAACGTTCGGCCGTCGGGTTCCTTGCTTCTGGCCTGCGCGTCCTTCGCGACGCGAGTTTCGGGAGATCGATCGCGACGTATGAGTGATCGAGAAGCATGAGCTTGCCGACGGTAGGCGATCGTCGATCACGAGGACGCGCAGTTTTCGAAGCTCGCGATCTTGACGCGCAGAAACGCGAAAGTTTCACACAAGTCTGTGTCGATGGAGCAACAAGATTCTCCCTGTTACGAATCCCGAGTCCTCGAGGGCAATTGATTCACGCCGAGTAACGTTAACACTGGAACTATCAAGGATCAAAGCATAGAATTTTCATCGAAGGCGTTGAAATTCGAGAAACTTTACGATACAACTGTACGGACTTTTATTTATATATTTTACGAAAAATTGTCTGAAATCTTTAAAAATATGTTGTTTTGTTATGCTGCATCTAAGTTAATTGTCTAAATCTATAAAATGTCTAACAAAAATTAGAAATTGGTCATTTTGATCATTTTGGTAGTTCTAACGTCAACACCAGTGTAATTTCTTATTCTTATCAACAAAAGACGTTGAAATTCGAGAAATTTTACGATACAACTGTGCAAACTTTTATTTATATATTTTACGAAACATTGTCTGAAGTCTTTAAAAATACGTTGCTTTATTATCTGAATTTAAATTAATCGTTTAAATGTATAAAATGTCTAACAAAAATTAGAAATTGGTCATTTTGACCATTTTGGTAGTTCTAGCGTCAACACCAGTGTAATTTCTCATTGAACATCTCACATATGTAAAACAGTGTATTTTCAAAGATTTTCGAATGATTCTAAATCTACAAGTATCTGACGAAAATTACAAATTGGTCAATTTGACCATTTTGGTGTAACTATTTGTTGGATGTGAAACAGTGTATTTTTAGAGATTCGAACGATCTCTCGTGAAAAACGTAGAAATGAAAGCTCGTGTGCTTCGTTGCATTGCGAGGATAAATACATTTGTTTCACTTTAACGTTTCAATCGACTGCTAGCACTACTAGCTCCAGCTAGTTGAAAATAACTCGTGACGAACGATGCACGAACGCGTATCCTCGGATCTTCGTAATCTACCGATCCGAGGGACCCGGGTCCCGGAAAAACACGGAAACCGCAGGAAGGAATCCTCCTCGACCTGTACGCCTCTCTCTACTCAGCCGAAAAACGACGGAGAGAGAACACAGACAGTCAAAGGAAACCGGCGGTTCTTCCTTGTTTCCTGTTCGAAAATTCCAATTGCTCGCCGGTATGGCCATTCGGACGTATCCATGCGGATTTGGAGAATATTCGGACAACGAAGAAAGAGAATATCCCATCCCAGGAGATGAAGGAGCAGGATCCAATGGTAATGGATACGTTTAATCCAATTGCCACGGTGCCTCGGTGGGGGCCCCAGCGGCTCCTCGTCGACAATGACGAGGCGGGCAGCGTGACAATGTCGAGAAATATTGGATAAGCGTGACGGGGAAGGCCAGAGGTCTTCTTTCCTTCTCTCTGGCCAGGTAGACAGGCGACACGCTTAACCGATACACGCTCGAATACGGTAGAACCGGGGCCTAAATTTGCTTAAAATTAGGGCTCCAGATCCAAGAGAGAGAGAGGGGGGGGGGAGAGTCCAGACGCTTTGCCTGCGAACGATGATGACCGCCATTGTCGCGGAAACCGAGCGTGCTCGAGGGCTTCCTTTGTGGGGAAACGTTGCAGAAGAAACGGGGACGTTGATCGAATTTGGGAACGACCGAGCCGATATTTGCGCGAGTTTTCTTTTTCCTTTTTTTCTTTCCTTTTCTGGAGCTTTTGGGAAATTATTTTGCTACTTTAACCCTTTCAGGCCCAGCGAGTCATGCACTTTCGCAGATGCAGAGTCTTTAAACCCGGTTCCGTCCGGTTGACAATGGAAACGAAGACGTAACCATTTACGCGAAGTAAATCGTTCCGAATGAAAATAGAGCGGCAGAAGAAATATTGGAGTAAATAGAATAGCTAGCGTATGTTGCAGAGATGCATATTTATTTCACGCAGGTTAACAGAAAAATGAAAGAGAATGATAATAACGACATTTCGGGAAACAAAAGTGAATTTTATTCGGTTTGTCACTGTCGCCACTGTAATTCATAAAACGGTCAACCTTTTCTTCTTAATTGGCAGACACTTATTATCCTCATCGCTTGAAGCATTTGGAAGTATTCGACTCTGTTTTCATCGTTGATGATTAAATTTTTGATGACTTGTTCTCAGACTTATCGTTTGCCAAGGTTTGCTGCGAACATTTCTTGAAATTTTAATAAATCTTAAATCTCATTGAACAATGATCCATAATGTATTTTCTCGTTGATCTAGTGTCTATAATGTTCTGGCTGTGTAAATTCAGATCGCGTTAGATCGATAAAACATAAACCACGTATAAATAGTGTTATAATTTACCGCGTTGAAAAATACCGTGTAAATGGAGGATGATACAAACTTGTTACTCGTACTTGTTACGACAAATCTTTCCAAATAGCCAGTGCTATTTTGTCGTTGGAGAAAATACCTTCGATACTCTATCTCATTAATAGATACAAGTTCGTCGATTTACAATACGTCGATCCAATTAGTTCGATAATATCGTGTATAAGTACCTTTTGGAAATTATGCAAAGATTATATCTATAAAGATTTCTTTTGAAAAGTCAATGAAGACTTTCTTTCCTTTGAATTCTGGCGTGCGTGATCGCACGTTAATAGGCACGTTAACTAATCGTCGTGGGCGAACGAATCGATCCGTCAGCCTCGTTTAATAAAAGGCCACTCGAACTTCAATTTCGAAGGGGGGAAGGGGAGGAAAAAAGCTCATTTCGCTCGAAAGAGAGAATGAAAAAAAAAAGGAACGATTGAAAAGAAACGAGCTCACCGCGTCACCGAAAGATAACTAACTCGGGCGACACGCATACCTCTACGGTGGCCTGCGGAGATTCGATCACGACACGATCTGAACGTTCGCGCGATATACGTCTCCGGCGAAGGCAATCAGCCATAAAGAAGCCCCCCCGATCCCGTGGACAGACATCACCATAATCATTCGGACTACGCGTAGCTCTCGACAAAAAAGCACGCTCGCAACAAACCAATAGACCGTCATTCCCAAGAAGAAGAAGAAGAAGAAGAAGAAGAAGAAAAAGAAGAAGAAGAAGAAGAAGAAGAAGAAGGAAAGCCAACCTGAGAAGAAACGAGTACCGTGAAGAAAACGAAGAAGAAGAAGACGAGGAGGAGGAGGAATCTCGGGAATAAAACGACTGTAAAGATAAAGAAGAACAACGGAAGAACGTCGATGTAACATCAAAGAGGGAGAAGCCGATCGTCTCCTCGGTTCGTTCGAGAAGCAGGAAGACTGTCGAGGAGACTGGTTCGCCTAGACAAAAACCATCGGCCAGGAACAGAGACGGGCGAGAAGGGCCTTGCTCTCGTTCTTTGTCCGCGGGAAATTAGGCCTGAAATGCCCACGGGAAAAACGATCGACCAACAACAAACACTCGCAGCAGCAGCAGCAGCAGCAGCTTTCTTATTACCTGTTTTCTCTTTCTCTCTCTCTCTTCTTCGCCTGAGTCTCTGGATCATCCTGTTATAAACACAGATCCAGGATCCGTTCGTCTCGGCGAACTCCACTCGCAGAAACATCCGAGTCCTCGCGATCCTCTATTCTTCTTGCTCGTCGGCCGATCTTCTCGTTCATTGTGTCGCCATCAAACCGGCCGCGAAATGGTTTCTACGACTGTCTCTTTGCCGGTGCGATGCGTCTCTCTCTCTCTCTCTCTCTCTCTCTCTCTCTGTCTTTCTCTCTGTCGTCGGCCATTGTGCGCTGGCCTCTCGTCGATGTGCAGCGAGGCGCGTTTTCCAGACCTGGTGACCCCCATCGTCGGCCCTCGCGTCGGATCTGCCAACCGTGGAAAAAGGATTCCACGCCAGCCTCGGCTAACCGTGTTATCCTTTAATTCCGCGTCTACTCTCGTCTACGCGGCATCGGTAGCAAAAAATCGGCCGGAATCTCTGGCCTGTTTGAAAAGAATAAGAGAAGAAGAAGAAGAAGAAGAAGAAGAAGGAGAAACGGGGATTTATCGAATTTATGTCACCGTTCATTTCTGCCGATAGAAGGTTTCTTCCTTTCTTTTCTTCTTTTCTTTTTTTCTTTTTTCTTTTTTTGAGACAGGATGAGGATTTTTTTTTTACCGAGTTAGGATTTCGGTCGGTTTGCTACGTGTTTACGGGTTCTTGATTGAGCTGTTTGTTGGATCAGATGGATCCCGAGTGACGAGTCAACGGGGGTAAATAAATACGTTGCGGTATTGTCAGAGTCGAGTACTGGGTAAACAGAGGCGATTCTTTCTTTGTGAAGCGGGCCAAGTGGCCTTCATGATTTTCCGAGATGATCTTGCCGAGCTGACTTGGACCAACTGGATGGATCTACTGTCATCGAGATAATTGAGATTCCGATGGCAACTGTTCTTCTAATTGCAAGAAGCGAGAGACTGAGACTCTGTCTGATCAGACAGAAATTTCGCTCGTTTCCGAAAACATTTCAGACGGAATATTTAATTCTTGAGCTATTCTGCGTCTCAAACTCTCGTATCGAACAATCTTTCTTCGTCTTGTTTCGTCTTCCTCTGATTAATTGTTAATTTTTAACTCAAAATTTTTTACCAGACAGCGTCACATTCTATCATTCATTTTCGTTCATTCGAAGTTCGCGTAAGTACAACTACAGCTTAACAATCATCGGATTAATTTCACATCACTCTGAATATAATTAATATCAACAGCGAACAAAACAATTTACAAAGTGTCAGTGCACTTCACACGTCGCGTGTAATCTACAAATTTTATGGGATCGAAATCATCGTACGAAAGATTAGAAAAATCCTTTCCAACCACGAGCGCCAACGATCACGAAGAGCTGCAAGAGGAGGGAGGGGGAAGCAGAGAAATCCTCGCAAAGAGGATGAGAAAAGAAATCGACGTGGCGAAAGGAAAAGACGAGAAAAAAGAAGCCGGCCAGGTCAAATGTTTAAACAAACGAGCAATTATCTTAACTCGATCTCCGGATCTCCGGGAGTGTTTTCACCCTCTGTCTGTCCCTTTCTTCGCCGCGTTAACTCGCCCACCTCTTCCTCTTCTCTCTTAAGTCTTGTTTATCGTCTCGTTCGGTTCGCTCGTGTCTGGGCCCATTCGTTCCGGGCCCCGAACGAACATGTCGCCGGCCCCGAACCGCGTAAAAAGCACCCGGGACATGCGTTTCGCTCGCTGCTTCTGTTCTTCGGTGATCCTGTCCCTCTTTGCGTTTTCAAGGGCCGACCCTTGAAATCGGGGGAGATCTTCGCCAATCTTCCTCCGTTTTTCCGAGATTGTGTTTCCACGTTCTTCTAGGAATTTCTGTGCCGAAGGTAATTCCTGCTCGAGTATACCGCGGCGAGGACTTCGCTCCAGGTGAACGAGGGTTGTTGATGGATTATTGGAGATGGGACGATTGATAAAGAAGACTGTATTTATTTATTGAGGATCGGCTCGCGGCGGTGCATTAAAATTGGTTAACAGTTAATTACGGTTGCGAACGTTGGTGCAGATCTCTGCTCTTTCGAACAGGGTGAATGGAGAATGTTCCAAGTAATTTGCGAGGTTTTATGTATTTACGAGAACATAAAAATGCAATCTTAGTTGATTCATATTGCAGAGTGAATGTACAAACATGAACATTAGTTAATAGTTGGTTCTGTCGGTGAAATATATCAACACTGATTTCTTTGTCCAAATTAATATTATTGTATAATAATAACACATAACTACTACTATAACGATGTACTATAATACTATTGCATATAGAAAACGAACATGTATAGCTGCAAATATGAAGGAATTAAGGAAACTAACGTATAACAAGTATGGAGAAATTGACATACGTATATTTCATACAACGTATCACATAACACATTATAATCTATATTTATACGTAGCATAACGCGTGTAATTAATATATGTATAACATATGTGATTTAAATATTAACTTCAGCAAGTACGAACTCATTATCAAATCAATTCGTTACAGTGGCTAATATATTGTCACAAAACAATTTCTATCAGTGTTGTGCATTGGTGTTAGGGTGGCGATCGAGTTCAACAAACCTGGCTTTTGGCCACCGGGACAAGAGCAGTGTCATCAGCAATGCTAGCCAGCAAAGGGAAAGACTTGGCGTCTAACCCACGTGAAAATAGCCCTCGTGAATGTTTCTGTCACCCCCAGTGGTTTCGCGTACGTCGGCTACGGCCGAGGAACATCCCGTGAAATTTTCATTTCCGCCAGAGCTAGTCTCTCCAAATTGTTTTCTCCTTATCTTGAATCGCAGTCAAATCCATGTTTCACGCGGCAGAGGCGTGCAGGTCTTTTCAAGACCAAGATTAAAAATATATTTCGACAACTTCATCAACTTACGTCCTGTCCTCGTCTACATTCTTCTCGATTCGAGCGGAAAATAAGGAAAAAGTTCAAATCAAAAGCTCAAATTCAAATCAAATGAAAAGGACGAAACAACTACTACTTGGATCTAATCTGTCGCTATTTTTGAGACCAAATGTCAAATTTGAATGAAAAAGAAAGAACAGTGGACAGAAGGGGATATTAGTCGAACGGGATATTATTCGACGCGTCCAAAAATTCATACATCTACTTGGATCTGATCTGCTGCTGTCTTCACTCTTTTCGATCCCAAATTCAGATCGAATGAAAAGAAAGAAGAAAGCTAAAAGAAAGAAGGGAGAAAAGAAAGAAAAAAGAAACATCAACGTATCCAAAATTAATATACCTTTTCCAACCCCAAATTCTAAAATCAAATAAAAGAAAAAAAAAAAGGAAGACACCTCGTACAATTGACAACGGACATAATTTATTCTCTTCGACTGAAAATTCAAACTAAAGAAAGAAAGAAAGAAAGAAAAAAGAAGAAGGAGGAAAGAATGGCACGAGTTGGAACGAGCAACGCATTACAGCGTACAAAATGCATCAGCGGATGCCCGACACATCCGATCCAGCCGTGTCCCATGGCAATTCCTAGCACGAAGAGTGACGGGTTGCTCGCTTGAAATACGCGAGGGGGGTGCGGCACGCGCGTCTACCCGCGTTCCTCCCCCGCGAAAGCGTATCCGGTGGTGTGCACGGCCTCGGCTTCGCGTTCGTGTCCCTTCTAGAGGAATGGAAGATGCTAGGCGTCCCTTCGAGGCGCCTTTCCCGTCATCTATCACCCCCACCCTTTAATGTCGCCAGCAACAGAGGGATGAAAAGGAGGGATGAGATGGAAGGGATGGAAGTGAGGGAAAGGAGGACGTATCTCCTCGAGGCAACGGGTCGTAAGTCAACCGGAGGGGGTGGTGGTGGTGGTGGTGGTTATCAGAGCGTGGAGGACAGTTCGCGTGGGTGGACGTGGTTGAAGATGCTGGGGACAAGCCAGAAGGAAAGAGAAGAAGAGAGAAGAAGAGCTGGTTTATTGGCGGACCGTGAAAATCGGCTGCTGGAATTAGGGATCTCGTTTCTTCACGCCTTGTTGAAGATTCGATAATGCTGATTTTTCTTGCGAGGTGGCTGAATTGGTGGAAATTGGTCGAAGGGAAGGCGCATCGATTGCTATCGAATTTGGCCAATTAAATTCTCTTGGATCGGTTCGGTTCCTGAGAATTCTCGGATCTAGGTTCTTTAGTCAAGTTACAAAGTTAGTTTCGTTTGAATTGCAGTCGACTGCAGCTGAATATATACACTTCGATTCAGTGGATACATTAGGAAAACACGAAACTTTGAATTTCTTGCGAATGTTGGAAGTATCGATTAAAATTGAGAAATCATCGTAAATTTTTAAAATTTAATCTAATTGAATTTCATTTCTTCGATATCACTTGAACCTGTACTCCCGGGAATTTTTAGAATTCCACATGTTAATATGTAGCTAGGTCTAGTGTTCAATTAAATCGAGATTAGTCAGCTGATTTGGATTCGTATAAATTGACTGTGTGTTAATATAGTTAATATAATTAATATATAATACAACATTAACGTATAAGTACGTATCGTATATTGTATTGTATTATATTATTTCGATTCATATGAATTCATTGACCACGTGTTAATTTACTGTACAAGTATATATTATATATAAATTGAGAACATAATTGAACTGCGATCAGTTGATGCCTCTAAATTTCTCACAGATGTTCGAAATATAAATCATTGTGCAAAAGACCCGAAATTATCCGAATATTGCAAAACAATTTTTGTCCCAACTTTTGTTTTACTTGTTCTAGAGTCAAATCTAAAAGCGTAAGCAACCGTCGAACAAATTTGAATCAAATCTCGGTCGTTACTTCGACATCGCGTAACACCCCCGTAATATCCCCTGAAACTCGATCTGCATTTAAAACGTTTTTAAACAGCCAATTTTATCCCGAGCGTTTCTCACGAACACTCGGTTGAGAACAGGGCCACTTCGACGGTGGCCTCGTCACGCTAGCCATTTTCCGTAAAACGAGGCTCGAGCGCTCGCCTCGTAATTCGATTGAACGAGGTCTACGTCGGCCACGGGACAATGGGTGTTTCCGGCGTAATGGCAAGTTGCCCCGAATTTTCGAGGCTCTCTCTGCCACGGATGCACAGAGCTAACTTCGCTACGCGCGCTGCAACCTTGTTTATATTTCATGTCACCGATGCACTTTGTGCACGCGTGCACCACAGGCCAGAACACGCAAATTCGATAATAGCTCGGTGTAGGCGATCGATCCGATACGTCGGGCGAATTCGATAATGGGCCCGGCCGATCGCCTTCCAAAACTTCCGAATTCACCCCTCGAATTCGCGCCGCTTGGAAACTCCGCTTTTCTCTGTTCTTCCCCCCCCCGCCTCCCCCCTACCGATCGTCGAGCAAACGTGCTGAAAAATTGTACTAACTTGTAATTGTCAGGCTGCGCTTGAATTTTGATATCTAACGTTATAAAATCTTGTATCCTGTTTATCGAGAAGCCTCGTGAGGTTTACCGCAAGTTTACGTTACAAACGTTGGAACTTGGTCGAATAATTGCACAGCTTCGCAAGAATTTAGACTTCGCGAATGTTCTTTCGCAAACAGAAGGAACAGCAGAATTACGTGGCCACATTTTAAAATTTTCTACACCACCAATTCATACGCGACAACGACAGATTGAGAAGAGGTGAACAGTATTCTTTAAATCAGGCCTATTTTTGGCGTCGTCCTCTCGCGATAAATAAATAAATCCACGCGTGCGACGGATCTATTTTTCGAGAATCGGCGAAAATGTCAGAGAGTTGTTTGGTCTCTGAAAAGGCTCGGTAATAAATCGTCGAACGTAGAGAGAGAGAGAGAGAGAGAGAGAGAATCCCGACGCGGCGTCAACGTGATTCGCGTTCGCGTGTCGCGCGTCGTTTCGCGCGCAATTAAACGAGCCGTGGAATTTTACGAAGCTGCACGTCGTCTGCCCCGGGGAACACGGAATCCGTCGTGTCGAGCACCGCTGTTTATTTCCGACCGGGAACGTTAAAGTCCAGCGGCTGGCCGACCGTGAGTTGTATTTTCATCGAGCGTGCGACTTAATGGTGGCTTCGGGGGCCGCGTCGTCACGTAACGCGTCGCGACGCGGCCACCTTACACTCGAGCAGCGAAAACCTCCTGCTTCCCTGAAATTTATGCCCAAAGTATTGCCTGTTATTTTCCGTATAATTTATTTTTCGTTCTACTTGTAATTAATTCCGATACCGTGTGACCAACTGACGAAGAAAGAGAGAACCAATCGAAATGGGGTGAAAGATCTTTTATTAGGGGATGAACGACCTCGAGGAAAGACCTCGTCGTTCAACGGAGCTTTTCAGATTCGTGATTTTGTTCTTGGATTATTGCACGAGTTTTTGGTTTGTTACGGCGAGCCTGAGGAAATTGAACTTCGAAATAAAAAGTTCGAATGAAATGAATATTTTTTTTATTAAGATAATTGGAAGTTAGTTTGTGAAGTATGTGCAAGAATATAATGTTATTAGAAACAGATATATTTTGAACAGATTTCCCCCAAACTCACGATGTTCAATAATATAGCGACTACTGAACAGTCTCGCTGTTACGCTGATTTTTCATGATTCTAACAAATAACTCTCAAACGTGATCCAACGAACTTCGAACCAGGATTAGCCTAAGCTATGCATAATATCGAAGGTATAGGTTGCTGCACAATGGCAAAAGTCGGTTTTTTTTTCGCGTGTCGGGGGATCTCGAGCCGTGAGCGAGCGAATCGAGAATCGTGCCGGATAGAGATATTTAGATTGCCGATCGGGACCGATCTCGTAATGGAGCTACTTAGCTTACGACCGATCCCGTGAACTGCATCGACCTAACCGTTCACCGATTTCCTTCCTACCAGTTATACTTTGGCTGGCTTGCACCACGTTGTTTCGCGATGCAGCGAAATATAGTTTTGGTCTTTCCTGGCCTCGTCGTGATATTTCAGATAAATCGGAGCATTTATTGTCAGAGGTGAAAGAACGTGGCGTTTCTAAATTTTCTGACTCGATAAAATACTACTCCCTCTGTCCGAAAGTATGGTATACATTTTAATATTTTTTTTTGTCCGAAGATATGGCATACATTTGCGAAAAAATCAAATAAAACTAAAATTAAATATAAAGAAAATATTAAATTCATTTTATTATCACAATATAACTAAATACAAATGATTTTAGTGTAATCGAAATTTAGTTCAAGTGAGATTTAGCCTTGTTGAACGCTTCTTCTGAACAGATATACTTTTCAGCTAATCGACCCTCACGACGAAGTTTTACCTTATTTATATGAGGTGTTGCAAGATACCATGACGTTGTTTATCAGTCTATTGCTTCGATTTGGCATCTCTTCTTTGTAAATTCACATTATTTGGGTTCAAAATCTTCCATTTTTAAATTACAGCGGTGACTGTTTTATTTTTCTTGAAAAAACTAATTTTTGGTCTTCAAATTTCAACTTAACAGAAAAGCAACGCCTGTCAAATATGTTAGGTTATTTAACTATCAATGTAAACAATACCAATATAATGAGTATTGCCAGTTGCTTTCGAAGCTCCAGATAATCTAAGATTTTCTTTCAAATGTATACCATATTTTCGGACAGAGGGAGTATAATATTTGGCAAAGCTGCGATACTTTTCGTCTCGGTGGTTTCACGTTTCGTCGAAAATTGAAAAGCATCAAGCATTCGATTATAAATTCTTCTTGTTCACGCTAAATTGAGCGCAAGATTAAGTTAGGGAATGAAAGAAAACAAAAAAACGTACGAAGGTCTCACGTACCAATTGTTAGGAACAGCATCATCCTAATCCGAATGTTTTATATATTTTTCATCTTCAAATCTCACATAGATACGCAAAAATCCGTCGTCTGGTAACTGGATTTCTTTCGAGATTAGTTGAACGTTTCGTTATCTGGGATATTTTGCATATTCTTGCACACACACACACACACACACACACACACACACACACACACACACACAGAAATTCGAGAACGAATCGGCTGGTGTTTATGCAAATTAAGATTTTCTCGCAGTCCAGCGCGACGAACAAAAATTCGAACAAAGTTCGCTGCATCCAGGCTCCGCCACTTACTCGTTGATTTTAATATCCACGTTCGCGAGAGTAGCGTGTCCACCATTCTCTGCACACGCGTACACCGTATGCTTGCTTACATGTTCAATAAAACAAAATAAAAAAAAAAAAGAAACAAGAAAAAGAAATTCCGATTAGATTACAAAGGCCTTGGTCGCCCCCGGTTTATTCGTTCTAACAAGCAGAAATCACGGTGATCTCGCGCGATAACCGGTGGCCAGCGCTCTGTTGTTCCACGTTCGACGCTGCTGTGAAACAATAACGAAAGCAACGACGAGGAGAGAGAGAGAGAGAGAGGAGAGAGAAGAACACTCCGTTAATCTGTACGGACACGGTCGCGATCCCAAACGATTATCCTCGTCGTAAGATATCACGAGGGAACCGGTATTCGCGGGGCAAATAGATCGCCTCCGGTGCGGCTACCATACAACTGTCCATAATGAACTATTCCAGCGGTCGTGATTCGCGTGTCGTGACCACGGCCACGGTAATATTTAAATGAAAAGTCACCGGAATTCCTGTTGAGGCTGTTCCCACCCGGTACTCGACGCTCTGGGCTCGATTTATCGGACCGATGGGATTTCGCGTATGTCCATGGGAAATTGAGACGCGGAGGAATGAGCACAGGATGATACGAAATGACGTAATTGTTTGAATAACTCGTGGCTAATTTTTTCAGTCATCTTCGGTGGAAGATTCAGAAACATGTTCTTGAAGTAATTCTAATCATTTCTTTTGACAAATCGGGTCACAAAAATTGAAGATACTGGTCATTTTTTTCGATATTGAAGATACTGTGCCATCGAAGAAATTCTTTGTTATCTCCTTTAATTAGATACTCTGAAATAGCCTACGTTCTTAACGTTTTCAATTTGCTTTGGTTATTTGCGTCGTTTTCTACGTTTAATTAGATTCTAATGTTCCTTTTCGACCTCATCCTAGTCATTTCCTAGAGTTAGAATTTTCAGGAACATTACGTCCTTTCAACAGTTCTAATTCTTTAACAAACTGAATCACTCAAACAAAATACTTGTCACTTTTTTACATCAAAAAAAAAGAAAGCTCAATTTTCATGTAAAATTCGAAACTTGAAGATACTAATGCTACTATCTTTAAAAATAATAATATACTAAAATAAGATATTAATACTAAATCTTTTGCTAGTGATAGTAAACTCACTAAGTATAAAATTTGCAACATTTTTCATTGCAAAATTGTCACGTTTTTACATCAGAAAAAGCTCCTAAGAAGAAGCTTAATTTTCATCTGGATTGGAAGATTCGATTAAAGACTCAAAGATACTAATGCTACTATCTTTAAAAATAATAACAAGATACTAATACCAGATCTTTTGCTAGTGAGATAGTGAACTCACTGAATATAAAATTACACACTTTTCAGCACTTTTCTACGTCGGAAAAAGCTCCTGAAAAAAACTCAATTCTCATCTAAAATTCGAAATTTAAAAATACTAATGCTACTATCTGTAGAAGTACTAAACCTTTGGTTACTAGATAGTAAATTTACTAAGTAAAAAATTGCACATTTTTCATGAAAAAAAAAAAGAATTCATCGACGTGTGAATTTTTGAATCGAGAGGCCTAGTTTTCTCGGACGGATGTTAATTCTCTCGGAAAATGCTATCACGAGATGCGTTGCGAAACTATCGTAGACGATAAGTGGTGAAACGGTGAGGGGCAGGAACAGCACGTTGCACGGGAATAATAAATACCGATATAGGATCGGGTCCAAAGCGTGGACAAATTATGATCGCTGTCGATTTGCTGGTTCGACGCTGGTTAAACCCGGTGAATTTCAATAGCACGCGCCGCTCGATCGAGCACGAAAAAGACAAACAAGGTGGTAATAACGCGGCTCGGGGCCGATAGTTTAATGGAACTGTCAACGATATCGCATTATAACTGGAATTGTCACGCGATCACCGTTTGATGCCCGGATTTTCAAATCCAACCCCCGGGGGATCGATTAGCCTGGTTTTAAATCGGTGGACGAGACTGGAGGAAAAAAAAAAATCCGTTTCCTCCCGCGTGTCGGGCTTGCTTCTTCTTTTTTTTTTTTCATTTGTTCGTTTCGTTTTTTTTTTTTTAAGGATAGTAAATTGGAAGAAATTTTTAATTTTCCCAAAATTTAGAAACTTCTGTTGTAACAAGTGAATAATAACTTGCTAAAAAGAGAAGCGACGAGAGGAATGTCTGTTCTCCGAGAAGAAAGAAATTTCTCTTGGAATTCATATAGAATTTATATAATTTTCTTTTTCCTTTTTTTGTGAAATCAAGTCGGACAGTTTCAACTATCCGTTGAGTTTGTTTTTCCAACGAAGTGAACGATGCTCGCGAGGCTCTGTAGGTGGAAACGATTTACAGCCAAAGAGATTAATATATATATATATATGTTATAGTGAAGTGATTCTATTAATGCAACGGGCTAAATGGTATCGAACATGGTGGGCGAGAACGAAGTTGACGACGAAGACCCAGAAGACGCCTACGAGCGTCTGAATTCGAAGCTTGAACTATTACGAACTTTGAACTTCTCTCATAGAATTTACACATGTATTCCTTCCCGAAGAAATTCTGTTTCTATTTGAATTCTGAAGCAACCGTCCCTATTCAAATTATTGTATCTTAATTATTATTGCATCTCACACTCACTGCTGTATAGTTTTTGTCTGTATTTACACGTTCAGTCCGCAAATTTGAGAGAGACATCCGCATCTTTTTGTTCCAGTCTTTCAATCTTTCAAAATTGTCTATTACAACAATGCATTTATCATATACATTTATAATACATTTAAACAAATTATAAATTGTACATTGAAGATTACCTTCGAAGGCGTCTGCTCCAAATACCAAATTTTAAATTCTACACAGCCAAGCCCGTCTGTTGTTCGTCATCTAGTTTCATTCGAAAACTCACCCCTATCGAGATACCCCTGAAACGCTTGAATCGATTACGAATTAACCAATCACCATTCTAACGAACACCTCTGTTCAACGATCTCAACTTCATATTTCGAACGTTCTGAAAAAAATCTGTGTTCACGAATCACGGGAGTAATGCTCGGGAATTTCATATATCGCCCAGTGTGTTCGTCTTCTAGACGATCACCTTCGCTCAATACCCGGTGTCCAATAAAGCGGCTCCACACACGTACACGTATCCTCCGCCTCTCTTTCTCGCACACGCTCAATACTCGCACACACACACACACACACGCTACAAGAAGATTCAGAGAAGCGGAGGCCGCACGTAGCCCAAGTATCTGGCCACCACTCCCCCTCCCCCAGGGGATGACCAGCCTCGAGCCGTTTTCACCGTCTTTTGACCGGCAGGGTTTCACGTTCGTGTACACGTACATACACACACACACACACACACACACACGTACGCACATTCTACCCAGAGATGGTTAGGGGTTGCTGCTGCTGCTGCTGCTGCTGGTGCTGGTGTGTCCAGTCCACTCTAGTGGAGCCCAGGGCAGTTCGATCAATAGAGGCTAGAGGCTACTACACGTTTCTAGGAGGTGGACATCCTGCCTCTCTCTCTCTCTCTCTCTCTCTTTCTCTCTGTCAGTGTCGGTCTTTCTCTACCTCTGTGTATGTGTGTATGTGTGTGTGTGTCTTTCTATCTTGCGCCACTCCCGCGTACACCACGATATGGAACGTCTAGGTGGAGAGCCACCTTCTGTTCGATCCCCGGACCAACGTGTCCTGCGCCTCTTTCTATCGAAGGGGATTAATCGCGCGAGAACCGCGATTCGGGTCATACGATCGAAAGAGAGAGAGAGAGAGAGAGAGAGAGAGAGAGAAGGGGGAATGTGTGTCGTTGCTTTTTTGCATGCAGACTCTTCACGATGGGTTTTGCGGCTTCGAGGACAGGATCGGGGGAATTTCTTTTCGGCGGGTATTAACCTGGTGACTTTGCGACGCTGTTTCGCGAAATCGTAATTGTACGTTAGAAATGGTTCGACGTCTTGAACGTCGTAACGTTCCTAGCGTTGTTAGTCTGTGTTGATCCAGCTTTGGATCGGAGTTGTAGTTGCAATTTATGCTCGTAATAGAGAGGAGGAACCGACGGTACCAACACGACTGTTGAAATCTCGGTGATAATTAATTAGTATCAGTTTGAAGGAGCACGCGAATCTAACGAAGCCATAACGAGCGAGCCGGTAAATTTGCAGTTACCTCCCGACGAAGCAACAGTTGCATCGAATCTCGGCTGTTTCGCATAGCGGGCCTTTGTTCTTCTTTGATCTTTGCATCTCATTGAAATTCGAAAATCTGAGAAACAGTGGGAACTAGTGGGAACTAGGCCTTCACAATTGGTAGTCTCGTCTCGCATGCTCTTTCAACGTGTTTAAAATCCAAAAGATCACATCCGCGTCAAAATTCAAATTCAAAATTAAAGTTCCGCAGTTCCCAAGAGATAATCAAAGAAAATTAGTCGAAGCTAGATCTAAACTTAGGCAAATCCCGTAATGTCTCGTCTCGCATATTTTACATCCCTGAAAACGGTTAGATCAATCGAAAGAAGTAGAATTTCGGTACCTCTGAATGAAATCTCATTCAACGAGAAAGCTCCGCAGTATCTCACCTCACACATTATTCCCAAAGAGTTTCTCAAGACATCAATCGAACCAATCGAAGCTAGATCTAAAATGAGGGAAATCTCCAAGTATATCATCTTCCTAGTATCTTTGAAACGCTCTAGCTACTATTTTTGAAAAGTTGGACCTTTATCAAGCAGCTGACAGAAGTAAAATTTTGCTAAATCTCTGAATAAAATCCCCCTGAAGTTAATCGAAACCAATCGAAGCTAGATTCAAACTGAAGAGAAACAGTCTCACCTTACGTACACTTTTCAAAACTTAACATCTCTGAAAAGACATTTCTAAACTAAAGAGAATCTTGTTTGCATGCTCTTACCAAGCATCTTTGAAATATCAGTCAGGCCGATCGAAATTAGACTTCCGGCAGATACCAGAAGACGTAGAAGACTTTTCTTATCTATCGATATGAAATACCCTGAACATTAATCGAAAACCAATCGACCTCATATCTCGTCGAAGGAGAACCTCGTTTTACGCGTTATTCTTCCCAAAGAAGCGATCGAACCGATCGAAATTAGACTCTCGCCGAACGTTAGCAAAGGTAGAGTTGCATATCTTCGAACCAGGATGAATAAAATCAGTCTCGTTCGAGGGGTGGCTACGTAATTCATCTCGCACGTACTTTTCTCCAAAGACGGTGAGTACCATGGTAAGACGGGTGGGGGCCGAGTGTAGCGAAGTCAAGGTCGTCGCCTTTGGTCCGATCGAAAATTACAAGTGGCTCCTACTGGGTTCGCGGGATCCCTTTCTCTCTCTCGGTTTCTCGATCCATTTCCATTTCTCTTTCTCGCCGGGCTCTTGATCCAATTATCTCGTGTCCCTTGTCGGGATCAGTGTGCTACGCCATTGGTCTGCCAGTGGTCCGGACCGGCGGGCCGTTTGTTTTGTAAGTCTAATCGCAGAACGGCTCTCCGGTGGTCCTCTCTCTCTCTCCTCTCATTCTCTCTCTCCCCTCGGCCCCTCGCCCCTCCGGGCCACCCCTCTTCACTCTTCCCCTTCTTCACCCTTTTCTTTCGTCCCCTCGGCAGAGAGCGTCGCTCGCTGCGGCGCGGCCGCCATTTTATTTTTAGAAAACGACCAGCAAGCGCGCACTTTCGTTTCGTTTCTCTCGACGCAACGCTGGCTTCCAGCTCTCTCTCTCTCTCTCTCTTTTTATGTCTTTCTCTTTCTCGTTGTTCTTTCTTCTTATCTTTCTCTTCTCCGGTTTCTTTTTCGTTGTCTGTTTCTTTCTTTCTTCGGTCGCGTTGCCGCGCCGCGTATGGTGGCGCCATGGCCAACAGCGCTCCTGACAGCCATGAGGCTGGAAGAAAAAGAGCCAGCCGGGGCTGTTTCGATAGAAAGAACGGACGCACGTACGTAAGGCACTAAGGTGGCACTGGTGTTAGTATCTGGAACACGCGTACACTCCGGGAAAAACCGGAGGGTGATCGCGTTTTCTCTCTTCGTTTTCTTCTTTTTTTCTCTCTGGGTGATTGATTCGTCGAGTCGCCGAGGGACGAGATACTCTTGCAGATACTCTTTCAAGGCAGTTCCATGGAGTTTCATAATTTTTCCGAGAAGATAATTAAGTAATTAACTGAAGCAGGCGCCCCGAAGTAGGTCGATTCAGGCATTACCTTAGAAAAATTTGCGTTCTCTCTGATAGAGCCGAATGGAAAATTCTGAAATCAAGCTACCAATTCCCCGATGATATTCGTTGAAGGGGTCGAAGAAAATGAAACGTACGTAAGAATTAGCTTCTGCCGTTAAATATAATTAAACAAATAAGTTGACGAAGTTTCAGTACGTGCAAAGGAATTTTCTTGCATTAAAAGCTGCACGTATTTCAGGATAACACTTTAAACCAGTTACTAGCAGCTTAATAATGAATGATCAAATATATCCTATATTGTAATAGGGTGAAAGTATATTGTGTCTGAAAGCAAGCTTGCGTTTTCGCAATATATATGTATATAAATTATGTGTTGAAGTAATTTCGGAATCTGGAGTTCCATCAACAAAGCTCTTTAATTCCTTAACTGTTGAACAATGGAAGGATAGCAGGCCAAGTTAAATTTGTTTAACGCTTCGGCGTTGGGGAGGATATTGATTTTTGGTTTCGTGTGGATAACGGGAATACTGTGACTGACATCCTCTGCAAGTCGAGGAAACTTGCGAGAGGAAGTTTGCGAGAGCCCTGTTTTCTCGGCGGTTGTTTCTTCGGGGTAGTTGGAATTGTCGTGGGACTTGGATGAATGAATGGGCCGATTAAGAAGGGTTTGTCGAGAGATTAGGCGATCAATTTGATAAGAGAGTTCTCAACATTCAGATGAATCTTTATCGATATTGCGAGCGGAAAGTTTGATTAATTGCAAAACAAGCTCAAATTTCTGAATTTTCCATTGATGTATAGTATCTTAAAACTACACAGAGTATATTGGAGAGTATATTGGAGTGCAAAATATTTCCACTTCTCACTTTTAATTAAAGATTAAATTGAAGTCGGAGAGAAATTTTTCGAGGATTTTAAAACTACCCTAAAAATATTCCCTTCTTACTGTAACAATCAAGGGTTGAATTAAAATTGGAAAGAAATTTTCGAGGATCTTAAAACTACACTAAAGGTATTCCTTTCTTGTAACCATTACAATCATTAAAGGTTGAATTAAATTTGAAAAGGAAAACTTTCAGGGATCTTAAAACCACACTACAAATATTCCCTTCTTACTGTACTGTAACAATTAAGGGTTGAGTTGAAATCGAAAATAAATTTTCGAGGATCTTAAAACCACGCTAAAAATATTTTCTTCTTATTGTAATAATCAAGGGTTGAATTAAAATTGGAAAGAAATTTTCGAGGATCTTAAACCTACACTAAAGATATTCCTTTCTCGTAACCATTACAACCATTAAAGGTTGAATTAAATTTGAAAAGAAAAACTTTCAGGGATTTTAAAACCACACTACAAATATTCCCTTCTTACTGTAACAATTAAGGGTTGAGTTGAAATCGAAAATAAATTTTCGAGGATCTTAAAACTACGCTAAAAATATTTTCTTCTTATTGTAACAATCAAGGGTTGAATTAAAATTGGAAAGAAATTTTCGAGGATCTTAAAACTATACTAAAGGTATTCCTTTCTTGTAACCAATAAAATTTTCAAGGATTTTAAAATCATACTGAAAATATCCCCTTTTTGCTGCAGAGCAATTAGGGGTTGAATTCAGCATTGAAGAGAAATTTTCAACGATTCTACAAGAAACAAAATATCGTTTCGCAACGATTATAAACGATGCAGAAGTTTTCGAGGATCCGACGTGGAAAGGAATCAATTTCTCAAGAAATCTTCATCGTAACAATTGTAATATAAACGCTACAAAATTTCGACTTGCTATTATAAATATTCTTACCTTCAGTTCTTCTATTCACCGCAGGACTCATCCTCCAAATCCAATCTCCGTCGTATCACTCTTACTTGCATTAAAAAAAAAAAAGAAAAAAAAAAGAAGTAGAAAAGGATGACAATGACATCAATAGCCCCAATGGATTCCAGCAATTCCACGCTTCTTCTGCGAAAGCTAACGCGAGCGAGTAAAGTTAAAAGACGGTGTAGGGTAAGTCTTGTCAGTGGCGCCTCCATCACGCCACAGTTGGAAAGCAAGGTATATCGGTTGAACGGTAGTGGGGGACAGTGCGAATATTATCGTGACTCACTGTACACCCCGCCCAAAGATAAAAGCCACCCCCTTGCTAGGGGAGAGTGAGCTGTTGCCTCAAAAACGGACAAAGGCCAGAGGAATGCTACTTGGCTCTGTCACGAAAGCGAATTTCGTGGGATCGATTTCTTCCGCTGGTGACCGATGGCTCTAATAACCGCCAGATAACCAACATAACCCGAGGGAAATACGGAGGATATTGTCTAGCAATCGATTTCGATTTCCGATCCAAAGACGATTCTACCGTCTTTCTTTTTTCTTTTCTTTTTTTTTTTCACAGGACAAAGTGTGTCCTCTTTCATCGAATTTTTTTCACGTTCGCGCGTGTATTTTGTGTGTTTCGTGCATTCGTACGTGGATCTTGTGCGGTGATTGTTTCTTGGATTTTTCGCGATTCGATCGTCGATTGTTAGACGAAGAGAAATTCTAGGGTAGTACCAATTATTAAATGAAACACTTTCTCGGCAGAAAATTGTAATTTCTAGTAATTCCTCTTCCGTATTTAACATTCTCATATTCCTTGAAAAATCTTCCTCGACATCGTTCTCCAAAAAGATTCCATCGCCAAAGAAAAATCCATCTTCCGCTACTAATTTCAAGTAATCAGCCTTCAAGAAATTCTCTTCAATGACATTCCCTACGAGAAACGAAGAAGCAAATCCTCGGAATAGTCAAATTTTTTCCCTCAACGACGAATTGTTCAACGAATTGTTGAATTCTTCAAGTTCTCAAGTCACTCCTCCTCGCCATCCGGGGAAATCCATCGCACCGAAGAAGGTACGGAAGACACCAGGTTGTGGATGGAAAAGTCGATCGATTCGGACCCAGTAACCCAAGGATAACGAAGAGGGCAGAGGCCACGAAGCTTTCAGCCGTTTTTCCACGTTGGGGGTTGCTGGAGAGAGATATTTCTTCTCTCTGAGGGAGAGAGAAAGAGAGAGGAGGAGGTCAGAGTCGTCGGATTCTGGCGCCAGAGTTGGCAAAACGACCAAATAAAAATCGGCTGTGGTCAGCCGACTGCTAAACACGCCTGCCTCTAGGTGGCCCCTATGTAATGATATCCGCTTCGGATACCTAATCACTGTTATAGTGGAATTAATAAACCGCTGCGGTCGCCACCGACTGTTTTTCGCCGCCCTCGTCTTCCGCGCGATTGAGTTATCTTGCGGGGAAGATTTCGAAACGTCGAAATCGGATGGAAATCGGTTTGTTAGGGAAACGACGCGTTAGTTCGTTAATTTCTCTCTAAGTTGCAGACAGAGAGTAATTTTTGCAAGTTCCTTTTTTTCTCTCAGATTCGCGGCGGATTAGCTTGCGAATTTGAGAAATGTTCTCTGTGTAGGTAACGAGATCAAATATAAATGATATTATTTACTTAATAACAATGCTGGCGATTAAACAATGGATAATTAAACAAGGTAATGAACACAGAGTAATACACGCGGTCACAATTCAAATATACTTTTTTTTTAACAACTCAGTTGACTATTTCTTCACAACTCAAATTTCAAAAAGAAAAACGCCTCCAACATTCATATTCTATTTCTTTTCATGAATTCCTACGATCGGCGAACATTACAGGCTATCTAGTATAATTAAACGCGACTAAAGATATAGTAACTACAACTACAATTTTACTTAGTTATTACTTAGTTAGACTTAATTTTACTTAGTTAGACTTAATTGTTTAAAAGTGACTTGGAAAAGTTGCAAACAGCCCGAATCTGAATCTAAATTTTCATCTTGAACTTCGATCGCAAATCTCGTGAAACGTTTCACAGAAATTGCGTAGTTAATTCGATCTAAATTTCCTTAGGGAGCTTTCGACCAAACGATTCGCGATTTTCTCGCAAACGTTGACACTATCTCTTTGAATTTAATTTACCTTGAATTTGGATCGTTTAGACTTAATTGTTTAAAAGTGACTTGGAGAAGTTGTAAACAGTCCGAATCTGAATCTAAATTTTCATCTTGAACTTCGATCGCAAATCTCGTGAAACGTTTCACAGAAATTTTGCGTAGTTAATTCGATCTAGATTTCGTCAGGGAGCCTTCGACCAAACGATTCGCGATTTTCTCGAACGTTGAAACTATCTCTTTGAGTAAATTTATTTAATTTACCTCGAATTTAGATCGTTTAGTGACTAATTTACAAGTAACTTGGAAAACTGCAAATAGTCCCAGTCTGAGTCTAAATCTTCATCTTGAAATTCTTTACAAAAGTTACGAATAATGAAAAGCGAAAAGAACTTCAGAAGAAGAAGAAGAAGAAGAAAAAAATACAAGACGAGACTGAGACAGTTGTTAAAGAAGATTCGAAACCGAAAATTCGAAAACCAGCCTGCAGAGGCTGGAACTGAAAGGCAGCGTGCTTGAGAAAGAACGTAGGTAGAAAACTCAGAGAGAAGAACAGTGAGAGAACGCTAGACAACAGAGGATCTCCGCGCTGCATTGGCCCGGTTTTCTGCCCGGGGTTCTGTTATTTTTCTATTACTATTGCGCACGGTGGCGGTTGTCGGCGCGGAAGAAAGACCACGGCCCTTTTTATTTCAGTATTTTTCCCCCCTTTGTGCCGGACCAAGAGACTGGAGAGATGGAAGCGCAAGGAATCCTCGTGCACAGGGAACGGAGATAGATAGATAGATAGATAGATAGATAGATAGATAGAGAAGAGAGAGAGATTGGAAGGCAGAATTCGTAAAACCGGCATGAGAACCCGCGGAATGCTTTCGCATAAAGACGCAACCCCATAAGACTTTATCCCCCTTTATACGGAACGGTTCTCGCCCCCAAAAAGCGCGCGTCCCAGCGAGCGTGGACTCCCGGCTCGCGCTCGTGTGTGTCCGTGTGTGAGAGCACGCGGGATCGATGTTTCCTCCTTCATCGGGGGAGTGTAGCTCGTGCGTAAAAACCAACCCCCAAGATCCACCCTTGCTACGCCGCTTCGTTTCTTTGCTCGCCGGGAGAAAAGCTGCGCGTTTATTATTCGCAGCCGATGCAAACTGGCGGAGGAATATATCCCCCGAGGGAAGATACCCGAAGGTTTTGGTTAATTATTTGGTTAACGGTTTTCCAACGACGTAGCGAGATACACTCGCCGATAAACTCTCTCGTTTACATAGGTTCGTTGAACGTGTTCGTTGTACAGGGGTTGATTATGCTCGCAACGTTCCGCCAACGTGGCAGCATAATCAGTTCTTTCTTCCGTGTTTATAAAATATTCCAAAATGGTAATTCAGGGGAATTAATTATTATTAATTATTAATCGTTAAAGCACCTTTCAGTTTGTAAGAGTAAATTACTCCAGAAAATTTCAGTCCCATTACGAAATAAATCACTTTCGAGCGAGTGTCTTGGCACGCGCGATGCGTGACATTTGATCTTCAAATTTATTTATTTATTTTTTTTCAAGTAATACTTCCAACGCCAAGATATCAAGAATCTTTCCTGGCGAAGCCAGATCTACAGAATCAATTCCTGAAACTGCCTTACGAAATTGAATCGGATCGATCATCGCCGAGAAACAGGCACCGGGGGGAACGTTCAAGGAGAAACTTCGAATTCAAGTTCACGTCCACTTCGACATACTTTGACACATTTGACGCGTACGAAATTTACGTTACGTATTAAAAAAAATGAATATTCTCAAATGAATATTCAAACGTCGTCAAGAAATTCGCATTCTGTGTGCGAAACGACGGTCCTGTATTCGAGATCCTGAATGAATCTGATCGAAATGATCGTCGTTCAAATGAAATCCTTGAGGAGATTGGCCAATGACGCGCGATTGATCGCGGAGGCGAACAAAGGTCGAGGTCATCGCCGAATCTCGCTAAACGTGACGTCGCAGAGGGGCCGTCGTCGCGTCGGTTTGCGTATTTCCGGTGACGGCGGAAGAGAGGAACGGAGGGGGGGAGGGCAGGTTTAAGCAGAAGCTTGCGTGGACAAGGCAGAAAATTAGCGACATCCGCATTCAGCGTTAAATCCTTCTCTCTCTCGTTTTCTCTCTCTTTCGCTCGACTCGATTGTCGACGGCTCCTCGACTGTGAAACTTTTGTTAAGGCTTTCGCCCGAGGCTTTCCCGCGGAAATCCTTCGGTCCAGGCGAAATTCAACCTTCCACCGCCCACTTTGCCTTTAACCCCCGTCGTCGTCGTCGTCGTCGTCATCATCGTTCGTCGCCAATCCCCGGAATCGATAGCTGCAGTGAACCTTTTTTCTCGTGCTGTTCGATCGTGCGATTCAATCGCTCGGACGTTTATTTTCGCCCCTCCCCACCGCTTCGCGATGTGCTTCGATCGCGTTTCGAGGACGCGACTCTGCTTCGCGGGCACGAATATCTTTCGACTTGGTGAATGGAAAGTGTTTTTTTTTGGGGGAGGAGGGAGGAGAACTTGTCAGTTTATTTTGTAAAGGAACATCTTGAAATTTGATCAACACTTGCAATTAATAAAAAGACACGAGTGTGCGATCTGAAATATCTACAAGATCAATATCGATTATTAACTTTTGTATCAATATTGTATAATGGTGTTTTTTTAAGAATTTGTCAGCTTATTTTAAAAGTAAAGATGAAGGTCAAATTCTTGAATTAACACTTGCAATTAATAAAAAGATACGAGTGTGCGTTCTGAAATATCTACAAGATCAATATCGATTATTAACTTTCGTATCAATAATATTGTATAATAGTGTTTTTTTAGGAATTTGTCAGGTTACTTTATAAAGGTGAATGTCAAATTCTTGAATTAACATTTGCAACTAATAAAAAGACACAAGTGTGCCATTTGAAAATGTATAAGTATCTAAGTTACAAGATCAATGTTGATTATTAATTTTCACTCATTCCAATAATAGTATTTTCTTGGAACCTGCCAGATTATTTCATAGAGGAACCTCTTTGAAATTTGATTAATACTTTAGTAACACTTATCAATAACAAGACACGTGCGATGTGAAAATGTATGAATATCTAAATATCTGCAAAATCAATGTCGATTATTAACTCTGACTCGTTCCAATAATATTGTATAATAGCGTTTTTTTTTTTGTAGGAACTTGCACATCTCGAAATTTGATTAACTTACAATTAGACTAACTGTGTCCAAGTTACAAGATTAATGTCGATTGTTAACTTTCACTCCGTACCGATGATATATCACATTAATATTTTCAACTTGCAACATAAATCGTGAAATATGACTGCTATCTTGATATCTTGATATCTCGATGTGAAACGTGTCTACGTTGTAATCGAACCCATTACTATTTAGGGTTTAGGGTTGAAAACTTCAAGCGATTCTAAAATTCACTCGTAAAAAAGCAAAAGAAGAAGAAAAGGTCAGCGTCTGTTCGGTGGCGAACAGAACTCGGCGTTCGAATTCGGGTTAAGGTCGTTGGTAGCCGATTTCACTAACTTCTCCTCTCTCTTTCCTCTCTTTCGTGAAATCAAGCATGTCGAGATTCGTCGAGATTGTTCAACGTGTCTTTCACTGGCTTCGTCGGTTCTCTCTCTCCGTCTGTCTTTCTATTCTTTCTTTCTTTCCTTTCTCTCTTTCTTTCTTTCTTTCTTTCTTTCTTTTTTATTTCCCGCGGCGCGTGCATTCTTAATGGAGGCACGTCACCGGGGCCAAAGCGGAATTAATGACAGACGTCGAAGAGCGGCCGTGGAAACGCGGCAGCCGCGGTTTCACAATGGCTGGCGAGAGCCGCGGCGAATACCGGGCCGCGTGCGACCTGGTGGGAGTGCCTCGGATAATAAGGGGTTATTTCCAGTAGCCGGGCGGGGCACGGGGTGACATGTCACCACGTTACACACGAGCCGTTCCACGTGAAATCGCGCCGCAACCAGCTACCAAGCCGGTTCATTGTTCCCAGATCCTCTGTTTTCGCGACGATTCCTCGTCGAGCAGTACCTTCGAGGAGAACGTTCATGTTTCTGAAGGTATCTTTTTTGACAAACTTGCGAAATCGTTGCGAGACTCTTTAGCTTCGTCGAATTTCTCCGAGAAGATTCAATGTTACTTCGTTGAACGTTTGCGAGGGGTGTTATAGTCTCTTTTCAGAAATTTTCAACATCTGTCCAAGACTAATTTTCGTTGAATTTCTCTGAGGAAATCCAGTGTTATATCGTCTAATATTTGTAGGGATGTTGTAGTGTCTTCTTTTCAGAAATTTTTAAAATCTATCCAACTTTTGGTTGAATTTCTACGAGAAAATCTAGTGTTGCTTCGTCTGATATTTTTGGCGGTTTTACAGTCTCTTTTCAGAAATTTTCAACATCTCTCCGAGGATAAACTTCATCGAATTCCTCCGAGGAGATTCATGTTATGTATTATATTCATATTTGTGGCATGTGCAATGTTAATGCTGTAGTCTTTCAGAAATTTTCAAAATTTATTTAAGAATAACTTTGTCGAATTTCCTCAAAGAGATTCAATGTTACTTCGTCGAATGTTTGTAGAGCTATTGCAGTCTTTTTTCTGAAATTTTTAACATTCTATTTAAGAATAACTTTCGTTAAATTTCTTCGAGGGGATCTAGTGTTGTTTCGTTTAATATTTGCGAGAGTGTTATAGTCTCCTTTCAGAAATTCCCAACATCTATTGTTATAGTCTCTTTTCAGAAATTTTCATCATCTATAGGAATAACTTTCGTTGAATTTCTCTGAGCAGATCCGGCATTGCTTCGTTTAATATTTGTGAGGGTGTTTCAAAAATTTTCAAAATGCATCACTGAATTTTTTTGAGGAGACTCATGTTGTGTGGGGGTGTTGCAGTGTCGTTTCAGAAATTTTCAACATCTCAAGAACTTTCGCTGAGTTTCTTCGAAGAGATCCAGTGTTGTTTCGTTTAATATTTGCGGGAATGTTACAATCCTTTTTCAGAAATTTTCAAAATCTATTCTAGAATAATTTTCGCTGAATTTCTCGGAGAATGAGTACATTCAGCGTTGCTCCGTTTAATATTCGTAGAAGGTGTTACAGTCTTCTTTCAGAAATTTTCAGAAATGTATCAGAGAATGAACCTCCGTCCGAGTTCCCCCGAGAAGCGTTGATCGAACTGACTTTTCTTGAAATTTTCAAAATCTAGAACAACTTAAAGAATAATTAAAAATTCGTAAGATTAATTTTCCAGGGATCGAACGGATATGATTCGTCGAAAGTTACACAGCTGAAACTGCGATCAAACATCAAAAAAAAAAAAAAAAAAAAAAAAAATATCTCGAACAAATCTCGCGCCAATCAAGTATTCAAAAAGTCCACAAGTTCCAAGTGAATCGATTCACGTTATCGTCAGATACAACAGAAGCTTCAGATTCGAAAGTTTCAGAAGCGCGACACTGGAAAATAAACTTTTTGCATTTACGAAAGAAGACACGGGCAGAACGAAGAAGAGAAGAAGAGGGTGGGAATAGCTGGCGGCTCGCTCGATATGAAGACATTAATCGCGGTCTGGCCGCGACCGAGAAAAAGCCACGAAACAGCCGTGTGCCGAAGGTTGGTCGTCTGGGCCAAGTCTTAACGATTGCCAGCAGCTGGACGAGCGAGTTCGCGGAATTTATCATTATTCGATCATAACTCGTTAACCGTGTTTTCTTTATCGGTGGATCGGTGGATCCAATGCGCGCTCGTTACAGTCCTCGCCGCGATATTTGCATGATTCTGGGCCACGAGTAATCCCGATACTCGGCCGTGATTTATCTTTTATCTCTCCCCCGACGACTCGCTGCTCGATCTCCTCCTCCACCTTTTTCTTCTTCTTCTTCTTCTTCTTCTTCTTCTTCTTCTTCTTCTTTCCTTTCTTTTTGTTTTGTTCACTGTTTCGCGGAAACGAGTTATTAAGTGGGAGTTGCGTTGCGAGAACGATTCGTTTCTTCAGCAGAGAAAAGAGTTGTTAGAAATTATATCGGAAGTTTTGAGAAAGAACGATCGTAAGGTGGGTTTCTTAAGATTTCACGGCCAAAAGAAGAGAAAGATGTCTGTTCCTTTTCTTTTTTTTTCTTTTATGCAGAGAATTTCAATTCAGATCAATGATTTTGAAGTAGAATGTGTTTGGCATAACACATTGCAAGTCGAGCTTTCAGTTTTCATTTATTTCAGAAGGGAGATAAATACTTTTTTCTTACGTAGAAAATCTTCATATCCATCACCAGCGGAGAAAGATCTTTTAATTACGTCAAGATTTCTATCATCGAATTGTGCAGAATTTTTCAGGATATTCAAACTGATTGCGAGTAATCGTGGATTCATCTGTGAATGAGAAACAACATGTAAGAACATTTTCTAAAAATCCATTTGTAGCTGTACTTTGCGGTGACAGGCAAGCAAATGGTTCAAGACTATTGTAGAATGCTATACGTACGTTTCAGACGGTTGGTCATTCCGAGACATGAGACAGAGACGACTCGTACGTCAAGTAGCACAAGTCTCTTTCTCGAGACTTCTTCGGAGACACGTGAATTTTTCAATAGAAATAGAATAGAAGGCGAATATTCACGAGGAAAATAACGAGTAACAATATTTCAACAACCTTTCGTGTACTAGCGTGATTTTATTGTCACCATTTGTGACCATTGATTTAAAAGTCAATGAACTTGATCTGAAATTTTGATCGTTTCGTAGGAAACTCAAAAAAATGAAGAGAAATTAGAAAAAAAAAATTCTGCAACTTAAAAAAAATCATCCGAATTATTTACTCGAAAAACCATTTATGGAAATGTTCTTGCCAGAATGGTCAAAAATTCATACGTTCTCTACGAAAATTTTAGATATTTCTCCACGACATGGTATGTTCTTAGAAACTCGAGTGATTTTTAACGAAAATGTAATCGATTTCTTTTTTTCGTTTTTTTGCACTTTAATTTCTTCGCTACGAACATTGCACCTTGATAATTCTAGCGTTGACAGAGATCACTTTCGCGATCACGTTCGAAGACACGGAGCGTCAATCTCCCTTAAAGAGATCTCTCTCTTCATCCTCTCTCTCTCTCTCTCTCTCTCGTTCGACGAAGCTCGAAACGTTGTTTGTCCGCGCACGTCCACGATGACGATCCGCGGAACTGGCTGGAAACGATGCGCGTACAAGCGGATCCCAGCAGGAGGGAGGTTGTCGAGGTTCCAGCGAATACGTCGCTGGAAATTATAAATTACAGTGCTCGCGTGGAAGCGAGCCGGAGGCGCATAATACGCGCGGCCCGGCGCGAATCGCAGCCACTGAATGTCTGATGCGCAATCAATGTCAGCTGACATTCGCCGGCCGTGAAACGAGCCGCATTGTGCTCAAACCTGCAGAGCGTCCTTGTTTCTCTCCCTCCTTCCCTCCTGGTTTCAACTCGGAAAAAACTCGGTGCCTACAACTTTCCAACTATCCGTCGTTATACGCGCGAAATGTCATCTACTTCGAATATTGTTGAAAATATTCCACGTGCGTTATACGTAGCCATACAACTCGGATGATAATGACAAATAGAAATAAATAGACTAGGCACTGGATTAAATAGAAATTTCTGTCCAAATGGAAGTCGATTGATTAATTTTGATAGAAAAATTTGTTGAAAAGTCGTTTCATTTGAAATAATAAGAAATTTAAAAAAAGGGGGGGGGCAGTAATCGATTCGCTTCAAAGGGAAGGAGTTTCGCAGCGACGTCTCCGAAAAGAAATGAAAATAAAATAATATATTCATCGTTCGAATTCTGACCATCTAAAGTTTCCGTTATCCGTCTCTCCAGTTTTTGGATCTTTGGGAATTTTTGTTTAATCCTGCTAGCAATTAATGCAAAGTAGATAATAAAAGAAAGAAAAAATAAAACACAAGGATAGAATAAAACGTTTTGGGAAGTAAAAGAGGGTAGTTGCAAAGAAGCATCGTGGCGTGTTTGCGATATTTCTATCGTACACGGTGAGTCACGACAAATTGCCATTCCCTCTCCCGTTCGATAAGGAAACATTGACGAGGTACTAATTTACTGTCACCGTCGTTGCAATTGTAAACTCTCTGTGGTTCGTCGTTCGAAAGGGGTGGACGATTCTTCGAACGATTTTCCAATGGCGCTATTCACGTACTTTCTATTTGTTAGTTGGCGTGCAGGTGAAATTTCAGTTCTTCGAATTTCTTCTATACTACTACGTAAATACGTAAATACGTCCGTATGTTCCTCGACATTTTCCACCCTCGTGAAAGCCATCCTTTTCTGCAAAAGGTCTCTATTACGAATGGCCGTAAGAACCACCTCGCGGGAGGTTGAATCTAAAGAAGATCGTCGATAATTTACTGTTACTTTAATTTGCTTGCAACCGTGAATTCTCGTCGAGAGATACATTGTTCGTCGTTTGAAAGACGATCTTTCTTATTTTTTAACGATACTGAAAAATTTTTCGATTTGTTAATTATTTATCACCGATGCGTGTGAAGCTTTTTTATTCCATTTATAGATGTACTTTTCTTCGATACCTTTTACGTTTCTACAGATCACAAGAGATTGATTTGTTTATTTATTTATTCTCGCGGGAAGAGTCTGAAGAAGAGCATCCGATAATTTATTGTCGTCGTGGTTGCAACTGTAAATTCTCATCAACGGTTACACTGCTGGTCGTTCGAAAGGGGTGGACGATTCTACAATTGGTTTTCTTTTAATTTTAATAACTTAATTTAATTCGACTCGACGTAATTATATGTCTCGTGGATGTAAAATTTCACTTCGTAAATATTCTCCACGTTTCTCTGACATTTTTCACCCCGTTTCTACAATAGTAAATTCTCACACATTGTTGCAGATGATTTCGTCGATCGACACGATTCAGAAAAATTTCACTTCTCGCCGAGTTTTTCATTCCACTGGCAAATAAATACGTCCATACGTTGCTCGACAATTGTTCACCCTCGCGAGAGGCGCCCATTTCTACAAATCCATCTCCGAATGGCCGTAGGAACACCTCGTGGAAGGCATCCGAGGAAAAGCATCGCTGTTCCACGGTGCTCGTGGAATCCCCCGGCCGGGGAAACAGGAATTCCTGGAACGAAATTCCGCGCGTCTGTTCGCGAGGACCGCAGCGAAAGAGAGAAAAGAGAGAGAAACGGGGCCAAGAATAGAGGAACGGAAGGCGGTCAGAGGTTTCACGAAACACGATCCATCGGCGTGTTTGGCCGTGAAAAACCGCTGGAAGATGGAAGGAAACTATGGAAAATTCCGGCCATTCTAACCGGTCGACAATAGGAGGATAGCTCGCGTGTGTTTCGGAAATTCTCGAATGTTAGGTGAACCAGGGGTGGATCGTTTCCATTATGAGCGACGCTTTCTCTTTCTCTCTCTCTCTCTATGTCTCTGTCTTTCTGTTTCTCTCGAGATTGGAGGGTACAGGGAGCAGCGTCGTCGTGCATCAGCGCGAAACATTTTGTGTTGAGGGCTCCTTTCTTCGGGGGCTATAGCTCTCTCACAGCTGAAAACCGACCGAGAGAGGTGAACGCCAATAGAAACACGCCCTTTGGGAAACACTCCGACTCGCCATCGTGTCGCGAAATTCTTTCTGATAGTTGGAATTTTTATAAATATTCCCTTGCAATATATCTTGCTCGTGCGACTGAGCGTTTCTTTCTAGAAGCTGTGTATATGATAAGTATAATTTTTCTTATAAAAAAAAAGTATGTTCAAATGTATTTAAAATTATCTTTAATAGTTTTTTTTTTTTTTTTGTAAACACAGTTTTGCAATTAAGCACTTAGAACGGAACTTCAGGTTTGAATATTTTGAAGTTTAATATTCAGTTTTTGAAGAGGATACTTTTTATGAATGTCCATGGTACGCTTAGGTATATTTTTGGTATTTGGAAGATGGATATTTTGCGAATATTTAGATACACTTTTGTAATCGAGTTCAGAACAGAATTTCAAGCTCGGATATTTTAATACTCAATTTTGTGACTTTGATGGGGATAATTTGTGAAACCTATATATTGTGAAACACTGTTAGCTTTTTTCTTTCATAGGGTAATGAAAGAACGAGCAAGAGAAAATATTAAAGACTGGAAAATCATTCGCTTCAGTTTCTTCTGAGGAAAGAAACTATCAATTGAAACCAGACTATCTGATTGGTGGAGTGTTGAAAAATAATTATACTGATAATCAAGTTCAACAATTCAAATCAACTTCATTAATTACAAAGCCTGTATGTTTAGAAAAATTAAAAACCTACGTGACGAAACGTAGGAACAGCTTCACGTTCGCGCGTAGAACTCGAAAACGGGTAAAAAATTGTACGATGTAAAAAGTTAGGAACGTTTCGCGTATGGGAGAGAGAGCTGCTTTCTTGGAGGAGATAGTTGAAAACCAGCGCAGAGGTGAGCGCCAATAAAAAAAAAAAAAACGCCCTTAGAGAACATCCTGGCCCGCCATCCTAACGCGAGAAATCCCTTTCGAACGTACAACTGGAAATACTCGTTTCTTCAATCGGTGAATTCTTCGTCTCGAGTTTTCGTTTTCAGACGAAGAAGGAAAGGTGTCTTTCTTTCTTTGAAGAACAAGCAGTCAAAACAGAGTGATAAATATCGAGGCATTTTCCTTAAAAGAAAAAGAGGAAAAAATTAAATAAAATTTCCAAAATTGTCGCATGACTTCAACGAGGCTAGCTAGGTTGATATATCATCGAATACTATATCCAAGAATGAAAATAACACGAAACGCCGAGAGTTTAGTTTAACTGAAAGTTTAGTTTAACTTTTTGCACTGGGAAGGCATGCTACGCACGTCGAGAGTCTTTTTGTTCCAAAGTTGCAACATTTTCTTAATTTACATTTGATATTATTTAAGTACAGCCAAGGCGAAACAAATAATAAGTTGATTACTTCTTACAATTTCTAATTTCTATCTTAAAATGGAAGGCGACTTTTGCAAGAGAACATACCGAGAACATACATTGATGAAATTTCGCAGAAATGTAGTTTTCAAAAAAATATTCGACTCGTATTTTTTTTTTTTTCTATCGGTAATCGTCGATGTTGAAAACCCTTACAATCAACTCTGAAAGTTGGGGGTGCGGAACATATTTCGTCAAATATCTCGGAAATGATCAAAAGTTACCACTTTTTTTGTGAATTCATGAAATCACAATTTTCTAACGACGAATTTAATGGTGTATACCATGTTGCAAACAAACCTTTCGTTTAAACAATATATTTGAAAAAAACCGTACTTTCCCATAAGTTTTTCCAAGTAAGAGTGTCGATAAATTTTCTTAAATATTATGTTTTTATGAAAACTGTGCAAACGCAAATTACGGATAAAATGGAACCTTGTAATTTTCGCATTACAAAAAGAATTCACTACTTTCTCGCTGGACGTGCAAAGCGGACGATGTATACCAGAATTGCTCTCTGTTCGTAAAACGTTGAATGTTGCAAGCGTATTTCCTGAAATATGTTGAACATTGTAAACTAACTTTCTGAAAAAATACGTTGTTAAATATGTTGTAACTAACTTTCTGGAAAACGTTATTCTCGAGTAGACATCATGCGTAACATACGTACTTATATTTCCCGAAGTTCCTTTGATATTTTCAAAGCCTCAATTCGCTAATTCGCAACCCCCAATTGTCGTCCCCCTTGTTAGCGATGTAATTCCGACGAGTTCGAAAAGAATGTTCGACGAATTGTTGCATACGCGTATATTTTGGTCACGCGCGTCCGCGAAAACCAGTTGCCAGCGCAAGGGGTTAAAACGATCGCGCAGAGGAAGGAGGGTTGTTTAAGATCACGGTTGGTCAAATGGGTTGGCACACCATTTTGTTCGTCAGCGAGCTAGCTAATAGTAAACCCATCGGATTCGCCCCGCGGCGAGCTCTCTGGGGGCAACGCAGCCGCATAGCAGTGACCGGTCTCGCGAACCAAACGTTCTTACGTAAGGCTGAAACTAACGCTGGACTCGCGATTGGTGTCCTGTTTCTACTGCTTGCGCCCTTTCCACCCACCTTTCCACTCGCACGCGGCTCGTCTATGCGAGCCTATGCCGCTAGGCCGATCTTCCGCGCCTCTGAATTAGTCAGAAGGGTGGTAACAATCGCGCGAAAATCGGATCGTATCGTGCCACGCGCTCGAATTTGTCTTTGATTTTTTCATCCTTTAATTTCTCCTCGCGCGAACAGGATCGATCACTCATCTCTCAACTGTGATAAATCAATCTTGCAATTTGTGGTGATATTTGTGATAGTTACATCGAAACATTCTTTCATTAATATCGAATTTTCAGGGGAATTTTCCAATTTAACAAACACTGTTAAATAAGATGAAATTTCGTACCGTGTCAAAAAACGACATTACTTGCGGGTACTCCTAATATTGTTTGGATGGTAGTATTGCAGTGAATCCGAAGAAGAGAAAAATATCAATTGGTATGGAAACTTGTACCAATAACGATGTTACTAATACTAGTTTTACAAAACGGTCGAAATGGCCAATTTGTAATTTCTGTCGGATGTAAAACATCGGTGTATTTCAAATGACTTTTCGTAAGATGTGCCAAATAAAAGCTAGAAATTATGGTTTCCTATTTTCGTTGCTTTAGCATCTCTGGTGGAAATTTTACGTTTCAATCGTCGGTAGTTGAACGACTCGCGCGTCTGTTTCACCTCCTTAAAAAAAATCAAAGACATCTCAGACACTTCAGAGGTTCTACGAAATACGTAAAAGGAGAACCGATATTCCAAGTGAGGGAAGTAAAAGAAAAAAAAATCCCAACTCTTGTAACCCCTAAACTCTAAATAGTCCCCGATCAATGTACAGCCCATAGCATGATGGCGCAGGCGAAAAGACCGGTCGTTCGTTCGTTCGGCTGGGAACCGCGGGAAAACTCCATTAGAATAGATGCTCGAGCGACGGTGGAAACCCAGGAATTAGAGACCCAGTTTCCGCGTGGATAGAGCCGAGCGTGCACGACGAATCGGCGCGCGTTTCGATCGTTCGGGAATGAATACGTAAAAAGGCCTGGCCTGGCCTGGCCGTATAGATCGCAGGTGTTGGCCGAGGGAAGAAGGTTAGGCGGGGCGAGTCCGAAACTTTTCATCGATCCTATCGGCCAAGTTTTTCCTTCGGCCAGTTCTAAGCAGGCGGAACCAGAGATAGAGAGAAAGAAAGAGAGAGAGAGAGAGAGAGAGAGAGAGAGTTCTGGACACCGCGAACCCTCCACCATCCCCCACGCGTTGGATTCCGCCACGCGAACTGGAACATGCCTATAGATAGACTTGTCCGCGAGTTCCCTTCTGTTTTTCTCGATTGCTCGAGTCGCTCGAGCTGCTTCCGCCAATCGGCCAAACACTCTCTCTCCATCTTTCTCTCTCTCTCTCGCGCGCGTCTTTCGTGGAATTTTTTAGTTGCCTTGGCAAGTTTCGCAAGTTGGAGTTTCGCGTTTATTCGATCATCGCGCGAGGGGTGGTTTTTTTTTGAGATTTGAGGAATTACGGTGTGCCTGTTTCTTGGATGTTTTTTTTTTTCCTTTGTTAGGAATTTTGAGGATAATTCAAAGGTGTATTTTTGAGGAGCTCGACGTGTTAATGCTTGGTTTTTTTTTTCAGTACTCGTCGTGAAGGACGACGTTCTTAGGAAGATTCTACCGCATGTTGTTAGGATCATAAAGGAATAAAGGGACAGTTTTGAAAATTGGAATTTGGAGTGATATAAGAGAGTGACATGAACTTCATTTTCCCCCTTTAAATTTGGGACGTTGTATGTAAAATTCTATAAGTGTGTTGTTTTATTAGAATTCTGTTAATTTTGTCGAGTTATCATCGTCATCTCGTAACATGTACTTTGTCTTCAAATTCTCCGAAACCAAAAATGTTCCTTTCCAGAACGTACTCTTGAACTTCCGGTTTCCTTTTTTCAAACCAAATTCTTGACCCACGACAGTTTTGCTTGACTCCACTTACGCTCCACTTCCGGAGTTTGAACTTTTCTCTAATTTCGGAAAAAATAAAAATTAGACAACACGTCTTATAAATTTAAACTTGCAAATCTTACAAATCTACGTAATATCCAACGAATCTGAATTAACTTGAAATTTATCGATTTCGAGATTCTTCTAACTTTCTCCTAAAGTAGCTGCTTAATCACCAGAAAATCAAGTTTCGCGTCTGAAACTTTAAATTAACCTAAATTACTATAATTCTATCGGGACTAATACTCTGGAAATCTTGGAACAATCCAAATTCACGAATGATCTTTATCGAAACAATCAAATTACCCTGAAATCCCCCGAACACTGCTTAAATTTTATTAATTATAAACCATTTTTATCAAAAACACATTCAGATTACTCTCACATTCGAATTACCCTGAAATTCCCTACTCTTCAAAATTTCATTAAAATTTTATTAAAATTAATGTCCAGATTCGTGAATCATCTTTGTCTCTAAGCAAACTGTGAAAATTCTAACAAAACCAACGAAACTTCCAACAACTTCTGGACTTTCGATAGTCCACAACCTACCATTTGCCTATCTAACTTATCTATCTATTTATTGTACTTCGAAACAACCCCCTTATCCCCGACCGATTCGCGGAACAATTTTCGTGGGGTTTTTCCCCCCGGCTCGAAGTCAATTTCCTGCGACTTGTCTGTAAAGTCGTGTCTCGTCGGGACGGTATCAATTATACCGTGTCTGTCGATCGAAACGGAAGCGCCTGTGATCACAGGAGAGCCCAAACGACAAGGAGTTGCTGCCACGTCGGCAGGAGCAGCGCAATTTCACCGCTCGTACTAAAGGGGGGTGGGCGAGGGGGTGAGAGCGGGAGAAGGTCTTGCAAAGCCGAATGAAATTTTCACGAGGAACGGAGACGCGTCATTATGCTGTGACATGCCACGACAAAAAGGGCGGGGGAGGGAGGGAGGGAGAGGGGAAGGTTCTCTTACGTGCGATATTGAATTATCGATGGACGTCGTGTGCTTGGATATTCATGTGTTGCCTGCATCGACGGCCATACGTCCGACGAACGTTGTTTTTCCCCGTCCTGCGGGCAGATTCCTCCCTCTCCCCCCTCCCTCTGCGCGTGTCTACAACCACGTCAAATTTTTATTTTACAGGAAAATCGGTCGACTCTTAATTTCCTAGTTAGCGGCGTGAAAAATTGCGAATTCTCGGAAGCGAGATTTGAATTAATTCGCCGGAGACGAAGTACAACTCTATGAACTATGTTCCGTCGTGTACGTAGAAGAATGGGTTGATGTAATCGTGTCCGATTTAGTCACACGATTACATTTTTTCATGCCATTTGTATGTTGCGATAAAATATTCATTGCTTGTGATGACAGTGGTTTCGAACGAGGGTGGAAAGGCGACGCTTCGTTTCCGCCGGAGGAATTGTTGGTTCGAATTCTATTGGTAAACGTGTGTTTACTTTGAATTGGAGGCAACTGTGATATCCAGCAACATGGATAAATAGTAATTGTCACTGCGACACGAGTGTAAATTTATTCCCATTCTAAGAGAATTCCAAGTTCCGTGACAATTTTCTTAATGGCGATTTCCCTTCTACGTATTTTTCGATTTTAGAATTTAAAAACAGAAAAAAGAGTTGCGCGATGCTAATTTTACCAAGAAAAGGAATCTGAAACCTGTCATTTCGAGTCGGATAAATTCGAATCTCTCTTTTTTTTATTTTTTTTTTAGAGAGGACCGTTCGAGTCTTTCATAGATTTAGCTAGATATAGCACGAGATAGAGTTTAAGAGGCGGCGCGACGTGAATGATTGATTAAATCAGTCTGCAGTGTATCCACTGAAAGTTAATATCGAAGCTCGGTACTGAATATTATTACGAATTTATCGGATAATTGCGTGGTATATAGGAAGAGTTCGTTAGCATGTAAGTCGATTCTAAGCCGACTTCGCAGTTTCGTTTAGTTGCGTCTTAGCTAGTTTCGTAAAATTTTAGAACAATGTCTCTTGAATATTCTAGGTGACAGGCGTAAGCTATCAAACAAAGAACAAACAATGCGTCCTTGCCAACGTAGTTTACGCAATCTTACAACTATAATTGCTTAAAAAAGAACAACATTTAAAGTGGGTTATACGAGCGGAAAGAGTGACTCGTTCTCGATGCTCGCTCTTTACACTGTGTTGTTTCATCGTTGCGCGCGTATTCGAACAATTGATATGAAGCAGTATCGAGCAAAGAGAAAAGTTCGTAATGTGACATTATGTAGGTACTCTTGCTCTAAAGTTTCTTTGTTAACAGTAACTTTAGACTATTTGTTGCTAATAGCGGGATCTTTATTCAACAAAGGGAAAAGAAATTGTACGAATGAATTTTAAAATACGGTAGAACGATACCGGAAGTACGTGAGAGACAAGAGTATATCGCACATTCTCTCGATTGTTTTTTTTTTTTTGCTATAAATACACTACAAATCTTCGTCAACACGAAAGAAACCTCTCTCCTTCTCTTTTAACAATAAGTAAAATTAAGAACCGAAAGAGACAAAAATCTATAAGATAGAATCACACTAGAAAACACGAGAACTCGCTACGAAGTAAACGAAAATTCTTGAGAGAAACTTCAGGAGTAAAATCGAAGTTTAAAAACAACAAGAATGTACCAAATCTGTAGTCTAAGCTCGCACTGGATCTCCAAGAAGGCGAAGAAAAATTTCGAAAGGAAACCTCTCTCTTCTCGTTCCAAGTAAAATTAAAGAAAGATAAAAGTCTGCAAGATAGAACACTAGAAACACTACGAAGAAAATTTGCCGCAGGAATGAAATCAGAATCCAAAATCTACCAAATCTACAATCTAATTGCAAGCTCACACTGAAATCACCGAGAAGACGAAGAAAAATCTCTTGTTCTTCTTCATCTCAAAACGAACTTAATCACAGGTATCAAAGGAGGAAGATGAAGACGAAGAAGAAGAAGAAGAAGAAGAAGAAGGAGAAGTTGGTGTATAAAAAGGCCTCGATCCGAAAATTCGGATCGTTGTCCAAGGGGTTCGGTGGTTCTGTCGGCGTAATCCGATCCAAGACCGATCTACGTCGATAGGGCAATAATTAGGCTGCTTAAAGAGCTAGAAAAGGGTGGAACATACCGCGCTGGTAGATCCCGCGTAGAGACGAAGAGGAAGACGACGAGGTATGGCGTGATAGACGAGGAAGAAGGAGGGTGAGAAGACGGGAGGAATGGTTCGTGAGAGGTGGTCGACAGAAGAGGGGAATAGAGGCAGAAGGGAGAACACAGAAGCAAACGTCGGCTCTTTCTGTCGCCTGGAAGAAGGGTCCAGAGGCGGACTGGTCGGCGGTAGTCGTGTCGGTTCCCGTGGCCTTTCATCCCTTTCGACGTGCGCGCCGCCGTGAATAGGCGAAACTAGAGGTGCCCCGAGAGGGCACCGGTCCTCCGCGGCTTCCACACACGGTTTCCCAGTGAAAGGGTAGAAAGAGAGGCAGTCGACTTGTCCCGCCAGCCTGTCACGTCCCTTGTGAACTAGCTAGCGATGGCCTCGAGCGTGCAATCGCCTCTCTCCTTACCCGGCACGGGTACGTTCCTCCCCCCGTTGCAAAATTAGGCTTCGCCTGATCGAACTACTTCGTTTTTCCTGGACGTGGTATTTGGTTTTGGCTAGACTACTTTGGGATTCGACGTAGATTTGGTGGAATTAATTACATAGGTTTGTACATGTGTGTGTATGTGTGTGTATTAGGTATCTTTTTTAGGGGGGCAGGGAGAGAGAAGTCGATTGTTTTAGTTGAAGGTTCTAATAATTGGCTAGTCTTCTATTCATGGAAATTGTCTAAACAAGTCGATTTATTTAATTTTAACGTTTACTACATTACCAATTAACCAGTGTTGGATTCTCAGTTTTTCTGCCGTTGTAAATTTTTTACCAACATTCGTTATCATTCCCAATGGAAACTGGGATAGATAAAAGAGATGGCTGATCATTTATAAATTGCATCCTTCAGAGTCTTAATTGTTCAATGTAGAACATTCACGTATGCATGACATTTATTTGTTAATCAGTCTCAGGATTGGAAAGTACAAAATCCGCCTGCAAGCAAACAACACTTTGTTCCATACACTTCTTGCTTTTGTGTTCGTACTTCAGATCTCCCGCGTAAAAATCTACCAATGCACTTCGCAATACGCTACGCTAAGGACGTCTCGTATTTTCCATCTTCTTCGCACGCGAGATTTCCTCGAGTCTCTCCCGTTTTTCGCAACTTTTACTGAAACTCGTGAAATTTCTGGAAATGTCTCGCGTCACACGTAGAGAAAGACAGAGACAGAGAGAGAGAGAGAGAGAGAGAGAGAGAGCGAGGATTGAATGCCCATCGCTAAATAGGGTGAGAGAGAGAGGGGAGTGAGTGGTGGGCCCACGGACAGGGGGGAGAGTTGGCGGGCCGGTATAATGGCGGCTTCGGCACAGGGCCCCCCAAAAGAAACCCATAGATATCGCATTGCGCGGCCAGGACTGACGGGACAAAACAGCCCGACAATAGGGGGACTGGGTGGGGGCAGGAGGGGAGAGGAGAGTTTCGGTGCTCCGCCGCGAGATTCGGGGCCAGCTGTGGTGGGGCGAGCGAAGAAGCGAAACCCCGACGAGAGCGACGAGGACGAGACGAACGCGCGTTTTCACGTCACCGACGTCGAGAGAACCGAGGGGAACCTCGAAAGAGAGTGAGAGAGAGAGAGAAAGAGACGCGGCAGTCTGCCTCGCGGGGCCCCCATTGGGCCCACCTCGCGTGCCGATCCATTAATTAACCATCGCCATTTCTTACCCTCCGCGGTGAGCTACGCGAGCTTGCCTGTGGAACCCCTTGCTTGAAAGTTGCTGGACCGTTGGAAAATTCGAACCCCAAACACTCTGCCCCCTCCAGCTTAGGCACGTCTCGGATACGTTGAGCTGAATTATTATATGGTGCCTGATGTTGGGCTTTCGAATCTGTCTTTGGAATCAAAAGTTGAGGCGATTCGTGATTTCGTGTTGGAGGAGATGTCAGGTCGATACGATGTGTATCTGTGTATTGTTTTTTTTTTTGTTTGAAGACTACGAGAGATATTACACGTGATGGGGTATTCTATTCCGTTCGTTACATTGGGAAAAAAACTGTTGAGAATATTCTACAGCTACTAAATGTATAAATTAAGCAGAAGTTCAGTCTCGTAGATTTTGTCACTTTGGTCGTTTTGTATTTCACATTGAAAAATAGTAATTCGTTGATCAACACCGGTCAGCTGAGAGATAAATATATGACGATGCAAATGAAATATATTTAATATGTATGTTTCAGAATTTACTATCATTTAGAATTGGTCTTTTTTTTTATAAAATTTCAGGAAAAAATGGTTCTCAGTGGCCGAACGAAACGGATCAACCGACGAAGTCACTCTGACAGACAAATCCCGCGAATCATTCGTCTCGGAAGAACGAATGATTCCATCGTGCGGAATAAATTCTGCACGAACATCCGCGCGATGAAAAGTCAATTTCAGACGAACCGAAAGCTCATGAATAAACAACGGCGGGGCCGCCGTATCACCGTAGAAACACGGTTTCAATATATAATAAACCTTTATATTCTCTTGCGCGATACGAATCGCGCTTATAGAGACATAGAACCGACGGAAGGAAAATAAAATCGCGTTGCTATCGTACGTCCGCGTACGACTTTTTATTTAGAAAGCGATCACCGACGCAGGAAAACTATAGTTTTAGTCGTGAGAGAAACTTGTCTCTCCCTTTTGCCTCGCTGTTATCGATGTGTGTCGAGCTCTTTTTCCTTCTGCCCGAAGGTTGAAAACGAAAACAAAAAAAAAAAAAAAAAGAAAAGAAAAAGAACGGAGAAATAGATAAAGGGGAAATAAAATCGCATGGAGATGGGAGACAGTTTGAAAGACAGGGGAAAAAAGTATTATTTTGCATTCGCGGAATATGAAGGGTGGAACGAGGAGGTGGAAATTAATAATTCAATGGAATAATAACGTTCGCGCGATCGCGCTTCGATCCTCGGTGCCGAACTGCTTGCTCTCCGAGTAATTAGGCACTTTGTATCTCTCGCATCGCTCGGATAATTAATTTCTGTTTTGCGTGGAATTCTACCAAGACGCGTCTCTTTTTTTTTTGCTCTTTCGTAAAATTCAATTTTATCGAAGTCTAGGATCTTTTTTTTTTTGAATGAGCAAAGCATGTAGACTCTTTAACTTCAATTGTTTTAGAAGTTTCCCATGAGAATATACGTTTTGACAAATTTTCAAATTAGTCAGTTCGTCAAATTATTTGTCCTCGACCCATTTTTTTTTTTTTTTGATGCATTTAGAATTATTATCTAATTGCTTGTACCACAATTTTCAATGCACTCTGTGTCTATAAATTAATATCACCCATAGTGTTAGTAAGTATCTCAATTAGTGAAAGTAAGTATCTCAATTGAAACAATTATTAATAAGTTATGAGTAATTTTTGAATTCGATCGTTCGAGGCGGTGCATAGTTGATCTTTCATCCCGAAGATGGCCCCCGGATAAATTCCGGCACCGACGAACAAGAAATCGGCGTCGAACAGCGCGGTCTCTTGCGTTAACATTAATGCTCACGATCAATTTCACTTGCCAGCCCCACGGCTCTTCCTTCCCCCCAAGAACGTTGCTGCTTAATCGATACGTCGCTCTTAGACTCTCTGACAGCCTAAGCGCGCCACTATTTCAACCATCGACTACCACCAACAGGCAACGAAAGCGTCGCTTTTTCCTTTCTCCGCACTCTGTTTCTTATTCTCGCGTATATAAATCGTTATATAATCGTTTGATTTCGGAAATTTTCCCTTCTGGAGGAAGACCTTCACCTTTCGGAGTGATTTCGAACGTTGCGAACATGTCTTTCGAAAAGTTTTTCTACTTTCGACGGCGATTCGTTTCTCGAAGTATTCTCGTCTCTTCGTGTTTCTCTTTCGCACACGTGGACGAGCGCTCTCTCGGATGCTAAAAGTTTCAAGAAAGGTTAATTGGGCCATTGTCGAGCGAAGTGTCCGCTTCTTTTAATTGAAGGGTTCTCTGACGTGTCTTTGAGAAGACTTTCTCAGCTCTTCAAGCTAAAGTTTCCTTGTTGTAAAACAAGGAGAGCGAGGCGACTCCGGGGGCAAGCGGCGACTTCGCAGTCTGTCTGTTCACGGTTTACGAAACACTTTTGCAAAAATTCGTTTCTCGCGCGATTCTCGCGGAAATGTACAGTTTCAAGCGATAACATCGCACTTTTGTTATATATTGGGAAATTCATTTCAGTTACGTTCGACGTAAATAGGTAAATAATACTTTAATCAATGAAGTTTCAGTTTTCGAAAAAGAAAAAAAAAACGTTCTCGCTTCATCGATATTGAAAGTATTTACTATAAAGTTGAGAACTTTCGATAATTCTAAATCCCTCTCCTATTCCATCCGAATTCTTTCGACTGTCGAAGAACAGATTTTATTCTTCGACATTATCGAAGATTCACAACTGTAAGTGGATGTTTGGAAGGAAATAAAGAAGACGATAGAAATTCATTTCAGCTACGTTCGACGTAAATAGGCTCGAAGGGAGGATCGTACTTTAATCAATGAAGTTTCAGTTTTCGAAAAAAAAGAAAAAACGTTTTCGCTTCATCGATATTGAAAGTTGAGAACTTTTGATAATTCTGAATTCCTCCGCTGTTCCATCCGAATTTCTTCCGACCGTCGAAGAACAGATTTTATTCTTCGACATTATCGAAGATTCGCAACTGTAAGTGAATGTTTGGAAGGAAATAAAGAAGACGATAGAAAAATTCTCTTTCTCGCGAGGTCGCCTATGATCTTCTTCTCGAAAAAGAAGAAGATGAAGAAGAATGTTGCAAACATTCTCTCCGTGAGAAATCAAAATCAACCGGAACCGCCTGGTAACAGAGTCACGACAACAGAGGATGACTCAACAACACCGGCCACCACCACGAGTACAACGACTCGTTTTAGCAGATTTTCGGGATAGAACTGGATGGTGGCGAGTATCGTGAAGCACGGTAGGCGTTTACAGACGTAATCCAGGGGGTCAGAGGGGTGTACTCGATCGAGTGGTTTGACAGCAGGGTAGTTTTGTCAGGGAGAAATATATATATATATATATATATATATATATTTCTAATACTATTAGCCGGTGTTCCGTTACACAACGACAGATGGACGAGTAGATATATCCGCTCTGTTTGGATCTAGCGGTGTTCGGGGGTGCAGCTGCGTGTGTGTAAACGTCGTTTGTGCCTCGACATCAATTGATAGTTTCGGTAAACGGGAGTTCCGAAAGGGAGGAGGTGAAGGGAGAGAAAGAAAGGGAAAACACCAAATGGGGAGAAGGTTCAAATCAGGGTGGAATTTCTTCTTTCGGTTTCCTGTCGCGCGGGTTCGATTAATTAATCGTTTGATCCTCACCGCGGATCTGTTCTACTTACAAATATAGTGCAGATCTGTCTTTGTAATAATTATACTATATTTATTTTATATTTACATATATATATAAATACTATTTTATGTTGACATATATATATTTATTATTTTATTATATATTTAGTATTATATATTTATTACACTAAAGTATATTGTGTTTTGTCTTTTTTAAACGAATATATAAATTCGAGATAATTATCTTATCTGTCAATATTTGTTTTTCTTCGCGGATAATGTTTTTTTTTTCAAAAATATTTTTCACGAATTCAGTTTCAAGACTATATTTATCGAAACATAAAGAGGTAATTATCGGAGTGCATTTATCGAAATGGAATTCGAATTTACAAACTGCATAACTGGAAATAATAAATCCACAATAAAGATTCATTTGCTGTATGCACAATGCCACTTGGAAATATTTTCGAACAATGTACATAATTAATTGCCACTGTGGTATTTCATAGTCCAAGTTTTACAATTTTATTGCATTAAAACGCAAGTTATCAAGAATCGTCATCAGTTTCCCACGGAGTCGAGAGAGATTTCCAGATTTAAAATTCTTTTAAAATTCACATTTTCATTGAATCTTTCCCCGTGTCTCTCTTTCGTTACAACTGAAAGTGAAATATGAAAGAAAGTCGATTTCTCTGCAAGACTTGTTGCAAAGTCTATAAAGAATATATTTCTGTTGCAACAATTTCATTTGGACAGTTCGAGCGATGCTCGGGCAGCCGTTCTTGCTCGACGAACTCGAATTTGAATGCGATACACCGCGATGGATGGATGGGGTGGCAGGCCGTTCGTACGAGATAATTCAATTAACCACGGACAGCCAGCTCCTAGAAATACAATCGCGAGTCGCTGCTCGAACCCGTGTGTAGCACGAGTCGCAAGACTGTTGCGAATCGGGCCGAGTAGCCTGCCCGGGATAATTGTAGATATCGCGGTCGAGGGTTCGTTCACGAAGATCGCTCGACAATTAGGCGTTCCCACTTTCGCCTCGTTATCCGTCGATCAGACTCGCGTTGTTACACCGCTGTAAACTATAAACCCCTCTAGTTCAGCTGTGCATCTCCCTGTATAATCTTTCCCGAACTTATCCGAGCGTCCACTTATCCTCTCTTCTAATTGGAATCTTCTTTTTTCTTTTTTTTTGGCAATTTATCTTTTGTAAATGCCTCGGAGAAAATTAAAATTTAAGGTTGGAAATCAGGTCGGTGTTTCTTCCATTTTTTTTTCTCTCTTTTTCTAAATCGAATCTTTCGCAACATTTACGTAGCACACCTCGAGGGAGGGGCGGGGGGGATTTTCAATATTTACCTTTCTCAGTTTGTTTCAGGCTTTCGAAACTTCTGTCGACGACTGTTGTTCACGATAGGCGGTTCGAGCAATTTTCCAAATCGCCGCGCGTTCGCGTTTCAACGAGAAGAAGAACCAGAGGGTGAATGGATGGAAAATCGGGAAAGAGAGAGAGGATGGTCGAGTAGCTAATCGGCGAAACGGCCGGAACAAACAAACAAACAAACAAACGGGCGAAGAAAAAGATCGGGGATGCGCGGGCGTCAGCGCGGCGCCTCGCGATTTTCGAATTCTCCACTCGTGCCTCTCCCCCTTCCCTCTCCAGTCTCCCACTGTTCCCCGATCCTCTTGATAAGCGATCGTGCTTGATCGATTGCGGAGCCTCGCGATTAGAGAGAGAGAGGGAGCTCCACTAGTTCAAGTGGGTTTGAATCTTCGAAAATGGCCAGGTGAAAGGTCGACGACTCGCCGCGAGGGCGAGTTGCTTTCGATACTCGACTACTTTCGAAATCGTCATCGACGCTGACACAGTGTCTTTTGGAAATCGAACTGATTCGAACTTGTTTCTTAGTTTCCTACGTTTCCGAACTGAACACGTTCGCCGAGACGTGCATCGAATTCAGTTCGTTTGGATGCTGAACTTTTGGATGCACGATGGAATTTTACAATAATAATTTTGTTGAAATTTTAAGTTCGAGCCTCGAACGTCCCTCGTGCACAAGTTCGACACACTTTTCTTATATATAAAGTACGCAAGTGTATGTGATCGCGATGTAAAATTGAAATACAGGTGAAATCGATTTAGTTCGTTCACTGTTATCAAGAATTCCTTTGATCGTTAAACTATCTTCTCGTCGCCAAGTGTTGATTTTTCACCTGTGCGTAGTGTCGACTTGTCAAAGGCCGAACGAGATGTTAATTTTTCGAACAACAATTTTCTCCGAATTTAGTGCCAGATCCTTTTCTAAATTATTACTTGCAACGATGATTAACAGTCAAGCATTGAAAATTTCACGAAATAATTAATTCGATAAATTTGATCAACGATCGATCATTTTCGAAGCTCTCTCTGAAATTCTGTCCAACAAAATCTGGCGAGAAGTTTCATCGTTCTCGCTTGCTGACAGCATCGCGAAATTCCCTCGTTAATAATTCCCCCACCCACCCTTAAAACCTCAAAAATTTAAACTTCCGGCCTCCGGATAAATTCCATTCGCGTGCAATCGAACGTTTCGCAATCCCCCCCCTCTCTCTCTCTCTCGCGTCGACACGGAATATTCTTCTGAAAGGTCGAATAAGACAGTTAACAATCGCCCTTCTTCGGCGAGCTAATTGATTTGTCGTGGATGTCGCGGTTTCAGGGTCGATCCGACAGGATCTCGCCACGTTGAGGAGACAGGGATGGAACTCGGTCTCGCCGGTCGGCCGCCTGACGCTATTCCGGGAATGTGGGAATCACCGCGGCTGTGATTCAGTTCATATTACCCGCGTTTCGCGGTAAAGGAGTACACCCGGTGTACGATTACGACTGTTTGTCGCCGGCGAGGTCCAGCCACCGGTGATTGCGTGATTAACGACTTTTTCAACATCGTTCTCTTCCTTGCTCTTCAGAACGAGAAGGAAGAAGATCTTTGCGTTCGATTTTTCGAAGCTTTTCACGAAGCTTTTCTTTTTCTTTTCTTTTTTTTTCTGTATATTTCTTGACTGGATACTTTCAAACTCGAACGCATAGCGCACGATTCGAACGCGTGAATGTTCGGCCAAGCTAATTCGATTTAACTTATTTATACGTTCTGTTTTACATCTACGCGTAAAGGGAGAGAAATTCTCACAGTTGAAGAAACTGGCTATTATAAACAAGAAAATGGTAGAAACAGGGGATGAAACACGCGCGCCAGTCAGTCACGAAGCTCCGCGAGATTTCCAGAAGATGGAGGGATTAAAGCTCAAATTTATATCATTTTCAAGAATTTCTCGTATCTGAAACAAAGTGGCAATGTTACCGAAATAAGATAAAATTTCAAGAATTAACAAACGACAACGATTATTGATATCGCTGAACGTAAGCAACAGTTTTTGCAAACATCTGTCGAAGAAAAATTGACATTGAAGTTGCAAGGAAAGTCTCCTTGAAATGAATGATTCATATATAAAAGTCTTTAGAAAAATACGCGGAGATATCGCGGTGGACGCGCGTGTTCTCGAAATTTGACATAGATTTTGACGAGCGCAATGACGAGAAGCGCTCCTCGCCTGTAAAAATAAAAATAGAAAAAGTCACAGAATTTTGACTGAATTCAAACATCGACGTAATTTTCCTGAAAGAACGCAGGAAACCATATTCTCTCTGTTACAAGAATATTAGAAATTTATCGAGAAATAATCAGACACGATATTTTTTAATTTGGGGGCCCAGGGATTCCTGGATCCCTCCTCAAGCAGGTGAAAGAGTTAATCGTTCGCTTAATACAACCAATATATTGCGCATTATGCGTCCCAAGCACTCGTCTCCGAAATTTTTTCCACGCGATCTTTCGTCTACACTGTGGTCTACCTGTCGCGATCGCGGGGTCGCGGTTCCCGCCTCCTTCCGCCGCGGTCGTATTTCGAGAGCCGAGCGGAGATCTAACAGCCATGGCGCATACCGGGGGCGCGTACATCGTCGCACGGCCTATAAATCTCCTCGGCCCATAAACAAAGCTTTTGATGCAAAAGGTCGTTGCAGCATATGCGTGACGAGCACCGCTCCGGCTAGCAGTTCGCGATGCACGCGTACAGATATACAGATCTCACACACGCACATACACATGCGTGCGTATGCGAACGTACAGAGACGCAGACACGAGAGAGAAGGGAGGGAGGGATGCGTTAGTGGACGAACCGAGAGAACAGAGTTGCTGACGCTGTTGCTGAACCCTGCTGAAAGCTCTCTGACGGCTGAATTTAACGCCAGCGCTCGTGTAACCGGCAGCCTTTGCGCTCCAGGAACGTGGCCAGTTTCCACGACTACCCTTTTGACTCTCTCTCTCTCTCTCTCTCTCTCTCTCTGTCAAGGGAGAGCGATGGTTCTCGCCGTGGCGAACGTTGACGAAGTTAGTGTGAAACTGGTATCGGAGCACAAGTGATATTTCGAGTCTTCGGGGCATCTTCCTCTGAAGAAACGAATTTTTTCTTGATACTGTTGGAGCCCTCGAGAATCCTCTTTTAAAAAGATGAAGTAGGAATTTTTCTTTGTATTTCGACATACAGTCCTCTTGTATTTTTACAGCCTTATGTTTTAAAATGAAAAGTTGGAATTTTCTTGATATTCTTAGAGTTTTGAAGAATCTTTTCTAAACATGAAGTAGGAATTTTCTGCATATTTTTACTGTCTTTTTGTATCTCTACTGTCTTACGTTTTAAAATAAAGTTGGATTTTCTTGATATTTCTAGAGTCTTCAAAAATCTTTTTTAAAGATGAGGTAGCAATTTTCTTTATGTGTTTTCACAGTCAATCTTCTTGTTTTTGATATTTTTAGTCTTGGATGATCATTTCTAAAATGAAGTTGGAATTCTCTTGATATTTTCAGAATCTTTAAGAACCTTTCTTTGAAAATGAAATTACTTGATACTCGTATCAGTCTCCCTTTTTTAAAATAAAACTGCATTTTTCTGGATATCTTTATGGAGAATGTCTTTCTTTTAAAAATGAAATTGGAAGTTTCCATGATATTTTTAGAATCTTCGAGAATCTTTCTCGAAATGAAATTGGAATATTCTTTATACGAACTTCTTTCCATCTCTATTTTTTCTTTTCTTTTGGCATTCATTGGTACGGATTGGAGAGAGGATAACATGAAAATTAAGAATTTTAGAATTCACCAATAACGAAGGTTCAATTAAACACAGTGCAGAGACGACTTTTTTTTTACAGTCACTGAGAATTTTGGAATTCTCCGAGTAGAGACAGTTCTGGAGAACTGTGATACAAATCTTGGCTTCTTGTTCCTTCTTGCTGGTAATTTGTAATCAATATTAAAGGTAACAGAAGATTCGTAATACGCGAAGACAGTTCGCGAGTTTCAGAGAGTGGTATCAATTTCTAGTTGCAGGCAAATATTTTCACACAGGAACTAATTAGTTCCGCTTGCTGCTACCTCCGTTTCTCAATACACCGCGGGTAATCCTCACAAATCCAAACTGCTCCCAAAGATCACCTCAAAGTCTTTTCCTATCACATCCGTAGATACTACTATCCATAGAGAATCAAAGTAATTCTATCCTTCTTCCTCTATCTGCTACAACTTCAAGCTAATTATCTCCACCTTTCATTATCCCTTTAGTCCCGTAGAATTCCGACAGTTTTCGAAACATAATATTTGCGACAGAAAAACTAAAAAACGCAATTGTACAAAATATATACTCCCTCTGTTCGAAAAAATGGTATACATTTTAATTTTTTTTTTTTGTCCGAAAATATGGTATACATTTGCGAAGAAAATCGAATAAAACTGAAATTAAATATAGAAAAAATATTAAATTCATTTTATTATCACAATATAACTAAATACAAATGATTTTAGTGTAATCGAAATTTAGTTAAAGTGAGATTTAGCTTTGTTGAACGCTTCTTCTGAACATATATACTTTTCAGCTAATCGACTCTCACGACGAAATTTTATTTTACTTATATGAGGTGTTTTATAGGAATTTCCCCCTCCTGTCAACATAATTGATTCCATACACGTTTGTAATGTTATAAAAACGTTATCAAGAGTATTTCTCTCTAATTTATTAAATGCATTGTAAACTTTATTAATAGCACCGTGTTCTAATTTTTCTTTGTTCTTCATATACTATAACAGCTGTTGCAAGATACCATGATGTTGTTCGTTAGTCAATTGCTTCGATTTGGCACCTCTTCTTTGTAAATTCACGTTATTTGAAATTTTCCATTTCGAAATCACAGCGGTGACTATTTTATTTTTCTTAGAAAAATTAATCTTTGATCTTCAAATTCCAGCTTAACTCAAAAGGCAACGCCTGTCAAATATGTTAGATTATTTAGCTATCAGTGTAAAACAATACCAATATAACGAGTATTGCCAGTTGCTTTCGAAACTGTAGATAATCCAAGATTTTCTTTCAGATGTATATCATATTTTCGAACAGAGGGAGTAGTATACTGTACCATTGGTAATAGGTATAACCGAGTAGACGTTCACTCTTGAGAATAATACTTCCTTTCATTTGGATGATTGATTCCAGAACTCTTGAGAAAGTTAAAAATTTTCATCACAGAATTGAAACCGTATCCACTCAATTGTGACGAGATTTAAATTAAACGTGACCGAAATATCGTAGGTAACGCATAATTTCGTTCGAGACGCTTGCTTTACGATTTTAAGGGTAAATTTATTCGTCAACAGACCGCGGATGCATATTTCACTCTTTTCCCGCGTATTTTGCACGTTGCACGAGTGCGCGAAAGATTTGCGTGCAAACAGGCACGAACAATGATGAAAATATAAGCGCGTCGAAAAATTCTCGTCACGAATTGAGAGCAAGAGAAAAAAAGGACACCGAAAGAATCGTACAGAAATGATAGCTTAGAGAGATTCGAGCACTGCTCGTTCGAGTGACGGCGATAGTTGGTTGAAAGCGGACGAGTCGTCAGGTGAACCGCGATAAATAAAATCGTGCGCGAGCGCGCAAGAAGACCGCTCCAGGCAGACTGACGAGACTGCCGAGCGACGGAGGAAACACTTTCAAAGGAAATGCATACCAGCTGACAGAGATTTACGGGGATGATAGAGTGGCTCGTTTTTATCGTCCCGACGAGACCGACAAAACGCTATCGATATCCGTTCGGTGACCGGTCGATTCGCGTTCCGTCAGTTGCTGATCTCGAACGACCCTGCTAGTCTTTTCACTCCTTGATTGATTCTTTCTATTACGAGCACGTATTTAAAGTGCAATCCTTTGTTCAGATGCTGTTACCCGAAAAGTGAAGATCAATTTGGTTTCAAAGAAGGGTCACGCCACGGACCCATTCGCTTTTTGAAATTTTCTTTCATTTTTTTTTCAAACGAAACGCCAATCGTGCGGAACACGTCGACTTATCGAAACGGAAATTCTAATTGATTGAAACGAATGAATATTCGTTTTCAGATCGAAGTTACGAATTGTTTGTTGAAATGGAATGTTCGCTTAGTCCGAACTTCGTTTTCTCAATTGTCACGAAGAATGGACTGTTGTCGCAACAACTCATGGAATGACCCGAACAAAGAAACAGATATAGAGAAAGTGCAAACTGTCTACGATTGATGACCATGATGAAGGCATGAAATTGTCAGAGAGAAAGAGTATCAAGAAGTATCTGTAAAAATGCATCGTGCTGTAAACAGAGTCAATAAAATATAAAATAATAGTGACTTTCCACGCGAAGGACTGTAGAACGACCCGTGAAACAACCACGTAAAACGATCGAGATCCGTCGACTCTTTCTTCGTCTTGCTGGCAGCTCAATTAAAAACGGATTCTGAGAATCTTGGATACCTCGAGACGCAACCTCGAGAATGCACCTTGGGAAGGTTGGCCAGTCCGAGGCCAACCAAAAACAAATCCATCGACCATTCTTCCCTCTTGCTCTCAGCTTGAACTCGATTGAAAAACTCAACTCGTTGAGAGAGATCCTCTCCGAGGAGAGGAGAAGACCGCACGGGGAAATCACGCGGGCAGCCATCGGCCGGCGAACAAGATCGTTTCAGTAACGAATTTATCACGTCGTGGAATCGCGTCGCGGAACGAGGAATTGGAAACGGGACTGGGGCGAGCACGAGAACGAGCGGCGAGCAAAGTGTTAACGACTCCGGGCAGCTAACTCCGAGTTGCACTCCGAGCGGCAATTACGCATTAGATCTTACTCGAGGTAGAGGCTTGGCCAGACTTGGCCTCCGCTGGCGATCATTACCGGCATTAAATTCCCGATCGGATCGGTAGACGGCGATTGGCCGATGCCTCGAACCGCCAGGCTCGCCAGGGATCCGGTCGCCTGGAAACTCCTTATTTAGCCGGCCGTATTATACAAGAAAATACGGAATATCTGACGCGGACTATCTCTCTTTCCGTGGTGGAGTGCCGGAGTGCCGGAGTGCCGGAGAGAGAGCTAAGCGTTCTAATAAAAGCAGAACAGGCCGCGCCATTGCCGATCTCTTATCCGCTCCGCCGCCTCTTTCAAAAGCGTCTGCTTTAATCTTCTATCACCGACGGTGGTTTTGCATCTGCCAGTCGCGAGACTTTCCTGCCGCGAGTCCTATCCAGATCGGTTATCGGTCCCGATGTTCCGCCGACTGTGCGCGGCATTTCAGCGTTAGGATGATCGATGCACCGATGAGGAAGATTGATAAGACCGTCGAGAATCTTGGGATCGGGATTCTCTGTCGATTGACACGTCTCTTGGTTTTGATAGAAAGTCGGCCTGGCAGGTTGGAAATTTTACGCAGGGGACAATATCGGTGCCGATCATTAGCAAGTGGACTGTGGGTCTTTTGCGGTGGTGCGAAATTTAAAAGTGTAATAATCCGCGTGGAATGTACAGTACAATGGTCAAACAATTTTCGTGCTCCGGTTTAATACTTCGCTATTGCAGTTAGCTTCCGCATACCGTGTACAACGAATAGACGTCTACATTTCTTGTACACAGAGTATTATAAAATATTCCAGAAAATTCTTTACTGAGACTAAGAGCAGGCATGTAATGAGAATTACATCATACACAATGTAAATAAGCGTAACGTGTACTTTTCATCGATATCACCTATAAATGCGATAGCCGTTATTTACAAAAATCGAAAAATACAAAAACCAACCAAAAGCTGTAACTCTGATCTCTTTATTGTATTTGGAAAAAATCAGAGTTCAACTGAGAAGACAACCGGATGAGTCCTACGACCGCACGAGTTTCTAATTAAGAAACAACCTGGTTAACGATTGAATCGAAACAGTGAACAGAGAGAAATCTTCGGAGGGACAAAGAAGCACGGACAAAACGCGAAGACGGGACGAACGTGGCGAGTGTCGATCGCAAGGACGGCGTTCAAACATCGATACACTGGCCGCCGTAGGTGTCCGTTCTCGGTGGCGCGGCCGTGGACGCGACGGTGGCTATACGTACACGCTGCTGGGGTATACGTGCTCGGGGGCACGGTGTAAAAAAAAAAGCGCGTGAAAGAAAAGGCAGGAAGCGGCGCGGCCGTGTTTCTCCGTCCTGCTCGGATCGTGGTCGCGGGGCGAATGCCGCGCCAGTCTCCGTCCTCGTCTCGCCGGCCCCCCCCACCCTTTGGTTCCGGGCGATTCCGCGCGTTCCGCGACACTAGGGAACCCCCCACCAGCGCGTTGTTGCGGGTCGCGTTGGAGGGGGTTGTTGTTCGCGCCGGGCGGGGCCAAGTTCAGGCCACGCCCCGTTCCGTTGCCCGTTTACCAGCCAGGCGCGCTCGTCAAATGTTTTTCGTCGCGGATTATGACGCGGTCTGCGCGATTATGACCACCTCTCTCCCTTCTTTTCCCCTCTCTCACCCTTTCTCCCTTTCTCTCTTTCGCGCTCATTCTTTCGGTTAGCTTATCTTCCTCCCTGTCGTGTGCACGCTCTTTGTCCTCTTATCCCTTTTCTTTTTTTTTTTTTTCTTCTTCCTTCCCCCTATCTTTAAGCGCTTTCCCCTCCCCTCCCCGAGGCTGGATCCATCTCCCTCTCGCTCAGACTGGACTCCCCGGCTCCTTTCAGGACGCGAAGTTTGTTCTTGCCTCAGCCCGTCGGACGTGTACCCTGGCCTGGTCGAGCTTTTGCCTCGTTGAGTTCCTACCAGCGTCGAATTGTACCAGGCTACGAATGACTGTTCCGAAGAGACAACAATCGATCGGTGTGTTCATGATGCGAAACTTAATGTTAGGAAGTTGTACAGACTGTTTGTATTATTCATAGACTCCGGCTTGAAAATTTGATTCATCGGATTTCGGAAAGTAATTTTTGGAGCATGGGAATTTTGATGTATTGGGATTTCGGAGCATTAAAATCTAAAGTTGCGATGAGGCTTCTTAACCAAGTAAATCTTCTTTGTGTAATATCATTCTTTCACGTATTCTCAGAGAAATATACTAAAAGCAAAGGTTGCTCCAGAATTTTGATATTCTGAAGTACTATCGAAGTATCTATCGAAGTATAAATTTACACAAATAATTACATTAATGACAGACCATGAACACTACAATCTAACGTTTCAACAACATTGCGCATAGCGGAAATAGATTTCCTTTTTTAAGGAGAGAAAGGATTTGATGGGGGTTTCGGCGACATACCTAAAGCAAAGTTAACTCATGGTTATTGATTGATGAGTCATTAATAGTGGTTGTAACTGCGTGAACACTGACCTCGGGGCTACGAATTATATAGTCAGAATCAAGCTGGGAACAAAGAAACAGAACGCAAACGAAGAATAATAGCAACGCGAAAACGAAAGTGTTTCGGTATTGATATATCCCCGTTGTGACAATCGTCACGATTCTAGAGCCGTGTGAATGGAGCTGTTAACCAGCCTCGAGTGGTAAATCCTGGTAATGAGTAAAGTCTCGTACACGCTCCAGAAAATATATCCTTGCTGTCTAAACATGTATTCTGATCCTGAGTTACGGAGCCAGCTGAATTGTTCCAGAGAAATAGACGAAACCACGTGCATGCTTGTAATATGACTCGACTAAAGCCACGGCCACGCTTGACGAAATTAACTTCGATTTACTGATACTACGTTGTAGAAATGAACGATGATTAATATACAGTTGTATTCGATACAGAATTATACAGAATAAACTTTATTACGAACAACTTGTACTTGCTGTGCATTTCTTAATTTTACTGTTCAAATCGACGAATTTCAATCGCTCGAATTTGATCTAACGAAGTTGATCTGTTTAATTTGGAAACATTTCGCCTATTCGTGTAATAATATCTCATCGATTTCCTTCGTTGCTGGATACAATAAGCGTAATGTGGGTAAAGTAAGTGGTGAAGATAGTGGTGATTCTTCGATGAAAAACTTGGGGATGAAGAACATGTTGTAAATAATATTTCAGTAGTAGTACAGAATACATTAATCGTGAAGTTTAATATTCTTTTAAGTGGCTTTAATATACTTTCAAGTGGCAGGACGTTGTGGAGGGTCGATAGGTGTTCGAACGCCTGTGAACGAAATCGCGTCCCGTAAGCGTGTACGGGGCTTAAACGTGACACAGCGTACGATTCCAATGCAGCTTGTTGCTGCTGCCGCGGCGAATTTTGCAACTGTTCGAACGGCTGTGCTCGAACGGGTGGCCGCGCGTCTTAAAACCGTCGAAACCGATGTTAAGCAGTATCGACCGAGACGGAAGGAAAGAGGGCCTTTGTACTCGGCGCGTAACTCGCCGTTTCTTTGCCTCCTCACTCCCCCTTCCCTCCGGGGGAAACGAGGTAACTTCTTTCGCGTTACTTTTCCTTTCGGAATCACTTTTCCTGCAGCAGCCGAGTAACCCTCGCCAAGCATCTCCGCAAGAAACCAATTATCCAGAGTGAAACCGTTCCCCCGCGGGCCATTTCGCGATGGTGGTATTCCTTACGAGAGGTGGTACGTATTAAAATAGGAAGCGATTCTAGGTGAAAGGATCTCGGATGAAAGGTCGAGTTCGTTTTCGAGTTAGAACGTTTCGAATCGGTTACAATAGGCGATATTGTTCTGGCGGATTGTTACGTAGTTGTGTTCTTCGCTACCTGAGAGATAGCAAATTGGCAAGATACCCGACAGCTGACAGCCCGTGTTCAAGCTTTGACAGTGAAGGTGCAGCACAAACGTCTTGGCGTCGAGACTGTGCGTGTACTCTGATTTACGAGATTGTTTCACGGCAGATTTAATCAATTTTCACGGAACATCAGGCTTTAATTTTCTGTAATTAAATTGTACTTTGACACAGGCGTTTACTAATGGCAAAATAATTGTCCATTTCAAATTGATTGTCTCTGAAATTTTTATCGTTTGACTATATATACGTCAGAGGGTTAATGTTATCGACGGAATTTGACGTTTAATACTCAAATTTAGAACATCGATCAATCTGCTGTATCGAAATGTGCGCGATATATATTGAGATCGAGAAATATCGAACGAGACGGAATTGCTGGATGCAACTCGAAATGCAAGATAATCGTGTAAAAGCCATCGAGCAAAGAAAAAGAAATTGAAAATTGAAGATAAAGCTTGAAGAGCTGGATACTTGGATGCTGATATTAAATTAAATCAAATAGGTTTTCTAGGATGAAATTTTCGTTATACCAAAAGTTAAACAATGTTGTCTATATCAAGTGGAAATTTACGAACGAAAGGTAACCCCAAAATGATGGTTATCGCTTTCTGTCGCCATGTTTCTGCTCCATTATTCCCAAGACTCGATGCATGAAAGACTCGCGGCGTAAATAGTAACGCTTTCGCGACGATAAACGGTGTGTCGAGGCTCGAAACACGAAAGCCAGCCGGAATCGATCGCGGTCCGTGGACTCTATTTACACTAGCCATGCGATTCACAATGCGCGTGAACGAGTTTCAGTGTGGTCGCGGCTAGATTCCAAGTTGAATCACATTGAGACAATGTGTCATTCATTTTGTTTAACTCCAAAAATCGTTCTACCCTTGGAACACGAAGCTAACAGTGACTTAGTGGCCGTTTCAACCAAACCTTGTTGAATTCTCATTCAATTCTATCAGATTCGAGAAATATTCTTACTTGTTCGTCGGCTCGAACGATATTCGATCGGTCGTAATCGATCGACTCGCATTTAGTAGAACTTATTGATCGCCACGTGTTCTTTTTTGGAGGTGAGAGAATCGACGCAGATAATTTGTCGCGTGGAGAACTCCACGGTAAGTTTATTCAACGATACGGATTAGATAAGAGAGACAAAACTGGAAATTGAAACTGAGCGATAGATCGAGTTTTTTCTTTTAAATAATTTCAGACAATGTAGCAAAATTGAATTTTTATGTCATCGAGTCGAATTTGTTTGTTTCGATCATGGAGAAGAATCGCCAAGCTTCTACATCATCGCGCAAATTGTTCTTTAACAGTGTGTTGCTGTTGACCGCACATGTTGCACCGATGAAACGCAGCTGACGCAATTTTAACATTTTCGTGTTGGTGCGCTTCGACAGGGTGACTTGTGAGCTCGAAGAAGGCAGAGGCGTGTGCAGGCACAGTCGTTATTATTTAAAACGAAGAGGCTTTTAACAGTCGATCTTTTGAAGGCAACGATATTTTGCGCGGTACTTGAAGTACTAATACGACGATTGACAAACGAAAAGACAATAATCAGTTTCTTGAAATCCTTTGAAAAATCTCTAATTCCGATGAAACGTTAAGCGAACTGGTTTTAAGAACTTTGTTTCATAGTCTCGATATCGAAAGATAATTTGCGAATTGATCCTTAATAAACCTCGTCCTTTTTACGTTTTGCGAACCCAAGTACCAACCCGAAACTCTCCCGATCAAACTTCCACGAGGTTCCATCTGCTCCGACCAGGCAAGTCGAGGCAGATTTAGAAGCCCTGAAAAATTCCAAAACCAATCTTCAACTTCCTCCATAAAGCTCAACGTCCAAGCGAATCGGTGAATTCTCGAAAATTGCCTGCCGAGGATATTTCCTGCTGGAAAAACATCGTGAAGTAACGACGGCGTAGAAGAAGGCGGCAGCGTCGTGCGCGGCGCAGCGACGTAATCTCGCGGACCGATTTCGCAGCAGCGTGGTTATCGCGCAGAGTGTTTCTGAAAATCACGGTGGAAAAGCTCTCGCGGGTTTGGCAACACTGTGACGCGCTGGGCGTCTCGCTAACACTCGACGGCGCGAAGGACGAGGGGGCCACACGACGACCGGGGCGAAAAACCGAGAGTGGCTTCGCGGCGGAGGTGGGGAGGGGTGGAACCGGAATGAGGTAGGGGAAGGTGCCGAAGGGACGCGCCAGACTGACGCGGAACCGAGCGGTGGGGGGCACGTCACGTGACGCGGCGCGGTGGGGGATAGGCGCGCGGAGTGGGGACCGAGTGGGCGGGGCGAATGGTTTCTCCTCCGTCGACGATTCTCTCGGCGGGCGCAAGGCGCAGGTCGCCTCGAACGATCCGTACGGGGAAGGTGGGAGGGGCGGGTGGGGGACACGCGGGGGGTGACGCTCGTGACGCTGGCTAGCGCGAATTTTGGCACAGCTCGCGAAAATTTCTCACTCGGCTTTTCGCGGAAAACTCGGGCGGCTCTTGACACGGCCAATCGGCTTGAATTACGACTGATGAAGTGCCGTTCCGGATTAATGGAGAAAACCGGCTGTCAAGGTTCGGCGCGCCGCGTTTCCATCGGCCGGCACGCGGGACGCGAATTCCACCACGGCTGGCTCTCCTCGAATCTCGAGGAATTCTCGCGACACGAGTAATTTCGGTTCGCGGAGTTTGTTTCGTCCGATAGTTTGTTAGATGTCGAGCATGTGACACTTCGATCTCCGATCGCGTGAATTTAAATCTGATCCGATTAGACTATCCTGAGAGCGTTTTGAGAACGTCTTGGGAGGAAAAATACGAAATTTTCGTCGTGACAACCTGCAAACACTCTTTATCGAGCATCTTGCGAGCGCGTCGCGCTTTTATCGCGAGAAAAAAAACAAGCTGGTTTCATCAGTGGGTGCGCGGCGAGGCCGATGAAAATCCAGCAACGTGTCAATCGGCATCGTTCTCGACAGCGAAGCTTCGAGCAACGTCGACCGTTTCCATCCCCCTCTCCCCGTGGAACCCCGTTTCGACAACTCGGTGTCGCGGGAAGGGTGGTGTTAATGGGCGTACTCGCGGTTAACACCCTTAAACGCGCGTTGGTGGGGAGGGTGGAGAGGGGAAAGGAAGGAGGGAGGGAGGCAGAGAAAGATAGAGAAAGACAGAGAAGAGGGAAGAACGACATCCGGAGCGTTGTGTGTAGAACCGGGGTTCTCGGTGGGGGTAACGAAGACAGAGAGGGAGAAGCGGGTTGATCAAAGCGAGACGGGGAACGTCGGAAAAGGCGTCGAGACCAACGCCGCTCGGATTGGCGCCGGAACGCCAATCCGAACTACGAGCGCTCATTATCGCCCGCCGAGGGAAGCGGTGGGGGTTTGGCAGACAGCTCTGTCCCTCCTCGTTGTTCGCGCGATCCGTTTAGTCCCGTTCTTGTCGCACGCGGTGCCGCACCGTCGGCTAGGTTGTCGCGGCAGGTTCTCCCACCAGACGGCTAGGCGATCGGTCGAAGGGGAAGGGAGGAGGAGCCCCTGCACCGTCTCAGTCTTCGCGTCGCTGCCCTCCAGCATTCACGCCTCCCGCGTCCGTTCGGCGGCGCAGGCACACTCCGTTCCGTCTGTACACACGCACACGCGGCCGCCCCCCGTCTACACGTAGACGCGCGCGTACACACGCCCTGAATCCGGACGAGGACTTTAGCACACCAACACCTCCGCGGGAGGTGTGGGGGTGAGCCCCCAGAGGAGGTGTCAATCCTAGCGCTGCTCAGTGACCATCGCGGCGCCACCCAAGTAACACCTTTCGTCCGCTCTCCAGCCCCGACCGAGGCGACCAGCGCGCACAGCACCCAAGTACCCGAGCGTCGTGTCTCTTGTCCAGAGAGCCCTCTCTCTCGCCTCGCTCTCGCCTTTTTGTCTCTCTCGGCTGGCGTTTTGCGCTTTACGATATAGAAGCTAGTCCGGACTGTCCTCGTCCTCCGGCCTGTGTGTCGTCCGGCCGTCGGACGCTGCTCCGACTCGACTCGACTCGTCTCCTCTCGTCTCGTCTCGTCTCGTTTTGTCGCGTCGTGTCTCGTCGACGTTGTTCCTCTCCAAGACACAACGACGAGAAGCGGGTTTGCTATCCGGTCTGGCCGCGTGTTCGCGTCGCGTCGCGTCTACCCACCTCGTTGTCGTCGTCGTCGTCATTGATACTTGGTAATCGAGGAAGTGAGTGCTTCGCGGAACTGGCCTCTCCGGTGGACGACAGTCAGTGAGTCAGTGAGTCAGTGAACGACGCAAGGATTTACGTGCACCACGTACCACGACGTGCACGTAACAGTGGTGCTTGTTCGTAGCTGTCGGTGTTTTGAGCCACGGTGTGACTCTGTCTAAGCGCCACCGCCGATTCTACGGGGAAATCGTCCCTCGGGTGCATCGACAAAGTGTACCTTCGCCGTGAAATTGAAAGCCAGATGTAAAGTTCTGTCTTGGATAGGAAAGTCTAGGATACATCCTAGAGAAGCATTCGCGTGGCATTATTCGAAGTGTTGGATGAGTCAAGGCACCCAGGGAAGGAACAAGGTGCACGAGACGTACGATGTCGAGCGTACGACTGTTGGCGACGGTGACCGAGGAATGCTCGGATCGACTGCGACGACGACGCAGCCAGGATCTCGACCTACGCTCCTGAATGTCTGGAACGTTTCTCGTCGAACGTCGTCGAGAGCATGTCGAAGAATCGACCATTAGAGACGTACACGACGGTCGACAACGCGGCGTCGAGGATCAGTGTAATCGAGCCGAGCCAAGTGTAAAAGAATTGCCGATCGAAAAATTCAACCGAGTGTGTCTGTGTTTTGAAAGCCCCGTGCGTGCTTGAAAGTGCAGAGAGTAATCGAGTTCGAGTGTACGAAACTGAAAAATAGCGCGAACCAGGTACACAACAAACATCGAACCAACGAACTGACGAAAGGAAAAAGCAGAAGAAGAAGAAGAAGTAGAAGAAGAAGAAGAAGAAGAAGAGTAGCGCTCGCCCGGTTTGAGTCACTCGAAGAGGAATCTCGCGCGACTCGGCAGACCAGCCCGTCTCGATGAGATTCGAACAAGACACAGCGTGCAGGGGTACCCACTGCGCCAGCACTCCGCAACCCTCCGCGCTACAGCAGCGATCACGGCTCGAGGAGGTGGTGGAGGAGGAGGTGGACTCCTCCGCGAAGGACATCGACGGCCAACGACGTAGACGCAGAGAATTGGAGGCTAACGTGGTCGAGGGTGCAAACACGGGGCCGAGGGCCGAGGCGGGGGGGCCTGGGATGGCGTACCCCGCGTCAGCGACGGCTCTGAATCAGCACTCGGCCTTCGCCACCTCGATCGCTGGCACGCCGTCCAGCAACCCGAACGGACACATATCCGGCGGCCACCTGCCGGCGCCGGCCGCCCCGCGACCCACCGACTTCAGCGTCTCGTCGTTGTTGACCGCCGCCACGACGCACCCGCCGATCTTGGGCGGCTCGTCGTCGCAGGGAAGCGCGTCGCCGCCGCCCGGCGGACCCGGCAGCCCGGCCGCCGCGCCGGAAACACCGCCACCGTTGCCAAGCCAGAGGGAATTGTCGCATCCGTCCTCGGCGGTAGCCGCGGCCAGCTACTTCAGCGCTGCCGCCCTGGCCGCCGCTGGATTCTACAATCCGGCGGCGCATCTGCCGGCGACTAGCTCGCCTGGACCGACGGCGCATCATCTCCAGGGCAAGGGGATCCTCAGCAGCCCCCATCATCATCCGCATCTTAACCCCCACGGCATCACGCCGCCAGGTATGAGACACGATAGGGAAACACCTCGCTGACGAAGAATCTGTTTGTCTGTGTTTGCCTCTGTGTGTGTGTGTGTGTGTGTGAGAGAGAGAGAGAGAGAGATACGCTCAGACGGTTGCAGTGTTTCTGTATTGCTAGGCTTCACTAGGATTGCGAAAAGTGTGAGACGTTGAAGGAACAGGACGCTCTGAGGAAACGACGCGAGACGATTCGATGGAAAGTTTCGCAGGTTTAGGTGAAATTCTGTGTAACAGAGTAGCAAGTGAGTAATCTTTGTTCTCCGTTGAACTCCCTGAGTCGATAGACTATTCTTGTTTGTTTGGAAAATCGTACGAAATCTATATTAGAGGTTTAGGCCTTCGCGATTTCAGAACTCGGACAATGAGAATTTCATTTCAATCTTCAATTCGTTGTTCGTGTAAACGAATTTCGAATTGACAAAGAAGGTTAGAACGTGTTGGATGGAGAGAGTTTGTCAATGTTGTGGGAACTACGAGTGCAACTTGCAAATGTTTTGAGTTTGAGGATTGAAGTTTGGAATGAGTGCATTATATGTTGTACAGGTTGTTTTGATGTAATAGCTGGGAATTTCGAAGTTAAAAAGTTAATAAAGAAGGTTAGAACGTGTTCCAAGGATACAAAAGATGGAGAAAGTTTGTCAATGTTGTAGGAATGACGAGTGCAACTTGTTCCAAATGTTTTGAGCTTGAGGATTGAAGTTTGGAACAACGAGTCCGTTGTATGTTGTACAAGTTGTTTTTGATGTAATAGCTGAGAATTTCGAGTTAATAAAGAAGATTGGAACGTGTTCCAAAGAGACAAAAGATGGAGAGAGTTTGTCAACGTTGTAGGAATGACGAGTGCAACTTGTAGAGGTTTTGAGCTTGAGGAGAAAGGTTGAAGTTTCTTCAGAAACAACAGGTTAGGTGGTTAATGTTGCGAGAATTGTGCTTGGTTACTTCAAGTAGACAAGAAGGAAAACTAGATAGAGTACCTTTCCCACGATGCTAAGTTTGAGAAACCTAACAAGATAGGAGAATTCTAAATATTGCAAGTACTTTAGAGAAGATTTGAATACATTTAGAAGAACAATAAATAGAAAGAGCAACAATTATACTCCACGTTCCAAGTATAACAAGTGTTTTGAATCGGCAGCGGAAGATTGAAATTTTTCGTCAATTTTGTAGAAATCGAACGAATAATAAAAAAAAGAAAAAGAAAAGAAGAACGATCTATTTGTCGAATTTCTAATTGCAGTTTTAAATTAGCCAGAAGATTCTGAGTTAATAGAAAAGGTTAGGGTACTTGTTCACTGAAACAACAAATGAAATGAGTTTGTCGACGATTTTGAATTCATACTTGCAATTATTGTGTTTCCGGCGTGATGGACGTATCGTTTGCTCGATGAAAGAAAAGTTGAAATCTTTTTTTTGGAAAACTGTGTCGAAACTGTGCATTGTGGATAGAATCAGCAGATCGATCGTGGAAATATTCAGAACGTAATGCAGGTCGTTGATAGATAAGGAGGTGAATAGTTGTTAGAAAAAAAACTGGACACGAGACAGAGAGAGAGAGAGAGAGAGAGAGAACCACGACAAAGTGGCAGCGATAGAATCGCTACTTTGCTAACATCATCCTTACCATCTATATTACCGGGTTTATCTTCAACGGAATCGCAGAACAGAAGCTCCATTTCCCATGAGAAATCTCCATTTAACGCCACATTGTATTCATCCTCGATCCGCTAATCGTTTTACCAAACAAGAAACACTTTATACGAAGCTACACTAGGAGAATCACCTAGGAGAATCCCATTAAACAGCCCCGAAACATCTGTATAATCAGATTCTCGCTAACCATTCTCGTCTGGCTAATTGCTCGACCGCTGAACTGATTTCACGCAATTTCGTTGAATTATTCGCGACAAACAATTGGAAAAAATGTCTGTTGAAATCTCGTCTCGAGGAATGTATCACACTTTGGATATATTTTCTATATATTTTCGCATTTCACGTCGCGTGTGTCGTGCGTTCTTGCACATCTGAATATTTTCGCACCTCGATGTATAAAAAAATCATCTCGAATGTTACACAGGGAATCATGTACCTTGAGTGTATTTTATATTACGGATATTACGCGTGTATAATATGTAATATATATTATCACGCGGAAACGAAAGCGGCGCGTTAAGGTTTTATAATTCAACTCGAAAAACCCTTTCAACTCGAACTTTCGAAAACTCGAAATCATCCAGATGCTTTCTGAAACATTTGGCAATTTCATCGAGCTCTTCTACTTTCTTATTCGTGCCACCATTTATTAAACCGTTGAAACATAATCCTCAAAGCATAGATCGCACAGTCTTGTTTTCGTTCCTTTGCATCTCTCTTGATTTCATTTCTACAGATATACAAACCGAAATTTATTTTGTGAAAATAACTTGCGAAAAGAGACTCGGACTTCGCGACTCGAGCGTTGTGCTTGGCCAACACTTGAGAATCCTCGGCGACCGAGGAACAAGCCGTTGATAAGGAAATCTGATAAACAGATAGAGTCTGATGAAGCATGTTGGCCCGAGTGAGCGGGAAAAGGCGCGTTGAAAAGGACGGATCAGGTGTGCTGGGACGAACAATCCTCTCGTAGATCTCGCTTCCGAGACTAGAATTGGAATTGAGACGTAAAACTCACGGTTGGCAGCGAGTGTGTTTAAATTCAGGGGCTCGGATACCGACGAGAGAAACGAGATGTTGCGTTTCACTGGACGATAAACAACGCGAATGCTGGATTCTCGTTAAGAATTCGTTTCCAGAGCGGCCAGAAACTGTCGGGGCGAGCACGTTGCTGAACACTTGAAATTGGAAACCAACTGTTCCGCGGGATTCCTTGAATCCGATGCCGGAGTTAGAAGTGTTTTTTTTTTTCGCGAAATCTAAAGTTTCTCTGTTCACCGGTGGCGAAATTTCCTTTTTTTCGGGGAATCGAGTGAAAAATTTGCAACTCGGAAGGATTCGACGTTTCGCCGCGTTGAAAGTTGAACTTTCGCGAACGTCGATGGGTCACTTCAAGTTTCGAGGGGAAACGCGGAGAGAGGGAGGGATTGTTCGAGTGTCGAATTTTACTTTGAGAAAAGTTCGAGTAGTTTTTGTTGAAATTTCCAGGCAAGGTTCGAATTCGTGCTACGTAGACTGTACGTAGATCGACGTGAAGATTTCAAATCTAACAAAATGTAGTCAAACTGCACAAGCCTGCTAGGCTGATTCTTTCAGGTTAAACTAACGTCAGCAAACCAAAATTATTTTCCTCGGAACAACGCTTTCGACGCATCTGTCGACGATGAAAGGCCCCACTTGAAACCAGATCAAACTTCAGCACAATCATTTCTCAAACTTCAAATTCGTTCGGATTTGCCTGAATGATTTTCTACTTCAAGCTTCGAACCGTCGCTTCTCAAACGCTTCGAAATTACTCTTCCAAACTCTGCGGCATTCTTCTCGCTTCGTGCTCACTTTGGAATTCTATACGTCTGGAGTCCTAAAGTCTCGTGTCTCCTCGTGTGGAAAAATCGAGAAAATCGCTGAAACACGCGACAAAGCCTGCTAATTCGCGGTGAGGGGAAAAGAAATCGGCAGGCCATTTATTTAATTGGCCACGTTTTACGAGCGACAGCCCGTCGAACTTGTCGCGCGCGTTGTTTGCGCAAAACCGGCGCGAGATTCGCCGATCGCCGCTCACTTTCACTGATTTTTCGCTTTATCGTCGAGATCGCGGCGATCGGGGTACGCATCTCTCCCTCTCGCCAATGAAGGTTCTCCGATCGTTTCGACGTAATCGTAGGCTCGGTTTTCTAACGATCGATCGATCCCGGATCGAGAGATGGACGCCTGCCACGCGATACGGCCGTTTCATCGCTTATTCAAACCGCGCTACGGATGTATATTTTGTCCGCGATGCGACGTTTCGCGTTCGTTCGGCTTCGTTCGTTGTATTCTTGCCTCGCGGTTGGTTAACCTGTCACTTTTGTTCGACGAGGTTGTTGCCGATATCTGCTTGGTTTGGAATCGTTTGGAATGGTTTTAGACTGATATGGGCGCGAGCCAGATATTTGTGAACGATTGGCGAAGATGATTGCGCGAGGAAAATTTTGAGGACTCGGGATTAGAAAAGATTATTGGAAGTGAAGAAAATCGGTGTTAGCAGAATTTCCGGAATTAGCCAAGATTAGATAGAAGAATGAAGAAAATTGGTGCGAAGAGAATTTTTCACAGCTTAGTCGAGATTAACTGGAAAAGCGAATAAAATTGGTGCGAGGAGAATTTTCAAAATTTAGTCAAGATGAAATAGAAAATGAAGAAAATTGATTTCGAGGAGAATTTTCAGAGTTTAACCAAGATTTAGTCAAGAAGCTAGGAACAGTGATAAAAATCGACGCGTGAAGAATTCTTACAACTCGCGTTAGTCAACATTATAGAAGAGTGAAGAAAATTGGTGCGAAGAGAATTTTCACAGCTTAGTCAAGATTAACTGGAAAAGCGAATAAAATTGGTGCGAGGAGAATTTTCACAAATTAATAAAAATTAAGTATAAAGTGTAAAAAATTCGTGTGAGAAGAACTTTCAGGGCTTAGTTGAGATTAACTAAAAAAGTGGAGAGAATTGGCGCGAGGCGAATTTTCAAAATTTTGTCAAGATGAAATAGAAAATGAAGAAAATTGTTTTGAGGAGAATTTTTAGAGTTTAGTCAAGATTTAGTCAAGAAGCTAGGAACAGTGATAAAAATCGACGCGTGAAGCATTCTTACAACTTGTGTTAGTCAATATTAGATAGAAAACTGAAGAAAATTGGCGTGAGGAGAATTTTGAGAGCCCGGTGAAGAAAAATCGGTGCAAGAAAACTTCTGAAAGCTTCATCCAGGTTTAGAAAAGATGATTTGCTATGATTTGATTCACGTTTGGGAATTTTTTGATTCGAAGAGATTGATTTATTTCGAAAAAGGGAGAAGAAATTAAGGTACGAGGAGCTTCACTGAAGATCAGCGAAAGTGATTTGCAAAGGAAATGAGGTACAACTGGTGTGAGAATTTTCTATTAAAGATTTAACGAAGTTGATTTGTTAGAAAGGTAAAGGAAAATCGTGCGAGAAACATTTCGAGGTTCGTCAACTTGTTAGAAAGATGATAGAAACTGAAGCGAAGATAATTTTGTGTGTTTCGTTGGTAATTAGCCAAGGTTAATTTTACTTGGAAATTCGAATGAAATTCTTCGAAAAAAGATTGAAGAATGCGAGATGAAAAGAAGTGTTCGATGTTTGATGGAAGATGTTGGAAAAATTTTAAAAATCATGAAATCCTTTCCCTTTGATGGTGATTCTTTCTACGAACGTACTTTCACTGAAATTTTACTGTGCTAGATATATTCGATGAAATATTCGAGCCAGTGTAATGAAGTATTGCTACAAAAAATAGTACAATTCTCCTTGAAAGTATCGATCTAAAATATATGAAAAATTGATCTCGAATTTCGACGAAAAAAAATCGGAAACCAAAAGAAAAGGTTTAATTTTTCATTAAACGTCATTCTGGAGAATAAGAATTTCGCGCTTTTTCAGTCCCAAGGCTATGAAGACAATCAAAACGAAATTAAAGCTCGGAGGAAACACGAAACAGCGGTAGGTTAAAATTCGTCGATGCAAATTTCGAAAGTAAACGTTCCAACTTTTTCCTCGGCCGCGGTCGATTAATCTCGCGAGAGTCGACTTCTGATCGACGATACGATTATTCTGTTACGATTTACTACGTCTGTTGAAAATCCGCCAATCGTTGATTCTCGTCTTCAATCGATTCAACGCTGATATCTTTACAAAATTAAAGCAGAATGAAATTCTTTTCTCGATGTCTTCTTGAACTTTCGAAGAATATTCGAAAACGAGGGAGCATCCGTGCTGTGAATGTGAGTTTATGAAATTGAAGCATATGAAATTTGGCGTGTTGTTATTTTTATAAAGTAAGCAACAGCCAAGACAGTGATTCTCCGATGATTGTTGATTAACAGTGTCTCTGTCACAGCCGAGAAAAAAAAGGAGAAAAGAAAAAAGAAAAAAAAATATAACGAGGAGAGGGAGAATTGAGAATTGTGCAAACTGGGAGACAAAGATCTCGCGTCTGGCGGGTTGTGTCCTGGCGCGCTGCCATCCTGAACCGGAAGCGCGCTCGGTTTCCGCGCCTCGCGCGTCTTACGCAACGCGTCCGACGGGAAAACTCTGGAAAAGCGGCGGTTTTGTTTGCCAACACCCGGCTGGACGCTGTCCGACGCGGTGCAACCCGGGTTAATTAACGCCCCATCGTTATTCCCCACTTTCGAATCCCGTCATTCCTCTTTCCAGTCACAAAGCGATCTTTTTTTTTCTGTTTTTCGTGACATTTTGTTCAATTCTCTGATATATATATATATATATAGAGAGAGAGAGAGAGAGAGATCGTTAAAGTCGCCAGCCACTTTCTGTGAATTGAAACTTGAATTTTCTAAAAGGTACGAGAAAGAATGTCTGGGAAAATCTCTGCCAATTTCAATTTAAAAAAAAAAGATTTGTCATTTGGCGTTGAAATTCTAAATTTCCTCCTTTCTTCGTCTCGGAATTGAAAAGGAAAAATTTGGAAGAATTGCAATTCGACAGGAAATGGTTTTCATTCGTCCCTTCGAGTTCGTTGAATTTAGCGTTTAAAAGTTAGCTTGAAATGAAAAATTTTGTTCGATTCAACGACAAGATTTCGAATTTACGATGAAATTAGCATTGTCGACCGGCGCTGATACGATTTAAATGTAAGAGGAATTCGTTGAAAGAATGATGCTGCAAATCGTAGATTAGATCAGTTAGTAAGAACGTCGTAATTGTTCGGTGACTCTAACGATTAGGAGCATGATATCATCGTGCAAGACACTTTCGAAAGCTGCTCGTTGTCGGTGCATTTTTTTCCCTTCGAGAAGCGCGTAGAATTCTTGGCGCGTTTCTTTGCCGCAATGTCGGCCATGTTGTTAAGCGGCAGGCGCATTGTGGTCGTCGCCAATAATACCACGTTTCATTCGATAAAACACCTATTCTCATTTTTTTTCTTTTGAAAAAAAAAGAAGTAGAAGCTCGAAAAAAAAGGAAACATCTCGTCACACGAAACGAGTCTACAAACGAAGTTCTTCGTCAAATTACCTACGAGTGATCCTCGAAGCACTCGAGACCAAAGAAATCAATCGAGTGAAGAGCGAGAGAAACATTCTTACGAATTGTATTCAACGAAGAAACTTGGAAAAGGATCGAATCCTCCCGAAAACTGGCGGAGTTGTTCGGCGGTTTATCAAGTGATTCTCTTTCTCTCTCTCTCTAGAGGGAGCGAGATCGATCGCCAAGAGAGGGCAGAAAATAAACTTCAGTTCACCTGTCTGAAAAGAACTCATTCTCCTTGGAAGTCCTGTCAACTGTTCCTGTCAAATCTCTTCTTCGTTTCTCCGATTATGAAATGATCGCGTTCGACGAATGAAATCGACAACGAAAAAAAGGAGAGGAAGTTTCCAACGTGAACTGGTGAATCGCACGATTAACAATCATCGACGAATGAAGAAGGCTATAGAGAAGAAAACGATTCAGAAGCTTTCAGGATCCATTAGCAGGGACACAGGACAGCATAGATAAAAAAGGCTGTCAACGGGGCCGGCACCGCGACACAGGAATTAAGCGCCGCCATCTTCATAAATCTCCGGGCTGTGGTGAAACTGTGAATTAATCCGGCGGTGTGTGATAGCAATCGCGGGTCGCCACCGCTGGTTCTGGTTCAACGCAGGATGATTAACAGGCTCCTTCTGCTCGTTCCGTTTCCCCTGGAAACCCTTCCTTTCACGGGAGGGGGGACAGTGTCGTTGGAAAAAATAGATTTTCACGAGAAACGAAAAGCAGAAGACAGAAAGAATCGCTGAGAAATAAGTTCGATCGATTTCTCGCGAGAAAGAATCTTCGAGAAATTAGTGATTTTCGGAGATTTTCTTTCGTCGTGGAAATCGACGGTGCAGAATTTTTTTTTTCTTTCTCTCCCCGAAGTAAAAGAAGATCTCGCTGAGTTGCAATAGTGACAGTGCGAATTTCGCGACGCGAATTGTGACAGTGTGAAATATTGTGCGAGCTGGAGCTTGCGGGAACGGAACTACGGATGGAAAATGAACTTTCCAGTGGACGTTTCTGAAATTTCAAAGTGTTGTTCGTGTTACTTCGGTCCGAAATTGCAAGAAAAAAAAAAAAGGAAAAAAAAATGAAAGAAATATGAAGAATGAAAACAGGTAAAAAAACATTCCGTGGATTGAAATTTGAAAATATTTTTCAAACCTGTTGAAACGAACTCTTTTCTCACGAAAGAAAGTGAAACCCTTCGTCGGGGGTCTTTTGATTTTTTCAACGCCTGTGAAAGTGCGACAGTGTGAAAACGTGAATGAAATGTGATCGAACGAGCGCTCGAGCAACGAACGTTCGAATGATTCCGAATGGTGCCACTTCTCTTCTCCTTCGAATTATAATAATCGTGCGTTTCGACGAATAAATTATCCCGCAAATGATTAAGGCGATTAAGGCACGCTTGATTGATCGGACAAAGTGTAATTATTTTAATCGTCGCGGACACTTTATTACGAAGCCGCGTTTATAGAAATTGTTATACACATATCAATCAGATTCAAGATTCGAAGATTCAAGCGTCGAATTATTTCTCAATCCTCGCTCGCTGTAAGATTTTCGCCGCGAAAATTCAGTTTCTTTCCTCTCTGAAATCGCCTTACGAATTGAGAAGTCGAAGTTCAAAATCATCGGCCGAGAGCGCTGTTCGAGAAGAAGAAGAATAAGAATCGTGTTCAACCTCAGAGAAGACATAACCAAACGAATTTATTTCAATGTATTCGAACATCTACTCTAATCGAAAGTGTTGTGAGGAAAGAAACGTAATCTTTCTCGCAAGTAGCAGTCTTCTCCTTCAACACCTTCAAAAGAAAAGAAAAAAAAGAGAGAGAAAAAAAAGAAATTCAACGACGAGAGCACGCCAGAAGTGAGAAACGATTCAATCATCTTCGGCCCCGAATGGTCGAACAGACACAACTCTGCGCAAAAAGGAGATGCGCTTGCAAAGGTGTTTGACGTGACGTGAGCGCGCAAAGAGGCTGTCCTGGAGCAGGCATCATCGGCGTGGCGTGCGCCGATTTCCGGCCGCGCGGATATCGGTCGCACGCGGCCGCGTGTCACGCTAGCAGCAGCGCGAAAACAAGCGAATCGGAGCGCGGAGAGCGAGCGATTTCCAACCGGCTCGCCTCGGATGTCTTATCTCTGACATCTTGTTATTACACGCGTCCACCTCATCCGCTTCGGCTAGTTATTCCCTTCGTTTACTTCGACGATGAATTAATTCGCCAAGCCCGTTGACGCGCGTTGTCTTCCTTCCGCCGCAGTCTCAGCTCGCAGGAAACGTAGCCAGCTGCGGCGAGCACTCGCGCAAGCTTCTGCAGAATTTTCAATTTTCCCGAAGTTTTTCGACGATTTTCCTTGTTCACCGCTGCTCGGAGATTCTCAGACAGGCGAATCGCAACAATGCAATTGTGTCACAATTTGAAGAATAATTTTTTTTTCCTTTCTAGGAGCATACGTTACAATTGTTTTTTCTAGAGAGAAATACAGGGTGGGCCGAAAATAACTTCTTATTAAAATGGATTCGTAATTTTTTTATTATATATTCGAAAAAAAATTATTTTTTAAGAGGATACGTTACAATTGTTTTTTCTAGAGAGAAATACAGGGTGGGCTAAAAATAATTTCCAACTAAAATAAATCCGTAATTTTTTTACTGTACGTTTAAAAAAATTCCTTTTTTACAGATTAAAGTACACAAATTAAATTAAATTAAATTAAATTCAACCTAAGGTTAATAAAATTAGTTCTTTCAAAAGAGATTTTAGCCTATCCTGTGTAAGTAATTAGGACGACGTAATGTACCGAGGTGTAATTTGTTATTACATGTTGTTGATTTGCATGAATGAATGTTCGATTTTTATGTTCTGTTTGATAGCCTACTGTAGTTCGAAGGTCAAAGGATTCGCGCTCGTGCAAACTGATTGAATTGCGCGTTTACGACAGTGAAGACAGAGTTTTGCAATTTTAGCAAAAAATGATGGAATTCAACGAGAGGAATTGTCGTTACGAAGTATAAATGATGATAGCTCGGTAGCGAAAGCGTGTGACGCGCGTTTACGTTTTCCCGTAAAACCGCAAATTTATATTCGTAGTACAGCGATTTTTCTGTGTCTTCAGGAGAAAGCAAACTTAGTGACTGTTTCTCCATCGGGCAAGTGATCGACGATCTTGCCTGCGAGAGTATCAAATATATATCAGACGATTATCTGATCTATTCTTTGGTTTTTAATTCCTCACTGTTCGGAGCAAGCGAAAATTTTGTTGAGGAGAGCGAAGCAATATCGAACAAAATTTTCGTAATCTGACGTAGAATTGCACTAATAATAATAGAACTAGTAAGACATACATTTTATTTTATACGTAACTGGAGAACGAACTTTTGCAAGTTAGTTGATTATCCTACTCAAGAAAGAAAAAATTGTAAAAATTACAACAGACAAGTGATTGTTTAATACGTTGTAATATTATTACATATACTTAATTACATTTTTATAAGAAGATTTTCTGTTTTCATCGAAAGTGAACATGTTCCATTTATTCTCTGTTTAATTGATCTATGTTAGGAAAACGTAAGAACTTCTTTTCAATGTTAAAAAGAAACTGTTCGTTGCGTCGATACCGTCAGACGATTGGCGAAACATCGTGCTACGAATTACGAAGCAGATTTTCCATCTTCGTTGTGTCCATGGCAACGAACATGTTCCAAATTTACTCTCTCTCTCTCTTTCTCTCTCCACTTGATCGATCCGTAGGAAAACTCTACTAGCGAGGTAAAAATTCCGAAAAAAATGATCGAGCGATTTAATTCCAACTAGGATGCAACTAGTCACGAGTTAAAAGAAAAGAAAAAAAGTCTGGAGAGCCTCTCTCGGCGGAAAGAAGTTTTTACAAGATTTTGATAAAAAGAAAACGTGGCTGGTTGAGAGAGGCGGAGACGAGAGACGAGGTTCTGGCAGGCATGGTGGACGGCGAAATTTTCGTGCTCTCGTCTCTCTCTCTCTCAGAGTTTCCCTCGGCTCTTAAATTGCAGCCAGTTTGCATTCCCCGGCGCGCGGCCCTCGTCACCGAGTATCTCGAGACGTGCGAAGAATATCCGTCGACGAAGTGGCGCGCGATGCTCGTTTCGAAGGCGATAGAGGCGCGAACCGTGCCTCCTAAACCGCGGCGACTTTATTGATCGTTTGTTGCCCGCTAAACGTTCAGCTACTGCTCAATTCTGTATTAAAATACAAAAGGGCTCGCTGATCTCGCTGTTCCGGCTCTCCTCAGCCGTCGAACCGTAAAAATCCGCAAATCGATCGCTCCGCTCTCGATTGTAGGGAAACTTTCCAAACTTTTTTACTTCTACGCCGGAAGGAATCTCGAAGTGGTAGCTGGTTTCGGTAGCTTGGGCGTTGATCTTCTCGAAATGATTCATCTGACTTTCTTTTTCATTGATCTTTCATTAATTAATTCAAGTGTAAATTTAACGTTTAAATCCTTGATTTATTTTCATCTTTAGCGATGGCATAAAATTCTCGAGTCTCCGTTGACAAAGATTGACTTGGAATTGATCTTGGTAATAATCTGCTGAAAATTAAAATTCTGTCTCTGGCAGTAATTTGATTTTTCGACTCGTACGTCCTTTTAATTTTCCAACAGAGTAAGAATTCGCTCTTTCACTTCCTTTCAGTCGCTTCGAACGCAATTCGTTTTTAAATTCGCAGAACTTTCAGAATACCTTTTTTTCTTTCATCACCCGATACGTGACTTTTCCAGCCATTGATCCTCCGTTATTTTCTCAGCAAAGTCGTGCTCGTTTGAAATTCATTTCGAATCGACAGAAATTCTTCTGCCGCGATCGTCGACGAATCGAAGAGTTTCCTAGCGTATTATCCGCGAATCGGGTATCGGTTATAATGATTTAGAAAGCGATTTATGGACGCTGGAACGGGAAAAGTTGCACGGCAGTAGTGGGCGCTTTTCCCCGGTGCGTCATCGGGAATATCGCGCGATCCGTCATTCTTATTGGCCAGGCTGTCTCGTCATTTCTCGGCCTGTTCCTCTTTTCTAGCCGGGCTGCCAGCCAACTGACCGCAGCCCGGCGGCGATTAATCTCGCCCAAGGGCACGACCGACGTGTTCGCCGCGTTTGAAATTCCCGCCACGTAGCGCGCCGCGTAGGGAAAAGCGGCCGGAATGAGGAAAACCCGAAGGCCCGAAGAGAACGGTGGAAAAGCAAGACCGGGTGTCCGCGAAATCGTCGATTTCACCCCTCAGAGTAGCAGCAGCACTGCCGGCAGCTGCAAGAGTTTCACTGAATATTCCCAAATTCCAGCCAATTCCGATCGTCTCTACTTTCAAATTCTCGAAGAGAAGGAAACGAGAATTCACAGTTTGAGAGTCTTTGCCACGCGATCTCGATCGGTAACTGCGTAATAATCTTTTTCTAAATTGAAGTTCTAAATGGAATGTTAATTTCCAAGTGCCGAGTAGTTTGCAGGAGGGATCTAACCTTTTGCACTTTGACGATTTTCATCGATATCGATCTCGATCGGTAACACATCCAGCAAATAATTTTTTTACAGTTGAAATTCTCAATTTCAGTTTGATTTTGATACTCTGATGAGATGAGTTTGTATCGAAAAGGTGGCAGATGATAATTTTCACGATAGTAACAGCGTAAGAATTTGCTTATTACTTCGTTTCGGAATTCGGGGAATTTAATTCAAAATTCGAAGGACGATCTTTCAAGTCGCACGCGGGTGTACGCTGTACAGCGTACGTTAAATACGTTAAATAAGTACGTTAAGTACGTAAATACGCTGTACAGCGTATTTAAATTACGTTAAACTACATTAAATAATTTACATTCGATGATATAAAACGTGAATCACAGCGAATAATAAGTATTTGCACTTTCTTCGAAACCGTGGAAGCTTTTTGCTCTACCGATTTCCGCGAAGGAGGCATGGAAAAATTTAGTCAAACGTCGGCGAACAATTGCAGACACGTGGAGAACATAATAGTCATTATGCCAATAGATAGTTGTTTACCTTTATCTGGAGAAACGCTACACTATTTATAAACCTAGCCTGTTATTAGCCGCGAAATTTTCGACCGTATAACTTATAAATAAACAAGGCAGTTTCGCAAAACTTTTGAATTATCTCATTCCACGTGGAAGGAATTTTGTAAAAATTATTTTTGCTACGTAGGTTTGCAATTTCCTGGTTACGACCAGGTTTAGTTTGCTGATACCATTAAATAGTCAAGTATTGTCGAGGAATATTCCGTGTTGGAGTCGGTATATTTCAGCTCAATAGAATATTCACTTCATTAGATCTGAATTTGAATAATGCTCACTTTTGCTCAGAAAGTTTTTGGCGCACGTTTTTCAGTATTTGTCGCCGGATGATGATAAACTTTTCAATTGCACGAGCATTTTATAATAATTTGAAAATCAATACTTGAAAACACTTTGTATAATAATGATACAGAAATCGCTTAATGCTCAAAAAAATTCGACATAATAATATAAAACTCACTTGATACTTAAAGATATTTTAATATAACAATTCTCAATATATTTAACAATCTGTAACACTTTGTACACTTTATACACTTTGTTGCACAAAGTATTATTTAATTTAATGCTCCAGTTGTAAAATATAGTTTGTAAAAATATTTTTGTACGAAATCGAACGACGTACTTTTGAGAACAAATGCTACGAGCCTGTGTTTATGTACGATTTCCTTTCGCAGAATTATTATAACAATGTTTTCAATATTGACGAGAGTCTCAGGACACTGCGCTCAGACACGAAAATTTCCGCGTAGATTTCGTGGTCGCTGATGTGTACGAAGCGAGAGGCAAGATGGATTAATCTTCTCGGAAGCTTGATAAACTCTGTCCGGTTTGTTTTCGTTTCGTTAGTTAGGCGAATCAGTGAATGGCATACCTGCGTAGCGTACGGGCTGTTGTTCGATAAGCACGATGCAAATGACTCTTCGTAAGTTTGCAGTTTCTTCTATTTTCTCCCAATAATTGAATTCACTGTCTCGCGCACGATTGCTCCATATCGATCGGATCTCGATCTCGAACTCGATCTCGGCCGGGTTAAATAATAAAAACCAGGCATTGTTCCGCCGCAATTAGGTTGATTAAACGTCGAATTGCTGTTCGTCGCGTTGCGATACTTGTTCGAGCGTTTCTTACGATCGGTTGCAAGTGCTCCGCGAAGGAGAAATGGCATCGACTGGGTTTCTCGCATCGAAAAATCTCCATTTTTTTTTTCTAAATTAACTTTCGATCGGTCGAAAAAAATACTGTATTAACTTTTTTCAATTATCTCGAGCGATCGATCGAGAAATACTACTAGTTTCACTTCCGAAATTACATATTCTAATTAATATTTTAAATCAATTCTTGGAGTGTTCGATCTTCGACTTAATTTTGAAATATTTTTCTACAATAAGCGTGTCGATGGCGCGTAGAAACGAATGTGAAAAATATCGTTCGAAATTTTTCTCTTTCGCATCGAGACGGCACCCTGTATTCCGCGTTCGAGGGAGTGGAGGAAAATATAAAAACGAACGACCGATAGAAAGCGGCGCAATTAATGGTGGCCGGCATTGTAGTCCATGCTTCTTTGTGAAATTCCCCCGGGATAAAAAAATGAAGCGATCGTTTGTCGAGGCTAACTGTTCGCCGATTTTTCCTTTTCCACGCGATTCACCCGGATTCAAAATCGTTTCTGACGTCTCCACGTTCGACCGACGATCGCGTCTGGAAACTCGATCGAGTTCGAGCTTGAAATTATTTAAAAGGGGAACGAATTTTTGCGATTGGTGATCGCGTTAACGCTCGAAACTGTCGCGATTTTGTAAAAGTTGCAAAGGAATCCTGCGAATCGATGTGTTTTTGACTTATTTTCAAGCACTCTACTTTCCAATGTATCTTCACGGTACGGGTGATAAAGTGATGGAAGACACTTCTCCTTCTCGGAAGTAGTATAAAAATTGTCGCAATACGTTGAGAAATTTTTATTTTTTCTACGATTGAATCGAAAAACCTAGATTCGAAGCCTCCTCTTTACAACGAGCCCTCGAAATTTCTTACGATTCTTCTTCCTCGCCGATTTATCGAACTGTGAACGTCGAAGCGACGAATTTTCGTCGTCCACAAAAAAAAAAAAAAAAAAAAATCGCACGTCAAATTTTCGGGAGTCGTTATAAAGTTGATGTATCAAATCTAGTTCGCAGATTCAGTCATGAGAAAAGAATTTTCAGTGCTTTTGCACGCTGAGAATTGGTAATTCACTCGATACATGATGTGAGAAACATTTCGGAGTAAAACGAATAACGCGTTTTAAAAATAGAGGCTCCGAGCTCTGAAATGAGTTTAAGGTTATTACGATTATTTTTACAAAATTAAAATAGTTTAAATTCGTAGTGTCTGAATATTTAAATGACTCGCCGTGTGTTTGTCATATATGACACAATACTATAATATATCATTTGTGTATCACATAATGTTTGTCAGTAAAATTATCGACAATTCAAGCATAAAATTTCCACCAGAGACATTAAATTTAGAAAAAAGAGAGAAAAAAGAAATAAAAGAATACGATATATCATTAAGTATATTGACATATCATAATACAGAAGCATTTTACAGTTTACAAAGGATCATTTAAATCTGTAGAAATGCGTGCTTTACATCTGTAAAATTTTTCACTTCGCTCGTTCTAGTGTCAATAACGTTAACCGTGCTTTATCTAATGAATTTATTGCGGTTAAAAAGCGGATAATTGTCCTTAATTTCTCGCTCGCTTCGAAAAGTAAAAACAAACAACTTAAAATTATCTTAACTGTTGCCCGACATAAAAATATATAATTTTAGAAATTTATTCGACGATAATGCAGAAGAGAATAACACTAAGTATTTAATATTCCCCCTATTAACAGGCCACATAAGTATCGCGTTCGTTCGTGCAAACGTCTACAAGCACGACGAAAGAAACATCATTTCTTGTCTTCTGAGCATTCTCGGGAAATTCCGAGACATTGGACTCTTTATTGAAAGAAAAAAGAAACTGAGAAAATCGCGATCATCGTCATTAAACGCGTAAAATGTAAAAACACACACACACACACACGGCTGATAATAACTCTCTCGCGAGAAACGAATTTTCGAAAATTGCCCTCATTCCTTCAAAAAAAAAAAAAAAAAATTCGCGAAAATATATGCCAGCCGACGTAGTTTCGACGATTACGCAACGGAACAATGGAGTTTAATTGCGCCGCGCGGATCGTTTCGTTTATGCCGAAATAATATTATCAAATTATTAATAACCGCGTTTCCGCGCTGCTCGCCGAGAGGAATATCAACAACCGTGATGCAATTGCTTCGTTGCAAAGCTTGCGGAAGGAAATCAACAAGCAAACGTTTCTGCGTGTAACAAGCGCGGATTTTCACGAAAATTTCGGCCATCCGTGATGAACGCTATAAACTTTTCCCTCTCGAATTTTACGCTTACCTTTCCCTCTCTCTCTCTCTCTCTCTCTCTCTCTCTCTCTCTCTTAATTTTTGTTATTTCGAGCAGCGATTAATGCTGCATTGCGTCGTGTTTTCTTTTCTTTTTTTACACAGCAACTTTTTTTTTTCTCTTTTTTTTTAGTTCTTTCGCTTTTTATTTCGGTCGAACAAAGCCTGTCGAGCGGATAATTCAAATTTCGCGCCATTTAAAGGGATTTCGTAAAACGAAGTTTGCGCTTTTCTTCTCGGTTTCTGAATTTTCCGAACTTTATTTTCCGTCAGAATAAAAAAAAAAAAAGCGAGATCAGAGGTTCGTTATTCCCGAAACGAATCTTTCGTTCCTTTTTTTTTTGAAGAGAACACTTTCCACTTCGCTTGACTCGGATTGCTACGCTTATGCTATGCTGAAAGAAAGAGGCAACGAGATGCCGAAAATATATCGCGCGTGCAGGAGCATTAGAAACACGAAGCAGGAGACAAGGCATGTATCGGAGTCAGATAATCAATATTGATTTAATGATCGGCTAGCGCAAACTTTGCCTGATAACAATCATGAAGTCATTAACGGTGGCAACGGGTTTTTGCATTTTTTTTCTCCCCCGTGCGCCGCGCACGGTAATTGATTGGAACGGAAAGAAAATACCGGGAGTCGTGTCCGTGTTGTTAACTATTAGCCGTGTCATTACTCATACATAATATATAATCGTGATTTGCATTGTTATGAATGATAATTCGCAGCCGGTTCGAGAGCGCGCGCTCTCGTGGATAAAAAAAAGGAAAGAAAAACTCGCGGCGAAAGGGAAACGCTAATCGTTAAGCTGAACGGTACGTTCAGGCTAATTTTAATTATTCGTTTCGCGGATGTTCGATAATTAGGTTGCTATATAAAAGTTGTAATATATATATATATATATATATATATATATATATATATGTATAGAAAACCAAATTAGAAAGCTTTGAGAGAGAGACAGAGGAAACAGAGGTAGAAATTCTTTTCTTCTTCTTTTTTTTTTGATTTGAAAAATTGGATTTGGAAAGTTTGCAAATCCAAGCACGCAGAGCACAGAGGTGAAATGTGAATCGATGATAAATTTGTTCGATTGAGCGATTTTTCGCGCAATTGACCCGCAACGATCGATAGTGTTAGCGAAAGAATATCAAACATTCTTGCGCTCTGAATCATCTAGTTTACATTTCTGTTGGACATTCCTTTGGTGTATTGTACTTGAATGGTGAAATGTATGAGCTCCGAAATACAAATATAAATTATAAATATATAAATGTTTTATCATTATTTATATATAAATATATACGTGTAATATTAAATATTTATAATATATACTTGTGTTTTGGAATTCGTACAATATTTTATCATTTAAATACGATGTAATATAATACAACATAATATTATATATGTATATTATTTTATTGTATAGTACAGTAATATTTATAATATAACATACAATATAAACACGATTCAGTAACCAACAATCCGTCCTCCCTCTCTGAAACAAAAAAAGGGGGAAAAAAAATGTTCAAAAACCAGAGAGTTGCCGGAACGAAGAACATGTGCGGCATATAATAATACATATAAATGTATTATTATTATTATTATTATTTATATATAAATATATATGTATAATATTAAATATTTATAATATATACTTGTGTTTTGGAATTCGTACAATATTTTATCATTTAAATACGATGTAATATAATACAACATAATATTATATATGTATATTATTATATTGTATAGTATAGTAATATTTATAATATGACATACAATATAAACACGATTCAGTAACCAACAATCCGTCCTCCCTCTCTGAAACAAAAACAGGGGAAAAAAAAATGTTCAAAAACCAGAGAGTTGTCGGAACGAAGAACATGCGCGGCATGCAGCTTTCCGTAGCTGAATGAAACAAAGTAAAATAAAAAGCGTGCAGGATGCGTGGTAGTTAATCCCCCTTCTCTCTCTCTCTCTCTCTTTGTCTCTCCTCTTTTTTTTTTTTTTTTAATTTTATTTTCCGACCGAAGTGTAGTTTTGCAACCCGGTCGGGGAGATCGAGCGAAATTTTCGCGAACGAAAGTGGCGGTTGTGTATTTTTTTTCTCCCCCTCCCCCCCTTCCCCTCCGCCGGTGCAACAGGTAGTTCGTGATTGGTCGGAAGTAGAGAAAACATGTTTGGCGATCGAAGGATAGGCCGCTGTAAATAATGAAATTGTTCGCATGAAAAAGCGGTTGGCGGTCGGTTCTCGAATGTTCTCTCTCTCTCTCTCTCTCTCTCTTTCTCTCTGTTTCTCTCTGTTTCTTTTTCACGTATAGATTTTTCGTGGATCAAAATCGCCGACGATTTTTTTTTTTCTTTTTGGCTTCTTTGCTTCCTTTTTTTTCTTTCAGAGGGGCGAAGGACGATCGGCGATTATTAATTCGAAAATTTAAACGGCAGTTCCGGTTAATTGGAACAGGCAGTTACGAGTTTCGTTGCTGGGAACGGATATCGAAAACGAATTCGTAAACGAAACTCGGGGCCGATACCGTTAATAGGAATCATTTTAAAGTCGATCGGACCTTCCTCCTCCTCCTGCTCCTCCTCGTTCGGCTTTATCTTAACTGTCCGTGTGTTGTTGCTTCAGAATTTAGTTGAAAGGCAGCCGACGAATTTGACGAGGATCTCGCGCCGGTACTCACTGTTATTGAATGATAAATACGTCTCCGATTTGTGCAAATATTAGCATAATAGGATATAGCGCGGATACGAGCGGTCGAAAGTTAGTTAGTGCTAATTGCTTGATTACGTTAATTTTCGAGAAAGTTTCTCGGAAAGGTGTGTATTATTTACCCGAGCGTTATTATCGCTCGGAGTTCACACAATATTTGTTCGATGACTTTTCTCTTTTATTTTCAGAATTCGCGTAGGAATGACGAGAGACTTGTTATTCAACGAGTATCGCGATCGAGTTGAATTACGAACTTTGATCGTGATCTGTTCCACTTAGTGTCCAGTCGATATTTATCGGCGATCACGTATCCAAAATTTCATCGAGAATTCATTAATTCCGATATTCTAAGAGAATCCCAGTAGAGTTGAATTAATAATAAAAGAACCTTAAAGAATTAATAATGATAGATAATAATATTATTAATTATGTACTTTGATTCGAATTTATTCTACTCAATTAATGTATTAACGATTATATATCCAAAATTTAGTCGAAAATTGATTAATCTCAGTATTACAAAAGGTTAAAGTTAAATTTAGTTGATGATACGATTTGTCGATTCTGGATAAATTGTTAATAAGATTTATTTTACACAGTGTTCACTCAACATGTGTCAGTGATTTAGGTACTTGTTGCACTATGTGTCCAAAATCTGAATTGAATAATTCGTTACAACATTACGAAATAACTGCAACAGAGTTATTTCGTAATGTTGTTCAATTTAGTAGACGATGTTATTTTTTTTCGACCGACTCTATTTAAATTTTCCCCTCAAAGATTGCAACAAAATAGCTTAACAAAGTTGAAAATTTCAATTCAGTGTCTGCTAAAAATCGCACACCTCGCGGCAGAACCTTGGGAAAATTGATATTTTATTAACAATTTATCCAAGGATCTTTCAACAAGTCAGAATCTTCTCAACAATTACAAACGAAGAATAGAGAGAAAAAGAAAGAACACAGTCAAAGTTGTAAATAAAAAAAAAGAAAAAGAAGAACATAGTTCTCTGTTAACGAAGCACAGATTACAAAAAAGAAAAGGAAAAATAAAAAGATTTTATCGTAACCGCTCCGATTGAAAGACGATCGACGACACGACTCGGAGATTCAAGAATCAACGAGATCAAGGGATGAAGTTGGCGAGGGTGGAATCGACTGACAATTCGCAACCCCCTATCCCCCCTCTCTCTCCGTTCAAACTATTAGTTACTTTTCTTTTTCTTTCCTTGCCTCCGCCCCTGTTTTATTCGCCGCCCCTGGCTGCTCCGTTGCAAGAAGTTCGAAAGTTACCAGAAGTTAGATTCCGTTTCTCTTTTCCTCTCCTTCTTTCAAGAAACACCGCGAGCTCGCGAGCGCGTCTCTCGGCATTGTGCGCAGCACCTTAAAAATAGAGCTGACGCGCTCTATAAGGTCAATAGAGCGATCTCTAGCCAATTGTCCCTCTTTCGAATCGATCGACTCGATCGCGATGGGAAACCTCGCCTTCCGAGATGAATTTTTGCGAAATTTTATTCTCTGTTATATTTCTTTATACCCAGCAGTTTGTCGGAGTTCGATTAGTTTTGTAATATACCGAGGTGAATTATTTTTCGGTGTGACACGTTCGAAACAAGAATCTTGCACGGCGTCTTTGTTAGTTTTCCTAAGAAAAACAAAAGTCTGTGTTCGTTACTAAGCAGGTTTGATTCTCTTGATTTCTTTCGAAAGTAGACGAGTTATCGAGAATAGCTTCGAGGTTCAGTTTATGAATGATTTTTAGTTAAATTTGGGGTCGAGTGTGTTAATTTTTCTAAAAAGAAGAAAGTGCTTGGTTAGCATTGGACGTCGAGATAAAATTCCAAGTGAGATTAATAAAATTTGCAATCTTTTGTCAAGCCTCGTTAATTGCCTTTAAAATTATAGCCTCGTACTTAATAACTCGACAAATGTAACAAGACTCGTTTTCAACTGTCGACATTGCCAAAAGAATATTATTTATCCATCCTATCGAACTCGGTTCCCTTCTCGGTTCATTGAAATCAATTTCACCGGTCGTGTAAAATTGGGTCATCGTTAATGGGAAAGCAAATTTCACGGTCTTTAAATGACGGGGACGAAGGTCAGCGGCGAACAAAACGCATCGGATATTTTTCCACGGGTTTACATTCACCGTGTTCGCTCGCACGAGATGGAAAAGTGATACGCGTTTGCTGTTATTTTTGCCGTTGCGGCCGGTATTAATTCGGTCGGAATTAAACGTTAATAATATTTTAATTAAACAAGCCGAGGGAATTGTAAATGCGCCATTATCAGGCAGGGCGGCGGCGGTGGTATTGTTGTTCGGTTTCGGCCACCGCGCAGGATAAAGTTTATCATTCCCAGTATTGTGTAATCCAGTTATTTAACAGTTGCCGCGGCAAAAATAAATCACTTTCCGGGCTTCCTCGCTTCGGTATTTTAATCCCGAAACTTTGTGAAAGTGGTTCCACTTTTCGTTCCACTGGCTCATTTGCCGAGCAATTATCGAAATGTCCAGAATTAATTCTCTGAGGTCTCTGCATCGCGAACATCTGTAACGTATATAAACACCGTATGCGTGCAAAAACATATTTCGGTGACAAGAGGAACGAGAAAACAGAAAAAAAGAAAAGAGATTATTTCATCTCTTTGACGGATAATTTAAGGATACAAGTAAGATGGCGCACGCAACGTTTGAATTAAATTCAAGCTTAGACGAATGGTCGGAACATTGAGGAGAAAAGTGCAGATGTTCGAAGAAGATGTACCGAATGCGTTGGAATTCTGTGAATTCTCTGAAATCCATTGTCATTTGTGTATGATATATGAATTTACAGAAACGTCTGTTGCCTGACGCGAAATAAGAAGGCATTCGCATCTTTGCGAATGAGAGTTGAAAAAGAATTACCCCCCGTTTTGTTCTCTTTGTAGGATAAATAAAAATTCCAGATCTGTAGTTCTGGAATTTTTACGAGTTTATCAAGGGTATTATCACTTTATGATATTCAGAGATTATTTAGATTTCAATTCGAAACACCCTGTTAGCTAACTTGATCGATCGACAGACGTCGTTCAAAATTCACGAGAATACGAACGAGTGTTAGAAACTCTGAAAGTGAAATTAATCAACTCGAACTGTTCTTTCAAGATTAGTCAGCGTCTAAGATTGACCGGTGGATAAAATTGTCGTTTCAGGTTTAGGCTTAGGGCCACACACGCCCGAGGAAGCAGCGGTTCTGGCGGCCGCGGCGGCAGCCTTGCACCACCATCACCAGGGTGGTCCTGGTGGGCCAGCGATGAGGCCACTGAGGCCTCCGTTGCCCCCGGGTATGTTGCACACCTCGCCGCACCCTCTGGCACCGCATCATCCCCTCGCGGGGCCGCACCATCCCCTCGTGCCACCTCATCATCCCGAGGAAGACGGCGTGGTAGACGATCCGAAAGTGACCCTCGAGGGCAAGGAACTCTGGGAGAAGTTCCACAAACTCGGCACGGAGATGGTCATCACCAAAAGCGGCCGGTAAGTGTCAATTTCAGTCAGGATTGTCTGTCGTGACACATTTAATCTTCAAATTCTAGAACATTCGTCGAATTTTTGACAAATTTTCGCAAACATTCGAAATACAGGAGAAAAAGATTTTGGCATCGTCGATCCTTGACGAGCTAACACTTTGGTTATCAAATCTGATTTCTGTACTTTCGTTAGGTGTGAAAATGTTCGACGTTACGTTTGATCGAGCTTAGAATTGATCACTGAATATTTTCATTTAATCGACCGCCCGTCTCAAAATCGGTATTTAGAAATTCTACAGAGGAGAAGCACGACGAGTGACAGTTTCCATTTATCGAATGGCACGAACTTCAAAATTCAATTCGTGAATTAAATTCGTTTAAATTTGCTCATTACTTGATATTTTATTTAGCTCATTCTTAAAACTGTTAGTATATTTCAGTATAATTTAATATTGATGCAATCTTGCAAGATGTTGAGTTTTATTTTTTTTGTTTAGAATTGTTCATTTGTATAGTTCATGCTTAACACTAGAACTACCGACAGTTAAGACGAAGTTATTTCTACTAAAATTATCTTGATTTCTAGTAAATAAAAATAAAATAAAATTCATTATATTATTTCTTTAGTTATACACTGTAAAAGTCATTGCATCATTGCGGGGAAAAAATTGTAACATGAAATAGAAATTTTAAAATAAAATTGTAAAATCAGTCATTTTGACTGGTGTGTGGTAGTTCAGCTGTCAAGTATATTTTTGTGTGTATATTTTAATATAATTTAATTTGTTGATCGAATAATCTGATCGTGTTTCCTTCGTTCGATTTCAAAGTCCGTGCGCGTATGTTTTTCCACTCTGCTCGCGATTTGCATCGAAGCATTGTCCCTCCGTTCCGTGTCAACAGGAATGCATTCGCCGCGGCGAATTTCTCGTTTAAATCGAGCCGCGATTTCGAGGGACGAGTCTCGACGATCGGTGTGTCCCTCGTGAAGGAAGGTGTATCGCCGTAAGGCAAGAGCCGTGAGAAAAATGACGGGCTGCCAGGCGAAACACGAGAAGTCGCCGCGAGAAACCGCAGAAAATCGCGTGGATCGGCTCCTGGCCTGGCTCGTTCGCGAATTCGCGAGCCCAATCTCTCTCTCTCTCTCTCTCTCTTTTGTTTTTTCTCGCCGAATATCTGCTCCGAGCCAGCGGAGGAGGAAACCTTCAGGAACACGATTAACTCGATAGGGATTACTCTCGCGCGTGTCGATCGATCTCGAAGAATTAGGGGAAAATCTTCCCTAAAATTTCGCACTGCACGAACTCGAATATTTGAATTGTTGAATTATTATTATATGTCGTACGGATGGAGGAACGACTTGGGGTTGCGAATGCCAATCGATGGACTTGAATTGTACGACGGATGATAATTGCAATTATGCAAACCATATGTAAACCGGCGAAGTTCCACCACGAAGTTCCACGTGTCATTACTTTACCCTAACGTCAGTTGAATAACAAAGGAACGAGAGTTGAATGTCAAAGAGCAAAGAGAAAGAGAGAGAGAGAGAGAAAAAGAAAAAAGAAAAAGAAAGAAAGAATCGGAATCTAACTTATTCACGTTACATTGAAAACTTAAAATCAACAGATTCGCGTCGCAATTAACGACGAACCGGGCCATGGTTTACTTGAAACTTTACTCTCTGATACACGTGTTCCATCGGCATAGCCTGGCTGGAGTTGGAAAGTGAAATTTCTCGCGTTTGTGCACGTGTGTTCAAGGAGAGTGTCGCAAAGCCACGCAGGCCACGAGAGACCAGTTCAAGCCTAAACTTCAAATCCGTCGAATCGAAAAACACGTCGAAGAGAAGCGAAATTTCTTTCAGCGGTCGAACGCTGGCTGTCGCCCGTTCAAACGGGGCAATCGAACGCATAATTCACGAACCGATGGTACACCGTCGTCTAGCCTAGAGAGTGAAAACTTCGAATGAACCGCGTGTACCGCGATCTCTGCGAATCGAGGTGCATGCTATCGAGGGCTATACCTCGGCTTCTCAAACACGTTTCATCGCGTTTTAAAGATTCAAAGCCTCTATGGCCAGCGCACACTTTTCCCCAGTCCTTTCGACGATCGGAAATCCTTTTCAAGCGCGCAAACTTTTCACGAAGGGGGAGACAAACGTGAAAGGGGTAGTTTCGAGCGCGATGGAAAACACGGCGACAGATATCTAGGCGAGTTATTATAGTTCGGAACACGTGTGTGTGTGTTGTACGTGAGGGTCGTGATTCGAACTGTGACGACAGACTTATACCCCCGTTTGTTAGTTCTGTTATCGTTCACCAGCCTCCCTCTCCCCTTTCATACTGTCACATCGGTCGTAGTTTTCTTTTTTACTGTTGCGATTTCCATAATTGACGTGTCTTTGAATTTCAAACGCCGCGTTATTTAAATACATACAAGGTGCCCGAGTTGAAACAGTGGGTGGGAATATCGGCTCTATTAATTAGAAACAACGTGCGTCATGTCGTTCAACGATCGGTACCTGTAACGCGTGTCGCTTGTGCAACGTCGACTCGTCGCGTTTCGTGGAAATTTTTTTTCATCGGGCTTTTTTCTTCGAGAGATCTTCGAACCGATCTTACCTACGAGCTTTCTCTACGCGTCTTTCCGGTGACAGTGATTGTGAGAGGTTGAGATCTGATCAAAAGCTTTTACCAATTGGCATTTAAATTCCAAATCGTGAATCTTCGAAATGGCGCAAATTAAAGTGAAAAAAGGAAAAATATGTGTTTAATATTCGAATCTTCTCCTTCGAGCCCATTTACTTCTGGTAGAAATCTTCATGCAGCAAACTTCATACTAAAGATCTCTCTGCTTTCTAAACTTTAAATCTTCCGATCTTTGTTGCTTCTCTCGAGTATAAATTTCTCCTCCGAGTGTGAAAATCTTACCTTAAAGAACATTTAAATTCCTCTGTTCTGTAAATCTTCCAGTGATCATTAAACTCTTATATATTTAAAGGAGTATTAAAAAAAGATTTTCGTGTAAAAAATATACATGTCCTCTTTCAGTGATCATTGAACACTTATATATTTGAAAGAGGTATTAAACAGATTTTCTTGTAACAGAGGAAACTGATAAATCCTCCTTCGGTGGATCGTTGAACTCTCGCTGAATTATTAAAAGAACATGCTCTCTCTCGCAAAATTTTTTCACACCAACTGAGACTGAAATCCCCCGATTCTCTAAACGTCGAGCCCATTCATCAATCTCCCCATCAACAACCACTTATTCCGCAACAAACTTCCAAGGACTCGATCCAGCCGAAATCAGCCGACTTTCACGTCCCGGTATCCCGAGAGTGCGAGTTTCTCTCTCTCTCTCTCTCTCTCTCTTTCTTTCCGGCCCACGGAGAATGGCCCCGGTGTTCCTGAATGGCCTGGCAATTTGTGGCCGACGGTGGTGGGCCAATTTCGCCAGTTTCGATAGCCCCGTGTCCCGGGCGGAGTGAGCTCGGGTTTTTCGCGAACCGGGCCCCGGGGTAATATCTCGTTTAGAAAGATTACAGGTTCGGTGAACAGGTTGCCAATGTATAAAACAAACATCGTTAAGCGAGCCCTATACTTACTTGAGGGGGCCCCCAGAGAGAGAGAGAGAGAGAGAGAGAGAGACCTCTCTTTCTCTGCAGAACCCCGGGGCATTACGCCGGTCCAACATCTCTCTCTCTCTCTCTCTTTCTTTCTCTCGTGCGCGCTTATTTACACGCCAAGCTGCGTGTATGATGCATGCGTATGGTTGCGGCCACAGTGCCTGGGGTACAGGTCAGGAACGAATTGGCGGAGAAGAGGTGGCGAACAGGCCTCCTCCTCGAGGGGCAGGGGGAGGGAGAAGGGTGAAAGAGGCGCGCGTGTATTGAGACGTAGACCACCGGACGCAGATTGGGACCACAGCCGCAATTTCCGCGCGCGTAATTATCCGTCATCGTCGTCCAGCGTCGTCGAACGTAGACGCGCTCCTCTTCTTCTCGTTCTTCTCGATACATTCTCGCTCTCTGTTCCGACTTCGAACGGCTTGTTATAATTTACCGAGGCGAGGGCCGATTGATTTAGAGCGGTTGCCAGCAACTGGGCCAAGACTTTCGAGGATTGCTTTCGAGGAACTTCTTGGAACGCGGACGAACACGTCAGGTGGCGAGGATGTTGATGAATTTTTTTTGGGAGGGGGGGGGGATGAATCGATGGGAAATTATGGGACGGCGATGATTCCGGGGTTAAGTGGTAGGTTTTTTGGAAATTTATGCGAGATTGTTAGTAATCATCTACTTTCGAGATTTCTGGGATTTAGTTTGTTGTTCCTTAAACTTTGAATGATTCGGAGACCGATTGAATTGGGGAGAATCAGTTTGAAAAATTCGTGGAGCGTAAAGTGAACGAAATTGTACGTCTCCGTCGCTTGTTCTTAAAATTTTAAAAGAATGACAGATTGATAACCATAGTTCCAAACATCACAAGACGTTCTATTCTAGATGAGATGTAAAGTCATCGAAGCACGAGAGAGATCCAACATAAAAATCTTCTGAATGTGACTGAAATGGTACTTGTTCGACAGAATTTTAATAAATAAAATTTATTAAGCGGAATCTTAAGTAGAATAGAGAACTATACGCTCTGCTATGCCAGGGAAATTTTTCAATATTTTCACAAGTTTCTACACACCGTTATCGAACCGTGGCGCGATCTTATCTCCTCTCTCGGGCTTATTTCTCGGAAAGTTCACGATATTCTCGCTCGTTGCGCTTAATATCGCGATAGCGGAGTTATGCCCGCGAGCAGGAGGATCTCCAAGATTCACGCGATCGGTATGGTGTGTCTTGCAACGCGTGTAATGAAATTCAGCGTAATTAAAGGGGGCCAGCCATAGCGTTGCGGTTCGATATTTCCAGTCTGGCTGCCGTTTTCCGAGAAAATCGACTGCTCGGCTTCAAGCGTGCTGTCGATACGCGAAGAAATACCGCCTAATTACCTAGTTTTTGGCCGCGTGTGTAACAAGCGGAAGTAAGAACGAGTCGAAGGTGGAAATCGGCGCGCGTCTCCGCCGAGGAGGAAGAATCCTCGCGCGGAAAGGGACATGGCCGGTTTAAAAACGAGTCGATCAGGCAGTGTCTAAACACATCTCCGTTGAAAACGAAGAGAAACCGTGACTAAAGTGAGAAGAAGCCCTGTTCGCAGCCGCGTTGAAATCGTTTACCGGCACCGATTTTGAAATCGAAATGAAAAGGGGAAAATGCGAGCGATACGTAATCGAGTCAACTTTGCTTGAGAACTTTCGCGACTCTTCTTCGTTCTTACTGGACGGTTTTTTCGTAAATCTTTTCTTTTCTTTTTTTTTTTTTTTTTCCTTTTAACAAACTCGAGTTAACACGAAGGCGCAAGGAATCAAATAAATTGATAAAAATTTTACAAATCCATTCATCCAGTTTCGATTTTCTTTTCTTGTGTTTTCGTTTTATTTTTTCCTTTTTCTTTTGAGCATCGCGCAAAATCCGATAGAATGCGACATTGCCGATGTTTTGTTAAAAGGATCGAAGTACACTCGTACGCGAGGATCGTGATAACGTTGAATTATTTTCCATCGATTTCTTCGACGCGCGAACAACGGGAACGAGAGGTGGCAACGAAATGGAACGAAAGAACAGAGAAGAGAAGCGATGACAGAGGGCGAAGTGGAAACGAGCCACCGCGTGTATCTTCACACGATCGTTCCTCTCCCCTGCCTGTCTCCGTGACTGTCCGTTTCCTGTCGGAGATGGAGAAGCTCGCGTTCGTAGCGCGCAGATAACGGCGACGAGCGGCATTAACGATAAGTACAAGTTCAAACGTCAAAATGGACATATGCATATTTCATCGCGCGATAACCGAGCCTCTCCGATCGCGCGACGTCGTTTCATTTTCGTTGCGTAACTGTGAAATTAGCTGGTAGCACCCCGTTCCCCCCGTGGACGTGCAGATAAAGGCGCGATAATTTCCTGCGGCTTAACGCGACACCTGTTCGCACGCGATTTCCTCTCTCTGTCTCTCTCTCGCTCTCTTTTTTTTTCTCTCGGTGAAAAATTTGTCTTTGAATCACGGGGAAGGTTGAAAAGCTTGGCGAAATGATCCTTGAGAAGTTGAGTGTTTAACAGAAATTTCGATTTGTTTGTTCTTAAATTATAAATTTGTTTGTCATCTCGCGTATTGCTCGTTTATTTTCTCATTCCTTTCGAAAGAATACAGGGCACGAATAATTTCGATTAAAACGAGAGAGAGTAATCGTACCTTCGCGTTGTTTTACAGATAAATTCAGATCATCGATGAAACGTGCCAATAGATTTTTAACTGAAAGCATAGACTCTTAATTCTCGAGAAGAATAGACTCTCGAACTGACAGAAATCGATTTTTAATTCCCTAAGAGAGCAGCAAGAAAGGGGACAAATTAAAAAAACTGTGTCTCTAGTTTGTATTTTACAAATAGATTGAATCTAATTACTATCGAGTGAAATTTGTCTCGAGTAAATTTTAATTGAGGATACATTTCGTTTTGAAACAAGAACACAGAACGCGAATAATTCTTCAGGAAACAATTGTAAAACTGCAGCGAAATTGAGAAAAAAAACATTGTCTTCCCGTCTTTTGTTTTATAAAAAAATATTCCCGTATTTTGTTCGAATGATTTACGACGGTTTACGTGTAAGCCTGTAACTTGATTTCAACTAGAAAACAGGCTGAGATAGGCACAATGTCGTCAAAGTAAATTAAAAGTATCGTATCGTATCGAGAAAAATACGCGTGACTCGATCGCGAGTATGTATGTACTTGCCAACAGCGTTTCACTTCCGTTTAAACTATCAGCAATATACGTTCGTGCCCCGTATATTTTCTCCGGTGTAACGCGTTCTCGTTGAAGCCCGATCAAGGACGAATCTTGGAAATTCCACCACGAGCGGGACACGAACACCGCGAACGATTCTTATCTCATTGGGAAATTTCTTCATTTCTTTTCTCGTTAGCTGCTTGGCGGGCAAGTGGCTACGTCTGATCGAGGTACATATAATATATATATATATATAACAACGAGCAAAAATTCATGAAGAAATCATTGCCCGAGTTTTATCGCTGGTTTCTCGCGGGAAAGGCGGCCGAAACAAAAGCGATTTCCGTCACGCGTTCGCGTGTGTATCGGTGAAACGATCGGTGGCGATTTACTTTTGCTGGGAACAAAAAAAAAAAAAAAAAAAAAAGAAAAAAAAAGAAGAGAGAAGAAAATTACTCCGCGTCGAAGTAATCTAATCGTGGACTGCTGGCTCGCGTAACAATTCTATCCGAAGCAGGATCGCGAGGAATCGCGTGTCACCGTTCTTCGATCTCGCGCCCTCCGAGAGCTTTTCGTTCGAATTTTTTTAATTAGCCAGCGTTAATTAATTGTGAGGTTTTTCTCGTTTGTTGCAGCGAGCTCGTTGCGATCTCACAGTGGAAAAGATTGTAGTATTGTTGCATTTTTTTTTTTTTTTAAAGCAGACTCCGGGGAATATCCTCTCGGTCCTCAGTTTTGTGGAATTATTATTAATTCCGAGATAAATCTCGAATTTAATAAAAAAAATTTCGTCACTGTTAATATAGATGTTAATCTAAAGTTATTAAATTTCTCATGTAACATCTTTAGTCCTTCGATCGACAATTACATAACTTTAATAATTAACCACGTAATCTTAGATACGCGTAACTATATAAATCTCTGAGCAACTAGAATCCAAAGCTAAAGAAAGCCCGAAATTCATCTTGCTCTGCCTTATCTCGACGAAAAAATCACCCTCTCCTTTTCACCCTTCTTTTTAACATCCCTCTCGCAGAACAGGGCTCTAAAGGACCTATTCCCTACGAGCGTGGCAACACATGCCTGTTGGATCCATCTGTATAACATGAGAAGCATGTTCGCCAACTCCGATACGAGTGCAAGATTTGTTGAAAATCGTTCGTAGAAAGAATAGAGACATGTTCACATTTAAGAAAAATCTCTTTCTTTTGACATGTGTTCTCATTTCTACAAATCGCTCGGACGCCTGTTCATCATCATCGATTTTCAAAACAATTTTAAACACCATCCAATTTATCTTAGAAAAATTCGCGATTACGCATGGATCTATCATCTCTTTGCGACATGTGAACATGTCAAGAAATCATTTCTGAATTATCGAGGCTTAATTATTAGATCGCAGGTCTTCTGTGTGTTTGTAGGAAATGTTGTAGTGCAAAATTGCAGAGAATGTTAATGACGAAGGGAGAAGAAAACTATATCAAATCTCGTCCGAAGTACGACTGTACAAAAGAATCTTCATACTTTCTGTTATATTCTCAAAAATGATATAAAAATTGCATAAAAGTCCCCTGTCAATTATACGTAAAATTGATAACTATGTAAAAAATGGAAATTTTCTACAATATCGACTGTATAAAAGAATTTTCAACCAAGGCTCTGCTTTCTTAATTACACGCTCTCAAAAATAACACAAAATCCGCAGTCTATTAATTTACATCTATATTATACATAATACATCTAACTGTAAAATTGATAACTATGTGAAAAATGGAAATTTTCTACAATATCGACAATATAAAAGAATTTTCAATCTAATTATACATAATACATCTAACTGTAAAATTGATAACTGCGTGGAAACGTGGAATTGTTCAGCTTCACCCCCTTACCTGTGGCGTCAGCGCGCGATCTCTATATCAATATCAACCTCTGAAACCTTCTCTCTCTCTCTCTCTCTCTCTCCTCGATGATTGACCCCACCACCCGGAGACTCGAACGCAGAGAGAGAGCGTGTGTATTCGTCCTCGTCTGGGCCGCGCCGGTGGCGCATGTGCCGCGCAGGCTCTCAGTTTCTCCTTTGGCCGCGATGGGGACGTTTTCTCCTTCTTCTTCGGGGTCGTCGTGTGCTCGTGCCGCGCTCAACCCTGCGCTCTCTCCGCGGGCTTGGTAATTAGCTGTAGCACGCCTGAAAATGCGCTCTGCGATTGTGGTGGAAGTGTCAGAGAAAGAGAGAGAGAGAGAGAGAGAGAGAGAGAGAGAGTGTGTGTGTGTGTGTGTGTGTGTGTGTGTATGTCGTAGTCAACCGTGTATCGACGTTTCCGCGGCGGAGGAGGAAACGAAAGGCGCGGGGGTGTCTTTCAATGCTTTCACCCCTCCAACCGCGTGTGCCACGCAGCACACGTCGTGTTTTTCCACCAGGTTTTTTGTGCTACCACCACAACCGCCTTGACGATTCCCACGTGGTGTGTCGAGCTGCTGTCGTGAGTACAGTGTCCTTCTGATTCACCTAAATCCACGCGTTGTCCACACAGAACACCGGTGAGTTTCCATTGTGTTTCCCTTTTTTCTTTCTTTTTTTTTTTAATTTCTGTTTTGAGACTTATTCAGAGAATTGTTCAGAGTCGAGGGACGATAGTTCGATACGTGCGAAGTGTTCACTAGATTCCTAGCATTTCTGAGAAGGAATCCGGACCTTGGGTTTTTTGTAGATTAATTTACGTAGATTTCCGAGGGGATAATTGAAACAGCGGAACCTCGATTAAAAAAGTTGCTTCCCACGCTAACAATAAGCGTGAAAGAAGTACTTTGGATTACAAGTTTGTTCTGTGCAATATTCGCATTGTTGAAATGTTGTACAAATGCACGAGAATCCGTGGTATAATTACAAGTAATCCTAATCTTCGCTATCGTTGCAATTTTTTTTCGCGTTTACGAATGTAATTATTGCGTTGCAAATTTACTTTCGAATATATAGAGAACAGATACAGTTCTTATTAATTTTCAAAATACTTCCTGTCAGAGATGTCATGTAAAATATATCACTTCGCATCGAGTAGAAAAAATATAATTCATATCGTTTCATCGAGTCTCGAAGGATAACTTTTCGAGACCTTTGGCTCAAGGCGGTATAAAACATTCTACCTTTATAGACAGGCGGCAATTACTAGCGATCGATCATGATTATCATCAAGGATAAAGAGATATTAATGACACTAATTGTGAAAACACGACGCATAATTTATACGCTCTGAAGGGAGTTGATTAAGCCTTCGAGCCTTAATCACGATTTTATACAAAATTAGGTCGCTTAATATAGACTTTGCTTTTGAAAGTCGGAAAGTCGTCCATTTCCACGACAAGACGTACAAAGTTGAATCGTTCCTAGAGAAAAGTATTGTATCACTTGCAAATGGACCAATCCACGTATCATACCCGGCGCGGAGTTAATTAAATCAGTCATCACTTGGATCACTGAAAATGTTTTTTATCGAACTCGTGGCAACGCTTGTCAACTTTCTCAACTACACTCATGAATTTTCAAACTCGATTTTCTCGAAAACGTCACGAAAAAGAAGCCTGTACCACGGCTGTGCCACGATCTTGGGGCAAACACTCCGCGTAATCGTTACAATTTCATCGCCAGTTTATTCTTGCTTTGTCGTTGTCTTTGTTCGCGGTGTGCCTATAGACACAACGAATGAGTCGAGAAACGCTTGCGCGCTTTTCACCCGCCGGCCGGGGGTTGAAAACTTGCGCGGCTCCGCCCAATTTTCATCCCCTTTCGCTGGCCAAATATTCGCGCTTTATCGGCGCGAAAACCGTTCGCGGTCGACGCATCTATCTCGATTACATCGCAATCGCGTGACTGCTCTCTCCTCTCGCAATACCACACCTGCGCTATGTGTGTATGTTTTCCTTTCCAGGCCACGCAACTACCTCGGTGTTCGACCGCGTGTGAACATTTCACGAAGTCATGAAACAGAATCACCTTAGCGAAATACTAAGGAGAAATTCGCGATTTTCCCGAATTTCTTGGCGAAATTCGAAAAAAAGTCTCGTCGAAACGTGCGAATCACTGACGCTTTCGTGAATCTTACAATTAGGTCTTCACGAACATGGTGAAACACAACACTGACTTCCGCCACGTGAGGAAAACGTGCAAGTTAGTTCATACAACTAATTTATTGTCGTTGTAACTAATTTTAAGACTCACTGCAACGTGTTAGCGTGTTCTTCACACGAAAGTGGTGAGGCAACAACACTTTCACGGGAAGTAAGATGCGTTCGAGTTGCTTGGAAAAACACACAGCGACGGACACAGATCGCGAGGGGTGTAAGCGCGCGTAAGTGTGAAGAGGGAAAGGGGGGGTGGGGTGGTGGACTCACAGTGTGGCGACGTGTAGATCGCTGGATAAACAAAAGAAAACGCGCAGAGCGGGAAGGAGGGGTGCTTTCGACGGGCGCGAGATTGATTGCTCGAGCTTTCGGTTTAGTGGCTCGTAATTAGGTCTGTCGAGTCGCTGAGTATTTCTTTATTCGCACGTTGTACAGTTCTCTCTCTCTCTCTGCAACCCTCTCCGCACCATAGAATAGAGCGTACAGAGTGAAGTCGACAGGGTGATATGCGGCTCCCTTGCTTGTTGTTAAGAATTTTTCTTTATTCTTGTTCTTCTCTTCGTGTTGCCTTCTTTTGCATGAATCGTTTATCAAATTCCTTGTTAATTGGTTGGAAGGTCGATTTCAAACGGGGGAAAGATCGTGAACATTTTTTTTTTTTTTTTCTTAAAAGTTATGGTATTTTTTTTCTTGTTGCTTCTTTGATTTTTGAACGAATTTATTGGTTTATTAAATTAAGATTGGAAAATGTCGGGGTGTATATTTGATTGGAGAATATTTGTTAGATTTCGAGCAACGTATTGAGGGGGAAAATGTTGTAGGATTTTTCTTTATTGAATAATTGTTTATCGGTGAAGCTGTTTATATGTCAATTTGGACATGATATCTTTAAACACGTTCGTAAGTCAGTTTGAACATGTTCTGTCGACAGTTATGAAATGCACGTCGATAAATATATGACGTGTAAAATATACGTCATAAATCTTGGAACATTCATTGCGTTTGCTCGGTAAGATAAAGGAAAACAGATTACAAATAATTCGGGAAGGGTTTTTCAATGGACGAAAACCAACGGACGTTACTACCAAATTCTGATGTAAATTCCTTACAAGAATACGAAACGTCGTATTATTTTTATATTTTTATTATTTTGCATCGGTCGTAAATGCAAGGAAGAAGTACGCATTATTCAGGCTAAATAGGTAATCGACAGAAAACGGAGTTAGAACGATGATTCGTTATCCGGGGAAATTTTCGGTACGAGGATCTCACAGGCTCGGGAAAGATTTGCACAAGAAACCGCGGCGATAGTTGCGATAGTTGCGAGGACAGGAAATTAGTCAGTCGGCTACCGGCGAGTACAGCTCGCCGTGGATATAACGTTTCAACAAACGGTAAATAATTTAATATCGCGTATCCAGTAGCCATAATGTTGCAACCGGAGTTCTCCCAGAGCTCGCGCGCGGCTAACGTAACTCGTAGAAGCGTAAATCATAACGCGTTGCCCGCAGCAAGGAGAAGGGGAAGAGGAAGAAACCGCGCGCAATGGAATTAATGCCGATCGTGCGGACGTTATCGAGTGATAACTTTAATTAAAACACGCCAATTAGCCAGGCATCGAGGCACAAGCTCGTTCGATTTTTAATTTCCATCCGCGTCGAAGATCGTTTCGCCGACGTAAGCGTTGATTAGGATTGCGAGATCTCGTTCACGTGAAGAGTAGGAATGTCAGGATTTCGTCACGTTTTTGGAAAGGCTGATTGAACTACAGCGCGCTATGTATCTTATATATCTTCGACAGCGAAAGGGAAATGATCCGCGAGTTCGTTCCTCATTTTTCGTCAATTTTCGAAAAAGTAATCTCTCAGTTGTGCCTTTTCTTTTTTTTTTTCGTCTTTTTTCTTTTTGTTTCGAATTAACGTGTTGTCTTTGGACAAATGAACTAAACGAGTTTTCGCGAGTTTTTCAAGCGTTTATTGGAAGATCGAAAGATTGTTCAAGGGCTGATCTGATGTTGAAGCGTTCGATATTTAAAATATCGTATTATTATTCTACGTGTACTTTTATTATTATTATTCTATATTTATGTCAGATATGTAAAATATTATTATTATTATTCCCCGTTTAAATAACTCTCTCTCTCTCCCTCTCGTTGTCTCGGACAACAGCGTGGCGAAAATCGTATCGTGAAAATCTATTTAATGAAAATAGTCGGGGTATCTGAACCCTCTTTCTTCCATCGAGAAATGGTGGCAAAAACCAGCCTGCCCAGTTTTTCGTAATCGGTGGCCGAGGGATTGCTCGAAAATCACTTTTCGTTTTGCACTGTTAACGAGGCTCTGACAATCGGCGCCGCCCACTCGCGTCAACCGGGTTGCGAGAGAGAGATCGGTTGGCAGATCACGAAGCGGAGCGAAGCGGACGGACAGACAGACAGACAGACAGACAGACGGCTCATCCTTCAACGCCTCGCGTCCACGCGAGAACCGCACGCTCGAGGAGCGAGCCTGGCCTGGCTGGCTGGCTGGCTGGCTTTCGAGGAAGGCCAGAGCCGTTGGGCTCGCGTGCAGCGCGATTCCCTATCTCGTAATCGCGTGTACAGGCTTTTGTAGCCTTGAAAACACGCTGGCAAAGTGCCGTCGCAGATAAGGACATTCGTGTTTGAATAAAACGAATAATCTGGAGGATGAGCAGACGGGGATTAAGGGGAGGGGGGAACGCGGACAACCCTAACTCATTCAGCAAGTGTAGGAAGCACCTGAAGCTGAAACTCTAAGTTTTACAGTTTGCAGGTTTGCGAACGAGCTGTCCTCGTGAGGATGTTTACAACAGTTTGCAAACGCAATTTGAATTTTTATTGTCCTGCCCGTGTGTATTCGTAAAAATACGCAACATTCGCGGAAATACGTAATATTCAGAAGAAATTTCGTATTGCAGAGAGCAGCGTTTTAGCAGATAGTGTATATTGGTATATGTAGAAGTACACGTACTGTAATTACGTGTCATAAGTATGCTAAAATTTGATGGAAATGCGTGGAAATTTGGACGTCAAGAAAATGACACGTGGCACCGTGGCGATAAAAGTACAAAGTGTAAAATAATTAAAAAACGAGGACTTGGCGATAACAAGGATATAAAGTATGAAATGAGAATTTGTCGCAGATAGTGCATATTTTTTTTTTTTTTTAGTTTCCAGAATTCTTCGAAAACAACAATTTGTTCGGAGAAATTGCACGGTACAATTATAACTTGAATTTGACGTTACGAAAATGACACGTGGAAATACATGGATATACAAAATATAAAATAAAGAAACGAGAACTTGCGATACCAAGGATGTAAAATATGAAATGAGAATTTGTCGCGGGTATTTTTATAGTTTCTAGAGTTCTTTGAAAATAATAATTTACTCAGAGAAATTGTACAATACAATTATATATTTAGTAGTATTTTTATATGAAATTTTAACAGTAATTATAATTAGAGTTCAATATTTCAACAATAATTATTAGAGTTTTTGACAATAATTTCTATCAGAGAATTTCAGTGCAATTGTCATTAATTATCAGATAATTATCGTACTAAATTCCGTCAAATATTCGTAACATTAAATATTAAAAGTTCTATGAAATATTTGGAACATATTTGCTCGAGTGGAACGATTATTTTTTTATTTATCAGAAGAATCTGTATGAAAATCGATCGTTGACCAGATTTGAGACGCAGCGCGATCGATGATCCATGATTCATGCGCCGGTAGGAATTACGCCGATGCATAATAAATTAGACAACGGCTGCGATTGAAAATAATTAGCGTCATATTATCTAGAATGCGTAATGCGAGCACACGAGTAACGTGTAACTTGCACGTTATGCGTCGACCTAGCGATAATACCGCGAGGAACTATGTCTATCTTTTATCTCGCAATTAGTCGCGTGGTTGTGCCACGAAATTCTCACGTTTCTTTTTGACGAAAAATCTTATCGTTATCCAAATTTCCTCGTTTATCGGAAACATTTCGAATGCAACGACGCGAAATTTTCAACAATTCGCAAATCAGCGCGATCGTCTCTACCATCTTGACGAGTGAAATCATTAAGAAATCATGGCCGAAGTCAGTCGACGGAGCAATTTTTCATTTTTATTTATTTCTATGTGTTTTATTTTTAATACACTAACTCGAAAATTTGCTGCATGATTTTTTTCTTGTTAGCCAAGGTTAAACGACAAAAATTGAAGAAAAATTCCAAAACTTCGTCAATTGATCCTTTGAGATCTGCTCAGAGTTCGATAATTCGGTAAAAAGGAATTGCACCGCAGATTTCAGAGAATCATTGCAAAGGGGAACCTTCAATCTTCGAATTCATCGTGAATTCAGTCAGGAAAAAAAAAAGAAGAATTTTTCAACGTTTCGAGACACGTTTGGATTTACAGCGTTTTCGAGGAGAACCTTTACTTTCCCACTTGTTACGCGAATGGCGTATGAAGACGTTTCTTGGGAAAAATTCAAATCCAGGAAATTTCGAAGGTAGAAGCTTCGCGTATTCAAAATCAGACCAGATTCATTGCTGCACGACGAAATGAAATACAACAGTTTATCGCCAATTTCCCGAAAATTTTTTGGAAATTTATCTTTACTTAAATTCATGTAGATATAAATCTGTTCGGCATGTTTCATCGAGCAAACGTAAATCGAGTTTGAAAATAATTTGACTTTGGAAACACGGTGCTGCAAGTATTTGTAAGTAAGGTAAGATTGTGCGACACGTTGAACTGCTGGTAGGAAACGTCGAGAAACGCATAAATCGATACGGAAGTTGATCCGCGAGGATGTGCCACGGGGTTTGTTTGCATGCACGTGCGCGCATAATGATTCGTGGTAGCACATGTCGAGCGGATGCGTCGCGATCGACGACTACTATCGATCGATCGATCGATCCCTCGTATGTTTCAGTCGCGATGGACGTCGAGGGTCGATAATACGAATCCTTTATTTTAAAAGTAGCTAAATCACATTGGTTTTATGTCGAAATAAGTACGAAATCGTTTGCCTTTCGATCGTTCCATTCATCTGAATTTCTATCGACGAAAAAAAAGAAATCTCAGTGGTTCTTGACGTATTGCAAATTTTTATTTAGAATGGAAAGATTTTACAGTTGTAATTAATCTAGGTCACTAGCTCGATTTTTCCTGCAAAAAGTGACTCGCGCCATTTTCGAAAATTAAATGGTTCGTGTAGTTGAGTGTATTCTTTGATTCTTCGATATTTCAGTGGTAGCTTTTAACTTTCGTCGAATTAAGTTTCCAGTCAAGTTAATTTGTCCCTTGACACGTATAGAAAATTAACATCTACGGTGAAGAGACAAAATGGTGAAATTTGCAAATTCTTTCGTTAAAAATATTTCTGTTCAATCGTGTGTGTATTATTCTCAGGTGTAGATTTTTAATTTTATGATCCATTTGATTCGGACCAAATTTCCGCTCTGCTCCAAGCTTTCTTTGACACTAAAACTACCAAAATGGACAAAAATGACCAATTTACAATTTTCTATGGAAATTTTATATTTATCTTAGATTTTAGATTTCATATTTACGAGACGTTCGAGTGATTTTTGATAAAATATATAATAACAGAAGTTTGTATTATTAACTTTTTCTTCTATCTTGCACTTTAACCCTTTTTTATTATCTCCAAGGGGACATCGTACTTAAATCTAGCCAACACCTCGGACTTGCTCTTTTTATAATTTCCTGATAATTATTACAATGAACGTATACATTTGCTGTTGCATGATGCGATGTATAATTTAAACAGACGAAATTGTAGAGCGAAAGCTATAATAAGCGTAAGAAGAACGAAATTATTCTTGAAAACAGTCCCGAGTCAGTGGGATAATTCACATCATTCGGAATAATATGCATAACTAGACTTTTCATTGCTTCTTACGAAAGTAAGTTTGAAAAATGATGGAGGACACTATTTTCCCAGAAAAGATTGAAACGATGTATCATTCTCTTCAGTCTTGGTATATCATACCTTGCCCTGGCAAACCTAAAGCAACGAACCTGTTGATGATTGCTTTAAATTTAAACGATATCACACGTTAGAAACGTGTAGTCGATAAAATTCGAAATAACATCAAACTTGAATGATCATTTCCAACGTTATGCCATTTTATTTGAAGTGATCGTAAATAAATTACTGGTAGGTGATACCGAAAAATGTTTTGTCGAGGGCAAGCGGTTAATTTCTTTACTACGAATATTATGCTCAGTGGTTCTAGCGGTGAAATCGAATTCACGAGCGAGACAAACTTGCTCAGGGGATGAAACGGCCTTGGCGTTCGAATTTCTTCTTCTCCGCAAGTTTGCTCGACGATAACGCGCTCGAGAGTCTCGAGGTGAACTCGGCAAAACGAGAAGGAGAACGCGAGATAGGATCGCGCAATACGAAGTGGGACGAAAAAGGGAATCACGAGGGTGGTTGGAATCATCGCTCGCGCGCCCGCCCACGAACACGTGCACGTGTACGTGTATCCCACTTACCATTTGCATTAGCGTCCGAGCGAGTGTGAATAGATAACGACCGTTTACTAGGACGTGACCAGTCTCTCTCTCTCTCTCTCTCTCTCCCTCTTTCTACTCCGCTTCTCTTCCCTTTTCTCTTCTCTTCTTCGCTCTCGTCTCGCGCTTATCGCGTGAATACGTAACGCGTCGCGCGAAACGTGAAACACGCTGACAGATTGTCCAGGACTCGGTGGATCGCGAGAAGCTCGCGCCCATTGTGTTCGCTCGCTACCTTCGAGATGTCCTTCGAGATGATCGTCGCTAAACGGTCGCCAAAGGGTTGAATTTCTCTCCCCTCTTCTTTCTTTCTTTGCTTTTATCGTTCCTTTGCTTATCGTTGGTATGCAGTTGGTCTCGACGAGTATTGTAATGTAGCTGAGGCAGTACGAGTTTTGGAGGAAAGATTTTTTTAGAAAATTTTTCGACGAAACTTTTAGGAGAGAGGAAGATTTTAGAATTCTTAAGACTTTTAAGGATTTTTAACGCGCAAAATTCAAGAAATTCAAGCGAAAGCACAAAAATTTTCACCGAGCGTGAAGATACCTGTTCTTCGTCTCCGACATTCGTTTTACTCGTTACCAGTTATTAGAATTATCCCCTACTATACATAAATTTGCCAATGTACTTTCCGAAAAACTTACGAAGTGATCAACTTATTTATGCCGATAATCCTCTAATCGTTCCTTCGAAGAGAAACGTTCGAGGAGACAGCAATTGAAAGCGGTCGTCGAAAATCGGTAGCGTCGGTTTCCCGGGAGCGAAGGAATGAGGCAGGCAGGCAGGCAGGCAGGAAGGAAGGAAGGAAGGAGGTCGCGGCGGTAGTTGCCGGCCAATTTCTGAATGCAAATAACGCCGGTGTCGAAAGGGAGCTCGCGGATGAAAAGGGAGAGGCAGTATGCAAATAGAAAGCTGTTACGGCCGCCTTCTTCGCCCTCTTTCGACCTACACCCCTCGGATACACTCGCCTACACACACCTCTCCCCCTCTTTTCTTTTCTTTTCTTTCCTTTTTTTTCTTTTTTTTCTCACGCGAGTGTACACGCGAGACGTGTGAATTCCATGTGAAATGCAACCAGATAGATGGAGAAACCCTGGATATAGGGGGAGAGACAGACATAGATAGAGATAGACAGTCAGAAAAGGGTGGTGAGTGAAAGAGAGAGAGAGAGAGGTTCTAGACGCGGCGCGAATTCATTTCACCTCGTCCTCGCGACGATTCTTCTGCCTCTTGCGGCGGCTATTCTTCCAGACGAGACCCGTCTTCGCGACACCCTTTTCCCTTTCAACCTGGCAAACGTCGTCTTTTCGCCCTCTCTCGCGAATTAATTGATATCGTCGACCTTCTGGCTCGCCGCGACCGCTCTCTTGCTTTCTACCCCCTTTGAAACTGCCGGACTTTTTCGTCCGCGATATGGACGAACACCGATCCAGCTTGAGTTCCCAGAGACGTCAAAAATATCGCGGCATATTTTTCGTCGACACGCTCGATGGGTCGGTTCGAAAGTTTCCCTTCCAATGAAAGGATCGTTGAAAAATTTTAAAAATACAATACACAGAAGTTGTTGAAGAAAAATAAACAAATAATTGTATAGTAATGATGATAATAATAATAATAATAGTTTGGAAATATTAATTTTTGGAAAATAATAGAAATTTGGAGGGAGAACGATTTCTGAGGAAATTTTTGGAAAATTCTTAGGAAAAGGAATTTTAGAATTTGTAGGACTTTTTAATAATTATATGATTACATATAAAATAAAATAATACATTTATGTATATTATATGTGTATTTTTTAATTATATATATTTTAATTAGATTCGAAATATTATTGCCACTGACAAAAATTCATAATTTGTAATTGTCTTTTATACTCGAGGAGTATTCATTCAAATCATTTGCCAGTTGTTTAAATTGACAATGAGTAACACGCGAGTCACAGTTCGTCCCAAGACTTTGTATCTTCTACTTTTATTACAAAAAAAGAAGTCAGTTGCGCGTCTTGAAACTTTTAGAACTACGAACGTGCAATAGAAACTAGTCTAATTATACTATAATTCACACAATCGTGGGAAATAATGTCTTGAACAATATAAGTTACAATCAGCGTTAAGTTTCTGTTTCCTGGATCGTTCCCAGAGGTTAATTAATTGTATCAGTTGCTAGAGAATTCTATTACGCGCTCAGTAACCACGAAAACTAAAATTTCCCACACATCTTGTTGAATCTCATTTCTCACATTCTATGCGAGATATCGAACGCCATTATCTATCTCCAAATGAAGCAATATATCACAATGCTTGAAATATTCGTGTCGCTGAATAATTTTTTAGTAGCGAAAGAAAGAGATATTTTTTTTTTCTTTATTTTGACAAATACTTTTTAACAGGAGTCGAAATTGACAACAGGTTCTTTTTGGTTTTAAAAAAAATTCTCGTGCAATGGATATATTGAAAAAAGATCTGTACGAGTTATATTTGCAATATTTAATTAAAAATCCATTTTTATACTCGAGTACTATTCGCTCAACAACATTAAATGTTTGCCACAAACATTGAGAGCATTGACTTTCAATATCGATGAACAAACGATCTGTTTCTCCGAAAAAGTGTTTTCGTGTTTCAACAAATTCTGTTCTAACATTTGTCTTTTTTTATTTATGCCTTCTCGTCTCTCGTGACATTGCAAACGTAGCAACATCTTTCGAAAACTTTTCGCGATCCACGCATCGAAGAGTGAAAACCTATTTAAAAGTTGCCTGCCTGTCGTTAGAATCTTTGCAAATCAAATTAAAGTACGTTCTCGGTGAAGAAAGAGGTCTGCCAATGTTCCTCGCGCGGTTAATCCTCGATAAGAAACGAACGGAAATGTACGAAGATCGTATTGACAGGTACGAAGAGAGACATATATCTCTGAAGGAAAAAAAAAAAGAAAGAAAAAAAAGAAAAAGAAGAAGGAGAGAAATATTTCGATGTGAAAGGGATCGCGTTACCTCGAATCCACGTGCATCGGCAGAGGCGAGTTGCGAACTGGATCTGATCAATTACCCATTGCATGCGGGCAATTAATCTCGCGCCTTTATCTAGAGGACTTTAATAGGTACCCCGCTATTCGCCAGCTGCCACTGCAGCCTGCACGGGATGGTGGCCAGCATACTTTTTAGCCGGTCGGTATTCATTCGAAGGGTGCATGATCACTCCGCTCGCGTCACCGCAACTTTTCAGCTGATTTACGTCCGCTCGTTAATTGCAACGACTCGCAACAATCAAAGCGAATTCGCTCGCGATAATCCTGTCGTTACGCATTGAAAATGAGACACACACACCCCACCCCACCCCCCTCTCTCTCCCACTGGAGAAGTATTCGCGTTTTGAGAATTTCGAGCGACTGAGTGTGCAGTGAAAAAAAGTTGTGTGATATCGGAGCGAAGATCTTGTTTCGCGTTTTGACTCGATTCTACAAAAATAAGAAAATTTGGGGGGGCTTCCCAGTCACGCGAGAATCGACACGTAAGTAGAAAAAAATAAAATATAATATGATAGTGTAATAGTGCGAACGGAATGGAAAGGAATTTAAAGAAAATTGTAATATCGGATCGGAGAGACTTTGTTCCGCGTTTTTGATTTTCCGCGTGGGTTTTTAAAATTTTACGAAAAATTGCAGGGGTGGGAGGGGAAGGGGAATTAAAACGTAAGTAGAAAAAATGATATTAGAGAGACGAATGTACGTTATATATAATAAAATGTAGTATAATAATATATATATATAATATATAGTATAATGTAAATTGATGAAATAATAAAAAAAAATTGCGGTGTAATTTCGAGTGGTATAAAATTGATATTTCATACTCTGAGGAATCGAAGGCAGCAGGGAATGAAAGAAGCAAACGTAAGACACAAATATTTATGTGCTTCGAAATTTACGATGCTCGATATCTCGCAGCAGTCTAAAAAATAGCTGACAATAAATGCACGTGGAACGAAACCTTGGGAAAAAACTAATTTTTCTTCAATCCATGTTAAAATATTCGCGAGCTTCAGCGAAATAGAGCGGACGAAGGCCGCTCGACCAGTTCAGTTGTTCGGCGTAATCGAAATCGTGCCTCGACGTAAACGAACCCGCGCCATCATCGAAGCGATATTTCGCCCTTTGCATAAACGACCTGTTCCTTCTGATGAACCAGAACATCGATAACGATCTACTTACGTGTTCATTACGTAACAACGAAGACACGACACCGTTTCATCGGTTGAGACGACGAACGTCAAAAACAAACCAAAAAAAAAAAGAATGTTTTTTCCAATATTTTCCAGTAAAATTGAAAATCAAATTCGACTGCAGCTGCGACTGGTATTTCGCTCTATGAGTAACTTGTTAATTTATACCAATTCGTGGTGTTAATTAGATGAAGTAAATATGGTGTAATTTTTCTTCATAAATTTAATGATTAACCTAGTTAATTTTGCGAAGTAAATATGGCAAAGAGTGTTCGTGAAGACTTCCGAGAAGATACGAGACGAAAAATGCACGGGATTGAATGAGTCAAATCGCGCTTCGATCACGACAAAATTTGGAATTTGGTATTTCAGATCGGTCTCGAGATCAATCGGTGACTGAAACACCTATATTTCGGAGTGTTTTATTTGTTTCTTTGTTTCTCGCAGGGAAGTCACGTTTTTTTCTATCGTGATTGCGCCACTCGCATAATTTATAAATCCCCCGGCACTTTGTCACTCTCGCGTGAAAGAAGAATAAAGGAGAATAAAATCCGCTTCGATCAAATTTATTTAAATTTATTTGCTCCTGTGTTACACATCTAATCTCTCTAATATGCACCTTATCGCGACCGTAAATAAACGCTCGAATAAATTGTGCCGAGCATTTTTCCTTCTTCTTTTTTCCTCGACCAAAGGAAAAAAGAGAAAGGAAAACGCTGCCTTATTTTCTTAACACCTCGAGATCGTTTTGCATGCCCATTTCAATTGTTCGTTCGTTTCTCGGGCTTCGGCGTCGAAGCTGAAAGGCAGCTTAGGTAATTCGATTAAGAAAGAGAAAGAAAAAAAAAAGAAAGAAGAAGAAGAAGAAAGAAACAGAAATGAAAAGAGAACCGATGTTAATCGGACCATTTGCGCATTTCGTCGGCCCTCGACGCGTGGAAATTCTCGGCAAAGACATAATTGCACGGTAGCCACGGGTTACACGATCGCCGGAGGAACGTGGCTCCGACTCGTCTTCCGGTTGTGTGTGTGTGTGTGTGTGTGTGTGAGTGAACGTGCGCGCGAGCGAACGAACGAGCGAACGAGCCTAGGCTACAATGATCGTTGGCGCTTTCGTGTCCGCGCTGGTTTTATCGTCGATCTTAATAACACACGGAGCGTTGAAAATAATGCCAGGTTGGGCAAACGACGATTCAACGGGCCACGTATTACGATACTAATCGCGGGAATACGCTACTCCGCGGAGCGAATGGATTTTAAATCGATAAGGGCCGCGTCCAGCCGCCAATTAATTGACTCGTCTTTCTCTGGGACCGTCCGCGAGCGACAGGCCCCGTTTATTTCAACGTCACACAGGGTTAACACAAGTTTCGATACTTCGCGATCCAGGCGAAGTTCTTCGAATTATTTGTTTTCGACGACTGATCGATTCGAATTTTCACGCACAAGATCGCCACTGTTGTGATGATTCTTACATTGATTTAGAGCTTAGTTTGATCGAGTTCGATCTTGTGACAAACATTTGTTATTTTTGGAGGATTCTCGAGTGCAATAGAAATTTGTGTTTCATTTATTAAATGCTATACTTTCGTGTACACCACGTATACTATTTTCTTAGTATTTTCTTAGTATACTTATATTACCTGCTAGTTTGATCGAGTTTGATTTTACGACAAACAGAAGAATATTTCTTATTTTTGGAGATTCTCGAATGCAATAGAAATTTGTCTCATTTATTAAATACTATACTACACCGAGTACTACTTTCTTAGATATTTTCATACTTATACTTCATACTTACATCATCTTTTAGTTTGATCGAGTTTGATTTTACGGCAAACAGAAGAATATTTCTTATTTTTGGATATTTTCGAGTGTAATAGAAATTTGTCTCATTTATTAAATACTATACTACACCGAGTACTACTTTCTTGGATATTTTCATACTTATACTTCATACTTATATTACCTGCTGGTTTGATCGAGTTTGATTTTACAGAAGAATATTTCTTATTTTTGGAGATTCTCGAGTGCAGTAGAAATTTGTCTCATTTCTTAAATACTGCACTATATCTATATACTATTTTCTTGAACATTTTCATACTTATGCGTTCTATGCATTTCTCCATCGGAATCATTTATCTGATTGGATGAGTCACGCGTCTCGTTGAAATGTTTGCCCTTATTTTTCGCACAAATGATTCGTCACGGATCCCGATGAAGATCATCGGATGGGAAATTGATAGGATTAATTCACGTTACGGTTCGTATCGGCACACCCGGTACATATCGATCGCGTCATTATAATTCAAGAGAGGCCTTCACATTTTTCGCACCTTCGATGAACAACACGCCTCGGCTAGAGGATCGATAAGCCCTCCGGTTTGTTTCTGCAGCTAATTCCGCTCGAATCTCGAACTCACCTGAAATTAGAGGTTAAACGGTTCTATCAGCCGTTTCTCCAACTGTACGTCTATTTCATTAGAGGGTCTCTCGGATCTCGGGTCTGCCTTCTCCCGATCTTTCCAACTTCTTCAAAGCCATTTCACCATCTACCTGACTCGCAGTCAGCGAGAGAAAAAATAATAAATGTGACAGAAAGAAATAGGGAAAGCGCGTTTCGGAGAGTTGCAGGGATATTGAGAAGAATTTTAAAGAAGAATTTTCTTGCTTTTACATTCTTCTCCAGATTTACAAAGGAAGAAAATAAAATGACGATAATTGACAATACTGTTGATATTCAATTTAATGTTTGTTATTTATCAGGATATCTAATCTTGAAGTAAAAGTAATAAAATATTACAATTTGATTGAATATCTATTTTTATTTCTTTCAATCTTTTCCTTTGCAATTATTGATTAATTCCATCGCGCATAAATCTTGTTGTTATTCTTTTTCAGATTTCAAAGATTAATAATTCGTGTTTATAGATTTAGTTTAGACTTTCTCCTCGTATCTCTTCATCGGATCTTGTTATTTAATTTATCAATGTCCTACGACATATTTCATATCTTTGCTGGCTTGACATTTGTCGCCAAGACTAGAGAATCAAGGGTTTCGAAACGATTGCTTCGCTTTCAGCAGAGCAACGACTGCAAACAATCGAAAGCGATCACCGAACGAGGATACGAATTCCCGTCAATTAGAAATCCCCCTTCTGAAATCTCATTAATAACCCCTTCGCGCCAAAAAAAAAAAAAAAAGAGAAGAAGAAAAACCGAGCTCCGAAAAATCAGAAAAATCACCCGGTATACTGACGAGCGATCTCCAAGTTTCTCACACCTCGAGCCAGCTCGAGGACTAATAAGAAATCGTATAAGTTCCTCTAAAGAGGGAGAAGAAGATGATGAGATCTCTCTCTCTCTCTCTCTCTCTCCCTTCCTCTCTCTTTCTTCGCGAAGAAGGGTGAAAAAGATGGGTAGGCTGAAGAGAAAGAGGTTTCGGGCCGTTTGACGCGTGTGTGCGTGCGTGAACCCCGTGGAGGACGGGGACGGGGCATAATGGTGGCCGTGGCGTGTGTAAACCATAAGAGATAATGTAACAGTGGAAGTTCGGCTGGCGCCACTCGTTATTTATACAGCGTGCGCTGGCCTGGTCAGCCTGGCCAGGCAGCCCCCTCGGCCACGTATCTCGGGGGGGATGAAGCCCGGGTAGACGCCCACTAAATTATTATTTGTTCTTGGCGAGTCATAAACGACCGAAATTATGCCGAACCACGGGGCCTCGGCCACGGGAATATTCGAACCGTTGACCTTGGCGGCCACGGCACGGCTTCCACGCTATGCACCGGGATTGTCTCTTACCCTTTTACTCTCTTTCTTCTCCTTTTCACCGTCGTCCTTTCCTCCTCCTCCTCTTCCTCCTCCTCGCTCGTGAAATCCGCGTGAAAATTCACGTTCGTGCGGCGCCTGTCTATATCGTGTGTGGCTCGTTTCCGTGAATTTCGGCGAGAATCGGACTGAATGCGAGGGAGGAGGGGTGGGGATGATTGCAAGGTGTCGGCAGTGTTGTTGCAATTTACGATTTCTCTCGACTGGAATTTCGAGGAGAGCCAGAGCGCTGACTCGGTGAACCGAGTCTCCCCTCTTCTATTTTGGACAGTTTCATTGGAATTTTATTTTTGTTTTTCCAAAACTGTGAAAAATCGATCGATATACATACACATAATGCAACGGATGCAAGATGTGGTGATTTATCTTATTTTTAGATGAAGCCAAAGCGGAATTTTGTACGCGCGTATTCTCAAATTTTCAGACTCGAAAGTGTACAAGCGTTTTGCGGAATTTTCATGAAGTTTTAAAATCCTAGACGTATGTACTTAAGATTAGAATATATCAGAGTTACAGTGTGAAAATGAGAGAGATAACACGTTATAATACATGTACACATACACGACTTTAAAAGACCAAAACTCACACGTTCGTAATATAAATTAATTATTTTAATCGTCAACCGCGCGATTTGAAACGCGCTACACGCTCGCGTGTAGTGAGATACTAAATATACTTGAATATACTTGATATATACATAGTCATTCTTTCGAAGATTAGAGAAACATCTGTATACCGAAAATGCAGGATACACGTAACTTAAAGTAGAAGAAGAAAAAAAAAAGTAACTTGAAACTCTGCATGCTCGCGTTAGTGAAGCTATTAAATCTTCTCCGATTAAATCCTCCCCGCACCGAAATAATAATTTTCGATCCTCCCGAGCAACTTCCAAAAATCAAAGTTTCAAGACGTTTTTCTTTCTTTCTTTTTTGTCTTTCGCGGGGAGGTCTGTTTACGAGCTCGTCTGGCCGAAATGAATATGCAATTAGCGGCGCGTTGCGTCGATCACTGTTACGAGGGCCGATGATTTCTTTCTCCTCCTCACACTCGCGCTGCCCGTCGCCGAGTGTTATTTCGTAGACGGCGAGCGTATACGGTATTTTTTTTTTTTTTTTTTCGTGGAGCCTGGTCCAGGGCCCCGGGTATAAATGAGACGCGGGTAATTATTGTCCTCGGGCGTGAAAGGTGGACCTCGGAGATCCCCTTTCAACCGCTCTCAAGTGGTGTTGGATACGGTGCGCGGCGGCTCTCATTGTAGCGGAGGTGACGCGTACGCAACGAAGACAGGGACTACTGGATGAATCATTTTTCACCGGGCTACACAGCGTCGAGGGAAATTTATTTCGCCAACACCACTCTCGTGCACCTTGTACTTATCTGCCTTCCTCTCTATCTGTCTTTCTCTCGCACGCGCGAGAACCGTATGGAAATCTCGCTCTCGATCGAGTTAGTAGTCTAGTATAGTCTACCCGGACGAGGGAAGCACGCGCTGCTGCTGCGATCGTTGGTTGCTTCTTCGGCGAATATCGATTCGTTCATCTTTCGTGACGCTGATGGGACGTACTGGGAAGAATTAGTCGCAGAGAAGCGAAGCAAGTTGATGGATCTGGCACGATGGTTATTACACGGTGCGTTTAGGGGTTGTTTTAGAACCGATGAAGTACCATCGCGTTCGAGCCGGAATTTTGATTCTTTTTACATTAGATCGGGCAACTAGAAATTATTAGAATATAGAAATTATTATTAGAAACGTAAAATAATTTGATTACCATCGTAGAAATGTAGAATATTAACATACGTAGAAGTTAGGGTAGAAATTTCGTCGATTTCTAGGTTGGAGTATGTTTTGGATTGAACGAATCGTTGATTAACTACAGTACGATTTTACGTATATATATGTATACGAAGTACAATCTTGAGCGAAATTTTTGATGTTTTAGATTGGATAATGAATTTTGATACATGACGGTTACACGTGGTTGATACACGGTGAGGTTTCTTGGAGTATTTTTTGGATTGAACGAATCATTGATCACCTATACAGTAAATCACTATATCGAGTTAACTTAGAGATCACGTTAGAAAACTTTAGAATTCGAACGCTCTCCACGATGAATTTCCTTGAAACTGTTCGATCACATAACTCTTTCGACTTTTTCTAAAACACGTGGGTATATACTTTCGACACTAGAAGAACTATAGTTCAATAAAACGAAATGCGAGGGAAGGAATAAATGACAGAGGTACTTTTAATTCCTGACTGGAGCTTCAGCATTGGAAAAATCACGTACCAATGATAAAATTGAACTATATATATATATATATATATATATATTCTCGCGTGTTACAACACGTGGAGAATTTTTGGTCTAACGTAAGATACAATTCCACGTGCGTCCAGTCACGTAAAACTTTCACGAGCTCACCAGTGCTCGTCTCCTCGAGCAGAAATTTCGTGTCCCTGTCCCGCCAAAAGAAAAAAAGAAAAAAAAGGAATGTGTCCGGTCGCCACAAAGCGACTAACGAAGAAACAAAGGCCCCGATTCGTTCCAGACTGCGAGCGAGGAAAGCGGAATTAAATCGTTCGGCGGGGGGAACGCGATCCGTCTCCGCCCTGCTCGTCGTACCTGCGCCTCGCGTTAGAGAGAACGTAAATTGTCAGATACACGGGTAGAGAAGACGCGATTTTTGAGGGCCGGAGGCCCGTCCGTGGATCCAGTTAAAAAAGTTCCACGCCGCGGGGGTCCTGGACTGCGGCCCTGGGGATAAAAGGGAGTCCTCTCTCTCTCTCTCTCTCTCTCTCTCTCTCTCTCGAGAGAGAGAGAGAGAGAGAGAGAAAGAGAACCCTGGCTCGAAAGAGCGACTATCGGTTTCCCTATCGGGGCTGGTCATCTCGGTTCGGCCGCCTCCGCGGAGCCCTGGCCGCAGAGAGAAGACGCGTATATATATAAACTCTGAAGCCTTTAACTGCCTTTACGACGATCGTTTGTACCGATTTGTTCGACATGATCTTCCCCTTCTTCTGTGTCGCCTTCTCTTTCTTTCTCTCGCTCGGCCAGATCGACACGTCGACCCCTTTCCCCCGCGACGGTGATCATCGCCTTCCTTCGCGACGCGTCGTTCGCACTCGTAAATGCGGATTTTCATTTCGAGCGTTTCAAACACGGGGGATTTTATCTTAGCGATTCTGATCCAAGATGTATAGGTTATTGACTGGACGAGGATATTTCAAATATCCACTGTCTCTCACCTGAGAGAATGTCACCGCGGCGGTCTTTAAGTGAGCTTTTGCTTCGTCTCATTTCATTTCACACGAAATTCTCTGCCCCTAAATTATATAAACTTATTAAGTAGGGTAAGTCGAGGAGCGATGGCCCGATTTTTTTTTAAAACAACTGTTACATCTTAAATATGATCGATATCTTGAAAAAGAAGTATACAAGCAGGCAAAATTAAAATATAGTCGTAGATTTGCGAAACGAAAGTAGTGGTCGAAAATTACACTATTTCAGAGTGTTTTCACTCGAAAACGCTCAATTAAAAAGAAATAATCATTATGATTCATAAAGCAAAAGGAGTGCTCGGAGTCTGAAAGAAACATAACATTTATTCGAAGTATCCAGATGAAAGATACGTATTTTGTGCCCAGTTTTTAGTTTGTTATCCAACTGTAAGCCCGTCTTTTCCTCTTCCTATTAAACATATCTCTCCAAAAAGATTGTTTCGCAAGCCTCTGCTCTAGAGTCAACTTCCACCCTGTTCACATTACCCAGACACACGTTTTTCCAGATGAAGTGAACAAACACTTCGACTCGTTGTCGAATGTCTTTCGATCGATCATCGACGCGCGACGCAGCGCGTGAATTTCGTCAGCGAAAGCCGTTCCATTTGTCCAGTTAGATATCTCGAGGAAACATTCAGACAGTGAGAAGATTCACGGCGAAAGGAAGAAAAAAAAAAACAGAGCATTCTCCCCGAAAGAAAGGGCGAAACGCCTGAGAAATGAAAAGAAGCTCGGACTTTCGTTCTCGCGGAACTGCCTAGCGGCGTGCGAAGCTTTTTTTTGTCTCCGGTGATTCCGTCGCGCATCGCATCGCACTTCAGCCGACTTTCGCGCGGGGGTTGGGGAGTGGTTGAAGGGGGGAGGGGAGGGGGATGGTGGCGTGCGTCGCGTGCGACTCGCATCCCTCGGGCGACAATGCGCCTCTTTCCCGGAGTCGCGCACACAACGGGCTCGCTCGGCGTGGAAACGTCGTCCCATTATTTGCCCTTCGCGGCGTCGATGTTTCTATTGCGTTAAGCCGACGGCGATGCCGTGAACCCGGGGGTGCGACCCGGAAGGGACTCTTTCACGCGTCGGGGGATAGGTTTTCGTCTTACGAGCCGCGAGGTAATTACGCCTACGCTACCAGTCTCGCGCTCGAATCACCCTGCTCTCTCTCTCTCTAGCTATCTATCTTTCTCGTTCAACTTCCAATATGCTGATCTATCACCGTCGTCTCGTCGTCGTGACGCTTTAATTAGAATCACTCGCGCGTGATATATTTGGTTTGAACTCTCGTGTCTTCAAGCTTAATCCTCTTGAAATTTTTCCTCTGTCGCGAAGAACGTGCGAAAAATGTCCAATTTTTCGCGCTCAGAGGGGGAAAAAGCTGAGAATGGTTCAAGTGTTCGAAATTAGAGTGTACAGAGATGTGGTTGATTTGCCCTATATTTTTGGCGTCGAATTGTCACAGTGGTAAAAAGAATGAAAATCAGAGCGAACTTCCTCGGCCTTCAATGCGTATCGAAATGTTTCGCTTGCGACTTAAGCGATAATAATTAAACGAGCAGATATATATGTTAGCAGAAGTCAATATTAACTTGATCAAAGTAAAATTGTTCTTCGAACAGCTGTAAGACAGAAAAAATCTGAAACATTTGGTTGTTCTTTAACGACGAGAAAGTAAATAATTGCGCTTGCAAATTCTGCTCTCGGGTTATCGACTCGATTTTTTATACATCATGTGAAAAACCGCGTCGAATTGGAAAAACTCGTTGCACATCGTATTTATGCACGAGTATTGAAGTTCATTGGTTTGTCTTATGACAGTGTCCTTTTTTTCAAATTATCACGATCGATCATGGAAGATTTCAAATTTCCAACCAACAGACTCATAATAGTCACAATGCAATAGCGTAAAAGCAATCACGGCAATTATCGTATTTCTCTTCGTCGAATTCTGAAGTAACAGTTTTTCTGATTCCTTTTTGTGATCGATTAACACTAGAACTACCACACCAGTCAAAATGACTGGTTTTACAATTTTATTTTAAAATTTCTATTTCATGTTACAATTTTTTCCCCCCACAATGATGCAATGACTTTTACAGTGATAACTAAAGAAATAATATAATAATAAAATTTTATTTTATTTGTATTTATTAGAAATCAAAATAATTTTGGTAGAAATAACTTCGTCTTAACTGTCGGTAGTTCTTGTGTTAAATATATTCTCTACGCCAAGATAGCGGGTGTTCGACTATTCTCAAACGCTTGTTTTTTTTTTACTGTTTCAATATTTCTTCGGGATAAGGGATGAAAGGTTCATACGTGGCAGACTGGTCTGATGTACGACGGAACGGTAGTAGCTCGAATGATTAAATTGCGAGCGTGAAGTGGAAAAGGGGAGGTGTTGGTAAGTAAGGCACTGAAGGGGAAAAGTGGAGGTCTTGATACGTTCTGACACTTTCAGTAGATTTTGTACAGACAAGTATAATATTTGTTTCATCAGGTCCTTGACGATTCATAGTGCTATATTTAAAAAAGAGAAAAAAATAAAAAAAGAAAAAAATTATAGTATACGAGTGAGAAAATTCAAATTTTAAAATGGTCAATCCTTTTTATAACATTCTGAAAATACGATGAGCAACGCGAATCTTTCAATCATACTGTTTCTGTATCCCAAATTTTGCTCAGCATGGTTTCCACGAAACACGAATCAACTGCGATGATTGTGTCTAAAAAAAAAAGATTATACCATTTGAAAATTCAAGCTTCGAAACGACTTAATTTCATCGATAATTAAGATTCGAATTTCAAAATATTGACTATATCTAAAAAAAAAAGAGAGACACATTATTATTGCGAGAAAAATCAAACTTCGAAATGACTTGATTCGATCAAACCACAATTAAGATTCGAATTTTTAAATCTTGACTGTATCTAAAAAAAGAGTAGATTACATTATTATTGCGAGAAAAGTCAAACTTCGAAATGACTTAATTCGATCGAACCGTAATTGAGATTCGAAATTTTAAAATGTTAACCGCATTGACTGTATCTGAAAAAAAAGTCATGTTACTATCCTGAGAAAATTCAAACTTCGGAATAACTTAATCTCGATCGAACCATAATTAAGATTCGAAATTTTAAATAATGACTGTATCTAAAAAAAAAAAAAAAGATTATACCACTGTTCTGAGAAAGTTCAAACTTCAATACGATCGATCGAACGAACAATTAAGATTCGAATTTTTGAAATAACTAAATAATTTTCCGAAAAACCGCGGGAACTCGTAGGAACGTTCAGCTATCGATCCAGTCGAACCTCTTCCTTAATCATCTCTCAATTCAATTAACGCAACGATCCCGGGTTTCGATCCTCGGGCACAAGTCCAGCAGCTCTTTACCCACCGCGGCGAATACCGATCTCTCGCTACGTAAACTCAGCCAACGTAACGTTAATACATCGAACGTGCATCCTATCGACCGGTATCACGCGATCCGCTTCAACAAAGGGAGAGTGAGAGAGAGAGAGAGAGAGTGATCCACGATTTAACCTGGTACTTTTCGCGAGGCAATCCGCGCCTCGGTGTGTTACGGCGTTATCTCACGGAATCCCCGGTTTCCAGGCTCGAGGCTTCTCTCTCTCTCTCTCTTTTTCTCTCTTGGCTGCTTGCATTTTTACGGTAAGTGAGCGAGGCTACGGCGCGGCGTTTTTTAATCTCGCCGTAAAACGCAGCGGGGGCTTTCAATTTTATTGTCACGGGTGGGGGCACGAGAGGCGAAACGCCGGCAAATCATCGGTAGGCGAAGCTTAGCGATAAAATAAATTAAGCGGAAAGCTACCGGGTTGCGGGAGCGCGCTTTCGGCGCGAAACCGTCGCGCTGGTGATCATCACGCCCCGTAAATAACGATTCACCGTTCGATTTATCGGCCAAATGGAGGAGGAGGAGGAGGTGAACATCGCGACCGTGGCAAACGCCTAGTGTATTAAAAGCCCGGATGCGCGGATCGGCGCGACGACGAGCCGAAACCGGGCATAAAACGCGAGACGAATCGCGCTCGATCTTGGCTCCGTGCCTCGGATTTAATTATTCCACGCCTTTTGCCGGCGTTCCTCTTCCCCTCTCTCTCTCTCTCTATCTTTTTTTTTATTTTTTGGTTTCGTGGACAACGGGAGATTATTTTATCCTGGCTTTCGAGGAATTAAAGGACACGTTCCGAGGGGGTTCGTGGTCGTTGTAATTTTAATTGATTTTCGAGGGGACAAGTAGATGTTTTATTGAAAATTGATTATTCGACACCTGTTTCGATACTCTGCCCTCGGTTTCGGTGTGACTTCCCGGGAACGAGATTATTGCTTTCCTGCAACAGATAGAAGTGATCTGATCTATAATTTCCTCTGGAAATTTTGTATAATTTATAACATGTATTTATATTTAGACGTTCGAGTGATTTTCAATCAAATGTATTTTCTTTGTACCTGTACCTTGCGCTGCAATTTCTCTTTGCTATACTTCAGTGTTACACCTGTATAGTCGTTGAATTTGATGAATCAGTGGCAACTGTAGTTTACGGAATTGATCGAAATGAGTTAAAATTCTTATAAAAAAAAAAAAAAAAAATTCTGAGAATAATGGAGATTCTAATTTGGAAGGAGAGACGAGAAATTCTTTCGCAGATGTGTGATAGAAGGATCTGATAGAAAGAATATCGTCGATGAGTTCAAAACGGTGTACACATGCTGCCAAGACAAATGTTATACAATGTTATTTTTCTTCGTTCATTTCAACATCGGTCGGTCGATTGAAGTCGACGATTTTTCACGCAACAGCGACCGTCAACGCTCGAAACGGGAGAAAGAAGGGAAAAAGGTTACGTTTGTACTCGGCATTTCGAGACGGAGCATGGCAATAACTCAGCGAGCGCGGAACGCGGCAAATTTCGCGAGGATCGCGCCGGATGATCTAACGATCCCTGGATCGTCGTAAATTCGTGGCGGGTTTTATCGAGTGGCGATCCGTAGGTTAGTTTCGTACGCGTTTCGCGGCCTCCTCTTTTCTTTCCCGGTTCGCCGTCGTTATTCATCCAACGGTTGCTGAAAACGACAACCCCCCCCTTCGTTTATGCGATTCTTACGAGTATGATCCTACTGATTTAAACGCTCCGATCGATCTCGTCCTTTAGCAGCGCGCGTTTCATCCGAACGCCATCGTTGAATACTTTTCATGCGGCTGATTTATCGCGACTTGTACCAGAAGATTTCTTGGGAAATGATGCGAATCAGCTCCGCGTTGATGATCACGTACGCGTTCTGAAATTTGTACGAAATTCTAAGTCGTCGTTTTTTTTTTTTTTGTTGCTCGATTCAAGTATTTTTATTAAGTACTTTATCCAGCGTTTCAACGAAAAATCTCCGGCCTTCGAGTCAAAAAATTTTAATAGTTACTCGTTTACTAGTAACTATTATATGCGCATGTATAAGTATAATTATATTTAATAAGTAAAATAATTTCCTGTCTAGGTCTCATTTCTTAAATTATCTTTTTTAAAGATGTGCAATTCATTTCAACCAAAAATCCCAGCTTCCAAATCAAACCGAAAACTTGTCTGATATTCAAAGTAATATTTAATGGGTAAAATAATTTCCTATCTAGGTTGTATTTTCTAAATTATATTTCTAAAGATGTGTCATATTTCGATCAAAAATTTCAGCTTTCGGATGAATCAGAAAATTAATATTTGGATGAAATAATTTCCTACCTGGATTTCATATTTCTAAAGATGTGCAATGTTTCAACGAAAAAATTGTCTAATATTCAAAGTAATATTTAGCGAATAAAATAATTTCTCATTTTCTAAATTATCTTTCTAAAGATGTGTAATAGTTTAATCAAAAATTCCAGCTTTCAAATCGACCAAAAAATTGTCCAACATTCAAAGTAATCATTCGTTGTGATATTTAGTGGTTAATTTCCCATTTTCTACGTTACACTTCTAAAGATGTGCATCTGTGGACTATTCAAAGTTGGAAAAATGTACATAACGCATAAATTATTATTACATATAACATATACGAAACAACACGATATCTAACAAGAGGAAAGCAATTCTTTATTTTCTCTAAAATCACGCTAGACCCAAACCGAAAACGTAGCGAAGTAATTTTTCACGCAGCTTCCATTTCATAAATCATCGTCAAGAATCCGTCTCAATCAGCACATCCGCTCTGTATCGTAGACTCTTCGACAGTGCACTGTTGAGGATCTACAGAGGCGCCAGGCAAACAGACGGATATCTACAGGTGTCTCCCGGTGAATCATCTAGATTCCTCGATTCGTCCGGGTTAACGAGACTCGGGTCGAGTCGGTAACACAGCAGAGAAAGAGAGGGACAATGTTGGGCCCGAGGCGGCCTCCAGATCGGCCGATAGAGCCGTAACGTCGAAAATTAGCGCCGTCTGAGAAACAAATACGGGTCGGTGGGGGCCCGAGCCGAGCGAAGCTCCGGCTATCGAGTAAAAGGGGCAAAACGAGGAGGAGGACAGTAAGAGAGGAGACAAAGGGTGAAAGGGAGATGAATTTCGGGAGGCTGCTCACCGCCACCTTCTTGTAGTCGCCCCCCTCGTTTCGTAGTCGTTCGACTCGCTGCAGTCCAACCTTCGTTCTTGCGCATCACCGCCAGGTTTCTGAAGTTTCCTGGAAGCCGGAGTCCGCTTCCACCTGCCACACACTGTGGAAACGCCGCGCCGTCGACTCGCTCCCTCTGTGCGCTGGCTGTTCGTCGAGTTTAACGCAGTTTCGAGACGAGAGAACGAATTGAAAGAGAAAGAGAAACGGGGGGGGGGAGATATCCACGTTTTGGACGATATTCAAATTTTGGGAAATTTTCGACTTCCTCGCGTCGTCTAATGCTTGCTCCCGAAGAAGATCGGATAGTTTTAGAACGTGGTCGTTTCCTTTTTGTCATTCTAGAATATAATACCACGTGCCCCGTAAGTAATGTCGTTTTTTTTTCTTTTTTTGACGAAAATTTCTTTCATTCGTAAAATACACTTGCAAATAAAAGAATTTATAATTTAATTTTCTATGAATTACACTGTACGAAGAATCTTTTATTTAATAATTAATGACAATAATTGCGACGTAAGTGTTGAAATTATTGTCACTAGATGAGAACACTTGGAAGAGAAATTTTCATCATTCGACTAGGGTAATTTCACACGTTAGTCTTTGAATTATCTTCGGTGTCGATATAAGTGTCGGAAAAGAAATTTGACAGTAATTTCATCGAAGCTTCCAAGATTATCAATCGTTGAGGAATGAGGAATGACTTGTAGATGGAGAGCAATTGTTGATGAAAAATAATAGTTCGATATAATACTCGCAGTCGTATGAAATTATATACAACTCGAAGCTGGCATGGGCTGTTTAAGAGCAAGACACCGATAAGTATGAAATCACTGGACGACGAATGGCATGAATGAGTAATGTTCCCTGTCAAACGTAATCTAACCTAACCTTCGAATCAACGTCAAATCAATCTAATCTACGCCTTAAACTCTTCGAATCTCCCTCTCGAAATCTACAAATCCATACGAAGCAAAACGAACGTTTCCAGAAAAAGCGAAACTGGATGGATCCCGTAGGATCATCGAAATCGTGCTGCCAACCGAGCAGAGTAAAGGATGCTCTCGTCTCTTATAAAATCGTAAGGCCGAACACGTGTCTCCGTGTTCTCTGGCTGAGAAGCAGAGGCGAATTTCTTCTTCCCGTAATCTGTACTGAGGGGCCATTAAACCGGAGAATGGCACCGGGTCGTCGAGAAGGAATGTCACGGGGTTACGCCCTTTCTCATCGACCGAAAACGGAACGGCCCCCGCCGATTTCTCGCTGCTCGTTAACCGTCCGTGCCACGTCGTTCGTCGTCTCTTCCACGGATATTATACACTTTATTTCTTTCTTTTCTGTTCTGTTTCTCCTCGCTGGTGTTTCCTTATCGAGACTTTTTTCTTTTTCTTTTTTTTTTCTAAGTTGCCGACGATTGAGCGAGAGGACGATTTACAGATAATTTTCGGCAGCCTCGGATTCGAATCTGCTCGTTCGAATACATACACCGTATGCGCGTTGATCGGTCGAGCGAACGATTTGAATTTTGTTTATTGATTCGTTGGATGGGCCATGATCTAGAATCGACTCGATTCGAGCGTGTTAATTTTTCGGACGCCTGTTCGTGGATACAGGATTTGTCAAATTATTGAATTTTTGGAATGTCCGATTTGGAATCTTCGGGGAAATATTTCGAAATCTTCGTTACGAGGAAAAGTGACAACGAATGGAAATTAGTTTTAGGTAAGAATCTCTTTGAAATTTTATAGCAATTGACGGTTGTCGCGAATCGATCGATTTTTGGATTCTTCGAAATTGTTAAATTTCTGATCGGTCGAGCGAACGATTTGAATTTTATTTATTGGTTGAATGGGCGATGATCTAGAATCGACTCGATTCGAGCGTGTTAATTTTTCGTGGTTTGTCAAATTATTGGACAGAAAGGGGAATTTTAGAGTCTTCGGGGAAATATTTCGAAATCTTCGTTACGAGGAAAAGTGACAACGAATGGAAATTAGTTTTAGGCGAGAATCTCTTTGAAATTTTATAACAATTGACGGTTGTCGCGAATCGATCGATTTTTGGATTCTTCGAAACTAAAATTTCTGATCGGTCGATTTATTTTACAATTAATTGCCATGTCGTGTGGCATACGTGTTTGAGAAAACTATAATTTCCAGATAGTTCGGTCAAAATGATGATTGCAATTTAAAGGAAAGATAATGATAATTTAAATAAGAGAGAGAGAGAGAGAGAGAATTCTAAAACGTCTTTTCTTATGTGAAGACTATAAATATAATTACAAATACAATGACAAACAGAATATCTAAAAATAAAATTCTCGTAATATTCAATCTTCGACTACCGATGGTTTTCAAAAACCATAATCTACGACGAGTTATAAAAAAAAAAAATGAAAAATTGTTTTACGTAAAAGTTTACATGAAAACAAGCTTAATTTTGAACATTTTCGAGATTTTTAATGTGTTCACGTTGTTTCGATATTCTATCGATTTCTTCCATTTATGCACGCTGTACAGACTTGCACGTTGATTTATTCATAGTTATCATAGTTATTTAAAGAACAAAAAAAAAAGGAAAACAAAGAAAGGAACGAAGGAAAACGAGCGTTTATAGCGATAAAAGGAAGCGTGGACGTTTTTCAGAAATAGCCCCTTAGATTCGAGTCGGTCGTCAGCATCCTCCCGCGGGATATTTTGCCAAAGCGTCGCCAGGATAATCCGGCTTACCGTCCTTCTGCGTGCTCCACGTGAATGAGAATCGATCCTCTACCCTTCGACATATTCAGGACAGTAGGCAGATGCTACGAAAAATCCCTTGAACGGCCTTTAAAATCGCGTCCGATCGGCCGATTTTTCATCCCTCTTCTTCTCCGTCGAGTCTCGATTTCGGGGAAACTTGGCTCGCGACGCTCGATGATCCGCTAATCTCTGGCGATTCTCTCGAGATTCTCTTTATCGTGAACATTCTGTCATCGTGTCATCTTCGATCTTTGTTCTCGAGAGGTTAACTCGTCAAGTACTTCGTTACTCGATCTTTCAAATTTAAGCCTGATCCAATCCATGTTCACAATTGCCGATCTCTCTCAACGTATTCAAACATTAATTCACTGTCAGTTCGTAAAATTTTTATTTGTTCAAGTAAGTTCCATTTGTGCTGATCGTTTGTACTTTCAAATTCGAGCTTCGCGTCCAGAAATTCTTTGTTGTTTCGACCACGTTCAATATCGACTTGTTCTTTATTTATTTAATCAAGTCTACTGATCGAAATTCTCAAATTTGAACTTGAATCCTCCATCATCCAACGTCGAAACAAAATTTATTTGTAGATCTTTTTATTGAAAATTTATTTGTAGATCTTTATTTATTTGATCAAGCTTCGTCCATTGATTATTTGAACTCCTAAATTTGACGAACTGGATTTAATACAAATCTTCCAAGAAATCCTCCGTTTTCCAACATGTCCAAAATCAACTTATTAACATTTTAATCAAGCTTCTATCATTTGACGAACCTGACCTAAGGTCATCCACCAACGTGTCATAAAAATATAATGAAGTTTCATCTACCGATCATTTAAATTTCAACTTTACCGTATCCAGATCTTCCAAGAAACCCTTTTTCATCCATCGAAACGAAATCAACTTATTGAAAATTTGTTTTACTTGACGAAGCTTCATTCAGACTTCCAAATTTGAACCCAAGAAACCTTCCATCTTCCAGCGTGTTCCAAGATCAAACTTCGCCAAAAAACCTCGACTCGCAAAAATTCCCTCGCGAATTTGAATCCGTCCACTCGTCCTCGAGTTCCAAAACTTCGAACCTGACCTAATCCAACTTTCGTCGACATTCACTTCCGATCTTCCCTTGCGCGCATCATCCAATTCTCTCTCTCTCTCTCTCTCTTTCTCTTGGGAATTCTTACGAAACGGCCATAAAACGGAGCAGAAACTCTTCGCGATACGCTCGTATTTAGGATCCCTAATTGATTATCAGACTCTCGAGAGCGGGAACAATGGATCGAGGCGCGGTGGATGTCCACTGGCCGCCGACACGCCGCCGATTTATATTTATCGGGCCGGAGTGGAAGCAAACGTAAGCGGCCCCCGTATTGTTCGCGGATACGTTCGAAAAGAGGGATACAGGGGGGAGGAGAGTCGAAGCGAGAGCCAGCACGAAAGGTGCGTTTCTCAGACGCTACTCGTTTATGGCGGCTAATTACCGTAATTGGCCCGGCCGTTATAACGGCGACGTTTAAGGATACTCGCGCCGTTAGCATACAAAAGTACAATAATTCGAAGGGGGCGCACCGAGCGATTTCTCTTAAGGCAAGTCGCAGCTTCCATAATGGCGCGCGCCAGCCCGCCGCGCGTTTGCTCCGAGAGTGGCGCTCCTACTCTTTTTTGCCATCCTTTCAGAGAAAGAAAGAGCAAGAGAGAGACACACACACAGAGAGAGAGAGAGAGAGAGATATCGTTCGGCAAGGAAGTGCAGCTATGCTGTTTCAACGAACAGACAACGAGCGAGCCGAGAGGCAACACCGTGTGTAAATTGGAACGTACGTCGGATTATAGCTGCCGATCCGCAGGAATTTTAATTTCCTCCGCCACCCTGGAACTCTACGATCCCTTCCCTCCCCTCCCCCCTCCCGTCCGTTCTCGTCGGCTCTCTTCTCTTGATTTTCGGAGTTTCTTTTTTTTTTTCTCTTCGGCATCAGGAGGAGGATGATTGAACTCTCGGGGCATCCTAGCCAGAGCCAGAGGATTTCTGGAAGTTTCCATGCGTGGTTTTCTTGCGCAAGGAGGATGAACGAGGAGGAACGTTTAGAACGACAGAAACTAACGCACTTGTTACTTGAAGACAATGATCTCTCGCGAAAGTTGAAGAGGTTTACGAACATCGTGGTTCGTTGTGGAATTTTAACAGCAGCAGGTTGAAGTGATTTTGTAATTGTCGCGGGAACTTTATAGATTCGTAAAGTACACAAATATATATAATATATGGATAATATATGAATACGTAAATAATTAATTCCATCAATTCGGCCTGATTCGACCGAGATATTCGAAATACAATCAGCCTTCGCGGCGGTCTGAAACGAAACGATTCTCCGCGGATGTAAAGAGGCGATCGTTGAAAACAAGGTGGTCCGGAATGTTGCAACGGGATCAATGTCAAAGCAATTGAACCCATTCTTCGGATTTTATTAATCGTGTTATGTCTGCCGCGCGAATCACCAGCTCCGGCCGACGCAATTCAGTCGGCCGGTCTTATCGTCGCCAGATTTTTCCACGCACGATAGCACCTCTTGCGACAGAGACGCTGTTTTATCGAGCAATCTTTCTTTTTTTTTTTTACAGTTACGACAGCAGGAACGTTCCCTTTTTCGGCGCGTGACGTCACTCTGACACTCAAATTGAATTAATTTGTTATCTTTTTGTAGAACAGTTTCAACGTTACGGATATTACAACGTTACGTTTTCAGAGATTCGAATGGTAATTTGTGCTCTTTGTCGCCGTCGTTCATTTTTTCCCATTCCTCGAACTCTGATTTTTAATACAATGTTTATACTTTAGTCATTTAGCTGTAGTTTCCTTGTTGATCTACGGTGGATCTGTAGTTGATGATCTATAGTTAAGTTGGTCGTGATAATATTCGAACGTTTATAGAAACATTTACGAACAGGTGTGTGTGTGTGTGTGTGTGTGTGTGTGTGTGTGTGTGTGTGTGTGTGTGTATATATATTGCAACGTAATTTATAACGAAAGACAACTGTCATGATCGAGATTTAAAAACATACACTACAATTTTCCTCCTGATATTTTTATTTTCTAAAATATATTCCTTTGCCGATTTAAATTAAATTCAGGAATTCCTTTCTAACAATGTACAATTAGAATTTCCATTGTTCCTTTATGTTTGAAAAATTTCGCGTCGCGAAAAGAGAGAGAGAGAAAGAGAAAAGAGAAGAAACTCAAGGGGGGAAATAATTTTCGTAAATCGAGCGAACTTCCAAGAAACACGTCCAGCGTTTCACTCTGTAGGGTTCAACGTCCAGATCGGCAAGAAGCCGCGTCTGCTTCTCGCCTTTCGCACGAAATCGAAGGATCATCGTTCACCGGCCACTCCCACAGTTTAACTGCCGGTCGACGTTTCAATAAAATTCTCACCTGTGCGCCACGTAGCGCGCGTTGGAAACCTCAATTAGGCCCCTCGAGCACTTGGGGGGGGGGAACCTCCCCCTCCCTCCCACCCCACCTTTCTTGCAGCCTTTGGCGGAGAACGTGGCGAAAGAACGTCGAAAGTCCAAGTGAAACGATTTCAATTGCGCGTGGCCTCAGCTGGTATTTTCACGAAGCCACGACATTCCAGCGGTTGTCCGACGTGACTCGGGGGAAAAAGCGGAAGAAACAGAGAGAAAGAGAGGGAGAGAGAGAGAGAGAGAGATGGTGAAAACACGCCGAAATGCCTGGCGAGGCGTTTTCTGACGCGCAACAGAACGACAGAAGGCGCCGTTTCTTCCCGCGGGATGATAATTCCACCGCGTGCATCGAGTTTCTCCCTAACTGCTCTCCACGCCGCGTGCTGATGCCCTCCGCTCGCGACAAGATCCGCTTTTTATTCGCCGGGAACGATCTGACAGCCGCTCGCGATTGACTCGTGCACGTTTCTATTCCGGCCTTTCGGAATTCCGATGAAAGTCGCGCGGTTAACACCGGCTCGACACGCCGCGATCATGCGCCTTGGCCGGCGTTCGCCGAGAGAACCCGCGGCGATAATGCGCGGTCTTTCAGGCGAGTGCCGAAGTGGCAGATAGAATTTCCGGGATGAATGGAATTACGATTCGCTGAACTTCTTTTTCTTTTCGGAATTTTTTTAGAATGAAATTTCGACGATGCGAATACGCGGATACGTAAGTTTTAAGTTAGACGACATTATCGTAGAAGGCGAGGAAGAGATTTTCTGCAAGAGTTCACGAGTTGACAGTATTTTAATAAATGAAGTTGGTTTAATTTTTGTGGAATAAAATTTTGATCAAATGAATACGCAAAGTGGGTACATAATTTTCAAGTTGGACGACATTACGCAGGGCGAGGAAAGGATTCTCTGCAAAAGTTAACGTTGACAAGTGGTGAAGTAGTAGATACAATTTTTAAGACAAATAAAATTACAATTGACTGAATTTTTTAGAATTAAAAAAAAAAAAAAAAGAACAGGCAGAATAAAATTTTGATCAAATGAATACGCAAAGTGGGTACATAATCTTCAAGTTGGACGACATTACGCAGGGCGAGGAAAGGATTTTCTGCAAAAGTTAACGTTGACAAGTGGTGAAGTGGTAGATACAATTTTTAAGACGAATAGAATTATAATTGACTGAATTTTTTAGAATAAAAAAAAAAAGAACAGGCAGAATAAAATTTTGATCAAATGAATACGTAAAGTGGGTACATAAATTAGACGACATTATGGAGGGCGAGAAAGAGATTTTTTACTAGAGTTAACGTTTGAACGTGTGCGTCCGAGACTTTTGACTTGGCGAAGTCTGTTTCTGCTTCCCGTGTTTCTCCGCTGTTTCGATATAAATGTATAGGAAATTCCACTTTTGGTATGTTGATTTAAGACTGGTTCAGGAAAGAGGAAGCAGAGCAATGTACGCTTGCAATTTTTTAACGGGAATGATCGTTAGAGAATGGTAAATTACAATGAAGTTTGAGAAGGTTGGAAAAACGAGTGAAGTTAGAATATATATACATTTATGTTATTAATAATATCGATTTAGTATTAATAGTATCAAGTATTATTTATACGATACTTGACATACCATTGGCATAATATTTTGTATGTTTGATCCAATATTATTAATACGATACTCGATGCAATATTAGTAATATAATTAGATATAATGCTTGTATCTAATATTATCGATATAATATTTATAATACTTGTGAAAATTGAAGAATAGAATTAGAATATATAAGTACATTTATATAATTAATACTACTTGACTAATACTTGATATCATTAATATTATTAATTCGACGTGATATTATTGTGGGCGTAGTACTTGATATAATGTTATTAATATTAATATCCTTATTATACTGAATATAAGATCCCTATTATACTTTCACATGTTAAATATACATTTGACAGATTAACCAATATTTAATACCACGGGCCATTTAATAAAAGCTCAACAATTGTATCACACTCTATTTCAGTCGACGTGGTTGTCGCAATTGTCTAATCGACGTGTGTCTGTTGATCGGTGGTTCCAGGCAGATGTTCCCTCAGATGAAGTTCCGAGTTTCCGGATTGGACGCGAAGGCCAAGTACATCCTTCTGCTGGACATCGTCGCGGCGGACGACTACAGATACAAGTTCCACAACAGGTAAGGAACCTAAGTTGAAGCGTGTAACAGCGCAATCGTCGATGATTAGAACGTTCCGACGAATCGAGTAACTCCACGAATCGCGATCACGAACTGTTTCGTGACGGCCGCGAACGCGAGAAATTAACGCAATTATTCAATTACGTTGCCATATCCGTGTATATTTTCCACTCTCGGACTTTTCTTTTTTTTTCTCTTCGCAGTCTAAATTCTCTCAACTCGTTTCAACTCCATGATTTTTTTTTTACATACAGGAAAATAATATTAGTAGCTTAAAGAGATTTTCCTTCGTAAAGCACAGTATCGTGTTTCATTTTGAAAGTAATTAGTTAATCTTTGGAGAAAGTTTAATTAAAGAAAATATCATAGAGATTCCGCGAATTTTAAAACTGACAGCACTTTTAAATCTGTCAACTATTTCTTGGCCATTTTTCTAGTTTTTTCTTCCCCTTTCTTTCAAATAAATAGTAAAATAACCCTTTTCCAAAATCGCAGATTTAGATTCTTCAGTCTTTTTTGAATATTTTTTTTAACATTTTAAACATTTTAAATACACTGTGCCGTTATATTTTGAATACACTACGGATTTAATAATTATGACAGAATTAATTATTTAATACTTGTAATACACTACTGATCAATTAATCGATTTTAATTATTGACGATCGAAAAAACCGGGAACCTGTGATTTTGACATGGTTTAGCAGCTCTAACTGTCGAAGCTGTTTGTTATTTTTCGAGCATCGTTCAATTTCCTTTTCCTTTTCTTTTTTCTTTTCCTTTTTTTTCGGCTCCGAAATTTATGCCTCGAAATGAGGAGAGGCAGATAGTGTTCAACCGGCACTTTCCCCCGAAGAAAATGACTTACGCGCCGAAACGATTACGCGTCGCGATGTGTTCGACTACACGGCGACACTTTTGCCTCGATTTTTAGCGCCGGGCTGCACTCGCCAGATCGCGAAAATTGCCACCCAAAGTAACGAGCTTCGAATTGAAGCCGATCATTATCTACGCGATTTATATCGATAACTTTCTCCCCCTGTTTTTGCAAAATTACACTTCGTTGTTTGTTTGTTTATTTGTTTTCCGCCAAGTTTGATTAAAATGGTAATCATACTCTTCGCGCGCAACGAAGAAAATCGAAGAGATCGATTTTCACATCTTTCTAGTCGAGAGTAGCTGATTCAGGTATCCACCAATTTATTCGATTGATTGGAATTGTGATGTGGTGCACGTGTTCGTGGAAATTACGATAATAAAATATAATTGTACTTTAAACAGAAGTATCAAATATTTTCCTATAAAGCTGTCTTTTTACGTGAGAATACGACTACAAAATATCCGAAACGAAGTTCTCAGTTACAACGTTATAGTTTTTTTCTCGGTCGTTGATGAATTTTCTGTCCAGGCGAATATGTGATTCGACTCGATATATATTTCTTTCTCGCAAATTTTTCTCGTTGGATTTTTATCTTGTTGTTAGACTTCTCGAACTCACTAGAATTATCAGAGAGACTAATTTATTTACTTTTTGTCGGAAATTTTATAGACATTTACAGTTATCCAAATGACCGATTAATAATATCTGTTAGAAATTTTACACACGTAAGATGGCGTAGGCAAATTTTTGTAACATTTATCATCACAAACATTTCTATCTCTTTACTTTAATGTTTCCGATGGAAGTTTTATGCTTTGGCCGTCGGTATTTCTAGCATGCAGTAACAACGACGATAAAATATCTAAGATCTTTAAAATTTCTCATTCTCGAGAACGTAGAAACCTGAATTCACGCGTGCAAACGTACCCACAGGCACCGACTGCGAAACGACATGCAAAGCGGAGCGGATAAGGAGGAGAGCCGCTCTCGAGTTGTCCCGAGTTGTTTTTTTCTTTTTTTTCTTTTCTCCAGGCGAACTCTACCTATTTCCAGAGAAGTGAAACGTCTAACTTGAGAACAATTCTAGCGGTGAGCGACTGATTGTGAGTCTGCAACCTTCCCGCCGATCATTAGCTCGCTATTAACTTTTTCCTTGGAAAGCCAAAACGCGCAGACACGCGTTCTCACGAGACGAGGCATCGTCTGGTATCTTTCTCTTCCCCGCGCGTCGCGATGGTGCTAAACGGAACATAATCGACCGGGAAAGCAGCTGGAAAAATTCGTCGACCGACTTGGCGAAAAACGGCCTCCGTCTCGTAGATCTGAGATCCTTCGCCGCGTAAATGGCCGGCCCGCTCGTTCTCACGAAACGATATCTAGCCACGTTCGCTTCATTGTATTCCCTTTTTGCGTTTCGTCGTGTCGTTTACGCGCTCTTGTTTCCCGCGTTTGGAGTCCCTCTTCTTCTGCGTCCACTTGTCTACAGTTTCTTTCGTAGAGATCTTGGCGCGAGATTTGAAACTTGCGGTACTCGGGAAAGATCGTGCGTTTTTTTTTTTTTTTTTTTTTTTGAAGGAAAACGTGGAATAATACGGTAGCAAAGTGGAGAGTTTAAGTGACAATTGAGCCACGTGAAGACATAACTGTACTACATTAGAAGGATGGGATTCTCTTGTATTTCTAGTTTTTCTTGGTTCAAAATCTTCCACGAGTGCATAAAAATCCGCATTTGACTTGTAATATATTTTAATATATTGTAATATATTTTAATATATTTTAATGTACGCTCTATTTTAGATATTTCGACCCCTTAAGTGCCCACGTTTGTGAGCTTCAGGAAATTTTGTCAGAAACACTGCTTTGTTTTGCTCCATTTTGTTTTTCATACTGTGTATCAAGATTTCTGAATTCGTACAAAATATACTATCTTTCGTTTCCGCACCTTGTGCACCCGATAAGAAATCACATGTTGAGCATATTACGTAACGTAACCTTTCTACCCTTGAGCTTCTCCAAAAGCAGACTCCAGAGCAGTCCAGTTAATTTAATATCGAGGCTCGTTCAACGAGTTTTGATTCCCCGAGATTTCGCGAGAAGAGAAGTGGACAGTCGGCCCAATCGAAAGGCCAGACCACAATGAACGATTACATCACGCCTGGCAACCGCAGCCACTTTGGAACTCGTTCGACGAGTTCTTCTTCGTTCGCTCGTTTTGACCCACCTGCGACCGATCCCAACGACCGGACACGCCTCCCTTAAAAGACAACAATCAGAGCGAGAAAACTCGCGCTATCGACACCTCTCTACCTTCTCGCCTCCTACTCGCAATTCAACGATCTCGAGCCATCGTTAGCGATCCGTCACGTCGTCGTCGCCTCGTTCGTTTTCTTGATTTTTCCAGTTCAACCATGCGGTTGCGAGACCACGCCTAATTTTTACGTGTTAATCTAGCCGATTTGTATCGTCGAACTCCGTGTCTTTTGATTATCGAGGGCGTTAGCTGTGAAAGGAAAGAATTCCCAAATTTTTCGTTCGACATTCTCGTCTTGATTCTGCAGTTTTTTCTGAAATTTAACGGAACCGAAATTTATTTATCGGATCTCTACTGAGATGGAGTACATAAAAGAAATTTTTATCGTAATCGAAAACATACTGTCAATTTTTTTTATGACTTTATAGAGACTTTACAATTGAAATGACTTTCGTTGACTGTTCGTCAAGGAATTCTGACAATCGAAGACGTGCGTCGTCAGTTTTCAACTACGTTACAGCGAAAGAAATTCCACGATGTACATTCTAAATTTATGACATTATAATTATGATAACGTTTGTCGAACGACGCGAGAAAAGTTTTACAACCGATGTACGAGTTTTAACGATGCTGTTTCGCAGGCTGCGGTAGCAGGAATTTCGCGAGAAATTTCGTAATTAATAAACATGCGTAACGATTCGATGAAATTTTTATAATTAATAAATTTTATAAGTCGCGTCGCGAGCTCCTAACGATCTGATGAAATTGTTGCGTATTAATAAATTTTATAATACTTGTAACGAGTGTCTAACGAGTGATTTCGTTGGTGTTTGCCGAGTAGCAGGTGGATGGTGGCGGGGAAGGCCGACCCGGAAATGCCGAAGAGGATGTACATCCATCCGGACTCGCCGAGCAGCGGTGAGCAATGGATGCAGAAGGTCGTGAGCTTCCACAAGCTCAAACTCACTAACAACATCAGCGACAAGCACGGCTTTGTAAGTACTGTACGTAACGCCAACCAAACAATTACTTACTTACTAGCCTCTAAGTTCCGAGCTCCGAGTCTCGCAATTAATCGCTAACGTTTGCCCGGCTAACGACCTAACGATCGGCCGATTAAAAGCTCGTTAGGCCGCGTGCACGCGGCACTCTTCTCCGTCCTCGACGATGACCACTTTACTGCTTTGTGCCTCTCGTTTCGTCAATTTTTCTATCTTCATTTTTCCTATCTTGTCGCGAGCTTATCGACACGCGAGATTAATCTACTTCACTTTTATTTTAACAAATAGCAAATGCTTATCGTTTCGCGAATTTTCTGCTCTTTGTGTGTGAGGATGTAAAATTTATTTCTCGTTATTTTTATCTCGTTGAATTGTTTCGATTATTCGTAACTATTGCGTGAGTATTTCTTTTGTGTGTGTGTGTGTGTGTGTTTTGTTAAGCTGTGAATTTCAGGCAAGAGGAAATGGGTTTGGAGAATTTTTTGACCTTCCTCAGGGTACAAGTCTAATTAAAGAGAAAATGTTTCTTTGATTTGTGAAAGTGAAAGATATTAAAAATCTCAAATTTAATTGAATTCCTAAGAAATGAAAATAATCTAATAGTCTCAAGAGAATAACCTTGTAATTATTATTACGTCACAGAGAATATAAAATCGAAGGATCGTAGAAACTGTCTCCAATGATTACTATAGATATAGTCACAATAACCTAGTAGATATTTCAAAATCTAGTGATTCCAATAATCTTGTCCATTATATCCTTGTCATATATATCGGCAAACAATAATCTAATATACTCTCACATTTACTGACAATTCAAAATCCTCGATAATTATCAAAAAATTTAATCTATGTTAATCCTAATAATTATTACAAATAACAATTAATCTACTGTTGGTAATTACTATAGATATGTACTCTCCACTTGCGTCCAAGAAAACAATTCCCTCGACATCTCAAAATTAAAAGAATCACCCGAGTTGATCTAACTTTAATAAATATTACAAATAATACCAATTAATCTACTACTAGTAACTATAGAAGATATGTATTATTATAAAGTCAATCTCTTCTGAAAGGTCCAAAGATCATTCGAGTTAACCTAACTCTAACAATTATTACAAATGACACCAATTAATCTGCTGCTAGTAATTACTGTACTATGATGTACTATGAAAGTCAGTCTCTCCGCTTGCACTCTCCCCTCCCCCCCCTCGGCCCTTTCAAAGAAAAAGAATCTACCCTCTAGATCAGAAAATCCAAAAATCGCTCGAATTAATCAATCCCATGGGATTTCTCTGGCCAAAATCCCCGGGGGGATTAAGTTATCGCGATGGATTTCGGCGTCAAGTAGTTGCAGCAGCCGATGGTGGCCCGGTTCTCTCCTCTCTATTAGCCTCTCCCCTTGCACCCTCTTTTCCTCTCCCCCGCCCCGCCGGTTACGTGTACATATATAGTGACAGAGAAAGAAAGAGAGTGGAAGAAGAAGACGAAGAAGAAGAAGAAGAAGAGGAAAGAGCAAAAGAAGAGGGAGAGATCGAGGGTCTGCGGAAGCCAGCGTTCGAAGCAAAGAAGCCTGGTTCTTTCAGGCGGCCACAGCACCGTACCCCCGGCCCCCTCCCTTCCCCCCCTTTTGCCCGGTGGACGCTGCGCACCGTTCTCCTTTTTTGCGAATCCTTTTTGCGGCAGTGGCGTGTCGGCGTCCTTTGAAGGATCCTGCATCGCTGGCTCGTGAAATCTAGTCCTCCAGGCTGGGGCCCAGAGCGATGTCAATGGCTGGCACAGCCCGACCTTTGTTACGACCAGCACAGCCTTTCTCTTCCTCCTCGCGTCCTCCAGCTTCTCATCCCTTCGCCCCAGCTCTCTCTCGTCGTCCTCTTCCCTTCTCTTCTCTTCCCTTTTCTTCTCGCGATCGTTCTGATTTTCTTCTTATTGCTGCGTGCGCCATACGCCACCGGATCTTTTTCGAGTTGCTCCGAGGAAGCCCTCTCGGTGGGATTTTTCCCAGTTTGTCGAGAGAAATTTTCAAGCGTTCTTAATATTGTTAAGGGATCGTTAATGTTAATGGAAAGAACATTTCGTCTTCTGACCGTTCTTGTTTTTCTTCTCACTTCTTGCTCACGTATTTTTCACCGAATTTCCTCCAATTCACTGCAAACGAGAAGCAGTCGAAGACAATCACTTACTTAAGATACATAGTATCTTATACATTTTTGACCGCGATCGACGATGTCGTCGACGAAAATGTGGGAGGAATCAAGTCAGCAAGTTGAAATAAATAAATGACAACAAATTTGTACATCTTACTCTCTTCTGAACTCTTCTTCTACACACCGTGGATTCACTGCCTGTTTTTCTTCTTTTTTTTTTTTGTATTTTCCATTTTACTCGAAGTGGGCCCTAAACGGGGGTCGGAGGTAACCACCGTGTTAACCACGGTTCACTTGTGCCTCATCCACAGCCTCTGTGAGCCTGTGCACGAGCCCAGAAAATGTGTAAGAGGGTTGCCGGAGCCGGTCAACCCTTTCCGAATTCGGGGAACATTCGAGTAGTAGGAGCACGGTGTTGAAGTATCGCTTTGGTTCGCGAGATGTGGGGCGGAAGAGAAGGCTTTGAAGAGAGGCGGCCGGATCAGCTGCTGGATCTCTATCTATCTTGGCTAATTCACAGACGGGTCGCCAGCTAAAACTTCTTTCTTTTATATTTATGGCTTTCCACCCCCTTTGTCGGGGGCACATTAGGCGTACCGATGCGCCCTTTCGTTTCTAAAACTAAAACTTTAATCGTTCCCGATCTATATGTTCCCACTTTCTCTCTCTCTCTCTCTCTGTCTCTGTCTCGATTTTGGAAATTCGGAGCACCGTTTCTTCTTTCCTGACTGACGAATGTTGTATTAAATATTCAATATCATACCATCACAATTTTAATCGTTCGTCGTTTATACGCAGTATCTAAATCATAACATTCGTAGTTGATCCAAACTCGGTTGAAATGACTCGTCGAGCGAGGCCGAGGCTTAACAATTAAAACATGAAATATTTACTTAATTTATGAAAGTTGCATCCTGCTACTGTGATACAAAGCACGCGCAGTGTTCGAACATTGGAAATATTTCTGAAACAGAGAAATACTTCGTTTCCAAGTCACCGCTCGTGATTGAAGAATTACCTCCCTCGTTGCTTCAAGCAAGCTCTCGCCGAGCACGAGACGATCCGCTTGAACAAAAGGACGAATCGTCGGAGAAAGCGAGTGGAGCTGCCAGATGAAAAACAATCGCAGGTGCCACGACTCGACTGCCCGATGTTTCCCTAATTTTCCCGGGCAGAAAGCAAGAGAAATTAGCGCGGACAGCGCTGCGGTGACGAGGGGTGGAGCGGACAGATCGGTAATCTGCTCGGCTCGAGCCAAGCCAAGCCGAGTCGAGTCGAGTCGAGTCTCTTTCCCTTTGTCGGGGAAAACCCCGTGGCGGCAAACAAAAATCGGAGACACTCGACTCCGGGGCTCGAGTCCTTCGAGAGATGGCTTCTCCTCGAGTGCTCGTCTTCAGATCCCTGGGCACACGAGCAAACACAGCTCCGGCTAAAGGACCACGGGGTCAGCAAACACACCGGGAAATACGGCCGGCTCCTGTTGCTCCCGTTTCTCTCTCTCTCTCTCTCCTTTTTTTTCGTTTTTAGAAAGGAGCTTTCGTGAATTTTGGTTTTCCAAAGCGCGTGGGAATGTTTCGGGAATGCTCGTCCTCTCTCCGTTCGAGCGTGTTTTCTGGGTTAATGGATTGAATATTTGGTCAATTCCTCTTCCCCTGGAAGACTCTCGATGAAGTTTGCCCTGCTTTCCGACGATCTTTCTTTGTTACCACCTGGGATATGAGCGTTTTTCGATGATTATATTTGGCGGATACTTTTCGAGTGTTTCTTTTTTCTTTCTTTTTTTTTTTTTTTGTTTAGGGCACGAGTACCTCGATGGGCGTGTTTCGTTCTGTGGCGAGTGCTCGGACGTACATTTAATGATTACGGTGGAACTCGACGATGGATTGATGGTTTTAAATTCGTTGGAAAAGAATTGCGAGATCAATTTCTCTTTTGATTCAACGATCAAATTCGAAGAATTCTTCGAGCGAAGTCAACGGCGTGTAGCTATAATATAACCAGAATTAAAACAGTCATAGGATAACGATTACTTTTTTTTTTTCAAATCAAAGCACAGTTCTCGATTGCACAAAACGATCGCAAGTTTCAAGAAAGAAAATCTTTTTCCCCTGCTAATAACCACCGTCGACGAGAGAAAGTTATTTTCGATTATTTTCGCAACTTAATTCTCCGTGATTTTCGATTTGCTGATAATATAATTACCGACGAGGTGAATTCAATTCAGTGTCTCTCTTTTCTTCGTCAGATACTAACGGTCCACGATTTTTAAAATGTTGTTTCAACGATACTCTACACTTTAGGCTATTACGAACGACCAAAATGGAGTCGATAACTCGCAAGCACACCGAAATAGAATTCCCTCGCTAATATCGGCAACGAAAAAAAAAAGAAAAACATTTTTGGTCACTCGTAATTGTAAACTATAACGAAAACATTCACTTTCTTAATCACCTAGTTTTTTTAAAAAATTGTCCTTACATTCTGAGAGACGAATATTCTCGATAAATAAACAAATTTCCATTACTGATCTCTTTCGTAAAAATCTTCGACGATTCCTAGTAGAAATCTGTCAGAACTGATAACTTTTGGTTACGTTTCACGATGCTAATTTGAAAGTAACATTTAATTAATAGTATACAACAACACGTGATTAATAACGAAGTAACGTGTAATCAACGGTCAATAAATCAGTGAAACCTTTACAAATTTTACACACTCAACTTACGTGACTTCAAACTTGTAAAAAGCGTGTACAGTCAAGTCTTCTATAACGCGATTAATAATTCGTATTGCGTTACATGGAAACCGCGTTATAAGAAAATTAGAATTAATTGAAATCAGGAAATGTGCCCTATGGAGACCGCGTTATGAGAAACATAGAAATAAAACAAATCAGATTAATTTATACCACGTTATATGGAAACCGCGTTATAAGAAACTCAGAATTAATACAAATTGAATGAATTCCTACCGCGTTATACAGAATCGCAGAAATAAATAAATTGCACATAAACCAGACCTATACGAAAACTGCATTCTCAGAGTATCAAGTTGTGATTGACACGGTTGATAAATGAAATTTTACAATAGAAATTTTTACATATTTGAATTTAGGTTTATTCAATATAATACATATGTAATCAAATTATAAACTAAAAAAATTGTTTCCAACAAAAAAAAACTTAATTTGATACATATTAGATTATTCATCATCACTGTCAAGTATTTGCAGTCTAACCCTTTTTCTTTCTAATTGGCAGAAAATCCTCCTCACTTTGCAATCCTATGGGTAATTATTTTTTCTTCAGGTAAATAATACGGCAAATAAAAAATTTTACCTAGATTCTCTCTAGTGTTCTACAATTCCAATAACGTAAATCGAACAAGACAAAAGAACTTTATTACACATACGTCTGAAATCATTTAAAGACAATCTTAGAATAAAAGAGAGCAATGTTTTATTGTTCGCTCATTGCCTGATAACTGGAATTGATAAACCGGGAATACTCTATAAATGTCAAACTACATACAAAAATTTTTACATACACATTGAATAAGTGCCACCATAGATAAATTCTCAAGTTATTTGAGTTGTTGGAATGTTCTTATACGAAAAACGCGTTGTAAGGAGACCGCGTTGTAGGAGAGCTGTCGCAATTTTCGCTCCGCGTTATATGAGACTTGACCGTAATACAATTTACTCGTAATTTACTTTACTCGTTTTGTACCTCAATACGTGTGAGTTTACACGAGACGAATTTCGAAACGAATTTCAGGACATTTCATTTGGCGAAATTCGCGAGCGAATCGGAAGCGGTTCGACGAGACGAGACGGTTTCAGAGACGGTTTTGTTGTACGAGATGAACGAAGGGGCGGAAGCAACAGAGGAGGAGGCCCTCCAAGTGTCGCCTCCCGGTTTTTCCTCGATTTAGTCGTTTCTCCGCGCCACTTGACCCGCTGCCTTTATCAAGAATACTTGATCTCCGCGTTTAATCCGCGCCGCGAGCAGGCATCCGTCGTCCTTTCAGCGGAGATCGGCCGACCGCCGGCATAAAGAAGATCCGGCCGACTCCTCGTTTTCGAGTGCCTCGACAAAAGGGCCAACGTCGCCACGCCTCTGTCCCGTTTCTCTCGTCAACATCCCACTTCCTTGTTCCTGTTCCCAAGGATTTTTCTCCTGGACGCGAATTTCCACCCACCTCTCTCACTTTCCCGACCATGGTTCCCCGTCAGAGATTTGAAAGTCGTTTTGAACGAGCTTCCTCTCCGAGAGTAAGCAGGTTGACAGATTGTTTTCGAATATATTTCTGGCAGCCAACCAGTACTACCGAGTAATTGGAAAGAATATCTACAATTCGTTCGACTATGTTCACGTTTCAAGATTCGCCTGCAGCCAAGGGGATATGGAATTCGGCAAGGATCTTCGACGTTCGTTTCCGACGAATTTTTTCCAAACTCGCGGCCATGAAAAAGAAACGAAAGAAAAAAATTCGAAACCAGAGAAATTTACCACGATGTCGAAAATACAGAACGCCAGCGAGCGATGATAGTTCGAGAAACGAACAACCTTTCAAACCGAAAAAAAAAAAAATATATATATAATACAGATGGAAAAAGAAAGAAGAAAAAAGACTGATCCAACAAGAGAGACAGGGAGAGAAAATCAGTTTTAATGTCCATTTGCCGTGGCGCGGGTACCAGCCGGCGATCCTTTTTCCAATATTCTGAAAATTAAAACGGGAAACAATCAGCGCGGACGGACAAATCGAGCGAAACTGGATCAAACGTGCCTCGCAGCTTTAATTATCCAGTATGTCCAAGCCGAAGCGAGCGAGCGAGCGAAAAAGCTTCGTAGCTGCGAGAGGAGTCGAGCTGGAAATTGCACGCTCCCGTTTTTTCCCCTCTAGCCGTGATTTGCTTAGCGTGTAACTGCACACCTGTGCTCTCTCTCTCTCTCTCTCTGTCTGTCTTTACCGTTCGACATGTCGCTTAGTCGTCCATCGCCATCCCTCTGTACCGCGCTTGATCCCCCCCCTCGATTCATCTCCGATCGGTGACTGCCGTGATCGAAATTGTTTCCAACTCGTCGCTGGTGAAAAAAAGGAAAAAAAAAATTGAAGCGAGTTCTATCTAGTTTTCGGCGACCGAGTCGCGTGAAGTTTTGTTGCAGTTGTTGTCGTTGTTCGGTTTTTCCAAAGGGTTTCCCGCGAAGGCGTTTCTCGCTCGATGAGAATGTTTCACCTGGCGAAACGAAGTTCGAAACGAGAGATTCTTCTGTCGTTTCGTCATTCGATCGTAATTTCATTTATTTCGGAGGATCTTTAAATTATAAGCCTACATATATATTGAACAGTTTTTTTCTTCCTTTTACTGAGTTCTTTGAAATCACATTCGAATGTTTTATGACACATTGCAAATAATTAAATTAGTTAATTAGAGAGACAGATGGAAGATTTTGTATCTTGAAATTTGCGGTTTTTCGCAGCTCGAATGTTTCATACTTGATAAATATGACGCGATATAGATAATTTAATTAATTAATGACAAATGGCAAAAGTCTTCGCTCCTCGATGTCAGCATTCCGAAAACATCTAAGAAAATTAACGAACAAACGTTAGGATGTTTGTACAAGGGACGCTAATGTTCTTTCCAGAAACCGTGATCTTTATCTCGTCTACCCTTTCTACATCCTTAATGCATCGCTAAAAATCTGTTAAGCAAAAGCAATACTGTAAAAGCTTCTTCCCCGCAAAAAAAATATCTTAGCAAGCTTTCAAAAAATACTCTAACAAAACTGGACAACATCCTTTGTCCATAAAAGGAAATATTCTTTTTTCGTAAGAGTTAGTTGATCGAAACCACCCCCAACGACAAAGACACAACGAAACACGAACCACATTGACCAAAAATTGTTTACACTTCGTGAGATAGGATTTCCTGTTAGCGCATTTACATCGGTTACATTGAAAAATCTCGCGAACTCGCCTGAGGCGAATTTAAAATTCGAAAATATCCTATTTTATTTCTATTTTCGAACACGATTTAGTCTATATAATCTTTTCACGTTCTATCATTCGAGGATTCTCTTAACTAAAATACGTGTCTGTTATCAATTATTTTTAACTATTAACTTGCAATATTTACAATCTATCATTAATTATCTTTCATTATTGAATTGTAATATATCAGATTAAATTGCAGCAGCGTATATTCGAAACGACGACGACATTTTTAAAATATTGTCGAAATATTGGAATAGAAAAATATTGCTGTGAAACTCGTAATAACATTTCATTATAATCAGCAGGGAAGGCGGAAAAAATCTCACTTTGAACGAAAGTCGCGCTGCGCTGATGAGACGTACGCGTATAGGAAATTCTGCCTGTCTCGAAACATCCTAATAAAAAAAAAAAAAAAAGATACCAAAAAGAGAACGAGCAAAGAACGAATTACTTTTCGTCGAACAAGACCTCACCGTGTTTTCTCTGTCTCTCTCTCTTTTATTTTTCCTCCCCCCGTTTTCTACACGCTCGTCCCACGCGGCCCGCGTTGCGTGCACGCACCCACAAGCACACGCTGTCTCATTACGGAATCGCGTGCGCGTCGAGGCGTCATTCGTGTGAGCTTCGACCGTGGTCGGGGGCCATTTTGCTGTTCGCCGTGCGACCAACACCGATCCGATTCGTGTTGCGCGCACTCGCGTGTCCTGCACTCTCGCGAGCGTGTTGCACGCGCCATTGCTGCACCGTTCCCTCCTACACCCTCTCTGATTTCCAACTAGCAACGCCGCCACGTCTTCGTACGTAGTTCGATCGACACCGGCGAGCAGATTTTTCGGACATTCGATGTGGCGAAGAATTTTCAGAAAGTCCAGTCGCAGCGATTGGAGTTTCATACCGGAGTTGGAGAGTTCGAGGTTATTTTTTCCTTTTTTCAATTTTGAAGAAGAATTTTTTTTAACGAAGATGAAATAAAGAGGTAGCGATTTCGTTTCTCTTGGAAGGAGAAGCAAATCTTATGTATATAAATCCGTCCCGTCGTTTTATTGCGATTATTGTATCCTCTTGATGAAACGAGCCGAGTCTTATCTCACGTCTCTCTTTCGTGATACGAAATACCTCTCGTCGACAGCGAGAATTTAGATGTAACATTTAACAAATGTAAAGTAAAAGGTGTCTAAAAAAAGGAAAAAAAAAAAGAAACAATCTCGCGAGTTTCGAGGAGTTTCTTCACGAAGTTTCCCTGAATTCAACGAAAAATCATTCGACGCGAGTCAAAGCTTTCCCCCCTCAAAGTTCTTTCTCCCTCCCCCCCCCCAAAAGAGAGGACGAGGGAGAGAGATATAAGGAAGAAAACAAACGGGAAAAGATAAAAAAAAAAAAGGAGGCTTTTATTCGGGTATAATCAGAGCCGAGGGACGTGCAAATTCACCGGAGGCAGAAAGGAACGTGTGAACGAGCCCTCGTGAAATCCACCCCTTCGCCGCCGCCGCCGCGGTCGTCGTCGTCGTTCCGGTTAGAATCTGCCGCAGAATTCGCGCGGGCGCGATCGTTACCGTAGAAAGAGGCGTCCCCGAGGGAAATCTGCAGGAGTGCGTGCCGAATGTGGTCATGCCAAACGATTCACAACCACCACGTTTGTCTGCCAGAAGGGATGGTAAACCCTTCCCTTATCGTTCCTCTTCAAACGCGATTGATGACATTTCGGAAACTTTCTACTCGATGATTCTCTCTCTCTCTCTTTTTCTCTCTCTTTCTTTCTCTCTTGTTCAGTAGTTGATCGTTTCGTTCGCTTTGAATTTGGAAATTGCTCGAGTTATTTATTAAGTTTTTAAAACATTGTAGATTCAATCGAGCACGAAGAGCTTCTTGCAAATTGTGGATCAATCTTATTTCAGAGGTTCATTTGTTTCGCTGGTTTGCTTCGTTTGATTTCGTCGAAGAAATCGTGGATCATAGATTATTAGATTATAAAAGTTTCCTCCCATCTATTAATTTTTTTCTTCGAAATGTAAGAAGAAAGAATAACTAATTTTATTAAATATAATAAAAAAAAAATTACGGATTTATTTCAATAGGAAGTGATTTTTGGTCCACCCTGTAGATTGCAGAATTTATTATAGAGGCCTATTTCGCTAGTTTGTTTCTGATTTCGTCAAACAAATGTGAATTATAGCTTACATAGGATGGACCAAAAGTTTCCTCCCATCCATTTCTTTTTTTTCTTAATAAAACATCAAACAACTAATTTTACTAAATATACAATAAAAAAAAATCGCGAAAATGATTTTTGGTCCAGCCTATAGATTATAGATTACAGATTAAATTTATTTAGATATATATATATATATTTCACTATTTTGTACCTGATTTCGAAATAAAAGGTTCCTTGTTTGAAACAAAGTTAGCTAACAGAGATTTTCCTTCAAATAGGGCAATCGTAATTTGTGAAGCTTTACTTACTAATAAAAATTCGCGATTCGTTTGCACGAGAAAGAGGAAGTATATATATATATATATATATATATATATATATATATATATATATAAAAGAGAAATCCTCGCTGTGAACATCGAATGCCACCCAGTCGATAATCATTTCCACTCTTGATCCTCTGCCAACTGATCGACGACGATTTACATTTAGCAAGTATTTAGTAAACGAAATTAACCCTTATTTAAGTTTCATTTCTTGACTTGAATTTGAAATTAATCGTTATAAATGGTAGCTCTATTCTATATAAAATTTCTCCTACTCTTACAGCGAGAAAATAGAAAATCGTTAGGAATTAATTTGAGATTAGTCACTTTGGTGTCATTACCAAGATCCAAGTGGTACTTTGCGAAATTTTTGCAAGCCTCGCTCTCGAGTGAAAGTTAAGCACGAAGAGCTTCTTCCAAAACAGTAGTCGAGCAATGCAAAAGATGTCTCTCGTGACAGGCACACGATCATTCAAACGATCAAAAAGCCTCAAGTTTCTCGAGAAACTGCTCTCTAGTGGAAACTTTTATTTGCTTTAGTAAGAAAGGAAGAAAAGGAGGAAGAAGAGAAAAATAATAAATTAGAATAGAAATTTCTTGCTCTCGACGAGCGTGAGGAAAAAAAAAGTTATTCCAATACCACATATTTGGTGTAGAAAAAGTAGTATATCTTGTGTTATCAGAAGCATCGAAACTCTCGTTCGTGCCACTTGCTTATCTCGTGATTAAAATAGTAATACTATTATTTAGCCCCGGTGCTCGGTAAACATAGCTCCATGGTTGCATAGTCTATTAACGAGCGCGTATGTCGGTATCAAGACATCATCGCGCCGGGCTGATTCAGTGCCGGGCAATTTGCGTTCGTCGAGCGAGAAACGGGCGTGGAATCCGGTCCGTGGTGGCTGTGTTGATCGTTATAATAAATGGGATAATGACATAACGGGTACGCCACGGACATTGAGGGGGCCCAGATATGCGTAATTATTGCGTTTGCATCAGCATTCGCGGTTCCCTTCGTTCTTCTTCTGTGAGGAGGGTGACACTTCTCGCTCGAGCAACTCTTCTTTCACAGGATGGAAAACGTTTTGTGTTTTTCTTTCTTTTCTTTTCTTTTCTTTTTGTTTTCTTTTTCTTTCTTTTTTTTTTCCGCTGCCACTGAACAATCGAATAATCGAGTTCTCACTTTGGGTATATTTTATTTGTCATTGGCAAGTTTTAGTATTTTTTTTTTTTTCAGAATCTTCGGGTAGAATTTACGAATTTAAACGAGAAGATTTTTTTTCTCTAGTATCGGAGTGCGGAATTTTTTATTCCGCTTATACCAAGAAGATTCTTATCCAGTGCTACGATAAATAAAAGTAATGCCATAAATAAAAGCGCAAATTAAATCAAATTGTTACTACATAAATTAGACTAACAATTCATTGCTATAAATTATTAAATCTATTAAATTTGTTACTATTGCATTATATTATATAAATTATAGACGATATTGTTATACAAACTAGAATTTTCGCAAAAATTTTCTTTCTCTCGCATGTGACAAGATTTCATTTTATTTTGCCTTCAATCAATGCGATGCGAAGGTTAAACGAGAATTTACGAGAGTTCGAACAGCTGGAAACTTTTTCTTAGAAATTGACAAATTCTTGTGAACTTCAAACGAACAATGTTGGACTGTTGAAAGAAGCACGATACTTCGAACAAAAAGATTTCACCGAAAGAATTCACCGCAGAACGTGTTAGAATCGTTCCATAGATTAGAAAATCGAAGTTTGCATACACGTTGGATAATACACACTGCGCTTCGCATTCTAAACCTAACAAAATTAACTAAACAGCGAATGCACAGTTTCACAACTGTAATCACTTTCAGTTCTTTCTATGTACTGAATAATTTTATTAAAAAACTTCGCGGCCGATCACTGATTCATGGAATCAGAAAACCGTGTGTGTCTATAACCGCCGTGTGATCGTGCGTCAGTCGACACGTAGTTCCATTAAACGCCGATGTCACTCTCAAGCTTTTATCAATGTCACTTATAAGTGTGGCTGATAGCTCGTAAGTTTTTATTGCCTACGCGAACTTCCACCGCGTGTTTGCGTTCGTACGTAACACCGGGGCATTTAAGGAAAGTTACTCGAACGTGCAATTAGCGTACGCACCTTGCTAATGGTAATTCGAACGAAGCTTTGTTTTTCATTTGCGGCTTAGTTTCGAGTATATCGGAACTATAATCGATTATAAACGATATTTGGAAAAATAGGTAAAAAATAATCGATTTCGTCTGAAAGGAGAAATGGTACTAGCCGAAAACATCAGTGTGCTATCTAAAGTAATAATAAAAACTAAAAATTGTGTACGTAAATAAAATTCCCTCGCGAACACTTTATTTCAAATTAATTTACATAATTTCAAATACACAGAATCCTCAAGAACGATTAAATAGAGAGGAAAAATGGCACTTCTGAGCTTCAGTGCGTACAATCTGAATGCCCAACAAACAAAATTAACAGAAATTATGTGCTATCTAAAATAATAGTAAAAACTACAAATTGCGCGATTTAATACGTATATAAAATTCCTTCGCGAACACTTTATTTCAAATTAATTTACATAATTTTAAATACACAGAATCCTCAAGAACGATTAAATAGACAGGAAAATGGCACTTCAGTGCGTATCATCTGAATACCCAACCAACAAAAACTACACGATTGAAAAAATTGGCGAACATTTTCTTTCGCAAATTATTTTACACTTTTCAAATCAAATTAAATCACGTAATTTCCAAACGTGCAAAATCCTCGAGAACGATTGAAATTGCAACAGAAATTTCAGTCTCGTCTCGTCACAGGTATACGTCGAAATCATTCTCGTAATTTGGCAGAGAGATTATCCCTGAAGGGATACTCGAACAATGATCTTTCCGTGGCGATATCAACGAAGACGCGCTCGTCGTGGGCGTAATGAAACGAAAGCCGACGTACTCGTTTCGCGAGGAAGACGATAGAGATGGGAATTTTCCAAGCGGGAACAGGCGCGTGTGGGTTGATCGAACCGCGTTAATTCCACGATGAAATTACTCTGGTCGAGCCGTTTCATTATCTGCTGTTTAGCGCCTACTCCTCCGGGCTCTAACAACCCTTGCGGACGTCCATCGCGGTGACTGATTGCAATCTTTATGGCGCCCGGTCTGTTGGACACTTCGTTAACCGGTGTCGGAGACACCGATGTCGTACAATTATCCCCGCCGATACAGCCGACTCGACTGTACGATCGCAATCGGTATTTTCGACGTATTTTCATTTATCAGCGTTACCTGTGCTCGCTCTTTGTTCGTCGTCTGAATGAAATTTAGGCCATACTCCTCTCTAATCTCAGGTGAGATTAATTTTTTCCCAAGTATTTATCGAAGAGGAATTGTACTGATCGTGTACAATAAGATGTGTCTTTATTTGAAGATATATTATATATTTTGTCACTGTGTGAAATTTAGGAGCAGCGTTTTCTTCTCAAGATCTTGTTGAAATTCTTCTTTCAGAAGAAACAAATTTTCCTTGGAAATTCGCTTGGGCGTAATTTCTAAATAACAATTCTTTCTATAAAGTCCAAAGTTTCGATCGCGTTGCTTGCTCGATGCTCCGAATTCTCAAGAATTCTCTTTTTTTGGAAGTTTCTTCGTACTGTTTGTTTCTCCCCGAAGAATTAACTTCGAATTAAATGTCGTAATTTCTAAATATAGTTCTCTACAGTCAAATACTCTATTTACTTGAAGCCCCGACACTTTCAACAAACGAGGTTCTTTTCCGTGATGAGCTAAAATTCATCAGCTTCGAGGATGAAATATCGTGCTGATAAATTTCTAAAGTAATTCCGAGTAATTTTTTCATAGTTCCCTCGGCGCGCTGTTTAGTCTGAAGCTCGTGAAACTTTCGCGAACGGGTCACGAAAGCGTTCGAACTCGGTCGTTGGGAATTTTTCGAAAAGTCAGCCGCCAGCCAATACGGGGATCGCACGTGTCGAATGCTAATGCGCGGCCGACACCTGCGAACGAAGGCGAAACGCGGTTGTTCACGGTCTGCTTCTCGCGCGAGTGCGATCGACAGGGTACAAAAAGGTTCGAGAAGGCCTGCACGGGGGTAAGAAGGACAAGAGGAAGGACTATAGTGCATGCGGGCGTTGATTAACGACTGAGGGCCCCGACTGCTGCAACCCTCTCGATGCGTGTCGTTGACAGAATTGAAAATACTCTTTACGCAGTAGTTGAAACTCGATTCACAATGATCGCGTAATTCTTTGTAAATCTTGTGATTTTCTACTGATTGTCTGAATTTTTCAACTTCAGATAAAATCAGTCTATTATTCGCTTAGATTGATTCTTTGTCCTCGAATCACATCAAACCGGGCCAAACCGAAGCGAATCACACGAAATTTAAAATATGTGCGAATTTTAGTGATTCTTCGACATGTGGATAGAAGCGTTGTGTCCTTTGTTCCATTGCAGACTCTTGTTCCTTTGAGTTGAAATTTTATAATCGTGATAGAAGACAACTTCAACGTCAGTCTGTATTTAGGAATATTCTTTGCGGATTGATTCTTCCTCAATCAGAGAAATTATTAAATCACCTCAAACCTCGAACCACGAGCAACATATCTGTGAAATATATCGTGCGAATTTAGAAACGGAGATACAGACTCTTGTTTCTCTGCGTTCAAGTTTTATAATCGTGATAATCACCGGTAGTTAAATAACCGGGGCTTTTGGAGTTTTTTTCTGAAGATGACACATTCATGAATTCATAAAACTTACTTATTTCTGTATGAACTTCAATCTCTACGTTGACGATAATTTCACCTTTTCAGTCTCTGTATTCTTCAGGAATATTCTTCACAAGGTTAATTCTTCAATCGACGAAATCATTAAACGGATAACCGATACATGTAGAATAATGAAAACCAAGTTCCAATCGGGAAGATTCGCGAATCGATTGGCAAACGTTCTCGGACAGAACAGAAAATAACCAGGGAATGTGACCCAAATTCGGCGGTTTGGCCCGCGAAATTGCAGGCGAAAGCGGCTCGCACAGACAGAAGCCAGAGAGAGCGTAGTTCTCTCTCTCTCTTTCTCTTTATCTGGGCGAGTTGACCGCGGCACGGAAGTCTAACAGGCCACCGCGCACGCCACGAAATTACAGTGGGAACACGGAACCGTCAGGCTGACCTCGCGGTCAGCGGCTTGAGTCTTATGTACAATGTCTCTCTCTCTCTCTCTCTCTCTCTCTCTCTTTTATTTCGTGGCTCATCGAAAACGACGGGTGACTGACAGCTGTCACGCCGCCGACGCTTCTTTCGCGAAAGAAAGGAAAGGAAAGGAAAGGAATGGAAAAGCGATATAGTGATCGAAAACGCGCGAGCAAAACCGCGGCAGCTGTTGGCCTCCGGTCGATCGTGTCGTCTCTGTTCCGAAGAAGCTCGACGCGCGACAGGTGACACGCGCCGCTATAAATCGTGAATTAGAATGTCAGCTGGCTGAATGTTATCCGGCGAACGAGTCGGCTGTCGTGTAAAGACCGTGTTTTTCGATAGACACTGGGGTGGCGCTGGAAAAGAAGCACTCTTTCGCTTCCCCTTGTTGGAAATTGAAACGCATTCGAGTATTTCCAGTTTCGGGTGATTTCGCACCAACAGCAAGTTACTCTTTCGAAGTAATTGGAAACTATAAAATTCAAGGAATTCTAACTGGTAACCTCTGCCCTCGTTAACGAAAACTCCAATCACCTTGGAGGATGTGCAAAATCAGTTTTTGTAATTACGGTTCAGAGTCACACTGTTACTTCAGTGCTGAAGTAAGAAAATTGTAGTCGATTAAATTGCTGATTATATTATCAGTAATGTTAGTAGAGATTCCAACCTCTCCAGATGTCCAAAGTTATTTTTTTTTCTTTTTTGTGACAAAAATTTGGAAGAATTCAAAGAGTTCTTTTCTTCCAACCTCTATCTCTATTAAGAAATATTCCAACCTCTTTAGAAAATACGCAAAATCAGTTTTTCTAATTACAGTTTGTAATAAGAGTCATTTTAGCGCCGAAATATCAAACTGAAGTAAATCTGATTGTTATCAATAATGTTAACAGAAATTCCGGCTTTTCCTTTACTTATTTTTTGTGACAATAATTTGAAAGAATTCAAAGAGTTCTTTTCTTCCTAACCTAAACCTCTATTTCCATTATATATCCAGCTTATATACAATTTATAACTACAATTTAATTCTTATTTTAATGTATCAAAGAGTTCTTTTCTTCCTAACCTAAACCTCTATTTCCATTATATATCCAGTTATATATTTCCTATATATCCAACAGATATTCCGACCCCTCTAGAAAATAACTACAATTTATAGTAATTCTTATTTCAATGTATCAAAGAAAATATGAAACTGAAGTAAATTTCGCTCAACGAAATTATTTTATCATCCGCTATCTATCTGTACCATAGTTTTCCAAGAAATTTCCCTCTAAGAAAATCTCAGTCGCTCTTGAAAATATCGAAACACCATTCTCTCCGCTCTGCTTTCCAAATAAAACGCGGAGCGACCACGTTTATCGCGCCTAAAATCGTAAAATCTAAGAAACTTCGTTCCATCAACAAAAAATCCCGTCGGACGATACGAAAAACACGAAATTCCCGTCCTTTAACCACTCTCCTGCCCCAAGTGAAAAAATAAGAAAAAAAAGGAGAGAAACACGTTGCCCTGACCTCTCTTTCGCGGTGGACCCATTAATAACCGAACGAAAAGCCACCCCCTCGCGACACAATGTCGGACTCGGGAAAGCCTATAAACTCGCTGCTGGAACCACAGAGAGTGAACCGTTGAATCCGTCTTCGGGCAAAGGGGCGGCGGAATTTCCCCCGTCTCGGGGCGGTTGCGATGCAAACCCCCCTTCGCCCCTTCGTCGGATGGTTTTAATAGAATCGAACAGTCTGTAAGGCGATCCCGGGCGATCTGTCTTCTCGATCCAGCCTCGCCCAATCGAGAGTCGCGACGTTTCTCTCTCCCTCTTTTCCCCGGCCGGCAAACACAACCCCTCGGTGTTAACGGACGTTCCACGCGAACGATGCTGATGGATTCCCGCGGATCTTCTCTCTGTGATCTGTAATGGCGAGAGAAAGAGAGAGGGAGACCGGTGCTTTTCTTCTGAACGGTTTTACATGTGTCAGGGGTGGATACAAGGGGGATGAGAGACGCCGGACGAATTGTAAGAGGATTTCACCAGGGTTGGGTTTCCTCAGGGTGAAAACGTATGTTTGGCGTGTGTGTATATATATATGGGACGGAGGGATGAAGGAACTGGAATTTCGGGGATGCCGGGAGATGTAGAATGCTCCGATGGATGTAGGTTTTTGGGGTGAGTGTTTCTCGTTTGCTTTCTTCTTTCTTTCTTCCTTTTTCCCCTTTCTGGTGGAAATGATAATTGGATAGGATTCAGTGGAGAGACGCCGAGATTTGTAAATGTAAAGTGTCCAGGGGATGACTGGGGAGTTGAACGAGTTGTGTAACTGATAGGAAACTCGTGAGAATGTTTTCGTCGGTAGAGCGCGAATATTTCCGGCACGCGAACGCAACGATCGGGTTTTTCCAACGTGCGACTTCATCTATTGCGATTACGAAAAATGTAAAGTAACCAGAGATTTTCAGAAGGGTTGGTTCGATTTCTAACAGGAATCTCGCGAGAATATTTCCGAAAATGTTGGAAAAAATTGCAGAATTCTACATGTAGATATTCAGGTTTCTGCGTCAGATTTCTTTTCAGACATTGAAAAGATAATTCACAACGTTTTTTTAAACAGAGGTTGTAAGATCTCTCTGTTTACCGATTTGCGTTATCTTAAATTAAATTCTACTTAAGGGTTGTAAATTATTGATTAACAATATTTCTGCTAACGAAATTTGAAATGTTTTGTACGATGCAGAAATGATTTAAATAATTTTCAGCGATACATTTTAATTTCTTCTGCGAAAATTTCATTCACCCTCTCTCTCTCTCTCTCTCTCTTTCTCTTTCAAACTCTCGCTTCTTCTCGCGAATGAAAATGAAAAAGGCTCGAGGCGACTTCATCATTTTCGCGTGTATCAAAATGATCGAATGTTCGTCGGGCGAGAGCTCGACGAAAATTGAACAAACGGGACAGGAGGGGATGGGATACTAATTAGAGAAAGAAACGCGCGTGCTCCTTAACGAGGTTGCCTGAAGAAAAGAGTCCCGGGAGTTGGCGGGTGTTTGGCGGTGGCTGCGTTTCGCATCGCCTTTGCGTTTGAAGGTCGTCGAACGCGCGCGACGAAAAACCGTGGAAAAACGAGGATTGAAAAAAAGAAGGAAAGAAAAAAGAGAAAAGAGAAAAAGGGGAAAAAACGCGAACGGCCTCAAACGGTGAAACGCGGAAATTTCCTGCGACTCTTTTTTTTTCTTTTGCACCCCCGGTTTTGCAACCCACTTCCGACGGCCAGGAGGAAAATTGAACCTACGATTTCTCTTTGGTCCTACGCTCGCGACTTTTTTTTCTTTCTTTTCTTTCTCTTTTTTTATTCTTTCTCCTTCTTTACCTGATTCCCACGAAGAACTGATTAACAACGCGACTAATCTTCCCATCTTTGTCCTCTTCGTCTTTTCGTGTGAATAAATAAGTGATTGTGGACGCATCGTTCAGTTCGAAGAAAATATATATCTGCACCTTTCTAAGAAAGGATTTTTTTTAAGTTCGTATCTTTTTTTTTTTTATTAATAATACAGTGTTTGTTACACGATTAGATTTGTTCGTGAACATGTAAATTTGTTGGACAAAATCTCGCGTGTTAGTCTTTTCCGTTTTCTCGTTCTCCTCTTGTATGAAAATAGTTAAATGTACGAAAGAATAAAATAATCTACTGATCAATCGATCCGTAATCACAGGTTCTGTTAAACAATAAAACTTTCAAAATCTCTCTCTCTCTTTCTCTCTTAATTTGTCAAACGACGATCAATCAAACTGAAGATCGGCCGTGCAAAATGGAAACTTTGGAGATAAAAGATGGTAAAAAATTCGATGACCTCGCGGAGGAGTATTTGGAGTATATATCTTAGAAGGGCTTTGTTTCCATAGTGTTAGTCGACGAGATCTAAGTCTCCGAAGGAGGCAAACAGTTTTTGTAGAATCGTTCGCGGCTGCTCTCGGCTCTTGCCTCGGTAAGAAGATGTTTCTGAGAGAGTTGTTTCTTGGAGGAGGGATCCTAAGAGGTAATTTACCATCCTTGATGATGTTTTCGCAAACAACTGACGCTGAAGTCCCGGCCGCTTCGCCTGGAATAATTCTAAACGTGGTAGCGAGGGTCGAAAACAGAAAAAAAAAAAAAGAAAGAAAGGAATTCTGGAGGAAGCCGCGAGGCTTTTATCCCGGTGAAACAACGTGGAAAAGTTTCTTGTAACCCGGGGCCGAGGATTCTTTAACCGCCGGCGTGTCGTCCGCTCTTGTTAATTCTTCTTGTAAAATTAATTGTCGGCTGGAAAATTATCAAAGAAACGCGAAGAGTTTTGAGAAAAAGTGAAAAAAAAAGGAAAAAAAACTCTTCCAAGAGTACCTGCTTGCTTTGGAACTTTCATATGGAAGATTTCTGTATATTTCAATTTTTTCTTTCTTTTAGTTCTTAGAAAGGAAATGAATTTAGAATAGTTGTTGAGAATCGTTCGTCGGTTTTAAAACGTTGGTGGGGAAAAATAATTTTCCTCTTTCTAATTTGATTGTTTCACTCTGATTGAATTTCGATCGAGAACAGTAAAAATCTCTGAAACAAATCCTCCACTATTCTCTGTTGTACCAATTTAAAAAAAAAAGAACATCTTGTTTTTAAGTCTCCGACAGCTCGAATCATTCAAAATTAAACCTTATGAGTTTCTCCTGAAGCTTCCTAAAAATTTTTATTTTCCCGCGCGAGTGACACGTCTTCCCCTCAAAATTGCCATTCACGCGAAGATTGTAGTTCACCCCATATGTACACTCTTCAGAGACACCATCGTTCTCTCAAGAATTCTCAAGACTTAACAGTGTCTTCCTCTTGTGATTGCCAAGAAGTTGTCGCTTCTCAAAAAGATCAGTAGCACTGTTCTCTCAAAATATAGTTTGGCGAAAACCTATCTTACAACTAAAAAATTCCCATAAATATCATCTTGCGTCATTCCCATCCACCCCCCCCCCTCCCTCTGTGTGCTCGAAAACGAAGCAAAAACTGAAAAAAATAATGCTAATAATAACAGCAACAATAAGAAGAAGAAGACCAAGACCAAAGGAGAGACCGATTTGCAAAGCTTGTTAACAAAGAGCTGAGAAGACGACAAAGACGGCTATCCACCCCACTCTCTCTCATATCGCGCGTTGTGAACGTTCCAAGCTCACACACGTTCGCGTACACACCCCGTACGTTCGCGTACACACCATGGAAGCACACCATCCGAGTCTCAAAAAGGGGAGACGTGCATGCGCGTGCACATATTGCACATACGACGCGGCATATGCGTCGGAGAGGCAAGAAGGGCGTTTCTGGAGGCGGTCGTCGCTCCCACTACGTGGTCTGCTTAAGGGACCGGGGGTGGGGAGAGGGTGAGAGAGAAACAGGGAACATGCAGCGGTATCCTGTGGAAGGACAGACACAGTCCCTTCCACCGTGGATACTGTCCTTATGCTCCTTTTTTGCACGCCAGTTCCAGAAGGATCACCAGAGCTGCACGAGATGCATCGCGGAGAGGTGGGGTTAGGGGGTGGAAGAACCGTGGCAGGGGCTGGTTTAATCCCACACGCTGCTCCACGATCCTGCCGCTGCCAGGAATTGCTCCTTCGTCGGCCGATTTCTCGCCGACGACGTACGTACCTCCAGACTGTGCGTCTGATAATTATTCGGAGAATTATTTTAGAATTTAGAATTCGTAATTCGATCGCGGATGTTCGCGTTCGAAAATTTACGAAGCGAGAAGCTACAGCAAGCGCGGATAAATTCGAAATAGAATACTCGTGATCGTAGAATGTTTTATATCGTCTAGAATTTTCACATAAAAAATCTCTGGTCGAATCACAATGTTATAATGGCTCGAAGTTTCGTGTAATTGCAGATGGATAGTAATGGGGAAATATCGAGTAAATCCTCGGGATTTATCCAACTGGAAGTAGATCATTCCCTCATTCCAGTAGATGAAATGTTGCATACATAACGCGACGTGTTGGTTCTTAACCTCTTGATCGCCGCATTTTTTTAAGAACTGCGCATCAGATTTCGCCGTAATTTTAAGAAAAATGTACTTTTACTAATAAATAAGTAATTTAAATATCTTTTACTTACATAATTGGCGAGCCACAATCAATTAGGATATAATTTGATTTTCACTAGGGTTGCCACACGATAGATCAAATACTAAATATTAAAAAAATTAAAAAAGTTATATGCATGTTTGTTAAATTTGAATAGTCTAAAAAACACATATATATAAAAACACATATAAACATATATATTATACACGATGAAACTAATATTTATTTATGGTGTGGTATGCTTTGAAGTAAATAGTTGGGCAGAGTGGAATTTTACAGTTTTCGCACGTGAATTTCGTTTCTTGCCGTCTTTTTCGAAAAAATCCAAAATCAATCGGAGGAATATATATATTTTTCGATTTTTTTAGCGATGGAAAATGATTCTATATGTCACTGCTAAGAAATCGAAATTAATTTCGCTTTTATTTAGAGTGTAGGGATCGACGTGTACTAATGCGCGCACGGCGATCAAGAGGTTAATGAGTCAAGATGATGATCGAATGTGTTTTCCTGAGGGAGGGTAAAGGTTTCAGTTGAAACGAGGAATGTTTTCGAGCATTGGTTCCAAGGAGTTTGTTGAGCTTGGGTTGTTGAGTTTGGTTAACTCGATTGAATTTAGTGTTCATTGACTTAAAAGTGGATTAAGGACAGTTAGATATTTAGAGGATGAAGAGAAATTAAACGAGCCTGATTTTCTTCGCACACTAGCATTTTATTAATTTATTGTTCTTTTCACAATAAATGTCTGGCGAAGTTGATTAAATGTACAATCGTAACATTATCAGACGATGTTCAGTCACTTTCTCATCCATCAGTTTAAATATTAAGATACGGAAACAATTCAGGCAAAAAAATCTTAAATCCGACGTAAAAACCTCAAAAAAAAAAAAAGAAAAAAAGAAAACGCAGGAGAATTTCAGAGTCGACTTCCACAGTTTGACGAAGTGTTTTCACGTTCTCGTTTTCATAACGCGTTCGACGAAACGAAACGAAACGAAACGAAAGAATTCGCGGCTCGTGGCTCGTCTCCTCGCGGAGGAGGAGATTATTTCTCCGTTGAGGCGAGTTGCCGCGGATTTTCGCGACGATACCGCGCGTGTCGGGCGCGCGAGCTCGTATGGTAGAAGGAAAAAAAAAAAAGAAAAAGCGACGCTGAAGGAAAGGAAAAATAAAGGGTCGTCGGCACAAAAGTGGTCCGGCCCGCGCGAAGAATTCCTCCGTGTTCGGGGAGACGGGAATTCCTGGAATTCTTTCGGCGAGCGCGACTCACGCATGGCGCCACCAAAGCGAAATCGACACGGGGAACCTCTCGAACCTTTCGAATATTCCGCCCCGAAATTATTTATTCTCCTTGCATTCTTTTTCCTTTGTTTTTTTTTCCTGCCCGACAAAACGAGTGACGATAAGAAACTTCCGATTGGCTTCGTGTAATTAAAATACATGATATAATAATATGATATGTCGATACAATGATCATCGTAATAATGTAGGAATCATTGTAATGTTAGATGTATGAAAGGAAGCGATTCTTCAAACTGTACAGTGATATACAGACCGCGTATTTTCACGCGAAACGACATGTCGTCGATTTATTGCCGATGAAAAATCCGCTCGAAATTTTCGAGCGAATTCTTCGTCTAAAACTTCGTCTGCGGGCTGTAACAAAGTATGTATAAACAACCACCTCCGGAGCAGCACATACCCTCAAAAAAAGGAAATAAAATACAATTATTGACTTATTTTGTGGTTTAAATTTTTTAAGCAAATAAATCCATCAATTTTTATATGCCACTATTTATATCTATTTATCATTTTAAAAAGGAAAAATTAATGTTACTGAAACATTTGTTTTATAATATTTAATAATTTTGAATCAGAAAAATAATGTACTCGCTATTATTAAAAAAGCAATTATCATTTGTCATAGAATATCAGAGAAAAATGCTTATATTACTTTGTAGCAAAAATATAAATTGCAATAGAAATATTACTTAAAGTAGGATAAAAAGTATAAAAAAATACTTTGTTATTATAACAAATTTCTTTTTTATTGATATATTTCAAAATTAGTTACATAACTAAATATCGATTGTGACTGTTGTTTAAAATGTTTTAATCGATATTCACAACGATGCAATTAATTTTGAAATATGTCGTTATATAATGGAAGAAAACTTGCATATTTTTCAAGATATTCTTTGACATTTATTTGTAATTATTCTATACTTATTTTAAACGAAGTATCAAAGTATTAATTAATTTTAACATTGCATTCAATTCAGTTTCTGTTCTTGTGTTCGCTAATCCAGTTTCAACTATACTAGGAGATGTACTTATTCTCATGCCTGCAAGTGCGTTCCCTGAAGATGGGTAATGTTGTGATGGTAATGTGCACCCTGTCGAAGCACGCTGCACCTCGCAGAAACTTGGCCTTTTTGAAAAGGCAAAAAAAAAAAAAAAACCAGAAAAGAACAACGATGTAAAAGTTGGATAGCGAATTACATAGAAAGAAGAATTTTCCTTTGTTTCGAGAGAGGAGAGGGTTATTTTTCGGTGGACGAGGCCAGACGAGGCGAGGCAACGCAATGGCGGCGTGATGTTGTCGGAGGGTAAATATTAATTAGCGTGCCTCTGTGTTCATTTCGTTGTGCGCCGCGCTTTCGGCCCCCGTTTACACACCGCCGTTCCTCGCAACGGCGTTAACCCGAATAAACACATTTTCGCCCGGCGCCAGTCACACCTTCCGGGATTTTGGCTTTCCCGAATAATTAAACCAGGCCCCCTGGAACCCGAGGCCGCTTCCGGCCGACGAATTTCCGCGCGCCATCGCGTGGTCCAAACTTCACCTCCCCCCTCCCTCCTCCTCCTCCTTCGGTTGATCCTTTTCGCTATCGACGCAAGTTCGACCGAGTTCCACGGTTTTCCACGTGCTTTTCTGTCTCTGCCGAGTCGAAACTTTATCCGCCATTTGTCACCGGGATGCCTGAAAATTCTCGCGGGAAATTCGAATTCCGAGTGAATTTTCTCGAGCACAGTTGAAATTTATTTCTCTCGTCTGAACGAAATTTTTCTCTTGAGATAAGAAGACTTGTCACGAATCTTAAATGGGAAATTTAACCCCTTAAAGTAAGCCGCGTATAGACGCTCAACTTACTTCCGGTCCGCTGGAATTGTCATTGGCAATAATTGCAGCAAAAAGATATTGGATCAGACGTAAGTGAGTACTAGTTCAATAATTACATCTTCCGTAGGTCGTATATTATTTAAACGTGATTATTTCGCAGTTACTTTCTTTCTCATTTAATACGCTTAAAATGAAAAGATGTGATGATAAGTGCAAGGTGTAGGTAGGAAACATAACATAATAAGAAGGGAGATAAGAAATGTGATGTAGGATTATACCATACCTTACTAGATTATTAGACACATTATGAAATAAAGGTTAAGATTACTGTTAAATTTTTAGCATGTGCATTAACAACTCACAGAACACGAATAAACAGATAATATTGGTTTAACGTAGTGAAATTCAGTGTGTTTCGATTATATCGATGCAGCTTCTGAGAAGTGTACGCTGACGAAAAAAATCGTCGTTCTCGGTGTAGGTTCGCGATTCAAAGTCCGCCGAGTCCGACTTCAGCCAATATGGGTTAATGAATAAAAAATCGATCAGGTACCATTTTAGTCCATTTTTGAGGACGTCGATTTTATAGACAGCCTTCGGCAAACGTAACTTTCCTCTCGCGAAACTTCGAATTCGAAACTCGCTTGTGTGTGTTGTCGCTCGAAGGTAAAAACTCGAGGCCGGAAAGGTAGGGGGGAGGGGAGGAAAAATGCAGAGGCGAAGGAAGCGGTGAAAAGCAAAAGGGGGTTGACGAGCAGGAGGAGCAGCAGTTTTCTGTCGCTCACCATCGAAGCGTGAGGCGGACAAGTCCGCGGCTCTTCGTCGCCGTTTGTCCCGGCTAAGCCGGCGCGACATCTCGAAAACCACGACACGTACTTTGGGCCTTTCCTCGTCGTCCTCGCCACCACGCTCTGTATCCTTCTCGACGTGTAGCGTTACGCAATCCCAGGCCGACCTGGTCTTAGCCAATTTCACTGTGCCCACGCTGACCGATCGCGCGCCATCACCTTTTCATTCTTTTTTTTTCTTCTCCCTCCTCTTCTCCCCCTCTCTCTCTCTCTCTTTCTCTCTTTCTGTGTGTGTTCGTCAACAGTACAGCCAGCAGTGATTGATCTTTCGTAGAGAATTTCCAAGCAGTTTCACAGACCTTTATTTTTCTTCGAATTTGTAAACTTTCGTCGACAGTAGTAATTGGATTATAATTTTTCGTAAAAAAAAAAAAACATTTTCAAGCAGTTTCAGAAATCTTCCTCTTCTTCTCTTTCTTTTTCTCCGTTAACATCGGCGAATTAGTTTGCAACTTTTTCCGTAGGAAATTTTAAAGCAATTTCAGAGATCTCTCTGTCCCTCTCTCTCTCTCTCTCTCTCTCTCTCTCTCTCTCTCTCTCTGTTCGTTGAACGGTGGAACTAGCAGCGATTGATTTGTAATTTTTGCGTGCAAAATTTTGAAATGTTTATAAATTTAAAAAAATAGAGTAGTTTCAGACGTCTCCTTCTTTTCTCTCCTTTTTTTTTAAATTTCTTTCTCGCTAATAGCGGAACTATTAATTCGCAATTTTTCACAGAGAAACGAACCGAATTTCGAAACCGAGATCTTCTTTCTTCGTTAAAACGGATTCGTAATTTTTCGTACAAGTCCCATGAACTCAAAACTTGGAAGAGGAAGTTGAACTTGAACGACTCTTTCTAAAATACAGCACGTCTAGAAGTTTCTGTTTCTCGTTGAACAATAAACTTCTTTGTTACTTCCCTGCACAACGAGCTGTTCTTTGCACTTTCATTTCTTCGATGGAAGTTTCACGTTTTCGTCACAGCGTTCAAGCAGGAAAACTCTTATTTTTATTTCTTGCCGCGAGTATGAATGAATCACGTAGAATACAATGTACAGCGAAGTTTGATTTTAATTCAGATGCGTTGATGCAAGGAATTTTCGCTGTTTTGCGAGGATGACAGTGATTAGTAGCGATTTGATACAGATCGTGGCTATTGCTAAAAGAGCAATTCCTTTTTTTTTTTTTAAGAAAAGAGAAACGAGAAGATAACACGTTGGAAAAATAGTGGTTATTTGGAAAGAAGCACTTGGCAAGCGAGACGAACAGAGAGGGGGAGCAGACCTCGAAAACCGAGTCATCTGGCCCGAAAGTCCGTTTCAGTCCTTTTTATATAGATCCGTGTTACTTCCATGTGACCGATCCAGTGGCTATACACCACTTTGAAAGAGTGGCCCTTCATTTATCTTCGGCAATTATCATCGGCTACCGTCGAGAGAAATAGACTCTAGTCGATGGCAATCGTTTTCGAACCGTGTCGTTGCCGAAAACTCGAACCCCAGGGTCCCTTTTCCTAATTTCTACACCATTTTTCATTCTGTCGTGTTTTTCATTCTCGAGCCAATTATACTCGTTTATAATAAATTTAGATTCGCTTTAATTTTGCCGTGTTATATAAATATTTTTCCACTTCCTACTTTGTACGAATATTTTATACTTTGAATATGACTGTTAATTCGCAATTAACCCACTGGTTAACAATTAGCTTTATAGCTTTATCTTGCTAAAATATCATAAAGATGGAATTCTAGAGTGATCACAGGATCATTTATAGCTTCCAAGGAACAAAGAGTTCTCAGGACAAAATTCGCAAAATTATTCGCGAAAATAATTTTTGAACTAACCGATAATAAGTACGGAAAACAATCCAAGAAGCATGATGAAATTAACACTGGAGCAATCGAGTTGTTGCGTATATTTCAAATTCTCCATTTTCACAGCTGCTTGAAAACAAAAGCAGAATTTTTCATCGAGAGACATCATTTTTACGAATTTATTTCGATTATCATCACTTATTAAATTGTAATGATTTGATACGTAAACTATTTCGACACGCATTAATTTCTTAGCTGTGAATGACGAGAAAAGTAATTACAGTTTGTTGCTTGTAATTAAATTTTCAATGGAAAATAAAACATACTCCTAAATTTTAGAATACAATTTTGAGACTCGTCAACATTTTTTCTTACGTCGTTTCTGAATATTTTCTTGCTATTAATATTAATTAAGCTAAGCAATAAAATTACTGATTTTTCAAAGGAAAAGAAGACTAATATTATTCCTTTGTAATTTACTCTGTATTTTATAATCAATGTAGATACTTTTAAAAGCGGCAAGAGGGGTTAATCGTTTTTAAAATAAAGACAACGAACGTTAAAACAGAGACAAATTGAAACACAAAATAAAGAATGCTAGAACAGCAAAAAAAAAAAAAAAAAGAAAAAAAGACTTCAATAATAATTGCAGGATCCGATCGTAGCTTCTCAGTTTCAAGATCTATCTACAAAGGTTGAGATATTCAAAAGAGCAAGATTGAGAAAAAAAACAGAGAGGAAACAGTCGCTAGAACTGTTTTACTGTTTTTAAACGTTTCCACGGATGCGTGAAACTTTCGCGAAACCGCCTAACGATCATCGAACACAGGTATATCGCGTGATCGCGTCTAAGAAAAAGGCACAGTTGCGCGATCCAGGTGCAAAGCCGACGAAAAAGCGAGCCTCTTATTAAACTATTGTATTCCGTTCGTTGTAATTGTTATTATTCCCCTTCCCCCCCCCTCGTAATTATTACCGACGTATTTATTACTTCTTTTCTTTTCTCCCTCTCATCCCCTTCTCTCTCGTGTTCGAGAGTATTTCACGATTCATTTCGATTCCTGTCTGACATTGTTGCAATCGTTAACGATCGAACGGAAGTCTTTACGAGAAATACTGCGTGAAATTCTGATTATAACGGGAATTATCTTGAACTATCTTGAAAGTTGACAATGTGGAACATATTTTGTCAAATATCTCGGAAAATTGTTTAAATTAATTGTTCTTCTAACGGTGTAAAGAAACTTTTTCTTCAGACAATATATTCAAAATTCTTTCACAAGTATCTTTAAAAACATCTTTCGCAAGTATATCTTTTACAAGTTTTCCCAAGTAAATGGTAATCAATTTTCTTTCGAATATTTGTTCGAACACAAATTACGGAGTAAAAAATGGAGCTTTGAAGATATCGTTTTACGTGTAAATTGTTGAAATTAATTGCTCTTTTAACGGTGTAAAGAAACCTTTTGTTCAGACAATATATTCAAAATACTTTCACAAGTATATATCACTTACAAGTTCTCCCAAGTAAATGGTAATCAATTTTCTTTCGAATATTTGTTCGAACACAAATTACGGAGTTTTGATTTTTCGGATTATAAAAGAATTCATTGTCTTCAAATCTAGGCCTAAGTTTCTCATCTAATCTAATTGCAAGTGAAAAAGACGAATTTTCGAAATTGTCTTTTCATTCGCGGTCAACGAAATTAATCAAGATTTTTAATAATGAAAAAAAAAGAAACATTCCTCGTAGCTACAGTCTCAATTCCCTCGAACCACGCACCTAACGTGTTCGATTCTCCGACCAACAATCCCCGCTAATAAGAACGTTCGCGTTGAAACGTTGTTTACTCTCTTCCCATCCGGCGCAAAAAGCAATCCGAATCATGTTCACGCTGGCCACGAAACGGAGACACGCGATGCGCCAGAGGAAGAGGATGGCGCAGCATCGTCTTTCTGCCGCGTCATCGAGGGGGGAAAAAACGCGAGCTCGTAACGCTAAACTCGTTCAGGGTGGTCCAGGATCGACTCGTGGCATTAAAGGATAACCACGGGAGATAATCGCGACTTTCTGACCGCGATCTCGTTGTTGATCGCGGCAAAAACCGGCGACGAAGAAACCATACGTTCGAGGGTTCGGCTTGTAAAACGAAGGTACTCGCGATACTAATGGCAGAAAACGCGAGAAACGCTGATCGGTATACTCTCGCAGCAATCAACGGATTCGTATGCGCGTATACTTGTGTCTTTACGACTTTTCACAGCGATTCTTCTCGACGAAGAGGTAATTTTTCGATTTATTTCTATTTATAGGGAAAGCGGAAGGAAAATTTTCGTAGTCCGCGGTTTTTCTACGTTTCTGCGTTTGTGATTCTGTGGATAGAATTGAGGGAGCTTGACTGCCAAGATTTTTCTGCATTTTTGCAAACGTAACCTGGATGCAAATTGGTTTTGGTTGCATAAATGTTACAATAAATAGTCTACTTCGAAGGTTTTATGCGCCAATAACAGAGGTGTGTTTTTGAATCTTCGAACTCTCGAAGAATGTTCTCATCTTGAGATATACTCATCAGTGATTAAGGGTTGAAAATCTTTAGATTCTCGTTCGTTGTGTAGAATGAATGTTAAACATTCGAGGAATAATTCGCTGGAACACTGACAATGACATGAGTCATGCGATTGGTTCAAACAGTGTGACAGATATAATAAAATCTCACAGTTTCAAACTGGTCTATTTTATTCGAATTGATCCATCGACTAGAAAAACGGAGGTTCGTCGGCTGAAGGTTTCGATTGCAAATTGCCGTTTTGGGTATTAAATATTAAAATTATGCAAACTCGCTTCTGTCGAGAAGAAGGAAGCTGAAATAAAAGAAAAGAAAAAAAAAAGAAATTGCCAAATTGAATAATTCAGCTCCGCCGGTACGATACGACTTAAGGGTTGAAATTTCAAGAAAGGGAAAAAAGAAAAAAAGAGTTGAAACGAATTATTCCGAGAACCGCCAAGCACAGAGAAACGTCAGGATTATTTATTCAAACGTATCTTGAATGGCAGCAGTAGAGTGAAGGAGTAGTAGAGGGGCGGTGTATATATCCAATTCTCGAAGCGAATAAAAAAGAAGTACACGGGGGCGAATTACACGTGACGCGACCCCTCGCAGACAAAGTGCGGTGGAAAGACGTCGTTCTATTCCGTAAATGGAAGGAAAAACCGCGTGAGGAGGAGGAAGAGGGGGGAGGTGAGTCACGCAACGCGAAACGTCTTGTATCTTTCCATTCGAGCCGAGAAGCGGCCGCGAGCGGGTAAAAATGACAAAGGAGAAAGTTCAGTGGCTTAATAGGGCCTGACTCCTAAGTCCTCGCCTCCCTTTTCTCCCCCTTTTTCTTTTTCTTTTTCTTTTTCTTTTTCTTTTTTCTTTTTCTATGGTGTGTAACTCGCTTATGGAATTCGCAACAGCGAAATTGCCCCTCCCCCCCTCTTTTTCTTCCAACGAATCGTTTGCACTCGATGAAAGAGCGGGAGTTAGACGAGAATCCGATGAAACGACAGAGATCGACGAAATGATCGTTCTTCCAGCTCGTGGTGTAAATTAGAGGATCGATTTCTTAATATTTGAATAGTTTGGAACAGCTTGTTTTGATTGAGTATCACTTTTGGTTTTTCTTTTTTTTTTCAATTTTTTAATTTCAATATTGATTAATTTCAATCTTTTTTTAATCATTTTTATGCGCAAGAGTGTGAGTTGAAGGACCTTGTTCGAGACGTTGAACTTTGTCATATTACCAGAGAATTCTTTTTACGTGTTTTTCATCTTCTGTGATAGATGTGTACGAGGGAGAAATTTTGTGTCATTAGAGCAAAGAATTTTACATCATTCAAGTCTTCTATTGTATAATAGAAATATTTGCGTCAATCTAGATCCTGGATTTTCTATCTTGATGAGAGATTTTGAAACTGTAGAAATCCCGTCGTACTTTACACTATATTTTCGATTCGCACATTTCACAGAAATTATTATACCTATAACGATGTCCAATCATAATTTTCATACACTTTCAATATTCTTTTTTTCCGAATTGCAACAGCAAAGTCATTTTCTAACATGTTTCGTCTAATTCCGAGGAAAAACAATACGTTCATCATTGCTTGTATTCATTTCCGAAAATACATCCGAAAATTATACATTTCGAATATTTCTCTTCCGTGCGTCGATCCCGTTCAACTCGTCGATATTTCTAATTCTCTCGTTCCAATTTTATTCCTATTCATCATCATCCACGAGACCAATTCTTGTTATCACGGTGCTCGTTATCTCGAGCATCTAAACAATCAAATCTTCGCGAGCCACTGATTCTTCCTGATTGGATTCGAGACTCGACAACATGTCACGTGTTTCCGATTCGATGACGATAAAAGCACCCTCTTATGGCCTGTTATGGAGTTTTCGCGTAGGTTTTCACAGGCACAGATCTCGACAGAGAGACAGAGAGAGAGAGAGAGAGAGAAAGAGACTTCTTCCTCCGTTTATTTCGATAAATATTAATAAATACAGCTTTTTCGGCGGCCGCGAGCGGAAACAACGTTGAGCTCAAGGCTCGGATAGAGGGGTTGAAGAGAGGGGTGCGTTTCGTCTCGCGAATTTAAAATTCACGCAAACGGCTGAATTACGATGCCTGCGAGAGCTAGAGTAGCGGGGCTCTTTCCTTTCTGTAAGCAGGACGAGAAAGCTGCTCCACAGGCAGCACAAAAAGCCTCCTCCGATCATTCCTCCCCATTTGTGTTTAACTTTGAAGCTGCTCGTCGAAAGCGTTCCTTTCTTTTTTTTTTCCACGGTCTCTCGCTGGTTGGTTCCTCCCTCTTCACCGTTCGCCGAAATTCACCATTCGCCGTTCGATCTGACGCCTTTTTCGTTTCCTCGTTCAGGATACACCTGTCCTCTTCCATTTCTGTTCTCTTGCGTCCCGTTGAGTTTCGCATATCGTTTCATCCCTTTCACGACGACTACGCGGCCTCTGTAGAAACTGTTGTTCCCGGCCTTTGAATTCCCTATTTTTTGTATTACTGAATTCTTTAGAGAAACAGAGGTTTCAGAATCACTCGAAATTTCGATGTTGCTGTTTAATATTTTAATGAAACACGGCGGAGAATAATACTCGTTTTAAATATTCGTTTTCTAGGAAATTTCTTTTAGGCCGAATTCTCTTATTTTATATCAGAGTTGTGTTCGTTTCCGCTTTCTTTCGTTCAAAATTGAAACGTAAACCGCTGTTAATAAATTACAATTAAAATTCTTCCCCTTCTGCTTTTATTAATTTATTAATAAATTAATAAATTAAATTATTGTTAATTGCTCAACGAAAAAATACAGATGTCGTTTAAATACAAAAGTAAATACAAAGATTCAAAAATTCCTTAATCAAAATATTATTATGTATCACGCATATCCCAGTAACATTACACCATACATTATATCCTATATCCAAAAAAACACACACACCTGTGTAAACCTGAAACACAGAAATTATTTGAAAAATTCTATATTCAGATCGACTTTGTTAACTCTAGAACTGTCAAAGCGAGTCGTCATTTTCTCGAGATCTGAGTGATTTCTGTGTGACGACAAAGATTGTCAAGTTGTAAATTTTTTCTCCGATGCAATTTTCATACTCCGATCGTCGCGAGACTTTGGTTTTTCCAAAGGTGAAACACGAGCGGGGGGAGAAATTTTCAAGTGTCCTCTCGATTGCGAGAGGCAAAGTGGAATTGGCCAATGAGGCTCGCGCGTCACCGCGATTACTTAGTCGGGTTGGCGGAAGCGAGGGCAGGGGGAAGCAGGGGTGGAAAAGCCTGCGGAGGAAATTCAAAAAAAAACGCACACTCCGCGGCGGGAGGTTTCGGCTGCTTTTAATCTTCGATTATCGTTACCCCCTTCTCGCGAGAAAAAGCTGCGTCTGCGAGGCAACAAAGCCGCCGCGGATCCCTTTGAAACTTCAATCGAAAATCGCGCTGCTTCATCTCGTCGATTCGCGCGCGCCGAGGGACGCGCTTGCACCTTGGCGAGCACCGCGATATATATCCATGAGGGTTCGTTCGTTCGTTCGTTCGTTCGTTTATCGTCGGGGAAAATAGGGGGTACTCTTGCGAAAAAGAAGGAAAAGAAGCAAAAAAAAAAGAAAAACTTGACGCTTCGGGGAGAGATATTATCGTTATTGGTGCTTTCCTCTTCAGATCTTTTCCCTTTCTTTCAATGGTTGGCAATTTCGACTCATCGTCGAATGTCTCTTGCTGTCCCTCTCAGTTTCAAATTTAATCCCAAAGCTTTGCTTCGGTTTCGATCACTTTGAAGTTAGATTTACAAATTCAAGGCTGAATTTCGTCAATTTCTCGATTATCTTCCCTTTTTCTTCGTCTCTTGTTTTTGAAAGAATATTCCCAGCAAGTTAGAAAAAAAAAATAAACAATTTATCGATCGAATCTTACAAAGATTGACAATATTCCGCAGATGTCTCTTTGTTCCTCCGTTGAATATATGTCGAAACGCTTCTGAAGAAAAACTACCCCCTTAAGAATAATTACCTACTGTGTAATCGACTCTCGCAACGAATTTCCCCCGAAAAAGTAAGGTGCCTTGCGCCGAACGAATCGCGCGCTTTTCCATTTATTTCGTTTTAATTTAGTCGATGTGCGCGATTCGCGGGGGGTGGGGGCGGGGGAGGAAGGTTGCCCGAAAAAGAATATTATTCCCGGCCCGTTAAACGTTCCCAAATTCAGCCAGTTTCACGGCAGTGATTTCGATTCAACGTTCGGGGGGGAGAGAGAGGAGAGGAGGGGGAAAAACTCCGGCCAGCTTTATGCATATCTGGAGCGCGAAAATTGCGTCGATGGTTTTCATTTAGATCGATTCTGCCAACTGGTTTCCACAGTTCGCCGTGGAAATTCAATCCCGCCGCGTTGCTATTTGCTTGATAATTCGCTTTTTATCTACTACCGGCTCTAAAAATAAAACTACCGAAAACTCGTTCATTCATTCGACAGTATGTTTTACTTGTTCCTTTCTTCTCTCTCTCTCTCTCTCTCTCTCTCTCTGTTTTGTGAAAAATTTGAGAAAAAAAAAGAAAGAAGAATTGAATTGAAAATGCACGAGTTATCAGTTTTATGATATAACGACAAACGATTTGAATGTTTGAGTACTTATTGCCAGGTTCGTCGATAGATAGTGATTCTCTCGCGGTGCCTGATGATTGCAATTGAAATTAAATTCAATATTAAAAATCTTCTTCGTCTCGTTTACAAAGTCGCTGCTACCTCTAAGAAAATTTTTATTCTTTCTCATATATTCACTTTGGAAGGAATATCGCCGTTTCGTGGACCAATTGCTTTTCTCAGCGAACGAATATACTCGACAGAAATTAACTATCGCATGCGTCATAAATGAGTGAATCGAATCGGTAGATATTGTTATTATATACACGAGTGAATGTTATATATGAACAAAACATATAAATACATAAATAGATAAATCAACACGCTTTATAAAAATTCAACTGAATCTAATCGATAGAAGAAATAATATTGTACAAACAAGTATAACGCAAACGAATGAGGCGTCGTCCACTGTACACCTCACAAAAATTCAACGAACATAAAAATGTCCACTACGCACACACATACAGTATCAAAAATTCGCGTTATAAAAATTAAAAGTTGACACTAACACAATTCGCCTCGTGAAAATTACAAGTTAACACAATTGTACAAGAGTGTGGTGCAGATCTCGTGGCGAGAGAGAGAGAGAGAGAGTCTCGCAGCGTAGCGTTATTCCCATTCATATTTATCACCTGAAGAAAGACCTGCCGAGAGGCAAGAGGTCTCGGCTTGGCCCGGTTAAATTGCCGGTCGGAATCGATCGTTTGGAGAAGAAGGGCGTCCAACCAGGGCTCCGAGCTACTAATTTTTCTTAACGAATCCCGACTGGCCATCGTATAATTTCCTCCTCCGTTATGGACCAGCCGCGGAACGCTGTCGTCTGCAAAGTCTCAGCCACTACCTGCGCGCGAAACAATCGAGGAAACCTGCGATCCCATTCATAACCCCGTAAGTTATGCTTCGTTCTTGTGGCGCCTCTGACCACGGGCATCATCAGTTTTCGACTGTCAACTTTCTGCATTCCCGACTTGCTGCTGTGTTACCATCGTGTCGTGTAGTTTCAATGAGAAACGTCGAGCGACAGGTTCGTCTCCTTCGTTTTTCAGTAAATATTTAGGTTTCAGTGTGTCGCGAAGTCGGCCAGTTTTTTTCATCACAGAAATTCTACACAATCTGGATTATGGTTAATCTTGGTTTACCTCAAAAATGGCAAACAGTCCGATTCACGTTCATTTAAAATACGAAGAAAACTTATTTCAGTTTTGCATTAACAATAAGATACGAAGAAACTTTTCAGTGTATTGTAATTTGTTACAATTCAACGTGTAATGGCAAATTTATTAATTTTTTTTCTTTTTTTTTTTATATCGTATCAATCCAACGATTTGTACTCCATTTAGGTCCAATGTTCTTCCTTGAACAACGATTTCATCTTATTATTGGTAAGTCCAAGTAAATACAGAGTCTATCGAATAACCGCAAAATACAGTAAATATAGAGTCTATCGAATAACGACTAAAGAAATGGAAAATGAAGACTATAATTAACGCTTGCACTCTTGGACGTTTTTCGTATATAACGTAGCATACTTAAACTTCGTGTACTTTTGCAGTACTCCACGATCGATTTTGCAAGTTTATCGTTTCGATATTTCGTGCTGCTTATTCTTCGAACTTGACGGATCATTTTAACTATACTGCTCGCAAAAATCGGGGGGGGGGGATATTTCGAAATGAATAAAAAGAGGCATTTGATTTTTTTAAAGAAGAACACCAAAAAAGCAGACGACAAAATCGAACAAGTTTCATTCGCTTGTCGTTTGTTTCCTTGATGTTTAAAAAAAATCAAAATGCTTCTTTTTATTCATTTCGAAATATCCTCTGATGATTTTTGCGAGCAGTATATTTATTTTTCCCTCTCACTTCAAATCTCACCGCGTCGAGAACAATCATAACAGTCAAATTTCGCACCAATAAGCCAATAAACTTTTTCACCTAGCACGGACAATATGCGTTTAGACGTGTCTGAATACGTTCGTGAGCCATCGTTCAAACATATCGTTCAAATTTCAACCGCACGACCGGCCCATTAGTTTCGCAATTTCGGGATCGCGCGTGGTAGTTCAACGGAAAACGGGCCACGTGTACGACTTTTTTGATGTTAACCTGTCACCGTGTGCTGTCGCGGCATATTGCTGACGCGACAGCTCGCGGTCCTCGAATTCACCACGGGAAAAAAAAAGAAAAAGAAAAAAGAAAAAAAGATAAACGAGAAGACAAACTCGAATTCGAGTTTTCGAGCGCGTGGCGCGCCGGCTGACGGAAATTGGGGGCAATTTTCGTCAATTCCGGATAATTCATGGGGCGTACCGTAGGATTTCTCCCCGCGAGCAGCCAACGAAGACACAAAGAGAGAGAGAGATAGAGAGAGATCGATCGCGGGTAAACGAAGAGCAGAAGAGAAACGAGCGACATATGGCTCGTGTGCGCTGATCGTCGAACGCGATAAAGGGCCCACAATCTTTCTCTCTCTCTCTCTCTCTTTTCTCTTTTCTCTTTCTGGATGATTCTCTATCGTATTACGACCGTCGACTATCTCTTACGGTGGCTTTATACGGGGGTTCCGGGATTACGGTCCACCGCAGGGACTTCGAGGGATCATAGATCCTCGATACGATACATCAAGAGGGTATAACCGCCCTGTTCCTTGCCGCCCTCCTCGATTTCCAACGTTTTATCCGGGGAAAAGAATCGACCTCTCTTTTGGGACTCTCTCTCTCTCTCTCTCTCTGTCCGCCCCTCGCTGTCCGCTTCCACAGTGTCCAATCGAAATCTAGTCCTCCAAGTTTTATAGGATGTACGTGAAACGCGGGCTGCGCAGAGGGGTGTGATTCTGGCTTAGGAGGAAGCTTAGGGTTGTTTCGTTGCGGTCATCGAAAGACCATTGCTCGATCCCCATGAAGTTGGAGTTGGAGTTGGGCCAAGTTTGAGTCCGATTTATTTTGGAAAATATTCATCTCGTCCTTGGAAATATTCAATGTTCTCTTGTGATATGTCGTTCGACGATCGGATTTTCAATGAAGGTCAACTACCGTGTTTTCATGAAATTCGAATGTTTTTTCCAGAGCGGAGAACTGTCGCTTTCGCGTGTAGAGAGTTAATATCCTTTCCGTGGCAGTAACTTATAAACTTCGTGCAAACATTGTAGAGTACCTCGGCGTTCTCTTAAACTCGATTAAAATTCGCGGCCTAACCGAAACTCGAAGCCTGTTAATTTCAATTTTCAACTCGCTCTGATTAGAATTCTAACTCGCTCTAGTTCACCCCAGTGTAGCTGGACTGCAAATTTTCCGGGAAATTTAAACATGCAAAATGTATCGCAAAGCGCTTCTTTTCGGTATCTGGTGTCTGTGACATTTCAGGTTTTTCTAATTGTATTCCTGAAAATCCACAGTCTATCGATGAGCCTGTGGGCAAATTTTCCATTTGAAAACTCAGAACAAAAAATTCTTCAATCTTAATAAATTGCAAAGTGAACAGAAAGTCTGCTAGAACTATCGGTGAGAGACATTAAAGTCAAAAAGATAGAGAAACTTTATAATAGAATGGAGTGTAAAAGCTTTCATTTATATATTTTACAAAAGAAAAGTTATTTAAAGCTTTAAGAATACATATCGCGTATATAAAATACCTAAATAACAAAAATTATAAACTGGGTTCATCTTGACCATTTTGCTAATTCTAATGACAACTAGGAGACAAAAGGATAGAGAAACTTTATAATAGAATGGAGTGTAAAAGCTTTCATTTATATATTTTACAAAAGAAAAGTTATTTAAAGCTTTAAGAATACATATCGCGTCTATAAAATACCAAAATAACAAAAATTATAAACTAGGTTCATCTTGACCATTTTGCTAGTTCTAATGACATCTAATTAGGAGACATTAAAGTCAAAAAGATAGAGAAACTTCATGCTACGATGGACTATACAAGCTTTCATTTTTCACAAAGAATTATTTAAATCTTGAAAACAAAAACTATAAATTGACCATTTTAACCATTTTGACGATTTTGGTTAATAAAAGTTCGAGAATCTCGATCTAAACCTAAACTCCATCGTCGTACCAAGATCTTACAGCTTCTACTAATTTGTTCATTTCTGATCAGATTATCGTCGATCGTCGACGTTGGAAGATTAGAAATTCTCTGTTCTCGGTTTCCATTCAAACCATTCTGGTCAGAGGTACACGAGCCTGGTAATCGGTGAATGGGAATATCGAAGCGTGGGGAGCGTTGATTTATAAGAAGGCACGATTAATACGAACCGGGGACCGGGTTGATTAAAATATCAAGCGGGCGAAAGTATCTCCGAGGCCGACTGGGGGCCTCTTAATCTTCGCGCAATCTGCATTCTGGCAAGCCGCGACGCCGCGCCGCGCCGCGGTCTCGCGCGCGTAACTCAAGCTGTATGCAGATGCGACACGCAGCTGCGGACTCGTTAATTCACCGGATGATTCTCCCTCTGGATGTTTCGCCGCGCGTTCGCCGCTTTGCTTTACAAATGATGTTAACGCAACTCTTCGTTTTCGCGAGTCGTCAGCCGTCGACGAAAGCGGTTTGATTTATCGAGCGCGCGGACGATTTTCGAGATTTCTTCGATGTAACGTAACGTAATCGGCAGATTCTCTCGTTCGTGCGTTTCATCAACTTGTGTCTGTTGTAGCTTTCGTTTACACTTTCGAATGGAAATTTGTGATCCAGTGATCGGTAGGGATTTAAACAATTATTAAATAGAATGAGAATTTAAATCAGAGGATTAAGTTCTTTCAGCTTATGTGTAATTTATGTCTGTTTAAACTTTAATTATATCTGTCCTTTAAGTTTTCGATTCACGACTCGTTTTGATTTTTGCAAGAAACAAATGACATTGTCTAACGTGGACAAAATATGTCCATTCAGAACGTAATAGCTGAATTGTCAAAAATTCCAGCTACTAAATAGAATTGGCAATTTCTACAAATCTAAAGTAACTAGACTTCAAATATTTGTCTGACCTAGTTGGTCGTCAGAAAAATGATTGGAATCATTCGTGGAAATTATTTTGAATAAATGCACGACGTTTTGCACGAAGTTTCATCCGGGGAAACAAAATTGGGCCTTTAAACTTTCTTCTGGAATATTTCCGATATATTTCTGGAGATAATTCACGATTTTTATAACAGAATAACTGACAGAATAAATCTGTGTATATCTGTAATAGTTGAATTCATAACGAATAATGAAATAATTCAATTTGGCAAGCTTCGAGCATTAAAAAGACGTCCAAAAAATTCCAGCTATCAAGTGGAATTCTAAGCCAGTTGGTCGTTGGAAAAATGATTCGGATCACTCGTGAAAATTATTTTCAATAAATATATTCGCGATGTTGCGATAAAGTTTCTGAAGGAACGACCCTTTAAATTTTCTTCTGCAATTGTCCAGAAATATCTTTCGATGAATTTTTTTCAGTTTACATCTCGTACCATTGATCCTAAATTATCAACTATCTGCGAGCGCCACACGCAACTGATTTTCATTCCTCCAGTCTGAAAAACGGGAAACTCGCTTCGAAAGACACACGAAAATAGTGTCTAATCGTCAAATCGCAAGACACCGCGCCGCGATCCTAACTTCGGGGAACAGTAAGTACGCACGCAGAAGAGAGGTGACAGAGACGCGTTGCGTGCCTCGACGCGATCCAGCGGACGTCTCAATCGACGAGCAACGTCCCTGTAAATTACCTGTCCAAGCACCTGTGGCAGTGACGACGGATCCGAGCGGTGGATCGCGCGCCATAAAAGTGTCCGCGCCGCATATTATTCCCATGTTTGGCAGCCGGCGCGGCCAGCCATGCCGGGAAACTCGCGGTTTTCTTTCTCGCCTGTTCCGTTCGTTCGTTAGCCGCAACCTGGCTGTTTTTTTCCCTTCACCCTCTTGTTCATCCACGTATCGCTCGATATACGATACGCGGGGATACTTTACACTATCAGAGCTTTCGCGAACTCTTTTGACTCTGGACTCTGACGCGGCGAGAAGCTCCGTCTAAGCTTTGGACTGTTTGGAAATTTGGAAGGGTGAGAGATCGAAGTTTGATAGATTCCTTGAAATTCTTGAGGATCGTTCGATAATTGAACGTACACGGATCACACAGTGAAGCACAATTTTGGCAAACTTTGGTAACGAGGATTGCGAATCGGTGAGCGTTGTGATTGGAAAATGACTGCGTGTCATTCGGAAATTTATTGCGTGTCGATCAATTCACTCTATTCATGTGATAAATGATATCTACTTGCAAGCATTCGTTTAGCAGAAATTAGTAGAAACTGCACTTGAGCTAATTACAGGTAAATTTTTATCGAGATATATATCTGGTCACACTATGGGCTATGGATAGTCGAACGTTTCTCAAAAATCTCCAACGTCCTTCACTAGAGCCGAAAAATCGCGGCTAATCGAAAACCTCTGACCCAGCGGAACCCGTTTTCAGCTCAGAGCACCTTCGAGGGTTCGACGTCTTCATTAACAAAATCCGTAACGAGGCGGCTCATCGGTGGCGATCGAGGCTCGACTACGCGATCCCAATTAAACCACCGATCTCCTCCCCTCAGAAAACCGTGTAATCGTTAACTTAGTAAATCTTACGAGACCCGGAATTGCGCAACAACGAAAATGGAGAGAGAGAGAGAGAGAGAAAGAGGGCGCCATTTGCAATGATCTACTCTTTGATAGTTGAAAATCTTGATAATTAGAACCATTTAAATTAAAATCGATTCTGGCTTTGATTTTTTAGTAATTTTCTAATTTTATATTTTTACAATGGTTTTTGTCGATGTTACAGTGATATTTATATTATTTATTGAATATTATTATAATATTTATTTATAATAGTCATGATGATATTATGTAATAACTTACATTATAGTGTACAATACTATATATTATTATATGTAATAATATACTTATATTGTATAATATAATATTATATAATTCAGGATAGCGTTGTTAATTCTGAATTTGTGAGTTGAGAGTAATAGTGAATTCATCGTCATTCAAAAAAATCTAGTTACGAAACATTGAACACAATCACCAGACAATTACCAGACTGTGGGTTTTCGCGGGAAATTTAAATTGCACACAATGCACGTCTCATGAAAAAAAAGAAGAAAATTAAATATTCAAACCAAGGCTCTACTCAATTATATCTTCGAATAAAAATCCTAATTGTAAGTTTCTATTTACAAAGGTCTAAACACTTGAACAATTAATCCTTCGCCTCTAACAATAAGTATTCAAAGTGTTTCATTAACACTGGAACAAAATGATCGATTTATAATTTTTCTGCCAGATTCGCAGCCAGTTGTATTTTTAGTGTATATTTGGATAATTTTTATAAAAACAGCACGTGCGCAAAACCTTGCTGTACAGTTTGCAGTCTAATTTCTTCGACATTCGATCTTGATGGTTTTGTCGGTGGTTCTGGCGATTAAAACGCGATCGCGCGAGAGAGAGAGAGATCGGTGGTTCCCACGGGGGGCGCCACCCACGGCGGGGTGCACGTTCAGGTAGGCACGTAGCTGAAAAGCACATCTCGCGCTTGCTTCTCTCTCTCTCTCTCTCTCTCTCGAGTCGTGGCTAACGAGTCGTTATGGAAATACGTCGGGGCATAATGAGCCGGCGTAATGGGGATGATGGCCACCTACCGGCCAGAAAATTCCGAGCGGAAAGGAGAACGAGCCCCTATCTCGAGGTTGCTTGCAAGCAACGGGGCCCGTTCACCGATACCAGTCTTACCGCTGTTCATCGGTATTTAGACACGCTAAATGCCACGCCGCTCGACGACCGCCAACTATTAGGCTAGTCCGCTTACTGGTATTAGCGTTGGCTCTGAAGCTGGTGGACGCGATACCCGTGGCTGTGAACAAACGGACAAGCGTTTACTTATTCAGCGACGATGAGTCACGCTGTATGTATTTTCTATCGTGGCCTATCTTTTTAAGTTTAATCTGTTTCGATCTTTGAAGAACCGCGATTACTTTCTTTTTCTTTTTCTTTCTTTCTTTTTTCTTTGAATATCTTTCTCTTCTCCGATCCGGAAGTTCATTTGGAATTACGCGTAGAACTTGACAGGTTCGCGCAAGATTTCGTTGAGTTCCAGAATGTTCGGAACTCAGTCTTGTTGTCGCGTGTCTAAATTCCTCACTGCGTTGTTTCTATGTGTCGATGACGAACGTGCACTTGCATAGAATTTGATACGACCGCGAAGGTCACTCGTCGCCTGGAGTTCCATTTCTGCCTGGAACCTGCGGATTTCACCTTCGCATCGAGGACACCGGCACAATGGGGACTGAGGCATTAATGTTAATGCCTCCGGTGCCTCGATTGGCAGCTCGGTTGCCAATAAAGGCGGTCCACACCGCGTTAAACGAACGCCGAGCATACTGATATAACGAGCCAACCTCTCTGTTTAATATCCAGCAATAAATCTACACTCGTGAAACTAAAATCTCGTCTCGTGTCACCACGCATGCCACGTGGGAAACACGCTGCTGTTCCGCGATCGCTTAGATCTCGAAGCTCGATAACTGTCTGATCCGAAGGGATTTCTTCTTCGATCGTTTCTTCCAGCGTGTGCATACGGTTAAAAATGAAAATGATGTCCCCGTGATCGTCAGGAGATCAGAGTTAATCTTTTCTTTACTCGCATCGTCGTTTTCCCGAGAAACGTAAAGTTAAAGTATCGTCATGTTAAGTCGTAATCAACTTCATTATTTTTGCTAAATATCAGTTAATTAGGGAAGTTCCTGGCAGAGATTGAATCTAGTTTGGAATCAACTTCACTATTATTGATTCTCCTTTTGCTATTATTAATTGATCTTTCAAAAGGAGTATCACCTCTGTAATTGGGAAATTGTTTTTTCCTTCCACTGCTATCGATTAACCTTCGCTGAACGTCAGTTCTACAATTAGAAAACACTTTGGTTATACAATAATCCGTGGTTTACGAAAGGAATAACATTTACGGAAACCAAGATCGTGTCTGTTAATCCTTTGCTATTTTTATATTTATCAAGTGAAAAATTGGAACAGCTCTTTAACCGATCAAATAGATCAATCGTCGAAGAAAATCAGGAGATAATCGGTAATAATTACCAGCGACGAGAGAAAAATAAAAAATAAATCACGAACTCTCCGGTTTTTGCGAAAATTCGGCAAAAATTGGAGTTGAAGTTCTGGCTAGTTCGAGTTCTGGCTATCTGTTGGATGACTGCGTGGCAAGAGGAGGGAGGAGGTGGGTCAGCGTTGGTCGTCCTTCCAGGAAGATGGAAACGGGATCCGGGCGAGCACAAGGGGACGCGAGGCGCGTCGATTTAATCGGTAGCCGGGAAAGGGGTCGCATAAATAAGATCTATCTCGCGTGGAACACGGGAATCCTTTACCCGCGTAGATAAAAGCCCGGGACACCCCGTAGATAAGGCGCCGCCTTTCATCGCGCCGACTCTCGATAAACTGTCGTCCCCGTGTGTTCCTTCGCGTTCCTGAAATCCCACCGGGTACACACTAGCTACCGCTCCTCTCTCTCTCTCTCTCTCTCTCTCTCTCTCTTCAATCCTTTCCACTACTCTCTTTCCCTCGAGAGCGAGCGTTTCTCGCCTCGACTGTTACCTGCAGATCTAATCTCGATACTTTGCTCGCCGAGTGCCGAGCGTGATATTGAATTTTAATGCGAGCTACTTTGTGCCGGTCGGCTTCGATTAACTCTTTGAACCCGCGGCCTCCACCAGGAGGCCGCGATTCCTGTCCGCGCGCGAAACGCAGCAAAGAATGTTACGAAATGAGCGCACAAAATGTGCGTTGACGCGCGTTGCGATCCGAGAATAAAAGAAACAATACTAGAACCTCTAATAATATTAACTGGAATCTTTAATGTCGAAGTATTTTATAAAGTATTTTATAATTGAAATGAATAGATTTACGCGATTCAGTCTGGTCAAAGTGATTCAGCCCCGTCTAAACAGAAATCGATATTAATTTTTGGCGACGAAAAATACTCCAGTATCTTTTAAACAGTTATGAAAGAAGGGATTAATCTGGAATTAACGTTGATAGATCAAGGGCCAAGTAACTAACCATCTAGACTAATTGTAAACTCTTAATCAAACGATCACGATTCTTCTCATTCGAGTTGACAAACATCCACAGGTGGAAGAACAGTCGCCTTTTAAGTCGACTTTGAGAAACAGGATTTTAGATCGTATCAGAAAAAGGAAGCGAAAAAAAAAAGCAAATAAAGCATGTGTCGTATCAGTGAATCGATCCACTCTCGGTATCTGAATTTAAAGACAACGTTTAACAAAACGTCAATTTCACGCGCCTTTAGAGAGAAGAGAGAATTCCTAGAGAGAATTCTGCGAAACTGAATTTTTCATTGACGAACCAACCAAATGTTTCAATCATTCGACGAAGAAAGAGCGCCTGTATTTGTCTTTTTGAGAAACTGTGTTTTCCAATCGGAGCCTCGATCAAACACGAACATTTCACGTTCCTCTCGCCTCTGCGCGCGCGCGCGCGTGTGTGTGTAAGACTGAAAAAGACTACGTTGAAATGCATTGAAACGCCAACAATATATCGGGAGAAAATCGTGCGGCTCGGAACACCTGTTCCCGCAAATAAGTGTCATAAAGTTGTTCCACGCGAGTTCGGGAAATCCACGCGTTTTTTCTCACTTGTACGAGCGCTCGAAAGAGAGAGAGTTAAGGTGGGACAAGAGGCGTCTATAACATGTGAATAAATTCTTTCACTGGCTGACTTCTACCGGCAGTTACCAGCGAATTATTATTTCATCGTCTTTAGCACCCGTTCTTGACAGCTGGCGTATTATCGCGTCTCTCCTGTGCCGCTATAGCCTGTGTCGCATTAAAAATAGAGGAAAAATAACGGGGTGCGGTGAGGAGAGAAGTGGAAAATGCGGCAGCTCTTCGTCGACTGAGCGGCGATGCCAATCTCGCAAACCTGATAACACCGTTTCTTTGTGAATTTTTCAAGACCGGTGGCTCGCTGCCGGTGGCGAGAGAAACGCCTTCTGCCTTTGACTCCATGGGGGATGATCGTTTATCGTCACGCGGAAACGATTGCTCTATCCGTCGTATATTTCAACGCTCGAGGTTGATTATCGTTCGAGCGTTGGCCGTGAATCGATCGAGAGAATCGTATCTTTCCAGAGATTATCCGTTTCGAATTATTCGGCGGACACGTGTGTGCAGTTGCGAAAGTAGTTTTTGAAATCGAGCATGCACGTAATAGTATAACTCGAATGACTAATTTCGTATAGTAAGTTTCTCTTGCAATCACAGTTATCATGGGATGGCCATGTTTCATGGAGGATTGAAGTGAAATAAAATATTTAGAGTTCGATTTCGAATTAGTGAACGAATTGCAAGTCAAATTTCCCAGTTCTTAGAGATAGAACATTATTAATGTGATGTTGTCGTTGATGGAAGTATAATATAGTTGAGAAGCGAGCTCTAAATTGATCGAGTTTCGAGCTAAGTTTTCTGTAAAATTCTATTAAAAATTCTATTTCATCTATTTTTCTATTTTCTCTAAAGGTCCTTCTGTATTAAATGTACAATCTACAGTAATATCTTGATATTGCATTGTACAATGTTATCGTTAAAAAAATATAATCTTAACAAAAAAAATATATATATATAAAATACAAAAAAAATATAAAAACATGATATAAAATATAATATAAGAATATATAATGAAATAATATTTAATGAATATATATAAATATAATAAAAAATTAATCCTTCCGGGGTCTAATTTCATGATTCAAACTTCCAGAATCCGAGCCACGACATTGTGTCTTCCACGAACCACTTGCGCGTATTCTTACTTCGTCGTTTTTTCCCCCCGTTTTCACATTGGTTTCGCAACGGTAAAAGCCTTCGAGGGAACTCGGCGGTGCTGGCCGTTCGTCATTCGAACGGTTGACGTCAGCCATGATCATGAAAATTTACAATTGACGGTGGAACGCGCGCCATAGTAGTGAATTATAGCGCGAAACCAGCCACCGGTGTGGTCGCGTTGTCGCATTCACGGCGACGGTACGTTTTTATCCTTTGGTGAAGAAATAAAACAACAACAAAAAGAAAAAAAAAGAGAAGAGAGAGAAGAGAGAGAGAGAGAAAAGAAATAACACAGGCGTATTTTGCGTGGCGGGTAAATAAACGTGGCGCGTATCGGTCGCTCATGTAAATCACGAGCGGGGAAATAAATTGTTCATGTGGACGGTCCGCATTGAACCGAAGGATCGAAAACAGCGCTTTCCCTCGCTGCGTCCGCCATTAAACGCTGTTATTTCGGTTCGTCGCGTTCCCAGGCCCATTCGACGTGCCCCGTTCGACGGGACGAAATGAAAAATTCATTCCGCCATATTGCATATTCCTTGCATTACGGTTGTTGGTCGCTCGATTTCCCGATCGGTTGTTCCAGCTGCCTCCGACAGTTACTTCCGGCGAGCGTGGAATTGGTACTAGATCAAGCCGCGAGTTGCGACGTGTTAATTGGCCGAAGATTAATTTTGAAATAGATTTTTAATACTTCGAAATGGATATCTGATAAGTTAAATGGTAAGTTCAATAATAGGAAGATCCGTTGCACGGTTGTTTAAAAAGACTTGCTAGATACTTTCGTGTATCTACGTGAGATATAACGATAACGTTAATTTTTTCCCCCCTAAAAATACCTCACACCGATGTTGAAAAATCGACGAAAGGAATGTATTGTGCTTCACGGGTGTTAGGAATATTCAGCCACTTAACGAAGATCCAAGAAAGTCGAAAATTTAAGATTTCAAAATTTAAGATCCGACGAAAAGACTCACGTTCAAATTTCTGCAGCAGATCCAATCTGTCGAAGATTATTTCTCGTGAATTCAATATTAGATTTTCCCCTTAAAAGAACTTTGTAAAATTCATGTCACGTGCGTTTCAAAAGCTTTCATCCATCTAAATCAGAACCTAAAGTAGTCCAAAATTTCATTAGTTCTAAAGACTCTGGCGTTCAAATTTCTACGGTAGTTCAACTAGATTTCCTTCCCAAGAAGGAATCAACCTTGAAGAATCTTGAAAAATCACTTCGCGTGTGTCAGAAACCTTCCACCCACCTAAACCAGAACCTAAAGTAGTCCAAAACTTCAGTAGCCCTAAGGACTGTGGCCGACGTTCAAATTACTTCAGTAGATCAATCTGTTGTTTCAAGTTTTCAGAATTCAGAAAGATCAGTCTCTGTTGCTCCTCGCAGATTCAGTACAGAATCAACCTTAAAAATGAACCTTGAAAAATCACTTCACGTGCGTCGAAAGCTTCCACCTGAATCTAAACTAAGAATCTAAAGTAGTTCAAAACTTAAAGAAAAAAAGAAGAAGAAGAAGAAGAAGAAGAAGAAGAAGAAGAACAGAGAGAAGAAACCAAAAGCAAAAGAAAAACCCAAAGAGAGAGAGTAGACCCATATTCAAATTCCCGGAGCTCTCTCCGTCGTAGGACGTTCCTCCAAGATCCTGGAACCCCCAACGCGAGCCTCTATCAACCTCTCCCCCTTTCGCACGGAGGGGGTCCCCCGGGTTTGTATACCTGGCCGCGACTAGTTAAGGGCCCTGCCGCAGCTGAAACTTTGAACAGTTAAAACAAAGACCTGGAGGCGCTGCCGCGGCGGCGGCGGCGGCGGTTCGACTTGGCGAGAGGGGCAGAGAAGGGGTGTAGGCTCGCCGCGTTGTCCGGAGGTGAGCTCATCTAAATCACAAATCTCAGCCTCCATCAGCACACCTCCAGCGATAGAGTCCACGGCGGTTAATAACCGTTGCTGGCGCGTCGGTGTGCCTCCCTCCCTTTTCGGTCAGTGTTTCTTTCTCTCTCTTTCTCTCTCTCTCTCTCTCTCCCGTGAGAGAGTAGCGAAGCCTCTCTCGATGAAACGAACCCAAGGAGGGAACCCAAGGTGCGCGGCGGTGAACACGAACATGGACACCGATGGAGAGGCGGCGAGGGTGTGTGGGTGCGGTTGGACCCCCCGCGACATGGCGCCACGGTGCTCCGCCTCTCTTCTGCCCCCTTCTGCCAGCCGTGGAACGATGTCGTGCGACCACCAAAGGATACACCTCGACACCGCTGTTGCATCCGCCGCGTTCGATAGGAATTTGACGGTGGTGCATCCATGCATCTCCCGTGATACCAGTCCGTTCGAAGTGATACCACGCGTGTGTACGCGTTTTTTTTTTTTATTTTTTTTTGAAGAAATATTTCCTTTTTGGGTGATTCGGGGTTTTGATCCTTCTACTGTTGAACAACGATACGTGTTTATGTGTAAGACAAATTATCGTAAAATATCTCCTTAACTGTTAGGTTTAGGACCAACGTGGGTTAATAGTTTTTTTACCTAGAATTTAATATTCCTTCGATTTATGATGAAAAAGACGTAGTTCAATCTTTAAAAAAATAGATGTGACCTTGAAAATTACGAAAACCAACGAAAAATTGATACGCCATATTTTACGCGTCTCTTAAAACCATGTAACTTTTGTACTAAACAATTTTTTCATACGACGCATAATTCAAAAGTTGTTTAATGTGTGCAAGTTACGTCACAATCACCCAGGACATATATATTCATTCTCTGCCTTTATTTTTTAATTTTGTAGTCATCATTTTTTTATTAGAATTTTTGTATTTCTTTTCACTCTTAAATCTTATCGAACCATTGGACGTCGACTTGGCTCGGTATTTCTCGCTTTGGTCACTAAAAGAATTAATTATGTAACGATTGTAAGAGTTAATTATGTAATTAGATCTTCCAGAGAAGAAGAGAGAATTTATGATTTTTATAGAATTTTCTTCATCGTGTCATTTTTTTAAATTTTCCTTCGATTAGTAGGAATCAATCTTTAAATCATATGTATATATTTTAATTATTTTCAAAATTCTTCGAAGAAACAGGAGATAGTTAGGCATCGATTTTTCGACAGTTGAGTGCATAAAATTTTTTAATCGTGCAATGATTTGCTTTTCGAGATCTCGAGTAACAAGTCTGTTGATTCTGTTGGGAGGAAAAACAACAGCGGAAGTCATCTATTTAAAATTATATACAACTTATACTATATTAACTTCGATTTTTGCAAAATTCTCAAATTTAATATCGGCGTATCTACATGATTGGTATTTAATATTCCAGAAATCAAACGATCAGCCTTGATGAAAGTCGTCAGATTGGCTTTTGATGTACCTCTTCACCTACTTTACATAATTTTACAATAATTTACAACAACGATGACGGCTTGTAATCGACGATCTACGTAACTATACCGCGCATGTTTATGCAAATTCTCATTTTTACAGACGCTGATAAAGAAGGAGAACTTGCATAATAGACAGTATATCTTGCCCCTTTGATACTTGTATTATATTTTTCGACGTTTTATATGCTTCTGTAGTTAATCCCGTACGTGTCAATTCATAAAAATTCACGTGTCGTCTACAGAAAACACACGTGTCTAAGGTATTGAGCTTATCATCTGAGAATGACGAGATTGTCTCGGCATAATAATCACGTTCGAGACAATTTCACCTGAGACCTGAGTTCCTCTTTCTTGACTTTCTTCACACTCGAAAATATCCCACGAGCCTTTGAACAAAACACACGTACTAATATCCCGACACTGAATATTGAAAATGTTGTAAAAAATTTAATTTTGTAAGGAAAACATCGTACAACAGTAAACTATTGGGCTCGTTCTAAAACTTGAAACTTGAAACTGTTTTCAACGTCATTATCGTACATTCTCTTGTGAAATGTATTTGCAAATCGGATGAGAAAGGAGCTCAAGTTGAACAAGTTGAAAAATTGAAGACTGAACCCCTCCCCCCTCCTTTAAATTCTCGATGATTATGACTATTTTTCGCTGGTTTATCGAACTTTCAATGCTCGAAATTCAAGAATCGTAACATTTTCGCCTGTTCATTCAAAATTTCGATAAATTGGCGAAGCAAACTTTGAAGAGTCGTTGTAAAAACGCTCCGATCTTCAGAACCCATGATACGATTCAATCGTCGAACAAATTTTCGGCATAACTGTAAAGATATTCCCGAGAAGAAGCTCACCTTCGCTTTGAAAGCTCGCCACGAATTGAAAGTCGAGGCTTCGAGTTTCAAAAAATGATTTTTACACAATTGCAACACTTTCAAAGTAGTGTGCTTTCTACACAACATTCTAGTTTCTTTTGTTCGAGTGAAAAATCTCCAAAAAGTCGAGTTTCTCGCGACAGTTAGACTCGTGGAATATAATCAAAGTCGAACGAAAACGGACGAATCGTCGAGGAATCGCGATTAATCCACCGCGAATTAGAATTAACCGAACGATCGGTTTCGCGCTGGTCGGTTTTGCGACGACGCTGGCTGGCTGGCTGGCAGCCATCGTTGGATTCACGCAGCTGCGGCTCCACGCTGCTCGTTCCACATACGCTTGCAAATTCGTTGCGGGTACTTATGACTACATTATGCCGGTGGATCGGCCGGGCAACAGGAATTACCGCGGCCGTTATCGAGCTGAGCGCTGATCCGCCGCGTTCCCGACGGAAGTTGCCTTATCATCATGCATAATTGCGAGAGGAGAGAGAGAGAGAGAGGCCGCATGCCGTGCAAACAAGCGAGCTTTCGCTCTCCCCGCTCCCCTACCAAGGTATTCGTAGGCGAAAATCGGGAGGATAGGAAAGAGAGTCTTCGTTATGGTCGTGGAAACGTGAGCAGCTCTCGGATTCTTCGTTACCGTTCGCTGAGGATTATCCTCCCGTACGGTTTCCTTTGACGATAAAACCAATGATACCCAATAATCCATAATAATAATAAAACCAATTTAATAATAAAACCAATAATCGAAGAATCCTGTGATAGAATGAATGGCGTGACTTTTTCGACGATTGGTAAGATCCGGCTAACGGGATGGCTCGAGAAATGATCATTGACGCAAACGGGTTCGAGGTGAAAAATCGGCTAGTCGATTCAGGTACAAGGCTAATCGAAAGGGGATAAGATATATATAAAATCTAATCCACAGATGTAGCGCGTTTGGTACTGAACTGGCACCTGCGCAAGTTACAATTACTTGCGTGATTCGTCTAATTGTAAGAAAGATCAGATGCTCGCTGGAAGAATTACTCTGAAACATAGTTTCCGGCATAGTTTCAAAATTCGTTTCCACACCAAAGAAAAGTGCTCTGATAATCCTGTCCACTTGAACGTTCTCTCTCCTGCTGCGGAGCAAAGACGCAATTATCCCCGAGGTATCCCCCGAACAAGCGAGAGGTGAATGAAACGAACGAGCGAACAAGGTAGCCGCGCGCGTCCCTGGAACCGTCTGGTGCGTGAAAAACGCGGCTAATCCGTGCTTTACCAGCGTCCTGAGACGCGTGAAATCTCCGCTCCATTAATACGATCTTCGTGGACCGAGGTCATCCATCACTTGGTGAAGGCTGGCGCCCATACGATCCGTTCAAAGCAGCCTCTGGACAAAGACCGGAGGAATCACGGTCGCACGAGAAAGAATGCGAACGAGAAAGAGGAACATACGGTAGAGAAGGAGAAAGAGAGAGAGAGATGATGATGGATGGAAAAAAGGAGCAAGAAGAGACGACATCTTTGTTTGGCGAAGCTCGGGGTGGCCCGGGGTGCTCGAGGGGCCGACCCCGTAGATGAGGGGTTTTGGAGGTTAAACAAACATGTGATTACCGACTGCCTACAGCTGGCTACATTATATCTGCCTACCAAGGTAACCGTCCATCCCCTCCTCGCTGGATCCTCTCCCCGATGCTAGTTCAGCAGACAGTGGCGCGACCGAGAGAGAGAGAGAGAGACAGAGAGAAAGAGAACCGAGCCAGCGAACCGTGGCCCGCAGGCTCGGCTACGTGGCACGCCATCATCACGAGAGATGCGCAGGAGACAGGGTTTCCGGACGAACGAGGAGAACTGAACGTCGGGACACCTTCGACCTGGTGATCGTTTGTTTGCTGGAAATCGGCAGACGCGATGCTGGCTGGCTGGCTGGTTGATAATCAAGAGAAGCCTCGAAAGAGCGGGGGGGGGGATTGTTAGACTGTAACTGGCAAGGAGCGTGAAATTATTTATAGGTAGTTGAAAGTGAGGAATGAAGATGACAAAGAACGAAGAAGGAGATCGATAAAAAATTTCTCTTTGTCGGTTGATTAAATTTAAATGAGCATTCCGCGATGTGATTACGGGCTGGAAACTTCTGAATTGAATTTGAGCTTGGCAGTCGGACACGATAGTTGGAAGACGAAGAATTGTATAATTAACGTTGATGGAGTAAACAGGGTAGACTCTAAACTTTGCTAGATAGTAGATCGAATTTGGTATCGGAAGTCAGAATGTACGGATCGCAAGGTTAAATATTATTTAATTAGGTTCGTTCAGATCTTAAATAAGCTTTAGCTTCGGATTGATCTGAATTGCCGGAATTGAGGTTTGTCAAGTATCCAATTTTATCCGATAATTTCGGTAGAAAAATCATTTGCGCGAGCACACGATCTGCTGCTGTTGTCACGTCGTGTTTCGTCGGCAAAACTTGCGTGGTGAATCCCCGAGCGTGTCTAACTTAGCCAGGACCACTTCTTCTTGGCGTTTCTTGCGCCGGTCTCTGGGAGTGGCTGCTGCAGGCCGAGCAACAGCCGCTTAATTACGCGGATTCCTCGCACAATCGCGGCTGGGGAAAGGTGTGCGCTTCTTTGACGCGCGCCTTCCCGGAAAATACCCTCCGACTAACGCTTTTCCACCCCTTCTTCTTCTACTTCCACGTGTATTTATAATACGTACACGCGTATTTTCCATGACGAGTTGGCCGCGATTCCACGCTGAAAGAGCTCTGGGAATCTGACGTCACCAGGTCGCGACGCATTCGCGGTCCACGGGGTAAATCGGCTAGAGGGTTGAGTTTCACGCGTCTCGATTCCTTCTTCATTAATCTTCATTAATCTCTCGCTTCTTTTTTTTGAATTTCAGAGAAAGACTTTAGGTTTATCTAGAATTTTCATTCGTCAAATTTTCTCAAGGGCCGTTTTTTTTCTTTTTTTCCTTTAAATTTCAGAGCTCCCAGGTTTTTGCAATTGCCAATTTTACTAAATACTGTAGAATTCAGTTTTCTTTACGATTGTTCTTTGCAATTTGCAGCTTGAAGACTTTTCTGGAATTTTCATTCGTTGAAAGGTTCGGAAATTTCTTGACGTTTCCCCATTCCGCGGAGGAATTCTCAATTCTCTGCACTGACAATTTTCGGATTTTCGCTTATTCTCGCGTAGAAGAGGGTAGTTTTAATTCCTTCGTAGAAAGTTTCTTTTATAGAACAGACGGGTTTTCAAAATTTTTATTTCTCCTTCTATTTAAAAGATTTAATAATATTCTTAAGAAAAAAACTTGTCGTGTCAAAATTTCCCCGCGGCAATCCGAGAACCCGGTAGAAGGGAAACTTTCTAAGCTTTCTGAAATTTTCATTCGTTGAAAGGTTCGGAAATTTCTTGACATTTCCCTTTTCCGCGGAGAGGAATTCTCAATTCTCTGTCAATTTTTGGACTTCCGCTTGTTCTCGCGACAAAGGAAGAGAGTAATTTCTGCGAGACTTCTACGCAGAAAATTTCTCCCTTTCACGGGACGTGAGTTTTCAAAATTTGTTATTCGTCCAGTGACGTGCGTCGAGAATTTTTCGTCCCAAGATTGCAATATTTCCTCAGTTTTAAATATATTTAAATGCAACTCAGACAAAACAGATGAAGTAAATTTATTACTTCTTGCCAATAATTTCTATCCAGTGATACATCATGCCGACAAATTCAAACAGAAGCGACGAATTGTTGTGAACCAATTGCCAGGCGCAAGAGCCTATATATAATAATATTCTTCAGAAAAAGAAAAGAGAAAAAGAGAAACCATGTCGTGTCGTGTCAAAAATATTTACCGCGAAGATAACAAAATACACGCGGACGAGACTAATAATTGCGAATCTCGCCGCGGCGATTCGAGAGAACCCATTCGATGGAAGGAGCTCTCGCGTCCGGCGAGGCAACAGCGAGCGGAAGGCTCGAAGAGTCGAAGAGCGGCGAACGGCGGCGTAGAACGCGTGGCAAGATTGGCCGAAGCGACCGGGGGCCAGCGGAGACAAAAGGCGTCCGGGCAATCTGCTGAATTGTCGGCTATCGTCACCCGGAGGTGGCTCTGATAGAAATTATGATTGGCGGGCCGATGGTCGGGGCAGCGAGACAGAGAGGGAGAAAGGGAAAGAGCGAATTGGGGAACGAGCGGACGTGGCCGAGTGGCTCGGCGTTAAGCAGGAAGCCGTCCCGACGAAGCGGACTCATTAAACGCCCTCCCTTCTCTCCCTCCTCTCTCACTCTCTCTCTCTCTCTCCTCTTCCTCTCCGACGCCCCCACAGAGAGAGATTGCATTTTATCATTTCAACTCATTTTTCAATATGGCCGTCGGCAGCAAGTCGCGAGTCCTCTGGTCGGTGAGCGATCATCATCATCGTCATCATCCTCTCCCGGTCGTCGTCGTCGTTCCTTCCCATCGCCACTTTCCAATTTTCTTCCTCGCTGATAATGAAGGTTGCGCACAGGGCAGGAGGGGGGGGGGGGCGCGATAAAAATCTCGCATCGGGTCATCGCCTCGCCAAGATTCTTCGTTTCTTTTTTTTTTTCTTCTTCTTCTTCTTCTTAATTTGATAATGAAGGCTGCGAGGGAAGAGGATGCCGATAAAAATAATTGTTTCTTTTTTTTTACGGTGACGGAGAGTGGAAGATGCGTATCTTACATTGAGCGAGGTGGTTTTCGGTTTTTGTTGGCGCGGATTTTTGTTGCTCTCTCTCTCTCTCTCTCTCTCTCTTCGGAATCTCTTTCGGGAATATCGATTACATAATAATATGATTACACTCCTGGTTCTTCTTTAATACGAATAACGGATAATACAGGGAAAAGTCTACGAGTTAATTGACGTGTCATTCGACGTGCAGCTTCGAGTCTTCAAAGGTTGCTCCGATTTTTTCAGCCCGCGTATCTAGTCGATGCTAGATAGGAACGACAAAGTCGACGAGTCATCTTTCGACTTTTTAATAATCCCGAAATTTGGGGCATTCAATTTCTCGGATCCTCGCGTTATTAATTCCTACAAATATTCCCTCTCGACTTTCGGACGAGATATGAGACGAACCTCTCGGAAATCGCCGATTTATCCGACGATTAATCGTCAAATTGTTGGGCGAACGGTCGAGCCCGATCATTTCACACAAAGTGAAGACACGCTGAACTGCGGAGGAACTGCGTGGAAAACAAAGAGGCAAAGAGCCACTTTCGAACGCAAATATCCGAAGTGAATGCGTGAAGGAGCCAGGTCGGACAAGGGTCGCATTAGAAGAAAGGGTAAATATTACCGGAGCGTGGAAACAAGTCAAATAAAGACCATCGACTCTCTCTCTCTCTCTCTCTCTCTCTTTATACGAACTTTTCGACACGCGACGCGCGAAACACGCCATCGAGATAATACACACCGTGTGTATAAGAGTCACCGGTCACTACCGTGTTTATACGCTGTTGATCCATTGTCGCGAACATTGTCTATAGAACGTGTTCACGGACGTTATTTATAGAAAACTGGTGTCGTTTGTGTGGAGCTAGTAAGGACGCGAAGAGCAGAAGGCTAGCCACCATTTTCTTCCTCTTTTCTAATGCCAACCCGTTTCCCATGTAAATGTCGATCGCGCGACGAGTTATTTCTGTCCGAGGTAATACCCGGAAATCGAACGGTGCACCATCATCGTTTCCCACACACCCCGTACGTACGGAGATAGCAACTCTTATCTCTCTCTTTCTCTCTCTTTTTCTCTCTTTGAATAAATGAAGCATTTCTGCGAGCGCACTCTGAAACTGGATTATGCGTTTATTATTAGAAAGATATTGCATTTTAATTAAGGGACTGTATTTTTAAATAACCTGTTCGTGGGCGTAGCGAGAACGAGTACCGCGATGAAAACTTCAGCCTGCACTGTGAAGTTTCGAACGTCACAGTTCGTCCGTAATTATATATTATATTGCGTAGAGCGGTAGAGAGTTAGGAAATTTTTCTTTGTCACGACGTCATCGCCAAGTTTTTGCCAAGTTTCGAGGCCTAGAAAAGTCTGTGTAAAATTACGCTCCGCGTGCTACACTATGAGAGAAGGAGTAAATGCAATAGTAATGAACGGATACATTAAATAAAATTGCTCAATTTTCAGTGATTTTGATCGAGTTCTCTCTCGATTAGTAATGAAAAATGAATATTTGAATATATTACTCGATCCTAGACGTGGAATTATACACAGTGGCTGTTAAGAAAAGCGCACTTACAATTCCCTTGAAATCTTGATTACAACTTTCTTTATATAGAAATTTATCGAAAGAAAAACAAGCAACTTATGCAACTGAAATTCACATACGTTCGAGTCTATCACTTTCGTTCGTAAGTAGATTCAGACGGTCGGCGCGCACGTAGTCAGACGTTCGTTAAACTTTCGCGCAGCCAAGTTGAGTGAGGACACGTTTACATCGGAAAATAAATTCCCTAGACTGTTCTATAAGGCGGACGATCGAACATTCAAAAGCAAAAGTTTGTCACACGCGTACAGATTTTTATTCACGAGCATGTTCCGAAGCAATTGGCAGAAAATGAAATTTACTTCGTATTCTTGTCGCCCTGCTGTTCCATTTCATTGGCATGCCATTGCAAATGAATTATTTGTAACAATCGCTAGCCCTCCGCAAACGAGTCGAAGCGATATTTGCTTACTGAAGATTTGAACTTAATTTTCAATTTGCAAAATCTCTTGCGAAATCAGTTTGCACATCCAGTGAGAAGGATATCACTTAATGATAATTGCATCGCGATCTAAATTTTACAAATGATAAATTAGATCACGCGTCAAAGAACGATATATCGACAAGAACGAAGAAGAAAGAAGAAAAAAATGAGAATCTGGATGGTGGAAGCGGACAGATGCGGAGGAATCGGCAGAAAGCCGGAAATCCACGAACCGGCGAGGTTCCACGTAGCCGTAGGTTGGCGCCACACCCCCGTACAATTTCGCCCGGCGAGGCCAGACGTCTATATCGCGCGGGAAAAGGAGCGGAGACGCAGAACGGGCCTCATTATGTTTCGGTAATTGGCCGAATCCAGCGATGTTTTCAATTTGCTCAAAGGCGCCGCTTGTACGGCCGCCACCGGCCAGCCAAAAACAAGCTGACGCGTCCCCTTTGCCAGCTTCTGAGCCAGCTTCTTCCCCGGTATCGCCTGCTTTTTGCGAAAAAGTCGGAACGACGAACCGCGGCGAAAGGGAAAAAATCGGCCAAATTACTCAATCGTGATTTGGCAGAGTTCGGAAGAAACTTGAGAGAGAGAGAGAGAGAGAGAAAGAGAGAGAGAGAGAGTATAGTCTAAGTGTAAGTATATCTTTTCCTTTTTCTCTTTTTTTTCCTTTTTTTTTTTTTGGTTGTGGAGATTTGACGATCCATTGAGTAACGATGAAACTTTTACAAGCGTTTATCTTCAAAGTAGATAATTTTACTTCGATTTGTAATAGCAGGTATTTCTCAATTGGAAATTTCTGATAATTATAAAATTGTGGGTCATTGGAGATAAATTGATGCGGTGTAACGTGCAATAAATGAATATACAGCAAGATGAATTAATGTAGTATAATGTTCTATAATATAATGCAAGATAGCAAGTGCAAACGAGATTTATGCGAAAATACAGAGTTGAAATTATAATATCAAGTCTTATTATCAATTTAGACAAACTAGAAATAGACGAACGGCTGAGAATTTTAGATATTCTGAAATTTGCAAGAATGCACGGAAAATCCTTAAGAACACAATTTCATTATCGATGAATCTCAATTACTGCGATGGTGTGTTATTTTTCTTGCACTCGTGTGAAATTAATTCGATCCTCGTTGAATTTTTCCGATTGAAAAAAGGAATGCCAGTATGACTTAACTTATGTCATATTCTTCTCAAAATTCAGCCTATTCGAGAATTTCACTCGCCTGAGTTTCGACGTTTTTCAAGAATTTTCTTCTCCTGATTTCGTTACGCGAAAAGCTTTGTAAGGATTTTTCTCTGCGAGAGAAACTGGAGGAGGTATTGCGCGCGCGGCGGCCTTGGCGCGTTTCAAAGAAACCGAGGCGCCGATCGCTCGGAAACGGATTTTCATCGGAGATCCTTCGAATTCCACGCGTAGCCATCATTCTGTGCTCGCGGTCAGGTTTACCAATGGTCGTCGGCCATTAGTCGACGCAATAATGGAACCACCACGTTTTCTTCCAGTCTGTCGTCTCGACAACCATTTCCACTTACATCAATCGCCGCGATATCGAACCCAGTAATAACAATTGCTCAGTCGGCTAGAATCTGAAGCAACCGCCGATGCCTCGGAACGTTTGCTGGGAAAATTGATCGTAAGATCATAAGATCGGCATGAGAATGACAGTGAGATTTTGGAAATATTGGAAATCGGCGTGTGCTGGAAAAATTGAGAAGCCTGTTGCGATTGTTCCGAGATGATAAAATGATAAAATAAAGGTAAAGGAAGGTTTCTTAAAAATCAACGACGAAAGATCGATCTAAAAACAATTTCCTTTTGGTTAACTTTCATCTTGTTTATTCGTTAATTTATGTTAGAACCAAACTAAGGAACAGAGGTGTCCAATTCTCTCGCAACACAATCTTCTATCCAAGTTTGGCATTAAATTACATTAAAAATCTTACATCGATAAAATAGTCTTATCATCGACACACGTCAATTATCGGAGTTGCATCAGTTCGTACCTCATTCGAAAATAAAGTTAGTACGTCGAGATGGGGGATACTTTTAATTTCAATAAATCCAGCAAAGATATACTTTCCCAAACATTCTAGTCCAAAGTCAATAAAAGTCAAGAAAGTAGAAAACAAACGAGGCTTGTTAAATCTTAAGAGGCTTCAAGCTTCGATGATCCAACATTTCTTCAGATCCAATCTATTTTTTTTTTTTTTATTTTGAGAAAAGCGAGAGATCTCGCGCGCTCTCGAAGAGCACGTGATTGGCAAGCGTTAATTGAAAAGTCGCGGTGGCGCGCAACTTCAAACGACCGGTTCGACGAATCGGCTGGCAGTTCGCGAGATCCAATTATCACCCTCGGAGTTCGAGGTGATAAGATTGCCGAAGCAGGCCTTTTCACAGGCGCCTCTAATTCCGAACAGCTGCTACGCCGTCTGCATTGATTTCCGTTTCTCCGCGTCCTTCGATGCCTCTTCCTTGCAGATTCTTTGACGCGGTTTTTATCGATCGAGTTTTTTTGGAGGAAAAAAGCTCTTTTGAAAAAAAATCTTCTTCGTCAAAATCGAAACGTTCTGTCTGAGATCTTGTCCAGTGTAGACCAAAGATTTCTTCAGACTCCGGAGAACGTAAATTTCATTTCCTTAAAGATAGTAAACTATGAGAAACTGAGATACTATGAGAAACTAAATTCAGAAAACATCGAAGGTTCACGATTTCCTTCCCAGGTAGAGCAAATAAAAAAGGAAAAGAGTATATTATAAATTTAGAAATTCCTCTCGAAAGAAAGTAAAACCTAGAAGAAATCGTGGATCCTAAAACTCAAATTGAAACGAGTCTACTTTTTCGAGACGAGCGAAAAATCGTTTCGAAATCGTGCAGAAGAGAGGGAAGCAAATTCTTTCCCCGAGGAAAGGATAGAGGGAAATCACCCTTTGAAATACGAGTAAAACACGAGCTCGAGGAACGTTCTTGCACGTTGGAGGTTGAAAGCCAAGAGTCTGAAAACCTCTTTGCCCCGGGAGGAATCGGCCAACGCTTGGACAGAAGCCGAAGATTTGGAAAGGAGAGCCGGATTTGGCGGTGTTTGCGCGGGCTGGTCGCGGCATCCGTTTCCCGGAGGAGAAGGAGGAGGAGGAGAACGAGTCGGAGGAGGAGGAGGAAGAGGGCCCAGGGGACACACGGATGTTCGTCGATCGGACATCAGAGGGGCCGCCGCGCAAACTCCATTAGCGGACGCTCGAACGACAGTCGCGCTCGGAAAGGCGACTCCTTGTTGTTTGTCGTTTGAATGTTTTAGGGCCCCGACCTCTCGCTTATACTTGCCTCCGTGGGAGACAACCGCGTGTTTGCACGATCCTGCTCTATCTCTTTCTCTCTCTCTCTCTCTCTCTTTCTGTCTCTGCTCTCCTACCGGCTTCTCTCGCGCTTCCTGGGGCCCGCGGACACCTTTTGTGCCACTCCGCGGACGCCTCTGCAAACACGTCTAATTACACACCACGGTTTCCTGATTGTCCACCGAACTCCGGGCATCCAACTACCGAAGTGGAATCTACCCATTCGCCGGATATTATTTCACTGTAGAATTTTCACTGAAATATTACGATACTTGTATATTGCGATTCATCTCGTTGTTTCTGGAAATATCATTGTTATTATTATTATTATTGTCGAGTACATAGATCTTTAGTTTTTTGATTGTCGTGGAGGATTTTTTTCGTTTTTTTAATTGAAACTATTTAATTTATCGATATATAGATTTTATTTCATTTATTAATTTACAGATTTTATTATGTGGATATTTTTCATTGAAATATTACCATGCTTGTTGTGATCGTTTATTGCTTCTGAACATATTATTATTGTTGTTGTTGTTATTATTATTGCAGAGAGATACTTTTTTGGAGTACATAGATCTTCGGTTATCGTAGATTTTATCGTAGATTTTCTTTTAATTGCAACTATTCGATTTATTGTCATACTAATTATTCTGTGCGTCTGTATTTTTTACTGAAGTATTACTATACTTATTGTGATTCATGTTATTGTTTCTGGAAGTATTATCATTACTGTGGATACTTTTTTGATATAGCTTTACGTAGATCGTTGTAGATTATTGCGGACGATAGATTTTTTTTTTTTTGTCCTATTGGAACTATTTATATAATTATTCTGTGGCTATTTCTCTGAAGCAGATCAATAATTGGCTGGAATTACGAACGATTCTATAGACTCTTACTTTTCTAAAGTAAACAAGTTTCTAGGTAAACAAGTATCAACCATTGGACTATATTATGGATATTTTTCTAGAGTAAATAGATATTGTAGACAGATTTTTGTCGTCGATTTCGTGAATATTGTTCTTGCTCTTTCTTCTGACATCTTGGCGTCAAAGTTGGACGAAAAATATAACTGGATCGGCCAGCTTCCCACGGAAAAAAAAAAACAAAACGAGTCGACACGTCAATTACCAGCATCGTTGCGTCGAATTATTGAGACAGATTGCGATAGAGAGAGACTCGGTTCCACGAGGTTATCCGGGCCGTCTCTCCTCGGGGTCACCGATATTCCCCGGGGTCCACGAAAATCCGACGGTTCCAAGTCCAAACGACTTTCTCGATCTGTTTAAGTCATTTCTAAAAGAAGTTACTCCACTTGCAAAAAATTAAGAGCCAATAAAGCCGCAGTAAAAATCGGTTTCAGCCAAACGAAGTTTCAGTTCATCGCGAGAGCGAACGTGATAAAATTCCGGGTAAACGTGCAAGGGATCTTAACTAAATCAAAAAATTGGACGATTTTTGATTCGTTGATTTGTGACGTTGAATTTGAATTTTGCATTGAATTTCATTTTTTTTTCTTTTTTTTTTTTTTTTCTTTGCAGTGAAATCGAATGTCGAACTTTTGTTCTTCTGTCGCAGATTTGAATGCAATATTTTTGTTTATTAGAAAAACGTGGAAAAAAGCAGCCAATTTCCTCTGGAAAGTGAAGACCCTAGAAACAGGCTCCTCCTGTTTATCTTCTTTACGAGCTGGTATTTACGACTCTTCATGGTACACTTCTGGAAAGGCGTCATCTTTCAAAAGAAACGCGCCTTCGTACCTATCCTTTCGTCCGCTGTCAACGCTTTAATTGTTAACGAGCTTCCTTTTTCCTAATTCTTTTCTTCTTTTTCTTTCCTTTTCTTTTCTTTCAGTGAGTTTTCTTTTTTTTTCTTGATTTCACTGTATAACATGTCACTCGGCGTCAGTCTTCGTCTTTTATTGCAGATAAATTGTGTTGAAAATTCCAGGACAGATTCCGACTCGTCTTTTTTTTTTCTTTTTTTGTCTCTCAGCTCTCGAAATTTCTTTCGTCGAAAACTTACGTATGCCAGATCTAGAAAAAGGTTTATCGTGTTTCCTTAATTGTCCCGGCTTCTTCAATATCGTCGCTCGTTTTAGTTTTATAACTTCGGCTTTATTGCCCGGAGCAAGGACGAGACGCTGCTTGCTTGATGGATGTTATAATAAAATATGGCGGAACATTCGCCCGTCACTTTCTCACGAACTTTATCGCAGGCTTCGATTTCTTAATCGAAATTTCAATTCATTTCTAGTTTACCTAGTTTGGATTTATATTTTTAGCATTTTTATTTAGCAATCAATTGTACGATCCTTGATTTCGCGATGTTCCGTTCTCCCAAGATTTATGATTCGTCAAACTAATCCTGATGAGACTTCGGTCTCTATTTTCTGCCGCTCGCGAACAAAGGGAATTAATCAATTGTCGTTAGTGAGACGAAATGTCGCATCGAGAGCGAGTCTCGAAAAAAGTCCCGAAGAAGAAAAGGAAAAAATGAAATCAGTTTGATCAGTCGAGTGTTACTCAACCAAACAGATTCCTCGCCCCACTGAGAATCTCCCGATGCGAAATTACACCCCCGTGACGGCGAAATTCACGCTGGTCAGCTCCAGGTTTTCCTTCCAACGCAAGGAAAATATACCCCTCGGAGGGGTGTCGTTTGTATTCGAAAAAAAAGCGGCGCTCGATTAGCAGGCTGAGGGTGGTGTCGGGGGAGGGAGGGAGGGGGTGGTCAAAGACGCGAGCCGAAAACCAACGGGGGTGGCGGCGTATTCAGGTTTTCCTCCCTTGTTTGCTCCCTTCTCCCTTTCTTTCTCTCGTCTTCTCTCTGCCTTTCTTCCTTCCTTCTTTCTCCTTCTCTCCTCTCTTTTTTATTCTTCTTTTCTTTTTTTTTTCTCTCACGATTGACCTCGTCACCCTACGCGAAAATCACAGGGTTGGCGGTATTTCGAGCGGAAACCAGCTCGGCAAGGGTGTGACCGCGGTGGTAAGTTAAAAAGTATGAGGAAGAAAGGCCGGATAATTGCTTTCAATCAGCACCATTGTTGGTCACTGTGATCCTCGATTCAAAAAGGGGGTTGAAGGGGGATGTTTCGGCGAGAAACTGGCCGGGAAATTGTTATGGAGATCGGGTACGATTGGGGGCAACGTCTGCGGAATATTTTCTTTTTCGCTTTTTTTTAAATATATATATATATATATATCTTAGGAAAATTAGAACTGACAGTTATAACGAGGTATACCTATCTTAAAGAAAGAAATTTTAGCTTTATTCTTTCGATGCATCGATGGATATTTAGTGTCGTTTTGAAAGCAAGAAATCAAATTTTTATATCTTTGTTAGACACAGGCTGAAATTTTACGTTACATTTCGGAAAATATTTCTAGTGACGAAAGATTTCTCGTAAAATTCGAAAAAAATACTCGATAATGTAATCTCTTGCAAGTATTTGATCTTATTGACAGACGGAATAATTTTATTGAACACACCGAGCCACTGATTTCTATTTTTTCTCTCCTTTCGTCGTCTCCATGAAATATTCTTGTATATTTAAAGTTCACGGAACACTTTTACCACAAGTGTGTTAAATCAAGATTTGAATATTAACCTTCGATAACCTCGCAATTCACTCACTAAATCTCGCGTACACTTTCTTTTTTTCTCTCACAAAAATCTACGTCGGGCAATACGATTTGAACGCTCCTCCGGTTATTCCCCTTTGTAACATCTTACGCTGCAAACGCGTAAAAAGCAAGCCATTTCCCCCGTTCTCTATAGTTTTTTAAGCAAACGATGCGTTGCGTAACAGGCACATACGCGACTGTCTTTATCTTGTTTGTCACCAGCGTTGATAAAAAAGCAACTGCCTTTTTGCGCGTTTTATGGTGTTATTTGCTTCGGGGTATCAGGCAAATTTGTAATTGATTAGCTAATGAGCAACAGTTTAACGATTTTGTCACGTACACAATACCAAGTGCACGACGCGATAACGCGATAACGCGAGCTGCATTTTTTTTTAAATGTTCGCTCGTTGTACTAATTGTTCGTGGAAAGTCGATTGCGCGACTGTTCTGCGACGCATTTCGTTCGTGCGCAACTCAATTTTCCAATTAGGGCAACGTACTGGCCGTTGTAAATAGGATTTTAATCGTTGCAATTCGAATTCACTCTCTAGCTGCGCCCCGGGTGTGTGTCGACCAACTGGAGAATCTGCGAGCTTTTTTTTCTTTTTTTTTTCTCTCCTTTTTTTCCATTTCGGCAAGTTGATTTGCGCGGAATTATTTCCGGAGAATGTGTTGAACGTCGGTGTATTCAAATATCGCGCATTGCGGTTGCACGGATGTTATTTTATTTTATTTTATTTTATTTTATTTTTTCCTTTTTTTTGGAGTGTTTTGTTTTTTAAAATTATTCAATTTTCAAAGAGACGATTGGCGTTTCAGAGGAGGTTAAATTTGCCGAGATTTACGGTTGGAAACTTTAAACTTCACAAATTTAAAAGCGTTTTTATGCGCTTTCAGTTGAATTTCATTGTTATGTCGTTCGGTCTGACACTCTAAAAATTTAGAGTCACTTTAAATCTCGAAAATATTCGAACGTGTCCAGAAACTTTGAAAATTCCAAAATTTGATTTCGTAACATCTGATTAACAAACTTCATACCATCAAACTCTTTCGACATCGACGAATTCACATGTAAATGTTGTCAAACTTTCAAACGTTGACAAATTGAATCTGTTGCTACGAAAACTCGGAACTCTTGAAGCCTCGAGATGTCCAAAAGTTCAAACATTTTTTATTCAACTCCACAAACGTTGTCTCGTTTAATCTAACATTCTGAAAATTTTAAATCTTGAAAATTTATTTATGTCCAGAAACTCTAAAAATTCCAAAATTTACGTTCAAACATCGAACTTTTTCAATGTCGACAAATTCACAGTCGAATACTCTTCAAATTCATTCTGACGCTCTGAAAATTTTAAGAAACCTTGAACCTTGAAAATTTTCGAATATATCCAGAAACATGAAAAATTCCAAAATTTGCGTTCGAACATCTAACTCTTCAGACCGTTTCTTCAAACTCTTTCAAACATCCAACTTTTTCAACGAAGTTCGCCGAGTTGGTCGACGAATTCGAGCTTTAACGCCGTCAAAAATTCCAACGTCGAAACATCTAGATATATACTCGAACGTCTCAATATCTGCAATTTCTGCTCCACCGTGACAAACGTTCTCCGATAGGGGAAGGACGAAACCAACCCCCGTTTCGCGCGTTGAAAGACAGCTGCTGAAACATTCCGGCCGCGGAGAATATTCCGCGGCAGAGAGAAAGAGAGAGAGAGATAGAGAGAGAGAAGAGTATGATATTCCAGCCGGAGCATCGGCAGCAATTTCACACTTACAAACCCGTGCCTGCGTTCCCCGCTGCGTTTTTCATCTTTTCGAGCGCGTTTCCACGCCCGCCGCCACCGTTCCCAACCGTCAAAGAGTTTTCCTTCCCGTCCGCCACCCCCGCCAGAAACGTCGGCTCTTTGTGAGCGGCCGGCTGATTTCCGTTTAACGTTTTCCAACCGCCGGATTTTTCCCTCATCCCCTCCACACCTTCGCCCCGTGCCGCGTGGAAATCGCGCAAAGATCCAAGGTGGTGGTGGTTTTCTTTTTTTTTTCTTTTTTTTTTCTCTCTCTCTCTCTCTCAAACGACGTCGCGGCGGATGTTGCTGCTCTCCTTTCCTCGAGACGAGCGAGTATTTACACGGACGACTCTTCGAATATTGCCCGCTCTCTTCTGCCTTTTATTTCTTTCGTATCTTTTCGACCAGGTCCAGATTGGCGACGGCCGGATGAATTAATCTTAATAATCTTAATCTTTTTTGTTGTTTCGTTCTGTGAAAATCAGTTGAACAAACTTTCGTTTATTCATCTATTTGCGATTTTATGTCGATGCTATTCGGGGGTTGGTAAATTTGGATTCCGACTCCGCGAGGTTCTTTCGGATTGGTCTTTTTAACCAAGTTCGAAAGGGAATGGAATCAACGACCATCCTCGTTATTATTAATTTCCTCAATCGATTCGCTAATCAACTTGTTCCATCCGTCTTGGCCATCGTCCAGCGAGGGCTGATCCAGTCGGGTAAACAATATATTCGAAACCCTCTTCACCCTAACGGTCTGAACGAACGTAACTCACTCACTCACTGTGTCATCACAATCGTCTATTAAGTACTTACTCGTCACGATAAAAATGGCATACATGAGAAATAATACATACGTAAATTGAAGAATTTTCAAGAACAATGCAACACACTCTCACTTTTAATTTCCTTAATTCAGCATAGGCCGTTTCTGACTCGGTCGGAAGAGTATGACGTTACAGGCTCTTAATTTCGAGAATGGAATCGCAGAGAAATTCACGCGAACTTCAGAGGACTGAATAGGCCCACTGTCCCACTGGTCAGATAAGAATTATCGGTCCAACGCGGTTCTTTGATCGTCGAATGAAAGTAAATAGGTGCTGTCGTAGCTCGTTGACTCGACACCAAGCAGTCGATAATTGTAGCAGTTGATAATTTACGATTAACCAGGGCAAATAGATCTTTCTGATCGACGGAGGAACACCGAAATCGCTGTGCATTTTTCGCCATCGAAATATATTCGAGTCAATCGTCGAGCAATTCGTCTTGAATCTCTCTTCTCGGAGATTCTGGGAATTTAAAGGCATTGAAAAATTTCTTTACCAGACCCATCATGATCTTGAAGGTTTGTAATAAAATTCGCTTTAATAATAAAATTTCATTAAACTTTGAACATTGTTAAAAATTCAAGCTCATCGCCAGAGTAAAACAGGAGTTTAAAGATACAGAATTGTACGAAATGAAAAAAGTATATACATATGTATATGTATAATCTTGCTCTCTGTAATATTTGACACGCGAGGCAATTTTCTACCGCAAAAGTTTGGCCTTTTTTAAATATGATTTTTCATAAAAGTTTACAATATTCCCGTCTTCTAAATACTTCGTAGATACTTGATTAATTAACCGGTCTAACGTTCATTGACGAGTAAATTCTCAAAATCTCAAGAATCCAACGTTCCCAACCACCCCTTGTGAAACACTTGGTTGATGATTCCCTAATTCGTGCGATGTTCAAACCGCTTATTAACGAAAACGGTGCGGTTGAGGCTCGCCCAAAGAAGATTAGAAAATCTTGAAGGCAGCCTGCCTCGCGATAACCAGGCACGTTTATCGAGTTCAGCATCAAGGCGAGAGAGAGAGAGAGAGAGAGAGAGGGTGGTTTCATCGCGTCGAATCGAGCAGAATCAGGCCGAAGAAAGGAAACAAGGAAGGAAGAAAGGCGAGGAACATCGTCGGGAAGCGGTCGAGTCCCGTTCTTTCGAGTGCATCGACTCGCGTTCCCATTGGTCGAGAGCCAGGCTCACGTGCGAGTCGGCCATAATGCCGTGGAACCGGATGATGGAAAAGCCACCCTCGATTCGGGCCAATTAGCTTCCGGCCGAGCAAAGTGCCGGTGAAAGCCTCCGAGGATCCATTTTTCTTTTCCCTCTTTGGCGATTCTCGCGGATTCTTCGCGAACGCACGCACGCACGTACACGCAGGAGCGAGAGGAAAGGTTAAGAGAGACAATCAGGATTCGGCAATCTCATTCAACGAATCTCAGCCCAATATGTATTAGTCGCAGAAATTAATTCGATTCTAACATTTCAACTCGAATTCTAATGTTTTTGTCATTTAACTCTGATTTTCGAAATTGGAGCAAATTTTAAGGGCAGACTTCAGTCTTCGGGATCGACGAGGATTCGGCAACGAATCTCAGGCCAATATGTATTAGTCGCAGAAATTGATTCGGCTCTAATATTTCAACTCGAATTCTAATGTTTTTGTCATTTAACTCTGATTTTCGAAATTGGAGCAAATTTTAAGGGCAAACTTCAGTCTTCGAGATCGACGAGGATTCGGCAACGAATCTCAGCCCAATATGTATTAGTCCCAGAAATTAATTCGGCTCTAATATTTCAATCCGAATTCTAATGTTTTATCGTTTAACCCCAATTTTCGAAGTTCAATAAATTTGGGGAATAAAATCGTGTAGATCGAGCCAAGTTTTAAAGGAAAATTTCAGTCTTCAAGGTTATGTTGTAGGTTCAACGTAGTCGCGAAAAGAATTTTTGAATATTTTTGGGGCGTTTGAATTTGGACGATTTTCGAGAATCGAATTCTTACTTTTCCACATGCTGTATAATGCAATCTCTGAAAAAAATCTAGGACTGTTAAAGTAGAAGTTTCACCCTTGAAAACTATTGAAGCGTGCCAACGATTTCCATCAGAGACTTCATAATGCACTTTGTAATACACTTTTTACACATTCTTTTTTTACACCAAAAATCACTTAATTATTAAATAATTAAATCTTTAAATAATTAAATAATTAAATCTTTAAGAAATGCATTATTTTTATGAATTGGCCATTTTGGTCATTTTGGGATCGTCATGTTAAACTGAGAGCAAATTGATCGTTATGTAATTTTCTTTTTTTCTTTTTTTGGGTTAAGTTATGGTAATTTAAACTATACTTTTTATTGTTCACTAGCTTCAGTAATTAATCTTAAGATTCAGTGCATCGTATATTTCCATATAACGTGAATATTCTAAATTTACACTTGACAGTTTATACTTATCGACCGACTAAAGTATAAATATTATAAGTGTCATGTCATAGTGCACTATTCTTATTCGAATCCTCGTCGTTCATTCGCGAGGTACTCGATCCCATCTCTAACGAATACGGCAAGAGAGAAGAACGTGTAATTCGTTCGAGGAAAAGGAAACGTGAACACACTCCCACGCGCCACTTCGCCGAACTTAGATCCGATCCAGGGGATTAATTGAATTCCGGGGAACCGAAGCTCGTCCAAGCCGATTAACTCGCGCCAGTTTCTATTCAGATGGCCGCGTGGGACAGAATGGCACCAGTGATTTTCGCTATAGAAACAGTTTAGATTGATCCTCCGAACTGAACAACTGAACAGTTATTCTTCTGCTTCTGTTGAGAGAGAGAGGTTACGGTTTGTTCGCGACAGTGTTTTTCAGTTTATTGGACGACAGTGTGGCTCAGAGAAATTCGTTTAATACGTGTCTGTGTATTTCGTGGGTGACGAGTTTCAGTTCGAGAAAATTTGAGTTGGTTTCCTTAGTTTAATGAAGCAGCGCAGCGTTTTATCAGGTTTGAGCAAATGAATTTGTTTGACGTAAAAATTCGTGGAACGTCAATATTCGTTACAAGAGGAACTGGAAAACAATTGATTGTTTGCCAATTAAGAATTCATTCGAAACAAAGTCAGAGAAACGACGTCTCTTATTTTCAGACGTCTCTTAGCGTTTCATGATACTTCGAAAACAACCACGGAAAAACATTTTAAAGACTAAATCCAAGCCGAAACGAAAAGATCGAGGAAGAGTCTCGAAGAAAATGTTTCTATCTTTTAAGAAACTTTCGCCTTTAATTCTTCTAACAGTTTGAACGAACCGAAGTTCCGAAGACTTGGTAGCCAAAGGTAGACACGAAGATTCTGCGATACAATTTCAACTTTCATCACTTCACACCAAAATAGCTGCCAGAAATTAGAAACGAAGCAAGAGAAGAAATAAATGTCGCAAAGCCAAGAAACAACCCTCAACTTCTCACGACACCCTCCAAAAAAAAAAAAAAAAAAGAAAACAGTTTCTAGTCCAAATAAACGAAAAACAGAAAAAAAAGAAAGACGAGTCACAAGTGAAGGAACAACCTTCCCGTGAACGCTCTTGAAGAAAAAGCGTTCAAGCAGGGTGAAAGTGTATGGGGTAGAAGAGGGGTTTCCTGGTGGCTTGCCTGGAGATCAGAGGTGGGCTAGTCGTAATCGAGTCCAGAACACGTCCCCCCGACGCTGGTCCTCCGCCCAGGGGTAGAAAAATCCACCCCTTTTTCAGCCGGTCGATACCAGGACGACCACCTCCTCTTCCTTCTCCTCTTCCGCGTTCCATCCCCCTTGGCCGCCGCAGCTAACCTCTCTCGCCTTTTCTTTCTCGCACCGCCGACACGCGGAGGACCCTTTGCACACGCCTTGCCGTCGCTTCTCTGCCGCTTCCTGCCGAGGTGGCGCCACTGGCTCTCCCTCGCGCTACCCTTTCGTCCACCAACCCTCTCCTCTCCTCTCCTCTCCTCTTTTCCGTCGCCCGTTTTCGTCGTCACGCGTGCGGTTTAACGTCTTTTCCACTCCTTCCATCGACTTATTCCTCTTTCTTTCAGCTTCTTCGTTTTTTTCTTCTCCTTTCTTCTTTTTCTTCGTTTTTTTTTTCTGCGACGAAGACGCGAGTTTCTTTCAACCGTCTTTCTCGTTGCAGAGGGCGAGACTAGCAAAGGGCTAAGAGGGTTAATTGCTAGATGTTTTGGACGTGTGAATTCTTCGAGACACCGAGTTCGCGAGACGTTTGAAAGATTTGCATGTATAGTTTTCTTTCGTCAGTTTCTGTAAATTGCAGTCTGCGAGACGAAGTTCCAGTTTGTGAAAAAATGAAAATTGTATTGACGTTGTGATTATTTCCAGTCGAACTTCTGTCTATTTTCTTCGTTTGGTAAACCTTCTTTCCAGAATTTTTTAGTTTCACTTTTCGTCGTCTGGTGAATATTCCAAAGGACACTAGATATTTTCGCACTCTCGTATCTTCGAATTTTCCCCGAAATTGCCCAATCCGCTAACATCAAGAATCTCCCCTCTCCCAAAACACGTGCAATCTTCTAAAAACTAAACTAAAAAAAAAAAAATCCCGAATTTTCCACGACAAAATTCGAAAAACAGAGAAGAAGAAAAAAGGGAAAGAAAGGCTACATCGTCGTCAGAAGCGTCTCCGCGAGTGCGGGTTTTAGTGGGAAGAAAGGCGGTCGCTAGGAAAACCGGGCGCGAGGAGGGGAGGGTGGGGTGGGAAAAAAAGGCGAAGGAACCTCTCTTCTCCGGTCGTTTCAGAGGCTGTGTGCACCGCAAACTAACTGCGCACAGTTGCCTTATGTACGGAGTCTAAGTAATCCTCGAACCATCAGCTAACTTCTTAACCCTCAAAGTGAAAAGGACCGCCTCGAGCCGCGGCAAGAAAGAAACAGAAAGACAGACATACACAGAGACAGAGAGAGAGAGAGAAGAGCGAGGGGGGAGTTTGAAGGGTTACTCTTTGTCTCCGACGTTTGTCCGCTTCTCTCGCCGCGCGACTTTCCGCGCGGAAAGGAACCGTCGATGACGTGGAGCCTCCGCCGCCGCCGGTAAACCCTTTCGGTGTTCAGAGAGACTTGTTTGCCCTTCTGTAAGATCGGTTGACCAAACAACGCGCGGCCAGGACCTCGCTGGGCTACGCGTGTCCGCCGTGGAATTTCCTCTCCTAGTGTGGACTCGTACTTGGCTTTGTTGGCTTAGGAAGCTGAGTAGGAAGCTCGTGGAAGTCTTACGATTATTATTTCGAATGGTGGATCAGCGGATGATCGAGTGTTTGATATTGGTGGATATATATGCTGCTTCGATTCGAGTGGCGATTATAGACGAGAGCATGGTGTTTTTAATTCAACCCCTCAGCGGAGAATTGCTTCGCGCAAAGCTTCTCCATTCGAAGCGGTGTACTTGACGAGGACGAGCTACTTGGCGAGAAGGAACTTTAATTATTTTATCGGTGATTTTTGTGAAGCTCGCGCAAGCGACAATATTCTTACAAAAGATTTACTTTCCTTCGTTATCGTCGAGATAACGTGGCTTTAAATAAAATACAGAATACCTACTTCGACAAGGATTAGCATTTTGTTTCCAATAATAAATAGTGCTGCACGTTTTAAACGTAGATCGTAGAACTCGATGACGTGTATTTTACAACACAAATTTCATACTCTTTTGTCGGTGTTAAACGATACTCATTACAAAAACAATCTATAATTTATTGTAAACAAATAAAAATTCTACTGGAAATTCCTTTTCGTTTCCTGCATTGATTAATTTCGCGATTTGACGAGTTTGAATGTAACAATTAGCCCAAGATTTCTCCTATTCAAAGTATAAATCCACTGCCTCTGCTCCTAAAGTCCAACACATGTGACTCTCCACTCTTCGCAATTTCGCGACATTCGTCTCGACGAGAAAGAGAGAAAAAGAAAAAGAAAAAAGAAGAGAAAGACAAAACCAGGAGGAGCAATCGAGCAGGGAAAAAGAAAGAAAAAAAAAAAGGAAATAATCAGCATCGTGCTTAAAGAGCTACCAGCAGCGATGTTTCTCGAAGCGAAGTGGTTCGAAGCGGAGAAAGAGACGAGCGCGCGGCTTCGTGGCGGCGGCTGATCGGCAGGAAACGAGGTGGAAGCGTGTGCAGGTTCGTGATTCGAAGTAGGTGGGCCCCAGGTAGCCAGGACAGATAACACCCGGAGATTACCGCGGACAGAGTCATTAGCAGCGTCGGCTTCTGTGTCGGCCCGGGGTATTCTCTCACTTTCCTCGGCCTCCCTCTTTCCCTGCCTCCGGTGTCCGCCTCTCCCAACCCTTTATCTGGCCGGTCAATTCACGCGGCACGACGTGTATACGTATGTATGTATGTATGCAAGAGCAGCCACTCTCTCTCTCCCTCTCTCTCTCTCTTTCTCTTCGTTTCGTTCCGAGTTCCATTCCTCTGACCATTCGCCCCGCTCTTTTCACCATTTTTGCTACTCTTCCTCGGCAGAATCGTTCATCCGAAGGTTAAGTATATATTTTACACACACGTATTATCGGAGTATTTTGCACAGATTGTTATTCGAGTTGGAGTCGTCAACTTTCGGCGCCATAATTTGAAATCCGTAGACGCAGAGTTTCGCACATTATTTCGCAAAGACACGTCGAGCAGACATTTCAATACGAAATCCTCGCAGAAAAAAAAAGTACTGAATCTTTCCTTCTGAAACTGACTTCGTTAACTACAAGCTTGAAACACCATCGCTTCAAAGAAAGAAGCCATCGCAAGTCCTGTTCGAATCGTCTGCATTCGGAGACTGAAAATCAGTTCAATTACTAAACTCGAAAAAAGAAAAAAAAGAAAAACTGAATCTCCTCCTGAGAGTCAGACCTCGGTGATTACAAACTCAGAGAAGAAGAGAAGAGAAGAGGAGACGACGCAATCTGCGTAACACGAATTCAAGCGGAGAACGCGCGATTAGCCCCGGAGTAGAGGTACTAATTGCAACGATCTACGGTTCGCACATATTTTCCACGGCGCCGGAGGCGTGTCGAGGCCGAAGGTCCGGCAGAAGGAACGAAGATAGAAACTCGGGGCTTCAGCGACTCGGACTCGGGACCGAGTCGAGGCGGATAGCAGCAAAAGAGCAAGAAAGATCGCTGGCATTCGGCCTTTGATAGGCTAATGACAAACGCCTAGATTGGACGGCTTATCGGTCGAGCAGCGCTAATTATTTCCCCTTTGTGAGGAGCCGCGCGTAATGGCGGACTGCGGCCGCGAAGATCTTTCTCGGAGTCTTCTCTCTTTCGCGTGATCGCGATTTCCACGTTCCGCGGACGGGCGCTCTTTTATTTATTGCCGGATTCATTCAACCAGCCTGCTCTTCTCCTCTTCGTCCTTCCGTCGTTCCAGGGTTTCACCGTTTCTTTCCTTCCTTCTTTCTTCCTTTCTTTCAACCGAGTCGTTATCGCGGACCTTTGCCATCTGCCCCCTACCTCTCTTTCATTGCGTTTTCGAGGAACTTTGCTTTCCACGAGCGAGCGATATCGAGACGAACGGGAAAATCTCACCGAATCGTCCTTTGTTTGGCAAGATGGATGAGGGTTTTATTGTTTGTTCGCTTATTGTTGATTAGATTCGCTTTTTTTTTGAGAAGGGGGTTGCAATCAGTCGAGCGTGTGATTATTTCCAAACTAGGTTCTTTGTTTTATAAATTAATAACTTGGAGAGAATGTTCAGATACAATATGCGATTTGAGTAAATGTAACTATTGATAAAAGTGTTCAATTATATTCAAGAAGTAATTGAATTAGACGATGGAAAATTAAATGAGAGCATGTTCGATATTTTGAACCGTAAGGCTTGTTGTTGATTAGATCAGCTTTTTTCAGAAGATTCCAATGTGATTGTTCTGAACAGGTTCTTCTCTAGTTAATTTCATTTTCACAACAATTTAATTTTCACAACAGGTTCTTAGTTCAATTATAACTTAGCAAAAATATTCAAATATGTGATGTGAATGATTATTATTGAAAAGTAGTTTTAATCCAGAAGTAGATGACGGCAAATTAAAGGAGAGGAGAGAATGCTCGATATTTCGAAACCTGAGAAAAGCTTACTGATGAAAGAATATTAATTACGATAAGTGAACCATTCAGAATCTAGATTCTGACGAACTATCCAATTTGTAAATTCTTTCGATTCTTTCAAAGAATACTATCCTTCCTGATGAACTATACATTTCATCGTACCAGCTTCTGCTACATATCTTCTAAATTATGGAAGTTTTTTTTTTTTTTTTCTTAAAATCCAATCTGAATAATTATGAAATTACGCGGCTGGAATAAATACATATGTATGCTAATGTGATGGGAGGCTGAATTGTGTAATAGCTCGATGAGAATTCTGTTATCTCCGGACTTGCGAACTTTGAATCGAATCAGTGACGTCGATTAGTCATTATTTCGTGAGACTCACAATTGGATTTATATAATTTATATAATATATTTATATAATTCTTGCATCGAGTACTCGTCCATCAGATATGAACGATTCAATCAGAATGTATTTAACAGTGAATTTGATTCGACAGAGTGATATAAGAGCATCGATGATCAAGCTCCTTTGTAGCATTACCATAGTATCTTGCCAATCTACGTTTTGTCTTGTAGGCACGCCTTCGTTGTTCGATTCTTCATAGAAATCCAAGCTAATTAACCCCGAATGCCTATTGTGTCAATAAAAGTAACAAAAATTTAGAAATTCTGTTCAGAAATATTCTTAGAAAAACTGTTTAGAAAAACACTGAATACACATCTTAGAAGGTAAAAAGAGGAAAGATTAAATTTATGAAAAAATAAGAAGGAAGTAGTTCTCCATCAAAGGTTTGACTACTTATCTAACTTCTCTGATTTCACATTTTGTTATTCTTTATACAAATCCAAACTAACTGACCCTGAACGTCTATTATATCAATAAATCGTCATTTTCCATTTAGAAAATATTGAATATACATTTTTAGGTAAAAAAAAGAAAAGAGGTTAGATTTGCAAACAGAACCAAAAATTAATTTTCCATCGAAGACTCGAGTACTTGCGACTTCTTCTCTGATCTCACATTTTGTCGCAACGCGCTTCGTTATTCGATTCATTGTACAAATCCAAGCAAGCGGACCAGAATGTTCGACCGACTTATCGCCAGAAAGAGGAAGAATTCAAACGGAGAGAGGAGAAAGAAATAAACCAGAACTGTAATATCGATGGGTTCATTCGTCAGAAGTGGAGGACGGTTCGCCTTCTTGTAAAATAGTGACTGGCCTGTTCTCCATTACGAAAATTCCGCGGCGTAATTACCGCGATTCCACGATGGAACGTAGATTTATCGAAACGCCAAACGAAGCTGCGTCCATTTCACGATGGAATGTCCTGTGCAATCTTGTTAGCCGCTACCGCGCCATTTGCATCGTCGTCGTCGTCGGCGCGCGCACGCGAGTGTGCAACCAGACACGGCTAAAAGCGAACCTGATCGTTTTATTTTGCCACGAATCGCTCTTAAAACGTTCGCCATTTAAAAGAAAAGAAAAAAAAAGAAAAAAAAAGAAAGAAAGAAAGAAAGACACAGACTGCGCGGACGTTCCTTTGGAAAAATAGGCTTTGCCACGCTTCCCTTCTTGCGTGAAACTTAGGATCCCGCCAGATTTATTCGCCCGATTTTTTTATTGGAGGAAATTTAGAAAATTGTCTCTTGGCAATTTTTTTCTTTTGTTTCTAACAATTTTTAACCTTCCGTAGCAATGATGTTCATCAATATGGATTTTTACGATTTTTACATTGGAAGGTTGTTCGATTGAAAATGTATCTGTAGAATTGAATTGTACGATGGTTTGAAATCAAATTCGAGATCCTTCAGATTAGTCCTCACTTACTGTTAGATTAGATTGGAGGAAATTTGGAAGATAATTGAAGAATTCTTCGAAATCAATATTCATATTTTATATACAAATATTTTATCATAGGAAAACTGTGTTTAATTATGTTAGGTTTTGAGGCGAAATATCTTCATATTTGATCTTTTCGATTCGAGATCATTATCGTTTTGATTTTTTGGAAGAAATATAGAAAGATTGGAGAGTTTCGCAACAGAAATGATCTCTCAATTTTTATCTTACATCCTTACATTCTTTACCTTTCATTCGATAAATTTTTTTTATTTGCTTTGATAAAATATTCATTACATCGCGCAGTTACCGCGAATGTTATCTCATATGTATATCTCATAGAGAATTGTATCTCATAAAAATCAATGAAATTCCGTTTCCAGACTCGGTCGTCCCAATTCGAGATCGATTGCACGATTAAACGAGCGGTGAGAAATATTGCTCGATTATTTCTAACATTTGCACTGAGTATCCTTCGTGAAATAAAGGAGAGGAAAACTTAGAAATATTCAGTTTCTTCCCATTGTTATTAGTGAATAACTGAACCATCGAGGCAAGGAAATCATAATAATATTCTAAACTAACAAGACTATTTCAATTTTTTAAATTATATCTCGATTTCACAGAACGTGTAACGATTTTTCGCGTAACGAATTTTCGTTTCGTTTTCCTCGCACTTTTCATTCCGTTATTTCTCATTTTTCGAAACGAACGACGAAGGACAAGCGCAAGCAATCGGTAAACGTGCAACTTCAACAGTTCGGGAGATTGAAATTGAAAATACCGACGACGAAATTGAGAAATCGCGATGCCACGATTGGTAGAGGACATTAGATGATCGTCATCGTCGTGGACGTCGGAGACGTGGTGGTTGGTTTTTCTTTTACGAACGAAAGAAAGACGAGCTTTAGAACGAGTTTATGCCGAGTCCGATGGCCGATCGACGGCGGTGGTGCATGATGCAACTTGAGCAAGCGTGATTATGCCGCTTTGCGAAATAATCTTCTCTTCAGTCGGTATATGAGAACCGCGCTTTCAGAATGCCCGCGAGCATGATAAACTCTGACTAGAATTCGTGTCTCTTCTTCTGTCCTGCTTTTTCTCTTTCTCTTTCTCGTTTTCTAGTTTCTCTTTTCTTAACGACGAGATCGGCTTGTTTGTCGCGGCCCATCACGAATGACACATCGACGAATGGAGAGTACATCCGTCTGAACCGACCGGTAGAAAGTTCGATTCATGTAGAATTTGCAGACACGTACGTCGATTCAAGCGAATTTGACGTTGATTGTCGATAGTTTTATATTCGTCGATTGTCAGCGACGAAACTGAATGCGAAAATCGATCGACACCGGCTAGAACTTCGAATTGAACTCGATTGATTTTGTTGTTTGAATTTTGTCTCATTGTGCAAATCTATTGTTACTATTAATCAAAATCAATAATAGAGATTTTTAAATTTTTCTCAACGCAAAATCAGATCTTCAGAACTCACGAAATCACTTTGTTGAAATATTCAGGATACACGTTCAAGTTCGTGAAATTGATAATTAAAATTCCCTTTTCGAAGTACAGATCAAACTGTCGCGATCGGCTCCTTGTTTCACCGATGGAAAAATAAATAATCCTCGTTAACATCGGAGAAACGCAACTGAAGTTCCTATTTTACATCGCAAATAAAACGTCTCGTATCTTGTATATTCAAATGCACGTGTAATTACTCCATATCAAGTGACAAAAGAAAACTTTCGTTAAGAAGTCCCATGGTAATCCAAACGAACATGGAATACTTTCCATTCGTATTTAGTAGAAAATTACCATTTTAAAAAAAAAAAAAAAAAAAAAAAAGGGGGGAAACAACCCTTGAACAACATCGCGTGATACCAGACGTCGTCAATTCCCGAAAGCGAGGCTCCTTGTTCCAATTCCAAACCACGTTGAAGCTCTGCCTCGAGCAGTGTCGCCAACCTCTATATAGAGATAACCTATGGAACGTCTCTTTCACGGAGTGAGGTCTCGTACGCGAGACGGGTGTGTTCACTCGCGGCAGTCGATTTCTTGAAAAGAGCACACTCGAGAGAGGGGACAGAGAATAAGAAAAAGAGAGAGAGAGAGAGAGAGGGGCGGGCACGATTGCGAGCACGAGCTCAGGGCTGAAACAGTCTGTCCCAATGTACGGTCCATTGGTTGTTTCAGACGATATTGAACTCGATGCACAAGTACCAGCCGAGGTTTCACCTGGTGCGGGCCAACGACATCTTGAAGCTTCCCTATTCCACGTTCAGGAGTTACGTTTTCAAGGAGACGGAATTTATCGCGGTGACCGCCTATCAGAACGAGAAGGTGAGTGAACGTCTGCTTCCTATTTCCGGGACTCCTCCGGAGTCTCCGCGTCTACGCGCTAGGGGAAAACTCGTTAGTCTGGGCTGGCTTCGGAGAACTCTGTGATCGACCGTGGCCTTTTGTCGAGACGACGGTTTTGTTCGATTTCCAGGTCTCTTTTTTCCCCCGGCTCGTCTCCGCTCCGTGGGAAAGTTTCTAGGTGGAAATCGTCGTCTGCGGACTTTTGTCGCGTTCATGCGGAATTTTTTTCTGTTTTTTTTCTTTTTTTTTTTTTCTTTTTAATTTCATTCCGCTCCCATAGACGCGATAGATTTCGACGGGGATCGATTTAATTAAGGATCTCTCTCGGTGAATGAAATCAAAGGATGAAATGTAAATGTGCATCGAGGAATTACACACTGCGTCGAAAGCTTTTGGTTTTTTGCCAAATTTCTTTTTTTTTTTTTTTAATATTATACCTGCGTATTAATTCGTGATTAGAGATTACGCGGAAGTTACTTGTTTTTAGGTTTTAAAATTTAGACTCTTTCATTCTCTTTTGATTTCTAGGATGAAGCTTTAAGTTTCAGAACTTAAGAACAGAGGGCTATACTAATTGCACGCTAAGAGTTTGAGCTTCAGTTTTAATTTTAGTTTCCCCAAAATTAGCATAAGTGAGGATTAAAATTTAATCTCGATCAATCTTAACGTCCTCTCATTTGCAGAGCTCGACTAATTTAAAAAAAAAAGTTTAAGTTCTTTCTTAAGTTCTTCTTTATTTGAAGTTTTACAGTTTTTCGTCTCTGAAAAAAAGATCGAGGGATGTTGAACTGTCTCGTTGATTAACGCGTTAATTAATTCCTAGTTCCAGTCATTGGCTTGCATAAAGGTGATGAAGTGTAAAAACGTTATCTGTTTCTTCATTGGAAATTTATTATCGGGCCATTACTCTTGTATATTAATTATCGAAGTTTAGAATCGAATCGAATCGAACCGAACCGAACCGAACCGAATTGAACCGGGAGGCCTGGTATCGAATTAATTAAATTAATTAAAGAAAATGTTGTAATTAACGGGTGGCTTGTAACCCGATCCCGATAGTTTAATTAAAGCTTCCCGTCGTTTGTTCGCGAAAATTACGGCGAAAAACAAAGCGAAGACTTAACGAATTCGGAAGCAATATCAATTAGAAAAAATATTTATGTTATAAATTATTTCACGCTTTTTCGTCTTTATCGACTTTTCGACAATTCAGTTTGTAATCATCGGATTATCTAGAAAGCAAAAACATTCTTCGAATTATAAATTTTGATAGACTTTTCGTTTTTTATCAATGAACACGATCATATAATGGTACGAAGTACAATAGAAAATGTTTGAACAATGCAATTTTTCAGATGGCAGAGAAATCGTTAAAAATAAAAGTGAAAGGTATAGATTTGAAAAATAAATATTAAAAATTTGTAAATAGGCTTTCCAAATGAAAAAGAAGGAATTGAAAACTCGGATTTCCAAAGGAAATATCAAAGGCAGAACCTTTACACCAAAGTTTAAAGCAATTCGCTCAGTAATAAAAAAAAATGCATCTTTCAGCTTTGGTATCAGCAACAAATAAATCTTTCTACTCCGGTGTTAAAAAAAAATAAGTGTCAGAGAAATTTAAAGTTCCAAATTTTAGAAAAGTTAAAACGTACGTAATGATAATGTTAGGAAAATGAGAAGTTTCGAAAACAATGTTAGAATAATTGAAAGTTCCGAAAGTAATGTTGCAGAAATTAAAAGTTCCAAATTTCAGCAAAGTTAAGAAATTAAAGAGAATTTTTTCGCGCCCGATCCGGTTAATTAAAATGGCCATTGGCGCGTAGTTTCGAAAACAATGTTGGAAAAATTGAAAGTTGCGAAAATAATGTTGCAGAAATTAAAAGTTTCAAATTTTAGAAAGAAGTTAAGAAATTAAAGAGGAGAAATCTGGATCGATGGACAATTTTTTCGCGCCCGATCCGGTTAATTAAAATGGCCATTGGCGCGTACGATGGCGAGAGGGTTCCCGGAAGCTGCGTACTTCCTGGTACGCGTTATTCTCGTGGCAGGGGACGTTCACGCGAACGCAAAAGGGGCCCGTTGTCCGTGGTTTTCGTCGCGCGATTCTTTCCTCGCTCGTTATCGCTCGTGTTTCCCGGTATCTGGCGTTGCCGGAAGAGAGATATCGCCTCAGTGCATCTTTTCGAGTCTACACGGCCCTTCTAAATTTCTCGAAGCCGAGAGGGCTTGATCTCTCGGTCGGTTGTTTCGCGGGAATCGTCGATTCTCCGTAACTTGACAGAGCCGATCGTTGCGAGATTTGATTATTGAAAATGAATTCCGAGAACGCTTTACGGCGAAGGAAAAACGGAACAATGGGTGTTGAAACGGTCAGTGTAGTTTCTCAGCAATTATTGGAGATAAAAAGGGAGGATTGCGTGTGTAACGTCGAGATAAAGGGATGAAAATATATTTCCTTTTAAATTTGAGTATTACTATCGAAACGATGAAGTGAAGATTGTATTTGTTGAAAATTTAGAGTTTATTTGTTACGAAAGAAACTGGAAGATGAACGAGAAATGACATTGAAATAAAGAGACGAAGAGAAAAGGTTATATTCGTAAGTTGTCGAACACACTTAATATTGAAATGTGAAAGATAATGGACAATACCCTTCTTTGATAGCTCTCTTTTCTTGTAGAATTAACTTTCGAATTAAGCCAGTGACGAATAAACGTTGAGACAAATTACGTCTAATTTATTATAATTACTAATTTGTTATAGAAATTTATTATAGAGAAGAGATGGCGATGAACATTTTATAGAATAAAAATTTGTTCTTCTACATTTTGGGATTTATTTATTATACAGATAAAGATGTAAAATTATTCGAGACATAAAGATATTTTTTCAGATTTACAAATTTATTTTATCGTGGTTCTACGCTCTCATTTATTTAAGCAAATGGTACATTGGGACGTGTAGCGACACGGTTGAAATGATCTTCTCGCGGGATGTATGTTAATGAGGCCTTTATCTGACACTGACTGACAGCGTATTCAATTAATTATTTCCCAGTTTTGCATTATCCGCAAATGTCGATATGTCATTAACGAAATGACGCGGGCTCGTATATACATCGTAATTTCCTTTTGTTGCAGATCACCCAGCTGAAGATCGACAACAACCCGTTCGCGAAAGGATTTCGGGACACGGGGGCGGGGAAGCGCGAGAAAAAGTGAGTATCGCTTTCAAAACTTCATCGCGAAGCACAAAGAACAAATTAAGGGATGAAATCTCTTTTCTAAAATTTTCAAATGTATTATACTATCAGAAGAACCACCGCCTTTTAGTTTTTCGATCAGCCAGTCATAAGTCATTTTACATCATTCGCCAATCTGACTCTAGAAATTGCGGAACGATTGTAAAATGAGTTCTTCAATTTACAAAAAGAGAAAAAAAAAATCTCCAGTTTCAATTCGAATTGCTCGGTTAATACGAGTCAAGTCTTTATATAAAAAGGAGCGAAGAAAACATAAACGCTTACAAAGAAACATATATAAATCTTCCATAACCTTTAATTCTACAAAGGAAGCATTTAATTTCAAATTTTCTATTCCGTGTGTCTTTTCCTCCGATTTCTACCCACGGAGAAAATTAGAAATTTTAGCAGTTTTCCACAACTATAAAAAAAAATCGGAAAAACATCCCCCAGAAAGCAGCTGGTAAGGGGCAACCGTGTCTACCCTTCGGAACAGCGAACGCGCAATCCACCCTTTTCCTCGGATCGTAGCACCGAACGAACAAAAAGCAATTCCGCATCCTGTCTTCTAGATGGACCTAATTGATCGTCGAGCTTTTCGCGCTCTCCCCTCGATCCTCGCTATTAAGTTGAACGGATCAGGGCTCGGGGTCAGCCCCCAGGGCCGGGGGTTGCCTCCGCCGAGGCTCATTTGCACCCCGGTATCGTCCATTTATATTCAATATCGCGGCTTTACCAGCTTATACTGGCTCGAGGGTCTCGCGTACTCGGGCCCCGTTTCAATTTCATTCACGGGAGGGATTGCCCTTGAGTGGATCCTGAACGACGTTAAGTCGCTCTATGCGCATAAGCCTCGTGTGCCGGCATCGTTATCCTTGCTAATCCTTGCCGAACGCGAGTCAAAGCTTCGTCAATTTGTCGTACGTAGTTCCACGAACGTGGTTCAGATACCAAACGCAAGATGTCGAGGATGGGGGTTGTGAACGTGGGGATGAAATCAACCGCGATACCAATGATCGCGGTTCTGGATGGATTAACGACAATCTAATGGATCTCGAGGTTCGGTTTTAGGGCGATTTTTACGGCGAGCGTGTATCTCGTTTTCATTATTTTTGGGTTTGAAGGGGATTATTAAGGGATTAGGAGCTATTACTACGTTGGTACAGATTCGAAAGAGTTTTTGAAAGCTCTGTTTTCGAATCTATCACGAATGAGGAATAATAATTTAAAAAAAAAAACCTTCAATATCTTTTCTTTATAAAAATATAGAAATTCCACGGATTAGGCTATATTACGTGTAATAAATTAATATCCTGCCATCTCTCGTCTGTTCTTTAAAATATAAATTATCTTTCTCAAAAGTAATCTGATACCCGACAAAAGGAGCTTTAGAGGAGAAGTTTCGCTATCAAAAGAAAAAGAAGAAAAAAGAAAGGAGAAAGAGAGAAAGAAAACAATTACTCCAAAGCCGTCGAATTTCGGTTTATTTCACGAAGCGCAGGGCGTAAAATTCACTCGGAGGCGGCCGGTGGTTTCAACGGTTCCTTAGATAAATGCCCCGTGAGGGTGGCGAGGGGAGGGATCGACGATGGGAAAAACCAGGCGAGGAAGGGGAAGCCGGAGGAAATTCCGCGGAAATTGAAGCGACGCCCGACGCACCGGCCGGATAAAGAAAGGGCGAGGTTAATCGAGAAAATATGCAAAGCAGAGGGCGCGTCGTGGCGCCGCCTAATTAGAATAAGGGTTAGTTTTGGCTTATGGTTTCGGTTAAGGGTGGCCGGATCCCATCGGGAAGCCGCAGAGAACCAGGAGATGGAGTGACGCTAGGCTGGAAAGAGGCAGAGAAAGAGAGAGAGAGAGAGAGAAAGAGAGAGTAACGAAGAGAACGGGGTTGGAACATAGCCAATCATCGGATTAGCATACTGATGCTCAGGGGCGGCGCTGTCGTTAGCGTGGAGGGTGCTACTTGGTGGCTTTGAATTTTATATCGCCGCTACAGCCAGTAACTGGCGTATAAAGGCCGGTTTTGTGGTAGGGCGGACCACTTCCGGCGTACCAGGCCTCCTGCTTTTTCTTTTTTTTTTTCTTCTTCTTCTTCTTTTCTCGTCTCTTCCTCCTTCTTTCGTTATTCTCCCTTTTCTACTTTTTTCTCTTTTCCTCCCTCGTTTCTTTCCCTCTCGCTTTAAAACATCCCTCGTATCGATACGTCCCTCGTAGCGCCACTTTCTTTGTCGAGATATTGTAAAAAACATTTCATCGACCGTAAGCAAAGTTGAGTATTTCTTTTCTTTCTTCTTTTTTTTTCTTTTTTTAACAGACACGGCACTTTATTAGTTGTTTATTAATGACTGTAGCGTTTTTTGAGAGACTCTCATTTTAATCCAGCAATCAGTTTCGCTTATCTCGTTCCTCAATATCCCCCATTCGAATCAAGAATCGTTATTCCGTACAATAAAATAGGAGCGCCCGATGGTTTTTAAAGATATATCGAAAACGTCAATGGATCTCCAATGGTTCAACATTCAAGGAGATTTTTCTTGATAAATAAAAATCGTCGATATTAGCTTAAATCGTTGAGAGTCAAAGAAAGAAAAAAAAAAAAAGAAAAAAAAAGGAACCAAAATGTCTGGACTGGATATCGCGTAATCGCGTGCCCAGTGTCGGCGAGTTTGGGCACGTTATTTCATTAAGTTTTTAAGCGGACGAGTCACGGGGCGCTCGAGCGTGGCCGGCCGCCGATTCGTCATGCCGGTTAAAAAGAAATAATTTTCTCGTGTAAAGGAAGAAAGAGAAAAAGAAAGCGATAGTGGGAGGGGAAAAGAACGAAGCGAAGGAGGAGATTAAAAAAAAGGGGGGAGGGGGGTAACAGCCGGGACCGGCGTAGCTCGTTGTCACGTCATTTATCAAGGCAGCCGCCGGAACGATCGTATCGCGGCGCGCGAAGAATCAATCTGTCCGTTGGCCAGATTTCCACGCTGGCCACCAGTTATTAATCGCCACGCCTCGCCATTTGTTGCGTTTACGCGACATAATATTATCGACATAATTCCTCGAAACGTAGAGCTCGTGACTTCCGGGTACACTTGCGATACGAACTGTTTGTAACGATCGTGAATTATATCGCGGTGAAATCGTGGATTTACGAGTTGTAGGATGGGATACATTCTTTCGCCATTTCTGTCCGCTTCGTTTAATTTGCTAACGATGATAATTTAATTGATCTGATACGATGGTCGTTGAATTGTTAAAAATGAATGCATTTGTCGCGCAATATCTTCCGTAGGTGCAAACTAAAAAAAAAAAAGCTTTAACTTTTGAATCGAAGATAAATAATCCAGTACTATAAATCGATATACGAAAGAGCTCGAAAATGTCATGAAACCACGAAGCAGCAGCCACGAACTGACATTCCTCAACATGTCAGCTACCGTTCATTCAGAATCATCGTGGCTGAAACGGCCACTCGAATCAAACGCGCCCTCGCGTGTGTTTCGAGAGATAGAAAGTAATGATGATCCCCCCCCTCCCCACACCCCTCTCCCTTGATACATCCGACCGTCATCGCGGTCTCTTATCATCCCCCGTGATCGTGACAATATCTCTCAGGAAGAAGAAAAAAGAAAGAAGGGAAAAAAACAACCGCGTCAGAAAGACGTTTCACCGTCAACGATCCATTAAGACGACGGTTCGCCGGGAATCATCGAGCCCTGACAGAATTTCATAGGGAGTCGCGCGGGGGTGTGCGCATCGACAGAGAGAGAGTCGACGCTGTTCCACGGGGGTGGCTACGGGTGGTAGGAACACAAAAACGAGGGCCCGGCGCGAGCAAGCATCGAGGGGTTGATTATAAATCCTCGACGATGACACGAAACCCTGGGGTGGGATGACATCGATACACCAAAGGCCGAATGTCAAAGGCATACCAGCGAGGGGGAGGGGGAGGTGGTTGCTGGATTTTTCATTATTCTGTTTGAACGTTCGATCGGGCGATGACAGACACTCGATACTTGGGTAGTTATGGTGAAATTATGAGGGACCTTTGACTCGCTCTTTTCCTCTTTAACGAAGTCAACGTTACCCTCGCGTAATTGCGATTTAAGGAGGAAGGGTGAAGTGGATTTGGTGGTTAGATTAGAAGGACTAGTGGTATCTCTTTTTTTATTTTGTAGCTGTTGGTTGTTGTTCTGCGAATTAAAGTAATATCGTATGTATTTGAATTGAAGTGTTGTAATATTTTGAGGAGAGAGAGAGAGAGAGAGAGAGAGAGAATTATTATGCAAGAGGATTTTGGTAACCTTTTTTTAGTGAAAGATCGAGTAAGCATTCGAGCTACAGATATGTAAATTTGTTTAAGACAATCGTATATTTCATTAACGAGAGAGTGTGTAGATATTGTAGAGAGTTTAATTACGTCTTGTTTTCTGTTGTAAGTCGAAATTACGGTGGCAGAGATACAAGATATTTTGAATGATAAGAGCATTAAAATTACGAGTAAGAGGCGTGAACCAGTTTGAAACTGGAACGGCCGCGTGCACGACAGAAGCACACCTAGTGAATCCAATTACCTGCTTCAACTTACTTCGCGTGTACGAATAACAGTCGAGAGACGGTCGAGGAGACACGCGTATTTCGCAGATAATCATGCGATTTCACATCCGTTGCCGTTACTATTCTGAAGTTCAGATTAGGATAGAAGACAAGAGACTACTAAATTCGAACTCGAAGTTGGATGAAGTCTGCACGAAATTTCTGCAACGTGAGTAATCGCGGCGAAGGGATAAAATAGTTGAAATAATTGATATATTGACAGTCGATTAGAAAATCATTCGAAATTATTTTAAAATTGTTATTGTTGTTTGGCGTTTAAGATGCAGAGATGTATGTATGTCAGAGGGTGTAAATGGAATTTCTACTCTTTGAGCAACTAGTGAAATATCACAAAAATCCGTATTGATGGGACCATAGCAAATCATTCGTTCCAAATCTCATTCCTAGAGAAATTTTTTTTATCTAAGATCAACCAGATATACTGGTATATAGATTGATTATTTTTCACACACCCTCTAACCATCATTATCAAATTCTCCGAACGATCGTTAAATCATTCTTTTAATCTCGCTCTGCTTCAAGACGCCTTCGATTACAAGACAAATAAATATCTGTTTTTTTTTTCAAATTCATTCAGGAAACACCCCTTTCAGATCAGCGATCTTCCAGATCGTTCAATCATTAAAGATACGGATAAGGAGGAGAAAGAGGAATAAAAGAACGAGGCTCACTTACCAAATCCCGTGTCGTCCACGCAAACTATTGATTTTAACGTGTTCTTGCACTTAAGCGCGTCGGAAACCGGAGAACCGTACGAGCGTAACACCCTTTCCAGGCTCACGGATTCATCCAGTACACCGACGACGTACTCGCGAACGTTTCCTCCTTCTTTCTCTTCATCGTGCGCCGTTGCATCCATCGAGGCTACGGTTGCTCTCTGTTTTAGGCCTCGTTGTCGTTTTGCCGCGGCTGTGTCGGTGCATTGATCGCATTACACGGCATTAAGGTATCGGTAAGCCTCTCGTTACGTCCGGCTTTCGAGCGGCTCTAGCCGAGTCTTACACGATGATTACCTATCCGTTCGAGGCGTGTTCGTTAAAATACGATTTGCATCTTGATCGTTTCGCGAAAGCTCTATCGCGCTGCCGTGCGCCGATTTCAAGTGACCAACCACTCTTTCACGCACGGATCTGTAAACAAACAACGCGCACAAGTGAGAAATTTAAGGGTGGTTTTTGATATATTTTTTTTTTCTTTAAAGAGAAAAGTTTTAGATTTCAAGTTTAGTGAGATGTAAAGTGGATTTTCTGGACAGTTTTTTTTTCAGTGTTTTAAAATTTCTTTAAAACTTTCTTTCTAAAAAAGAGTGATTTTTGTAGACTGTACTGTTCTGATGTAAACTGAATCTTCTGAGTTTCTATGAAAAAATGCTGTTGATAAAAGTGTGAGATTAGAAATTATTCAGGTGGTGTTAATAGGAAATAGTTTGTGGCGGTGTTTCTAAATTTTTTTTCTGATCGGTAACGAAAACCAGTTAAAAATTAAGTGCCCTCTCGAACACGATTATATAAGTGACATGAACGATTTTTCACTTTCTGGTAGTCACCGTCGGAAATAATAACAGGCGCGAGATTTTCCCATATAAATTTTTCGGACGACTCGTTTCAGATAGGTCTGCCATAGGGGAAATTTTCCAGTTACGTCGTTCGGGTAATTGAGATTTGGAATGGGCGTGCAGATAGGTCGATTTGAGTGTCGAACGACGGCGGTTTTTGGGACAAATTGGTTTTCAACCCGAAATCGTCAAGTTTCTTAGGATAGATTGGTTTGAAAATTGGATTCGCTAGGGTTTTCGAAGGAAATTGCTTCGAAAATTGAAGTGTGTCATTGTTTTAAAATAAATTGCTTCGTCCGTCACGATATATCGAAACTATCGAAGAATTTAAAAAAAAAAAGAAAGAAGAAATACACACACGTATACACAATAAAATGTAGTAATTATTTCTAAAGTAATCTGAACATACAAAATTATTAAAAATCAGTTTATGATTAAAAATCAGCTTTGACACTCTCGTTGGATGAAAATCGAAACGAAATTCACTGGAAATCAAATTACACATTTGATTACGATTCTGTTAATCACAAAATTGTATCCACGAAGCGAAACTGCCCTTTGCGCTTTATTGAAATTAACACCTAATCGTGTATTGCACAAACTTGGTCCAGTATAATCGATCTAATGACACGTCACACATACCGCACACGATCAATACACATTTTAGACGCACGCTTGCCAGTAACAGCCATACGAGTGTTGCCACAGTGATCACACGCGACGACTAAAACGCCTGTAATTTGCCAGAGGTGCGAAACACCTCGATTAAGGGGTGAATTTCAAAGGGGTTCCAATTTGCTGAACCGATAATTGTTGCATTTTTCACATGCAACAAACTAGCTCCGAACAATTGTAAAATAATACCTGAAATAATGTTCCTCGCGAGGCAGAAAGAATTTGAATTATTTTAAAATGTATGGAGTTCTTTCAACTCAGTGGTTAAGTTATTCGTTAAATTATTTATTATTATTTAATTCGGTGGACAAATACGAGGAAGTAAAAAAGCGCGGAGAATATTTACTGCAATCATAAATTTCGAGCAGATATTGATAAAGTCGAGCTTATTGATAAAGTCGTTCAATTCTGCAAGACATAATATTTCAATCTGTGTGTTCTTCTGATAATGACCTGTCGAGTTAATCCTCGATTAAACTACTCTTCCGTGATTCCCTTCTGCAAAGCTCCGTTCATCCGCTAAACCAAAAAATCCCATCAAGCCCTAAAAGATTGCTAACTCTGCGTCGTTGTTGCAGAAGGCAGGCGCTGTTGACAGTGTCAGGAGGCGGTTCTCGTCTAACAGCAAGTGGCCCAGCATCCCCTGAGAAGCGTCGTTCGTCCAACTCGGTCAACGACCTTCTGGACGACGAAGACAAACTGCTGGACGTCGTAGGACCTGATACGCCTCATCCGGCGCATCATCAGCGCGAACGTGAGCACTCTCGCGAAAGGGACGACCGGACAAGCGAAAGAGGGGAAGGAAGCGAATCATCTGGCTCAGAGAGTGGCGGTGCACCAGGTCCAACGGGTTCAGAGGGGCCTCGACCGGACGTATCAGTCGGTCCACCGCTTCATCCGCCCCTGCTACCGTACCTCTATCCACCGGTGCCTGGTCTCTATCCAGGCCCAGGGCCTCTGATACCACCCAGTCCCCTGGGAATCCACGGTGGCGTAACACCAGGCATGCTGTTCAACGCGCAACTGGCTCTGGCCGCGTCTCAGCACCCAGCCCTCTTCGCGCACTATCCTCACCCACTGGCCAGTCCTCTTCACCAACTGAAGGGACATCGATTCGCGCCGTACACCTTGCCAGCACCGTCGCACGGCTCTGCTTTCGAGACGGTCACCCCTGGTAGCAGGACACTGAGCCCAAGGTCTCCACCCCCGAGGCCTCCGACCGGCTCGCCAACGCCCACGACTGGTCTGACATCTGGCAGCAGTTCAGCGGGTGAACTGAAGTCCATAGAGAACATGGTGAACGGCCTGCAGGAAAAGAGGAGGCGCAGCCCTAGTCTAACGCCCGGTGGACACAGAGGGGACGCGGACGCTGGCGGAGGGAGTCCGTGACAGGAGAACGAGCCCGTGACCAGCACGAACGACGACCCCGACGACGAGCAGCTGGCCGAACCCTGCGAGCCTGAAGAGCTATCCGGCGACGAGAGGGAACCGGACTCAACCTCCGAGCCATCGTAGCAGGGGAGAGGGTCGTCGGTCTCTGACATCCTCCGTGCCCCGATCCGGGACGGTCCACGGCGAACCGAGCCCCGGGCGCCTGGACGAGGGACGCTCGACATAACGAAGTGCAATTTTAGCCTGAGGACTGGGCGCGTGTTCGCCGGGCTTGATCTTCCGGGACACGGCGCCGTTTCCCTGCGAGTGTGTACATAAAAATGGCCGGGAACGAATCGCGCGTGTAGACGCTGCTCCCAGGACTCTGCGACCGTTTTGCTGGTGTACATTTTTGTTTACGGGGCACGGGAAGGGTGGGACGAGCGTGGGGCTGGACGGGGCTGAAACCTTGCTACGTGGACGTGAAAATTGTTCTTTTTTTTCTTTTTTTTTTTTCTTTTTTTTGTTTTTTTGACGCAAGAGGAACTCTTCGAACCACTTGGAGTGTGAGAAGACACTTTTCCGGATGTCACTGAGAGAGTTATCTGAAAGTTTTGAGAAGGGTGGGGAGTTCCTTCTAGTTTTGAAGGTCTTGAAAGGCTTGGAAACGAGTTCCAATAACGTCGTCAGTCGTACGATTTCATTATTGTTGAATCATTAATCCGGACACTGTGTTCGCACGAGAATTTGCTCCAAGTACAAAAAGTTCCCAGGTTCCAAGCTTTCAATGATCGTCAGTATTACAGTGATTGATCACGCTCGAAGTGTTTCGGAAAGTAACTGGAGTAAAATCGTGAAGGTGATTAACGAGAATGGAAAGCTAAGAGAGCATTGTGCCCACGTGCATTTTAGATGTAATCGAGAGGGAGACATTGCAATACGAAAGCACCTCCTACTAATTGCAGAGCCCCTGTACATATGTACCCTAGTGATATTATATTATATTATATATATATATAAATATATATATATATAAATAACTACTCTCTGTATTAATTATTGAATATAATACTATATTAATTATTAGAGAGACGTAAACGACGCATAAACGCACGCTGCCCGATCACACCTCGACGGAAATTAAAAGGAAAAAAAGACAAACAAACAGAAGAATGGTGAAAACATGCAACAAACGAACGATTCGATCCGCGAATAAAAAGTAAAAAAATAAAAAAAATAAAAAAGAAGAAAGATTCGATTCGTTATTCGGTCGAGAAACTCGCGTCGACGCGTGTTTTACAAGTGATTAAAAATAAAGGAAAAAAATCGAACTGATTGAGCGTCAAATTCTTCGATTTGGGGCCTGCATAGAAGGCACCACCGTCGCCGCGGCCTCGTTTCACGAAACGTTTCGAAGCCGAATTGAAATGGCATTTCGAAAAAAAATCTCTCTCGGGACGTTCATCCACCCCTCCTCGATGTTGTTGCTTCGAAAATGGAACACCGCTCGTTCTTCTCATCCCTTCGCGTCCCTCCTATTTGTATAAATGTCGACGATCGATGTAGATTAATCGCGGGAATCGTCGTAGGGTTCCGAGCGATCGGCTTCCCGAAAATAAAAGCATCCAAGAATCATAAAAAAAAAAAAGAAAAAAAAAGAAAGGAAATTCGGAGCTTGTCTTGTTTCTGGAAGCTGAAAATCTCGTGCGTTTTCGTTAATTAACCCTTTGATCGGTAATATTTTCGGTGATTAACGTTATACTGGATGAAAGTTAGTAGAACTATTTGATCGTAGGAAGGGTGGTACTACTGGTGGATGTCTTATCGGTGATTAGAGTGCAATTTATGTTCTCGGAGCTTGTTTTCGTGAGTCGATATTTGTGTAAATGTAAAGTTACTTTCTTCCATGCTGATAACGAGTCCCCTTCTTATTTCCTTCGTTCTTTTCCCTCTTTTTTTTTCTTCCTCTTTCTCTTTATGAAAACGTTGCATCGTGATGGATTGTAATATACGATACGAAATTTGGTTGCTATTACCGTGTAAAAATGTGAAATTTTGTAATTAGTTCCGTATAATTTGTTTTCCAGTTTCACGAACTGCGGCTAATATTAGTAATGTGTAAATGTCGTGTTCTGTAACACCATGCAATGTTCCAGCTGTATAAAATAATGAACTACAGCTTATTCTTCGAAGGGTTATTCTCCTTTTTTTTTTCTTCTTTTTTTTAATTCTATCCTAGAACAACTCATGATACCTCCGACGTATTTTATTGTATAAAAAATGTGAATACCTATATATCTCTGTTCCTACGTCTTTTTTTTAATTAATTAATTAATGCTACTTTGCCAGTTGCAAACTGTCATTATATATAATGATTTTTAAAATATTTTTTCCTATTTAAAATTTTAAATAAATGCGTTAAATGTTTTTCCCGTTTTTTTTTCTCTTGCTTTCCTCTGTTTATTTTATTTGTAAATCTACAAGTTACAGACCTATAACGATTGCCACAGTAAAAGATATAAAATTATACCAAACTTGTTGAGTGAAAAATTTTCGAGATCAAAGGGTTAATAGCGTTAAATTTACTAGAACCGAGCGATTTGAATTTCACTTTCGCGACACTTCTGCTGCCTAAAATAACCAGAATTCCAGTGATCCAAATGTGAAGAAATATTCAAAATTATACAAATACAAGAATGTTTCGAGGAAATCGAGTATCTTTTTTAAACGTGTTCATTTCTACCGATCGAAATAAAAATGCAGCTGTACGTGAAATTTCGTGAGAAAAAATGAGCCGCTTTCTCGTTTGGAGAAAGTTGGGAAAGTCATGCAATGAAAGCATGAAAAGAGAAAAGAGAGAAAAAAAACGCGAAGCGAGAGAATGAAATTCAAGCTCAAAAAAGAAAACGCGCGATTACAACGCGCAGCTTTGGTGCGCAGGCCAGGGCTGCACCGTCGAGCAACGGGGCCCACCGACATATTGCGATCTTTCCACATTCGATGCACCGTGAGAATCTTGCTCAACCATCATTGATCCCATTTTATTTTCCTTCGTTTCACTCTCTATCTTTATTGCGGTTATTTCTCGAAGCGCGTTGCCTGCGATCCTGTGTGTTCAGAGAGTGTGCGAGCGAAAGGAAGTAAGAAAGAAAGCGAGAAAGAGAGGAAAACACGTTGTCGAGAGAAAAAGCAATAAAATAAATGAACAAAACAAGAAAAATTGTGTAACTCGAGGAGAATCGAAACGTTCTAAACTAACACGTGAATCCGTGATATTCCGTGGCTTGCATTGTATATTGTACACCCCTACCCAGCCTGATCCTCCCGCGCCCCTACCTCCCAGAAATACCCTCCGAAATCCACATGACTAAGAATTATATATATATACATACATTAATTTAAAAATATGACACTGATTTTTTTTCTCTGTATCTTTTCACTCCACATCGTAGTCAAAAATCTGTTCTCCGTAAGAACAGATTTGTTTGAAACTTCATAAACACGAGAAACGAGAGAAAACGAACATTCAGCTTCAGTCGAGTTAAAAATCTCATTATTTCGATAATTAAACTTTTGTCCTGACCGATTCACTTCCTTTATCAAATTCGACTCGGCGATTCTTATTAATTTACGATCGAACTGGAACCAGTGGCATGCGCATCCCGTCGCGCAGAAGTGAGGTTAAACGAGAACAGAAAACTTACCGAAGAAGCTGCTGCGGGCTGTGTTCCGTTAGCGAGAGATCAGCTATTCGACGAGTCCCGTGAGCCGGTTACTTTCATCAGGTTGCGTTCTAAGCAACCGATGCACCACGTCTACTTTCCGCAAAAAGAACGGATATCGGAAATCTATCGAGGAAACTGACCTCTATACGAGCCACGAAAGAAAGGGAGGTTTCGAACGCGCGCCAACGAGTCAGACGAGTGTGTACCATCTGGCGTCGGATCTAGTAATCACTGTTAATCACGTGATCCATCTTTAGCAGTAAGTAGCATAATAACCGTTGTCGCGTCATGGACACGGTTGTTCCCGGGCTGTGTACATTTTAAAGTACGGTGAAATAAATAAGATCGGTCCATTAAAAATCCCCGGCGGGGAGAGGGGAGCGGGGACGAGGGACGGGGTCTCTTAATTTTTCCGTCGCGTCCGCCATAAAAGCTAACGACTTAATCGCACGTGAACGTACAAATTGCGTGATTGTATAATTAGAACCGGCCGGGATCGTGTAAGCGGGCATTTTTGCCGGAAACGTGCAGCTCCATGGCTTCCTTTTTCTTTCTACCACGAAATATCGCGGCCACGCTGTAAACAAGCTGCCTACGTGAGTATAAATAATTCATGTACGCGCGCGCGCCGACTCGTCGGCGAGAGAAACAGAGAGAGAGAGAGAGAGAGAGAGAGAGAGACAGAGAGTCGTGAATCTCTGATTGTGAGTCTGTCCTCGCGTATGGTTTTGCGAAAAAAAAAGAAAGAAAAAGAAAAAAAGTAAAGAAACAGAATTCTCGTGCGTGACTCGAGCGTGCGAGCGTGTGCAATAATGTATTGGTTAGGAAATTGTTATTGGGGTCACTTCCGCGGAAATTTCGGGTTTCCTGTTAATTTCGTTTGCCCCCCCCCTCCCCTCCACGCCAGACTCGATGGAGGCCGGCGACATTTACATATTGCATCGTAGTCGCGGGTATTTGCATGCGCAGATTCGACTAACTGCAGCGAGCTATTATCGTTATTATTCGACGAACAATGTAGTTGATAGCGGAGCTCTCTGGTTTTAAACACGGTTAACTCGGCTGTAACCTACATTCGATCGAATCTGCAACTGCAGCGTGCAACATTGTTAACATGGCGGACTAGTCCTGTAGCACCTGGCGGGAATATTTGAACTCGCCGCCATTTTTAAAATTTTCATTTCGCGCGTTGCGATTGAAAATTTGAAATTTTTACAGTGAGACTTGACTTTATACGTTGGCGTGAATCAACGTAAATGTTCATAAAGGGTTCGATCGTTCGAGTACTTTGGCGTACCCGATTAAAAACAATTCGATTATTCGACGGCTGCAGAACGCGAATTAACGAATTATCTCTCATCTTTGACGAAGCGTGTCGTCTCGGACCTCCGTTCGCGTGAAACGTGAAGAAAAAGACGATTTACCGCCGCGAGTTGTAATTATGAACTTTTTCCCTCGACGGCAACACGTTGTAACTGTTCGCAGCGTAATCGCGAAATCTCCGGAACGTCGGCTCGTTCGCCTGGGTGTTCTCCATTAATTCTGCAATTTTTAAGAAACGAACGATCGCCATAATCGATGCTGAAATTTTTTAATGGCTTCCTCGTTTCTTTCTTTTTTTTTTTTCTCCGGGGCCACGAACGATGATGATACAAGGTGTATCGGGGAACGCGCAGACGGCCTTTCGCGTCTGAATATTATTTATTCTCTTCAGTTTTCTCGAGAATAGCTCGGTAGCTCACGAAAGAGTTCGAACATTCGTGGATAACTTTTACGAGCACGAGTTGTTATTACTGAACATGTTGAAATTTTTACTAGCCAGAACTAGACGATCACATTGATAATGTTTGAAACAAAGTGCCACACTGCAGCGCTAACGAAATTTTAAGATACTTCACGCAATATTCTACAATATATTACGTAAAAGTTTATTTTTCGCGAGCCGCTATATGTCGCATCGTATCGATTACGAAAGAATAAATCTATTTCGCCGAGTTCAGAGACTTTTACGATTAACCTATAAAAAATTTACAGGATCCGCGTCTTGGCCGCCGGTAGGAATAAATTTTTCCGCACGGCGCGCACGAACCGCGCGCCTCGCGTGATAAAAATGTTAATCCATAAATGTTTGAAACCGCTCGCCAGGGTGAATTCGTCGCATGCTTAACCTACTTTGATTATCCTCGAGCACGATGAATGTTTCATACGCGCGATTTTACGCCGCGTTCGCGAGATTCGGCCCGCCTTTATAAAATCAAGCTCGCTGTTTATAGGTAACGATATATCCATTTCCAATATTATTCTTCCTTCTGCTATATCGTCGAAACTTTCCACAGACCGGTACATACAGATGCAGTATTAATTACCAGTTCAGTCAGTCACGTGCATTGGCACTAAAGTCTTGTCGCAATTAACCGAATCGTCTCTTTAAAAAAAAAAAAATAAATTATCGAAGAATATCAACTTCGATCGATTCGCTTATAATCCGCAATTAAAGACGAAACTGCGTATCAGAACCAGGGTATCGTAAGCAATTAGAAATTCAAACGATAATTTAATCGGTCTCATCCGATCGACACGAGTGAAGGAAAATGACAATGATCGAACAGAGGAAGTTCGAAATAGTCTAATGAAAATATGAGGAACGAAAGAAAGAGAAAGAAAAAAGAAACGATCGTAATGCCAAAGGAATGAAAATAATACTGTGCGAGATTTATATATATGTATATATTCAGATCGTACGATGAAAGCAGTGGTACGATCGTGCAGATTTTCGACGTCGGTGTCGCAACGATTGGCACCACGGTGAAAGAACGCACGTACTGTCGAACACATCGGCGAGAATATGGCGATAATCTCGCGGACAGAAACGAGCTGCTGTCACGGCAATGCCTAATCTGGAAAATCTACGAGCCGTGACATTCCATTTTCATGGTCAATTAATGCAACGCAATCGATCCGCCGCCGTTGCTGCTGCTGACACCGTTTCTGATCCTTTCACTCGTGTCTCCCGCCGATTTTTTTTTTTTTTTTTTTTCACCACGGCCAGAGGCGATAATTGCTCGTCCAAGTTGTTGCCGTGCCTAGTTCCAGTTCCAATTAACCAACGTCGAATGCGAAACGCGGGATTAGCCGAGCGTTCCTTCATTACCGGTCCCGACGGTAATTTACACGTCGGTTAAGTCCTGGTTAAATAGAGCTTGATTCGAGATTTACTTGAATCATGTACAAACGGAAACGAGCCTGTTAAGGTAAGCAAATGCGATTGTTTCTTGTTTCTCTGATCGAGTATTCAGTTGGTATTTATAGATGTTTCGCTTGCCGAATAACATTTAGAGAAAGCAATTTGTTCGGTGCTTTTTGGAATTTGCGAGCTTGCCTTTTGTAGTTTGTAGTCTCTGTAGTTGTTGTGCTTTTTCTTTGGGATTTTATATTTTGTTCTGTTACTTGCCTTTTCTGATCGTAAATAAATTTAATGTAACATTTAAATATTGGTCTCGGGGGATATTTAATTTTCGTTTATAAGTTTCACGAATGGAGATGATGTATTGTATATTGTCTCCTATAGTGCATTGAGTGGGCAATTAAAGCCAGGAAGACGTCGATTAAAACTGATTTGCATCTTTCGGCAATAATCTCGCGGCTCAGAGTCTACTGGCCGTACAAGGTGTTAAATTAAAATTCCATTAGGTTTATGGAAATTTTTTGTTTCGGTTATACGTAGGTCAGCCTGCGTTTCCCACGGCTGAAAGTTATTTTAAACCTCAATTAAGTCGCAGTTATCTGCCCGTTAATGGCAAGGTTAATAATAGAATTGGGAATTCACCTAGGAAGGAACACGTAATAATCCTTTCAAATACGAGAAACAAGCCGAACGTAATGATAGACTTTCTAGAGAATTTTAATTTACATCCACGTTTAACCACTTGGTCGCCGTGCGCGCCAGTCCCTGTATAAAAGCGAAATTAATTTTTTAACGGTGACATCTAGAATCATTTTCTAACACTAAAAAATTCGAAAAATATATATATTCTGCCTTGATTTTGGATGTATTCGAAAGCTGCTTCGAAAAGAAAGGCAAGAAACAAAATTCGCGTGCGAAAACTGTAAAATTCCAACCTCTGCCCAACCACTTGCTTCAAAGCATTGCACACCCAAGATAAATATTAGTTTTATTGTGTATAGTATATATTTGCATTTTTTAGACTATAATATTATAACATTTCAAATTTAACAAACGTGCATATTTAGTATTTGATCTATTGTGGCAACCCTAGTGAAAATCAAGTGTCTTTTTTTTTGTGAAAATTATATCCTAATTGATAAGGTAGAAAATATTCAAATTATTTATTTATTAGTAAGAGTACATTTTTCTTAAAATTGAATATACGCTGCTAGCTGATGCGCGGTCTTTAAAATACGCGGCGATCTAGAAGTTAAGTATTATTGGACAATTTGCCGTATTCGTTTCGTAAAGTGACAGAGTAAAACGACAATGGAGAAGAAAATTGAACAATAAATGCCAATATTACCAGACATTAAAAGTGTCCCGCGACACTTTCTTTTCCAGCAACTTTGAATTCAAAGGAAAAGACAAGTCGAGAGAAGGAAAAAAGAGTCTTTCTGTCTAGTTAAGTAAAATCCGTCGAGCTGCCTGTATTAAAATTGAATGGTAAACAGCCACTTCGTGCCAATAAATGTTTCATCGTGGCCGCTTCGAGACCGCGAGACGCAATTACATCTGCAAACATCGCGCGGGCAATTACGAGCGGGGGCGTGCGTGCCCGTCGAACCCGCGAGTGCTATTAAGCCGAGGAATAAGTCTTGTAGGAAACGGGATGAAATTGAAGGGAAGGAAGAACGTTCGGGTCGGGGGAAAATATTAACTGGCAGGAAATGTGGCCGGGCTCGAGCGTTTTTGCGGTGGAGTAGGTCACGGCTCGTCGACTTACATTTCCGACTGGAACATTTCACCCGAATTTCTTTTCACGTTCTTCTTTCTCTTATCATGTTGGCAACTATTCGTACTAATTGCATTTTATCGAACACTTAATTACCTTGACAGTGTAACGAAGTGACTTACGATATTGAAAAATAATTATCTCCTTATCTCCGAAATTGTATCGCATTCCTGGCACGTGTAGGAGATAGATACATACTTTCGAGTTTCCATTGCGGATAAATATTAATAATTGCATGTAAGATGTGAAATTTATAACTCTCTGACACCTAAGTCCAAATCTCTCTCTCTCTCTCTCTCTCTCTCTCTTTCTCCCTATTGAAATAATTTCATTAAACGGGACATTTAAAAGCGTCGAAATGTGCAGAACGCGCGCGACGTGTGCAAAAAATTTCGAACATATCCAAAGCTAACATCTAAATATCTCTATATAAGTGGAGTACGCAAGCCCACTATTTATGCTTTCAATCGATCTCTCAAGGAATTTGATCTTTGACGCTCCTTGACGGCTAAAGTGGTCGGATCAGTGATAATACTTCAACTTTCATTCGGCGAAACGAAGTATCTCGTAAAGGTGTAAATTACGAACGAGGGAATTATTATAGAAAGCCGAAGATACCAGTGACGTGGAAAGGTGCTCGTTGCGCGTTAATAGCGTGATGGATAAAGCTATTTGATAGATAGTCACGGACAGACAGTGATAGTTTACTCGGGAGAGTCGCGATTTCATGGAGTTCTTCCTTGTTAATTAGTGGTTGAGACACGTTTGAATTACAAAGTGTAACCCCCCCCTCTCTGTATCGAAGTTAATAAGACAGGGAGCAGCCCGTTGCAGGTGTGAATTATGGCGGGCACCGAGAAGATTGAAGTTCGACTTCGCGCTAATTACAGGAAACTGCTGGTGGCTAGGCTGTCATTAGTGTTCAGCATGAAACTATTAGCAGAATTATTTCCATCGGCGTTTAGACTTGCCTCTCTGCAACACGCTTGATGAACCTTGCCAATCTACTTGCGTAGAGTGCTGCGTGCTAATTCATTCGGTCGACAAAACGATCATCGTTTCGATCGCGCAATGGAAATTTCAACCGCATTAATGTGCAAATTGCTTCGAGAAATCTTTTTTTTTTCTTCATCTCCTTTTAAGGAATCTCTTTAACAACGTGATTTGCGACGTAAGCAAAAAAAAAAAGGAGAATTAAACGCGCGATCAATTTCCTTTTCTGCAATTTATTTATCAGGTGATTTGCGAGTAATTGCAGGAAGCAATTAGCAGGAGTAGGGGAATTGTAAGAAGTTGACAATTTTATATTTTTGTTACTTCAATGTGTGACCATTGTATCATAGGAAAATCATTCATTTTACGTTGCTCGTTTATTATATTTAAATCGCGAAAATACATCTAAATTAAAAATAAAAGAAGGATGATAAGTTGACGTACAGTATAGTATAAAATAATTATAACGAGAGTTCCAATGAAAAAAAAAGAGAAGAAAAAATTTTCGAACAGAAGAAAAGAAAAATCGATGTTCGTAACGTAATCGCATTCACTTCGACCCTCTTATTTCGCTGTTCCTGCTTCGAAAGCGCGGAAAGACAAACAGAAGTAATTTGCCGGGGTTCGATAAGGAATCAATGTCCCGCCGTTTAAAACTCGACGAAGGCAATAATCGACCGATCCGAGTCCGGGGCACGTAAAACGCGATCATTTAACCATCACGAAACACGGTGGAAAGGGCTGAGGGATTCCTGCGGAGGCAGGAGAGAGATACGTATCGGTTGACTTTTATGCGGCTCGTTTTTCGATTTTATTCCGTGCGTTCGCCGAGCAGCCAGCCAGCCAGTCAGCCAGTTTCGCGGTAATCGATTCGATCACGAAAGCTGCTCGTCTTTTCGTTGTCTCTGAACACTGAATCTAACCCTCCCACCATCGCTGCCCCCTGCCTCTCCGATATTAGCATAGCCGCCACCCCCTCGAGGTTGAATTAGCGGTTTCTTAAAAAGTCGTTCGCTGAACGAAACCTCTTCCCTTAACGTGTTTCCCCCCCTGTTTACAGACATTTATTGTCTGCAAATTGCGAGCCGCGAAATCTGAGAAGATTGATTAGGGATTAGATTATCACTGTAAGTTTCTATATATATATATTGGAAAGTTCGAAGTCGATAGAAGTTTTAAACTAGGATTGTTTTGTTCATATTAAGGAAATAGAATATCCAAATACCGGCGTGAGATAGCTATATCAAAATCAGATAGTCAGTTGTCCAATTGAAATTTTTCATTTTGTAATTCTCTGGCTCCTGGAGTGCAACGTTTTGTCTCCAAGTTGAACAAGGTCGAAACCTTCCTCACAAACGTTCTAAATACAAGAAGTACAAAATATAAAAGTTTCGAAGAATCTGGATTCTCTTGTACTTTCGTGTCACATTTTCACAGGGAAGTGTGCTGGGAATATCAACTCGCAGTTTCAAAATTTCGACTTGAACATTGATATTTTCGTGGAGGCCTTCGAAAGATGGTTACCTCTTCGTTTTCCTATCGAAACGATTCACCAGGATACGGATAAATACAATGTAGTAAGTAAACTCGAGAATATTCACCAGTCGGTGAATGAAATACACCGAGTCACCCTCTTTAAGCGACTTGCGACCCCAATCGTGGTTGGGGGCAGGATCGATTGATTCGTTCACGGTGGATCGAAACAGATTTACATTTAATAGTCGGAGAAGTCGCGGCCGATACGCGATGACAGATTGCATTCCCGACGATAAATTCGAGACCACCCCCTTGGGCGGCGGAGGGGTTGGGCCCGAGGGCTGGTCGGTACCAAGCGTGTAGCGTGCACCGGCCAAAGAGCGCGGTTTAATATCGTTTATAAATTATTCCACGGAGATAGCCATCAGCATACAAATTGCTTCGGCGAGGACCTCCGGCCGTGCCCGCGTGTTTCCTTCGATTCCCATTAGGCACGGAGGATCCTTTTTCCGCGTCTGTCTGCCTCGTCCGATGCTTCTCCGCCTCGGTGAAACCGCCTCGAAATAGAAAGTGACGGAAAAGTAATAGCAATCGTTCTATCTGTTGTTTCGAAAGAAGTCTCGATCTTTCTACCTCGTGTAATGCTTCCTCCAATTGAAACTTTTGCCTTTTGAAAAACGAAAGGAAAAGTTGAAAAAGTTCTCAAAGTACCGCGAGCATTGCGATTTAGATTTAAAACAGAGGGAAATTCAAATCTTTCGTAGCTTTGGATGAACTGCAACGTTCTAACTATGGAAAACGTGTACGGTTGTATGGGAGAATTTTAACATGACCGAAACATAAAATTTCCATCAGAGATGTTGAAGTGAAGAAAAAGAAATGAGGGAAACTTTATGAAGCACACAAGCGTATATTTATACATTTTACGAAAAATCATTTGACTCTCTAAAAATACGCTGTCTCACATCTGATCGTGAAATATCCAGCAGAAATTATAAACTATCAGTCATTTTTTGATCATCTCGGTGGTTTCAGTGTTAAATGTTTCTAGACCGAACGTAAAAAATTAATCATCGCGGGAATCGCAAAAATCTGTATTCCTCTATCTTTTCACTCGATCGATTTTCCCCTCGAACGAAGCCGCAATTACCCATCAGTTCCCCTCAATCTCCGCGTCACTCCTCCAAGGAACCATTCCAATCGTTCGAGTGCCTGCACGCTGCACGTCCTCCATCATCCGTTCCATCGCTCGCGGCTCGAAAACACAGACAGAGAAATCCATTTCCCCCGAAAACAACCGTCTGACCGACTGCGCGGATAGACAGTTCGGTCGGACGTCGTCGACAGATCGATCGATCAGTCTGAAAAAAAAACAAAAAAAAAAAAAAAGAAACGCTTAATTTCAGTTTCGGTTTGGATCATCCCTTGGCTCTCTCGTTCCCAGAGAGCGAGGGCCGGCAGGCTGAGAAAGCGAAAGCCGACCGCCGGAGCCGGCCACTTTGCATAGTTTAGCGCTGCGACACCTCCCGGTGTCAATTAAATCCTCGTCGGCTATCGGGAGTGTGTCGAGTGGGCCCCTTCAACTTCCAAAACGTGGCTCCCTGCCCACCACTGGTCGCTGGACCGAGTTTCGACGCCGCTCAAAGGCCACCGGGCATTCCAAGATTGCTTCCTAATCTTCGTTTCGTCGGGAACTGGGCTTCCTACCTTTTAGCCTTTATCGGTTACGGTTTTTTTTTTAATGGTTTTCTGGTGGGTTCTGGTTCTTCTTTTCGGCGATATCGATTGTCTCGCCTCGAAGGGAACAGTTGTCTCGGAGTGATTTTATTGATCCCTCGATGCCCCCCTCGATCGAAGCTACTCAGTGAAGTAAAAAATTATTGGAACGGTGTGTTAATCGCTGTGATTCTAATGCTTGTCGATAGAATCACCGGTATTCCGATAGAGTTCATTTTGTTTCGAGTATTATTCAGTCAGTTTTTTGGTTTCTGGTTTAGAGACGAACCAAATGATGGATTGTAGAAAGAAGCTGATTAAATCGAGCGATATTTATTCATTCAGTCGAATCTGTTCAGATTGATGCAAGAGACATCAGTTATTAAGCGCCAGTGAATAAAATAGCTAGTTCTCCAGCACGACTACCAGGACTCAAGGTCAAACACCAAACCTGCAACGTTTCGCCTACAAATCAATCCTCCAGCACGCACCACTGAAGCCAGAAGTATATGAAATCGATCTTCCACCAGGACGCAATCATCAACGACCTCTCTAATCGTCGTTCGCGCTTGGCAACTCTCCTAAATCCTAAATTGTCCCTTGACAAGCCACGAGGAACGATCAAGCACGTTGAACCCTTCCGAACCAGGATTCCCTCGATTGCTTTTGTCTCTTCTTCGGTCAACCACCGAACGCCGGTTGAAGAAGACGACGACGACGACGACGACGAAGAAGAAGAAGAAGAAGAAGAAGAAGAAGAGAAAAGGAAAAAGAAAAGAAAGAGGGAGGGGGAGAAAAATGCGACGAAACGATCGGAAGGAAAAAAATGGCGAAAAATGCGAAATTCTCACCGCGGCCGGCAACAAAGGGTCGCCGGTGGCGTGCTCGCGGCCCGCAGATAAATCTTTTCGTCTCTGTTGCACCATCGTCGGCGCGTTAGTTGGAAGCGGGCGAGGAACCCTGGGCCCTTTCTGGTCCAAGCCTAGCCAGAGAGGAGAGACCACCGTTCCCCGCCCCGACTGGCTCTCATTTACACTACGAGCAGCAGGATTTACTGGCCGTGGAATACAATGCGGACCTGTCCGTGTCCATCCAGCGAGACCGGGAGCCATCCTCTCTAGTCGTGTACACCTCTTCGTCGTGGGCTATAGATATCCGTGACTTTGGTCGCTTTGACTCTCCTCAGCTCTCTTCCACCGCCTCTCTCTCTCTCTCTCTCGTTCTCACTGGTTTGGTCCTCGGTGTCTTCGATTCCTCGGGAAGAGGAATAATGGGAACGCTGAGTGTCGGACCGAGCGGATTTACGCTGGCAGCCAACGCGAGATTGATGCTTGTCCACGCTTCTCGTCGGTCGTTTTTTCGGTTATGCCTTCGGCTGATTAATTGGTCCCGCGGCTGCTGATGTTAATTGACACCGTCGTTCGCTTTCGCTTCTCTCGAGTTTCACGATCGGGATTCGTGTTTTGAATTCTTGCTTTGACAGACTTCTTGCGGAACTTCTACGCACAGGCTGCGGAGGTATTTTCACTCCGCTTTGTGGATCGTTTCTGTGTTTGTCACGCGAGTTGCACGCAGTCTCTTTGAGATTGTTACATGTCTACCAGGAGTGTTATATGTTTTCAAGAATGAAGACATCGATCAATAACGCCGTTATGGGCGTTTTCAATTTCTCAATCTTTGTATCACAGCGAAATATCATAGATTCGTCTCGCAGGAGTCGAAAGTCTTTCACAAGCGTTGCTCGAACGATTGATCGAATGGAATCCAGGGTTTGCGAGTCGTTAACGAAGCCGACGAGCGTCGACTCGCGAAAGTTTCGGCTTGTTCTCCATTCGCACCTGGTCCCCGAAAACGTCGTGGTCCTTCGATCGCGGTTTCACGATGACAGAACGAGACGCGCGCGGCTTGGCTTTCGAGGGAAAGGGTTGGTGGGACGAGGGCTTTCTAGCGGGACAACGTTTGTCGGCGCGTTTGAGGGCGCCGACGCCGCCGCCTCGAAGCCGCTTAAAGGCACCGAGCTGTTACATTGGTACAGTTCTCTCGCCCTCGGAAGAAGGTGCCTGCCTCTCTGATGTCCAGGTGAGAACGGGTGGTTGAATTCTGGAGATACTTCGAGGGGATCGCACTGGGATCGACGACACCGATGGCCCCTTCGATGGCCAGGCGCGAGGGATTCCAAGGGATCCCTTTAAAATCGTTATCAAGGGAAATTCTTGAACATTCCGCAGCTAAACATCACCGATAATTCAATAATTCATTTACAAATATCGTTGAGAAGCGAAATTCATTCTTTAGAACAGCGAGAGATAACTGAGAATTAAATTTTGACGTGACAAAGTCATAATGAAGTTAATTCGGTTTCTATATATATACGGTTCATATTGGAACGAAATGACAAAGTGTAAAGTCAGAATGTCTCTACTGATACAACGAGTAACGTAAGATATAAAAATCAGAAGACGCACCTGCAAATGTTACAGAAGAGAGAGTGTCTACAAGGATTCTGTAATTGTTCAAACGGACGAACGATCATCGAATGACAAGAGCGTTGTTTAAAGCCAGGACACCGAAAGCTTAAACGCGTTGGTCGTTTAGAGAATTTACATTCACGGCGATCGTTGGAAACTGAGAGCCAATAAAGCCGCGAACGTTCAGGCATTACTTTTCTCCATCGTTGTCGTCGTCGTCGTTCAAGGCCTGGTACGTCTCGCGTACAAAGTCCTGGGCTGGGCTCGTGTCTGCCGCGTCCTTTCCAGGACCGATTGTGTGGGAGTGACTCTCGTCCCGGCGCGGCTGATTTGCGATCAATTTGCCCTAATTTACAATCGGTGCCGCGCGATGCCTTCGGCGTCCTCTGGCTGGCTTCGCCGTGGAAGGCCAGCAAAACCGGCCCTTACGCTTCTCCCGCGGACCGAAAGATTCATCCCGACCGGCGAGAAATTAATCGGACGCCTTGTAAACGTCGCGCGGCCTTCGTTCAACTCCGCTCGAACGCTTTCGTGGCGCTTCGGATGCCTCCGCAGGGAGATACGGCCCGATGGCGCTAGTTGTCTAGGCCATGTCTAGCAACGTCTATTCCAGCGACATCTATTTCTCAACCGTCTCGTCGAAGAAAATTCATTTCCTGACAAAATTTACGGCGCCAACTTTACGAAACTCGAAAAATAAGAAATCACGTAATGTTAATAATTATCAAGGAAACAGAACAAATTAGCGAGGATATAAATAGTAGTTGTAAAAGAATTACTCGACAGTGTAAAGTCTAGAGTCTAAGGATCAGTCTACGGTCTATAGTTATTATTAAGTAATCAATTAAAAAGTGTATAAATAGTTAATTAATTATAATTTTTATTGTTCATTTAAATGTTGTTAAATAATAATTATTTAAAAAATAATAAGAAGAATAAAGTATATAGTTATTCATTATATTTGTAGTACGGTGACTTTATCATTTATCGATCATCGTATCTACGGCCACGTCAATAGAAAAGAGGACGACGATGAAGCTGAGTGATTGATCCTTCACGCTATTCTCATCCTTCGATACATATCTTTCGGAAGTTGAATCGGTCAGCTTCACTTTTGGTGAATTTTTTGAGCCCAAGATCGAGATTGTATATTATGTATTACAAAAAGGTGAATATTCGTAAGTTTCAAAAACTTGAAGCATTCAACTCGTTTTTCTTCACTTTCGAAGTTATGTGGCATTCAAATTTGAGAACAAGATCGAGATTGTAGATTATACATATCGCATGAATATTCAAGCTTCAAAACTTGAAACATTCAACTCGTTTTTCTTTACTTGCGAAATTCTGTGGCTTTCGAGCGGTTTAAATTTTGCACTTGGCGGATAATTGTGTTGATGAAGCTTCGAGGATATTTTTCAACTGCCAATAAGGAATCTCTTTGATTTTTCTTCTACTTTCTGATAAATGTTCATATTACATTAGATATACCAAAATTTTTCGAGATTGTTCAACCTTCTCTTTATTTGAATTTCAAACTTACCGTCATACTAATTGAATTGTAATGTTTCTCTGTCGATTAATTTTGGAAAAATATAGATAGTTGATACGTTAAAAGTCATAAAATTCAAAGGAGAAGGTGATTAGAAAAAAAGAAGTGATGGATAAAAATTTCAGTGGGAAATGGATTGAAACATCGAAATGGTGGGAAACAACGCTGCAGTTTTTGAATAATTGAGTCGTTATACCCGTCAAGGTTTCTAAATTATTGCCGGGTATTTTAATAGCATCATAACAAATTCATCGACGCTCTGCGAGTGATCTATAATTAATTAATTAAAAACTTTTCCCCGATCCTGCCCCCCCCCCATCCTCGATGATAGAACATTTCGAAAATCCTGGCCGCGCGTCCTCGTTAAAATTTTAACGACCATATAATTTTTTAACGAGCGTCCTCGACTCTGGCCCTACCTGGAGTAATTAAATAAAACTCCGACAATCCTACACTTCATTAACCACCGTCCCGTCAAATCCATGCTTGACTAATTAATTTCCCGCTTTCGTAATCGCGCTAATGCCACGTTAATTAATCTATCGATGCTCCTACGTTTGTTTATTAAACGACGAACGAATTTTCATGTGAAAAATATGTTTAGCCGATTCGATTTTATTAACCTTCTCCTCCGTTACTTGCAATTCGATGATATGAGAGGATCGAACATTCTGTTAAATAGTGACTGTCTCGAAACAAGAGATAACGATCTTTAAAGTCTTTCGTGGCTTAAAGCATCGAAGCCGGTTTCGTTTGCTAATTCGATCCAATTAAAGATTCTGAAAAAAAAAGGTCAAAGACGATCTCCCTTTACGAAACATGCGTGCCTGATGTAGCTTAAATTAACTTCTGAATAAGAACAAAAAACGACCTCTTCGACAAATCTGTCTTATATTTATTATCATTCTCTCTCCCCCCCCCCCAATTCCAATTTAACTCCATCTCTTACAATTGATAACAAACAACGTTCTGCCTGTCTGCCGAGGTGATTCGCCGAACAAATATAATAAAGTAATTAAGAATGTACGTCGTCTGCCGGCCGCTTATCTAACGAGTCACCGCGACGCGAAAATTTATATTTCCTGCCGTTATTTTTGCCACGATTCCGCCGAAGCCTCGAAGCGAATAAAACTGGCGCGAGAAACCAGAAACGATACCGTTACTCGTAAATCCGCCGTTCTCGCCTGAAACTGCGATAGAGTCCTCTCTGTCTGCACGTAGGTGCGAAGAACGTCCCGAGCCTCGACAGAGACGTCCATTGAACGATAAAACGGGGATTAATCAAAGCGATGGAAAGCGCGGTCGTTCTTCTTTTTTTCTTTTTCTTTTTTTTTTTTTTGCTAGAGGCACTTCTCGAGGTTGGATCAAGGAAGATCTTAATTAGATCTCGCAGACGCTCTCGGGAACGTTCGATCGAACGTTTCTTCAAAACTGCGTAGAGAATATTTTCGATACCACTCCGGCGGAAATTCAACTCTTTTACAGGTTTCAATTTAATTGTATAATCTCGAATATCTTCGGGGGGGGATCTTAAAATTAAATCGAGATTTTACGATTAATTTTCGAGACTCGGTGGTTGGATCAGGTTGGATGATCTTAATTGGATCTCGCAGCCTCTCGAGAACGTTCGAGCCACGTTTTTGAAACTGGAACTTAGTAGAATTTCTGGCACTTCTCTGGCGATGGGAATTTAATTTTCGTGGCCTTCGATTGCATTAGAAATCTTGATTGTCGAGGGACTTCGATATTAATCCGAGATCTCACGATCGATTGAATTTCACGCTGCCGACTCGTTTTCGAGCCGGTCGCGTCATATTTTCGAAAGGCACGCCGAACTTTCTGGATTGGGCACTTTGACGGATTGGATTTAATCGGTCGAAATGTGATTTTAGAATTTCTCCGGAATTTCAGAGCAAACATTTTCATTAAAGTGTAGATTTTTATTTAAAAAAATGAAGTCTTCGTCTCTAGAATCGTGAAAAAAAGAAACATACCTCGCACGCAGTAGAAACGCAAGTAAATTTCATTCGAAATGAAAAACGCCAGACCTACTAAATTAATTGAAATGAAAAACCAGGAATCTTTCTTTTCTGGGATTATTAAAAAAAAAAAAAAAAAAAGAAATACGCTTCGTACGGCACGTCGAAAAATTTCATTCGACAAACGAACGAGAGAAACGCGAGAGGTGTACGAAGAAGGAAACGGCGCGGAGAGAACGGCTGTATTTTACCGTCTCGGTTCCATGGGGCCCGCTATACATAACGCTGGCCCCCTCACAAAGGACTCGTGGCGAGATGGTAGCCTACAAGATCGGATAATATGGGTAGTTATTTGTCGGCGCCGATGTTGGTTTTTCGATGCGGTGTGTTGGCTCGTGCGTGTGAGGCCCCCCGCAGCGTCGGGCCCGCTCGCTCCGGGCACCACACGTCCCCCACCGCCGTTTGTATTTCCATCGTCCTTGTCGCTCTTTCCCGCCTCGTGGCCCCGTCATCCGACGCCACCCGTTTCACATCGTCGTTCCCTTATCTCCACGGTTCTCATCACTTTTCGCGCTCTACCTGCCGGTCAGTCGCGACCGTTCACGTTCGGAGAGATCAGCGGCCAGATTAAACGCGAAATGGGCATTAATAGGGGGCCCCGCGGTCCCAGTCCTCGGGTAGGCTTTCGTCCGACCATCTTTCCACTCGGTTCGGGATTTCGATTCGAGCTTGCAGATGCGCGTTATTGAATATTAATCTTTTTAAAAGCGAGTTGGTCGAGAACGAGGAACGTTAGACCCGACTCGTATGTAAATCCTTAGACATGTCACAGTTTTTTTAAATATTTCGATAACGAAGGATAAAGAAGATTTTATAAAAAATTTCATAGAATTTTGTAGAAAGTTACAGGACAGGATTGTTGATTGAATGTGTCAGAATAAGTTGATCCGCTCGCGAGATTCTTGAACAAATGCCGTGATTATATAACAAGTATAAACGATAAATTGTTCCACTTAGATATTGTTCGAACGAGGTCTTTTTTCGAAGTCTCGATGGATTATAATTCACGCGAGGATTGATCGATCCTGGGAATATAAAAGAAGTCACTAGAACTCCCTAGAACGGAGTCGTTAAGCAATATGGCGACCGTCGGCCACGCTTATCCGAGCGTTGGTCGATCTAATCGCAATAAACCGAGAAAGGCGAGAGCCGTTAAGCAGAAAAATATGGACACACCGGCTCGGAGGGGTGCAAACGACGTACAGAACGACGTGCAGCACAGTGTGTGTGTGTGCGTGTACGTGTGTGGAGAGGGAGGAAAGGGGGCGAGAGGGGTCCGACTGCCGCCACACACATGCTGCGCCGAGGCGTTCGTAACGTCTTTTAATCACGAAATGAGCCGGCTCTCTTCAAACGGTCAGGGGCCCGCGGTCCTCTGTTGGCCGAATTAAGTAAATCAATAAATAACGAGGATACCTCGGCAACACCTGCGCGCACCTCTCCTCGCCGGCACACCGAGTAACAGGATTTACGGCGCAGGGCGCCGCGTCGCGCCGATTCTCTCCCCCTTTTTCTTCTCTCTCTCTCTCTCTCTCTCTCTCTCCTTCTCTTCTCTTCTCTTCCATTGCGTCGGTTCCGTTTTCATCTCGCGACTTTTCGATCTGGTGGAATTCTTGCGGACGCTGTAATTGTGCGGACGCTGTTTTTAATTCTAAAAGTATAGAACATGGTATTTGCTGCTGGCAAAATGGTTCTCGGCCAAACGTAAGCAATCGAGAAGGAAATTCAATTGAAATCTTCTTTCGAACGAATAGGACGATATTTCATGCTTCGTACATTTCACTTGTTTTTAAATACGTTTAAGCATTTGTATTTGATCGGAAGTTTCTTATCAACACGTTATACTCGATGTGTTATCTCGTGGATCTACAGGATGCGTTTCTCTAATTGTAGCCGTAGAAAAAGCCTAGAATATAAAAAAGAAAACTTCTACTCTGAACGTGTTAGAAGTGTAGGAAGCGAAAGAATTGCGCGACTTCTGTGGAAAATTATAAATTGGTTATCTTTCCCAACTTTACTTTACTTTATATCGTTAAAATACACGCGATGAAACGATGAAAGAGAAAACAAAATTTTTGCAATTAACAGAGGACAATAACTTTCGATGAAATTGTAATAGAAGATATGAAACCAATCGACGATTTGATTTTTGGTGACTTTTTCTTTCGCGTAAACTTTACGCGAAAGCATCGAACCGATTCGAAAGTAGAACTGAACCTCGGTGTAAAACCGTTATCGCGGTTTCACGCCGGCGAAAATAAAGTCTCTCGTGTAATTTATACGGGATCAGACGTGGTTCGAGAGGCTGAAAACCGAGATCCGCGGGTCAACGCAGCTGCACGCCTCATTCTGTTTCTCTCTCTCTCTCTCTCTTTCTTTCTTTCTCACTCTCTTTTTATTAATTTTAATGTGATACAGATAAGAGGCGGTAATGAGGCCACGGCGGATCACACAGATAACGAAGCGATCGTATCGTCGCGCGCAATTAATCGGGCGCGATAATTCATTGCCGCGAATCCAGCTGGTTTTTTCGGCTTTTCGGATTTCTGACTTCGCGAATCATCCAATTTGTCGACAGCCAGACACCAGATACCTTAAAGCGTGTTGAAAATAACCTTATAGCAGATAACACGAATTATTAAATAGAGGTATTGAACGAGCAATAGGTGTCTATCGAAACCTGGTGTCTACGAAATGTATTTGTATTTATTATTGCATTCACACATCAGTTGATCAAGTCGAAGTGCAAGTCTTCTTTTTCATGCAAATACAGTAAACTGGTATTTACAATTTCGTGTCTGTAGATGCTAGCAAGTAGAATCAGACGCTACAGTACAGACAGTGGACGGTGCACGTAATTTATTCCACGACAAAGTTCTTTATTCATTTTACGAAGTCGAATAATCAGCACCGGGATCTAAAGAAAGGTCTGAAAGATTCTCTGAATATTACAACAAATGAATATTATAACAAACTTTGGACATTTTGCGTAATTCTATATACAGTACTATATCTTTTGAATTTTTCATAAATGCATAAAAATTCGCAGTTTTTTATTAAATTGATGACAACTTGTCAGCAATTATTTAAGAGATTAAACGTGAAATGACTAATCTATAATTCCTGTTAGAAATTTTCGCAGATAGAAAACAGTGAATTTTTGGATATTTAAACGATAATCTCGTGAAATGTATCAACAAAAATTTGTTATAACAAGTTATTCGTCAGAAGTACAAAGCTTTGATGGAAAAATTTTATGCTCCAACCTCGTCTGGTAGTTCTAGCGTTAACGATGCACGATTATAATCGATCAATCGTAATTTTAAACGCGATGATTTCCTCTTTCAAAAATTAAACGATCTCGTTCGAATTTTTCTCTTCGCCGTGACGCTCGAACGGCCGAAACAATCAAACGACGAGTAAAAATCGAAAACGAAGGACAAAATGGGAAAAAAAACAGAAATGGCACGGACGATCGTCGAAGGCGATAAAATTGTCGGATCGGATTGTTATTCGGACGAGCGTGTCGGGCAACGGAGGGGCAACAATTATGGGAAAGGTAGCAACAAACGGCATATTAGTGAAAATGGGAACGACCCGGCCACGAAGCAGGAAGCGACGATGAGAAGGCCGTTTAAAGAGGACACGCGAAGAAACCGAATGAAAAAAAAAGAAAAATGGTACGGAGGAGTAACGTAACCGACGTGGATGATGCCACGCAGCCTCGTAAATAATAATTATCATGAGAATCATCGGGGAGGGAAAAACGTGGATACCCGCGGAAAATGCTTTCGATCGCGGTGATTTATGGCGCCGCGTTCACAATGGACCTTGGATCGGTCTATGCTACGCTGATGGGAAACCCGAGTTTCCCGATTTTTCCTGTGGATTTCAATGGAAAATCTTATTGCCGTTTTGAACGACGCCTGTTGCATCGCATTATGCGATAATAGCTTTGTGCAACTGGCGATAAGAATTGCGCGCGATTGCAATTTTTCGATGTTACATTGCCGATCGAAAAATTAATAAAGAGCATTGCCAAAGAGATGGACAACAATTGGAAAAATACTGGCGTGATTGGATTTATTGTACGCGCAAACGTGACAGAATCGAATTTATACAGAAAGAGCCTGTCTATTTGAGAACGAAGTAATTGTTAAAAAAAATATTCACACGAATGTAACTCTTTTACGATCGAGAAATATGACATAGAAAGAGCACTAAAATATCTAAAACATCTGGCTTTAGTACAGAATTTTGCCATAACGCGCCCGTGAAGCTCGGCTTGCGGTGTCACAAGGACGAAGAGTATCGTATAGCACCGTACGAAACGATCATCTTCCTCGATGATAAAACAGCTAGTAAACGCGTCATCAACGAGTCATTAAAATGCTACGTTGGCAAAAAGCTGTTCTCCATCAAGAGGAAGAACGAAAGAAGGGAATTCCTCATTGATGCAGATAGGGAACAGGTCCTCGATCCCTGCTTGATCCTCACGATCGCCTCGAACAATGCCTCGGTATGGCCAGAATGTTAAACGCGCCGCCTTCAGCTGGAAACTTCTTCTTAACGAGCATAATTTAATAAGCTGTGGCCGACTTTATGTGGCATTGTAGTGGCAAGAGCGCGGGAACCCAACGGAGAAGAAACCACCACGCTCGTGCCCTTTTTCTGCTCGATGTTCGTTGTCACGGATCGATAGCCATCGTGGCTTGAGCTTCACGATCCAGATGATCTTCGTTGAAAGTGAACTTGGTCAGGGAATCTGCACGAATTGACTAGTTTTAATTGTGTAGGGATATAATTTAGATGACTTATTATATTAAATAATAAAGAAAACGAAAACAAAACGACAAATGATAAATACAAGATAGACAACTCGAACAACAATAATTCGAATAAACTTAAACGACACAATTAATATACAACACAAATTATCACTCTTTTGACCACACTCATTCAACACTCTTTTTCGACTCCCTGCTGACTCGCACGACTTTCTTCTTTTTTAAAAAGAAAAGCGCTCAGTGCCAACGCTGTGCCTCTCACATCACATTCATACTTTTCATTCACGCATCTTCAGCAAACAGGCCATCTATTAAAAGTAAAAATAACTAAATATATAACTATACACAATAATTTCAATACTACAGTTGTGACATATTTTTTCTTTAATTAGGAATGTTTAATTAGGAATTGGTTGATTAAGAAGAATTTGGACTTAATTTAATTAATTTGAAAAAAAATTACAGGGAACTTTACGTGCCTGCGATGGTTCGTTACACTTGGGAGAAGTTTCAGAAAAATTTCGGGGAAAATTTAGACTATTCAGAAAATGAATTATACACGCGGAGGTGAGCATTGTGTCCAATGTTTCAGAAGTGCATGCCATCGGTTCTGCGTTTAAGCGCCATAGAACACCTGAGCCACAAAAGTGGCTCAATCGAAATATTCGAAAAGTATTCGCGACCGAAATTTCTCGGTACATTTAATATTCCAAAATGTTGAACACGCTGAACACACAACGCGCCGCTTGATCATTATGCCCAAAGTTTCTGAAGTTGCCATCGATTTTCAACTCGAGCATAGTTGAGACACCGAAAATTCGGGACTTAAGATTCCAAAGCTGATTCTATGATTAGTCGAGCGATCTCTAACGTCAGAAATTCTAAATTTACGTATACTAAATACTTGAATACATACTCGTTCCTGCACTTACGTGCATTTTAAATCCCGAAGGAATGCCACCGGTTCTACCGTTCCACCATCCTCCGATCCCTCCGATGCGTTTTAAGTGCACCAAGCATTCCGAAATTTCATGCTCCAAATACTATTTGAAATCTGGAAAGCTAACACCTCTGGTTCTACGTACGCCTCTCGACGTGCAAAATTCCAGAAATTCACTCGCCCAGTTTAGATGAAATTTAATATACACCTGAAAGGTTCAAAATCGAGCACCTCTAGTCCCACACTTCGTTAAAGTTTTGAAACTCAGCAACATTCGCGATATATTTAAAAACTCCTCAATTTGTTCGAAGTAATTGTCTGAATATGTTCGAAAGTAATTGTTTCGCTCCGAGAACAAACGAAAAATAAAGGAGAAAAATTTTTTGGAAAAAACGTGCAAAATTCCAGAGATTCACTCTGCCATTTGAATCTAATTTAAACACTCCTAAAAGTTCGACATCAAACATCTGCAGTTCCACACTTCGCTATGTTTACAATTCGAAAACTCGACATCACAAGAAATTCTCTATCCTCGCGAATCGTCCCGAAAAGTTTCAAACTTCGCTGTGTACAAAAAGTTCTCCATTTTCGGCCAAGAGCAATCCTCGGGAACGAACGAAAGCGAAGACAAAGGAGAAGGGAACTCTAAATACGTGCAAAATTCCAGAAATTCGCTCGCCCAGTTTAGATGAAATTTAACATACACCTGACAGTCGAATAGCGCCTCCAGTTCCACATTTCGTTATATTTAAAATTCCAAAACTCGACATCCAAGAAATTCTCTATCCTCGCGAATCGCCCCGAGAGAAGGGTTCCAAAAAATTCTGTTCCACGTTTCACTGTGCCTAGAGTTCCTAGAAAATTCCCCCCCCCCCAAAAAAAAAAAATCTTCGAGGGTCAATCGTCGAGTGATCCTCGGAAGAACGAAGGAAAAGAGAAAGAAGGAAACTCGGCGTTGCGGAAGATCGGCGGCCAGCGTTGGGGGCCGAAGATCGATGGCGGCATTCGGGGAACGCGAGATATGAAACGCGGCGGCGGCGGTGGCGTTGGGGGCCAGCGCAGAAGCGAGAGGAAACCCGGCGACAAGCAGCGAACCGGTGCGCCGGTAGCTGGTAGAGAGCGCCATTTCGCAAATTGAAATGGAACGGGCCGGCGGGTTTTTTTCTCGCCGTTTAACCGTAATACGCAGCGCGTTTATCCGCGTGTACCGCGGGACCCCGGTACAAAAAGAGAGGAGAACTGGCGCGTACAAACGGCAAGGAAATATTGCTCGGTGTCGGCGCGCGAAAATTTATTGCCGCGCCTTGTGTGCGCTGTCGAGAGCCGGAGGCCGCGCGCGAAACACACAGCGGCCGGGTTTCCAAAGAGAGAAAGAGAGAGAGAGAGAGAGAGAAGCGAAAGAGGGCCATTCGTCGCGTCCAACGAAAGAAGGGGGGGAAGAAGAAAATTGGGAACGGGAAGAATCAGCCGAAAGGAGTGGAAGAGAGGAAAATGAGGAAAGTGGATGGCGAGAGGATGTGAGGCGAATGAGTGATTGAGGAAAGAGAACAATGGAGGAGCCAAGGAAGAGAGATCGCGGACGTATTGAATGCTATTTCCGAGCTGTTGGAAAAGAGCGTGTCGACGGCCGTGAGGACGTGCTGGAAGATTGAGAATTGAAGAATCGAAGAACGGAGAAGTTAAAGCGAAATTAAATTTGATTGAAAGAGGGAAGACCACCAAGAATCGGTACAAGGAAAATAAAGAGAAACACGAGAAAAATAAATCGAAAGATCACCGGAGAAAGTGAAACAATATGTAAAACACTATATAAGGTCGAGATGAATGAAAATTAGCAAGCTAGAGTCCTAGACGAAGAGTATCGAAGAATCTGAAGTGGAAAGAACCAACCAGTAAATTAAGGAAAACAAAAAAGGCATAAAACGCACCGATGAAATATCAGAAACTACAGGAAGCGAAAGATCTAAACAAAAAAGAAACACCCCGAAACGTCGAAAAATATGTACCAACGGCGAAGAAGCGTGTGAGAAAAAAATCGTGCGAGCAACATGCGTGGAGAACCGGAGGGAAAAAGTAGAGTGAGAATTTCTGGCGCAGGAAATAGAGTGGAGGAGTGTGGGAGGATTAGCCGTGTTTCGGCTAATCGAAAATGTGAAATGAAACGCGAACGATCGTCTGACGTAGCCCGGTGTCTGACGGCCCGTTAAATTATCCTGCAAAACGATTACAATGTCCGCGTGGCTTTCTTCTGGCCCGGTCCTCCGCCCTTTTATTTCTCTAGTTTTGCTTCATTTTGCGCGAGCAAACGGCTCGTTAAACAGGCTTCGTCGTCCGTCGAGTATACGTCAAGTCGGCTTTTTTTCTTTACGGGTCGCGGTGATCCGCCGCGACAAATAGTCCGAGCGAAGCGAGTCGTGCTCTCGCTGTTAGAAGCGGGCCGCCTTCGTTTCTCTGACGTGCGTGTGTAGTATACCCCCGCTCAGAAGTCTCAGAAGGGCAAGTACTATACTTGTATAGTGAAAATGGCGCGGTAAATATGAATTATATTTAAATTTTTGCAAATGTACTTTACAACAAACACAATTAAATACACAGATAAATATAAAACATAGTTTATATACAATTAAGAATTTCTTTTCAAATTTAGTAAACATTGCCATTTAACTGGCAATAATTTAACTTATTGTAACATTACGTATATTCCAGTTAAATATATCGACATTTACCGTTATGCTTACTGTTAAATTATATTATAGATTATAAATCGTATTAACTCTTAAATGAAATAAAATTTCGTACAGTATCAAAAAAACGACGTTACCTATGGGTAACCCTAATACATACATGCCAACAAGATCAAATTCGATACAACGCATACGATATGATTGCACGATAAATTAAATTAAAAGTTAAATGATAACAGAATTAAATTAAGTATGCGATATAATTGAATACAATGAGTAAAAAGCATATTTTGTACGATAAAGACTCTGTCGATATATTAATGCATTGTATTATATATTATTAAAATACGTGTACACGATAATCCACGATAACTATTGAATATTAAAACTAAAAATCTCCCGTGGGACTTTTGAACTGGAGTGTATGTATGTACGCGCGTATGAGCAAAGGGAAATCGTGGAGATCCTATGAGCGATGGTCTCTCGTGTAACATGCTTTAACATTTTATTCGTGGAGATCTGTTTTCCCCGCATTTTAGACGAATATATATATATATATATATATATATATATATATATACATATATATATATGTACTGTCTCTTGGAAGCCGGGAGCTCGACTGACGCGCGAGTGTAACTGTTGTATCACGTATAGAAAGACAGGAACGTGCCTCTCCATTGTATCGGTATAAATACATTTGATGGTTACAGGAAATCTCACTTTAAATCGGCCGACTGCTAGTTTTCGAAAGCTGACTATGTTAAGTACGTAGACTGAAACAGCACGATAAAGTAGTTGGAAGTTTAATAATTATACTATCGCCTGACAATGCTTTCGGCGGTGTGCATGCGAAATTTCAGAAGAAAATATAGTCTTTATTGATTAACTTTCATTAACCATCGAAGGAAGTTTTATATAAGTTTCTAGAACCTCGGTAGAAATTGTTTTACTGCATTTCTATTTCGCACACGCGTACTAAAATCGTACTTGTTAAAAGAGAGAGAAAAAAGATGTAAGTTTCGCGTTCGGAAATTGACGAAATTATTGCTGGAAACATCGATCAATGAAGATCACCAATGTTTGGCAAGGGCATATTTAAGAAATAATGGACTACGAAACGGGACGCAGAACCGGGTCGCGAATTTTGCGAGTCGTTGAAAAAACAAAAGAAAGAAAGAATCAGCCAGCGGCAAGGAGACCTCTCTCGCGAAGATACTAATCGCGTGCGTCGCCGTTTTGCATAATTTTGTAATGCATCCCGTCAAACGGAATGCGATAGTATCTTTCGCACGGCGAGAGAACGCACGTGGGTGTTTCGCACCGCTCTCCGTACACTGTTTACGCTTACGTAAGCCTGATAGATTGGAATTATCCGCGAAATTTATGTAGCTCGCGCCGGAGAAAATTCGCCCCAGTGAGTTTATCAACGCGCGTACGCCTCGGGTAACGAGGTTGCCTCCGCGCTGCTATACCTGCTACATTAAGTATACCAGGAAATTATGTCAGAAAAATTCTCTTCTCTCTACGGATCTCTGCTGATCGTTTTTTCTTTTTTTTTTCCTATTTTGAAATCATCGTTCCAGTTTCTTCACTGTTTTTTTTTGAATTCCTCTCAACCTTAGAACTTTTTCAAATTTATCTTTGTCTCTTTAATGTTCGTTAACTTCATCTTTATGTATTTTTCAATACTTCTGAATTTAATTTAATTCATACGAATAGCTGTGAAAGGATATATATATATATATATATATATATATATATATATATACTTGTGTAAATTGTGATATTTTCATTCCGAGTAATAATAATTCAAATATCGATCTCGAATCTATTGCTGAATGCTCATTATCAAAGAAAAAACTTCGAGCCTATAATACCGCATCTCGCGCAATCGAGGCAAGAAAGAAGAAAATAAAATCAACATCCGATTTATCTAAAAAATCCGGGGAATAATACTTACGATCCGAATATTGGCGTATCGCTGAATTTTTATTTCACGTCGTCTCGTCTCGAGAGAAGAGGCACGCGAGAAGCAAGTGGAAACGAGGCAGAAACCGGTGAGTCTTGAAACCGTCCAACACGACCAATAGGAGAAGAGACGACGAAGGATGAAGCAGAGAGCGCGAGGAGGAAAAAAGAACGTACGAGGAACGCGATAATCGGTGGCCGGCCGGAAGGTGCTAACGGAATTAAGCCAGCGTTTCCTTACTCGTGGCTAATTTCTTTCTTGTGTGTGGTCCTTCCTTTGGATGAAGACAGAGAGAGAGAGAGAGAGAGAGAGAGAGAAAGAGCTTAAACGAGTCGATAAATCTTGCCCGCGTTCGCCGCGTAACGGCGTGCGCATCGCGCCGCTTTATATCGCTCGGACCCGCGTAATTAGGCCGGGAGACAACAGGTGAGCGCAGCCTGTGTGCGACACAGCTGCCCGATTTTCTTCGCTACGCTGACGAACCGGGCCCTCTATCTGTCCCCTAGATCGGTCGAATTCTTCTTCTTCTTCTTCTTCTTCTTCTTCTTCTTCTTCTTCTTCTTCTTCTTCTTCTTCTCGACACGCTCCGGCGGAGCTGGCGTCGTGACGCGCCGGAGAAACGGAGAAATTTGGAACGACGTTTTTGGAATGGGGCAGTTTCTAAGCGCAGAGGGGTGGTATTAAAGGTGCAATTGTTTTTTGAGACTAACTCACGCGTACGTACAGTTTCAATCTCACCTGAGACTGGATTAATTGGTACATTTTTTATCTCATATTTTTTTAAATTTAATTTAATATAATTCGTTTGAATTACAATTTAATACGATTACAATTCGTTCAATATATTTCTTTTATAGAGGAGAGAAAAAATTTCTTTTTTATCAGTATGACGCGCGGTACAGTCTCAAAAATTGGATCAATCGGTAAATTTCTTATTTCACATTTTTTTTAAATTTAATTTAATATGATTCATTTGAATTATAATTTAATACGATTAGTTTCAAATCACTGGAAAAAATATTATCTTATGCGTACTATGCTTTAACATCATCCTTGTGCTTTTTCACTCTTCTTCTTTTCTGTAACGAAGGAAGATAATAAAGTCTACAATAAAACGAATTTAATGTACCAGTTAATTCAATCTCAAGCGCGTGAGTTAGTCTACGATTAGTCTCGAAACAACTTGCGTGGACAGAGACACGAAAACACAAAAATATACGAACTTATTCATATATATTACCAAGGTACTTTGTCATTTCGAAAGCCAGGTAGATATCGGATATATATATATATATAATATATATATATATATATATATATATATATATATATATATTTGAAGAAGGTTAAAGCAAAAATCTGGTGACGGACGAAGGCCAATTAATGCGGGGCAATTACAAGCGGCGCTGACTGAAAATATCCCGTAAAACTTGTCGTAAACTCGCTGCACTGTTATTCTCGTCTGTGCGATATAGTTTCCGAAGGGAGGTGATGTTATCAGCGGTGAAGCCTCCGCTGCAGATAGGACCGCTGCCCAATTTTAGCTCGGTCTAATTAGCTCGAATACTTCCGAACTGATCTATCTGTTGATAGATCAATTCCAACATATCTTGCGCTTGACGAAACGGTTGCAGAGAGATTGCAGTTGAATCGTGAAAATTGTGTGTGTTGTGTAGAAAATCTTTTACGAACAAAATTTCGTTCGATTCAGTTGCCGCAAAAATTCTTCCGAATCTGCGAGCGTTCGAATTGTTGCACGAATCGTTAATCCGCTTTTGCAAGTTGTTTAAAAAAAAAAAAAAAAAACTCGCAGCTACCGGAATTTAAGGGATTGAAGGTCGGAGTGAAGCGATTTAATAAAAATTATCCAAAATTCGTCCGCGTCCGCTAAAATCCAAGGCCCCTTTTTTTTCGTTCGAGATATTTCATATTGTTTTCCTCTTGTGCGTGCAGTTCTGCTTCAAATTCAGCCTTCGTCATTTTCCAATCATTGGACTGACTCGTAAATGACACGGCAGCGCTCCTTCTTCGCCCCTCTCTCTCTCTCTCTCTCTCTCTCGTTCGAATTCGACGGCAATTTTTCAGCGATTTAGCGGAAAGCTACATAAATTCGCGTCGCAGGCCGAAAAACAAGGGCCTGTTACACGACTCGCCTCTTCAACGGCGCGCGATGAATTAAAAATCGGCGAACGCGTAACATTGGCCAGTCGATTCGGTGATTTCGTGTTATCGAAAACATCGGGCAAAAGAGAAAGAGAGAGAGAGAGAAAGAGAGAGAAATGTATAGGCGAAACGTCGATTATTTCTCGCGTCGCGCGATATCCTTCCGATATAAAATTAAATCGCGTAAATAATTCCGCGTAAACACACACGCGCGCGCGCGGCGAAATTTCGCGAAAATTGCGATTCGGAAATTCTGAATTCTCTTCTCCGGGTCCTCTAGCCCCTAGTTGATGATTTTACGAGGTTTTACGAAGTCGAACCTGGTTTGCACGAACAAGTCGAATAAATCGAACAAGTGGAAACGACGCAATGCTCCTTGCGTTTTTTTTAAAAACTTGCTTTCAATGCAATTATTTTATTTCACACGTTGGCTCGCGAGAATGTACATATCGTAGGAATTTTACTTTTTCCAAGAATCAGACAAAACGACACGTTGATTTACGTTTTTGATCATCCAAAGTGCGAGTGCTTGCGGATTTTTGGATGACTCGAGGTTGAAGAAATCTAGAAAAATAAATCAACAAACAGTAAAAACATTCACTGAAATGAATTGAAGGAAGGCTATTAGAGTATCAAAAAGTAATTAATTACAAAATTGGAAATTATATTTGATAAATAATAGACAACATGTCTATTAAAAATTAATTAAAATTTCTCGAGGTTCTACACCCCTATTCTTTTTTTTTTTTTTTCATTACGAACGGATGCTTGTAGAATTTTCGGCGAAGAAAAAAAGAGAATAAAGGGGAAGGAGATCGATGATTCATCGACGTGGAGGATCTTCCAGAGTAACAGACTCTATCTTCCGAATTTCATCACTGTGTAATCGGCTTTGCCCTAAGCTGACAGCGGAACACCGTCTTACAGTCTGCTCGTGGCAGCTTTGCGCGAACTGTCGACTTTGTAATCGATTCCGTTGGTCCAGAAATCGATCGACGCGCAACCGTAAACGCTTCCAGCATCGCCCTGCAATTTCGCCAATTGAATAATTCATGATTTCCTCCGCGATTGCTTCGCGGCGAATTTACTTGAAAACGTAAATGGATTTTTTTTTTCTTCTCCCCATTCGATTGTGACTGAGTTTTACTTGCAGTAAAATTTAATTCATTCCGTTTGAGACGAAACTTTAATCAATGCTCGATCGTAAGTATCGATTCTCGTGGTGTCTTCGACTCGGTTTCTCTGGTGCAAGTCTTTAATAGCTTCAACTGCGTTGACATGAATATCAAGAGGCCATTAATTTTTACCGAAGATCAGAGGAGATTAAATAGAATGAAAATATCCTCGATGCATGTGAGAAAGAATAAAAACTAAAATTGATGCAAGAACATTTATTCTGATGAAATATCTTTAATTCTGGCTTCTCCGATACAGATCTACAGTTCTAGCCGATGTGAAAGTCAAAAGGCCATTAATTTTTACCTGTAGACTAAGAGGCGAACAGGATATATCAAATTAAAATGAATGAAAAACATCCTCGAAACACGTAAGAAAGAAAGAACGAAACGAACGATCGAGTCTAGACGATCGAAGAACAGTTGATCTACGCGAAGGGAGAACAGCACCGATGATCAAACAAAGAAGTCCAGAAAAGTGAGGAACGATAACGTCAGCAGAGAAGGAAGAACCGTGAATCTACATGCGAGCGAACGGAGTAAAGGCAAATCAAAGGAGATAGACAACAAGAATCACGAATCAAGAGACCGATGCTCGACGCCATACTGTCGTACTCAAGCAGCACTCGGTGTAACGCGATCGATGCGAGATATCGATGACTGAAGCGGCAATGAACCAAAACGACCCATCTTCACGTCGTGGCAGCCAACGGATGCAACAAATTCTCTGTCCCTCGAAGAGAAACAGGAGACGAGAAATAGAAACGGAAAAGATGAGAAAGAAGGATACGAGGATCACAGAAATAAAATATGCTATGTATAATGTTATATAGAATACACTATGTATGTTAGAATATGTTAGTATATAGCATACTTTATATAGTATCTATTATATATAAGTATATTTTATAGTATATTCAGAATACACTAGAAGTAGAATTTTATATATATAATGCTATATATAATATACTATATTATGCTTATATATAATATAGAGTACATACCTGTCTTTATAAAAATATTTAGAATATTACAAGTTCTAGAAGTTAATATCTAACTCTGGTCACATTTAGCTTCGTAGTAGATTATTAAGCTTCTTTTTCTACATACTCGCATACTTGCTTTTGACACTAACTTGAGCAGTGGTGAATATGAAATCAATTGATCGGAAAGGAATTAATTGTACGAATTTATCAGTTCAATTGGCGAAATTAAACATGGTGGATATTAATTTAATTGATTGAAAAGGAGATTCCTTTAATTGGAGGTTCAAAGAGGATTACGATATATCGAATAAATACGTTTGAAAATGAATTCCGCTCGTTCAGCTCGATAATTTTTAACAGTCGAAGGAAGACTGGCTACACCCACGGAAATATTCTACGATGAAAATCTTACTTCCACGCGAATACAGGTTTCGAGGATAAATGTTAGAGGAGGAGAATCGAATCAATGTGAAATTACCAAGATCCAGAGAGAATGAGAGATGTCGGTGATGTTTGAAGAAACACACGCGAAGACGAAGGTCGATCGGCGATCGAGAGAATCGATAGAGAGAAAGAGAAAGAGAGAGACTGGTCGAAGGTATAAAGTTGTCCGTTAGGTCTTCTCTCTATACATAATCCAGAAGCTGAAAAGCCCCTTACGGCGGGCAGACAGTTGGCCGCCGTTTGTTACGATGTCTGCCACCCCCGTAACCTTGCCCCTTGCCCGTTCCCCGGGTCTCGTGGTTCCCCATGGCTCCACCATGGTCGGGTTTTTCAGCGAGCTTCAACTGCCGGGGATCATCTGATTGCGTGCACCCGGCCGGAAGATCCAATTCTTCCAATTAAGCTTTCGCACTTTTTGATGGCGCGGCGAGGGAAACGAGGATTCTGCGTGCGTCGCGCGATGGATGACGGAGGAACGGCAGAGAAGAAGGAAATCCGGGAGAGGGCGAGTGGATTCGAGAGAAATTAAAGAAAATGGTACGAGAGAGAAAGAGAGAGAGAGAGAGAGAGGTAGAAAGATGGAAAAGGAATCGTGGATGTTAAAGTCGAGAGGGAATTCAAGCTAGTATTAATAGAATTAAATATTTAATCGAACAAATAGAAACTAACATCTCCGAATAACATTTCAATATTGTAAATATCACGGAATATTAAAACTACGAATACGATTGCGAGTTAATTTTTATAGAATACGAATACGAATCGATCTTGCTTATGTACGATCGAGCTTGTTGGAGAAATTGCGATTTTTCGAAATTGTTAGGAAGATCGGTGGAAATTGAAACTGGCAGAGGAATGTGTACTGGAGGAGAATAACGGAGAGCAACGGGAGGATGAGCAAAAGGAGAAGGGCAAGGGTAAAGAGTAACAGAGGGGAGCGAGAATATAAGGGGGAAAGGATTAAGCCGCTTGTTAAAATCCGACATTAAGAGCGTCGCCGGTCGATTGGATTCAGTTGGCTCGCGTGACAATTGACTCACGTCATCAGCGCGATCCGCAATCTCCGTCGGGCAAGGAGAGATTGCTCTGCAAAATTCGCGGCCCCGACGAGTTATAAAGTTTGCGGCTTCGTTCGCGGGGTCTCGTCGTCATTGTTCTCCCAGCCTTTTTCAATTCACCGATCCAACCCTGTTGGGTGATTCTTCCCTCCCCTATATATACCATTCCCCGTTTCTCGTTCAATTTCGAATAAAAATACAGTAGCCTGCCGCCGTGTTCGGCATGAATATATATATATTATGAATATTTTCTATTTTATATAATTGGTGTAAGTAAATTCGGTATAATATATTTCACATCTGACGATGACGACGAGAAATATTACCAAAAGATTCGTAGAAGAATTGACAAAGACGAAGAACGAAATAAAGAGTTAATAAGAAGATTTCTGTAACAATTCCGTGGCAAGCGTAAAATCGTCGTGTACGTCATAAATCCTTGGGAAATGATCCAGATTCGGCCAATAACTATCAACCGTGGCTGCAAAGGACAGGGTGGCGCGACGAGGACACCCCCGATCGCGCTAATATCGAGCATCGTGGATCGCCCTCTCGACGAGGTCGTAGACGTGCCCGTAGACACGACAAAACCAGCACTAATTTCACAAACGAATAAACGCGGGCTGGCCGGTGGCTCGTGAACCGAGCCGAGCGTGGAAAACGAGCTTCGGGGGAGAGTGGAGGCTCTGCGAGAGGCGGCCGAGATGGAGAAACGTGATAACGCGTAAGGGCGATACCGATACACTCGTCGTCGTCTGATGGAGATGAGTCAGCTGCGCTGGCGAAATCTACGCACCCTCACGGACAAGCTATAGTTCACCCTTGCAACGCCACGTGGGGTGCGCTCGACAGGCTGGCTGACCGCGATCTTCCTGCAGCATCGATCATTCTCGATCCTCGTGACGAATTTGGATATATTTCGGGATTTTTCTCTGGTCCGCGGTGTTTCATTTCGAGGTAGATTTTTGGAATTTGGAATTCCATCGAGTAGAAAGTGATTCGTGAGCTTGGAGTTCGCATCAGTGGAGGTTGGAGATTGAGAGCTTTTGGCCTCTCTGTTGTAATTCTTTTATAATTTCCATTATTTGCGAATAGCTTCAGTGGAGAATATCATCGTTGAACTCCACTGGTTTCGATTGTAATTTTCACGAAGTTAAGAATTAGTAGAAGAATTCGTAAGGTGTGGAAAAATAAAGTAGAACGTTCTTCGTATTTTCGGATCTTCTCCTATAGTTTGCTATTAAAGAAACAACGTTCCCAAGAATATTGAAATATTCTGTTAACGTTGAAAAGTGTCCTGAAAAGAGGACAATTTATTTAGTCACGCGTTTTCAAAAACTGAAACAAGATCGTCCTCTCCGAAGGGACGTCGATTGCAATAAAAGTATCCGAAAACTACTGCGAAACTTGGACCGATTCTCATCACGATCGTGTCGTCAGAGCCAAGCGTGTCTGAGGCATTTGGACGGTTCGAAAAATCGGTCGATTCCGTACGTGGACGGTCCACTGTCCGGATCTAATTGCATCGGTTCCGAAGGATCCCGCAGGGACACGGTAGAGCCGATCTCCGATCGGTCTCCGTAAACGATCTGTATTGGCGGGGCCGACGTGATCTTATCTCGGGCTGCGGCGGTGATCTCGCTTTGGTCGCCGTATTCCCCGGCGATGTCTATCTTTTCGACACCCTCGCCGATAAAACCGGCGTTCGACCGCGTACCACCGTCTGCCCGATCTCTCTATTCGTGCCGTCGCGTCCCATCGTAGGAACAACGATCCTACGTATCCAATCCTCTAGCATCTCTCTGTCTTTTCTCTCTTCTCTCACATCGAAATATATCTAATTAATTTTCAATGTGTAGCAAGATACACGTACTTAAATGGAGGCTCTAGTAGGCGTGTTTTAGTCCAGGTTACACCATTTTTATTTGATTACGTCGATTTGACGTTGCACTCGCGGGCTCGAAAAATTCATATTTCCAGTTTTGAAAAACAAAATCTAGTTGTTCTTGTTGTTTGAGCTAAGACCTTTGTTACGTTTAAATATACGCGTGAATATTTGTTAATATCACTTTGAAAAATTCGAGATTCAGATTTGTTGGATGTACGAGTACATGAGTTGTGAGAGAAATTTAATGTGAAATGTTTTTCCCCCTTTCTTTCTCTTTAACTTTGGACACTTTTTTCGCATGGAAACGAAGGAGAAAGAAACTCTAAAAATTCTCTTCAATAATTAAATATCTTTTTAAGTTTGTCTAGTATTGGACCATTGTAAGATGTCACAAGCACATAGAGAAAATATTTAGATTCAAAATTCATACGTCCAATAGTCTGAAAATAACGTACAAAATTGCTTGCCTATCCGAAAAATAAGAAATAAGAAAAATAACTTTTGCCTCTGGTAACATTGAAGAAAAGAAAGAACAAGTATTAGTGTTAATTTCTTTGTCCACCCTTAATGGATGTCGCGAAGTCCAATTCAGTGATCGATTTGTTTTTCCGTTCGGTAACTAACAAGATAAGAACAAGAAATCTATCTACCTGAATATGTCCGTCCTTCATCGTCAAACGATCGAGCTATACATATAACATAGAGACGTGGAAGCTCGCGTTTCTGAAGTTATCGCGACGTGGCCGCGGCCGCGGCGTATAAAGTCCACGGCGAACGCGCGGATCGCGCTTAATTAACTGCGAGAGCGAGACGAGATGGGGCCCAGCTCGTTTGCTCGTTTGCTGGGCCCCGAGGACGATCGGGCCCTCTGGGTGGCCGACTGCCTCGGCCACGAATTCCAGTTTCTCGATAATTGGTCGAGGTGTTTCGACACCCGACCACACCGGCCTCCGTGTATGAGGAATAAATCGACAGGGTCCCTCCTCTGCGTCCCCCTCACCTTTATTCCCTTCTTTGCTCGCTTATGTTCCCCTATATTTCTCCTCGGCTGATTTAAGGGGCGTTCGCCTCTAAGGGGGAAGGGGTTGAGAGATGGCACCGATAGCCAAAACCGATGACACCGCGAGAGGCGCCTGCTTACGATCGTTATGACGCCGAGATCGGCCGATTAATTTGCCTCTGGTGGTGGTCCTCTCTCTCTCTCTCTCTCTCTCTCTGGCACGAGATCTGCGCGTTCGCGGAGGCCTTCGAAAGGAAAGATCGTGAGGAAAGTTGAGGATTGTGAGACAAGCCAGATCGAGATTGGAGATCTTCCTGTTTTAGGTTGATGGTTGGTTTTTAGTCATTTTCGAATCCTTTGAACTCACATGGTCACTCTGCAGGTGACAATGCTGCAGAATTGCTTCGAAAGATTACCACACATCGAAAAATAAATTACATCGTAACAATAAATAAATAAGAAACGTTGGATTTCATCGTTGTACAGTAATTTACCTTCAAATAAATGCGAATTCGACGCTCAACGATATTGAAAACATATTGAATTCAAAGGATTGAGGGTATTTTGTAATTTGTAATTTTTTTTTCTTTTTTTTCCAAGATTGAATTCCGAAAAATCGAAAATTTTCTAAAAAGTACATATCCTTTCAGCTCGGGAAAACTCTTTTATTCTTTTTTTTTAGTAATCGATTTAAACGTTGGAGGAAAATATTTTACAACTATCGTAGTAGAAAATTATATATTTATTTCGCGTAAAATGTATCTGTTCCAAATGATAGTATTTCTTTCGGCTAACCGTCTTTTCCCAATCTTTTATCAATCGGGATCATTTGAATAATCGCAACGACGATACATCGAAAAAGAAACTTAAAGAATAGAAATCTCGCCGCTGTAGAACGGAGAAGCTGGCATCGTGTCGAGCCGATCGAATGCAGCGGAACGTTCCAATTTCCCGCGGAACGGTTCGACGATGTATCGCGTCGGTAAATCTCGGAACAATCGGGGTGCATAACTCCGGCCCTAAGTAAATAACCACGGCACCGCGGAGAAATTGCATGATATGTGTAATTGACCGTAAAGAAACTGCAGCGCTTCGCCTGGGCGGAATATCTTGATTACGTCTCGGCAAAAAGGCTGATCAGAATGAGTGGACACGCGCATTAATCTTAACAGTGTCGGTCTGTGCAATTATAGAAACGCCAACGGTTGCCTCTCTCGAAAAGAAAGAGAAACTGTCTGTACAGTGAGGCACAAAAGTTTTTATCATGCACGTTAGTTTGAAAATTCCGCGTTTGAATTACTATACATACACACACACACACACACACACACACACACACACACACACACACACACACACCTGTCCCTGAATTTACGCGAATATTCGTTCCACGTGGATTTGATTTACGCGAATAAGATATCGTGTAAATCGAATCTGTTAGTATAAAAGGAGAAATATCGGAAATGAAAGCTAGTAAAAGTTTTAGAAATACACGTGTACATATTTATTTCACATAACTTAACAAAAAAATAAGTAAGACATTTCAGAAAACAGAAGTACGTAAGTTTTATTCTATACGTCACTATCGCTACTGTAATTCAAAACAATAGGCCATTTCTTTTTAATTGGGATAAACTCATCATCTTCATCGCTTGAAATATTTGGATGTTCGTCTTCATTTTCACTGTGAATGTAAATTTTTTTTCGGATGAGTTTTTCGCAATATTTTCTGTCACTAAGTTTTCATAAATTTGCTGATATTCGCTGCAACGTTTCATGAAATTTTGACGAAATTTTAAGGCTCATTGAATGTTTAATCAATGAGGATCAATGTCTATAATGGCATATTTCAATTTTTTGGCTAACTCGAGAGCTTTGCAAAGATTTTCCGCAATGAATGAATCTGTTTCTTCGTTGTCACTGCTACATACATCGTGACGTTGGGCTTCAGATATGATATTTATTAATTCAGTATCGGTTAATTCACGATGTGTATATATATACATATCTAACTGCGTAAAATAAGATCGCGTAAATCAATTCCGCGTATAAAAATTTGCCGCGTAAATTGAGGGACGAAAGTGTGTATATATATATATATATATACACACACACATATATATACATGTACTTTTGAATCTGTAAAAGATTGTTGAATCTGTTAAAAATGTTAAAAATATTCTTCTTGTCTAGTACTTAACGAACTGGAACTTTTCAACGAAAGATAACGTTCGTAATTTTATACTACATTCTAATTTTTATAAGTTTTCAACGCACCCTTGAAATTCGTATGATCTTGTGTGCGAAAGACAGAAAGAGAAAACCTCGCGATCTTTTCTGTATTGTAAACTCGCAAGTCGACAGCGTTTTTTGATCAAAAAAAAAAAAAAAAAAATACCTCTTGAGTTCCCTGTATTCGTCTGTTCAATTTCAAATAAACAATAATTTATTTAAAAATATCGTTCCTTCGTAAAACTTAAAGTATACATCGCCTCTTGATAGTTTCTGCACCAAGGCTTTCTCAGCCTGTCAATTATCTTTAAAAAAAAAGTCGTGAAGTAAGAAAATCAATAAAAAAAACAGTTCTTATCGACTTTTTCGTGAATAATCGGCGAGGGGTACGAATACTTCTTCGACTCACTGTATATCGTTTATAAACAAGCCGGCACAATAATTAATCAACGATTAATGCGTGGCTCGCAATCAGACCCTAAAGAGAGCTGTTTAATATGCATGAATCGGTGACTTCACAGACCGATATCGCCAATTTGTTTGCCGGCGAAATTCTTGCGGATTCCTCGACGATCGCCAGGTAAATCTATCTCGTCTGCTGCTTCGTCTCTCTCTCTCTCTCTCTCCCCCTTTTTTGCAAGTCGTATAGCGTCGTGTTCTCGGGCATGTACGCCTGTAAATCTTTAGAAACATCCGAGGGAGAGATTAAGTTTTCGATCAGATGGAATTTGTAACGTGCGTTTTGTCATATGTACATATTAGGACTTTAGGATTTCGTACATGGTATTTGACATTGGTTATTGCCAATGTTGCGTTTCATTCGTTAATTTTTTTCAATTAATTCCGCAATTTTAATATCTCTCGCTAGCTCGTTAAATTCGAATCTTCAGAAAGTCACGAGATCTAGAATCCAGGTGTCGACTAATCGACACTGCTTCCCAATTTTCGTTCCTTTTAAAACTTTGCTTTTACTAAAAGTGCCGACGCTGCTGCAAAAGATAATAAGAACCATGAGAAAAAGATTGAATCTACGTTATATATAGATAATTATATCATAAATAGCACTTTAGTTGAAATATATTCCTTAAGATTTACACGTCTTAAGATTTTTCTCGAATACATGAAACCTAACCTACCGATAAGCAACCAAATCCACTGTCCTCCAAAGATCACACTCTGTCATCAACAGAACAATCAACCAATTTTTCTCAAAAAAAAAAAACAGAAAAAAATCCCGTAAAATCTCAGTTTCCCTGCAACGTTTCCCTTTCTCTCTCGGTCGACTCGGGTCCGCAACCTTGGCTTCCGGTGGAGGAGCAGCCTCCTCTTTTGTGCCGGGAATCCGGATCTGTGTCTGGATCTGTGTGACTTACATAGAATCCAAAGGTGGACAAGGGAGAGATGCTTGTATCAGGTTGTGGACGTTGGTCTCTGGCTGGACTCAGGCGCGGGTGTCAGATGCATTCGAGATAAAGAGCGCGCGGTTCGTGTGCACGGTTTCCGGTGCACGTACTCCCTCCATCTCGACGAGCGACGATCCACCCGTTCCCTTTGGCCGCGACCGCAAACGAAAACCGAAAACGTGGTGAAACTACGAAATATCCTCTCAACTCTTTTCACGGAGCGGAGATAAGGATCGACGAGCGAGCCCTCGGACCATCCTGTCCTGCATCCTCTCTCGGAGATCAGGATTACACACGAGCTGGCGCTCGTTTCCACAGAGCGAAACTGCTCGCTGCTCGGGGATAAAAACACCCTGGGAAAAAAAACGTGCTCGACGAGGACAACACGATCCACCTCGGCCTTCGATATTTCGCGAGAGGCGAAATTAATGAAAATTCGCCGGGCGGATCGAAGTCTACGCGAGCGTACGCGATGAGAATTATTTCAGGTGAATTGCAAACGACGATTTGAAGGGAAGGATTGTTGGAAATTTGATGATCCAAGGAGTCTAGAATCTGAGGGCCTAAAGAATCTAGATGATCTGGGAGCGTGTTTTTGGAAAATTAAATATGAAGGAGGAGACAGAGAGAGAGAGAGAGAGAGAGGATATTGAAGAGAACAATTATAAAAATCAAAAGAAGTTTAGCAAGAAGACGGAAAGTAGACTGGAACCGAAATGAGCTGGAAAAAGAAAGTGAAGAACGTTGAAGAAAGATACAGACACTTTGGAAAGGAAGAATAGAAGCATCTGAAATTTCTTCTTTTAACAAAGAAAAATTCATGGATAAAAACTACAACTGACGAGAAAAACAAGCAGGCACAAATATGCAGCAAAAAATATATAGCAAAAAGTATGAAAATGAAAACGATTGAGACGAATTCCCTAAAATTGCTTAACAGGCGAGAAGACTCGAACAATTCTGGAAGATAACGTTCTCGGAGAGGGAGCAGATAAAATTCGTGGCATGACGGCATCGAGCAGGAAGTTAATAGCGGCGAGAGAAGCGGGAGGCGAGAGTCACGAAATTTGTGAGAGTTTTTTTTTTTGTCAGATTCATTAGAAAACGTTGGGACTAGGAGAGGCCAGCCTCGTAAAAGTAATCTATAATTGGCTCGTAAAACAATAAAGTCTATCAAGCTCTTGGGCAAGTGAGAGGTACAGGGAATTTCCTCGAAGAGGCGGTGTAATGGCCGTCTTGTGCTTTAATAACTAATAACCGACGATCGTTGCGCAATCAGAGTTTCCAACCGGACCTATAACTCCTTGGCGTCTTAATGCGACTTCAATCTCGTGGGTTCCTGTGAAAAATAGTGGAAGCAATAACATAATAGCGAACAATTTCTGAAATTTTTTCGTCGCTGGTAGATGCAAGATTGATAGATCGGCTTCGCGTTCGTGATCTCAAGTGATTGTGAATGCGAGCAAATTTTTAAATTAATCTGAAGACGACTATAATTGATGTATAACAAAAATAATGTAAACCTACGTTTACGTTGTTGCACAGAGAGATTTGGAGTATTTTATTGGAAGGAAATTTTTATTCTAACTGAGCGTTAGAATAAAAAACATTGTCAAGCCTTGAATTATAATCACGGTGTTCACGTTTCTCATGAAAATTGACTCAGAAAGGAAGGAGACAAAGCTGCGCCAAAATTTCGAAAGACAGTGTACGCGTGTGTTAATAAAGATTAAGTTGCAAGAATAAACATTCGAGTTTAGGTTGCAGATTCTCGCCAGTATGTATGGCAAAGGTTGGAATCCATCGAAATCAAAAAATTAATCGAAACAACCGATGCGAGAGGCATCGAGGCGAATAAAAATTTCCAATGAAACCTACTCGTTTTAGCGATGATGACGAAAAGAAAGAAAAGAAAGGAAGAGACAAGAATAGAGGATTATTGCTTCAGTTTGCCTGAAGACAGGCTGAACAGTGAGAAACAGAAGAGGCAAGAAGAGAAGAAATTAAGGAAGAAGAGAAAGGAAATGAAGAAGAGGAAAAATAGGGGAAAAAAGTGGAGGAAGAAGAAGAAGAAGAAGGAGAAGAAGGTTTAAAGGTGGATTGCTCGATGGAAGCCCGTGGAGTGAATTTTTAAAAGCACTCGCAGTTCCTCCTTTCCTTGTGGAGATAACCGTTGGCCCTCGGTCGCTTTCCTTCGCTTTGTTGCATGCCTGCCGATACGATCCGGTGATTTGGTCGAGAGCAGCGGAGACCTTAAGCGGCCGTTTATACGTACCAGTGGAAGCTGAAGGAGGGGAACCGGAATTTCAGCGAAGACCGCCGTGACCTTATACGAAGCTGGCTCGATCTCTCCCAATCAATTAGATCGCCGATAAAGACGACTCTGTTCCGGAAGCAACTTGTCAGCTTTTTCTTTATTTCGAGCTCGCTCGTACGATGCGTCGTCTCCGCTCGTCCTTTTCTTACGAATCCAGGAAAATTTTCGAGGCGACCTTTCAAGCGGAAGATCCACGGGGAAGTATATATCGTGTGTGGAAGTTTTATTTCTCGTGTTTCATTTTCAAGGTTAATTGCCCGACGTGTCTCCTCCTTCTCTCTGAGACATGGACGAATCCCTCCGTCGTTATTGAATTTCTCAGTTTCTTCTTTTTTTTTTTTTTTTTTACTTGAAAAGATATATAACTAAATCTTCATTTATATCGTTTCTGGAATGGAAAGAATAAACGCATAAACGCAGGGAAAAAAGCATTTACCTGTTCTATCAAATCAGTCGTGATCTGATAAAATATCTAATGTTCGAAGTAATGTTAAAATAATGTTCGAAGAAGAGAAACAAAGGTATTGAATATTTCTCGTTCTCCTTCATTCAAATTTCTTCATCGACGATCGAAGCTACGTTCCATCGCCGTCCAGGAACACACTACGCCACGAGGAGGGGGGAGGGGGGGGAGGTGATAAATAATGCATTCTGAAACAAGCGGGTATCTAGAAGCATCGATAGACAGGTTCGAGCGGATCTGCGCGGAAACTAAGATCCATCTACCTGAGTTCAACCCCTCTGCTGCGAAAGATGGAAGACGTCGCAGCAACGTCGCCATCCCCACCAAGCGGAAATCTTACCCGGCAACAATTTAATTAATTCCTCGTTCTCTCCGGCGACGTGCCGTGCCGGCAGCTCGCGATCAAACGGATGAAGCGGATGTCAGACGAGACGAAGCCGAGAAAACGACCTCCGAGTCGTTATTACCTGTTCGACCGGCCGCTGGAAGCGCGTCACCAGTCAGAGGATCCCTCTCTGGTAACAAGTAGCACACGTGAACGTGGTTTTCGCGAGGGGGCAATGGTGTCGAGCGACACTTGTCTCCTCGTGAAAAACTGGACGTTCCTGGCCGTCGACCAGTGGCGTCGAAATTGGTGGTTACGAAACTGCTAGCATTTTTCCCTCCCCCCCACAGAGTTTTAACACATTGAATTGACTGAAGACGTCTTTTGATAACCATGCGTTCCCTTTCACACAGGTGCTTGCTATACAGGTGCCTGTCATTCTCTTAAAAAATATTAAAATACTTTGATAACATATGCACAAAGTTTCAAGTACATTGAGTGATAATAAAGTTGTTTTTATTTAATCATACGCGGATTCTTTCTCTGTCACTTGTAGGAAAAATCGCGCCACGCGCGTCAGCTTCTGCAAAGAAGGTCAATAACGTGTTAATAACACCGCAACAGAGGCTCGATAAGACTGTACATTTCTACACAAACTTATTTTGGGAGGGGGGAGAAGAAGCGTGGAATTTGGACACAGGAATTTGATTTCGTTCCACTTTTTCCAAATGCACGTTGTACGGAAAATTTGTCTGAAAAGAAAAGGAAAAGAGAAGTACAGGCATCGAGGTGGGAAACAATCACGATATTAGAGTAAGATAACATAGCGATAATATAGGGTACAGAATATAGCAAGATACAGAAAACAAGTGACATGGGACCAGACAAGTATACATATTTTATACGCATCTTTGACCATTATGAACATTAAGTGAAGTTTCTATCTCGCTCAGAAAAATATTATCTGCAAACTTCATATTATTTGAAACTATAATTCAGGAAATAGAAACTTACCAATGAAATTGAGAAACATTGCCGAAACGTCATTGAAAAGCACTTTTTGTATTTTTTGCAAGTTCCTCCACATTTCTTCGCTTTTCCAAATTTGCGTTGGAAAATTCCTGAAAAGTCGAAAGAATGAAAACGACGAATCAGGGGGTCGCGTTTCTGTGACGTGTTAGATTATTGAAAGAGGTGTCGATGAAGCTCGACGCCAATGGAGACACTGAGCTCCATCCATCAGCAGTGAATGGTCGTCTTCTGGCATTCTCTACCGGTGCCCCTTTCACCCCCTGGCGTCGTTGGACCATTCCTCGTCCTCATTCCCCGTCCACTATCCTTCATTCCTGTTCAGCCTTAATTCCAACCGTGCATTCCCCGTTACGTCCTGGCCCTCGTTTTTACCAGCTGGATTTTCTTCGCGATTTTTTCCCCCTCCCTTTGAACAAGGTGATCAGGGGCGCTGGCTGTTCCAGGCACGGCACTGCTCCGCGTGGCTCTACCGTTATACTCCTACGTGGAATTTTTAACCGATATACAATATTTCAACAGTTTTCGGTATCAGCGAGTTCTGACTTGAAAGTCGAAAACGCGTTGCATCGTGACGAATTTTTCGAATCGACACGTTTATCTTTCACAGTCTGGACTTTCTCTCTCACTTTCTCTCGACTCCCGCGCGGAAATTTGGAAAATTGCCGCGCGTCCGAAATTGAAAAATTGCGAAGAACTTGCGCTTATTTGTTTTGATTTTGGAGTATTTTGAATCAAGTTGCACTGCACACCTTCGCCTCCAGTTTCTCCGACAATTTCGTCACCAAAAAAAAAAAAAAAGTATAGAAGAAACGCTTCAAACAGAATACACATAACAAGATGTAACGAGCGAGTTCGTTCGAGAATCAACGTATATTAAATCAACTACGGCGCGCCGGTGTATGTGTGTGTGTGTGTGTGTGTTCCTTCGTCGCGCGCGAGAAAACGATAAAAATGGCAGCTGATGGCTCGCGATAAATATAATAAATGCCGCGTAACAGCGCGAAATTGCACGAGACACGTATTGTTCAATTTCCATCGACCTACCTAATAAATCGCGTTAATCGTTTTATTAATAGGTCCAATTAATAAATACGGGCCGGGATCGAACGTGGCGTCGATTGCCCTTTGTGCGCCGATGTTTTATCTTTTTAATTAAAAGCCCACAGCGCGTGCACACCGCGCAAGTCGTAATACATTGGCCGTAATTGCGCTATCGTTTCGTTGCGCGATTTTAATTTTCGATACGCGCCTGCCCACTGCGGAGAAAATCTATTATTTATCACGTGAAATTCCGACGTTTCTTTGCCAATTTCTTCTCCATTTCCAGTGAATTACGACGGCCACGTGTTGTTGTTTTTTTTTTTTTATCATACGCGCGGTAATCGGACAAAAGGTAGAGATTATCGATAATTTGTTCAACAAAAATCTAAAACTTTCACTCTAAAAATGGCGTGTAGAAATTCGAAAGATCTCGAGGAAGATTATTCGAGAGACGAAGAGACGTTTAATACATTGCGACATTAAAAATACATCGTATTTAGAAAATTACATAGTAGCTCGCGATTTTCCAGTTCTGAAATTATTGACACCTTCTATAATTCGATAATCTATGAAATATAAAATTTGAAACTAGAAGGCGCGTGAAGAAATTCGAGAAGAACGTCGCGATATTAAAACTACATCTCCCCTAGAAAATTATAGTTTAAAGAAAATTTTCCAGTTCCGAAATTATTGAACATTTCCTGACGTTTGCCGATTCAATTGTTAGATACTCCGAGATCAGACTTTCGTCGCGCGAAGATAGTGCCGCTCGCGAAGTCAGAAAATCCGCGATATTGAAAGCGATTTGTACGACTTAATAATAAGGGAAATTACCGAGTAGAGTGAGCCAAGCAACGGTACAACCGCTGCTTAGTCTAATCTTGATGCAAACGAGACGAAACAACTATATACGCTCGCAGTTGTGAAACCAATTAACACGCCTCCGATGTTGCAAACCACCGGTGGTGCTGTATCGACTATTACGGTGTCGCTGCATCGGCAGATTAAAGGGGAAAAGCAAGGGAGAAGTAATCAAGACTAATGTATTCCGATTGAGCGCAACTTTTTCACGCCGCGTTTGTAAAATCCACCGATAGAAAAAGTGATTTACAGAGTGGCTAGGTGTATCGGCTAGTAAATAACCGGTCGGTCAGCTACGCACGTTGTTGATTGCACAATTCATTTAGCCAAGGAGGGGGGGGGCGGAGAGGGAGAAGAAGGAAGCGTGCACGATGTTATAATTATTTGTAAAATGTAGAAAACTGGCGAAACTGGTGTGTCACGTGTGTCGCGCGTTCCACGCGCCTGAAAATTTTCCGACAAGAAAAGTTGCAATGATGAGTTTTTTCGATGTGAATTCCAAACGTGTGGAATTAATAGATTTACTACAGAGAAAATCTAGATTAAATAACGTTACTTTACGTAAGCTTCATACGTGCGTGGCTAATGTGAAATAACTAAGTAATTAATTAAACGACACGGGTGATAATTAACTTGGAACTGGAGTCTATTAATCACGACAGAGATGTTTCAAAAATAAATGCTCATTGCTGCGTAAGAACGTGTACGTAGAATGTAACATTCGCAATTCCTTTTCTTTTTTGTGAGAAGAGCTGAAATTTCTAGTGATAATTACGTCGATAATAATCGACAGTGACAGAGTGAAATCCTCATTTATTTCGAGAATTTCTGTTTTAAATCTTTCGAGGTAATATTTAACAATATTTATAAATGTGGAGAACATTAAAATCTAAACTAAGACTCGGACTTTCTATTAAAATTATATATTCAACATATTTTTCTAGTAAATGTGTGAATATATATATATTACAAATTATCACACATTAATGATTCAAAACTTTTAACTATTACTCTGTATATTTTTAAACACGTTTTAACCCAATGAGGCTGAAACAATGATTTATCATGCTATTACAAATACTTCAATGAGAAAAAAAATGATGATAAGAAATCGAGAAATGTTTATGTTTTATTTCGCACCTAGTTTCTCCATCCAATTAAAAATTCGTTCACTTCGGAAATACTTCGCCAAGGGAATTACCAAATCAATCCATGCTTTGCAGGCGAAGAGAAAATTTTTGTTTTTCGGCTTCCGGAAAAGATTCTGGGGGAGAAAGTTGGGTGAACAAGCAGGTAAACGCGTCGCGGAACCCATTCACGGCCACTCTTAAATAACAGCGACACCTCGGCTTCTGCGTTTGGGGAAGCGACCTGGTCCCGAGTGACGAACACACGCGTGCACGTTCGTCGACGCAGTGCGCTCCGCGTCACCGAGCGGACTTCACGATGCGTTCCACCGCGAGGCAAAAGGGGTGGCTCGCCTTCGATGCCAGCAGATAAGCCAGACTCGTTATTTAGGGAACTTTCTAAGGACGATCGCTCGGCCGAGACACGGCCCAGGAATTACAATGACGACGCGTGACACCGTGCGCGCGTGGAAACTTCCAATCGTGCAGGAAGCAACTGGAGGAAAGGCCGATAGAATCTGACGTCTCAAGCTCCATGAGGACGGGTTCGAGTGATTTTTATCGAGATGGCACCTCGAGGCTTTTTGTACGCTGTGTGTATTATTATTATTTTTTTTTTTATATATTGGGAATACTTGCGTCTTTTAATTTTCGATCTCATTTTTCTTGAATGTTGCACCGACTTTCACCGGTACAACGTTTAATTTCTCTTTACTTTTTGTATTTCATTGTCGCTGTATTTTTGAAGAGCCTCTATAATTTTAACGAGCGCGGTTGAATTATTACGAAAACGTTCTTCATTTTGCGAGAGATGTTAATCTTGGTGATTAATTCAGCAGCTAAGAATTAACGTTTCCGGAACCGCGCGTTTAGCTCTTCGCTGTCCTAAGTCGTTTTTAATTGGACCCGGTCCGATCGTGCTTCACTCTACTTCCGCAATTTTTGCATCTGAACTTATTGTAACATGTACAAGCGTGTGTATCAATATCACTTGTCGCTGTGAAATCGACCAGAGGAATAAATTTCCCATCGTTGCAAATAAACTGGGTGGGGTAACAGTAGCTGAGATCCGCGTTTCGCGTTATCTTATCGGTGACTGATTCGCAACACTAATTGCAGCCGGCGATATAATCTCACCGCCATAAGTCTGCCAAACGATTCCGGCTGTCTGAGGCGTTGTCGCGGAGCGGCAGTAAAAAGCAAAAGACGCGAAGGCGGACTTTAACGAACTCGGAACGAGCTCTCCGCTATGACACCTACGCGAACCAGACCCTCCTCCAGCGAGTACGATCGTAAACGAATTAAGGGTTTCCAAGCGGGTTGTAAAGCGATACGATTAAAACGCCCGCTGCAAAGGGCTGTAAAGGCCAATTAACACGAGCCGCGACAACGCAGGATTGTAAGTCTCGCGGCCTCTTACAGCTGTTCCCGCGAATAAACAGCGTCGAAAGTCCAAGATTGCAAGTCACTTAACGCGCGCCGGCTGTCACGGTGGTCTCTCTCTCTTTCTCTCTCTCTCTCGGTGCTAATAAATTTTCCTCTCGAAGCAGATCTAGATCGCGAAATTTTAAATTTCATCGACAATGCAAAAAGTTAAGCTTCCCAATGTTCGAGATATATCGAGTGTTCCGTAAATTCGACGATTATTCGCAATTTGTCTGTGACGATAAATTTTCTTCACTAGTGATATGTGTGTGTGTGTGTATGTGTGTGTATTTCCAAATCAAGCGACTTTTTTACTCGCTTTACTGACTAATTTTTTTCAACCGTCCACTAAATTGTTTAATCCTCGATTGAGATATTATTGCTTTTTTTCGAAGCAATATCTAAACCTTAATATCGATTTAAAAAATATGTATATATATTTACGTATCAAGTGAAAAATTCACATTTTTCACAAATGTGTCGAAGAAAAGAGACAGCAACGGAGAGAGCCGAGAGTTTCTTTTTCCAGACAGAGACAAAGGTTCGTATCTATTTTTTATTTCCTGGACTAGTTGAGTAGCCAAGAGATACGGGACACGGCAGTCGATAAAGGAAATCTCGCAGAAAAGGAACAGAACGATTCGTCCCTATCTTTCTTTCCTGTTTTCCGTTTCCGAACGCGGACACGCAAAGAGTTTTAAGGGGCTTCCCGTTCAGACCGGCCTCCGGCAGGCCGGCCAAACTAGCCGCACGAAACTCACTCGAGAGGGGAGCCACTCCGTCCGGTTCTTTTCTAACGAGCAACATATTTCTGCAACGCGTACCCCTTTGCATTGCAAATAGGTGTCTAACGAGAACTCTATGTTCCAACGCAAACACTCTCCTCGCTGAAGAGACTGTTTCTGCAAACTAGATCTGACGCGTTTCCACAAAAAAGTTCCTAGATTTGTGCTAGTGTTATTCACGACAGGCGATCAACTTTCTTCTCAAGAGTCAAGCATTTAATTTGCCACGATATATCGTAAATACTTCGATTCCTTGAAATTTCCTAAAATTATCTAGGAAGAATGAAAAAAATATCAGTATTAAAAAGTCAAGGAAGAGTTTTAAAAAGAGAATTTTAAAACCGTAACAATGAAAACGATAAAATTCATTAAAGTAAATTATTCAAGAAAGAATTTCATTGGCAGTAGTATGCAGCTGTTGACATCGTTGTTTCTTGTTTCTTGAAAATAGTTTTTCGATCAGTTGCGAAGAAAAAGATAGAATCGATGAACGTTTATTATTATTAATGGAGAATTGGAAATGGAAGTAAGATCAATCTGAAGATTAATTAATCGTAACCTCAATGTTGAATAACTTTTACAATTTCAAGGCTCGTGGTTAAAAACAACTTTTCCCATCTTCAAACTTTGATCGGCTTGCCCGAGCAAGTATACCTACCTATATATAAAACTGACATAACGTGTCATTCTCGAGGAAACCATTGCCACATTCTACAGCCTAATTGGCCCGTCAACGTCTCGTTATCCCGTGGCTTCTCCTTTCTCCTTTCTTCCTATTTCTTTTTATTTTTGTCAGAAGAAGACACCGTGACAACTGGTACCGCGATCCCTGGCCGTGGATCGTGATTGACGGTCGCATGAAAGCTCGTCCCCTCTTTGTCTAGAAGTATCTGCCTTGAAGTTGAGCTTGGTAATAGGATAGTTTGAAATTCAGCGTGTCAAACCTGTCAACTGATGGCTTTTAAATTTCCTCGTCTTATTTGAAAGAACCTCCCCCAGTGGCAGAAGAAATGCGTTTGAAATAAGGTTTGAAATTCCATATCGACAGCTATGGAAATCAATCTCTGTTCGTAACTTATTATCTCGCGGAGGGAAAACAGAGAAAGATTAATAGAAATAGAATTCTCGAAAACTTTCTATAAAAGAACCTTCTTCTATATTCTATTCTATCTTACGTCCAACTTTAATCTTGTCGTTATTTAATATGGTAAATGATTTTTACCTCCAAAAAAAAAAAAAAAAATTCACGAAGCCGCTGAAAAACTTGGTGTAACGGCACACAACAGTGTGTTAATCGCTGCTCCATGCAGCGGAGCACGATCGCATAGTTGCACGATCTAGTAGTACGTGTTTGGCCGTAAGACGATCAAGCGGAGGCATCTTGCTGCCACGCAAGAATGTTCACCGCGGCGACCTCTGTTAATTACCATCGTTAATTGGCCGACCTATCATCCCACCGGCAATTATAGAAGCAATTTACGAGCGGCGGACGGACCAGCGGCTCGATATCGTCCGGTTGTTGAAAACTCGCGAAACGACGAACCCGCGGATAATCGGTTCTTCGACAGCTAGTCGCCGCTTGAAGCTCGTTCCGCGGAGACAGTGGCGGTTCGACGATTCGTTCTTCTTCGACGATTGCGTGTATTCCCTGCGACCGATCGCGGCAAAGGCAACGTGTGTATAGCTGTGAAACGCACAGCTGTCAGCCCGCAGCTAAAAAGCATGCTAAATGACCGGCCGTAAAGGCCGCGTAACGACTGTCACGGGACACGCAGGGTGTCGTTTGCTCGAACTTTGTCCTTCGGTAATTGAACCCCTCGCTATGGCAAAAATTCACCACCATGGTGAATGCTTTTTCTTTGGTAATTCCTCGAACGAATCGTCTCCCCCTCCGTGGAATTTCGAAATTACCTTCGAGAGACATTGGCTTCGCCCGTCTCTTTGCTGTAAATTTCTAAACGATTGTATCGTTTCAGAAGGATTTCATGCGAAATTTCAAAGCCATTTGCTTGTTCTGCGAAACAAATGCAAGAAACATTGCCCATAAAATGCATTATCTTGCAGCTAGATAATAGTCGAAACGAAAATAGTCGTTTGATATTGCACAATGGGATTACCTTCCGTTTGGTACAAATTTCAAAGCCGCTTGTTTATTCTCCGAAACAAATGTAAGAAACATTGTCGAAATCTTCGACTTGTTTCATAAAATGAATCTTACAGTTTAGACTAAATAATACTATTATTTAGACAATAATAAATTAGACAGTTCTAGATTAAATAGTCGTTTGGTGGGTTTACCGACGTTTGACACCGATTGTTCATTTCTTGAAACAAACGTATGAAACGTTGTCCGTAAAACTAGCCGTAGACAATACAAACGAAATAGTCACCTGGTATTACAAAATAGGATTTGACAAGTATTTCAAAGTCATTTGTGAGATAAGAAACATTCGAATTGAATCTATAAAATGAATTTCACGATCCACGCTGGATAATAGAAACGATAAAAACGTTTTGTAAAAATAGTTTGAATTATTCGGATCGTAACTCGTCCGCCAAATGTTCTTCAACCTTCACAGCTTCGCCAAGCCAACCTCCCCCAAACGACCCGTCATCCACCCACTCTCTGCTCGCCTCCTGAGAAACTCGCACGGTGGACTCGCGTTTAACGCTATCGTCCGATTTATCAGGCGTCCGATGAAGATCGGAACCGGTCTTCTCTTCTGTTCGAGTCCCAAGCAGCAACCGTTCCCCGGTGTTGGTGTAGACCGGTCTCTCCGAGAGCGCGCGTTCTCGCCCGAAGCTTTTGCTCTCGCGCCGCTGCCGAAGTCACTTTATTAAGCATAGCGGCGAGAAACGGGCAGAAAAAGCGCCGATAGAGAGAGAGAGAGAGATAGTCCGCGAACAAGACTCGGTGTGAATCTCATCTTTTATTCAGCCGGCGGTCGCTCGTGTGCGTTCTGTCGCTACGATGGCGACGGGACGGTGTTGGTGGCCAGAACAGAAGCACCGCGCCACTTAGGGTGTGAAACCGGCGACGTGCCATCGAGAAATCCGACTGAAGCACCCGCTCGTCGTCGTCGTCGTCGTTCTCCTCCTCCTCCTCCTCCTCCTCCTTTTCCTCTTTCTCCCTGCTCCCTCTTTCTCCTTTGGCAACTGTTCTCGGTTCGCCAGGAACCCCGGATCGAAAGAATTCAACGAGAATCCGAGCGACGAACGCCGCCCATAAAGTCGTTGTCGGGTGCCGGTATGCGAACCCGCTCCTCTCCGCTCCGCTCGGAGCGTCAAATCGCGCCGCACTTGACACCGGGCTACGTTCGCTCGTTTCGAGCCTTCAGGTATTTCCACGTGCTCTAGGAAGGAAGGGCGAGAAGGGGAGGTACGGATGATCGTAGAGTTTCGAATAAGGGTTGAGAGACGAGGTTCGCAAATCACGTTAACCCTCGCTATTAACCCCTCAACGTACGAATCAAATGAAATTCGATATAACCAAAAAATGATATATACTTTTCATTTTTTTAACATTTGTGTAAACTTGACAAAGATAAATTTTATACTCTTATACTTGTACTGAGGAATGCCATGAACGCAGTACTTGTAGAGAAAATTTTGTATCAAAAAAAACCACATTACTTATGGATACCTCTAATACTACTTCTAACTATCTAATTCATGTACTCTGATCAAACTCGAAATGTCCAAACTTGGAAGACAACAATTTATACATACAATTCTTGCATACGATTTATGCGTCCCATGATATATCATGCGTGTGAAAGGACGAACGACGAATAGCTCAAACATCCGACAAAAATCGAATCGAAGATGAAAAAACGTTCGAGACAAAGACAACCATCGTAGGAGCGTTAATCTGCGATGGAAGCTCGGACAATGGATCGAAGTGGTTCATATCCGTGGATCGTTTTGCGCAACGCGCAATTTAGAGGCGCGTCTAGGACCTAATTGGACCGTCAACGTCTCGTTATCCTGTCTTCCTGTCGCCGTGACAGCCGGTACCGCAAGCTCGTCGCAGTTTTCAGTCGTTAAAAAACCAGGCCCAGCGATCCATCGGGGCAAATTAAACGTCCCACGGAAAGTTCCTCTCCTCGTCCTCGCTCTCTTATTGATTCGTAATGGTCGAACGTTCGCTGGCGTGTCTCATGCAATCTCCCGATATTGCGAAAAGGACGACGGAACAACCCAGCGAGCCACTGAGCACGACGAAAACCGGTTCCCGGGCACGCATCGGCCGAACATTCGAACCCCCGAATGTAGGGTAAGGTAGGGCTCTTCTTTCTCGGCGAGAAAGAAACGACGTTCCAGCGAAGTTCAGTGAGTGACTGATTTGCCTTGTTATTTTATTGAAGTTTCCTCTCAATCGCGCGTGAGGAAATGTTTAATCTGCACATTTAGTTAACGTGGTTGTTCATATTTCGATGACTATACGGTGGTTTTCTATATAGGAGCAAGCAATGGCTGTAGATTGATAGATTTCGTATGTTTGTACGATTCTATATTCTTGATTATAAATAGAAATTTGCAATACTTTGTCCGCTTTGTCGTAAATAGGACAAGGTTTGCATATTTCATGTGTATTCGTTTCGTTTTTCGTAGACTTTTCAAACGTTTTTCAAACCTCACTCGAATACACACTTCACAGTTGCGCGGGTGTTGAATTGTCGAAATCCTGGACTCGAATTATCCACGTGATGCCGAGCGTGTATATTTGCATAACGTTGTATAATTAAACGGGACACGTACCAGTAGTTTGCCCTTTGATATATACGCACGACTCGTGCCCGGTAATACAGGCCGGAAATTTCGGAAGATGGGAGACTTCGTCGGTTAATGAATGAATCAATGAATTTCGTAAAGATCTCGTAAAGTTGAGAAGTTTAGATCTGGCGTGATGCTAGGATCTTTTAGTTCGATGCAAAAATTATCTTTCGAAAACTTCAGGAATTCAACTCTTGTTCATCTATCATCAACGATCTCAACCTTCGATCAATCAAGTATTCCGAAGAATAAGATGGCGCCGTTTGGTAAAGCTTGACGCGCCAATAATTTATTAATTTCGAAACTGATTGTGTAATAATTATATTCCTGTAATATAAAATCAAATATGTGTATATAATAATTATACAATAATACATATAATAAATTATTATTTATTTAATGGCATATTCAATGGCGAAACTTGTCATACAATAATTATATTTCTACAGTATAGGATCACATGTGTATATATATTAATTATGTCAGTAATATTATGTAATAGTTTATTATCTATTTATAATTTATTAATTTCGAAACTGCAATTTCGTCGCAAGAATTACCAAGAAATCCACCCTTTGTCCTCGGCCTCATTATACAAAGATCCATCACCAACGGCAAACCAACGACACGCTGGTCCAAAGCAAACGAATCCTCGCTAAAACAATCTTTCGGCAAGAAAGGGAGAAAGAAACCTGTTCGAATGCCGGTTGGGGAACAGTGTTTCTCGCCCCCGGGGAACGGCGAGCGACGGAGCTGGCAGACAATCTTGGAATCCCGATAAGAGAGGGGCGTGCCAGGTGAAAATCGGCAGGCACACACGGCAGAAAGAGAGAGAGAGAGGTTTCCGTAGAGAGGCGGCGTGGCAGTGAGCGTAATCGCGGCCCCGTCTGAATTACCGTGGTCGCACTAATGGCCAAATTAAGCGGCGTTTCTATACGGAATTACGGAAGCCGCCGCGCCGATATTTCAAGCATTCGCCGCCGTTAAGGCGAAGTAACGAGGCGAGATAAGGCGCCCCACCGTACTTAAGGCCCTTAGGGCCCTGCTTAGGGCCCACACAGAAGCCACCGCCAGCTGACCCACCTCACCCCACTCCAGCGTCGTTCACGTCGAGAACCACCTCACGGAGAAGAAGGTGTCTGCCTTTGTCGCGCGCTCGAGCCTCGCACCATCATTCTGTCCTCTTCCGCGCGTCGCGCTTGCAACCACACGGTAGAGTGTTACATGTGTGTGTGTGTGTGTGTGGGGGGGGCGGGAGGAAAGGGGCACGCATTTATTTGATGGTGTTTCACGTTCTCCGCGGAGAAATTATCGCTACGAGGTATGCTCACTTACTGTGACCAACCGCGCGAGTAGCAGCGGCTTCGAGCCGCTCTTGAATCCGTTGTTTTACACGTCACGCGAGCCATCTGGAGAATTACAGTCCGTTTACGCGCTTACGAGAGAGATTGATTCTCGAAGATTTCAAATTTGTTGCAATCGCTGGCTGGCAATTGCCGAGTTCTAGAGTTTCGTCGTTCTAGAAAGAGAAAACCCTGAAATTTTTGGTGGTTTGATCCCCCCAGTGGACGATTGCCAACAACGAGTATTTTGACTCCAACGATCCATCGTTACCGATTCGAGATCACGTTCGATCGCGAGCGAGCCAGAGGGTGAACGTGTTTCTTCTTCGAGAACGTGTTTCCACGTTCCAGGTAAATTGTGACAGCAGTCTAGCGTGGAGGTCGCTGGCGATTGTTGCACGGCGGTTGAGTAATTGAAGACAGCTGTGCACGGCGGAATTTAGAGAAACTCGGCCTCCCTTTAATCCTTGGGCATAAATTACGCTTCCTGCTGATGCTAATCGGACCTCGTTGACGTTTACACCGAGAATTACAGGGTGGCTAGACAAATTTCACAGATGCTCGTGGAAGTGAGGATTATTCGCGCGACACCGCAGGTGTGGCGCAACAAAGAAAAGATTCCACGGTATAATTCACGCGAGAACACGTTGTCGTTTCGCTATTTTAAACAAATCTCTCTCCAAACTGCTGCAACCAAAGAGAATGCCACGAATTTCTCTGTTCATCTTTTTATTCATTGCCTCCGGTCGCATCGACTCACCGATCAATTATCGACAGACCTTCAACTTTCAACTATGAAATTACGTTCGTGAAGAGTTAGCTCGTAGATGTACGAAATTTTCAAACACACACACACACACACACACACACACACACACACAGAAAAAAAAGGAAAAACACGCTTTAGAGACTCCACGAGTGGCAAACTCGCGGCGAAATTCCTGCGGCATTAAACTCGTGGAAAAGCTTAGTGATGGTCGCTGAATGGCATTAAAATCGTTCAAGGATGGCTGAGGATTAAGATCGCGTTTCGGTGTGCCGAATACAGGAGCCCTTTCGCCTGTTTTCCGGCCAATTTAGAGCGATTACGCCGGATCCGTCCGATCCCTCCCCCTCGTTCTCCTTTTTTTTTTTCGAACCTCAGGATAATTGCACGCGTAAAAGAATACACGCGTATATCTGGCTCGGAGCGATGTTCGTCCGCCATTAGCACCGGGCCGGCGTAATCGTTTCCGGGCCTGGTGATTTAATGCCCCGGGATTGTTTCCTTACCTCGACACTGCGATTTTTCATCTCTCCTACTAACGAAGCAAAACTCGTTGAACTGCATCGCGTTACTACTGGAACTGCGAGCTGCTTTTTTTTTTTTATCGCAATCGATTAATCACGTCGATAAAGATGCTTCCTTCTCGACGCTTTTTGCAATCGAACTATCGCGTTTTGCTTCACTTAACTTTCAATATCTGTTATTTATTCGTCGAGATTGTCAGGGTTCGAGACTTGATCGAGATTTCCAAGAGTTCGAACACATCCAATAGTCACTCTCTCCATTTGCCAATTTCTCTGCCAAATGCAGACAACATTCTAAAGTGCATCACGCGAAAGTCTCGAAGGTGTTGAGAATTTTGATTGGATTAAGTATCGAAAACTTGACGAGTAATTTCGTGCTTTATAAGTATCTTTGTTTCTCTATTTCTTTTTTCTTCAGATATTTATACTAAATACTGTAAATTATGATACTTTAAAATACTAAATTATAGCTCGTTATATTTAATCCCATCATCAAATCTTCAAGACTCAAGGTCTCGATAATTGATCAAGATTTTGTCTCTCTCCATTGCTCAATTTCTCTGCCAGTGCAGGCAACATTCACGTATTTGGAAAAATAGAGAAAGAAGGATATTTATAAAATACTATAAAATACTCGTTAAGCTTTCGATATTTATAGCCCATTAAAATAACCCTTCGACAACCTCGAAGACTCTCGAGACTCAAGATTGATCGAAAACTTTCGAGACTCGAGATTTAACCAAGATTTTCAAGAGTTTAAAGATACGAATCGTCTCTCTCTCTCTCTCTCTAATTTTTCTGTCAATGCAGATAATATCGATCGATTCCGAAAACCTTCGAAAAGACTCGAGTGCTTCGAGTCATACTGAAAGGGGAACAGCCCTTAATTTTCACAATATCGAAAGAAGCCAGGCGGAGTATCAAAGTGACAGAAATCGGCCGCGCCCAGCTGGAACGAGTCATTTCCATATTGTAACGTCCCGTATCCTGTCGGGGCCGGCCTGATATTATGCGCTAACAAACCATTTAGGCCCAGGTGTTAAATTGTCTGTGACGGTTCGGAACGGTCGATTATTCCCCGGTTGTCGTCTCCTTTTCTTCTTCGGTCGGCTCCGCGCGCTGCTGCTGCTGCCGCGCCTGATTCTCGCGCGTGTAACCGAAAGCGTCCGACGAGCGTTAATAGCTGCAAATTGGCCAGAACAAAAAAGAAAAAGAAAAAAGAATGGATCGTCGCGGTGGCTGCCGAGTTGGAAAAAAGAAAGGTCCGATTTGTTTCCTGCTTACGATCCATCGTGACGACGAACGAGGACTCGATCTCTCTCCGAGATTTCTTTTTTTTCTTCGTCTCCCTCTTCTTTATCATTCTTCTCTTTCTGGTTCTTCTCTAGCAGAGTGTCCACCACCACGGTGACTGGTTATAATCGATTCGATCGGCCAATTCTTCGGACGGAGTCATTAGTAAGACGGTCGTCATGAAACTTAATCCTGTCGGCTACGTCCACACTCTCCGCTGCTTTCCTCTCCGCAACTTCTGCCTCCGCCTTCCACCCCCGCTCGCCTCTCCACCCGTCCGTTAAAGAGTTACGCTCGTCACGTTCTTTTTCTACCCTCGGCCTCGCCGCGAGATGATCGTCGCGGCCGATAGCAGGTAGATCGCCGATCAAACTGTCCACCTAATGCCGGCTAATAAGCCGCGCGAGGAATAAATGCCCCGAGTTTTATTGATATCGACACTTCCTGCGTTCTTTTCAGGGGATTTGGAAGAGAGATATGTGTTAGCCCGTATTATGTCGCCCCGTTGCTCACTGCTCGCGTGATCTTGATCTAGTGCGTTTAATTGTTATTGGCTTTATTTCCGTTTCATTGCAGTCGAAATGGTCAAAGTTACGATTACCATTATATTTGAATAATGTTTCCTCGCGCGACCGAATAAAAATATTGTTTCTCGAATTCCCGTGAGGACTGATCTTTGATCGAACGACCAACGGGGACAATTGTTGTTGGACCATTTTACACGCGATAGTTGCCAAATTTATAAGAAAAGGTACTTCCATAAGGCTGAAATCTACTTTTTCATCGTAACTAAACTGCAGAATACCTATTTCGTTGCAAATATATACTTGCACAACGCTCTCTATTTATTTAATAGAGAACTCAACGTTCAATTTTTATTCTCAAATAAAACTCACCACGTTCACGGTTTAATTACCTTGGGACCTACTTACGACCGATGTAGGTTACTTCCTTTTCTTTCTTTTTTTTCTTCTTTTCCTTTAGATCTTCTTCTTCTTCTTCTTCTTCTTTCTTTGCCACTTCAAGGACACCGAGTAGGCGGTCAAGTTAGTGACACACATAAAAAGAATAAAGGCTTGACTGAGAGAGAGAGGGGGGGGGCAGGTAGAATCGAGGGATAATAATAGGCGAAATTTTTACTGGTGGCGATTCGCAGGAAGTGACTTCCGGCGCGGCGTCGAAGCGGCAACTTCACGGATTCACCTGTGCTCCTCGTACGCGAATCCCCCAGGTGTCCCTTCCTGTCTCGCTGTGAGAAATTCCTAGACCGCTTGGCGAGCGTCTTTTATTAGCGGAACACGTCAATCATTATCATCAGTGGATTTCTTTCTTTTTTTTTTTCTTTTTTTTTCATACGGACATATGTTTCCGAAGAACGCACTGTTGCAACTGTTATACGGTTAATTAATCTCTCGGAAGTATCGTAATATGTGTAACTTCGAAGGAAACGTTCTCGCTTCCTCGAGTGAGAACAATTTCGAAGTAACTCTGCCTTTATACTGTCGAATGTATTCGTCAATTCACGCAGCAACAAACGAAAACTGGTCGGCAGATGTTACGCTTATTTCCAATACAATGTTTAATTTAATTAGAAAATCACCGTGGACGATTTTATTCGTCAGTCGAAGCTACTTCGATATAATTCGCGACGCTATTTCATCCATAAAAATAAGGAATTTTAAAAAAAAACTCGAATGAAATAAAAACGAAATTCAAGCAAGCTGTTTCCAAAAAAATCCAAACAATCTTCGACGCGCACGAAGGCAGAGTTGCCTGCTAAATAAAATCCTATCTGACGAACGTTCATTCCTCTTATTTTTCCCGCAGTTGAACACGATGATTTCACGTTCGAAAGGATGTAACAATAGTGCCCGTCTTCCCCTGAGCTCTGCGTCGGTTCTGCGTTCGTTTCGCAACACCAGAAACCACTGGCGTGTCGCGGTCGTCGCAGCAACGATTTGACATATGGGACACTTCCTACCGGCGCCGATTCACCGTCATTATTCCGCGTCCAGCGGTGCACGCGTGTGCTGCTGCACGCCAATAAGCGTCACGCTTGCCCGCTGGACGCGGATTCGATTATCGTTCCGAGGGAAATTAAACGGCCGCCGAATATGTGCGATCCGTTGCGTTACGGCCATCTGCGCTCCCCATTTCCCGTGGAAAACTCGAAATTCTGCATCGCTGGAATCTGCAAATTCTCGAATTGCGAAAGAAAAAGAGAAACAGTCCGACAAATTTCATTCAAGGAGAATCGGCAGAATCGTAGATATAGATATGGCGATATATAATTATAACGCCACCAAAAAATGCAAAATTGTAAAAATTCCTCTAGCCTTTCCATTTGAAACTGCAACGTTATACATTTTCATCGCTCTAACGTTCTCTTTAAGAAAAAAGAAAAAAAAAATACACGCTCCCAAGTGTGTAAAATCCCCGGAATATGCTCGGTTTCCACCTCCGTCGTTAACGTTAAGTCGCCACCGATTATCATTCGAGATTCACAACGAACGATCGTCCAGTTTCGACGACCAAACGGTTTAACAGCTCGTTTCACCGTGGCGAGTCTTGCCGCAACCACGGAAATTAGAAACCCGTATTGACACGCGGAACGAGCTACGCTGTAGTTACAATCCGAAACTGCCGATCGGAATTGGTAACAAGGTTTCCTCCGTGGCGGGGGGCAGAGTGAGAGAGAGAGAGAGAGAGAGAGAGAGCGAGGGTTGAACCGAGCGGAAACGATAGAGCCGCGAGCGGGGGCGGCGGAGAAGCGCCATAAATCTTGGTACAACCGAGGGTGTGGTCAAACACAGTGTCGAATGACCATGGTCTCGTCTACAAATCTATAAAGGGACGGTGGTGGCCAGTCTCTCTCTCTCTCTCTCTCTCCCTTTCACCGCCGCCCCCGCTCGTTCGTCAGCGTTGCACGCGTGCACGCTCCGATGCGCGTGTCTTTGCACGGCGCAGGGACAAACGAGCCTGCGGGACTGCTGGTCAAACACACGCTGCACAATCTCTCTCTCTCTCTCTCTCTCTCTCTCTCTCTCTATACGTCGTCCTCGTAATATGTCCTCGTCACGGGCAACCGTCGTTTTCCCCTTTCGCGGAAATTGCCGTTTTTCGGTGATTTATCGTAAACCATCCACCCCTTCCCTCCCTTTCGCCGCCGTTTTAACGTTCCAGCGATGACATTTTCTAATCCGCTCGCGCGGAAGAAGCCGGGCAAAACGGAGGACGAGGCGAGCTTCAAGATGTTCGGGCTGCTTCCTGCAAATTTATGCAAACTTGAGTCTAGAGCGTGGTTCTTCGAAGGCTGTTGCATGCAGATTGCATGACTATCTACATCTGCATCGGAAGTGAAACGTGTCAAGTAAAATGGTAAAATTTGATTTTTAACGCGTGCATACTTTATGGATGCTCGCGGATATTTGGAATATTGAAGCGAGGGAATCTAACCTAAACACCATGAGTACAGATAACAATTACAACTATAATATAATAATATAATAATATAATTATAATATTAATATTAATATTATTATTATTATATTATAATATTATAATTATATGCATATAATTGTATTTGTACCTGTATTATAACTTGTTAATTTGTACTTAGTTTGTACTTTGACTCCCCTTAACATACGAATTAAATGAAATTCAATATAACCAAAACATGATATATATTTTCCATTTTTTAACATTTGTTGACAAAGATAACTTTTATACTCTTATACTCTTGTACTGACAAATGCCACGAACGCAATATTTGTAAAGAAAATTAATGAAAAATGATAAAAGAACAAATTAATAATTCATAGTCCTTAGGAAACGTATGACGTCTCCCACACGTCATTATATGTTAAGGAGTTAATGGTTGCTAATTCTGGTGTTAAATAAAGAATATTGAGGAAACTATAGGTACGTTGTGCTTCCATCATTTAATACAAAGATTTACTGTAAAGATCTACTGTAAAGATTTTTGTTCCTAGAACCGGTGAACTACAAACTACGTTCAAAATACAATATCCTTCGAAATTTAATACAATAATACAATATCTTCCAAATTTAATACAATATCTTTCGAAATACAGTTCGCAGAAGCTGACGTCACTCGCGGAAAGATTTTTCAACGAGCCACTGTCTCTTACCGAGAGAATTTTCCTCTCGACCGAACAACCGAACAAGTCCGGCTCGATTTCATCTTTTTTAAAGATATCCAAAAGTCAGTGGGCCCCTTTTTCCCTTCTTGTCTTAGGGACGATTATTCGTGCGGACACCGAGGTTAGTCCGTTGGTTTGTGGATCGTGGCTCTAAGGGGATCAACTCCGAGGATTAGCCCTCGGTGTGGATGAACAGATTATTTTCCGGAGATAAGCCAGGATCGGGCCAGGAGCCGTGAAACCGAGTATCACTGGATCGTTTCGATGGGATATTGGAATTTGGAGCCAATCGTATCGCGTGACAGGGGAAAGTCGAATTGTTTGGAAATAGGGCTAATCTTCTTACAACAGTCTTTCCTCCCTCCCCACTCTCCTTTTCCTTTCAGAGTAATACAGTGCTCTTTATTAGGAGGATGAAGTATAAAATATTCGAAAAGCATTTAACGAGTGAAATATATCTTTTGATTAAACTGATGAAAGTTTAATTACGAATTATATAATATTTATACACCAGCGCGTCGTCATACCAAATAAACCACTAATCTCTTCGTATTGCAAAGCAAATGGAAAAGCGACAGACATTTGGAAGTAGCTAAATTGCAGTAGAAAAATCGAAGAAACATACTCTCCCTCCGGTGTAATTAGCATAGTCAAATGAATTTTACTTATCCGTAATCAGAGACAGGATCTTATCCTGATATAAGAGCCATTAAAAGAGACACGTCATTAAAACGGTTTATCCATTATTTTTTTTCTTTTTCTTTTCTTTCTTTCTCCGGTCGACCTTTAACCCAACTTCGCCGGGCGACACGACGTTTTCCCTCCCCCATGAGGACATGCTCGTTATGATCGCCATATGCAGGCGTCATTTGGGGCCGGCTGCTTCACGGAATGCCGCTCAAAGGAATATCGATTACGGTAATTACGCTTATCTAGTTTACTGCCCGTGTAATCGATCCGGCTACTAGAAACCTCACTTAACGCAAAAACTTTATTATCTGGCGGCCGGGCGAAGCTGTAAAAACTTTTATGCCCCTGTCATCGTCGTGAGAGGCAGGAGGAAGACCGTGAACCGTGTTCCCGAGACGATGATGGAAATTTTCGGACGAAAGGCAAAAACTTTGGCCGGGGAACACGTTGATGGCAACTTCTGGACGTTTCGAGGGATATGATGAAGGGTTTTTGGAGCTTGAGAGAGAAAGAGAGAGAGAGAGAGAGAGAGAGAGAGAGAGGTGTTCGAAAAGTCAGAAGAAATACTTGGACGGATTTTTTGGGACCTGTCTAACAGAAATCTGAGTTGAGAACTCCAACTAAAAATAAATTTTGAAAAGATGGAAAACATCAGACAAATACTTCGACAAATCAGTGAGAATTTTCGTCACTCGTAAAAGTTGTATTTCAGGGTTGTATTAGTTTCATACAGAGAATTTGGACATTCGTAGATTTTAAATTATAAAATCCATATATTGCAGTATGCAGATCCATATTCGTGGAACGTCATAAGTCATTCTTCATTGGAAACGTTCTTCGTCGAATTCTCCATATTCTTTATCATTATTTATGCTCGCGTTCATCAAGTTTTCTACTCCAATTTTGCAAAAGCTGATTAGTAATAATTATTTTAAACGTAATTGCTTGAAAAATGTTTCAAACGTGAACTGTTGGAAGAATACCTTCTTGACAAAGTCAAATTTCATTTTAAAATTAAATCATAATATTATCACGTCCGGCTGTAGGAATAGCCATTTTTTTAATACTCCAATTTCCCAAAACTCGCGTGTCATATGTCGACAACAACAGCGGAACAGTATGGAACGGAGTGGGGAGAAACCTAACCTAAGAATCGTCGTGTTTCCCCAATTTTACGACTAACAACCGGACGGAACGGAGAGAAGCGAAACGCTGGCAAACACGTGGAACGCCGACAGCATCGTGCTTGTTCCCCTTGGAGTAAATAATCCCCGCGGAGCAAAATAGGAGTATGCTCGATATGCAGGAAGTTCTTTGCGCGTCCGTCCATCGGACGGATCCTTTCGTCGCTTCCGGCGCGCCGCTGACAAATGGATCGGCCATTTCCTCGGCTGTAAAGCCTCGACAGGGGGACGGGGCCGCGATTAACGAACGTCGACAGAAAATTAAATGACGCTAATAACCATTACAATACACGGCCACCGTCGCCCCCGTATCAGCGGCTCTTCGCCAACGTTCCCACGTAGCCCTCCGCCATGATAATTGCTGAAGTCGCACAAAGCGAGCTGCTGCCGGATCGATGAATTGCCGCGACGATGATAATCAGGCCCGATTCTGATTCGCAGAGTAAGTCTTCCAATAAGTCGTAGCTTCTGGGGAAATGTTTTTTACGATTTCACTCTCTCTCTCTCTCTCTCTCTCTCTCTCTCTCTCTCTGTGAAATTTTTACGTTCTCGTTCTATGTATAAAGTAGCAAGTGGTTTATTGTATTTTGGATACTTTGTTTTATTCTACTCTTGCGAATTTCTTGTTGAACGATCTTTATCGCCGAGTTGAAACGTCGCCAGAGAATTAAGTTCAACGAGCATTGCGAGTATCACTTCTCCGAAGAAATGAAAGATCGACGTGCATTTTAGGCGATTCGCTTCTCAAGAAACGTCGTCATGGACAGCCACGAACGAATATGCTCGTGTACGATGCTTTAAAACACGTAAGGGGAGGGAATATTTGAAGATATTTTTCAAAATTTCGCGAAAGAAGAAATTCTCGTCTTTCCCCGTAGAAAATTCTCAAAACTTCGACGCACCGCTGGTGTATTCTCGGGATAAAAACCAGGGAAATCATTAGGGTGTCACTTCATTTCCGAATTTCTCGCCAGGACACCGCGGCACCCCATGGCAACCCCTGTCCGTAGTGCTGCAGGTTAAATGGCCGGTGCAAAAAAGTCATAAAATAAGTTATAATTTGGCGCAGTCGGCGTCGCGGTGCTCAATGTCCTGTATGATCACCGCCCTCTCACTCGACTGAACTTTACCCCCCTGCTTTCTACGACAGAATTGGAATGACTATGCCACCTCTGCACAGCCCACAGTCTCTGATCCTTTCCTCGCCATTCGTTTTATCTCTCGTTTTCTTCCCTCGTCTCTCTCTCTCTCTCTCTCCTTCTCTCTTCCGCCAAGTCCTCATCCCCCTTTTTCTCCGTTCTCAGTTCCTTGTTATTTTCGCGTGGCGCGCGTTTCTGCGCCACGGAAGACGTCCTATCCAATTCCAGATTAATTGCAGGATCCCCAGCGGGGAGGTCAAGGGTCAGCGAAGAGCAAAAGAGGGATGGAAAGACACGGGGGGTTGGCTCGTGTCATCCGCGTGTCGCTTCGAACACGATACCACTCGCACATCGTCCGTGCCGATAATAAGTTGGTCAGGCTAGCTTGTCGCTGTTTTTATTGCTCCTCCAAGAAAATGGGTTGCAATTCGAACCTGAGGTGGATGTTCATCGAATTTCATCGAATTTTCGTCTATAGAAAGGTTTTGATTTTTTTTTTAAGCGAAGCATAAATAGATATATACTCAGCGATAAGGGAATATCAATTTTTTAGTAACTCGTGCTTTGGTAGCTAGTTTATAATTTTAGCTAGGGTTTAACTTTAATTCGAGTGCTAATCGAAAAGTTCTGGAGTATAATTTTTAAAGGATGAAAAGTTTGAAAAATAAGTGGTAGAACGTGTAGGTAGATTATTTTAATATTCATACACGCAAATTTTCAATTTCGACTGGAAAACTGGATTTGTTGATAAATTCAATATTTACTCACCAACGTCTAAAATTCGCTAGGAAATTTTTAAATTGACGAATTCCTTTCCTTCCTTCGAAGGAAATTATTCGCTAAGAAAATCAACATTCGCGATTATCAAATAGATTGAGTTTCATAACGTGAATCAACGCACGAGAAAGACGCTTGAAAAGAAATTGTTCAACAACAGTTTTTTTAATGGCGAGCTTAGAACAGTCCGATAAACCCCATAAACGAACAACAGCCGGTTGCCGCGATAATGAATTAGTAATAGGACCAAGGCCTACCGATCGCAACGAGGGAGGAAGTGATAAAATATAAAAAATTAACATTGTCCGGCGCGTGACGAGCCGGCGATCGCGTGTTGATAAGGCGCGAACGCCAAACTCGTTCTGTTGTTCCTTCGCTGTTTCGCGCCGGAGTTTCGTACTCGTGACAGCTTATGTCAGAAACGCGGACACCATGACGGTGCAGCGTTGAGTACCCATGTACACACGATTAAAAAAAGAGAGGTGGGGGTGGGGGAAACGCAACGACACGGTGTCCGCTGGAAAAAGAAGAAAGAAAGAAAAAGAAAAGAAGAAAAAAGAATGAGAAAAGAAATTCAATTCCCTGCTCGCGTATTTTCATTTAACGCTCACCTGAGTTTAATTTAATGACGTTCGGTGCATAAGCATCCTTGCAACTGTATAATAGGACAGGTGTAGACACTGTTTTAGACACACGGTAACGAAACGAGGGTCAAATAAAATGCAAGCGACGTGAAATCGTGATTTCTCGAGTAAGTCACCCGGAGGGAGGGGGGCGATTGCCTGCCATGCAATTATCAAAGCGGCGCCTTAAAGATCGCATGAGCAATAAGATAAGCGGTATGACCGAATTAAATACCTTTATAAGGAAATGCGCGAGCCGCCGCTGTTACTAAATCAAACTAACGCCTTCCGTTCGAGTGAAATTAATTAGCCATTCCGGTTTTTAATGCGGAATTAACCACGCCCGATTTAAATTAGGCGCTTTGCATTGTTGAAAAAAAGGAGAAAGAAGAGTTGTGACAGAAACGTTAATTGCATTAAAAGTAATTGATGGGTTGTGGACTGTTGGGATAATACTCGCGTATTATCATCTTCCGTCTATTGAGAAATTAATTAGACGCTCGCTGTGAAATAGAATTAATCGTGTTCAATTTAAATTAAAGATTCTACATAATTAAAAAAAGAAGGTGGAAAGAACAGAGAAAATCATTGGAAAAAATACTTGTTAAATACTGTTCAAGTTGAGCTAATCGATAAGAACTAGTAATATCCTACATAGTGAATTATAATTAGACTGATCGAATGTAACTGGACCGACTGAAGTATCAACTAGTGAATTTATAATAGTGAAGAAATTTATAAAATCCTATAAAATATTCAAAATGAAATAATTATTACAACGTGACAATGCAATACTAAAATTATATTCGTCAAATAAAAACGCGATAATATTCTCAATTCTGTTTCGAAGGGAACAATGTCTGAATTGTCGAGCACAATCGTAAAAGGGAGGAAAACGCTTGTAAATGTCTTGGCGAAATCTACGAAACAAGGCACCACGCTGTGAAACGTGCGTCCTGCTTTATGACCGTCTCCTCATGGAAACTAAACTTGTTACGCGACGGGGGGTGGCGACTTGGTTTTCACCCCTTCCAGCGTAAAAGGGAGGCTTTTTATTAAATCACACGTCTCGCGTGTTCCTCGCCAACCGATTAATTTACCATGACGCTTCCTTTTGTGGCGTCAGACCAAACTTATCCATATTTCATACCGATCTATCCTCCCCCCCCCCCGCCCTCCGTATATTTTCACTCTCCTCGACGCGTGTTTCGCGTCGAAATACGTGCAATATTTGGTAGGTCCTCGACTGTGGCGTTATTTCGTGGCATTCTTGATCTTCTACCCTCATAGCACGTGTTTCGAACGCTCTGCGACAGCGATGACCAAATTCTATTCTATGAGAAAATGATATTACTCTTTGTTGTAAAATATATGTAAATAAAAAAATACATAGATACACGCATGTAAATATTTTTCCAATGACAAGGTAAGATAAATTCTTGAGAACTTCTGATAGGCGATATACGAGTTTAGCTAAAATAGATAGAACTTAAATCAAGATCTGTTTCATCCATTAACCTCTTGATCGCCGTGCGCGCACCGGTGACATATAGACTATAGCATTTATAACATTTCAAATTTAACAAACATGCATGTAACTTTTTTTAATTTTTTTTTAATATTTGGTATTTGATCTATTGTGTGACAATCCTAGTGAAAATCAAGTGTTTTTTTTCTTTGTGCAAATTATATCCTAATTGATTGTGGCTCACCAATTATGTAAGTGAAAAATATTTAAATTATTATTTACTAGTAAAGTACATTTTTCTTAAAATTGAAAATACGCGGCGATCTGATGCGCGGTCCTTAAAAAAAATGCGGCGATCAAGAGGTTAAATATTCTAATAGATACTTCAAACACTTTTCTGCAAACTACATGTATTCTGTGGATCTTCTGAATTTAAAAATAAATTTCCAAAAATGAAGTGAAAGACGTATGAATATATTGTGACGAAAGGGAATTAGTTTATCCTTACGTTTGTCAGTTTTAGGCGCGCATTTCTGACGGCGTACACTAATAGAATCATTTATCGTCGACGAGCCTTTTGTCGAGGTCGAAGAAACACAGACAAGGGTGGTTCCGGACAAAGAGGATGGGTGGAAGGAGTTCCAGAGTCCTGCAAGGGACGGCTAATTCCACCGTGATCGCATCTGATCGATGTCCCTCGGCTGCCCCCGTCGAAAAGTTATTGTCCCTCATGTTCCTTCCAGTCTGCCCTCTTCTACCACCCCTTTCACCTCCTCTGCTTCCATGGAATTTTTCCAGCTACCATACGTCACCGGAAAAGAACAAATTGAAAATTTCTGCGAAATCGAATTTTACACTCGTTGATTCCTCTGTTCGGTCGAAAACTATTCCTTCCTTCACTTTTGTTTTTCTTTTTTTTTCACATTCCTAGCTGAAGTTGGAACGTAGCCTGAAATCTTAGTTCTTTCGGAACTTTTACATTTCTTCAACGTTTTACATTTTAAGGCACCGAGAATCTTGGAGTCTTTCTAACTTTCATTTTGGATCTTTACGATGACACTAAAAATTATAGTTTTCCAAAGTCCAAGCAGATCAAGGTCTATCAGGCGTCTTCATTGCCACGGTTTGTTCAATGTTCGAAAGAGCGGAACGTAGGATAAAGTTCCTAACTCTTTGATACTTTCGGATACCACGCGTTCCTGAAACGCGTTCGAATTTTACACTTCAAGCCAGTGGATTACTTCCCAATTTTAGATTTTCACTTCCCCAAAATCCAGGCACTACTTTCCTTCAATCGTGGAAACGCCGAGCACGGGGATAAAAATTCGAAGAGGTCTCCGACTTTAAGAAGTTCCGGAAAAAAGTATGCAATCGGGGACAAAACATATGCATCCGGCAGGAGCTGGCACATGGACAGAGTTTCCCCCCCCCCCCGATCCCCAGCCAGCATGATTCTTTTATTTTACTTTCGGCCGTTCTCCTGGACACGACGTGCTCGATTCTCGACCCTCCAGCTCCCGAGGAAACAAAGAGGAAAAGCCTGTCTCTCTTTCCCTAGTAAAAGAAAAGAACAGAAAAAGAAAGAGAGAGAGAGAGAGAGAGGAAGGTAGAAAAGAACGCAGGATCGTTCTAGCGAACGAAGAAGGTCGCATATGGTGTCCTCCACCCCCGAAAGTTTTGTACTTCAAGCAGAAAGAGCAAAGAGAGGAGAGAGAGAGAAAGAGAAGGAGAGAGAGAGAAAGGGGGTGGCTATCTACACGCCTGTCCCCCTGAACTCTGACCCTTTTATCTTATCTCATGGCCGATAGATAAGCACCGACGATAAAGCTGCCGGACGAAATGAAGGCAACGTTGGCGTGGATGCAGTCGCCATTCCTTAATTAAGTCTCGACGATCGTTTATTCGGTTTATTGGCTTGTTTGCCGCTTGCCTTCCCTTAGTGACGAAGATGCTGCCGGGAATACATGCCCGTCCGGACGGTTACGTCGTTTATGGAACTGTCTCTTTCCCCTCCCGTGCCTCTTCCTCTCGTTTTCTATTGTACGAAGAAGAGTTTGATTTAAAATTAGAAATATCCGACGGGAGACAGAAGAAGAGAGACTGACGGTGTTTCTGCATTTTTAATCGATTAACGCCTGATTAATTAAACGTTTGTCGAGTTGCCGTTGTTCTGTAAAACATCTAATATTGATAGACCTCCTGTCTAATATTTTCTATTCTTTGACATTTTTTGTCGAAATTCTTCGAGAAATCTTCGAAAGCTGTTACTTCATTCCTTCCATAAAAAAATCGTTTCTTTTTCTTCCTTTCCGTGGAGATCTTTCCAACAGGAATGGATAGGTTTCTAAAGTCGATTTCGACTTTTCATTCAGCGTTCACCGCGAGAGATATAAAAATTAAGGAACTCGGCGAGGAGGGGAGTACACGTAAGTAAGTATAGGCGAACGGTGAAGGAGATACGAGATAGAGAGCAGGGTAAGGCCAGGGAGAGAGAGCCAGAGAGCAGCGCACATTACGTATTCCTCCGGCATCCCTCTTGATCTCCCCGCATTTTTATTGCACTTGCTGCTAGTAAGAATATGTTTTATTTATATTTCATATTTCTCTCTCTCCTCCCCCCCTCCTCCCACCGTGGTCGGTTTTCGTGGCCACCACGAGGAAGATCCCGATTCCTGGTATTCGCACAGGGTGACCACCACGGGATACCACGCGAGATCGACAAGGGGATCTTTCCCGCTCTTTCATATTTCTATTCTCTTCTTCTTTTTTCTTTTTTTTCTTTTTTTCTCCTTCCCTCTCCGTAGCCCGTAATTTCGTTTCACGAATGCCCCTTTCCACCTACGCGAACCCTAAAATCAGGGATCTCTCTCGATCGAGGGCTTATTGTCCGTGGAGGTATATTTCGACGTTTCGAACGATCGTACGCACCGACGCGACGGAGAGAGAACGTCTGGCCTGACCCAGATCATTCGACGGGATCACGCGACAACCCTCATCCCCGTGTTTCGCTTGATTAATTGAACGCCGTGAACGATACTCGTGGTAATTCGTCGGAGTACCTCCCCAGATTGTTATTACAGCACGGACATTATTTACCATGCGTGCGTTTGTTCGACGGCCAGGTTGTTGAAAAACAGGCCGGCGAATTGGGAAATTTGTGTAAAATTTGCGGCGCGCGGACTTTCCCTCTTTTCATTCATCGTGTTGCATTAGAACTGTGTGTCTGTGCGTGTTTCTTTGATGTTTGTATTTGATCGATTGATTGCTTTATTGGGAGATAGGTCGACAAGATTTGTGTAAAATTTGCGGCAAGTAGCTACTTGTGATCCATCGTGTTGCATCGAAATACAAGTATGGATCTTTTTGCATTGATCGATTATTTTATGGAGGTTACCAGTGTAACTCGGCACTTGGGCAATCTCATGAGAAGTGGAAAACAAAGTTGACTTTCATTGATTTGTCATATAATTAATAGATTGTTGAAAAATAGTTCGACAAATTGGAATGTTTCTCGGCAAGTAGCCACTTGCGATTCATTATTATATATTCCGTTAGAATACAAGTATGGGTGTTTACGATATTTATATTGGCAGTTTCATGGGAAACGGGAAAAGAGTTGGGTTTCGTCGACGTGTCGCACAGTTGGCGACGCGTAAACCCGGCCGAGTACTCTTTGTGACTTTTCGGAAGGGGTGTTACACGCAATTTGCCACACTTTCCTATAGTAATGACTTCCTCGGCCCCTTCGACGTATTTTATGGATATCACACTGGCTGTGCATAACTTACAGCCGAGTGGACGGACACGATGAGCTCGCCCTCGTCGAGCGTGAAGCAACCAGACGCCGGCAACCAAGAGGTAAATCACGTCTGTTGATCGTAAAAACCGAAATGTTGAACACTCGGCTCGCGTTTACGGCTCGTATATCGCGTATTCGATACAGTTACGTATTATTAACCCGAACATCCTCAATTCTACTTTCTATCGATGAAATGAAAAACTTTAAAATTTTGCATTTTCGATATTTAAATTGACAATTAAAATATGTTTGTTGAGATCCTTGTTGTAGCACCTCGTGTTTTAATAGTGATAAAATTAACTAAGTTTAGACATTACGTTTAGATCAATTACGTTTTTTCTCCTAGTAATATTACTTTTGATAAACGGTATGTGAGTGCTGATTCGCTCAGCTAGTTCGTTTCATAAACTCTCGGTACGATTTCCATTTTACTTTTCTTCAACGAATTTTTTTTACTGTCTACCGGAGACAGCAGAATAAATCGAGAGCTTCGAGAAAGACGTATTCTTCCCATGCGTGTGTTATCATTAAGATATACATCATAACCGTGTGAAAACGCAAGGATTCCTCGGCGAGGATCATTCGAGCAAATGTACGTGAGCTGAAAATACTCGCTACAGCCTGAGTAATTTCATTGCATATACGTGACACGGCCTCTCTTGGCGATATGGAAACACGGATGCGCATATATACCTACACGTTTAGTTCACATCCATACGAGCGGTACGTATAGTCAGTGACTCACGAAAGTTTAATTTAAACACATACTGTATATTACACGTGTCATATAAAACTGAAATTGAAATTTCATTCAGCCTCGACACAGTCACAGTTTTCTACGAGATTTTTGAAAAATATTCTTGTTAGGACCAAGGGTATCGTATCACTTATGACATGGAGGTGACAAGTGTAGGAACGTCCAAACCATCTTTGTATTTAGATTCAGAGTAAGGGCCACTTTAAACCTCCAGACAAAGCTCTCCATACATCTAGGTCAATCTGAAGTGCGACTTTTCACGTCACAGGGATCGCCATGTCATGAATACGTACTTGAAAGAGTGTTTAAAAAACGAGATAGTTTCTAGGAATGAATGTTATTGAAAATGCCACCTCACCAAAGTCACTCGCGGTGATGAGAAAATTTGGGAATTTTTATCACAACTCTTCCGAGTCGCTCGGAAGGATAGTCAGTTAGTCACGAACAGTTGAATTTCGTCGTTGGATTTTTTCACAGTTAGACGCAAAAGATTAGTCAGTTAGTCACTTAAGATTATTCAGAGTTAGTCAACATTTAGTCACTTTGTTCAACATTCTTGCCCAAGCAAGAATTGCATAGGAGGTGCACCAGGCTCGATATTCAATAAATTCAAGTAAGAAAATTAGTTTCATTTTCATTTTCACATCAGTCGGTGGTCCTTCACGCCCAAAGCAAATAATACGCAAAGATGCAAGAACAACAACAGTCGTGATTGACCTTAACAATTTTGATATATCTTCCTCTTATCAAAAACGTATCGTAAAACGTACGATATTTCCTCATTCTTTCGTGACTGACTTCGTCATTGTCATTGTCAAGACTATTTGGTGTCTGATAATAGTTTGATTATTCGACGAAAGTTTCGAGACTCGGTTTTAAAACGTTACGGTGTACAAATACCTTCGTGCGTACGCATGAAACATCGCGTATCCAGCCGCGCGTGGGAATTTCGGATAATTTGATAAGGATTCACGTCAGCTTGAGATGCTTCTCTCCTCTATGGTCAGAGTGAAATTCCTTATTCAAGTCGCACGCGCGCCGAATGGCTTTTAAATTCCGTGGCCCCCTTTGATGGGGGCCGCTTTCGAAACTACGAGCACAACAGCCACGTAAATCAGAAGTTTGATACGTTGGACCAGCCGGGAGGCATAAATCACACGCGGAAATTATATTCCCTTTTACCTTTTTTCTTCTTCTTGCTCGCGTCTTTCTGCCAGGAGGAGGACGTATCTTCTTTATGAAGGTCGCCGAACAACATCGGAATCAAGTCCCAGAGAGGCTACGCGTTTCACCTGTCTAATCCTGTTCGCTTCAGAAGTTATGTTTCCGTGGCGGGATCTGTGTGGAATAATGTCTCGTATAAATGCGTCGACGCCGGATCAGAGATGCGATGAACCGTCGAGAAATTGATGGCAGATTCTTTTATATGCTACGAAAGAGAACGATGGTACGAGATGTACTGTGTCTCTAGTTTAAATTTTTTGAAGAAATATTGCGAGCAATGTTTACGTAATATTTAAATTTCAAAAGCAAAAATGGCGCAATGTAATAACAAATGTCTTTTTACGCGGGAAAAATTACGATCACGAGTAATTTTTTCTATAAATTATGTATTTTTAATAATATTTAATTTTATTTTAAAGATTAATTATAGGATTACCTTTTAATATGGATATTCACATATCGTACACCAGTTTCGTTTAATTGAATTTTTAATTTTCACGATTAGTTCGACTAGTTTTGAATTTTCATAGAAACAAGATTTAAATGTCGCGCTCAATGTAACCTCAGGAGGTTTCGAGTAACGCGAAAAGGCGGGAACTGTGTGTAACGCACACTTCGCAAATATCAGCTGTTTCTTGTTGTTCCAATTCTTCACGTGATCATGGATTTATGGTTGCGATCTACGTAATTTGTGCAGTGATCGTATTTATCATTTACAAAGGAGCCAAATTAAAGATCGAAGAGTGGCTTGAAGAAGCAAGGTTCGTAACTCTACACGTGATACTGCATAACTTTTTTGAGGTTATATTGGTTTGTTGCTCTGTTCTTTTTGCGTTTATTTTGTACGACGCCTTATGTATACGCCCCTATTATATACGAATTTTATTTAAAAAAAACTGCACAGTGATGCAGTAAATGTTGAGACAATTCTTAAAATTCAATCACACGTTATATATGTTGCATAATAACAGTCATAAGATACTTGAAAGTACATATTTAAATATCTATCGTTCTTTGTTAGATTGAATTCTTTGTTGAGATGATTCTAACTCAATGTGCATGGTTATGTTTACAGAATGAGTAGACTAACATTAAAAAGATGTGATTCGACGTATGAATGTTCACCTGGAACAAGTACCGTTGAAGTACCCATTGTTGAAAGCAATGATATACCAGTTTATGAATTAGTAGAAACCGAGTCTTCAGAATCTTCAGAATCAATAATATCTGACATAAGCTATGACGAAGAAACAATGCCCAAGTTTGAAAAATACACACATTATGTAAAATCAGATGAAGATATTAATGCACATGATATAAATGTAAAGCTCAAGACTACAGAGCCTTATTGGAAAATAAAAAGATCTCTAAATAATCGTAGAAATAACTGCAGTGATTCTGATTCTTCTGATGATTTTCAATCGACGGAGTCTCAACATGAAAGCAAGAAACAAAAAAGTAATGCAAAAGCTATAGAAACTGAAATCAAAGAAAAGTCAAACAAAAAAGTAGAAGAAACTGTGGCTCAAGTGGCAATACAACACGAACAACTGATAGCTGGGATCAATGTGAAGCTTCCTCTGAAACCTTATTCAAGTCAAGTTGCTGTGATGCACAAGGTAAGAATCTTTCTAATTTAAATAACTAACTTGAGAAATAGGAAATTGTTGGGAAAATGATTTATTAATAATAAAGTAATAATTGTATGTTTTAGGTCATCCAAGGCTGTATGAAAGAAGAGAATTGTCTTTTGGAGAGTCCAACAGGAAGTGGAAAGACTTTGGCTCTTCTTTGTGGTGTCCTGGCATGGCACGATCATCATGTTGGTGAGTTTAAAAAATTGATTACAACAATTATAAATTACAATACAAATATTATAAGCATTTCTTTTTTTTGTTTTTTTTTTATTTAAAAAAATCGCTATATTTCCTATTTCATGTTTTCGCTATTCTCGTGATAATTAGTTGTTAAATTTAACCGTTTTATTCTACGGCGACAGATTTTCAAGTGTCGAGAAAATTTTCGAGATTAAAACAGTGTCTAGTTCGTTCAGTTAAAGTTCCCTCGAGTTTCGCCAGAACTTTAAAAAGTCTTAGTAGACAATTTCTTGGCGCGTCATTATAACAACAAATCGCCTCGTGAGAGATGCAAAATGTTACCACGTCATCGTGTCAGGTCTTCGTCGTTGCTCGAGTTTGGGAACTTTTCGGGAACTTGTTTCAATCGTAGAACAACTATCATGTCGGGAAAAGCGAAGAAAATTAACCATCTATTTAGGATAAATATGAAGAGTACAGGAAAAAGATATTATATTGATAATACTATTCGTTAGATGAGAAGACAAAAATTTAATTGAGTTATTTCTGAATCATCGAAACAAACACAATAAACAAAACATGTCGATGAATTCGTGCTAATAATTGTCAAAAGTAATTCATTTAGGTTGATATATAAAATTATGTCTTTGTCCTGTGATCTTCATTATAGTATGTCTGATGCAACGTTCATTTTCATGGAATGACATGGTGAGTACTTACATACACTCTGACATTGATTTACATACATTCAGGTATATATCCAATACTAAGATTTTATTTATTTAGACTATAAAATGTTAGAAATTTGAAGCTCGAGTTCGGCATTGCAGGATAGATATCATAGTGTACAATATTCATATGACATTTTATTATCCAATAGTTGACATATTTAGGGATCTAGATTTAAAGATAGTAAGATAGAAAAGGAATTCAGTTTTCCATTTCTCAAATTATCGAGTCAGACAAAAATTCAAGTTAACTCATTTTTGCTACAAACGGCAAAAGAATCAATTTTCTATGCCACTCATTTACCCGGATAGAATGAAGAATCAAAAACCAAATAAAAATTAATTCCATATCAATCATTAAGTCTAATAAAAGAATCCCCGAGGTGAAGTAAAAAATTAAAAAAAAAAAAAGAAAGAAAGAAAGAATTTGAAATCGCCCGAAGGGGGAATTCACGTAATATCGAGGAAAGTATGAAGCGTGTAATCAAGAAGTTTCGCGGTGGAAGTTTGGTTAAACTGACTATCAACTCGTCCTATTAATTTAAATTATTCGACCGTTTCGGTTAGCCCTTACGTATTCCGGATTCCTCGTGCTTGTCCTCGGCCGGGTGCATGCCTCTAATTGGCCACGATTCGCGCAATTCTTAAACAATTAGAATTCGAGTTGAAAATCTCGCGGTGATTATCGGTACCAGTTCGCGAGAGGACGCGAGGCCACGCGTAATTTCGTCACTGCGTCTCTTACCTTTCGGTTATTATTTCGCATTTGCATAATAGCCTGGCTACTTTGTCGCGGTAGTTTTCTCCGGCGATGGAAACTGTAGTTAGGAGTTGATTTAAGGATACGAAATGATACCGTTGCTAAATTAGAGATCTATCAAGCCAACGAAAAATTACGTGGATTTGGAATTTCTAACGATCGAACTTTCGTATCGTATTTCGTCTCGTGAAGCTCGTTCTCACTAATTTCGAATGTAACGACGCAAGTTCTCTCCCCCTTATTTGTGGACGGAGGAATACGCTCGTGCATACGTGGGAAACGTTAGATGCAAAAATGAACGTGTCATAAACTATATCTATATTTTACGATTAATGTGATATTATTTATCGAAGACTCACTCGTGAGAGACTTGAACGAGATCTGTATATATCAATTGAAATGGAAACAACGTTCTTCCAGGAATATATAGTAAAGAAAATAATATATATATAATATAAATATAGTATAAGAAAATAATATGATACATACATGTACCACTTAAAAATTTGCATACAAACATTCACAGTTCTAATTAATTCGTTACACGACGACTTAAAAACGTTCATTTGCGTTGCGATTATTCCACGCTTGCGTAATATTTCGCAACGATGTGAATCGCCGCATTAACAACAGTATAAAAATGATCGTTCACGTGTTTTTTCCACGGAATACATATGACGGGAGAGTTGTATCTGAAATTGATCGTCGAAAAGGACAATCTGGGATTCGTGAACGTTTTATCTGATGTTTCTTCTGCGGTTCGAGGAGAGGAAAAATGAGTGTTCCATATCGACAATCGCGTCATTTCTTATCTGGCGAGAGAGAGAGAGAGAGAGAGTCGCGACTTGGACGGGCCATTGTCTCTCTGACAATTCCTCGGGGGTGGCAAAGTTGGGCCCGATGATTCAGAAACTCTTCAGGGGGTTACGTATCGTAGCTGCTGATCTTAATATTCCACAAGATACCAAACAGTGACTACGACGTCGTCTCTTCATCTCGTTTTATTCGTGAATTCTATCATCCAATTGCGTAGAAACTTGTTGGGAACCCGAACAATTTACTGGAGATGATAAGATGGTAAAAATGTAACGTTAATCGGCAGAATTATCCATCGATCGAGACTGATTCTAGAAAAATAATTAAAATCACAAATTCACGATTTTCCGTAGAAATTGAAAAATGATTTGGAATTTAGAAATTTCTGCTTGGTGAATTTCAAGAATTTGCATAACTTTTGTAAAATATACAAGTGGAGGTTTTATTTCCTGTATTGAGTATCTTTCCGTGTATTTTGTTATTGTTGACAATTTGAAACTTTGCTCTTGTATATATTCTTACGTACATTTTTGATTTTAATTTCTCTCGTATAAATTTAATTATCCGTAGTTTTTTTATGGGAAACCAATCTATTAATGTCAGTAAAATACGTCACTTAATTCGTACGGAGAGTCGACGACAAAATTCGGCATTTCAACGACGAATTGAATTTTCGTTCATCCACGGTGGCAAAAAAAAAAAAAAAAAGATATGTCGTGTATTTTCCCATTGAAAACGTCGAAGGAGCAATTGGAACAAGCCAGGAAGCGCGTCGTTCCGCTTCCGGAATCACGGATGGAACCTCCCCCGGGTTTCCTCCTCCGCCTTCTCTTCCTTCTCTCGTGACAACGTTCTCGTGAATCTGGAATTATCGGGCACGTGAAACCCCTTTCCGCTTGGCGGATCGAACGTGTCCCGGCGTGTAGAGGAAGGAAATCCTGGGATTAATTGGTACCTTTCTGAACTGCCAGCGTATCATTGCTGCCAGCAGTTTCCCTATGGTGTTGCCACGCTGTATTGCGTTGCCAGTGAAAAATCGTGCGAGGTGTTGCGCGTGTTCATGCCAATCATCGTGAATTACGAAATCTTCGATCTCTGATTGCAGCAAGATAATTGTGGGTCGGAGAGACAGTGACGTGTTCTTTCATGGTTTGGAAACAGACGATTTTTATTTATTAATTTTTCTTTCGATTTATTTTCAATGAAATTTCAACGTTCAAACGTGGATTATAATACGTCAATACTTCGACAAAGCCAGACTGATCAATTTCAACTACAAAGAAAGTTACTTTCTTGATTTTACATATTGAATTCTGTTGCTTTCGAAGAAGAGGAATAATTTTCAAAAGAGCAAATAATTTTAGATTCCAAGATAAATTTGATACATTTTTTCTTCAATTGTCACCGCCATTTCTATGCTTTTCAACTTTTGGGATTGATCAATGATCCGAACGAGTTCTATTTTTTTTTTTTTTTTTTTTATAACTACCAATTTATTAAAAAAAAAAAAAAAAAAGAACGATCATTTCGGGAAGCCTCGTAAAGTCAAACATACCACTTGTTGAATAATTCTCGTTATTTCGAAAAAAGAATTTGGTGCTCCATGTGGAACGTGATTGGACGAGGCGCGTGCGGATAGCCGGCGGCCTACTTTGATTTCAGTACTCGTGTCGCGCGACACTCGATACGCTTTGTAGTACGCATTCGTAATTAGGCGAACGAGAAAGAAAAAGAGAGAGAGAGAGGGTGAAAGAGAGTGAGTGTGTGTGTGTGTGTGTGTGTAATCGCCTGGTCTCGATTAGCGTTAGTCATGACAGCGTATCACTGCGGCTCGGCCCGGGGCACGACATGCTCCTTTTTCCAGTTATAATTCCCTTGCTCCTTTAAAAACCTGCCACTGTCACGCTCCAGCACGGAGGTCGAGTGGTACTGCTAGCCGCCGAAACACCGTAGATTCATGTGCCCGTGAAGAGCGGAAATAAATCATTAGTCCCTCCGACCGCTACGCTGGAAAACTGTCCCTCTGACGTTGGTTTAATCGATACACCCGTTCCACGTCCGCGATGACCATCGAGGGTGCGTTCTGATTTATCGTTTCTACTTCTATCCCTCTTTCGTATCGCGGTTATTTAGCAAGTTTGGCCAATCGGAGCGAAACTTTGTGGAGATTCGTACGAAGCGTGGAAATTTTGGATTTTTAATAATTACAAATTATTCAGATTTGCCTGTAGTCTGTTCAGCTAATTTTTTCATGCACTGTGCAATTTATTGTAATAACGTATAATTTTAATATTAATAGTAATAATATAATTTAATAAGCAGATGTTACAAAAATGAATCACGTATACGACAATTATCGCGCGTCTTGATCCGAATGTCAATCAACGTTGACTAGAAACTACCGAGAAATTTTAATTTCGATCACGTAGCATCATCGTTCTCCTCCGAAAGAAAGAAAAGAAGAAGAAAAAAAACAATCAGTAATCTCAGTAAATAAATCCATCTTCCCCAATTGTCGGAGTTAGGGTTTAGTAGCTAAAATAAATCTTTGTCAAAAGCTTTTCACCCGTAATCGAGAATTAATAATACAATGACAAATTTAAAGACGCGAGAAAGCTCAATTGCCTGCTAAAACAATCAAACAACTCTGAGAAAATATATCCTGCCCGTTTCAAAAACTCGCTCGAGTATTTACCTGTGCTACTTAAGCCAATGATTTTACCATCCCTTGAACGCAACCCACATTAATCAGTCCATCGCTGAAACTCGCGTTCTTCGCTATTATCAAAGAATCTGCCCGTCGAAATTGTCTCTTAACCGTATAAACAGCGAAGAAACGATGTTTCTGTCCACGAGATAGAGATAGAGAGAGAGGAGACACGGGGAGGGGAGGAAGAGTTTGATCGTGAGAAGTCTCGGTGGGGTATAAATTTCGAAAGTTTATCGCGGAATCGCATGCCGGCTAATGTCACTTTATTACGAGTCGCGGGTTCGTCCCGACTATCCATGTGTATATATATATATATATATATATATATATATATATATATATACGAACGAGAGTCGGGGAATAGGCTGGTCTGTACGCGGGAGAGGGAAGGGGGCCATTGTATGAAAGTTGCCGAGTCGCAATAATTATCGGCGAACGGGGAATTATATATTGTGTCTCGAGCGATGTCGACCCCGTGAATCGTCTTTGCGCCTCAGCATGCAACTCGGCCGCGCGCGGAATACGCTCTTCTGTGACGTTCTGACATTAATAACCCCGCGGGCCGGGTCCTCCCGAGGCTTTTGTTGCGACGGAAGGTACCAACCGTGGTACCATCGTCGAGCATCGTTCCCAGAAACGAACATAATCGCTCCGCCGCACTCAACCGGGTCTCCTCGGCTGCACGAATATCTGTTTATGCCGTTTGTCTGAATTGATTTCCATGCTTATTCGACATTTTTCCCCCCCTTTTTTTTTCTTTTTCTTCCTCTTCTTTCAACCACGGACCGCGAAGCGGTCCCCTCCTAATTTTCAAGATTTTACTCGATTCTGACTTTCGACGGGGTGATTCGTGAAATTTTCGAGCAAGTCTCAGTATTTATGAATTTTGGAATATTTCGGGAAATTGCACGACATCTTGAGTGATTTTGCGAAGTTGTATGAAATTCGTAGAGGAGACTTCGTCGAAGGATTTCACGATATTTCTGCATTTTCCATTTGAAAGTTGAAATTTCAAGGACCGAGTAAAAGAGGAGACTTCAATCTTCTCGCGTTAGATCTGAAAAAAGAAGAAAAAAAAAATACGTAAGATTTTAATAATTTCATGTCTTCTTTAATCGCCACGATTTAATTTCGAGAGTCGTGCTTCGTCTCTCCTCTTCGTCCTCTCAGACTCATCGTCAGCGAGGAATCAGTTTCGATTATCCGGATCCTTCTCGTCGCTTCAAGTTTTCAGAGTACCTGCGCTTTTCGCGTGATTAACGAGAAGTTCAACAAACGCTCTAACAACCAGCGAAAAGTTTGTGGGATACATCTTGGTTAATTACGATATTTAATTTGGTGGATCGCGGTGGAATAATTTGAAGTTGGCAGGAAAAAGAAGAAAACGAGCGCCGACGGGTCTGTACCTGGCAAAGGAAAAGGGATTTGTTCCCTTGAGGTTTTATCTATTAAAATTTAGACATCTTGAACAAGAGTTGGTAATGGAACCCGCCAGGGTTACAGAAACGTTGACGTTGAAATCTAGCTGAAAACTAAAAATTGTTACCTTTGAAATGGGATATTTCACTGGCAGCGAAAATGTTTTTCGCCGGCTTTCGTTGGTTTTCAAGTTACGTAACATTTTTCACAGGGTCGCGTTTCTTGATGGAGTCGCCTTTCTGAGAGAATTTTTCCGAAAAAAGGAAGAGGAAGGAAAAGAAAAAAAGAGAAAGAGAGAGAGAGAGAGAGAGACGCGGAGGGCAAATGCTTGAAAGGGCCGCATAGAGGGAAAAGGTAAATTTTTGCGGGGTTTCAACTGGTGGCTCGTGAAATTTTAATGGCTCCGCCCGGTAGATGATATCCAATCTTAAAACGAATCCTATTTTAGTCTTCTCTCAAAGCTAAATCGTCTCTAATTCTAAGTTAATATCGCCCGTCTTTATTGCATCATTGAGTCAGATAACGAATTCAACTTCGCACGTCGAGTTTCAAATTCAATAAAAAATAAGGTTTTGCAGTTGAGCATGAATACTTTATCACAAGTTAGTCTCCTTTATCATTCGAAACTTCTTTCGTTCGCTGTAGGCATCTTTCTCTAGCTCTAAGCAGCTCTCTTTCGTAATTGTGATAAATATATAATTGCTTAGATACTTATTTACCTTATTCATCCCTATTCCCCTTTCTGCGTTATCGCTCAAAAATGTGAAAAACTGAAACGGCACGAGCTAATCCGCGAGTACTTTGAAAACCAAGTACACGGAAGATAGTTTACATAGAGAGGATGCTTTTCGGAAGACGTTCCAAAACGTCGGCGAAAAACAGAGACAAAATCGTACAGAGAGAGAGAGAGAATGTCGGCGAAAGCGAGGAAAGCAAGACACAAAAGCGTAGAGAAAATCGAAAGGGGAGGAATGGAGGATAGCAAACGGAACGGAGATCGAGTAGATAGAGAGACGAGAACAAGGAGGGAACAGCTAGAGAAGAAGAGGGACGAGAAGGTAGTAGACGCACAGAACGGGGAGAGAAAGAGAGAGACAGATTCTCATTGTGAAGAAAGCCGTATGCGTACGCGTAGAAGACGTGAGATCCGTTGGACCCGCATGCGGACCTTATTGTGTCCCAAAAGAGCGTATACGGTAGGTACCTTAATGTCGGCACGGATGAAAGCGTGGGCCCTCCTTTGTCTTTTCGTTCGTGAAGCTGCCACAGCAAGTAGCGTGCTCTGCGGGTAGCCCTGCACCATTCCTCAACTACCGTGCCTCCCTTTATACGCCTCTCTCTTTAGCTTTCAGTCGGCCAACCGTTCTTTGTCCTCTTTCAGCACGCGAGAAACGTAAAGTTTGGCGGCCCTTCCTTTTTCGCGAATCGCCAATGCTTAGAATCGATTTTTCACGAGTTTGCGGGGGCTCGTGCGAGATTATTCCTCAGAGGGAGGGGGAAAGCTAAATGCGTCTGAAGTTTGACGGGAGGAAGAATTGGTGACAGGGTAGTGTTTCACTCTTTGCGGTTATGTGGGTTGAAAAATGTCCCAACTTTTTGCTTGGCATTTTACGCATGGTGGGATATATTTTAATCCACTTCGAAAAGTTGAAAATTCGATGCAACTTGGGTTCCTTATTTTCTTTTTAAGTTCGTGTGCCTCAAAGAGTTAAGTCAGCAGTAGTTTGTATTTGTACGTACTGGAAGTTCATACTCATACAAATAGAATTGCACGAGAGCTAGAACTAACGAGGAAAATGACGTGACGCAAGAATTTTGTGAAGCTACGAACGTACTAGTGAAAGTTAACGCTAGAGCTTGACCAAAATGGTCAAAATGACCAATTGATAATTTTTGTTAGATTTGTTTCGACAGATGCATTTTTAGAGACTTAACTGATTCTTTGTGAAATACACGAATAAAAGCTTGTGTGTCTTATTGTATTTGTAAAGATTTTCAGTTTCTTTTATTTCAACGTGTCCGATGATGGAAACTTTATCCTTTAGTCGTTTGTAGTTCCAGTGAGTAATTATCTCAACCATTGAATAATTGATCTCGCTAAATATCGTAACTATATCGAGCATCTTATTCTTTGTGATCTCTGATATGATACGAAGTATACATACATATTTTGCAGTTCTCTGTACATCTGCAAATTCCTCCGAGCAATTCTTTTCCACAACAATATTCGAGTCGGCACAATTATTCGCCCGTGTTAACAAAAATTTCTCCACAAACGTTTAAAAACATTCGCAAGCCACCGTAACAATCTGCATCATCGTGTTACATCGTATCATTATCCAATCTGATTTACAGCAATTTGGATACGTGATTTTATTATAATTCAATAGCCGCGGGCCATGATAGAGCTTCTCCGTGTTTTCCCCCCGTTTTTCTCCCTTTTCGAAACTCGTCACGGCGTTATTTTGACGATCGATTTTTCGATTCGACGAGGATGATTGGTTCCTCCGGGGTAAACAGGTATCTACGCTCGAAACGATCAAGTTTGCAATAATAAACCGCGGCGATCGGGACAGGGCGGAGGGGAGGGGGGGGGGTAGTATTACGAGCCGGGGGAACGTAATTGATTGCGTGGCGGCGGCTAACGAGGCCAATTATTCACAGCCAGTCGATACGAGAAGCCCCGAACGACTACAGTGAAAAAAAATAATACACCGGCTAATCGTTATTCTGTTTACCGATATCCAGCCTCTCGGTGGACGTGTCCCGAGGGAACGTTCACGTCGCTACCTCTTATCCCTCTTTATTATTTCTGTCCTCCTCGCCTCCGTGTCTTGTTTATGCAGAGTGACGTTATTTTCGTACGTCACGTGCCGCGAAAGTTTTCGTGAAACTCGCGCGTGAAACTTTGCTTCTCTCGTCTCTATCATTTCAATCACGGGTGGCCAGCAATCCGAAAAAGTGAATTTGAAATTGTATTCTTAAACGTCGCCTGGTAATCGTCAGCTGACGCGTGAAATATTCCCGAGAAATATTCTCCGTTAGGAGAATTCCGCTATTTCAGCTAATCCGCTTCAATTAGGTCGAGTCTAATGAATGCAAATTATAGCTTGCAAAAATTATTTCGTGTAAATATGAATTTAATGAATACAAATGCGTACACGCACGTAGAGATAATTCAATGTTTTATGAATGCAGATTAACGCGCTTACGTCTAACGTCAGGACGATTACTAGTAAAACTGTAATTATACTAAAATTATAGACTCGGCAAATATTTATGTAAATAAAGTGCCTTCAGTTTCGTTCTCGCAATGTTACAACGCACGTGAAATTTCAGAGACTTTTCATCGATAAAAAAAAAACATACCACGCGTTTTCACTTTTCGCGTTTGTCTTCTAACAATTCTTCAAAGGTTGCAGTCATTTCGCAATCCTCGATGCTTGCTTACGCTCGCTCGAAGTATCGGTCAATCATAAATATTTATAAATATTGCGTGGAAAGCAGCGCGATTTTCCTAGAGGAAAAGTCGGATTCGTAAAGCGTGTAGCGTTATGCAAGACCATACGCGGGGTTTATTGATCGATAATGGGATGCAGAATGCTCGCGGGAGCAAAAGGTCCGCGGACAGGTCTTGGCTGTCCCGGATGGTCCCGACCAGACGCGGAAGATAAGGGACCCCCCAAAGGTATGGCGTGCGCCGCCGGTTCCCAACCAGTCCTGAACTCCTCTCTCGGGTGGTCCCCGACGTTCTCCGGGCCCCTTCCCTTTTATATACGCCCCTCGTTCTTCACCCCTCTGCACCTTTTCCGCTTTTGCTCTGCTCTGCTTCGCCTTTGCTCCTCTTCGTTCGTTCCACGATGATGATTCGTCCATTATTTCCATCCGACCGTTTTCGAACTCTTTCCGGTCCATCCCTGACTCCACCAAGAGGTGGAGTTTCTAACTCTTTTTTCTTCTTTTTCTTTTCTTTTTTTCTTTTTCCTTTTTTTTTTTGCCAGGATGATGATGATTATTAACGTGATTATATAGGCGCTATATAGGAAGTAATTAACGCTTCGTTAATAAGACGGTAGTAGGATTATTTTAATTTGAATATTTCTTCATTTACCATAGTATTTCTTGCTATTCATTAAAAATTACTTCGACTGCAGTATCGTTGCATTGTTTCCATACTCGTCGTTGAGGCTTTAATTGTTGTGGTTTTACTCGTTTAAAAACGAAGGATTTAATCCTCTCGGTTCCCTGGAAACGCGTGCGCGCGCGTCTTGAGCGAAACAAAGGGTGCACCGTTGCAAAGTGGGAAGGGACGAATTTCTGGAACGGCGGATTAAAAGAATCAGGGGGCCTGCGAAGAGAGATGCCAGTCGGGAACCCGGGGGCCGGCTATCTGGAATCGTTAGCCCGGCCCTAGAACTCCTGGAACAGACGATTCCAGGACTGCGATCCAGGCCGATCTCTTCTCTTCAGGCTGTGGCCGCGCGAAATTATGTAAGATCGCGCGGGTCGTCTGGGATCCTCAGGGGCGGCGCTTTTTGAATCGCGGATCCTTTCTCGGAAGTGGAGGGAGATCCCCTGGACCCGTGGTGCCGGCAAACTCGGCCAAACCGAGCGTGCAATCGCTCCTGCCTCATCGAGCTCCTTACCACGACCGTCATCCAATGGTACATCAAATCCGCTGTCGAAACGACACTGCTTTCTCTTCTTGAAAAGTAATTTCATTTTTCTTTCTCGAAGCGTAGAATAATTTCTCTTTCCTTCTCTCAAAGAGCGGGAGATCGTATCGTCGAATTTCTCGTTCATTCGTACTTCTTCCAAATTTTCCATTGCTGTTGAAATATTTCATAATGTTAATCTTCCTTCGTCTAGTTTCGCAACCAATTGCTTTTAGTACACATTGTTTTTTTTTTTCGTTCAAGCGCTGCAATAGTAGACAGTCTTGTTCAGTATAGACTTGAGCAATATATCATCTCTTAAATTATACGTATTATACATCTTCTACCGTTCTAACTTTTTTCTCCAAGAGAGTTTACTGTCTTTCACCGTGGATCTCCACTAACGTCTCAACACTCACGATCCGTGGAGGAAGAGAGGAGGAGGACCGACAAAGCTTCCAGAGCTTCTCCCTTTTTCTCGTTCAGTCGGCCATCGTGTTTCCCTTGGCCCTCGCTAATTTCCATAAAACCAGCATCCATTGCCCTCGGGAACGCGATCGTGTTGCCCGTTCGTTGCTGCCCTTCCGGAGCTGGTGCTGGTCGGAGTTAATGAAAAATGACGCGTATAAACCGTCGGACGATAAATTGACTGTTGGCCTTGAATGATCCGCGCGGCCCGGTGAATTCGCTGGCTCCGACGAATTCGACCGCGCATTCCCTGATGTAATTCACGTGGAATCGATCCTCTCCCTGTGTTCGCGCATCACGTCGACCATATGTATACGCGCGCGTGTGTCTGTCTGTCTGTGTATGTGTGTGAAACGGGCCGACGTGGCGTGGCGTGGCCGTTTTTCGTTCGGCCGGAAATGTTTCGCAGGTAAATTGCGGGCGCCAGGCGCCCCAGCTCGGCCAATTCACGCCGATCCTCCGCGAGCAATTTTTCTCTCCCGCCTCTGCCTCTGGACGCTGAATCGCGCTCGTTTCGTTTCGTTTCGTTTCGTTTCGTTTCGTTTCGTTTTCGTATTCGTATTCGGTTCTTTTCGTCCGATTAACGTCCCGGTGACGCGCTATTCAGTGTGCTCTACTCGTGGAAAAAAAAAGAAAAAAAAAGAAGAAAAAGAAAAAAAGATACGAGGAAGAAAATAGAACTCGGCGGTGAATGCTCTTTTTTCCCCCGAGGCTGAAAGGGAACGAATAGTTTGACGCGGAGTTGCTGGGAAATTGCTCGCGTGGATCGGATTTGTAAACTAGATTGGCCGAATGAGAAACCGTGTTTGTGCGAATGGGACGAGTGATACGGGCTATCAGAAACTACAGAGCGTACCTTTGCAGAGTACAAAAAAATTAGAAATTTTTGGTAATTAATCCGAGGAACTTGTGGCGAATCTATAGAAGTGTAGATTTCAATTCTTTTTGAAAGCACTCTAATTGTTCATGAAGCTGAATATGCAGTGGCTTGCACTGTCGCATATATTATAACATTCACATGTTAATCGATTGGATCCAACTGAATTCAGCGTTGGATTTTCGCACGACTACGAAAATAAAAATGTAAAAAGCTTGCCACTGTGTATTACGTGAACTGTAATGTTGTAAAATTTTGTCAAGACCACAGCCCCCCACAGTTCACATTCGAGTTGAAGTGTCAACTCTCTCCAACTCTGTTATTCGACAAACTGAATTTCTCATTAGACGCGAGGACTCCGAGACTTCGAAATAAAGTCAAGCAGATAATTATACTTTCGGGAGGTTTCCTCTCTTGCGCTCCTCTTTCCTCCAGATCCATTTATTCCCTCGTTCCTCTCTTCTCCTGCTATTTTCTTTTTTTTCTTCTTTTTTTTAAACTCGAAACGTCGAGAAAGACTCGAAGTCCCAGCGTGGGAAGGTTGGAAGGTTTCGGTAGCTAGATATTGTCGCGCGGAATAATTCCGTTCGCGCACGGCTCATTAGAAATTCAGACGGCGCGCGTACTCGTCCACGAATATACGTGTTTCACGGCTGGATTATGCCGAGCTAAAAAGTCTGAATTACGGCGATCTCTTCGACGCACGCCAATTAAATCTAATTAGCCGTGTGACTGGTGGCTTTAGTAGAGACTCGAACCGAAGCAAAAGCCTTTCACTCCGGCGCGAGTGAGCTTCCCAGTTCTTCTCTCTCTCTCTCTCTCTATCTTTCTCTTTTTTATTTTTCTTCTTCGTATATTTAGCCGCAGAACGAACTGTCGCGTGACATCTCAAGTTTTCGAGATCCCTCCGGGAGTATGCAAATTTCGGTCGTCCCGATCGAAAAAGTATCTTAACGATGTTTGCACTTTCGCCACGTGGAAATGCTGATATACTCCCGGTGCAGGCTACCGGTATTGGCCAGCGTAATCTTCTTCAAGGCGGCTCCGACCTCGCAGCTAATCGGCTGGAATTTATTAACACGGTTCGACAATTAGCCTGTACAAATTGATATATATCACCGGCGAATGTTAACTGTTCGCAAGTCGGACAGATTTATAAGAGACTCGATTGGTTCGATACGAATCTGCAAAGATTCGAGTTAATGAGCACGAACATCCACGTACGTGCTTGTCACATTTATCGGGGAATTTTAAATAAATTTTACTTTCAAATTTCGATCGGCCGCGGATTTTTATGAACTCGTGGAAAATTTAGAGTGAAACATATCGTGCGCGTGTGTGCGAGAACTTGGTCGAAAGGATTCCTTGGGAAACTGTTGCGCCAACGTTAGTTCGATGAATTAATTAGCTGCCCACGAATCGAAGAAGCTCGTATTTTTCCATATTTGTCCAGGAGATCGAGAGGAACAGTAGATTCGAAAATGAAGCGAACGAACGTGGAGAGAAATGATCGTGATCGAGATTGCTTTTTATCGCGAAGCTTCGGAATCCTCGTCGAGCAACGGAAGTTGCGGAACGTGGAAACTCAGTTTGCCGAATTACAGGCTCGTAACTGGGGGAATCGTCTAAATAAATAAATTTTTGATAGGGCCGGCGACGCGCCCGATCGAGCAGCGTCAATCAATCGGCTTTTTAATCGTCACTATGCTCCAATTCCGCGAGAATTTCGCGTGTTCCGAACGGACGAAGAGTTTTCCCCGACCACAGACAGTGAAATCTCTCTCTGAATTAACGGAATCGAAATTTCAATTGTTTCCCCCTATACGAAGGCTCGACCTTCGGCCTCTTGATCCCCGGCGATTGGTGCGTGGCCCCATCTCGCGCTTTTCACCATCCCTGCGTTCCACCGTTCGCCGCGCGTTCAGCGATATATAAAAAAATCGTTTGTTTTCCGTGGAAAACCCAACTAAACCGGAAACACACGCCGATACGAGAGAGAATTTCAACCCCGAGAATCGCGTGAAACGCTTCGTTCCCTCCCTTCCCCTTCCCCTCCTCCAGAGTATTTTTTTCTTTCTTTCTTTTTTTTTTTTTTTTTGTTTTTTTTCCGTTCAGAACAGAAGCCTATACCTGGGGTTTAAAGCTTTTGGATAACGACGTGAAAAAAATTGCGATAACACGAAGTCGCGTTCTGTTTTTGCGAAAGCCGAAATCTGGCTCGTTGTTTGCACCGTGAGTAACAAAAGCAGATAACGAAGTAGGTTGGCGTTCTTCCAGATGAAGGAGGAGACGACGAACGGCTATCGAATGGGGAGGGCCTGATAATCAGACATGTTAGAAATTCCTAGAGAAATTCCACTCTAATCGCCTAATTAATCAATCGTAGTGAGTTTCGAGTGCATCAGCATTCGAACGAAATCTAGTTCCGCAAATGGCCCTACTACTACCCCGTTCGTCTTCTTCTGATTCCTAACGCGATCATCTTTTCCCACGAGAATCCAACAGAGTCCAACGCGTATTCTCCTGTCCCATTCCTGGAGGACCGGATCGTAGCAGCAGCGTTTCATTATCGGGAACTTCCTCTGATCTCGTGTGGACCTTGCGTTCGAGATCGGAATGATCGTGGAAGGTGGGCGACAACCTCTCTCGCTTGGTTAAGTGCAGAAACTTCTCCCGCGCATTCTACGCGCTCCTTCCTCTTTCTCTCTCTCTCTCTCTCTCTCTCTCTCTCTCTCTCTCCATACAAATTTATAGCGTGCATACGCACAATATGCGTGCACACGACGTTAAACAAAAGCGATAGCGCGCGTCGCCGATGAACGCCGGTGGCGTAGTGTGCGAGCGGTGTTCGCGCGGCTTTTTGCGCGTGCGTGCACACCGGGATCATGAATATGTATGGGTCTTTGCGGAAGATATACGCGTGTCCTTTTTCCAGCAGCGTGTGTGCGTAAGATCAAAGGATGCCGCCCACCTTCTTTCTGCCACCCTCCCTCTCTCGCCCGCTCCCCCTCCTCGTCCCTCGCCCTAACCCGCTTCTACTAATCTTTCCTCCTCGTTTCTCCACAAGTTAATCGACCACCTCTCTCTCTCTCTCTCTCTCTCTCTTTCTCTTCTCTCGCTCCTCTCTTCGTTTCTCTTTATCTTCTTTCTCGTCTCGCTCTTCTGTTCGTGTCGTATTTTTTTCTCCCGTGTCCCTGCGGTTCCTCTTACCCCCTCCTGTCAACCCCCCACCACTGCAACCAGCTTTATTCGCGCGAGTGTACATTACGCGAACGTCGTGTAGATTCTCTGTACACCTCTTTTTTTCTCTTTCTCTTTCGCTCGTTGGTGGAATTTTTTTTTTCTTTCATTTTCTTTCGTTTCGTTTCGTTCCGTTCCGCGAGAACCCAGTGGTCGCGCCTGATTTTCTGCAGCGGAAATTTATCAGCGGCCATAAGCGCGGAACCTGCGAGTGGAATCGAAGGAACAAACAGTAGGGATTTTTCGCAATCTGACTTTTAAACGAATCGGAATTTAAAATAAGTTTTATTGAAAGAGAGAGAGAGAGTTTTTGAGTTTTTCGGTATAAGGATATTTTAAGGATTTTTATTACTCTTAAGATTCGGTGCGCGAGATTTGAATCGACTCAACTTTTGCATTCTTCAATAAGCTTCAATATTATTTGTATAAATCGGGGATTTGGACTGATTTTGTGATACGCTCCTGTGATTAAGAAAATTAGAAAATCTTAATTATTACATGAAATATCTAGCTTAAATAATCATTAAATGAAATAGATAAATACTTCCACTGTAATCTGTAATAGGTTTTAATCGCTCCTTTCGACCAGACCACCTTTGTTGTCTAAGATACAGGAATCTAAAAATCTCATAAGATTTCAGCTCGATTTAAAGTTCGAACGAGAGAGCTCGCGCGGAACTTTATTTATTTGGACAAACACGAAGTTCCAGTCCGAAAACGCAGAAGGATCGATAGTTTCGGAACAGCGTACGAAATTTTTCTATTCTCACGTTCTCGAGGGAGTTACGTTCTACGATGATGACGATGAAAATGCTTCAATTTAAAAAAAAGAAGGGTTTCTTCATTTAGTCTTCGTAAGTCCATCGACGTTATTGACTGAATGTACGCGCATTGAACTATATTGTCAAAATATACTTGAAGAAAACTTTCGAGTACGACGAATTAAGTACAGAACTTCACGAACACGTGTACATCAGGTGGAAGTTTCTCATCGGTGTGTTGGCCTTCCTTTATCTTTGCGCAACTTTAAAGCACCGTGAACGATGTTTCTCTTTTGCTTCTTCTCTCGCATGTCGAACACAGCCTTCCAAACCATATTTATTCGTACTTCTGTCGGGGGAACAGCCTAGTTTCGTTTCTTCCTTTCCTGGCACAACGAGCGTATAACAAATATGTATAATTTGCTTTCTCATTGATCGTTCCTATTTTCTTGTAAAAAAAGGATACTGTCGCTTAATCGAGACGAGAATTGATCATTATTGTGAATATAGACGATGCAGACTCTTAATAAATTGCTCTTAAAAGTGATATTCCTGCAGCAGATAATTTTGACAGTCTTAACGGAAACAAAATTCTCAGTCAAATTTTTCAATTTTTTTTTTATATGCTCTAATTTTCGTTAAAACGTATTCAACTCCTCGTTACGTAAAAAATAAATTTAAGTTCGTTCTCTCTATCATAACAATTAGAACAGTCTACAATTTCATCATTCGCTTACTGGCAATTCTTTTACATACAAGTCGCAGCAATGAACATTGTATTAAAAACAGCGAACTAAAGATACTAAAATATTCTTCTGGAGAAAGGTCGGTATTTTTACTGCTGTTTCTTCGAAAGCCTCTCGAGTTTTCCATTCACTTCGGTTTCTCACGGACCGCGAGTCCCTGAAAGTTCCGGAAAGTTCTGTCGTTCCACGAGGCGATTTCCACCCGGTTGTTTTCCCTTCGGCGATCGGCATCTCTCCGTCGGGGATCGGAACAACGTGAATTAAACTAGGTGAGAAAATTCCTTGGCAGCCGGATTGCGAAACAGAAGAGTGGCTGGCGCGGGCGCATCGTTTCGTCGAATAATGTGCCCATAGCCGCGAAGAATCGTCGAGCGCGCCACGGAAGCGGATGCTAATTAATGACCCTTAATTCTCTTAATTGGTCACTGGCGATCGCGGCGATCCGCGAGCACTCACGCCGCCCGTACCTTTCCAGAGAGCGGCGGCGGCGGCGGCGGCGGCTCTTCGATCCTTCCACGCTTTCCCACACTCGACTGGGGCCACCGCTACCCATCGATCGATCGATCCTTCCTTCCTTCCTTCCTTCCTTCCTTCCTTCCTTCCTTCCTTCCGCCAGGACCCCTCGATTAATTTTTCAAGGTCACGTATTTCCTCGTTGCTCTCCCGCGTGTGCCTGGTGTACGTGCCTCCATCTGGCGGGCGTGCTGCGAAACCAGTGGGGCGGTTAGCATGGAACAGAACCCTGTATACACGGTGTCTCGAAAGTAAAGATTGTTGGAAAGGATATTCACAAAGGGATGTTTTTTTTCTTTCTTTGTTTTTTGAATCGTAAGATTCAATAAATAATTGCGATTGTCTGCTAAATTTGGTTACTTATATTTCTGCTTGAAAGATTTATATATTCCGTTCGCGACTCGAGGGAACTATTTCAATCTGAAACTTATTACTGTAAACTGTGCATAACTTAACGCTCGTGATCTGCTTTAGGCATGGAAGGTTTATTGAAATATATAAATTGAGTGGCGAATGGAGAGATACAGACGCGTATTTGAAGACTGATGTCAAGGGATATTTGAATTTGACTTCAGTGGCTGCAGGATTTCTTTATATATATTCCAGACTTCTTTTGTCTGTATTTATTTAACATTCGTTATTCAATATTCATCGCACACACGGTATAAAAGACGCTAAAAATCTGGAACCTTGTTGTCGATAAAAAAAAAAGAAAGAAAAGAATACTCTATGTATATAAAGACAACGAACGAATGTTTAATTCGCAATTTAAAAATCATTTGGTATCTTCCGAGTCTGAAAGGAGAGAAAAAACTCGATGAACCGACAGCAAATGGGGGGAGGGGGAGTGGCTATTTTATTAAAATCAGTGGGATTTATGCGTCGCGCGTATGGGAAAGTTTAAACGGACCGTAGAAAGGGGAAACGAGCATTAAATTTGTACAGCGATTCGCTGGCACAGCGCTTACGCGCGCCTCTTGGACGAATCGTCCGTCGCCTATTCTCTCTCTCTCTCTCTCTCTCTCTCTCTTTCTTTCTTTCTTTTTCTCTCTGTGCCTTAATTCTCGTTTCGAATATTCTTCTTGACTAATACTTCGATCGTTGATATTCAAATTCTTTCTTTCATTTAACAAATCATCTCTAATCTGTGAAATCTTTCGTACTTACGAAATACACGTATTTTCACAAAAAATGAAGTTGAAATTTTCTTTGAAGTGTTACGCGTTAACAGATATTTGAAGATTCACATCGATTCTCTACAGATTGAAATCAGTATTGAAGAGCTGTTACAATCATCGTATCGAAGTTGAAATTTTCGCGTAGAAACAATACATCGAAACGTTCTTCTGTATACATGTTATATATGTGTCGTAAGGATCGCGTTTCTCTGTACATCCTCCGGCCCCTTCTTCTCTTTTGAAGCGGCCTATGCCACAGAAGTGGAGTCGGGCGAAGATTACTCTCAGGCCGAGAAGGCTTATCACGACGTCTCGGTTTTGCGCATGCAGAAACCGAAGGGGTTGAAATGGGGTGGCTCGAATAGGGATAAGAGAGAGAGAAGTGGCTGGTTTGTGGGCGTTCGCGGTTGCATCCGGTAGGAGGTACGGTCGACGACAATGGAAATTAAAAATGCGGCTGAAAAGGAGTCGCGGCGAGAGCGAGAGCGAGAGAGAGAGAGGCAGTTGGAACGAGTGGTTCCTCCAGGATTCCAGGATATTCGCCGAGCGTGGAAAACAATGCCGCCTTCGCGTCACTGCGCCCTCCGCGCCGCGCCGATGAACTTCCATGAAAACTACGTTCGAATATTTATCCCTTTCCTTCTGCAGGGGCGTCCACCCTCTCCTTCCATCCGTCCGCTTTTGTCTGGCTTCGGTTTTCTGCTGCCGATGTCTACGCGCGTATCGGGAAACTCTGCGGCCAACCCCCTTCTCGTCGTCGTCGTGCGCTCATTTCGAATCTGTTTAATCCTTGCAACGTACGATACGTTTCTCAACTCGTTTTCAACTCGTCGACGAGAGACACCGAGCAATCATTTGTCGCTCGGTATTATCGGTCCTTCAGTTTCTTGAGATTTTATGAAATTATTGAACGTAGGATGGCGGAAGAATGACGACGAGCCTCGCGTTGCTCCAATATTAAATATTTGATACTGAAAAGAATTGTAAATGCTTCGTTCGATTAACCAATTGTGATGTGTCTTCGATCGAGATCCACTGCGATGGGAAAATGATATTAACGTTTTCTTCGATCAAGTAGAATGTAATTTTTACAGATTGGAAATAATCATTGCGACCTTGGTTCTTTAAACGAATAATAATTTTGGAATGTGGAGTAGAAAATTCTAGATTGTTATTCTGATTTTACATTTCAGCTGTAAGTTCGAAAGGAAATCTTCGACGTATATTTTTGAAGACACGGCCGTATTTTAACAAACGTGTTAATCTTGGCCCCATTAAAACTTCAAATGGAGAAGTTTCTCGAGTACTCCGACTTCGGCTATATTACTTTGATAAAACTTCCGAAGTTGTATCGAGATAGAATCTATATCTAGTCATCAACAAAGATTTCGTTTCACTGAAACGTTCTACAAATTTTCTCTTTCGAGTCGAGACGCAAAGGATACATTCACGGTGTGCAGACTAACGAATAACACGAGGACAAGCGAATATGGGAATAGAAGCAAAATACATAGAAAAGAGGATGGGGTAGTTAAGCAATGGAGACTTCATTGTTACGTTACTGTCACGCGATACATAATACAGAGGGTAAGAACGTAGCCGCTTCGACTGGTCCTCGAGGGTTGAAGCATCATCACAAAAGATGCGCCACGATTCAAGATTCGTGCATCGCTCGCTGCGTCAAGTGCGCCGTGGAGAAACAAAATTCCGGTCGCGAGAGGGGGAAAAAGTTCAGCGCTACCTTTTTCAATGCAACGCAACGAAAAGTCAAATTACGTTGCACCGATTCGAGCAAAAGTTTCCTCGAAACTTCAAATAATCTCAATCGCGGGACAAAAAAAAAAAAAGAAGAAGAGAAAGAAAAAGAAAAACCGAAGTCGCGTCAATTAATTTCTTCTCTGCCTCGAAGCTGAATCTCCTCGCGACAAGCTGACGATTCATTCGCTAGTAGCTCGAGCCCGTCAACTCAAACAAGAAAACCTAACTCTGACCCGAAGAGAAAGTCGATTGCTTATGGCCAAGAGTAGCAAGCAGTATGACAGTGATCTCTTCAAGAATGAGGAGAGATACTTCCATGTTGCAGTAAATGTCACGACCACTCACAACTGTTTCTCCCTCTTCTCTCTACTACTTCCTTCAATTTCCTTCTCTCTCTCTCTCTCTCTCTCTCTCTCTCTATATATATATATATATATATATATACTTCCCTCTCGCCTCTGCCTCTCTCTCTGCGTATGTATGAATATATACTACGTGAGTATACACACACACACACACACACACACGTAGGTATGTTTGTGTCGTAAAGCTCTTCATCGGCCTCTCGGTACGCTCGCGGTATCCGTTTCCTCCCTTCCATGCGTGTAAGGCGAGCATGCACGTGATGCACTTGGTGTACACGAAGCGAAACCGCCCCGTGCTACGGCACTAATTAACTGATTCTCATTACGTGGCCGCGCGCGCTATACGAGGCTGCGTTTAATGAGACCACCGGTACGGCGCGCGGGCTTCATCGGGCATTCGCGACCACTCGATGGGAATTTGTTATGATAATATCGATCGGCCAGGAGACACGACCAGTCCTCCCGTTCTCCTCTTAACGAGAACGCCTCCATTTTGTTTTCTGCCGACGGCAACACTGATACATAGACAGAGAGAGAGAGAGAGAGAGAGACCGCGAATCCACCTGGATGGGAGAATTATTTTAGAGAGAGTTAGATTAAGAAAATGATTGAAAGGATTACTTTAAGTGGTATTTACCGTGAGAATTATTCTTTTTTTTTTTTTTTTGTACCTGCCTTGAATTTGGATCGGAACAAGTCTCGTTGAATTGCAAGACTTTGGTCTTCCGCGAATTGACTCGGTTTTGGAGCAGTTCTCTTTTTGTAGATAAACTCCAATTTAATTTCAATTTAGTACGTTAAATTTAGGCTACGTTTAGCAGGCGTGCGTGTCAATTTTGTGCGAAAGATCATTTTAAATTCGAATTCGGAAATCTTTGTGCTCTCTATGGGATTGTCAAACTTGACTCAAGATGGCTCTAATTGCAGAGTCTGACTTCTGACTTTTTGTGATTGTGCAATTGTAATTATAGGGAGATTGAGAATTTTATATCGACTTGGGAATATTGTCTAGAATTTCGACTCGAATCTTTTTAAGCGTCAATTCGTCGAAGTGACGAACCATAGAACGATCGCTGAAAATTAATGTTCATCCTTGTTGAAGCAGAAACACGATCACATTTTATTCACAGTCTTTTCGTTCTTTGGTAAATAATTGCACATTGAAACAGAACGTACATTCATTTACATAAGAATCAGCCTTCAGTTTATTTCTCTTACGTTCATTATCAAGATTTCCAGGGAAATCGAGACGCTGGTGCGCGTATCTCTCTCTCTCTCTCTCTCTTTCTCTCTCTCTCTGATCAGCGGGAAACATTTTGTACAGTTTCTTTCGTAGGGGGAGATAAACCGCGAGTGAAAGCGGACGATATATTTGCCCGCGAAAGTGGTGAAAGCTGTCGAGTTAATATTTGCAAAATTCGATATTCGACAAGGTATCCCGCGATTTGTTTGCCACGGCCGCGCTCAACGGGGGGTAATTTGCATCGGCGCCTGAATCGAGAGCCGGGCCGGACGATTAATCGAGAATTAAATATTACATTTAATAAATCCGGAAGAGGATTAACGCCGATCCGCAACCTTCATCGCCGTTCGGCGCAACTGGCCTGCATGCCTGATGCGTTATTAAATATCGCCACTCTCGAAATTACCCTCTGCCATTATCGTGTTTCCGTGTATCACATTTTCGAGCACTTGTGCATTACAGTCATTAAATTTATTTAACTTACAATTATATACGTGATGGCGTTCCCCGTTCTATTTTCGTGGAAAATGCATCTCGTCCACCGAGATAATTATACGTTATTAATTATTTAGAGCTTCAAACGAGCTCAGGCTGGCCGTGAATTTTTCGTCATTTCAATCGATTTCAATTGATTTATCCCCCTCCCCCCCCCCTCCCCTGGTTGAAAATGAATTGCATGAAAACAGAGAGGTTCGCGGAGAAGAATGGAAAATTGCGTTTTTTTTTTTGTTTTTCCCCTCTTTCATTTGTCTCGATCAGAATTATTTGTCTTCGCGTGTGCAAATAAATCGTGACCCTTTTCATCGTCTCGATAGAAATTTACATATATCTCTCGTTACGACAGAAACTTCTTTTTTTTTCTTTTTCTTTTTCAACTTTTCGTGGAAGGCGAGAACGACAAGAACTATTTACGAAGAATTAATGATCACAAGAAATTCCTATTGGAAGAAAACCTATTTTTCCTTCGGTGTTCTGCAAAGGTGAATTTTATCAGTTTCTTTGCATAATTATACTCGCTGTTGCAATTTCTATTAGAACGAGTATACAATTCAATTCCCAACAAAAGAAATCAATTACAATCTACGAATGTCGTGTTAGAGTGAAAACTTGAATCAACAACAAGAAATAAATGACATACAATTTCGAGTTTCCGTATCGGCCGTATCTGAAATTCTCGTTTTGCCAATTCTCCCGCGGAGAATAATTTCCAATGGCATCAATGGTACCTAAAACCAATAGAATCTCTACAAGAAGAAGAAGAAGAAGAAGAAGAAGAAGAAGAGAAAGCAAGATCCATCCATATCCTCCGGTTGCAGTTTCTTCGTTTCCCATGAGAGAAACACCATGGCGGAGAGGGATTGTATACGAAGGTCTGCTTAGGTCGTCGCGTACGATACGAGGGTACACACAGTCCGGATCGATCGTTGGCATCGATCCTCGGGATCTGGCTGCTGCACCGATGACGGTCCTCCGCGTCCGACTAAACCGGATGCTGCCCCGTACTCTCGAGGCACTCTCGGGGATCTCGCAGCGGCGGATGGCATTCGTCGTTCGACTTGGTGCTCTTTGTCGAGGATCTGTCCTCGTGGATGGTCTCCATCACACGCAAAATGCCCATGTACATTGTCCTTCTAGCCAGGAGGATCCTGAATTCCCATTGGACGAAAACCGTCACAGCCACCACGCCCATCTGGCCTTCTATAGAAGCTCACCTATAGCTTCCGAAGTGAGAGAGACTCTTTCTCTCCTCTCTCTGGTTCTCTCCAACCCGAACACAAGGATTCTTCTCTCCTCCTCTCTCTGTTTCACGTGCGCCTGTATACGTGAGCGTTTCACCTCGTATGTATATTTTTTCTTATTTGCGTTTCGTCGTGTGCGTGTTTATACCTATTCCCTGTGTGAGTGTGTGCATATGTGGTGTGTGTGTGTGAGATGCACGCATGTGAACACGTATGGATGTGTGCGTGTGTACGTATATGTAAAGAGATGTACATGTGAAGAATATATATGCGTATACATGTGTGTAGAAATATACAAATTTGAATATGTGTGTAAATATACGTGTAAAGAACGTATACGTGTATAAATGTGTATAAACAGAAATACGTAGGTACGCGAAGATGTATATGGAAAACGTACCTGCATACATTAAACATGCAGATACAACATAAAACATGTATACTGTTCCTTACACACTTTTATTCGTACTTATAGGTACCTATAAATGCGAATAAGAAAGAGTATCACGTATGTGCGAAAGTACTATACAATGTATATAATCTTCGCATCTACTCCAATTTACGTATTTTCTTATTTACGTTTGCGCACACATCATCGAGTGTTTGTACATAACCCAACACACGTGGACACGTGTCTGTGCATTCTTTTTTTTTATTTGCGTTCATACGTGTTCATACGTTTGAGCACGTGTGCGTGTGTGTTACAGGCGTGTTCCTCCTTGCACACGCACCGGTCGTCTTTTTGCCCTCTGTGCACACCCCACGTAGAGTCCTACCCTTCTTTTCTGTGGCTCTCTTGCCACGCCGCCTCTCCCGGCTTCTCTTATTCGGTTTCGTTTCCAGCCGGAGGGACCGGGAGAGAGCCTCCGTGGAGAGCGACGGATGAAGAGTGTAACCGGGATTCAGGCTACCCTCGCGCATACAGAGAGGCATAGGCAAAAAGAAAGAGAGAAAGAGAGAGAGTTATTAGCGAGAGCTCCGAGCTGCGGTCGCGATTTATTTCTGTATTCCTTTGTCGCGATCGGACCCGCGCCAATCATCCCCGATCAGACTACTCAAGATAACGAGCCAGGAAATATTCCTGGAATCGAGTGGACGATTATGCGATTACATTTGAATAATTTAAGCACTGTGGACTTTGGCTCCATCTCGTGGGGTGAGCACGCTCTCCGGTGCTTTTACGTTCAAGTTGGATCTCGCGGTTTTTTATTGTGGCGCGTGATTAGGCGTGGACGTCTGTCGATGGCGGATGGCGGCAGTGGATGATTTTCCCAAATTTTCACAATCGGTTCGTCTTTAATATAGGTTGATCTCTATCGAGAGTAGTTTTGATTTTCCAAGTCAAATGCCACGAAGATACTCTGAATCCCGATGTTGTGATCTGTGCAGAAGATTAAATTTAGTAGTACACTTGTTGAATAATTGCTGAATTACTTATAATCCTTAGAAAAGTTTCTTTTCTTTTTTTTTTCTTTTTTTTTTTTTTTTTTTTTGTTAATTATCGAGCCTGTAGTGCTTTGGTGAAATATATCGTAGTGATTTGAAGAGAAACATAATTATCGTATTCTGAATCAATTTCGCTGTAAAAAGTTGTGTGAAATTCGTCTACACTTCATTTAGAAGTCCGCAGGAACTTCCCAAAAGTGTACAAATATGTACGAGACTGCAGTGTCGAATCAAAATTTCAGAAACCACGAGTTTGGATTTCCTTTGAAACTAGAGAAATAGAATTTCACTGTTTTCCTCCTTTCACCTTTTCAAATTCTTACGATATACGCGTACGAAGAACGTGATTCACTTGGTGTTTACTCTTACAAACGTGGTTCTTACAATTCTCCGAACTTTCACAATCCCTCTAAACGTATATGAGACAGATGGGAAACGTGGTGTGACGTGTGGTGAAGGAAGATTTGCTTGGAGTCAGAGGCCGGATCGAGTCTTTCACTGAGAGTCTTTCCTAGGAGCGACAAAGCGCATCTAGGAGCACTGATGAGTTTTTCGAGTGGCAGCCAAGCCGTTTGTTGTTGAACACATGTGAAGGAGGACGAAGCTACTTCGCTTTTTAGACTTTCGTCTAGCTGACCGTACTCATTACTCCATCTTCCGGAGGAAAGCGTGCCTCTTCTTCTTCCTCCTCCTCTTCCTCTTCTCTTCTCTTCTCTTCTCTTCTCTCCCCCTTCCCTTCCTTTTCTCTCTCTCTCTCTCTCTCTCGTTTTCGCCGTATTTCTCCGCCTATATTTCACTTCTCTTTCTCCTTCCTTTTTCCCTTCCCCTCCCCCTTTTTGTTTTTTCGTTTCTCCCTCCTGTTCTTCCTACGGAGATCGACCGGAGAGGGCTGGCGAAGTTAGATGAGAACGCAGACATTAGACGCCGCTCTCGACGCAGACGTATAACGGGTGTTGTGAAGTTCCGTGGTGCAGATTGCGCGAAGTACAGATCATCTTGAAAGTGGAAATCAAATGAATACTTTGGAACGAGTCTCGAGAGATTATTCCAAGAGATTTGCTACCCCCCTCCCCCCTCCCTTTGAATTTTTTTTCGTCCGAAGTTCGCTGTTCACGAAGGAAAATCTGCTCCAAAAAATTGTGCGTGAGCTGCAAAATTGATTTGCGGTACACTTTGTAACGGTGTGTAACATTTGTAAAAGACAAACAATCATCTTCTAAATTGTTCGTTCTATCAAGGGGTTGAAATCAGTCGAAATATTTTGCCACGATTCGTCTTATTTATCCGTCTTGAGCGTTGATCGATTTTCCTGCGAAACCTTATTGTCGCGAGAGAAAGAGAGGAGGTTCAAGCATCGAAGGGGCAAGTTTGTTGTTTCTCATGCTCGCGAAAGTAAAAAGAGAAGAAGGATCCAAGGATCTATCGCGGCCGTGGAACGCCGCGGCAGAGAGGAGGGGTGGCTGTAAAGCTTTTGAATGAACGAAAGCGGCGAGAAGAAGGGGCAAGCAAGAGAGAAAGAGAGAGAGAGAGAAAATGAAACGTGAACTTGCACGGAGGAAACGGCTGATGAGAAGTTGTCGAGAAATGGTCAGTAAACGAACTATTATGTGAAGAGGAAAAGTTAGAAGTGGCGGATCGGTTGAGAAAACTAAACGGGGAAAAGGCGCGCAGAAACGGAGCGCGAGGAACATTGAGCTACTACTCAAATAAGAATGAAATCGAGAATGCAGGCCGCCACGTACTCGATGAAAAAGACTCTGCTTTTTCTTTCACGTGGAAGCACGATTTACTACTTATTATTTGCTCGGATATTATTTTTAGGAAAAATTTATTCCGGATTTGAGTAATTAACCCTTTGCACTCGACTGTTCCCTGTTATACTTAAACTTAGCTAACGGCTACAAATTTTTTATAATTGTTGATGATTGCAATGAACGTAAGTATGTGATATGAGAGGAATAATGAAATTTCAAAACAAATTCTCGAGGATAGAGACAGTCATAAGTCGGTTGACTCTCTCATTGTCATCGAATTTTAATTCACGCGAACCAAGCTTCTTCATTGTTTCTTACGAAACATGTTTATCAAACGAAGGAAATTTTTCAGAAAAATTGAAATTATGTATCATTAACTGCCATATATTATACTTGACGGTGATTTCTTAAAACAAAGTCACATACTAGAGAAATATAGTCAACGAAAATTTCGTGCTAAATACTATTTAAATTATGATTATTTCCAATTTATTTGAAGCGATACTTCACTCCCTATTTCGTACAATATAAATTGCTGCCAGATGACCAAAAAAAAAAAAAAAAATGTTTCCGAGAGAAAGACGGAGTGATTCTAAAATTTGATTACTAGTCAGTCGTAATGTTTGTTGAATTTAAGTGATTATAGTTGTAAAAGAAACGAGATGATCTCTCATAGAACGTTTCTAAAAATCTAGCTCGAAATTCCAATTAATCGTCTTCGTCGATTAGAGAACTCTGTTTGTATGAGCCTGTTGGGAAACAATGGAATTCTATTGTGATTCACATTGTGAAAGGCACAAAGGTATTGCATTCTTAGAATGATCTAGAATGCTTTGAAATTCTATTTACTCTCTCAATAATAACTGATGAATTTAATTAGCAAAATTGAAAAGAGAGAGAGAGAGAGAGAAACAGGATACTTCGTTTCTAGAATCCAGTTACATTTTCCTGCCGTTAGAGAAAGTATCAGAAGATTTTCCTCGAACGTAAAAACACCTAAAAAAAAAAAAAAACTGAAGCAAACGTAAAACAATTCACGACGTGGCTAGATGCAACAGTAGAAATGAAAAGATAAATATATATCTCATTTTGGGAATTTCACTTGCGCCAAAAGTTCACGAAACGCCACAAAAATTTGTAGATCGTCTGCCCGGCGAGATCTCGAAATATCGCGTCCGAGAATGATGAAAACAGTCGGAGGGTAAACTAGATCCGGGCGCGTTGCAGCTTTTAATTTACTCCCGCGGGAGAGCCGCAAATTCATTTCATCGACTCGCGTTCCCCGGAGAGAGAGAGAGAGAGAGAGAAAGGGAGAGGAAGCGATAAGCAACCGTTGCCGGGAAAATCTGGACGAGCAAAGTGTCCCGTGGGATATTTCGTATCGCTCTTCTCGCGTACACTCGCGTAATCCGGCCGTCGGTCTATCGCATAGCTTCTAATTCCTTTAATTAAATACTCCGGGGCCTGGCCTGGTAGCTTTGATCCTCCTTAATTCCTCTCCCCGTGCGTGCATGTTTTGCTTGGCTACACGTGAAGTTAGAATGTATCCCAGCAGCTGGAACCGTTTGTGAAGGTATTAATAACGTTTGAATATTTTAACGCGAGGAATGACGAACGAAGATTTTCGTTCAGTGGGAAATGAGGAATACTGATTTAAAGTTCTACAAGTTGAGCAACATATCGTTGCCTTCGGTACTGTTTGTTTTAGTTAGAAGAATTCTTTTCTTTTTTTTTTTCTTATTTTTCCGATGACGACTATTTATTCAACTAATCTCTGTCGGAGATTTAGCAATAGCTAGAGTTCACACAGAGTTCTCGCTAAAAGAAGATTTTCGTTCAGTGGGAAATGAGGAATACTGATTTAAAGTTGTACAAGTTGGGCAACATATCATTGCCTTCGGTACTGTTTGTTTTAGTTAGAAGAATTCTTTTCTTTTTATTTTTCCGATGACGACTATTTATTCAACTAATCTCTGTCGGAGATTTAGCAATAGCTAGAGTTCACACAGAGTTCTCGCTAAAATTTTGCTGAATACAATCCTGCACAATTCGAGCATGAAAATTCATCGCAGATTGTCCACGATTAAACGCACGATTTGCACGGTCGTTCTTCTCGCTTGGCAGGTTTCATCGAATCGATCGAAATGAGATTCGATGAAGTTTCCGGAGGTCTTCTCACAGGAGCACAAGTATCTTCGCGTTGCGATCGCCGATCGAAACTTTCCGAAGGAATTCCGGCAAATCGACTGGTCGCCCCGTCCCACGACACAGAGACACAAAACAATCCCGACACAAAAGGAGAAAACTCTCGAAAAATCGTCTCGATGTCGCGGTGGTGGTGTAACAGTAACGATCCTAACCTCTCTCATTCGACCACAGGGCAGATATCTCTCTTTCTCGTTCGATCCATTCAATGACAGAAACACATTCGACAATGGGGACCGAAACCTCGATGGTAATCGGACTCCGTGCGAAAAACCGTCCAGACATCCGCCGAATTTTCGCTGAATCCTATCAAATGGTACAATCGATCGAAACATATATATACGTCCGCGGTGGACGTAGAAAACGGGGGAAAAAACGAAAACGTTTGACGAAGAAAATGGGAGAAAATGGACGGAGGGGAGAGAAAGGGGCAACAACAGGAGAAAACGAAGAGGTTCCTGTTGATCCCGCTAATCTACGGTGAAAAGTAGCTGTTGCCGGCGACCTGTTTCTCGTCTGGCTGGAGCATTGTGTTCCAGAGGCTGGTCCGGGTCAGCTCCTCCTCGAGTGTTTACGCAATAGACGCTTTTGTCCATCGAACGATGAGAATCATTGTCCGTCCATCTGTCTGTCCGTCTGTTTACCGAATAGATATCCCATTCTTTCTTATTATTTCTCCTGTCCCCTCTCTTTTCTCTCTCTTTCTCTCTCTTTCTTTCCTAGTGTCTCTTTTTCTGATTCTGGCTCCTGGTTCGAGGCTTCCTCGAGGAAGATGTACTTTTGTGCCTTTATGAAGGAAGCTGCTGCTGCTGCTGCTGCTGCTTCGTCCCCCTTTTGCTCTTTGTCCGTTACCGAGGTTTTCGTTTCCCGCCAAGAGGGAGGATCCCGCAGGACCTCGAGATCCTTTCTCTTTCTCTCTCTTTTTTTTTCTTTCCTCCTTCTCTTTATTTTTCTTTCTTCCTCTCTCGCTCTCAGTTTACGAAAGGTGAGTCCTTCTGTTTTCTCCTCTCGATATCTTCTGCACCCTTCTCTTGAGACTGGTTAGCTAGACCGTTTATCTCTCTTTTATCTGTTGAGTTGGTCGTGTGCATGCTACAAGAGAGGGTGAAAGATCGATTCACCGGGAGAAAAAGGGGGGAGGATTTCGTTCTTTTTCTAATTGGATAGAAACGCGAGCCTCAAGACCAAGAGACGGATTCTCTCTCTCTCTCTCTCTCTCTCTGTCTCTCGTTTATCGGCTAATAAAGGGATCGAAGTGGTGTGTTTTTTAAACGAGGATAAAGGATTTTTCTACGTCCCGGTTCGGCTCTCTCAAGAGAGCGTTCTTCGATCGGGCACAGACGTTCGAAAACGATTCGCTCGCGACGAGCGTACCGTTTGAAATGGTAAAATGATGATCATCGGAGTGATGGCGGATGTCGAGTGGATATTCTCAGGTGGAACACTTGTCGGATACTCTCGACGGTGGAGAGTTGATTGACGAAACGAATTAACGACGTCGCTTCTATTGATTTTGTATTGGTTTCCAATCTATTTCTGTGCAAATCTTGGTTTTGCTTTTCCACGAGACGCAGGAGAGGTGAAGGACGTGTCTTAATGTAGTAAATATCATAAATATCGTAAATGTTTAATTGCTAAATTAATTGTAAATCTTGATTCTTGCATTGCAATAAAAAAAAATATATATGTTCTCGTGAAAAACACCTGTGTCTGATAAATGAAGGGAGCAAGAAAAAAGTGTAATATTTCTTTCAACCAATAATATAAATCTCGATCGATTAATGTGAGTGACAGTGTGCAATTTCTAATTTAATATTGAGTCTTGATTTTAATTTTCCGCATAAAGGAAAAAGAAGAGTACTCTCACGTCTGACGTGTAAAAAAAGGGAAAAAACGAGACAAAGCTGTTGCAGTGATACGACAAAATTATCGTGAATTTAATTAACCTAAAAAGCCTCCGATGGTATTTTCCGCGTACGTGGAAAAAAAAAGAGCACGGGAAGAACACTTGGGGGTGCGTTGAAGCAGATCGTCGGTAAAAATGAAATCATGTGGTCGATGAAAGTAAACAAAGTCCGTTCGTGTGCACGAGAGCCGTGAACGTTCCAGTTTCCAACGTGGTCAAACTTCGTTCAAACTAAAAAACGTGTGGGCTTTAAAAAAAAAGGTGAGAGAGAGAGAGAGAGAGCGAAGGGAGAAAGAAAAAAGTAGAGAAGAGAGAAAAAAAAGAGCTAAAACGACCGATACATCGCACGAAACGTCAGCACGCGAATTATCCAATTTAATGCATTTATAACACGAACAGTTTTTTTTACCTCTCGAATATTCGTTTTTTTTTCTTTCTCTTTTTTTCTTTTTTTTTTTTTATTTTTTACACGTACGTTTCGTTAACTGTTTTCAACCATGGACCACGGATCTTTTATTTCACTTGGTTGTGCTATAAAAATCGTGAAACCTTTCGGTTGTTTGCCCAGACTTCGACAGAATTTTTCACCCCAAAAAAATAATCCTATTCGGCTAGAAAAATTTGTAAAATCTCTCTCGAGGTTCTCTATGTATGAAAAACAGATTTTCTTCATTCTAGTTTCAAAGATAAGTGCACAACGATTGAAATCGTCGGTTTTTCCAATTTATTATTTGAAATTGATTGAGAGTGAAATCTGATTTGTTGTGTTAGTTTTGTAAAATACAGAGAGAGAGAGAATATGCCTTTGATAAAGGCGTTCGGCACGTCAAAGAGTAAAATGTCGCATGGACGCCATTACAGTGGCCATATTTACCCTGATCGTCAACCCTGTAGGGAGTCCTGCCCTCATGGTGCCCATATTCGCCACGTAAGTGGTGTACAGTATCGGCCAAAAGTATGCGGCCTACTCTGCATCAAACAACCCCTTTCGTGCCATAGAAGCATCCCCTGCAAATATTAATCATTTAATCGTATAAATTTTTTTTAAAACTTGACAAACTTCGTTTTAAATACATTTCCTAGTTTCTCGTTATATTTTTACACGCTGTATATGTTGTAATTATTACGTCATAGTAATTCAGACGTATTTACATATTTCAAACGACAAACTGATCAACTTCTTCGTGCGAATTAAATAATTCAGTCAGTATCTAAGAGGCTTCTTCACATACTTTTGCAATTTTTTCCAAAGATTTGGAACAAATCTTGAAATAAATGCAATTAGATTGTAGTATAAATTCAATACAATATTAATCTTAAATAATATATATATATATATATATGTGTATATATATATATATATATATATATAATTATAATAGAATGAACTTGGTATAAAAATATCTTTGTTTAAACTTTAAATAAACTTGAGTCGAATACATGCCTCGTCGAAAAGAAGACTCTAAGGCGCGAGTGTGCTTTATTCCCCATGAAACAATCGGTTTCCCGTACTTGCCCCAAGCCTTGTTCGCATCTATCAGCCAATAAATCGCAAATACACAAACTTCGTACCAATTTCCCAATGAGTCTTTCACCGCGTCGATCGCAGAGGGAAAAGCTTGCGAAACCTCTTAGGAAGGCTCGTCCGAAGGGCAACAATGGTTCTCGAAGGAAGTAGCAGAGGTCATTCGAACAAAGACCACCCGAGGCCGAGTTAAGGGCGTATCGGGCTCGGGTGAACGGACAGAACGATCGAGGTTCGATCGGTTTCCGTTCGGCAGTGGAGAAACGAGGTTGCGAAAGAAACCAGTGAGACTCTGGGAGGGTGAGAAGGAGAGGGAGGAAGATTTCCTTGTTCTTGGGGAGACTTCCGCGTCAGAAGCGCCTCTGGAACGATGCCGAGGAGAGAACAGGCGAAGAAGAGTCCTCCTCCTCTAGTTTCTAGTGGAGTGGCTCGACTAACAAGTTACTGTTGCTAACAAGCAACCAGCTTCCTCGATTCTTTTGCTCTCCCGAGTTGCTCTCCTCTCTCTCTCTCTCTTCCTCTGTGTGTGTGTGTGTGTGTGTGTGTGTGTGTGTGTGTGTTTGTGTCGTTCGTGTGCTGCCTTCGGATTCTTCCCCTCGTCACGGCGAAGGAAACAAGCGGCCATCGCGATAATAGGGCTCCGGTATCTACGCGGAGGACAGCGAGCGCAAACAAACCCCCTGGCAAAAGACGAACAAGCGTGTTTCCGCGAAGGAAACCGGGCACACGATCTCTCGAGTGCCCGTCGGCTCTCTGTTTCCGCCAAGCATCTTGCTTCTCGCGTTTTTCGGGACGAACGAAGTCTGCTGTTGGCCTGGTTCTCATCTTGGTGAATTTCGAAGTGGAGAGATTCAAATTGTGGTTGCAAATGGTACCAAGCTGCCGGAGACAGCTTCTTTTCTAAAAAGTAAATTCGACGGCTCGCGTTCTCGAGATTTGCCTGGGCATTTTGGGCAGAGTTATATATTTAGCGTAGGTAGAATATATGCGGGATCTTGTGTGGAAAAATTTTGCGAGTATATGGCTTACGAGGTAACTATCAAAATGGTCGAAATGACCAATTTGTAGGATAGTTTTTTTGTTGGATGTTTTACAGGTGTATTTTTAGAGATTTGAATTATATAAATAAAAGCCCATTGTATTCTATTTTTCTATTTTTTTTCTTTTTTTTTTTTTTTTATTCCCCACTTTAACACCTCTGGATGGAAATTTTACTCCGATTAACTCGTCCATCGCCATCGTGAAGAGAAAATCTTCCCACCAACTCGGCCTGAACCAGCGTTAAGCCAGAATCCTCTCGAGGATCCTGCGCTGACTCCGACGCGAAGCAAAACACAGCTTTGATGCAGAGCTTTCTCGCGAGGGCAAACGATGTTACGCGTCGCGCGTGCGGCCACTCGGCGCGTCCGTCCAGTAGCTTTAAACCGTCGCTGCACGGGTGTGCAATTAATTCCACACATGGAAATTCAATCGATGGTGGGAAGGGATCGGGCCGGTTAATAGGGTGGCCTGATACGCATCCATCCACGGTCCCGGTGCACGTGTGTCTCTATGCATACAACAAGGGGATGAAACGTAAGGGATCCTATAGACCTCGTATAGAGAGAGAGAGAGAGAAAGAGAGCCTTTGATTGGTCAGCCGGCGCGTGCACGAGCGCGCGCGCGCGCACGCGAGTCCACTTGCATTGCTAATTCCCAGCTTCGAGGCTTACCTATCCGATGCGTCTCTCTTTCTATCAATCAGCTTCCCGCCTGTGTTCCGACCATCTGGCCACCATCGGTCCATCCTCCTTCTCCCATCCAAGTATTAAGTCCATTACGCACGACATATAAACATAAGCGTAATGAATTCCCCGAGTTTACGCGAGTCAGAGAACTTCGATTTCAATTGTATATATATTCTAAGGAAATCTGAATTCTTTGAATCTGAGTGAATTTAATGTAAGGTTTTCTCTCTCTCTCTCTCTCTCTCTCTTCCTTTTTTTAGAGGAGATAAGATAGAGAAATGGGCGAGTCTAAGTTGGATTTTTTTTTTTTTTTTTTTTTTTTGAAAATTGGAGCACTGTTTTGGAATTGAACAGTTCTGGTTGAATCTTTAAGAATAGTTTAGATTGGAAAGGTTCTGTTAGAACAGAAAAATTGGTTATAGTTTGGATCTTCTTCAGATTTTGCTTTTTGAGACGATTGGCTCTCGCAAATTTCTGGGAACGTCGATGTCTTAGAACGAGGATCTTTTTTAGGAGCTGAAATCGAACGATATTAGTTTGTTTCTTTTATAAATGGCAAGAACAAGAGTGGAATGTCCAAATACACAAATACATTTATTGCGTCGTATGCGTTTAGAGATTAGTTACCTCACTACCTTCATATCTGTAAAAAAAAAGGTACTCCAAAAATGGCTCCTCAGAAACGTGCGTTTCATGTACGTCTCAAAAACTCAAGCCGTCAGTCAGAAGCAAAACTTCCACCTTCCAATTAATTCGATCGTCTAATTGAGAAGAAAATTGTAAAAATTAAAAAAAAAGAAAAAAGAAAAAAAGAACTCCTAGCAATGGACTGAGGTGGCTGTATGTCCGGAGTTTTCACGAGTATCGCGAGCCAGTATAATCGTAGGATTAAAAGAGCGTGGCTGGTTTGATGCCGTGTTAGCAAATAAGCCGCGGTTCCGTCCGTGGCCCCGGCGGCCGCGTCCCCAGAAAGGAAGCGGTCCACGATTTATTTTACATTTTTTCATGTGTTTTATTGTCGCACGGTGTCCAGGCCGAAGTGTGCTGAAAGCGGTTAGACGGTTGAAACCGGAGAAGCCGACGAAACGCTTGCTCACTCGCCGCTGGCGAACAATTCGAATTTCAAAGGGCCAACTGTCGCTCCCTTACCTGACTTTGCCTGCAAAGGAAATCCGCCTGGGAGCAGCCATTCCGCCTCTTGCCATTTCTTCATTTTATTTTTCATTTTTTTCTTTTTTTTTCCTTTTCTTTTCTTTTCTTTTTTCTCCTTTCTTCTTCACCCTAGACAATTTTCCCCTTTTCCAATCGACATTTCTATCGGAAGATCTATCATGTATTTCTTTTATCACCGACGAGTGTGTTCGAACACAGTTTGGCAAAAAAAGTTCCCGATTAAGCGCCTTTGTATCAGAAACACTGGGATCTTCTCGTGTTTTTTTTTTTTTTTTTTTTTTCGTATATTTCGGACAAATGTGACAATAATTTTTTACCTCGAAGAGAACGTGAGAATGTGCATAAATTTGCTTAATATTTCGCAGAGATTATAAAAGTATTTTTAAACGGTCAATTATCTATTATATTAATAAATACGTATTATAAGTATTTACATATATAAATAAGTATTTAATGAAATCGCCTCTAACACTTTTAAGATGTAAGAATAACTTTTTATTGTGCGTTAACTTATGTTCGCTGTAACTTTCATTTTCAAATCTCACCGTCATAGAGTTAGCGAAATATCATCCAACATCTTCGTGAAAAAAAAAAAAAAAATGATAAACCATGGTAAACCGCTGTGTTTAATTTTACATAAAGAATCTATTGTTCAGAAAAGAAATCCAAGTATCCTTTAAAATCACAACAGACGCTGTTCCTCGTATCCGGAACTGATCCGGAGATTTTACTCCGTTGAAAGAGATTGAAAGAAATCGATCGCGTTTCCTTTTTCATTTCTTCTTCTTTCTTTCTGTCTCTCTCTCACTCACTCACTCACTCACTCACTCTCGTGGATTTATTATTTCTTTTCGAGGTTAGGTTCGCTGTATCATCAGCAGGGGGTTAGTTGCACCGCCGATGGCAACAAGGTGTGTGCTTGGAAAGCAAAGGCAATCGGCCGTAGGCGAGAGATTAAATCCCGGTGCAGCCAGAGAGTTTTCGGTAATTTCGGCCTGGGGCTTGTTTGCACACCTGAGCCCTGCTGCCTCTCCGCGGCCGATATAATTCCGTGGAAGCATTATTAATTGCTCTTCCACGCGTCATCCCTCTGTGTTACCCTCGCCTCGTCGTCGCGTATTTTTGCCAAGAGGAAACTGATCTTCCCCTCGGGAATCTCTGTTCGACCCTCCAGATATCCAAAGTTCAGCTAGAAACAGAATTGGAACAGAGAACGTTCGAAGGAATTTCGATATTTTTTTTTTTCCAACAAAGGTTTTCGTCTAGTCTACAAAAATTATATAGACCGGGTCTTTCTCTAATTGATCGAATTAATGTCAACTTCGTTGAAAAACGTAGAGACAAACTCGCGAATAACTGATCCGTTGACAAATCGAATGTATAAAAGTTTCCTTTGAAGAAGAAGCGGGAAGATAAAGCCAAAACTGAAGCGTGTTACGACTTCATCGCAAAAGTTGTAATTAATTGGTCGTCCAGAGACGATTAATTTGATACGATTATTCCGGTCGGTTGTTGCCGGGCTATTTATGATAAGTTGCGCGTGCATGGGTGAAATTTATTTGGTAAAAGCTGGCGTTCAAGCAATTATTGGCGTAATTAAGAGAAGAGAGGATAGTGTTTGTCGAGAGGATAGTAATCTTTCATACCTTGAAATACATTATCTACATAGAGTTTCTCTTTTAGGAAAATTATTTCTATCAAGAATTTAAAGAAGCTCATTTAGTCTTTTATAATCCTCGTTTTATTTATCATTTTATTCATCCAATTCCTAGCTATAATCAGTTATCATTGTTGATAATGACGAGTATATTCGTATCATCATCGGCAACGATTTTTCCATTTTATTAAAAACTCGAGTCTGGTGGCGACGTGTTCGACTGCAGAGGGATGCACAAGCTGCCGATGCGTCGATAAATATTTTAATAATTCTTCATTTTTTACTCCATCTCCACCCTCCCCCACCCCCTTCCTTTCTCTGTTCTCTTATTTTCTCCGGGAAAAATTTGAATCGGTATGAACCAGGTTTCAGGTCACTTTTATCAGGCTCGCGTTATAAATCAGCTCGTAATTTCAACTCTCTTCACGATGGTCTCCTCGAATCGTTGAAATTTGTGTATTTTATCTCTGCACTCTTTCTCCTTCTCTCTCTCTCTCTCTCTCTCTCTCTCTCTCCTGTTCTTCTCCTTGTTTCTTTGATCGCGTAACGACGCGCGAAGACTTTAATTTCATTGGCGCGCGCGTACCCGCTTCCGGCGAGCCGACGTGTTTGCACGCGAAGATTTGTTTAACAAATTCGAGGGAAGATCGAGCGTCGCCGAGCGTTTCGCGATATAAATTTATAAATCCGACCGCGGGGGCTTTTGCTTGTTTTTCTCGCCGGTACCCGGTTCGATCGACTTTCCACGCGGTTCCTTTTTTTTTATTTTCTTTCTCTTCTTTTTTCTTTCTTTCTTTCTTTCTTTCCACCCTAGTTTCCGGCTGAATTGAATTTCTCCTGAGTTGGCGATCCCGGTTGCTTGGCTGCGTACCTGGAATTTTTCTCGAGTCTCTGAAACGTCGGATATATGGCCTTCGAATTAGCTAAGTTTCTGAACGAATTATTTAGGAGTAACGAAACGCGTAGACGATAAATTACGATGGCTAACAGAGTTGTTGGCCCACCATTATAATTAATTAAATTTTGTGTTATTGTACTTTTACAATACGTGGTCAGAGAAATTTTGCTACGTATATAAAAATGAAACGCAGAACGTCCGTACCAATAATTTTTATTTGACCATGGACGAAAAAGAAAGAAAAAGAAAAAGATTCAAATTCAAGACAGTTTGTGGACGAAAATGAAGCCACCGCTAAAAAAGGGAAAAAAAAAAGAAATATATTAAACGAGAAATATATAAACTTCCCTCGACGCAGGAAATAAAATTGCAGAAAGTGACAAAGCAGTATATTTCGTTCGCTGGAACAGAAAGAAAGCAAAAATTCTTGGGACGTCGCAGGCAAATTCGTAATTTGGTTTGCGTGATGGCGGCGAATCGCGACCGCCCGCAGCCATCGCGGCGTGTGCAATTTCGTCAGATAGTTATCGCGAAACTGGTACTCGTAAAAAAGAGGGAAACCCATGGACCGGGAACAAGAGGAAGGAAACAAATATAACTAAACGATTCGCGCAAAGTACCTCGAGGCAGTCGGTTTGTTCCTATAGTCTCGATCCGATACGCGTCGGCTCTGCATCTAATTTTTAACCAACCGTGTATCCTCCAACTCGTTCGAGAAGCAAAGTGAACGAATAACTTGTTAATTTAAATGGAAATTCTCATTTTTATTTCTCACGCGCGAACTTCGATTTTTCGCTATTCTCTCAACTCGACTCGAGTTTCATTTTTCTTCTGTTAGAAAAAATTCAAGCGTCGGGCAAGCGTCTTATTTTCCCAAAGACGAAATCCGCGAGAGAACCGCGCGAGATGAACAGCTGAATACTCGATGTAACATACCGACGATGTGTAACGATGGAGTGTCGCGAAAGTTAAGCAAGAGGAAGCGAACTACGCGGAGTTTTATTTACGACCTACAAAGATGGAAAGTTTTCGTGCTGGAGTGTACCAAGCAGTAGCTGACGCTGGAATACTCCATCCGCGAGTGTTCTTCAGGCTTCCAAGGGTTTTGGACGAGGACGTAGGAGTTCCACCTCTCTGTGTCTCGTTCTCCGGTAGCAGAAAGAGAGAGAGAAAGAAAGAGAGAAAAATAAGAATCTCTGTCCACACTTCTACTCCTACGAAAAGAATCTGCGTACAGTAGAATTCCGGTTATTCGGTTCTGCTTTGAACGATCATATTTTTTATTTAGACACAAACCATGGAAGTGCAATATATACGTAACTGACAATCATTTCCCGAAGGCAATATTAACGTTATAACATCTAGCGGCTGATAAATTTTAAAATATTTTGTATAAAACGCGCAATGCATCGATGAAATAATAGTTATTCTTCAAACTAAATCGGCCATTTATCCTATCGTTCGTTCTATTTAAAGATTTAGTCCCACAAGCTCTATTATTATTGTACTCGTGAATCACCTGAAAAAGAGAAGAAAAGAAAAAAGAGAAAAGAAGATAAAGAAGCTCTTCGACTCTTCACTTGCACATCTTCCACCACGAAGAACACGATGAACCTGGACGGAGGCGAATGGAGGCAGCAAAACCACGAACAGAAGAGAGGGAAGGGTTCGAAAGCTATATAGTCGTGATTGCAGAATAGACTCTGTTGATGGCTTCCATTGGTTCATTATTTCTCTTCGGGAAAGTCGTCCGGTGAACGAAAGGCAGCGGGGGCAGCAGGCAATAGGAACGATAGAGAAGAAACACAGGATGATGATGATGGTGGTGCGGTGCGTGTCGCGACGCAGCTGTGCGCCAGCATATCGCGCGCGCGGCCCCTCAGATTGGATCACTCGGTAGATTATTTGGCTTTATGGTGCGGGGAATATACTATGCCAATATGACGTGGAGGGCTTGTTCACAGCGAGGGTGGTGGTAGCCATGGAAACGCCGGCACCCGTGAGTGTCGGCTCCAACGCCAGCCGAGTCCCTCATCTCCCTCCTTTCCTGGCCACCCCCGCGAGCTGGGGCCACCCCTCGCCCACGCCTGCAGCAGCCGCCAACCCTCTTGCTCTCGCCCTCCTTCCGGCGCCAGCCAACAGCCCCCCCTGGACCGTAGGGTGAAAGCCACCCCTAAACCCCGGTCCTGTAACGGATCTCTATGTACTTCTCTTCCGTTACTCTCCCTTCTTCCCTTCCTCCTTCTCTCTCTCTCTCTTTCTCTCCCTCGTTCTCCCTGTACCACCGTTTCATCCTCTCGTGCTCCCGTACATACACGTATACATACAGGCACATATTATACGTTATGTGCGCCAACCCTCTAGCGTGGACGTATATCTTTAGGCGCGGAGGTGTGTGTGCGCCTGTGGCTGCCACATTGATTCGCTCTGTGTGTGTGTGTGTGTGTGTGTGTGTGTGTGTGTGTGTGGGAGGGAAGTGAGAGAGTGTACGGAAGTGTAGGTAGCTGTATAGGCAGCCGGGGGTGCCTCAGCGATCAATATGGTGGACAGACGCACCGACACCCTCCACGAGAAGGCCAACTCGATTTACGAACTTCCCTCCTCCTCGTCGATCTCTTCCTCGTACGCGCTCACGCTAGACACGCGCTCTGACCTAACCTCTTTCTCAACTTTTCTTTCTTTCTTTTTTCGAGATCGTTTTTTGTTTCTCTCGATGGAGAGTACCCGCGGCTACCGGGGAAAATTGTTCGAAGAAGATGGAATCCATTCTTTTTTTTTTTTTTTTTTTTTTCTTTTTCTGTCTCTTTAGTTTAGTTTTGTTTGGAATTGATCCGTGTGTGCCTCTTCGAGAGGTCTTCTCTTTTTTTCTCTGTTTCTCCTTTTTCTACTCTGCGATAGAATAGAAAAGGATTGCGTTCGAGATATTTCTGAAAAAAAGTGCGGTTTATTTCTCTACGTTGTTTAGGATGGATTCGAATATTCCCCGAAGGCAGAGTTTTCTTCCCTTTTTCCTTTACATCTGACTTCGACGTAGATTCTACAAGAGATTCGATGCCCTCTTTCTTCCTTTCTCTCTTTAATTCTAGTTCTAATTCTAGTTCTCTAAAAATTCTTCGAAAGTTCTTTAAAAAGGAAATACCGTCTACCTTCGTTGCAGAATTAGAACGTATTTAAATCTTCTTGAAGTTTTTTACTTTCAAGGACACAGTACTTTTCCCCTATCGACGAAATAAAGAGAAAGTCGATACATTTGCAGGATAAAATCCTCCTGTCCGCCATTTTTCTTTCGCGAATTATTAACGCGCACAGGCGAAATAAAAGGAGACACGCGGATAAAAGAGGCGGAGAGGTGAAAAAAAAAGGAAATTTTTCGCGACAATTGCAAAGAGTATACGGAACACGAACGAGAAACAATCTGGCCAGCGGACGGGAATACAGGGCTCGGCGAACCGCGAACAAAGTTATTTTGATCGCTATCAGCGAAATCGAAGCGCTTTGTCCGGCGTTGCACGTGTCTATTCCAGGATATTGCTACTTGATGGCGGTGCGCGATCGGCGAGATTATATTTCGCGGGGTGAGAACGAACGATGTAGAAGTCAAAATACAGTCACTAACCACCCGGCCACCCTGTTCCTCCTTTCCTCTTCTCTCCTCTCCTCTGCCTGCTCTGTTCTGTTCTGTGTGTGTGTTCACAAAGGGGGTGGCGGAGGCTGTTCGCGCGTGTTCTAGCCTCGGGTCATATTTATTTTCGGGCGTTTTCGAGCGCACTCTTTTTCCGTGTAATTGAGAATGCTTGTTTCGATAATGTAACTGTTTCTACCGGTTTTCCTTTTTTTTCCCCTCTACTCTTCAGTCCTCTCTCTCTCTCTCTCTCTCTTTCTCTTTCTCTTTTAGATAAATGAAACTTCGCTGAAAATGAAAATAGTTTGCAGATTTCAAGAGACGACAAGTTCTTTGACTTTTATTTATAATAATATCAGTATTGTGTTGTTGTAAGTAAGATACGCCGAGTATTTTCACACATGTCGATCCATCGTACGAAGGAATGAGAATCAGAAAGCAATTTTATTATATTTGGCACGATTGGTAAATTTCTATTTCAATTTCGTCAAATTCTTTCTCTCCTTCTGTGTTTCTTAATTAATTCGCAACAAAAAAAAAAAAAAAAATTAGGGAGATTGGGACGAACCGCGCCGGATTAAATTACAAGAAAGGGAATCGCGACGGGAATTATCTTTCAATGATAATTACGACTTAAGCGATCGGAGCTCGGGCTGAACGAGAACTCTTTCCGCGTTTCGACTTTTATCTCGCGTATCAACTTTGGCATTTAACTTCGAACAACGATAACCTGGCAAATATATCGTGCGTAATATTTTATTGAAAAATAGGAGGCGAAAGAAAGAATAACAATTAATCGTTGAATAGATGAGATTTCATATAGATAAGGTATGAAAATAGAGCAGAAATTTATCGTCTCTCGTCATCGAGTGGAAAAAGTAAAAGTGAAAGAAAGATAAAAATTAATTCACGATTGAAAGAGTGGGTCTCGTTATAATTGTAATAAAACGGAAAGGGAAGTTTCATTAATTAATAGAATGTACATCGATTTTTTGACGTAATTAATGTTATTCATTATTCTTGCGCGTTAACACAGCCAGCACCGCCGGTAGAAAATTACAATTTTCCGGGGGGATCTTGGGATAATTGATTTTTGCCGTGCAGTGCATGGTAATGAGCATAAAATAATAAAGTTCTTTCGTGCGGTGAATTTTTAAGGGCGTGTTTATTCGGCGCCGGCGAGAGGAAAGCGAGAATAATTAAAACGTAAATAAACGAACTCCGCGCTGCGTTCATTAAACCGTGGTTACTTATGTTTCAATTCATTTAACGAAGTGTAAAACGCAAATAATTTGATCCTTGCAAGAAACTCGAATTACACCGTAATTCGCAACTTGGGGGGCAGGTCAGAAAATAATAATCAGTTTTCTCGGATGCGCTGCTACCGTCCAAATTTCTCTCCGTCACTTGCATATCTCGATTTTTCGCGAGTTTGCAAATTTTAGAGCTCGATTTAAACGAGAGAAGCTTCGAACTTTGTGTCCTTTTTTTTCTGTCTCTCTCTTTTTTTTTTTTTTTTTTGCTTTATTCGCAGAAATTCATGGAAAATTTTACGCATCGATTGTTTGAAGCTTTCGATTTTCAATTGTGGACATTTCGCGAAAACTTTTAAATTTTCGATACGCGAGCTTGGAAATTTCTCGACGCTTTGATATGTTTTCTAAATTTCCATATTCGCGGAGTTTCTGCGCTTTGATTTTTCGAAAACCCTCCCGCGATTTACGAACGCGCGGAACTTCCAAAACTTCGATCGTCGAATTTTCAATTAGTCGAGAATCGAAGCGAGAAGCGGGAAATTAAAAAAAAAAAAGAAAAAAATTGAAGCATCGAAATCTTCCGTGTTGTTCAATGTTAAATGCGACGATTTCTTCGCAGATCTCCAAGTGAAAACTCGATCTTCCCGATTCTTTCGATTTCAGCAGATGCTGAGATTTCTAAATTCTCACTTTTTTCATCTGCGTTTCCTAAATTCGCCCGCAGCGAAGCGAAAAAATTTAGAGAAAAATTTTCCGATCTCTGAAATTCTCAATTTTTCAAAAGAAATTTTTTTCTCTTTTTCTTTTTATTTTCAACTCTCCGTGAATACCATAAATTCGAGAAAAAAAGGAAAGAAATTCGCGAGTGATAACTGAAGCAATTCTGGACAAATTGCAGGGTTACGTTATTTAGTTTCCAGTTAATTATAGGTAGCCGTCGCGAATGTGCCGTTCGCTTCCTCCGTTTCACGCATCCGCGTGCGCGTACGCGGGGTTGACAAGCGGGGATGGTTACACAGAGCCATCCACCACACCTATCTGCGCAACGTGTCACTGGCAGTATAAGGGCAAAACAAACTCTCGCGATAGAGGGAGTAAGTTCGCCGGTTCCTGTCAATATCAGGAAACCAGCTTTACGTATATTGCGAGACTCGATTTACGCGGTATCGCTTTCCTTTCCCTATTAAAGTATTAAACATTTACCGGCCCTTTTGATCTGTCTACGAGCCGGCATAACATCCGAGCCACGAAGCGAGAGCGAAGCAAGAAAACGCAGTTAATAAAAATTAGATTTTCTTTTATCGACTGCAGTAGAAACCGAGGGCAATTGATCGAAGTTCAATTCCATAGGAATTTTTACAAAGGATAAAGGGATACCTTGATATCATTTTTGTTACGATTCTCTAATAATTCAAAGCGTAAACCGAGTATATCTACGGTACCAACAACAATATCTATCGTTTAACGAATATTTCGTATTTGTTATGTTTTCATTACAATGGCTAATAATCCAAAGCTCAACGGTGACCGTCCGAAACCGCCGTACCGCGTTTCGCGCAGTGTTTGAAAAAAAAAAAAATATTTCAACAACGGGAACGCGACGCGTCAAAAAGCAGCGCGCGACAAAGGTTGTAACTCGATCAAACGGTTGTTCCGATAGAATCAACCCCCGCTGCCACCAAAAGGAACGATCCATTCCAAAAACCAAAAAAAAAAAAAAAAAAAAGAGAGGAAAAGAAAAAAAAAGAAAAACGGGAAAAAACCCTGCAAAAATATCCAGCAGCTAGCATCCGTGATATATATCCGTGCAGCCGCCTGCGAGAAACGCAGGCGAATCCGCGAGAACAAAGACGAGAAACTACGCGGAGGTATCGCAGACAGAGGGTGGCGGGTGGGATAGACGTAGAAGAAAAGGGGGCGAAACAATCGCGGGACAAGTTGCAGCAGCAGCAGCAGCCCGTTAGAAAACTTTTCCCTTATTTAGAAAGACAGGGAGGAAGGGGGACGCGGGCGAGAGCGAATGAGAAAGTGAGCGACACAGGGGGAGAGCAGAGCACAGCCGGTGGCGCGAATCGTTTTCTCGCTGCTTTTCCCGCGGCTGCATCGGCCGCGGGGGGTTGCAGCCTGGGTTAGAAGGGCTGTGCACGGCTGGCAGCAAGAGGGGATGGGAAAGAGGACGGTGGCTGGCGAGGCTCATTTTGTCGGCGGCAGAGATGGTGCACAGCTTCTCTCTCCCTCTCTCTTTCTTCTCCCCCCCTCTCTCTCTTTCTCTGTCCTATTCGGTCTCTTCCCTATCTCCGTTCTCTCTTCCTTCTCCCAGTCCCCCGGTCGGTATTTTCCCTCTGTTCACATTTTCACCTGATCCCTCCGCGCCCTGCCGCCGTTTCCACTCGCGCCCTCGCCTCGTTTTTCACTCGGTCCGTCTTCCCCGCTTTATCTCGCCACCCGTCACACCCCCTCTTTTCTCCGCCGTCAACCCCCCGATTCCACGGAGGAGGACGGAGCGGAGGAGAAACTGGGGTGGTTGGAAGGTGGTCGAAGCCAAGAGAGGGAGGGGGGGTGTGGTGCACGGAACGCCTGGCTGGCGACATTATTAGACGCCCCCGATGAGTCAGTGAGGCCAGAGGGTGGATGACGACGCTGCACGGGCGACGCTCACTCACCCTGTCCTCCGCCCTCTGCCCGTAACGACGGGGCCAAAAAAGGGAGGATGAGAGACAGCGGAGGAATGGGGCGGTCGGGTAATGAGAAGAAAAGACGGCGCGCACAGCGAGATATCGCGCGCCAGATACGCCCGGGAAAAAGGCAGCCTCGTGAAAAAAAGGCGCAATTTTCGCGTGCGTCGCACCCACACCCGTCCCGCGATACCAGCCCCGACCGCCAACCAGGGGATTAACCCCTCGTCTAGCCTCGCGGCGAAGAAAGGCCACGTCGTTCGACCAGTTTTTCCTTTTGTTGCTTGCCTCTTCGGTTTTTTTCATTCTCTCTCTCTCTCTCTCTTTCTCTCGCTGTCTCTGTTTTTCATCCTTTTTCCCTCTCGTGTCTTTCTTTTTGCCGGTTGTCTAGCTTTGCTTTTTTCACTTGCTGTGTGAGAATGTAGCGCAAGTTAGGTTTATTTCAAGGCAAGTTTCTCTTTTTGGGGATTGTTTGGTTTTCTATTTTAATTGGTTGGGTTGTAGGTGTGTGACGATAAAGATTAGACAAGTTCTCGTCACGTGAACATACTAGTAATAATGTCCAATGAATCTGATAAATTAATGATTAATTGAAGTTTCCAGTAACAGTCCGTAGTCTGTCTTCATATGTCGATAAATAATCTTAAAATATTGTCTAGAATTTTCACAAATAAATTAGATTTTTGTAACACTTGTAGAAAATTTGAAGATATAACAAAACGTATACACGTATGAAAAAATAGATTAAGAAGGTTCAAAATTAAATGCTGTTTATTTATCGAGAAAGACAATTTCGTGTCCAAGACAACTTCCATAAAAATATGAATTTACGTAAATATTCGTTGTCCAACTTTCTACATAATAACGAACGAGAGATACGTTTCTTTATTGTGTTTATTATGGGAAAATGAAGATTTCATCATGTATGTATTCCGCAATTATCGCGGCTCGAAGTGATCCAACAAGCGTCCTGCTAGATGGTTTCCCCTTTGATACCATTTTAAGCAGGGCAAACGCGATCACAGTTGATTTCCAATTAACTGTAACGCAACTCTATCCCGGCTGAGTTCCATGAAACACTGCACGAGCGTAGCTATCACTCGGTTTTGCAACTCTCGTTTGAAAGCCCGGCGTTTCGATCGCGTGGCTTTCACTTGATCTACGATCTAACGATCGGCGGTGGTATTATGCTTTTTGAAATTATAAATTTATATCTATTTAAAACCTCTGAAGTTGCAACGCAAATGATACAATTTTTTGTTTTCTCGTATTATTTCTCGTTCTTGTTTCTCGTTTTTTTTTCTTTCTCCCTCTATCTCTTTTTTTTTCTTTTCATTTCAATTTTCATGGATATTTTTAGTATTTCTTTCATTTGATCGATAGTGAAGTACGACGAAGAGTTTTCGTGTCAGCGGTGCTGAATAAACAGGACCGTTTATATGTGGCTTATTACCATTTGGAATACCGTTTCTTCCGTGTATTTCGCGAAGCACTTTAATGCATCACGTTTGATTGCACGCAGTCGATGAAACGTTCGCTTAAACGACGAGTCATGCTCCGTTAACCTCGCGGTTCCAAATTACCCTAGTTTCTTCTGCTTAAACGTAAATAGTAGATCGCAAATGGTCGCTTTTTGTCGTTGATCTGTTGAACGTCCCGAACGTGCGATTATTATTTTTTAACGTTTAGAGTTCAGAAAGCTTCCCGTGCTTTCAAATTTTTCCAGTCAGTTTTTGCACCGGTAATTTCACTAGTTTCAAGAAAATTGAAAATTTCCCCATCTGTGTCTAAGTATTCTTCGATTTTCAGATTTTTAATTATATCATTGAATTCTTGTAACTTCGATTTCGCACATTAATTCTCCGAGAGATTCGTCCGAAATTCATCCACGCTTCAGACAACAATCTTCCATAAATTCTCAACGTACGTCAGTCCATAAACTTTTCTTAACCTTAGGCTACAATAATCGACGTCTAGACCTCATTTGCAGTACCGAAATAAAACGACGACAACCATTGCCGAGCGCATCCACCCCCTACGGATATTTCCACCCTCCTCCTCGAAGGAGGGAACAAATAGAAAAAGAACGACGGAAAAAGCGTAGTGCAGAAAACAAAAAGGAAAGTAAAAGAGAGAGAGAGAGAGAGAGAGAGATAAGATAATGAGGGAAAAAATGTGGCAGAAGTAGGAAAGAGGGTAGGATCGGAGGGAAGGAAGGGGTTCTTTTCATGCCGCCTCCTCTTGGCGAGGTTTTCCGCAGGAAGAGCACAACCCCCGGTTGCGTGTGACAGCCATTTTAATTCCGAGCCCCCAAGGGGTCCCTGATTTTCATTCCCCATGATGGAACATCAGCCATCCTCTTTCATTCAACCCCCTCCTCTCTGCTTCATCTCTCTCTCTCTCTCTCTCTCTCTCTCTCTCTCTCGTTTCTCTATCGCTTCTTTCAGCTAAGTCTCTGTCTCTTTCTTATACTATCTCGCTTTTTCTATCTTGAATCTCTCGTCGTAGTTGGTCATATCTCTTTTCGTCTCTTCTGCTCTTCTACGTTCGTACGTCTTTCTCCCTCGTCCTATCAACCACCCCCTCTGACGGTGGAAAAGCTTTCAGAGGCGTCTAGAGGGACGAGGGGAATGAGGATGAACCGCACGGTGTGTCGGCTATCTCGGCTGTCGCATCGCGAATCGAATAAAAGCTGCCGGATGGCTGAGGGATGAACCGCGCTCGTTTAATTTCGGCGAAAGAACGATCACCGGTCTGCCACGGCTTTTTTTCTCGCCCGCGGAACACCCCCGCAAAAACTAGGTCCGCCGACGACACTTCCTCTCTCTCTCTCTCTCTCTCTCTCTCTGTCTATACTTCGTCGGTTCTTAGAAAGTCGCAAGAACGCGAGAAATTCTTGCCTTCCGATTTTTCTCGGCACTGGTTTTTTTTCTTTTTTTGGGGGAGGAGGCGGAGAGATTTTTGATGCTCACGCGTGGAAATTTTTGAACGCTTCTCTCGGCTTTTGAAAGCTCTTGATTCGGAAAATAGGAATCGGTGCAGATGGAAATTTTTATGCTTTGATTTTTGTAAATTTCCAATTTGCGAACTTTGAGTCTCTCCTCTTCTTCCTTTTTTCGTTTCCGCGAAATTTCGTGGAAATTACGCGTCGATTTCTTTGTACGTTTGATCCGCGGATTCCGGAAATGTGGGCATTTTTCAACTTCAAATTTCAACGTTTGTAATTCTGGCCAAGATGGAAATTCCTACACTCCGAGATTTCTCGAAATTGTCGACTTTCAAAAGCATTTCGTTGCGGCGAATTTCTTGAAGCTTTTTTCATTTCGGAAATCGCGCACGAATTTTCCTTTTAGTGCTTAATGCTTTTCTACTATCAAAGAACATAGTGAAATATTTAATTCCATTTATTTAGGGCTTTATCGATCCCTAGAATCACCTAGGGGTGAAATTTCACTTATAACGGAATCAACGTGATTTTCTTTGATGGTAGCTTTTAAGGCTTAATGGAGTGCCTGTGAACAACATATAGAACACCGAGAATCAATAATCATCAGTCCTACTCTAAAATATTTATTATTTTGCTCGTTATTCCTATAATCTTCCCCTTCCCCGCAAAAAGATCTGATTATAACATTAAAAGATAAAATAAGTCAACGAATAAAACTCATCATCAATCCCCGAATCAATGAATCATCTTCATTTTTCTTTTTTTTTTTTTTTCATTCAGCGAATTTCTTACTTCAAATAAAAATTCGGTGGTCCAATCCAACCATCTAATTCATCTCGATAAAAAAATTCGTCTCGAAAGCGATTTATACGGTATCCAAAATTTCTCGAGGGACACCCGTTAGAAGGTCCCCTTGGCTATGCCAAAGTCGTTGGGGCGATCTTGCGAAGGGTGCGTGCGTGTTCAGCTCTCGCCCCTGATTCGCTCCACCTTCGGTTGGCCCCGAGGGGATTGAAATTAAAATGACAATGAGGGCAGATCCGAAGGGAGGCTAAAAACGCGTACCCTTGCCATCGTCCAATCAGCTACAGATCCGTGGACGCCATGGCGACCCTTCTCCCCCTTTTTTTTTTGCTTTTCTTTCTCTTCTCCCTTCTTTCGCCTTTTCTCTCTCTCTCTCTCTCTTTCCGCTCACTCTGTTTCTCTCTTTCTCTCTGTCCTTACCACGCGCCGATGCCTGTTCACGTGGAAAAAAGGGTGAGAAAGATGGTGGAGAGAGAGGACAGTGGCACGAAATGAAAACGTTTAAAGCGTCGGTGATCTTCACGGAAGTTTTCAACCCCTTTCGCGACATCATTCGAGGGAGAAACAAAATAGATGGGACCGGCGTGGTGGTTGGAACCGGCGAAGGGGATGGAAAACGGAATGCATAATCGCAGGCTGGGAAGACTCGGGGATCGAACAGCCCCGCGATTAATATTCTAATTACGGGAATCGGGATAAAAGTGTCCGAGGTTGCGGTCCCTCGGGGTGGTGCACTCTAAATTTCCTTTTTCGCTCGAGGAGTCTCTCCCATTTGCCTTTTAAATCTGATGGAATGTTAGTACACTTTCGGTTGTAATGTTATTATCGATCGTTTGATCGATGAATATCTATTTGATGTTCATCGTTCGTCGCGTCTGTCTTTCTTTTTTTCTTTCTTTTTCTTTTTTAACTTGTCAATACAAATATTTCATTTGTTATGATTTAATGGAATATCGGTATTGAACGTGTTCTGTACATCGTGCATTGTACATTTTTTTAAAATTACAGTTTCAGGGATGTTACATTGCAGTGGAGTTTCATTTTCCTTCGCGTCCATTTTTTTTTTTTTCCGTTGATAATTTCGACGTCGCTTGTTAGAAAGTTAAACTGTTACGATTTTGATGCTGCCAGGTATAGACAATTTTAACAGCGTTTACTTAAAATCGTACTTTTAAAATTGAAAAGTCACTTTCGATTCCTTGTCCGCGACGCAAGGAACAGTCGACGATTATTAATTCTATGCTCGAAATAACAAAATATTCATTTTTGATAGGCCCCTTTTAGTTTTCAAAGAATCTCGAGTACAAACTCGAGTATGCAAAAGGAAGTTAACAGAAAAAAAAAAAGAGAAATATGCAGGAAGAACCGATTCGTCGAATAATCGGGGGGAAAAAAAAAGAAAAAGAAAAATGCGCGGCGAACATTTTAATTTCCACCTCATTTTCCATCTTTCGTCTATCTCCAACGCCTGTTCTCCGCGATCTCTCCACCCTCTATCTGCCAACCGGTCCACCCTTCTCCTTCTTTCCTCCATTTCCTCCTGGTTTGTAGATGCGCGCCATGCAAAGCCGTAATTAGTGGCTTCGCGTGTAATTATCGTGGAAAAAAGGGCTCTGAATGCCCATAGTATTCAGGCTGCCGAGGATGAGTCCTTCGCGATGGAATCGCACCAAGCACCCTTGAGACATGCGGTTCTTCCTTCCTTTCTTTTTTTTTTCTTCCTTTCTTCTCCTCCCCTCTCTTCCTCTGCCCTTCTTTCGCTCGTTGCTCTCCTTTCTCTCTCTCTCTCTCTCTTTCTCTCTCTTTCTTTTTATCATCCACAAATTGTGGCGAGGTTCGGTTGGCTGGTTTCATCCAAGCCACCCTCTCTCTCGTTTCGCAAAGCGATCGCGTTTTCGACTGTCATTAGTTTTCGAGGACGGCAGCGACTCCATTTAGTCGGTCGGTCGTTCGCCATTCGGGATGTTCGACGTTCTGTCGTTTCCTTCCTGCCTAATCCCAGCTCACCCAGCTTCCAAGGGATGCTCCCGTTCGTCTCTCTTTGTGCGATCCGCCTGTCTTTCTGTTTCTTTTTTTCTTTCTTTTTTTTTTTTTAATTAGTCTGGTATCGAGTCGCCGGAAAGGAAAATCGGAAGTATCTTCGAGACGGGATGTGACTGCGGAAATTTTCACTGTTTGTACATTGTGACAACGTTGTATCTATTATAACAATAAATAGAATAGATATTTAATTTACGTTTATTGATATGCATGTTTAAAAAATAGTATAAATAATATTCGACTGTCGTAGTATCGCATCTTTCGAACCAAGTACAAATTCCTCATCCAGATCTCTCGCCTCTTCGCTGATCAACAAATTAAAAATACGTTCCCTCGATCAAATGACATAAGCAAAATTAAATCTTACTGCATACATTTGTTCGCCGTAAGGAATAAACGATATTCTTCGAAGAGAAAACGAATAAATATAAAATACACCTCAGACTAGAGTGTCGTTACAAACATCAAATGATAGACGACGAAGAACATATAATATTTAACAGATTGTTGACACAGATGATTGACGAAACTTCCGTTCGTCCACCAGACCTGACCGTCTAGAACAGAGTATTATAAAAGTATTCGAATTATATTCATCGAGGCGAATGCCTCGATCGACGACGAAGATATCGATGGCGACGAGAAACGTGGCATTACGTTCCAAGCCGTCCATGAAACCCGATGGCAACCCCCGAGTAACGACGACGATGACGACTATGGTGTATGGTGGATGGAGAGACGGACCGTGGAGGGGGTTTGCCAAGGGGGGGGTAGAGTTTGGCCGCGGGGGTTTCGAGGGCTCTACGGTCCGCTTTCGATTCATTGTACAATAATATGACGGAAATGTCAGTCAATTAATAAGCATACCGAAGCTGACTAATTTCCGCCTTTGTTCGTTCCACGGCCCGGGATGGATGAATAAGTGGCCATTATGCGGCTTTTATGATTGGTCAGATCCGTATCACGACAGCCGGTTCCGCTTTTATAAACCAGCGCGCGGCACGTCGAAACTTCTCTCTTGCGGCGAACCTTTTTAACCGCGTGCACGTGCCGAGAGCGGAATATATCGTTCTCTCGTTCCTCTCTCTCTCTCTTTTCCCTTCTTTTGCCTTTGTTTTTTGTTTCTCTTCTTCTCCTCCTCCTCTCCTCTGTTTTTGTTTTTTTTTTTTGTTTTTTTCTTTCGTTACTACCATCCTCTCTCGCAATCTTAAACTCTGCTCTTTGCTCGTTCCTCGTGGAAGCGTTCGGTTCCTTCGTGATTCGTTCTAAAAGACACTCTGACGATCTTTTTATCACGAAGAAAATTTTGATCGATATCTTTCTATGATATCGAGGTTTTTTTTCTGGTAGATTTGAGTTCATAGTAGACGCGATATTGGAGTGAAGAAATATTCTGGAGTCGGTGCGAGAGGAATGTATTAGAATGTATTTAGTTACACTTATTTTGGACTTTGACGCGTTGCATGTCACAATTGATATATTTGCACTTCACCTGGTATGCATGATCATTTTCAATTTAGAACTCGGACTATAGTTATTCTGTTTACGGATCACACGAAATTTGGACGGTTCAGCTTTTAATTTAGATGTGTAAAAATGTGCGAACCGCGTGTTATTATGTATATAAAATATCCAAAGTGGAAATGAAACCTTTGCCTCCAAATTTCATTTCTTCAAGCATCACCTTGCATAAACACAGTTTCTAAATGTATATCAAGTGAAAATGAAACCTTTGCCTCCAAATTTCATTTCTTTCAAATGTCACTTTGCATAGACACGTAGACAATTTCTCGCAGTTCGAAGGGCAACGTTAGACACAACGCAGAGACAATAAGAGACCGATTCAACGCAGCGTCCTTTAATTGCGACTAATCGCGCCGCGACACGGTTCCGTTTCGTTTCGTTTCGTTTCGAAACGCCGGCCACGGAAGCAAACATTTAATTACCGTAAACAGAATAAACACGGGGACACGCCGAGGGAAAAATCGACGAGGCGAGCGGGTGTGTTTGCTCGCCGGCGAAGTATTTTTCGCCGCGGCGGCTTAATTTCCGCGAAGGTCAAGGGAGACAAAAAATGGTGTAATTGCCAGAGTCCGCGCTCTTATTGCGCTCGTTCGTCGGCGAGATAAACGAAGGGTGGAAAAGCGGAAAAAAACGGGAGAAATAATCCTCTCGCCACGCAGTCGATCTCGTTATTGTTCGCGAACGAATTCCGAATGGCAACGGCGTAATGTAACCTACGTGTACTTGCGAAACGTTCCAGAGAATTGAAATTTAAAAAAATAAACTTGCTCGTATCTATTTTTATCCTCGTTACGTCAGGTAACATTTTTTTTTTTCGGTGAATTATTTAAGTTAAATTTGTACTTTTGTAAATACGAGAGCAAAATTCAGTTTTATAAATCTGTTGTCGCAGTAGTCGGTTTTAATTTGTATTTCACGCGATGGAGATCCAAGACTCTAGACTTGTGTGATCGAAGAACAAGTAATTAATTTAATTTCTTGGGGTTTATCATTCCTATGTTGAAACGCAACGATTATTCAAGGACTTTCATTTTCCGTTAGTTTCTTAATCTGACAGGCGTGTCATTGTGACGTGTAGAAACGTAAGTAGAAACGTCCAGTCTATGCAAGACCGCAAAATTTACAAGGTATTTAATTTGATTACTGATGTCAAATCGAAACTATAACATTTTTGCTGTCATTATTTTCATATATTACTCACTACAAATTAAGAAAAAATATCTGCGCGTTGAGCAAGCTAACTTGCAAAAGTTCTGGAAAAAAGGCCAGCAACGCCTAGCGAGGGGACAGATAAAAGTCTCTAAAGAGCATCCCATCTACCCTACTTATCTAGTATATATATATTAGCCATTTTCCTTAAAGTGTCTCGTCCCATTTCATCCCCTTATGAAACAATTTCTCTCTCTCTTCAAATTCACGGAGTCGACGCAAATTACCTCGTTCCAACGGTTGTACAATAATTATTAAAACGACCCCCATTTTTCTTTAAAAAAAAAAAAAAAAAAAAAAAAGGAGGGGAAAAAAGAGTATTTTACATCGATCATTATGTGCCGGAGAAAGGACCAACAGGAGATAGCTTAGCAGAAGAACAGATAAAAATCTCGAAAGAATTTCTCATTTACCCCACCAGGAGGTATTACCATCCTCCTCGTTTAAAGTGTCTCGGCCGGTCGCCTCCCCTTTGGCGAAAGGGTTGCGCGAGATGGCGGCGGCGGTGGCTGCTGCTCGGTTCTTGGAACGGTCAGGCAATTACCTCGTGGACCCTCGGCAATGACGATGACGTCGCGTTATTCCGCTGACGCGGCTCGCCTATCTTGCGCCTCCGTTTATCAGCGAAAGGCGAGCTTTGCTGGCTGGCTGCGTTGGCTGCTGGGGTGTTGAGGGTGAGTTCGCAATGGACGAAGATATAAAAGGGGAAGGGCGTGGCGGGGTGCAGGCCGGTTGCGCCACGTATCAGCTACCTATATCCTTGTCCGGCTTATATTGCCAAGGGGGGAATATAATAGCACGGGGGCGCCGGAACGGTTTCATTACACGGCTTCCCGAGGGATAATATCCTCGGATATCTCGCTGTCCGTCCCCGCGGGCTTGAAATTCCGTACCAGCGACCCTCCGCCGTCACCGCTAAACCCCCCCGCCCTTCTTCTTCCAGGAGACCCGCAACCCCTTCCCGAAACGATGGAGGAAATTGTCGGCACGCTCGAGGGGCCGGCTCGATCGCGGAAAATGGCCGATCCTTCTCCCCGACCGATCCTTATCCGCCGGTTTTTGATTCGCTTTTGATTTTTTTTCTGTTTTTTTTTTCTTTTTGCGCCGACGAGGATTTCGTCGCAACTTCTTTGCAGTTGTAGTTTCATCGGCTAATCTCGTAATTCGTAAATTGCGACGAAAGAATTCGCGAAAGAGTACGTTTCGCGAGATGATTTACTTCGTAGGAAATTTAGGAAGGCTAGAACTAAGCCGAACGACTAAAGTGCAATATTTTGTTGCGAAGAAATTAAAGTGCAAGGTAATAATAAAATAAAGAACACAAACTTTTATTAATATGTTTTCAGATCACTGGAGTATGTAAATATGTATAAAATTTCCATAGAAAATTATAAATCGTTTTGGTCATGTTAAATATGCAAATATATACGGAATGTACGTGATATTCGAAAGTATAGAAAATGTATTATTATTTTATATATATCTGTAGGCTAGTTAGAGTCGATTATCCCATTAAAGTAAAAGAATGTAATGATTTAGAAATTGTCTATCATTAGAATTATAAATATTCGAATCTCTTCTTTCGTAGGTCTGAGTGAAATTTTAATGAGAATTGTGGTAGAGTAGAGAAAGATTGCAAATAAAACGTATTAACTCAAAAAAAAAATCGACTCTGTCGATGACCATGAAAGACCAGGAAGACCATGAAATGGAATTTTTTTAGAACATTTCGCATTTTAGAAATTGCAAGATATACAATTGCAAGAAATTGAATGAAACAATCATCGAAAAGTGAAAATGAATTCCGAGAAGAATATTATTCATACTTTTACTACAATTGAATTACAAATATGTCGATATATTACGTTCCAATGAGATCGATGTTAATAAGTCTCATTAAAGTGTTTGTTTTTTGCATTAAATCGGAGCGAGCTCGCGCGTATCAATACGAGCCCGAATATCGGACGCACTTTTGAAGTCGCGTGCACGCAATTAATTCCCAACGAAATTGTCAAAACTGATTAACACTCGACTCCGATTACAAATTCATCAGAAATTACCGCGCCGCCAGCTCGCTAGTTAATAAAACGTTACCAATAATTCAGGTTAACCAGTTAAAGCGTTAAATCATTTTACAATTTACATTTCGTCACGTTCAGGTCTATTTAATTGGGATACACCGGGGGAAAAAAAATCCTCGACTCTTGTCTTTTTATTTGAAATTTCCAACTACCCTTTCTGTCAGTGCATGAGAAATTCTCATATTCGTTCATAGTCTTTCGAAATCATCGTCCATCAATAATCTCTCCCACTAGTCATTCCAGTCCTGTCAAATCCCCGAAACAACTCTTTCACTCAATCCTCCCCCCTACGATCAACAAAAATCCTACGCCTAAAGCCCCTATTGCTCTGGGGAACAATAAACCGAAAATCAAAGAAAAAAAAAAAAGTCAGCTACTCGATTTATCATCCCTCCTACTCTAATCGTTACGTGCTCATCGTTTCGATGACTCAAAGGATTTACCACTGACGATTTCTTCCGAGCTACCATTCTCCCCATTCTCCCAGTGATTCATTTTCTACTATTTGATTGGTGTATATAAAGTATGATTTGTTTGAAGTTGCACAAATTTATTCAACTTGTAGATTTAGAATTGAACAATCGTAACGATATGTATGAAGAGGCAAGTAAATTACACGATAAATTCTTGAATAGATGCAAACGACGTGTTCTTGTTAAAAATGGATCAGTTACTTAATCTATTGAAAGAATGTAAAAATGTAAAAAAAAAAAAAAACTAGATTCTATTCTTTCTACCTCGTCTTCTTCCGTGAAAGAAAAGTCACGGATTATTCAAAGGATCGTGACTCGAAAACTTCGTGCTAACGGAAGCTTAAAAAAAAAAGCAAAGAAAGAAAAGAAAAGGGAGAAAGTAGACGATCGTAGCCTGTGCTATTCCCGAAGCTGGCGAGTTCTCGCGGAGGAAGAAATAAAATTAATCCCGCGCGACGCGAGGCAAAAGGTGGGGTGAGGGGGGGGGGTCACAAAAGGCGAAAGAGTGGGCGGCGATAGAAACGAAACTCTTCGCCGGGGCCTGGAAGAAGTCTCACGAGATCGGCCGGTAAAAGAGAAAGATGAAAAAAGAAGAGATCGAGAGAGAGAGAGAGCCAGCGTGCAAAAGCTTTTCCCCCGGTCTTTGGTCGGCGGCCTTTGATGATCCCATGCGCTAGTACAATACGCGATCGTGCTCGTGCGCATTGCGATTAGTGTTTTTAATGCGCACATTGTATAAAGAGAAGGGCCCCCGTTTCCCCGTATCAGATGCGAGGTGGCCCACCGGGGACCAGTTATTAGACCTCTGACAGGCCCATAATCCCGTCGGCTCTCCTAACGAAAAATATAATGCCCATTAGCGGAGATCTTTTCAGAGGCTGTGCCCCGTGTGTTGTACCCTGCCTTGGGATATTTTCTTTTGCCTCCTACTACTCGATTCAACAATTCCCTTCTTCTTCGATCTCTGTCTTCTTCTTCTTCTTCTTCTTCTTCTTCCTCTTCTTCTTCGGTTCCTCTCTTCTCTCTTTTTTTTTTCGCTCTATAGCAGTAGCTAGTATTCGCTCCTTCGTTCCACTCTGCTACCCTTTGCCAGCTCTTGGTCCCTGGATTCGGTCTGTCTGTATAGTTGATGCTTGCCACGTGATGGGTGCTACCGGGAAACGCGTGTTAGCGGCATCTCGAGTGAAATCACCTTCGAACGATCCTAATCTGCAGTTCCGATCTCTTTCGGGGGCACATGTCGCCGCTCCCTGACTCGCGATAGAGCGACCAGCACTTGGGGATCCGGGTCCTCGAAGTGGCCTGGAACGTTTCGTTAACGTTTAGGCACCCCTTTTGTGCTTGTTTCTAACGCAACTACTGTTCATCGTGACGTTGTAAGTTCGTCGAATTTATTTGAAAGTTGCCATGTTGCTAAATTCAAAGACTTTCGCGAGTTATAGTTCGACAGAATCAGATGCACCATTTTCCTTTTCCATCTATGGAAAAGGTTATAATTAGACACTTTATTTTATCTCATTGGTAAGTTGCTCTTTCATATAAAAAAATGGTGGCGCTTGAAACGCTTGATATATTCGATCGTTTTCTATGTTTCAGCCGACGTGCAGAGGCAGAGAGAGAAACTGGAAAAGTCCGTGGAGAGATTCATCCACGAGGATTCATCCTCACGTAAGTCGATCTAAGTTAATCTAGGCCGAAAAAATATCTCGTAACAGTTCGTGACGGGAAGAAGTGTTCTTTCTTCTGTTAGCTCGGAGGCCTCTGTTGCCTCCATTGTGCCGGGCCGATACTGCAGGAGCGAATATTACCCAACCATATTCCAGCTCGTTCGAGCATGAAAACTCTCGTCGGTTATTATATTTAATAGACCCGAGCGATTTTGCAACATCTGCTTTTCTCTCGCGTCGGTACGACCCACCGCGCGGCCGGTTTTTTCAAAAGAGAAAGCTCCTCTTTGCCCTGCATTGATTATCTCGGCAGAGAGAAAACAGGAACTTGTTTCAATGCGTGTTTCTCGCGCACACTCTCGTGTTGGCTCTGCCGTGAAAATAGTTTTTTTCGAAGGGTGAAATATTTCTTGAACGAAGAATATTTCGTTCGTCCTCTTCTTCCTCCGTTCGAGAGACGAATTCCACGACTTTCTCAAGCATCGAGTCTCAGTTACGATAAAAATAAGACAGAAAAATAACTAATTACCGATCATCGAGTTGTTTCTACCTGTGTCCTCAATCTTATTCAAAAAAGTATCTGGAATTCGATAAGAAAATTTCTGACGCGAATCGAAATTTGATTCGACAGAAAAGTTTGAAATTTAATTTAATCGTAACGATTAAATTAACGAAGTTCACGATACGTGATTAATGAAATATCGTGAATACACGAATTCTTCGCGTACGCGACGATTTTCAAGAGTTCGAATAATCGATCTAATATTTCCCGAAAGTTCTTCGCACACGTGTGAATGGAAATTATTTCGAATAATTGCCTGTAATTTCATACGCGACAAAACGGTAAAATCGATAATTTCGCGTAGAGTGTATCTCGTGGATCAGGGAAATTGTTTAACGTAAACAGCGATTTTAATGGAAAATAAACCGCGTGCTCGCGTAATCGAAATTGTTTAGGTAGAGAACAGGTTCATTTCCAGCGGGTGGTAACAGACGCGCTCGCGATCGGCATCGAAAATTACACGGGAACGCGGGACACGCTGGGATCAAATGGTTTTATTGTTAAATTAGAATGTTAAGTGATGTTGATGCACGGCTTGGCAGAGATGTAATGAATATCGTGCACGGTTATTAATTCCGTCGATATGTAACGCATATTAATGTTGCGAATCCGATTGTAGTTTCATTTCCAACGACTGCGTATGATAATGGTGATCGTTAATTATGACACGAATTGTAAATCGAACGTCCTAAGGGGACTTAGCGGGGGCACAAACGGGATCGTTAATGCGATCGTTTGATACTGTTTAATGCCTCGTGGCCCCGAAGTTGTCAAAAACAATCGCCATTGGCTATACCACCGGCCGGTCGATGTCATTAAAACCGTTTAATTGATCCGGTCAATAAAAATCAATTCCCCTCTGCCGATATTTTATCAAACGATATTTCCAGTTTCTTTTAACTCGCTCTCTTCAGACAGTTTGGCATGACCACCGAAATTACTTTTGTACTATCTTATTACTTTTCTGCGAATTTTTTAAACGCTTTCCTTTCACCAATAGCTTTTCTCTGCGTTTCGATTTGCGGAGGTGACGACTTCCGAGAAGTTCATAACGTTTCATCGAACATCCCCTTTTCGACAAGTTTTCCGAACGTACGTTCGTTTCTAGTTAAACGTGTAGCAGAAAAAAAAAACGAAAAAGAAACCCCCAAAAAAAAGAGCTATTCGCACTTTCACTGCTCGCTCGCTCGTTTGCCGGAGACGCATCGAACGCGGCTTGGAACGCGTAGCAGGGCGGGTAGCGAGCGCGCAGGGTGCGTAGAAACGCGCACTGGGGTGGGTAATGTCGGGAAATGCAGCTAACGAAGTTTACGAAGACACTTAACGGAATTACGCCCTCGCTAGCAATGGCCTCTGCGAGTGCTGCTTTCCCTTCCTGTGTCGATGAATTCCCTTCTCTCATTCTCTCTCTCTCTCTCTCTCTCTTTGTCTCTCTTCGTCTCTCTGTTACCACCCTTCGTAGCCGTTTCCCTTTCTGGTGGCAGGGGATCGTCGCGTTAATTACCGCGAGCGGAGGCAAGAAGCCGGGGAAAATCGCGGCGAGAGAGCGCATCATCGTTCTCCCATGAATATAGTCCAGGCAGAGAGAGCAAGGCCTGCTTGCTGGCTGGCTGGCTGGCTGGCTGACGAAAGGTCGTGGAAGGAAAAGCAGCTGCTAGAAACTAGGGATGGGTAAAAGAGAGAGAAACGTGGGTGGGCGACGAGAGGGTGACTCTCTCGGGGCGAAACGAGGGAGGTTGGCTCGGTTTTGCGTCGAAGAAGGGTGTTATTGACATGGTGGGTGTCGCGTCGTCGGCCATCTTGGCCTGCCTGCACCCTCTCCTCCGCTCGGAGTCTCTCTCTGTACCGAGCTCCGATCTCCCCTCCTCTCCACCCCACCCCACCCCCTGTAGTCGTTTCTCGTCTACCCTTCGCACCCTGCCCTCTCTCTCTCTCTCTCTCTCTCGCTCGCCCGCTCGCTTCACACAGCTCCCGAACCAATGTGTTTCGTCTCGCTCGCGTCCAGGACATCCTTGTGTCCCCCTTGTGTCGAGTGACATTCGGGCTGTACGCCCGGCCTAACCTGCCCGACAGACGCCCTGGGCCACCCTTTTCGACCAACCCCGGCGACGAGCTCCGTGGGTCCCGGGGGTTGCTTGTCGCCATGGCGACCGAACCCTCCTCGCCCAACCCCCGTCGACCAAACACCGGTTCCTGTCCCTCGGTACACACTTCTCTCTTCGTTTCTCGCTGTCTCTTTGCCTCCTCCTCGAACCATTTTCTCCGCTACGATTTTTCTCTTTCTCCGAGGGGGAGAGAAGGGGGGGATATATAGTATTAGTGCCAGCGATAGGAGTTTGCCAGAGTAGCGTAGAGCTAGATCATCCGCCGATTTTTCGAATACTTGCGCCATCCGCTGTAACCTTGTTGTCTGCTCGTCCCTTCCGTCTTATCTGTTTTTCTTTCAACCCTTCGTTTCTCTCTTCTCTTTCCCGGTACTAGGTAATTTTCTCTCTTGTTTTTAAAAAGATTACTCCAAGTGATAACTAGTAGACCAGTATATTCTTCGAATCTTTACTATATTTTCGAATTTTAATTTTATTCTCTATCCTTCTAGTTGAAATTCTTGTTTGCAATTTTACTTTTTAAACTGCATGGTTTTCTATTTTGTTTTTTCCAAAGAGAAGTGATTGACGCAGATCGTTTCCTAAATTTTGGCAGATGATTTTCTAAATTTTTTTTTCCTCTTCTCGTTCGACGCAGCGAGGTGGCGGTGATGAGCTCGCTCCCCGTGTCTCATTTTCACTCACTCCGAGGGAAAATAATATCGCCGGAAGGAAGGAGAAGTATCTCTGCAACGTTGAAAGTATTTCTTCGCCTTCGCCCGAACCCATCCCGCTTTAATTCCAACGCTCATCTCGCTACTTTTCCTTTTATTTATGTATTTGCTCGACCTATTTCTTCACTTTCCGCCAGTAACCGTATCTCGATCCGGCAGGCATTTTTCTCCTCTCGCGTATTTGCTTTGCCCTTAAGCATTCTCGATTAGAAACTTCGGGGCTACGTTCCTCATCCGGCCCCGTCGTTTTCCGTATCTTTCTACCCGCGATTTTACTTTCTTCTCGTCACACACTGACACTTCTGTGATTTTTTCCCTTCGTTTCTCTCTTCGTTTTCCCCAGATTTATGGGTTTCCCTCGTATTTATTACTTTATAAAAATCTTTACATCCTTCAGGCGTAGAATTTTTCATTTTTTTTTTTTTCACAGAATAAATATACCTCGTTTCAATCCATTACTTTCACTTTCTTAAATTTTTCTGCAGTTCAACAAATTCTTTCGAAACTTGCCACAACCTGTGAGATCATTATTACGTACAGGATCTTTCATTGCTCTGTTAGATTCTGTATGAAATGAATAATTACTTAAAATACACGTATAAAATATCAAAAATGAAATATTCGATAGATGAAATTTCTTCAGCTACGTTCATCAAGGTATGAGATCCGAAACGCCAATCTAGATAAAAAAGAAGTCTACAATGTCCGAACGTACGTTTCACAGGGTTACGGCGTAATACACCCTGTTTTTCTCAATTTTTCCTCTTTCTACGTCTTACGAACCGTTGCAAAGGCCTGAACCGACAGAGGGATGGGGTCACTGGGTGGTTGTAGAAGCGAAGGCTCGCGCTAATAACGTTCCTCGTACGACACGAGGGATGCTCTATCCGGGATGCCGCATTCTCCTCCACTCTTTGCCTGCTTTCTTCGCCGAACGAGAGGGCCTCGATCGCTCGCAACCCCTTTTGTTTGGCCGCCTCCACTCGCTCGTCTCCTTTCTACGGATCGTGAACTGTTGCCGAGGATTGGAATCGCGTCGTCCCTGTTTGTCCAGGAATGTAATGATTCCACGTTTCCTTTTGTACCGCCAAGGAAATGTAACAGAATCGTTATTCCGTGTTTCGTTCGATATTTCCCCCCACCTCTCGATTAGTATCGTTCAGTTATATATGTCGATAAGTGAGTTATATCCATAGGTAAAAAAAAAAAGTATTTTTGATTGATAAAAATGAACTTATACTTCTTAATGCATCTCCTGAGCATTTGCAAGCACTTTCCATGACGAGAAAGCAATTTACGAATTCCAGTCTGCTAAAATTCTCTTCGATGCTCACACATTGGTGATATTCTTGAGGCTATTCTCGAATGATTTACGTCGCTTTTAGTGAACATTTAGACGTCAATTCCTCGTGACTTGGTTGCTGAGAAAAGTAATAATAATTTTTTGTTTACAGAAATTATATAATAGCACGACCTGTTATCCAACGCTCTATTTATTATACAATATTAGAATGTACAATTGACTAGCACAATCGAGTCGAAACTTACTGTATATTAGCCATCGACCAGCTTCCATTTACGCGAGTCTCTTTTTACGTGGTAAATTATACCATTTATATTATTTGCGTGTCATCAATTCACGCGGTCAGAAAATATATTTTCCCAGAATTTTCAAAAGCAACAATAACAGTAACACCAACAAGAAAACTCGATTGTAATTATTCAGAGGTGTTCAAGCACGTCAAATTTATGAATACTTAGCAGAGGATAAGTTTGAGAACAAGTCATCCGAAAAAAATTAACATTGACAATGAAAATGAAGTCGAACTTCGAGAAAATATTTCAAGCGACGAGGATAATGCGTTTGAGCCAATTAAAAAAAAAAAAAAAAAGAAAGGTTGATTATTTTGAATTATTCAGTAGCGATAGCGATACCGATTAAAATTTACTTTTGTTTTCTGAAATGTCGTCATTATCATTTTTCTTTTTTCTGTTAATCTATGTGAAATAAATATAATAGCTTTTCTTTCCAATATTTTTGCACTGACAGACTCTATTTACGCGATTTATCATTCGCGATTCGTAAAATAAATCGACGTGGAACGAACGCTCGGGTGTACTTGTAACCAATCCGATTCTTGTCAAAACTAAAGGTTCTTAATTTCACCTCGAAGACGTGAAGATCATTTACGCTTAAACTTCTGGCAAATGATTCGTGTTCGCTTGCATTCCACCGTGAATTCTAACGAAGTTTCGTCACACGGGCGAATAATTAAACGAAAGAAGAAAGGAGAGAGAAATAGGGAAAAAATCTCGCGAATTAATCAGCGAGCTGGCGTCGTCCACCCCTCATTCGGGCGCAGCATCGCAGAAACGTTCGCATTGAAATTGCCGCGTTTTCGCGATGCGCCCGCTGCGCGAGCGAATTGCGAAACGATCCGGCGACACAATGCCGGCGCCGATGTGCGCGACATATGGACACGACGCACCGTAAACTACGGCGAATCGTTTAAATTCCCGTAATCCCTTTGTCGACGGCCGCGGGATCGCAGAATTTCTAATCCATCCACCGCCGGCACAATGGCCGGCGATCGATTTTTCCTTTTTTTTTTTTCTTTTTTCTTGTTTCCTCTTTTTTTTTCATTTATCGCCTGCCAATGGCGAAAACAAACAGGGAGGATCCAAGGAGAGGATCGAAAAAAAGAAGTTGACGATCGGAGACTGTCAGAAGGGACAGGTGACGATAAAATTCCCGCGCAAGCGTGATCATCATTGATCCATATCTAGATCACTAATTCTACTCTTTACTCTACCGTATGTATGTATCAAAACTGTATGTTTCTCCAGATCATACATGGAGGATGAAACTTTCCTTCTCGAGAAGGGGTTACATCTCGCAGTTCTAAACTGTAATTTCTCAAGTACGTTTTGAAACTCTTTTACTATGGAATTTGTAATACTTGTAAGTGAAATTAACTTTTAACGTCGAGTGATCTGGAAGTTACACTGTAGCGCACGCTGTAGTTTTTTGAATCTCTTTCAATGGTACCATTGTACCATTCTGGTAGCTATTCTAATTTTATCACCGTACTGGTAGCGCAGGCTACATTCGTTTCCGAATTCCACGTATGTGTATAATTAACCCCAGAACTAACCAAAAGTGGTCAAAATGGTTTTCATTCGAAATTTTTCAAACGTAAAAAACAATATATTTTTAGAGATTTAAATGTCCCGCATAATGTATAAATTGCACACTCTGTTGTATCATATATAATGTTTTTGACTCTTTAATGTCTCTAATGGAAATTCTATGCTTTCGAAGCCCAATTTTTATTTTTCACCCGAGTATCAAGAATCCCCTCTGTCTCAAAATATCTACCCTGGCTCTGAAAGCATCGTGTTCCCTATCCACGAAGAGAGAATAAAAGGAAATCTTGCCTAAAAGAAAGAAAGAAAAAAATCGACAGGACCGATAATTGGATCGCGGCTTCTTCCGGTGTTCTTGACGCAATATTTCGCCTGTCGGAAGGGGGTTGGCAGGAAAGAAAGAAAAAAAGAAAAGAAAAAGAAAACGACGAAAAGAAAAATACGAGGTGAACCCGAAGAGAGGCAGTGGTTGGGCTTTCTCATCGAGAGGACTTAGAGTATTTGTTGTCGACGACAGACGAAGGAAGAAAACGAGAGAGGGCGGAATGGCAGCTACAAGGGTTGGGGTGACGGAAGAAAGTCGAGGACCAATTAATTCGTGGCTGCGGCTTGATTTAGCAAATCGTTGCTAATTGGTTGGATTGCGGTGCTTCGCGAAACTTTATGACCGGCCTCCGAGACAAAAGCCGTATCGATAGAGACCGAAATCCCCCCCGCTAATAATCCCTAATTCTCCGGACAGCTTCGGACAAAAGGAAGACCCGGCCGGAAAGGAACATTACTCGATTGCCGCGCGAGTTATATGTTTTAATTTGCTTTGGTTTAGATTTGCGTTTCTCCTGTCTTTTTTTTGGAAGGCGACAGAGTCGGGCGTAATGTTTGATCCTTCCTGGGGGGGGGTTGAAACGTGAATATTTTGGGACATTTTCATTTAGATGATGTTCACGCGTTTGAAATAAAAATTGAAATTTTCTTGAGGCATTGTAAATACTCGTACTGTATAAATTGTTGCATTTTTTTAAATATTCAACGTACTGACAGTCAAATGATTTCTCTAACGTAACGGGAAAAAATGAAATGAGATTAAGAATCCACCCTTTTTGGTTTCTCTCGAAGCAGAAATATTTTTTACTTACTCTCTTTCCGAATGAAGAATAAAATTCAAGCTTCTATTCGAAATATTAAATAATACAATATTGTGGTAAAAAATAATATTAAAATAATATGTAAATTTAAAAAATAGTGATTCCCTTCTGATCATCCTGCACACGCACACACACACACACACACATTCCCTCGAGGTAATCGCGCTACACTTACGATAAAACCGATATTAATTATCCCCCGCAACTGATCGTACGAAGGCATCGCGTTTCACAAACAGGAATCGAAGAATCGACCGCTTTATGCTCGCGGAATCAACTGTTTATTTATTCGCGATATATACGTGGGCGGATATGGAAGATACGGAGCGAGTGATCGACGTGAAACGAGTTCATTCATACTCGCCACGATGAATGGAAACGAAATACACCACGGGACACGACGCCGTATTGTTCCCTTGAATTTTCTTCTCCTTTACTTTTCTTTTCTTTTTTTTTTCTTTGCCCGGTCAGAATTACTCGCCGAGATAAGAAGCTACAGTGGACGATTCATTTAGGTTAGATTTCTCGATCGCGCTGGATATTATCGAAAGAGAGAGAGAGAGAGAAAATGAATCTTGACCTCAATTCGCGATTCAACAAAGGTCGTTCTCCGTGATTTAACGTCAATTTATGCCCGGCGGATCAATGAAAATTGCAAGCGTATATTTTTGCATACGATTTTCATTTTCAACCGAGTCATACTGTTTTTACGGTCAATGTTTTGCCCGATAATGGTGATTCCGATTCAGGAGCAGCATGAGGTCACCAATAAAAGAGCAACGATACTTTAACGTGGTGAATGGGAACGAGCGTGGACGTTAATTGGTATAATTGCTCGCCGGAGGAAGCCCGGTTTACGCGACGTATAATAAATTTCAAAATATCGCTCCACGCTGCTGATACGAATTAACTTAGCGTGGAGGATCAAATTAATCGCCGGCTTCCAGCCATTTCGTTGACTACGCGCGATGATCTTCGAACGCGATCCCCTTCTCGCGTCTTGTTTCCGGAATGTTCTGTCTTACGTACATTGCAAACGCGTAAATTGCTTTAATTGCTACTCAATGGGGAGAATTTTCGATTTTATTTGTTCGCGATGATGAAAGAAAATCTTGAAATTCGTGTCTCGCCACGTTGCGACAATTATTTAACTATAGTCAAATTTGTCCTCTGGCGCACGAAAATATAAAAATACACTGTGTCGACAAATATCTTGGTTCAGCACTTGTATTGTCTTCTTATTTTATACTTATTTTATACGACTAGACCAAGAATGTTTGCGCGAACGTGAATTTCAATATTTCGTGAATTTTTTTTTACGTTTGTTTGATAAGACGGTATCGTTAAATTGTTGCTACTTATGGTTGGATGGACCGCCTGTCGGGATAGGTCAACGTTCAAGTTCTACTTTACAGGAGGATGTAGCAGAAACTTTGAGAGGATACTTTAAAACAAACGAAAAATGAAACATCTCGAGGATGGTTCTTAAAGTAGGTCCTCGGAGCAAGTTGAGATTATTCTCGCTTGACAAGGAATCCTACAGGCAATCGCGATGCCTCGAACATCGTTGAAAATTTATATTTATTAAATTCGCGAGGCTGCGTTCGTTCGCATCGAACAGAAAAACAAAAAAAAAAAGAGAAAGAAATTACAGAAAAAAATCAAATCAAATTTTGTTTGAACTTTATGTTACTGCAGTCAGTGATTCGCGAGACAAAATTATATTTCACGAATTCTACTTAATCGAATTAATAAAATTTTATTCTTAATTAACCGCCACAGTAGTACGAGCATTCGATTTGTATTACAAGTCTAAGAGAAAAATTGCATTCTTGTACGCGAGATATATCGCTAAAATCCTCGAAATTGAAATTACAAAAATTCCGAGAACACCACCACAGCCAGATTGGTCAAATATTCCCTTAAACGATCTCTTGGCAGAGCAACACCATAAAGTTGATCAAATATTTTTCAAACATGTTGCCCAAACAGTTCGAGCTCAAGCCCAATGAAGTCAAATTCAATCGAATTAATCGCATTGGCTCGAGCCAAATTAATCGAGGCCGGCGACGAATCAACAAATTAATCGAATTGCGTCCCGTATATAAAATACGTGCAGCAAGTAAATCAAATTCGGCTCGATCGAGCGCGGGAAAAGGTGTCCGACTTTCCATTTTCGTGGCTGAGGAGCAGCTCGGCTCCGGTGGACGGCGGGGGTGAGGGGAGGGGAGGTAGGGAGAGGAAGCAATGGGGGACGGACGCGCGTCGGGTGGAGAGAAGGGTGGTTTTGATCGTCGATAGGAGGCACGGTCGCGGCTGGCTGATTGTCGAAGGGGGTGAGAAGAGAGAGGCTAAGACAGGAAGAAGCGGGACGGGGCCAATCAGAGCGGGGACTTTGAGGGTGTCGTTGCCTGGCAACGAAACACACCCCAACACCCGAGGGGAGAAAACCCCCGAGGGGGTATCATCCAGCGATACAGTCGACGCCGAAAGTTATCGCACCCCTGAGAGACGCCCCCTTTAACGTCGCCATCGAATTACGCCCTCGACGTCCGGACACTTGCGGGTTGTTGCGTTCGTGCCAGCCGAAAGGGATCGATGGAGACGTCGACGAGACGCTTCCGCCTCGGTACTCGTTCGAAAATGATCGTTCGTGTTCTCCGCAGAGCGGTTGATATCGGCTGAAGTTACGCGGAATTTACGCGTGTGAAACGAGGAATGAGCAATTATTATTTACACCGTGATCCACGAATATATACATATTCGATCTTTCGAAATGTATACTCGAGCCAAAACTTTCCAACGTAACTCTTATCACTCGGTGTATATATACTCCTCTCTAAACTAAATATTGTAATTGATGAGATGGGAATAATATTTAACGTTCAATTACAACGAACGAAAGCATAAGTCAATCAATTAGTCAAATATATTTATGGATTAATGTAGTCTACGCACATGTGTACATCGTGTGTTACTGCAATATGTACGTACACCGTAGTACAAATAGTTACTTTAAAACTTTATTAACCGAGTTATTTTTCCCCCCTTTTTTTTTCATTACAAGCTGATATTTCAGAAAAGTGACACGAACCGCCAGAAAAATAAGAGATGCGTAAATAAAAAAATTGCTACATTCTCAGAGAGTATCTTCTCTGATTAACAAAATCTTTGTTAGAACTCGCCGTTCCTATTGCATGAGCGAAACATGATAAAGTAATAAGAAAAATTAGCAGACACCTATCATTTAATACAAAAGTTCTACTATGCCACTCCACTTACACTTGCTGCTCATCAAATCTTCGAGTCGTATCAACGCCAAATATCATCCATCATCGTACCCCAAATATCTCAATCACGAAATGGCTTCACCCCGTTTCGTTCATCAACGTCAAACATCACGTCGACTATCATTCCGTCAAACTATCCCCCCTGCGTCCCACGGCGAAATGGATCTCTCCTCCGGCGAGGAAGATGGATCTCTGCGGCTCTGGTCTTCTTGGCGGGCGTTCGTCGAAATCCGCTTACGAATATAAACATCCGTCTCCGCTGCTTGCTTTTCATCGTCATTTACAAGCGTTTCTATTTTTCTGACTCCGGTAAATCGATGAGGCACCGAAAGGATTAAAATCACCCCTTCTCCAGGCCTCCTCCTTCGACCTTTTCGTCTGTGTGTGTTTCCTTCGGAGTAGCTTGGCCCCTTTTGTCGACATCCGGGGGCGGATAAAACCACCCCTATTGATCTCGCTCAATGGATCTCTCCCTGCCCTTTCACCTGCCACCCGATCCCGATCCCGATCCCGCTGTTTTGACATTCCTCTCGCTCGTCTCGTCGTCCCGGTTTTTTCACAGGCATTAATAGAGCGAGGAGTGGAACGAGTGGAAGACGAGAGAAAGACAGAGAGGGGAGAGAGAAGAGATGGTTTTCTCTCTTCTCTCCGTTTGTGCCGCGGAGGAGAGAGAGATCCTTTTCAGCGGCGAAGAACTTCCTAAATAAGCGTAATCCTTTTCAGTTAGTCGAGCGCAACCCCCCTTAGAAATCGCTCGCGTCGAGGATGCGCCCGGGGATCATGCGAATTCGATGAAAGATCCCCTGTCCCTTTTCCGACGTTTCGCCCCTTTGCCCTCGTTTCTTTCCTCTTTCTCTCTCTCTCTCTCTCTCTCCCCCTTCCTTCCTTCCTTCCTTCCTCCCCCCCCTTCGTTCTTCCTCTTTCTTTTTTTCTCTTTTTCCCACTGCTTTTCTCCGTTTTTTGTTCTTTTGCGATTTGTGAAATGAATCGGCGGATTTCTGGTTATATTACTCGTTCGGTCTCTTCATTGTGTACAAACGGGGCGGTATTTCGAGCGTAGTTCCGAAGAAGTTGAAGAAGATTGAAATAGATTTGGTGAGAGAGTTCTTCCAGCGAACGAGATTAGGGATTTTTTGCGAATACCGTGACATTCTCTTCATTGTGTTTTATAGCACTTTGTTGTACTCATGAGGATATAGGAGGATATAGTATTTTCATAAGTAATTTTTTATCAGATTCTTGCTCACTTTCCTTTTCTTTTTCTCTCCTACATGAGAGGGATTGTGAGAAGATTAGTATATAGAAATCAATACTAATACTATGTACAATAGTACAATAACATATGTAATAGTATATACAAATTTAATACTGATAAAATAAATTAATAAATAATGTTCAAAATACGAATAGAATTTTCACTGTATGACACTAGTTCTTCCGAAAGTTTCTGTAAATAAGATAAGACTTTTCCGACCGGTCATCACAATTACACACAATCTGAGGATTTTAAGCTGATGATACGAGTTATTCGCTTAACAGCGAGTTGTATTAATTCTAAAAGACGTGGTACAACAGAAGAAAGATACTTACCGAAGAAACGAGTTATTGACGTTCTTCCTTCTTTCCTCTCGTCAAAGAGTCCGAAGTATAATTTCTTCGACCGAAAGATGATGGAAACGAGAGGTTCAAACATTTTTGTTAAGGAAACTTTATTTCAGAAGACGACAAGCCAACCACCTCGTGCAAGGACAACGGAGAAGATCTTTTCGACGATGAAAAACTGTGAGAATTATTCTAACTCTAATTCATTCGAACTGTTAAATTTATTTCGCTGATGTCAATCAATCTCATTCGTTGTTTTAGAAAAAAGATAAAAATCTCGAAGATATATTATGGCACGCGAACGCACAAGCAAATCGAGCAGGTTGTGAGGGAATTGAGGAAAACTTCGTACAAACACAAGACGTAAGAAGCTTAAATAGGTCATAAGAGTCTAGAATTTTTTTTTTTTTTTTTTCTTGAAATTAAGTGTACAATCTGATTGCTTTTTAGCATGGCCATTTTGAGCAGCAGAGAACACACCTGTATCCAACGGTCTAAGAAGAATAAAACCGAGCTTTGCAACGAGTTGTTGGATCCAATGAATGTCTGCATTTTCACTTTAATTCCAAGATCAACTGATTTATTAAACAGTCCGCGGAATTTTTTTGAAACCATCACTAACGTTCTGGCTACTCTATAATAATTCTAAAAATTAATTAACTTTCTAATTTTCGTGGTTCCAATCTGTCTAGAGATCTACTTTTCTAAAAAAAAAAAAAAAAAAAAGGAAAACGAAAGATATTCCAATTTTTTCCTAAATTTCATTCACAAACATATTCTACTCAGGCTTGAAGTCTTGCAAATAAAGGATATTTTCGTAGCACAAAGGGTGTCCGTTTTACAACGAGTCCAACAAAAAGAAGATTTCCACGTTCGAAGCCGTGGAGATTCGAGGTTTGGCTCCGATATGGGACATCGAAGATTTGGTAGCCATTGGAAAGAACGAAGAATCATGTCCGTATTTCGCTGCCAGAAGTCTCGCGGAGAAAGCAGACATTATTTTCTGCCCTTACAACTATATTGTCGACCCTGACATCCGCGAAAGTGTGAGTCTATACGTTTAACAAAGCTAAAAGTGCGTGTCCAATGATAAAATGTTTCGTTGAATTTTGATCGATTATTCGACGATTGATTCAGATGCAACTCAATCTGAAGGGCCAAGTAATTATTCTGGACGAAGCTCACAACATAGAGGATATTTGTAGAGAGGTTGCAAGCGTCAGTTTCCGCGAGGATCATCTCGAAGTTGTCATAAATGAATGCGAAGCTCTCGTAAAAGAAAGATCCGATGACTTATCCGATGATCCCAGGGCTTACCAAATGCTGCACCTGTTCCTCTCCAGAGTGTTAAAATTTTTGTGCTCCGTGGGCCTCAGCAAGACCGTAAGTCGATTGATTCTCGGAAATCATTTTTTTCTTAATCGTGAAATAGTGAAATATCAAAATATCGAAACTTTGCAACTATGCTTGCGATTAATTCGATTTATTTTCAATTTAATTTAAGATTCGATTTAAATTCTAATCAATAATCTTTCTCGATCTTCAATCGTTTCAACGTGCCAAATTCACAGGACTGTAACACCGAGACTCGTTCGAGTCCGTACTGGTCCGGTGCAGAGCTGTCAGAATTGTTCGACATTCACTTTATGAACAAACCCCTATGTGCGGCGTTTATAGATGCCTGCAACACAGCGACTTCAGACATGAATAAAGCGAAAGACGAGAGCAAAATATCTCGCAGAGTCATAAAACCCGTCATTTCGCCAGCCACCAAGAGAGTACTTGATCATCTGGTATTCGCCATTCGGATGATCAATTTCACTAAACATGCGAACGATTACAGGGCGTGTGTGACCGAAGCGATAGTAAATGATTTAAAAGTTGTAAGTGGGAAATTTACTTTCTGCAACGCACTCTTTTTCACCGAAGAGGGGGGGTATTGTAATAAATAATTTCGATTTAGAATGCAAGTTTTCGCAAAATATCATTTTATTTTCTTAAAACAATGAAGATAAAGAGGATTATTTTCTACGAAAATTTCAGAACTTACTTGCAGAGAGCTTTAACGTTTTTCGAAATTTCAGGATACTAAAAAGGTATGGTCGCCAATTGACAATGACTGGCGACCGGCAAAACATCGTAAACAGCATGCACGAACCTTGAAACTAATGTGCATGAATCCAGGCGTTATCTTTGCACCGCTCGCTCAAAACGCACGCTCTATAATACTCGCGTCTGGTACCCTGAGTCCAATCGCGTCGTTCCAAAGTGAATTGGGAACGTTGTTCCCACATGTGCTGAGGACCAGCCATGTCGTACCTAAGGAGCAAGTTTACGCGACCTGTATACCCCAAGGACCTAATAAAGTTACCCTCAAGGGGATTTATCCAATTGTGAACAGCTGGTCTTTCCAGGTAACTTCAATTTATATTTTCTAAATATAAATAAGATAAATGATTTTTCAGATATCACAAGATGGCTTCTCCTGTAGAAAAATTGGCGACTCGTTGTAGTTATTTTAAAATATTGTTTCTCTTTTTAAGACGCCTGATACATGATCTTTTGCAGGATGAAGTAGGCAAAGTGTTGTTAGATGTTTGCGAATCAATGCCTCATGGAATCCTCTGCTTCTTCTCCTCTTACAACGTGATGCACAAACATATAGAAAGATGGAAGAGCACCTTCATTTTGAGCAAAATCACCGATGTGAAGCACGTGTTCATAGAACCCCGCTCTGGAGGTGATCTTGCGGATATTATGAACGAATATCGTCAAGTGATAGAGCAGACATCTGCTGAACAAGCGCGAAACATTACTGGAGCGCTGTTACTGGCAGTCTTCAGAGGAAAAATAGCAGAAGGGATTGATTTTAGAGACGACGAAGCTCGTTGTGTAGTGACTGTGAGTTACTTGTTTAAATCAGTTCAGTACAAATGAAAAATCATGAAAATATTTACAATTGTTTCCCTCAGGTTGGTATACCTTATCCAGTAAGGAACGATCCTATGGTTGAAATGAAAATGGCTTATAACGACAAGAAGGTTAAGAATGGTTTGTTAAGAGGATCGGAATGGTATTCGACTCAGGCGTTCAGAGCTTTGAACCAAGCATTGGGTCGTTGCTTGAGACATATCCACGATTGGGGGGCTCTATTGCTAATCGATGAAAGGTTCGCGATAATTTAGTTAATTATAAAAATACAAACTTTTTAAGTTTCTAACAATGTTTGATTTCTTTCGCTGTTAGATTTTTGCAAGATGAAAACAAGGAAAATTTGCCAAAATGGGTCAGAACAATGGTAAATTTCTTAGCGATGTTGCTTTAATAATGGAAACTTATTAAATAATTCATTCATTTACAGTGGACTAATCGAGAAGAGTACACCTTAAGAAAAGACCTTCGTCATTTTGTGGCAAAGCAGAAAATGAAAGATGCAAAACAGCCAGGAATCACAAATTAGTTAACGTGGCAATATATATTTATCAAAATTACATACTACTGACAATTATGACTCTATCGAAAAATTACATATTTATGTACTTTATATAAAGAGCGTATCAGTAAGAGTAATGCATGCGTCGTAAGATTTAAGTTTCATTACAGTAATCACTATGCAATCTAAGAATTTCCTTTTCTCTTTTTTTAAGTACAAAACGATACATTTTATACGTTTTTTAAATAAATCAAATAAATGCAATCTTTATTTTAGATTGAGTGTATCTCTTTTTTGTATCATTCTCAGATGTTTCCTCTTGATCTTCTTCAATTTTGCAGTGTTTGTAATCTATAAATAAATATTACATTCAGTCATAATTCCACGTACATTTTTCACACTATTTGTAAGATTTCAATGAACAATACGTACAACTTGTACAATTTCATTCTTCCTTTCATTCTCTTTCGCGCGTTTTAGATTGGCTCTTCGTCTTTCCTTCTTTGCCTCCTTTTCCGCTTGTTTTTTTGCTTTTATCGCTTTTGACATCTCCTTAACGTGCTTCAGATTCTCTCTCAATTTTTGTTTCTTGTCGAAGGACAACCGTATGCCGCGTGTTTTCACGATAGATGAAAATCTGTTTACAAAACAAAGGTTAACCTTAATAAAAACACACGAGTTTCCTCCGTTTTCTACGTACCTTTTTTTCTCTTCTTTCCACACTCTGCCAGACTTTGGTTTACCTTTGGGGATTTGTTGCTCTAACGACTTCTCTTTCTTGACTTTTGCTTTCTTTGTATTATCAATAACATTCGTGTTATCAGTAACATTCGTATTATTCGCGCCTGAAACCTCGGATAATCTGTCATTTAATATCTCCTCCGCAGTGGTTACCTTTTCGTCGGTTGTCATTTTTCATTAAGGATTTTGATTTAGTATTATAAATTATAATAGTATTACAAACAATTATCGTTCTTTTTCAAACAATAAACACATCCACGTGGTTACGATCACTATACTCAACATGAAGGTACTATCTATGAACAAATGCTAACAATTTTCACCCGAAATAAATTTAACTATTTTAGCCATAAACATTCAAATGACATAAAGGGAAAATGTTGAGAGTCCAATTAAGAAGATAAAAGTTCACGAATTATCCCTCTTAATTAGTTTTTTTTAGAAATAAAAATTTGATCGTTCTTTGAACAACACTAAAACACTAGCGCCACGTAGCGGCGGAATACTGAAACTAATTGTTGTCCTGCTTTGTCACACACTGTTGCCTTCTTTGTCTACAAAGTGCTGCCATCTGTTGGATTTTTCCAATTTGTGCTTTTAGTTCCAATCAAAATCAAAGTAGCTCAGATGGCAGCACTACTTATAGACAAGGAGAGCAATACTGTGCGACAAAGATAAAAACAACGATTAGTTCTACCATTTCACCGCTACGTGACGCTAGCGTTTCAATGTCCATAAAATGACCAAATTTTTATTTTGAAAAAAAACTTAAGAGGAATACTTTGTGAACTTTTGCAGTTGTAGATTCAAAATTAAATGTCCAACTTTTTTTCTGGACTGTATTTTGGCTACGAAATACACGAATAAAGATTTATAAATTTCACTAAATAGATCGAAGCATTCGCTCGACTAATGTTTAATTTCTTGCTAAAATATGTTTAAAACTTATATCAAAATCAAATGCGAAGATAATTAGAACAAGTTTCATACATTTTGGATATAAATTTTTATTTAATTAATTAGTTATTAACAATTGTTGCATCTGCTATTATTACACAAGAAAACATGAATTTTCTCACGTGTGACATAAAGTACAGGATTAAAAAAAAAATCGGCAATCATGGAAAATATATTTTATTATATTTTTTAATTTGTTTACAAAATTATTAATTTAAAGACAAGTTAGATGTCACTGTAATCATTTTATACGCGTACTCGATTATTATATATTTTATTACTAAGGAAAGAGTTGTTTAATTACAATGGAATCCCTTCAAGAAATATGTCAATACTTAAATCCAAATATACGATTAGATTTAAAAGCTATCGCTTTGGAACATGTTCTCAGTAAATATTTATGATTGAAGCATGCTTTATAACCTCAATTTTTGTAATCCTAACCTCTCACTCTTTATTAATTTTTATAATAATCTTTGATTATTAGGTGTAACTGGAACCGCAGAGGGGCGAGAACTATTGCTAAAACTTCCAGATTTATTGACGCAACTAATTGCGTTGACTCAAGATTCTTCGACAGCAATTTCCAAAGATGCAGCTCTGGCTTTGATAAATATAACTGCGGATGAACCAGGAACTAGCGCGTTTCTGTTAATTTCAGAGACTCAGCCAAAAGATGGAAAATATAATTACAATCTAATACATGTTTGTATTAGGTAGATGCTTTGTTAACAAGAGTAAATAACATCCCTCTGTTCTTCTTACATTCTTTACTTTTTCTTGTAGATTCATAATGGACAAAGAAAGCATTTTAGCGGATCCATGCTGCATGATCCTTTCAAATGTGACCAGACCACAGCATTTAGTTGATAGAGTTGTAACACTTATTGAAACGAGTGGTTATACATGGGACAGTATCGTTGCAGCATTCACTTTGAAACAGTATAATAATATTGGTGCAAAGCTTCATTACTTAGGTCCTGTTTTTAGTAATCTTAGTCAGTCTCCATGTGTCAGAAGGTAAATTATTAATTAAGCTTTTAAATTTAAATGTAAATCGTAAATTTACAAATTACAAATTTATTATATGTATAGGTATCTAATGGACAGAAACCGTAGTGTTATCCAGAGATTACTTCCTTTCACAGAGTATGCAGACAGCTTAGTAAGACGTGGTGGAATCGTTGGTACTTTAAAAAACTGTTGCTATGACGTGGAAAATCATGAATGGCTATTAAGTCCCGAAGTAGATATTTTATCACATCTTCTGTTACCATTAGCTGGACCTGAAGAATTTGACGACGAGGACAATGATAAGCTACCAATTAGTCTTCAATACTTACCAGAGACGAAGCAGAGAGAGCCGGATGTAGATATTAGGTACAGAAATTCGTCTATATGGCCATTCATCTTTTTAGATAAGAATTATCATTTCTTAAATTATTTTTCAGAATCATGTTACTGGAGGCTTTAGCTCAACTTTGTGCAACAAGAAAGGGCAGAGAAATATTAAGAGCGCAAAATCTATACATAATACTCAGAGAGTATCATAAATGGGAGCAAAATAAAAATGCGCTCTTAACTTGTGAAAATGTTGTAAATATTTTAATTAGGTAGCAAATTTTATTCCGAATCGTTTTAGATCTCTTTCAATCTCGTTTTGATCTTTTCATAATGCGATTTTTGGCATTTTTCAAATTTTAGAACCGAAGAGGAAATAGGTTTGGATAATCTGAAAAACGTTGAAGTGCCGTCGGAATATACGGAGAAATTTCATAAAATGGATCAAGACTTTATTAACAATACATAATGAAGTGCACAATACGAATTACTTCATATTTTATACACTGCACGAGAGATGTGCATATTATAATAAAACGACTCTCGAGAGAAATGAGGTTGCGCGCGATATTGCACTGTTCCCTTACATCGTTTATCTATCTTTAGTAAAGTTATCAGGTCCTGTGTAGCAACATAGGAATGATAAAAATACAAACGAATAATTGATCACATTCAATCAGGAATCTCACAAACCTGTGCCAAATTATCGCCAATTAATATACATATAAACAACAATAAACAAAAAAAATGAATAAAACAGTTTTTTAAGTCTCAATAGACTTACTTTTATCTGTAATTGTTAAGAATACGAAAATAAATGGGAAAAACTCTAAAAAATTTACAAGTGACGATGCAGATACTTGCAAGGTATTCATGTCCGTTAACAGACGGTATTGAGTATTTTTCTCTTTTTTTCCCTTTTCACAATGTCTCTAGCGCGAATAGCAATTTTAGCATGCCCGACTCAGAACAACTTTTGCCGAGATCAAATCCCGCAGAAACGAGAATATGGTACCGTTACAGGAGTAGAATGAAGAACAGTATGGTACTGGTACATTTCTGACATGTTTCTGCGAACCATGTAAATAACAGTATCGTTATTAATTAATACACGCGTTATATATTGATATTGATTTCTCATATCAATTAGCTACGATCAATTAAACAAAAACTGAACATTAAAAGCGCGACTGTTCATATACAAGACAAATATTCTAAGTATAAAAGTAGAAACACACACTGTTATCGCTAATATTTACGGCATTGTAAAAAAAAAATACTTCGACGTGTTTTATGTATTTCTGAATGTTCTCTTTGAGAATAAATGTGTATTTACATCTCTTTGTTGCTGTTTTTTAATACAAATCAAAAAATAAGCTCTCATTTACACATACACACACATATATATGTGTGTGTGTGTGTATATATATATATATATATGTATAACATGTAACAAGATCTGACCGAGAAATTTCGAACTTTTATATTTTTTGTAACATACAAAATACCTGATAATGAGAAATTAAGATTAAGTCAATGAACCGAATCGGATCAAATAAGACGAGGAATTATAAAAAAAAAGAAATGATCGTTATGGTAAATATCCTAATCCAGCCTCCAGACTAATGGAACTTTTAATGCTAGAAGCATTGCTAGCTCGCCTGCTGATTCTATTCCAATCAGCTCCGAAAATAGCCGCGATTTCCGCGCTCTTCTTAATCGAAAGGGCTTCGTGATGTGCTCCAGATCGATTAGAACAGTGGGAAAGACATTTCTTGTCCCTGTCAGCGCCACCGACGTACACTAAACGGCCCTGTGTATCCCTGGCACTAACGACTAACACCTTTTCGCTGTCTGAAGACTGTTGAGACTTCCGTCCTGGATTAAACAGGTCATAATCTAGGGCGAGGTTGTTCGAACTGCTGTAACTTGACGACGACTTCTACAAATGAATAAAAATACTGAAAATCCTATTCCTTCTATTTTTTTTTCTTTTAAATAAAAAGAGGAAGAATAATAAAAAAAAATTCGATAACATACATTTTGGCAAGTTAATAAACCCTATTTACCATTGTAATATAAGCTCCGCGAGAGAAAAATACAAATTCTTTTTCGTTGACTTTTTTATTTTTACGTTACTCGACCGATATATGTATTACCTTCGGTACATCCAAACCTTGGAAAGGTGTCCGACATCTGCCAGTTTTGGTCACTCGAGCTCTGTCTGGACTTCCGGCTCGACTGAGGGTGCTCTCGGAGGGCACGATGCCTCTTTGCCTTAACTGCTCGAGTATAGTTGGACGATTCGGCTGTCGAGCACAGTAACACTTATTGCTTTCGGAGCAGCTGTCGGTGTCGCAAGCACATACCACCGTGTTTGGAGGCACGTGAAGTTCCTCCGTCGGGATCCTCCTCGATAACGAGCAGTAACACTTGTCCGCTGACACGCAAGTGCAGGACTCTGAATCGTAGCTACACTCGCTGCAGCTCACGTAACCGCTGCTGCTTCTGTTCGCCGCTGCTCCTGCACTTCTATTTAGTCTTCTGCCTGAATGATCGCAGTGACTCTATTAATCTTTGGTGAAATTTTTATTGTACGATATATAAATGAAAGATAAATAACCTATAGAATTAAAGAACAAAAAAATGAAATACTGGAGAAATGTAAAATATAAAATAACTTCAAGGAAGAAAGTAGAAATCCAATGTTTGAGATGAGATCGCAAAATATTCGCATACAAGTGTCACTGTCTTCCGATGTGGTGTGACAAACGCCGGGTTTGTTCGCTCTCCAAGAAGATCTCCTCTTGCCCATTTTATTCGCCAGCATACGATTCCTGTGGTTGTTTCTGGCATCGCAAGAAGAACTACTACCAAAACTATCGTTCAGTCGTCTCGCCGGGAAGATCACGGAAGTAAATTCCGTGGGTCCACCCTTTAACCTCGACACAGACCTCTTAATAGCCCTGCCAAGTAAGCAGGTTCGTCGACTGGATCGTCTTCGTTGGGGCCTTCGACGTCTTCTCATTATGCTCGCTGACCTCTGATACAGTTCATCCTGAGTCAGTGTCGCCGCCAATTTTAACAAGAACTCTTTGTACAGGGGTTTCAAGTCGTTGAAAGACATCCCTTCGGGGTCTACGAAAAGAATTCACTCGTTAATACAATGCGTAAGAGTTGGAAAAACGAGGACTAAATTTCTATATTTTCTTCTTATCGTCACTTTTATATTCCACAATTTTGTCCAGAAAAATAGTAGTAAAAGAAGCCAAAAGCCAACTATGAATCTTTAGCTTGAAAATCTCTTCAAAAGGTACAGCATTTTAAGATTTTAAGATTTTTCCAAATAATACTTACCAATAATAGCAGCCAAGATGTCATCAACGCTGGTCAAGCCCTCCTGGTTTCTAAATTCGTCGAAAAGTTCCGTGAATCCCAGTGGGGTGCCCCCTTTGACACTGTTGGGTCTCCTAGCACTTCCAGGCTTCAAAAAGCTTCCTCTCCTGGGCAACTCGACTCTGGTCATCAAATCTCCCCGGTCTACGTCCACGTCGCTCTGAGATCTCTTCAACCTGGTCTCCTGAAGTGCTTTCGTAGCATCTTCAGATCTACTAACAGGTGGCTCGCTTCCAGCTCTGCTTCTCTTCCTAACTCTCGGCTGATTAAACTCTGTTAAATTCAAATTCGACGTAGAATCGCTCAATTGCTTCTTCAAAGGTTTGTCCATGGTAACCACTCTGCTCACTCGTTTCCCAGTCGTTACCTTTTCTGGGTCCCTTGGCCTTCTTCGTTCCATTGGCACAGAATCCCCACGATTCTCTCGATTCAACTGATAAACCTCGTTGTTGCAAGACCTACCGAAGAATATGTCTTCCTGCGAACTCTTTATCTTTCCTGCCGCTAATTTGCCCCCTCTATCGTTGTAAATTTCCTCTTGAGCAACGCTGTATATTTTGTCAGCGTCTTTGAAATGATCTTCGTACAGCCTCTCCTTGCTGTTTCTCTTAAAGGCTCGCTCGTACAATGAGTTTTCTTCGCTTTTGCAAGCTGGCTTCTCAATTCTGTCGTACGTTATAACGTCCGATCTCGTGGAACGTATTTCTTGATTTTTAGTCGTGTCTCTCGACGATTGCACAGGGTTGTTCAAATTGTAAGAACCATAAGACTTGTCATAAATTTTCTCTCTCTCGTCTTCTGATTCTTTATTCGGGATCTGTTTCTCTGTATCATTCCCCGCTCTGCCAATTATCGGGAGTTTTTCGTATTTGTTCGAGACCGTCTCGTAAAGTCCACTAGCGTCGACGTTGTAAATCTTGTTCACGGAGGTACTAGAATTTCCTATCTCGATCTTTTCAGGAGCATCCAGTTCTTTTTTACTGCCAGACAAAGTTTTGTTTTTTATATTTTCGCGTTCTTCCTTCTTAGAAATCCTCGAGTCGAAATTTTTCTGTACGGAAATGACATTTTGGGTCGCTGGGTTAGTCTTCTCCTTTGGGACAGCCTCTCTTCTTCTACCTCGAGCCTCCAGAATGTCTTCTGCCTTGACATCGGAATTCTTCTTCTTTCTTCTAGGAGCCTTCTGCAATTCCGGCGACTTCGCGGCTTCATCCTCTGTCACTGAACTGGACATGGAGGTTTTCTTTGTTCTTGGCGGTCTCACAGGCTGCTGAGGAAGAATAGATCTAACAGCATCTGACTGTAACACGTTCATTCTGATGCCGAATCTGGTACTTGGGCTAGGTTCTCTAACGTAGCTGGAAGCTACGGAAGTCAGACTCATGCAACCAACGCCATTTGCGTGCCTTGGTCGACGCCGATTCGCGTCCAAATCGGCTACAAGTGCTCGATAAAGGGTTGCCGCAGCGGCCACTGCATCTTCCTCCGTTTCACAGCCGAATGCGTGACATTCCAGTAACCTGGCAGCCCCTGGTCGTCGCATCACTACTGCAAATATTGGTGGATAGTGGTCCGCTGTCGTTTTCAGATCACGCATCGTTCTGAAAAAAAAAAACAAAGCAATTTTAGATTTTCTAGCGGCGAAAGCTGAGTTCACTTTGTTTTAATCGTTGTCGATCAATTTCACCTTTTTTTAACAAACATTCAGAGTATTCTGACTAACAGAGCATTCGAACGATTCTGATCTGGAATGGCTACCTCGATATCGAAAAGATAGAATAATATAAATTGATTGAAAAATGTTGATGCAACGTTTTCATCCCCTGAACGGATTAAAAAGATCGCACGCTGCACGAAAAACTCAGACCCTTAATCGAACTGATTAAATCTCTCTCTCTCTCTCTCTCTCTCTCTCTTTCTGCGAGATAATTGACGTAAACTAGACTTGATCTACAGAGTACGTGCATCCACGGCGTCGTTAATTTCTTTCGACGGCGCTTTCCATCGCAATGCCCCACCTGTACAAGTCTGCGTGCTTCTCCTCGCCTGCCTGACTCTGTTCGTGATCGCCGACCAACGGCAAGAAAGCGTGATGCAGCTCTCCCGATGGCGTGGCTTTACTGCGAAGTCTCAACGCGCTCCATACGGCGATCCTGCGGAACGGGTTGTTCTTCTCGATGGTGTCGGGAGTGCGGAAAGTCAACCCTCGTCTGGAGACTTCGAGCTCCGCCGGCACAGATCCCTCGATTCTTTCGAGAAGTTGTCGCAGAGGTTCTTGGAGACCTCGAACGCTCGTCACGCGACCACCAACGGGAGCTGCGCCCATGTATTTCACCTGAGAAGATAATTTCAATGGTTACTACCTCTGTTTTCTTTTTTCAAAACGATCAAGAGCGAGTTAACTTTTTTCTTTTTTTTTTTTTTTTTTTTTAGAGCGATTGTCGAAGATCGAAGTTGGAAGTTCGGTCTTTCGCGAGAGACTACTAGAGACTGGAGAGATTCGAAGTTATCTTTTTTTTGTTTTTTAACTTGAATGGCATGAATTATAATTTCTTCTTCCTTTCTTTTCTTCAGGAAGGACGTAGTATTTCTTTAAAAATCTGAATTACGGAAAGATCACTCATAGATATCAATAGTTAACTTGGATTTAAATTAGTTTTGGACTACTTGCATTTTCTGAACAGGATTATAAAATATTGAAATCGAGCAGTTCATTAAACCCAAGAAGGAGGATATAATTCTTCAATATTGTTATGATGTGTTATCGTACATCAAATTGCAAGAAATGAGAAAGATCGTATTGATTTTCTCCTCGGAGCACCCCATTTTGTTACGAGTCCATTCAACTTACAATTAGCACCGATATCACAGAGCGAGGGAAAAGGTAATGGTTGTTTTAATTAGAAAGACAAAAGCCATAAACGACGGGATAATGAAAGTTCGTCACGATGCAAATACGGTGTAAATTATGTAGATTAATCGATGGTGAGCCGTTATCAAGAATTTTCATCGGTTACAGTAACCAAGCAGAACTACTCTAAAACCCCGTTTCACGATGCGTGCAAGATACGTTTCTATTTAAAAGCGAAACGTACGATATCAGTTGTTCTCACGCGAAGAAACGAATAGATACGAATAAACTTTATCTCTTTATCTTTTAGTGCAACAATTCCATTTTATTTTATACTTTTATCTTGTACGTGATAAAAGTATATTGAAAGACTTTTAGAGAAGTTTTATAGTTGGGCAGTGTGTTAAAAAATTTATTGGTGGAATGTTAAAGTAGTCATAAAGTGTCATTCTCATAGAAATTTCGATTGTGTGGTTTCGATTCGTTAATCGAGATCACGAATGATAAATTTTTACTCTGCTACGCTAGAATAAATAACGCGAACTCTTTCGCGTTTCAGAAATGTCTGATGTAACGACGAAGCTAATTTGCATATTGAGACACATGACGTCTACAGGTAATGATGTACGTATTAATGGCTTAAATTTAAAAGTCAGTGAAAAAAATTATGATTCAGGTACCACTTCTATATTTGTCACTACCCCGTGTTTTATATTTATTAAATTTACACGTTTTTACGTAAATAAAAATTTCTCCGTCCCAATTTTCTCAATAGATGCCAATTATGTATGTACCTTCAACCGTATGCCCTCTTCTAAACCCACACAAACCCATTTCCCTATTTTCCTTATCAATTCAATTCGTAACCTGAAAACCACCGTTTTTCTAAATAAAGTCTGCTATTTATACCCGTGCAAACTCGACGAAAAGCTCGTGAATTCGAAGCGTAGGAGAGACTCCTCCAGGCTTTCAAGATCATATCTCGACGGCGACGAGGCAACGATCTGAAGCTGTTGTTGACCTCGGCGAAGGTATCGTCGACGAATGGCGCAACGGAACGACGCGGAAGAGGGAGGCCGTAAAAGCGGGGCAATAAGAAAAATCCGCGTGCCGATCCGCGGCAACGAAGGGGAATTTTACGGTGCTTCAAATAGTCGGGAGCCAGCCCGGTCACGCTTCGCGGATCGTGAACGGGAATGAAAGTGACGATTAAAAATCGCTAGGATCACGGCCGCGCGGAGGAAAATCGTGCACTTTATCTTTAATAACTATTCAGGGTGCTCGTGAACATTCTTGTATCTTTCACTTTCGATTATGTAAAATTATGTAAAAGCAGTACGGTACGTTGAGAATAATCTCATCTGCGATTTTTGGATTTTGGATTTTTCTGATGTCTGATTATATTGGGGACTTCTGGCATTGTAGGGGAAAAACATAACTTGCAGATTTTGAATTATTAGTACCAGAAAAGAAATAATGATAAATCGAAGATTTTAAATTTAAAAGTTCTCCAACTTTTGTTACTTATATTTGTAGGATAATTTTTATGGTTATCGCAAGATAATTGGAATTTTCTTGTTTTATGTTTTATGAGACAGTACTGATATTGCATGATGGAAGCGGAAATTGCGTTTTGATAGCGCGGTACATTTTCCATCGTTCCCTAAACATCGAGAACGATATTTGCTCGTTTCCCGATGAAAATCGCGCTCGACCGCGCCGCATAATTAGTAGTGCGCAATGCTAAGTGTTACAACGTTCCTAATCTCTGCCAGCATGTTTCGTTCTACTCTCATTCGGTCAAATATTGTTTAACATACGTTTGCTTGAACCATCAGATAGCAGGAATATTTAACTCGACATTGAACAAAAATATTCCAAGAATATTCTTCACGTCGATCCAGTTAAATTAAACAGTTGTACGTTCAACGCAAAATCAAACAAAATTTGGACAATTTTTATTATCCTCCTCCTTTTCTAACGCTCTTTTTATTCATTGCCTTGTTTCGTCTTCGAACGAGCAAGTAGTGAACCAGATCAATTATACGTCGGTCTAAATTTTATTTCCATTCGTGGTTGCTCCGTATAAATATTTGCACATGAAAAAATTTCAGTGTAAATTTGTATAATATATAAAACAATTAGAGCATTCAGCTCGTTTTCAATATTTCCATATATATTTCTCATGTTTTTCAGACTTTTTCAAACGGAAGAAAATTAAGGAATATGGAGAACAAGAGCAGGATCTTCTCGATCAGCGTTTGCAAAAGTCCGATATTTTCGTGGCGAAGTACGAGATACGAGGTCGGTGCGTATTCCGAGGTGATTTTCAAGCCGCGAAGTAGGTGAATCCTCGGCCAAGCTGCGAACTCGTCTCGAGAGTGGAACGAATGGCTGTTCCTCGAGATTTTTCTGTGCACGGGGGCAGGGACGCGGCGACACGATCGAATTAACATAAGTGAAAATCCTCTTTTCCTCTTCGCGATGCCGTTCTAATTGTAGCGAAACTTTTGTCGTGCGCGAATCCTGCGTTCAATATCGCGACAATTCATTTCAATCAGACCGATTTCGCCCTGATATTTGAAACAGCAACGACGGAGAATACGAAAACAACCGAGACGCAGAATTTTCAGAAACTTTCAGAGAGAGATTAAATAATTATGTAGATGAAAAGAAATGATCTTCTAACGACGAGTACTTAATTATGACCGAATATATTGGGACACGAATTTAGTCCATGTTAAAATTCACTTTCATTTTAAGAATCACCAGCGAGAAGAATGCAAAGAAGGTTAAAAATATTGAAGGTACATTTCTTATAATATAATACTGAATACTTATAGAGTTCAATTTTTTCAAGTTATAATAATTTCAATATTAAACATTTTATTTCTCGAGAGATTTCTCAAAGAGATTACTTCAAAAGTAGAATATTCCACCTTCCTCTAGTTAAATCTAAATTAAAACTGTATTAATATAAGAAAAATACATATTTTCGAGATCAATACGCTGTCATCGGTGTTATCAGCGACGAGCAACAACACCGATGAGAGTAGAGCAAAGTGGTTGCTGGCACGAGAACGAGGAAGAACCACGAGGAGGAAAGTAATCGATATATTTACCGGTAAAATCGCAGCGGCGCATTCACCGGGTGTTCCGCTTTCGGCTTCCACGGAAGCGAACATCGCCTCGATCCTCGCCTGCACCGCGCTGTTCACCCTCCTCTGCTCGTCCGCGCCCATCTCGTCCAAATGATTCGAGTTCATGGTCGACACCCCGCCGTACCAACCGCCAAAATTCGACCCGTAAATCGACCTGGATAAATGAGAGTTTCAATTTAATTTGGCATTGCAAAAAGTTATCCAATTTAATTTGGCACTGCATTATTATCAGAATGTATGTCGACTAACATCAAGAATTACAAAGTAGTTCTTGCTGTATTAAATTGAGTTAGAAGCTCATTGTTATGAGAATAGGCTATTAACCCTTTGCACTCGTACGTCGCCGTATAGATGTTGAGATGCAGACAAAACTTGTGTATTTTTCAAAATTTTTTCTACTAGAATGGCAAGTTAACTTGTAATATAGTCCCAGAAAAATGTTTTCATTTTGATCGAATGTGAAAAGTAATTTCGAGTTGATTGGTAAGCTTAGTTAACCTTCTCAAATATAAATACGAGTGCAAAGGGTTAAGTTTGTACCTCGAGTCCTCGAAAAGGGCATCGATGCGAGCCTTGCTCCTGAGGGAGCATTCCGACGCGGGACCAGCCAATCGGAAGCCATCGTCGCAACAGGGCATTCCCACGCAGGACATTTTCAGCTCTAGAACGAAACTAGAACAACGATCGGCATCTGTATTTCTTTCAAGCTCGCCGGAGCTTTTCTCTTCGACGACGTCATTCGTTCTGCAACAGTCCAGGCAACTCTTCGATGAAGAAGAAGCTTACTCTCAATTTTCTAATTATTTAATTGTTCAATCAGCGTTTCTAATAGCGAGATACTATTGGAAAATTTGCTGATCTTACGTTTCCAGTTAAAATACTAATATAGATACATGTGTCTATAACTGTATACAGTATCGAAAAATCAAAATACAATGCCACTCGTTTTTATCGAGCACCAGAGCACACTTCGCAATAAAAGCCTGAATGGATAGTAAAGATCGAATAGAGACAGATGTAATTGAAAGAAATTGGAAAGACTCGAAAGGAGGGGCTCTGGATTGGTGAGGATCTCGCCAGGATCTCACCTCGTTTCCACGGATCCTTGCGGCTGATCCGCAGCCAGCGTTAAATTTATGCGAGACTGCAACATGTCGGACAGGCTGGCAATTAAAAACTGTAATTGCAGACAGGATTGAACGAAGAACGGTCCATCGACGGCTAACGTATCGAATCTGGGCTCGAGTAAAAGTGACGGAACCTTGTAATTTCATCCTTCGAAGCGCTGCCTTTTATCAAGGTCATCGATTGTATTCTTTTGAAGCATAGTTACGTAGCATGGAACTACATGTTGCTACAGTGAGGGATACAGTTGATTACAAAAATGTCCGGCATGAATCTCGTTTATTCGAGAGAAATTGCAGTTAGTGTCTGACTAAGTATCGGTTAAATCTACTTGTTCGAACTGCCGATTACGCGCGTTTCTGTTGTTACAGACTATTTGTTCTCGAATAAATTCCGATGAGCGAAGTAAGAGGAGAAAGTACGAATATGCATCATTAAAAATCGATTATTTCCGAGTGATGGGCGTTTATGAAACACTTTGAAGAGCAAAAATTTCTGTTGTTACAGACTATTTGTTCTCGAATAAATTCCGTCCGAATGAATGAAGTAATAATATCGTATCAGTAAGAAGAGAAAGTACGAATAAATCTCCACAAAGCGTGAATCGTTAAAACTCGATTATTTCCGGGCGATGATTTTTATGAAACATTTTAAAGAACAGAAATTTACAGGGTATACGAAGCAAAGTGGCGATTACAGTTCCATCTCGCAAGTCACATTCATAAAGATATGAAATTGTACAAAACATTCTCGAACTGCAATTAATTAACCTGTTCGTGCTTCCGTTTCTACGAAACACATTCTTCGACGGTAGCTTCGAATCCTCGACGAACATTTCGCGCTCCGCGAAAAAGACTTTACCGGTCCATGATTATCGTCGGTTCGGTTTAATTTCCCCCGGTGAATGAATCGGCGTTTCCACATCTCAGTTCCTGCCTACTCGTAAAACATAATAACTAGAACGTCTCGGCTTATTGTTGCATCAGCGGATTCCAGCGAAATTTTCACACTCGTAGCGCCTCGTCGCAGTTCTACGAGTTACAATCAATCGCAAGAAGGCTACGAAACGGCACTCTTCGCGAGTGGGAAGAGACGATTGCGTTTCGCGAGGGATCGCATTGTTTACCGAGGTAGAAATCGCGGGTACGCGGCACTCGATACCCACTCGCGCAGAATTATCGCGTGCATGCCATCGATTTTCACCGCGACGACGCGCCAGACTCGCGCCACGTTTCTTTCAACATCCGATGCGGAGGAACGATCCAACGTTCTCGTGGATAATAAACGATATTTTTCATGTTTTTCATATTTTGATTACACTTTTAATCTACAAGTGGGCTTTCGCGATCTCAGTGAAGTATATTTGTAAAATTCAATCTTTTTTTTTTTTTTTTTGAACATTTGAATTTCATGATCCAGGTAATTTGTGACAGTTGGAGAAACGATTTGTTTCTTGGTCACTTCATAGTTTAATTTCAGAAGAATTATATGACACTGTTATTCGATATTTTTAATATTCTGGTTCCACGATATTAGAAATTTAAGGCAACGTGCAACAATGGATATTGGATTTCTCAATATTTTTTTAACAGTTTTAATGATACATCGTCGTGCGACCCCGCAATTAGAAATTTATTATAAAATACAGAGTGTGTAGACGAGAGGTGTGATATCGTCCCGATTTCTCACGAGTCACGGTCGGCAGGCGAATGTTTTTAATATTTTTGTTCTATCTTTAATAGCTCAGAGCACATTACCATATAATTCCGCCATTAGAAATTTAATTACAGACGAATGCGATACGATGTCGTAATTTTTTTACTAGTGACACTCTATAATTTTTAACGGACATATATTCCTAACGATCCAGTGCAGATGCTAAGTTAGATACTTAGGCTCATGTATATTGCAGTGTTATATATAATTTGAATATAAATTATTTAAAATATAAATTGCACAGCATCATCCTGTAATTGCAACGTCGAAAACGTAAATGGAAATGGAGATCTGGAGAGAATATTTCTGTAGAAATTTGATAAGAAGAACTGTCTTTCATCACTCGAAGATCCTCCTAAAAATACTTGTACAGTGTTTCAACCTCGCGAGAAACAAATAAAAGAAACACACGAAATAAATCCAAGGTACGAATTATAATTTCTAATTTTTACGTCGAAGTCCGCTGGAAAACGAAGCAGCGTGAAATCATTTACAGTTATCCGGATCGGAAGACTTTTCAGAAGACTTGTCTGTCTTATGGGGAATAACTGTCGCTGGCACGAACACGTAAACGGAGCCCATCTGTTCATGTGTTCACCGTTGCACGCCGAGGTCGTGACGAAACTGATTATCGTCGAAAATTGGACGATTACCGATCTGACCGGCTAATTACTACAACGGGAACAAATTGACGTCAAGAAGATGTCGTGGTTGAGGCTCCATTTCCCATTGAATCTCCGATGAAATCTTGTCTGCTTGAATTACAGGGTGATATAAAATGGAATGACATTGTAAAATAGGATGATCACCTCTATCCCATGTATGAAATCCTTCTATTTGTATGAAATCTATTTCTGTACATACGAGTGTGTGTTTCACTTACCGAAAGATTCTTTGACTTTTTATTTCTGATTTTTTTCAATTTAAACATTCGTTTGCTGAATATTCAAGTTTCGGAAAATTTTAGCCAATGCCTTTTCTCTTTCCAACGGATTTGAAATTTAAATGAAGGAATTAACCAAGCGCGAATCTTGTCTGATCAGATTTCATCGGAACGAAGACGGGAATGCCTAATTGATGAGCATAAAGCCAGAGAGACTTGTAACTGTATATCGAATTCAATATTTAGAAAATGCAATTATCCGGCGAATATGTTCAAAGAACGTCGTACCAAATCCAGTAAAAATTAGACGAGTTCTTCAATTGTCCACTTAATGAAACATACCCACGGCAAGATTTCCATTTTAAACGCGCATCAAAGAATGGTCCATAAACCTGAAGAAAATCTGTTTCGTGTTTCATGATGCATTCGCTCAGTCTCATTAATTAGACTAGATCTATTTCTTTAAAATCAACAATATCTTGCAGAACAAATTGTCAAGAAATTTTATCTTTCTTTCTTTCTTTTTGTTTTCTTTATCTTAATCTTCCCTACTATTATCTTTATCGATCAATAAAAAAAAATTCGCCTTAAAAGAAGTTGAGTCGCTTAAAATTTTTATCGAGGCCCTAAAAATCATTTTCTTTGCTTACCTCGTTTATTATCATATTTTACTAAACCAGTAGTTTTGTCTTTCGCCATTAATTTACGATCAATTACGAGGTAAATACTAGCCGGTGGACGTTCAGATGATTGTCAGCACTGCCGGATGACGGAGGATCCTCATTCACGCGGCTGCCCCGCCGAAGGCAACGGTATTAAGGTCGACAAACAGATTACAGCATCACGTGTCGACGAATCGCGTGGAGAAGCTAATGTACGCGGCCGGATTTAAAGCGTGCGGATCGTTCAACTTACAATTACCAAGTTCACGGCTCGTTTACCGGCCGAGTTCGGTCTAATGGAAATCGAATAAACGAACGGAAGCAACCGGACGAAATTGCTCGCGTGCTCAGGGAAAATCGTGTCGAAGACCTTTCTTCGCGGTGAAAATGCCAATTTAAGATAAATGCTTGGATAAATCGAAGAAAAATCTACGTAGAAGAAAGTACGATTTTGAATGAAATTAGAATTGCAGTTGGTTAACATAATAATTACTGAATAATTGGCGTGAAAGGGGGATGAAAAAAATTGTTCCAAAAATTAGGAATATTGTTGCGAGCATTGTTTTTTTAATTTACTAGTGGAAGTCACTCGTTTTTTAAGAATTAAATATATATTATAATTAAATATTACCTACTTGCACAATGAATTAGAGAAAGAATAATTTTAGTTGATTAAGAAGTGTAGTTTAATAATCCAATATCTATTTCAAGAGACTTCGCACTTTTTGTTAGAAAATTACTTGAAAATATCAACTGCTTATCTTGTTCGTAAATAAGTAAAAAATTATATAGTATATTTTAGTGATTGAAAAATGTAATTCTCACGATCTAATATCCATTTCAAATTTATTATCAAATAGTCTTTTTTCTCATCAAAAGATATATAGTCTAACAATGAAAATGAGTAGAAGTAGAATATTTTAATCGTTGAAAAATATAATTTTCAGATTGTAACATCCACTTTAAGCAAATTCAAACCAATTATTAAACATATCCCAAAAATAATTGAAGCAAAAACAAATGAAGAACGTAGCAACCCACCATTTCATGCCAGGATCAAAAATCCATCAAAGTTTTCTACAGAACGTGATCTTGAAAATACAGAACAGGATGCTCCGCTTCACGTCTTAAAATCCACTTACTTTCCAATACTGCTCGATTTCAATCTCTCCAAAAACTTCTCAGACAGAATCTCCCGACCAGAAGTTTCCCAAAATTCCTCGAAAAACCAACACACCAACGCACCACCGCCGTGAATCCCATGTTATTCGTATGAATCATTCAGTAGTATCGATCCATATTTTTCCATCCTAGTCGATCTATCGTACAATCATACTGAATAATACTCTCAAACACCGTTCGAGTGTAACAAATTTTTTTTTACTTTCACAAATTTTCGACGAGAGAAATTGAAATGAAAATTCCACAAAAATTCCAACTTTTGACCATCCACCGGAGAAGACACGCGAACAATAGAAACTGTCGTTGACGATCGACCTTGGCCGCGAGTCGATCCGGATGACCGTCGACGTGAAACTGCCAGGGATGTTCCGCAGGAGAGACTCGAGTTCTCTAGTCAGTGAGTCGGCTCCTCCACACTGGAACGAGGAGGAGGAGGAGGAGGAGGAGAAAGAGGAGGAAGAGCAGGAGGAGCAGGAAAATGAAGATCAACGGAGAGAGATCTTCTGCGGATCTTCTCCGGCGTCTCCGCGGGAAGGGTGAACGTCTGACCGCCGCTTTTTACCGGAAACCTCGCCGCTGACACGTACGCATCATTGTGATTAATTCGTCCGCAATCAGTATCTCTCTACCGCGGGTCTGACGTTGATGGCGTGGGTGAGGAATGGAAAGTGTTGCTGTGATTGATTTTTCAAGAGAAAGATGGAAGTTCGATTTTTTTTTACGTTCGTTTTATTTACGTACGAATAATACACGCATAAAAATGTGAATTTTTGACTTTTCAACAAAGTATTCGGCATTTTTCTCGAATTTTTCGAAAAATTGGATCGTTCGAAACGCTTGGCGGAATAGAATTAATTTTTGTACGTGATTGTTTTGGAATCTCATGGGAAATTTTTCACTTGAAATAATCGCGATAGATGAGTATTAATTTCTATTCTTGAATAAAAAGTGGACCATTTAGAATATCTTTGGAGATATTAATTTTCGTTTTTAATTGTAAGATTAATGGAATTCATATCAATGGAAGAAACATTAATTTTTTGTAAGATGTATATAAATCTATGAATTTTTGTGTTGAAACTTCTTTATCCAACTTTCATGTCGAACGTTTTTTAAAGACTGGTTGGGAAAGTAGGGTAACGTAGGAATATTAATTTCGGAACTTCAAACATCACGATTAAACGTAATCAACGATTGCACTTTTGTGCAACAGAGGCATTGCAAATTACAATAATAGGTAACTGGTAATAATAGTTCATTCGAATTCCTGAGTTGTAACAAGAAAAAAAAAAAAAGAAAGAAATTCAGCAGTAGGGAAGTAGGTCGAAATCTAGTTGCGTATATTATGTTAATTATCGTGCATTTAATGCGGTAACCATTATTTAGGAGAAATACTGTAATTATAGAAGACTTGGAGAACCTATTTTCTATTGCTAATTTCAAACGCATCGATGCAAAGTTGTAGAAGAAAATTAATTCTCATTGTTTCTAATTGCCGTCGAAAAAATTTTCCATACTTTTTACAAATAATTTTCCATGAGAAACTGATTTCAACCTTGCAACATGTATGAGTAATTATTCTAAAAGACTCGACTGATTCTTTCCTAAGAAGATAAAAGACACTTTAGAGTAAGAATTATAGACAATCGAAACTTTGAAAAAAAAAAAAATCTATAAAAAATTTTATCTGGACAAAACGAAATCTAGAAAATTGACCCGAGATCAGCACAATGTGAAAGTAATTCAAAACTGTCTGAAACTGTCCTCTCCAAAATGTCTAGTCGAAATCAGACAACACTAACAGCGAGTATAACGAGAACTGCTCTGAATACAGTGTTTCTGGTTTGTTACGGCGTACGTCCAGTGACCAACATTTTTCCTCCGACCGGGAAAGGACGCGCGGGGTCAAGGAAACACGGAGAAGCAAAGAGAGAACACGAAAAGAGAAAGAAGGAGGTGGAGGAGGAGCGTCGCGGGAGAAGCTGAGGAGCACAGTCTGGATTCTCTGGTTTCCGTCGCCGGTCCTCGTCGACGTGGTAACCGATAACGGTACCGTTGGCTTCGACGGTGCTCACCAATGTGAGAGTACTGTTATTCCAACGACGCGGTTGCCTTCTCTGTTCCACCAGAGACTGGTGGTCTTGCACGTTCTTTGCCGACCGGCGAGCGTGAAGCAACCGTGGATGGTTGTTAGTCGCTTTTTAGCGTTCGACAGGAACGTTGTCGGTGCAGAAATGCTGGAAAATTGACCATCAAGTGGGATATATTTATAGTAGATCAGGATTTTTTTGGCAATGAGAGTGAACGGCAATTTTCTGGCTGTCGAGTAGACATTAACTTAGTAAGGATGACGAGGAAAGATCTGAGATCTGATGATGGATTGGTTTTTTCGTAACTGAAGATTAAATCGATTGTATCTTTATTTTATAGAATAAAAATAAAAGTTGACGGTGAATAAGTGGATTGCAGGTAAAAGGAAAAAAGGATTGGAATAAATTTTCTTATTCAAAGAGGAGTGAAATTTGAAGCCGTAGAGATTAGAATAATCTCTTTTTATTTTATGAAACACGTACGATTGGACATCGAATAAAATGAAATTGATACGAACTTTTTATTCTACGTAGGAGGGCGAATAATTCGGTGTCGGATGGATAGACGATTATAACATGTCTTTGTGCCATAGAAATGGATAAGGTTTGGAGACAACTGGAATTCGTGTTCTGAATGGATGGAATTTGCGGCAGGAATGTAGATAGGTATTAGATACTTACACAGGTGTAGCCACTTCAGTGGAGCAATTTTAATGAGCGTGATTTATGACTGATCAAGTTTTCTGACAGCTATGGTATGTAGAAGATAACGAGTATTTTGAAAAAATCTGATTATAAAGTCAGATAAGTAGAATTAAGAGATATAATAAACACATATTATAAACCTGTAAATTCCAAAATCCTCCTACGCTACGATACATTCTTATTTCTTTTTTTGAAATTTTAATTCAAACTTTGATCTGTAAGGAAAGTCTCCAGAAAGTAGCCAGGTGATTTCTTCGTAAAAACGATTTCCCAGACGAACGTTTGGTTTCTTCTCATCTTGCAGTTGAATCATCGAAGCTAGATGGGCCGCCGTTAGTTACGCTTATACTTACATAATGATTACTAATATGATCGCTCATACGCGACGAGATCAAAGTTCATCTTGAAATAAGGTAATCTCGGAAGGAGCAATTTTAACGGTACAAGTAAAATATGCCTGTATTCATATATTCACTGTGAATTCATTTGCATACTTTAATTTCTTTTTTACATTCTTCGCAGCTGCTCGCTCTTTTTCCCCATTACCGCGGCGAAAGTAATCATTCGAACGATAAACGCGTCCGCAACCAATCTTCTCTGCTTTCTTTTCGAGCAAAATTTAAGCTTAACAACTTTAAACAGAGCATTTAGCAATAATTAGAATCTCCTGATACAGATAACAATCGATGACTGTTTTATCATTTATTTACTCTACTTACGTATTCGCAAGTTCCATTATTTATAATTATTATATTTTTATTCAACAATAATGAGTTTGAAAGTATTAGTAAGAACTTCCAATTACACATAACTTGTTTCAATTTAATGCCGAGAATGGAATATGGCAAATTTCAAGACGAGACAATTTTTATAATAATAAAGAGAAACATTTCTACAATAATTAAGAATTACTTCCTTCGTACTTACGAGAGACAATCGTTTCTAAAATTCTAAAAATCGTACGATCTACAGCTATTACGGGACGATCTATCGTCGCTTGACCACCAAAGTTGGCCGTGTTTTTGCGATTTATTCGAAAGAAACGCAGAAGTTGAAATGGTAAAAGCGGCAAGAACCGATAACGACAGCAAGAACCCTGATTGCGCCTACTTTTTAAGTTCTCGGAAGGCAAAGACAAAGTTCCTCCTTTCCCGTGTTCGCGGCTTTGATTAAAACGTGCCAGCGGTTTTACAATAATGTCCAGTTATTTTATGCGTTACACGAGCACGCGGGTATCGTTTCATCCAGCGACAGTTGTTGGATACCGCTTCGAAGCGGCTTATGATTTTTCATCGACTCGCTTTCGCAGCTGTCGCCTCCTGTCTTCTATCTTCGTTTTTCTTTTTTTTTTCGTTTTTCTGCATCTCTCAGTTATGCAAGATTTTTACACAAATACCTTCGAAGATTACCTTCAATGGCGCAATTCATTCTATCATTATGCCTATTTAATCGCAATCTCAATCGACTTTCAAATTTCTTTCTCGAAAATTCTTTTTCTTCCGACTTTCCCCCTATTTCTGGTCATGTAGAATTTTTTATACAAACGTTCAAGTATATACAAATAACCTTCAGTGCTCGACAATTATCTTCAATAATACCGTTTGTTTCGTAATCGTAGCATTTAATTATATTTTCATTGGTTTCACAATTGATTTCGTTATATCGTTTCGTAGGCGATAAATGGACGTTCAAACTATCACCACGGTGATAATTTCTATTCAGTTACGTCCTTCTGCAAAAGTAGAACAAAGTACAATTGGAATTCTCAGAAGAAAATAGCTGATTGTCAGTCGTTAAGTGCAATTTAACATCACACGCGTGTATTTCCCAATATAGCAGACGCAGAGTATTTATTGCATCTATTGATGCCATCCATTGTATTTGTAGCACTAACAGCGCTATAATAATGGTAATACCTTGTGAAAAGAAACTGAGAATAACAGTTCCGTCCGTACGTTGCTTCGTATTAAAATATCGCGCCTAGAACTTGCAAACGAAAAAAGAAATCTAGAAAAAAAAATTGAAACACAAACGAAGTCCCTCAATTGTTGAACTGTAATTTAATTAACTTAATTCGCGTGTCGTGCACGTGTCATTTCTCTTTTCCCAATTCAGAACCGGACACATTATCCACTCACTGTTGCCCGTTTATTATTCAGGCAGATTCTCTTTGTGCTCTTCGCTGCTTGTTTCCTCTTGATCCAGTCGCGAGTACATGCACGATGCAATTACACAGTCTGCTTCGCACGAAAAGGAACGCGCGATTGTCAACGGCTGAGAAACGCGCGGACAATTGGAGGTAATACTGGAATTTATCGTGCCTCGACTCTCCTGGCCTTCGTGTTTCTTTCGGATTCGGTGACCTAGACGAATGGAAGGTGTAATTTGGTCTCTTTCAGTCTTCCATCTTTTTTTTACGCGCGGACTCGAGAGTTTCTGCGCGTAATTTAACCAACTTGGTTCTTCTTGAAAAAAATTTCAATACTTTCCCTCGCAGAGGTCTTCTTTGTATGTTTTTTTTTTTTTTTTTTTTAGAAATAATTGTATTTCAGGCACTTGCGTCTCGTCGAAAATAATCGTCGTGCCGTGCATCTTCAGAAATAATCGTCATTTTTAATTTTTCCTCCATTCTGTGCACAATTTGCAATTTCACCAATGGTAATTGCCACAATTTGAATTTGCAACACAAAAGGGTAATAATTCTTACGCAAGAATCTCCTTATCTTCTACTTCGATTCGTTTACTCTATCACTTGTAGAATTCGAATCGCCATGGCTACTCCCATGCAAATATTCCTTGCAAGTGTTCCAAAGAATTCCTGTCCAAAAGTGCCAAGAGATCACTGATAAAGACAACAAATTCATCGCGCTGCGGAAAAATTCCCGATGAAATATCGTAACGGTGCATCGTCCGATTCGCGAGTCGCTTCGAATTACACGGTCCCGTTAGAAAAATAAATTTTACGAGTAATTAGATGTCGATCGATAACTGATGAACGGAATTTCGCCGTTGACCTTGTTCCTAAAAATCCTATATAGGCTTGTGCGTGCACGTGTGTGTAACTGTAAATCGTCGCGTTGCCTTCTAACTGTAATACGGGCCATTGATGTTCCCATGGCGAAATTACACGATCAATTTTACGAAGTATGAAAATTTTCACTCGATCGAATTCTGTCAACGGTTTTCGAAGTTGAAATGTCTTCGAGTACCCTCGTTAATTAGTTAATTGTAAAATTACATGGTTGGAAGAGTCTTTTCTTGAGATGACACATTCCGATCGATGATTACCTTCGATGTGAAAATAGCTGTTAGACACGCGAGGTTTTCCCACTCCTTCTCTCGTATTTCTTTTTTCTCCTTTTTCTTTTAACGCCGATGCTTCTTGGTTTGAGTAGCTATGCGTAATTGTCCTTCGATTGTAATTACGCATTGTGAATCCTTTCGTTGCAGACGCTTCATGAAAAAATGATTTCAAAGAGAATGTGAGATCCGCGAGGAATTCGTTGAAGATCCTGAACATTCGTTGGAAAAATCTCTGATTGCTTAAACAGTTTAAATTGTTTGGGTAAAAATTATTCAGAAAAGAAAATCGAAGAAAATTCTTTGCGAGATTCTAAAAATGACGAACAGCGGTGCGTCTAAAAATGTTGAAAAAGTTTTTTCTGCCTGCTCTTCACGCTTGAGCTATGCCATTGAATGCACAGTCACAGTAATCCCACGATTTAGTTGCTGATAGTTTACGTAGAATCGTATTATAATCTATGAATTATTCGCAATGCTTGGTAACTTTTGTTTGTAAATTTGCAATTCGTAACGGGATTTGCTCGCGTTAGCATTGTTTCGATACTGTTATACCGTTCACTCTCATGAACACTTACAATATACCGATTATTGGGAAAGATCAATTTATTAAATAAAAAAAAAATAATAAAAAAAAAGACAAAGAGAAATATATGTCCTTCTTACAGAGGTAATAAAAGTCGAGAAATAAGTCGCGTGTCGTAACGCGCATTGACGAGAGGACTTATGTAATGATAGAATTCGTCGTAGCGTGCACGGAATTATGAATGACGTTATAATTCGTCGATAACGATTCGTGAAATGTTACTTGCAGCCTTACGCAATTACGTTCTCAAACACCTCATCTGATGATTACATCAGTAGATCGATCTTACTCTCGACTCTTCTTTCAATATGTATATAATACAAAATTTACACACCGACAAGAACCGACAATTTTTACAAAAAATTGAAGAATCAAAGGACGGAACGTGGAATTTCTAACGTTACGTCAGACGCAGATGCGCAACGAAGGTCGGCCATCGCGCATCCATAATTCAAGGCTGTTTTTCTGCATGTCTTTTATATCGTGTCATCGTTCAAAAGCAATCGTCCATCATCATCGAGAACTATCCCAGAAGCTCGCCTGAGTATCAAGATGTAATTTCAGTGGTAATTTAGACGTCCGAGTTTTTTTTCTTTTCCTTTTTTTTTTCTTTTTTTTTTATGGCACCCGAAGGAGAAAGAATGGCGTACACGACGTAGGATAATTAACTGCAGGAACGCGAGACGGTTGGATGCGCTCGACTTGCTGCAAGGTTGGCACGTTTAGACAGCTGATGTCGTCGTCTCGATCCCCGATGATCTATGGATCATCAGGGATCGCGGGATTAATAAACCGTGACGTTTAAGCCGTTTTCGACGATTAAACGCGACGATTGACAACGATTACAGGCAACGAGGCTTTCTTCGTGGTTAAGGGGCACTTGTTTGGTAAATTTGTTTGATTGGAGAAGAGTTAATTACGGTTATTAGAGTGTCAATTCTAAGAGATAACGAGAAGCTTATTACATATAAAATATTTCTATCACTATGAGAAAGTGGCTTGGAACTTTCTATCACTGGGGTGATCAATCGCAAGAGTGATAAGTCCAAAATTGATTTTTTTTTTCAAATTTTGAGATTAAATCAAACGTTTATGATTGATTTATTAACCGAGGAAATCCTCGAGCCTTCAAAATATCAATTTCGAAACCAATCTTCCACGATTGATACATCTGATCGTGAAAATTTCCAAAGGGATTCCAAAGAAGGAATTCCAAGTAATCGATGGTGACGAAAGGAAATTCAATCAAAAATCCAAGCACGTTCTAGGAAAGTAGAACTCGTCTAACGTAGGTCTATCAACTACAAGGACTTGTAATAGAAGAGTTCAACGAGGCTCGTTCACAGAAACACCGACGTTAAGAAATAGGAGGGAAAATGAAAAAGGAAAAAGGTTCCACTTAGAAGATGACCGATCAAGGCGATTTGCATTCCAGGGACGTTCGCCGCGATCGCGAAACTGGCGTATCGTCAGCTGTGGTTAAACCTGAAAATTACACGCGAGAACGGAATGTGGTCGACGATTGAGACCCGCGTGCGTTCCTCCGGAGAACGCGTTGGCATGCACCTCGTAGAATTCTATTATCTTCGAGAATCAATTCTATTATTTTCGAGAGGCTATTCTCTGATCTCTGCACGTGTGTTTGACTGAAAAATCTAAACTCGGCTGTTACCGAGTATTTTCATTAGAAATGTTTTGAGTAACAGTGTCATTCACAAATATAACACATCGTTCAGAGTTTCCATTTGATCGCGGAGGAAGATGCGAAACCTAATATGTAAAGTGTGTTTTAGTTGCATTGTTAGTTTATTATTAATTAATCTTGCATGGCAATCGACACGTAACAATATACATAACATGTTCACAAGTAATTGAAGAGGATAGGATGGATCTTCGATCATCTGCCTCTGATACTTCCTGTACCACACCATTCTTTAAAAAAAAAAACGTCCTCAGTACTTTTCGAAAAGCCTTTCGATTAAAATCGTCCCATAGCGGAACGCTTACAATTTGATTTGGAAAACTTATCACGATGTTATTGCACATTCTCCAGACACCGAAATTCAAAAAATTAATTTAAATTTAATGTTACAGCAGAAAGATTAAAACAAAAAAAAAAAGATAAATAATTGAAAGAGAAAATACTGTCATTGGACAGTTTCATATTTTACGAGCAAGGAAAGAATATTCTTCGGCAAGCTGGAGCCGGTGATATTTAAAGACTTACGTAAGTAAGAGGACGTACGCTGTACCTGTAAAGTAAAAGCGTCACGAGAGAAAAGTTTGCACGACGTACGGCGACACGAAGCTACCAAAGGCAAGAAGACTCCATCACGTTCGCCGTGCGATAAATACATTTTCATTAGACGGTACACGTTCGCGAAACGAGCGCAGACCACGATAAATAAATAATCGTTCGCGCTTCGCCAAGATCTCGCACAAATTGAATCGCACATAGAAATCAAGCTCGTCAACTCCGTCGATTTTTCACAAAAATTCAACGATACGAAATCATATTTTTATTGTTATTTAGTTTGTTGTTAACGGCAAACTAAAATTAAGAGATTCTAGAGAATGGAGTCGACCAGTTCGACTTGTGTGAGTGCGGCTCGATCTTCGCTTTTCGTTCAACTCTTCGTTTGAACAGACATTTATCTCTTTTCACTCTCTCCCTTACGACGGTTAGTGTTGAGTTTATTTATCAAACGAAGAGTTAATGATAATAATTATCAGCGAGAAACCCTAAGAAACTGCAACCACTCTCGATCGAATGAACGATTCGTTTGAACCCTTCGAACACCAACGTGCAATTATTTGCAGAGCAAAGCACGATACCTGTTGTTACATAATATGTAATTATTATCGAAGATTATGAAATTAATGGAGAAAGGAGTATAAGAGGAGAACTTTGCTCTACAAATAGCTATATAACCATACGATTCTGTTGGATCGAAGGGCTTGTTTCGAGTAATAGTTATATCGTCGATCGTTGAAAAACACTCCGCTGGATGTGACTCCCTAACACGATCATCTGGCACATGCGATTAAATAAATAAGTTCCAGTTGCACACCTCTTGTCCGACTTGCAACTCTCTTGAAAATCGAGTCCTTCCTCTTCTTCGCGAACACCATCTTGATTTCTGTTCACTTGGAACTGTCAACCTTGCCCTGGATCGTGATTAAAAACCAAGGACGCCGAAGGCAGAGCCTTACCAAGATTTGCCCTTTCGAGGTTCCGTTTCGATTCGTTCGCCGTGAAGTCAGATTTACGAACTGAATGAATTTTTAACTCGTTTGTTCTCAATACTTTTACTTTACTCTGGAATGAAATAAAAGTATTAAAGTTACGTGAAATTACGTAGCGCGGCTAATTTTTGTCCAACATCGCTTCGTTTTTTGTATAATTTGCAAAAAAAATTTTTTGACCTTCAAAAGAGAAACTAAAGAACGAGATTAATACTGCCAAAAGTAAAAAAAAAAGGTTGTTAAAACTAGCTTTTGTCGACCTCGAAGAACAAACCTCAGCAGAGGTTCTTCCGTTCCAACCTGATAACCTTAATGACTCGGCGAATTTACGAAAACTCGCGTGTCATTCCCATCGCATTCCAGGTTCAGAACACATCACCCCCGCGCCTCTCCTCTCCTCTGTTAAATTCAGCACACAACGAAGGAAATTAAACGTGACGTTTCCGAAAGGGGCAAAAAAAAAAAAAAAAAACGAATGGCGTTTGCGATTTTGCAAAGTCGGACAATTTATGGCGTTTGGCACTGATTCCCATGCTGGACCATTCGGGCTAACGCTTGCTAAAGCGCTCTATCGTTGTCCATCGAGGTTTACAGAACGAGAAACGAATATCGAGGCACTTGTTGCTCGCACGACCAACAATTTGACGTCAAGGGGGAAAATTTGTGATTTTAGCGTGGAAAATTGGATGGTAATCCAATTACTTTTTTCTTTTTTGATTACTCTATAACGAATAGAGCAATTGAGTGGCCATTTTCATTCGAGATAGAACCGAAATTGAAATTGGAATTTCCTCTGCGCAGTTTTTTCTGGCTCCTTTTTGATGGTCAATTTAGCAAATTTCTCTTTTTTATTACTATAACGAATAGAGCGATTGGGAGATCGTTTTCATAGCATGGAGTTGAAACTGACGTTTCTTCCGCGTTACTTCTTTGGTTCGCAGAAATTATCGAAACATTTTGATTGGTATAACAAGCCGGAATCTGGGCACGATTTGTTCGAGACAACGACGTCGTTAGAGTTGGAAAAAAAAGGTTCACCGGAGAACAATCGATTCGCGAACAAGTGAAAGGAATTTTCGTGATGTCGTAAGACGAAGAGTACAGTGGGTCAGCGTTTCACAAACTCTTTTGACCGCGAACGTGCTTACGAAAAGCAATTATACGCTTATTTTCGTTTGCCAAGATAAATATTGTCTATGAAAGATCACTTTAAAGAACTACGTTCTTTCTTAAGATTTCATACTAAACCTTTGTTATTAATTATACATACAAAAAGAAAAAGAAAAAAAGAAAAAAGTAGGAAATATCTCAAACGAAATCGTGCAACGCACGTGGGACTTGATGTCTAAGAATTATACATTCAACGACATAATTCGGTCCATTGCACTCGCGATACCTTGAAATTACCACGCAATTCATTCCTTTTTTTTACTCGCTTCTTTTTTTTTTTGTATTTCATTTCAATGCAATTGTCGCGAGTTACGTGCCATGAGAACGGAGAAACTCGTTACGAAATCGAAACGACACTTTTCACCGAGCCGATCAATGCGATCGATGAAGCGCGAGCGATAAAAAGACACGCTTCCAAGCAATGCTCGGACGTTACCCGTTCATTTGCATACGTCCGTTCGCCGATCATTAACCAAGTTTATACGCCGTTCTTTTTCACGTTACTGTGCAATCTCGTCCGGCAAGAAAGTAACGTCGACAGGAACGCGAGATGTACATTGTAATTTTTACAATCGTTTTTCCTTCGAACGGTATAGACAGACAATTGACGTCCTCGAAACGAAGAGAAGTTGAAGAAAGAATAGCTCGACTCGAGGGGGGCTGTGAGAAGTTCGTAGACTTGAATGAAGAAATTGTAAAAAAACGTTCAGATTCTTGGTGCAGCAAAAACCCTACGGAGAAATAAGTTTAGAATATCCTCAAAGAAATGAGTTGTGCTTGAAACAGGAATGTGTCTGAAATTTTCATTAAAAGAAATTAGATGGAAATTATTTTTCCAAGCGGAGTGAACGAGAGACAACCGAGAGAAAAAAAACCAATTCACGTTGAACGAGATGGAATGTGCGGTGGCACGCGTAGCTAACCCGACATCAATCACCGATCGATAATGATCGAGTCTAATTGCATGTATGTATATGCATTATGCATACGCGACGATAGGAACGTCCGTACGTACGAGAAGTATCTGCAACCAGTTTCGAAACACAGGCATGCTCGATACCTGAGCAAACACGCGTCTCTGAATTAAGTCATAAAAGTTTCAGATAGTTAACTCACTTCTTTTTTCTTTTTCTTTTTTTTTTTCTTTGCCTTTTATCGATGGAGTTAATTGAGCTTCGAATTCCTTCGTGTAATCTTTCCAGTGGGAGAAGCGTTTATCTTAATTAAAAAGTAATCGACTTATCGATCCATGTTATCGTTTATCATCTCTCTAGAAGAACGATCGTATTTCTATTTGTATGATTCACGAACACGGAAAATAGTAAACTAATTTTGAAATTATCACCTAAGCTTGGCAAATTTTCTAAACGTTAATAATCCTCTTTCGAGACTGTGAAGATCGATGATTTTTCAATTTCCTAACAAAAGTAGCGAGACAAAGGTCCCGCGAATTTTTTCCCCGCGATTAGATCGCGTTCTAATTACCATCATCAGGTTAATTGTCCGGAACGTGTTTGCCAGCTTCGTAATATTGCGCCGGTGATATTATTGCACAGCAAGATTACACTCGAGATTACATCTGCCGGCTTCCCAGATTTCGTTCACATGAACGCGTGATTCCGCACGCGATTACGCGAACTCGCGTCGAACTGTTATGCTTAAGTAACCTCGATGTCTCCGTGGTTATTAAATAATCGTTCATCGTCGCTCGTGTTTTTTCTTTTTTTTTTTCTTTTTTTCTTTGTTTTTCGTGGAAGAACAGAGTTGTGCATCGAAGAAACGCAACCTCCCCCGTTCATTTTCAAGTAAAACAAAAAATTAAGAAGCAAATTCCACGCAAACGATCGGTAATTATCATGCGTTTGCATGGGATATTCCATAGACTCGATTAATTAGCAGATTGTAATCGGATTTTAGGCTGGTACTACAAAGCCGGTTCGCGATTAATCACACTTACAAAACCTGATTTGCCATGAAAGTGATATCAAATCGCGAAATTTATGACGTCGATTGTTCATTCATCAATTATTATGTTTCTGTTTACTTCTTGGTAAATTCACATAAGTTTCTGGTATAAATTCGCGTAAAAAGAATGTGAAGATTTTGAACACAAGTCTTTTTGGCAGACGTGGTTTGACGAAATTCTTTAATTTCGCTGTATGAAGGTTTTTTGCGTATACTAATTTAGAGAAGAGTATCTCTTAGCATATATCAAAATGAATGTTTTAAGATGAATATTTGCCTTTATTTTAATTTGTAGAAGATTTATCAACGTGGCTTCTAAGCGTTTCAATTATTTTGCTCTCTTCCTGAGGCATTAAATGAAAGAAAGGCGGTGAAATGCGAAGCCCTCTCTTTCCTAAGACTCTCGAAACCCCCGCTTCTTTTCCCTACGTGCCGCATAATTTTTTCTCACGCAATTAAGATTAACGTTCACGTTCTCACGAAGCAAACCGGCTGTAATTCATGCGTCGGGAATTCAAACCCGTCGCGTTACCTTTTCTAGAGGAAAACTGTCTGATACTGTTTTTCGATAGTTCACGGAACACGGTAAATTTTTCACCATTAACGAGGAAGTTTCAATCAAATTAATGAAAGAAAAAATTACAACGAAACAGAAGAGAAACTAATTTAACTGATATTTTGAGAATTATAAGTTAATTATAAAATTTCATGTTTCAGAATTTCGAAAAATTTTGAACGATTCACGAGGACCAGACAATATTATTATTTTTAACTATTATTTTCTCGAAAGAAGTATCACGAGATTGCGTGTCTGTGTCTATATGAACTCCAGCCATTAGAACGATCTTTTTGGTCGGGCGACAATAATTGAAGCTCGTCCAATTAATCTTCGTGTAGAAAAGTCGCGAAAATGTTACGTCGCCGTTCTCAATCTCTTCCGCTCACCGGGGGAAAAAAATTCCAGACCTCTGTCAGTTTAAAGAATTTAGAAGAATAAAAGACTGAAAGCGATCGGATTTAGATGTCGTTGCAGAAGTCGAAGAAATCTAAAGTAAGAATACTCCGAAATCCAGCCTATTCGAAACGGATTTCTACTCAACGTATCTCACGACCGAAGTTCTTAATTCGACAAAGGCGATCGACTCTCGAGATAAGACTATCGAGGTCACAGGTAGAAACCAGCGCGGCGAAGATGAGTCTCGGTGTTTCAGCTTTTTGCCAGTCCGTAATTTTCCTACTCGAGTAAGGTCGCTTCCGAGAAACGAAAGCCAACTGAACCAGTCGGACCACCCATCGCGATTTTCCACGCTGCAATCACGAATCAACCTTCTCCCCTGCAAACTAGCGCCTCGATTAACAGTCCATAGACCCTAGGAAACGAGTCTCGACTTTCAATCTACCGAAACAACGAACAACACATTATTACTTTTCTTATACGATAAACGGAAAGACAATCGGTCCAAGTTGTTTCTTTTTTTTCTTTTTCCTCACACTCGTCGTCTCGTCTCTGATTAAATGGGCCAGTCTGGAACGACTTTCTTCTTCACATTTTATCATGAAGCAACAAACGCGTCTTCGTTAACCAGAATTTAAATCTTCATATCGGGCCGATTGCTTCAGACTTGACTGATCGATGAACTCTCGCGACTACAGCAAGAATCGATATTCGAGGAAGCTTCTAACGAGGTCGTGGCCTGGGCAGAGGCTGGATCTGTTGCTGATGATGCGAATAACCGCTCCTCGAGTTAATTGGTATCGGCTGCGGCCTGTCAGGGCTGTCGTCCAGGTTCAAACCAGCCACCAACTGAGCAATTTCTCTGTCCTTCTTCTCTTCTTTGGGCAACGCGTTGCCATTCTGAGCGCTGAAGCCTAGCGAGGCCAAACTTCCGTGACTTCTGCTACGATGCTCCGCCCGGATGCTGTATGAAAATGCTCTTTCGTTCAGGTGGCCCTTCCTCCGATAGATTCCAGTTCCGAAACGCGATTCGTTCTCTGGACTGTCGGACTGCACTCTGTTCATCTCTGCGGCAGTAAGATCCGCGTGAGAGGCGGCCAGTCTTCTGGATGCTCCCAGAGTCGAAGAATCCGCTTCAGGATACTGTCTTCGGCCTCTGTTCCCGGCTGTCCCGTAAGTTCCAGCTGGATAGAGGAGGCTGGCCGCAGCCGGTGGAGGAGGGACTACAGGCAGTGGAGCGTACACCGGAACGATTGGAGCGGCCGCTGGGATCGGTCTGAGCCCTTTAGGATGGTGGTGAGCCTTCCTGGGCAAAGTTGCAGCGGGCACTAACAACACTGGCGCTGGTCTAGCTAAAGTCCCTGCGACTGACCGGCTGCTCGGTGGCAAAGGATGAGGATGATAGTGCTGTTGCCTCACCGGATGACCCAGAGTATGGTGTCCGTGGCCGTTGGTGTACATCCCTTGATGCAACTGAGGATGAAGGTGAGCCTGTTGCAAAGGATCTTCGTGGACAGATCGGTTTTTGATCTTTTTCAGCTTCTTGTTCGCCTTTCTGCGAACCGAGGAAGAGGAAGATTCTTCGAGGAGCAAAGGCTGAGATGGTGGAGGCGGTGGAGGCGGCGGAGGGGGCGGAGCGACCAATTGACGAGGTCTAGACCCTTTGGTGCTCCTCAGAGTACCTTGTTCCTGATACAGGCCGTCCACCTCGTCTCGACCTCTGGCCCAGACCTTGTGATTTTCGTCTCCATTGTACAAACTGAGGTCGTCCGTCGAAGTGGCGTCCAAACGAGTCGCTTGAGGACTGTCAAGAGTTGTACTAGAGCCGCCAAGGGTGTGATAGAGGCTGTTGTTCGAAGGGTGTCCACCGGCGACTCCGTTAGTCGTTGTCGTCGTGGTGGAAGGATCAAGACCCTTGGCGTAGCTGCTGTCCGCGTACGCGTGAAAGCAACACCTGACCAGGGCGTTGGCCGCCATGTCGCGTTTGCATATGAACGCGTGACACTCGAGAACCTTGATGCCCGTGGTTCGTCGCAGAACAGCGGCGAAGAGCGGCGGGTGATTGGCACTGGGTGTTCTAGCGAAGGGAGAGTCCAAGGGGAGGAACCTCGTGTTCGAGGCATCGCCACTTCCGCCTTTGACGTGCCTCACTGCCGCGCAGTAGTGCAGAGCCTCGATAGGGAAGAACCTGGTGACCTTCTTGCGGTGTTCGTCCACGTTCTCCAGCAACAGGCCGTTGCTCCAGACGCTCAGCCAGGAATCCAATCCACGTGCTCCCAGGGCACCTTGTTCTGGGTATAGTTCTCTCAAAGGTTCTTGGACTCCGAGCAAACCTTCCTTGCTCGCGTGGGGCACCGAGCTACCTAGATAAAGGACTCTGCAGCGACAGTACGGAGTCGCTGTGTCCTGGTTGGCGCCTCTCATTTTCGTATTTGATGAGGTCAGCTAAGTCCAGAAACCAATCCTGGTCCTGCTTCGTCCGCGCAACGAAGATTTATTATATCCTCTTCTATCGAGGATAATAAATCTCAAAAGAGGAATCTCGATGAAGACGTAATAATACGGCCGATAATACGATGAGGAAGTTAGCAACCATCCAGAACCGTCGAATCATCGAACACCAATGTAACTATTTTCGATTCGATCGAATTCGAACACACACGATCGTAAGGTGCACACGGAACAACGTTGCGGAGGACTCCACCCGGTGATACACTCCACTCGCGATTACGCAGTCACTTTCCAAAGACGCAGCCCGGGTTGCAAAATACGCGTGCGTGGACGAGAGAGCCACTCTCGGCTATTTCGCAGCAGCTGTAGCCGCCGCTCGCGAGAGATCGCGTCAGGCCATTATGGCCGCCTTCTGACGGCTTCCCCACCAGCTAGCTCTACCTTGCCGTGTCTCCTCTTCTATCTGGCCTTCTCCTCCTTTGGGTCCGTTCGTTTTTCTTTCCTCCGACACACTGCGGCCCGGCTCTTACCAACCTTTTTCAATTCCCCTCCCACCTCGATTCTTCTTCTCCCTCCTTTCTCTCTACCAGTCGTGCAGGCCAGGTCCTCCTGTGGTATGCGGTGTGCACCAGTGGCGTCTACGTCTTCCTGGTCGCCCCTCACCACCACGTGTACCGATCCACCGACAGGTTACACACTCTCTTCGCCGAGGGAATGCTCACCGACGATCGAACGGGCCCGCTGAGTGTGTCGCCGCCGTTGGAATCCAGAGGCGCGGCCGACAGGCCTCGGTCAGCCACGCAGGCCGTCGTTTTTGACGTTCCTCTATGTCTCATCGGCACCTCGGAAGCACCTCGGAATCAACGCTCCAATATACGCGTCTCTGTGTCCCGGTTATGTTCACACGATCTTTTTAACCGAACTTTCGACGATTATTTCGATCCTCTTCGCTACTACTGTTCTGTCTTCCACGTAGATGGCGTTGCAGTCACGTTCACTCGGCGACTGGTTCCCACTTTGATGAATTTCCTTCTTTATTTATGGCTCGCGAACAGTCGTACCGGTATATTAAAAAAAAAAAAAAAAATAGAAGAATGGCGAGGTCGGTGTTGCACGGCGAAGTTTTTGGCGAGGAGACAGGCACGAAGAGAAGGTGAGAGTGGACTAGCGAGCTGTTAACGCTTGTACGCTTCTCGTCGGACTGAGGACTGACGGAAGGCGTGTGACTCCGACCGACTGGGCCCCACTATTCCGACCGCCAGGCCCCTTCTCTCTTTCTTTTTCCTCTTTCTTCCTTCTTCCTTCTTCTTCTTCTTCTTCTTCTTCCTCTTCTGCTTCTCTTTCTGACGCTTTTCTGCCTCGGGAGAGGCACTCCCTGGACAAAGTACCTGTCTCGGGAACCCTTCGCCCGATGGGGTATCTGGAACTGTGCCGAGGAAAATGAACATTCTTCCCAGTCGATTTTACCGAGGCACACATCGATAGCTTCTCTTCCGATCGTTTCGCTTCTTTTTCGCAGGATCGAGTGTATTCAGCAATCAATAGTATTTGTTCCGAGGAAGCTGCAGGAACTTGTGATGGAGAGATCACAGTTAATTAAGATCAGTCGCAAATGAAATGTAAAAATTGAACTTTATAACAGGAATATCGAGAAAAATGAAGATTATACCAATAAGGTCAAAATGAGAGAGAAGAATCTTTTATAATTTTGAGAAGATGTAGTTGTGATGTAGTATGCTTCGAGATGAGTCGAAGGAATTCGATGATTCTGAGAATTGATTATTAATTTTGAATTGCGAAGTTATAAATTTCATTCAGCCGAGAAAGGTCATAGCTACAGCAGGAAATAAAAGAAATTAAAATGAAGAGTATAAGATAAATTACGTAACCATACACGAAATCACACAAAAGAATTCACTTTAATTTACCTAAAAATTCACTTTTATAAATTTAAACGATTATAATGATCTCGCAGTCAAAAATTGCGAACGTGCGTTTGTTTAATGTGACACGATTTCTACGTCGCGAAGAAGAAGACTCTTGAAAACTAACAGAATTTTTAGACACTGTGATTTACGGGCGAAAGAACGCAGGCAAAGGGTTAACACTGATTGTCCGTGAAAACAATACACGTTGCAATCGAATTCATGAATACAGCATTCATAAATATTTAGCGAAGCAGTCGCTCGTCGCGGCTATATATCTCGCGAGAAGATTTAAGCATCGATGTTTGAACTTTGGAATTCTCCTCCAAACTATATATTTCCATATATTTCTACCAAGGAATCATCGTTGTTCGCGACTCGAACTGTTCATTCATTTTGTCGACGAAAACGTACTAAGAATTTTATATTGAACCTGTACGAAAGACAACTTTCTGGAAGGAAAGTTCGTGCAATAATAATAAATCCTATGGAAACGGAGAATAGGTACGATAACGAAAGGCATTAGGAACGGTGTGTTGCGATTAAACGTTAATGACTCCATTTTCACAGGCGCGTTCCTTTTTTCGACGTGTTTAACGCGCGTTCGATTCGTGCTGTTGCGCAATAAATATTCGCGATTTCGCCTTCGTGGCCACGCGACGAGCCGCGAAGCGGAACGGGCATCCAGACGACTCGACCTGGAGACCTCGAATCGGCCTCTGTCAAAAGAGAATCGTAAGCGTTACACCTTGTTCACGGTAGCCGCGTAGTCTCTGACCTATAAAGGACAAATCGGCCTCTCTGATCTTACGTGCAAGTGTCAAAGTGTCCTTGCCACCTGATCACTCCTCCTTCATTTGTCATTTTATCTGCGAGATATTTCACTCGAGAGACAGTCCACTGATTATGTGTGGAAAGTGTGGTCGTGGAAGGAGCATTGATTTAAAAATTATCGAAAATTTATATCTCCAAATTTCAAACTTCTAGAAGCTGGTTTTAAGAAGCTTTCTTTCTGGAATATGCTCTTGCTTCTTGATTCGCGAAAAATCTTGAAAGGTGTGAAATTAATTCGATCTTTCCTTTAGAATCTGGAACTTTTACATTTGTGCGTATAATTGAGATTTTTATATTTATACGTATGTTATCCTGTAATTAAATGGAAATATTTCTATAATTTCTCATGCACTTCGTGCAGATCTCATGAATTTCGCCTCTCGAAGAAGATCAAATTTTTAATTAAATAAACAGAGCTATTATAAGAGATATTAAACAACATTTGTTTGAAACGAACTGCCATTAGTTCTAAAGAAGAAACAGCATGCAAAGCTTCGCGTGAGTAGTATATTCGCAATTAATCACGTCTACGTGTACATAGCTTTAAAATACTCTCCCCCTTTCACGATCGAATAATTTCTATCTCGCACTTCTTCAATCACTATAAATCATACTGTATCTTTCATTATCAACATTCCCCCCCCCCTCTAACTCGAATAACATTTACATTCAGCAATCTGAAATTTTCGCAGTCCAATAACTTACGATAAGAAACGTTAATTACACTCGCTGGCGAGAAAAATTCATTGACTTCACTTTTATCTCTAATCAATTCAATCTCTAAATCAAATGAAAGTTAATTAGTTTTTTCTTCGCATTTATTTGCTCGTGAAATGCCTCGCTAGCAAAAAATACGTAGGTCGCACTTTTTTATTTTTCATATTCCAGTAAGAGAGCAGTTTTGAAATTTTGAAAAATCAATTATTCACATCAAAATTAACTTTTCATCTGATTATCGAATCAAGCACGAGCGACAAAATTTGGTAAATTCTATATTGTTGCTGTTCTGTACAATAAAAATTTATTGATTCCCCTCGCGATCTGTGATTTTTTTGTTTCATGTGCTCTTTAACTTTACGTTTCGCAGTATGAAATTTCACGGCGCGAATGGGCCACGGTCAGGGTCTTCGGTCACGCGACCCTGATTCCACGTTTTCTGGCTTCACGTGATAATCTCGCGTTCCACGATTCCTCGCCACTTCCTGCACTGTCGACTAATTACATGGAAAATGTCGTCCGCTCTTAATCCAAGGGGAAGACGTAAAAATTGCGAGGGAAACAGCTCTTCCACACCGGAAATTCCAACTGGAATTACTCATGGCCTACGTATGACGCTGCAATCAGGATTCTTAATAGCTACGTTTTTTTACACTCGATCGTTTCAGTCTTCACTAGAAGTAGAAGAAATATTTTTCATTTCTATTACATTTGAAGTTATAATAGACAAAATGACTGGAAAATAAATTTTAACCATCCATAATATTACTGGCTTGTCCTAAATAATAATTATGTAGATACATAACCATTGCTTGTAGATTAAATTGTTCTATAACAAAGTGTTCCTTAATTATATCTTGTGTGAGCGTCAGATAGAAAAATTTTCAACTTCACATTCTGCGTGAAGACTTTCTAATAGAAAAAAATGATACGCAACTTTCAACGATATGCAAGAGTAATAATCAGAATGAGAATTTAAATTAACCTTGCATCGACCTGAAAAAGCTTCAAAATAATTTCGATAGAATCTAGTGAAATTTTATAATTAGAAAATAAAATTGCAGAGAATTAAAATACCAGAAATATTTTCAAACCTCTGCTTCATCTCAATGTGAATGAAAAAAAAAAAAAAAAGAAAACAGAACAGACCGTCCAAAACACATGCGAATCAAGACTGGAGCATTAATATGCAAATAAGCGGATCCAACACCGTTCGCGTATTTACAACCGTGAAAGATCCTTGAAAGGATGATCCTTGAAATTGATGTAAATCGTTAACTCGATACCTATATATACATTTTACGATCTTCCTATCGATTTTATCTAAACTCGAACCTCACTTTTTTCTGCCCCATGTTTGCACATTTTATCGACCAGTAAATTACGAATTCTTTAAACCTTTTTTTTTTTTAAGAGCTTGAGACTATTTTTCGAAGAAAATAAATTTTCTTCGCAGCGTAATTAAATTTTTATCTAACAGAGAAATTCAATTTCTTTTCCTTTTAGAAATTTTATTTTTAGTTTAATTTAGTTCGATTCGCGGATGAAAAGATCGTGGATACGTGAAAAAATATGAAAGTCGAGTGAATTTATTGCAGAGCAGCGAGTGAATTACACCCTGACGTTTTGAAGGTTCCTGAAATCGACGATCGAGTGGGTCAGTGGGTCGTTGTCACGTTAATTATGAGGAATCCAGAGGTTGTGTGCACCTCGAGCAATCACCTCCTTGTACAGGAATTCTCCTCGCTCTCTCTCTCTCTCTCTCTCTCTTTCTCTCTCCTTTATCTCTCCTCCTCGCCATTTTCAACAACGTCAGCATGGAAATGAAACGCTTTGTTGAACGTTTCTCTCGCGTAAAGTGCAATTTTTTTTAAAATCAATCATCACCTTAAAATCAATCAAACATCTTTTCTATTAAAATTTAAGTACGATGGCGTGTGGCAGCCTAACAACAGAACAAATCTTGTCGAGTTTCAAGTTTTTAATTTTCGCAGTTGCATTCAAATGAGTATGTCTATTTCGAGAAAATTAAATTCCAATTCAATGAGACTAGAACACGATCGTAACGGTATCAAATCAATTTATATTTTACGCGCTACATGTGTTAAACTATGAACCAACTTTCCCTAATAAGAGGAATGAATACTCTAATAATTATCTGAGGGGAATAAATTGCGATCGTTTTAGCGCAACTGCCTTCGTTATAGCATTCTGATGTCATTCATAAAAATTGTTCGTGGTATTCGTTTCAACAAACCTCGCTGAATAGAGTATTTATTGGTAAATTAAAGATAGAATGTCTGAATAATTGCAAATAATGGTAGCCGGATAACCAGAATCGTGACAAACTTTTACCAGAGAGTTCGAAGTTACAAAGAAATCCCACTTATACTTCCGGTAAAGGAGCAATACCGGTCTTGGGATAGCCGGGGAAAGCTTTTAAGATATGTACTTGGCAATCTTCTTTCTCTTTGTCCGGGTTAACGACGTTAGTGTTAGGTCACTGTTTACTCGTTTCCTTTTTCCTTCAAAATCCGCCATGCGACGTTTTGCATTTTCCGTTGTACGCTTGCAAATTGATAGATCACCTTTGTAAACATTTTTAAACTACTTCGCGTGAGTATAGTACTGTCCACGAGTAGTATTTGGCACCACATTCAAATTGTTACGAATACGTAAAATTTAAAAAATGAAATTTTCTATTCTGATTTTGATCTCTAAGTTTATTTCAATTTAATAGATATCGAACAAACAGACAATAGCGATTGAAAACCACACCAGAAGAAAGTATGATGAGTCTGCTTTCGTTAGCGTCTAAATGCTTACGATAGCGTAACTGTAATATGTATAATAGAGGAAGAGAAAAATTACGACATTACGAACGATATTGCAATCTTTTCGAGAAACGCTGACACGTTTTTCAAATCACCGTTGAGATCGGCTCGAGCCTTCGACAAAAAGCCCTCCCCGTGACTAGAAGGAATATCGGTCAACATATTGTAAACGCCGTGACGCGTCGGTGCATAACAGAGTCTCAAGCTTCCGGTATAAAACGGTTATACACCGTTTCGAATTCGCTAAGAACATTCTTAAAAAGATCCACGACTTTTCTCGTTCGTTTAATTGCTGGTGAGAATGATCGCGATCAATGATCTTTACACGATCCAACAATCTGTTCCTGACAGATAAAAAAATTAACATTTCTTTTTTCTTTTTTAGCAGAGTCCCGTGAAAAAGTAGTACAGTTAATACTAATCGCTGAGAGAGATGTAATTTCAAGTGAAACATCAAAAGAGAGAATTAATGAAATGGAATGATCCAGTGCGGTGTGTTCTAACTGCACTCTGGGTTGAAGAAAAGTCGAGAGATATGCGGAGAATCCTGTCTGGAAATCTAATAATCTCTCTGTTAACGATTCGAGTTACGGTACTCTGATAAAAAAGAAAAGAAAAATACCCTTTCTTCCATGAAAAGTGTCCGCGGTCCAAGCGGTGTACTTTTCGCGGTGTACTTTTGTCACAGGTGTGTCATTCACTGTGACAAAGTCAAGAAGACATTAAAATCTGGTTTGTTACTTACAGGACCTAATTCTAACCGACATTTAGCTATTAACACCAGAGTTTAACACCAGACTTTTATCGTAGCGATCAGTTAACGATACGATTATCGTGTAATGAAACTAATTAGGGCCCTTTTTGAGTAACATTCGTCACTGGTGAAACAGTGTCTCGAGTTCGTGGGTACGCCACCACCAAAGAGCATAAATCAGTCACGGTGAACCGTGGCCTTTGCCCTGACAGCCTCCCCTCCCCGCCCGCCCCTCCAAGTGCAACCTCATCAAAATCTGAGCTGAATCTATTCTAGTCTAGTTCCAACTGAAACCACATTTAATCCAACAGTCCACACACGCAAACAGATAGACATTTAATCCAATATTTTCCTTATCGAAACACCAGTAAAACAAGTCTTTTCTGCCAAAATAAATTCTCTTCTTAATGTTTCATAATCAAATTACCTCATCGACTAAACAGTTTCACATCTCTGAACAATCTCTGAATTTCCTTGAAATTCAGCGCTGTCACGTGCCGTAGATCAATCGTCTGTAATGGCACGTCGACGATGTTAACTGCTTTCTACGACCGCCTCGTGTCGAAGAGCCTTCGAAAGTTCTATGCAAATAAGCCTAAGGCTACACGAGACGCACGTAAGAATTTTTACCATTTCGTACACTTCGTACTTTCCATCTCGTGTCATCGTTTTCCGAACACCAAGAGGACCCCGTTTCCCCAGTCTGCGAGAAAGTTCTTCGAAACGTAAAAATAGGGGTGGCGTTGACGTAATCGACGCACTTCCGGCTACGTGGCCACCCGGCCAGTGGTGAAGCGAGTCGAGTGTAATTAAGATGGCTTGGTTAACGTTCGATTCGCGTTGAAAGCGCGACTCAAGAAACAGCGAATCATTTCCGCTAACAAATGCAATTACCTCTGGAATGTCTTGCGTCTTGTCTGGGAAAATATTCGATTCTTACGAAACTTTCTCTCCTTTGTCGTAAAATCGAATAATAAAGTCGTAGGAATGAATCGAAAGTTCGAAAATGATGCAGATTCAGGAATTAAATTCCTAGAACTAAACTATTGGTAATCGAAAAATTGAGCATCTATCCCTTCGTTTTATGATTTGTTTTATTAATTAAAGTTCCATTTAATTATTTACTTTTCGGAGCACTGATAATCAGATTGTAACTAAAGAAAATTTAATCACAGAGATTTGTTGCCAATAAATGTCACAGCGAGTAGTACATTTTGAATATTGTATATTTTTTGTATTTCTAAAAATCTTTACAACATGTACACTTTACAGTATGCGCAATTTGTATGATAAAAACATTCTATTTCAACGTGATCGCAATCTCACTCAGCCATAAGACTCGATCGTGTCTGTGGACTGCGCCGACTATCGATAGCTTACGCGCGCATTGAAATCTCCAGCGCGATTAGAATAACGGAAGGCGAGAGACGAGCTATGTTGCTCTATAGCGGTTCACTTTTACTAATGCGACCGACTTAAGACGCTGTTGCCCTGCCAATCTAACGGGTGTCGATCTATTGAACATTCCTACCACTAATTAACCCTTCGTTAACATGTACTAGCATACCTACACCGAACATTCTTGATCGTCTTTCAAGAATGTTTCAAGAACTGCGCACAAGAGTAGAAGAGAAACATTAATTCTGAGAAACAAAATGTTCAATATATTTGAAAAAGAAGACTTCCCAGACGCAATTCAAGATTTGCTACTCCTCCCTTTTGAGAAAAGAAGTTTCTGAATTTTTTGAAGAATTAAATTAAATATCCTTGAAAAATTTGCCTGCAAATTAGTAAGACTTCTCACTTGCTATGTATTTTATAAAGAACTCTGATCGTAAAGTATCCAAAGTTGAATGCAAAATTGGCTACAATATGTATAAAGGATGCATAATATTTTATTTGAGTAAATATCCACAGTGTACACATATAGTCTATAGACACAAAAGTAAACTGATCCAAATTGGCATGTATGAAGGCTGACCGTTCTAGGATTCGGAGCAAACTCGTGGAACGAGCACGATTTGATGCACAGGCCCCGAGGAAATCGCAAAACGAATCCGAATGATATTCCTCGAAGCACCCATAGGTTCGAGGTGCACGTCATTCAACGCTGCTTTCGCATGAGTTTCATGCGTTCGCCTCTGCCATCAATAGTCATGTCGGTGTATTGCAAGCTACGACCCGGTGGCTATCTAAAGGCACAAGGTCTACGTGACGGAAAAGCGGATATTCCGTGTCGGAAGTTCCCGTTGCTCCCGATGCGCGTACCTGAAAGAATTTTTTTCTAGTTTCACCTGCGGCATTCGCGCCGCAGTTAAAACTTGTGAATATAATCCACCTTTGTTCGCGTTACGTTTGGCCACCGCGAGGCAATTAAAACGTCGCGTCGCCACTAATTAAAGTCAAAAGGAAATGTAGTTAATTGTTTCTCATGGATCCTCTTCGAACGGTAATCGAGATGATTCGTTTATAACTTTTTCATAGAAACTTTCTCTATTTATCGCAACGACACGTTTTTTCATTCTGATTTCCCTTGCGTTGTTTATTTTTGAGAGCATTCTGCATTTGTATTTCTTCAAGCGGATATTAATGACCAGCGTACGACCAAAGTGTGGTAAAAGGTAAGAAAGTGATTCGCTCGAATGGAATCGACTGGCGTCGCCCAGTTTCCTCGCCAATTTTCTCGCGGTTAAGTTCGCGTAATAATGGCGAACAATAACATCGACAGACGAATTTCTTGGCTGCACAATGGCCTGGCATTAAACCAGGAGATCGCACGTGAGCATAAAGCTTGAGGCCCCGTGAGAGAGACCTTCTGTAACAGGTCACTGCCATCGAGAGAAGCGAGCAGGTTCGTAAGTTCCAGGTCTCTCTTTACGGGAGAGTGGGACTCCACTTTGTTCCATGTACATGTCCATGATACACAGACAATCTCCGTCGGGTGACTTCTTTTAATCCGTAAATCTATTTCTCTCACGGCCCGCGACGAGCCGTACCTACGTGTTGCAACTTTAAACGTCAAAGTATCCTCGTAACTGTGAGAAACGATATTCGATCAGCATTTCTTTGAACAGTGCTTGTGAAGAGTTTATTTTACACCATTATTTTACAAGTAAGTTCTTTACAGGTGTTTGCAAGTGTTACTTTATTATATATATCCAAGTGAATGCAATTTTACTGAAACTTTTGCCAAGTTATCATTTAATACAAATGTTCGTGTAATTTATGAATTTCTCCAGGATTTTTATATTCGCGATCTTTACCTTGCTGTCAGAATTTTATTTAATCGTTAAAATCAATCTGAATCACCTTCGGATCTTTAATCAGTATTTCGAAATAAATTTGAAAGATTAACTACGGAAAAGTTAAAGATTCTTCCGCGTTGTTCAAAAATGGCACTTGTTTACAGTTTTAGATGGCGTAGATCTCCCAAAATACAGAGAACTTTCGTTTTGCGTTTTCAGGTAAAATCAACGAATGATGCTGTTCCCTTTTGTGCCAGCGTTTCCGCGGAGTTAAACTCGTCACTTTTCCCTCAAGCTCCCTCCCGGGATCAAGATTTCGTTTCTTTTCTCGCATTCCATCCAAACACGCGGTTGTCCTCGCTCGTTTCTCAAGGCCAAGGTGTCACTCCGTTCAGAATGCGTCACCGCTCTCTGGCAACGGTAATCAAATTTCTGAATTCCATCAGACGCGCGAATTTCATTGCCCAATTACGGACTTTTACTGCACGATACCGTTCCCCACGTCTCCGCTATAACGGTCTGGCTCGCGATTCCCTCGAACATTTCTGGTCTTCATCGTCGAAAATACGCTTAAAATACGCTTAAAATACGCTTTCCAAGAACGTACTTTAGTCTTTATATATTCTTCGATTTTAGGAGATAGAATATTAAAAAAAAAAGAAAAAAGGTAAATGATACTATTCAACGCATGGTTATTTTTAAAATATGAAAGACATCAGCTGCTGAGACTTTCTTTATTTAATTCTAAGATTCTAATACTCATTTTGGTTTGTGACTCATTTTTAATAATATAAAAATATAGAACCTCGAGGAAAGAATTGAAATATCTTGACAGAATTGAGGTCTCCCTCATATTTCGCTGCTTTAGTTTTGCGGTATATTTTATATAACAAGGTGGTTGAAACTTGCGAAATTCCATCGAGAAACAAGGAAAACCACGACGTATTAGAAATCGGGGGGGGGGGGGGTAAGTGGATCTGGCTTCTGCGGTGGGCACGGCTGCTGCCGCGCAACTCCGTGGTTACTTTGAATCACGATCATTACGAACGCTATGCTCTTAGTTGATAAACAAAATCACTGGCACAACATCATCCACGATAGTTCTGAGAATTGGCAAAAATTCTAATTCTCTCGATCTTCAAGAAAGTTGGAAATTTTCTTAAGAGAAACGACACTGTAATTTCGAAAGATTTCTAATTTTTTTCCCCGCGACAATGAAAAGATTCAGCAATCGAATTGTCGCTGAAAAAAAAAAAGAAAAGAAAATAGAGCGGACGAGCCAGAAATTTACTCGTGGCTCTAGCACGAAAGACTTTCTATTCATTTATTATTCGTACAATAACTATAGACAGTGAAACAATGCAAACCGGCCACTTCCTGCTCCGTTAACCATGAAAGCAATTTAACGAGCCACCGTAAGTACGTGATCCAGCCGGTGGACGTGTGCCAGCCGCTTATCAGAGAAATTTTCGTGCCGTCTCGAAACGATGCTAATGAATTGACGTGTAACGCACACACGAAGAAAACGACAACCAATGTATACACGAGTAAATTAATGACGGCGTATCGTTAAACGCGAATCTCGGTGCATCTCGTTGCATGGACGGGCATCAAACTCTTTTAAGCGGGATATTTTGTTTTATTGCAATTATTTTTGCATTATTTTTTTATTGCAGTTTTATTGCAGAATTTTTATGCAATCCGAGGATCGTGGAATATCTAAATTAGACAGAAGAGGATATATTGCGATTATTCTTGGATATAATTTGACCGAAGGCTTAAGTCGCAGTTATTTTTGGAATTATTAAATGTAACTCGAGAAAAAGAGACATCGAAATTATTTTCGGAATATTATGTAATTCCAGAGGAAGAGGAATTTTATGTGGAATATATCTTTCGGAAACAGGCGATTACATTAAACCCGTATTCGCAAAGGAATTCGAGGAATTCACCTCGAGGATCGTTGTTTCAGAGCAAACGTTAAGACGAGAATGGTATAAATAGCGGCAATAAAAAAAAAAGCATTACCGGAAGCGTCAGAGGAGAAAATTGCACGTGCATTTTCCGTACCCAAACCGCTTTTTATAATTCGCTGGGTCATAAAACACATTACCTACTTCGCGTGCAAATTGAGCGCTACGAGATTAAAACACGTAGCAGGAAATACTTTTTAATCAATGATCAGCCTAGTTATGAATGAAAATCTGCAAATCAAAAAATCAACGAGAAAAAAATCGCAACGTTTTACCACATCTAAAAATTTCACGTTGACCCGTCGCAGATTATGCACCTATTCAAAGGGAAGTCTTCATGAAACATTTATTTCACGATCTCCTGAGATTTATTTATGAAAATTTTTCTTTCGAATACGTTGTCCCATAAATTATTTAACAAACCGTCCCTTCGCCATTCTTGTAAACTACATTCACGTTCACTTTTATAATCAAAAGAAAATCACAAAATTTCCTATTAACAGAGAGACTCCTGTTGAAAGATTTTCTTATCTCTAAAACGTCGTTAATCTAGCAAATATTTATTTTCAATTACCATATCGTGCATATCGGACGTTACGAATTAATTTAGAGGATGCATATCTTCATGAATTACACTCACATGCTTGTATTTATTTTCGAACAGAAAGGAAAACAGAGAAACTAGCCTAGAGTATCTGTAAGTTAAAAAATTTTTTTCCCAAAACGAAAACTGTATCTATTTAGAAAATTACTCAATTTCTTTTTAAATCTAAGGAATTAAACTATTAGCTATTAAGCTACTCTTAAAAAGTCGCAAATGTCGCGAAATATCTTTTCAAAGTGGAGGCCACAAATTGACCCAAAGGATGTACAGAAGGGGTAAAAAAAGAGAGAATCTTTATTTATTTGTTATTAACCGTTATTATTGTTACTGTTACTGTCAGTGTTACTGCTTGTTACTTGTTCCTATCATTATCGTTAGTCTGGCATCCGGCGCGGATAACAATATACGAAAGAAGTCAAAGGTCAACAGGAGACCCACGACTTCGAGGATCTTGTCGCAACGAACGGCACGGGTGCAAGAAAGAATAATAAATGCTCGATCTCGGTTCAGGGATGTCGATAACGTTGTCTGATAAAAAAAATTTACGACCCCCTTGGATCTATGTATAAAAGTGGGGCAAACGAAACCATTGAAATGAAAAAAGACACGAGACTTGTAGCTTCGCCATTACGATATAATCTCTGGAGAATGAAATTTATTTCCTCTTCTTTTTTGACGTAATACGAAGTTAACTGAAAGAGATACAATATGGCAGTGAACATTATCACAGCTATGATTTATATGTATGGTATATCGTGTTTAGAATTTTAATTAATCCTTTCACGCTGAATATCAAAACAACGATATACTTTAATAAATTACTAACGATAAATATATTTGCGTCGAGTAAAAATTAATTTCCGATGCAATGTCCTTTTTTTTTACAAAATCATCTCCTAGGGGGTGTGCATATTTCCATTGAAATAAATTTCAATGGGTGAAAAAAAAAATTTATGAATGCAATTTATATTGAAATTAGATTGCAAAGCAAAAAGATTCAGTCCTGAGAGGATTGATTAATTAAACAAGCTTAAAAGACATTGCTATTTCAAAACAGAAGCGTAAAAACTATAACTTATATCTTTGAATCATAATTTATAAAAAAAAAATTCTCAACAAAAACCCTACGTATCATCGCCATGAGGTTTCTATTTGCTCCCTGTGATTACCAAGCTTAACGTCTTTACGAAAAATCGTCGATCGGACAACCGCTTGGAGACGCGTGAACGATACAATAACGATATGATCGATTAAATAATTAATCGATCAAATAATTTATTAGTTAACAACGGGCAGCTCAGTACGGATGAAGAGCTGCTAGACCGAGTCTAGGCGGCTCCGCGTAGCTGTGTCGATATCGACCTGGTGCGGGCACAATTTCCAAGGGTGGCCTGGCGCTGTCGCGATCTAGACCTGGATATCTCTCGTGTTCGGAGAGTTCTTGGTACGTGGTTGCTCTGGCACGCACTTTCTCGCGTATTTCTCGCACGTGGGCACGGTCGCGGAAATCTCGAGCCTGTAAACAAAATTTTATTAAATAATTTGACAAAGATTTTATGAGATTTTTATCGGCGAGACACGAGCCAAGCTCACATAGAGTTCGTAGAATGCAGAGAATTCGTACAATGACGCAACATACAGATTATGCAGAAGTACAATTGAATGGTAGACATGCATACATAAATGTAGCATAGGTAATTGGTGAAAGTTGAACAGTTGGTATCCATTGTAGAAGTGACAATAAGGTTTTGGAATTTGACACTGTAATGATCAATTGCGAAGAAATGTATAAAGTAATAATAGACACGTAAATATAGCAGACGATGATTGGTGGAAGATGCCTGCATATATTTCCAACTTAATAAAGGTCTTATAAAAGTGGTGGTCGAGCGGAGTTGCGTAGAACTGCATAATATAATAGTAAATGTGCACTGCATACAGTTTAGAAGCAGTGCTAAGCCTTTACTGTATGGAAATGCGACGTGGAATACGTAAATGTAATTGGTAGAAGATGAACACTTTGATAATTTAATAAAATAATTTAATAAAAATATTAGAAACACATGTAATTGGCGGAAGTGAAAGAAGCCAAGTTCAATTTAATTCAATGGAAAGTTGAATCTAAAATTAACAATGTGATACTAATTGCAACACACAATGTGAGATGTAATGTTGGAATTTAATACAAGAAATCAGTAAATAGTTCGAAAACGAAAAATATAGTGCGCGATGTTATACATTTCTGTTCTAAAAAATCGAGTCGTCAATGAAAGATTAACAATGACACTCTTCACTATAAAGATATAATAGACATAATAGACGAAGAAGACTGATATTAGAGAGCAATACTATTTGCAGTAAAATTAGCAAGCAAATAATATGGTAACTTGAAGCAAGAATCCACACGAGTTTTTATCCAGGGGACAAATAATTAGCATTTCCGCGCAAGATTATTACTTGCTCGTAGAAAGTGCAAATTCAAATAAGAAAGTTGGACGACGCGAGCAATCTTGGGGTCACAAAATTGAAGAACACTTCAAACAGAGTTGTAAATTGAATCTAGACAATCCAAACCTACGTTTCATGGCTCTGAAAAAAAAAAGAAAAAAGAAAAAAGAAGACTGAACGACACATCTTTGATGATACGGTGTCAAGGATAAGCTTTAGAATTGTTTCATTGCAAGAAGCTTGACGAACGATCGAAGAGAAGGGCATGGAATCAATGACCCTTACTTCTCTCGGATCAACGACGTTCCTTTGATCTCGGAAATCTCTTCCAACGGTTGGGTTTTCGTAGAAACTTCTCGGCCGAGGCCTCGAGACCTCTTGCTCCAGTGGGCGTTCCATCGAATAATGATGGGTTCGCGGCCGTGGTCGAGCCCTGTAAGAAATATCGTTCTCCGATGCCTCCGAATGATTCCGTCTGATCAGGTGTTCGTGGCCACTCGTTGAATTGTTGCTCGTCGAGTGCTGACGAGTAGGTTGGTCCTCGTGGTTCTGCCTCGATGACTCAACCCTATTAAATACAAAAATTAATTGATGTAAATAAGTGATTAATACATAGTGATTATTCGAATATTTTTTTTAGTCAATATTGAAACACTCTGTAACGAGGCTCGATTAACAGAATTATATTGGTAAAATTTGAGAAATCTGAAAACGTAATAACAATAATAATGTTAAAGTGTTATAAATAAATTAAATTATACAACATCATGAGCAATAAGGTGTACATTTCAGAATTGAAATTAAACCTTATTGCAAACAAAATTTCCCTTTATTCAATTCAGAATTATAATTCGTGGAACTCGATGACGTTTTATAGCCAGACATTTCTTGCCATCGTGCAGTCAAACTTCTGTGTGCTCAGTATACTCAAATCTTCATACGAATTCTTTGAACTTGAATACTTCACTCTCACAATCAGTACTTATAAAAATTTCTTGGACCATTTACGGATACTTATTCAAATAGATTTGATCACTTCGACAATAATGTTTAATTTGTTACATTGAGTTCCGTAGATCATCAACTCTGTTTAGCAAATGTGAAACTGGACAAGTTTTCTGGAATTTTCTAGACATGTTTGGAAGCATTCGGAGAATTATACGACTATGTGCCACTTCCGAATTCGTTCCACTTGCCACGTGCCACTTCTGACAACTGCTTCTCGTGATATAAATCGACAGGGGACGTCTATCAATTTCTCTGTACACTCTACAATGCGCATAGACTACGATCTAAAAAAAATAGAATCCTGAATAGAGTCGCGTTACGAGTCAAACTATCAATCAACCCCAGTCTTCAACGATTTTCTAGCCCAGAATATATGTAATGTATGTAATCGACAGACTGCGACTATAATTCGTAGTTCCGTTAAAAACGAAGCCTAAAATAAAAATATCCTACTTTGATTATTTCGCTTACTATATATATATATATATATATATATATATATATATATATATATACTTTCTTTATAATTAAAAATCGCTAAATTATACTACACACCGCATATCACGAGTGCTCCGTAGCCTAACGACGAATGTCCAACGTTTCAAGAATCAATCCATTAACCTGAATAAAGTTGATCTATTTGCTTTGCTGTGTAAGTCGACTAGTTACGGTGTGACACGATCATTCTCATGGAAATAAAGTTAGCAGGAAGTCGAGCAGTGAACATTGAAATATATTCCTCGTGATGAGATCTCGCTCGTTCTGAATGACAAGTCGGCTAGCTAGTCGGCATCAATGGACCGAGCTCGCGTATATCTGCGAGACAATCGTGAAATTTTTTCAACTATCATGTGCTTTCGAATCGCTTAGTGGCTGGTCGGACAGCTTTTACTTTACGCGATTGACACCGGTGATTGCTGGCCCAAAACGAATGCCAGCCAGAGGGGAAAGAGCAAAGACAACGTCCCGCGTGGCGTGGCCTTTTAAAACTAGTCTTTCTGGTCTGGAGAAAATGAGAGAGAAGTGGCCGGTCGAATCGGCACGTTACAATGGAATCGGTGCAGATTCTCTGGATTAGAAAACGAATACGTCGAACTCGTTGAGATCTACGTTCGCCGTAGATAGCGCTCGTCGTACTGAAAGTTGTTTCTAATTGACTCTAATCGATATAAGCCTCGACTTTTTACTTTTCATTCTGCAGATCTTTCTGTTTCTGTTTCAATTTCGAAGCTTTCTAATGGCGATGTCTTTTTTTTTTTTTTTTTTGAAAGGGACGTTTATTAAAGACTTTGAAGAAGATGCTCAAGTGGACGTGCGTTTCTTTTATATCGTCTACAATTGAAAATTATTAATTGCACGGCACGAGAGGATCGTTCGAATGTTAATCGTACGCTATTTTTCACTTCCTCCTCCTTGAAAATGATCTCGAGAATAGCGAAAGGCATACCTGTGAGCAGGATGATTATCGGCATCTCTCTGCCTCGAAAGAACAGGCCTGGCAATGGCCTCTCTCTCCATAGCTCGAAACATCTCCTTAGCATCCTGAAATCTCTCTCTCGGGCTAGTCACTTCTCCAGGATTCACTCTGGGTTGATACTGGGGGCTAGGCGACCGCTGCCTAAACTCCGGTGCTCTGCGGCTTCTGTTACAACTCGGTGAAACGCCTCTGTTCACCTGACTGGGCAATCTTTCGGGGCTTCTCGGTAATCTTGGCAGCGTCAGGCTCGTCGTCCCAGTGGTGTCTGCCTCTGGCAGATAATCGTTCTCTTCTGCTGGCGCTCCCCAGTCGTCGTCTAAAATAAACCACAAACCGATTAGCATTTGCAGACGATCGTTTGCGATCAGTCGCAGTTGCAATCCTCTTGTGATCCTGTGTGTGTGTTGTAGGAAACATTTTGGAATTTCGTTAACACTGCAATCAGATCCGATTATGTTGATATACCAGATTTGTTAGAATTGTGAATGAAATTGTCAACACTCACGACATTTATATTGTTTGTCTATCTAACAGTGAAATGGAATAGTCTATTTTCAAGACGAATTACTTGGCTTCACTCAGATACGTTTTCAACCTTCAACGTGGCGCGAGGTAGAAAGCTACGCTCGAACAATGGACCAGCTAAAGATACAGGCACAGAGAGAAGAAGAAGAAGAATCGAGAGAGCCCTCGGCAAGAGCCGCAGTTTCTCTTTTACCAAGCAACCTGTCGTCTTGACGAAAAGAAGAGAAAGAAGCAAAAGAGGAGGAGGAGGAGGAGGACCAAAGGTGTCTCTTTCTCAGATCTGTTCGCGGAGGTCACGAAGGTTTGAAAAGAAGCTGGAAGAGACACGAACGCGAGACGTGTGACGGTGGGACGAGAAGGCCGAAAGAGGAGGCAGACTAACAGCTGCCTCGGGCTGTGGGCCGAGAATGCGGAACTTTATTCCGCATGTTATATACGTGTGACCTCTCACAGGGTCGATTTGCACACGAATTCATCAACTAGCTGGCCGGCTAGATACGCGCTAGTCAGATCGATTCCCGTCGTTATCTCCGTCGGCGTGATACCTCGGTGACGTCTATTAAATAAGAAAGGACGCGAGAACGCGAACGTTCACGAAAGCTAGCCTTTCGAGAGAGCTGTCGCTTTGCGCAATGAGCCGCGCGGACGCGAATGCCGCGCCAGGTAAAAGTTAAAAGGCAAAGAGCCTGAGATTCTTCTGAATATCATCAACGATCCTTCGGTTCCTGAGACGAGATTCCAACTTGTTCTATTCCTACTTACACATCGACTTGTCTGACTTTTCCTCGATAATTTTTACGCTGCTACTTTGAGCAACAAAATTGATTGTTTCTTAAGACTTTATGTTGGAATTGAATGGATTGGGAAAAGTGGTTGATCTTGTAAAATAAAATGAGAATCAAGTGTTGCTATATTTTCCTGAATAAATAACCAACACACCAATACCTGTGATCCAAACAATCCACGCGATTATTATTAAAGAAAATCTACCAATTTGTACATAATTTTCTATTCGACACTTTCTTAAAAAAAAAAACAAAAAAGAAATTAACCAAAAATTCTGTAAACAAATGTTCTGTTCGACTCAGCCAGTCAAGAAATTTCAACGCGCGATCACTGCGCGATAAAGAATCCACTTTTTCACTTAGCTAATCATCCGCAAAAGCATAGAGGACGAAGTAACAGGTCGCGGATAAAGTAGCTTGCGAGTGCGGCGATAAATTAATCGTCCTAATCGGCGGTCGGAATCTGGCAAGCACGGGATAGTTTCACGCGATGCATCGGCGCGCGAGAAGCGGCGATACAGAGAGCGCGGATCGTGAGCAAAGTGTGCCAGATCGCGAACAGGCCAGAGGCCTCGCTTATATGGAGATACGAACGTGGAAATCGTGATCGAGTCGTGTCCCCGAGACACCTGTTGCGAAACGGGTTTTCTCCGTGTCACGTAAAACGCCAATGATATAACGAATACCATTTTCCTAGACGAGCTTCGACGCTCTCCTCCTTATGGCCTTTTGATTAAACGCACTCTTCGTCGAAATATAATTTCCCGATCGATAGAACAATATTGAGAGTAATCCAATTTCTTTAGTTAGTATAATGATATGTAAAGTATAGTACAATGATAGTTGTAAAATATAGTACAATGATAAATTATGTACAAATTGGTAGATTTTCTTTAATAATAATCGCGTGGATTGTTTGGATCACAGGTATTGGTGTGTTGGTTATTTATTCAGGAAAATATAGCAACACTTGATTCTCATTTTATTTTACAAAATCAACCACAATGATAACGATGAAATTACTCTAATTCGTACTGCTATTACGAATCTTTTTTGGATTTTTGGATTCTACTTTTAAGAAAAAGATTCCCGAGAAACACGAATCGAACTTTTCGAGAAGAATTGAAAGGCACCGTGCAGCGACTTATTAAGGTCGTCGTAAAAAGATTAAATCGAGCCGAAAATCCAGAGGGGATTAACAGCGAGTGTCCATAAAAAGCGACGTCGTCGGTGAAAAGTGGCTTTAGTCGGTCAGTGGCACGTTCGTCTAGGAAACATCGGTGTCCGATGAAAAATCGCATAATTACCTAAGCAGCTGATGTACGCTTGCCTTAAGGTCGTAAATCTATCGAATGACTTTCGATCTATCCGCGATTTAATTGCCTCGGCTAGCAATACCAACTACATGACACTTACGACCATGAACAGATTTTCACCCATGAGGAATTTATTTCATTCTAGTCGTTGACGTGCGCGAAATTGAACGCGAAAAGAACGAACGACCGTGCCTCGAGATTAGAGTTTCTAACTGGGATTTATGGATATTTGCTAATGTAATTGATTAATTCGAATGAAAAAAAAAAACGCAACTGATGTCTCATAGATATCATAGAAACACCAATTGCAAAATCTTTCAAAATAATTTGAATGAGAGAATCGATCCAAGTAATTTAATTTGAGAAATTAATCTATTTTCCCCCGATTTTAACGAATTGATTTACTAATTTTTATTTTAGCAACAGTATGTTATTCATTTGATTTTAAAAATATCAGGTTTTCCTTTCCAAAAGTACTACCTTAATAAAATTTGTATATCTGAAAATCCCTTATTTATTTGATTCATTTAATTCAAATTAAAGAATACATCCTATCTGATTTGACAACATCAACCGCTTATAAACTTGCTGAAGTGGTTACCTTCTACCTCATTTCTACAAAATCTAACACAAACATCAATTAGAATCCTCTTAAGTTTAACCTTTATGGTTCCTCTCTAGCTATACACTCGATAAACCTCCACCTCGAAGCATCAAATAAAGCCAACCTAAATCAACAACAAACTAAGAACTCTACACATACCTCGTACCCAATTACCACAGGTCCTTAACCTGTTGATCGCCGCAGTTTTTTTAGAGACCGCTCATTCCGCATGCGAATTTTGTATCTTGCCTTTTTTTTAAAACAGCTTTCGAATATATCCAAAATCAAGGAAGAATGTATACATATTTTTTGATTTTTTTAGTGTTAAAAAATGATTCTAAATGTCACTGTTAAGAAATAGAAATTAAATTCGCTTCTATTTAGCGTACAGGCATGGCGCGCACGGCGATCAAGTGGTTAAGACCTCAACAAATCCATGAATCAAAATGAAGAACCATCAATTAAAAATTCCTGAAATCCCTTTCCTACCTCGCAATACATCAGCCAAGCTACACAGACACGCAACAGATAACCGACTGAATAGACGAATTAGCGGAGCAGATATACCGCGACTAAAACGCGTGTAGCGATTCCGGTAGCTGCGTGTGGACATCGGGCCCCGATGATGTCGAAGCGGCTGAATTTTTACCCGGTTGCGATTGCCTGCGGAGCTCGCATCGGAGAAGATGTATGCGTGTACCCGTAGGCTGGCTGGTACCTGCTGCTGACACGACGTCCTAACGGTATTCCTTCCACTGTAACAGGTGCCCAATACCAACGTCCCCCCTTCGTGCACGTAGTTTGAAACACGGAGCTCGGTCAGCACCGACACATACACATGCACACACGCACGACCACGGAGGAGAATCCTTCGTCTCTCTTTTTCTCTTTTCTTCTTCTGTTCGTTTGTTTCTTTTTTTATCCCTTTTTTCCCTCGTTTCTCGTGTTCTTTTTTTTCCTCTTTTATTCGCCTTCCTTCGTTCGCGAAATTTATTCGTTCGTGCGTTATATAGGTCAGTCGTTCGTTAAAAACGTGTTCCACGATGGGGAACGCGGCACGCCTTAAGAGCCAGCGTCCGACACTGATTTTGAAGTTTCAATCCCTGAACGAGTGGCGAGACTCTCTTTGATCCTGTTTTATCGCCGGTTAAAGGCAACCTGCGGAAACTCGCCAGGTTTCAATCGGCGAGGACGTTGTTTTTCTTTTCTTTTTTTTTTTTCTCAAGAGCCACGCTTTTGGAGCCACCGTTCCGCCAACTAATAGCGCGGGCTTAAGTAGATTGCACCGCTATCTGGTCAGACGAGTTTCGGTGATTTTTCTTTCTTGCATGTCTCGTTCATTTTTCTTGTCTTTTTCCTTTTTTCTTCTAGATTTTTGTTCATGCGTTTGCAAGTACGATCATTTTAAGATGAGATTATGAGACACCAGACGGAGATTAATAATGAAAGTCTAAGTAATTTAACTCTAAATTGTTGCGGTTCTTAAATGGTCTAAAGATACCAGTTAAGAATTAAATAAATTAAGAATTAAAGCTAGTTCTAACATTAACAAGATAATTAACAATTTTTACTACTAGATCAGTCTGGCTGTTTCATTAGTACAACGAAAATAAAAAATAACACATAACCTCGCTGTAACATTGTAAACTGAATGAGAAGTGAATAACGTTCAAGTGAAAAGAAAGAAAAAAAAAAACACGAGATGATGCAAATTCACAGAAACATTCCCAAAATCGTAACTTTCACCGATCATTTGGCGATTCGTCAAGATAAAATTCCAAAGGGGAATGAATCGTCGCCGAGCGATCGAAGTGAAAGCAGGCGAGGGATCGGTGATGTTAGATCGGCACGTTTGCATTCAATCGCGAGGAGCAGCGACGCGGAGAGAGAAAAAAATCGAAGAGGGACAACGAAAACGATGACGGCGACGAGGAACGCACGAAGAAACGATTTTTCGTAACTCGACGAGAAATTGGGTTACCAGGTCGACTTCCGCCCGGTTTTCTACGAGCGCCGATAAGATTCGAGGCGGAACACACGCGCACGGCCACCTGTTTCAGCTCGGTAGAAAGCGTCCAAATATTTGCCATCATCGCCATAAATCTTTTCCTTTCTTTTTTTTTTTTTCCTTTTCTCTTTTTATTCCGAATTTGACCACATTCTTCCCATTCCGCTGGAAATTTCGAAGAAAGTTCGCTGCTTGTCTAGAATTTTAATGAATTTGAACATCACCATTATTATTTCTGTTTTCTTTTCGAGAAATAACAAAAATATTGAAATGCCCATTCTTTTGTTTTTGATTTTCTGCTATATTAATTAATGCGATGATGGTATATTAATGACGATTGTATCTATCCTGCTTTGTTTAGTTGCAACTTTTTTGCCTATTTTACGTACTTCTTTTGATTCTAGATTTCTGTAATCTGTGATATTGCTAAGAGAAACAAAAAAACGGTATCAAATAGTAAAATTTTATCCTGATATAGATAGATGAATATAATTTGGCAACGGTGCTAGAAAATACTAAAACGTAACATAACATGTAAATGATATATCACTGTAAATTCAAATACTATCTGTGAAAGGTTTCAAACCAATCACTCGGGTTCCTTCGGTCGTAGTTAACTCGATTATCAATCTTCAATTTCCTCGACAACTCGCCAGTTCACACATAATATCATCACTGTCATCCTCATATATCCAACATACCTGCATACACTCCATTTCATCTCCTTTCACTTGGATTCAGCGCCTCTATTTACTTACGTGTGACCATCTACTCGTACAACACAACACATTCTGATCCTCGAGTAACGTCATTGTATAACATTATTATATGAAGAGGCCGCGTTCCAAGAAGAAACTGCCCTCGTCTCCCACTAAAGTTCAAAACCAATGAAACTGAAATTAATCAAGTCCCAAATGTGTTATAAATTTATAATCAACTAATATTCGCGGTAAAGAGCTCTTGTATTTTCAAACATTTCTCTTCAAATAAATGCAATTTAAATATTGAAATTGTCACCTCGTTGAGAACGCGAATCATTTCGAATTTTTCCATCAGACGCGATAGATTGTACAATTTACGATGTTGTACAGATTTAGAAAACCTACAAAAGTATAATCATCTTTATATCCTTGTCTCGCTCGAGGAACACGAAGTGCGAATAGGAGAGAGAAAAAGATCTTTCTGCAGGAACGTGTCTCGTCGCCTCGTTAATGTCTAAAATCAAGCCTATCGATATCGTCCATATATTTTCCGATACACTGGTGTGTAATTAAAATTTAGCCAAAGGTACGAGGAACTTCCTGAAAGATTTAATATCGCGGAAGCGCAACCGCGTCACGGTTCATCAATTTTCGTGTGGGAGAAGAGTTTCTCGCGCGAGAGCAGAGAAAGAAGAAACAGAGGACTTTCACTTTCGTACACAGCATCAGCCGACAGACATTCGCGCGATCGTTTAACGGACGTAATGGCGCGTTCAGCTGGATCGCCTAATTTCCTAGGAAAACACTTCAATTACTTTCCAGTCGGCAATTAGACGACAATCGCGCGCAATTACTACTTATATTCTCGATTACTATTTGCTTCACAATCTACCACTGCATCATTTTATCCAGAAGAATGAGAAATGCTGATTGTTTCGTGCTATGAAAGCTTCATATCGACGAATGTCGAGAACAATATTGAATTTCTTCCATTGAAGATTCACTGAGAATTCAAAGAGAATTCAAAAGAGCGACATTCTTCGCGCAGGAAGGCTGATCAGTTTTATTTAAAATAGCAAGAAATAGATTTGCTTCGATTCGTGATAAGTACAAAATATATGTCTGTTTCTAATTTTGAAGATTTTTTTCTTTACTAAAATACAGAGAGAATAGTGAAATATTTTCGTGATTTCGTTTTCAGTCGAAAGGAAGCTTTCATTTCAATCAGCTAAAAAATGGTTAATTGAGAGAACGTGAATTCTGAACACCAATTTCACTCGCGCTTTTCATTCACGATAAATTTCACACTTGCTCAGCATGACTATCGAATCACCACGCGAACGTAACGCCTCCGTGCTGTCGTAATTTTCCCCTCTTTCGCATCGTTGTTTAGCATAGCGTTTCGTTACGGAATCCATTCCGACGTCTCGCGTGACATCACTCCGGCGAATCCACGCGATAAATCCACGACAATAAATCCACCGATACATCCGAATGAATTTCGTGGGCGATCACATGCACGTGACTTACACAATCATGGAACTGGTTCACGTTAGGATAGTGGGATAACAGCTTGAAGAAGAAGGGAATTTCGACTAATTTTATGATGACTCATCGTGACTTGGTACAAATCTCTTTATATTCTTGATCTGTGATCAAAGAATTTTTATCTGTGACCTGTGATCGAAGAATTTTTATCCAATTGATAATTGATCGATCGATCTATAAATTAAGTTCTTGATGAGACGATACGAAGTAAAATTTTGTTAGATCATAATTCAGAGAAAGAAGAGAGACACTCTCGGAAGAAAGACACTCTCGCCCCGAATAAACTGCAATAATTAAGATGTGCAAAACAGAGAAATTCAAAGAAGAGGTAATGGATTGAAGAAGAAACTTTTCTACCAAAAATGTAAAAATGTAAAAAAGAAATTAAGGAGGAGCAGACGAAAAATGTGGAAGCTGGTACATTCGGACTTACCGGAGGAAGAATCTCTGGAGGGTCTGGAGGGTCTCGGGCCCAGAGGATGATGACTCTGATAAGGTGGGGGCGTAGCGGCGCTATCTGAGCCTATTCCACTGCTCGCTGCGCTTCTCGTGCCACCTCTGTCAACGGTAGTACTGCCTCCTACGATCGTTTGATTCAAGCAGCGTCTGAACTCGATCCCAGCGAGATTTCCCCGGTGTCGGTGCACCGTATCGTAATCCCGCGGAGGCAGCAGAATCGGACCCACATCATTGTCCCCTGAATTGCCTCTGCCTAAAAAAGGAACGAGCCGCGTTCATCTCTCCGTGTTCATCTCGTCCTCTCACACCAAGCATTCACCAAATTATCCGCAAGTTGCCTGAACTTTTTCTTCTATTTTTTTTTTATTTCTACGTTTGTCCGTATGCGTCTTTACGCTTTACGTGATTTTTTACGGTAGAAGTTTGCCATTTTTCTCAACAAATTTAACGAATTATCGCTCATTTCTCGTGGATTTACGAACCATGAAATTTCAATTCTCCAACACGTGAGTGTAGTTGGGGCTGTAGCTTCCAATACGAGTTGCAATTTGCAATAGATTTAGGGCAATTTAAATCATTCGAACACGACGGAGGAAGCCGCTTTTTCAAAGAAATATTTACCTAGCTTGGCACGCAACTCCGCAGCCAGAGACTCGTATATCGTGGTGGTTTGCACACTATCGTGTCTAAGTTCGCCACTGCCCTCCGACGACTCTGACTCCCTGGTGCTTCTACCGTCGCTGCCTAAATTGCTGCGGGCTCTGCCATCCAGCGAGTTCACCCTCGCCAAATTGTCAGTGTGTGATGCCAGCGCTTTCAACTGGCCACCCAATAACTCAGCTGTTTCGACCGAGTCGCATCTATACTTGGAGAAAATCAAAGCAACGATTTCTAAGAACAACTTGCAACAACTTATAAAATTGTCTTGTAACTGTTTATTACTTTAACCCTTTTGCGGTCGAGCGCTTTTTTCAAGTGCGGTTCTCGCTGGGTCGAGCAAATTTTGTTGAAGAAAGCGATATCATGTACTAAAGCGTTAAATATATGACGTTAATTGAAAAATATTTTGTTTAATGGAATTTTAGTCTTCGCTAAGGAACAATAATGATTATTATTTTATAATACAAAAATATGTTTTTGTTCTTGTATTTTTTTCAAAGTGTGAAATTTCTCGAAGCCACTTCTGTTATCGCTATCGCTATTATCTGAAAGATTCAAATTTACAAAATTTCCTTTTAGTATTTCATCGTCGTGAAATACCAAAGAACACAAATACCGAACACAAACTCGTCTTCACTGCTGCTAACATAGTTATCGTCAATAAAAATCTTCTTTTTCCTTATTTTGCGACATATTTGGAGGTTATAGGAAAACTAGTGAAAAAACTTATTTTGATTTTAGCAAATGTAAACTTAAGTCACCAAATCAAAGCAAGAGTGTGATATCTCTATGTCTACGTAACATTTACTGAAGTCGTTATTTATTGCAATTCCTGTAAAACGAAAAGCAAAAAAGTAAAGGTTTACAAAGTGTACTACTCAATAGTAACAACAAAGTATTGTCAAATTGAAAAAAAACCGATTGACGGTATAGATAACGAAATTATTTTCTGTCGCCTTTGCGGCGACATTCGTCCGCAAAGGGTTAATCGATAATCAGTTGAAACAAATCAAATTACATTGTTTTTTATCAGATATCCCAAATTTGTCGATCGATATTCTTTTATTTCCCGACACATCGAGTCAAATGATCGAATTAGAAAGATTTGAAGATTTCAAGCATCATGTCGTAATCGGAAGAATCGTCAATCACAGAAGAATTCAACAAGAGTTCAAAGACCAGACGGTAACTGGGAGGATGAGCCTTGTAATCAAAGACCTCCTCGACTTGATTCCCCTATTTTCCATACCGGTGCAGAGATCGCCTTTTAATTTCTAATCAGCCGCCGTTGAAACGACGATTCTCCGCGATCGACGACCTTTCGTTATTTTCCATGAACTCGGCAAGAAATCGCGGCCAGCGAACGAGCCGCGTTCCCGATTGAACCATTTACCTGGTTTCGATCGGAATCGCCGATTCATGAATTCAATGGCGACCGTTGTATAATCCGCGTTGTATAATCCGTGTCAGGAAATCATTGTACCATGGATGGAGGAGAAGAAAAGAAGAAAGAAATCCGCTCTTCTCACGGGATGAAAGTACGGCAATCTTGGTTTTCAATACCAAGGTTCTTCGCGTGCGGTACCAATGGAGATTGGCGTGTGCGAACACTGACTTGCCAACGTTATTAGCGATCCGTTAGAATCGTGCAGATCGTTAATTAACGAGCTGCACGATTTTACAATGCTCGAGACCAGACAAAATGGCCACATTGAATTCATAGGTTCCCAAAAGTTTTCTGTCACAAGGTATTTTGAGAAGCTAACGCAATCCTCTATTGTCGTGTATCAAAGAATATTTTATTTTCGAGAATTTTCTGTTTCAACGGGATCTATAAGGTCACCGTGATGTCAGAACTGTCAGAAGTACGACGTATGAGATCTCTGAATTTACTTTATGGTAATAGATGATTAGACGAGAAGTTAACGTTGTTTCGGGCGATCTCACGCTGGAATCGGTAACGTGGCCGTTCTCCGGATAATTATCCGTTAATTGATACAAATGCGATCGAATTGCATGTTCGAACTGGTTGTTTCTCGCGATTCTATTCTATTCAATCGGAGATTCATGGTAATTATATGGTAATAGAAATCAAAGATCAAAGACGGCTCCGCCGATAGCGAGATGGCTGCAATAGTGATTCCTAAAATTTTGCTCCTACGTCGCTCGTTTCATTATAAAACTCATTAAAGAGTTGAAGAAGAGTCATTTATTTAAACGAAATCTTAATTACTACTCGATTCAATGAACACCCGGCTATTAAATCCAGTTACCTGAACATGATGAATCTCCATTACGTGAACGAAAACTCGCAGCTAGTCAATCATAGGTGAGAGAATTAATGAACTTCTATTACGTGAATTATTTATCCTCCAATGAACTCAAGTAAATGGAGGTTCTATTACAGTGTTCTTTCAATTAATTAACTCTTGTTACGTGAACTACTTATCCGCCAATCAAGTTCAAACGAATCAAGTCTAATCTGATATTACTTCAATCAGTGACCTCCAGTAATTACACGAACTACTTATCATCTAAGATCAGCTAAACAAAATTCCATCGTGATATTCTTTCAACCTGAACCTTTTGCAGTTCTTTGACTCGATATCAGTTTTTATCACAGGAACTCTTATGTCGACTCACACACGACGTTTTCAAATTGCCAGTTAAATTACCAAAAAAAAGAAAAAAAAAATAATGATAATTGAAAAATAATTTGGAGTGCAAAGGGTTAAGGGTTATACGAACTTGTTATACGAACTCATCCTCTACTCCTCGGCGTTCAATTCTTTGGTACTTTGTAAAAAGTATCTGTATAGTAACCTGTAGGCATGCACGTGGACGGGATTGTTGGTGGCCGGATTTGGAAGCAGAAGAGTGGCGGCGACGACGTCCTCTCGTTGCACGGCCGCAAGCACAGCGTGTCCTGGCACTAAGTGTTTCACAGCCGACCTGGTCGAGCCGCCTGGATGCACCGTCTGTATAATTTTCAGGCCCTTGTTGCTCACCTGACAATCGTGAAACGTGGACGATCAGCTGTGGTCGCCGCTCTAACAGCAACCGCGGTGTTTAACGGTGGTTTAACGCGCCCCGACATCGGCATCGGCCTCGCCGATGAATTACGCGGCCACGGAAACACATTACGGCATTGTTCCCGTACTAAAATGCAAATCGACCGATGGATGCATCACGCTAGCGGGGTATCGTGCTACATCGATGGCTGTAACGCATCGGCGAACAGCACCGGCTTTAATGGACGTTAACGAACGCGAGAAACTGAGGGAGCATTTCGAGGTTACGATTTTCGCGATTTTTTTCTCTCGCTTTCAACGTTGGCTTTCAACGATTTGGAGTTTTTTCTTCTTTAAGAAATTTTCGATGGATCTCCCCGTACCCTTTGGAAACTTGTGTTGTGTCTCCAATTTCGATCCACGGGCTTTAAGAAGTTTCAATTCCGTCTATCACGAATCGAGGAACAATTCTGTGCTTTTCTGGAGGTTCTTACTTTATTTTTCAGCCAAGTTGTTTTTCCAGTATACTTTCAAGAAATAATTCCTGCATTTCCACTCATATTTTCATTGCCAAAATCCTATTGAGTTTACAACTTGAAATTAGAGATACAGTTGATTCTGCATTCGTAGAAGATATAAATGCGCTCGAACCTCGCACTGCAATTTGCATAAATACACAAACAATGCAATTAGCTGCTAATGCGTGTTATTGATATATATCGTGATTAAATCTGAACTTGATAGTTAAGAAGCACGCTGATACGTAGTCTTGTTCGATAAATAGGGTTATTTTGGACATCGAACGAGCGATGCTTTCCCCGTGACAATATCGTATTCTGCGTAAAAACGCAATTTCCTTTTGGAAAGCAAATAATAACAGCGTAACGACGAAAGCGAACACGGTGTTTCAAGAAAAAAAAGAAAAAAAAATAAAACTTTCTCTATTTTACGATCACGCTTATATAGGAATGTGCGTGCAAGCATATCAATGATTATTGTTCGCCCCAGGCAATGTTGAAATTACCGGCAACACTGTTTCATTAGCGGCCATGAGAATCCATTAAAAAGTTGATGAGTAATCTGACGCGTAACTAATTTTCGACACAGGTCGATCGTAAATATAATGCGGCATTAGAAGAGATAGAATGCGATGCTTCCTCTCCGACACGGATTATCTCTGAGAATTTCCATTCTCCCCAAGATTAAACTCTCCTCTCAAAAGGTATCTAAAAATGTAGAAATTCATAAAGAAGGTTTTGAAAGAGTATATCAACTCGGAGAAAAAGATAAAATCTTGTAAAGAAAAGTAAAATAAAAATGTATCGTCAGAAAAGAAATTTATCCTATTAATCTTCAGAATTATTAAAATAATTATTTTTGAAAACAGCTGGGAAACAATTCCCTCTGAAAAATATTATTAAACTACCTCGTATATTCCAAAAAAAAAAAAAAAAAAAAAAAAATCCATTACTACACGATTTCTAAGAAGTTCTCTCTCAAGAGTCTTTACCCATACGCCGGAGGAATCTGCTCGTAGCTAGAATTGCAAGAAAATTGCAAAATCCAATACTGAAACGAACCAGATGCACGAACGAAATAATTAGCGGTGTCCTCGCTGATGACTGCGGTCTTGCGACGAAATCGGCAAGAAGAAAATGACGCGAGCAATTTTCGCCAGCAGCGCAACACTGTTCATTACAGCCGCGACTGTAAGCAACCAGTGAGCGAAAATTCGGCGCGCTAAAATATTCTCAAGGCAAAGCGATCTCTCGCAATCAACGCTTCAAGACTGGCGATTACATTTGCACAACAATTAGACGGGCCTCTTTGTGCAATTTGGTAATAATTTCAGTTCTTTTTCTTCCTTCTTCTCGCGGCCGTCTCTTTCGCGCGAAGAAAGACATGCCCGCGGCGAATTAACACGCCGCCTAAATCTACGCAGAAGAACGTCCATTAAGATTGAACGCGTTGATAGGGGGAGCACTTTTGTTTTCCAGGCGATAAAGCTCGATGAGGACTTGCTGGTTTCTAAACGAACGATAAATCACTGAATGATGGTTTGTCAGACGCGTTTTGTGACGGTGCACTGTTCAATCATAAATGGTTCAGATCTTAATGAACCCTCGGTTTATCAAATTACCTCTGTTATTATATTATTCTGTGTTCAGCAAAAAAAAAAAAATAATGACAACGATCTGTTTTTAAGCCCCAAATTTCCAGAAGTGAATGAGAAATTTATTTTTTTTCCCCAGAATAAAAACGAAAGAAATAACTTTTCGGTTCGCGAAATCTATTAACAATTATATATATATATATATATATATATATATATATATATATCCTTCGTTCAGAGAGAAACGGTAATCATGGTTTCAATCTAAATTTCTAAAATTCATCGATGGAGAAAACGTGAATTACACTTCTCTTTTTTTTGTTCTCTCTCAGATTTCGAAAACTGCGGTTAACCGCGCATCTTTTGACGAACGAAGAAACAAGCCGCAGAGAGACGACCGTTCCGTCGTAGGGATTTCGTGCGAACGAGGATGAAAATTTGGCAAGGAACGGGGAATAACGAGACGATTTTTAAATTGGCATGCAACCCGTTTTTCAGCAAATTTCAATTGACATGCAACGGGAATGTCGAGCAACACACACAGCCAGCTTAACGGTCGCGGGCCAGCTTAACAATTTCGGTGTCATCCGTTTTGTATTTTCTCTTTCCCATATTGAACGCGCCGGATGTATTAGCGCCGTGCCCGTTTCTGTTAACATTCGGGTCAACGAATCTTTTATCGTGCTTATCTAATTAACCTCGCTCAATGAAACCTGCCATTCAATGCTTAATTGCGCTTTTGACCCTGGGAAATATTTTTTAGACGTCCGTTTATACGTGTCGGATGTTAATTTTTCTTTTCTCTTTTTTTTTTGGAAATTTCAAAAAGTTACAAGACAAATAAGAAAGCTCAATGTACGTACTAGGCTTATGAGGATCATCTTATAATGTGTAATAAGCGTTGAAAAAATGGTCCTACCGAATGTCGAAGACATCGTTGAAGAAGTAAGTCAGATTCGAAACTATTGGTTCGTTGAAAGTTCAACGAAAGTTCAATTGAATGATTTATAGCGGAGACGAGGAAGAATCGCTTGACATCGTTCCAGGAACTTTTCTAACTTTCTGACGCAACAATTGCTCGCGGCTGGTTTTCGTAACAACGAAATCTAGGTTTCGAGGGAACCAAGCGGCGAAACTTTCCTGGAAACAGCACAAAACGAATTCTAAAAGACCACATCCGATACTGTGTAATAATATACCGATAGAGGAAGAAGATTTATGATACACAATAATCTCATTTACAGCCTGATAAATTTGTGACAAAGGTAGAAAATGTCAAAAGAAAAACTTTCGAGCGGCAACAAGGTATATATCTGCGTAAAGTAGCGAGACAAAAATCTAAAGAATTCTAATAAATAATCCCACTCTATCGATTTGATCCACTTGATTTCTATTTCAGGATTTCTTCCATACAAACAGCCGCTCCTAAAATCCAGATTTCTACGACGCAGGAATTTAAAAGAACGTGGACTACCGATAAACGACCAATGCAGTCCCACCCCCGAAAACTCGCTGCCATTAGTTTCCAAGACCGGGAGATCCTTCGTGAAATTTAGCCAACACAGGTTGGCCATCTTATGGCTCATTTGCATATCAACGATTTTACGATCGTACGATTGCTTTTACCTCCTTAAACCGCCGTATGCAAAAGTAAAGATATTAACTCGAGCCCCTCGTTTACCAGTTTCTACTCGTTTCGTTTCGAAGGCGGATTTCGCTGGGAAAAAGAATAAAACGTAAAGCGTCCCGGAGGAAACTGATAACCTGTCTCGAACAGGTCGAGGACTGGGCGATCCCGGTATGTAGGCTGAGGTCATAAATCGGTGATTTTTATTCGACCTGCAGACTGCTTTCACTGGCGGCCGACCGAACGACACGCGTGCGCGAGTGTTAAACGAAATGAAACGAAGTTAAATGAAGAAATGTTCGCGTCTTTTTTTTTTTTTCTTTCTCTTCTCTCTTTCTGACCTCGGCGATTAATACTCCTTCTCGCGATATTTTCGGCCACGAAACCGGATCTCCGAAATGGTACCGCTCACCTGCAGCGTGACCTTGAAAGGCTCCTGAAGTCGTTCTCGCTCGAGCAGGTAAGCTATGGCACCGGGCATTGCGTCCACCCCCTTGGCCTCCCGCGCGCCCAGGTACCAGACGTAGTACGAGCTCTTCTTGACATCCTTGCTGCTCCTCAAACGCAGGGCCATCACTCACTCTGCTCGACCGAAGAAAAGACGCGTCGTTCGTTAACTCGGTGACTTTTAACCCTCTCAGAGACGAAAATGAGAGGCTGAAAATCTTTGGGGGATCGAGGGAGGAAGAAGCTTGAAGAAGAGAAACTCTCGGTAGAAATCAACTCCAAGGGGAGAAGGAAATATTTGGAAATATGTAAAAATCAAGAAGTTTAGAAAGGCCTTGAAAATTTTGGATGTTCGAGGGTTTAAAAATCCTCGAGATTCGGAAGATTGGGAAATTAGAAATTTTCAAAGAGAAAAAAGAGAGAGATTTGGGACGAACGTTTCAAAAGTCTTTGCTCTTGGAGAACTTGAGAAGTTAAAGATGCAATAAATATCGAAAATTGGGAGTGTAGAACTTTGCGGTTTCAGAGATTTCGAAAGTTGACAGCTCGAAAATTTAGAGATCTAGGATCTTAAGACTTACCGAACCCTCGCGATCTATGAAAGTACCTCGAATAGATTCCAAGAATTTTCCACAGTTAATCGAACGCGTTGCTCAAGCGACAGCCGGAATCGGGACATTATCTTTCACCATAGCCAGGAAATTATTGAGATTCTTACTATCTCAAACTCTTAGACTTTTAAATAATTCCTGAAGTTCTAAAGATTATCCCAGATTATCAAATTTCTAAATCCCTTAATTAATTCCCCAAAACTACAAAGTTCGATATATTCCGAACTATGTTAGTAAAAGTTAAAAACTCGAAAAATACATTAATTCTCCCGATTAAAAAAGAAAGAAAACCATCAAGACCTTATTGACCCCTCATTAGCTTTAAATAGTACAAGAAATATATGTTAAATAATATTTCGAGCAAAATTGAAGAATTTTCAAGAGTTAATTGAGCGCGCAGGAGGGCGATTATTGAAATTCTTGCTATCAAAGTTTCCTCTTATCGGATACAGTGTGTTCGTAACGTTCCCCTGGCGCAAAAAAGGCGATTTTCCACGAGGCAAGCTTGCAGCCGTTGGCTGGTTGGCGAAGAACACGAACGGCTTGTCTGTTCATCCGCTTCCTCAATTACTTTCACGCTTAAACCCGTTTTCTACGCTAACCGTCTCGCAAAGAATCGTTTCCCACCGATCTGCATCGCGCCGATGCCGTATCTAAAGCGAAAATATCTCTGGAATCGGCACAAAAACACGTTCAGGATCAATGTCGACCTCGTACGATCGATTATCCATCGATTTTTCACTCACATAACCTGTTCGATACCATTCGATACGATTTTCCGTACGACTATTCCAAGAAAACCTGAGACTAATTGACTAATCGTAATTCTCAAAAATTTCTTTTCCAGTCTACCTTTTAATACTAATTTTCAACGAAGCACTGGTTAAACTTAAGTGAAATAAATAAGATAAAATATGTATTACGCTCGAATGAATCAAGTATTCGTCGATGCTTACAAAAATTGACTTTTTCGATACTAATTTCGAACGAAGTGCTGATTAAACTTAGACGAAATAAATAAGATGGGATATGTTACGCATCGAATTAATCAAGCACCTGTGAATTAAAGCTCGCAAAAGCTGACTTTACGAAGCTAAGTAACGGAACAAACTTTCGTAGAACATAACGTTTGAACTCTCGCTTTTGGAAATGGTCGAACTTGATCCGCTCAATATTCACGTGGTGCCGAGGCACGCGAAACCGTACACGACACCGATATACGTTTGTTCTCTTTATTTATGCATTACACGCGTTTCGAAATCTTATACGCTCGCGTGTAGCCGTAAATATGTAATAGGCTCGCTTTAGCTACGAACACGGCGCCGTTTTACAAAAAGAGTTATGTTTCTTTTAACGATAAATCGCATTCGTTTGTCCGGGATACGCAGTTCAATATAATATCTGATTAATAGACCTCTCGACGTCTATATTGAGCTACGTTACGATTATGTTATTCTCCGGTCTCCCTATTATCGTGAAACATTTAACACTTCCTTTCTACAAATTACAAGTGCAATCGACACTTTGCAAGTACAGAAACGATCGATTCTTCTCACAAGGCAGTTGTTTCCAAGTTGAAGGGGAAACTTGGAGATCGTGGGGGAGAAGCGAGGCTAACATTTGCCTAGAGAAATAAATCTGTGCGCGTAGAAGAAGAGGAGGAAATGATCCACAAGCACGAGTTTATCAGATACGCCAGAAACATTCCTGGATGAATGGAAATTACGATCGTCTAAACGATTACAAAACCACTCGGTTACTCGAACAGTTGGGGATTAATCGCAAGAATCGCGATAGCAAGAACCGCGACTTTCGAATCTGCTTTCATCACCGCGCCGGAAGTGATTAGACTCGAATTTCTTCTCGACTCTTCGCGTTCGAACGATTATCTTATTTACGGCGCCGAGCGTTTGAATTTAAATCGCATTTACGGTGTACAGCGTAGCGGTGTACTTTAAATCGTTATTTGCTAGGAATACGAATACGTCTGGCTGCCTTGGCTTCGCGATTTTAAAGAGCTCTGTCAAATTGCCATCTACTTGAGCAACGCCCGGATCGACAGAGAATCACCACGCGTTATAAAATTTCACCAGTCACGACAATTATTCAATTTTTAAACCGTAAACACAAATTCTTAAAATTATGGATTTCCTGATTTGTATGACTGAAAGAAGTTTATACCTTATAACTCGTAATTCATCAATTCAGTGTTATACGTGATTAGTCAATAAATAATACAAGAAGTAGTTTATCAATCACTCTGTATAGCGAGTAGCAAAATATAAAAAAGAGTACTTGTCCATTGTCACTGACTGATGTAACATAATTATTATGCAAGAGGGTTCAGTAGAGGTGAATCACGAAAAAACTAACAAAAATTCGTTTCTTCGAAAACCGAGACGAGATAGAAGTAAGAGATGGTGTTAATTCTCAGTGGAGTAGAAACAGCAGGAAACGAGATGAGAAAAGAAAGATGGTAAAACAAACTGACCGGCAGCGGAACGGGTCCGGGATGCTGAGAGCTCGCGGCGATTTTCGCAGGAATTAAGCAACACAGCCGCGGCCAAGAATCTTCGGTAAGCAGACAGCGGCGGCGGCTGGTTTCGGTGAGCAGAGGAACAAGTTGTACGGTACGTACGGCCCACGTACGTGCATGCAGCATGCACGGTGTCGTGCTTCTATACGTGTACACGAATCCTTGCCAAGGAGCACGCCAGTTCGTCGAAGCGGAGAAAGAAGAAGAGTAAGAAGAAGAAAAAGAAGAAGAAGAAGAAGAAGAAGAAGAAGAAGAAGAAGAAGAAGCTCGCCTCGGTCGATCTGACAGCTGCGCGACTCCAGTCCAAAGCACTTTTCCACGCTCGCCAGCCACCAGTTTCTTTATATGCACACGCTCGCGTCTCTCTGTTTACTGTTGTGTACCCTCCTGCTTGGCCGGAGAGACTCGGTTGGAACGGCAGACGAAGAACCAAACGGAAACGGAACGGTGAAACGTAGTCTCCGTAGTCGCGAAGTTTGAAAAAAAGAAAAAGAGAAAAGAAGAAGAGCCACGAGAGCTCTGATGTTACGAGAAATATAGAGCAAAAATTTCGTAACGCGGACTCTGCACGACTCGCAGTGCAAAGGCGTCGCTTGTTGTTTCGCAGAGTTCACTTGTCAACGACGCGACGCGAGTGGATTCGCGCGTACCTAACCATCACGGGATACTAACTCCACGGCGGAGATCCTCCGCGAAGAGCTCCGAGTGAAACGCGGACGAAGGGAGAGTGAGAGCGAGTGAGAAAGGCCGAGCTACGGTTTCAATGGCGGTCACAACAGAGACAGGCTTAACCGGAGCGGAGTCGAGGTTATGTCTGTCCTTTAGCGCGAGGCCCTCTCGCTCGTTTCGAATGCCCGTTTCGACGGGTCTTCTCTGCGCTCTCCTCTCCTTGGTCTTTCTCCTCTCTCTTTCGGACGAACCGCCACACCTTGCCGCCTCGAGATCGCCTCGCGATCGCCGGTAACGCGTTCTCTTTTGCCAGCAGCCTCGAACTAACCGGACGGTTTTCTGTCCTGAATTTTAGTCCCGGGGCCTCATCGAGCAACGAGGAGAACGACACTGAAAAGAGAAAGAGACGGTGTAACGCTGTGGTGTAGAAGTGGTGGAAGAACCGGGCCCCTTCTCCTTTCTCTCTTTCTCTCTTTCTCTCTCTCTCTCTCTCTCTCTCTCTCTCCAAGACTCCCCTACCTGGCCGTTTTAGTCTCCATAGTAAGCGTTGCCCCTGCACCGAGGATGGCAGGTTAAGAGGCAAGCAGCCAGGTAGAGAGACGCCTCATTGATTAGCGATGGAAACAACATGAGACTGGTGTTGATTGCTTATCAATTTTTTTCAACCCCCTCTTTCTCTCTGTCTCTCTATTAAATGTTAGCGTGTCAGGTTCAAGCATTGCTGGTTGGGCCCGTTTGGTTACGTACCCGTGAAATCGAGCCACGCTCGTTCGTTTCACGAACGCGCGTGCAAAATTGATGGCGGACATTAGTCATTGAACTTAAAACCTGAAATTCCCTTACAGGATAATATCGGAGATGCGGCTCGGCGAGATGAGAAATGTTACTATGTAAGAGGACAAGGCTGCATCTCTCGCCAGTGTTGCGCGTGCGTTTTTCGTTTCGATCTTGATTCGACGCGTTCGTGCACGTGGAGAATCGGAATATTCAAATTAACGTGTAGGGTTTCGAAGGGCAGATAGATAAGTATCGAGTATCAAGTCGGTCCCATCACTACCACGCTAATGGAAGCAACAAGCCCATGGCGGGCGATTCTTCTTCTGGCCACAGCTAGCGCCATCTTCGTCCCATTATATTACCTTTCTTCTCGTTCTTATCTCGTTCCTGCCTGTCGGTTTTTCCTTGTTCAGCTTGAAACGGCCCAATACGATTTTCTGCCGATCCAGGGCCCTCCAACGGGCACCGTGCCCCTTCCACCTACGCGTTCATACGCATGCTCTTTGACTCGCTTAATGCGAATGCCAGGTGCTTCTACAAGGTGCTTCTACGCGAGAATGATCGCAAGTTCTGTGAATTCTCGAAAACGTCAAAGCAACGATCCGTCTCCCGATTTCTTTCTTCTCTCTCTTTCTTTTCTTTTCTTTTTTTTTTTTTTTTTTTTAATTAGACAATCGCGATTTTAGAGAATTGCATGCGTGTCGCGGCGGTCGCGTGCAGGTGAGAGTGCGTGAACGAAGGCGGTGCATGTTCGAGGCAATTAACCATCACAGAAAGACGCCGACGTGTGTGGTCTTATTAACCGAGAGTCGAAGAAGATTCTGCAAAGGTGGATGCGTGAGCGTACAGGACCGCGAGCAATTCTACGAGTAATAATGTTATCCAGCTCTCGTAATCCGATTATCTAATCTGACTCGCTTATCCATCTACGATAATTGTACTACCGCTCGTAACTATTATGCGTGCTTATTTTCATCGATGTGGTAAAATAATGGTAAAATAATTACTCGCTCCGGCAGTAAAAATTTTTAAAAGTTAACCAATGAATATTGATACCAGAGTCAATAATCTCTAAAGACTTTCTTGTATCTGATTTACAAGCTTGAAAATCAGGAGAGCTGACACTGAAGAATTCTTCAAAGAAAAGGTTCCCTCACAAGGTTCACAGTTTATAAATGCCAAGACCATTATTAATTTTTCTGGGAAAAGTTATATCTGTTTCGAATGACTGTCTAATTACCGTGACAATTATATTGTCATTAACAATTTCTCCACAATTCAAAAAAAATGTTCGATTGTAAAGGAATGAAAACTGACTTATCGTCTAGATATAACACTTGCGAGTATTAACATTAATGCGGAACGAATATTTAAAGTAATCACGATCGTCTATTTTTAGTTCCCATTTATCGAGCAAGAATGTAAATTAAGAAGCATGGAAGATATTTGATAAAAGATGGGGATTTAATGGCCGTCCGGTTGGGTTTATCTAACTCAAAGTAAATCCACCGTGCTGTCATACGACATGTCAACGTCATTCATAATTCATATTCATGCCATAAACGTTGCGCGAGCAATCGTAGAAATCTCGCGTTTGTAGAAAATGCCTCCCCCTCGCAGACTTTTACAATTTCTTGCTTGACGAAGGACGAATTCATATTCATCCGCGTCACACGATCGTTTCGTTCATGGCCGTTCGAGTTTCATCGGCACTAATGACTTCATCTCTTCGTCCACGCGTGTATCTTTTTATTTCTATTTTTTTTTTTTTTTTTTACTGCACACGCGTGCTGTGTAAATAGATGCTTTCCCGCTTTTTCCAGCGTGACAATCGTATAAACAACGAAGATAAAAACCTATCGCGTAAGCGCAAGATATCTTAGAACAAAACCTGCGTTCAACTCCGATCATCGAGCAACTCGCTAAAACAATTGAACCAATGATTCATCAAATGGTTCATCAATTTCTTTCTTTCACTTCTGAAACTTCTTTTAATTCTAAATTCGCGACAAACCAATTCCGAAACTGTGTGATTCACACTTAATGTCCATTACAAATTCGATGGTTTAAAAGCGAAAGATTATGATCTTGACTCGCTTTAACCTTAGTCTAGAAGTTCAGGGTTAGTCCGGTTGTAAAAATGCCTGGATATCGCCTGGACTAGCCCATAAAAATGGCTTGAAAAAAATAAAGAGCAAAAAGTCTCTTGATCCTGCAACAGCGTTCACAATTTACAACCTTGCAAACTTGCAAACTGATCGATTCTCAATGTACGAGTCTAAAAAAAAAAATAAATAAATAAATAAATTCTTCGAAACTTCTAAGGAACGCTTAGAAATTCTTTGAAATGATAGCGAAATCATGCTAATTGAAAGATTTCTAGAAAGTTTTGACTATTGTAAAAGATTTGATTACTGTAACCTGTAAACGATTACGTGATAGAATTTTGAATTTTGGTGCGATGTATTGGTGTATAGGTATTACGAGCAGAGCTTTCACTGACATTTGAGTCACGGAGACTGGAACGCCTGCCGAGGGATAAGTGTGCTATTTTATTTTCACCCGTGCACACCACGGGGTGTATCATTGCCGATATACGTGATATATTTCGGCGTGTATATGAAACTATGTTGCGGTTTGCCATGAGAGAACACGTCGGCCTATAATTTGAAACCTATAAAGGTGTGCGTTCTACTCGTACTGTTTGTTATTACCACCTTTGAAATCGATTCTTCAGATCTTCTGAGAAACAATAAACCTAAAGATATAAAATACTACAAATATTTACTGTTTTCTTTTCTTATTAATTTCGCATTTTGTACTTTAATTTTAATCGATGTTTCTCACGTATAATTTTTTTTCAAGCAGGCTTATTAATTAATTAGATTTATTCAGTTCGCGAAGAGTGAGGATAGGATCAATAATGGATTGCATTAACCCACGCGCGGATCAATCGGCGAATATAAATGAAAGGTGAGGCTAAAACTATTATTTATTCAGGTCAATTAATATGTGAGACGATTTGCAAGGACGGATTGCACGTAGAGCATCGGTCAGTCGACCAATACGAAAAGGACCATTTTTACAATTAATTTGTAACTTTTAAATAGATAAAGAAAAGGACAGCTCTTAAACTGTATGATCAATTTGCAAGATAAGTTTTGAAAGGAACTTCAAACTAATTGAGAAATTGAAACGTTGAAAGCGAAATTAACATATATGAATTCCGATGCATATACGGTCGTACAAAAAGACTGACAAATAGAATATGTATGTTTTATATTTATATTTGCATCAATTGATGCCAAGAACTGACATTTATAAACCTATGACAAAGAGCAACTTTCCCTCAAAACTCCCTGACTTTTAAACATTTTTTGCGCTTTAAATATTGGGATCTGAATGTTGCACGAACGCATGGTGTGACAGTACATTCAAACTACACTGTTCACGTCTAATGAAAATTGCTTCTAGAAAAACAAAACGCCATCAGTATTGTGTCTGACATACGTCACAACCACATAAGCACGGAAAATCTCCTTAAACATTCCCAAATGTTTTAAAAGCCAGAACAAATCCGAGAAAACCTGGACGGATAACAGCCCTACTTACAATAACTCTTCTTCAAAATTGCAAACATCCAATCACAGAGAGACCGAGAGAGAGAGAGAGAGAGAGAGAGAAGTCAATTAAAATGAATATCTATGATGTTTCTCGACACTAGGTTTCTCGACCCAATCGACGAGTATCGATTTGCACGTGCGATCAGCGTATCCGATCTCGCGATGACGAAAACGAGGGAGTAGAGATTGGAGACTAGATCATCAGTCGTATTACATATTTATTCGGGCCACCCGATACAGGAGATCATCCACAAAAGCGAGTCGCGACGAGCGTGCACGAATCCTAACCAGATGCATTAAGTATCGCTGAAGAACTCGCGAGGAACATAAGCACTCAAGCACCATCCGCAGGTAAGATCGCCTACGAGGTGCGTGAAGATTGTGATAAAAGCTATTATTTCAAGATTGAAAGCGATTATAGATTCGCTCGTGCGAATTTATATTTTTAGATTGGAAAGATTTAAATTGAAATTCACTCCAGTATTGTAATTCCAATATTTTTATATCTTTATTAAGATATTTTATATCTTTTTTATATCTTTATTTATATATATTTATCTTTCTCTGTATCACGTTGACAGAGAAAAATTGGAATTTTGAAAGGAAGCATAACAAACAGAGTATATTTGTCTTCTAATTAAAAGACCGAGTTTAATTAATCCAAGAAGCATGGAAGATTTAATTAGATCGGTGGTACTAATTTGGAAAGCTAATGTGTAGATTACAGAAAGAAAAGATTGTAAAAAAACGTGAACTACAATGAACTATCGAATGAGAAAATTTAATTTGGTTATCGAAGCATGGGAGATTTCATTTGATTGATTGTACCGATTGAGGGCTACTTGATAGAGTTAGAGCAATCGAGATCTTGTATACAATGTCGAGAGACACACAATGTGAAATGTTGGTTTCATGAATAATTCATGACGTTACATGATAGTATCTCGTCATAAACGGAGAAAAGGATTATTACCCTAATCGTTACTTTCTGGTTCGTCTACAACGAATAACGAACACATGATATCGTAAATATCAAGTATTGAAAAGAGAATCCTACGGCCGTTCTAGTTTAAAAATTAGAATTAACGTTCAAAATGAAAATCAAGCTAGCAAGGTAGCAATAAGAAAATCGTTAGCATGACTGAGTATAAATGAGACTTTGTAATCTAGACACTCTCTTTAGATGAGAGATAGTTCGCACCTTTGTGAACGATTAAGTGAAACAAGATCCAAACGAATGGTATGCACGTTCCCTCCGGTTCGATGGAATGCGAAACATGTTTTCTGAGCCAAATCCAACGGGACTGACAGAGTGGAGAAGCGGAAAACGAGAAAGAAGAAGATCCGTTGAAAAAGAGTTTCCAAGTTTTGCTCACTGGCGCGGAAACAACCTGACAATTCACTTATATCGAATAAAATTATCGAATTAAACGGTAATCGGAGAAATGTGGTTCCGAAGAAATCGTTGTTTCTCTCTGGAGAAAAAAAACTTCAAGAAATCTGCTCAAAATTTGAATCTTCGTGTTGTGAAATTGTACTTGTACGTACAACGTGTATAAAATTATACATAATTTTTTAAAGATCTCGGTCACTTCTTAATAATTTATCTGTATAAATGACGTACACTTGGGTAACTTGAGCAAATATTTTGTACTTTGAAATATTTGAATACTCGTGTAAATATAGTATACTTGGATATATTTAAATATTTACATACTTGTATACAGTATTCGTTTCGATATATCTAAGTATGAATATATGCATTTCAGTGAATTAAGAATCATTCGTGAACAATTCACGAATAATCGACAGTCGTAAAGAACAAAAATCTAGGTAACTTATTCGCAAGTTTTTTTTTAAACTCTTCGGTAAATATTTGAATACTTGCACAATCAAATATTTCGATATCTGAACAGATCTTAGCCCGATATCGTAATATAGTATCGAGAGCATCTTACAGTTTCCAACTAATCGACAATTTCCAGTTACCGTTACGTTATCCAATCTATTTACTGTACTAATAAAACTATAACATAATCGCGACGTTTGATATCAACGTTCCCTTTGATAGAACACAGGCGAATGTATATACATAACACAGTTAGTTTTCAATGAACTGTAATTAACCAACCGATTGAACTGTTGAACGAAAAGACAATATTTTCTGTTTCTTATCAGTGAAACACGGTCTCGTATTACGCTTGGTCGTCGAAGGAAGTTCAATCTCATCAAAATAACGGCTTACGACGATTACGCCGGCAATACGCTCTGAAACTCATGGAAACGAGCTTGCGTAATTTCACGTAACGATCCGTACCGCCTAATCGCGGAATGACATTCAGGGGGAGAGATAGGGAAAACAGGAAAAGGACACGTGCGCCCACCGAGTCACGGTAGAACGCCGCTGAGAAAGTAAATGGTTCCGGTGCAACCATAAAATCAACCATGAAAACATGACACGCATCCTTTCGCGGAAGATTTGCCACTCGATGTTCTGCATGTCTAATCAAATATTCTACAAAAGTCGAAACTTCGTACGAAGGCATTTCAGTGAATTAAGAATCATTCGTGAACAATTCACGAATAATCGACAGTCGTAAAGAACAAAAATCTAGGTAACATATTCGCAAGTTATTTTTTAAAACGAATAACATGAAGAAATGAAGAAATCTAGGCAATTGAACTTTCAAATTCGAAATTCTGAAATTCCAAGTCCGAAGAAGATGAAAATTCAAGCAATCTACATACATAATCTACAGATTTTTCAAATTCTCATATCAAGAAATGAAGGTTATACTATATATACTTGCGAGCTTGAAATTCTAATATCCGGAAACGGATATACGAAACCAGCTCCGTTTACCGTGGAAATAAATTTAATTTTTGCGAGCATTATCCTGAGCAACACTGGACCACCGCGAGACGTGGTAATATTTCACAGCGATTAAATACGATAGACAGAATCACCGTCTTTCTCTTTTCTTCTCTTTCTGAAGAGAGCATGATCTATGTCGGTACGAGTATTAACTCGGGATACGAGAGTTGTAAGATTCCTTTCACGTGATTAAATGTCGAGGGAATTTTTATAACAGTACCGTGAAGAGGAAAGACGCGTAGAAAGTCGCGATGTGACGTAATGTTAAAACGTAGCATTAGTGCCGCACGAGATTGCTGCTGATTTGAGGAAGTAAGTAAAGAAGATGAGGATATCACGTGTATTGATATCCACGTACCTTGTTATACCAAGTTGAACATTTATATTAATAATATAAGATTTTCAGTACGTGCTTAAAACTTTCCATTTTGTTTTTCGGTGAAAATTTATAATGGTTGATTTAAAAATTATTTATTTCTTTGTTTACAACTAATTTAATTGAAATATCCGATTAACTTCATTTTGATAACATGAATTTTAATGAAATTTTAAGAAAATTTGTAATAAAAGATTCTAAACGCAATCGCGGTATTTCATTATACGCAATACTAATTCGAACCAAAATTATCACTTTTTCGCAACTGTAATTATTCAATTCGAAACGAATTCTAACTCTAAGCCTAATTTCGAACTCTGATTCAAAACGCGAAAATTCGACTACATCGCAAACCGATAGTTTAATTAAAATCGCAACACTAATAAAAATTCGCAATAATATGGAACATGAAAATGAGCCAGAAAGTCTACTACTACAAAAACAACAACAACAACAACTACTACTACTACTACTACTACTACTTCTACTGCTACTATTACAAATATTAAGAGCGAGCATAGTGACAAAGTAGTAACAAGAATGACTTCTCATACTCTAAATCAACTAAATGATCCAGAGGATGAGGAGACATTAGTAGTTGCCCTCTTGAGTGACAATTTGTCGGGCCTTTTCGGCTTATAGCCTCTTCTTTCTTCAATAGTCTTGCCAGCTGCAACTTGAAACTAAAATCGAGATTTTGTAATCGTAAAGAAGTCACAGAATCGTCACTTTCATACTTAAATACGAGCAACTATTGTAACGATCAATTTGCCCATACACAAATGCAAAATCTCGAGCATAAAATATGTTTCAAAACTCACTTTGCGATTACAACCACAAAAAATCGAAAAAGATTGATAGATAAAATCAAAAACAAGCAATTTTCAAATTTTCTGAAACAGATTGAACGTACGAAAATGTACCTACTCGACCAGAGACTGTGTCAACCTTTTTATATTTAATAGAGTCATCAGAAAATATCCTATCCAGCTCCCCTCCCAATATATATAAAAAAATGACAAAAGACAGAACCAGATAAAAGTCCAACACACTCACTCCACATGTCAAAAAGTGATATAGTTATTTGCTGAGAAATTATTAAGCTATAGTCATCATACCCACTGCTTTTGTTCCATCCAAGTAGCATCTGGGCTAAGAAAGAACCTGAAAATCCTGAGCTAAAAAAAATGATTAACATATCTATTTTGCGTCACGGACTAACATTCCTTGATATTACACTTTTTCATTTTATTTCAATTTTGAATAATTCTACAATACACTCTGATTATATAATGAATTGAGATGTTATACTTTGGTAAAAGAAGTCAACAATGAATATATTTATAAAGAAAAAAAGAGATTAAAGCAAATAATATTAAATGCAACAAGTAATTATTGATTCTCTGTGTGAGATATTAATAGAAAAATTAACTGAGGAGATTTCTTCATCAAAGCACATCTTCGAAAACGCAAAAGTAATGTTTAAACCTGCTTGCTTTGATTCTGAAGTCTGCCTGGCGCGAAATGTTTCCTCGCACGTGAAGTTTTACATTTTTAAGCGAATAAAACTGAACTATAGCTTTATTTTAAAATGAAAATTCCCACTCGCAGATAAGCGTATATATCAAATATATTATTCATATTAATATCAATATCATATTCATATCATTATTAACATGTTATTATTAATATTGGACAACGCGAAATGTGCAAGAAAACCTAGCCTAAACTAATAAATAATAAAACGCAGACAAGAGAACGTTACTACTCACGAGTGGTCACTATGCTCGTCAAAAATTCTACATAGTACAACCAATTACTCGTGTCGATTCGAACCATTCATTCTACGACATGATTGAGTAACCAGAGGAACAAAAATGCATGCGACTCACAATTAGGTTCCATGATATCATCATCAAATCCCATGGTAGAAACGAAGACTGGTTAAATTCTGTAACAAAGCATAAAACATATTACTTAGAAAGTTTGAAATAATAAAAAAATTGATCTTTATCGAATATAAAATTTTAATGACGATATTCAATTTGCAAGTACTTACGTATATATGAACTAGGAGCTCGAACATGAAATAGGATTAGATCGATATCTTGTGACTTGTATGGATATCTGCGCACACTACGCGATATGAAACATTTTGAAATTTTACATTTATTAACAGGAGTTATAACGTACAGCATTTTAATGTACAAGAACATTCATTTGAAACAATAGACCAAGAAGGAATCTAATCAATAAATATGGAACCATGAATTTTTAGTATAATTTATAATTTTACTAATATAATTGTACTACGCTAATTGCATTATAAATAAATATATTTTATTTATATTATAAATAAAATTTATCTATAGGTGCTCAAATATTTTCTTGAACCATTGAAATGGCATACAGAAATGTTGGAAATACACATATTCACTTCTAATCAACAAATAATTAAGTTCAATATGTAATAATTCTCAAATAATGCTAGATATAATTAACAATATTGCAGTTTTTACCTGACAATTTTTTCTTGCTGTGCTTGCCGCCTAAAATTGGTGCTACTTCGTCCATGTTTCAATATTACCGAACGATCGCGAGAAATTATATCGATTATATCGATTATATCGATTATCGAATAATTGCGAAATCTCGCCGTTTTGTTGGCGCTGTGATCTCCACGACTACGCGCGCAATTCGCACGTAGATACATTGTCTAACCTAGAACAAAAAGAATTAGAAAAATAAGAAATTTCTTTCTCTGATCTTTTTCATATACATATTAAATGAAACAATTGACTTAACCTATAACTTTATTTCCTGAACTTTGATTTAAGTGAAATAAGCTTGATTTTAAGTATCCTTGAGTTGATAACTTCATATGTGTAACACTTTTAAACGACTCTACTCCTTAATGAAATTTTTATTGTATTTAACAAAACTTTCTAATAAAAACGATATGTAAATGATTCGCCATGATGAAATCATGCCAGTGTGACGTGTATTGCTAATAACTAAAGATAAGACAAATTAGGCTCAACCGGTCCGTAGTTCGACCTGTTTTTAACTGTTGTATTTACTGTAAATTCGGCTAAACTACGTATGTTCGACTTTAGAATCGAAAATATTATATCTCACAAATGATATAACTTCGATACACAGACGTTTCGTTCAGCCTAGTCTCTGCTCGCGTAAAAATTGAAAGTATATTTTACTCACCGTTCTAACTCACAGATGGCGTAATATATTCCGCGAAATATCCAATATCCTTTTCTATACACGTGTATTCTTATTTTCTCGTCTATAGAAAATGTTAAAAATATTTCAATGATATTCACGCATGCACATACGACTTGAATACTGAGATAATTATACAAATATAATCTTCGTTATATCCGAGCTTGCTTCAGTTTCACTTTAACTGCTGAAAGAGAGAAACGAATAAAAATCTAGTTGGCAATCTTGAAAATGATGGACAAGTTGCGTTAGTTTGTGGACACGGAATAGTTTACGTTTCAAATGTAACATGTCGCGCAACGAAATATATTTAATGTCCGTGTATTTATCTTTCTTTAAAACCAGCACTGTCATCAGTTACTATCAAATATGTAAGTATATGTATATCTGGTAAATAAGAAATGTATACACTTCATTTATGTTAAAATCCTGACACAAATTGCTTCTTGAACCAAAGATTTTCAAATGAGCAAGCTTTACTCGTTCGCTAGCCCAGAGGGCAGTGCAATTCATTGACTTTACTGCCACCTATCGGGAAAACGAGCCCCTGGCGTCAAACAGAATTTTGAATTACAAAAATGGAGTTTGATCTGCAACCGTTATAGACGGGCTAGCGAGAAACAAAACGTGTACCTTCAAATACAACATTTCCATAATGAGCAATCACATGAAAACGTTGTTACACAACAGAAAAACATCACGCGCACGTGGATAGAGTCGTGATTATCCGTGTTATTTCAATTAGGCAGGTTATAAACCGTGAGAATCTTGCAAAAGATAGTATTCATACGAAAGTTCGAACACTGAAATTACTGTATTTTTATATGTCACTTTCAATTTTCTCGATCAGTTTGAGATGGACAAGCAATTGTTATGAGATAAAAGGTTCTTACTCTGATTCGAAAAGTTCTTGGTCAAACCGAATACAATCTTTGACAATCTACTTGATCAAATGTGAGATAAAGATATTAAAGATTCTTTAATTACAAATGAACAATAAAGAGGATGGACTTCCAAAACAGAGAGAAAGAATTTGAAGCACATTACAAAAGAATTTGTGGGAAAAATAAACGACCTGTCAGCTATGAGACTCAAGAAAAAGAGGAGAAAACGAAAAAAGTAGAAATGTCTAACAAAAAGAAAGAACAACTGGAAAAGGAATTAAGGACAGCAAAATGTGACTTAGAAGCGATTCGGAAAAGTCTTGGTAAATATTTTAATAACATTTATGTTTAACAATTATATATTTGTTTTAAGCCTAATGTATTTTACATTTGTAGACAGTGATAAGAATGCACGTGCATCAGGTTCAAATGATCAGTCCAAAGATATTGAGAAAGATTGTTCTTCCATTTTTGAATTTAAATTTCACAAGCATCATTCTTCGCAATCTGAGAAATTTTCCAAGGAGAAAAGTGAATTGGAAGCACAATTGGATAGCAAGAAAAAAGAAATTCAAGAGAAACAAAAAAAGATATTTGAATTACAGGAAAAATGCAGTCAGATGATGCAATTAGAAGCGCAACTTCAAGAGAAATCAAAAAGATTAGAGGCTTTTAATAAGGAGAGAGATATTCTTGAAAGAGAATTAGTTGCAACAAAATCAGAGTTAAGTGGAATAAAAAGAACATTAGGTAAATTCATTTGTAACTCATATATAGAAATATTAAGTAGTGTCTTTTTTGTTATTTTGTAATTTAAACATTATCAAAATTATACTACTACGTTAATCAGTAGAAAAACCATGGAATTTTTTTAAATAGCCCATGGTCATAATTATTTTGATAATTCATTATATTATATTATTATTTTTAAATGTTTAATATTCAATTCAAACCCCAACTGGAATTTTATAATTCTATTAAGAATTGGAAATAGGTACTATTATACGCTTAAACATAGTAATAATTATTACTAGTTAGTAAAATCTTATGTATTACACGTACAAAACTGTATATAACAACTGTTTTATAATGTCAGAATTAGAACGCCAAGAAAGAAGAGATTTAGAAACCAGAGCTTTAAGTTTAATAAAAGATGCTAAGCGTAAATGGGAAAATGCAGAAAAGGAAAAAATTGCACAGTTAAATAAACACATTGAAACGCAAACTGTAAGAATTACAGAATTATGTACCAGTAACAATGAGATGAGTTCAAGATTACAAAGAACAGAATGTGAACTTCAGACAGCAAATGCAGAGTTACACAAACTTAGAGTATTTCAGGTTAGTAACATGTATTTATATGTGTGTGTGTGTGTGGTGTGTGTATGATGTATTTAGAATTAAATATTCAATTCAATAAGACATCTTAGTAAAATTTCTTTAATTTAAATGTAACTACATCTATATGTATTGTTAGAAAAGGACTGAAATAATTATTTTATTAGATGCAATATAAAGAATCATTAGCCAAAACAAGGGAGCTTAACCGGCAAAGTGCACAAGGTGTTGAAACTAAACTGGAAGAAATAGCTGCACGTGCACATAATCAATTAGCTGAACTTAGAGCAAAATTAGATTTAGAAATAGCCAAAAATACAGATTTAGAGACTAAATTAAGAAATGAACAGGATTCCAATCACTGTCGTGAATCAAGATTGAATGTTGCTTTAGAGTTAGCTCAAAATGAACTGAAAGATTGTCAAGAACAATTACGTAGCATACAAGCTACAATACCAGCCAGGGATGCAGAGATAGAAGCTTTAAAAAAACAATTACAAGAAAGAGCAAAGCAGTTAGATAATGCTATAACATCAGAACAGGCAGTTGCCACGATGCAAGAACAATTAGAAATGTCAAAACTTGAAAATGAACAACTAAAGCAACAATTACAGGTATACAATCAATATTTAATTCAATTTATTCGCTTTTGTTTTTTTTATATATAAATATTTTTTAGGTGATAAAGTCTGACTTAAGTGAAACTATGATAAACTTGGAACAGAATGAAGCTCTTGCCCTAAATTTAGAACAAGCTACACAAGATAAAGCTGCTTTACAAAAGAGGTTACAAGATTCTCTTGAAAAAGAAGGTATATTTATACAACAACATATGTAAGATAATATATCTAACGAAACATTTTATTTGTTTATAGAGGAACATTTACGTAAAGTTGGCAATTTAGAAGAATTATTACGACGCTTGGAACAAAGCGTTACTAAATTAGAAGCAGAAAATGCTACTCTTAAGATGGAAACTGTACAGCCAAGTACAAGTAGAATGTCTGTAATAAAAACGGATACGCATTTAGAAGAGCAAATAGGGAAATTAGAACAAGAACTTCAAACAATGAAAGAAAATTTGAACGTAGAACGTCAAACCGCGAAGCAAGCGCAGATCAGTTTATGGAAGAAGGAAAAAGAACTATCAGATGCAAATTTAGATAAGCGAATTGCAACAAGAGAAGCTAAAAGAGCAGAAGAAAAAATTAAAACCTTACAGGAAGAAAAGCAGAAATTAAGTGAAAAATTAGATCACGCGATAAAAGAGAAAGAAGAGAAGTCAAGAAAGTTACTTAAAGAGTTAGACAGTGCAAAAGCATCGTTAAATGACATTACTAAAGAATCTTCTAGAAATAAAATGCAAGCTGATTCCGCTCAAAGAGCTTTAACTCAATCTAATCATCAAATAGAAGAACTTCAGTCTTCAAGTGCGTCGTTACGTAGGGAATTAGATGCAGCCAGAAAACAATCAAGAGTGAATCAAGATCGTGTCGATAGTTTGAGTACCGAAAACAAGCGTCTGACACAGATTATTACAAAACACACTGAAGAAATACGTGAATTGGAATCCAAGATAGAAATATTTGAACAAGAAATTAAAGGCTATGAACTGAATACCGAACTTCTGAAAGAAACATGCACGGTACTTGAGGAACAACTTACAGATTATGAAAGACTAACAAGTGATCACGAAACGCGAGAAAATATATTGATTCAAGATAAAATGAAGTTACAAAAGGATCTGGAAGCGACTGAGGCGAAACTTCGCGAAGCACAAACCGTACAAAATGAAGAAAGATCATTGAGATTGGCAGCAGAACGGAATATTGAAAGGCTTGAATCTGAAACAAGCGATATAGAAAGCGAAAGAAATGGTCTAATCGCCCAGAGGGATCAGTACAAAAAGCTTGTACAACAATTAAACGAACAAGTCGAAAATTTGACTAGTAAATGCGGGGAATTGGAATGCGATCTTTCAGAAATGAAACGAGCTTTGGACGTCACTAAGGCCGAAACAAGGGTCGTTAAGGAAGAAAGTAGTCAACACTTAACCAGAGTTCACGAATTAAAGGAAGCGAATTTTGTATTAATGAACGATTTACAGAATAGCATTGATCAAGGTCAGGAACTTAGAATGCGAATCACAGAACTGGAAAGTATCTTGGAGGAAATGCGACAGTTCTATCAAGAAAGAGAAGTGAAAGCTGAGAGTACTAGGCAACAACAAACGAAGCTGATAGATTACTTGCAGTTCAAATTAGAAGAGTGCAGTAAGAAGAAGAAAACAATGTGTGATAAAATACTTGGTACTAAACAGAAAGAAAATATTCCTCCTAGTGGTACTGGAATGCCAGTTGGATATCGTGAATTAGAAAACCAATTAGCAAAAGAACGCGCCAAAGTTAGAACATTAACTGAACAGTTGTTAACGTTGAAAGCTATACACGCTTCGACTTCTGCTCCCTCGTCTCCTTCAGCACCGGATATTAAAAATATAAATTATACTATGGAACCATCAACCACCTCATTGCCTAAACGTTTGTCTCCGCAAAGAATTGGACACCACATTCCACATCGATTTGAGGTCGGTTTACCGATGCGAGCCGGGAAGTGCTCCGCATGTTTGGATTCTATTCAATTTGGAAAACGCGCAGCCATTTGCAGCGAATGTCAAGTAATGACACATTTGAAGTGCGCGGTTAGTGTACCTGCTACTTGCGGTTTACCTGGAGGCTTTGCTAAACAGTTTGGTAAAAGTTGGAGAAACAGCGAAGAAAGTTTATCGTCAATGACAGCAAGTGTACAAACACTAGCTATAGATCAACCGGATAAACCCGATATGGTATGATATTTAATATTTTAATCATGTAATTCTATATTTTATAATAATATGTATTTACTGTTGATAATAGGATACCTGTGATGTACAATATAAGAACAACGAAGAATTTTCAGTAGAAAGTTGGGTGAAACTGCCTGATCGTTCCAAAACTTGCTGGGAAAGGAAGTATCTTAAGTTGGAAGGAACACATTTATGTACTTACGACCATCAGCCGTCTCCTGGAATGGCACCAGTAAATCGTATCGATCTAATCGAGAAAAATGGATTTACTGTGTTAGATACGGTAACTCATCCAGATGTAATGGGAACAGCGAAATCGGACATACCATTTATCTTCAGAATAGAATCCAATTCATCGACCACTTGTTGGCCGACATCACGTTTGGACATCATGGCCTTAAGCCAAACTGACAAGAAGAATTGGTTAAAGACCCTGAAATCTGTTACTAGTCAAAATATAAATAATGTTCATAAAAGTAAAAAATATCAAACTGTATTAAGACTAGAAAAAAATCAAGTAAGCAATCCTGTTTATTTGTAAAAAAAAAATCGTATCGTACTATAAAATTAATTTATGATATGTTTTTAGTTGGACTTAAATTGCGCCGTCAATTTAACTGAAGGAAATATACTCCTATTTGGTGCCGAAGAAGGTCTCTTCTCCTATAGCGGTGCTAAATCACGAACACTTACTATGATTCGGGGAGTGAAGAGAGTGCACCAATTAACTTTACATCCCCATTTAGGAATTGCTTTAATGATAGCTGGTGAAAATAGACAATTGGTATCTTGTAGTCTGAGGCAATTGAAGAGTAACGCAGTAGCTGCCGAATGCTCAAGGCCGGCAATTAATACAAAGGCAATTTTAACTAACACTGATAGCTGCCATTTATATCAATTACAAGGAGACATGCTTTGTGCAGCAACTGCATCCCATGTAATGTAGGTATTTCTAACTTGATTTTACACAATCTTCAATATATTTAATAATATTTTCTTATAAATATAGATTGCTTAAATGGTACATTGAAGAAGATTCAGGAGAATTTATTGGAGTTCGTGAACTTGAAACATCTGAACCATGTAGTTGTGCCATATTTACTCAAAATGTTCTCATAGTAGGATGTAATAAATTTTTTCAAATCGATCTTGAAAATTATTGTGTCGATGGTAAATAACAAAAATTGTTTGCGTTGCTTCGTGTATTAATCTACTATGTAATTAACAATTCGATTTGTATCGTATTACAGAATTTCCAGAAGAAGATGATAGCTCGGTCAAAGCTGCACTATCAGGTGTAGCCAAACTAGGGATTTTTCCAGTTTGTGTTTTAAACGTTTCTCTTGTACCTGGAAAAGTGGAGCTTTTGCTTTGCTATAATGAATTTGGGATGTTTGTGAATGAAAATGGCCAAAGAACTCGAAATATTGATCCAACATGGAATCATTTACCTTTTGCTTTTGGTAAAATATAATAATTTTATACAATATTAATATATAATGTAATATAACTCATAAAAAAGATTATTTATATGTTTACAGCTTTCCGGAAACCATATTTGTTTATCATTCATTTTTCATCCGTGGAGATCGTAAAACTCGATCAAGATGCGTATACCTTATCAACAAAGAATCCAGAGCGGATCTTAATCGAGTTATCTAGTCCACGTTATTTAGGAATAGCTGGATCAAAAGGAATTTACATAGCAACAATGAATTCTTTCTTGGAAGTATTAAAGATTGAAGGATCTTCTAATATACCAGAATTAAATGGGAGTCTTACTAGTTTAGATACTTTGTACGTTATTCAAATATCACATGGGTAATTTGAAGTTATTATACATGTAATTATATTGATGCAATTTACAGAGATCAAGAGGACGAAAGCAGTTCAGAGTTCAGTTTTACGTCGAGCTTAATGGAAGCCTTAGATGGTCAAGGGAAAAAAGTACATTTTACTGGTGTTTCCAAGTATTAATACATTTTGGTACAAACTGTGTAATTCTATTCTTAATGTAATTGTAGGAATTGCAAAAAAATTGAGATCAAGACTGTAAACATTTAATATCAATTAAGAAAAGTAAGTTTTGACCAATCTGTTGCAAGTTGCGTTTGTACATTTAATTTAAATAGTACATTCTTACTAATACGTAACTGCTAATTAATGCATAATAAAGGGATGTGCTCAAATCTTTTTATCAAACAGAAGACTTTTGTTTTACATTTACTTTGCTATTTTAATTTTCTTTGAATTAAACAATTACATAGAGTCGGACTCAAATGTTTACCGTGCAGAGAAATTTATTATAATATTATTATAATAAAAGTAATATTAGTTAACCAAATTTGTTATATTTATGTATATCACAAAAGTAATATTTTACTTTCTATGAGTTTCGTAAAAGTTCTTACGAAGAGATCTAAAGTTGATATTTAGTACTGGTGACTATGCATTAAATTTAAGAATTTAACATTAACTACAATACTTATTTAAAAAAAAAAACATAAGTAATATATTTTCAAATTTCTGTATTGATACAAAAATCTTTGTAATTTTGTAGTTTAAAATAAAATCCTATTATTAACAGAATAAAGATTTATATGAAAAACGTCAAAAATTTAAATAATTATACTTCCATAATTGATATTCCATAAATGATACTTCATTTCATGTTTTCTTATATTTTTTAAGTTTTCTCATATTTCTCGTTTACATATTGTCATATTTGCATGTTTTTTATTCCAAATGAGAACATTATACGATGTTTTGATTCATTGTTCCCTGTTCACAAAAAAATATTTCCGAGAAAAAAATTTGACTTCTTAATTTTGTTTTCAATGTAAATATTTTCTTTCCGTTTTTAAGAATGGAAATAAAGTAAATTTGAAAATCTTATAATTTTTTGATAGTTATTTACAAGTCGGATAGTTTAAGCTTGAATTGTATTTTAAATTTGACTTTCATAATTTTCCCATGCTTTGTAATTAGGGGCACAAAGGGGACACATATTTATACAGAATAATGCAACATCCGTCCAACTTTGACATTTGTAACATTGACTCAACGAATATTCATTAAGAATATTTAAAAATAGTTCGATACATTTGTAAATGAATAAATATTTAACATGTTTTTTTTATCATGCGACGTAATGTTGTAATTTTAATAATAAATAAATAAACCTCTAATTTTATGAAAAAAAAAAAAAATCTGAATTTGATTTCTGAAAAATCAAAATAAAGTAAGATGTTACACCAGTTTTAAGAAACGATCTTAAATGTCACGTATTGATTAATTACGATATTTCACGATAAATTTAATTCAATATTCTTAAATTATTTATGTCAAACGAATAAACTCTAAATTAAAAGAAAGCTGTTTAGCTTGTACTGTTATTTTATACATGTCTTATTATCACTATTTTTCTCCCTTGTTCCTCAATTTTATCAAAAAAACAAACATCATATATCACTACTAAATAAATAAATAAATATATATATATATATATATATATATATATAAAATTTTATTTTTCAACCAAATTGAAACAGGTACTTGATGAATGATAATTTCTCGAATATTCAAACAATGAAATTTAATCACTTAGATCATCATCGATGCAGAGGTCATTTCGACTGGAAATCGTTATGCAGATTAACTTCAGGAATATTCAAAAGAAAAATAAAATCATCATGTGGAGGGGAAAAATTTTGTTATAAGAAGCCTTTTTGTGTTTCTCCAGTATTTAATCGTGTCGATAGTCTTGGCAGCAATCACGGCGACTTGATTACTCAAAGGCACTCGACTAAAATATCCTTCTTTTGATATCAAGATAATCGAGAAGATAAAAATTAATAAGAAAGTGAAGCCAAAAAAAGGACAAAAATGTCTTGTAACGTGCAAACAGATCCGATGAAAGTGAACTACGCGGCGGTGGAACCAGGAGAAGAAGTGGTAATTACTGGCCTCTCTGGAAGGTTTCCAGAAAGTAGGAATATAACGGAACTAAAGGACAATTTAATGAACAAAGTGGATCTTGTCACGGAGAACTACTCAAGATGGAAACTGGGTAATTGCGATTTAATTGCGACTTTGAATCATTCAGAATGTGAATGAAACTTTGTCGTGCACTTTGTCGACAGATCACGCGGAAATTCCAAAGTTTGGTGGTAAGGTGTCCGATTTATCCAAATTCGACGCAATCTTCTTTGGCGTTCATTACAAACAAGCTCATACAATGGACCCTATGTGTCGGATGTTGCTGGAACACACGTACGAAGCCATCGTCGACGCAGGATTGAATCCTAGACAACTCAGAGGAACCAATACCGGAGTTATTGTAGGATCTTGCATCAGCGAGTCGGAGAAGACTTGGTTCTACGAAAAGTTACAAGTAAACGTTATTTATTAAAATTAACTTAAATGTAAATGCCTATTACTATTTCGAATATATTTCAGGCAAATGGTTTCGGTATTACTGGATGCAGCAGAGCCATGCTTGCCAATAGGATCTCCTACTTCCTTGGTTTACACGGTCCATCTTACTCGATTGATACAGCTTGCAGTTCCAGCTTAATCGCACTGGATCAAGCTTACAGACTGATTCGAACTGGAGTCTGCGACAAGGTGATCGTCGGAGGGTGCAATCTCTGTCTTCATCCCTACGTAACTCTTCAGTTCGCTCGTCTCGGTAATGCATAATAATTTTACCAAATTCTTTGCTTGCTTTGATCAAGTGTATTTTTAATTTAATTAACAATAGTAATCAACTTTACTCGCTTTGATCGACTTCTTATTCTGTTGATGCTTCGTTAATTTTCGCAGTTAGAATGTAATTTGAATATGTATCTGAATACGTTTTAGAGTAATATAATGAGACATTCATACGAACGTTTGTACGAACGAAGACTCAAGTTTCACGTTAATAAATTGATATTTGATATCAGGCGTACTATCTCCTGACTGTCGCTGCAAATCCTTCGATTCAAGAGCAAACGGCTACGTCCGCAGTGAGGCGATCAGCGCGATCCTCTTGCAGAAGGCGAAAGACGCAAAGAGAATTTACGCGCAGATCGTCCACACGAAAAGCAACTGCGACGGATACAAGGAACAGGGGATCACGTTCCCTGCTAGTAAAATCCAGAGAATGCTTCTGACGGAATTCTACAAGGAATGCAAAGTATCTCCTAATGAATTGGCCTTCTTGGAGGCTCATGGTACCGGTACTAGCGTCGGCGATCCCGAAGAATTAAACGCTATTGGTAAAGCCCTCTGTCAGAAAAGGACCGTTCCTCTTAAGATCGGCTCGATTAAGTCGAATCTGGGTCATACTGAACCTAACAGTGGTCTTTGCTCGGTGGCTAAGGTACGAATCTTTAGAATCTTCCTTTTTCAAGTTTAAATAATATGTTCATATGTAATGAGTTCAATGATGATAAATAAATATATTTTAAGATCATCATTGCAATGGAAAGTGGTGTGATTCCTCCAAACATAAATTTCAAAAGTCCCATAAAAGGCATAAAGTGCTTCGAGGAAGGAAAAGTCGAAGTGGTCACAGAGCCAACCCCATGGAACGGTGGTTACGTAGGAATAAATTCATTTGGCTTTGGTGGCGCCAATGCTCACGTTTTATTAAAATCCTATACGAAGGAGAAAGTAAACAATGGAGCACCTTCCGACGATTTGCCAAGATTAGTGATAGTGTCTGGACGTACGCTAGAAGCAGTAGAAACTCTTCTCAATCATGTAAGTAAATTAAAAGTAAAGTAAAAGAAATTGTATGAAGATTATATATCATGTAAGATTACAACTACAAGATATATATTATATATTTTCTAGATTGAAAGTATACCAGTGGACGTGGAGTACATCCGACTTTTCTATGATATTCACTCCGAAAATATAACTGGCCATTTATTTAGAGGATACACAGTGGTTGGATCGGAGAAACCAACAAGAGATATTAAAGACTATTCTGGCATAAAGAGACCAATTTGGTTCGTGTTTTCTGGAATGGGATCGCAGTGGCCTGGCATGGGTACGTGTTAGAAATCTTAGCACCATGATTTGCATCAAAAGCAATTTACTGGAAAATAATTTAAAAAATAATGAATTCTATCGATCTTATCTAATAGGTGAATCATTGATGAAATTCCCTATCTTTGCCAAGGCCATCGAAAAGTGCGACGCGGTTTTAAAACCACACGGTGTCGACATTGTTGATATCATCACCAACAAGGATAAGAAAACTTTCGATAATATTTTGAATTCCTTCGTTGGGATTGCTGCTATTCAGGTAAAACGATTGGTAAATTCTCAAAAAAAGTGATTTTCAACATTCGTATGATAGTAACAAGGGATGTTCATTCAGATTGGTCTTGTTGATCTGTTAACATCCGTGGGTATCGAACCGGATAACATAATTGGTCATTCCGTCGGAGAACTCGGTTGTGCCTACGCGGATGGGTGCTTCACTGCCGAGCAGATGATACTTGCAGCATACTCTAGAGGTCTGGCGTCTATCGAAACGCCAATGATTCAAGCATCTATGGCTGCAATTGGTCTAGGATACGAAGAGATCAAAGGCTTGTGCCCGCCGGATATAGAGGTTGCTTGTCATAATAGCTCCGAAAGTTCTACCATAAGTGGTCCGACTGAATCTGTGAAGCAGTTTGTTGCCAAATTACAGGTTGGTTGTGAAAAAATATAATTCTGCAATAATAATTTAATGATAAAAATAATCGAAAATAGTCAAAACCTGCAACGTTTTCTTCTTTAGAAAGTTAAGTCGAGATTCATTTTAATTTCATTTTTAAAATTTCCTTCACTTTCAATTTTCCAATTGTCTCAGGCAAACAAAGTCTTCGCAAAGGAAGTAGCATGCAGCAATATAGCGTATCACAGTCGTTACATCGCGGAGGCAGGACCAAAATTATTGTCATACTTGAAAAAAGTGATTCCCCAGCCAAAAGCAAGAAGTTCCAAGTGGGTGAGCACCTCTGTGCCTCGCAATCAGTGGTACACGGAAGTTGCCAAGTACTCCTCCGCGGAATATCACACCAATAACCTGTTGAATTCTGTCCTGTTCGCGGAAACAGCGACGCTGATACCGTCTGATGCTATAACCATAGAAATTGCGCCTCATGGTCTCTTACAGGCGATCCTAAAGAGATCCTTAGATCAGAATGTAACAAATATTGCACTGACTCAAAGAGGTCACAAAGACAACGCTACGTGTTTCTTGCAAGCCCTTGGGAAATTATATAATGTTGGTCTGCAACCACAACTCGCGAATATTTATCCGCATGTGGAGTTCCCTGTTAGTCGTGGCACTTCCATGATCTCTCCTTATATCAGGTATGTGAGTGTAGCAGTGTTGTAATTATAATTATAAAGTCTCTGAACATATACTTAAAACTAGAAATGCTAATAACGATTCTTCTTTCGATTGATACTTCATCAAAGAATGTCAATGTTACATTTTCAGATGGGAGCATTCCGAAGATTGGTTCGTGCCAATGTATAGTCAACGTCAGAAGATTAACACAGCAGAGCGAACGATTGAAATAGATCTTAAAGATGAGAACTACGAGTATATGATGCACCATGTGATCGATGGAAGGACTCTGGTACCGGCCACAGGTTACCTGATTTTGGTTTGGGAGACGTTTAGTTTTTTACAAGGCCTACTTTACGACGAAATGTCAGTGGTTTTTGAGAATGTGAAATTTGAACGTGCAACAACCGTGCCCGCATCTGGTTCCGTTATATTGACTGTCATAATTCACAAAGGTCTGTGTCATTTTAGTCTCGTTTCAGTTTCTAAAACATTGCAAAACATTGTATTGTTTAAATTCATTAAACTTTTTATTCATATTTATATTTACTTCTTTAGATTTATTCGATATATTACGGTTAATTTGATACTTTTTTTAGGATCTGGAAAATTCGAGATATCAGAGGGATCCACGACAGTAGTGACAGGATCAATTCGCGAACAAAGGAATTTAGATCAGGAGATGATTTCAGCTAAGTTTTTGACTGAGATCGAAGACGAGGAAGTTCTGACCAACAACGATATTTATAAAGAGTTAAAACTCCGTGGTTACCAATACACGGGAATATTCCGTGCGCTGAAAAGCGCATCGCACAAGGGAACGAAAGGACGTATTGCTTGGATGAAAAATTGGGCTGCATTTATGGACAATATGTTGCAGATGAAGATATTGACTCTCGATACTAGAGCGCTATATGTACCAACAGCGATTCGGAAGCTAACGATCAATACGAAGGTTCATAATAACATAATCCGGTACCTTGAGGAAGATGATAATGGTAATTTTAAGATCTATTAACGTCCTTAAAAATATAAAATTGCATAAATATCGTAGTCTTAATGAGATATTGTGATAAAACATTGTTTTATAGAAATTCCAGTCTCGGTATACAACGATTATGACGCTGTAGTATCTGGCGGAATCGAAATCCGCGGGATAAGAGCCAACGCAATTCAATCTCGAAAATTAAAGTCTGTCCCTATCTTGGAAGAATACAAATTCGTAGCTCATCGTGACAGAGCACAAACATCGTTAGAAGAAATGATCATCTTGTCCACGCAACTTGCGTTGGAGAGTCACATTATAACCAGCCCTAAGATTCTCGAAGTGATCGATCAGGAAAACAAAGTATCAATTGAGGAAACTCTTACCCCGCTCTTTATGAAAGTATTGAGCGATTTACCCATGATTCGAGCAAATTTGGTTCTTGCCGCAGAATCAGAACGAAGCGAAAAATTATCACTTCCTGAGACTGTTACAATAATAGAACCACAAAAATTGCCAGAGGACGGCAGTATTTTTATGGCAGCTGCTCACGATATTTTATCTAACAAGAGAGCTGACATTTTGGAACAACTTCTAGTTGCAACAGTGGATCACGGATTTATCCTCCTTCGAGAAAGTGTTGTCAATAGGGATACTTTCTCTTATCTTCAAAGTTGTGATCTGAATGTTGTACTAGAAAAGTCTTTTAAAGAGCAGACTCTGTTGCTTCTAAAGAAAGCAGAAAAACCACCTCAAAAGACAGAAGTAGTGTACGTGAACAACAATGAATTCAGTTGGTTAGAGAATATAAAGAAAATCTTAAACAATAAGAAAGATAAAAGTAGTGAAACAATAAGATTGATACTAGTCGCAGAAGGAGATATGGAGAATGGTGTTCTTGGTTTGGTCAAGTGTTTAAGAAGAGAGCCTAACGGTGAAATTGTAAAAACTGTAATAATTCAAGACAAAAATGCTCCCAAGTTTTCATTGGAAGATCCATTTTATTCGAAGCAGCTTGATATAGACATTGGCTATAATGTCTTGAGACCAGGAAATATCTGGGGAACTTATAGACACGTTCCTTATCCAGAATTAAAGCCAGTTTTGATTCCTCATGCCTTCGCTAATTTAAAGGTATCTTAATACCTATCGTTATGTAAAAAAAAATTTAGTACAAATTTTCCACGATTTACAAAAGCTGTGCTACAGGTAAAAGGAGATTTAAGTTCCATTCGATGGATGGAAGGTTGTATCCAACCAAATGAGAAAGACCATAACATCGTCAAAGTGGTGTACTCTTCATTGAACTTCAGAGACGTAATGTTGGCTACTGGAAAATTGATGACAGAAGCGATAGTGAAGAAAAGAGAAGCTAGCGACTGTCTGATTGGTTTTGAGTTCAGTGGTATCGATTCTAAAGGAAGACGCGTAATGGGATTTGTCGAGAGCAAGTAAGATATGTTTCAAGTAATAGTCAGTTATGTCAGTAATAGGTCTTCTGTTAATTTCATAGATTACTTACATCTTTAGGGGCATATCAAATATGGTCATTACAAATAAATATAATGTATGGTCAGTGCCAGACGAATGGTCTCTGGAAGATGCAGCAACCATTCCATCTGCCTATTTTACTGTCTTTTACGCCTTCTACTATTTTGGGAAATTAAAAAAGGGCGAAAAGGTGTTGATCCATAGTGGAAGTGGTGCAGTAGGCCAAGCTGCCATTAACGTGGCTCTCTCTGAAGGCTGTGAAGTGTTTACGACAGTAGGCACGCCTGAAAAACGTAAATATATCAGAGAAACATTCCCCAGTATAGACGATGATCACATTGGGAATTCTCGAGATACCAGCTTTGAGCAAATGGTAATGAAACAGACACGTGGAAAAGGTGTAGATATAGTTTTAAATTCTCTAGCTGAAGACAAGCTCCAGGCTTCGATTCGTTGCCTGGGTTATCGCGGACGTTTCTTGGAAATCGGTAAATTCGATATGTCTGTTAATAATCAAATTGGAATGGAAATGTTTTTGAAAGAAATTAGCTTTCATGGAATCATACTCGATGCCATGATTTATAACATCTCAGATGACATAACTGAAGAGCTACATAACTTCCTTAATGCTCAATTGAACAGAAAATGTATCAAGCCTTTGGTCAGGAAATGCTTTGAGAAGAACCAGTTAGAGGAAGCTTTTAGATATATGGCGGCAGGGAAGCACATTGGAAAGGTAAAAACATTATTTTCCTCCATAATTGATATTTCATAAATAAATGTTACTCAACTGTTTACAGATTCTGATTAAAATAGCAGATGAAAATACGCCTTTGAATACACCAATTCTTGCTTATCCTCACTTCAATGCCATAAATAACAAGAGCTATGTAATCATTGGTGGTCTTGGAGGATTGGGTTTAGAACTTGCAGATTGGTTAGTCCTACGTGGTGCTAAAAACTTAGTAATAGTCTCCCGAAATGGAATGAAGACAGGCTATCAGAAACTAAGAACAGAGATCTGGAAATCCTATGGAACGAAAATCCTTATAATATCTGGCGTAGACGCGTCTAAAACCGATGATTGTGAGTTTATCCTAAAATCGGCAGAGAAACAGGCAGCTGTCGATGGTATCTTTAATCTAGCAGCTGTATTAAAAGACTGTCTGATGGTAAACCAAACTGTGAAATCATTTGAAGAAAGCATGAAACCCAAGGCTATGATTACCAAGAAACTGGACGAACTTTCTAGGAAAATTTGTCCAAAACTTCGACACTTTGTAGTATTTTCTTCTTTGTCATGTGGAAGAGGGACTCCTGGACAAACTAATTATGGCATGGGAAATGCAGTATTAGAGAGAATTTGCGAAAGAAGAGTAGAGGAAGGTTTTCCTGGCATGGCCATTCAATGGGGAGCTGTGGGAGATGTTGGTCTTGCTGCAGAAATGCTAGAGAACAAGCAGCAGCTGGTAATCGGTGGAACCTTACCTCAGAAGATATCCTCATGCTTAGAAGAACTGGACAAATTTTTGTGTCAAAATAGACCAATAGTGGCCAGCATGGTGGTTGCAGAAAAACGTTTCAGCGCTAATGAAGTTAGCAATGTTCTGGAAGCAGTGATGAATATTATGAGTATGTTCATACATACTCTTCATACATTTACAATTCAACTTACATGTGATAATATTGTTCTTCTATTATAGGTATAAAGGATATAAAAACTGTGAGTCATAATTGTTCCTTGGCTGAATTGGGCATGGATTCTATGATGGCTGTGGAGATAAAACAGACTTTAGAAAGAGACTTTGAGGTTTTCTTAACTCCACAAGATATTAGAGTTTTAAATATTGCCAAACTTGTAGAAATGTCCGCAAAGGATACAAAGAGGCAAACGAAAGAAATTAAGAAAAAAACAACCAAAACAGAAAAATTAACTGGCATAAGACTGCTCATAAGCACTATAAACGTTTCTATACTTAACAAACAGTATTGTATGGAGCTTCCAGTTAAATGTAGTGAAAAGAAAAATGAAGTATTTCTTATACCGGGTATCGAAGGATCTGCCCAAATTTTCGCCGCATTGGCGTCAAAATTAAAATTACCTGCCACTTGTTTACAATTAGAAGTGCATGACAATAATCGATCGGTGGAAGAGATGGCTGAATTTCTTTTACCAGTATGTTTTAATAATTATAATAAAAAAGAAAGGCAAGTTAATTACAATATAAAAAAAAAAGTAATTTTTTTCTCTTTCAGCATGTTTTAGCGAGGAGCAAAAATCGTAGAAATTTCACAATAGTTGGCTACTCATATGGAACATTGATAGCTATCGAATTAGCAAGAAGACTAGAATCTCATATTCCAGTCGGTCAACTCATATTATTGGACGGATCTCCTGATTACATGAAAGCTATTAAGACAGATTACTTCGCAGCGCTTACAGAAGATGAACGTCAAAATAAATTCCTAATTGAAATTCTGAGTTTCTATAATCCGTCCGTCAACACAGAGGTAAATTATCTTTTCAATATCAGTCGACTATATTTAATAAAAATTTGATTCTAAATAATTAGTGACTAATTCGTTTCTGCAGTGCACATTAAAGCTGGACAAGTGTACTAATTGGAATGAAAAATTAGATGTAATAGTCGAATACACAGTCAACCAAAACATTTACACGCCAGAAGATCAAAAAAGTTTTATATCATTTATTTATAACCGTCTCTGTGTATTAGACAAGTACGATCCTTCTTCCTTGCCACCTCTTAGAACGCCCATCACACTATTGGTGCCAACAATTCCAGCTGTCATATTTCCAGATTCAACATATGGTTTGCAGAAGGTAACTGTTAATATTAATTAGTACTAGTAGTAGTAGAATTGGTATGTATAGTGTAATATGTATAACAAAGCTATGTTTTTTTATTTAGTTAACTCATGGAAATGTGATAGTACATAAGATCGAAGGAAATCATATTTCCATGATAAATGATTGGAAAATCGCGGCAGCCATTAATAACGAACCTTTGGAAGACGCGGAAACTTTCAAGGAGAGCTTAAATTTCGAAACCAACGACATAAAATTGTGTATCGATTGAGTACGAAAGTTAGTTGGATTTATCGTAAAAAAAGAGAAGTAAGGGTGATTCATACTTCAGCAGTACCTGTATCATTCTGTACTTTTATAACAAATAAACGAAGAGCTCAATATTAATGAAATGTTGTTATATTTTTATGCAAAATCATCGTACATCCAAAAACAGAATTCATTCATACGACAAACGATCGATATATCACTCGCACAACAAAATTGTATCTTGTACAATAGTCTTATCATTACATCGTTACACATAGTGTAGAAATAAAACTATTTTGTTTAATTTTTTTTCTCATTTTCTCGGTGCTCTTACGCATTTTACTATTCTTTTATATAATTTTTTTTTCTTTTATGAATATTTCATACTAATATTATAATTTTAATCGCAATCAAACAAAACATATCGCATATAAAAGGATAGTTATTAAACATCCATACAATTATGCTGTATCAATAATAACTACAATATACTGAATTCCACATTAAATCCATGAAGGTATTTATTGTAAACTCCCTTTTTTTCTATTTTCTCTTTTCATCAAGTTTCACAGACAAATCAAATTTAATGTACAAAAGGAACTTGGCATTTTCACATTTGTCTTCCTATTACAATCGGTAAGTATATCTCAATAACTACATAATTACCTAACTTTCATTTAAGAACTTTATACTCACTTATTTTAAACAAATGTGTAGTATCGGATAAAAAATATAGAGTATGATTTTTTTTCTTTCCAATTTTCATACGTAATAAAACACGAAATCGCATTCTTCGTTTCTTAACCATATACGAAAATGTAAAAGTAATTTACTAACGAATTACCTTCATAATTCCATTGGCTCAAAAATTGATGAACTACTTGATATCGTTTGATTTAAATCAGTAATAGCTGCATTATTATTGTTATCACTGTTGTTATTGTTGTCACTGCTGTTATTATTGTTGTCAGTCGCATTAGGAATTGGTGTTGGTGTATCCCTCGTTGGTAACGTACGAAGATGTTTGCTTGGTGGTTCCCAAAGGACTAAAGCCATGGAGGGCTTCTCCCTGAAAGGGAAAAACTGTAAAGCTTTATCATCTCTACTAACAAAAATAGTAATATGATAAAAATAATAATATGGAATAGAAAGTTTGATTTAATCCAGTTTAATTTAGTTGGTTTAATTTGATCTAATAATCTCTTAATGAAGTTCACATTAAAAACTAAAAACACTTACAGTTTGGATAACAAGGAATTTGGAAGAATAGGTTCCTGTTGGATCCTTTTTAGTTCTTCTGACAGAATTAATCTGGGTCCAGTTTTGATTTGATCTGCATCTATTACATTAGTCGCATCCATTTCCAATTCCATGTTTAACTCCCTAGGAGTAACTGGTTGTGAATTGGCTGTTGAAGTCGATGGTACCGAGGATTGTTGTTGATAATTGGAACTAATATGTAAGCCTTTAAAATGTGCAGCCATCTTTTCTTCTGTTATAAACTGCTTTGTTTGCCTCCTGTAATAATGTTATATCACTCAATAAATATAGAGCGCTGAAAAAAATGGAAAAAGGTCCTTTTGCAACATTTTGTTATTTCAACTACTTACATATCTAGCAGATCACAGGCCTCGAGTTTTCTTTTCTGATGAAGAACTGGTTCAAAACTTGGCCCCCCAGTAAATCTGACTAATTCTGGTTGTTGGAGAGATGGGACACTCCATGGTATAGACATTGGAGGCACTTGTGGCATTTGCATCCACATCCCTGGCTGTTGCGTGGTATTTTGCTGGCCCATCATATGTTGAAATATGGATGGAGGTGTATGGAGATTTGCTCCTCCCATTGCATTCTGAACCGGAGTAGGAGAATAGATTTGATACTGCATAGATAATGCTGCCATATTTTTAAATATTGACGATAATCGATAAACAATCTCGAATACAATTTGTTCTTAAAAATTTATAACGACTTATTACAAATCTCTGAACATTCAGTTTTATCGTTTGTAAAAATAACAATATTCGTAATGAATAGTAATGTTTGGAGTATTTTCAGATGTAAAAAAGTATTGTTGAAGAAATTCAACGATATTCTGAATAAAAGTGACACGTTCCCTCCGCAGGATATTTTACTTTGATTTTCTATTAAATCAACATGCAAAATAGTAAATTGCCTACTGTCATTTGGAACCAGAGAGCTCGAGAGAACGTGCTTGAGTCTTCGAGCGTACGTCGTAACGGGCAATGCTTTCGAAGAATTTTACAAAAGCATCGGTTGTGTAACATGTACGTTTTTGGCACAAGTCTCAAGTCACTCGTGAAAAAAGGGTGTATGACAAAAACGTTTCAAAACACTTCGTCAGACGATACAAATCCTTGAACTGTTTGCTAGACGCTAACCTCTATCGCCCATTCGCCGTGGCTTAATTAGGTAATATATCGCGTTTATTGTATAACGATAATGCGTGTTAAACCGGGAAGTAGCAGAAGTATTACTGCCCAACGATATATTTATCTACAATACACGTTCTGTAATGCGTGTTACACTGTTCGAGAAAGATCACAGCTAATTGTTTGTTTTCGTCTCGGAGCGTCACGATTTCATTACAATAAATCAGATGATCATACGTGTAGCTGATTTCAACGAATAGTCTGACTGACAAATATTCAGCGTGACTGTATCTTCACCAGTGCAAATACACGCAAGCGTCTTATTGAGAGTCGCAAATCATAAGTTTAACTTTACTGCGAAACAACGACTCGCTGCTGTGCTCGACCGTACGCTCGGATTCTGATTGCGAGTTCTTAGCCTTTAAACTACAAACTTCGACTGTGTTAAAATGTTTGCGCACGCGCAATTGCTCTCATCGCGACGGAAAACGTTTCTACAAATATCTCGAATATTCTCGTACTTAGACGAAACAAACAATTCGTATAAAATCTAAAGTATAACAACTCGCTAAAGTATTTAACGTAAAACATTAAACGTAAAACATTTCTGTTGTGTACATATTATACAGGATGTTCCGTAATTAATTAATGCTACAATCGAGTAGAGCAGATGATTTTACACGAAAAAATAATTCGCAAAGAAAGAATAAAGATTTTTTTCATCAAAGCCTCCGTTTTCGAGAAAATCGGGTTTGAGAATTTATCAAGTACGCTCGAATTTAATTTTTAGACGTGACAAAAAAGGATAATTAACAGAAAGTTATTCTACGTACAAAAGTAAGTAAAAAACATAGAATATAGTTTTTGTACAAGGTGTTTCGTTTTCGATAATTTATTGTTTTGATAAATTTTCAAATTTATTTTCTCGAAAGTAGAGGCTTCAATTTTTTGTTTTCTAATTTTCTTCCAGAAGAAAAATTTTGTTCCTTCTTTTCTCTCGTTTTTTCACGTTTTTTGCTACTCGGTTCTGCTATTAGTTACGAAACGCTCCGTATACACAATCTACTGTATAAACGATACGTTTCGTAAACTTTTGACGAAATCTTCAAATAAAATTTTTGGTTTGCACATAATGTATTTTTATAATATTATAAATATCATTTGGCATAAAGTACGCAAGTACACGTGCGACACGTGCGAAGTACGCAATAATATTCATCGCTAGCGCCTCGAGACATGCAACCAAGTTTTCAAGAGCGCAAAAGAATTACGCGTTGCCTTACTGTAGGCTCAAGTGAAGGAAAATTGTATATGTACATTATTCATTCTATTTAATGAATTGTAGTTTTACTTCGTGAACAATTTACATTTGCATAATTTCCTAGAACTGTTTTGCATCATTATCTTAAGATCAAAGAAAATAAGGAATAACAGCATTGTTCACAAATTACACGTATCGATCAAAAATTTTACACATTACAATACCGCTATAAACATCCCGAATAACTCTAAAACCATGCTGTGTTATATGTATAATATAAAATATACATTTCAAATTTTTATTCCACACAGAAAATTTACCTGCATCCACCTGCTCGTATCTTAATTTGACAATGCCATAAAACCTGCTTAGTTGTAAAAGTACATAAAGTACATAAAGTAAGATGCTCTCTCTATCGCCATTTTTCGTTTATTCAGATCTCAATCTCGATTCCCTAATCTTTCCTAGAAACACAGTTGATTCAAAAGATAATATAAATCTCCAATCTTGTTTCTCCTACTTACAAACATCATTGAATGTTACTTGAAAAAGAGTTTAAAATTCTAACAAAAACTGACTTTATTTCTTTTATTTACAGAAACATTGTTTCATTATCTACAATTAAGAGAATTCAGTGATAAGTATTCAAAAGTGAATACTGAAAAATATATTAATCCTTAAAAAAAGAAGAAGAAAAAATTAAAATAACTCAACCAGGATCTTCCAACTCGAATAGCTCTCTCTAATAGCATACAATTGAATGTGCAAATAAGGCCGCGAATAGATAAAAATATTCCTATAAATCGTCGATGGCACACATTCACGCACGACTCCTTGAAACCTGTCTTGCATCGTCGTGCACCTGCTGCACAGAATACAAATAAAAAAGTACATAGTAACCATGGAATAATTTTTATGTGTATAAAATGGTCATTCGGTATGACCTTCGTTTAAACGATATAGAAATTGGAAATGGCGACGATCGTAAACTGGTGAATATCGTCTACCGTTCGTTTTATTGGTTCGGCGACGATCGTATCGTCGAACCCTGCGACATAATGCAATTCGAATCGGTTCCCCGAGAATTGCTTTTTCGTAACTAACGTTCGCATCTCGTTCTCTGTATCTGCGGGCAGGATAAAAAATGGTTTTCCATAGCGATTCTTGGTAGACTCGGTACATCAATGAATCCATTCCTATGCGTCACTTATCTGCATACAAACACGCGAAAAGCACATGTCATTGTGCATCAAGCAGAAAATGCACATCTCGTGTAAGCGATTCCATGTATTTTAAAATTCCTGTGGAATATCTTTTTTCTTTTTTCTTTTTTTTTTTTTTAACAGGAAAATTCTAATAACGATAAACTCGAGTACCGCAAAAATTCTTCTTGAATATCTTTTGAATTCTATCGCAGCGACATGTAAATATCCAACACAAGCAGTCAATTATCACTCGTTAAGCGAACAGATATTTTCTAATTGCACGTCGCTAATACTATTTACACATGCGCTTCTATATTGAATAATATTTGATCGCGTCAACGTGCAGACGATAAGAGAGAAAGAAATCTCGAAAGAAGTCTGATTGATAATCGCGGGGAATAAACCGTTCCATTTACGAAAACATGAAACGAGTGGTCAACATACAGCTACATGCAGCTGTTTGTGAGAAACCGCGCGGAGGAATTTCCCTTTTAGCGGCGTAATTAATTACATCGTTGCCTCGGTGGCGTCTCGATACCTAGTCAGATACCTCTGCGCGTATCTTACCTTATCTTCTTATCTAAAAGCAAAAAAAACAAGCGTCATTGGCCGCGGTCACGTTATTCAGTGGAGACACGTGAGAAACGCAGAACGGTCCGGCAGAGCAAGCACACGTACATTAAGACCGTATAGACCGGTTATTATGTAGCCGATATGGCTCCGAAGCAATTAATACTATTGTTATGATTCAGACGAATACGTCATGTGTGCTTGAACAACGATGCAACCATCGCGTTTCGGTTAGTATTCGACGATAGAGACTCGCGGCTACTCGTTCCCGGCTCGGCCCGCTCCGCGCAAAACGTGCTCCACTCCGATCCGCTCGCGCTTAAATGGCTTTCTAACTAATGTCTTGAGAAATGCACGCGTGCATGCCACCTGGAACGGATGTAATTAATTACGCCGCTCAGTGTCGCGAGAGTACACGGTACAGTATCGACGAGTAATCATTTGATGTGGTCCCGTACGTTTTACTTAATTCGCTGCATTGATTGCAAGGAAAATCCTGATTTCGGCGGCGATTCAAGCAACAGATATGAAACGCGGTGGAAGAACTGAAATATACGATAATCGCACGGTGATTGTGTAAACCTGTGCATGCTGCAGTGACTCAACTCATTGGAAAGGAAATGATAACGATGAAACGTTCGTGAAAACCGTTCGTGGAACAATTTTGTGACTAAGGTGTAATCAGCGAAGTGGTAGTAAATAGCCTTTGTAACAGATGTTACGGAGAAGAGATATTGGTGAAACGAGTAGCAAAGAATAAACAAGCAATTATGTCGAGTAAAAATCTATCTGAGAAGGAGTCTTCGCACAGAAACAGTATTGAGATACAGGATGAAAAGGCGGCGAGTGAAAAGTATAGCAAAGGCAACGGGCAAAAGAATCCGGAAGAAGTTGTCAAGAAATCGAGCAAAGCGACACAGATTGACTTTATCCAATTATCTTATGGCACGCAACGAATCAGACCGACTTCTCTGGCCTATTTGCCAAAGCAGACGCAAATGAGCGAATCCAGTTATCCCTGTTATAATTCCAGAAGCTCTTCCTTATGCCCGTCTCAGAGTGAATTAATTCTATCGCCGAGAAACAGGAACAGTCGTTATGTAGCTTTAGATATGAGATCAATAGGTAGCTTTCCATTTTCGAATAGCCATACCTCGATAAATAACATGCCATACACTTGTTGTTGTACGTGTGTGGGATCACCAGGTGTACCTCCAACACCTTCCTCGCAACAGACGGAGGAACAAGATGGTCCTGAAGGTCTTTCATGGAGGAGACTTCACATGAGCAGAGCTAAATTAAAAGCAACTGCGACAACGTCGGAGTTGTTGAGCGGTTTCGCCATGGTGAGCGTTTATGTTTCGTCATCGTGTGAAAACGAAGACGACCACGAGGATTTGTTATAATATTTAATCGTCTATTAAAATTCCCTGGGCAGTTTCTTATACGATGATGATCGATTAATCGCTATTAATCGTTCATACGTTCTCCTTAATGATGCGCACAGATATTGCGACAATGCGAGCATGTATTCTTTTGAGAATTCCCATGAGTTGTAATATAAATTCCAAAATGCTTGCTGTTGAACATTCCTTTCGGGCGGATTAATTTTCCAAGAAAATCTATGTTTGTATAATCAGAAAATCCGCAGTGGATTACACAACGTTTCCTGAAAATCATTAAACAGACGTGGACGACAATTCCGTGTAATCTTCAGTCTCGTCTATGATTACATAAGACAAATATCACTTTCTTTAACAATACACCTCGGATTGACGTAGCTGTAATTGCTTTTACAATGCGCTTCGTTGCTTCGAAAATCGCGTCGAAAAAGTTCGTGATCTCATCCAAAACTGTGGAAAGCACATGTGAATCGTATAATAAATATAAACCAGCCGAAGGCTGGAATTATATTTCTCAGAAAATGCTTGCACTTACTTAATTGGCCGGCATTAAAATTGTATCAGTCGATTTTTATTGTTTTTTTCTTTTTTATTTTTTCAGGTGGCTATGGTTGAGCTGCAAATAAACGAACCAACCGCAGTGCCGGAATGGCTGTTTGTGATGTTCGCTGTTTGCACGACCGTTCTAGTATCAGTACACATCTTTGCTTTAATGATAAGCACGTATTTATTGCCCAATATTGAGGCTGTCAGTAAACTTCACGTATCTCGGCTTGTCACGGAATCTCCTCATGAAAGAATGCGCGGCTTCATCGAGCTGGCTTGGGCATTTTCCACGGTATTAGGATTGTTCTTGTTCCTAGTGGAGGTGGCTATACTGTGCTGGGTGAAATTCTGGGATTACTCGTTCACCGCCGCCACTGCCAGTACAATTATAGTAATTCCAGTCCTCATAGTGTTCATTGCCTTCGCCGTTCATTTTTATCACTCGTTGGTGGTGTATAAATGCGAATCCTCGGTGACTGATATAAACGAGTTGGAGAGCATCAAAAGAAATTTAGATAACGTAACCAGACAGAGCAGCGTGTGACGATTCTGTAAGAGATTGTTCATCATGTTCATCGATCGTTGTGTCCTTGCCTCCTAAAATATGTCCCAGAGTGTATGTTATTTACTCGCGTTTTATTCCGTAGCGGTATTGTAATCGTACTTAATGATATATACGCTATATTCAAGTACACGTAAACAATGATGGAAAATGAACACATGTAAGTTTATTCAATAACTTTACTTATTCAACACGAGCACGCATGAAGCACGATCGTGTTTTTTTATTATATATAAAAATGTACATAGCTGTACACATGCAAGTCAAGAATTGCAACAGTACAAGCAAAGTGCCCTTATAAGTATATTAGCTATATTATTTTAGCATTTAATTATATACTACTTATAACTTAATTTCCGATTTTTTCTTTTAAATGTATTTTTCTCATTTACTTTGCTTTTTATTTCATACATCGTATCGCTAATATGTATATATATATATTTTCTTTTTTTTTTGTCACTTAGTTTGTGGGAAAACTGAAGGACAGTTGAGTGTGTCACTTATGTACATGCTTCTCATTCTGAAACTTGTTATCCTAGTCAAAATAAATAATCCATCAGACTTAAAGACTCTCGTTAATTAAAACGTGGCTCGTTACGTATATTTATAAAAAAAAAAAAAAAAAAAGGAAATATAATTTTACGCACCTTTCATTTTCACCATAAACTAAGTTATAATCTTATCGACCGATATTTTCTACATTGTTATGTATTAAATTCTGTTTGTACAAAAAAAGAAGCAATATGAATTAAAGAAGTGTAATTAAAGTAAGAAAATTATTTTCCTATATGAAAAAGTAGTTCATTGATTAATTCCTAATAATGAAAGCATTGAAACACATTTTATTATTGCACGATATTTCTATATAATGATATATATATATATATATATATATGTGTGTGTGTGTGTGTGTGTATTTTTCTTTTTTAAAATGTTCAACTAAACATCAAAACATGCTGCTTTTTCATTCAATAAATTAAATGTTGAATTACAAGGCAAACGAAAAACAGACGATACGAAATTAATTCCTAATGTTAATAGTATGTACATTCAATAAAACAAGAAACTTAAAATGGACATTATGAAAATATTAATCCTATGTTTTAATTATTTAAAAAAAAAGAAAAAAAAAGAAAAACGAACCATAAAATGGGTTTTAAGCTTCCTGAACTTTAATAGAACGCAGTTAAATTCATCCATTTTATGGATGATATCAAGTCTTCTTTTTTTATGTTTACAACGGAAGTAGCTAAAATATATTTTGTCACTTATATTCTTATATCTTATGAGAGAAATAGATATTTCTTCTGTACGATTCGTCTAAAGATTATTTCTTCAAGACGTGTAATGAATAAGAATAAATTGCTTGTGCTATGGACAGGTAAGCGAATAAAGTATAGGAAGAATCACAGTTTTATACAAAAACTAATTAGATCGTATAAAAGGAGTATTTTTATCAATGCAATATCTCATATAAATTGTTTAAATTCCTTTCATTCACGTTAACGTAAACAAAAAGAAAAAAGAAGGAAAAAGATATATATAAAAACGCTTACATATAGAAATAATTTTTTATCGTTTTAAAAGTTTAGAATTATTAGTTTTTGTATAACACTATTTAACATTGATCCATTAACGTTACAAAAGTAAGGACAAAATGTTTAAGAAAAAAATGAAATATCGAAATTTTTCTAACGAACAAGATTGCAAGTATAATATCCTTTTTTTTCTTTCGTCCATGTTACAGTTTAGAGTTTACTTTCTATATCAATATACAAGTATACAAGTTATAATTAGTTTAAACCGAGACTGTATTTCTGTATCCAATGATTTATCACACCTAATACCATAATATACCATTCTAGATGCAAAACTGATCACATTAAAAATGTATCGCTCTCCTTAAAATATTCTTATCCATAAAATACATTTACAGATCAAAATTCAAATATACATATAATTTGTTCGTAATCTTTAGAATGTGATGAATAAAGTATTATAAAAACAAACAGTAAACAATTAACACGTTTCGAGTTCTAGATTCCTTTGTAATCTATAGCAAATTATACTAATTATAAAAGCAATTATTTTACTTTAGACACACTGCGCAATATTGTATTATATATTATACTATACTGTATCATATCAATCTACGACTAAATTGAGATACAAGAAAAATTGAACAAAAAGGATTGATTATATCTTTCTGAGAGATCTCTAAATATGTTGGCTTTCGTACAATATTACTCTCTCTTTCAGTCTTGTTTTTAAATAAACATATAAAATCTTTCTGATGCCTATCCATAGCAAGAGCTTAGTTAAAACACTCTATATTTCAATCATAAGTCCTTCTTTCTTATCACGAGATAGTTCTTGAAAATCAAGACGCAAATACGCAATTTACTTATTTTTTTCTCTCTTTTTTTCCTCTTTTTTTTTGGTTGACAATAAAATTCTACAACTTTCATTTTCCACTTCTCTAAAAATTGTTTGCAATTTCCCATCATGCTACACGAAGTTAGCAAGATATTTGGCAAGTTGAAATGCTTGCAATATATGCTAATAACGAACTGTAAATTTTTTTCTTAAGTTTATAAAAACCAAAATTTATATACACGTTTGCATAGAGAATGCTTTGTTCAATGCTAGCTCCAAGTAAAAGAAAGTCACAACCTACACACATACGTTCACTAGATTTTCATGGAAATCGTTGAATAATTATTAAATTACTCTATCCATAACTACACGTTACATACAATTAGTTTGATATCAATTGAACAATAAATTAAAAAGAATCTTTCTGCATAGAGAATATCACACACATTTATAACGGAGTTATAGCGAAATTATTAATATATATTTATATATATATATATATATATATATATGTATATATATATATATGTATGTATGTATGTATATATATATATATATATATATATATATATATGTTATTAGTTTAATGTAAAAAAGAAGGAATAAAAAATTGTGTATTTTGAAAACATTATTAATTTTTATAGTAAAGTCATTGTAAAACTTAAAAAAAAGATACTTATCCGTTTTTTTAGGTGAATCTCAGAACACGTTTTTTTTCGCATTTACTAAACTGATAAATAGTAATTGGTAAACAGTATGTAGTTATCTTATCTATTACATATAATTTACTCAACACCGAATTTAAGACACAAAATGAATATTGACGTTATATCGATAATAGTCAGTATTTTAAATACGCTTTCCAAGAACTGTTTTATCTCTTTCAATAAAAAACTTTGTCATGACTTGTATTCAATATTGTATTAAATCAATGTCGTACTGCAGTATACCTTTACATTTCTCGCATATGAAAACGTAACTTGCATTGTAGCATTAAAAGACGCATGTGTAAAAAAAAAGTTACTTACATTAAATGACATTGATAAAAGTAAGGACGTTATGATAAGTGACAATGGGATTCTACAAGTAGTTTTCCTCCCAATGTGTAATATACACAAACCCATGACTGTTGTCAAACTTCCATGTGTTTGGAAGGTTGCTGAGATATGAATGGTTCGCTCCACATCCGACGTAAATCACCCTGTAAATAACATATTCATCACAATTTACATCATTTGCATCATTTACATCATTATAAAATAAGAATACTAAATTAAAGTACCTTCAAGTACGCCATTGTGAGTAATGGCAACAAAGTAAAGGGCACAAGGTACAATAAGGCAGGTTGCGCAGCTTTGAACACCTCAGAGCTTACAGTAGCAGTAAGTAAACCAAGAAAATAACCAATGAGTGAACAATGGAAATAACTAATGCGATTGATGTGTCGTGGCGGTGGAACTCCTGTTTCACAACCACCGGGCAACAATTGAGTCTTTTTATACGCGTCATATCGTAAAACGAAGCAAAGCAGTAGGCCTGGCATAACCACATCGCCAAGACCTAACATTGAAAAATGTCCTGCTTGATGCATTGATGGAAACACTAATTTCCCAGGTAAAGGAAGTTTCGGTGCTTCTCTTGCTACACCACCTAAGTGCAACCTTCTAGCCACAAGATTCACTGGATTATCTGCAGGTCTAGTTGCTACCTGTAAATAATAGTGTACAAAACAGTTTGATATAAGCTAATTTATCGTGAATTTATTGAAACTTACCTTAACCATTACGTTTGTGCTGAATATATAAGATGAAAAGAAAACCCAGAAGACATCATAAATGAGTAGTCCAGTTAATAGTATGGTGGATACCTTTAAACTAGGTAATCGAATGAATGCAATGAATGCTACACAAAGTCCCATACCCATTGCGTCCATGAGTAGCCAATGCCCAGTCAGTACCCAAATACAGACTATACTCACACTTAACGAAAATGAAAGTAATTCTGCACCAGTAAACCTTCCACAAACACCAAAAGATATTTTATTACCATCTGAACATGGTCTAATGATATATTGACACATGGGTAAAAGGAGAAATGCCAATGCAACTGCAGCTACAACTGCAAAATAAATGTTCTTAATTTGGTGCTGTTCTTTATATGCATGATAATAATCACAAAATGTACTATTCTAAACTTACTGGCTGTACAGATTGCTACAAGCATTTGCATGCTGTCAAAAAAGAAAAACATGACGAGTAGAGAAATGGAAGCACCAAGAGGTAGACAGAGAGCATGCATTGTATTTAGGGTTTGAACTCTTCCATTAGCACCATCTGCATTTGCCGTGCTGCTGTTACTCAAAATTCCAGTCAATAAATTACTACGTTCTTTTTCTTTTTCTCTTTCTCTAGCTTCCTGTTCCATGTTTAGAGATCGGAAACTGCCATAGACTATCAATAAAATTGATATTAGGAAAGTGGATATCCTAGATGAATCCATTATAGTATAAGCCCTAAAATGATGAACAACTGTTGTATACCAGTATTAACTTTAATAAAGGACTATTTAATTTATTATTCGATGTAACATTTCTCATAAAATTAATTAAATATTAATTGTAAGACTGACCACTGATAATCAACTTGATACGTGGCCATCTTTAAAAATGCCTGGCCAAAGCATAAAACACTATGCTAGGACACCTTCTGACATTTAGATGCCCTATTTGAAAGTGCTTTCTGCTTGCACTAACCTATATCAGAGATCATCTGTAATCACTGCAAATATAACATATTAACATCTACAATATAATAAAAATCTCGAAAATAAAAGTACATAATACATAGCTATTGTACCTGCAACGCTGTGCATTCAACATTGTCAGTAATGGAATTAGGCCTTGTATAACTTCGGTCACCCCCTTTAAAACATAAAACAAAAATACAATATCAGTGATATTATACGATGAAAAATAAAACAACCAAAATTATCAAGATTATTACATAAAGATACGAAGTCTAATCATCTCATGAGAATGGGAACACAAAAAAAATAATACTCCAATAGGTCAGTGAGTTTTACGTTTTCAAAATGTTGTGTAATTAATATGGCAGTGATCACATTGTGACAAGATGCGTTCAAAATTTTCGTAGAAAATCGGAATAATTCACGTGTATTGTAAAAACCACCAAGAGATTAGACGCGGAAGACACTTTCGTACAGCTACTTTCAAACTTTCGCTACAATCATTTGTGACAACCAAACGTTGTGCAAATGCAACAGTATCAGCTACAATCGTTCCTTTACGAGACCTTCACGCTAACAGTAAGTTTACTGTAACTCCACTTCCTTCATTGAACATATCATAGGTGAATGAAACATGTATTAGAATGAAATGAAAATTATTTGTAAAACATAGACGTACACCATTTTGGTAAACAGAAGGGTCACGTGACTAGCTATGGCCCCAAAAGGTTGCTACTCCCTTACCCCAGATTATGTCTCACCGTGATATATTAGAAATTCAGCCATCTCACCTGGGCGGTCCGAAGTCTGGCCCTTTTGTACGTTCTCTCATCACCTCATGTATACTGCACTGATTTTCGCAATAATGAGTCAAAACTACGAGAGAATACGGAAACGCGAGAAAAGTATATTAGCGCGCGATCGGCCAACTATCACAGTCAACTACACAGGTCAACTGTTCGTGACAAGCGCAGACCTGCGTCAATCTTTTCTACTGGGTGTTCGAAAGTAACAATAACATTAACAATATACTAATATACGCGTGCTAGTAGTAAACGGCATCCGTTTCGCTTGTTTTAAGCAATATTTTTTTCTCTTTTAAAATACCGTGCGAAATATTTGTGTCGAATTTTGCGAGTTATTCTTTCAACAATAAAATCGCTTTAAAACATGCAACAGTCGGCGTATGAAACTACATTTCATTATGTAATAGTTACACATTACGTTTATTAATTGCAGATCTTTAATTGCACAGTGTACTTAGATAAAGGGAAATATTATGAAGTTACACGCTGCTTATAATTTATAATCCTTAAGTATTAAAGTATAAAAGGAACATTTATTGTACGTTTTGACGTACGTATTGTACATCATTTGTATTTTTCCTTGATAATCCCCGGAAAATTCAGATTACGTCAATATATTAACATAAATCGTTTTACTTGAAGGTAATATATCATAAGGAAACTATTTATCTAACTTGGGATTTTATTCAATAAATGCTTGATTGATTACATACTCTTATATCGAAGTCATTATGAAACATTTAATACAAGTATTTAAAAGTTGCTTTATTTATTATGCTTATTAATATAAGAAATAAGCTGTTATATTTAATGCTCATGTACATCATACTTACATGTACTAATAATCAATAAATAAAGAAACGACACAAATGTTAATAAATTTTATTATTAATTAAGATAAAATTTTGAATCTTAATATGATTCAATAAAATTGACTTACGATCATAAACTATAGCATAGATATAATATTTATATATCGAGAAAATTTGTATCGTTCGAACCGAGATTGAAATAAATTAATGATTTTTGCGCCCTCTATGGTTTATACTGATAATATTATGATGATATAAAATTAAAATATAAATTCCAAAAATTGAACTAATAAATAATAAAATTAATAAATTTAAAAATATACTCATCTGCGCTTTTAAATCTTACAACATAAAAATGTATTAAGCATTGAATCTATGTTATATTTTATCTATGATAGAAGAGAACAAAATTATAGTATAGAAATGAAGTATAGTAAATTTTTATAAATTTAATTTTATCGTCACACACTTATTAGTACACTGATTAAAAATTATATGTAAACTTGAATGATTTTTTAATAATTAATACTTTAATTATTAATACTTTAGACTTCAACTTGTGACGTGAAAAGTTCTTTACTCTATTAATGTTACATCTTTCAATGTACTTTGCACATACATCTATTTTATTTATAAATATAACAATATTTTTATTTATGCTCCAATATATTTTTACGAATTGCTTATATTTTATATGTATTTATACGCAATTTTTTTAAATAGTTTTAAATGACAAACGGGAAACTGAGTCGGTAACTTGTCGCTCGTTTTCATATTATCGATAAAGTAAAATAACATTGAATCCCATCTTTCATAACTTTACCTAAACGTTATCGAAACAAGAAACATTCAATTATCTAAATCAAACAATAAATACATGTAGTCGACCGAAGTTTTCGTATTTCTGTGTTTTATATATACACGCTACAAATACGTGAGGTGATTACCTAGTTATTAATACATCGAAATTCGTAATACACTCTTCGTACGGTAAAACGAAGAGGCACTCGAGTACTTGTTACTTATGTGATCTGCTCAGATAAATTAAGAGCTTGGTTTCATTCGAAGATAATGGTCAGTATCAAACATCTAATCGAAGAGTGTACAGAGTGCTTCTTCTTCATGACATTTCTCGTAACTGGAACTATTCGCCCCAGCAGACCATACGTATATTTCACCAAATGACAGAACGAATGTATTTTCGGTGGCGTATTCGTTCTAAGAAGTATGTAAAAGAGAATTTTGTTAAATTCCTATCGCGTGGATAAATCTATTCATTTCGTTGTTTGTCATTGGCATCGTCGATGACAAATCTGTGACGCGTGCGACATGTATAAAATTTTTCTTCGAAAATCAAATAGGAAAACATGAAGAATGACAGTAGCCCTGTACAATCCCTTTTGTTTCGACGAACACTAGTGACTTTTTTTCGTTGATTTATACCCCAGCTTTGATGTAGTCTAAACTCTAAACGATGCGAAGACAACAAAGAAAACATATGCTACAGATTTCGAAAACATTCATTGCAATTTATCCCTCAAAATTCATGGTGTAAGGGTTTTTTTATCATCGTGCAAGCGATCGATTGTTGTTTTTGTTCGTGATATATCGAAATATTGTTCGTGATATATCGACCTTCTCCCATGAAAAATAAAAGAACAAAAAAGGAGGAAAAGAGAACACAATTCGAAAAAATTTGCAAAATCACAGATTACCCGTAATCAAATTTGTATGTGTACGTATGCACAAACGTTACATAGGTGACTCGGTATAATAAAGGTTAGGCACCGTCACCAAGGAACGTGGCGGGTTATCACGCTGTGCAAAAGAGGGGACCCATACTATATCGAAATACCGTGCTTTTAAGGCACGTTCGCGAATCTGTTGGTATTGCTGCTGGTGTGTTGCGAACTTGCGTATGTTGTGTGTATAAGTAGAATTTCGATCTAAGAGCGTACAGTCTGTGGGTTAGAAGAATATCAAAATGGTGGCTGTACGATACGGGTGATGTGTACGCAGATATTGGAGTGCATTATAATTTCAGGAAAAACACGTGTGAGCACGCAGCATATACTAAAATGGGTGACCCAAAGGCTCAACACGGTACACAGGAGATGAAAGGCTGGCTCTTCAAATGGACTAATTATTTAAAAGGTTATCAACGAAGATGGTTTGTCCTGTCAAATGGCCTACTGTCGTACTACAGGTAGTTTCCTACGTGTCAGTTACTATCGTTTCAGTTACCTTCACTTTTAGCCACGTGTTAAATTACGTTAGAAACCGATGTGATTTGTACTCTTATAAAGTGATATAATAATATTTTAACACGGATTTTCGTCCCGTCATCTTGTTGTCCATTTCCGACAGCATCATAATAATAATTATCGAGAGAGAAAATTCGTTTGGATACAATACGGAGCTGTCCCTTTTTTATCATTTCAAATCATTTACGTTGACTGTACTTCCTAGTAGTAGAATGACATGCTCAATTTCATATGAAGTAAAATTTGAGAAGGGATTGTAATAATTACTTCTATAGCTATATACCTAACCTTTCTTAGATATTATATTTATATGTTTATATATATATACATATATTAGATGGATAATAGTAAGTTTGGTTTATATTGGTTCTAATTAAACAAAGAATATAAATTTTTCAATGGCTTTATTGTTTATATGACGTATAACATGTAAGCATAATATTACATTACATGTAAACGAATATACGTTTACAACAACGTATGCATACATTTGCATCTTATATTTTGTATAATACCATAAATACAAGTGTTACCTTTCCATTAAATACAATAAAAGGATGTCAGAATTATTGATTTAAAAAATTTAGGGAACAGCTTTGGATTAAGTATCTAACATAGTGTTTGATCAACCATTAGTGTTTTAAGAACTTAAGCGAAGTATAATACTAAACATTTAACAGTTTGAAATTGCATGTATATAAGCAGGCTCGATTATGGATATTATTGATATGGTTTATCCAAGTATATTTAACTGAATTTAATCACGATTTCGTCTCCAAAACTCATATTTACATATTCCATACTTATCCATTTTAGTTTGAGTAACATCCTTGAGCATGTACATGCCGCAGAATGTGTTGACATCTACATTAAAACGATTAGAAAGTATTGACAGAACGATTGATTGATTGTGAAGACCGTACATTTTGTATATATATATATAAATACATATATATACATATTTGCTTATATTTGCCACACGCATCAGAGAAGATTTATTGCATATTTGCCTTCTACTGTTCTTCTTTTTTCCAATATAGTGAGATTTTACGTTGAATGATGGTTGACTTACTTTTGTATATAATTTTGTGAGAGAGTTAGAAGATATAGAGCTAAATATTGTTAATTTAATCATCATTAGTCATGTAAAAAAGTTGCAACGTTTTCTTTCCACTCGGTCTATCCGATCTCAGTTGTCGATACAGGTGAGGCAGTTCTAAAGGAATATAACGTGCCGTTCATTCTACTATTCAATTCTATTCTTTATATTTAGATCATCCGCGTTCCCAAACATTTCAATGCCTAGATCTTTTAATTTTCCGCTTGGCACAGTTGTGTGATTTGAGTTTGCATTGCCTTTCTAAATTGCAAATGTCCTGCAATTTTATTTTTACACGAACTTCAAACATCGTGACCGTCGAAACTGCTTCTCGCACAAAGTGTGTACACGCAACGCACGAACGTGATGGTTGCACTATTGCTGTATAAAAAAACAGAGAGAGAGAGAGAGAGAGAGAGAGAGAGAGAGAGACAGAATGTATGTGTGAAAGACAGAGAAAGAGAAAGAATAAGAGAGGAAAAGCAACCAACGAAACGAATTATGTATGAAAGAAAGAAGGAACATGGCTATATCGCGAGAATTTGCAGTAGGATAAACAGCGACGGAGATACAATCTTCTCTCAAAACAGTTAAAAAAAAAAAAATCAACGCTTCGATACGATATTACACAATATGAACGGGGTCTATTTGTTTTATGGACTGTTTAGGGCTGAACCAACAGGGGGGCCAAAGATATCAACACGACGCAAGCGGAAGGCTGGCAGAGCCTCCGAGTAAGTAAAATTATCGAAAAAGTCGAAATATCCTGACTCTTCTATGAATCAAACTTTTTAATTAAAACAGACAAAGACGATGTTCGAGTTTTCATTTTCATTTCATTGTACAGTTCTTGCCACATTATATATATATATATATATAACAGATATATATATGCATATATATACATATTTGAGCTGTATATTATATTAATACAATTGTTAATGTAATTGTTAATGTTCCTAATAATTTTACTTGCTTCCTGTCCACTTCTTACCCTTTTATCATAGATCTAATTTTGCCAAACGATTCTACCCCCCCCCCTCCCCTTTCTTCTTAATTAAATCTCAATTACTCTAAAAAGGTGGTAAAATTTGTATATTTTTTGTGTTCTATGTGTACACATATACGTGCGTATATACGTGTTTATTATACACAAATGTAAAACATACATACACTGCTTTGACATTGTTTGATAGTTCCAGTTCTGTACAGGAGATATTTTGAAGGTCTTTACAGACCGTGTAAAGCTTTTACTGGCTCGTTGGGAATGTTCCAAGAAATAATTATAGCACGAATAGATGAGCTGGTATTAACGAATACCGATAATCCTAACTTGTCGAATCGTTTAAAACGGAAAGAAATAAAAGTTTATTTTACCGATTAATTGTTGCTACCACAATTGAATTTCTTTCAGTCGAATATTTTGTATCTTACATAACGCATGCAAAATGTATTCTATTATGCTATTTTTGATTCCGTAATATTTAGGTAATGATGTAAAAAGAATATCTTGTAGTATAATGAAGTAGGTTTCTTTTTTCTTTTCCTTTTCTTTTTTTTTTTTTTTTTAAGTAAACTGATTTGTTCAGTTATTTAAAGTCAGTAAAAGCATATATTAGACCTTTCTAGACACGCTGCACTATAATTGTCTCTCGGTTTCTACTACATGATTGTGTTTAGCCAAGTCATTTTATTTAATCATTTATTCGTTGCACTTGAAACAGAACGACGATGGAAATTCGCATTTTCTTATGAAATGTGACTTTTTATGGAGATGTGTGATATTTCATTCATTGTTCTGTCCCTCCGATGTCTTATTTATGAGCACACAGTTTATGTTTCGTACATTTTATACACCCGCATCTTCCCAGTCCATATAACATACACGAATTTCTCTGTAATTCTGATAGACTTGAAACACAGTATTATCACATACCCTTATTAAAATATATTATTACTGTCAAGTAGTTTCGAAACATAAGAACGAAAGTTCTACAGAGTTTTCGTCGTAATAGGACAAAAGAGAAAGAAAATAAAAAAAAAAAAAAAGAGAACTAGAGAAAAAAGAACTTTGCGCGAATGCCTGTGATCTATGCGGACAATATGCAATAATAATTTCTGAACGCGTTAGCATGAGTATTCTTCATCGTGTACAAGATCGTGTACTCGATCCCTTGCGTGTTAGATTTAATTCTACTGACCCTAAAGTGCATGCCATGATCCGCGAGCTATCTGTTCCCCTTCTTTCAATCATCAGGTCGGCTCTTAAGCATTGTATATCCTTTCTTTTCTCTCTTTTTTCTTTTTTTTTTCTTTTTTATTCTCCCCTCCTTTTTGTTTTCTGTTCGCCATTGGGCTCTTCTTTTGATTATAGATTGTATGTAAGAAAATACGGTGGCGTGTAATCGGACAAATGGTAATGGGATTGCTTGGGAAAAGAGTTAATGGACTATCTCACTAATTTCGTTTTCAAAGTTCTTTACGCATACGCACTATAGTGCCACAGATTAACACAGACAGACTGTCGTCTCGTTTACGGTAATGTACATGTTACGGTGAAAGTATCCAATTTAGTAATTATATGTAACAGACAATTCCACGATACATGTGTTATAAAAATCTCTTAGGTCTCGTAGGTCTCGTAGAGTTACCGTAGTTGCATTTGCGGTTATTCGACCGATAAGTGTGTCTAGATCCGTAGCAGGAATTTTCATGTCATTTCCCTTAAAAGATTATCGCGTGTGAAAATTCATCGCGGAAGACATTTGACACGATAGTGTTCGATAAAATAAAATAAAATTTCACGACAGTCCAGTGAAAAAATACACGGTAGTCCTTAATGGGTTAACGATTGACTGTATTCCCTGAGATTACTAATAATATTATTTGGTAAATTACCAAAGGGATCAGGCACTCTGAAGTAAATAGAAAATGGGAAGAAAGAATCGGGAGAATTAATTGCTTTCACGGTAACATGTATTATCTCGTGCGTGTGTATAATCATCATCTCTGGGCGAACCAGAAGTAACTTATTTTTGGCTTGGATAAACCCTTAGGCTTACATTAGACGCGGCAAGCGAATTAACTTCGCAAACTCACGTCTGTCTTTCTCTGTGCCATTCGGTTCTCGATCGATTGAAGAATATGTCCGCGGAACTGTCGTTTTTCGTCATTTCTCTTCTCTGTTTAGAAATCCCGCGGAGATGTCGCACACGTGCCGCGGCACGATATCCTTGCACGGGGCCTTAATACACACCGTGGACGCTTGCACGTTCGTTGTGAGCAACGGTGGCACGCAAACCTTCCATATCAAGGCAGCGACAGAGGTAGAACGTCAGCAATGGGTCACGGCCCTCGAGTTGGCGAAGGCCAAGGCCATCCAGGCGATGGAATCTGGTTTGTATCAACCAGCGATTATCCATTTTCTATCACACACACACACACACACACGTTCGTCAACGAAAGAAAGAATTAATCCTTATTGATTAATTGCATAATGATTCAATATAATCATGATAGTCGAGTCTCGTTGGAGGTGGTGCTGGTTCATCTCCATTAGCATCACTCGTATTAGGTTTCTCCGAAATTTGTCGAAGAGAATGTCAATCGATTGATAAAAGAATATCGTTTTCAGATTTCATTGGACCTTTAATTTTCCTTCAGAGTCGTTCGACGATGGTCGTATTTATCAGACTGATTGCGCTAGTAGGTGGCTCTTGTGACATTAGATTTGCAGACGGTGTTAGTTAATCGTAACTCATATACTAATAATTTAATAATACATAACCGAGTCGGTAAGTAAGACGGCATAATGTCTTCAATGGATGGCATTCGATGGTGATTTAACATCATCTGAGATTGATTCTTTCCCTCACTAACAATAAGAAACTGATCCCGAGCAGGAATCAATTGCTATCTAAAGAATCAATGAATCTATTAACAGTTCGTGAGCCGTATAAAATAGCATTAAAGGCAATTGTCTATAGTAACTTTTCTAACATTTACACAATTGACAGATCGTTACAATTTTCCACGAAGATGAATGATGATTTAAACGACACGAGATAAAATTATTTAATAACATTAATCTCGATTCTAATATAGAATCAGATTTATATATATATATATATATATATATCAGATTTATATATATATATATATATCAGATATATATATATATATATATATATTTAAATATTAAACATTTTCCGTAAAAAGTGTCGTACTTGCGACATTAGAGGAAAATTTAAAAATCTAAAATGCATAAAGTGCACAAATATTCATCATAGTTAATAGATGATATAAATTTATTAAACTTTGGTTAAATTTCAATTTTTTTAGTTGTTTCTATAAATTTCTATAAGTATTCTCAGTGTACTTGTAACGTAGAAGTTTACAACAATTTTGAAGAGCGTATCAGTTGGTTTCAGCACCTGAAATATTATCATCGTTATCAGCGAAATATTCAAACTCATTGTATTTCACAATTTTGTCTTCTTAAATACTTCATTTTCTGTACATAAATGAAGCATATCAATAAAAGATAACGCGTAAAGAAGTCGGAATAGCAAACAAAACAAGACGAAAAAAATGTTTTCTTTTATTAACGATCTTTATTATGCACACGAATAATTATATACTTATTCTCATGAACGTGTTTGTCTGTCTGTCTGTCTGCATTATCTTCGATCTGCGATTCAAGAGAATTTTGACTCAGCAATTTTAAGCTTTTTCATTAAAAAATGATGTTGAATCATACGTAACTGTAGAATACAATATTGAATCAGCTACATTATCTATCCTTTGTTAGAGTATTGCAGACAATGGAAGACTTCTTATCTTCAATAAAATACGAGTTAAATAAAAATTAAATCGTTTGTAGGAAACATTAAAGCAGTTACGTTATGTAAAATAAAATTTGTTTCAGAAGAAGAGGAGGAAGAGTTTCAGGATAACGACAGTCAAAAGCCAGAACAGGTCACTGTGAAGGATTTATCACAGCGTTTAGAAAACTTACAGGCTTGTAATGATTTACTAATGAAAAAAGGGACTATGCTTCAGCGAGTTTTAAACGAGCTCGAAGCATTGGAGCCACCATCGCCGGAGTTAGTCGCAAAAATAAAGACAGTCAGCGAACGAGCCACGCTCTTTCGCATCGCGGCCGGTGCTATGGTTAATGTAAGTTGAAAGGCCATCGTTAACACTGATGTACAAACGAAAATTTGTGGCCAACGATGTTGGAAATTACGTTCACACGCTGCACAACTATGTTGTTTTATCGTTAATTCTAAAAATCCCCTTTTTATAGATCAAACAATATTTCTAAGCATATTTTTCACACAACTCACAGCCAGATGTTCAGTTTTATTTCTATTCAATTTGTAAAATTATGCAATAACATATTGTAAAAATATTGATTTTGATAGATGTACGTGTATACTTACTAGACCTGAATTCTGATTTCAGGCAAGTAACGAATATTTGCAATTAGCAGAGCAGCAAGAACCGAAATGGAAGAAAATGTTGCAACATGAGCGCGACCAGAAAGTAAGAATAGAAAAAATGGTTGAGCAATTGGCCAGGCAGCACTCTCACTTGGAAGAGGCTGCACAACATGCCTTACCCACGGCAGTTACAGCAGGGGGACACAGAGCTTCGCGTAATAATTCTTCTTTTTATATTAATGCAATTGGTAATGCTGTGATTAATTTTGATGCAACTGTTATGTTTATGAGTAATTGCTGTGTATGACGATGCTAAGAAAGACAGAGTCGAGTGTTCGCTCATTATTCACGCTGTGCCGAGCTTTTCACCTTTATGTACTTTGCAACACAATGCTCTAATTGTGCTATAGGGCTTTTAACTCTGTAACTGACTTGTAATAGATACACGTATGCTAAATACATATGTGTATGTCTGCCGAGCGAGGGATACCCTATTCATCAGGTGATACTGCACAGCCGCATAATTTTGCCCCACTTTATACACTGCTTGTTGATATGCTTTATCGTATAGTACGTACATTTGAGTTTTCGCGCCTTTGCATGCCTTGTCGTTTCTTAACCAGATGGCAGTTGTGAAACTTGATTTGAATGGTGTGGCGACTACTTCTGTGGTTTAAAGTCTATGCATGCATGACGTGCAATATATTCTATATTGTATGGCATATTACAGTAATGTATATAGGGCTTATACACACACACACACACCACGCACGGGTGTGCTTTCATTTCTCCCAAGTTTAGTGCTTAATCAGACTCAGATGTCCTTGCAAATTTCCGTTTCGCGTGAATAAATTTTTTTGACAGTTTCTTTTCGCAACTCTACCATTAGATTCGATGTGATGCAAACTGAATCGAGCGTCGAGATTCTCGGCGATTGTGCTTGATGCTGACAAGTGGAAAGATGCTAAACTGATTAAACGGGGGGTGAAGGGGAGAAGTTTGTCACCAGCGGGTTTATAACTGTCCGCAGCTTCAATCAAATTTATAGCAAGGGCCGAGATACACGAGAGCGCCAAATCTGTCGTCGAATGTAGCATAACCTAATGAGCGATACGTTGTAGTTGCCTGTAAAAAAAGAACAGTCACAGTGTACGAGCATCTTTAGTGAATCATTATTCGTTATTTTAACCAATACTGCAGGTGTGGACCGTAATTGGAGGGGGTAGAGGACGGTACAACTTAATGGCAAAAGTAGTTGTTATACCACGATTCAATCGGTTAGGAGAGAGGGAGTGATACAAGTAATAAGAACAGGGGAGGGGGTGACGGATTATTTCAAAGCAGAGAAGTAAAGTGAAATAAATTTGAGCAGTGGCATGTGCGGTTATATAGGTTCAACAAGTTTCTCATTCTTTGTGTTATATTTTTCGTTGGCGCGAAATACGTGTTTCATTGCGTAATCGTAATTATAGCTTTTACTGTATTTTGTGTTCATGTATTCGCGTTTTATCTCTAATCTTAACGAGGAATATGAGTCATGATAAGTGAAGGTTTCATTCCATTTTCAATTATAAAGTTTGCTGTAAAATTGTAATTGAATAACTGTTTTATTGATCAACTAAATCTCATTTAGCTTTGAATATATATATATATATATATATATATATATATATATATATTTACTGTTGCTTATTTAATTACTCGTCCAGTGCAACTAAGCAAAATTTTGGTTGTCATTGTAGATACAACAGTCACAACTTCCCCATCAGAGGACGAAGAAGATAATGCTGAGTTTTATGATGCGCAAGAATCTGATACTTTTACTTTAAGTATACCCGGTGTCCCGGCAAATAATTCAAGAGATCGAACTGATTCTCAAGGTAGTGACGATGGCTCTAGTTCAGAAGGTGATCAAACACCTTTACCTTTGTCAGACACAGCTACCACAAACTCCTTTCGTATTGTGACCGATTCTACGGTAGTAACTCCTACCACTGCTGCAAATACTGACAATCTGGACAATGTAAGTAAATTGTAATTACCAAGCTCTAACTACTTCGTTTGTTTTTTTTATCTAATCTCTTATCGTTGTCTTTTTTATCTAATCTCTTTTGTATTAGACAAATTGGCAATCTAATAATGGCAGCAGTGGCAGCGCCGGGGTAACAGGTTTTAAACGAAAACGGAGAACTAGGGTACCTGAGAAACCAAATTATCCATTAAATTTATGGAGTATTATGAAAAATTGCATTGGCAAAGATTTGTCAAAAATTCCAATGCCTGTCAATTTTTCTGAGCCGCTTAGTATGCTTCAACGGCTTACGGAAGATTATGAATATGCAGATATTCTTGACAGGTATATTTTATCTCAGTTTTTATTAAATTGTTAAATAAAAAAAAGAAAAAATATGTTCATTTTGATTTTTCACAGAGCAGCAGAATGTACAGATGGCTATGAACAAATGGCTTACGTTGCTGCATTTACTATATCTAGTTATTCCACAACTGCTTCCAGAACTGGCAAGCCTTTTAATCCTTTATTAGGTGAAACGTATGAATGTGATCGCGTGGATGATTTAGGATGGCGAGCGATTTCAGAACAAGTATCTCATCATCCTCCAATGTTAGCGCAACATTGTGAAGGACGAAAATGGCGTTGTTGGCAAGAATTTACCATGGCATCTAAATTCCGTGGGAAATACCTTCAGGTAGGCTTTATAAGTCATTCAGATCGTAAAACAACCTTTTGCAATATTGTAAACAAACATGCAATATTTAATCCTATTATGACTCAATAGGTAATACCATTAGGAACTGCTCACCTTGAAATGGAAGGTGGTACACATCACTACACGTGGCGAAAAGTGACTACTACTGTACACAATATTATAGTAGGAAAATTATGGGTTGATCAAAGTGGTGATACAGATATTGTGAACCATAAACAAGGTATCAAGTGCCATTTGAAATATACGCCCTATTCATACTTTTCAAGAGATAGTCAGCGTAAAGTAAAAGGAGTAGTCATGAATTCAAACAATGAAGTTAAGTGGGTAGTACAAGGTACATGGGATTCAAAGATAGAGATTGCTCCTGTTATCAGTACGTCTGGCACGCCAGACAATCCAGTATATAAAACAGGGCCTTACATACTCGCTTGGAAGCGTCGTATGCCACCGTAAGTATTTAATTGAAGCACATTTTATGTTAAAGGAAAAAATTCATTATATTCTATCCATTTCTACAGTGAAGATAGCGAAAAGTATTACAATTTCACGGAATTAGCATGTCAATTGAACGAGCCGGAGGAAGGTATAGCTCCTACAGATTCTAGATTTAGGCCTGATCAAAAGTTAATGGAAAGTGGTGAATGGGACAAGGCGAATGCAGAAAAACTTCGATTAGAGGAAAAACAAAGAGCTGCTCGGCGTGCACGGGAACACGAAGCTGAAAAAGCTGCCGCTCAAGGTATTGTTAAAAAATGTTTTTTAAGGTAATTTAAGGAAAAATTGTTTAATGGTTTGGAATATTTTTATAATTGGAGATTTAATTTATATTAGGTTTACCTTATGAAACTTACGAACCTTTATGGTTTAAGAAAGAGCAGGATCCATACACGGACAGTCTGTGTTACGTATATGGTGGTGAATATTGGGAGTGTAAAAGTAAAGGTGATTGGTCACGATGTCCAAACATATTTTAGCTTACTACATAATTATGTCAATATTGTGACCGCCAATATACAATGCAGAAATGTTTGGATTTGTTTTAAGTGAAAATAGCCAATTTTAGAAATCACTGCTTCTACAAAAAAAAAAAAAAAAATGCTGACATGATATAGTGGGGCTAAGAGACATGGTTTGTCTTATTTCTTCCAATGGACTGGTCGAAGTTGGCATTGTTACACATGAAACGAGCATTTTTTTTAGTATGTCATTATCTCGATTTTCCTATCCTTCTCTCTGTTATATTACTGTTGTATCCCTCTTTTGTCCACTTTTCTAAACAATCAAGAACATTATCGTATATAATCCACATGGCCCAATTAATGCTTTGCATACAATGTTTGTATAGATATAAAAATTTTCTGTATTTGTTATTAGGTTTCAATGCTAAGCTAAATGTATCGTAATACATTTACAAAAAATCTAAATATGATGAAGCAAATAATTTGCGAAAATTTTGTTAATTCAGTTCATAACTGATATAGCAATAAGATTGATAATTTTTATTACGAGAACATTAATATATTAGAAATTAAAACCATAGTTACTGGGAGTTTAAGTTTGAATACGAAAACCCACTTAATACAATTGCAGTATTCATAATTTGTTTTAAACAAATTTAGATATATTTAAATCTATCCTTTTTTTAGAAACGAAACTGAATTTTGTAAATTCCAAGAAATCGATCATAACAGCAATTTTGGAAAATTCCTACAACTTTCTGATACAAGATTATCATGTATTCATCGCGGAAAGTACTTACATAGATTGTAAAATGTATTTTTGATGCTTGACGCGATGTTGAGGATATTTGAAAAAATTGAATTGAAAAGAAAATAATAAGGAATAATCGCGTTGAATGTAACTAAAGCCTTATTGAATTATTTACAGTAGATAGGTGAACACATTTTTACAATATTGGTTATTTACATGTGTGATGCGGCCAGACTGTTCATTCGACTGCCACGTCTTAACCTTTGCACAAAAATTGGATAAGAGGCGGCATTCGTTTACGTTGATACGACAATCTGTAACCGCTACAAAAGAAATGTTCCTGCGGATAAAGTGTTCGTAACAACGAGAGAATCAGTACGTTGAGATTTCATCTTGGTGATTCCGTGCGAAAGCCGTATTTATACTACTCGACATGCGGCGCATATAAGAAAGAAGAAGCAGATATGTAGTATAAATGGGTATGCTTCCAAATTTCTGCATTTTTTCATGCAGACGTAGACTCTTGAATGTTCCACAAAATATTGTCTGGTTACCTAACCAGCCTAATTACCGTACACTCCGTCGAGCTAATGTTACAAAACATAATATTATTACGGGAGAGTGTAAGGAGAATACAAAATCACACCGAAAGGCTCATAAGTTGTAGTAAGTTCTTTTTTTTTTTTCTCTCGTTCTTTTTTTAAGGGAACGCTTCAACTCGGAGCATTGACACTCATTAAAGCCGAGATCCTTTTTCCAAGTTACAGTATGTAGACACGCACACATCCATACACAGGTACAAACTGCGCGAATGATGCGTATGTATGTATGTATGTATGATGTTTGTATGTATGTATGTATGTACGTACGTATGTATGTATGTATGTACGTATATATGTATGTATGTATGTATGTCTGTCTGTATGTATGTATGTATGTATGTATGTATGCATGCTCGTATGTACATATGATAATTAATAAAACCCATTGTATATCCCTCTTATGAGCACATCATACAGTTGTTCCGTTCATAGTATTTGTATATTAACAACTATATATTTCAGTCTGTATCGGACTGTATTAAACGGAACATCTAGCTTGCAACCAATGTCTACAATGATTGTTACAATTAAGTATTTGGCTGTATTATAATTTTAATAGTTGATTATAATCGGATATATCTGTATACATATAAATAAAAATTAACTATAAAAATATATAATTTAAAGAAAATATGATAAGACGGATAGAACAGATGTTTGAATTATGTAGTGCTTGTACATTAGCTATTCGTGTGGAACGATAAATACAAAATGCTTCGCTACAAAAGTCGAAAAAATATCTTCGTAGCATTCACATAATTGCCTTTTGGCATGTCCTACGTAACACCCGTTGGCCGCACAAATTGTGCAATTATTTATACGATAAATAACTGTAGTCTTTTGTTCCATCAAACAAATTGTATTGATTTATTGTAACAAATTAAAAACGATATTGAACGGGTAATACCTATCATTGAATATATTTCATTATTATCCAGTGATTGGTCCATTTACCTATCGTTGTTAAAATTCATTTGATATCTCGCGCGCTACAACGGAATATTACTCTGCGCCGTTTTACTTTTTATTACACGCGTGCCAAGTCATTAATATCCATGTGACTTTCGTAAAAAAAAAAAGAAATATCAATTTTTACAAAGCGTGAGAGCAGCTTGTTACTAAAATTACTTTAAATCAAAATCCAACAAAATGTTTGATCGAAAATGACGAGTTATTTGTTAAAGGATTTTTCTTTCGTTCCGCGTTTCTCTCATCTAGTTCCGTCATTCCGATAAAACGAAGTGTCATCGATTTTATGACGTATGAATGAAATATATACTAAGAATTCATTGTTTATCGCAATTAAGAAGAGAACAGGCCGATAGATACGCCAATATTTTCGTTTCTACAGTTTTACCGGATATTCGGTGAATTTAACCGACATGCGCGCGACGTCGGTAACCGTATGACGTCACGCGTAGTAATACACGCCGAGAGCGCATGGCGAGTGGAGCGTCTGCAGAGGCTGCGCGAAGTGGGAACTGCTTTCGATTGTTGGCGGGCGCCGCCATCTTGGTCAGTGAGCTTGCGAGTGGCTGTACGACGAGGTGTACGTATTTCGGTGAAACGAGTATTTGGTGCGATTTCCCTGAAACCTTTCGTCTACCCGTGAAATCCACAAGCATCCAAGATGTCGGAACGGGAGGACAACGTTTATAAAGCGAAATTGGCTGAGCAAGCGGAGCGCTACGACGGTAAGTACATATTTTCCGGGAAAAGGACCCGGCCTGCGCCAAAATGAAATCCACGAAATCGACCACAAAGCACTGCTACAAAGAGAAAGGAGGTAGCACCGCCCTCGTGACGTGCTTGCCGTGCGATTTCATCGGATATGTAACGAGCCTCCTCTGAGAACCGAGAACCTCGAACTGGGATCGTGTCTCATTGGATCTGTCAAAAACCTCGTGAAACGTCAAATATGATTAATCCACACACGGCGTTGACCAGATCGCCGGTTCGTAACCGGTGTTTTTTTATTAAAGGGTAGGTTTGCTCTTAGATTCTCTGTCAGGTTTCTTACAAGTTCATCGGAGCCTGTCAACGTAACACGAACGATCCAGAGCCCTTTCGAGGGGATTGGTTGAGAATACGTAAAAAAGTGCTTTACTTTTGGGTTATATCATTTCGTCGAAACAAAGTAGCTAACACGAAGCGTTGCTAGGCGTGCTGAGTTCGTTACTTTACGGGGTCCCTCGGCAGATAACCAGCAAGTCGGTTCTTCACCGACGTGTATGACGCATAGACACGGCACGATACTTACCAATCGCTGCCGGGTTACTCCTTAGACACGTAGTAACGCGTGCTCTGCTCGTGGCATTTGGCCTTGAAAGCAGAGAGAAATCATTTGGTCGATTGACTGACCGATCTGTGGGTTCGAGGATAACACCCATGGAAAATTGTCTCGCATTTCCTCGCTTGCATACAGTTCTCTTTTCCTACAATACGCTCTCTCATGCATATCTCTCATTTCTTATTACGCAGTACACGCCCGTTGGTAATTTCGGTTATAGAAATTTTTACATCGCTTCTGGCGAAAGCAACTCGTAGTGGGGTCACGTTCGTGCAGCAGTAGGGGGAGCCGTCAAATCTCTTCGTTTTATAAACCTCTCTCGTTTTGCATTTCTCCCTAGATATATATTTTGCGCAGCACCGCTTTGTCTCGTGGGATGTTATCAAGTCTGCAAATCAAGTACATGCGTTTGACATTTTGCGGAAATGCGATGTATCTTCATGCAAATTTCCTGCGATCATTTATTCCTTGCCAACTGGTTTCGCTTTAGAGACAAAACGTGTCCGAATGTGCCTCTGTTCTCTTCGTGGAGCATTGCAATTTTCTTTTATTTTTTTTTTTTTTTTTTTTTTTTTTTTTTTTTGTTAGAAGTCTCTCGCTAAAGAAAATCGCTCCAATAAATTCTTTCTCCATACGTACATATTCTAAGTTATACCCGAACTCCTCATACATTGCATACATTTCGTTCGACGAAACTAAAATTTACTTTTACAATTACATTTTATATTTTATACGTGTGAAATCGAAGAAAGGAGCGGAGCAATGACGCAGACAAAGGAAGTAGCGTGTTTCCATTCATTCTGATGTGAGGTTGCTTTTCATAATTTCGTCGTTTTCGTCGCCGCGTGAACACGTTAATCGACACAGGCATATTAAAGGGTGGAAATACTGGCATATAGAAGATCCCCGGTTGAAACGGCCGCTAAGCGTGAAGAATGACAGGATAGAAGGGAGAGGAGCTGTTGCGACTTTCCCGGGATGAGGAGAAGGAAGGGCGGTGGGCAAATTTGAGGGTTGTGCGAGAGCAGGGCATGAGAGGGGAAAGGGGAAATGAGGGGGAGAAAAGGACGATGGGCGAGATTACCAGGGGAGGGTGAGAACGGGAAGGGGTGAGATGTGCAGACAGAGTGGGGGAAAAGAGGGGGCCATAGCAGAAGGAAAGTATTGATCTGTACTAGCTATCCTACGTTCTGTACACCTCCGTCACCGGGTATACCGTGTTCATAATAATTCTTGCTGCCGGAACCATGATGAACTTGAGCCTGATCTCCTCTCACAAATGTCAACGAGAACTCGGTTGGCTTTAACCGAATAGTAGTAACAGAGGATTAACATTAATTTCCTCTATGATTCAAATTATTTCTATGCCGAATGGTCGATGAGCTATCTTTTTATGGGAGTTCACGGAGTACTTCGGTAATGATCATTAATCGTTATAGCGAGCGTGATCTTTCGATGTGTTAATCTCTTTCGATAAGTAAGGTTTAGGCTTGGCAATTGTACTTATTTTGAAGATAGTATTCCGGAAGCAAAATGTCGTATCCGTTATCGTCTTTAATCAGTTTCTCGCTTATTGCACGCCCCCGTAACAACTTTTACAGTCAGCTATCGATCCTATCGCAGAACACGCAGATTTTTACCGTCGCTTAAATACAAGATGCAACGATATATTAGTGTATCGGCGTTTAATGTCCGATATTTCAATGATAAATCACAATATCGAAAGATGTACCATTAAATAGATTTGTTTTCGCAAAGCAATAAGATGCAGACGAAGCACGTGTATCTAAACCGATATCATTATTCTTCTCGAACATTGTGTATCTATAGATAATAAATACATAATACTAACCAACTTCCTCGCAAAGTTCAAGGGGCAGCAGGTTAATACATGTATGTTAGTGCGCCAGTCTACCTCGCGCAGAGCCTCTCTAACATCTCAGATGAAACTAATAATATATCCGCACACAGGGTAACCACGTATTAATAATCAATAGATCATTTCCGATTCATTACTTTGCCATGATTGCATGTAATATACCTCGGTAAGTTCGATACCTCGATCAAAACATCGAGCGTACTCTCTTTCATCTAAACTTTCATCGTCATTTTATCCCCCTGACAAAATTTTGACATTTAAATTAAAAGACTCTTTAAAAAAAAAAAAGAAATTATTTACGAAACATCCATATTTAAATATTTCGTCTTATCCGTTTTAATTGCTTGTTTATTCACTATGTTTATTAACGTCAGTATAACGTGTTTATTGTTCATATGAAAATTCTGAAAAATTCACAATTTAATGACACGTTCGTCAACGGCGAATGCTCTCGCCGGCGGTGATTTTGCAGAAATGGTCGAGGCGATGAAGAAGGTCGCCTCGCTGGATGTGGAGCTGACCGTCGAGGAGAGGAACCTCCTTTCTGTCGCCTACAAAAATGTTATCGGCGCGAGAAGGGCGTCTTGGAGAATAATTTCTAGTATTGAACAAAAGGAGGAGAACAAAGGCGCCGAGAGAAAGCTGGAGATGATCCGTCAGTACCGATCTCAGGTCGAAAAGGAGCTGAAAGACATCTGCGCCGATATTCTTGGAGTTTTGGACAAACACCTGCTTCCGTGCGCGTCTACTGGCGAGTCGAAAGTCTTCTATTACAAAATGTAAGAAAACTTGCGAGCTGCGGCTAGCAACTCCATTGTTTTCTTTGTAGAAGAATATTCTAATATTCTAATATTTTTTCCAAGGCTGTGTTATCGAAGCCTTGTTATCGAAACACTTGAAATTTCTCATGGCTTTCGAATAAAATTCCAACAAAATTTCAAACTGAAAGAATGGAAGAAAAGATAGATAGAACGTATTAAGTAAGGGCGGCTGGAATACCTGAATTACTTTACACGTTTAAAGTTAGAGATTGTAAAGTTATAAGTTTTGTGAAATCAAGGAAAGAGTTGCAATAGAATTTCTAAGATAGCGTACAAGTTTCTGGAGAGCGAGACAGTTTTTAAATTGAGAGCCAACAAGCAATACGGAAGAACGTTTCGTTTCGGTCACTGATTTTTGAGGTTTTATCTATTTTGATAATTAAGTTATGACTCGATATAATTTACAAACGAGCTGACAATTCGATTTTGCTACGCTAATAACAAGAAATATTTGTGCAATGCTCTCTTTAAAAATTCTCTTTCATTTTATTATTTGAAATTGGCTCGAGAATTTCACCATTCTTGTATACATGTGATTCGCACAAGTGATCGGTATGTTTTACGTACATTTATATCGCAACTCGTTAGATTTAAAGTTGCAATGAATATTAATACCTTGTACGTATGCCAGACATGAATGAAAGTCTAGCAAGAGAAATTCTTAATGTATCGAGGCTGAGACACTTTTACGAAGCCATAATTTTCTAAGAAATTATAACTCTATGTTCTATTATTCTAGTGCCAAATTCTAATTGTAGATTAGCGTGTGATATACATTTATATAAATTTATATTTTACACGTGTATAGAAAAATTACAGGAGATAAACTCTTATTAAGTACAATGGGCCAATACGCTGAATGTTATGACAAATAAAAAGATACGAAGCTCCTCTGGCTTCTCATTAAATTTATTGACATTAAGTTCAAATTTTTGATTTTTGATTATAGGAAGGGTGATTACCACCGCTATCTTGCTGAGTTCGCCGTCGGCAACGATAGGAAGGAAGCTGCAGAAAACTCTCTGGTTGCTTACAAAGCAGCGAGCGACACCGCTATGACAGACTTACCACCGACTCATCCCATCCGTTTAGGATTGGCGCTCAATTTCTCCGTGTTCTATTATGAGATCCTCAATAGCCCCGACAGAGCATGCCGTCTCGCGAAGGCAGCCTTTGACGACGCGATCGCGGAACTAGACACCTTGTCCGAGGAGAGTTACAAAGATTCTACCCTCATCATGCAACTTCTCAGGGACAATCTTACTCTTTGGACGTCGGATATGCAAGGAGACGGTTAGTATACTTTTTCGTGAAAAAAAAAAAAAAAACACCCCTCGTTGCGTTTAAAATGTTTTCACCGCTACTACCACAACTGTAGAAGCGCCGTCCCACGATCAATAATATGTATTGCAGCAGCGCGATAAAATCTTCTTGTTATATTAGATTTTTTTTATAAAGCAACAGACTTGTGCAGGAAGAGTGGGGTCATTTATTATTCGATAGGATTCACGTTTCACGCGGAATGATATAAAAGTAGTGTAATTGGAAGCTTCCGTATTTGAGACGAGGAAGGATACGTGACGATGATTTTTTGAAGCAGCAAATCTTATGTTATTTAATTTAATTATTGAAATCACTCGAGTATAAATGGAATGATCAGTCTGTGATTTAGAGTTCGAGGCTGATCGCGAAAACGAGGCTGCAGCCGTTTCCACCAATGCTTGAATTCAGGCACACCACCCTATCCAATACGCCCTTGCATTGTGAAATCCAGCTGGTGAGCAATTTGACCGATCCTTCTCCTTTTTTCTACACTTTTCCTCCCGAAGCATTTAGATCCATGATTCGCTAGGCTCAAAATTTTTTACTCAGTTTTTGATTACGAATTGAATTGATCGTACTTCACCGATTGTTGAAGCCGAAAAATAAAACGTTTTGTCAATGAATTTCCTTTTTATGTTGAACAGGGGAGGGCGAACAAAAGGAGCAGTTGCAAGATGTGGAAGACCAGGACGTATCGTAACTCTAACTGTAGTGAGTGTTATCTTGCGCATATAAAACTGAAAACACAAGAAAACAAAAAACTCTTAATAACTTGTAAGCAAAAGAAAACAATTCAGCAGGTGGCAGTTCGGGGTGGGAAGGGGAGATCTTTAGCGATTGCGTGGCCCTAAGCACGCACGTACGGTTACTCCAAAAAAAGAAAAAAAAAAAAAGAAAAAAACAGAAACGGAAAAAAAATCATTTGAATTAACATACGTATTGAATTAAGAAGCGCGCAGAAAAGTAACAAAGTAAAAAAAAAAGGACATACACTCTGCGGTAAATAGAAAGACTGCAAGAGAATTTAGAGAGGCACTATTCTTTGCCTTTTTTTGCGTATCGAGAAATTTAAAAAATGCTGTCTTTTTCAGTGGACGATGTCGAGAATGTGAGTTGGCGCCGACTGGCAAAGCGTGTATGTGTGTGTATGTGTATATATATATATATATATATATATATATATATATATTCATCCATATTACTAAAAAACACAAAGGATAAGAACGCGAAATGAAAGAAACAAGAACAAGAAGCAACAGGAATATGCGCTAAACCCAGTCGGAGTGAACTCTCGTTTTTGTTGGTTTTAGTGAGTGAGAACGAATAGCATTGTCCTCAACCCATAACGTTTCATTAATAACGAAACACGTTTAGTGGCTCGACGTCGATTGAAGTGCATATTGTGTTCGTTTGTTTTCACCCACCCCCAATCTCCTCCTCTTCGTCCTCTTCCCCGCTTTTTTACTGCGCGCATCATTACTCTCGCATACTATGATAAATAACGATATTATTAATGTATGCGTGTAAATCGAATGTAAATCATCTGTTTATCTAAAGGGATAAACGCGTCTCCTCCAGAGTTGGAGTTACGTGGTTGATCGACGGTTGGCTAAGAAACAGTCAAGATACAACCACGTGCCTTCATCTCTGCTTTCTGTATAAGATATTATGAATGTACTTCCGACGAAGTGTCCCGATTTACAAAGCAAGTAATTTCATACACCATAATAGGTTTCGAGCATGGGTTCTCTCGTGTAGTCACTTGTAAACATGATTCAAGAACACACGCTTACCGCGAAAGCGACGTACTTAACAAACGAAATGCAATAACATCAGTCTGTCTTAAGTCTGGCTTTCGCAGTATCAAATTTTATGTTAAAATCGAAGACGAGAAATTCTTTTAACTGTGAGTGAAAAACAAAACAAAAAAAAAAAAAAGGAAAAAATACACATTATTCTCGACGTGACAAATGTTCTTTCATAATCCTCAATCAATTTCGTACTCCTCTACGACAAAAGAGGGCACTCTTATTGTCGAGAGGAGGAGAGTCCGAAAAAAACGAAAGAAATCGTAATAGGTGCGTTTTCAACACAGAAGAAGAAGAAGAAGGAAAAAAGGGCAAATTACGTTTCACAGACAAGAAAAATAGCAGAAAAACTAGTAGCTATTCCAGTTAGTCTGTAATCGTGGTTGTACTTTTTCATACGCCCCCCCTCTGTAAACTATAACGATCGCTGTGGTATAACGAATTACAGAATAAACGATTGTATCCCGACTCGTTCTTCACTCGCGCTCACTTTTGCTATTATCACTGTCCTCGATTCCACTGTATTTTAGTTGATCTTAACCTTTTTATCGATGAACCATTCCGTCGATTTTCGCTTACAAGAAAAAAAAAATATATACACACACACACACACATATATATATATATACATAAAGGAAAACATCACTCGAAAAACATTCCAATGAGACACGTTAGATAGACTTGGTTCGTTAGTATTTACGCGAAAAATTCGTTTGCGCATCTTAACCGAGGTAAGCTTAGCGATCAGTAGAATTATTTGTTTGTTGAGGCAGATAGTGTCGGTTGGGAAATTTATGTCGTAAAACGATCCTTTAAGTACAATGTTTCTGTGTTCAAGGAATACTAATGTTTTGCCTGATGATTAAAAACATGTGTAAAGTTGCAACAAATAAATCGTAACAAATAAGTTTTCCGTCACTGTATTTACACGTAGGAAGAAATATTTCGAATTCGTGCAGTCTTTTCTCTCGCGATCGCAACATCGAGAACATTCAGCAAAACCGTGTGTAAGCGTGCAGCAAAAAAGCGAGGTGTATGCTTGAAAAAAAGAATACAGGAGGAACAAAAACTGTGAAGGAGAAACGCGCAAAATGAGAGCGAAAGAAAGAAAGAACAAAAAAATCGGGAGCTCTGCCTAGAAATTTTTTGGTGTACATCGTGCCCCTGTATTTAGGTGTTAATTACACGATACAAATTGATAATCATGTTATAAAATAACGTTACAAAGAATAACTCAAAGTAATATCAACGGCACCGTAAGTAAGTATATGCGATATAATTTTAAGATCGTAAAAATTAGGGTATGGAGAAGGAAATAAACAAAAAAAGAAAATCAAGAATTTAATCGACGTGAATCGTTCAAGCGATAATGTGGAGAGAAACGGAAAGTCTAGGGCGTATCGTGGAATAAAAAGTAAAAAAAGAAAACATCATCCCGGAAGCAATTTTGATAATCGCGTGAAGGCAATGGAGTCGTAAGAACGGAAGAATGAAGAACAGTGGAGGAACAGAGAAAACATCGGTATCATCGGATAAGAAAATATATATATATATATATATATAGAGTTTACGTAAAATATACGTAATACGTGCATAACATACCACGCGTACGAGCGACAAATCTTTGAATGAAAAGTAAGAAAAAAAAAAAAAGAAAAAAAAACAGAAAAAGAAAAACAAAATCTTAAGGTACAATAAAGAAAGCTTCTCAGTGGCAACGAATGTGGCATAAATTGAATTCCAAACGACGATAAACTGTGAGATACCTCATCCAATTACTTGCTTGCACGATGGATTAAAAACAAGATGAAGTAGCCCAACGATAACATTATTATTATCGTTGACGATGTAGCGTCTGATTGATAATGAAGTGGATAAAAAAGGAAAAAAAAAACAAAACGTAAGTGTAGAGTGTTCTCGGTTAAAATAAAGTTAAATTGTAAGTAGGCATCGATACCACCTGGGTTTCACTGTAGGATTATTAAGAAAGAATAATAGGTGATCGGTGTATCGAGATCGCTTTTATCCTTTATTCACTATCGTTGTACGTGCTTAGTCGATTTTTATATATAAAAAGAAAAAAAGAAAAAAAGAACACGAAAGAAAGAAGGTAAAAAGAAATAACACACACCACCATTACACATCTGTTGTTCCATCTTTCTAGATGTAATATATTTGCTCTTGTCTCTGTATTTTAAACATTAGTTGTGTATATTCTATTTCTATTTCTTACAATTATCCTCGGATCATTCCATCTTGTCGCTAACCCAATTCACGAGAGCGAATAATTAGACTTGGATATCGAAATTTATCGTCATTTGGAGGAGACTGAAAAGAAAAATCTGTCGTTTCTTTTTTCGGATTCGTATGCGTTCTCACGCTCTGTACTATTACTACTACTAACTATTACTACAATCAATGCGATTACACCGGATACGACCTTTTTCTGTAAAACCACACACACACACACACGTGAAAGCTACAAATAAAGTAATTACAACTCTCTAATCGTTTCTTCGGATCTTTATTAGTATATATATTATTAAATATCTACATACGTCAGTGATTATGATTAAATAAAATAAAAGATTGTTCGTATCGCGCCGTGTCATTGGTTCACAGTGAGTCACCTGAAACCAGAATCTCTCAGGTTCGTTAGAACAGCAATTCTAACGAACCTGTTGTCACAGAATTTAATTCAATAAATTAGAGGAGAAAAAAAACAAAGAAAATCCAATGCCGATAGCAATTAGAGAACGTGTATTATTTGAGGGTGTGAGACACGATTATCTTCATTGTACTCTGTACAATACAAGTGTTTTGTTTCTATACATCGAGTTACAATTCTGCAAAAGAACATTCGTCGTAAATTCTATTTAAAAAGAAAACAAATATCTTAAACGACCCGATCTGTCTTGTGTCGATTATTTCATTACAGAATAACTTAAATTCGTTAAAATTGTACGCACGTCTCCTATATATCGATTGTATGAAATTTCTTAAATCTGCGATTATTTACAATTGTAATACGCTTATGCAATCATCGATTGTGATCCATTATCTTCCACGTTCTGCGACTGATTATCTCTTCCGACAATGTTCTCACGAAAACTTGAGCTGGACAACAGACGTCGTGGCCGTTTATTAACATCCACCTGCTTCAGGATTCGTCCCAGTGAATTGTCCGTACTCTTCATGATCGGAGACAAGCTGAGGCTCGGTACTGTTCGTGTTTTGATTATTCGTCCGCTCCTTGGAGACCTAGCGATCTGATCGGTCGTTCTGCGCCTGGCAGACTTCAGTTTTACACTACGTAGCATGTCTAAGGAAACCACTGGCCCCTTCGGTCCTGGTATAGTGTTTCTTCTATTCTCCTGATAAAGAAATTTAAATTCATCCTTTGTTGTTATATCTTAATTTTTCTAAATTAATATTTCCTTTAATTGGACGTCCCCGCATCATTTCTGGGGGATGTAGTTGGGGAGGGAGGAGGGGGGGGGAGAATTTCTTGAAAAAAAAAACATACTTGATTTATTTTTCAGACATGGGAAAAATCACCTCGGGATTTTTAAGTAACCCTTCCCCAAGTGTTCCGGTGTTGAATGGCAATGAGGATCGAAGAACCAATTAACCAGAACTGAAAATTGCGCCGCTTTAACCGACTGGGCTGGCTCTGGTTGGAGTATACGAAACACACTTCGAAACAAACGTTCAAGCAAACGTGCGTAACTTCTCTCGAATTTCAAGCAACGAGAAGCTGCGAAGCTAAACGTACGATACAAATCGCGAAAGAACGAAGAGAGTGCAGCAATTTTTTTCTCACCGACAAATTTAAGCGAAGCTTCCAACTGAAAGCCGACCAATCCTAATATCGAACTATAAGCAAGGTTTAAGTTAAGGCTTCGTAAGGACGGAGTTCTCCACGCCACTTGTTCATATACTCCAATTAAGCGGAGCGGCGCGCGTAACAATCCTCGGATTTACCTTAACGTTCTGCGGTGCTTTTTTTAGGGTCACCTTCAGCAAATCCTCGACGGTTATAGCCGGCCTATTAAACAGTGGTGTCGAGCACTTTCTCGAGGAAGTCCTGACGCTTGTGCCGCTGCTGTTCGGCGTGGTTGGTGCAATCAGTTGCGCCGGGGACTGCGTTGACAGAAGTGGAGGAGCTAATGGTGGTAGTAGTGGCAAAGGAGGAGGCGGAGGAGGAGGTGGGGGAGGAACAGCCGATGAATTGGATGATAGTGAAATTGACGGTGAAGGAGGTGGCAATCTCTTTGGCGATTTCGATCGCATATTCTCCAACGATTGGCGCAACCTTTGCAGTTCCTGCATCAACGTCTCGTTACTTTCGGTCAGCTTCTTCGCGACGTCTTGCATGCCGCTGACCTCTGCGGTTAAAGCATCGATGGCGGTTGCGTTGCTCGCACGCACCTGCCATAAAAACAGACAAGGCTTATTTAATAAATGAGGTTGACGCGGAATGCGGAGAATTGCAAATGAAGGGAAGATATTTATGTCACGATTATGTGTATATATATATACACACACACACACACACACACACACATATATATATATATATATAGATATGGATTCTTTTCCTTTTTTTCATGAACGTGTAAACGTTCCTCTCTTGTTGCTTTAAACCTTTTATGACGTTTTTTTTTTTTTTCTTCCCTTGCAAGCAGCGTAAATTTGAATAAGTATAAATTGTTCTCGTGATTCAGTGGATTCAATGTACTACCTGAGTAATTTGCTCAGATAAACGAGTGACTTTTTCCAGCAATGTATTAATCATTTGTTCGTTCTCTGAGCGTACGGTTGTCACAACTTGACTGAGCTCCTCCATTTGCCGATTCACTGACGTTGAAGCAGCTCGCCTGAGGTTTCCGTAACTCTGAAACAATCGTTACTTTGGTAGCAAACGCAGGTCGTTCCTTAGATAAATACTTACTTCTTTTAGTACAGCTGTCATTTTTTTTATTATCCAGACACAGAACAGAGCGATTTTGGCAACAGGCTTCTTGACAGATTGAAGTCTTCGGAAGCTTTTGTTCATTTGAAAGCTATTACCTATGGACTGTAATAATTTACGTTACAATCGTTCTTATCATTTTTATATATATAAACAATTCATACATAATTCATAGAAATATTCCAGATAACAAGTACCAGTCGATATTTTATTAATACATTTTTGTATAAATATAACGTATATTTTGTGATTACTAAAATATAGAAATCCATAATCTACTTAAAAAAAAAAAAAAGAAAAAGTACTTTGAGACATGCGCTGTAGCTATCAGAATTTGACACAGCTGGAAGATTCATAGTCGAAGCGATAAACGATTCAGAGCTGCCTGCGCTCCAAGACGCTTTCGTTATCATCGTATTTGGACAAAAGTAATTTCGAACATTTTTCTCTTCTGCTGGTAATGAGTCAACAATTCTAACGGAAGCAACAAGTTCCCGTGGCCTTTCTACGTCCTCTTCGTCGTCAAATTTGAGCATAGTCCGACATTTTTTCGCAGGTGGTGGAGAACCACTGCAGGAAGTTATCGAGCGAGTTCTAACTCTCGTCATATCAGCTTTTATTTCCCTGTAATCTCGCATATCGTCAATTTTATTATCGATCCTGTCCGTTTCATCTACGAAACGACGCTTGTTCATCAGTTCATTCGAAGTCAACGAAGATGATGCATTGCAAGAATTTGTTTGCGGTATACTTGCTTCGTCGCATTTCTTATATTTGGGTAAAAGATTCCGAAAGGATTCCTGATTTCCCGTACGAATCTTGAAGCTGTTCAATTGTCGTAAATTTGAAAGAATTCGTCTACATTCGGTCCAATGGTTAGTAAATTGATTTCCAGTTGAATACCGCGGATTCTTCTCGTTCACTATTTCAAACCTCGTACCGTTTATCGGGCCGTGACCGCTCCGCAATTTTTCTTCATATCGGTCGATAGACTCGCAAGCAGTCGTTTGAAATTTCTCCAGAAAATTATGTAGTTCATTCTGAGGGTTTAATTTTGAATTGCAAGTAGCAAATTGCGTTGCTGGTTCTGAAGTGTAGCCATAAGGAGGAAAGTCACGGGCCGATTTAGAGGAACGAAGCTCAATATCGCGAGCATAATCGTCGAGTCTAATCTTTGAGAAAGATCTTTCCTCCCGCAAAGACTGGCAGTCGTTCATTTCTAATTTTATTTCGTCGTTCATCGACAAAGTCTTCTCCAACGAAAAGCATTCTTCCGCGGGCTTGTCGATATTTTGCTTGAAAAAATTTTTCGTCTGTTTTATTTCGATCAATTGTGGTTCCTTTTGTTTATTATCCTCTTCTTCCTCTTTGTTGTCCGATTCATTTAGATCTAATCTGATTCGACGGAGTTTGGGTACGATTTCTGGACTTAGATCGTCGTAGCATGACAAATCAGGTTGCTTAAGTTCGAAGAGTACAGATTCCGGAGATCTTTGATGCAAAAGTTGTTCAGTGGATCCCGACATTCTTTTACGTGGAGTACATTTAATTTCCACGCAATCGACATCGTTAGAAGTATCTGATTTTTGTAATAAACTTTCTTGGGATCGATCCAGGGACTGCTTGAGTCGAGATCGTTTGTAAATTTTTCTCTTCACCATCGTGATTTCCCTTTGAATTTCTGCTTGGTGTTCGTGCGCGTCCAAGGCTCACGAGTGTCAAGGAAGTATCAACATTTTGAAAATAAATTCTTCTTCGAGGACACTTTTCAACAATTGTTGGAACTTGCACAGTGAGAGTCACGTGTTTTTAAACTAGTTTCATCGATCTGTCGAACCGTATGGTACAAACGAAACTGTTCTATATTTATTCGATGTACGAATGACATTGTACCAAAGGTTGTCTATTAATATTTGTTTTGATTCTAATAGAGAGAATAATACACTAAGGAGATTTTTCTAATAATATATTTTCCTAAATTATTATGATTTTATAGCATTGATTTCATAAAACAGGAAAAAGTAAAACGAGTATAAATTGTTTTTTGTTCAAAAAAAATTTATTTTCAAATTTCATATTTTGAAATTCCACTTCGTTCAAAACGAGGCCAATATTTCCTTCTAAATAGTAAAGTCTTCGTCATCTTGTATTTACTGTTACTTTATTACATTAGTTGTAAACGAGTTTTATTGTCTACAATACATACATCTACTGATTGGCAAAGGATCCACCTTTTTCTTCGTTCAAACGTTCCTTTTTCGCGTACAACGCGAATCATTAATCAATTAATTATATAGTTTCATTCATTAATCATTACTGGAGACAATAGAATTTCATTTGACAATGTCAAATTTATTTCATTTTATTTGTGTAATATTGACAATGTTCACTTTCTATTTACAAAATCTTCACCCTTTTGAATGTTCTTCTTGAGTTCTGGAATTGCCGCGTCCAACAGTTTCTTTTCATAATCGCTAAGTTTATCGATACCAAGATTCTTCTCGAGTCCGTTTTTCTGAAATTTGATATATATATATATATATATAGAATATAATATTTCGAAATATCGAAAACACTAAATATTTAAATACATTAGCATTTAATGATTATACTTACACCTAGGAGACACGGTGTTGAAAAGTACTTGGTCTCGCAAACGTCTGATTTGACGAAAGTACATTCTACGATACCCTGTTCTCCGTTAAGCGCTCTAAGTACAGATATGCCAAATCGAGCGCCAGCATAGGCCATTGAAAGTGTTGCAGAACCTGTGCCAGCTTTGGCTTTAACGACCTCTGTGCCAGCTTCCTGAATTCTAGTGGTGAGAGCCTTTAATTTGTCTTCTGGGAAAGAAACGGCAGGTTTAGTTTGTGAAATTAATGGAATAATCGTCACGCCACTGTGTCCACCAATGACTGGTACATTTACTTTTTGTGGATCAAGGCCCTGAAAACAATAATCGATATACTAAATACTAAACTGCGGATGTTTATGCAAATTTATTTGTAAACAATTGAGAAAATGAAATCTAAGTAAAGATATATTTGACCTATTAAATATAACGAATATATTCTATTTCAAATTCACGGTTCAACTATAAATTCAGAAATTATTTACTATTATATTTTTTACAAACTTTGGCTTCTGCTATAAAGGCGTTTGCTCTGACAATGTCAAGGGTTGTTACACCAAATACTCTCTTGGGATCATAAACGCTAGCTCTTTTCAATACTTCGCTGGCGATAGGCACAGTGCTGTTCACTGGATTAGAAATAATGGCAATGATAGCTTTTGGGGCTACTTCGGCTATGGCCTTGGTGAGATCTCTCACTATGGAGGCATTTGTATCAAAAAGATCATCTCTGGTCATTCCTGGTTTACGTGGAACACCAGCAGGAATGATTACTAACTACAAAAACATTGTACAATGATTTTTTTAATTCTCTTTGTATCGTATATTTTAAACAAACTTAACAACGTAAATACCTCTGCTCCTTTGACAGAGTCTTTCAGTTCATCGGGACCGGTGTATCCTTTTACTTTTGATCCTGTATTTATGTGCGACAAATCAGCAGCGACGCCTGGTGTGTGCACGATATCGTACAATGATAATTCGGTTATAAGAGGCGATTCTTTGAGAAGCAATGATAATGGTTGTCCTATGCCTCCGCTTGCTCCCAAAACGGCGACCTTGCGATTGCACTGAAACAAAATATCCCAGAAAAAATTAGGAAGATAAATATAAAATATATTTACATACATATTTTCATATACAATCATGGAATTCTTTTGTTTGACTGAAATTTTACACTAGAATCTATATATCGCTAAAGACATATTAAAAATGAAGTAATATTCGATCGAGTTTAGATCGCTTGTCACACTGTATAGTTATTGCATAACTATACTTCACGTGCATTTCAGAATACTTCAATATAATTATGATCGATAAGCCTCTTACTATCCTAATCCTAAGTAATGAATTATATAGATAAGCAATTAAACGAATAATAGAGATACAAAACAGAGTAAGCTAGTTGGCAGATACGATCATTATATTTAGTGGAAACATATTTGACAAAACTTACTCTTGCGCTGGTGGAAAATGGCTTCGCTCCTTGTTGAGCGACACTTAACACAGGTTTCAGATATCGTGGCAGCATGTTCCTTATGGTTCTGTGATCGCGAACGTGACTGATTTCAACTTTCACACAGCGCTCGATAACCTTTCAAAGACACCCCAATGACCTCAATGATATTTTACACTTGTTTCTCTTTCACTATAGTGTCGTAATGACGAGCATGCGTCTTTTGGGCAGACAATTTACGCAAGTCTGTAACCGTCCGCGAATATTTGCGCGGAAATTTTTGAACGCATGACTATGAAAATGATTTTACTTCTTTTTAAACAATTCATTGTCTTTTTAAGCAATGCCTTATTTTCTGAAATAGGATATTTCGTGATCTTTTATATTTTGTTACATATGTATCAAAATATTGTTTTATTATTTTCGTGTATCTTTGCAAGTTCTTGGAAATTTATCATTAGAAGGAGAAAAAATAAATTTAGAAACACCGATCGTTTAGGAATAAAATTAAATTCGATTAGGAATCAATTTGTTTTATTTGTACATATTTGTTTTGTTTTGTTTTGTTTATATTTCGCGCCCGAATACATTTGAGAAATCGAATGCATTCGTATCTTCTTGAATACTTGTTATTTCTTAGTAGTAGTAGCTTGATTTTCATGAATCTGGCTGTAGTGCATCAGTGATTTAAGCAATTGAAATTTTCATTTGAAATTTCTAATCAGTTTCTAAAGTTTAATGATAAAAGAAAAACGTGATAAAATATAGATGGAAAAATAAAAGAAAGCTAAGACTTTATGTTTATACTAAATAATTACATTATAATTTATGCTGATTCAAAATGTCAAACGGTAACATCGAGGTTATTTAACCTATGAAAATGTTTTAATCCTTTTCCCCATCAAAACTACTACTTTATTTAAGTCAACAAGTTATTCCTAAAATTTTATTTTCTGTTTCTGTAACTATTCTATTTATTTCAGAAATAGAAACAAGTTTATTAATAATCGTATTAGATGTAAATCCAGTGCAAAGGATTATAAAACAGGAAACAAGGATATTGACGCAATGCTTGGATTCTACTATCGTTTTTGCCAATGCACATTTAATGCAGTCTTCTAACAATCAACTTGCTATTATAGCATGTCACAGTCATGGGGCAACGTTCTTATATCCTTGTGAAAAACCAGTAGAAATTAGACAAATTGATGGGCAATATGAAAAGTTTACAATGGTGGAACGTACTGTAAGGCAACAACTGCAACAAGTTATCAATGAAATTTCCTTGGACAAACCATTAAATGGAGAAAGTCTTATATCAGGAGCATTGACCATGGCATTGTGTTATGTTGCTAGGTTAGAAAGAGAAAAGATTGCTAGTGAGAAAATATATTCAAGAATCCTTGTGATCACAGCAAGTAATGATTCAGCAACACAATATATGAATTACATGAACATATTCTTCACTGCCCAAAAAATGGTTTGTTATACCTTTTTTGTGTTTTAATATTTGTATGATTTAAACTTTGTCTTTTTTAAACAAATAGGGAATAATATTGGATGTATGCAGTTTAGACCAAGAATTAACTTTACTCCAGCAAGGCTGTGATATTACCGGTGGGAATTATTTAAAAGTGCCCCAACTTAGTGGATTATTACAGTATTTATTGGTAAAAAAAAAATAAAGAATAATTTAATTGTCCGTTGGTAAATATTTTATTTATTTATTTATAATTACTTTTTAGTGGATATTTTTACCAGATCCAAATGTTAGATCAAAGTTAGTACTCCCGCCACCTGTGAAAGTAGACTATAGAGCAGCATGCTTTTGTCACCAAGAATTAATTGATATTGGCTATGTATGTTCCATATGTTTATCAAGTAAGACAAACTAAGAAATAAAATTTATTCTATTATTTTTATATAAATCTGCGTAATAAAGTAATAAGTGAATATATTTTTCAGTATTTTGTAAGTTTAGTCCAATATGCACAACTTGCCAGTAAGTATTATAGTAATGTTTTAATTTGGCATAATTATCTTAGTTCATACTTTTTATGTCTTTTGTTTCTTTCTTACAGCACAGTATTCAAAATGCCAGGACCTATTCCTATAAAAATGAAAAAAAAGAAGAAGAATATAGATATAGTACATTAATTGTATTTAGAGATAATGATTTTTTACTTAAATATATCTATTTTCTTATCATATAAATTACATTTTATTCACTAAAAAGGAGAAGAAAAAACATGAATGGAAAACATGAAAAACATGAACGATGTTCAATGTTACAATCCTTTGTTATAGTATACTTTATCCACATATTCTTTCGCACATTTCTTAAACTCTTCATACTCGGATGGATGCAACTTCAGCAACATTGGATTCATGGAACTTAACAATTAAAATGCATTATTGTATATTTTTCCATACGAATAAAATATAAAATCGCTTACTTTCGTTCGGGAAAAATTGCAAAAGCAGCTGGAATTGCAATCATACAGCTATAAAATTGAATTAATAAGAAACGTTTAATAAGAAACGATTCGAATGGAAGAACAACGAAGTCAAAATTGAAAAATTACCCTATAGCACATAAACAAGTTTCGAATGGAATTAATATCCACGGTCGACGTTGAAGCAAACAATAAGGCATAAATTTATGAGTTATGATAGGAATGAAAAGTAAGCATGGTATAGACATAGCTATTCTTGAGATCAAACATTCACAAATACCCTTTATAGCTGCTACTTTGGATCTCATAAAAGAATGTGTTTCATCTTTCACGTATATCGGAATTCCTGTTGTGATTTCTTTATAACGCATAACTGGTAAATTTATCATATGACCTGTAGCCACTGCGCAAAATGGCAAATATCTCTGATGGCAGAAAAGTGTGAGACGAAGTATAATGTAAAACTTTGTATAAGTATAAAAAAATCAATGAGAAACTAACATTAAAAATAAGTGCTTTTCCGGAGAGTATTTTCTTACGACAGAAGGTCACGATAAAACCTGTCATAACGGCACATAAAAAAGCATTTTTCATTCTTCTATCATCGTTATTTCGTATATTTCTATACATGTCGTTTATTATGGCATTATGCATTTGATATAATATTTGAAGTGTCATTATAGCAGGAAAATTTCTAATAATAGCATATATAATAATTACTAGGAAAATTTTTTATCTAAAAGATATTTTTAAGATGAAAATTCTTTTAGACATACTTTTGAAATGCTAACATCGACGCTGTAAACATAACTGAAGTAGGTAATTGAAAACACAATCTAGAAAATCGGTGTATTAATTCACCAGTCTCTAAATGAAATGCACCATCTCTGAGTTGTTTTGCACGAATAACATTAGACAGTTGTATTCCAGGAGGTACAAAGCCTCTTCTGACAAAAGTTAATTACTTGAAATGTTAGAGTAATGATTGAGCAATTAGAATTTACCTACTTATAATCATCACAGAATTGTTTAGCTTCTCTCAATTTTTGGTCGTTTACAAAAATCATACGATAATCAGTAATAAAAGCAAAATGTTTCAATCTACCAATATACGTAGATTGATCCCATAAAGGTTTATCAATGTCAAATTTTTCATCGATATCCATTGCTATATTACAAATTACAAAGTATTCTTAAATATTCTCCAGTCTCTCAGACTTTTTTACATTATTGATCATAAATTCACATTTGTTAATTAGTTATTAACTATAATTTCTGTTCACGTTTCATATTTCTTATTGTTATTCATTTTATTTTGTACTTAAATTTTTATTTAATTTATAATTTAAATGGAAAGAATTGTGTAATGTTGTGTATAAAGAAAATGAATATTACAAAATTAGTGAGTGAAGTTAACTGGAAGTAATTGCGTTTATATATTGTTAATATTTTAACAACATAAAAATATTAACAGAAATTTCCTCCGCTTGATAAAATTGGAATGGAACTATAAATTATGGTACTTGCTTTTTTACGATATTGCACTTTTTATTTTTCCTAAAAATTTATAATGTGCGTTTTACATAGGCCAAAGCAACGACTTGTAAAGAAGCTATTCAGCGATGGGAAGAGAAAACGGGTTTAACTGCCACTGGACAGAAAGAAATCATTTTGTCTTTCCAGTGGCCTCCAATTGAAAAAATGGATAATAATTTAGCAGCACTTACCGCTGTCGAGTCAGTTAAATATTTTTCATAAAAATATTGTAAGCAATAATTTTAATCATTTTCTAGAAAGTTATCTCTCTCGACAAATATGATAGAAAAGATCAGTGGTATCAACTCATTAAAAAATTTGAAAATTCTATCTTTGGGTCGCAACAATATTAAAACTTTTTCCGGACTGGAAGCAGTTGGAGAACATTTGGAACAATTATGGATATCATATAATCAGATTGAAAAAATTAAAGGCATGAACGTATTAAAGGCGCTGAAAGTACTTTACATGTCGAATAATTTGGTAAAAGACTGGGCAGAGTTTAATCGTCTACAAGAAATACCGCTTCTCGAAGATTTATTGTTTATTAATAATCCTATTTGTGAAAACATGGACGTGGAATCTTGGCGCAGTCAAGTAACTAGAAGACTTCCGAAATTAAAGAAACTTGATGCTATACCGGTTGTATGACTATTTCATCTTTTTATCTATTACATGGAATGACGATAGAAATTTGAATTTCGATAAAAAATTTTGCAATAAAATTGCAAAATATATATTTACACACTGTAGTGTACATTTATAATACATTTTCTTTCCACGATCAAATATAATACATTATATCGATATTGTCGACGTTGTCTTATTTCGTAAATTTTCGCAATGAACGATTAGTAGTCTTCAACTTTCATATCGTTCAACCCAAGTTCTTCATTTTGATCAAAGCTTCTTTCATATTTAGTGATTTTTAAATCGCTATCTAAACCTTCGTCTGAAAGACTTTGAACGTAACTGTTGCCTGCTGGATCATCTAATACAAGAGTGATCTTCCGTTTCCCCTCTAAAATTTCATTTAAGTGAGATATGAAAACTTTCATCCGTTTGACAGTTTCTGGATCGCTACTATCACCGCTGAAAGCTGTCGACGATGACAATTGTTCTTTTATTGCTACCAAAATGCCTTCTACCGTGGTAAAACGTCCACCTAAGGCAGCAGGACCAATTTCTAACTCCAATTCGGGAATTTGCATATGACAAGTTTCGGATTTCAACAAATCGCGGCTGAAATCTTCTTTTCTTGCAACTATTACTTCTATCTTCACTCCCATAGGTTCGATACCTCCTCCGCTCTTAACTTCGTTCGTTCTATGTCCACAAGACTCGCAAACCGTTGCCATAATTACAACTTCCTTAAAGTGTGGAATTTCTATATATTCAGTTAAGGATGAAATCTTTTTTACTTAAAAAAAAAAAAAAAGGAAAAAAAAATATATGTATATAATGATACTGAGAGTAACATAGAAAGGATACTGGTTAATTTCATATTGGTTTCACACGGGCAATTACATTCTGGACAATTTGTTCTGAAAGAAAGCACTTCTCCTTCAATTTGCTCTAGAGTATATTCTCCCTCTTGTATAGGTTTCAACAAAGTATCATCTGTATTCTCAGAGTAAATTCCTAAAATATGATCTTGCTCCGCCGTTCTTCTAAATTGCACCGTAATACATTCATCATCCTTCAATGGTGCTTTTGGATTTTCTACGTGGCATTCCCCTGATATATCTTCGAATATCATAGTAAAAGATTCTTTTAAAGATTTCAGTTTTCTTAGCCTCTCAAGAAACTGATCAATCTGTGTTGCAGCGTCTGGATATTTTTCTCTCCTTTCAGATTGATCCTGTTCCAATCCGTTAATAGTTCTTTCTATAATTCCCTCAATTGTTGTAATCTCTCCTCTTTGCGATCTAGATGGAATCTCAAAGTCCAAGGATGGAATTTTTACACTGGTGTAATCTGATTTAACTACTTGACGATTCAGATCCCTAGGAGTTTTAACTTGCAGCGTTATTCTAATTCCTTTCTCCGCGATCTTTCCACTATTTTGCATCTCGTTATTCTGGAATCCACAGTGTTCACAATCAAAGGACATCACCACAATATCTTTGTAATGTGGAATCTTTGTTAGAAGTAATCTGGTAACACCCTGTATTTACAAAATAATACATCGATTACATCAGGTGATAAGCACTTTGTTTTTAATTGTAAATTCGTAATGGCATACATTTTTCTCACAGTTCATACAGAGACTCTCTATCTCTGTAGTTTCCAGCTCTGGATCATCGATCGTCAAATCACGAAATATCGATTTGGTTTTCTCTTCGATAATTTGATTTCGATCTTCTGCCATTTCTTGGTTATATAGAATTTATACACTAGATTTACGTGAAAAATCTATTTTAGGTAAAATTAAATTGAATTGTTGGTATATAATGGTCAGTGTTGTTACGTTCTTTTTATTACGGGTATTTTTATTTGCTAAATACAAATTTGCAAGCACAAATTACTACTCCTTAAATTTAATTTAGAAAACATGTTGTCAAAATAAATTAACACACGTAAATTGTGTACTTAGTTTGATCTAGAATGATCCACTTTATAAAAAAGTATAGCCAACTTAAAGTCACGAAATCACTAAAATATTGAAATGTACGCAAGTACGTAATTGTAAAGTTGTTTTACATATTGTTCTTTCGATTACGGTAATTACGCGAATAGCAATAATTATGTAAGAAATTCACAATGTTTAAAACTGCATGAAAAACATCGTCTTCTACATATGTAGTAATTTTTTATTACATTAAAATATCTGTTTCAAATTTCAAAGCAGCGTTATACTTTTGATAGTAAATCATCTTTTTATTTAGAATGCACCCAAAGGAAATTGGTCTTGAGATGCCGCGTGCTTTTAAGTTTATAAATAATAGCGGCAACTTCACGTGTATTTTGAATGCATTTTGAATGCATTTAAAATGGTGCAATTAAACAGCGGCTTTGACACTTTGAACAACAATTTTACAATTTACCAAGTAAGATAATGCGAATTATCCTTAGTTTTCTTTCGGCGTTGCTCGTTCAAATTCATTAGCTCTGAACAAAATAACGAAATTCCGGCTCTTACCGACGATTTGTTCGCTCGAGTATTGCATACGTATTGAAATAATATCGTAATAACCTGTGTTATCGCGAAATGTAGCAGAGATACGTTACGAGTCGTCGGATATTTGAAACGCGTGGATATATTCACGGCATTTAATTTGCACGCGGTGTTGCATCGTTGTTGTTGCACGATAATTCAAATTTCCATGGTGTACATAGAAAGAAGTCGCTGAAGCGTTTCGTTCGCTGAAGACTAGGGAAAAGTTGGAAGTTTAAGCATTCTCAGTTGAGTGGCGCGAAAGTATCGCCGGCTGAAAGTACAATGGCTAGGCACAGCCAATGGCCGCCGTTTATCAGCGTATCGTGTCGGCTCGGTTTCTGCTGATCGATGCATTGCTACGTATTTCTCAACTGTGCCAGCTCACATTCGACTCGATCACGTGCGTTCCTAATTCCCGATCGACGACATGTCAACTCGCCAGTCGAAAAAGGAAAAGGTGCGTTCATCATGTTGCGTGTCGCTCTCTCGGTCTCTCACGCGATTGGTACTCCTCGCATACGTGAAAACAGTGTTCTTTGGACGAGGAGAGATCGCGGGCACGCGCGCGCTTTGGAGAAAGAACGAGTCGCAGTTTCTGTATTTACGAGCGTGAGAAAGAGACGAACGATCAGACAGATAGATAGACAGAGAAAGCGAGGAGAGGGTAACGATGACGGAGATAGGAGAGAAAAGAAAGAAGGGAGAGTAAAGAGAGTACGGGGAAACAACCCCGGTAGCCGAGACACCGAAGGGTGTAGCGTGATATTCTGATTTTTCGATATCCGTTTCGCTGCCACATTTTCCCCGAGCGAACGTTCCGATAACCTGACAATGGTACTTCGAGCTGATTTTCGTTTCCGTTCCGTATGACATCGCAAGTGCGAGTTCTTGCCTGTTTGCGGGCCGCGTCTCGAATGTGAATCTGGTGCTGTCGTGGCATTTGTACGGTGATACAAGGGGTGCAATTAACTTGTTTTGTTCCAGGATGCGACGAAGCTCGGCAAGGACAAGGGAAAAAACGGCAAGGATGGCGAGACCAGTGACGAGGTGAGGTTATATCGTCCTTCTATGTTCCTTCCTGATTGATGAGACAGTGTGACTCGATCCGACTCGGATCCAACTTCTGTCAGTGTTGATTCTTCCTGTCGTGGACTTTTTTCTTTTCATTTTTGTACGCGTCAATGACTCGTTTGTCAAAGTCGTCGAACGTCTTGCGTGTCGTATCAGTTTCCCGACAGACTTCATTCAACATTTATCCCCCGAAAGAGAGGATGAATCTAGTATCCATTTTCGACGTCATGTGCCACTTGAAATGTTTTCCTTCGTCGAATCTCGCGTGTACACGCATGTATTCCGAAATACACGCTCCTCTGTCTGACGTGATTGCTTGTTTTGTTTTTTCGGATCTGACTCGCGTTACGTGAATACCGTTTCTAAAACGGTTTTAAAGTTCTGATTGAAAAAAATGTTGCTTGGCACAGGTGGCGCTTGAGCGTGGATCTTAGTTGATAAATAGAAAACCATGTAAACGAAAGATTCGTTACGAATCAACGTCATTTGGTCTTTGTTTCTTTGTCACTTTGTTACACGCTACGCCGTGTTCAGTTTTCCTCGCTCGAATAATTCACGATCTCGAAGATAGTCGGAATAATGCGTTATTTTCTAACGTACTTCCTATACGTAATTGCGATACGAATGAAGCGAATTCCAAGGATGGAATTAACGCGCAATTAAATGTGTGCTAAAAAATGTTAATTAACCGTAGAGATCTTAATTGTTGTGTAGTAAATCATTTTTAGCGTGCGGTTTTCAACGTTATATTTACATAATTTTTATCTTTATTACTGGTTGGCATATTCAATCGGACTTTTTGCAAAATATTTAAAGTTGCACTTTTTTAAATTTGTTAAAAGTTGTATGTAAATTATAAAATTTACGGTTAATACGACAAAATCGAGCTCGTGTGATTATAATAAATGATAGTAGTACGGTATATATATATATATATATATATATACACACGTATATTACGCATTAAAATAAAATATTTATATGAACATTGCATAATGCATTGCTTAAGAAACTATAGTATGTTACACTGTATCTACTCAATTATCGATTGCTCATAACGTAAAAATTTATAGTCGACTAATTATTAATTGGTCATGTGAAAACGCAAATGATTGTTTCATATTTCACTCATAATTTTTCTCTGTATTCGATATAATTTTACTAGATTATATTACAATATATCGCAATTTATCTCGTGATTAATAACCTTTGTTGCAACAATAATAATTATCATTTAAGCCATATAAATTGCTATATATATATATATATATATGTATCCGTAATGCTATTATTTATTTGATGTTATTAAATTTCTTTCAAACTTTCACATATTTTAGCGCGTTATTTAGTTTTATCCTTACAGCGATTAAAAGCAAAATAGCAATTTTAAAATTTACACGTGCATGTATTTTCAAGAATATTCAATCAATCACAAAAATATTTAAGAGAACAAAAAGATTTATTGTAACACGTTGACAGCAATTATAGAAGTGACAAAAATCAAAATTCATCTTACACAGCCAAGAGGGAATATATTTATGCCTAATTGTTATGGGATACACTTCCTCAAGGACTACCATCGTCGACTAGGTTCCTCAAGAAGAAGTTTTGTGATTGGTGTTGAAGTCATTCTTGCATCTCTATTTCAATTTTTTCATTTTACATTAGTAGACCTGAAACGTTAATAAAAGTGTTACTATGTACTATATAATTGTCCGAAACTCATTCGCAAGTAACTATCATCTTTTTTGGCCACTAGAGGATAATCTAAATGGACATCAGCTCAGGCGAAGAGTCAAGCCCAATAGTGCATAAATGGTTTCAAGATCAACCACAAAACTTCTTTCGAGGAAGCCAGGCATTAATGCAACGTTGGAAGAATTTTGTTGAATGTAATGAGGATTACGCACAGATTGACACATACACTTGCTTTTAGAGAATAATTTTTGTTTCATCATTCCTGAATTATATACAATGGAATATGAATAAACTATTTTCTGGTTAGGAATTTCTTTGTAAAATATCAAAATTTTTCAGAGAAAATAATACTCTCTGATTAGTATTACAAAAGATATGTAAGTCATTTATTTCTACTTAAGATATGTAATGCATTTATTTCTACTTAAAGTTGTTTTATCGTTGAGGTATAGATCAAATGTACATTCAAATTTTTGTACAAGGAATTTTCACTTTTGATAGCCCAAATCACTTGTTGTTTCGCATAATGTAATTTTTATGCACATATTGCATCAGCAATCTCACGTTGTACTTTGCGACTCTTAATAAATATTTATATAAAAGAATCTAACTTTAAGCATTTATTGTTATAGAATTTGTTTCTCATATTTCATAGGCGAATAAGATAGCAGGAGGACCACCGGCAACCACTGCACCACCACCACCAACGTTGATTAACAAAATCAAATACCAACCGGGAGGCCCTGTGATTAAGAAAGACAAACGGCAAAGTAGCTCAAGATTTAACATATCGAAAAATCGCGAACTTCAGAAGTTGCCGCTTCTATCCGGTAAGTTTCTATAATAAATAGATATTGTTCTAAAAGATAAAGCCTTAAGTAAGAAAATTTCTAGCTATTTATAGGAAGCTACTATTGAACTTGGTGTAATAATAAAAGTAATTTCTTCTAGGAAAATCGTAAAAAAATATTAGTTTTTCTTTTTATAATTACCATAATGTGCTTGATTTTTGGAACGACTTCCATTAGTCGTAAAAGTGCTCCGTTTGACTCGTGATGAGACAATTTCTCTAGAAATTTCACCATGCGATAAATTCATCAAGACCTGTCAATGTTCTCTAAGTGAATAATTCTACTTTCTTCAGCAATCATTGCCACATAATGATTGATCACTATGATAGTTCATCAAAGTAGGAGCGATAAACCTTGTCATTATTATTATTATCCTTGCCAGGAGTAAACCGCAATATACTTAATGAACGCATCGAGCGTGTATTGAACTGTATTGCAGTTAACTAAAACTAATTGTGCTTTAACGTAAGTCGCGGCATATTTTGTAGTCTGCAATGAATCGAAGTGTTTCGTTGCTTTTGGCAGTCGAGTCCTTGAATACTGGCTGAAATATGAAAAAATAATTGGATGAGAAAAGATGTCAGAGCGATTAACATCGCTATTCCAATTTAAAATTTCACGGTGCATTGTACGCGCTCGATGGGACTTTAGAGCGAAGAGGGTTTTAAAACTTTTCGCGAAAGGTGATGATTTTGACTTAGAAATATAAATGTCGTGAACCGTGGAGTTGACCTGACCTACATCTCCAACTTTAATTCAAAGAAGATTTTGTTTGGCGCGCAATTACAAACGGAATATCTTGACGAATGACTTAAACGACTTAAGGGAGATTTAATTGCGAGAGAAACAAATAAAATGTTAAGAAGCGAGAGAAGCGAAAAGAAAGAACGAGAGTTAAAAAGTGAAGTATCAAATACTTTTTGATTACTGGGAGTCAAATAAACAGGGAGTTTTATTCATGGAACAGACATCCGTAGGGAAATTGGTCTATAGACGGCAGCATTTAAATGATCGATGTATCGACCGAAAATCTACAAAGGCTTCCGCCTACTTGATGCATTTTAAACTTGATACATGGATTCAAGCATTAATCTTATACTATCTCAACAGTAAACACTCTACAGAATTAAATTCACTTTCATTCGTGAAAACGTATAATACATGCATATCGTCATTGCATACTGCGTCATGGAAATAAAAATTACAGTATCAAATGCCACTGTACATTCTTTTTGATTAGCTGTTTCGAAAATCAGTCTATTTTTGCATTTACATTTCAAACTGAAATCGATATGTTTTTCGTTTTATATAAAAAAAGACAATCAATTATAGTTACTTTTGCTCTTTCAATCGCATAGGATAGGATCGCATAGGATCGCATAGGATTGCGAAAGCAGCTACGTCAGAACGTATCGATTGTAAGGCGCGGTGATTCACGCATGCGCGCACGCGTCATTCGTGATTCCTACTTTTCTAACGTAAACAGTCCTTTCTCGTTCAAACGGCCTTTGATACCAGCAGCATTTTCTACGTTCGGATCCGCAACGCGCGTCTCTCTTCCGATCGCACTGCGTCTATTAAAAGCTGAGAAGTTAGTTGACGGATACGTTTACGAAATCCTCGTGCATTAGTATCGATTTGCAGAGATCGAAATGTGACTTGTTCTTGTTCGAAAGAACGGTCAGTTACGTCGAAGCAACAGATTGTTATGTGAACAAGGAAACCGGTGCGTACAGGGAGATGTAATTTACCGTAAACCGAGCCGGGGAGAAGGAGATACGTTTTGGCGACGGATATCAGACTTGTTAGACCATTCTCGGACAATAAGATGGTTCACGTGGACGGATATATTCCTTTTTCGACTGGTGGCCTGCCGAAAAGCCCAAGTTTTCATCAAGGGCTCGCCTTGGCTACTGTTTTGTCTCGAGAATCGAATAAACCTTACTTGACCAACTTCACCTCGCATTATCAACCGTTACGACCCCTGTTAATCGGTAATGAAACCTCTGACGTTTGCTTCTTCGTTTCGATTATCATAATTTTTTAAATGTACCGAGTATTTAGAGAAAATGCCTGAGAGATAGAGAAGAAAGATATAGGTTATATGAAACGAGGTGAGATACATGTATCTGTGAGAGAGAAAGAGTGTGTGTGTGTGTGTGTGTGTGTGTGTGTGTGTGTGGTGTGAGAGAGAGAGTGAGTGAGAGAGAGAGTTCACGGAAGAGTCCAACAGAGACGGATAAAATCTATGAAAGAATCTGCAAGGAAGGGGAAATTATCAATGAAAAACACAATAAATAAATTGACGAGGCGAACATACGAAATGGCGAAAGGTTCGAGGCGAGTAACAAACGATCTAGAGGGAATTTCATAAGAGCGCTTAAGAGGATAAGAGAGAAAATGTTTGGGGGGAGGGGGGGGGGATAGATGAAAAAGGTGGGAGTTCATTGAGCGAAAGAATGAAAATCTATACAAGAATGCGAGAGAAAGGGGAATGTACTTCGAGAGAAAGTTCAAGATAGCAAAAGTGTAAAAGGGAGGCATAACTAGGATAAGAAATAGTTCGTGAGACAGAATCCACGAACGACGTGAATCATACGTGTTTGTACAAAGCAGGGAGAGGAATTTATAGGGAAAAAAGAGATAAAGAGTCCAAGAGAGAGTCTGCAGAATTGTTCGAGGTATGCGTGTATGTAATTTTTGTAGGGTGTACGCGTGTGTGTACATATCCTTAATGGGGGAAAACATAAGGTCCATGTGAGTACGTAATAAAGTCTCAGCAATCGTATTCTTTATATAACAGTGAATCCTTATTAAATTCACTAGATAATTTAACATTCGTATTCTTTTTTTTTTTTTTTTCTTTTTTTCTACCTCAGAAACGCAACAAGGAAACGAGAGGGAAGAATTATTCATCCAGAAACTACGACAATGTTGCGTGTTGTTCGACTTCGAGGCCGATCCTCTTTCGGATTTGAAATGGAAAGAGGTGAAGCGTACTGCCCTCAACGAAATGGTCGAATATGTTACCAAGAACAAAAATGTGATCACGGAGGCCATTTATCCTGAAGCGGTGAACATGGTGAGGATCTGATCCAACTCAAACTTCTTAATCTCGTTGCCAACGAGAGTCCACTATTAACAGAATGTTTGATGAGAGATTTCACACAGAATGAATAATGAAAACAGTAGGATATTTAGGATAGGTATTATTTAGGATACATAAGTCGTCGTGTGAGACGTTAATTGTTAATAATTTGAAATTCGAAATTTTCCAGTTTGCAGTGAATCTGTTCCGCACTCTTCCACCATCGTCGAATCCAAACGGAGCAGAATTCGATCCGGAAGAGGATGAGCCAACGTTGGAAGCAGCATGGCCTCACTTGCAGCTAGTTTATGAATTCTTCTTACGATTACTCGAGTCTCAGGATTTCCAGCCCTCCATTGCTAGACGTTACATAGACCAGAAGTTCGTGTTGCAACTTTTGGAGCTATTTGACTCGGAGGATCCACGGGAAAGAGATTTCCTAAAAACGACGCTTCATAGAATTTATGGGAAGTTCTTGGGACTCAGAGCATACATCAGAAAACAAATAAATAATGTTTTTTATCGATTTATATATGAAACTGAACACCATAATGGTATTGCTGAACTTCTTGAGATTTTGGGAAGGTAACTTTGAACTTTTCGTTATAAATGATGAAGCTTATTTTTACTCTTTCTTATTCTTTCAATGTGTGATGTAATTAATGGGTTATTCTTGCTTATTCCAGTATAATTAATGGGTTTGCACTACCATTAAAAGAAGAGCATAAAATTTTTCTATTAAAGGTACTTTTACCTTTACACAAAGCCAAATCGCTCTCTGTGTATCATCCGCAATTAGCGTATTGCGTAGTTCAGTTCCTGGAAAAAGATCCATCATTGACCGAACCCGTTATTAGGAGTCTGCTGAAATTTTGGCCGAAAACACATTCCCCTAAGGAAGTGATGTTTCTGAATGAGCTCGAAGAGATTCTCGATGTGATCGAGCCCGCAGAATTTCAAAAAGTCATGGACCCATTATTTAGACAATTAGCGAAATGTGTATCATCGCCACACTTTCAGGTATCGTCAGTTTCCTTTTTTTTTTCTTTTTTTTTTCTTTTTTCTTTTACATTTGATATCAGATTATACGGATTAAAATTTTTTAAAATATTTTCTCATGTTTGTCATCAGGTGGCCGAAAGAGCTTTGTATTACTGGAACAACGAATACATAATGTCTCTTATATCGGACAATTATGCAGTTATTTTACCAATCATGTATCCAGCATTCTACAGAAATTCTCGAAATCATTGGAACAAAACTATTCACGGCTTGATTTACAATGCGTTGAAGCTCTTTATGGAGATGAATCAGAAAGTATTTGACGAGTGTACTCAACAGTATTATCAGGTATGTTTTACATTATCACGAAATAAGGTTATCACGAGTAATGTTGATTGAAATGTACGTAGGATCGACAGAGAGAAAGGAAGCTTATGAAGGACAGAGACGAAGCTTGGATGCGCGTTGAAGCTTTAGCGATGAGACACCCGAATTACAACGCGACTGTGAAAGGTATTACGAACACAACAATTGGAACGATATTGCAGCAACAATTAGACAGCCCTCCACCCGACGAAGACGGCGATACAGATCAAACTCCGCTTACACTGGAAAAAATAGAAGCGAAAGCGAATGAGGTATGATAGATTGGGATCGATTTTTCTTTCGTCCTTGATCATTTGTTCATTAAGGAGCCTAAAATAAATCTTTCTTTGCAATAGGCAAAAAAAATGACCAACTCCAATAAAACAAAGCCACTTTTGCGAAGGAAAAGCGACTTACCCCAAGACACGTATACAATGCGGGCATTGTCCGATCACAAACGCGCGGACGAATATCTCGTTACGCCACCGGATCCTAACAACTGCTAGTCTCTACCACAATCTCTTCCCATATATCCTCTCTTTTGCTGCAGTGATTTTGGGAGTTAGCTTTTTCGAAGAGAGAAACGAAACAGCGATGAGTCGGATCTAACCAATCGAGCTGTCATCATAGTCGACAACAACCGTCTGCGACAGAGTTTGATCGTATAGAGAAGCCAACAATCGTAATTATCTCTTTCCTCTTTCCTTACACGCCCCTCTTATATCAAAAAGTATCGAGATGTGTATGGTAATATCTTTTTCTTTGTATCTCGGTAAACAAAAAGAAAAAAAAAAGCTTTCTCTCATTGCACCTAGCACATTCGGAAGATGTATCCACGTCCGTAGTAATCTATAAGAGAGAAAAAGATAACTTCCTATATACTCTTCGAGTTGATATACACACGGTATCGCGGGAATTATGAAAATACTACGTACTCGCTATCAAAAGAATAGAAAGAAAGAAGAATCACGAGATATAGAAGTCTAGCGAATAAGGGTCCTAAGGTGTATTGAGTAATACACGGAATATTTTATAAATTGTAGATTTCTTGCGTATGGAGAAATCTATCGCTGACAATAAGACAGTTTTTTCACAATTCATAAGTACGCTTTCACATTTTTAAATTGTCTGTGCTCGATGTTCAATAGATACACGACGTGCAGGTCAGATCGTACATGAAGTTAACGCGCCAGTTTCAAAAATCGAACGATTTATTTATTAAGATTTGTAATTGTTTTAAAACATGTTGTCTTGCTTTTGGCGGAGGATTTTCTTCATATCATAGGAATTTATGGTTTATTTATAACATCATTTATACAGGGTAAATCACGACGAGTGGACAAGATTGTACAAATTGATTCTGGGAATGATTTTGAATAGATTTTATCGTAGAAACATCGTAGTTTAAAAGATAAAATATTTTATTTATATTTTTAGATATTAAAAATTTACTTACGAAGCGTAAATCTTCCTAAATGAGAGAAAATGAGAAAATAATCATGTCTATCTGATTAAATACTCATTTGTATTGAAATACGTCCAAATTTTAATATTTTTGCATGGTATCTTATTCAAAATCGACCCCTAAATTAATTGATAAATTTATGTTCACCTGTGGTGATATACATCTTGTATATATGTATATATATATATATATATATATATATACACACCCTAAAGAAGCAAAAAAATTTTATACAAATCTAAAGAGGGTCAGAAAAAGATGGCCGCGTGTTTGATGTAATAATTAATAACTATAAAAAGAAAAGGGAAATTTTAGTATGCAAGTTTGAGGCGTTACTCTTCTGAGCGAGGTTTCCACTGATGCGCAAACGACAGACATTTAACGACACACAAGTGATATATAGTTGCTTTAATGCTACCAGCTCGTAACTTAGCGGCAAATAATAACAATAATTATAAAAAAAAAAGAAGGAAAAACGTAAAAATTGCAAAAAGAAGTGAAAACGTCGTTTTAGAGTTAGATGAACGTGATAGCACTATTTTAGAATATCGATTGTTATAAATCTGAGTATTCCTGAATGTAATACTTTTATATCTGTCGTGCCTAGATGCCTGTGGAATGCATTCGCAAGAATCGCCTCTGCCAGAGGCCTATAATTAAGAATCGTTAAATAAAAGAAAATAATAATAAAATAATAATAATAATAATAATAAAAAAATGAAATAATAAGCAACGAGTTATACGTGACGTTATTGGTGTAATTGCATCACAAATTTTTTCAAGAACGCTTACACGAAACGTTACGTCGTTGCGTCGTCAGTTTTGTGGTAAAAGAAAAAAGAAAAAAAGAAAAAAAAAAAGAAAATGTTATATACTAGTTCGTCGCTGGCAAGAGAAGCAAAGAAAAAGAAGAATGAAAAGAATAGAAACAAATTTTAGGAATCGGTGTGTAGAAAACTAGGGTGTGATGAGATTACGCCCTTGGTATCTACTAAAGCTTTTCGGCCGATTCCTCGTATTACTCCAATTTATTGGATATAAAGATTCCGATACCACACAAATCACGCAACAAAACAGCGATCCAAGCGATAATATCTTTAGTCTTTGCGCTGCTGGCAGGCTGTTGTGTTTAAACATTGTAAGGGATGGACTTGTTGAGAATAGAAATACGATTAGCACCTATTATTAAATAACAAAAATTAAAACCAAATGAGATGAATATAAAAAAAAAAAAAATTATTTACTATTTAATCATCCCTTCAGGAGGAGAATTTTTGTTACGGAAAAGCATTAAATGATAAGTATTCTCGTCGATACTTTTTATTATCAAGTGCAGTGTAATCTCGATGAATCTCATTGGAAACACACTGTATCTTGCGTATTTAATAATAAAAGTATTTTTAGTAAAACAATTTGATTTGAATAGGTTTGCTTTTTCAGTGATACTCCTTTAAAAATAAATTAAATCGCGTTCGTTCGATGTAATATCGTTTCGATTTCGTTCTTTTCTTTTTCCTTTTTTTTTTTTTTTTTTCTTCATTAACGTCCTTTTCCTTCGTCAATTCCGTAAACTAACATGGATTATCGGGATTACATTGTATTTTTCTATCGTCGAAGTCAATCGAAAACAAAAATAAATAGATGATAATGTTTGAGAGAAGCATCTCTCTGATAATGCATGTTTCGAGGTTTCGTCTCTTACTGCGTCTATTCTTTCACTCGTATCATCTATGATACATCTTTGAAGTTTACGGATTTTATAAGTAGAATCAGAAGATAATTCGGATTTCTCGTGCTTAAATATGAAAGAAGACTGTTACTGGCTCATCGTTGGTCGAGTATTATCGAATTCTTCTGACTTCCGTTTCCGCAATTGTGCCACGCTTAAATTATATAAACAGGAGAGAGAGAGAGAGAGAGAGAGCGAGAGAGAGAGAGAGGGAGAGGGAGAGAAGAAGAAAAAAAAGAATGAGAGAGAGGGAGAAAGAGAAAATGAAATTTGATTTCATTCGATGTAGATCGTTCTCTCGTAACTTATGCGCGAAGTTACTTCGAGTGAGTTTAAAAGTTCATTTTCAGCAATGTTTTATACGTTTTTTATGATAAGAAAGTCAGCCAACAATCGAGTATTTTGTAGATAGAAAGAGAAACCAACTTATTATGCGAAGGAACCGATTTAAAAAAAATGTTTCATGTAAGGAGGAGCAAGGATTTTCTGAATCAGAGAATGGAGAATCCCATCACACTACCGTAGACAGTTTCGAGTCTTGTAGAAAGTCTCTGTTCTTCCTTACGTAAAGTTCTACGAATCTTTTCTCCGCGAGAATTATTATTCGACGAAGAAGTTAAAAGAAAAAAAAAAAAAAAAAGAAAGAAGAAAGAAAGGAAAAAAAAAAGACATTGATAAAGAACGAAGAGACGTACAGTGACTCGCTTCAAATTTAGAGATATGAACTTACACGGTGGAACACACGTACAGAATTGTGTATCAATGTTCGATTAACAAAATTTTTTTAATGATCGCCTGTCCGATCGATTCGATTCCATGCATGCATATATTCCTTTACAATTTGTTGGAGCATAATTTTATAATAAATAAATCATTATAATGAAATAACGAGGCAACCTCTTTCTTCCAATCATAATTTCTAAAATCCATCTGCAATTTCGGGAATTTTTTGCTTTTCAGTTTTCCGCAGCTTTAGAGACTTTAGACGGTTCATAATCAACGCGTTATAAACAGCAGTTACATGGAATCTTGAACGTTGCACGAAGACCTGCTGTTACGATTTTGTTCCTTTTTCGCGTTAGTAGAAATCGCACAAATCGATAGGCTCTGTTCACCAGGCAATTCCAAATTTCAATTTACATGATTTCTTAGCAGCTTCAGACACTGAGAATATTTCTACAATCCGTAACAAGCTTACGCTTACGCTTACGAATAATATCCGAAGGCCTTTGAAAGTATAAAAGAACAAATAAAATACACAGGTATCGGCAACAGTATCCGGTTCATATACAAGGTCTACTCTTATGTTCGATCCTTGAAACGCTTGAAAGAGAAAAAAATTAATTTTGTTTTTTTTTTTTTAGATACGTAATTCAACCTGCTACAATCGAAGCATATCAGTTTTACAATCGATCTTCATCGATTCGTGTCTTTTTATCATTATATTTTTTCCGTATCTTTGTTATAGAGGTACATCTGAAAATTCAATGGGAATTTTTAACTCTTTTAACGCATATTTAGCTTTTAAACAGGGTTAGTTTTAAACAATGTTAGGAGTTAGGATTAATTAATTAGGGATTCTTAACTTTTCGTAAAAATCTCAAGTGTTCGTTGACTCAGTTTGTTCTCAAGGATTCGAACGGTTTTTCGACGAAATCCGTTTAGTTAGAAACTTATTTTTCTGCTCGTGTTGTGCGCGTACTTTTCCATGCACTTGCCATTTTGAAAACATTCCACGTTGCAAACTTCGTACTTTCCTTTTACTTGCTACTAGTAATGCCAGCGTCGAATGATTAACAAAGGCAATTAACATCGACGTGGAAAGGCATATCTTGGGTATTACCGAACGTTGTCGCACTCGATACCGGTTCGTTTGCCCCCTTTTCGATTTAGTTGACCGCCAACGTGCCAGTGACTCCTAGCATTCAACAGGTATCTGTACAATCGATGTGTGTTTGTGTTCCGTGGTATTCCCCATGGCGGCGTTGTGTTGGTATCAGTGATCTGCGCTTCCTTCGAAGAGACGCTTGCGCCGGTAAGGCAGACTCTCTCCGCGCTCCGTGGCTGTGCGTTATTAGTACGCTGCCGGCCGTCGAACGTGTACGATCTTTCACTCGTTGTTCGACCGTGTCGAACCGTGTTATTTTTGTTTACGCGACCGGTTTTTTCTATGAAACTCGACTTGAAATCAAGCGAGCGACGCGTCACGCTCTTGTCGGCGCGTGCACATCGTACGTGTGATTGGTGACGAGCGGCTCGCGGTGACCGTTCTCGCGGAATTCTCGATCTCGTCCGCATTTCGATAGCTATCGATACGATTCGATAGATTCGTTAAACCGTCAGTCGAGCGCACAGAACGTGTGGATTTTCGGAGCGTGATAGTCCGCGTCGGGATGTGCTCGAAATAGTTCGAGGAAGTCGAGGTCGGTCGGTCGCGTTCGTCGATTCCTCGCGAATTGTAGCTTGTCGATCAACTATCGTGAAAGTTAACAGCAAAGTAAGAGTCATGTGACGGGGAAAGTGTGTCGTTATTCGGGACATGTTTTTCGGTGAACAGTGAATTCTACGCATCGGGAATGGTACACGTCGTACAGAAACGATAGACATTTCTTGCAAGAGAAATCGTGTCGCGACTCGCCTCGACCGAGCGTCTACGCATATGAATTTATCGAGGAACGACGAACGTTTACCAAGCAAGAGTGACCTTTCGCGATGTTTAAAAGTTGCTAACGCGTAGTAGACATACAGGTACGTGCAGGTCGTATGTTGTTTCTTTCGCCATTTTTTTTATTTCTTTTGCCTAACCTGTTCGCGTTCCCGCGTTTACAGCCTCTCTCTCTTCCCCCTCCCCCACCCCCCACCCCCACCCTCCACGGGGTGAGTTATTAAGTTGCATGTTCTTCCTCTTGGCGTCACTTCCGTCAAGTACAAACAGGTTCACGCATGCGTGCGTCGGTTTGCGAAAAAACGGTTTGAAAGTTGAAAAGAAACTGATTGGTCGACACCGCGGTTTGTCGTAAAATTCGAATGCGCTACTCCAAAAGATACGGGCTATACGTGTGTACAGGTTATTTTTATACGACGAACAAAGATAGGTATTGGATAGATGTTAGCGTACGCTAAGTTCAGGTTATTTTTCAATTGGTTCGACAAAGTCTATTTTCTGGTGGAATATCAGCATATTCGCGCATTTTTCATTCTGACTCTACGATTCGTCAATTAGTGAATTCTGTATCTATACTAAGTTTTATATTTGATCGTCACACTTGACGGTCGATCTTCCTTTTAAACTCGAATTGCAAACAAGATAAGATAAGATAAAAGTAGCAAAGGTATTGTTTCGACAATAGTATTATAACAATTCTTTGCCACGTAGAGTATCAATTATTCGTCAACGCGGCGAAATTGCATGCTTTTTCTCAGCGAATAATACACAAAGTATAACACAAAGTATATTTCGCGAGAAGGATTGGGCGGATGTTTGCAAAAAGGACCGGTATTTTAACGCGGGAGTTTCTTGCACGTAGCATTCGCGATACCTCGGGAACTGATTCTCGTTAATTATCGCGGAGTTTAAAGGACGGGTGCGGACAGACTCCGCGGAGGAGAGAGAGAGTGAGAGAGAGAGAAAGAGAGAGAGAGAGAGAAAAGAAAAAAAAACGCAGTAATTCAAAAGTTCCGTGATTAATGAAGTAATTCGTTCGGAGTAAGAAGTTGTATTTCATTTCGCCTGACTTTTCGCTCTTTTGAAATAATCTCCCCGAGGAAACGGAGAATTATGGAAATCCGGGCAGGGGGATGATTCACGGAAAAATGTCGAAATCTAACGGAAACCGCGTAAAGAGGATTAGTTCGCACGATTAGGGAGCAGTAATTTGTAATGTCGTTTAAAAAACGTTCGCAGAGTTTTTTTTCTCTTAAGATTTCGATAGAAGAAAAGTTCGTCGCTTACTGGAATCATCTCATTTCTCTAATTCGAAATCCGACCGGGGAATAACGGTACAATTATTTACGACGATAGATAAAATAAAATTAAACAAGTTATCGTGGGGGATTAAATTCATTTTTTTTTTTTCTTTAATTCGAGATTATTATATAGCGTATCAATGATAACACGACAATGGAACGATAGTCAAAGAAAATAAAAATATCCAAAAAAACTTCACCACACCGTTTCATGCTATACATAAAGGGTTAAATTCTTTATTCTCTTCTCGCAAAGATTCATTTTCTTTTTTTTTTTTTTTTTCTTTCTTTCAACTCGAAACTCAGTCAGCGACAATTATCGCGAGCAAGGAATTCGACGATAGCACGACTCGTTCTGAAACATTTTCGCTGCCGAGCAAATGAAATAGAAACGAAAATAGAACGGGCGCACAGGTTTCATGTTACGTACCATTTACAGCGAGTAGTTCAACTCTTTCTTTTCGCGTGGCGATAGAAAGATACAACGGAGGGGAAATACGAATTCGAATCTCAAGCACTCAGGCAACGTTGAAAACGGCGATTAAAAAAAAAAAAAAAAAAAAAAAAAAAAAGAAAGAAAAGAAAGGACGTTTATCGTTTATCAAATTGTATTTCTGACCATTCGGTGACTTCGGGCACGCTTCGAGAACGAAGGGTTGCAGTTGATTCCGATTCGGGAAGGTTTTTCAGATTACGAAATAAAAAACGTACCATTCCCGAGAAAGTTGCCGGCACGTGCGACCCGATAATAGTCGAGGCGCGAACGAACCGGGAAAGTGAAAAAACGAAAGTGCGAAACTGCAATGTGCAAGAAAAAAAGTGAGCGCGCCGCTGTCAGTAAGAAGAACGCAAGAGAAACACGGCAACGATGACGGAAGGCGGGCCGAACATAAGCGTGAGTAACAGATAATTTTCACTTAACTTCGTTAACCCTTTGCACTCGGAGCATTTTTTCAATACAACCTATCAGCAGTTCCGAGTCATTTTTACTATCGGCTACTCCAGACTAACTAACAGCACAGGCATCGAAGAAAAATGAAAGAATATTTAAATTCAACGTATAAAATATTTAAATTAATATAACCTATCAGCAACTCCGAGTCATTTTTACTATCGGCTACCAGCTATTCCAGACTAACTAGCAGCGTAGGCTTCCAAGACAGATTGAAGAATATTTAAATTCAATATATAAAATATTTAAATTAATATAATCTATCAGCAACTCCGAGTCATTTTTACTATCGGCTACTCCAGACTAACTAACAGCACAGGCATCGAAGAAAAACGAAAGAATATTTAAATTCAATATATAAAATATTTAAGTTAAAAAAGAACAATGTTTCTTTTTGATGTCGCTGTTGCGGAGTGCAAAGGGTTCATTTCATACACTATAGAACCGTGGCCAACAAGGCAAGCTTTTTCCAACGCAGTCGCCGATGATTACCGATATCCTCTGTTGCTACGTTCACCTTCTGTTTCATTTTCCACGTTGATTGCCTCTGCAGTTGTCTTTCGTCAGACGATCTTGCACAATGATTCCTCGAACGAATGACAAGTGTTGTAAAGTAATAATTTTCGAGTATTACATCTCTTTGTGCACGCGCGAGTTAGGGACAGTCTGTGTGTTACACAATCCAGCGACAGATAATTTGTAATAATTTCATTCGTTTCGTTTTGTCGGAAACTTTTTATTATTTTTACTCGGTGTAGTTTAAGTCTTCATTAATATTGTTATCGTATTATCATCGTTAATTGAATCACTCTGTACCCTTGGAAATCGCTGAATAAACCAAAGTAGTCGTCTACTTTAGTATGTACATGCAAGAATTTTCGGTTGCGGCAGTAATTAATGTTTAATCGTCGTTGTTAAAGGCATTGCACTAATTTATAATATACTTGTACTTCTGACTTGTACAATCTCGCGAATAACAGAAAATACACGCTGTAACGTTCCTCTAGAATGTATCTTTTTTTTTTTTTAAATTCTCTATCATAATATAATAATGTAATATAATATACTCCCTCTGTCCGAAAATATGGTATACATTTTAATATTTTTTTTTGTCCGAAAATATGGTATACATTTGCGAAAAGCATCAAATAAAACCAAAATTAAATATAAAGAAAATATTAAATTCATTTTATTATCAGTTTATTAAGTTAACTAAATACAAATTCAGTTTATTAATATAACTAAATACAAATGATTTTAGTGTAATCCGAATTTAGTTAAAGTGAGATTTAGCCTTGTTGAACGCTTCTTCTGAACATATATACTTTTCAGCTAATCGACCCTCACGACGAAATTTTATTTTACTTATATGAGGTGTTTTATAGGAATTTCCCCCCTCCTGTCAATGTAATTAATCCCATACACGTTTGTAATGTTATAGAAACGTTATCAAGAGTATTTTTCTCTAATTTATTAAATGCATTGTAAACTTTATTAATAGCACTGTGTTCTATTTTTCTTTGTTCTTCGTATACTGTAATAGCTGTTGCAAGATACCACGACGTTGTTCATTAGTCAATTGCTTCGACTTGGCATCTCTTCTTTGTAAATTCACGTTATTTGGGTTGAAATTTTCCATTTTGAAATTACAGCGATGACTATTTTATTTTTCTTAAAAAAAGAACTAATTTCTGGTCTTCGAATTCCAACGTAACTCAAAAGCAACGCCTGTTAATGTGTTATTTAGCTATCAAATAAATATGTTAGGTTATTTAGCTATCAATGTAAACAATACCAATATAACGAGTATTGCCAGTTGCTTTGGAAACTCTAGATAATCGAAGATTTTCTTTCAAATGTATACCATATTTTCGGGCAGAGAGAGAGAGTAATATAATGACGAATAGGGAATAGAATTTAACGGTAGCAAATATTTTAAAAATTTATCAACAATAAATAACGGAAAAAGGACACTGCTAACGAAACAAACAGAGAGCATCGTTCTCTGCCTTTATTTTCCTATCTGAACAATTCCGCTGAAATCCTTTCCTTTTCTTCGCGTCTACTCTTTTGCTAAAGTCTTCGCTTATGGGGTTCCGCCTGTAAGGTCGTTCTTTTTCTGGCTTTTCCCTTTTGTGCGTTTCCTCTTTCTTTTGTCGATCTTCTTCTCCCGGGGTGTGTTTCTTTTTTCCTTAAATTCCAGCTCGCTCCTTATCAGTACGCTCTCGTTTCTCTCTAGCCTCTCTCTATCTTCTCCCGGCTCCTCGTACATTTCTCTTTTTCCCTTAAAAGTCGCCTGTTTTAAAAGCTTGGCTCGTACCAGGCTTCTCCTCCTCCTCTTCCTCCTCGCGGAGACTCGCACAAAGATCTAAATTGAATAATTAAAAAATGAAGCGGATGTGTGTGTGTGTGGACGCCGGTTCATTCTTCACGTCGCTCGCGGAATTAGCGACAAAAGGGTTGGATTACTTTGAACGACGCGCTGTTCCCACTTCCATTTACGTGGAATCAAGTGTCTTTGAAAAATATAGTAATTTATTACTTGTGAAAATGAACCGCCAATGTCCGTATCGGATACGTTTCTTCGGGAGAAACGTCGAAGAAATCAATGTTTGTAAATTATTATTATTATTTCCCAAGCGAAATAATATTCCGCGCGCTTTGTTGTTATTACTTTTTTAACGATACCATTCAACAGTTCAATGATAATTGTACAGTATCCATCTGTTGAAAGTTTTTCTCTCTTTTGTTCGCACGTATTCGCCTCGTAACTCCGATATTATACAGTGTGCATGTAACACGATGATAATTCCAATATCTTGCGACACACGCGCAATGAATAATTCCCACGATTTCTCGATGAGGAAAGAAATTTTTTTTTTCTTTTTTTTTTTTTTTGCTTTCTTTAATAAAACGCTTTAGCCGATACGAGTGCTATCTTGGGATTAATAACGCCGTGCAAATAAGTTTCATCGGTGCCACGGGCTCGAGACAATGGGAAAAAGTAAGTAGGAAAAGGCTTCATTTATTCGCTTTTCGCAATTTGCATCTTCGCAACGTTTCAATTAACGAGGTCAAAAAAAAGAAAGAAAAAAAAATAATGTCGCGCTTATTGCTCGGCAACTCGGCAGCCGCTCGGCGTTTTCATTTAAGAATTTATGGTGGGTGGTGGGGTAGCGTTTTAATCTTGAACGACGACGAACGGTTTTAACTGGAAGTGCGGGCAGGCCGACGGCCTCAAGTGTCTCAACAACAATTTCGATGATATTACGCAGATCGTTTATACACGCTTTTAGCCTGAACTTACGGCGTTCGTTAAATTCAGAAAATAACCTCGGCGATTCACCGCGGTGCGCGACCGCTCGTTTATCCGGCCACCGATCTGTCTGGATTTTTGTTCAATCCGCTGGATTGAAACTGGCCCGATATATTTTCACTAACACTCGCGAAACTAACACAGCGTGACCACTCTCGCGCGCGATCACTTTATTTTCTATTATTTTCTTTTTTTTTTTTTCCAACGACGAGCATCATGTATCTTTTTCTCTCTTGGATTTCATCATTACGTTATCATCACGCGTTAACTGCCTGTTTAATGTTAATTGTTTTCGCGAGTTTAACACGGTTGAAGCGGGGAATCGCGTTTCATTCGTTGACATTCTTTATCCGTTTATTACATGGTCGAGAAGGCCGGTTTGTTATCAAAGGCAATTTGCATTTACATTGCTGTCGAAGGAACTACTACTTGCTCGCTTACTTCTACTGAAAAATCAATTTCGCTCGTAGATTTTTAAAATGAAACAGCGACGAAGTAAAAATGACTGAGAGGAGCACTCAAAACACTTCAGCACATTGCAAATCGCGAGTGCCTTAATAAATATCTTGCTTCGGGTGTTTTCGCATTTTTAAATCTTCCATAAACAAAGCGTTCGATGGTGTAACAATAAACGAGCGACAATAATTTGTTTGCGCAAAGACATAGTAAATAGTAGAGTAGGAAACATTTTGGAAGTGTATAGTAACACTTCAATTGACATTGTAATATCTACACTCGCATGTGGTAACATAGAATCATCATCGTTAAAGTACGTATCTTCCACGTGACCCTAATTGAGCGCCCGAGCGTCCTTATCTCTTCAACTTTTTACCAATTCGCTGGTAAAAATGACCGAGCGTATAAACTTCATCGCTCGTCATATTTCTATCATCGTATTATATCCATTATATCTGGGATAATCGCATGACGCAATGATCTGCAATGATCGCCACGTTATTGAGCTCGCGTATCGCTATTTGATAATTATTAATAATAATTTTTGTACACCTGTTTCATTAAAGAACATTAGTATCACATCGAGTATAAAAGTATCTCGAGTGTCTGATAACAGAGATAAAAGAGCAAACTAAAATTAACCTCGATTAAACATCAAAGTTCGCGAAACTGAAGTGGGATAGTTACAGATAATATTCGTGAAAGTTTCGAATTCGTTATTTTATTTTGTTTGTTGAATGTTAGAATGTCAAAAAATCTGTCCAGACGTTGATCCTTGTGGTCAGTCTCAATGATCATTGGTGGTTTAGGTTTACTTCGCCCAAAATCGTTCAAACCGGCTGTCCACTCGCGAGTGGTTTGTTCTCTGGCTCCCAATTCTATTTTTACGAGTATCGTTCATTTCGCGTCGATTGCAAAAAATAAAGGACGAGACACACCCTCGTTCAAAAGTTTTAGGATACTTTTTATTTTTAACCTTCAGCTGATAAGGTCGAGCGGTGATCTTACAATTTTGGACATATTTAATTTTGCATTTTACTTGCTTCTTTTTTTTAGAAATTCGACAATAAAATCAAATTGAATTTCGAAATTGGATTAACATTAGATCGATACGAGATTAGATTAGTATTAGATTAGTATAGGATAAGAAAATTATCGTAGATCATCATCGAAACAATAAATTATGCAATAATTATGCAAAGTATTCGTTTAAATTTTTCACTCTTGCACTGCTTGTTCTAACAAGATGGTGTTCTAATGACTGGCAGGTGCAATGACTTGGGGAAAAATTTCATTACAGCGTTGATATAATTGCGGAGGAAATGCTTCTAATAGCCGATGAACAAGAAAAACCGATGGTCCGCTTTAAAAGACGCGAGAAAAGTAATAAAAGGTGGAATTCAGAGACACAGAGGGCAGAGGAATCACGGCAGTGAGAAACAACGACGCAACAAGGGCAAGAAAGAACGGAGAAATTTCAATAATAATAAGCGAGACGATGGGAAAGAAACGATTTTTGCAAAAGAGACAGAACGAAACGACAATGAACGTTTCGATCGCGAAAGAAATCAGCGCAAATCGAAATGGAAAGCGAAGGTGTAACAATAAAAAATGAGGACGAGGGAAGGGATTGCAGCAGTGTAAAAATAAAAAATACAAAATATCGGCCGATGAAAAAGGATCGACAAATACCGACATGGAAGAGAGAAAAACTTGTCATAGAAATGTTCTGCGATCTCGTGGAACATCAGAAATCAAAGGACAGTAGTTGTGACGGATAAAATTAAAAACACAAGAGAGAGAAAGAGAGAGAGAGAGAGAAAGATACCGTTTGAAAAACGTGCGTGTATCGTATTCGGCACGTAACGGTACGTGCAGAAATTAGATCTAATTCTAATGTGATCGCGCATAAACTATGAATGCGCGCCGTGGGAAAGTTTACACAGCGGAAGCACGAAACCGGCGCATCGTAAGTTTGTATCTTCCTGCCGATCCGTTACGAACATGTCTAACTCGGCCCGCTGATAATTCAAAAAGTTGATAACCGATAGCCAGCGCTCGCCCATCAAGGCATTATGAAGCGTTATGCTGCAACCCGCGAACGTCGCTACTTTCAACGTAGAAAGTACAAGGTAGATAAAAACATCGCGTTCCTTCCTTGGATGGAATCGTTCCTTCGATTCGCTGTTTTCTGTCTGTTATCGTTCGTCTCAGAAAATCAGACTCGAAACGCAAAAATGTAGAATCGTGGAAGTGCCTTTTAAGGTAGCGAGACAACAGCAGAGCGTCTTGCGTCGATAGTGTCGATAGTTTGCTGCAAGTTCCTTCGGCTGAGAAATCGTAGCATTTTCATTTGACGCTGGATCGTAGACTATCGGCGATTACGCGAAACGTAGAATTTTTGACCAGAGATGTCAATGGTGTGAAGAAACTTTACGATGACAATAAAGTACACGAGCACTTGTATTTATACATTTTACGAAAAATCATTCGAGTCTCTAAAAATACGCTGTTTCACATCTGTAGAATATCGAAAATTATCCTACAAATTGGTGTCATTTCGGCCAGTTTTTTTGTTAGTTCTAGTGCCAGGTGAAAGATGAGAGTATCGACTGGAAGAACTTTTTCAAGGAAAGAGACTGGATATTTCAATCTCGATCTTCGTTCGAGAAGACAGAGAAATGTAAAACAGTGTCTGCAAACGTTGAAATGTCCGCGCAACTCAAAGTTCGATCTAAAAGAGAAAAAAAAAAAAGAAAAAGAAAGAAGAAGAAAGAAAATAGGACGAAAACTGAAAGATTCGGAGACTGGCAAATGGCAGACGACGAGCAAGTGAAAATAAAAGAATTTAAAGAAAAAAAAAAAAAAAAAAAAGTATACTTAGTTCTGAGAGTTCATGAGGTGATTGACAGCAACTTTTCCACCGGTTGTCTCGAACGAACTAATTTCGAGGACGATGAACGAGCCGCTTGTTCATCATAATGCGAACTCCGCTACGGTCAACAGTCGAAACACACAGAAATCCGTACGGTCTGTCCAGCTGTTTAACGGTAAACAGGCCGATTTAGCTTGACCTAACCTATCCTACAAATCCTTATTAGAGCGACACTTGGCTAATTGCGTACCAGTTCTATTGTGCAAGAGACCACACGGCGCGAAGTGCTCTTTCTCTCTCTCTCTCTCTCTCCCGAACTGTTAGCGAGGTTTAGATAAAGCGATAATGAATGGCTCCGAATACTGTTTCGTCCTCTAATGAAAACTCCTGTTGTCTGGAAAACTGGGCCGTTCCCCCTGGTAATTATAATTACGCGTTCGCGGGCTCGTTTTCGACGTTTCCACGTCGAGGCGCTTTGTCGGCTCGTTGCAGAGCTCGGCAAACGCGTTAAAATTCGGAAGAACGGATCTCTAACGGTAACGTTAATCATTTCGTCTTCCCTCCGTTGAATTCCCACCGCTACGCAAATATTCTTTGTCCTTGTGTGCTGGAACGTGGATTCTCAAGATTCTCACTTTCCTCACGGTCGGAGATTCTTACAACGGTTGAAATTCCACGAATTAAGCGCGCGTGTTTTAAGCGTACATTCGAACATTTGCAAATTATGTCGAGGAAGAAATACTCGAAGAGATACGAATGTCTACGGATGATCTTGGACTTTGTGAAGCTTCGCACTGAATTGTTTCCTTTATTGTTCTTACGATTTTTCGCACGAATAAAAATTGGAGCAAAGAAGCAACGAGGTTCGTATACCTCCGTCGAAATATGACAGAACTTTCCTCACGTTGAATCCTTGCAGATTATCTCAAAAAGACACCATGATTTTGATAGACTTTGGTTTTAGATTTATTATTAAATGTAGATTTGTATTAGATTTTTCCAACCTGATTTATTATTTTTTCTTCACTTTTCGTAATACTCTAAAATATTCCTACTTAGTTTACGACCTTAGTCGCGTACCTTTTCCTTTCGATATTCACGAATAAAGATTAATAAACAAATGTCCAAATATATACTCGCAAGCAAATATATATTCATGTTTAATTCGTCACGTCGAGTTAACGAGTCTACACGGTCGACTTCCCGGTTCTGAAGTAGAATATCTGACAACGGTCAGCCACGTCGCATAATGATCCAGCCTCTGAAAATCAAAAGACAAAGTACTGCAGTTGGTAAACTTAATTGAAAGTGGGGAGAGAATGGAAGAATGGGCAGAGAAATTGCCAACACACGCGTATACCTCCGTCGAAATATGACAGAACTTTCCTCACGTTGAATCCTTCCAATTATCTCAAAAAGACACCATGATTTTGATAGACTTTGGTTTTAGATTTATTATTAAATGTAGATTTGTATTAGATTTTTCCAACCTGATTTATTATTTTTTCTTCACTTTTCGTAATACTCTAAAATATTCCTACTTAGTTTACGACTTTAGTCGCGTACCTTTTCCTTTCGATATTCACGAATAAAGATTAATAAACAAATGTCGAAATATATACTCGCAAGCAAGTGTATTGACGCTCATGATCATTGTACAGATAGATATTTAATTCGTCACGTCGAGTCAACGAGTCGACTTCCCGGTTCTGAAGTAGAATATCCGACAACGGTCAGCCACGTCGCACAATGATCCAGCCTCTGAAAATCGAAAGACAAAGTACTGCAATTGGTGGAACGTTGGTAAACTTAATTGAAAGTGGGGAGAGAATGGAAGAATGGGCAGGCAACACTAACCAGAGATCGTGCTTTGAAAACTCCGACGTGGAATTCCGATGTGTTCCGTCTTACTTTCCGGTGAATTCAGCAAGAGTGGGAACCGGGTCGCCGGTTAACCGAGATTAAAATATGTACGGAGTTCGCCTCGTAAAAAAACTCGACTGATTATGAAAAGAAGTTTCCATTGTAAATTCTGTTTATCTTAACTTTCGAGTTATTCCACTTACGTTGCCTCGTTACGTTGGCAACACCGGCTACCGGGGATTATCTCTCCTCTCTTCCGGGTTACTCCTTCACCTTTCGTTTGTTTCGTTCTCTAACTTCTTCTTTTTTTGCGAATCCTGGTAATAAATACGTGTGTGAAAATTACAACGAAAATTGTCCTTTGATCTCTCGATCTCGATTCCTCTGACTTTTTTTAATCGCGCCAAATTCAAATTAGCCTCCTTTCGGCAGTCTTTCTCGTCCGTTTCATCGTTTTCCACTGTTTCTTTTCATACTTTTCCCATTCTGGCATTTTCTGTCGTTGTTCACGTAAAATTCAATTCAATTCAATTTTTAATTGCATTACCTCGAGCGGTAACGAACGAGGCTGTAACAACAGAAGTTTCCCAAGGGCGAAACAAGACACGCTTTCCAAGAAGCGAGAAAAAGTCTCGGCGAAAAAGTTGACGACGAGAGTTTTCAAAACGGGCACGTGCCGACGAATTTTGTACAACAGGAGGCGTCAAACGTCGAATTCTTATGCTAAATCTTTTCAGCAATGTCAACGCGAAGAAATCCGATATATCCCGAGAATTCCGGACGAACATTCGCTTTGAACAGCAAGAAGAACAGCTGGAAGAGAGGTAGAGAGAGGAGATTTTCGAGCGTTAGGAGATTTCCGCCGCGAGGTTCAAATCGTTGGCAAATTTCTGTCTCGGGCAAGTTAAACGCCAGGAACGAGTAATCCGAGGCCGAATTTTCGGCGACCGAGACGCGGGGAGCAAGAAGTATTAAATGTTTTTGCTTGCGGAGCAGGGTGCAGGGAACAGTCGGTAACAAAGCTGTCATCAACGCGCGGGGCAAGTTGAAATCTTGGGCGTTTTCGAGCGTTTGAAGTTAACTCACGTCACAAGCAGACTTTGTACTTTCATCTTCCTCGAGTTTAACATCTTGTGTAGTTACACCGACTCTCCTCATGCGCTTTGCCTATGCATCTGACTATAACTCTATTCAGAGTTGAAGACTAGAGAGGCAGACAGACAGAGAGAGAGAGAGAGAGAGAGAGAGAGAGAGATTTGACAGAGAGAGAAATATCCAACGATGGAGAAATATCCGAAATATCCGAAATATCCGGTCTCGATCGTTGAATTTCCTTTGGTGGTTGGGGGGGCAATGATTAGGAGAAACTTAAGAAACGTTGCTCGCAGTTGCTTCCAGCTTGTTACCTGTAATAGTTTCCACGTTGTGACGGATTCAGAGGGAGCGAAAGAGAGAGAGAGAGAGAGAGAGAGAGAGCTTTGTTCCGGAAAACGAGTTGCACGGGTAGCGAAATCTCGTCAAGGACAATTACAAAGTGACGGAAGCGGAAAGGAGGAAGCTCGTGGAACGCCGATGGATGGAAAGTTCATAGGGGACGAAGTCACCAGTTAGCAATAACGCTTGCAGGAAGTCGAAATTGAATGTCTAGCTGCCGAATGTGTCTTACCCTAAAGGGCCCTCACCTCTATACGTGTGCACGTTCGTATTTTGTACGTACAGGGTGATCTGTTCAGTCTAGATCAGATGTTACGGTCATATGTTATCGTCAATCGGGGTTGATCGAAGATCACCCTGTAATTTCCTGCGTACGTTGGCTTTGATCTTAAAACATAAGAAGACAAGCTTTAATTTCTACGCGAGATAAACATTTATTTTCACACGAGAGAAAAGAAAAAAGAAAACGAAAAGTATTAAAAATGACTTTAAAAAAAAAAAGTGTAAAATATAAAGAGGAAAAGAGAAAGAACATTACATTATTTAATTTCAAGTGAAATATAAATATTCGAGATAGAGCGTGATGAATAATCCCGCGCGCAAGAAATTGATCGACGAAAGAGATCAGCAGAATAAAAATCCCATCGGCTAATGTAAGGAAGATACGCAGTGTCACTTGAGAAGCAGCAAGAAAGAAAGAAAAAAAAAAAAAGAAAAGAAGAGAAAAAAAATAGCAGAAAGTTCTTTCCGACATTACGCGTGCTCTGCGAGACAGCGTAACTTCTCGCCCCTAAGAAGTCTCTCGCCTGTAGAACGATAAATAAAGCGGACAGCTAGGCGTCCTGTTACTCGCGACCCACCCTGTACATCCATATATGTGTCCGCGTATGTACATAACGCGGAAGCGGTATTTCTTCGAATTTTGGGATTCGTCCAAATTGGATCGCGCGTATTTAGTGAAACGACCGTGGCTCCGCAAGGGGTTGGTACATTGCGCGTACAGTGCACGTACACGCAGATAACACGCGGATGTACGTACGAAGCGAACCCTGGTGCCTGTGCTCTTCTTTCACTGCAATAACCGCGAGAACGAATGGGCGCGATCCTGCTGTTTTCTTCTCGCCAACTCGCTTCTCTCGCGTTCACTTTCTCCTCTTCGCTCACTTTCGTAGCTTCGTTTCCGTAGCCCAGCCACTCTCTTCTCACCCCTCGCCGGTGATCTCCGCCGGCTGGCCACAAAGTTAATTCCGAGTTATTCCGTGTATTCCATCGAATTACGCGTTCGCTACATTTTCTTGTAATAATCCGGACGAATCGCTTTTGTTGGCGAAGAAACACCGGCCAAGTAATTCTCGAACGAACGAACGAACGAGCTGGTGGAACGACCGGCGATCGAGAAAGAGAAGAAGGGATGAGCGAACGACGTTGATGATGGTTGTTCATGAACACGGGATGAAGAGGTTGTTGTCGCGGAGATACCTTTGAACAGTCCGAATGACTGTGGATCGATCTGTCGAGGGAATATTGGGTTTTATGGATTTTTTTTTTTTTTTTGTTTACTGCGGCAGGTAGATACTTTTGTAACGCTAGTGTCACGGGGTTGTATTTTGAAATCGTAATATCGCCGGGACGGTGTTTACAGGATATTCTTTAAAACCGTATTTTTCCCTTTTTTTCCCCCCTTTTTTCGTAGTTGTATTTTTGAATCGTACCGAGAGTATCATGACACGGAGTATCTTTTTTCTGTCGTTTCGTTGGGATTTTGCTCTAGTAATGTTATTCTAGTGATGTTATTCTAGTGTTTTTAAATTGCTGCATCGACAGAATTTACACGATCGCTCGAAGTAGTAATTTTTCCAGTAATACCAATCCCTGCTAACTTCGCTTTTACACCTTCACGTTCATCCTCCAAAGATACGTCCAGTATATTATTTCTAAACTGTTCTAAACAAAGTTTCTCCCCACTTCGAAGTGATTTTAAAAGCGGATTTAAGGTCGCATGGTGCGTTCTTCAGTAGCCCGAAGGAGCAAGCACAAAGGGGAAAAAACAAACGTATTCGCAGTGGTGGATCATGATGATCATACGAATGCTGAAAAGGCGGTTGTCACAGCGTTAAGTCGATTCGTACGGATATCGGAAACCGATGGGTAAAAAAATATATTTTCACGGTTTCTTTGTACGGCCGACCTAGTTCTACGTTCAGTTCGCGATACTAGGAGAGAAAGAGCAAGAAAGAGAGAGAGAGAGAGAGAGGGAGGAAGGGAGAGTGGAATACTGCAACAGAGCTGATCGCCGATACTTGCTTATTTGTTCACTTTTGACTGGCGCTCGATGTGTACCGACCGAGGATTAGTTCTCCTCCTCGAAAATGAATCCTTTTTAGTTTCTGCTATCCCTTGACGGCGGTCTTTTCCTTTGTGCAAGACGCTTGTCGCGAACGCGCGCCACCTAATCACCCGACATTATTTTTTCATATTCTGTTTTGTGTGTGTGTGCGATCACTTCGTTTTCTGTCTTCGTTTTGTTTCGTCGGGTTTACCAACCGCTCGTTTCGACCTACATTCCCCTCCGTGATCGAACGAATTCGTCATGTTCTCTGTTTTCAAATCAATTCTGTTCTTCAGCCGACGATTGGCGCGGATGAAACTCTTTTAAATCAACCGAGCGACGAGTTGATTTTACGAACGCACGATACTACGTAGGTGAATTCAGAATATTTTCTACTTTGGAACGAAATCCAGGTTCTTTTTTCCCGGTGATTTATACAAAGATTTTTATAACGAAGAGGGATAACATTTTGAACGCGCTCGGGGATTGATACGATAATTTTTACGAACGTAAGGACTTCGATGACATTTTGTAAATATAGAAATTTTCACATGGAAAATTCAGGATTATATTTTTTTTATTTCTAAGTAAACTCAATTGGTCCCTTTGGCTGTCGAATTGATTCAAAAATTTGCTCACCGTGTCTAATACATTCAACATATTTATTATATATCGAAATATTTTCTCAAAAGGGAAGAGAGTGCGAAAAGGTTATATAATCGTCAGCTATCGACGCACCGTGTACATCTTTCTCGCTTTCTTTTTTTTTCTCGTTTTTTCTCAAATCATAGCCCCGAGATAGAGCTATAGTCAGCTCCAAAAGCGCACGATATGCATCGCGCTTTCAAAGATCCCGACCGAGTCAGCATTTTTTCCAAGCTATCGCTCGCCGCGTCGTGAAATCCCGCGACCACTTCACCCCTTGGTATCTCCACAGTATTTAACTTCCGATCCAGACCAATCGAGCAAATTCAGACCTAATAAAGTTCAACAACTTTTCAGCTCGACTCGAAAGTGAAACTGAATTGTTACAGCGGAACGAGGAAAAGACGAGAGGTAAAAGGGTGGATCCGTGATAGAATCGTATTATAGAAACGGATAGCGCTGCCACCCCTTCTCGCCCCCCCTCCCTTTACAACCTTTAGAAAATTTTTCCTCAGAAAAATAGTGTTTCCTTCTTTTTGCTTGTCCTTTTTTGCGCTCCTCTAAAATATCAACGACGAAACGAAAGTATCCTGTTCATCGTTGAAACTTTTTTCCACTTTACTTTTCCCTTTTTTCTTTTTTCGGATTTCGTCTCGAAGATTATTTCGATTATCATTTCGTAACAGTCGCGTGCTCGAGTAGACTGATAGAAATGTTCGTTGCGGAAATTTCGCGAAGAATGTAACGAAAAGATTCGCAACGAATGTAAGCTTGCGTGGCGTGACTTTGAGAAAAAGATAAGAAGCGCAGAGTGTGTGAACAAACGCAGCTCGAATAGTAGAAAACGGAAGCCAATATACTTCTCAATTTTCAGAAAATCTTATTTGTTTCTTACACGTGGTTTAAAAACTGCGCTCGACCCTGCTTCAGGATATTTTCAAGTAGTCTCAGCGCATCGACGATTTAAGATCAGTTGATTAATCTATCAAAGATCGATGTACAAGCGGCCTACAAGATCTACAAACGTTACAGGGAGTGCAATTCGAGCGAGATTTTACAATTTACAGGGGGAGAAGTAGTGGGAACAGCAAACGGGATGAAATACGTAGTGGGCAATTTTAACTTTCGGCCATGCCGGGTCAAAAGTCGTATTGTCGTTTGCAAGATGTTGGAACACGATAAATTCGTGGGGCGGGAGTTTCGTTGCCGCTTCTTTCCTTCTCCCCCCCCTCCCCTCCCCCACGTGCTGGTGGCTGGAAAAGAAAAATGGCTTTCCACCTGTAACGTGACGTAAAAGAGCAACTTAATCTCGTAATATCCGCGGCGAACCCGGGGCCGGGAATTAATCTTGTAAGTAATTAGCGAGCCCTCCGGGCGGTGAAAACGGCCAATGAAAACCGCCCCCGGACAGATTACCAATAAACGCGAGATCCGGTTGTTCATGGAAAAATCCCGAAAAATTCAACGGTGAAATGGAACGGCGGAAAAATTGCCCCGGCCTCCCCTTTGATCATCCACACCGTGCATTTTTCAGACAGTTAATTTTTCATCTATTTTGCTTCTTCGTTCGTTCGTCGAATCGGAGAGTGCGCGCACGCGTGCAGCTCTTCGTTAGCAAAGATGACTTTTTTTTCTTTTTTTTCCTCTTTTTTTGTTTTTTTGTTTTTTTTTTTTTTAAACAAAATGTTTGCCGAAAATATCAGAGAGATCTTTCTCCGCTTCGTTTCCGCTTTTTCGTGCGCGTTTAATATATAATATTTCGCTCGAACCGTTTGAAGCCGGGATCGATTTTTAACAGCTATTGCGTCGCGAAAGGAATGTTTTGCGCAGCCAATGTGTATCACTACGGGTTGGAGAATTATTGCGAATTAGTGGATAAATATTATCAATATTCGTCGAACGTGCTGTGCGAGTATTATTAACTGCATGTCGATAATGTGGATTTCTTCTTTCGCGTTGGAAGTTCCAGTTAGAAAGTCTAGTTTATTAACATTAGTTTTCCTCCTCTGTCGTTTGATTTAAAAAGTACACATCCGGCACACACGTAGATCCCACCTTCAGGAAAGTTCACAATTTCAGTTTCCGAAGTTTGGGAAGCAATTTATCACGTTAATGGATGATTGTCATACATATTTCAAAAGTTCGGAGTTCACGGAAGTTTCCATATAAATTTTCGCGAGATTTTGTTTGCGAGGTATCGATATCACACGCAGCGTCGTGGGTAAGTTCAATCGAACGCGAGCGGATGCCTAAATCCCATCAGATATGCGTATCAACGTGTATCAAGGAAACGTAGGATAATGATCATTGACTTCGTAAAAGAAAAATTCGAAAAAAATTATGTTGCAGATATTTGCTATGGGAAAATATAACGCTCTGGGCGCGCGTCAAACAAATCAAGTCCATCTTTAGCCTTCTGTTTGTCGCGAGCAATTTTCGCGTTTCTTCATTTTTATCCATTTCGAAGGAAATCCATCACGCTCACCGTGAGCTTGTTTACGCGCGCATCCGCATTTTTATTTGAATGCTTCTTCTACGCGTTTCGTCGCGTTCGATTTGGATAGATCGGTCTCATTAAATCGGATCGTCAGCCTGGGTGATAACATTTTGATTGAACGACTCGCGTGTAAACGAATCAAATTGAAACGGAAGCAACGCGCACGCCGTAATTCGTCGCGAATCGAAGCAAATTTGGCATAAACAATTTCATGAGAATCGACCAGCCTGTCCTTTCGTCGTTTACTCACCCGTTCGCTTCTAATCACATTTCCTCCTCCTCCCCCCCCCCCTCCCGGGCACCGAGGAGTAATTGAGTAAAAAAAATTTCAAGCGTGGAAAATTTAAATTTAAATTGAAAAGGGTGGGAAAAAAGGAGAGACGCAACTTTGAGAATTCGGGATTTAAAATTTAAGTGACAAGTTCGTTAAAATTTAGTAGTCTCTTCTCTCTCTCTCTCTCTCTCTCTTTCTCTTTCGTTGGCGAGTGAAAAATTTCGTTCGTTCGAGCTAATCGAACGCTTGTGTTTCGCGTTATCCGCGAGGTATCTCCCGCCGTCACAGCGCGCGCAGAGATTCGTTTGTGGAGAAAAATCACGTGGAATTCGTTGGGCCACGGTATAGCGCGTTGCTCGCGAATCGAGCTGTGTCGAGTGAAACGGAAAGCCAGCCTCGGATATTTTCTCACGTTTGAGTATATCGCGTCCTCGTTCAGAATTTTATTAACGTCAATGACCTGCTTTAATTAGCAGCGGGAGGGCGAAGGGAGAAGAAGGGACGCGAAATAAATTCGCGATAATGAAGTTAATTAGTGAATTTACCCGTGTTTTTTTAAAAACACCGTCAGCGTCAAATTAACGTTGGTTCAAGATGTCCTCCGCATTTAAAGACCAGTTTTTCCGCGCACGTGCAAACACCGCGTTTCCAGTAATCCGCGATGGTAATTAAAAATTACGGGAAAAAATTCATCGAAGCCGTATCGGACGATGAGAATTCTCTCGTGTCACGTTTTTCGTTTACAGAAAAAAATTAGACCTGAATTTTGAATTTCGAGTGGAATTGGAATATTTCGCTAATTAACTGGCGTTGTCGAGGTTTCCTTATTTAAGGTTTCCATTGCAAGAACAAGACAGAGAACAAGAGAAGAACTTTGATTAAAAATTCGTCTGGCGCATGTAACGTGGCGCAGATGTGAAATTTTCAAATTTTCATTTCCTTCATGGAAAAAGAACGCTTGCTTCTGCGAGCAGATTTTATTGTGCTACATTTTTCTCCACTTGTTCCCTCGGGTGGAATGCCCTCTCGTTGATTATTCACCTCAGTTTACTTAAAAATTAACTGACTTAAAATTTAATAAATTCCCCGAGAGACGAAGGGACGTTGCTCCACGTGTTTCTAAATATATTTTCTCCGTGAAATTACCTCGCGAGATTGCGCGATGATCATCGGGGACACATTTTACGTGTTGTTAACTCTCGTTAGAAGAAGAAGAAGAAGAAAAAAAAATTCCCGCTTGAAGCGGAAACCGGCGCCGCTCCGATCCGATTTATTCGATCCCGATTCGAACCTACGTGTTCGTTTCATAAAAATATTTGCCTCCAGGTGAATCAACATCCGATTTCTTTTTTTTTTTACCTCGCGTTCATTTCGCGTTCGATTCAATACGATTCGATTAAATACCTGGCGATTCGTTATTCAAATGCACGGGAAAAATAAAGGTGAACCGAAGAAGATCGTTTCTCAACGATCCCCTCCTCCCACGTTTCGCTTCTGCGTTTCATCATTCGATTCGGTGACAAATACTAACAAATATATACCGCCCGAGAGAACAAATAAAAATCGTGCGTATCGCTTCTATTGTAAATCTGTTGTGAAACAACGAAACTCTGTTCGTGGCAACACGTAACACGCACGCGTTTTTCATCGACGCGTTTTTCTAACCTGACGAATAACGTTTCGAACAATGAAACCGACATGACGAGTTAAAACGCGCGCCAGGAATTTAAAAAGCCCTCGTCTCTTTTTACGTCGGCTTCGTTTCAAGTCCGCAGAATCGCACAATTAACATTCCTCGCATAATTATTGTGGAGCCCGCTCGAGTCCCGTATTTTCCTTATTGTTTCAACAATTACGCGTTACTTTTCAGCGTTCGAGTCACGAGACGCAATGGAGGCAATGCATCCTAACTGAAATAACCTTTTAATGATGCGTCTAATGAAAAATTATTTCATGCGAAAGTTGTGTGGTTTTCAGGGAGGCGTGAAATATGGCGTGTCAATTTTTCGAAATTTTCAACCTCTATCCTTTTCAAAATTAAACCGAGTACTTTTCTTTGTTTAATCATAAATCGAAAGAACAGTACGTTCTAAATAAAAAAAAGTATTAACTCAGATTGGTCCTAAACCTATAATAGTTAAGGAGATATTTTACGATAATTGTCTCGAGGATTCGACATTGTTCGAACACCTCTCTCAAATACTAATCACTTTGATCACAAATGTAGTATCGTATCGATCTTTCCTTGCGTTGAGTATTCCATTGTGAATTACTGGCGAACTTCGATACATCGATGATTGAAAAAAGAAACAAAAGAAAATTTCGAGTCGCTAGAAGGGATTATCATTGACGATGCAATAAATAGTAAAACATTTTCATTTATATTTATTTGTCAAACTCGTGTTACTTCTTTGCCATCAGTTACACGATGCAATAAAGGAAAAAAGCGTATAATATATACACAGTTACATGGAAAAAGAAAAACATCAACGACCACGAAAAGTCTTTGAAAAAAAAAAATATTCTTACCAGTTATTGACTTTTCGATGCCATTCGCGTCGGGGCGAAAGATAATTTTTGCATCGTCACAATTCGAAAAGATATTCAGATGGACTTATTGTACTTTCGCTTATTATAAATGGACTGGCCTGTATATTCACGTCTAATAAAATTTCCGCAGCTGTGAAACGTTATTTTGCAGCAGTACCGAGTTATTAACACGCACACATTGCGTCGCACATGTGTGCATGGAAGTATGCTCGCGCAAAATATTCGCGTCACGATAGAAAAAGCGGTTGTTAAATAGTTGTTGGACTCGCCCTCGACGCGGAAACGTCGTCGTTTCGCGGAGCGTTTTAAACGGTTCCCGGGTCGCGATGAAAGTGGGCAACAGTTCGACTGTAAATACTGTGTGTGTGTGTGTGTGTGTGTGTGTGTGTGTTTGTGTGCGCGCAACGTTGTCGAAATCTCGCGGAGTGAGATTCGTTTGAAACATTCATTCCTGTGAAACGTGGCTGAAAAGTGGCAATCACGTGGCCTTTTACCCTATTGAAATATTTCTGTAAGTTCGTGAAAGGTTCCTCCTCTGTTCCTACCCCCTTCCTCCCTTTTTCTCCCCTCCTCTTCGTTTTTTCTTCTCCGTTTTACGCTGGTATTCGCGGTCGTAATTTTCTCGAAAAAAAAAAAAAAAGAAAACCGGTCGCGTCCCGATGATAAAACGTCTCGCGAGAAATGCACCGCGCGAATTTTTTCCCCTCTCCCCTTTGGTTTGAAATATGCGCGATACGTCAAATAGAAAGGAAAACACACCGGGTGTGTTGTGTTGATTCGCGAAACTGCGTTTTCTTCTCTCTCTCTCTCTCTCTCTCTCTCTCTCGGTTTTTTCGTTTTTTGCTTCTTCGTTTTTCCCCGGAGGCGAGCGAGGCGGGGAGCGTTTTGTCAAGCGCAAAACGGCGCAAAGTCTATTTGCCGTTTCGAGCATCTGATAGAGTAATTTCGTTACCTTGTTGTTTGAATTCATGCTCTCGAAACGGAAAAGTTCGCCGGGAAAGAGTAAACAGCGCAGTGTCTCTCGGATACTCGAGAATATTAATTACGTCGCAGATTTTACTCGCAAACAGACAGCTGCAACGTGATAAGAATATAAAATTGAAGCTACGCACAGTGACTCACGGAGATGCTTCCGACACTCGTAGCCTATCTACTCTTATTCGTCGGATATTTTGGCACATGTTTCGATTGATCTATCGTCGCAATTATCGATCGCAAGGGATGGAAATGATAGCAATCAGTCGAGTATATCTAGCGTTCGGAAGTACGTGTTTCGTTTAATCATCAAAACTCCTAGAAATCTTCTCTCGTATTTGGGGACGGTCAGTTTTTCAATACATAAATTGATTAAAAATAAATTACGAATAGAAAGCACTGCGACAGCTTCGTTCCAAGTATTCACGAATTTTCGAATCGACAATCCTCGTGAATCGGCGAGCACGAATAGCATTATGGCACATTCATCGTCGAGAATCTCCATTCAGTTGTATAAACATTGTTTCGCAACAGTCTGCGGTTGAAATTTCGCTGAAGAGAGCCGAATTTACCGCGAATCATGTTCGGAAGATTTATAACGAAAATATCGAAAGATTTGATCAACGATGGTGAAAATTTCTAGAAAAATGAATTTAGCGTTCAAAGGCATCCCTCCTGGATAAGTTTTCAATTTTGAATCTTTTCAATTCAGTCCAGTTGATTGAAAAAGAATTTAACGTATAAAGAAAGCACGGCGGCGAGCCTCGTTTCAAGTATTTTCAAATTTTCCCTCACGAATCGGGAGGAGCGAAAGTCTGGTACCGGATCGTCAAGAATCGGGCTTTCAGTTGAATTTCTAGAAACGTGAATTTAGTATTTGAAGAAGGTGAAAGATACCCTAACGGCGCAACTTTTCAATGAATCGATTAAAAATGAAATTTCGAGTGAAAAATCAAAAACTTCAAAGTGTTTTCGAATCATTTTCCAATCGACAACTCTCGACGAATCTAGAATAGCGAATGGAAAAGTGGTTTCGCAGAATCATCAACAATCTGCACTCGCAGATTTTCCTTTATTATATAAACATTGCTCGGCAACTATTTCGCTCGATATTTCATGTGTTCACCAATCTAGATATCTGATGTAATCTTCGACAAAGGGTTATTTAAATTTTCGTTGCCCCTCAAAGAGAAAATTACAACACCGGCTACTTATTGCTCTCCTCTCTCTCTCTCTGTCTGTCTGTCTCTCTCGGCGGGGTTCGGTGAGTCCATACATTTTCCTAATCTACGTTGAAACTTAAAATTCCACGCGCGCGACTCATTTCGAGGGGGCCGTGGATTTTCGCGCGATTTAACGATTTCATTATACATTTTAATTGCCGCGCCATTGTCGCTTCGCGTCGCAAATGAAAACAGGCCTTTCTATCGGCAGAAACGGAGCAACACAATGGCGGCCAAACGTGGACAAACGCACTCGCTGCGAAAATCGGACAATGATCCGTGAAAACGTTCGGCCTGTAACTGGCCATTCTCTGTCCACTCAGTTTCGCCGCGATTTGTCGTCAACCGGCGGAAATTCACGGAATTACAGGGAAAATCGGCAAGATTACAGGGAAAACTCGGCGAGCGCAGCGCTGTAAGCGCGACGATATTCGACGCGAAGGAATTCTAAACGAGGCCTCGCAGCCTCGACTTCATTCTTCGAATTTTTATTGAAATTCGCCGGCGATTTTCGATGTTCATCTTTCAATGTTTCAATATCGGCATTTCCTCCGTGTCGAGCTTCTCAGGCGTTCAAAGTCATCAAAGAAATCGTAGAAATCGAAGTACACTTCGAAATTGATGATCATCCGTATTTTCAAGTATAGTAACCACCCGTGTTTTCGAATATAGCAATGGAAATTTATTTAAGAGAATTACTGACAACTTTCGACTGATACGAATTCGCAAAGACCTGTAGAAGATGACTTTACATCGTGCAGTGAATGCTTTCATCTTGAAAATTGTCAAAATTCGAACGTGAAAACTTTGGGAAATTTCCTCGTAATTAAATTCATCAAGTCATTTCAAAGATCGAAGTCTTTCTTCTGCAACTTGTTTGCACAAGTCCCTTCTGTTGAACGTTGAATGTTGAAGGAAATGTAAGAAAGCCTAACATTTCGTCGTCTAGTCCTGGCGTTCCAAGTTCAACAAAATGGCGGGAAAGAAATCGTAGAGCGAATTTTTAGGAGATTTTAACTTTCGAAACCGCAACTGGATTTAGTCAAGAAAACAATTTTTTGCGCTCTTGAAGTTTGAAGTTTTACAATTTTCTTTCTTCGGAGAAAAATTATCCTCCCTTTTCCATGAGCTTTTCTTTTTTAGAAAAAGATATCCTCCGTGATGTAAAATCATCGTCGAGAATGAATTGTCACGACTGTCGAAGTAAAAGTTTTACGTTTTAAAGTGAGATCAAAGTGGATCGTTACACGATCTTTTTTCTTTTCTCACAAAAAGTTGTATCAATCGAAATTACAATTTCTTCATTTGGTGTTCTTCACTGTACTGAATTGGATGGATCTTGAAACCGAAGTGTCTGGAAATTGATGCTGAATTCTCAAATCGTCAGACATTCTCGGCCGGAAATGCCCTCTGTCGCGGTGTATAATTCGCGTAAAAATAAAATATAATCCGCAGAAAGAGAGAAAATCGGCCAGGAGACTCAATGCGCGTGCAGCGCACGAATCGCGCGTTGCGCGCGCGGTGAAACTTCTCCTTTCTACGGAACCTAAGCGCGACGATTTGGCGCGCCGAAGAGAACCGAGCGCTGCCGAGCTGGCACGTTTCGCGTGCGAAACACCGCGAAACAACGAGTCGCGATCGCACGCGCGTCTTCGACAGCCAGCCGATGTGTGTTTTTTCCTCTTTTTTCACCTTTTTTCTGCGTTCGATCTCGATCGACAACGATCCTCCAGTGAGAACGATCCTGTTTAGTGACACGTGATACGAGAGTCGCGACTGCGAGTCGCGAATTGGATCAACCGGGAGAGACATATTGAGCTGCTCGGATGCCGTTTCCAGTCCGCTACCTCCGACACGTGAGCCTTCGTCACTTCTCTTTCTCGCTTTCTACGAAAAACGCAACGTTTTATCCTAGCTGGTGTCTATCCTACGGGTACGATCGCTTTAATGGCACCAGTGCCGATTTGATGGGACAGTCCCGTGTGTACTCTCGCGCTCGGTACGCGCTCGATACTATAGAGGCTAGAACAGGTTTTTCATCCTGTCACTTTGCGGACGTTCGCAGTCAGATACATATATATATATATATATATATATGTCGCGGCGTGGTTTCACAAGACGGACGGTTTTTTATCGCCGCTATTTGGGCCACGCTGATCGCGATTTGCAATCCCCGACTGATTGTTACGCGAATAAAATGGCTTGAATATACACCAGCTTGTATAAATATTTTATTGTACAAGCTATTTCACACAAACGATAGCACATAATCGCGTCGATTATTTATAAGGTAGAAAATTTATACATTCTGCGAATTTTATCGCTCGATCGGCACGTGTTTGCATCGGGGATTTTCGGGGATTTCGTGTGGCGCGTTTGCCGAGCATGCGCGCTGAATAAATCGGTCGGCCGGATAAGAAACGAAGCGAAAAAAATTGAATATTAATGTTACGAATAAACGAAACGCGTTTTCCTCCTTTTTTTTGTTTTTTATTAGACAGTTTATGCACAAACAGTCAATCTTCTGCGACATGTTTCATTCGTTCACGAAACGTGACGATGAATCACGAACGAAAATACTTGGAGGTTACGTGCATACATCGAGGAGTATGTACTATCGTACACTATCAGACGATGGTGGTCGAACGAATCGTTCGAGATGATAGTCGTGAGATTCGAAGCTGCACAGCTGATAAAAACTCACTTTGATCTTGCACGAGCTCTGTTTGAGTCTGACGATTACGTTTCGCTAGGCGATCCAACGATTTCAAGTCCCCTGAGTTTGATTTTTTTTCTTGTTTTTCGAATGACTGCGAATTTGTTGAGCACTGAGTCGTTATTGAGTATCGATTCCTCGGGACGCTCGCAGTTTCCCATTTCGTTTCGTTTTGTTTCTCGTTGTTGTTTATTAACATTTGGGCGATACGTTGAACATTTCAATATCTTCTAGATGATGGTTTATTATTTAGAAAAGTTAACGCTTACAGTGTTACAGCAACTGCGAGAGAATTTCTTTTACATATAGCCATCATTGGCCTAATTAATTAGTGCGTGCTTATACGATCGAAGATTAATCGATCGTTCACGATCTCACGATTTAATCAAGATAAAATTCTTCCGCTGTATAATTATATTTAAATACTCGTTGAAATTACGTGGTATGATGAATATTTTCATAATAAGAAAAATTGAAACGAGTTTTTCTTTTAAAAAGTGGTAGCTACAGTCCATATTGAGATACTGAGAGCAATGTTCGTGAAACTATAATCACGTTAAATTTTATTATACAGTGATAATTAATGAAAGTTCGTTAAAGAAAATAACAGTGGTTTTTTTAGCTACCAGCTCTTAATAATAATTTTTTTTAAATTTATACTTTAACCGAGGCAATGGCTTCTCTGAAATGTATTTTTTTTCTTTTTTAATATAAGAAATGACACACGCAAAATTGAGAAACATTTATTAAGAAATAATTTTTAGTCGTATGATGAAAGAATTTAACAATGATATCCTTTGTTGTGAACTCGTGAAGTTGCGTACAGTAGTAACAAAGCTAATTTTGCTAAAATCTTTTGGCCTTTCTCGTTTTTCCATATGAATCCACAACTTTAAATTGCGCATTTTCTTCTGTGGACGTTTTTTTGCAAAATATCTTGCCGGATTCATCCCTTTTAAACTGTATAGTCAACGTGTGTTTCTTTTTCTGTTTGATAATTGCCTCTTTTAGGGATTTCCTTGACACAGAATCTATTTTTCGACAGTTCTTTGTTACGTGGTGGCACTGAGCAGTGTATAATTAATAATTAACACGATTGGAAAGTTGTTCGAATCATTGATTATTATTATACAATGAAAAAAGAAAGACACGATGACGAATTTATCAGGATGTCGCACAGCATCGCACTTTGTCATTATAAATATGAAAGAAAGACACGCGTGTCTAACTAAAACTAGCCTTGACTTTCTTTTTTCAAAATTGGACTTTTACTACTTTCAAAAAAAAAAAAAAATATATATATATATATATATATATATATATCTTGAACAGAAATTAAATTTGCCACAATATGTTTTCTTTCGATAACTATCTTCAGGATTTTTTTATCTCGCGCGCGTTTTATCTCGTCACGATTTATTCCCTCGCTCCCTCGCAAGATTCGCTTATTAATTTTGTTAATTAAAATTTATAACAGTCTTTACCACTCTTGGCTGAAATCGTTCTGTAACCGTGCCGTGTGTGCTTTAAACGACGTGAAAAGCCGCGGAACAGTACGCCACGTGTATTCCACGGAATACACCGTGGTCTCAACCTCTTGGATTAATTAGTAAGCTTAATTTTTTCACTTCGCGAGTGGAATCTCGTCCAATTTGCGCGAGTTATTCGAAAAGTTGAAACCGGCCGGGCGAGATAAAATCCTTCGAAATGACCGGTGGCTTAAGTTTTTCCCGCGTTCTGTTTCCGGGCTTCTGCTTAGCTTGTTAGGATCGTTTTTCCAATCGTATCGTATTCTTTTACCTTTTTTGAAGACTTTTGTCTCGCTTTTGAAACGATTGCTCGCTTTCCGACGATTAACGATCAAGTCCCTTAAGCTTGACGTCTTTTCATTCATTCACTGTAACATTGAAGACAGATAAAATCGTCAGATAAATTTCCAGCAGAAGCTAAATAAGCTAACGATAAGGATAGATATTTTCTCGTCGCGTGAATGTTAACAATAAAAAAAAAACAAAGTGTAAAGTCTTTCGATAGTCGCGAACTTCAAATATATCTCGTGATTTTTTATATACAGTAGCAGCACTCCTCACTTAAGTGACCGTACTTTTTAGCACTCGTAAGCACTCGTTTTTTCGATGTATCTCTGCTTTCTTTCTTTATGCCAATTCACAGAATACACCACCCCTCTTAAGCGTCCGTTTTTTCGGTCCCGGCTGTGGACGCTTACCGAGGGTACTGGTGTGTACCTGGATTCTAATACGTTTGCATTTGCATTGTCAAAATTTGCCAATTTCGTCGGATTCTCGAAGCTTCGGAACGCTTTGCATACACACGCACACACAGCTTTCGATACGAAAGTATCCCGCGATAAGTGTATGCGTTCTGGGTTAATAAATGATTGCTCGACCGCCGAGTGCTTTTCATACCCTTGACACCGAATCCGATAAAACGATTACACGGGAACAAGCCGTAAACGCGAATGAGGGGAAAATACGTGTCACGTGAAACATTCGCATTCCTGCGAGACCGCGTTGTAAACTCAATTGATAATGACGCTATGGTGCATATATACATACATACGTACATACGTACATAGACGAGCGGATGGACAACCGTTTTCGCGCAATTCTGTTCGCGTGGAAAATTCGATTTTGCAATTTCGCGGAGCAAAAGAAAGAAAGAAAGAGAGAGAGAGAGAGAGAAAAAAAGGAAAACATCGTTCAACTCTCGCGCGTCTCGTTTGCATGTAACAGACTTTGTACGTCGCCGAAACGAGAGAGATTTCACGGGGAAAAGTTTCCCCGGTTTTTGAAATTGGCCCGGTTTCGCTTACGAAATCCGCGGCGATTACACGTCGGATGGTCGCTGGCTGGTTTTGGCCAAATTCGGCGGAACATCGGCTCCGGTGGAATAGCTCGCTGCCTCGATTGCCTGAAATCAGAGTACAACAAAGAAGCTGGATAGCTAATTACGCGGAATAATGCGATACACAAAGCGAGTTAACGATAGTGGGATACGTAACAGCACGCTAGATCGAGTTCGGTTAATTAGGTGGACGTCAAACCACGTCGAGATATTTACGATGTTTCGATTCGAGAGGATAAATCCTCGGAAAAAAAGAGAGGATCACACGTGTATTTGTATGGCGGAGGAGTAATGTTGGCCAGTAGTGGTGTCACATGTTCAATATGTATTCATGAATTCAAAGTTATGTCCGAATACCGAAAGTTTCGTCGTAATCGTTCGGTAGCGTCGAACCGAACGTAAGAAATTACGCCGCGTTCCCGTTGTTTAATTTATTTCTGAAACGTGCTTGCACGGATTTCGGTGTGTAGAATATACGAACATTGTAAATATTGCGCGTGACATACGTGTTTGGCATCTGAAATAAAAAGATATTGCAAGGTGGAAATATTGGTTAAAATACCTATCTATTTGCTCTTCTCTTGTATTCGAATTTACGATCGGCGTACCGCTCTCGGATTAACGTGACTTTCTCATATTGAACTTTATTGAAATTGTGTCTCGTTAATTTTTATTTTATTATATATTATAAATAAACTATTCTATCGTATAAAATATACAATAAAAATTAATGAATGATATATATATATATATATATCATTATTATATATATATATTAGAATGAACGTATTATTAATTTTATCAAATTATATCACATGTATTTCACGATCGTAACACATTCAATATATATTATAAACAGATACACTCGTATTTAAACGTACATGCAATGTGCTTCGTACTATTTATACTTGAAAGAAATCTTCACAAAATCGTCACGAAGGAGAAACCGATTATTAATAAACGATCTCCTCGTAATTTCCTTTCTACCTGACAAAACAGTCCGATTCGATTCGAAGTTGTTGTTCGACGCGGACAAGAGTAACATTTAATCGCGAACAGGAGCAGCACGATTGCGCAACGACATTGAAGAACGAGTTTCACAGTCGCATCTGGAACCGGTCGTATGCGTCAGGGTCGAATTTACGGATTGGGCAACGTGTATAATACACGCGTGCGTGTGAAAGTCGCCAAGGTTGGGATGCATGAAGTGCTCTTAGGCGGATGCATCGAGCTGCAAGTCTGTCGCAATCTATTCTTCCATTGTTCCTCGATGTAATCACGACAGGGAAAAGAAAGAAAGAAAGAAAGAAAGATCTGAGATAGAGGAAGATCACGCTGACATTCAAATCTATGCCGATCACGGCTCGCACGTACCAATCTCGCGCTTTAACATCATCTGCGTCTGTAAAATTATTGTTCGATTCTTTGGCTCAAATTGCACGTGTATTGTAATTGATCAGATCTCGATTTAAATATTCGCCATTCTCTGTTGATACTAACTAATTACGATGAAATGTCAGCAATACGAGAGAGGTATATGACACCATGATCGATCGAGAACAATTTGAAAATATTCCTTTTTCTTTTTTTTTTTTTCTTTTGACGAGAATAATTCAAACTATAATTAAGATATTGCCGAAATAAAAATGTTGTTATTATTATTAAAATAACTATTTAAATTATTCGAAATAACAAAGGAAATTGTTTCGTCGATAGTTTCAATAACAGAAAGGTATTTGCACGATGCAAGCAGTTTTCGATAAGAAGTCACTCACGCTAATTGACTTTTGAATTAATCCGTGCATTAATAAATCTGATTCTTTTAATCGCCGCATGCGAATTATTCCGCGGTTCATAAATTTACTCCGCGGAATGTTTCGCCTCGCAAACGGCTTAACTTAATTCACTCGGAGACAATAACATTAACGTAACGTTTCATTTGCAATTCATTTTTCATCGGTTTTTTTTATCGGTGAATTTGGTTTTTTAATATCGTGGCTCTCGGAGAGAAATTCCACGGACTTGCGCGATATTCTTTCCTTGTTTCTCGAACTTCCTTTTGTTTCTCTACAATTCTGTATTCTCCCGTTTTTTTTCCTGTTACGTTCGCGAAAGTAAAACGAAAATTGCATAGAACAATCCTAATTTAGTTTGGCAAAGTTGTTTCTTGCAAAATGGAAGTTACCTCTTCGTTTGATTTTTGTCATTTTTTTTTTAACTACTTTGATAAACACTCGAACCCCCCGTTTGTTTTCTATTTCGTCTATTTTCGTACTTACTTTATATTTATTTATTATTATGCAGTTTTTTACATATACAATTACATTTACTTTTATATATATTTACTACTATTTATATGCACGTTTGTTTGATGTATTTCCTATCATTGCACGCTATATCACGCACGCTAGATTTTCATTTTGATGTCTTTAATCATCATCGCCCGTTTAATGTTTACCGTGGATCGCGGATTTCGCGTACGGTCGAATCTCGTTTACAAGATTACCAGATCGCGCCGGCACGCCGTTTAATAACATGTAAAACCATTTCTAACGTGATGTTATCGGATCGAATAATTGCTCATCACCGTGCAGTAATCCAGGAATGATCAGTGTTCTAATTATTCGCAGTCATCGAATTCGCGAGGGCGGGGGAGGATCCGTGTTCGTTATTATCTATGTCTATTTAACGGGTAATTAATATAACGATATACGGTGTATATCGAAAGATAAAATCGCGCTTAATTGTCGCGCACCTGTCGGTGTCGTGTACCCTGTCCCTGCAGCGATCAATTGTGCCATGATTTTTCGCCAGCCGGGATGCAGAATGATCGAACGACGAAACGTCGATTTCGCCTGAAAGGAAAATCGAGTTGCTTTCTCTCTCTCTATCTGTCTTTTTTTTCATTCGGTTGAAATGTGTACGTTAATTTAAAAATTTCGACGCGCTCCCGTCGGAATAAATGATCGATTCACCGAGTGCGAGTGCGGGCCGCATTCAAAACCAATTACTAATCGAGCACTGTGAACATTTGCACCGTCGAACTTGCACAATGCTGCCGGTTGAATGGTTGCTGCCGGGATCGCGTCGCTGTGAAAGAGGCATTAATCTCTCCGAAGGGTGAGCGCATCTCCCCCGCGCGTCTTCGTTCGCGCTCCGTTGGCTTTCACTGCCAGATAGGCATAGGTGCTTAATCGCGTCCTTTCTCTTTGCGACGATGAATATCGAAGCACCTACTTACCTGTTCCTAATGCGGCAGCTGCCTCTGTCCGTGACGGTCCGCTCACCTTCTCTCTCTCTCTCTCTCTCTCACTCTCTCTCTTTCTTTTTCCGTATCAGCGATCATTCTCCAACTCACGCGCTCTCTCACCTTTTCTCAACTCGAGATCTTCGCGCGAAAGTGAAATTGCACGCGCAGCTTCCTCCTGCACTTTCGCCAGGTGATTCCGCGTAGCGATGAATTCTTCTCTTGACTTTTTCCACATTTGACGCGTGTACGCGCGTAATGTCGTAACGAGTTATTAACACCTTAATCTGTACACCTCCTAATCGGATGACACCGTTTGTCGTGAAATTGAATACCGTTATCTGTCTTACGGATGACGCCGTTTGACGACACGCCGCAATGTCGAATGTCGCGCGCGGTAGCCTTGTTTTTATCTCCAGTTGCAGAAGTGATGAAATAAGTTCAATACTTATTATTTGTGACGTCGAGATTTTTAAAATATCGCATCAGAAAAGTAAACTTATCTACGAAGGATGTAGAAACGAATAGTGATATTGGCACTGACAGTGACGGCCAATGTTTCATAAAATATTACAATAATTACTTAATCTTTTTAAGTGAATTGTTACAATAATCTCTTATCGTGTAAATATTCCACTGTCGAATAGAAAAAAAAAAAGAAATAGAAGAACCTCGCCTTGATGGCTAGAAAGTGTATCACGTACGTTCAAAGTGTATTTCTCTAAATACGTCAATAGATGAGATACATATCACGTATATGGTTTACTCATTTGAATAAATATATATTAAACAAAAAACCACAACAACAGCTATTTCTTTTAATTTACGTGTAACAAAATCTTCATGACGATCTTTGCTTGATTCGTAAGAACCGAGATCACACATCTATATCTCTTCTTTCTTCTCAACGTCGTCGCTGTTAAGCTCGCAACGAAAGAGGGTTAGGAAATTCAGCTTCTTCAAGCTGTATTCAACTCGCGTGTAATTAGCGTTCGATGTTATAAATAATCCACCGAATCGTCGTCTAATCTACAGTGTCGCCAACGTTCTGCGCGATTTGTCGCGAAACGAGAGATCCGGTTTCACGAAATTGGGGAATTCAGCCTTTCGCGGGGTGAAAGGCGAGGAGGAGGTTAAAATTATCTAGGTTGAACGAGCGGCGCGCATTAAAACTCCTAGGTGTACTCGCGTTACTCGCGTAATATTTTCATATAATTGGGAATATTTTAATGAAATTGATTCACGGACGGAGTTTTTCGCCTCTCGGTGGCCGCCACACTAGCTAGCAACTCTACAACTTTCGCAGTTTGCGAGAGAGAGTCCAATTAAAATTCTGTAATTACAGTAACTCCGGCTTCATTCATAATGATGTGCGCGTATCGCGCGCCCGGCCCCGCTTTACTTTACTTTCTTCTCCCCGGGCTGGTCCTTTGCGCGCCGGGGTATATAAGGCTTCTTTTCCCTTAATCAACCTCAGAAACCGGTTATATACCGGTTATATACATATACGCCTCCTTCAAACCGGCGAGTTACTCTCTCACCGAGTTATTTATGGACAAGCATTGTTCGCGCGGACATACCTCTCGATAATTAACAAACTGTTCATGTAACGATGCGGCGCGCGTTTGAAATGATATCAACGATGATCAATTAGGCATTATTATTTAGGGGGAGCGTGTGTTTCGTGTCGCGTTCGCGTAACGAAAGGAAAAACTGCAAATAGCAAGATAGGCAACGAGTGCTATTTCAATGTTTACGGGAGTATTTAAAAAAAAAGAACTCGATATAACTACGAAACATGGCGCGTTTGAAATAAATATTTCAATTAGACATTATTAGGGGGGACGTGTGTTTCGCGTCGCGTTCGAATTGGAAAGAAAAACTGCGAATAACAAGAGTTAATTGAGTCGCGTCGCGCGTACAGTTAGCTGTTATTTAAAAAAAAAAGAGAACCGTGTTTGGATACGTGCCTCCAGAGAGATGTAATTGCGAAAAATGCAACCCGAGAAAGGTAGATAAAGCAAAAATTGCCTAATTAGATTCAAACTGAGAAGAAAGTAATTGGGAGAGAAAGCTTCGACGATATGCCGCTATAATCGAAATCGAGCGCATTCTACATTTTTCGCATTGGTTTTCATTAACTAATTTGATTTAGCACCAGTGTGACGTGGACATCACGTAAAATAGACATCCGCGCGTCCAGAAACCATAAAGTCGCTGTTAGAACGCGCGCGTTCGCAGTGTTAAATTACGAAACTTTTTTTGCCATTTTTTTTTTCAAAAGAACTTGCGACCTGTGATTCCGCGGAAAAGCTTCATTCAGGGTAGAATACAAGCGCGAAACAAAAAAGAAAAAAGAAAAAAGAAAAATTTGACTTTGAAATTCAAGGTCAAGGTCAATTTTGAGGTTCCTCGCGTACATTACCATCAAATCGAAGAATTCATGTAGAGTTCATCTATGATAGTCACGGACGAATTTTTCTTTCCACCCTGTACATTGAGCATTGTGACCAAACACGAAAACTGAACAGCGCGATCGCGTTGCATGGCGTTAAACGGTTAACCTCTTAGGCACGATGCGCCACTATAGTGGCTTTCGCGGATGTCATCTTTGTGAACGACGTGCCACTATACTGGCGCATCGTTTGAATTAAATGATCGTTTTCATATGTTTTGTTCCACACTTGTTGTGCATTCACAACGTTTGAATCACAACTTAAGAAACGTTAAGAAAAACTTCATTCCATCGAAAATTTCATTTCAATGTACTCGCGTAGAGAACAGCAGTTTACTTGTAATTCGCGTTGAACTCGGCCGTACAGAGAAAAAATTCAGCGCAAAATTCAGCCGTGCCTGAGATGTTCAAGCAACGATTCCACGAGAAAAACCACTTTTGTCGTGGAATCGTCTTCCTTGCGAAAACATCGCAAGAACAATGGGAATGAATCGCTGTCGCATGGTTATGTAATTCGAAGATATCCCCCGTTTCAACGTTTAATTGCTCTTCGCAATTATAAGCGTAATAACTGCGCACGACGATTTGACGATTTGACCAGGTATCGTTTCCTGAATCTCGTTAGATTTCAATCGCCGATTTTCTTTGGAATTTCCTGCGTCTAATCCGACGAAATGTATGTTTGTTGTAAATCCATGTGATAATTTGGACAATACTCCTGATACAAGGATATTTCGGAAATCTCGACGAAAAAATCAAATTCAACGAAACTGCTTGTTAGACGATCTGAAAGTCGTGCAAACGTGGATTTTTAGATTTTCAAAAACATTTCTCGTCGAAGAAAAATTCGACTGAGCTAAAAATAGCTCGATATCAATGGAGCAAATGTATTTCTTTTACATCTGTAGGTATTACGGCTCGTAAATAACAACGAACGCACGATTGATCGCTAAAAATTTCTCTCTGAACAATCTATTGAAAACAAAAAATAGAAAAGTTTGATCGGGAAGCACGTTGTTTTGAAATAGCTATTTCTATGGAATAGTAAAAAAAAAAAAAAAAAAGAGAGAAAAAAAAAGAAAAATGGACAAACGTTCGCGATCGATCGATCGTATTTTCTCGCGAATATATCTTCGAGAGATCGCGCAAGAGAATAATTGCCACGGGAAGAGGTTATGTCTCTTTACTTACGTATTCGAATCTCCCTTTAACGCGGCTCTGGCGCGATAAATCTCGAAGACCGGCGCTCACGTAAATCAGAAAAAATGGTCGGGGAGCACTTTAAAGGCGGCGACAGAATGAATCCAGCGGTACTTGTATCGATCGTTAACCGGTTGAGTCCTCTCTCCCAGCCTGGTACCGCCACGGTATCGTTTCATCGATTTAGATAAATGAAATTACGTTCGGACGTCAAGTCGTTGGCTCCGTGCTTTCCTCGTTTTATTCTCGTGAAATCAAATCCTTCCTTCGCGATCGATCGACCGAAATTCGGTTTATGCGCCTTTATTCCCCCCTCGAGAAACTTCCTCTGATCCCTGGCGTATTAATCTTCTCTTCGTACTCGACGTACTCGAAGACCTTTTGAAATTGTGATCGAACTTTCGGGCGAAAGGGCAGGGAATAGTCGGATGTAGCGGTTTTTATTATGGAAAAGTTTGATTGCAGAGAGGGGCGGGGGGAGGGGAGGGGTTACGTTGTTTCGAAACTAGCTACTGTTCCATGGAACAGTAAAAAGAGATGATATTACTGTTTTATAATTCATTGACCGTAGAAATTGCGAGAAAATGTGAGATAGATATCCACTCGCAAAAAAATGTTCCACGTCACTCGTCAGAAGAGTTAGATTTCGCTTTGAGATATCGAATAAATATACATCACGTAGCTATGTATAATAAAAACGAATGATCATTTTTATGATCGTTGTATGAAAAAAGTTGAATCGGAAGAAACGTCAATGTTTAAGAGGAAAAAGAAAAAAATAAATCGTAGAGATATCTCAGTCGAGATGTGTTAATTCAACAGTGTGTTAAAATGTGTCGAGAAAACGTGTCAAACTCTGATTACCTTAGGCCTCGGGATCACGAAAATTGGAATGAAATGGAAAACGAAAAAAAAAAGGAAAAGAAAAATCAAGAGAACTCGGAGATAGAGGATCTTCTCTGTAATAAAACAAAAAATAGCCGACAAATGGAAAACGAAATTATTGATTGTAAAACCGCGAGTAACCGATCCCCTCGGTCGAGCTTCGCGCAACGAAGATAAAGTTCCCGTGGAAAAATAATTATTTCGTTAAATGAAATTATGTTTAACGAGAGGGGGGGGGCGGAGAGGGGCCTGGTTCGCGCACACAAGCCGATAATGGATGAATCCGCAGGGAGGCAAATTTCATTTTGATAAAAGAGGTTTTCAAACGGAGTGTTGAGGATCGTTTAACTCGCGTTGTCGTACAAGTACGTGCGCACTCTTTACTTCGGTTTTTCTCTCGAAGAGAACTCGATGGGAATCCAAGAGCCCGGTGATAAGACTAACTGAACATTATCTAGCCGATTTCAGCCGTATGCTCTTTATCGCGTCTACAAAGTGGCTGCGAATCCTCAATTACGCTCGTAAACGCTTCGTACTGCCTTCTGTTCGTGGCGATCGTTTGCCATAAACGACGACAACGTTCCTCTGACAAGGCTGAACTTTTTTTAGCCTGGTAACTGCGACGTTCGCAAACTAATACGACATAAGCTAATGTTTTTACGACTGGCATTTTTTACCGGTTATTTCTTTACTGATTATTTCTGCACGATGCAGAAGTAGTTGGCATTTTGTCGAATAATTGCGTCGTTGTGTCTATTTTAGTTGAAATTGCATTTAATTTCAACGCCGGTGACAATTATTGGCCGAAGTAGAAATACGTGAGATTCTTTTACTTTTACTTATTCACTGCGAACGTGTCGCGTACATTCTGTTCACATTTCTCGTTGTTATTCGTCAGAGGAGGATCCGTTTTTGAAAAAATCGCTTTCCCAGTTAAACAGACACTTTGCTGCTTTTTGTCTGGCTCTTTGCGTAACGTTTCTCGTAGCCAATCTCGAAAATGAAATTCCAAACATTTGTACATCTTCATCACGTTCGAGGATGAAAGGCAATTTATAATTATGCCGCGCACACCGGTGGGACACGGGACACGAACGCGGAAAGAAGACAAGTGTCGATGTTATACAGTGGATAAAGCGTAGAGCGCGAATTTTTTTCTTTTTCTTTTTTTCTTTCGAGAAATTAATTGGGACGTGTCCGTCGTGCTCCCCACGTCGCGGAGACCGGTTTTATTTTCATTTTATTATATAACCTTCCTCGGGTTAATTACCTCAGAAGTATCCGTCAGTCGGATGAAATTAAACGTTTTACACAGGATGATAGAGCTAGTGGTTTTTCATCCAGCGCTCGGGCTTCTACGAGCGTGACACTTTGCGTGTTTTTCCACTCTGTTCTGCGAGCGAGTCGTGGCTTTTTGCGACAAGTCGATGTGTATCGGACTGGACGGAAACGTGGAGTCGTTCTGACCCGCAGTGTTGCGTTTGCCGGTAATTTGGAAATTTCTCTCTCTGCTTCTTTGCTACGAAGATTCGTTTCTCTCTCTCTCTCTCTCTCTCTCTCGAATTCGAAGGTTCTTTCTTTCCTTTGTGAAAATATACACACGATGAAATCTGCACGGTTGAATCGAAACGTGTAGGAATAAATATTTTTCTTTACACTGCAAACTGCGTATCGCTGACCACGATAAATTTAATATACAGCGATACATGGTCTATTTCAATATTTCGATATTTTCCAAGACTAAATCGAAAAGCAAACTGAATAAATTGCTTTTTTTCAATATATACATGTATAGTCATATATATATTCATAACTGTAAGCATGTACACATATATATATATATATATATACATACATATATGATTACAGTTAATATAACAACGAAGCTTTGCTCGTTTTAAGTAATTAATACTTTGGTAATTTCCCTTGCTAAATTAATCCATTTACGCAGAAATTTCACTTTCAACGAAGCTCCGTTTTCTTAAATAAGAATATTTTTAATATTTTAATTTCCAAATCAACCAACTGCTAACCAGAGTAGGAGATGCAATTTCGAAAGAGAAGAATCACCAATGAAATATAATGTAATATCTTCTTTTTCTCTGTGTGTCTATTTTGTACGTTCAAAATATCTACATCTTTTTGGAAGGATCAGGGTACAGAATAGTGGTTAATCTTGGGGGGTTTCGATACGATTATCGAAGATAATCCTGAATTATAATAAAGAAAGTTTCTCCCCATCTTTCTTTTTTTTTTTTTTAATGTAAACATCAGAGTGTAAGGAACAATTAATTTTATTAATTTTAGATTGACTTCAACGTGTAAAGAGAGACAGAAAGAAAAAAAAATTATGGATTTTTTATTTCAGTAGGAAGTGACATTTGGCTATCGCTCTACTTAACAATGTGTCGAAATAATCAAGATATTGCCAACCAAATGACCAAATCGAAAGTAAAATGAAAAACCGAATGAAAAATTTCCCTCGCCTGTGTGCGTGTGAAATCCGCGTTGCTCGAAAAACGCGATGCTTTCGCACGCAATATAGACGTCGAATTTCGCGGGACGAGGCTCGAGAGGGGAAACTATTACGAGGCTCGCGCCATCGTGAGATTTCTAAAGATCTCGGTCGTTTTATTGAACGAGCCTCGCTGGCCCCGACGGGGAATTTTATTTCCCTTCGCCGGCCGTAAATTCTGCAACGATCCTGCGGCCGATTAAAAAATACTATAATCCCACCGCGAGATAGAGGGGGATAGTCCGTGTGATTTATAGGGGTGGATGAACCATTCTCATTGATCGCGACAGCCGTAAGAATTCGAGGGATTAAACGATCTAGCTATGCAGAGAGGCGAATTCGAACAGCAGAAGAATCCGAGCGAGTCGTTTACCCAGCCCCGATGCAAACGATTCCACCACGCGATTTCTCTCTCTCTCTCTCTCTCTCTCTCTCTCTCCCTCGCGGAATTCACGGATATCTAGATTTATAGAGCGCGGTAGCGTTAGGAATAGCCGGATGAAAGGGTGGCAACCCTCTCCTCTTCTCACGGTGGCTTACTCGCGAACGACCAGTCATCCAGAGGAGAATCCGGATATATCTACGAACGAGAAGCTCTTACGAAACCGGAAGTCCCTCCGCGTTGCGAACAACAGACGCGCGTAGTCATCCTTCGTTCGAGTAAAATTCAATTTGGACGCGAATTTTCTGTGGACGTCTTGGGCGAATTTCAATTCCCTCGAAATTAAAGAATCTCGATTTCATCGGCTCGAGAGCTTTTTCTCTATAGGAACGAATGTTTCCTTGCGTTAAATATAGCATGAAACGGAGAAGCGTTTGGTGGGCACAGAGCAGTTTTCCAGCAAGCAGTTTTTCACCTTTCTTCTTTTTCTAATCATATTCGTGAATTAAAATTACGAATTTGCATAAAAGTCTGCGGTCCAATTATCACCGGGTAGAAAAATATTTGCTCTCGCTTAAACGAGACGTGAGTGCGTTACTTGCGAGGTAACGCGATTTATAATATACATATCCCAAGTGCGCCATTTTTTCCACGCACTTTCAGTTACGTAGAACAACTTTCAAGTGCATGGTTCTATTATTTTAATTGTGTTCTCTCAGACATGCGGAAAAAAGACAAAAAAAAAGGAAAACGTCGAGCCTCGATTTAAACGAGACGTCGTGTCGGTTACAAACGATCTAATTTATATTTTGAAATATGCCAAGCAGACTGTATATTTCTATAATATTTAGCGCGTAAAGTGATTCTTAACTCGGGCCCCGAGTTTCATTCGTTAAAAATATAAATATTGCACGAGATTCTAGACACGTAAATTTCCATAAAGTTTCCAGCTCAGATCGTGGAAAAAGAAAAAAAAAAAAAGAAAAAAAAGAAAGAAACCAAACTGCTCCGTGAATTAATTTACGATCTAATTTGTAAATTGATTTTAATAAAAAATTAATTTCCAATATTAATTTCCAGTGCTCGATTTTTCTTGAAAATCATATTCCTCCATGAGTATGAATTCCTGCAGGGAACAAAGACCGTGCGATTTTCAGCATGAAAATACCACGTTGATCCGACCTACGAAATGTAACATTTTCCACAGCGCTCGACGATGTTCAATTATCTTTTAATAGTAATCAACGGTGGAGAGTAAGGTTTGTTCTCGAGGTCGCTTAAACGAGGCACGACCATGGGATATCGTTCTCAGCGATAATTGAAAAGCTCACTCGCAGGGTTTTCTACGTTGTTTGACGACGAAGCGAGGGGGGGGGGAGGGGGGCTTGAGGATCGTCCGACTTCTAATCGATATTTGTTTAAGTTTTGGAAGAGCTGGCGGGACGCGCTCAGAGGGACGATTATTCCGTCCCGGCGAATCCTCTCGTTCGTTCTTTGAATTGTCCCCTCCCCCGCACATTCAAAGTTGATGGCGCGTGCCGCGACCCTAAGGCCACTTTCACACAGAGAGCACCGAATCGGATGAATGAAACGAAACGATCGTGGTTCACCGCACGGGTGTCATTCGATCCTGTCGCTGGAAAGTTCGATGGAATTGCGATTGAGGACAGGCGCAGTCGCCGTAGAAAATCGGGAAGCTCGACGTCCCCTCCGTGGAGGGTTTTAGCTTTTACTTGGGACGCGCAATTCGTTCGGAGAAGACGTTGATCGGTTTGGTTTTTAAGTTTGCGATGTGGTGTTCGTCTCCGCTCTTCTTGCCCGCCGATGGAAACTGAAAGAGCAGAGATTTTCATTGCCGTAGGAGAAGGATTTGAGAAACTTTTTCACGTAATGAAATTGGTTTTTTAGATTGCGGGGTGGTCATCTCTCTTTTTTTTCGTTTTAGGTTTTCGTAAATGAACTTGCCAGGAGAACGAAAGAGCAGAAATTTTAATTGTTTTCTATGTGGACGAAGCTTTTAAAAATTTTTTCCCTTTCTGTGCAACGATAGGATTGGTTTTTAAATTATGGTGCGGCCATCCATTTTTTTTTTAGGTTTTCGTAAATGAACTTGCCAGGAGAATGGAAGAGGCAGAAATTTTAATTGTTTTCCATGTAGAGGAGGCTTTTAAGAATTTTTTTCTTTCTGTGTAATGATAGGATTGGTTTTTAAATTATGGGATGGCCGTCTCTATTTTTTTCCTAGATGGAGCTGCGACGAAAATAGAAGAGCAGAAATTTTAATTATTTTTCATACAGGAGAATTTTAAAAAGTTCTCCCTTTTTTCGTGAAATGACAAGATTGGTTTTTAAATTACAGGGTGGCCAACTCTGTTTTTTCGTAGAAAAAAGTTGCCGGAAAAATTGGGACGAGAAATTTCAATTATTTTTTCCACATGGAGGAGAATTTTTAAAATTTTTTCCAGGTAATGACAAGATTTTAAATTACACGGTATTCATCTTCATTTTTTCGCAGGCAAAATTGTTGAAAAATTAGGAATGGAGAGGTTTGAACGATATTTTATATGTAGGAGGATTTTTAAAATTGTTGCGTTCAGATTAGTACAAGGATTAGTTTCTGAATTATAGGGCGGTCGCTTTTATTTTTTCGCAGGCGAGAGGGGAGAAATTTTGACTACTTTTTTTTTATTTAAAAGAGAACAGTTAAATAGGTTTTTTAAAATTCATTTTTTATAAGATTACGAATATTGTTAAATTAACAGAATTTTATACAGTGGTGTTCAACTGTTACATAATGTAAAATTTTACCACAAATGGTAGAGTAGCGAGGGAAGCACAAAGTATTCGGTGTGAATAAAATAAATAAATCTAAATATTGGAGATTTCAACAGCGTATACTATTCTGTATATTCATAGTTCGCTGTCAAATGCAGTCATTTCTTCTTGCTTGTTAAAAAAAAAAGAAAAAAAAGAAAAAAAAGAAAAAAAAATTTTTACTAAATTCGTGAAAACGAATGCTTTATATTTTTGTTTTTGCCATTGCGCGCGTGCATTTTAGTGAAATTTTTACGTAGATTTTTATTAAGAGAGAAATACAGTTGCGCACGTGTTATTTTACCCTTTTTTGTCAAATCATTTCAATTGCAATTATTTTACGCGGGATGGGTGAAAACGTGGCTGGATGAAAAGAGCAAACAAATGCAATTCTTAGTCGCGTTCGCATAGAATCTCGCGATTAAGATTGATGTGAAGGAGGCTTAAAGGCGCCCTGCGTCTTGCACGAAACGCTTTCTATAGCCGAGGAAATGCACGAATGAATTTCTCATCAGGGAAGTTAAACGTTGAAAAGATTCCGAAGGTAAACACAAAAGAGTACGGAAGAATTGTTGCAGCTCCAGATGGACCTTCTACCGGGCTAGGATCGAAGAAAAAATTGACACGCTCGTGTCGGTGATAAATAGCGGAACGAGCTGACGTTTCTTACTTTGAAAGAAATATTTTTAACAATTTTTCTCACTATCGAAAATCCTTTGATTTCTCTCTGTTTGCTCTGTTGATCTTGTACATGATCATTTACACGAGAGAAGAAATTTTAGTCGGTTGTCCAACTAATAATTTCTCGTATTGTGATCTAGGAATTAGGGACTAATACGGTGACGGATACGAAGAAGTAAATGTGTAAAATTGTTTAAATAAAAAAAATGTTCGTATGAAACGGTGATAGATGCAAAGTGAAAAATGCAGATATATAATTATCAAGTTTGTAGGCTCTTGCTACATCTTGTTCCTTTCAATCGCATTGTCAAAGCTGTACATCAAAGTTTGCTACGTTCATCCTAATTTACTTAATTACATTAAATTATCTCACACTGAGATTTTATCTCTCTTTATCTACGAGAATATCGGAAAAACAAATACGATGGGTCGCAAAAGAAAAAAAGAAAAAAAAAAGAAATAACATGAAACAAAGGATCATCGAAGAAAAATATTTGCATTTTGTCTTTCAAGATACTTTGTCCCCGGTAGTAGTGTTCTTTGTACAACAAAAGATAATTCAGGCGAACCTCGTGCCTGTATTTGTAAGAATGTTCAAGTTACACCGTATCTAAATTGTATCAGATTTTATATACCAGTGACAACGAAACTCACGAAACTCACCGAGAAGAACGTCCAAGGTAGTTTAATTCCAAACCTATATGTTCCAAAGTAAGAACATCCCATGTTGTTAAACATCCGGATACGGTTGCTTCTCCATCCCGAGCACCTGTCGACTTGCTAACTTTCCTATCCAAGGCAAAACGTCGTCCAGCTAGCGGCGAAACACGTACAGCTCGTTGCGAGCGAAGTGGACAAGGTTTAAACCCCGTTTCCGGTAATTGTTCCAGGACCTGATGACGAAGAACAAGCAGCGGAATTGGCGGCGGTTGCTGGCCGGGTGCTTGGTCGCCGTGGTCGTCCTCGGTTTAGTCATCGCGGCGGCGATTCTTCTGACCGGAAGCCCGGATTTCTCCCCTGGCACGGGCACGCCAGCCGCACCTGGTATTTCTCTTGAAGAATGGCTGGCCGGCTCGTTATCTCCGAAGAGCTTCAATGGCACGTGGATCAGCGGTAAATATCTTATATTTCTTTTTCGCGCGAGAGCGAAAGAATCGCGGGCCTCGACTTTTCGCGGGACATTTCTGATTCCGCCTTCGGTGTCGTTCCTTTTTTTTTTTTCTTTTTTCGCGCCAGGCTATTGTGAATTCGACCCCCCGTTGGGAGATTAATTTCTCGCGGGGTAGGCGGAGGGGATGGTGGTAATATACAGAGCGCTTTCAGGGGCAATTTAAAATGGTCGCAGTGGTTTTTCATTTTTTCGCGACGGACATTCGGGTATTACCGCGTTTGGGAATTTAATCCGTTTCACTGTGAGTATTTTTCAGCGGGCAGGTTTTTAGATATCAGCCGGCTGTTAAATTAAATTAAAGTTAGAATTTATTTTTTTTTTTTTATGAAAAATGATCCGAAACGTATTTGACGTTTGGTGGGATATTGCTTTAAATTTTGGAAATTCAATCCGTTGCTGTTGATTACTTCCAGTCGATAGGTATTCTAGTCATCAGTCATGCATTAAATTAAATTAATGGAATTGGAATTTTTTTTAAATGAAAAATGTATTCGAAACGTATTGATATTTGGATGTCGTTGCTTTCAATTTTTGCGAACTCAGTTTGTCGATGTGATTATTTCCAATCGATGAGTTCACTCGGGTGAAAAGAATTAAAATTGAGGTTAGAATTTTTACGAGTATAAAAATGATTCGAAACATTCTAGATGTGAATTGGACGAAATTGAATGAAATTAGAATGAAATGCGAATTAGCTCTAATTCCTTGAGAGAGATAGAATTGTGCTCTGGGACGAATATTTTTCCACTTTGAAAGAAAGATAGAATTAGGAAGGCTCTCTCGGATGTCAAACATAACATTTCGTTGAATGGAGATTCTAAACTGGTGCTTTACATTTGAATTTCAATGAAATTCCGATGAAATAAACGAGCGGAGAACGCACAAGCGAATAAAGAGGTAAAACAGGATAAAAGAGAGTAGAGACGACAGATCTTGAGAAACGACGGAATGCTGGGAACATAGTGGTTGAAACGAGACTGTTTCCAATAGTCTCTTCTATAGATGCGAAAATGTTTGTCCACGGAGAGTTGACGTCGCTGTCGCATATGCGGCGCTAACTTAAACTTTCAATGGGCCATTTAGCAGTCTTACTGGCGTTTCAACTTTAATCTTTCATTTTATCGCGGCCGAAAAGAACGAAGATTCCTTTCTCTTTCTCCCTCTCTTCGAACGTTTTTTCGACTTTCACCGTTGAAATTTTCCGAAAAGGGGATTTGGAAATTTAAGGGGGAAAAAAATTCGTAATTTCGTGAATTTTTCGGCTCGTAAGTTTCGACTCGACGAGAGAAGAAGGAAACAGAGATAGAGATAGAGGAAAAGGAGAAAAGAGAAAACTACTTGCACTTCTACTCTCGCTATTCTACTCTACACCTCTGTGTTCTCACTCAGTCAGTGCGTGCATCATTTCCCTCTCCGCTTCTCTATTTTCGACTGCACAAAATACACACGTTCGATGACGTTACGCGCAGCCGATGACGCGGATCACTATGCACAAGTAGATAGTATCGCAAAGCGTAAAGTTTCTCTAACATAGCGCGAGAGACAACAGTGGCTAGCAGCAGGTGGGACGAGTCTCGTGCGAAGATTTCGAACGGTTGGAAATGCCGATTAATCGGGTTGAAATCTTTATTGCGGTTGTCGGACGTAGCAAGCAGCAGTTGGCAATCGGTGGGGAATTTGACGGTAGGTAGTAATTAGCGAGCGAGGGATCATGGATCTGGCGCGACGAGTCGTCCCTTGCCGAGGGAGAGAGGCTCAGGCTATCGGCGCAAATTGAGGGTTTCGATGCCGGCTGTATCTAGCCCGGCGGTACGCACGTCCTGTGTACCGGATGGCACGACGTTAATTTCCCTCTGCTTATACGAGCCTATCGATTTCCCGCCGTTACGTATGGCAAACATCATTTTCAACAATCACTGAATTAATTCCGCCTTGACGAGGCGGAATTAATCGCCGCACGACTTTTTCCCTCCGATTCGTGCCGATTCGGCCTTGGAACGAACTGGTGACGGAAAGCAAGCTTTTGAAAGCGAAAGAATATATATATATATATATCTTTTTTTTGACAACAAAGATAATCCAAGCGTACTGCAAATCTCTGATTATTCGGAAGAGGTGGAGGAATTTCGACGAAGTGGGGGTTTTCGAGTTTTTCCCTCCGATTCGTGCCGATTCGGCCTTGGAACGAACTGGTGACGAAAAGCAAGCTTTTGAAAGCGAAAGAATATATATATATATATATATATATATATATATATATCTTTTTTTTTTTGGCAACAAAGATAATCCCAGTGTACTGCAAATCTCTGATTATTCGGAAGAGGTGGGGGAATTTCGACAAAGTGAGGGGTAGTTTTCGTTCGATCGATCGGGTAGAAACCTATGATCGAGATTTTTCGATGATAAAGCAACGGAACGGAGTTTTTTCCCGCATTGTTCTCGAAGAACGAAGCAAACGGGTCAGCGGTTCATCGATGGACAAGAAATGAAAATTCTGTTTTCGTCCGCGCGGTGACTGGTGTGTCTTTCTTTTGCGGGAACGATGTTTCCTTTCTCGCATTGTCTCGTTCTCGATGTTTCGTCGGGAAAAAAACGAAATCGAGTTTTTTTTTTTAAGCGAGCTTCTAACTCAGAAGGACGAGTTCGTGCACCATTGTCGAGACTTTTGTACGTATTCTCTCTAAGATAATCGAGAGCAGAGTAAAAATGTTAAACGCGAGTTGTAGTTCGATCTATTCAGTCAACGAAATAAAATACTGCTTAAATGTGAATTGTATTATTTTCGAAAGTAACAGATCGACGATTAGGATCAGGTCGATGAGAACGAAACGAGCGTAAGGAATAGCAAGTATTAATATTCCAACCGATAACATCTGTAAAGTACATCATTCTGGAAAGAAGACGCGGAGAAAGTCCAATCGGTCTGCGTGAAATAATGCCTCGTTATCAGTTTTAGTTCCGAGAAACAAGTGCAATCGTTCGTGGAATCAAACGAAACTCGTTGAAGAACGTTCGCGTAGTCTGTCGCAACGATTCGATCTAGACGCGAAGATACAAAGATACAAGAAAAAAATGCTTCGTTCTTACAAAAATAAATTTTCTCCTAAGTTTTCTCTCGTAAATTTCCTTGCGTTGCAAGCAAGCTCCAAAAATTTACATTCGCTCCACGATGGCTCTGCACATCGTAATTTGGTTCAACAAAATTGATTCTTTCAACTCGCGTGAAAGCGATCAGTAATCGCGTTGCAGCAATCAATCGCTCAGCCGTCGAAGAGACAACAATTGCAATCGAAAACAGCCACTTCGTCAACCTCCGTGAACGTGTTCGCTACGTTCGTGGAAATCGACGATCTCGATTATATTTTGGGAATTAGCGATCTCCATTGCTCTCCGAGATGAGGCCGAGCTTTGACACCGCCGCCGTTCCTGGAATGTTGTTCGAATCATTGTTCGTGCATTCTCGCGAAGGAACTTCACTTTCTTCGCTGGCTTCGGGCTCCCGTGCCGTGGCTTGTTCCACGGGCACAAAGATTCCATTCGCCGAATTAATTCCAGAGCCATGACTCCGTGTTGCCAAACTTCTCAAACTAATCCCTCCTCTCCTCCACCCCCACCCCTTCTTTTGAATCCTCGCCTCGATTCGTGGCGATTGTGCCAGCGAGACGCATCAATTCTCCGTTTTCTCTCCTTTGGTTTTCGGCGAAGAAACCAAAATGCGAACGAAAAAGTGGAGCACTCTCGTCGGAGACGTGCGTTGCAAAAGTACTGAAGTTTTCACGCAACGAATATCAAATTTCGAACACTTTAGTACGTGGAAGTTCGCCTGAGGCATCGGTGAACGACGATGCACAATAGTAGTATAATCGAGTGTGAGATGATTCTACGTGATGAAAAACGAATATACAATTTTTACCCTCGAAAGCCTTCGTTTCCGAGAGAATCGAGTTTGAAAGTTTATCGGTGCTTTGGTACTTGGATTCAGCCAATTCTGAACGAGAATAGTCAACGTTATTCTACGCGAGGAAAATCAGTAAAAGAACGTAGAATAAAAAAATTGTTTTTTATGCTTCTCGCCTTCGAGAAAATCACTGTTGGCGAGGTGATATTCGTAGCTTTTGTCTTTTACGAGTAAATGAAAACGTTTATCCGTGAAATGGAGACGTCTGGTAAGAACGAACGCTATAATCGAGGAAGAAGAAGACGAAGAAGAAGAAAAAGAAGGAAGAGGAGAAATGAAAGGTTGTCGCATTTTTCATTCTAGTCGTTTTATCGAGGGAGGTTATAAAGATATTAATCACGGTTTCATTAGCAATTTTTCGCGGTAGACCGAAAGGTTCTTTAGATTAGCCACGCTCGGTGAAAACGTTGCGTCGAAGAGGGTAATCGCGCGCGAGTATTATCTACTTGCGAATCGGTTTCCTTTTTCCCCTCTCCGCTCGTTTCGCGAGTCACGGCGATTATCGGTAAATGACTTTATCCATCGAAGACTGTCAGAGTGTTTCCTCTCGATATCGGTACTTGAGGATCGAGCAGATCGTTCCCGCTTGTAATTTCGACCATTCTTGAAGCTTTGTAAAGCCGTGCCGTCATTTCGAGTGATAGAAACATTAATCCTCGATTTCCTGATGGTTGCATTAATTTAAACTTTGGTATATTTCGACGATGGAGATTAGCGACGAAAAATGAAAAATTTCGAAATTAACGCTGGAACTATCAAAAATGGAGAAAAACGAGCAATTTATAATTTTTGCTATCGACTGAAATCTCATAAATATAGGATAATAGTATTTTTAATAAAAATTTAAATAATTTTTCGAAAGATGTGTAAATAAAAGCTTGTGTAATTTCGAAAAGTGCGACGAAGCTTCTCCATTTTTTTTTTTTTTTACTTTAACGTTTCTGATTATTCGAAAATTTTACGCGTTGATAGTTCTGATCTTCTTTCTTTCAGTTTCACTGTCTTGACGACTGATATCGTGGAACATTATACGTTGATTCTCAATCTTTATCAAGAAATATGTATTTTCGTCGAAATTACTGTGGTTTCACTTAGAATTAGACATTTCTACAGTCTCACAGGAGGGGGGGGGATTTTAATTTCATCGTTCAATTCGGCATAAAGTGTGAGTAGTATTTCGCGCGTTTCTTCTAAAAATAAAATTAACGCCAAGAATTATCTTTCGAATCGGCCGTATTTTCCGAACTGACCGAACGAACCGAAAAGTATTTTCGCAAAAGTATTTTCTCGATGCTTTCGTGCGGCTATAAAAATTTGATAACGATGAAAGAAAGAAAAACAAGAGAGAAAGAGAACGCTCGATCGAGAAACACGGAGGATAAGGTTAAATATTTCCTCCCGGCAACCGGTAAATCTCTCATAAACTCGTAAACGCGCAATTTCCCCAGGAGAGAAATAACGTTCGACGGGAGGAACACGGTACTTGATAACGCGGGAAGAAAAGTTTATCCAAGTGGAGAGTTCGCGTGAAATTTCAACCGGGAGGCCGGGCTGCATCCTCGCCACGATGCGATGGCGAAAGGCTCGCGTTTCAAAAGCCTCCCGCGACGCACAATACGCTTCAACAGCGTGAAATATGGTGAACTCCACGGGCCGTGGATATTGCATAAATCACACATGCTCGCAGAGAAAATATTTCGACCGACGAGAAAGAGAAGAGGAAGAAGCAAAAGAGAAAGAAAAGGGAGAAAAAAGAAAAACACCGCTGTTGTTTTCCTCCCTTTTTGGCGCGAATTCGCGCGAAGAAGAATATGAAGAAAATGAACCTGGAAGGACACGAAGGAGAGAGTGAAACGCTGACGCGACAAGAACAAGGGAGGGAAACAAGAACAGAGGGCTTTAAAGAATGCAGCGGTCGCTAATCTCGTCGAAAGCTTCCAAAGTATCGACTTCATCGGTTCACTGAGTCGACCGAGAGCTACCTGAAACTACAGGCTAGGCTGATCGAACGTAATCTGATAAGGGAATTCTTCTCGGCAGGAAGAAAAGAAGAAGAAGAAGAAGAAAAAAAAAAAGAAAAAAAGAAAAGAAAAGGAAGATGCCAGGAAGAGGGGAATTCGCCAAGAAAATATCTTCGGATGACACTTAACTTTCAAGAAGTAGTCGCCTGCTCTCTAAAATGATCAGCCTGCCTTTGGCCAGTAGCTGATGCCCTCAGCTGCCTTGTCATGATTGCCTCTCGAGTTCCCTCAGGCAACTTGCCAGCAACCTGGCCTCGTCCCCTTTTGCTTGTCTCTCTGCTCCTCAGCCAGAAAATTCTGTCCAGAACGATTCGTATCACTTGTTACGTGCTGGCATGCGGACCCCGCACCACCACGTGACGTGCTGCCACTGCTGCATCTCTCCACAGGATGCAGCAACCCTTGCGGATCGATTATGCAACGCTCGACACTATCCCCTATTTCGTTTCGTCTCTCGATTGCCCGAAGAAGAGGAACTCGCCGGTTAAGATTGATTCGGTTCTCACCCGAACCCTTTTCCTTATCTCTATCTGTTTCCCTTCTTCTTTCTTTCTGAATATTTCAACTTTCTCCTAACGTTTTGACTCCCCGTCGCCAGTGATTTGACGAGTGTCAGAAATATATACTGTTAATATTTTCGAAAGAATTCAACGTGTCACTGAATTAAGAAGTCGTGAACCTCGTTTTGGTGATATTTCTGTGATATCTTGAAACATAGGTTGCCAAAAGAATCGTCAATTTCGACTCAATACTAACGATTTGCTCGTTTGTTACGGAAAATTATCGGATTTTCTAACATTCAGCGAGTTAAAGAAATCCTCGTTTGTTGTCTTCCATGATTATTGTCTTGCAAGTTGTAATTACATTACGAAGTAGGTAGTATTTAAACAAGTATTTTCCAAGTAGTCTGCGCCGAATAAATATCGACGATATAAACATTCCCCTAGGATGAGCCGCCGTGCATCTTCTCTCTATTCCATGGAAGATGATCAGTTAATTAAGAATTAAGGATTCTTTCGAAGTTGGGGCAAGTTTCTACGAAAATCATTGATTCGGTGCATCGATAACGAGGCTGCGCGTATTCTGCGGGATACAGACCCTTTCTTCGCTTATTGTTGCGTAAACAGCCTCATTATCTCATAAAGTTTACCGAAATCTCTTTGTCAGGATTGTACCGAAGCATCCGGTAACGAAGGTTCCTTGAAATTTAGCTTATATTTATCAAATTTCACCCTCCTTGACTTTTGCTCCACTTCGTTGGAAGAATTCGTCTTTCGTTCGTTAACGAGATCTTTTATTAATTACGAATCGAAAGGTTTTTAAGGTCTCTGTTTGCTCATTTCACTTCGTTTCGTTTGGTAAGTTCCCTCTTACTTTTACTGTAAAACCTTACATTCGACAATTATTTTATTACCGAGAGGCAACGAATCAGTCGGAACTTGAGAAATTAGGGTAATCCTTATTATCTCGACTTCGCCTGGAGGTCCGACTTTCGCCAAGCAAGCGCTAAATTTAAAAGTCCTTCTTTGTTTCGTGAAAGTAAATAAGCGAACTTTGCAGTTGATGCGGAGATGTTGAAAAAGATTTCTCTTATTCCGCGAAGAGAGAGAGAGAGAGAGAGAGAGACCGAGGACGAGTCTTCTCCTTTAAAGATCTCAAGAATAAACCGGCATGTTCCCTGCTAATTTTATCGTCAGTCCATAGCAAAAGGAATAACGTCAGTAATAGTTCTTTTTTTCTCTTTTTTTACTTCGACGTTGTAGACTTTCGACCATGAGAAAATTTCTCAACAAAGCGAACCACGTTTCGTAGATTCCACGAAGCGCGCGGAGGCAAACTCGCGGCAAGTTCCTCGGATCTGATCGACGATTTCGCGAAAATTTCGAACGTTGCTCAAAAAAAGGCAATGACCTTGCTTGCCCATTTCTACACGAGATACTCGTGATTTAATTCGCCGACTATAATGGAACCGGCAGTTTTACTATGAGCTTTCGTATCCCCCCGCAAACAATGAATCTCTCGGCGCAGTTCTTCCCTTTATGCGCTTGTAATGCCTCTGCGATAAACTAGAACTTCAATGAATAGACCGAATAGTCAAACGAACAAAAAGACCGCTCACCCCCTCCTCGTGTTCTACTCTAACAACAAGAATTCGCTGTCGCGATGAAGATGATAGATTCGCCGCTTAAACGACGAAAGAACACTGGTTCGTTGGTTTCGCGAGGCAAGGCTGATGAAGTACAGGACGTTGCAAAATACGCGACACATTTTTACTGGTCCTCGATTACAATGCGTTGCAACCCGAGTACGAAATTTACGTCTCCGAAAGTTCTTCATTGTTTCATAATCGTAGCCATAAGTGTGAGAATGAATTTCAATTTCTTTACTGTGTCAGATGATTTGTGTTACGTTTTGCGATATTTACTGCTGAAGAAACGAAATTGATGTTGCCAAGTCGAATGTTACGAAATACAATTTTCAATCGATTCATTTACGAAAAATATTCGCAAATCTTTTACGAATATTCGAACCGCGAATGTTCTTTCTTTCTTTGTTCCATTGTCTTAGAATGTATATCACGGAGATGGAGGTATTGAAGGATCGAACCTATTTTTGTCAAAATTCATTGGCACAATTTCTGAACGAGATCCGTCTATAGAATTTATTTCAAACGATCGAAACGAAGGAAATTCACGCCAGATGATTTGTGTTATATTTTGTGATACTGCTGAAGAAACGAAATTGATGTTGCAAAGTCGAACGTTACGAAATACAATTTTCAATCGATTCATTTACGAAAAATATTCGCAAATCTTCTACGAATATTCGGACCGCGAATGTTCTTTCTTTCTTTGTTCCATTTTCTTAGAATGTATATTACGGAGATGGAGGTATTGAAGGATCGAACCTATTTTTGTCAAAATTCATTGGCACAATTTCTGAACGAGATTCGTCTATAGAATTTATTTCAAACGATCGAAACGACGAAGGAAAGAAATTGACGTTGCCAAGTCGAAAGTTACGAAATACAATTTTCAATCGATTCATTTACGAAAAATATTCGCAAATCTTCTGCGAATATTCGGACCGCGAACGTTCTTTCTTTGTTCCACGGAAGTGGAAGGTATTAAAGGATTGAAACTATTTTTTGTCAAAATTCATTGACACGACGGTTTCTGAACGAGATTCGTCTATAGAATATATTTCAAACGACGAAGGAAATAATTCACGTTGTACGTGCGTGTTACGTTACTCCATTGCGCGTTCGTTGTTACACGCGTTTTGCGACAACCTGTACACCTGTTAGGGGTGGGCGTTGTAATGCGGCATAAGTTAAGGGAGACGAGCCTCTGCGCCAAGTTTCGCCGGCGATACGCAAAAAAAGGAAAACAGGGCCAGTAGTTTCGTAAACAGTTCTCGGCGGCAGTTTGCGAAACTGTTCGTCACAGGGTCGCGTGCAAACCACCCCGCGTGGCGCGCTCACTTTGCACAAAGAAGACATTCGCGAGCTATTTCTTTGATCTTATCGCCGGGGTTGAAGTATCCGTAAAAACGTGCCGGCCGGATAGCGACCGAGAGCCAAGTTGGTTGCTGCAAGCTGTTTGAGCAACTTGTCGTTCTTCTCCGCGTGTCTTTCGAACACGTCTCTCTCGAGCAGCCACCCAGCAGTCAATCTCGTGTTTTCTGTGTTTTCCTTCCGGAAAATGCGGCCAGACTTTGAACGTTCGACGTTGGATTATCTCGCGAAAGGATCAATTCCTTGGCGACTTGGTTTGTAAGATTATGAAGATCACTGGGGAAGACTGGCGACTTTTGACACGTACGAATCATTTCTAGCATTTCGATTTTTTCTCGAGGAACAGGTTGCAGGACGTTAGCTCTGAACAAGCCCAGTGGTTTCCTCGATGAAAATATGTATTTTCAAAATTTCACACTTTTAGAAAAAATTGTAAATTACCAAGAAGCTAGCAAAAAAAGCGTAGTCAAAAATCGGCTCTAACGCAGTGTCCTAACTTCGCTTGCTCTAATTTCGGTCGCCGTAGACAACTTTCGAAGAATCTTCGAAATGAAGTTCCAAATACGAGAGAGACGGATCTGGCGAGAGAAAAACTTTCACAATCGGTCTAACAATTCTCTATGTACGCATATATATATATATATATATATATATATATATATGCGTGGCGAAATTACACGCGACCTGTGTAAATTGTCTCGAAACAAAATAGCAAAATCACTCTGTGACCCTTCTGTTCGACTCAACTAAAAATTTCCAAACGTTTTCAACACGATGTCTCTCCCGCTGGAGGGGAAGAATTCTGTCCCTTTGTAAAAGGCGGAGAGGGGAAGGAAAAATGATCCGCTGGCGGTCGAGTATCCCGAATAAATCTTGCGACAATTGCGACTGTTTCAATGCCGGTGAATCGCATAGAACCGGCAGGATACAACAGCGATGTGAATGCTGCGCGTCAGAATTTCGCGAAATTCACGGAACGCGGGAACAAGAGGACTTGCCGCGAGCAAAGAATAGATGTAACAATGACGAAGACGTGTACACCCTCAACGTTCGTAGGTATTGGAACATTTAGAGAGAAACGAATGACAATTTCTTTGAAATATAATTTCTTTTAAATATATTAAATATATTTTAAATATTTCAAATATTTTAAAGTAGTTCAAAGAGGACTAGATTTGATTCGTTGGCCAATTTACAACTTTGATGAGATGCAAAGGAATTTTTTTTCCTTTTTTTTAAAACTTGATCAGTGTCAGAAATATTACAGGACTATCAGTGCTTCAAAAAGGCGTAGAGATACTGGTATACTTGATTGAGTTTCCACGTGTTTTTTATTCTTTTCGTACTACGTAAAAATATTAGGAGTTTAATATTTAAAAAAATATATTAGAACTAGTTGATTCTATTATATACATAATGTATTTTATTATAATATATATAATGTGTGCATCCTCGTTCGTAGGTATTGGAGCATTTAGCGAGAAACACAAGCGAACTCTACGATCGTTAAAAAAAATTATTAACTATGTTTTTCATGGGTTTAAAGACGATTAGATTCGATTCATTAAAGACCAATTTACAATCTTGATGAGATTTTTATGTAGAGAAATTATTAGTTTGATCCTAGTGTCAGAAATGATACAGACTATTAAAAAGGCGTGGGAAATATTAATATACTAGTTTTTTTTTTGTAGTAAAACCTTAATATTAGAAACACTAGGAATTAATACTATAGGAATTTAATATTAAAAAAAATTACTAGAGTGAATTAATTTTGTTATTATATATATGTAACATGTCTAAAGCTTTTGTCATACAGTCAGTATACGAAACAGAATTTGATAAACGAGCGCGTAAAAAGATTTGTATAGACTCCTCTCGAAAACTGCAGCGAACGAGTTGGACGAACTGTATTTTAACTCGCTTTAAGTCTCTATTGAAACACCTGCCACGTGCGACCCAGTGTATCATCAGCTCGATTGGTGACACCGACTGATACCTTAGCCTTTGTCTTTTTCATCTTCTTTTTTCTGTTTTTTTTTCTTTTTTTTTTTTTCAATAATACCACACAAACCGTCACGGTAGTTGATCCTTCGTTTTTTTTGGATCAATAGGGTGCAATTTGTCGGGAGACGCACGGGATCGGATGAGTCAAGAGGATAAGCGTGGAGAACAAAAGAGGGATGGGTCGCTACCCCGAACGAAATAAATCGAAAATGTAAAATGTGAAATTTTGCCGGGGGTTGAGCGTTCGTTTCCGCTCGACGGAAACAACTTTGAAAAATGGTCCGTCGAATCAGCTTCAGTGGTTCTCCGCGGGTTTTGTTCCTAATGAGTTCTCGTTGCGTTTAGCAGAATCGTGGATAACTCCAATTTGTCACTGGTCAGTTTTATTTTTCTGTCTCTTTGTAAATAGTGTTGAATGGGATTGCTTAAACATCTCGTTTAAATTGGTCATTTTTAGGTAGCGTATACACAAGTACCTCTGTAATTAGAATTTCTTACTTATTTCTATAATTTTTTTTACCTATTTTTATTTTTCATTTCTTACTTTACTTATTTTTATTTTTGATTTCACTGTAGAGGGTGTTTCAGATAATAGGGATTGCTTAAACATCTCATTTAAATTGGTCATTTTTAGATTGGGTTTATAGTATAAGTACCATTTTTAGATATATATGAGTAATTCTTTGTAATTATTTTGTTTACTTAGAGGTGGAAAGAAAGAATTGTAGTTATCACATTCAAATCTAGAACTGATAGAAGTTCTAATGACGTGTCGAAAAATTGGCGAAGCAATAATTATAATTAAAATAAAATGAAATAAGATTTTCATTTAATAGAAGCAAATTAATTATCTAATTATATTAGATTCATCTCTCATTGAGTATTTTGGCTTCTTCAATTATTCTAATACATAATATTTCGAGAGGAAATGCGTTTGCAGATATTGTTTACCCGCTTCTATTTTTCTTCGGTTATTTAATTCGGAACATTCAACATAGTCCAAATTACTCAATTACCTCATTATGATTAAATCTGTAAGCTTTATAAAACAATACACGAGTATTAATGAACATCGGATTACACTCATTAAAGCCGTTCATTCATCGAAAATTCCTGATTTATTCAAACGATGAGCCTCAATACATGTCAAGACTAGCTTATAGTTACTCTAATACCTAGTTAACTACTTGAGTCATTATCCAATGCTGCCCAACAGCTACATTTACTCTATAATTTTATACTAGAATGCACTTACAGTAATAATTTACCTAACTGTTATTAATATCTATTAGAATTATACATGATAAAACGTAGAAAAGAGTTACATTCACTCAAAATGCCAACCTCACAAGTAATTGTTGTGGTTTCTTGTTAATTCTCAGGATAGTAAACCTCCTTTGAACGATCAAAATTGTTAATTTTCAATTTCTTAATTTTTCGTGGAAAAATCGCCAGATCTTCAAAATTTCGCGTCGGTGCATTTTTTTTAGAAATTTCAACTACGATTTTTCGAGTAGATGATTTTTTTCGAGTAAAGTTGCGCTTTAATTCCTTTGGTAGACAGGTGACCCGACGTTAAAGAAATCCGCAATTTCGAAAAAAATTTGCCGGACGCACATCGCTCCGTAATTTTCCTTCGGTCGATGCTTCTTTCTTTCATTGTTCGGCCGAGAATCCCTGGAAACTAATGTAAATACGAAACGAGAACGTTGTGCTTCGTTTATGCACTGCCTCTTCCAACTTTCCTCTTTCTTTTCCTTCGATCTCTATCATTCAGAGAACGCAGGAGAAAAGAAGTTGGAATAATTGCAAGGCTCGTAACAAAGGCGAAAGCATTCGAACAATTCCCTAGATCCCTTTTGTGAATATGAACGTGGTCATACGTACGTACATTTTTCTTAATTTCGAAGATGTAACCCTTTTAAGAATTGCTGATAAGATGGCGAGGTTTTGTGGAAGCTAAAGAAATAATTATTACGACGTTATATTTTAATATATCTTTGGTTGGTTTAAAAAAAAACAAGGAGAATGGGATGATACGTATAGATAGTACGTATTTTATCATGGAACAAGTTATTATGATAGACGTATTTTATTTTAATCAGTTACGTCATACTACATTAGACAATTCTTGGTCAGACAATCGGGATCGACTTAATTAATTGCTCAACAATTTTCAGCGTTGCCTTATAAAATGAAATATACAGATAATTTTGGCAACATGGGACGAATTAATCGTTGAATTGAAAAATTCGTGGAGTAAGCGTGTGAATTGCAAGGAGCATGTTTTCGTTAATATCGAAGTCATTATACGTAGCTACTAACGTAGCGAAATTATATACGAATATTCGTAATAGAGAGGAGTTCTCGAAACTGATTACGAGTTTAGCTTGGCAGAGTTATAAATAATATGATAATAATATTTTTTTACAATGAATATTTCATCATATTAATTATGCAGCAACATATAGTAATTATACGATGTGTTGTATTTCATAGAGGAAATTAAGTGAATTTTCCGCTTGTATATTCGCGAAGTTAATTATTCCACTTCCTTCGCTGCGTTCCGAACTTTATCGCCATCATGCGCTAAATTATACCGTATAATTATAATAGTGATGATTCGCAATATAAGTACTTGCACATTATAAAAATATTATTAAGTATTTGAACGATTAACAGTGGGTGAATATTGAAAGACCAAGTAGAAGAAACGGCGACTTCGTAGCGTAAGTGGAAAAGGAAGGCGAATGGTCAGACGCCCGCACCTATAATAATATTATTTATCGCTGTAACTGCTGTAATTGATAATTCAGAATTCCGTGGAATGGACGGTGAAACCTGATGCGTTCTAATTAAGGTATCGCTATTGGTTTGGTCATAGAGTCATTATAATTATTATACATAAAATTACCGTGCGGTGGTCAATTATTTTATCAATGCGAAGATCACATAGACGGGAGGATATGAATATAATTTTGTCTTTTGAATTTGATTGTATTTCGGTATTGATCCGACTCCACAAATTGAAAAGCAGCATTAATAGGGCAATAATCTGTTTGCACGCGGCTATAATAATCGCGAAAGAAGAAAGAAAAGAAAAATAAAAACTATTGCTCAGAACTTTGGAGCATCTTTCACCCTTCTTTGCTTGAAAAAATTTCTTCGTACATTAAAAAAAAGAAAAAAACAACAACCACAACTTTGACTCGAAATTAATTTCAGAAATTTCTATGAAAATAATATCAATACAATGAATGAAACATTTACTCGAAAAAATCATTGTTTCTTCTGAAAGGATTGTACTCCTAATTCCATTTCCTAATCTGTAGCTATGGAAGTAAATTTGAGAGGACTCGATCCGCCTAAAAATGAATCACAATGACATGGTTCAGACGAGAGAGAAAAAGAGAGAGAGAGAGAGATAGGAACGACTCGAAAATTGAGAATTTTTGCGTCTTCGTTGCTACTTTGCCTCCTTTATTATCCGAGCGGAGCTGGTCTCTCTGGTGCATGAGCGAGAAGCCTTCGCTCAGTGAAAAGCCGACTTCCCCGAAAAGACAAATATCCCAGGCTATTCGTCGTAAACGTTGGTCGTTGCAGCAAGGAAATCGATGTCCGATACTCGATCGACGTTCGCTCGATTTTTTCCTCGAAACGGTTCGCGGACATTAGCAACCGTGTGTCGCCGACACACGGCGAATTGGCCCGCGTTGTGTACGATATATCCAGCGGGAACAGGCACGGCTAAATACAGAGAGAGAGAGGGAGAGAGAGAGAGAGAGAGAGGGAGAGCGGCAGTGGCCACAATTTTGTGGAAGGCAGGCACGATGGTAGCTGCGGTTCCACCTACCGTGAAACTCTCATCAACCTCCATAATTACCACCATAGTGCGCGCCTTTCTTCCTCTCTTCTAGCCACTAACCGATCGCTGGTGCAACTGCTCGTCTTCTTTCATTCTATTTCCTTTTTTTATCCCCTCTGTTTCTTTTTTTCTTTCCTTCTCTTTGTTTTTTTTTCTTTTTTTTTTATTTCTTTTATCTTCAATTGAAGAGCCTTCTGGGAAAGAAGAGCGCGAGATAGAATCGCAGTTACGTGGTTTGGTGAGGTTTTTCCCCGAATATTTCACTGCGAGCGGAGAATTTAATAGAGAGCAAGGGGAACATTATTTACCAAAAGTATTGCATACAGATAATGATCAAATAATTGGCGAAATAATTGATTCGCTCATTAGAAACTCGAGAAAGGCATACATATTACGATACATTGCGATCAATGGGACACAATTCCATTGGCTCTCTCAGTTCAATTTCACGAATGTTCGAAAATTCAGCGAGAAGATTCGAGTTCGATTCAAGTTTCGAGAGTTAAGACGGAAGTTCGATACGAGTTTAAGAGTCAAGGTGGAAGAATCAAGACGATCAACTTTCTCTCTCTCTCTCTCTCTCTCTATCTCGAAGAAGAAGAAGAAGAAGAAGGAGAAGAAAAATCTATTTTTCAAAATCGCGTTATTCCCCAAAGCGACATCACTTGTACTTATTCGTCGAATTAACTGCGAAAGACCGTGATACATTGGAATCACTTTTTATCCGTGACACGATCTCCATCGGCCAAAGTTCTTGGGAACGCTGCCTTGAAGAAAAACCAACAAGACCTAGACTCGAATGGACTTGTCGTCGTTAATTTTTGAAAAGGAGTGAAAGAGTGTGTGTGTGAAAGAGAAAAAGAGAGAGACAGAGAGAGAGAGAGAGAGTAACCGGACCACGGTGTGGCGTCGGGAAATGTACGGCTTCCACGAAATCGATTGGCATTAATTTCGCGTTCGTTCTCTCTGTAATTGCACCAGCCGAGACGTTTCTTCTGCCGGTCGTAACAGACATAGAGATATATTTCCTCTGTTCGGTCTGATCGCGAAAGATGGCTCGGTTCGCCCGGCTATTTTTCATTGTTACTCCGCATCGTGTTACTCCCCTAACCTCATTCTCCATTTTTTTCGCCCTCCCCCCTCTATACTCCGGTTTTCTACATTTTCTATCGTGCGCGCGATGGTAAAAGTTTCAACGCCCGTTGTCACTGGACGTCGCGTCGCGACTGCCACTGTTGGATTTTTTCGCCATTGCTCAGCTTTGAAATTTTTAATTTAATTCTGATTTAATTTCGTTGCTAATCCCTGTCAGAGGGAATACGAAACACGAAATGAAACGAAATGCCTCGAATTTTTATCATTATAACGCAACATTATTATACGTAATTTTTTTTAAATATACGGTGATATATTGGTATGATTTGTGACGACTACTATGTTTCGTAATATTCGTAACACAGAGTGGCCCAAATGTTTCTATCCGTCTGTGGTATTTTTTAATGAAATATCAAAAACAAGAATAGATTAAGAAAACATTAATTTCATTAACTCCAAGTTCAAACATGACTCCTTTCATTACGTTCTAGAAGTTATTTCTTTCGGATCGGTCGACCGCCAAATATCGGATTTATTTCAGTAGGAAGTGATTTTTCTATTACTGTAATTATGTTTCACGCTGATGCTACGACCATGATAAATCAACTGTTAATGAAAGTCACGTGTTTGTTTCTCAAATTGGCATCCACGTGTCTAGAATCACGACGAGTAGAATATAATGAAAAGAAAAAGAAAAAAAGAAAATTCTTGACTTTGAAATTCAATTTTGCGGCAGATGTATTTTTACATGTATTTCCATCAAATCGAACGTGCAGAATTCGAATCCGTGGTGGCCATGGATAAATTTTTCTTCCAATCCTGTAGAAATTACGCACGTGTAATTTCGTGTACAAGTGGTCAGACGTGGAAATTTCGTCTCCCTTTCCCTCCCCCCCTCCCCCTACCCCTCCCGACGTCAAAAGTTCGAGGGTTTTTCATATTTTTCAACCGCGCGCCGTTGTCGAGCACCGGCCGGATTTAAAAATTCGTCTGTTCCGGTCGTTACGCGAAAGCGTAGGAACAAAACGTGCAGGCGAGAGAGAGTGTGGGGAATCCGTCCGCGTAAAATGATCGATTACGCCGCGAAAGGCAGAATGTTTTTCGCTGTTTCGACGGCGCGAAGAGGGGAAAACGTGGCGTGTTTATGAGCGTTTCGCGCGTGTCGGCCTGCGCTTTTGCATATATTTGAAAAAGAAAAAGAAAAAAAAAAAGGAGAACGAGCGTTTTTCACTTGACACACCGTGCGAGCACACGCGCGTGTTTCGTTTCCGCCGTTTCGTGAAGTTTCGTTCCTCTTCCTCGGAGGAGGAAGCTCTGTTTGAGAAATACCATAAATAAGAAGTACCAATACGCGAGGTAAAAATCGAACGGGTGATTAACGACGCTCGAGAGCAGTGAATCAGTAGTTTCGGGAAAGTCGAGAGATATTTTACCTCGTAATTTTGTTTTGTTGTTTGGCGAAGGAACCTCGTATCATATATCTTTCTTTTTTTCTCTCCCGACTCTTATCAAGTTTCCACTACCGACGTTACGAACGAACAAAGTCTTGGTAAAAAAAAGAAAGAAAAAAAAAAGAAAAGAAAAGAAAAAAAGAAAAAAACGGTATTACTTTAGCCGCTGTTAATGATGTTAACAGTTAGACACTCTTTGGTTATTTTTTATATATCTTTGCGCGTCATCACGCGTGCATAAAAATCACACGTGCATGAAACGTGCCGCTTGAGCCAGAGAAGAGAAATTACAAAAAAAAAAAAAAAAAAAAAAAGAAAGGAGAAAAACGCCGCGAACGGCAACGCGATAACGTTGGCAATTAATCAGAGTTATTCCGAACCAACGCCAACAACGTGATAACTAACAGACTGGACATGTAAACAGCAGCTGAATGCAATTAATTACGGCGTTCATCCTTCCGCGGATGCTTGATGCATCTCGCTGAATCGTCTTAAATGGGAAATCCTATTGAACATCGTATGTTCGAGCGAGAGGCGTGTTTAAACGAGGCCTGTTTCTAAACACGCTCGGTGATTAATCGTTGCATATTTCACACGGCGTTTTAACTTGGCCCCCTTTTACGTTATGGCGGATTCGCGCAACGTAGGGGGCGCTCGGCAGTTTCTTCGCTTCAGGAAATTGCCGAGCCACACCGATTGAAACTTTTATGTGTACTCGAAACCTTTTGAAACATTGAAATCACGGCTAGGCTTCAGCTTCAGCTTCAGCCGGACGTGCGGGAAGGACGGGGGCTTCCGTTCCGCCCATTTGCCGATGTAATTGTACGATATAGCGCGGTCAGTAATTAAGTAAACACGCGATTCCTGTTGCCGTTTCCCCCGATCGAACGTTACTGTCAGATTAAGGGATAATCCTACAATTAGTCTGTATCGATCTAGTCCCTAGTAAATACTTCCGTTCGGCTGATCCGATTGTCTCGCGGACCACGCTAATTATGGACGATCAATCTTGAAAGCAATCCGCCATTTCTCCATGGTCAACGACCTCTTGGAATTTGTCGATTGGTCGATTGGGAAAAATCTGTTCGATCGATTCTCTTCTCGTGAGTGTCCATTTTTTTTTTTTTTTTTTTTTTTTAGGAACTTTTGATTTCTAATTTTTAGTTAACAACGTGTCTCGCGTGTCGTGGTGTGACTCTGTTTGTCTCAGAGATTTGATACGTGAGATTACGTGAGATTTGATAATTTAGTAGCATTTTCAGATAAGATAAAGAGAATTCAAGGAAAGATCATCGGCTGCAGTTGATTTATTTAATTAAACATTTTAATTTTGTTGTACAACTATTGCACGAAAGAACAACATAATCGATAATGAAACAATCGGAATTTTGCAAGTAAAATACAAGTGAAAATGATACGATCATAGTTGGCGATAGTATGAAAAGTATGAAAGATATGAGATCGTGCAAATCATTTCTAATCATGAGATTTTAATTTATTAACGTTACTGTCAGATATGATAAATCCTTTGTAATACTCTTTCCCACTGCTATATTACAATTCAATGACTTCACATTCCGTGACGAATCTCGGCGTAGTCGTTTCACGTTTCGCGTTTTTAACTTGCCCCAAACTATGCCCAAACTATGGTTGGCTGGCTTATTTCAAATTCCAACTTCGTACGTCAATCGTGAATCAGAGCTCCCGGTAGCGACAGATTCTCCTTTGCATGATTTTAATCGCGCCTAAAGTTCTCTGCTTGCTGAGACACATATGTCGTTTGTAAAAAGAGAAGACAAAAGACGATTTTTTGGTAAAAGAAAAGAAAAAACTTTAAATTGGGATTTCGCAAAGCTAATTGACACAAATTTACTCATTTTTTAACCAAATTCCAACAGTCCAAGAAACATATTCTCAGTAAATAATGAAATTTCTGAATTGCACGTGTATATTTTACAATAATACGATTTCGACACTTCGTACATATTGTTTGTCAAAGAAAGAAAGAAAAAGAAACGAAATCTCACGATTTTTCGATAAAAAAAGATGAGCTTCAAATTGACAAACTTGTTCATTTTTTAACCAAATTCCAAGAAACATATTCTCAGTATTCAGTAAATAATGAACTTTCTGAATTGCACGTGTATATTTTAGAATAATATAATTTGTACACTTCGCAGAACTGTTTCTCTTTCATTTTATATTGAATAATATCGACACTTTGTTTCTCAATCGCATAAATGTGTCATGCGAAAGCTTTCGACCGAGAAGGGGATGGATATACGCGATTTCCCAGATTTTTTTCAGCTTTCGACGAGCAGCGTTTCGCTAATAATTCCGTCGATGTCCACTTGCAATTGTAAGCACGATCGTATCGACGCATCGATGCTTTCGCGGTAATTAGAAAAAATGGTTTAATCGTGGTAATCCCTAGGCCGTGGATTCGCAAGCTTGTTACGCAAGTCGGTCACGTATCCGCGGCGAGTTTTCCTCGCTTTTCCTCTGAAAACCGTGTCCTCCTTACGGCGGATCCGTTACATCCATAACAAAACCTATTCACCGAACGTTCGCGGATCCCCGAATGAAAAGGGGAACAGAGAGAAAACATCGCGGCAGACGAGCAGAGACGAGTGGAAGAAGTTGCGGGATTCAATAACGATGGGTGGACAAAGGGGGGGGGGAAGTCGAAAATTGTCGGCTTCCGAGACGACGAGATGCTCGTTGGCTTGGCGGATGTTCATGCAAATTCTTATGACGCAAATTTTTACGTATTCACGTGGCTGAAATTTATAACTCGACTCGTGGAATTCTGCTCGACAGGAGAAAGACAGACGAAGTGTATACATAAACTGCAGAAATTAGTTTGCACAGTGCATCGTGCAAAAGTCTTCGGACATATTGGGTTAGAAAGTAAGTAAGTCGATCGATTGCGTTGATTGCTCGAGCTCGCTTTAGAAAAAAAAAAAAAAGAAATGCACGATCTCATTGATGATCGTTTGTTCGGCGAAAAGGAACATCTGCCATTACTACTCTTTCGAAAAAGGAAAAGGAAAAAAAAACACGCTGTACAAGCTCATAAAAAACTATCTAATGTAAACTATAACAGTGCTTTTTTTACTAGATTTCACTGTTGACGAGGATATCGAATCGTTCGTGGAACGTTTTTTCTTTGTTGAAAAGAAGACAAGTGTAAGAATAGTATATCAATGAAGTTTTGCGTTTCTCACGCAGTTACTTTTTTCGATCGATCTGACATTTCATTATTTCGGCTACGAATAGCGCGAAAAATACGCGAACGCATTATGCACGAGGCAACGAAGGAAGGAAAAGCAAGAAGAAGGAAAGGAAAAAAGTGGGGGTAGAAAAGGGAGAATCAGAGGGAAGCTACGAAGGAAAAGCGAAAAGGAAGATCGGCCAAGAGGAAAGTTTCGAGGCGACGTGATGCGACGCGACGCGACGCGACGAGACGCGACGCTGCGGGAAACCAGAAGGCAGAGAGGAGAGAGTGTAACACGGAGTGAAAGAAACGGTGGATGGATCGGGGGTGGATGGTGGAAAAGCCGGCGAGAGAGTGGCGAAAACGGCGGGAGGTTGGAAAAAAGAAAAGCTTCACGCTATTTTAATCCAAGAGTGGGTGTCTCGGCTAGAAGCGGATTTAATCAACGCCCATTATGCGCGCTCTCGCTGGAAATGATACAGTTTTGTTCGAGTTTCTTCGGGACTTTTCGCGCCGACGGCTCTGAAAGAAGAGCTATCCACGCTGCCAGGTTACCAATTACCACCTGGAAACTTATTTCGCGAACCTCTGCGCGCTTCGTTTTCCTTTTTCTTCTTCTTCTTTTTCTTTTTTCTTTTCTTAACCATCTTTCTATCGTGTCTTAATTAACGACACCGGATGTCTTCAAGAGAGAGAGAGAGAGACTCGACAACTCGGAAACAGACGATTTTCACTTTCTTGCAGGGCCCACTCTGATACTTCCACCCTCTCCCCCTCCCCCGTATTCGCGTCGTTATTGAATTCTACCACGACCTTCTTCTTCGACGTTTTTTTTTTTTGCACCGATACTTGCCACCCTTTCTTCTCGTTTGAAGACTCTACGTAAGATTAAATCGAAATCAGAATATACACGTGAGATGTATCTGTATCACAGAGATGTATTTCGAATTAAACTTTCTATCTTTCTCGTTTACGTGGACTACGAACATCTCGCGGAAGTTCAAACGTCCGTGAACGGAACTGTAGCTACCAGGGCTGCTGGTCTTCGAACTTGAATATACTTGACTATGCCGATCATTCAAATTTGACTAACTAATTTAAATTTCAGTTCGTTTAGTCCTTGCGATTTCCCTTTCAATTTTAAAGCACAAATTGTTACTCGTGCCATTAATTCAGATTACTTGAAGCACGGATAAACGTTCAGTTTAGTGTAATTAAATTGAAATTTCAAAGCAGGCACACGCAGTTTACCTTCTCCTTTCAAGTCGGGATATTAACGAGCACGATTCGATACTATAAGTCAAAAGAAAGCCGAAAGAAGAGAGTATTTTACAATTATTATCAGTTATCAAGGTCAATTATTTGCAGATCAAGAAATCAGAGACAACAAAGAATTCCGCGAGAGAGTTTAAAGTATTAAAAATATGAAATATGTAACGCTTGAAATATATTTGACATCGTTCGTTCGGAGCCGGCGGAAACGAACGAGGAACTTAACGAGCATAACTCAGCGAGCTTACTCGGCGAATCAGAAACGATGTTTCACACCCCAGGAACTTTGTTCTTTTCGATGTGAACCGACGAGAGTTAGCTCTGTTTGCCTCCGAGGGCACGGAGAAAGGTTTCCAGTCAATTATCTCGACGCGTTTGCGGCCTCACGAATCAAAGTCGATCGTAACTCCCCATGATAATTGTTATATATTTTTTAATTGGGATAATTGTTATATCCCTTTCTCCGGGGGGGGGTCTTTCTCCAAACGAGGAAAATCTTGGCGGGTTTTTTTTTCCACATTTCGGGGGAAATTCGCGGACGACGCGTATGGCGGGAACTTCAGCCGGTAAATGATATAGTATTTCACCGGTATATTCAGGGATATAACGTAGAATTAATCAAGCTTAAGGGGATTCGGCTGCCACTGGCCAGACACTCGCGGCAATAATTCATCGGGAACCTTTTAATCTCGAAACTTGTCGGTAAAGTCAACTTTCTGCGGGCATTCGAATCACGTTTCAATATTAATTAATACACTTTCGCGAAGAATATTTTTTTTTCATTTTTCGGGACAACTGTTCTTTTTCATTTTCTTTTTCTTTTTTTTTTTTCTCATTAATTATCTCATACAGGAATGTTAGAGTGCAGGCAAGTTTCTATTTTTTATATCAACGAATTTTATTTTTATTAATATCAACGAAACGACGATAATCGAACAATTTTAGTCACTGCAGTGACTGTAAGCTGTAAACCTTAGTCGTCGATTATGAATATTAGAGGCACGATACAGTGAAAATCCACCAGATGATCATCGAGTTTGAGAATTTTCATTTTCCAAATTTTCAAAAGTCAATACCGATTCTAAATTCACGGTTGACAGTTTTAGTATATAGTTCCTCTGGGCAACCTACACAATTCGCAATCAATTCTTAATTGATCAGTCAGTAATTTACGACCGAACATCATGACAATTTAATATTCGCCGCAATAATACTTTTCGACGTTCCCCCGTTCCGATGTTTTTAATTAATCGAATGTTGCACGTTTTACGCGAATACGGGATATATTCTAATTAAACAATATCGCGGCGGTTTGTTTCTCCATTAGTTGCGAGGCATTCGACCGCTAGAGAAACAGAGAGAGACAGAGAGATACCAGATGCATCGTTTCAAAGAGTATAGCAAAGTAACCCACGTGATATGCTATTATTTTAATCTGGAGCGATCGCGAGGTTTTCCTTTTTCCACGTCGGCGGTGGGGAGGAAAAAAAAGGGCGGCAAAAGAATCCGCACAGGGGTGGTATCTGTAAACGAGAAACGAAATGAAGTCTCGGCGATAATTGAAAATTCCTTCGTCAGTGGGATTGAATGTGTAATAAAATGGTTTCATTTAATTTATCGAACGCCAGTGGGAGAAAGGGTCTCGCTTTCGCTGCGGTAAAGGACTGTTAGAAATAAGCTGAATTAACGGTGGAATAATATGATCGAACGAACGGGGTCGAGCCGGCGAGATTTAAATTTGAAAAAAAATTGGTTGCGCGTTGTATCGACTCGGAAGATCTATCGACTAACTTGGAAACGCGCGGCGAGTAATTAATTGTTGTAAAATTGTGTTTAATGACGCGTGTGTTTCGAAAGAATTAGAAATTACAAATTCGTGTCATTTTTTGTCATCTAGATTGAAACAACGCAACTGATTATTTTATATTTCATACTGCGTTATATTTCATCGCGTTGCAGTGTTGTATACGATATATCGTTTAAACTTGCTTGCAAATTATTCTTCATACGTATTAATCAATGTAATTGGAATGTTTCGTTTCACACTTTTCGAATTTATTTTATATTTCGAATTCAATCGCGCAATAATTCAAATAGAAAGAAGTTCCTTCTGAAAGTCTGATTTCGATTTTGATCGAAATGATTGATGCCGACGAATTGTTAACAAAGCAGAGAATGCAAATATCGAATTTGATCGAAATATCGATCAAGGGGGGATGTGACGAGTATGAAGAATGACGAGATCGGTAGCATCGAAACGATATTATCGCGGTATTAAACGAATCGTTTCGTTTGAAGACTTCTCCCTCGTCATGGAGCACGATGGGGTATATCATGCTGAAAAAATCTACTTAAAAATTTCAGGACAAGCTCGAACCAGCTTTTTTAAATATTCGTTTAACCATCAAATATTGAAGCCACGACGGAAATTCATTTTTTTTTCATTTTTGCGCTGGTACGTGTTCATCCTTTTGATGAAACGCAACTTGTCGATTAAACGCGATTAAACGTGGACTCTCCGCCATTTGTCGAAATATTTTTCCTCGCCGAATCAAAGGCCGAAATAAATTTCTTTTCCATGACGATTTCGCCGATTCGCGAAATCAATCTGCGCGGATAATCGTGCGAATTGCCGTTAGAAATTAGACGGGAAATTGCGGGAAAATACGAGCATAATGCTCGCGTTATAATTATTAGGGCGATCGGCCGTGAATACTTTGCTAATTGATCGGATCCCGATAATAGAAAATCGAAACATGCACGGCCAGGTTTCCCGGGAAACCGTATCGTATCGCGATTCCCCGATAATTTTTCGGATAATTCTTAACGAGCGTTAAGTTTCACGGATGGACCGGTGTTCTTCTCGTTTCGTTGCAAAAAGTCTCTCTCTTGCTTCACACCTTTTCCCTCCCATCTTTCCCGCGTTTCTTGTTTTTCTTTTCTTTTTTCTTTTCTTTTCTTTTCTTTTCTTTCTTTTTTTTACGCGCGAGCTATTCCATTTCGCTCGCTGATTTATCATTATAATTATTGTCGCTCTCGTTCCGACATTTTTTCGGAGGGGAGAAAAATACTCGTCCCGTTGGTGTAAAAGCTACGAGCGCGCGTATTTACGCGCATATTTTTCCACACGGAGCAAAAAAAAAAAAAAAAATGCAAACGCGATATTTCACTCATGAACGCAACACGGTCCTAATTAAAATGTAAAGTGAAACGTCAAACGCTGCGCGGGGGAATTTCTTTCGTTCTTGTCTCTTTCTTTTTTCTCTCTCCCTTTTTCTTCTTCTTCCTTAATGTCGCGTTCAAAAGGAATATCACTGGATAAAAGTAGAAGCGTGTAATTGAGTTAGTCGCGGGGGCACCGTGACGAACTCTTTACAGGTCGAAAGCAACGGACGAAACAGCGACGAAGGAGTCGCGGATTTTTAAATTTTGCAACTGAGGCACGTGATTTGTTAATTCTTCTCGGGAAATTGGACGCAACGTGTGCGTAATTGCGAATATAATACATGCGCGGTAACTGGGAATGTAACACATAATACATAACGTAATTGAAAATGGAATATAACGCAGCGAATCTTTCGGGTTAATTTTATTTAATTCGAAGAAAAAATTTTTTCCTTTCAATTCAGTTGTTCGTGTAGAATCGAAATTGCGAAATATTCGTACGAAATTATCATTTTAATCGTTGATTTAAAAACTCTTCCATTAATTTTGATGGATGTTTCTTCGTCACTTTTACCAAGAAGCAAGTGGTAAACGATTTACATCGAAATTCAAAGTTAAATAGCTCCGAAAAAATCGAAGCAAACGGCACTCCCATCGTCTCGCGCGCGACAGAATTGAATTTTCAGCCGTCTTTAAAGCCGGCCAATTACCGGAGAGGCCACTTTATCATCGCGAGAATCACCAAAGAATCCGAAGGGTGGCAGGAAAAATGGGAAAGCCGGTGATAACGATTAACGATATTTTTATCGCCGACACGCGAGATTCCTCTGAGCCTCTCTCTCTCTCTCTCTCTCTCTTTCTCTTCTCATACTGCATCCATTAAATCACCTTGATCTTTAATATCTCCGGGAATACCGTGGGAAACGGTTTTCAGCCGAGGACGACGACGAGCCCCAATAAAACGTCCTCGAGACTAATCTCGCGTGGGCTCGATACTCTTAACGAGCCTTTTCGAACCGACAAATTGTCCACGATGCTTCGCGAACGAAGGGGAACAGAACTCGGTGAGAGAGATTTTTTTTCCCCCTTTGAAGGATCGTCGATAACGATCCGACCGCGCGCGATAGATTATTTCCTCAATTTCTTATTGTCAGTTCCGGCTTCCGTCCTACGAATTTCACGGAAATCCGCTGATGTTTCGTTCGGTCTCGTTTTTCCGGTTTCGTCGTTCATCGACGAGAGACAGGACGAGAGACATTTTCATCGCGACTAAGAGTATCTCGAGCCTGACTCTCGGGTTTATTCGAGCGATATTTCGAGTTCGGCGATCGGTCGGCTGAATTTGCACTTGTTGAGCCCGTTTGTCCAGTAGACGTGAACTGTTATTACATAACGATGAATAACGAGTAACGGGGCGAATGAATGGATTTCAATTATGAAGAGTGTATTATTCGTCCTTCGACAGGTTCTATTGTTCGTAGAAACCTATCCGTTGCCCGCGTCGAAATAGAACATTTTGAAATTTCATTGGCGCGCCGTGAACAGGACTGTCGCTCATTAAATTAACTCGCTGATGTTGCGTTTAAATAGCTTCCGAGCAGTGATATCGTGCCATAATTACCATTGTGTAAAATACCACGTGAAATGAAACGAGCGATATTTCTGACATTTTTCCACGCGACGGTCGATATTTGTCGATTCTGTATCGATAATGTATCGAACGATGAACTATTCTGTCTTGTTGGAATGTCTCGCGTTATCAAATAGTACTTTTTTTTCCCATCTTCTGCTCTATCCAAGCTACAGATTGTTTCAATCGTACGATACTTCGCGCATGAAATTACATTACATTACATCGCAATTGCAATTTGAATTTTAATATTATCGTTTTATAATTGTATCATTTGTTATTAATTGTATAATTACTATCGTTGTGTAATTATCTTAATATTATTGTTTTAGTTGTTATTTTATAATATTACGTTATTACAACTTGAATTCTCCTCAATCATACCAAATCTCGTTCTTTCACTCTTTTAGACTCCACCGTCGTAAAAATATCAATTTGAAGATCATTTCAATTTTAACGCTTTTGCCGGATCCTCTGAAACCATTCGCGCGCAATAAACTCTATCCAAGAGATCAAGGGAAAGAATAAAAAAAAAATCCCCCGAACGATGTATCGAAATTGTTCTTCCAACACCTCCGACGAGATGGATTTTTCTTACGCAAACTTTCTCTCATCTCCTCCTCAAGTTTTAGTCCTCTCAATTCTTTCTCAATGGCCGAGAAGCCGAAGAGAAATTTATTCACCCCACAGCCGGTTATTTCCGGAATTAATAATCGTATTCGTGGGATCCAGACGATCGAGGCTCGAATACATAAACACGATCCAGCCGGTGGATTTAACGGGCGCACGTAAAACCATGTTGCGTCCATTACTTCCAGGCCGTTCTTGGTTCCCCGCTTCGGGGCTGGTTATTATATACACCGTGGACCTAAATTCACGATACGAGCGAAATTAGGGCCGGCGTTATCATCTATTTTGCATACTCTCAGAATTCTCGGTCTTCGGCGTTTATTTAGAGGAATTTTTCAATTTTCAATTCCCCCCCTATTCTCTCTCTCTCTCTCTCTCTCTCGAGAACACGAGTCCGGTGAACGTTGAGAAAGATTCCTGTGAGATCTCGAGATTTCGAAAATCTTGAAACTTCAGAGAATTTAGACGTTGCAAACAGAGTGAGAGAGAAGCGAAGATATCGCGATTTAGGAATTTAATTTTGTCGATTTCTACAAATAGATCTACTTATTACATCCAAATTTTCGATTATTCGACTTTCCATCGCGTACGAATATTTATTGCATGTATTCCGAAATTTCCAATAAAGATTATCCCCGTAGAACCCCGCTAACTTCCATCGTAAACTACACACTTGAGTATATACAACATAAAATGATTAAACACGTAATTTTGATAATATCCAAGTCTTCTCTGTTCGTTGATAAAATTTCCAATGTAGCAATCTTCCGTTATAACCTGTAATAACTATGAACGAGAAATGGACCTATCGCGCAGAAAAATTCATCTGAACGATTCGCGCAGATGTCAGTAACGGCGAGAAACGACGATGAACGGTTCCGCGCGAGGATCGTCGTTATCTTTCGATAACAGGTCCCAGAGGGGCGGCTCTATCCGTCGGTAATTTTTTTTCATTCTTCGCTCTTTCTTCTTCTTTTTTCATCCGGATCTTGGTCCTTTCTCCCCTCCCTTCCCTTTTTTTTCTCCCCAACCTCTGTCAACCCTCCGAGAGGATCGTGCCCTTTTTTTTTTTACTTTAGGTGCTCGTTTATACGGTACGTTTTGCGGATGATGATATACGAGCAACGACCGGATACAAGGGAGTTCCATTTGTAGAAAACGAGCTTTCGTAGTGGGTTTGGCTTGTGTCGCTTGTTTACGCGTTGGCACAATTAGGGGCTGCGGGGCGTGCAGCGAAATTTTGATGGGGTTGTTATTAGGACCGTGAACTCCCGACGATCACATGGTTTCGTTATGTTACGAGATATTGACACAGACGGCGGAGTTTCTTAACTCAAATATACATTGTGTGTGTGTGTGTGTGTTTCGTATGTTTTGTGACAGACGAGTTTACGCTGTTTTGAGGTTAGGGCCGTAGATTGAAATTTCGTGATTGCTCGTCGTAAATATGCACGCGTGAGGATTTCTTCAATTTGGTGTCAGCGAGGGAAGTTTCAACTTGATTCTTGTCTATTTCGTGCGTTTTTTTGTTTTCGGCCATGTTTTAAAGGCTGAAGTAATAGAGTGAAATTCTTATTCTGGTTTTCCTCGACGTGCAAGATTTTGAATTTCATTTTTGCGCAATTGAAGTAATAGAATGCAATTTTTATCATTTTTCTCATTTCTTACAAGGATTCGAATTTCATTATTTGTACATATTGTATTAGAAAATATTCACAGAGGAGTTTCAACTTATTGTCCACTTTGTGTGTTTTATTTACTCGTTTTTTAAAGAACTAGAATTCCTTTCTTCAGGTATATTTCAGGAATATTTCAACTTGATTGTTGCCTACTTTGTGTTTTTATTTTAGTTGCCATTTTTTGAGGTTGAAATAGTAGAATGAAATTCTTATTGATTTTTCTCAGCGTACAAGATTTGAAATTTCATTCTTCGTATATATCACAGAGGAGTTTCAACTTTATTATTGTCTATTTCATGTGTTTTTTGTTTTGGGCCATTTTTCAAAGGCTGAATATACTGAAATTGTTATTCTGGTTTTCCTCGACATACAAGATTTAGAATTTCATTTTTGCGCGATTGAAGTAATAGAATGAAATTTTTATTTTCTTCTCATTTCCTACAAGGATTCGAATTTTATTATTTGTATGTATTGTATTAGGAAATATTCACAGAGGAGTTTCAACTTATTGTCTACTTTGTGTGTTTTATTTACTCGTTTTTTAAAGAATTAGAATTCCTTTCTTCAGGTATATTTCAGGAATATTTCGACTTGATTGTTGCCTACTTTGTGTTTTATTTTAGTTGCCATTTTTTGAGTAGTAGAATGAAATTCTTATTGATTTTTCTCAGCGTACAAGATTTGAAATCTCATTCTTCATATATATCACAGAGGAGTTTCAACTTGATTATTCTCTATTTCATGTGTTTCGTCTTGGGCCATTTTTTAAAGGCTGAAGTAATAGAGTGAAATTTTTATTCTGGTTTTCCCTCGACATACAAGATTTGAAATTTCATTCTTCGTATATGTCACAGAGGAGTTTCAACTTGATTATTCTCTATCTCGTTTTATTTCAAGATAGTTGCCATTTCTTGAGATCGAAGTGGAACGAAATTTTTATTGTAGAACGAACGTTTTTGAGTACCAGATCAAATAACCAGAGACCGTAACAAGGAGTTTCTCAACACGAATATTACGTACCCTTTGTATATTTTATTTCGACAAAAGTTTAAATCCCTAGACTCTCCAGAAGCGTAGATTTTGAATTTTCAATCAAGATTTTATCGAGCTTAATGAAATCGCTCAGCTTAATGAAATCGCTTAGAAGTTATTAAACCGAAACCCACTTCTGAGGGAACAGAAGCTGAGACGATCAACGCACGTTGATTTTCGCGTGGCCTGATTTAATTTTCATCGGTTTCGTTTAATTTTCAACGTGTCGTCTCGCGAGCCTCGCGCAAGTTTCTCTCCACTTCCTCCAAGAGAAGACTGAGAAAAGCGTTAGGCGAGCGTGTCCAGCTTACGGCCAAACGTAACGACGCCGTTTACAAAGAGGAACGGCGACATACCCCGAGCCCGTTGCTGCGTGTGCATGCTTTCATAAGAAGCTCTCAACGACGTCGCTGTAAACTGAAGAAAACTGCTTAGGGGTAACGTCCCTGATAACGCGGCCGACGAAACGTTCCCGCGAAAATGCGGCTCTGGAAGCGTGAAAAATGGCCGCGCGCCTGTTTCTCCGCGACGAGAGCTCGAAATAATAACCGAGTAATCCCCCACCGATTATTCTTCACAGTTTGGGAATTTACTCGTCAGAAATTCTCGCGAGTATCGAGGAATTTCGAAAATTAATATCTCTCTCTCTCTCTCTCTCTCTGTGTTGGAAAAACGAGACATTACTGAAAGAAAATGAAGACTTTTGTAGATTGACGAAGAGTTAAAGTTGAAGGTCAAAAGTTAGAAAGTCGAGGTATCGAGAGCTAGGAAGATGATACTTATCTGAATGGAAACAAGAACATGTGAAATTTTGGTTCTCTCTTTTTTTTCTTTTGGATTGCCTCATTTCAGATTCATTACAGCTATATCTGTACAAAATAAAAATACAAACTCTATGTATTAAGGTTACAGTCTTTAAGGGAAATGTAGACGTAGTTCTATCCTGTTTAACAATTATGTCGACTTTTAGGGACGAGAAGATTTTGTACTTGCTGAGGATCTTGATGAGTTTAGTCTTTTGGAGGTCGTACAGGAAATTTTTGTTCTAACCTCTTTTTTTTCTGTTAATGTTTCTACTTGAACAATGAGACCTCTTGTGGTCGACGAGGACGAGAATGAGAATTTGAAATTCTACTAACGAGATGGCACACTAAAATTTTGCCTCTCTCATCTTCAAAAAGTTTACATGTACTGTGAAGTAGAGCAAAATAAATATACAAGTGTTTCAAAGTATTGTGCTTTAAAAAAATTGCATTTGTCGTTCGTCGCATTAGATTATTTGAATTAAATTGATACTGTGTTTTTCACTATTGTAAAACATGAATTATTCTGCAACGATCCCTCTCAACGATAAATGTTATCCGCATTTAATGGCATAAGAGCATTTTGCAGAATGATCGTTGAATAATTTGAATACTTTATAGATCCGACTGCGTTTGCACTGGATTTGATGCATGAATTCTCTCCATCATTTCGTCCATATTCGGGGTCAAGAGACATTATAATGTACCAAATTCTAAAATCCCTCGCGTGAAACCTCTAGCCCTTAAAATTCCGTTGAAATTCTCCGTTAATATCGACCAACGAAATGCAGCTCGAGCTTCTGACACTTAACAGAGAATTAGCAAAATTTTTAAATAACGTATAACGAATTAAAAATTCATTCATTTTTATATTTTATATTCATTTTTATATTTTATATTCATTCGGTAATATTGTAAATTGTCAAAAAGTCTAAAAGCTTAGTAATAACAGATAATATTAAAAATTTCGATATTAAATAAAATCTTTAATATTATTTTGTATTTCAATATTTAATAAAAATTATTTAATAATATTATTACTTTATATTTTAATATTTAATAAAAATTTTAGGTAGATATTAAACGAGGAGCAAATTAAGAATGCATTCATCTTCAGGCATACATTACTATTTATTCATCAATAATATTTTATCTCTTTCGAACTTCTAGTTGTTACAAAATAATAACAGATAATATTAAACAAGTAATAACAGATAATATTAAAAATTTTGATATTAAATAAAATCTTTAATATTATTTTATATTTCAATTCAGTTAATAAAAATTATTTAATAAAATTATTACTTTATATTTAATAAAAATTTTAGGTAGATATTAAACGAGGAGCAAATTAAGAATGCATTCATCTTCAGGCATACATATATTTATTCATTGATAATATTTTATCGTTTCCGAACTTCTAGTTGTTACAAAATAATCAATATTAACAGATAATAGTTATTTCATAAAATTCATAAAATTTTCATAATTTCATAACATTCGTAAAATTATCCGCGTAATACACAGACATTTAGATACTACTAATATTTTATCAAATACTTTCTTATCTTTGATACTTTCATTGTACCCCAAGTTTGGTTCACAATTTACACAGTCGCACATGGCTAAAAAAAGAAAAAAAAATGCCTAAATGCTGGAGAGCTAATGCAAACGAACGAACGAAGGTGAGCATCAGGACAAGAGAGGAGCTCGATCCCCCTCCGGATAAACGACAAAGAGGCGGGAATTTTCTTTTTTCCTGTACGGGTGGTGCGCGTCAGCGGCGGCGCCTTTTTCGAGGATCGTCGGCAGCCTCGATTTTAACGAAGCCCCGAAGTGCGCGGTATAATAGCCAGGGGATGCCGTTCAAAAAACGCTGACATACCGATAGCCGTGTTAGCTTCTAATTTGCGTGATCACCACGCTCGTGGCAGTCAGAGGGCCGCTCGCCAACTCGACGAACTCGCCGCACCTTGTCCACTCTCTCTCTCTCTCTCTCACACAGTCTCTGTGCCTCTATTTCTCTCTGCGTTATAGCTCTCTACGCTTCCTCTATGCATATCGTTTCCCGTCAGCGTCGCATATTAATCGGGTTTGTTCGTACGCCCGATATAAAGCGCTTGCGCGCCCGCCACATCGTCGATTCGCAAGAAATATAACACGCTTCTGAAATTTCGGTTCAGATAACGCGAAATGCATGTAGCTAGCGCGCGTTCGTGACTCGACAGAATTTGCTTTCCGCGGCTATGTCGATTCCTTCTTCTTTTTTTCTTTTTTCTTTTTTCTTTTCCTTTTTTCTCGTTCGAGATCGTACGTACAGTGACCCGGAACCCGAAAGTACTGGAACGTTCAAAAAACGCGCGGAAGAATTTTCTCCTCCGTTCGAGATTTTTTGATGTGTCTTACGTCTATTTTCACGTTCTGCGTCGAATATTTTCATTTTTTTTTAATTTCTATACGATATGACGGCCGAGTTTTCGATATCAACGAAATTTGTAACATCGAATATGCTTTGCATTGCACGCGTAACGTTGCTCGTGAACGATGTAACTGTTCTCGAATATTTTTCGCGAATTTTTCACCGTACTCGTATTAAATATCACAATTTTCGAATCTCGCTTCAAACAGCGTATACGAACGTTGCAGTCGCGACAGTCAGCACTCGTTGCAATGTTAATGCAATTCCAAAATGTTTCGTATCGCGCACACATGTGTATTTAGGCGTAATATATTCATGAAAGATTCTTACGAACGTTCGACGGAGCAACAGCACGTTGCGAAATCTCAAAGAAAATAAATGGCTGTAATGGAATATCTGGCGACCGGTTTGGTATCGATTGATCTCATTTCAGCTACCGTAATACCACGGATGACGCACCAGCTACTCGCAGGCTCGAATGAAATTGATTCTGTCGGCTCTCAAAAAGCTATCGGGCCAAGGGTGGGTAGGGGGAGAGAGACAACGGATGGGAAATAATGGGGAAATGTGTGCGAAGATAAAAATTTACATTGGTTTTCCGTTGGTTGGATCGATCGACGTCGCTGTTCGACACTTTAATTTACCCCGGATTCGGCGTTTTCTACTGTGTTTTCTCGATCGATTATATAAGGGGGGAGGGGTCGTTTTATAAATGGCACCGCGCGAATAATTACACTCGATCCGGTTTCCATTTGACCCTGTTCCAGCGCGGAATTTCTTTCTTTTCTTCTCCTTTCTTTTTCTTTTCTTTTCCTTTCGTTTTCTCTCTCGTTTTGAGTAAATCGGTTGCCTGTTATCGATGAATATTTCAGAAGGGGGGAAGGAAATCGTTCGTCCAAGTAAATCGACCGTATTTTCTCCGCGGTGTTAATTAACGAGACCGACTCATTTTGGGACATTGGTACATATACAGTTGCACCGTGTGTATTGGCGAAGTAGCGGTCGTGATAATTAGACCGCGGATATTTATGCGATTTTTCGTTAATTTTTTCTTAACGCTAGAACTACCGAAGTGACCAATTTAATATAATTTTTTAGAATAATTCTTTTGGTCTTGCAATGTTACGTTTTTCACAGATTCGAATGATTTTTGCAAATGTATACATGAATAAAAGTTTGTGTCCATTCATCGTATTATAAACCTTTAAACCAATTTTTATACTTTAGTTCTCGGTAGGTCTGGTGTTGTTAACGTGATTGAAGAAACAGATTTGTTTCGTTTGTTAAATATCGCAAGGAAATCTCTATCTTTACATCCAAATTTTTTCTATATAGAAAATAAATTTATTCACATAAAGGAAATTTATTCTATGTAAAATTTGACTTAGATTCTCTCACAAGAACCTTTGCGTTGTCGGTAGTTTTACAATTTTACTATTTCACAGGCAACGGAGGAGTTTGCAAAGTTTTACTTGTTTCATTTTGAATTTGTTGCAGTGGTCTGAAATAATTGACAGCAGACTTCAGAATACAGTTTATGTCATGCACTTTATTTTTATATATCTTCGTCTAATTTTCATTCAGTTTCGATCTCTCGTTGTCTCGTAGCCAAACAAACACGTTCTTTTGATCGAAATGAATATTCTTGTATACCTGACAGCAAGCTTTCAAGATTCTTCAAGCCTCGCGCTGCACGTTTTTCGACTTTTCGAGAAAGTGTCTGCCGCGAAGTGTCGCTAATAATTAATAAAACAAAATCTTCGGTTGGAATTCGTGGATAATTCACGAGGGGCGGAAACTCTGATATTATTTCGCGTCAGCTCTCGTGCACGCTGGCGTGCCAGAGAATTTTTTATCACCCGTAACTTACTTTAGCTCGCGACCTTAAAATGGTAAAATTCTGCCAAAATCAAGAGTCGTCGTATTCTTTCGAATACATTGAAAGTCGTGCGACCTATTTACGATTTATTTATTTTAAAATAGTCCTACCTCGCAAACAACAGTCCAACGACCGTTCTAATTTCTGTTTCAAACGATTCTTCTCTCGAACGTTCGTCACAATGATTAGTTAGTCGGTTTTGCAAAATGTCCGAACGATCCTCTCTACCATCGTGAAACGAGAAAATTGACATTCGTCCGCGGTAATTCGTTCAATTATTCACACACTCTAACAGCTTTAGACCAGCTGAAGACTGTCTTTATTGTGTTTCTCTTTGGCGTCTTATACTTATACAGAAATGTTATCTCGGAAATTCTCCCAGAAAAGGCAGATAATTTTCATCGTGATATGTGCACACACGGTGTTGCGCGTGCTCGCAGAGAACGGGGCCGTTTTTTTTTTTAGAGAAGAGCCGCCGAAGGAAATTATCTTGCTGGCAATCTCGCGTGTGACCCCCTAGGGCCCCGGAAAATTCGCAAGTTCCATCTCAATATTAATAACGTACTTATACGTTGGTATACGTTGGTGCGTGTAGACCATGTTCGCGTTATTATTTCTTTTTCTCTCCCTTTTTTTTTTTTGGCCGTCTGTTCTTCCGTCTGCACACGTGGAAGATTGGGGAATGAAAGTTTAAAACGTTGCGTGCATCTCATTTGCGACATCTGTTCCTCGGGGAGGAGAGGAGAGGATTGGTCTCTGCGTTCCATCCGGTTTGTCAATTTTGTCCGAGCGATCTGTTAGGAAAATCGACGCTGGTAGGTGCGATGATGGTGTGAAAAATTGCCCTTACCTGTTTCATTTTTCCCCTGAAAATTGATAGCTCGATATCGAGAGGAACAGAAAGAGAAGCGGAGAGGGGGAGAGAGAAACGAAAAACTACCACCGGCGATAGATGGGGAAAATTAATAACACTTTGCATTTGGCCTTAAATGCGCGAAACGACGATAACCAATACAGAGACTCGAACGTGAATTCCTGTCAGTGTTGTAAAGGTCATCGAAACAATAGAGATCGAGGAAATAAAGATTCGAAGAATGTATGCAACGAACGCGTCATGCGTTGGTTACATGTTCCAGCGTTGTGTAATTTTTATATCTATAAATACGTTCGTCTTGAAATTTAGATTAGTTTTCAGTAGGTTTTGGAATTTTGGATAATTGTCACATCCGTTGATGCGCGTTAGTACGAAATTTTGGCATTTGAACGCGTGTTTTCTATAATTCTAAGTTCAGAATATCATAGAGTTGAAAAGAAAACTTGTTGGCTCTTTCGTTTGCGAAAGGAAAAAGAATTTGCGCTCGTGAACATGAACACGAAATTCATATACCCTAGATTTTAATATTAAACATTTCTTGCTTTAAATCTCGATCTCGATTTTAAGAAAACCACTGTTCCCGGATCTTCGACTACTCGAATTATTTGTCGACGAAATTCTATCTCACGCGTTCTGTGTTTGGATAGTCGTCTCTTTGGTCAAACATCGTACTGTTGAAATTCATGTGTTTCGCACTTTCAACGCGCGAAACGGTCGCCGAACGTGCTCTAAGAAACCTGCTCTAAGAAAGGAAGCTACGGTTGGCTTATTCTCATTTACCCAAAAAAAATAACCTAACCTCACTTCCTCCTTGTAACCTCTGGATTCTCCAAATATCAGCGTGGAGTTTCGATGCTCGAACGCATACGGGAATAGAAATTCTCCAGTCAGAAGATATTATACATTTATCTCACGGTTGATTTCGCGACATGCGGAATACGTGCTATATTTAAATTATGATAATGACGGGTTAGGTTTGTGTCGCTCTGTTGAAGCTCTCGCGAGGTGTTCAGGCTTTCGTCTACGCCTGAAAATAACCTCGTAGCTCGCAGTTACCCGGAGAGTGACGAGCAAAATAAATTGCTCCATTGCCTATTAACCGGTTCACTCGGGCCAAAGTACAGTCTTACCTCGTTCCGTGCAGTTTTAGCTGCATGGAAATTCATTCTTTGGCCTTTTCGTGCCGCTACGCCACACTCATTCTGCACGGATACACCTGTAAATCTTGTTCACCACCTCAATGAGAAAAGTAACGCCGGTTTTTTAACATGAATGAACGACAAAGCGAACGATGTTAAATGGCTCGTGCGTGACCGTTTGCGATGAAATCGCCAATTTATAAATCTCAAGTTTCCTTTCGTGCAGATTTAATCTCTCGATTAACCAGCGATTTCTTCGTGAAAAGTTTCAACGACTCACGACGACCGGGAATTGATCCGGCTTGTGACTTTTCGTTTTGTTGAAACGAAATTGGAATTGTAATTAAAATCTTTCACGTGTCTTGTCTTTCAACTTCCTTCGGCTTTCTTTTTCCGAGTTAATTCACTTGTCTCTCTCTTCTCGGTTGAAATTTTTTCAAAATTTTTCAATCTTCGAAGGTTGTCGATCTTGGAACAAGATTTCACATTGTCATCGTCGAAATTCATCGTCAAATGTCGTCCAAGTGCATTCGAGATCGGGCGAACTCGCCGATGCTTCCCCGTCGAATTGAAGTTTCAATTTCTCCAGCGTATTTGTATTCTCAATTTTGAATTTCAAATTGTGGATTTTAATACACGAAGAAGAGTTGAGTTTCTATCTCAGCACACTCTCTGTTGAAGAATATTCAAATGAAAGCTGTACGTGCAGCGTAGTTTAGTTTTTTAACGAGAGCAAAATACACGATGGAATTGCAGTTATTCGAACCCGTTGAAGTTACCTGTCGCATAAATCACTGACTCTCACCACTGGCCGTGAGTCTTCGTTTATGTAACAGGGATTCACGTTCAGACGAAATGAAGTCAATGGACACGAGTTGTTCATTAAATCGAGATGCCAACCAACTGAAATTCCACTCCGATAAACGAAGTCGAGACAAAATGAAGTTCTACCGTGGGACACTGTTTTTAATTAAAAGGCTGTCCCTCTGCGCGATCGTCCTCGAAACGTTATAGAAAATTCGACGAAAAAGTCAGGGAAACGGGACATTTTCTGTTTTTACTTCTTCCTGAAACATGCAATTTGAAACGACTCCTCGAATCAAGTAAGATTTCTTTTATGAAAGAAGATACCAGAAAGTGAGAACACAATTGTGCAGAATGTACACTTGTATCACGTTAATAAATACAAAATCAAACTTGTTTTCCTTAAATTATAGACATACGCAGACATAGATAAAATGCAGAACGCGTCTCGTGTTTAAATTTAACTTCGAATCGTATAAAGTAACAAAAATTTATTTATTCCTTAGTACGCCAATCCAATTCAATTTAGTAATTCTTTAAATAAAACAGTAATACACTAATTCAACTCGTGGAAAGTTATTATCCACGTGACTTAACATCATAAAAGAAATCTAGCTTAGAGTTAGTATCCGAAAATTTTTCATTTTATATATATTTCTTCACTTGAATTTTTATTTTAAAATGTGGTATGTATTTCTAAGAAAAAGATCTTGATTCTTCATTTCCTATTCAATTCATTTTCTCTCTTTTAAATCTTCGCTTTGTAATCAGATATCAGTATGAAACTTAGAAATCTAGGATTTTAACTAATGTTTCTAGGATATATGTAATATTTAAGATTTTGAGAAGATTCTTCGTCATTTATCGAAAAATTCAGCTCCTCTCATTCCTGATTGAATCTTCTCCTTGCAACCTAATATTAATATACGTGAAATTTATAAATTTGAACAAGTAAAAAATTTAGACTCATTCCTGATTGAATCTTCTCCTTGCAACCTAACATTAGTATACGCGAAATTTATAAATTTGGACAAGTAAAAAATTTAGACCTCCGAATTTTTCCAACATCTTAAGTATAGCGTATATCCTAGAATCGAAATTGGGGCAGGGTAGTCTGCCATATTAGGGAAATTCCTCAAATCGGAATTTTCACGTGTTAAAACATACGAATTTCATACGTACCAATGTTAGATTGCGAAGAGAAGATTCAGAAATGCTGATTGATTTTCTTCAACGTGTGATACATATTCCGGGATCGACCAATACGATACAACCAATTTCAATTTCAATTTACAAAATCCAAAATCTTTTCGTTTCGTCGGTCCATCCCAGCAACATCCGCAGAATTAATTCGAAAGAACGTCGAGTAGAAGAGTGTAGAAATTCTCGTCGAGTCTCTCTTCCGGGAAATGTCTCTTCGCCGGAAATGCGTCTCGATAGGTGTACACGGATAAGAAACAACGGTGTAGCGAGACGACGGGGGGCAGACTGTTGGGTGTCATTGTCTGGTAAGAAATTGCGGGGAAAACAACGTGTCGGGTTGAACGAGTCAAGGCTGCGCGGCATTATCCACGGCAAATCCCGCGTCAACGGTGGATTTTCACCGGGCGACTGTGCACGCGCGAAACACTCGGTCTTCGGCATGATGCACCTTCGCGTTGCTCGCATATTTGGCAAATGCCGTCTTGTAATAATGCACGCGTAAGCGGTTGATAGGCCGCGGCAGCCCTTAGTGAGATCTAAATCGATCCTCCCCTACGCGGGATTTCCATGCAAATCAGCCGAATGAGTTTCGGTTCGTTCACCTGTGAGCGTTCACCTCGTTCAGCTCTCTCTCTCTCTCGACAGTTTGGTTCATTGATCATTCGCAATTCCGACAGTTTTCGTTTCGAACAGCTGGCGGAATTACGCGACAGTTGGGCGTGTTTAGCGCGCGTGTTTTTCTTTCTTTCTTTTTTTCTTTCTCCGAGTTTTCTAAAAGTCGTTCCACGAGAGGCGAGAGAGCTCGAGTCGTCGAGAATTTCGAGCGTCCTTCTTTCAAATAATCTTCGATTACTAATTTGTTACGTTATTAGAATCGGAAGATTGTGCACAGTTCTACTGTGCGCGATTGACCTTCTTTTTCTTTGAAAAAGAAAAAAAAAATACTCGGGCGTTGAGAATTCGATCTAAAGGTCCGATTTTGAACGAGTCGCCATTTTTTTCCAAGTTGAAATTCATTAAAAAAATCACGTAGAATTTTAGTTTCAATTTTTTTTTCTTTTTTTTTTTTAAATTCGCGATTCGACAGTAGAAAACTGAGAATTCGACTCGTCGATTTGAAAAAAAAAACTATTCCTCTTGAACAAGTTAGTTCCTTGATCATTCACAACGTACCTGGAGGGATTAGAAAATCACTTGGAACTTAATACGTAACACTGCATACAGTATTTTGAAAAGAAATCTCTCGAAGATAATAATTTACAGTGAGAAGAACTTGAAAACGCGGCGTAATTCAATGATCTCGACGCGTGGCGACGTCAGCACGTTTCTACAGCCCGCGCGTAGTTTACGAGATGTTTAACAATAGAAATCCCGTTACACACGTCGCTACGTAAAAAGTATACCGCGCTTTATTACGCGTGCAAGCACGATAACAACCTAGTAACAATGGTAATCATCGGATACTCGTATCGCTGGCCTCGTAAAGGCTCGTTCTTTATCGCCCGCGTACATTCTTCCTTGAAAATCTCTCTGATCAACTAATAAAAAAATATAGACAAAAATAAATGTATCGAAGTACACACAAATTCCACAACCATGTATTCAAACACCATAAGTGACGTGATATAGCACGTCAACATCGATCATTAGCTTTTTTTTATTAATATTTTATTCTAAAAATATTACCTTATTTTTTTTTTCATATTCTATTTTGTTATACCTGCTCATTGCTCTCTTGTTAAATATAACTCTATTACTCATACATCAACTAGACACTTTTTTTTATTATTATATTTTATTTTTTATCATTATTATTCTATTATTTATTATATTCCATTCCAAGAGTATTGCCTTTTTTTTAAAATATTTTTTTATTATGAAATTCTATTCTCTGTTCTGTTGCCTTAAAGTTAAATGTAACTTCATTCGATAAAATAAAATTCTGAATATATATTGTATTGGTAACGAGGGGGAGATATGATCGAGCTGTTCTACTTCGATTTTCCTCTTTAAATAGATTTCAACGCTTCTACACTTCTTGCCGAGTTCCAACTTCACGTTTTCCTTCGAGACTTTGTACGCTATTTTTGTACGCACTCTTCAAACTGTAATTACGCCAAAAATGTGAAACGGGGTGATGTTGATGGACGAACAATGCTTTCCGAACGGAGAGTGTTGTACTTTGCCTTCGAAGGATAGAATTATTAAGTTTTCATAAAATTTATTTTGGCTTTCGTAATACTGTTACATCGCAGTTGTTATTAGTTGTTATCGATTCACGACACATTAATTAATAGATTCGTCATTTATCGAGCTGTATTCTATTATTTCAATTTCGATTGAAAATTGAGTTTTAATTATGCAACGGGCATTAATACGATCGCAATAAGTGTTCGGTGTGTGAAAATGATGAAAAATTATACAATGTCAGCAACGAGGAGGAAATATAGCATAGTGAATGTATTTTTAACAAGCGTTCATTATGCTAGCCCGTTGTGATGAGAAGAATTGCTCGAAAAGAGAACGGAAAAAACGGGGGGGAAAAAAAGAAAAAAAATGTTTCAATGTGAAATATGTAGGACACTTTTGTCACCGATTGTACGTGTGTTTTTGAACACACAGATACAAGGATTTATTTAGTTTTTTACAGAAAGAGGATTACGATTTCACCAGGTACGGTGTAAGTTTCTATTGTAATTAAAAAACCTACGTATGTAACAAAGCTACAAGAACTATACTTTCTTTCTTCACTTTCAGAGTCTCGTCTGATTGCGTTCGAAATAAAATAGGAATCAAGCGTGACGGGAAATTGAAAATTAGAAAACACAGAGAAGGAAAATGATCGAACGAACAATTTCCTTTCCATGTTTAGCTCTTTTGTCTGTACCACGAAATTTCATTCGTTCTCGTGAGAGGTGCAAGACTCGCGGAAATAAACCTAAGCTAATTTACGACTGGGCCAGTTAGAGAACAATGAATCGCAGGCGTTACACGGCGATTCGCCACGCAGAACCCTGTCCCCTGTCCTTTCTTAGAATAATGTTTGTTAGGTTGCAGCTGCCACGGAGAAAGATAGTGAATGTCAAAGTGGGAAAATGAGCGCCAGCGCGGATTTGGCGAACAACGAAATGGAGAACAGAGAGAGCGTGAGAAACAGTATACGTAGCTTAACACGTATCCGTCCGCATGACGAAAATTCGTCATTTCACAGACAATCACCAGCAGCCAACTGACGAAAATTCGTCATTTGTATATTGCAGTAGATAATTGATCGTTGTTTTATTAAATCCGAATAAATTGCAAACGTAATTTTTACCAAACAGATTAGATAATTCTACGAAAAAAACTGATTTCAGCATCAGTTGCGTCGTATAAGGGTGCAAAAAAAAAAAAAAAAAATTAATTTAAAAGCGTATCAGTCGGTACTGCGTATAGAAGAAGTTTATTCAAAGTTTAAGCACTCGGGTGTTAATTACTATTGATTATTGATAAAATTAAAGTTTCGAAAATAATTTACTTTGTCTAATGAAATAATGAATATGTTTTCAGTAATTCGTTTCAACCTTTTTTTGTGGATTTAATTTTTATTTAACTTCAGAAAGAAAAAACTCAAAAATAAAGATGTATATATATATATATATATATATATATATATAAATACAAATTCATTTTATTTCGTTTCCCAAAATTTCACTAAAAAATATATGACTTTTCAAAAGTTAGGTTGTTTTTATATAGAGCATCGTTTCTACAAATAGTGACGAAAAATGCCGGCATTTGGTCAATGGCGGTGCAAATAATGTCGGACGGATATGTGTTAAAGTAGAGAATTCGCTGGGTTAACATTCAACGAACCTGCGTGAACAGAAAAAGGAAAAAAGATCTTGCCAGATCTTACGATTAAGATACGGTGAATCAAATATATCATGAAAATATTTACATAATGAAAGATGATGACAAAGTTTTAAAAAATGGGTTAAAGTCCTGGATCCTGTAGTAAGTTATGTAATTAGAAAATTCAAAAGAATTCTTCAAAATTTGGCAAATTTGGATAAGATGGCACGGCTGAAATATCGAAAGATGATGAAACAATTTTAGAATAATGATTGAAACGAATTGACGTGGGGATGAAGTCCTTCGAACTGATGACAAGTTGTACAACTATAGACAAACAGAAAATTAAAAGATCCTAGAAAATCTCTTATAATAATAATAAACGAAAAACGCGGCACCGAACATCCTACTCAACTAGTACAGTCTTGTAGTAAAAGATGTTGACTAAAAGAAACTTTAAAATAATAAACGAAATAACGTCCTGCGAACTGCGTATAAAATTCGCAATGAAAAATCTTATAATAACAGCGAATTACGATTCCGAAATTGTGGTAGAGAAATAACAAACAGAAACAAACGTGCAATTTGAAATAAAATGTCCATTTTTCACTTTTTCATTATACGTATCTCCTTTGTCGCGCAAGCGATTTTTCATTAAAAAAAGAAAGAAAAAGAAAAATCCTTCCAGTCTGTCCAAATGGAAAACAAAGTCTCCAAACGTCAAGAAAGAAATCGCGTCTCGTTTCCTAAATTCAAAACAAATTTCCCTTCGTTTCCTTGGTCCGGATATGAAAAGGCTCGCCGCGTTTCACTCGCGGCGTCGTTTTACGCGACGTTGCACAACGCAATGACGCGGTAAGGAAACATCAGGAGAAATATCCGCGGGCGTTCTGACGGCGGTTGCTCGTCCTTCTGACGTTTATATTGGCCTGCCGATATATCGGGAACCGGGGGAGGAAGGGAAACTGGATATCGGTTACAGGTGCGTCGCTCCACCTCGCGAAACCTCGTTAATCCAGACTAATTGGGAATAGAGGTGGTTAATGGTTAAAGGAGGGGCCCGGTGGATTATTGCGGTTTGATTTTCGTTTACGCGAAGGGCAAAACTTCGTCAATTCGGGTTAATTAGAAAGCCCGTGGCGTAGGGATTAGGTGTATTAATAGGGTTAAACCGAGGATTGATAGCGGCCCGATCGGCCGAAGATTGATGATACTGGACCTGCAGCGAACTTCTGCGAAGCATTTTAACTTTCTCTGCCAGTCTCACTTCGCCTCGAACTCTATTTTTAACCTGTTTTTATGTTTGCTCTTCGCATTTACGGACGAGATATATATATATCTCGTTATATCTGGCAATATCGTTCGCGATACTTTGCTTTGAGCGAGGCACGCACAGTGTAACAACGCTTTGAATCGAGATGCATCGCGTGTCTTTCATTAGAATTCGAGGTATCTTGTTCGCAGATGTTGCCGATACAGGTCAAACTATATACGCGGCGATATCGCTTAAACGAACTAAAAGAAGTTTCGTTTCTAATTTTGTCGAAAGACGCGACCACCAAGGTTCTGAGGAATTTCTGCCGATCGAAATTTCCTCCGATCGACGAGTGTGATCAAAGACACGCGAATTCGAGATTAAACATCTCTGTACGTGCATATGTACTCTTTCTCAAGGACCTCTTCAAAGATCTCGAGTGGATCTCGAGTGAATCTCATGTAAAAACGATCGAGCGAAACTTTCAGTTGCTTTTCAAATTTCAGTAAGCTTCTTGCGTTTCTCTTGCATTTCTTCCCCTCTCGTTAATAAATCTCGTAAATTAATTTTTTCTTTTACATTAAATACGTCTTTGCAATGAATGTCCGGCACTTTTTCCACCGTACGTTTCCCGATCGATCGATTCCCGTTTCGAATCACGTCGCGATAATCATCGCGTTGCGAAGATACTTGAAAAATCTTCCCGATTAAACGGCTCTTTAATTCGTTTGAAACGTCCATTGTAAACGTCGATTATAATCGGAGGAATGAAGTTCCTCGTTCGAAACGGAACAGAGCCGATAATTCGGTATGAAATTTGTCGAAAGCACTGTTTCTTTCACTCAATCAGTCGCCGGCGCGATTCCATCGGGAGCGATATCAAAGTAATTTCATTTTATCGGCGGAGTTTCTTGTTTTTTTTTCTTCTTCTTCTTCTTTCCCCTCTCTGTCTCCTGCCCCGGCCGGTAACAAAAGCTCTCTCGTGTATCTCTCGGCGGAAATCGCAGGAGAACTACACGTGACCATTTCTGTTTCAGGAAACGAGATACTGTATCGCGATGAAACTGGGAATCTCCTGATCTATAATGTCACATCGAGGAAGCCGAGGAGAATCCTAGAGTCGAGTAATAACGTGAGTACAACGTGTTTGTCTTTTACTCTTCTTTTTCCGCTCCGGGGAGGAAATACCTCCACTTACAGAAAGCGGGGAAAGAGAAAAAAAGAAGAAAGAGAAATAAAATGATTCGGCTCTTTTCGCGTGAATCTGATAGACACCAGTCGTCGACATAGTTAATAAAATATTGCGTGTTCGTGATATTTAAACGGGAGGAAGGATTTCCTTTTTTCCCCTATCATTGTTCATTATCGTTACTCGATATTCTTTTGAAACTTCTTCCTCTCTCATTCGTCACTGCGTGCAAACTATTTAGCTCTCGATTTCAAAGTCGTTGAAACAGTCGAATTGTCTAATTGAAAGCATTGTCAGCATCTTCGAATCGGTCTGATCCGATTTTGAAACTCCGAAAAATGAAATGTCCAAAAGTCATTTTTATTCGACGCGATTTTTCATCTCTGTTGTTATCGCGTATATTGCATGTAATAAAATACACATTGCGTGAAAATTTAAAACGTAGAAAATTTACCGTGAAATCACAATGAAACACAATAGTAATACTATGTAGCATTGAAAGGTCGAAATTAATAACAAATTTTCGTGTGGAAAACTTACAGGCGCTGATATCGAGTTTCGATCATCAACTCTCAGCCGACCGGAAATACCTGCTGCTGGCCATCGACTACCAAAAGGTAAGCTACATTTGCACGACACGTACGAGCTAGATATTCGATGGCGGGAGCCGGTCGAAGTGAAAATTCTGCCGTTATAAAATTATGCCGCGAATGGGCCAGTACTACGAATAAATTTCGAGCAGACTGACCGCGAAATTACCTCGTCTGATAGGTTTCGATCAATACTCGCAGCTGCTGGGCCATTTACATCGTTTCTGCAAAAGTGCACCCACGATGATATGATATATAGAAAATCATCGCTCTGTTGCGACCTTTGAAAACGAAAAAAGTAACAAACTGTGACAAATTTGTAAGTTAACGAAACTTTCGTTCGAAGAGAGAGAGAGAGAGAGAGAGAAGAAGACAGAGAGAAGAGGAGAAAACAGAAAGAGAGAAAAAAAGTTAAAAAGACTCGAGAAGTTGAAAGAACGATGCTTGCGATGAATTTAACTAGACTTCCGGCTCCGAAACCGGTCTAATGAAACTAAGAATTCCGTTTTCCAAGTTCCTCCTTTATCGGGCAAGCACTCCTTTTTCGCGAGTTTCTCTTCGTTAAGCCGAGAACCGGGGCGAACTTCATTTTTCGAATTTTCTTTGTCGAGTTTCGAAACTACGATCGAGTTTCCACCGGCATTCTTCATGGCCCATTTTGTTCCAAACTATTCGGGCGAATTTTATTTACAGTTATTGAATAAATAGAATCCTTTTTGGAGGAATAGTCACACGCCATTTCCAATGGCGAACGATTATTATTTTATTCTTGTGAATGAATGTGATTAACTTTTCAATGATGGTGAAACTAGGATTCGTTGGAAAACTTTCATTAAAGTTCGCAGAACCTAGAAAACCAGATGACTTTTTCATCATCTTTCTTTTTCATCAACTTGCATACTCGAGCCCTCGGCACTTCGAGCAAAATTCACTTTTCAACTTCGAGAGTTCAAAATTCTATCAAGCTAAATTCGAAACAGAGTGTTTAACTCATAGAACATCGTACAGGTAATTGGAAGATAATTTGTTGCGAAAAAATTAAATCACTTAAAGACGAATGCATTTTCAGCTCGTTGTTATGTGCTCGCCGTTCAATGCTCGAAATCAATCCAGCAGATATTGTCGATATTTGAAATTAATTTTTCTTATTAATTTGACGATTCAACTCCGAGTTTCCAGAAGAAAAAAAAAAGAAATTCACGCACTCGCGACGCTCGAGGAATCCGACGACGAAAGTTTCCGACGCTGGGTTTCATTTCGCCACAATTTACACGAAGAGACAATTTTCCTCCCCACGCTTTCGCCCCCCCCCTTCCTCCCCTGTCACGTTCCCTTAATCCTCGTAACCTATAATTCTCTTCCATTCTTCGAGGAACTTGGCTCACTCTTGCGAGACAGGAATTTAATTTCGCGCGTTACATCGGCAACTTCGTTCGTCGAAAGTTTATCGCGTCGATCAGGCCAAGGTATACAGACGCACGCACGCTTGTCTGAAAACAGCGTACGCCGTTTCGATCTGAATGTGTAACAAGATAATGGCCATTATAGACATAGTCGTTACCGTAGTCCTCCCATTTCCTGGAGACTTCTTACGGATGATGGCGCTCCGTATTCGAGACGGTTTACGATGGAAAATAAAAAAAAAAAAAATGAAGCGAGAAAAAGAGAAAGAGAGAGAGAGAGAGAGAGAAAGAAGTCTTCTTTCTCCACTATAACGCGCGCGACAGTTGTTTTATCACCCTTGAAGTTTACATTTGCATTTAAATGAATTGAACCGGGACGACGCGAGGCAAAGGATCCCTTTGCTTTTTTTTTTCGGATCTGCGGCAAACCTCTGGCCTTCGGAAACCTATGAATTATTTGAAATTCATCGGGTTCCGGCCATGGGAAAACATCGAATTTCGTTTCCCAGGTTTTCGACACCAATTTTTCCCCCCTCCCCCTCCCTCTTAGCCCCCCAGACTAACGCGTGTCAGTTTGCTTGCTCTGCAAACTCAATTACGCCGCCTCTCGTTATTCCGAAATAATCGCGCGATTTGATGCGTTGCGTATCAACGTGTGTGTGTGTCCCGCGCGATTTCACACTATCCGAGAGTGTAAAAAATGGAGGAAGGGGGCGAGAGAGCGGACGAAAATTTGGAGAACGATACAACGAAAAATTAGATGACGCCCGCTTCGTTTGAAATCAATGGACAAAATGAAATTTTCTGCTTCGCTGCTGCTGGCAATATTTTTCGATTTGAGGGCAATTTCCCCGATTCCGATAGCATTGTAAACGTAACGCTGTCCATTTTCATGGAACGAGTCACGGAAGTAAATGGAAAATTTAGAATTCTAAATTTTGGAAAAATTGACGAACTCGTGGCGCGACGCGAGTTTAGAAAATTCAGGAAAATTTAGGAAAGTGGAGAACCAGGGATCTTTCATATTTGACGCTTTTTTTTTCTTCTTTCTTTTTAGCGTATTATCGTCGAGACATTTGAGCAGAAAGTCCTGAACGTTGTTCATAGTCTAAAGAACGAACAACTTCTCCGAAGTATCCTAAATATCTCATTATTCATCGTTGAAATCAAAATTGATCGCAATGCAACGAAGGGATAAAAGTACAGAATCGTTCGATCCATAATTTCTTACTCGCGTGTCGAGATCGATTAAGTCACACCTCGTCAGAAGCAGGCAAGTGTCCAAAAAAGAGCCTTCTCGATTCTGATCCTGGCCTTGTGTCATTTGGGAACAATTTCCATAGTGTTCCCAGCAGCAGCCGAAAAAAAGTAAACGAATTTTTTTTCGATATTTCTCGCTGGAGCGAGGGTTATCAAGTCTCGAAGTTATATCGAGGCTGGAAAAGTTGGCTCCGCGTGTATATCGCGAGGAAGCGCACAAGTCCGCGCCGCGAGTAGATTCTCAGCCCGTATCGAGCGCATCAGCGGCCTATTTCGACACTAATAAAACAAGGCAACTGACAGAAATTGCCAGCCTCGAATATTTTTCCGATCGACTTTCGGTCGTCGATGAAACGTGAATCTCGCTCTTTAGCACTTTCGCTCATGGAAACTTTCTTTTCGAAATGGATCACGTTGAAACTAGGAATTTGGGAACTTCGATTTCTCGACGCAAAAATATTTTTTCACTTGTTTGTCAAGAGCCATTGTCGTTGTTATGCGCGGGACGGAATTTTTTTGGAAATTTCCCAATTCAAATCCCGAGCGAGTATTTAATAACCGAATAAATAGTTCCAATTTCAAATAACGAGATTCTCGAGTAAATCAATTTGGTATATCAGAAATAATTCTACGACCCGTCGAAGAACTCGTTTAAACAGAAGCACAATTAACGCAACGTTCCGTGCACACAGAAGAGAAACAAAGAGGCTGAAATCATGCAAAAGATTACACTCAAGCCCAGTGATTTCGTTATTAAAATTACGAAAAAAAATTCTCTCGTTTAAATCTTCTTTATCAAAGCATTTTTCGTCGAAGCTCTCATCAAGCATGTTCGAATTCTCGTTAGCCACTCATTCGTATTGCTCGAACATACGTTAAATAACGGCCGGTAGTCGAATGTGACCATACGCTGTGTGTTCTTGGAACACGTGTTCCACTGTAATTCCTAGCGCAGAATGCCAAAGCACGGCGTGCGTGGAGCAGATACACGCTAAATACCATATAATACCTGACATGCATAGAGCGCACGCAGGCGGACCCGATGGTGTCTGGCTTCCTCAGCAGCCTCTCGCCATTCAGCAGCACACATAATCGACCAACAGGGGTACCATCCTACATACTACCTCGGTCCAATTGCATACATTATGAGCCACTGTATCCGAAATCTCTTCTACCCTTCAACCCTCCTGTCTCCTTGATTGCCCTTTACTCTCTCTCTCTCTCTCTCTCTCTCACACACACACACACACACCTCTGCTCACCACTCATCTGTTTCTCACGGTATTTCTCGCGGATGAACGGCCCTTTTGTTGTTGCTAATTTTATGCGTTCCTGCGGAAGCGATGCCTTATCCGCGCTGTAGAACTTAGGTTTACCTAACTGTACGCGGCGGCGAAGTTTCAGGGTGGGATTGTTCACCTTTGTTTTCAACTCATTAAGTGCAACACGGAAGTGAAATTTATCGTTGGATGTTAGACGTCGACGGTGTGAAAGATGGGGGACACTATCGAGAGTGTCAGTTGTCTTACTTACTTATTTATTTATTTTTCTTTTTTAGAGAAAATTAAGTTTCATCGAAGAGCGTAGAGAAGACTAAATCCGTTTTACTTATTTATTTGTTCCATTTTTGTTGTTGTTGTTGTGCTTTATTCTACTAGAATTTTTCACGCCAGAAAAGTGCCCTCCCCAACGAGACTGGAATTTTCCAATTTCATTGACAGATTTATATCGTCGGAATATTTCTCTACACTGTGCTACATAAGAGAAGCATTTTTCCCCAATCTTTCGGAAAGCACGGAAAAAAGAAACAAATGAAGAAGAATAAAACTTACATGCCTATAAATATAATTCTCCTTTTAACGAAAATGTCCGTCGAGTCACAACATTCATCGTCACGTTCAACATTCATCGAGATTTAACAGTATTCAACCAAGCAGCAAGCATTTACACGCACGATTCGGCGAACGATTCGCGGGCAAGCCAGTAGCGTGTTTATCGCGACTTGGTTCGTTAAGGAACGGTAGACGAACAGAGGACGGATCCTCTGGTGGAAGATCCAGCTGGTCCAGTAGGTCCGCCACGGTCGTGCATAACTCAGAATTTCACGTTGCAGCGGTAACAGGGGTGGTCCGCGGTTCGTTGCCGCTACACGCAGCTCGTGCAACCGGAATGCCGGGGCACGGTTCGCGTACAAATGTAGCGAAACCGGAGGTTGCACCGGAGAGAGAACAGAGAAAGAGCAGACACACACACACACACACACACACACAGAGGGTTGTTCACCGAGGGTTGCCTGGCGAAACGCAGACAAATAGGAAAAGAAGAGCAGGTGGACTGGATGAAGGGAGGTTGACAGAGGTACAAGAGCGACGAGAACGAAGAGAAGAAAAAGAGAGAATGAGGAGTAGGAGGAGGAGGAGGAGGAGGAGCGCAGCCGGTGCAACGTGATTCTAAAATAAATCTATTGGATTTTGAATTTGAATACGGGACACGAGAGCCTGGTCGACGTTGTATTACAAATAGAGCTCGTCTAAACAGCTCAGAGCTATTGCTACTGGAATATAGAACGAGCCCGCTCGCACTCGTTTCTATACAAATCGATCGGTGCCGTGAAATTTTTAAATGCCGGACCTGAAAGCTCCGTATTAAATTCATGATTCGATGATCGATCGACAGGATTATTTTTTAACTTCGGTAACGTTTGCGCGTTTGCGGGACAAATTGGATGAAAGTCAGACTCAGGTTGATGCCCTTTCACAGCTAGGATTTGACCTTGAGAGTTTGAGAGGTTAGGATCATTCCAATTTTTCTAAAACTGTATATATATGATACAATTTCTTAAGGAAATATATATTTGTACATCTCTGAATGGTAGATAAAAAGGAAAGGCATCTCGAAGCTCGTGGAAGACGACTGTTCTTCAACAGGAAATGCGTTTTGTATTTACTTGATCAGTCGTCTGTCGTTACAGTCCCAAGAAGAGTTGTTATATAAGCTTTATGTAAGAGTTTCGCGGCATTAAGAAACGTTGTTTCAGCAATTTAATAATTCTTTCGTAACGTTCAAAGTGTTCTTCTTCATTTAAAATCCAATATTGTCAGGAATTTTAGTATTATACGAAACCATTGTACATCGATCGCACACTGATCTCATGTTCCGATCTCAACATACTGCCAGTATTATCTCGTTTCATCGATTTAATGAAATATAATATACATTATCTTGTACAATACATTTCGTAATAATTTCATGTCATTTTAGACGATTGTTGGTTAAAATAATTACCCGCCGTGTGTGTAAAAGTTTTAGAAAAAAACTCTTGGTCAGGTCCCATTTCGTCGATACGAGTTCGCGATTTTTTCCGAGATGAGAATGAAAGGAAACGGTTTATTTATTCGCGCGTGCTTTAAAACAAAAGGAGCTGAGAGTTTGTTCTCGATGAATATAGATCAGACTGGCAATCAGCGTTATACGAGAAACGAGAGGTTAATGCGATTGGTATTCTCGATCTGTACGTTGGGTTTGCATATCGAATCAATCGATGGGTTTCCGTGTTTGCTTGCGAAGAGGCTCTCACTTAACTACGTCTGACCGTTCACTCTCCAGTGACTCGACGATAATAATAACATTTGTCATTAATTACACGCATTAATTGCTGCACGGGACGGCATTAATCACTATGATTAATTGCGTGTCGGTAATACCACGACCACTCCCATTGCTCCACCCCCCCCCCCGCCGTTTTAACATCGAAAGAGAATCCAGAAGAAGAAATTTCCCTGTTCTAACTTGCCATTCTCTCGTGTATCAATTCTCCAACTGCAAATTGCGATTCGTTGAATTTAATTTCCACTGTTATATCAATCTGCGTGTCCATTTCTATCTCGAAAGTGATGACGGCGGTTTAAGGAACGGTTGCCAACGAATGTAATAATTTTCTGCGTATCGCGGGTTGATTGGTTGATTTCAAAGAAGCGCGATCAATCGTATTTATCGCGTACGAACGTCAGCAATGAATCGCGAATACGAATGATAAAATAGCGAATAATTGACGATATCGTAAATTTTAAGAATTTCGAAAAATTTTAAGAATTTCGCCGCTTCTTCTTGTTTTTTATTCAATGAAGCACGGTTCGTGTTAGTATGAAACTGATCGCTCCGTTCATTAAGTCGTTAAATCATTCCGAGAACACAACAGGGTTATTTACACCGGAACGGTCGAAAGTGTCCAGGACGACGAATTTCGTAAAAAAAAAAAAAAATCTCTCACGTTGGAACTTTTTACGTTTGTGATTACAATGTATTTCCCTGAAAATATACGAATAGAAATTTTCCTTTGCCGTGTCGTAACGCGGTAAGTGTCCCCGTGGCGCAATTTTCATCTCCTCTTCAGCCGCCTCGTTAACAACGAGAGAACGAAAGGAGAAGAGAGAAAGAAAGAAAGAAAAAAAAAAGGGAAAAAAAGAAAAATATTTCGAAAACCATCGCGCGGATCCTCCATCCCTATTTATCCCGCCGCTGATAAGCAACAGAGACGCGGCGGTTGAAAAGTCAGGCACTATTGAATCAGGCTGTACAGCCGTGGAATCGGACATCACGCTCATCGAGGGCTCGTAATTTCAATTGGAAAACGAGTAAAAGGACCGCGGCGAGGACTCGTTGCTGCTCGTGCACGGAAAGCAGAACGAATTCGAACCTCGCATTAGTATTCGGGGTGGTTTATTCGAGGAAGAGAGACAGAGATAAATAAATAAAGAGAGAGAGAGAGAGAGAGAGAGCTGAGAACCGCTGGCTGGTTCTCCGCGTGCATTTCAGTGGCAGCTGCTTCGTACAGTCCACAAGGGGGGCTCCCTCCTCCCCCCTCGCCATCGAACAGCTTTCCACGATGGCTGCTGCCTCCCTCACAATCACGCGGCGATATCATAAATACGGACCCTTGAAATTCCTTTAACTAATATCGCTGCGAGAGTGGTACGTACTTCTTCTTCATTTCCAGAAACTTCGCCAAGGGTGAATTTCTGCCCCGTTTGGACTTTTTTTTTTTCGAAGAAACGTCGAAATCATTTTGCCGCGTCGTAGATCTCGGCGGAGAAAAGTCACCGCCACTGGGAAAAGAACGAGGTTGCAGAAAAGATATGTACAAATAGATAGAGAGAAACGGGAGGAACCAATCGCGGGGAGGAGTAAGGGGTTGAAGGGGATACTCTCAGTCGTTGAAATTGGAGCGAGAAGGTGCGGAGGGGTAGCTCGTTGAAAATTACTATTCGAGCGCGAATTAAGAGGATTTCGAGAAGCAGGACAGTGCTCGAGGCAGGTCTCATTACCGGCGGTCCTTTGCCGATAAGGCGCCTGGATAACGCCCGGAGGGTTGTATAAAATTCACAGAGGAACAAGCGGGTTTTCTTCCAGCGAAACGCGATACCGTTTCGTTTACAGCGCCGTTTGCTTGACGAGGCGTAATTCCACGATTCGCGGGCCTGAGCCTTCCCCGACTGACCTGTCCGAATATGTTGCACATTGTGGACGTGTAGAAAGTTCTCTTTCGAAGACTGGTTAAACGTTCCAATAACAATTAATATTTTTAACATTTTTTTTAAAATAGTTTCTTTCTCACAGAATAAAGCTGAGCTGTTCGCTTTTGACAGGCAGCTCAGCTTTCTTCTCAGCAGTCTCTTCAAACTAGAAACTATCGAGGCATAAAGTTTCCATAAAGAGACATCCATCGAAGTCCAAAAAAATAGAGGAACTTTGCGATGACACGGTGCTTTTATTTTATGTATTTTACGAAAAAATTACTCGAATCGTTTTACGCCCCATAGATATAACATAAAATATGTCTAACAGAAATTACGAATTGGTCATTTTGACCACTTCGCTGTGCGAAGGTTAACGCGAGTTAACACCGGCGTTGTTCCGAATATTAACAAGAATCGCTGACAGTAAACGAGAGACAGTAATTCGGACCCACGGCCGCAGAGAATCGGTGGGCCGAGAGTTAATCGAAGGGCCCTCCCTGAATCGCGCGTGGCAATCAGCGATCGAAACGCGACGGTTTAATTCGCGGTAAAATAAACGCGCGGGTCGTGTCGGCCGCCTCGAAAAATAATACTAATTGGAGTGAGGGAAATGCACAATGGCCGTCTAATGAATTTCCGCTTGCCAGTGTACACGCGTAGAGACAAGTTTGCTGATTATTGGAATTTTCCATGCGGGGTTTAGCCGAGCAGGGAGCAATAGGGTAAACGAACGCGAGACGAGAGACAGAAACGAACACACACACACACACACACAGAGAGAGAGAGAGAAAGAGAGAAAGGGCTGACACACGGGTGAACACACGAAGAGAGAGAGAGAGAGAGAGAGAGAGAGGTAGGAAAAGGAAAGCTACGAAAGAGAGAATATTGCTGCGCCACCATCCGGTCCTTGCATCATTAGAGGATGCTCCGCTTGCACGATACCATGTCACGTTGCCAGCCGCATAATGTGTACCTTCTGCGTGGAGTTTTATCTTTCGACGTGTATCACGCGCGTTTAATGAAGTCACGCGGCGCGCTTCAAACATCCACCGCGGAAAATCGCTCTCACCCCCCTCTCGCAGCGCGATCTCTGCTCGTTAACGTCGTGTGCCGTTTTTCTTTTTGTTTCTTCCTTTCTTTCGTTTTTTTTCTTTTTCGCTGCTGCTGCTGCTGTTTTCCTGCTGTTTTTAACCCTTCTCGTCCTTTCGTACGACTTCTTTCCTTTCTTTTTTTTACTTTCTTTTTTCCACGCAATAAGAACGAGGATTTAGCGGAAGTTTACCGTGAAAAGACACGCGGATTCTGCGATCGATCGGCTCGCGGGTGTTTCTGTCGTGCTTGGTATCAGCATCAGGTCAACGTTTCGCGTGTTTCTGCCTATTACGCGAAATTCAAGGATCTTCTCTCAACGTCGAGTGTATCAACGTTTTACGAAACGTTAATACACGCATGCCAAATAATTATCGCTGGACGACGGATTTTCTGTTGTATTTTGAAATTTTAAAATACAACTCAAAGTACGATGCGTTTTTTTGTAAATGCGATAACACGCGAAAAGATCTGCAGTCTGCTTGTTATTATATTGGCGAATGAATTGGTGAACCGTTGGAATGTAGAGCTGATCGATTTATAGCGGAATAAGAGCACTTTCCATTTGATGTGACTTTTAAAAATGGGTTACACGTACTTTTATTATTGGCCGAGATGGTCTATAAATCTGTCATCTACGTCGATAGACCACAGGCGCGAGTAGAATACGTCTTTTGTGCCATCCTGCCAGCCATCTTTCCAGTCACGGACGGTATTGTTTCACTTTTTCTTTTCTTTTTTCTCGTTTCTTTATTTTTTGTTACTTCTGAACGAACGTCGCGGCACGACCTGTTTTTTGAATAAACGTTGCTACTGCCATTAAACGTTGATTTGAATTCCGAATGGATACAGAGGGCTCGTTGTATTCTAACAGGCAGCTGGCGAGTGTTTATGCAAATTTTGTAAGAAGAGGGAAATTTATAAGATGGACCCGCTCGGAGATTCGCTTTTCTACTTTTGAACCTCTCCCGCATTTGTATTTTTCCCATTTGTATTCGCAATCCGCCGAGATGGTGAATCTCGCTGAGATTCTCTGCTAGAGAGATGGTTAACAATTCAGAGAATTCGAAACGTTTGAAAAAGAAATTCCAAATCGAACGTTAAAAATCGGTGACTTTGATCTCTCGCAGATTGAAATTGAAATTAATCTCTTAAGATTGACGTCAAGCTGGAAATTAACACGTTGACGACAGCCAACTACGAGTTATCTCGTAGTTTGTTCATATTTTTGCAGCTACGATGAAATTCGTCGTCGTATCAGTGTAGATATGAAAGTAGATAGCCTCGGGGAAGAGAACGAAAAATCATTATTGGCTTACACGGACAGAAAATTTATCAATAAATGAACAGAAAATAGAATAATACAAAGTTTATTCAAAATCAACGAGCAAAAGAACATTTTTATTTGCGATAATTTTTCAAAAACAATCTTCCACGCAAAAGGGCTGGCTTCTCTTGACAGATTCGGATACTCTGTAAATAATGAAACTCTTGCAATCCAATTCTTTTTGGAACTGGTTGAATCTCTTCTCCAATCAACGCGACGGCGAATGCTTCTATAAACTTTGTAAGTTTTATTTTAGAAGAAGTTGCTTTATGATAAAGTTTGTGCGCATTGTGTATATATACATATCTCTATAATATGTAATGCAACATTTTTTGGGCCATCTAATAGTCTTTTTTTAGATAAGCCAACTACGAGATGATTCGCAAGATCTTTTTTTTCAAAAAAAAAAAAAAAACACATTGTATATGTTTTTTGATGATTACCATGTACTATAATAAGGAGTTTTTAATAATATAATATGATTAGATTGAATTGGCTTCTTTGACGGGGATCCTGAAAATTACCGTGGCAGTCAACGTGTTAAAGTTAAAAATCCCGATTTCGAAATAGCGACGAAAGAACTATATCGATTATATTTGAAAAAAAACCTTCTGAATCTCGATAGCAAGCGTTAAGGAACGATCGGAAAATTTCTTCGTAACGCGAACCATCTACGAAAATTAACAATCTCTGTTTTTGCAAAAATGCGTGACCCCGAGCGAGTGGTTCTCGCGCGATTATTTCCGATTATATTCGCGTTCGAGGCACGGGAAAGTTTCGCGATTATTTTCGCGTTCAAGCTGCGAAAGGGGGAAGGGGGGAAGGGGAGGTGGGAGAGGGAAATCGCCGCGTTATTTTGTAGCGGTGCAACGATAAACGTCGGATGTCGTTATAATGCAGCAGAGTCGGTTATCAGCGCCCATTCCACTGACACGATGTTTACACAATGCGTCGTCGTGCTTTTTGCGCGTCCAATAAATGTTGCCGCGTGCCCGACATTAATCATAACGCCGATCAAATTGCAATAAACGCGGAGAAATGAAAGAAACGGCCGGGCACATACCGGGGGGGCTCGGTACGAATCCAATAACTCGAATCTCTTAAATCTCGTATCAACGAGATACGAGACACGATACGCATTTATAATTGTTGCGACTTTATTTGAAAGAAGAAAGCTGGAAAAAAAGAAAAAGAAAACGAACAAACTGTTGTTCCGCTGCTGATCAAATTTTACGGCACGTGTCTCGTTTCTGTCTGCTGCTTGATAAGAAAATGCCTCGCGAGTATGTCAATTTTTTCCCGGGGTTTAAACGTGCAAATTTTTCAACCGACTGATGAAATTCGAAATTTCAACGGTACAGTTTGACGTACAATCTGGCCACGCAGTTGCTGTCTGCAATCGTACTTTCACGCAATTAATCTAATCAATTAAACGAAATGAAAGTTTAAAGACCAAGAACCTAATCTCTTCTCTTCAGGCATGTACCCGCGAAGGATAGAAATACCAAATTGCAGCGAATTTCCTCCCATTGCTCGCCCTATGGCTGTCTCATAAATAACTCTCGAAACACTTTTACTCCTTAATTCCCGTGATCGAGACATTGTTCACAATCCTGGATGGAATTCCCTCCTTTTACGAACTCCAAGGGATAGACTCTGTGTTTCCAAAGGTGTCCATTAAAGGAGGAACAGCTGGTTGACGAGCAAGGAGAGACCATAAAGCTTCCTGTCTATCGTTCCCAACCGATGCCCACGGAAGAGTTAAACACTTCTGTCGCGCTCGTCACGATGAAGTGCGTGCCATCTGATTTACTCGACGATGAAACCTAGAAGCTTTTATATCGCGAGCGAGCTTCAATCGGGTCACGGAGAGAAATCAGTTGCAAATGACGTTGGTGATCACCCATCAGATCACTTTTTCGCGAGAGAAAGGATTCCTTCCGGCTGTAACTATTTTATACTCGCGTTTTTACGAGAGATTCGAGGCTGCACGACGAATGAGAATACCGAAGGAATAGGTTTCTCCCCCTACGATTTGGTCTGTGATTTCATGGATCGTTGATGCGAGTGGAAATAGTGGAGGCCATGATTGGACTTGTTCAGACTCCCATTTCGATTCCTCGATCTTTTTCGTTTTTTTTCTTCGTTAACGACGATATAGTTGAACAATGTCATAGTTTGATAAATAAGTAAATAGTAAATCCTCTGACCAGTTTGTATTATCGATTTGGTTCTACAATTCATCGTTGCAATTATCCAATGAATCTGAGTTATCTCAATAAACATTGGTGTCCTTTTAATATTTTAATATTATGTTTTTCTTAATATTACAGTGTTTAATACGGTATTTTGGGAACTATTCATCTATGTCTACAATTCATTTATTCAATGCATCCGTTGAAGTCATCCCAACGAACACTATCGTTTTATGATATAATTCAACATTATATTTCTATCGTATATCGTATTATACTACATGCACTACGCTCCGCAAACTGCAGAAAGATTCGACAGAATAGAATCGAAGAAAAGATTGAGAAAACGAGGATGTCTGTATGACATCCGAACCGAGAGGAATCAAAGCGAATAAAAAGCAATATTTCGTACGAACACAAGGATACGTAATTGACGTAATCTGTGGCGAGATGAGAGGCGAATCCCAAAACAGATATAACGAAAGAACGAAAGAAAGAAAGAAAGAAAAAAAGAAGAAAATCGGAGAACAGGGGAACCGATATATGGCCGGTGCCATCCTCGATCGCTTTGACATTTTAATGGCTATGGATTGCCACCGGTGAAATTTCGTTTTCGAAAAGGCTTGTTGTTGTTGTTGTTGTTGGTACTGTTGTTGTTCACCGTGTCGAGCAGAGCTCGCGAGCTCGTTCTTCTTTGTGGCCATCGTCAAAGGGTTTTCGTGGTAAATTGATCGGCCATCCGTTTCCCGTGGTTCATTGTCGTGACCCAGCAGCGGCATGACCCAGCTACGTTCTCGATCTGTGGCACTGCCTCCTCGTTCCAGCGCGATGATTAATTAATCTCGACGAGCCGCGCTGAATTAATGCGACAGTTTTTTCCCGCGACGCAGCTGCTACGCTTGGAAAATCGTCCGTCTCGTTCGAAGAGCCGAGTGAGATGCTTGTTCTTTTCTTTACTATCCCTCCCCGTCTCGTTGTCGAGTTTCATTCTGGCTGTCTCCCTTCACCTCCTCACCCTCTCTTTTGTATTTTTTTTTACCTTTTTCCCGCTCCCCCCGGAAGGGCGACGCCTTTTGGAAGAAATGATCGATCGTGGTGTCTTTGGCTCGCGTTTGAATTTCGTTGCGATTTTGTCGGAGCAAGTTTGTTCGATCGTCACTTCATTCATTTCGTTCATTTCATTTGAGAGATTATATGTTTTCTATGATGCAAACACGAAAATTTCGATCGAGCGGGTTTAACGTTAGAACCATCGACGACCGAAGCGTAAAATTTCTCATCGGAGGCGTTGAAGCGAAAAAGAAAGGTAGAGAAAACTTTGTGGTAACAATAACTTGCGCATATTTTCACTTTACACGTACATTTCGAGGATCGTTCAAATCTCTAAAAATGCAGACCGTTTCCGCAAAATTTCGTATTCTAATAAATTATAAATTGGCCACTTTTTGGCAGTTCTAGTGTCAATCCCGGACTAGTAGGAACGTTTAATCTCTCAAATAATTGTTGGGAAACATAATTGTTTATATGCTGTCATCAATTGTCAGCGAATTGCGCGTTTTATGAAAAATTCGAAAGCAGAATATTTGTTACCTATTAAAAAAGAAAAAAAAAGAAAAAAGAAACGTTTGAAAAAGATCCCAATTAACAGAAGGAGGGATTATCACGTTCGAAGACACGATTGATAAAATTGTTCGCGTTAAAGCCGGAAGTGTATGAAATAAAGGACATCTCGAGAGACTCTCAGGTAAAGCATTAAGAGTGTCAGAACGTCAGAATATCTTTCTCCTCGCATTTCTTTTCCCTCCCTCCCTCTTCCATTCTTTCTCTGTCTCTTCTCGACCAGTTCGCTATATACTTTTCTTCACCCTTTATCATTCTAATCCTTTTGTCTCCCCTCCCCCATCCCCTTTTATTCTTCTTGCTTTAAATTCGATTCTTCTTTCGATCATACCAATCGTCCTTTCCTCTCTCCTATTTTTATTCGCGCAATTTCTCTCTCTTCTCTCTTATTGCTCCTCTCTCTCTCTCTCGTTTAACAGCGGCGACGTTGATTGCAAACGAAGAAGAAAGGAGAAAAAAATTAGCGGGAAATTGAATATTCTCAGTTGTTGAGAATTAATCAAAGCAAACGTCATAAAGATCTTGTTACACATGAATTAAAAATGAATAGTTATTGTTATAGTTTCTTGTTAAATTTCGTAATATATTTATTTAAAGGAGTAAAACCTCCATATTACCGGCGAGTTTGACCGATGATTTTAATCGATCGTTTCTCATCGACACGAGCTACTGCTCTGTAATTCACAACGCGAGAAACATTTTTTAATCATTTTTTTATCTGGCTTGTTCGAGAATGGTTTCAAATTGTCCTCGTAGAGCCTCAGTCGCCATTGCTACGTTTAAAGATCTAACGCAAAAGGTGATTCCCTCGAAATAGTTCTTCCTCCTTTCACTCTGTCCCTTGAAAATTTGATTGTGTCTGCTTTCGAAAGTGGGCCTCTTAGACTTCCAGGCTAAGAACTTGAGAAGAAAAGGAGAGTGTAATATAAAACGTAATCGACGATTGAAGTATGGTTGTAATAGGAATTTTTCTAGGGAAGTTCCCTTCGTCAAAAAGTTTTGGCGAAAGTATATTAACTTTGACCTCCGCAACTTTGCACCGTCTCGCGGGCGCGTTTTCAACGTGTTCTTTTGCATTTTCTCCCTGCGGCCTTCTTTCAAACTTCATTAAAAATTGCTGTATTTAAATTTCTTGAGAATTGACAACCTTGGAACTTGAACTTTGACTAATTTCACTTATTGGTGAATATAGAGTTGTTTCGCTTCGCGACGATGTGTCAGTTATCGATTCATCAAGTCGTGACGATTCAACATCTTTGTTTCCAATCTTTTTTCAGTCAATTCGCATCGAGCCGAGTCACATTTTTTAATGCCGGGAAACTGCGAAAGAAACTGCGAAGAACTTTTCAAAAAAAGTCGGTTAAATATTTCCTATGAGCATCGTGTCCTCGTGAAATTCTCTAAAATTAACACTTTACAATTCCACGAACTATCTGATTCGTAATTTTTGTAATTTATCGTTCTATCTCTCGAACAATTTAATTTGTAATTTTCACAATGTGAAAATTGTAATTCTACGAAAGAATTTAATTTCTAGTTTTCATAATTTATTTATTACTATATCGTCGCTTGATCATTGACATAATTTAATTTCTATTTAATTGAATTGAACTTTAATTTAATTCAATTGAAGTAAAATTCAACGTCACGGTAAATTATTGCTTCGATCCGTGAAACAGACGAAACGATTAAACAGAATGAATATTTTTCGTATCATCGAATATACAATTTTCAACAATCGAGTCAATTGTATTTGAAGGAAAAGACGATTCTCGATTCTCGTTTCTCGCGTTTCACCGATTTTCGTCGCGTCGCCTTCGCTAATTATGTTCGCGCACGCTGGCACGATTCCGCTTTGCAGTTTTGCCAGGCTGAATTATCGCGCAGACATTCCAATCACGCCAGTCAATCAACCATCCGCGGGCCTTGCGTACTATTTACATTATTAGGCGCAGTCGATTTCGCGGTTTCCGCGATTCGGTGGCTGGAATTCGTAATTAGAGCCGGGGAAACGAGGCGTCTAAGTGATGGGAACGTCTTAATCACGCGAACAAGGCGTAAGATGGTTGACGAGGTTTGGAAATTGGGTTCACGCGGCTAGCGGAACCAGAAATTTCTTTCACAAAATTACATCTTGTTGCACTTTGATTTCCCCTTATGTATTTGATATTTTGCTATTTGTTTTTTTATATATTTTCGTACATTTTGTACGTAATTAGAATTTTTATCACGATGTATATAATTAGAATTTTTTTCTATATAATTTGTATCATAATTTTTGTATGTAATTAGAATTTTTATCTTCTCTAAGATGTATAAGCGAAAATGCATCTTGCTTCTTGCACTTTGATTTCTTTTTATTTCTCGCATTCGATGGTATTCACGTGGTATTTCTGTATATTTCTCTACATTTTGCATATAATTGGAATTTTTCACCTTATTACGATCCTTACTGAAATGCACAAGCAAAAGTACAATACGTCTTGGTTCTTGGTATTTTTGTACATTCTCCCATTTTTAAAGAGAGGATTTTAATCTGCAACAAGCAATTTCATCAATTTCGAACATTTTTCAATCGTGGTGGACAAATGTTTCTACGAAATATTTAGCATAGTGAGATAATTTTACTTGCAGATATGTTAAATCTGAAGAAAAATGTTCACGTAGACTTTCCCACTTTTTCTTCTGTCGTCGAGCAAACCTAAACGTGCGACTAAATCATGAAATTCGTCAGTCAGAGAAATTCCATTCCGACGAATCGAGTCTGGAGTTTCATGGTGGAAATCAGTAAATCCCAAATTTTCGTCCGTTCACTCTAGTGCATGGATGGTCGAACCTTTTTCAGATCTCCCGAGGTCTCATTGCCCAACAAAAATTTGTTGAGCGTCACGCATAATTTACATACTTTTTTCTTTATCAATTCAGTGTAACCTATGCCATTTACGAGGATATTGAAACAATTTTTATAGCGAAACAATATAAACATTGATTAGAAAAATATGAAAGCTTGTTTTCTAGATAGTAGTTCGATACAGATAGCGGCAATAAGAGTATTCTCGTATTATATTCTCGTCTAAAATTTTCGTTCTTACTTCATTCGTTTTGCGTGCTTTGAACGAAGAAAAATCTGCTGGCAATTATATATATAGTAAATAGCATAGAATAGTAAAGTTTTTATTCAATTATTCCAATTTTGGTTTATACAGCACAGCGAATAGTAGGGTCTGAGATACCGTACACGGGTTAAACACGCTTGCTTCAGCGTCAGTTACACGGATTTCTGCCGTAATCCCGAGACGCAACGGCTGACCGTAACGTTGTTCGACTGTTCAACAGACGAAGACGACGCGCGGTGCAGTCGAACCGGACAGCGAACTTTCCAAGAGTCTAACTAGTTTTAACCAATCTCTAGGTGGAAAGAGAAGAAGGGGGCTGTAATACCGGCGGAAGTTGTACGATCAGCGAGAACAAACGCGTACGAGGCAGTTAATTGGCTTTCGAAAATATACCGCCATCGGTTGAATCGAATCTCGTATCGGCACTATCGAATCTCGTATTCGGGCCGATCTACTCGAAAGAAACGAAAGATCCAGCGGCAAGTATCCAGCAACTTTCTTCCATCTCCGCTTCAGTCGAAACAGAGTGACGAGTTGTATTACCGGCCGGCGAGAAGTGGTTGGAATCGCGAGTCGTGGCGCGTGGGGGGTTGCAAAAGGGGTAAATCGTCGAAGCTGCGAAGATTGATACGATTTAGAGAAAATTGCACGAGACATCCATCGTGTCGTTCGTTTGTTCTTCTTGTCCTTCTTGTTCTCTTCTCTACGTTTGAAACGACGTTTGAAAATTCTCTTCTCGCTTCTCGGGAGGGATTTCAATTTACGTTACAATTTACGAACATTAAAATTTCGAGCGAATTGACGATCTCCATAAATTTTAACACAAACAGAGATTTGTTGTTACTAGATATTCCGTGGAAGCGCAATTGATTAATTGAATGTTATGTCTGTTGGATGTTCTACAGAGCGAGGATTTTCATATAATTCAGATTTATTTAATTTTAACCCTTTTTTCTTTTCTCGTGAAAAGTCAAATAAAAATTCCCTCTGCGCACGGTATAATTTTTTATTGACAATTGACAAACTATGTCGATGAAATTTACGTTAAGTGATTTCCTCTTACAAAATCATCGAACTACGTACTTTACTGTACCTCAGTTTCTAAATCTTCTAGATCAACATCATTTTATTCTAAGGTTGTCGATAAACGCAGTAAGTAATTTTATTTTATGTTGATAAACGCAGTTCGATGTATATAGTATTTTCGATAAAGAGAAAAAGAAAACAGTTAGCAGACAAAAATTACTTTGATACACATCGACGTTCGTCGATTCGTAATCGATCAAATTCTACTCAAGACACACCGATGAACTTTCATTTCGCGTAAAATGTTAATTTTTCACTCGGCAGCCACTCTCATTTATCTTCAACAGCAATTTTTCCTCAGTTCCTCAACGTCTGACTTTTTCTGTCCGCTTCGTTCTCGAACGTACTTTCACAAGGGCTGAAATTACGTTTGCACGATAATAGCTATTCTATTTGATAGTGGAATAAAAGTGTGAGAATTTGTGCACGAAACCATGCAAAAATCGTGCTCATAATTGTAGCATAATTTGAAGAAAAAGAAAAATACCAGCTGTTATTTGGCATTACTTTCGATTACTTTGGAACACGCCCCGTAAAATTACAAAACAGGCGTGTTGCTACCAAATTCTTCGTAATTTTTATTTCCGACGGTTCTGAAAAATATGAGTCACATATTAAATTTCAAATTAAAATTTTAACATGATATCTGAATAATATTGAAAATTAATATTGGTTGGAATTGAAATTAAAATAATAATAATAATAATAATAATATTGTCAAAATTAGAGCAACGCTTGATATATTTTAAATAATCAAAAATAATCGATCTTTATTAAAATTAAAAGTAACGTTGCCAAGAAAAGATGACTTATCCAGCTATTTACAATAACAGAACAAACGTTCTGCAGAAATATATCCATCCTTTAGCCAGAAGAAGCCCGAAATATCCGAGACAACACGTTCGATACGAGAAGTTTCGATAGAAAATACTTCTACGTGGGCTAAAAAACAGCGGTCGAAATCAAACCTCGCGCCGAGACAGGCCTCTCCTCTCCTCTCTCACCTGTCTCCAATTTAATAAATACATCCACTTATCGCCGCATGGGGCGTGCATATTATTTCAGAAATTCCAAAGTTCTGCGAGTTGCCCAGAGCTTCGAGCAAACACTTGTTTCTCGTATAGAGCCTCGTGGCGGAGAGAATGTCGCCGGTTTCTCGAGGAGAGGCGGGAGAGAGGAGGGTTTCGAATAATCGCGCCAACGAATAGCGCAACGACGCGACGCGGCTCTTTCCAGGTTTGTTTGTTAGCCGGTTTCCTATGGGGGTTTGGGTGGGCCCGCGCGACATTTACATTCGAGGCAGAACGAGTTATTGCGTTCGTGGTGCAAGAGAGATTTATCGTTGACGCGTTGCTTAGAGCAATAGTCCGTTGCGCGCGTGTGTTTCTCTCTCTCTCTCTCTCTCTCTCTCTTTCTCGTTTCGCGGCTTTGAAAACCAACAGACCACCAGCCGGCGAGGCGCTTTTGCACGATTTTCGATCGGTCGGGCAAATAGAAATTCAGCGACTCGGTCGGTGGTTACCGTGGCATCCGATGGAAAAGTCGAAGAAATCGAGCGTATCCGCTTCCTCCTCCTCTTCGTTCGCCGCGCGAGGCCCCCATTGTAATCCGTGACGTTTATTGTTTAATAAATTTTTCGACAATCTATGGAACTTTATTGTTCGCGGGAAAGGGCCGAACAGTGCTAGACAACGATATAGAGAGAGAAATAAAAATCGCGTTCGCTAGGGAGGATATTTCTTCTTCCGTGGAATCGCCTTTACGTCCTTTGTAGCCATAGTCTTTTATCGTTAATGGCGCGCCAATTGATATTTCTCGCCATTTCTCGCCAAGTGGTTCTAACGAAATTGATTTTCGAGAGCAACAGTGGTAGCGATAATCAAGAGAGTTTTTTCTTTTTTTTTTAAGAGAAAAAGATGGCTTCCGAATTAATAGATATCTGTATAAATTTGTTTCTTAGGAGTATAGTTTGGGATAGAACGTCGATGGAAAAGTGTTTTATTTACTAGAATATTTTACAAATTGCTTTTCATCTTCTTTTTAAAACAAAAAAAAAATGGCTTCGGTAGGTAATTAACAGATATTTGTACAAATTTGTATTTTTAGGAGTTTGAAATGGAATGATATTTGTACAAATTTGTATTTTTAGCACTTTGGAATGGAATGTTTTATTTACTAGGATATTTTACAAATTGTTTTTCATCTTGCTTTTAGAAAAAAAAAATGGAAGGTAATCAGTAGAAATTTGTATTTTTAGCAGTATAGTTTGGAATGGAATATCGATGGAAAAGTGTTTTATTTACTAAGATATTTTACAGGTTGTTTTTCATCTTTTTTTTTTTAGAAAAAAATGGCTTTGTAATTAGCAGATATTTTTACAAATTTGTATTTTTAGCAGTATAGTTTGGAATGGAAAAGTGTTTTATTTACTTGGATATTTTACAGATTGTTTTTCATCTTCTTTTTAGAAAAAAAAAAATGGCTTCGGAAGGTAATTAGTAGAAATTTGTATTTTTAGTAGTATACTTTGGAATAAAATGTCGACGGAAAATTTTTTTATTTACTAGGATATTTTACAGATTGTTTTTCATCTTCTTTTTAGAACAAAAAGAATGGCTTCGGGTAATTAGTAGATATTTGTACAAATTTGTATAGCTTGGAAGTATAGTTTGGAATAAAAGAGATTTTCGATGGAAAACTTTCAGTTCGTTTTATTTACGAGGATATTTCCATCCAGATTGTTTTTCACCTTTCAAATTTTTGCACAGACGCACAGAAATCCGTGGTCCAGTAATTAAACGTCGATGAAAGGCCGCGACTCGGAACAATGCAGTTCGCATTTGTTCGGAACGACAGTCGGGACAAAACTTATAATAAGACACGTTTGTAGCACGGTGTGACACGAATCACGGAGAAGCGACATAATTCCTGAATTATGGAGACAAATGGAACGAGATTTTCATAATTGGTCGAGAAGTTCTTGGAATCATATTGGACACCGCGTAAAAATTTGTCGCGTAAATTTGAAAGACGTAGAAATGTTGACGAACTGTGATTAGAGAAAGGAGTGCTGTTTACGTGTTTTCAATCAGATTCAGTTAACAAATTCTTGCGACTGTCGTTCGCGAACCTTTTCCACGGTTCAAACGGATTCTTATAATTTATTTGAAAATAAAATTGAGCGTGTGATTAAATTCCATTCTCTCTTTCATTCGGCGTGAATTGCACGTAATAATTGCATTATTCGCGCGTATCGGTATTATTTCCACTGTGTCTGCAGAAAAGTTTAATGTGCGGTCAAAAGTCGTGGGGCAAATCAATTTGCAATTTATCTGGCGACACGATACGCGTGTGTGTTTCGCAGTGTTACAGTATTGTCGGAATAAAAATTTAACGAACGAAACGGGCGCGAGACGATGCGTTTTATTACTGAAGCAGCGACCGCACGATACGTGTAAATTATTTTTTGTTTCCATCAACGGTGCGATATTAATGGTTCTCACGAGAATTATCTTTCATATTAACCGGCTGGGGATTAATTCTGATTATTGCTGAAAATTTCTGGCGGGGCAAATGTGCCCGAAAGCCGAAGGATTAAAAGCCGAGTACCGATTCATCGTGAAAATCTAATAAATTCTCTTTCGTGGAAAAAGAAAACTCTCTACAAAATCGCAACCAGTGGATATTTCTGCTTCACACCGAGAATGAGAAGTAATTTCACCGCTGATTTGACCGACAAATAAACTTCGTTATTAATAGACGAGATCGCAATACGTTGTAACTGCGAACGATTTAATCGCTGCAGTTTTAGTAAGTAAAGTGCGCAAAGTAAGTAATTGCCCGTCGAAATTGATATCGCGATAACGGGGGCAATCACTTTGTACAGTGATTTTTAATGGATTACAACGTCGGGCGCAAAAGGGTTTAATTAACTCTTCGCTGCGTGAAAACGTCAAATCAAAAGAATCAATCGACATTTTCTGTTTTATCGACGAAAAAACGGAAGAAAAAAAGAAGGAAAGAGAGGAAAACTGGGAACAAGCTAATAAAGTAAACATCATCGTCGACATGCACGGTGAGGTAAAAGCGAGCAAGAAGGGGAACCACGCGACACCTCGTACATATCTGCAACCCTGTCCGCCAGCCTTGCGCTCTAAAGGTTAAGATAAATTGTAGTTTTAGCAGTGGCGCCACGTCTCGCTCGTTAATGTATTCAGAGTCACTAAAAGGAAAGTTTATGGAATTAAAGAAGTTGTTGCGCGAGCTAACCGGGGCAGCAAGGATTAAAGCGGCAAGCGGCGAACGTTACCACCGGTGGCCCGATCCGAAAGTTTCTGCTTTTATTCACGATTAGCGAAGCCACACCTTCAACAGTAAAGGCGGCTCTCCTAGCTGCGCCTACGCTCGCTCGCGTACTCGCTTAAGTCTGCTTCTCCGCGAAGTTTCGTAACCGTTCGAACCAACGAAACCCTGATAACGAGAGAGAAACAGAGAGAGAGAGAGAGAGAGAGAGACAAAGAGGCCCTTCCATATCTTGGCACACGACCTTAACAGCTTTCTCTACGCCTCTGATTCCGCGTTGTGACACGCAAACGATCGTTTAAAGATTACTTATCTTAATTACCAGGTGGCTGAAACGATCGTGTAATTTATTTATCAGAAGATGGAGGATAGCGTTTTAACGGTTTAATCGACGGTTTCGTTCCCTCCATCGAGTGTTTGCACGTTGGACTCGACGACATGAATTGCAATTTAGCGATGCTAGATTCTTGGCTTCACTTTCGATTCCACTTTATTTTGTTGGAGGATTTTTCAATTAGGCAAGCTTGGCCAAGGCTGTCCCTTCTTCTTTTTTTTTTTTTTTTTTCACTTCCTCTTTACGACTCTGCGCGACTTGTCTGGTTTTCGATTGAATTCCTTCAAGTATATTTCACGTGTAATTTCATTCATTTGATTTATTTGCAATTTGATCGAGGATTTTTTATCTTGCGTACGAGTCTGGATTTGTTTAATTGGAAACAAATTTTTCAAGTATAGTTCACTTATCTAAAGATCTTAGTTTGCAGTTTATATGTACGATTTGAAGAATCTGAACTTCGATTTTTTTACCAGTTGCGATAATTCGTTTGTTTGAAACATAACAGAAGTAGTTTCTAATTTCTGCTTCTTTCCTTCTCCCGTTTTTCTTCGGTGGCATATGAATTTTAATTTAGCACAGCCGAGATTTGCATCTCGGACGTAGTTAACAGTTAAATCGAGTTAAATCGAGTTTTCCTCTTCTCGCGCAAAATAAATAACCGTTGTAATTCACTCGCTCAGTGTCGCGCGTTTCCGCGTTTCAGTTTCAAGTAGAAACGCGGAATTTTTTTTTTTTTTTTTAATGTCATACCTTCGTGAACTACGTGCAACAAATGACAGCAGGCGCACGTTGAACAGGCATTTACCAGGTGAAGGTTTACGTTCTTTTGATTTTTTCCCGGCAAGTATGAAGTTCACGAGTTTACCTCCTCCTCGCCCTCCTCGCCTTCCTGGAACATCTGCTTTTCTTTCAACTGGATTACGTTCCCTCTAGCTTTCATCCGAGCGACTCTTCATTAAATCCCCTGCTCTATCCTTCCCTTCTCCGTAAAAATTATTCTACAGATTGAGTGACGTTAATTAGCTGCCTTCATCAAGAAGATTACACCCCTTTTCACGTACCGACTGATCTTTTAACCTTGCAAAATCTCGTTACTTCGAGGAAGACTAAGAGAAAGAAGAAAAAAAAAGAAGAAGAAAAAAATCTCGCTGATGAAATCCAAATTTTGCAATTTCACGCGATAAAACGACTTGGGTTTACGTGCTCCGCTCGAGGATTCTTGGGGTTGTCGAGGATAATCTCGTAAACTTCATCTGTGGACGTTAGAATATTACGTTTAGGATTTCTCAACCGTTGAAATAATTAGAATTCGCTGTTAGGAAACGGCAGAAAATTTCCAAGCATCATTGGTAAGCGACAAAGTGACAATTTTGCGGGCCGTGAAATCGTGAAATCTTCGTGTCGTCAGACTCGATCACGTTCGAAGGCGACTTTCAGGGAAACGTTCTGAGCTTTTTCACGAGACTTTCAACGTGGACACCACGTGGTGAAATTTGCCGCCAGTAACTGATCGTGAGAACGCACGCATTAGGTCGCGTGATCAGCGAGAAACGCCATTGCAGTTAAGCGTTTTGGAGATCTACGCAGCGCAGCGGATTGCGGCTGGCAATGCATCATGAAAATTGGCCACCGGACACGTGACGTCCGCTTAAGTCCGCCGGATTAATTTCTTCAGCCCGGGCTGAATCATCAGCCGATTTTTCAAACGTTCCGCGCACCTGTCGACGTCGACACACACGCCGTGCCCGACGAATACTCAGCCGCCTGTTTCTATTTTCTCGCTCCTGTCACTCTCGTCGAACGACCAGACCACTCTCTCTCTCTCTCTCTCTCTATCTATTTATCTATCTTTCGATTTACTCTCTTGCGCGAAGCGAAGGTCTTGGAATTTTGTCATTTATTTTATTTGTCAATCGAATGTTGGGGGGGGGGGAATCGGCACGGCAGAGCAGAAAATTATGTGGGATTATTACACGTCTTTGTGAAAATTTCCCCCGGTAGGGAATTGAATTGGACACGGGATTATATTCAATAACACTGAAATCATTTTGTAACTTGCCTGTCCGAGTGATTTCATTTTCGAAGTATTGATGCCATAATCGACAATTTTACCAAGTTTCGTTGAAACTACTTCTGAAGTATAGTCTGTTACTTCAAGAATATTTCGACGAATGACGATTCAAGAAATTGTTTAAAATTGAATCCATTCGAATGTTTGAAATAATTTTTCTAATAATTTCTCGCGACTCTGTTTAAACATAAGAGCGTGACGTTAAGATTAAAGATCGCTCCCAATTTTAAATTAACGTACCTGAAAATGTAGTTAGCAACTTCACAGTCTTCATATCTTCATATCTTTATTTCAAGATTCTATTTACCAATTTGAAATCGTTTGTATGTACATAAAATTCTATCTAAATAACAATTCAAATAATCGAAAGTAATCTGCGTGTCTTTGTATGCAAATGAAATTTTTTATGAGCGACAGAAGCTTCATTAGACAATATATCGATCATTTTGTTTGATTCCGCGTTCAAAAGAAGTTTTTATCTTTTTCGACAAAAAAAAAAAAAAGGTCCAAGAACGATTTGACATCCTCGTCAGTAATGAAATTTAGCAAACCAACCAGTAGTTCGAAGGCTTCCTCGCCAAATAATTTTTTATGAGCTTTCACAGCGTCCTTTCCCTTTGGAAGTAGTATTTTCATTTGGAAATCGTCTCTTTGAGGTCGTGCATTTTCTTATCCAGAAGCAAGCTTGAAGCAAGCGGTTATCAGATTGCACAACGAATCTGCGATTTAAAATGAAATTAATTACATTTTCAGATACACGTGATGTGTCCATCTATTGGGAAAAAAAAAGATACAATTACTTTTTAACCAACCAAATGCATGAATACATTATTCGAGCAACAATTTCAGCTCGCGTATATACTCCGACTCGAGAAATCTTGATGAATCAAGAACTATCGCTACTGCCGCTCATTCGATCGCAATTACTCTCCGTCAATAAGTCGCGCGAGCTAACAATATGATTCGCGGGATGTTTGAATTGCGGTTCGCCAGACTGCAGTTCGCAGAAGACACGCGCGTGAATTCGTCTGGTCGCGGCGCGTTGCAGTGCAGTTTCTTGCGAGTTTCACCGCGCGAGCAGCAACAGTGAAATCTCCAACCAGCTTCCTAGATCTCCGCGTACGACACGCGCAGAGAGAGACAGGATTTACCGGTGAAAAACCGGCGAACACTCTGGCAGAGGAAGGCTCCTTCAATCAGATAGGAGTTTAACGCGCAGTTGAAATTCTCAGCTCGGCTCGGCGGACGATATTTAAGTCTTGGGCTTGGTCTTGGTCTTGGTTGAAGTTGTTGCTCTTCCGTGATTGAGGGCCGTAACCCCCGGCGCAAAGATACGAAACAACAGGAACTTTGTTAATTCTGTGCTAAGTTAATCTTCGCCGAGTGTCGCCGTGACGACGAATTACGATGAGCGTCTTCAGCGCGGCATTCTAAGGCGTGACTCGCGATTACTAATGCCGGTTGCTTCGCCGCGCTCGCGACGGCTCTGTAATTCCTCCGGCAAGATTATTCCGATGATCCCTCCGTCGGCGCTTCTTCCTGATTAGCTTCAAGTTCGATACTAGAAATTTCGTTTGCTAATTGTTTCTAACGCAACCTGCACGTCACACGGTATGTTCGCGTTCACGTTTCACTAGTGTATCTCAAATGATTTTCGAACCTTGTTCGTTGGAAAAGCTAAAGCCGGATTTTTATGAGTTTGTTTGAGAAGGTTTTCCAGTGTTTAGTCCGATAAGAAATTATATTATACAATATTCGTGTTTCAATAATGTATTCCAAATGCTTTTCGAACCTTGCTCGTTGGAAAAGCTAAAGCTAGATTTTTCTGAGTTTGTTTGAGAAGGTTTTCCAGTGTTTAGTCCGATTGGAAATTAGATTATACAATACTCGTGTTTCAATAATGTATTCCAAATGATTTTCGAATTTTACTCGTCGGAAAAGCTAAAGCTGGATTTTTATGAGTTTGTTTGAGAATGTTTTCTAGTGTTTTTATTGCTATAGAAAAAGATTCTCACATGCGTTGAGGATTGATTTTCACTGAATTAAACAATCAATTAAATTCTCCGTCGCTATAAAAAATCTCTAGGTTATATTAGACGAGTTTTGTGCTACGGTTCGCGAAATGGGAAACACTGCACAAATTTGTTACTTACGAGTAATATAAATATTTCTTAAATACTTACAAGTAATATTAGATGTATATTCACTTTTGACTCGCACTGTACTTACAATGGCCGGTGAAAATGTTTGAACAATCCTGAGAAACTTCTCGCGAGTATGTCGTGCGTGTCATAGGGACCATTTTGCAATTTCACGATATCGCGATTATATTGGCGAAGTTTGAAAGTGATCTGGAAACGTATGTAAAAGTTAGAGGGTATTTCTTGCAAGCGTGCCCTTCGCGAAAAAAAGGGAAATAAAAAAAGTGGAGGATAGAGATGAAAATGAAAAGAGATGGAAGAGGAGGAAAGGAAAGGAAGTCGTTAGACTTCGTTCCAGAATCCAAGAAAAACCAATCGTAGAATTTCTACAACTATATTTTAACTAATTGGGTTAACTACCTCTAATGACGGCTGAAAGTATCAACGACCCTCACGACGGAGCTGTGACTTTTGTTGCATTTTATTTCGATAAGAACCGCCCTTACAAAAATTACTCAATTCTAAAATCAGTACATTAACATACTATTGTATCGCGTTTCATTTATACAAATTTCAGTGCTTCACAGTGCTACAGCTCCTAGTGTTTAAAATAATGCGCCAAATGAATAAATCTACTATTATTATCCGCATTCAGAAGCCGATCGAAGCGTAAGTCGCTTTCCGTTGAGAACGATTTACGATCTACGTATGTGCTTGTCCAGTACAATGAAACAATTTCTTTGCAAAATTCCCATCGCACCGAATATATTGCAAAATTCCCGTTAATCCGTTGTTACCGAAGTTATTTTCATAACAAAAGGATCGGCAATTTAAAAATCGTCCTCTTGCAAATTACTTTTGCAAACCACGCGTCGCAGAGCCGAGCATCGTGATCGGAGATTTAACGGACAGCGTTCGACCTTCGTGGAATAAATGCAAAACGAAATTATTCGTTCATTCGATCATTAATCTCCTCCGAAGCTCGACGCATTAATCATTAAATGGTTCTGCCGTTAACGCAACACACGTAGGTCGATCGACAACACCGCTTCCGGCAATCGTAATTCCCCTGTCCTCCTCCCCTCTGCCCCCTTTTCTATCCGCGATCGAGGATTAACGATCGAGGTGTCCGCGAATGGATTAAGATCGTTCTTGGTGTTGGCCGGACGGGAGGCGCGAATTTGTCGGCGTTTTGCGGCCATTCGCGAGCATTTTGCGAAAAGCCGGACGCGCGCAACACCCGGGATATTACGTTAATTAGTTAATTCGGGCATTCGGGAGCGAGAAGCGCGTTCTCCCTCTCAACCCATCCTCTCGAACTTGAATAAATTTTCCACTGTGGCACCGCGTCGAATTTACCACCGCGCGAGATATTTCTTTTTTCTTTTTTTTTTCCCGTTTTTTTTTTCGTCCACTCTTGTGAAGCTGAGAGAATTACAATGGGCAAAGTTTACTAATTAAATGAAACACGTGCGACCGGAACCCGCGCGTGTCGCACGAAACGTTTCGAAATCTCGTTAGCACGATCGTGGATTTTTATTTGCGAATAACATCTCTCTCTCTCTCTCTCTGTCTCGGAGGGATATTTCTTCCACTTGGGTTCTACAATTTTGTAAAATTTCAGAAGACTTCCTCTATCAGAAGATCAACGTTTCATTCGTGATACAATTCGTCCATGGAGATTTTGATCGATTATATTATGTTACGCATCCGAGGAATGTCAATCATAATTATAATGTCCCGTTCAGTGTTTTTCCCCGAATTTCTGGCCTTCGCGCGTTCTCCTCCGCAGAATCTCCGAGCGATTCGTCGCGCGTGATGCATCATCGCGCTCGATCGTTTCGCAAGTGTCACGCTCCGTATTATCGGCGTTCGCGTTTCACGCTTCGTTTCGGCGCGATAATAAATTTCGCCCGTTGGTTTCTCCTCGCGCGAAAGCGACTTCAAACGAATCGATTGGCAGCACGGCGCCTTTAAAAAGGGAATTTCGTAACTCTCTCGGAGATATTTAGAAGCCAAAAGGAAAAAGGAAAAATTCTTCCACAAGGTTTTATAAGGAAGAAAAAAAAAACAAAAAAAAAACGAACGATTTTCCCCTGTCAAAGAGGATTTACAGGCAATTCAGATTGGAAATTGCAGATCGTTTCACCCTCATATTCATGGCCTGTGATGTAACAAACTCGTGTATTTAAACGTTTTATTTACATTCTGTTTACGTGTCGTCAGGCATACGCGCCGTCCCACGCTGAATCACGTAACGTTTGCTACATTTTTAATGAACGTGTGCTTGAAAAGAAGCACTGGCTTCGACGAGATTTCGATCGTTTCGTTGCTCGTCGAACGAGTAAACAGTGCAATGTTGCAACTTTCAGCGAGGGAAAAATCCATCGTTGAAATTCTTGAGGAACTTTTATCTCTATTTCGACGCCGCTGATTGCGAAGAATTTATACATATCGAAAGATTGTGACAAATATCGTGGCGCCGTAACTTTCTCGAAGAACATTGAACTTTGCCTCGATATCACAGATTGAAAGATTGTGACAGATATTACGATGTTGTGTTTTTTCTTCAAGTACTTTAAACTTTCTTTGAAATCGCAGATTTTTACGAAGAAATTTATGTCACGATGAAAGATTGCGACGAACATCGACTTTCTCGAGGAATTTTAAATTTCAATCAAAACAAAAGAAATATATAAATATAAATCACCTACTGGAAATCCATAAAATTCAATTTCTGCTTATAGCGAAAGTTTTGAAAGTATAGAACCTCGTGCAGTTCAAATTCACCATACTGAAAATTCACGAGATTCAAATTACGTCCGATGAGGATTCACAATTTTCTTACCGCAACTTTTGTCTCTTTTTCTTTTTTTTTCAAATTCGTCTATAATAAAAATTCGGATCGGTTAGAGTAGAATTCACAAAACATAGATCGTTTGCAATGAAAATTCGCAAAATTTGAACCGCGTATAGTAGAATTTACGAAGACCAGATTACCTACAATTAAGATTCACAAAATTTCAATCGTCTAACGTAGACAAAACTTAAATATCTATTATATATATATATATATATATATATATATATAAACAAAGTTTTCTATTACAAATATAAAATATGTATTATAAATGTAAAAAAAACATTACAAAATTTGTGTATGACAGAATTCCACGAAACGCAGTGGAAAGTTCACAATGTTCAGACTACGTGACGAGGATTTACAAGGTATTGTACAATTGTACATCGTAAGGTTACAATTTTCCGCGAGTGAAACATTTATTTTTGAAAATCGCGGAAATTAGCTCGATCCCCAGAAATTGCTTCGACAGTTGTGAAACTTTGCAGTCACGTTTCTAACGAATAATGTCGCGCAGTGTTTTTCCCAGTTTCCTGGATAAAAGACTCGCTGACGAATTCATTCGTCCGAAATATCCTCCTCAGCAGGAAAGTGTGGTTAATTTCTTTTATCCACCTGTTCGAGGCCACTCGAATCTCCCTTATTTCCAAGAAATTTTCTCGAGAATTTTCTTCGCGAAATATATAATTTCCAGGCAACAAATAAGAAACATTATTCGGAATAAAAAAGCGGCGTTTTCTCTTGCGCCGCAGGTCCAACGTCAAGAGCAGCAGCGGCGCGCCAGGAAATTAATAAATAAGAGCAAACCGAGGAAAGATCGCTTTTTCACGGTTTTCACCCCGCCCCCGTATAATCTCGAGCATAATTTTCACGTGCATCGGGAAACATGATGAACTAGCCACGGTCCATTGAATTAGAACCACGTACTGAAAATTTAATTTCGCTCCTCTGGTTATAAAGAACAGACGAACGACAAATTGGCATTCATCGTCTAAACTCACGTCGGCTCTCTCACGATTATTACGGTAAAACGGTTATTTCGTGAAACGCAGCACGTGTTTTGACTTTAGAAGCTCTTCGAGAAAGATTACATTTTTGTAACGTGTTGACGGTATAATTGCGATAATAATTTTCGATAGGTGGAGAATGTCGAGGAACTTTTGAATAGGTTCTATTTGAAACATGGTAGAAATCGTAGAAATTTGTCGAAAGATGTTCTTACGTTACAAGTGTCTCAGCGAGAACGAGATGTTAGATAATTCAATAATTAATATTGCAGATAATTCAAGCAGATAATTCAATAATTAATATTGAAAAAGTTCTCAATATTTGTAGCGAATATTGAATATAAAAATGGAATCTTTAATCAAATGTTTCCACGAAACTGTCATTCGTACGAATTCTGAGATATCTGTTCTGAGAACATCTGTTCAAAAGTGTGCTCGAGTGTAACACTCCTTTCTGTAGAACTTTCACAAAGACAGGTATTTCTTTCATGCGAGATATACAAGTTCGAAAACAAAATCTTTTTTTTTTTTTCTCGAACGAAAAGATCCTTCGTTTTGTTTGCGATGAATGCACGGAATGCATAATAATTCCCCCAATAATCATGTCGATTGGTCACTCTGACTCGAAACTTTCGAAACGATTGAAATTAACCACGCTCAGCGCGCACCGATATCTCCGATACATTTAAACGAGTGCGTTCGTTCGATCGAGGCGAAATTGCAGGTTGTCAAAATTGGCCCCGCGCGAAGAAGATCGGAACTTCGCAAGCGGCCGGCCTGAAATTCAAGACAGCTCCGCACCGACGCCGAATCGAATACGGAGTTAGTCTATCAGAGCTTTCTCCGGCGAATCTCCAAGTGGAAAACCACGTACTCGAGGTCAGCTATTTCGGAACGGGAAGGCCGAGGAAGGTGGTCGGACACCTTTTCGAAACTAACAGCTCCCAAAGCTGAGTTTCGAAGTTTCTATATGCCCCTTCCCAGAACTTAATCTAACCCCTTCGTTGCCATCCGGCAATTTATATTCAACCTGTCCCACCTCCTCGTTCTTTTTTCTTTCCTTTCTCCTCCACTTTCTATCTGTCTCTCTCTCTCTCTCTCTTTCGCGGTAGCTCTCCTGGCCTTGATGAAACTTTGAACACGTAAGAATCTAAGAAAAGTTCGTTCATAAGGAAAGGAAGTTCCCCTCTCCCCGGTTGCTTAAATATTGAAACTCTCCGGGCTATAAAAGGGGAGGGGGGAGAGGGAGGGGGTGAATCCTCGAGGTTGAAACGGATGAAAATGGTCGTTGATCGAGCTAAGTGAACGGAGAATTATTAGGACACTGCATGAATATTTATATATCATTCTATATATTATTATTTGCAAGCGTGACCGGAGGGAATGGGATCTGTTTCGTAGAGATTTGTTTGGTCTGTTAAGTATTTCGAAGAGATTGCACTCAATAATGAGCGAAAGCAAATGTGAAAGGAAGAAATGGTCGCGACCAACTGATTCAAATTAAAACATTACCATTCTCGAGAAGGAATTTTATTTAAATGTTCTTAAACTTCGTGACAACGTTTGCTACGCTGTATTGTAATCGATATTATACTATAGAAAATATTCGTCTAGTAAATTAATCGTTTTACGATTGTTGATTGCGAACAGAACTCCTTGAAAATATTTAGCTCAGTTCGATAATGGTCACGACTAACATTAATGTTAAAACGTTTAGATTACAATTCTCGAGAAGGAATTTTATTTAAATGTTCTTAAACTTCGTGACAACGTTTGCTATGCTATATTGTAATTGATATTATACTATAGAAAATATTCGTCTAGTAAATTAATCGCTTTACGATTGTTGATTGTGCGAACAGAACTCTTTGAAAATATTTAGCTCAGTTCGATGATGATCACGACTAACATTAAAATTAAAACATTTAGATGACAATTCCTCGAAAGGGAATTTGATTTAAATTCGATTTACTAGAACTTTATTCAACTATATCTCCAAACGCTATGCGTTTACAAATGAATCACTCGGTGAATTCACTCGTAAGAAAGAAACAACGACGCTCACGTGTCAATTAATCTCCGAGTCTCGCGCATTCGTCCGTCTACTTTAGCAGTGATACGCGTTATCAACGAACGCGGTTCGCTCGGATCCACGTACATAGCGTAAAATTACCAGGGAATATGTTTCCAGGATTCGGAACGTACGTGTGTATGTATGTATGTGTTGGGAATAATAGCGATCCGAGCGGTGGCTCGCATGAGAGAAGCAATTAGTCTCGCGCGAGGCATGGTCGCGCATATCTCGAAGGATAGCTAAAGAAACCTGCATACAATAATGAATCGCATGACGAACGTAATTGGACGTCGCGTGAACCACGTCCATTGATAACTGTTCAGGCGTAATGCTTCTTTTGCAATGCAAAGGAGAACGTGAAACAAAGAAAGTGGAGAATTTCTTCAAAGGGGAGGGGGGGGGGGGTGGAGGGAATTATTGAAATTTAAATAACAGCCACAGATCGAATTAACGATAAGCCGGGATTTACGTACGACAAATTGGAACTGGTCGTATTAAGACTTCGCGTTTCGTTCGTTCTTATTGATATGGAAATGAACTTGGATGGAAATGGTGTGCGCGTGTGAAATCACCAACCGATAATGGTGACGAATAATGTATGAAATCTTTTTTTCCTCCCCTCCTCCTTCTCCGATATGATAAATCGACCGCGATACGACAAAACGAAAACAGGGTGATTGAGAAAGGCGTTGGAATTAGCGGGAGAGCCGAGAGTCGTATGCGAATTTGCTCGCGGGAGAGGCAAACTGTGGTCTAAACTCGTCAGGGAAATGTACAAATTATCAGATTAACAGATATAAATTATTCTTGTCCCTAAAAGTCAATGTAATTTTCGGAATTCACGGTGACGGTGGTCGCGTTTTTTGTTACATGAGCTAGATGCTGTGTACTATTTAATAATAATATATAATATATAATGTATAATGTATAATGTATAATATATAATATATAGACTACATGGTACTATACTTATTACTATATACTATAATATATATATAATATATAGTAATAATATAAGTATACAGCCCTTTATTTCCACTTATCCTCGAAGACTGTAACTTACTTAATATATAAAGTTTTATATTCCTATTTTCCAGTTAATAACTATAGCTGTGATAAACCTCAAATAAGGTTTCCAAAGTCTAAATAGAAAAAAGAGAGGTTGTATAAACGGTCTTTCTTTCTTATCAAAGTATCTCTGTTGGAGAACGTGGTGAAGCAGCGCGCGATTTTTGAAACAGCCGGTAACGACGCGTCTAGTTTCTTTCTCGTTCGTCGAGTGAAACAGAGGGGGAAGAGAAGGGGCGAAATGCGAATTCTATCATCTCGAATATGATCTGACTCGAAAAATTCTGCAGTTCAGGGAACCTGCATAGTCCTAGTTCGAAACGTTGAAATCGGCGGATGGGGGCAGTTTTAACTGTAATCGCGGAAGTTCTCCGTTCCGGTTTTTGCGGGGATGTTCGCGACGAAATTCGCCGTCGATCGATCGACGGGACGTAGCGGAGCACAGCCGGAAGATGATTTAATCCCCGCCCGATGGAATTAAACACGCGGCGGTGACGAAACGAATTCGGCCGCGAGCGAATTATGATTTTCCACGGTATTCGAAAGACAAGCGGGGGGGGGGGGAGGTGTAGCAAGATTGTCGATATCAGGGAAAATTGAATTGCATTGATGAAATATCATCGATGGAGAAGAGTTATTAGAGTTATTAGCCACTGAACCGTGCTGTGAATGACAAAATATCGCGGACGCATTTAGGAGATTTTCTTTTTTATCAACAGTTGAATCAATCAACAGAGATTCTTCAAGTAGCCAGAGCTGTCAGAGAATCATCGACAAATGACAAATTGTCATCGCGATCTCTATAAACAGATGCACGATATTACGTCGCAAGATGAAAAGTTGAAATGTAAGACGCGAACGAGAAGGAGAAAATCACGAGAACGAACGGAAACGTGTTCGAGACAACCGAAGCTAAGAAATTCCGTTCGCATCAGACCGGAAAAAATTAATTGCAGAATTTCGAAACTACGGTAATTAAGACTGAGTGTTGGAATCTCCCTCCCTGCCGCGTACTTTAATTGAAGTTCTCCCAACCGAACGAAGGAAGGGAAACTCCACTTCTGGAAGGGGAGAGGGGGGAATAAAAAACCGGAATAAAAACCGCAGCAATTTCTCGGAAACTCGCTCCCTCTAGTTTACCCTCCGAGGATTTTTAATTTTCGTAAACGTAAGCGAGCAGGATGAGGAGGGGCGTTCGTTCGACAGCATAACGAAGCATGTGTCTCGAGATCGAGAGCGCCGTGCGGTTCGAGAGAGATCGCCCCCGGGGCTGTTCATTGTCATAATCAGCTCGCGCCGCGTTCGCCAATCCGATTCCCAAGGCGTCGTACACGTTAATGGGGTTGCACAGTCGCACGCGGGATTAACACACAACGCTGCGTCGGCTTGCGTGCCTGGGAAGGAGCTTCGAGCTTGCAAAAGCTATTCCCCTGTCGTCCACCGCCCCTCCACGAGATTCGAATTTCCCCAAATCACGCTGCATTGCCGCGCAAAATCGTCGAGTTTGTACACTCTGCTCGTGTCCAAGCTGAGAGCAGTCGAACTACTAGATGCCAAAGTTTGAACGGCGTGACTCTGACCAAGTCTCATTACTTTTCGAAAATTCCTCGAAAACAGAAACTCGAGATGACCCCCCCCCCCCAAAGAGTAAAAGAAAGCACTCAGTATTGTTAACTCAAAAAAACCTCAAGTGTTCTGTTTTGTTTCTGAGAATGTGCACCGGTGTGCTTAATTATTTTCTAGCCGATGACGAAACACAGTAAACGCACTTGTTGCAAGATTCAGTTAAACTGCAACAAAATGGCGAGTAGTTTTGGCTAGTTCCTTTGAAAAATTGTTTAATTCCATTGATGTTTGCGGCAATTAATATTTTATCTAAAGATTATTCCAAAAAGGAACCGTCAAAAACTCAAAATGTGGAGAGAAGTACTTGAATTTTCACCGATTCATAAAAAGAAGTAAAAAAATCAAACATTTGCGAAATTAAAGTGATTGGAGCCTGACGGTTGCGTCAGGTTTTTCCGAAAACACCTTCCCGTTACTCTCAATTGCGCATTTTCTTTGTTCGTTTTGTTTGGCTTGAGATATTCTAAAATGTGCTAAAATTACAAATATACCCAAATTTTACAATGAACGGCAAAAGCGAATTTTTTTTTTACATGACGAGTATACTTTAGCGACATAAACGTTCAAGGGGTTAAAGACAGTCACGTTGATCTCGTTCACCTCTGTGTCAATCTTCGAGTTCGAATTCTCGGGACTATTTTTATTGCGTAATAAGCCCGATGGCTTCTACTATAGTCTTGCTTGAATCGAAATGTTAAAAATTGCCGACGATTTTATTGATAAATAAATTATACGATTTTATTGATGATACTATCGTTATCACAATTTCTGTCGTTGATTACTGTTCAATACGTCTTTATTATTTATTTTGTCTTTTTTACTTCCCGTTTAGGCGTCGTCTTTCATCTTCGATGATTCGATGTTTCGCCGATGAAAACCTCGGGCAACCATTTTCGAAAAGGACAGATTTTCGCGATGGTCAAGGCGAGTGTTTCGTGTGTGTTTCGATCGATCGAAATGTCGAAACGACATCTCACCCTAAATCTCTTTCCGCGAAACGTGGAAAAACTCCATCATCTCGATTACAAATTCTCGATTTGAATTTTCACGGGTCGGGTGTAGGGCAGGGGGAGGGGAGACAGGCAAGGGAGATATAACTCTGAAATAATAGCCGACGATGCAAATTTCTTGCGAGACGAGCCCTCGAACTTTCGACGACTGAAAAATGCGGTCAGGCTCTCCAGCCCCGAGGCTGATAAGCGGCTCGTGTGCGCCGGGCACTTCTTGATTTACATTGGGCCATTTCGTTTGAATTTCGGCTCGGTCGTACCAAATCATGTCCATACGTAAGTACACTACTATATATTCTGTGTGTATAATTGGAACCAGTTTTAATTTCGATCGAGAACCGGTATTGATTTTATTTTAAATTATTGCAATTCATTGTTGAACTGAACGAATAATTAGCAACCGAAGGCGTTTTAGATTACGTAAATTTATATAAATTGCAACGATTGTACAAATCGATAATGTTCGGTTCATTGAATATAGAGGGTTGGTGTTAAGTTCAATATGAAGTTTAATCGCGAAAAAACCTGATGAGAAGTGAAATTATTGAAGTGAAGTGAAACTTCAAGTATCGCTCGGCTCCCGGCTCGATTTTTTTAATTGAATCGCAGCAAATGTTTATACACACTCGTAGACCGTAATATGAATATCAATATTTTAATCGAATTCCGCGAAGTGTTCAAATATCTATGGACTGTAATATATAAATATAAATATCAATCTTTTGATTGAGTTGCATCAAGTGTTCAAATATTTACGAATAATGCGAAATATCAATATTTTAATCAAATTCCACAAAGTGCCCATCTCGCGATATAAATGCCAATCTTTCGGTAAAATTACACCAAATATCTGACACACTATAACCGTAATTCACGTAGAATCGATCTTTAGGGTTGATTTAGGACCGTAATATAAATACGAATCATCCCATTGAATTACATCGAGTATTCAAATATTTATGGACTACAATTCAAATACCAAGTTCTGATGCTTGTGGACCATTAAATTAACCCCTTAACGTACGAATTAAATGAAATTCGATATAATCAAAAAATGATATATATATTTTTCATTTTTTAACATTTGTGTAAACTTGACAAAGATAACTTTTATACTCTTATATTTGTACTGAGAAATGCCATGAACGCAATACTTGTAAAGAAAATTAATAAAAAAATGATGAAAGAACAAATTAATAATTCATAGTCCTTAGGAAACGTATGACGTCTCCCAGACGTCATTATATGTTAAGGAGTTAAACATCAATCCAAGTGTTCAAACGCACTGACTGTAATTTAAATATCGATTTTTTGATAGAATTACATCGAGTGTTCTAATGCTTGTGGATTATAATTTAATTTAAGTATTGATTTCTTGACAGAATTATATCGTGCGTTCCAATTCTCATGGATCGTAATTTAATTTAAATCAAGTATCGACTTTTTGATATAATTATATCAAGTGTTCCAATGCTCGTGGACCATGATTTAAACGTCAGTCATTCAATAGAACTACTGCAAGTGTTCAAACATACCTACGATCTATAACTTAAATATCGATTTCTTGACAGAATTGTATCAAATGCTTATTGACCATAATTTGAACGTTGAAGTGAATCATTCAATAGAACTACTGCAAGTGTTCAAATATACTTAATATATTATATTACTTAAACACCGATTTCTAGAATAGAATTATACCGTGTTCCAGATTCAAACATCAATCATTCAATAGAGAATTACTATTTATTATATTTATATTAATAATTTAATCATTATAATTAATTTCATTTTTAAAGAAAAATTTTTTTTAAATAAAATTATATATATATATATTTATATTTACTAATTATTTAACTTTTAAATTTAATTAATAAAATTACTTCTATTAATAATTGATACTAAAAATCATAATTTTTAAATATTTTTTCCAGTGCTTACGGATGACGATTCAAATATTAATCATTTAATTAGAGAATTACTATTTATTCTATTTATATTAATAATTTAATCATTACAATTAATTTCATTTTTAAAAAAAGTTTTTTTAAAATAAAATTATACGTATTTATATTTACTAATCGTTTAACTTTTAAATTTAATTAATAAAATTATGTCTATTAATAATTGATACTAAAATCATAATTTTAAAATATTTTCAACATCATGATACCAAGCGAGTGAACCAAATGCACGATATAAATACCCATCCTTCGACACGAAATTACACCAAGTATCCAAATAATTGCCATTAATTCAAACATCAGTCATTCAAAAGACCTGCACCCAGAGTGCTTCAGAAGTTATTACTTACTGTAAATAATTACTTATGAAATACACGTCGCCAGGCACACACTCTGCGATCCCCGACAGCGATCATCCTCGATGATTCCACCGTGCATCGTCTTTAATCCGCGGTAACGCCGACTGCATTAGGATTAATTCTTAACGCGCGGGAATCGATACTCGGACAGCTCTCGGCGCACACAATTCAAATTTACTCGTTTACTTCGTTCGCACGGTTCCTGTTTGCTGCTAGTAGTAAGGGATCCAATGTGTAATCCCGATAGATCATGGATTTCGAAGTCGCCTGGCTTTTAACTCGTCGGCTGGCTTTTCTATTTTCTCGTAGAAAACCCAGCCAACGTTTTCCTCTTCCTCCTCCTCCTCTCTCTCTCTCTCTTTTTCTTTTTTTCGACGTTCTAACGGGGAATTCGTGTATCGCGAGGATTGAGACTTTGAAGGATTTCGCTTTCGAGTTGGGAAATTGTTTCCCCTTTGGTGGTGTTCTTCGCTACAAAGACTACTAGCCTAGATTTGTGCTTCTTTTTTTTTTTTTTTTTTGATGTTACGATGATTCTATCTAACGCGTTCCACGCGTTCCTCGCTTTCGCGTTGGCTTACTTTCACTTTGTATCCCTTTTTCTCTCCCCGTTTCTCACCGTTTTCGCGTGTTTCAGTTTCACCTTCAGCTCGCTTGTTTTTCGAGCCTTTTCGATCAGACGATTTCACGGGGCTTTTTATCGCGCTCTCCATTTCTCTTTCTCGATTCTTTTTTTGTTGGGTGTTATTTTTATCAATCTTAGCAAATTGAATTCTACAGATTGGATGATGCGTTAATTTATTCCTTGCTCTTTTTAATTCTCGAGTCTGAAGGATTGTTAATGTTTCACCACGTTTGTCTATTACATACGTTTCAAATTTGCTTCTGTCTCTATTCCCCAAGCCGCATACACACGTGTAATTTCTATTTCGAGTTCTCGTTACGTTTTTTTTCTCAGTTTCTTGTTTTGTCTACTATGTGCTCGCTCGAGGCCCGCAGGCGTTCCTAAAATTTTCATCTCGCAGTTCTTATTGCATTTCGCGTCTCCTCTTTGTTACTTGTTGATTTGCAATTCCATTCTCATTCTCGTTAACGTATGCGCGTTAACTTTTCTTTCTGCGCTTCTTTTTTTTTCAACACCCGGAGCAATCGTTTCACCTCACATTTTGCCAAAGAATGTAGCTTCCCTTCTTTTTATCATCAAGCACCACGATTCTCGAATTGTTGCAAAACGTCATTCTCAATTTCTCTTCAACCACGAATAAACATATTTCCGTGATTTTATTTTTAAAAGTTCTTCCCAAGCATTTCTACCTTTTTTTCTTTTCTCCACTTCCGACCGGTTTCTCCGGTGGACTCTGTTCTTCGGCACGCGTAATATTTTTCTTTCGCTGCTCTTCAACCTCGGCAGGTATTCCCTCCACTTTTTATTGTTCCTCGGAAAAATCTCCAACGCTCGTCCCCAATTTTTCTGTTGCTCGTTTTCCAAACCAGCTTGCCCCCTCCCTCCCCCCGTCCCCGGTGTCTTCCACTGGTACAGTTATCCACGTTCTAATTTGTTGGAAACAGTTCCCCTCGAATCTCGAATATCTCTGTTAATTCCGGCGTGTCAAAGTTTTAATTTAACCGGCGAACTTCCGCCGGCCACCGCGTAGCTGCGGCAAATTATTGTTTGAATATTGTTAAGTTGGTCCGGTAACCAACGTGCATTAATCCAGAAGGAAGGCTCACAAGCACCGAGTGCTAGGAAAATTGATCGCGAATTTGTACTAGCCACCGTGATTATCATCCTTTCAACCGGTAAGTGCCGCAATGCTTCATCTTGATGCTCGTATATACGAAATTACTTCCGCTATGATTATGTTTCCGTGACGGGGTTTAAAGGTTTACACGTTGAATAATAATCGTGACAGACGAAAGCATAGAAGCTTCCATCGGAAACATCGAAATAAAAAAAAAAAGGAAAAAAAAATGGGAAAGCCTTGTAATATTTAGATAAATTACACGAGCTTTTATTTGCACGTTTTTTCGAGAAATTTAAACTTACTAGGAATATGCCATTTCATGTGTATGAAATTTCTAACGAAAATTGCAGAATTGGTCATTTGGACCACTTTGAGAATTGAGTTTTTAAGAGACTTACTTCCGTGCGTTTATTTGAAAAACAAACACACATATAGTATGTTCCAAGCGATAATAAATTTAAGACACAGTGATATTATTATGATATTTTTTCTATACTTTTCAATGTATGGAAGGACAATGTTCTTTAAGAATCAATTGAAACGTGGCTAATATTGAAAATATCAAAAGTAAATCGTTGTGGATCGACATATTTCGCATAAAAATGATTGATTTTGCAAAAATTCGACTGCACTACGATGTACACGAGTCACTGCTCGTATTTCGCTATTTCTTCAGCCATACTCGCCACTCAATTTCTTCGAAGATAACAACAATCCCAAAAGACACTCGAGAGATTTAATTGTTCGTTCATTCGTTGTCCCTTAAGTTGAGAAATTCAATTAATCCGTTCCCTTCGAGAAATTTAATTGTCCGTTTTATTCCTTTAGGAAAGTTTAATCGTTCAACACGACTATGCGATTCCAGGGCAATTCAATCGTTCCACAGAAAATTCTGTTTGAACCGCCTTATTTCTCGAAGCATGCGAAAGAGTCTACACGCGGAATCACGAGAATCCAGCGAGCACACAGTAGCATATTATCGTCGAACATTTTTATCCGCGGTGCGGCTCTTTCACATTGGGCGAAGAAGATCTAAGAAGATCGTGCGGAGAATTCACGGGCAGATCGATACACACGTGCTCGCGGGACGATGATCTGTAACGCAAAATTGATCTGAACATCTGTCGCGGTATTTTTACGGCACCGTTTCGTCCGTTTCCAGAAATCCGTTCGATCGGATCGGCACGCGATAAGCGTGCACCGATACGAATCGATGAATTCAGCGAATGATTCGAGCAGACCTGCAACGATCGAGGTCAACGTTCTACACGCAAACCACTTCCGATAGCTACCAATCTCTTTTTTTTTCTATGCCCTCTCTTTTGCTCTCTTTATTTCATTTCTTTTTTTCACTCCAGGCGCGTGTAAATTGTTTCCTTTTGTTGGAAACAATCGGCCGGGATGATATCGACGACAAGTTTGTCACGCGATTGGCAGAGAAATGGATTACGTGGAAAGTATGAAAATGCCATTTTTTTTTGCGTAAATTTCAGCGCTGAACTTATTGCGTCAGTGAAGATTACAAATTTTTCTGCGTTTCATAGTTTCTGTGAGTATAGACAAAAGGGAGTGAAACTTACTAAATATTATAACTTCTCTTTGGACGTTTATACTACGCGTGTATCTAATTCTCTACAAATGCATAGAAATCAGTAGTTCATTTTTTCTTTTATATTAATAAAAATAATCGCGACGGTATTTTACATTTCTCTTTTCAAGTTATACGTCTCTTATTCTGTCAGTAAAATTTGAAAGAAATTTAACCTTCAAGTAATGACGTTACAGATCCTTGTGACAGTCTGTCCAAAATTTCATCTTGTACTTTACGCTCTTAATAACAAAATTAAATCGAATTAAAAGAAAAAAAAAATTTCCGATTTCAATGGCGTAAAAATTCGCATTCGTTATGGTTGATGGTCAGTGAAAAATTTGGAACAATGATCAGGACGTTGTGACGAATGATACTTTTTATTGGTAAAAGGTTCACGATCGTCTCCGAACGCGGTAACTCTCGAGGGAATAACTATCGATAAAATAAACATTTGTCAGAGTTTGTGGAATACAAAAGTATTATCTAGGCAGAATGGCGGAGATAGTATTGGAAACAAACACACACACACACACACACACACACATATAGATTCATAGCGCGTGTTCGATGCTTTTAGATGGACGCATAAATTGTTCAACAGTGTACAGTGAACCATTTTTTCCAAACTCGTACGCGCGTTCGCGGCGTGTTGAAACGGTTAACACGCTGACTGGCGGATGAATTTTCTGTGTCTTGCACGCGTCGCTTATTCAAGCACAATACATTCAGTCAGCATGATACACGATTCCAGTAAACGTAGCCTTAGTGAAAAGAACAAAATTGTCCGAGCGTTTGATGATGCAGTTAGTATTTTATATTGTCGTATATTTTCACGAGAATTTCACGAATATTTCTTTTCAACGACCAATACATTGCTATTAAAGTATACTACATGACTGCGATTAACAGCTGCTTAACTCGTCGCTGTTAAAATATAATTACTCTTCTTTTATAATCTAATAAAAAAGAATAAACAAATAAATAGAATCTTGATTGAAAATTGTTATACGAGGCACTGTATGTAATTTGAATGTTTCACGTTTCACAATTGCACTGAAAGTTTCCCACAAACGCGTAAAAATTCGCGATTTGATAACGTGTACATCGAGACGCGTGAACCCGAAAACGTGCCAGGTGCGAGCTAGATAATAGAATTCAATTAGAATAAGTAAGATTATTGACCCGTCGCGCGCGTCACTAGCAATGAATGCGTTAAACGCGTTCGATTAATCTCTTCGTATTTGTTGATGTTACGTGTTATACGCAGCATTGCGATTTAAGTCATCAATCCACTAAGCAATAAACGCAGGGGCCTACGTGCCACTAAAATTGGTGCAAAGTAGTAAACAAAATATGTTCATATTTTAAAATATATATATTTAAACGTACAAATTTTTATATATAAATCATTTTATAAAACTCGTAAATATATTCATACTGTCTTTGAAATATATATTTACGTACAAATTTTATATAGATCACTTTATAAAACTCATAAGATATATTTATACTGCTTTTGAAATATATATTTAAACGTACAAATTTTATATAAATCACTTTATAAAACTCGTATAATATACTCGTACTGTTTTTGAAATATATATATATATATATAAATATAATGAGTAAATTTTAAATAAATTATTATATATATTAATATATAAATCACACATAAATATGATATATAAATTTTAATAGTATTCATATTATTTTTGAAACTTCAATTGCACTTGGACGTCGAAGTTACAATTACGATGTTCGATGTTCTTGAAACTTAAAAAATCACGAGAAAATGATATGATTCGCGATCAGAGCGAAGTAGAATTAATTTTAACCACCATAGCTAATCGAGTTAACCCCCGACAGGGGTTCGCCAAGCGTGCATGACTTATTAATTTTATTATCATTGGACTTGATAACGACAACAAACAAATAATTAGCAAACGCGATTGTGTGGGGCGTGTGAATGGGATTTTCGTGGCGCGGCGAGATAAATTTTTCGCGAAAGCGGGGCAAAGGGCAACGAACCCGTTAATTGGCACGCTTAACGTTTCGTTCGTAGACGAAATTTTTGTTTCGCTGATCATCCTGAGTGGGAGAAAAGAACGAAGAGAACGATGAACGAACAAATCGAACTGAGTCGATAATTTAGATCAGGTCTTCTCAAACTTTTCCACTTGGCGACCGAATATTTTCGCGACCCTGGGTATATAACCTAGGAATAACGAAATAAAACGTTTGCTGCTGACGACAAACTATAAAGAAAATTTGTTCGAAGACAATTTTTTGGTTATACGTACGAATATAATTTTACCATGTATTAAAGACAAAGCCAAAAATATATTGATTTTTTTTAGTTTTGTTAAAATTTCAAACTCCTAAAATTTAAATTCGACTCAATCCGATTTGTCACGCGACTGCACAGAAACCCTGATTTAGGTAAAGTGTTGCTCGCATAAATAATAAACGGTATTAAGAGCTTTCTAGAGATTTTACAGCTCGGACTTCCTTTTTTTCTTCATGATGCAAATATAATTATAACGAATGTAGATATATACGTTTGGCGTTACAATATTGATATGATATATAATAATAGTATAATACGTAGAAAGAATAAAAATATTTCAGAAGAAGAAATTGATGAACTAGATTTCTCACTGCTTCTACGAAAGTTTACAAAATGAAGATTATTATTAATTTTCTTTTTTTTTCGGAGACTGAAAGTATCGTACGTATCGTTAACTATATGCACGATCGCTTTGAGCCTAATAAACGATGATCACGATGTCGGGAAGATGTATATTCAACAGAATTTCAACGCTGCTGTCATTTTACACGAAGTGATACTACATCGTAAATAAATTGCTGGCAACAGACGATGAAGAAAAAGAATTTTCCGAGGGCAAAGGGCCAGTTTTAATCGACACGCATCCCAACACGGGCGAGTTTTATTCCCATCTCGGTTTTCGCGATGTATCCCGATATATCCCGATGGCAAATAAATAAATTACGAACTCGCGCTCACGGTACATTGATCTTCGGTTTCAATCGATTCAACATCACCAACTTCATTCCTCCGACGTAAAGTGGCCGGGTAAATAAATTATTGTGACGCGAACGGTGACGCGAATGAAATTCATTATCGATCCCGATATCGGCGGAATTCGAAGGAATTCCCGTAGAATGGACAATAGTTACTGAGGCACCGCGGACCCACGTTTACCAACTGTGTTGGATATTTGTCGACACCTGCGTTTAGCGACTGGTCACTCTTTGTCGAATCGTCGTTGCTGAATTCCTGAATTACAACTGTTCGATATTCTGAGAAAGAAGCTTCTTTCTTGAATTTTAAATGCATTTTCTTCCTTTTTTTTTGTAAATATTGAGTTATATCTTAGTTTTCAATCCGAGTATCGTTAGCTTGTTAGAGTTGTTGTACTCCCTGTTCGTTCGACAGAATTTTTAAATCATAATTTTCGTGATTTCTTGCAAATAATTGGATTTTTGGCTTGGATTTCTCCTTTTCCTCGGAGGCTCTACGCGCATGGTTTTTTTTTTGGTCATTAAATATTCAAATATCGAGGCGTCGCTGGTTTTAGCGCTTCGTGATTTGAAACATCACGATCGTCGGATCGTTAGTTTGTTAATTTTATTTAATGCTTTTCCGGGTAATGAACTATCGTATATATCATTCAAAATATGACGAATTATTCGTCGCCTGTCTTTCGAGACAAAATTTTTCTCTCCGAGAGGAGGAAACTTGCATTGACCATCCAGATTCGGAGATTGATCGCGGAGTTTTTTCACAAAAGGGAATTTAAAGCAAGGGAATTTCTCTCTGGCGATATACAGACAGAAGGACGTTGGTGTCGCAAACGAGGCGATAATTTGCCAAGCAAACTGAAGCGGGCCCGATTAATCGACAATGATGTAAATCGATTGCTAGTAATCAGCCATTCTGCTTTGTCAAACAGTTGAAAATTGGCTCTTGGCTGGAAACGTACATAAACGGCGGCGGAAGGGGGAGGAGAAAACTATACAATGACACACGTCCAACGAAACGAGAAAGAGAGAAAGAGAAAAAGAGAGAGAGAGAAGTGATGAAAAAATCGAGGACGGATGTATTTATCGTGTAACCCCAATTTCATTGTCGCGAGCTATGAATTCCACGCGTTGAATGCGCGATGCATTATGTATCCTGGGAATGTGTAAACCGGCCGAACAGAATTGCCCCGCATTTATTACGATTTAACATGCCGCCTTGAATAAAACATCGTCGTCTAACGACCACCGTGGCGAGCATTATTTTTTTTTTTTTTTGCGGCTCGTTTTCTTCGTCTGAATTATCGCCGGCATACGATTCCCCGGATTAGACTTCTCGCCAAAGTTCACGCGAATGGAAGGCGAATAAAGAAGTAAGTAGTTTTGGGGGTTTTACGTTATTTGTGAGGTATTTAAAAAAAAAAAGACGCGTAGAATAGCCTGTTTCAATATTTATCAAGCGATTTTTATCAGAGAAATGAAACGAATGTTATACATTTGACAAAAATCCTGGAAATTTTGGGATATTTTACAAAAATTCTGGAATTTTATATACGTTTTACAAAAAATTCGTGGAAATTTCGGGGAATGTCGTAAATTTAAAAAAAAAAATTTTAAATTTTAAAATTACGATCACTGTCATTATTCTGCTACGAGCTGGAAATAAATGTTCAATATCCTCATTTGTACGGTGTTATATCTTCATTGGATGACATTTGACTATATTTAACGTAGAAACGTTAATATTCTAATTATTTAATTTCACCTTGTACTTTTACACTTTCCACGACAGAGATTAATAACAGAAATTCAATTAAACGAGGATCAATTAACTGTGTAACTTAATTCTGGATCTGCTACGATCCTCGATTTATAGCGGTGGAAATGAACATTCTCACCGCTATAAATAAAATGAAAAGGTGTCGTTGTGCGGATAATATCGGCGACATTTTATCGAGCAGTCGAAAACGAGTTAATTGAGAAAGAGAGAAAGAAAGAAAGAGAGAAAGAGAGAGAGTAAGAGAGGGGAACCAGGGATAATAAAAGTGTCATTTAAAACACAGGGTAATCCGTGCACTTTGGCCCCGCGCCAAATGCGTGCTCTAAATGCGAGAGCGTACGCGCGAACCGCCCACTTTTTCCATCTAATTTACATTTTTCTCGCAACTTTATCTCCGCTCTCTTAGAACCAGCCTCGCTGGAAATAACGCGTCCACCTTTTTTTTTGACCTATCCTTTCAGCACGATTTCGCTAAACAAAGGACGTTCCTCCTCGAACGTGGAACGTGGATATTTTTGATACGTCGCGATTTCTTTTCTTTTTCTCTTCTAGCAAATTAATTAATTAAATTAATTATTTAATACAGTTTCGTCCAGCCGTCCATCTAGGTTGGTTTCGACGAAAAACGAAGTTGTCCATTCGTTTCAATTTGAGAAAGATGCATTATTCTCGATCTTTCTCTCTCCCCCCCCCCAATTTCGCTACGTCTGTTTCGAACGATTCGATTGCGATTGTTGAAAGCAAACAGAAATTCCGTTGTACCGCGAATCTCTCGATTCACACATTCCGCCCGAATGAAAACGTAAAAACGAAAGAGTCGGAAGGAATTCTAATTCCACGCGAGAATACATTATAGTTTCGATTATTTCGTAGCAGCTGTTTCGAACAGACTTTACTGGAGAAGAAAGAGAGGAAATTACTACTTCACAAATCTGCCAACATTTTATCCGAAGGAAACAAATGGAAAGAATTGTAAAAATTGAAAGATTCGAGACCGAAAATTTTCAACAAAAAGGACGCGCCACGATGTTGCTTCTCGGATTCTTTCAATCAAATTCCACCGACTAAAAAAGGAAAAGCGTAAAAATGAAGAAAGAAAAGAGAAAGAAAACGCAAGGAAAACACGTTACACTCTCGAACGAGAAAAGACAAGGCCAGAGTCGTTGTTTCTCAAATCTCTCGACAATCTGCCAAAGAAAGAGCGGGCGAGGCCGAAGCGAGAGCCGATCCTTTCGAAAACTCATAATACATTCAATCCGGCGAGCGGTGCCCGCAACGGGAATGCGCGTTGGGAAACCAACGGAATGAGCGACGAGATTCGTTTCCATTTATGGAATTTTTCTCTTCTGGAATTTCCCTTTTCTTTTCTTTTTTTTCTCTTCTTTCTCTATCCCTGGTGATTTTATCCTGGCGGCTTGTCGTCGATTAGAGCGATTCGCATTCTCGCGGGCAGACACCGTTCGGGTAATCGAGCGGTCGCTGTTAGCGAAATGCTAACGCTCCGCGTCGTGGGAGCCGTAAAAATGAGAATGAGAATGACTGGCCAGAACAAGATCCGCAAAAACGGCTGGCATTCGAACGTTTTGCGAACGAATGTAAGAAAATTAGCCACCGAAAGATGGGGAGGGGACACGAACCCGCTTGGAAAATTGCGCGATTCCCTTCTGGGAAAATTTTCAATGTCCACCATTCACTCCTTTTCTTCCAACTTTCGTCTTCGAACTTCGTCTTTCGAACTTCACGGCGTTTTCCGTGAGAGCTTTGCGAGTCGAAGAGTGGAAATTTTGGGGGGAGGAAAAAAGTCAGAGGAGAATCGTCAGATCGTGGAATAACAAAATTCAAATTACATCGTTGCGAGCAGCGTGCTCGAATGTTTCAGAAGGACAACAATTATCCGATAATTTGGTACGAATATTTTTATTTGAAACAAGAGCCTAACTGGCGGCTCGCGAGCTCTTGTCCCTACTTTCGTGATCGCTAGTGCTATCCCCTCCACTGCATCGGTCTCCCCACCACATTGAAATTTCCTCGTCGTGCACGAGCCCCACTCTCTCAGTCCAAGCAAGTGAGGAGATCGATGCAATGGAGGGGATAGCGCTAGCGATTAGGAGAGTAGCCAGTTAGCCAGCTTTGTCATAAATAATCACGTTATGTCAGCACCTGGTCTTGAGATTTTCAACTTTCGAGAAAAAGGCCGCGGTGTAGACATTTTGAAAGAGCGAGCTGTTTCGTGAATCTCAAAAGTCTACGTTTCAGCATATAGTTTGTTTCTTTGGAAGCTGATTGGATTGGAAGTATACTTTGTGTATACCGCGCGTGCACTTTCCACGTGAATTTTCGTTGAACTTTTCAGACTTTTAACCTCGCGCGGATAAAACCGATCGATTAATAAACACGGGGTTTTACACCGAATGAGGGAAACCGAGTGTTCAATGACACGTAATAAAATTCTGAATCGGTTATCTGGGTCAATTAATCATCGCGTTTCGCGATCAATCAAAATACGTATTTAATTAACAGCGGGCTTGCAATTCTTCTGTGCAAACTTTTAAATTTCACAGAGTGAGTCATCGTCGAAATATTCGTACCATCCTTCTCCGTAATGTATCTGAACGTTCATCTCGATCGATCTTAATCAAATTTAAACGCACGTCGCCGTCAAAGACGAAATTTGCAAAATCCACGAAAAGTCGCGAAAAGTTTTTCGGCGGGGGGGGGGGGAGGAAAACAAAAAAGATCCCGAGTATTTCCACTGGACGATTTACCATTTACCCCGCGGCAATTACCCCGTTTTTTCCGACGTCGCGATAAAACGTCGCCGGCCGATTCGCTGCGGCTATTTATTCGCAAACCGCGTTTCGATGTTATCAGCTGGTTTTAAAAGTCCGCGGCAACCGGCGGGGCAATAATCTCGCGCCGTTAATCTATACCGGCGAAAAGAATCGTCGCTCGGCCGCGATAAAGCATCAGCGACGCGAGCAGTCGCTTTTAAAAACAACATTTTTATTTATCGGTCGGCTGGTGTATCGATTTTGTCGAACAGTAGGGAGAGAGAAAGAGAGAGAAAGAGAGAGAGAGAGAGAGAGAAAAGGAGGCGGGGATACACGCTGAAAATTCCGCGCTTTTTATCGGTCGACTGATTTATTTCAAGAACTCCAACAGGCCAGCCGTTGCTCGCGAAACCCACCACCGTCGACTGTATGAGCCACTTCGGTTGGAACGCTGCCAGCCGAACTGAATAGCCGAACTGGCTCGCCTCTGGGAAATTAAGTGTATACACGGGGAAAAACCTGCGAAAACCAAAAATGTCGCGCCTACCGACAAACCAGGCCACCACGTTGCGCCGCCGGTTTGCCGCTCTCGGCGGCGGTTTACCGTTTAACAGGTTCAGAAATCGTTCGATCTCGAGGCCAGCCATCGTCGCGAAAGCCCTACGGTGAAAAACGTACGGCACCGTATACGTTGTAAAAGGAAAAAAGAAAGAGAAAGAAAAGGAGAGGAACGGTTAACCTTACAATTAGTGTGTTTTGTCTCGCGCGTTTTTTCAATTTTCGAATCGTGCCTTCTTTTTTTTGCCGTTTGTTGTAAAATGTGGGAACTTTTCAATGTTGTCGGCGGCAGGGATTCGAGAGTTTTTCTTTTTTTTTTTTTTTTTTTTGTTTTGTTCATCAGGGCGCGACATTTTTTCTTTCTTTCTTTCTTTCTTTTCAACGCGTCGACTGCCACGCCAGATTTACGTGACACTCTCTCAGGGAGCCACAATATGTTACACTTGATTTTTATAGTACGATATACAAAATTAAGTTTCAATTAAGAATCTTTCATTGTTGAATAGTGCACTTTTCGTTTGTTTAATATTGCGCGGTTAATATTGCGACGTTCGAAATGTTTTGGTTGATAATATTCGCTTTATTTGAACTATTCGAAACACTCCGATCACCGCCATAGCCTCATCGAGGTCGCAAATGATCAACGTGACAGTCAATGTATTTTAACTAACTGACCATATTCGTTTTATTTTCGAAACATTTGGAGCACCGATGACCACCATCATACCATCGAGGAAACAATTTCCGGTTTTCACAGAAATCAATGTACTAACTTGCAGTTAACGTGTTAACATTGAATCGTTGAGTTTAACTCTTGAATTGAGCTATTGAGCTGCAAAAGTTCAATTCGTGATATCGTCATTGTATTAGTATTGTGTATTAATCGTTGGATTGATTTTAAGACAATTGGTATTTTGTATCTGTCACGTAAGATCTCCGTCAGAATAATTGCACGATTATTCGTTTTCTCGGTGCTCAAAGGATTTGAGCATTATCTTTGAAAGATGCGAGCAGTATTTTATTCTTCTTATTTTTTTTTTCAAGCAAAATGTTGATTTTACAAGTGGACGCGACACTGTCTACATTGACAACTCGTTAGTACAATAGTTACTTAGATTTGATGTATTTCACTCGATTACGGTTTGGGAAATCACGTATATTTATATTGTGCGGACGTTGTGTTTGTAAGCGGACTTTAAATATTGTGATATCAAAAGTATAGAAACTTTATATCTGAAATTATATTTCACCTTTCCAAAGACAAAGGGAAACATTGCACATATTTGTAGTTGCAGCTCGAACGATTCAAACGTGACGAAATAAAATTACTAACACGCGTATTAATACCAATCTCAATGTAATGTCAAGTGTATCAATGCCAATTTCAGACACATTTTTAAAGAAAAAAAAAAAAAAAGAAAAAAAAAGAAAAATCGATCGAAACAAACTGTAGGAATTTTCAAATATTTTACGCGACGTGTCGTACCATGGAACGAGATCGACAATTATATAACGATACAATCAAGAGCTCGGTATAATTGGAACGGCTTAAATAGGAAGGGTTTAAATAGGAAGGCTCGTTCGAAATTGGCGGAAATCGGATTTCGTTTAATCGGTTCGGGGGGGGGGCGAATCCGCGGCGGGTTAAATTCGGGGGATGTTTTCGCTTTTTCAACGGCGGATCAACAGTTATTATCAATGCAAAGTGCAATTTACATCTGGCCGGCGGCGACCCGCGGCGGCAATTGGCGTTATTAAACGATACGTACGTACCGGGCCCGATGTGGCTCGATTTAAATCGCTATCCCCGGCGATCGCGTTACTCATTAAAACGAACTTCCCGCCGGCCAGTGCAACGCGAAAAGCCAATTCGTCCTCGTCAACTTGGGCAATGTAAACGAAGACAGCGGCACATGCCGGTTTGCATACCGATATTATTCTGCCGCGAATTAAACGGCGCGGTTCGCTTTAGTTACAGGCTGTTTCGAACATTCGCCACCGGAGTGCTCTTCGGCCACTCTCCGTTCACCGTGAAATAACGTGACAACGAACGTGAACGTTGAAAAATTGTGCCGTCGGAAGATTCGATATTTTCCGGTCTGCTGGCTGATTAAAACAGTGCTCGTTCGTTCGCCGGACGCTATAGTCTTTTTCTCTTTTTTTTTTCTCTTCGATCGCGGGTGTTTATGCAATTTTCAATCTAAACCGGGGGATTCGACTAGAAGAAGAAATTTCACTCGTCCGACGAATACTGCAAATTGATATTTGCACGTGTTAGCAGGAGGTACGATTCATGTCTCGCGCGAGAGACATTTCGAATTTGTACGAACGAACACGATAGATTTCTAGTGAAATTATTATACAGTGCGTGTAAAAAATTTACAACACGAACTTGGACGTTAATGGACGCACGGCTGTTACGCGAAAACATTTCGAAGTTTTATGAAACGGGATTATTATGTCGTTGTATGGGTAAAAATTCGGCGCACTGTGTCACGTTCATTCGCTGTTTTTCAATTGTCCGTCGGTCGCTGGTGTTTGCGCAATTTTTTTATTTACGAAATTTAGATAGAAATTTATTTATTTCGTCTAATGAATATTTCACTTGTCTGTTAATAAATGTGTACAGCTGCGCGAACAATCGTTATATACGAGCAATTATTATTGCACTGCGTGAAAATTGGCCAACAGTCCGAAGCTGATTGCGAGTCGTTCATTCGCTGGACATTGCAGTTTTTCAATCGTTCGTTGATGCGACTTTTTTCGAATTCGAACGGTGAAATTCTTTCGTTTACCGAATATTACAATTAATATTTTGCATGTCGTTGAACGTGTAACTAGTGTGGTGCTTCTAGTTTTATAAACGGTAGAACGAGATACCATTGTTATTCAGTAAATTGCGTACAAGAGCTGCGAAACGTCTGTTGCAAACGTAGAATAGTGGAAGTTGCTAAAATAAAAGGAAAATTGTAAACAACAGTAAGGAGAGTAACGTTAAACTGCACGAAAGAATACGATTCTCTCTCTCTCTCTCTCTCTCTCTCTCTTCCTGAAACATTAAAAATTATTTTCTGGAACAGTTTTTCTTGCACTTTACAACGTCGTCTTCTATTAGTCTTGCCGAATATCAATAACACACCGGCCTTAAACATTATCTCGCAACTACGTGGTTACAAACTCGCAGTTCCAGGCGGGGGTGGAATACTTGTTGGGAGGCATAATCGTACGTTTTCCGCTGTGCGGCGTTCGAGAATTGCCACGGGGATTTCGCTTATCGTTTCGCTAGAAAAATCCGCAGTTCTGGCCTTCTTTCTTGTTTTTCTTTTTTTTTCCCTTCTCTCTCCTTTTCTTTCTTATCGCCGCGTGTATCGCCGATTTTCGAGTCGTTGCGCCACGATGGTAAACCAATTTTTATCGTTTTTAAATCGCGACGCCCGGTCAGAATGAGCAAACCGCCGAATAAATTTAATCGCGCTTTTCGGCCCGCGTACGCATTCTCCCCGCTTCGATCGATTACATCGCCGGAATAATTTGATATTTGTGCGATGAATAAAATCCCCTCGCCGTGACGAGCTTCTGCCCGACAGAATCGCGACACGGATCGCTCGATGGCACCGATTAACCCACAGTCTCCACGTCGATCTTTCCTACGTTTTAATACGCCTCCTGATTAAGCAATTACCGAACTGTCGCATTCTCGTTTCTCTGATTATTCGTTCGAACGCGTGAGAATGTACTTCATTCATTCATGGAGGAAATTTTACCTTGATCGTGTGTATATGCGCTGATATGATTGTCCGTCCGACAATGAAATTGCTGAATTGAAAAACAATCGACAATACGAATAAGCGTTGTAAGCGGATCGTGATTATTAAACTGCAATAAGATTTAAAATATAACGGGAGTAAATTGTTTCACGTAGCAAAACGTCCCGAATATTATTAATACTACAACTGAAGGTATTACCGACGACAAAAAAATGAAATTTTCACCAGAAATGTTAAAGCAAAAGAAATAAGAGATCTTTATGATACAATATGGTACACAAGCTTTACGAATTCAAGTCATTCAAGTCTCCAAAAATAGAATGTTTTACACGTGTACAAATATTTAAATCGTCATTTTGATCATTTTGGTAGTTCCAGTAAGTAGTTAAAAGAGTAACATTTTGCATATGTTCGAAGACACTGTGTATACAGTGTTAAAAGGGTAATACTTTGTATATTATTATAGTACACATTGGTAATCACAAAGCAAATTTTAAATAGCAAATTTAATACGAAATTAATAATATTATTAATACTAGAACTGAATGTATTATCGACGACTAAAATATAAAATTTTCACCAGAAATATTAAAGCGAAAGAAATAAGAGATCTTTATGATACAATATGGTACACAAGCTTTACGAATTCAAGTCATTCAAGTTTCCAAAAATACACTGTTTTACACGTATACAAATATTTAAATCGTCATTTTGACCATTTTGGTAGTCCCACTGTTAAAAGAGTAATACTTTTTATATTATTATAGTACACATTGGTAATTACGAGACAAATTTTAAATAGCAAATTTAATGCGAAATTTATGATTGAAAGAGTAACACTTTAGGTGTTTTATGGTATCTTTTCGCGAAGTATTGCGTATTCAGCTTCCTGTTACGAAATTTTCTACGAAATTCGTGAAAGTTCGCGATTCAACCGTTATTATCGGCGACGATTGTACCTTGTTCTGAACCTAAATTAATTAAACCTCATCGAACTGCCGAGTTTTCGTCTTTGCGCGAAGATATCCCTTGATTATCAATCCCTCGCTCTAGTCCTACTAGAGAAATTTCATTTCAAATCTCGTCTCCGGGGCGGGGGCTTTCCGGAAGCGGGAAGACTCTCGAGGAATCAGGTTACCGGAAAAAGCTCGTCGCCGTTACGCGTGAGATGCGTTTCGCGCGAGATTTTCGAGAGGCGGGACGCTTTGACGTTTGGTGTGTTTAAGTGGAACTCGGGAAAAAACACATTGCATTAAATCGCGTGCGTCAAAGGTGCACGTGCAACGTTTCGCCAGGTGAATGCGAAGAGACACGCGCGAGATAAAAAAAAGAAAAAAAAAAGAAAAGGAAATAAAAAGAGAAAAAGAGGAAATACTCGTGTTCGTTTTTCTCGTGTGGTTCGCGTGTACGTCGATACATCGGCGAGCTTGTTTACCCGAACGTTTTCTCGAATGATTCGCGAGTGAAACGGAAGCTCGGGACGATGGACGAATCGCAACGTTCGAGATTCGAGCTTTCGTCGATACCGCGGCGAACGAAATGGCGAGAGACCAAACGGTAGAATGGATCTCGCAGCACGATAACCGCGGCGTTAAACCGTGTACATCTGATCGTTCTCTCTCAAAGCGTTCGTTCAGTTTCAAACTTTTGTATTTTTTCCCCTCCCCCCGTTTGTTACCCCTCTATTGGTATTTTCAATTTCATCGAAGAACTCTGTCGCGATTCTCTCTCGGCTCTGCCCGAAAAAACGACGAATGAAAAGCGAAAACAGAGAGAGAGAGAGAGAGAGAGAGAGAATCTTGGTTTCTCGCTGAGGAACGGTCGACGAATTTGTACAGTTTTATCAGCTGTCAGAAAGTTGGAATTTACAGGCCTTTTCACACACGGACACACGTACGAATACCGAATAGAAGCATAAAACCACGGTCCCTTCACGTTTACGCTCATCAGTGTTAATCTCATCGCTAGGCAGATATATCATGTTTTTTCGTGCCGCGAAAAGGCCAACGCTTTGAGCTCCGATCGACTTCGAATTCAGCCTTGAACTTTGCAGAAAATAATCGAACTCGCGCGATAGAATCTTGATTATTCAAGACGTCATCGATCGTCCGAGCGATCTCGGTTTGACCCGGCATTCAATTCGTTGTTTTCACTTAAAAGTTTCATTAGCCGATTAATCGATTCTCAACCTCACGAGAATTGCGAAAATTTTTACTGAGAGTTACGATTAACTATCGATGAAAAGTTGTGGCTAGCTTGTAGAGGAAATTTTGTGGAATTTAGGAAAATTCGCAAAAGAGATCGACAAGCGAGAAACAGAAACGATAATCGAATGCTGTTGAGTTGTTGAATATTCTAAAAAAATTCTATCAAAAAGGCTGTTATTAATCTAAAAGTGTTAAATTCCTTGAGAATGTTGTATTCTTTAATTGCGTAAAAAAGGATCGATGTTAAATCATTCGAGAGCATTAAAAAAGAGTGTCTTGCTCTTTAGTATCGATTTCGAGATGTCTTTCTTTTTGTTTTTGATATTCCGAACTTGTCAGAGCAGCGATCGAGCTTCTTTTCTTCGAAGTGCGCGTTCCAATATCGAGAGATCCGATCGAAGCTTCTTCGAATTCGAGGGATCTCTCGAAATTCTGTGGATCTCTGGCTCGTTTCTCGGATTTCCGGCGATTTATCCAGATTCCATGGATCTCTCGAGGTCCCTCTTATCTCTTAGACTCCCCGAGCTCCTCAGATCTCACGGGATTTTGCGGCGAGATCCGTGGATCTCTCGAGATTCCTCTCTTGAACTTGAACCATTGCTGGATCTCCTCGTGATTTGTCGCAAAGAAACGCGGGAAATCCGCGGCCGAGGATCTGTTTCTGGTTCGTCGCGATCGCGTGTACTTGACGATACTTCCGAGACTGTGAAATAAAGCTGAAGTGATATGAAATGAAACTCGAAAGTTGGATTCGTCCAGCGAAACTTGTCGGACGATCGTTTCGCCACGTGAAACTGCGAAGTAAAATTAAAACGAAACCGAGATCAAATGAAATTCTCAGGTAGAAATAGAAATTCTCCCATTTTATGATTCACTTCTCGCAGCTATGCGTGCAAGAATCGAACAGGCCGCGATCTTTTCTCCCTTCTTCTTATTCAGTACAGAGAATATCGTTTCGCCCTCCGGAGCATTTCCAGCGTTCGTTCTGGAAAAACTGAATCGCTTTTCTAATCTGAGAATATTGGCGTAATTACTCCGAAAGCTACAATGATTTTTGACGTTTCGTAACAGTTCGTAGAAACGACGAAAAAAATTAATGCGTAAAGAGGTGTATTTTTGGTTCTTAATTTTGATCTTTTGCGAAAAGAAGATTGAAAGTAACATATTATTCGCTTTTTTTATGTATCTGAAAAGTATTTCATCGATCGAGCAAATACACGCGTAAGTAGAATTAAGAGCTTGTGCAAAAATCGTAATTTTTGCATTTAATTTTTTGGTCTTCTCCTATCGTTTTTCTACCAGAAGAAAAGCGTCTGAATAAGTTACTTTCATTTACAGTCGCGAAAAACAAAGAAATTAGGGATCAGTATCATTTTTAATATAATTCTCACCCCTAACTGACAGCTCCACTTCAGAATGTAGAAAACAGACTCAATATACTATTATTAATTCATGCTGTCGAAATAAATGAAAAAATATATACATTATTAGTTGAAACATACAATTTGCATTATAAAAACAGTCGTTTAATTAAATAAGTGAAAAATAATCGTCGAAATGTGTACCTTCAAGTGTCACAGAATGTTACAGCGCCCCCTACATGCATAAATAACGCGTCGTAAAAGACAACGAGAGACGAGGGATTCGTTTGGTATTGTTGTCAGCTGACCTCAAAATTCCAATTATCGTTACAAATTCCAATGATCGCTGGTATCGCTCGCGGTGCTTAATAACAGAGATAAACGAAGAGGAGTAGCGAAAAATTAGACGTGGAGAGGGGAGGGGGATGAAATTCGAGGGCCGATCTACTAGCCGTATCTCAGCCGAAAAGAGAGATCCGTAAATGAGGGAGCGTAAGAAAGTATTCCGAAATTACATCGAGGAGAATATTAACCACAGGCGAGGAGTGGCGCATTAAAATTAATTACTACGCAATTTACCGAGGGAGCATCCTCCTTGCATTGCTCTTTGGAGAACTGGCAAACGGCGCGAAGGACGGTCGAAAGTGGAAGGAGCGGTTAAAGTCGATCTAAGGAGAGGCGGGTTGGTCGGTCTCCGCAGTTGGTTGGTTCATTTCGCATGATCGTTTTAACAAACGGCTCCCCGGTTCGAATGGCAGTCTCTCGCGAGCCAATCTTGCCTCACCCTCGCGGGTTATTCGCGTACCCGCATACCGCATAACCACAACTCACGTGTTCCACGTACCAGCATTCTAGCCTTTGGCTTCCATTGTCCACACACAGAAGTCCGTACGTCTTAACTTTCGTCGCGTCGAATATCGTCGCGGACAGGTCAATCATTAAAGTTATCACATGAGGGAACAGCTTTCGCGATAACTTTCGTTCGTCGTACTATGAATTCTCTGATACAGTTTCGAGGACTTTGTTAAAACAACGACGAGTATCTTATACTCCTTCCTGTCCGAAAATATGGTATACATTTTGATATTTTTTTTTTTTCGTCCGAAAATATGGTATACATTTGCGAAAAAAATCGAATAAAACTAAAATTAATTATAAAGAAGAAAATTAAATTCATTTTATTCATCAAAATATAACTAAATGCAAATGATTTCAGTGTAATTGAAATTTAGTTCAAGTGAGATTTAGCCTTGTTGAACGCTTCGTTCTGAACATATATATACTTTTCAGCTAATCGACCCTCACGACGAAGTTTTACCTTATTTATATGAGGTGTTGCAAGATACCACGACGTTGTTCAAGCGAGCATTAGCCAATTGCTTCGATTTAGCATCTCTTCTTTGTAAATTCACGTTATTTGGGTTAAAATTTTCCATTTCGAAGTAACAGCGATGGCTATTTTATTTTTCTTAAAAACAAAGAAACTAATTTTTGGTCTTCAAATTCCAACTTAACTCAAAAGCAATGCCTGACGAATATGTTAGGTTATTTAGCTATCAATGTAAACAATACCAATATAACGAGTATTGCCAGTTGCTTTCGAAACTTTAGATAATGTAAGATTTTCTTTCAAATGTATACCATATTTTCGGACAGAGGGAGTAATATTTATCGTGGCGTGCAAAAATCCATGGTGACGTGTGAATTCGATTGACAGAAATTTATTCCATTAGAATTCTTCTGTCAATTTGCACGTGTTATAGAATTTTACCGCAACTGTCAGAATAATCTTGAGTAAGATCGAAAATAACTTTCGTTCGTCGAACTGTTATCTGTTACAGTTCGTTGTTTTCAAAGACTTTGCTAAAATGACGACGGTAGTTTCATAATATTTATTATGATATGTAAATCCACAGTCTCGTATGAATTATGATTGACAGAAGTTTCTAGATATTAGAACTCTTTCTCTGTCAATTTGGGAAGAATTTTTACGGCTACTACCAGAAATAGACTGATCTTTATTGAGATCGAAAAATCCTTTATGAATTTCATTGACGAGCTGACGGTGGAAATATATCCTGGCGTGAGATGAATTTATAAATTTCTTCTGAATTTATGATGTGATTTATAATATAATTCTTCCGAGATTATAAAGTGGAATAACTCGCGAATTCGCGTTTTCCAGTGAGCTCTCCGTTTATGTAATCCGTGTTAAAAACAAGGATAAATCTGCTCGCTACAATTAGAAAAAAATTTGATACAAGTGTAATATAAATTCATTACAAGTTTATTAAAATTCAGTAAAAATGCAAGTTTCATTCTAAAAAATGCAAAAAAGAATGTACCGAGTCCCCGAGCCCCGTGGAAAATCATAAACAGAGTTTGCGTTTTTCTCAAAAACGATATTCCAAGTTACTTATCTCCGAATCAACACTTGCAAACATACCAATTCTTTCTGGTATTTCGTTGAACGGATCGAATTCCTACGTCCACCGATCATACTCTTATGCACGTGTGAATCTCCGATAGTTGGAAACAACAAATTTCCAACAGTTTAATAAATAGAAACGGCGAAACACTCTCAGGTTATCATCGCATGTAAAACAAAGACGCGGCGAACGGAGCCGCCAAGCGGAGGGATAATTTACGGCGGAATAAGAATTAGCAAGATGGCCGATATAAAGGGAAGAAATAGTAAATCTCGGGTCACGAAAGCTTCTTTTGCCGGGTCGCGGCGCCGGTAAATCACCGCTCGGAGGAAACGGCACGCGCGTGTTAACGACGACGTTTGCCTACGACGTGTTGTGCACCAGTGGCTCGTGCTCTCGATGTTTTTCCTCTCGGTGGCGCGTGCAATTACGCGCAACTTGCGTTTGCCTGTCGAGGCAATTACATCTGAAACTCGCAGCCAGTTCCCCTGACCTCGTGCATCATGCCACCACGTCGAGAATCGCGCGACCTGCACGAACGTCAGCTCAGACATATCAACGCGGTTTACTATTTCTTCGCGTCGGCGATTGCTATCCTCGCGGGACGATCGTTCGATAGTTGGACAATAAGTTGTTCGCATTTTTGACAGAGAAACGAATAATCGTTGTCAAGCAATCAAAGAAGGAGAAAGTAAGCTCGGTGAATTGCTAGCGGAACACGTGAAATTCTTGAAATATTGAAGTTTCGAATTCTAGATCCACGAGTGTAAATCTTCGCGAACGTGTTTGTGGTTCGATCGTTCGGGATTTGAAATGCGATTATCATGCGATTCACTCCGTTTGAAAGCGTTCGAGTCTTAATTACAAAAAATATAAATAGCAGCTTAAATAGAAATTCTTTGTGAGAATATTATGAAGAATATTTCGAAGATTATGATAGCACGGGACGTGTAGTACAAAAACGTGTCGTCTTCGCGAACGTGTTTGTGGTTCAATCGTTCGGGATTTGAAATGCGATTATCATGCGATTCACTCCGTTTGAAAGCGTTCGAACGGTCTTAATTACAAAAAATATAAATAGCAGCTTAAATAGAAATTCTTTGTGAGAATATTATGAAGAATATTTCGAAGATTATGATAGCACGGGACGTGTATTACAAAAACCATTCAAACCATCGTTCATCCACTGCGCCAATCCTTCTTGCACTGTCTATTGAAATAATTAATTCACTTGTTAGAGATTTCGTGCATCGCTATATTAGACGTTCAGAGAATAAATATATATGATAAATATATTGAATATATAATAAATATATAAAACAAATACATTGAACAAATGTATGCCAAGATGCACAACGCACAAAGGTGAATGCGTTTTTTGTTTGTTGCTCCTCGATCGGTATTTTAGAGTTCTATCGATTTTGAGAAACATTCAAAGGTCTGATAATTCAGCGAGATCACCTTTGATACTGGTGCTTACACTACTATATATATATATATATATATATATGTATTTCATTCCAAAACAATTGTACGTTTCGCGTAACGCGTGTAGAAAATAAAATACATTCGTCAAGTACAAGCGTCTCTCTCTCTCTCTCTCTCTCTCTCTCTCTCTCTCTCTCTCTCTGCAAGTGCGCCTTATCTAAACAGAACACGGATATTGATACAAAGTGAGATGAGAATCGACATTATTTATAGGACGACCTATAACATGAATAATCGAGACTATTATGCAACAACGTGTGCACACACGATTGGATATCCGTGTTTCGATAACGACGTACGACAACGTCGAAATAGGTTGGAAATCGGTTCGGTTCAACGTCAACCTACCGTGCATCTACCGATCAGTGGCTGTTAACTGGATGGAAACTGAAATTACATTGGCGGGGGTGGGGGCAGAGGGGGGAGGGGGGAGGGGTGTAACGCAATAATTATTTTGTACCCGTGACCCGTTTATCGGCGGTGGATCGAGTTGTCGTTTTTTTTTTCTTTCTTTCGTTTTTTTACCCCCTCCTTCCTTCGGTGATATTGTTGCCGCGTGACAGGTGGAAATTGAACGATAATTCATTGAAACGTTGCCACCACCACGGCCGAATCACCCCGGTCATTCATCACTCGTAATGGTCTTTAGCGGTGGAAGTCTTTAGCCTGCGATATACGACGGCGTATAATCGCCTTTCGTCGGAGATATGCAGAAAGGGAGAGGGGAATTTCGCCGGTAGAAAAAGTTGCACGGTTATTTCACGAAAGATGGTGCGTCACGCCCGGAAACGCTTGCAACAAAGTACAAGGTTCGCTTGGTGATTTTTCTTTCATTTTCTTTAAATCGGGTGTCTCGAAATTTGGCCTCGCAATTTTCAGAAGATCGATCCCTGATGTTGGTTCGTCGTTCAGATGACTAGAGACAGGGCGAAGTAATTGGGCAACGAGCGCGATTAACACAAGATGTTATTGATCGTGGATCGTTTCTGCACTTGTGGAAAGTTTGAAAACGCGTGCGTTTCCCCTGCTGGTTGTCCAATGGAAAACTTCCGTTTTAAAAAATAGTCGACGATTAGAGATCGTAACTTACTTACCTCTTACGAATTTTGTAGAAAATTATCAACGATTATTGAGATTGCAATTGCTTTTCGGGAATTTTATGAAATATCTGTTGTAGAGGATAGCCAACGATTAAAGATTGTAGTTTACTTCTCATGAATTTTATGAAATACCTGTTGTAAAAAATAGTCGATTACATTGTGTTAATGGTCAATTAGAGATATCGTAGTTAGTTCTTATGAATTTTATGAAATATTAAAAAGAAAGAAAAGAAACTAATCAATGATTAGGAATATTGTAATTACTTCTTATAAATTTTATAAAATACCTGTTGTAAAAAATAGTCAACGATTAGAGATCACAATTATTTCTTATGAATTTCACGAAACAAACTTGAAAGAAAAAAAAAATATATATATATGTTGAAACTTCGTGAAATTCTACGAAATCTCGAAAAGGGGTAATAACGTAAGAAGAGTAACGACGATAACACGGTAACAATAACTGTTTGAGTAAACTATAACTCTTGCCTTGTACGATAAAACACTGCGTCAAACTGACGCTAAAAGCTCTTACTCACTCCGTAAAAGTCTGGGCTCACGCAGTGGACTCTCCACTCTGCTGCTAACTTTTAACTGGCTCGCACACGCATTTTTCATCATTCGTTTATCTTTGCACGCGTGTTCCTTTCTTTCTCTCTCTTTCTCTCTCGCTCGATGCAACCAAATTTGAAATACGTCCAGCTGAAGCAAAAAAAAAAAAAAAAAAGAAAATTCTTTCTGAATACTGTCTAAAATCTGTTCGAACACGGTTCTACCACTATCCTCATTTCTCTAACAATTTCTGACCACTTTCTTTTTGATAAAACTGATTCTGGTGTTCAGTTTAATACCAGAAAGGTGAAAATTTTCACCTTGTCTCCCGTTGTTAATTAATTTTGTTTTATATTACTAGCACTTTCTAAGGTTAACTGTAAGCTGAAGACTGTATTTTTCCAATGAAAGTTCTCATTCTCGAGAACAGGCTGGTCCTCAGCGTTCATGTTCTCACGTCCACAATACTATAATATAAACCCTCTGACAATATTGAAATTCCAGCTACTGGGAATTCCTAGCTATTGGATTAGTATTTGGTAAATTGGTAAACCGCAACGTTCCAATTACTATTGTCCTCGGCTAATTCACCCCAAAAATCGCTCGCTGCGCATTAAACCGCGTGTTTACTATTTCTCGTCGATTAAGCTCTAGATTAAATGTGTTTGCGATTGTTCGTCATCCGCGCGAATTCTTACTCTGTGAAAACACTCGAGTTCGAGGTAGAAATTTGAAAACTGCTGGACTGTAACGATTCTGTTCCATTTGCTCCGCTATTCTCTTATTATATTATATATTCTTACACATATATTTATGATGAATATATATTTGTCAAATGCTACATTACCGATATTTTGAAACAAAATGTTCACTCAGCTCCGTAGAATTAAATTCGTCCTACCTAAATTTCAAATCTCGAAAATTCGAACAGAAGCAAGTTTCAACTACTTCAGTTCATAAAATCAACTATGATTCATTGAAAATTCCACTTCCTGGCTTTTTTTTTTATTCTCCCTTGTGATTCTCTGTTCCCTTCAAATTTTCAGTGATGAGCACCTAGATCGACTAACCCAATTATTGTGTGAACTAGAGGCGTAGAATTTTCAAGCCAAATAAGTTTCAGCTATTGCACTTCGTAAAATCAACTGAAAACTTCCTGACCTTTTTCCATCCCTCTTATGATTCTCTTTATACTCAAATTTTCAACGACCATCACCCAATCGACCGATTAACCCAATTATCGTCAGCTACTAAACCACAGATTCACAAATCTCTAAAAGGCGCAAAGATCAAGGGGAATTTCAAGTTTCAAAATTCGTAGAGCTAAGTTTCAACTACTTCGTTTCATAAAAATCAATTATAATCCATTAAAAATTCCATTTCTTGATTTTCTTTTTTACCTCTATTCTCCTCAAATTTTCAGTGACCATCGATCGATTAACCCAATTATTGTCGGCTACTAAAGCCACAGATTCACAAATCTCTAAAAGGCGCGAAGTTCAAGGGGAATTTTCGAAATGGTCGAACAAAATATTATCAACTGTTCACATTTTATAAAATCAACAGCCATTGGAAACACTGTTTCCTTTCTCATCCCATCATTTCCCCTCGAACCTTCACTGACCATCACCCGCCAGGTCGTCAGACACGAAACCGCACGTTCGCAAATCCTTGAAATAACACAAAATGTAAAAAAAAACGTGTGTTCAATTGTCCTAGTCGACGAAAAAGTATTCCAGCGACTCGAGTCCGCCCACGTCTGCTACACGTCTTTGATCCCACAGTCGGTCGCGACTCCTTTTCTCCTCCCCCCCCCTCTTCTTCCTTTCGTTTTTCTTTTCTCTCCCTTTATTCGTCTGACCGTGGTCTATTCTCGGTTCTCGGCGCTCCAGATCCCGAGCCGAAGGTGGAAAACGAAGTTTCGATATTGGAAGAAGTCGGGTGAAATCATCGATGCATTAGGCGACGTGAGCCGCGGCCGACGCTCCGGGGAACGACGTTTTTGTCGTCGCCGGGGGCATAAATATGACCGCGGAATCGAAATGGTCGTCGCCGCCGCCGATATCTCGCAGAGAGATTTATTGGCCTGGTTCCTTTGTACGCTGGCGAGTCTCGGGGCTCGTCTCTCCCCTCGCGATACTCGCCGCTAAGACTCGAGAGACTCGAGAGGAGGGTATCTATAGAAGAAGAAGCGAGCTCAGAGCAGCCGTGGCCATTCGGCTATGGAAATGCTTTTGTTAATGGCACCAGCGACGGAGGGGTTGGGGGTTGGGGGAGGGATGGCGTTGCCGGAGGACCGCGTCGGTGATTTTGCATCGCCTCTCGTCGTGCATTGGATGGCGCGACGATGGCGCAATTGCCAGATTACGTTGAAAGGAGAGATAATATAGATCGAGCTTTGCTGTTTCGTCTTGATATCATTCTGTTAATTGTTATCGTCGAATTTCACCGGATACTCGTGTGTTTGCAAGCGCAGTTGCATTGGCAGTTTCTTCTTCATTTTTAGGAGAAATTAGCTTGATCTTGAAATTTCGCGAACCGGAGTATCGTTGTATGGAAATTCAGAGAATTGATGGCAGAAGTAAGTCTCGAGGATGACACGATTAAAAGACACAGTTCTTCCTGTTTTTGCTTTTCAAAGAGATTAAACTGTCTAGTCAGACAAAGTAGAACGTTTGATCTTGCAATTTTGCGAATGTTATCATTTAAAGTTGAATGTCATTGAATAAAAATTTATAACAGATGCAAGTCCCGAAGATGGCATGTTGAATTAGAAGAAAGGTCACGATGAAATTTTTTAATACTAATATCAAAGGTAGCGATAGAAGAATTATATGTACAAAATTATATTAATTTTCAAGTCTTCCAAAAGTTGATCCGAGATCTGATAAATTTCAATTGTTGATTGAAAAATAAAACCGCGAAGAAAAGTATTCGAGGAAAGATCGACGGTAATAATAATATTCCGCCATAGTTAGTTGAAAAAAAACACGTGTCAGCTTCAATTTCCATCGAACGACTGTACGTAGAAATGTTGAACGATATCGAAAGCTTGTGTGCAAGGATAAAAATATGAGAAATGTCCACGACGTTTAATGATGCGAAGATCGTGGTGCATCTAATGGCGGCGCCAAAAAAGCGTGGCCAAAAGCCTTTTTTGTCAAATTTAATTTCCATTGAATACTCGCCGGTGTATCTTTTTAGATCGAGCTGATTTGCATGGCGTAATGGATAAAGAGAAAAGAAGAAGAAAAAGAAAAGAAACGAAAGAAACAGCGAAACACGATGCTTTCTCCGTCAACGGAGAAAACGCTGTGTCAACAGCGTACGGGGATTGGAAATGCAAAAACGTTCGCGGGCCATCGTCCTTGTTATTTACCAAAACCAACCTCGTTATTGTGCGATTCGTGTTCCATTCACTTTTTTTTTCCACCTCTTAGTCTCTCTCCTTTTCGACGAAGTTTCCATAATTCACGTAAAAATGGTAAAAGATCGCGTGTATGTAACTTTGCGAATTGTTCATTCGTTCGCAGAAGTCAGAGATACACATCGGTTAATGAGATTTGCATCGATTCGTTGGCCAGTTTGATTAGAGATCCGACTGAACGCGGCCATTGAATTCGTGGGAAAATTGAAACAGAGAAGAAGGAAGTGAAAATTATGGAATTTGAGTTAGAAAACAGGAAGTAAATGCACGAGAGAAGAGGTCTTGATTCTACATGAAGAAACAAGTCAAAAGTGAAGAGTAAAATTTTTTTCGCTCGAGGCTTTCGTTTCCGAGTGAATCGGTTTTGAATATTCTCCGAGCACTTGCTACAAGCACTTGGAACAATTATGAAACGATGAAATGAAATTCATTGCTGCGTTGATGAATTTTCTCTTGTGCAACATCAGCGAAGAGAAACGCTGTCGGTATGTTATGGGGATACATAATAATTAATGCCTGCCTCGCTGCCGTTCATTTAACTAACAAATATGTCGATATGTTAATCTTGCCTCCTTTACCAGCTGCAAACTACGCTGCCATGTATTTGTAAGGGATACTCCATATAACTCGGAAGATAACATTTACTCGTCACTTTACGCTGCACGTGATATTGCTAATACAACCTTTTTGGAATAATCTTAGTCGAAGATATACACAGATATATTGATCGTGCAATGTTGCCTGTAAAAATATCTGGAATGAATATATAATGGAAGTCTTTTCACTGATAAAGGAATACTGAAATAACAGTGTAAATGAATAAAATATTTCGAAAATTTATTAACGAAATGTACATCGTTGATATTTGACGTCAATTTGGAATTGCTAGAAAGGGTTGTGAAATATTTATTGCAAATAAATACGCTCGGCGTAGAAATAGCGGGGAAATAAAAAAAAAAATGGAATCGATACTTTCGTTCGTTTGTAAATGAACAGATTCATCGCTCACCTCGATGGCTTCAAATTTAATCTGATCTGAAATGGCAGAGATTTCTTTCGCAATCGGTTTGAACACTCGAACATGTTTGTTACGTGTCGCTTGCATCGCACGATACATTCGTAATTGTTCTTGGTACTTTGTATCACACTACGTCAACTAAGAAATTGACGAAATCTCGAGAAGACACGATCCTTCTCCTTTTGAGGAGAGAAAGGGCAGGATATATTTAGTCGAAAGAATATGAAACGAGACAAACGTGACTTCGTCCCTTTTTTTAAATTTTCGCAACTCTTCCATTCTCCCTCTCTCTCTCTTTTAGACGACGAAGAAAAATCTCCGCGATTGTAATTAAGAGTACAACCGCTCGGAATCCCTTCTCTCGCCTCTAAAAACACCGAATCTGCCTCAACGCCGCCGGCGAGCACAGCCTTCGGATGGATGGATACGAACGGTGGGGAATTATGGGTTCCCTAGTCCGAAACACAGGCCCGTGTCCGGAGTATTTCCGCCTTGCATACCCCGCACACTTATGCAAAATTCAGGGGAAACCATCTGGCTCGTCAACCATCCGAGCACCATCTCGCAAGGAGTTTGAATTCCACCTCTGGTCATTAACCTAACGCTAAAAGTATCGATACACGGTGTTGAGCTTCCCTGAATGGGAAATTGTTCATCTCGTCAGATTAATCGAAGATCCATCTTCGAGAAATTAGTGTAAGGAAAATCATTTCAAACATCAAAGGAAGGTTCAAACAAATGTTCATGATGTGTTTGATTTCATTCTGTATTTGTGCGACTTTCTTCTAGCGACAGATCAGAATGATTAAATCATTGAAGGTCAAGTTCGACATTATTCCTCCAACACCTGAAAAATTCAACCTTTTCGATAGTTACCGGTTACTTGACCAACAAACAAGCAACGTGTCGTCCGCTACCGCATAATCATCCGCCATAGGGCAAGCTAATCGGAATAGGGCTCGTTGATTTTCGAAACGAGCGTATAATCGAATCGAGGAATCCCATCAACCAACTGCTAATCGACCGAATCGATTTACATCGTCGATGAAACGACAATCGTCGATGAAACGACGATCGTCGATCGTGCCCCTTCGACTTTCCTTTTCGGATTCGAGCTGAAAGTTTTTCGAACGTTGCGCGCGAACGACCTTCACCGCGAGGAGAACGAACCGGTCGCAAACGATTAATCGAAGCAGACCGGACGCAATTACGCGAAAATAACCGCAGCGGTGGTTACGTCTTGTGCGTTCACTGGGACAGTATTGATCTTCTGCGTATTTCCCACCCTCTGGGAGTCCGCCCCCGCATCCTCCTCTGCGTATGTACAATCCTCGACGTATTATCACTGACTTGGACTATCTTGTTCTCTCTCGGTAGAGAACGGAAAGAATTTGCCTTTTTTTTCTGGCGGCCAAGCGATTAATTAGTCCCGAGGAAATTAGGGCAGGGATGGTTGTGAATTTGCAGCGGGGGAACAGGTTGAGTTGGATTAAAAATCGGCCCGACGATCCTCGAATTCCACGCGATTTGCTGGATACTGAATTTTTGCTGGCGAGCTCGTTTCGTTGTTTTGGCGTAACCTCGAGAATTGAAAGTAGCTGGCTACGAAAATTGGCGAACGGAGTCGATAATTTCCAATAAACGATGAATCTCATCTTGCTTTAGTTGAATTAAAAAAAAAAACCAAAAAAGAAGAGAAATGTATGAATATTCGAATTTCCGCTGATACGTTTGGTTTTACACGTGAATGAATGGTTTCGGCGAACCCGGAGAATATCTATTTTGCAATAAAGTTTGAAGCAATTGGCTACGAAAATTGGAGAACGGGTCGGTTAATTTCCACTGTACGATAAATCTTACGTTGCAGTCAAATTGAAAGAAGAAAAAAAAAAGAGAAAAAAAGAAATGAATATTCGAACTGTGTCGCTGGCGCGGCTCGTGCGACAGAATAATGATAATAACCCCGAGAGTCCTGTTTCCCCAATTAAATTCAAAAGAAGCGAATATCCGAAGCAATTACCCGCGCAAGCAATTAACAATGAATTCCACGTTTCAGTCAGAAATTTAAAAAAAATAAACGGACAAATACAATTTATCAGTTGGCTGTGAAAATTTGAAAATAAATAAACAAATATAATTTATTAGTCGGCTGCGAACCCAAATGAAAAGGGTTAAATGTTGTTAAATTAATCTCGTTTCTCAACATCCAATCCCTCGGTCGAATATTCTCAAAACGAGGGGGGAGAGGGGGATTTCAAGATGGAAGACAATCGTGGCGGATTTTCGCCACTCGAGCTATGCAGCTGGTCATTGTTCGTCGCTCGGCTTTCGAGGCTATATGCAATTTCGGCACGTATGTGACGAGCTCGCGGAAGAGAAAACGAAAGATTTAATTCCTGGCGCGCGCGTAACCGATGCACTCGATCCCGACGATTATTTCTCATCGCGGTCGTTTCCCTGTCGTTTAACCGCGTTACGTCGTTCCAACGAGCCGTTGATAACGAGAACGAGCCCGCGAAAGAATGAAATTTCGTGCGGTTTTACGGGCACGATTACGGGGGATACACCTTCGTTTTTCCTCTCCGCCTGAGAATTCTCTCCGCCTGTGATTTCTGCCCGTAGATCTGTTTTCCCTACGTTCGTTTGCTTTCTTTGCGTTATTATTTCAACATTGCGTTGTACATCGTTCTCTTGCTCGTCGGCGGCATTTGAATTTTAAATTCGCAAAAAAATTTTTCATTGGAAAACACGATTCTCCGCTTTGTTATAAACAATGACAATCGATGCAAATAGAAATTAGTAAAACAGAAATTCAACTTTTGTTAAACAGAATTCTTCAATTCACTCGAGTGATAGTGTAGGCAGGTTCTTTGTGATCGTCGTAGTAGAATATTAAAAAAAATAGAAATGGTAACGAAAGTTTTTGAAAGCAACGAGAGAATCTCGAGTCGTAATCGTTATAAACGTGACAAGAATTTAACATAAATAGAATTCTTTAATTTGCTCGAATAATAATGTAAACAATTTTCTTTATGATCATCGTAGTAAAATATTAAAAATGTACTGATAATAATTTTTGAAAGCAACGAGAGAATGTCGAGTCGTAATAACGTTATAAACGTGACAAGAATTTAACATAAATAGAATTATTTAATTTGCTCGAATAATAATGTAAATTTTCTTCATGATCATCGTAGTAAAATATTAAAAATGTACTGATAATAATTTTTGAAAACAGCGAGAGAATCTCGAGTCGTAATTGTGACAAATACTTTCATCGTTATCCTCAGGAGTTATTGCCTTATCCGTGAAGATAATTCTTCAAGAACGTGAGAACGCTAAATTGCCTCGATTTCTCGCGCGAACATTAACGCTTATAATTCCTCCATTTTGGCAAGCACGCAGGCACATTAACACCGATAACAGAAACATTTGTTCCCCGCACTCTTTACGAATGTAAAGTTTATTCATTTTGTTAAACACGTGACATCACATCGAGTCTCATCTCAGCAGAATTATTCGGTGCGAAAGCAAAAATTTTCTCGACGAACTCTCCCCGATTTTTGAATCCTTTTCCATGTTGTGCAAGCACTCCGAAATGCGACTGCCACGCTTTTGCTTGAACTATTACGATGCAAGCTTCTTTTTTGCGAGTAGTTGCGTCGAATCATTGTTGTGAAACTTGCAAGAGCCCCGAGGGCGTTGTTCGCCGATCTGACTGAGAAATCACCGTTGTTCAACGCGAACTTGGACGTTATTCGAACAAAATATTTGAAAAAATGTTTGCAATCAGTTTGTTTCAACACGGCGATTGATGATTTTTCTTGAAATCACTCCATTATTTGGCCAACGGATGAAGTGACATTTTTATTCTGTACCTCGTGTTTGAACGAGCAAGTGATTCTCCTTGAAATTATTCGGCCGACAAACGTAGCAAACGTTTCATTTTGTATTTAAACGAGCAAGCGATTTTCCTCGAAATTATTCCATTAATTCGACCAATCACTTTTTCTTTTTCTTTTTCTTTTTTTTTTTTAATTTTATCTTATTCGAGCAATTCCTCAAACAGTTTCCGATCTCATTGATTACGCTCATCTATTAATTGTTCGGCATTTCATTTCAACGGACTGGCTCAAACTTTTCAGTCACCGATGAAAATTTGTCTACTACTCGTTAGTGAACCTAACAGTCTTAACAAGCATCGAAATCGCGTAACTTTTTCCCTCCGATTGTTACCTAGCCCGGACAATGCGCGACGATAATTAGTTTGTGCACAGAGAGAGAGAGAGAGAGAGGCCGAATCTTTTACTTTTGTCAATGTTTTGTTTTGTTTAACGAAGCTTTCGCGGATTTCTGGCTTCCGCGATTACATAACTGTTATTCAAGTGCGACGGAATATAGTTGTAACTGCTTGTTAATATTTCGTTTACGTAATTCCCAGTTATGTATTCCATGCTCTCCGTATTATATTCTCTCTTATTTTTTCGTCGTTGTTTCTTTTCTTCCACCAATAGTGGCGAAAGCCTTCGTTCGTTGCATCGTTTTTTTTATCTCGTGCATCGTATCCACCGCCTTTCGCGCTTTATTAATCCACATTTCATACTTTGCAACAACTCCGCTGTTGCGTTCGATGTTCCATTTTTCACCAACGAGATCCATTGATCAATCGACGAAAGTTACCGGGAGCCCGTCGTAAAGCGAAACAGTATGCTCAAGGCTTCGGGTCGATAACTTTCGAATTTACCGAATAAATAGCTCGGCGAGAATCGCCGTTCGTTGAATATCGTTCGTACAGTTCACCGAGGCGAGCATTCGTTTTCTTTTCAATTTCTTTCCCTCCATACCTTCGTTTCTTTCAGAGCTTCGTTCGTTGCGCCGCGATTTTACATTATCGTTGACAATCTGACATCACACGACGGCGAATTAATTTCTGTTACTTCGTCATCGTTCCCGCGCACATTCGAATTGATAATAAATTGATAATCGAGATAACGCGATGTAAATCGCAGATATTAATAGCACCGTTATTGATAACGCGTTCTCATTCCGTTTAAAATGTCAAACAAGTTTCACAACAAGTACTTATGACGATATTTTTCATGATAAGTAGCAGCTAATCATCTAAATACTTTAGTTCCAGTAGGAATTGCAATAATTATTGTTGCTGACGTAAAATAAGCTCGTGTATCGATATCTAATCCAACAGTAAATATATGATGTGCTCAAATAATAAAATCCAATTTCTAATATTGCATAAATTATTCTTAAATTTCCGAAAATTTCTATTTCTCTTTCCTCTTTCATTTATAATAATTTGAGAAATTAACCCAAATACCTGGTAAAATATAAACCTCTGGATGTTCAAAAAATCAAAATAAATGTTATTTGATACAGAATAGGATCTCCTCCTCCCGTAGGATCGAAGAATGATGTATTAAAATTTCGATCGAATAATAATATAGTAATTCAGCTAATACAGATAATGATAAAATTAATAAAACAACAGTAATTGAAATTGATCGTGAAAATGAATTAATTTGATCATAATTTAAGGTGAAATTTTTTTATTATAAAAATTGTTACAATGAAAATTAATGATCCTAGAATTGATGAAATTCCAGTTATATGAATCGAAAAGATAGTAAAATCTACAGATGGAGAAGAATAAGATATAAATATAATGATAAAGGAGGATTTTAGTCAATTGAAGAACTGAACATCTAATATTCTATATAGTCGAACACAGTCGTCAAGTATCTTAGTCATTCAGACAAGCCAAGCCATTTCTGACCCTAGTAATCAGGCTTATTGCAGAACAACGACAGTGTAAACCAATCAGAATTCAGTCATTTCTCACAACCTTGCAGATCACTTGGTCCTTCGAACCCCGAAAGTAAAAATACACGATCGACAACAGTCGTGACTGTTCTTAACACTTTACCGACCGTGTATTAGCGGTGAATAGTTAGCCGATTAATAGGCTACCGGTCGGTAAAGTGTTAAAATATGTTAGCCGGTTAATAGGCTACTTGTCGATAAAGTGTTAACAATGTTGAAGTGATATCTAGTCCACTGACTAGTCACTTAGAAAGTATCCAGCAACAATTTTCAGAGAGTAATTCGACTAATTAGAAGGCAGTGCTTCGCTCGCAATCGGCGAAACGACCGAGAGATTTTGATTTCTTAGTTTAAAGAATATTCTTGCCGCATCCGATAGAAGCGGTGACTCGACTCCGCGAACTGTTTGATTTCCACGAATCTTTCGCCGATATCTTTCCCGATAATCTCGTAAACAATTGCGGCGAATATCGGGAGCAGATCGCGGAAGAAGCGAGACGGGTTGACTCGCGAGAAACTTTTAATGGCTTTATAGGTCGCCGGCAAAAACTTGGATAAATATAATAACCGAGCAGCTGCGTTACTGTCGAGCAAAACTTGTTAAACTCTCGCACGCTTTCACTCGGCCAAATCACGCCTCGCCTCATCTGGATTAATATTAATATTAATTGCACGACACCTGGTAACGTCAGTCGGCCAGTCGTCTAAATTTCTTTAATATTGTCTTTAATATTGTTTACACTCGGTTGTTTTACACGAATTTCTTCGGCGTGACTTTTGCCAATAGATTCTATGAGTGAAGAGATAAGAATAAGAATATATATATATATATATATGTGCTCAAAAATTTTTCGTTAAGGAACCAGAACTAGAAAATTCATTTTAAAACATGAAACCTCTTCAAGTTTTTTCTTTCAAAGTTGTTTTTGTTCTTTTTTTGAAAATTTTCCAAAAACTTCTTCATGACTGGATTCATCATAATCTTGAAGATCAAAGTCTCTCCTTTATATCAATTCCTTAATACTACTGCACGATCCTTTTCTCGCCAATTTTCTTGAACGTTGAACATCCGAGTGAATCGGCGAAGAAATTCCAACGTTCAACTCTAACGTTCGAAGTTCAATGAAGTGGCGAAGAAAAATCGTGCAGCAAGTCTCACGAGTTGCAAAGTTGCAAAAAGGGAACTTCAGTCTTCTAGATCGCGGCAGATCGAAAAGAAAATTTTTTAACGTTCATTTTTTAACGGATCAGAGGAGCGTTTGAATTTTGACGATTTTCGGGAACAAACGTATCATTTTCCACGTTTGCAAAGCCGAGGCTCCATGAGACCGACTGAATTGTTACGCGACTTTTTTTTTTTATAAAGTCACACAACAGTTTGAAGCGTAGACAATTTTTCGTCGAATACTTTCTACCCTCTGTAATACGTGTAAAAAGAAATTTCGGAACTCTAGAACGCGTATGTATGTAAATGTTCTGTAATTCTGTAATTTTACATGTCATCAACTACAAAATATGAAATGTTGTTTCGCGGATGAAAAAATTTAATTTAATGTACAATTTCTTCAAAACACTATACACACACACAGAACGTGTATATAATAAATATTATACATGTGTATAATGGACATATACAATTTGTATATAATGATATAAAATGAATAATTAAAATAATTATTTATTTTACATCATTATATACAATAAAATTAATATACAATTGAAATATAATTAATATAATTAATACAATTAAAATATAAAATTAAAAATATTTACATCATTGTAAAATATTAAATTAAAAATGTATTTGTATATCATTATATACAATTAAAATAATTATATATATATACAATGAGCATAAATATTTATAAAATATAAGTTTTGTATGCAATATGTGTATAATATTATACATGTGTATAATGGACAATTGACACACTATTATATATAATATTATTATATTATATGTAATATTACTTACTGTAGCCAAACTCCAAGTTATGCAACGTAACGAAGCTGTTTGATCCCAAAAGAATTGCACGAAAGTTACTTCGACTTCGTCACCAGCTCTGCCAGCTCGAGAAAGACGCGACGAGTGTTATTTGGCATCTCGATGCTACGTCGTCGTCGTCGTCGTTTCCTCCTTTTGGGATTATTTCCAGACGACTTTCCGCCCCTCGAACGAATTGTTAATATTAAACTCATCCTGCTTCTAATGCACGTAGACGCGAAGGAAGGAACGACGCGCGCGTCTCGCCTTCAATGCATACCGGAAGCAGCGCCTTCTTTCTTCCCCCGTTCGCTGCATTTGTTTCCTTTGAAGAATTCATACCGTTTTCGCCTCCGCGAGAACGCGATCTCTCTCCAACCTCTCAAACCTCTCGTTCGTTCTTTGTAAAAATATCGGTTTCTTAAATCCTAAGTACGATCGTCGAGTGCAACGACGAATCTGTTTAATTATTACGGAACAAGCACCGGTCTGCGAGCGCATCTGTCTTCCGGTCGACTTTGACAGCAGCTCCAGGAGATTTTCACCAGACGTTTTTTTTCTTTTTCTTTTTTTCTACCCGGACTTGTTGTTACGTTCGATGCTTCGTGCATGAAATATACGTTCTCGAAAAGATTTGCACGCACGAGAACGTCGGGAGGAATTAATATTTGAACGTGTACTCAAGGCGAGCGTGTGTGCGTTGTATCGAACGTAAATGATTTCTCTCCGAGCGTTATTCACTCGCGGCGTATTTGCAATGCGCCGGGGCGATATCTAAATGCTGCCGGCGTAATTTGCAGAATGAAAATATAATTTTACAAGTATTCCAGCTGGTGCTTGTTCCAATAATTACTGTGTACGTAAAGTCGAAATTTAAAGTTCGACCAACACGCGCACACGTGTACGTATAGCCAGGGGTCAATAGAACCATGATAAATCGCGCGTAAAATTTTGCAACGATGCAGTATCCGCAATGAAAAATAATAACGATCTCTCCAGCGAGCGAGTGAAAAATTCAATGCAAAATGCACGAAATTTATTTTCAATTCTAAAGAAACCAACGACGATCCCTCTTGTTTCTTGAAAAGAAATCCCAAGCAAAGATCCCACTCTTATTACCTAAATTGTTAATTGTCAAGAAATGAAACATTCCAAGGAAACTTTCTACTCTGTTCGATCGAGCGAATCGAGGTTCATTTTAATTACAAGCTACGACAATTCCACGTAAAACTTGCAATGAACAATAATAACGATCACCGGGCAGGTGAATGAAAAATTCAAATACCAAAAAAACTATGAAATTTATTTTCAGCTCTGAAGAAACTCCAAGCAAAGAACTTTTATTAGTCAAATCGTTGATACAACCTCTGTTACTCTAAAGAAGAAACGAAAAAAAGAAAAAATTCCAAAGAAACTTCTACTGCGAAAAATTCCGAAACTTCTGCTCTTTTCGATCAAGCGAGTCGCAATTTTAATTACGAGCTCTTGCGGCAAAGACGTTTGCACGTTCTTTCGCCCAGCGGCGCAAGCTTTCGAGAACGATAATTTCATTTCGAATACTCGAGGCTTCCCACGGCCCCCACCGAAATTCCCTCGTCGCGTTTCGGCAACGTTGCGCGCCGTGATTACGAAGATTTTACGCTGCTAAGCTTCTGTCCCCTCTAGTGAAATATCCGAAAGCGAGTCGAGCGTTGTTCGCTCGATGTCCGAGGATTTCGTCCCATTGGAGGTGACCGAGCAGCGTGCACGTTTTAATGATGATTCCCGTTGTGTAGCGATTTTCAAGCACCGGCGCGTCGCCGTGCTCGTCGTGAAATAGTCGCGACGCGAGTCAAAGCGTCTTTTCTTCCACTATGAGGCCATGATATCCCAGATTCCGGACGGCTGAATGCCAACCGCGATAATAAAGGCCGCGCGAACCGCCAGCTCGATCCTCCGAGGTCATTCGAATAACTGTGCGACGCCATCTTTGTTTTGTTCTCCCATTTTCTTGTAGTACACGAGGTACGCATTCGTCAATTTCGATCTCAGGTCGAATTTTCAATGTATGCTGGAATTTTAATATATAATTTATGTTGGATATTTTCGAACACTATATATTTTTGTCATTGATCGAAATTCTAATTGGAATTAAAATTTAAATTGTTTTTTTTTATATTTGAGGTAGAAAAATTAATTAGAATCAATTCTAATTAATTTTCTAATTAATCGATTTTACTAACAAACGTCAGGCGAAACGTTTTATATAGTCGTATAGTCCGGACATTCACGTCGTATGTTTTTGAATACCGCACTTTTGTCATTGATCGAAATTCTAAGTTGAAGTAGAATTTCTAATTAATCGATCTTATTAGGTCGCATCACGTGAAATTTCGGACTTTTGTATAATTTACAGTGGATATCCTTGAACACTATTTTTCACTTACAATTAGATTAGAATTTCGATTAATCCAGCTCGATCCTCCGAGGTCATAGGAATAACTGTGCGACGCCATCTTTGTTTTGTTCTCCCATTTTCTTGTAGTACACGAAGTACGCAATCGTCGATTTCGATCTCAGGTCGAATTTTCAATGTATGCCGGAATTTTAATATATAATTTATGTTGGATATTTTCGAACACTATATATTTTTGTCATTGATCGAAATTCTAAATGGAATTAAAATTTAGACTTTTTTTTTAGATTTGAGGTTAAAATTAGAATTTCTAACTAATCGATTTTTACTAACAAACGTCAAGTGAAACGTTTTATACAGTTTGGACTTCACGTCGTATGTTTTTGAATACCGCACTTTTGTCATTGATCGAAATTCTAAGTTGAAGTAGAATTTCTAATTAATCGATCTTATTAGGTCGCATCACGTGAAATTTCGGACTTTTGTATAATTTACAGATATCCTTGAATGCTATTTTTCGCTTACAATTAGATTAAAATTTCGATTAATCGGTATTTTAACGAAGAAACACACTTTTCGAAGGAGCGTTGGCTTTCAGAAGCGATAAATTTCAGAGGCTCCGTCTCTGAACACTTTTTGACGCAAGAATGATTTCTGAATGCTCTGGAAACGTGAAAATCTGGGGAACAGGGAGGATAATGGAGAGCTTCGTAACCTAATTTTGAAAGTTTTCGTACTGTGATTCGCGAAGTATGGGTCTTGCATTATTGTGAAAATCCATGTCGATTTAGAGAAAATAAAATTCATTGAAAAAAAGAACACCTTTTTTTGAATGTAGAATGTAATAAGCTTTCCAAAGATATTGAACAATCTCCAATCAAAGAAACCAAACAGATCAACATTCTAACGTTGAGTAGACACAAAGTCGATATTTCGTACGACACAACTTGTACAATCATGTTAATTAAATAACTTAGTCACTCGTTTGCAAGTATTATGACAATCAGAGAAAAATCAAGCAGATGAGCTTGATAAATTGTGTTGGATTTTGAAGTAATCTGAAAACAGTATTTCTAAGCAACCAACATCTCGGTCCTTGAACAGTCTTATGTTAGTATATAATTAAATAAGTATTGGAACAATTAGAGAAGAATGAAAGAAACGAGCCTGATCGATCACGTCAATTTGTCGCACTGTGCGCGTCAATTTCGTTTCATTTGAAAATTACTTAGATACACAGATAACAGAGTTACTTCTCGTGTCCACGCACTATGCATCATCGCGTAAAACGTTTCGCGTTTCGGTTTGCCAGTTTAATTAGACGGCCGACTAACCTAATAACAGAGATCGGCGAAAGTTTCGGTGGCGTTTTCAACGGAAAAATATCACCGCCTGGCAGCCTAGCGTAGGATTAAAAGACCCGGACAGGGACATGGAATCGAAATTCGGAGGGGAGAGAAAAAGCTCGAAGAGAGAGAGAGAGAGAGGCGTGCGGTGAAACTGGCGGCGCGAAATTAAGCCGGTCGAATTACAGAGTTGAATTGCAAAACTGCGGCCGGCAAGTGCAAAATTACTCGCGCCGCCAGTTTGCCAAGCGATAAAATCGCAATGCAGGGATTGGTAGTTGCTACGCTGCTGCCGAATTCGCAAGAAGAATCCCGAACGAGCCCTCGCGAATGCCCGTTGTGAAATTCGTTTCATTTATTTTCTTCTTCTTTATCGTCGTCGTCGTTGTTGTTGTGGCCTGATCCAACAATTGTGGACTGATTTTTATTAACTTTTGTCGTCGATTTCACATCAATCTCGCTCTGGATTGTTCAATATTTAGCATCGAGTCTTTTGCCCAATGAATTTTCCAAGGTAACTGATCGACTCGAACCTTTTATCTTTCATCTTTGTACACGGCGATTTGACGACGATTCCAGAAGAATCCAATAAACAGAAAAAAAAAATGAAGAGTACACGATAAGTCTATTTTCATGGGAAATGGCTCGAAAGAAACGTGTAGAACGTGGAATTTAAAAAAAAATTTGTCTCTCAATCTATTTACTATAATTTGGAAAATATTTCGAAAAAGAATACACGCGAAAATTCTGTCTTTTTTTTTTTTGTTTGTTTTTGATAAATGATAAATTCTGATAAATTGCCAATGAGAACGAAGACTGTGGAAAGCTACAGAGAATAAGAAAACAGTAACTGGAAATACGAAAGTATAACTCGACAGTTGCGTGTTCGAATGACTAATAAAGAAGAATCGCAAGTGGTGAACAAAATCCACCTGGACGACGGTGAATCGAATTCGCGATTTATCAAGACAGGACGCGGCTCGCGTAAATTGAATCGCCTGGCCGGAAGCCGCAGGGGCGGGCAACTTCTGCCCTGTAAAATTGAAGTTTCCCTTTCCGCGGGGGATAGATTAATTACAAAATCGAAGTAGCCCTGCAGCGTGGGGGGGAAGAGGGTGTCGCTGGTGTCAAAACTAGGGACATTCCGCAAGTTCTCGCTGGGAACCGCAAATTCGACGACACCTCGAAAATTCGTCGATCGAACCGCGCCTCGTTGCCGCAGCAGCCGGAAAACGTGTAAACAGGACGCGCGCGCTGGCATCGAAGTCTGATAAAAAATTCAGGAGGAGTGAAAAGAAACAGAGAGGGAAAGAAAATTCGTAATTTTCGTCAAGAACAACGATGCGAAAACGAGGATAATTTCTGTGCAATTTCAATATTTTCAGAGACACGATCGAAGGAGTAGAGCCTAAGCAGAAGTTTATTTTTTATATTTTATTTCTATCATTTTGTTTATCTACATTTTCATATATTCCGTGTGTATTTTCGCGAAATTTCTCTCATATATAAAATGTCGAGTGAACCGGGGGACGAAGTAGAAATTCTGTGGAATGTAACGACATCAAAGGAGCAGAAATTACGTACGCCGTATATTTTTGCGTTAAAAACGCGTTTCGGCAGCACGCAGCTCGGGAATTTCCAGTTAATTCATCGGGAAATTTTCATTGATTTGCGAACGTTTTCGTTTCACGAAACGGCGGCGGTGCGACGTTATATTGCGTTACGATGGTTAAGAGGTCGTGTTTCATTTTCGTAAGCTCTCTCGGCCACGGTGAGGGAATTGAGTTTAATATGTACTCACGGATTCTGGTCAATTTCGTTGGATGTAAACGTTCAATTTCGCCTGGTGACATTAGATTACCACTCGTAAGAGGTGATCTCTTCATTTCCCGTATTTACGGAAGTATTTGAATTACGCCGGGACGAATTTGAATAATGAAACGGGCGCTTGCACGACGTTTGAATCTCGAATTCAATTCAATAAATGTAGATGGAAAGTTACTTCATATTGATCCCTGAATGCTTCTGGGGTAGCTTCTGTCAAATACCTACGAACGTTTAAATTTGAATCTGCTTCAACAGCTCTCTTTCGTGTCTTCAATTTCGAGATGATCTTAGCGAAAATTCGGAATGCAAGGAAGTTGCATTAAAATCGAATTGTCCGGACACGTGTCAAACACGTGTTAGATCTGTCAGAAGAAAAATCTATCCATTCTTATACTACATATGTATAATTTTTACATACTTATTCTATTGTAATTTATACAAATTTATCAATAACATTAATTATTAATAACAACCATAATACAAGCTTGCATGATTAAATTTGAAAATTACCTTTAAAATGTCCCGTACACCTGAACCATTTCATTCCGTAATTCGCATCTTGACTGCCACGCGTATTTCAAACTCGATCTTAAACTAACTGAACTTGAACTCTCTATATTCAAAGCTGCTCTAAAACCACGCTTGATTCCGGCGCTGATCGAACGAAATCCGCTGGCAGTCCGTGGCGGCGAATTAAAAAAAACAAATTCCGCGATATCAAGATTTAACCCGGAGCGCTGTCCGACGCACGCGGCGGCTATTATCTTTGACCTGTAAATCAATTTTCGTCGGTGGGCCGCGCACGGCCGAAAAAAAGAAAAAAAAAACCCGGCCGTGAAAATATTTGCCGGGAATCGTATCTCTTTCGACGGGTCACTGTTCGGCTTGCTGTCGCGTGAAATCCCGTTGATCGTCATCCCGGGCCATTCATGAGCCTGAAAATGCAATTAATTAACCTCTCGCAGCGAGACGCGCGTTTTCGATTAATTGTTCGATTTTCACCCCTCTCTCTCTCTCTCTCTCTTCTGATTTTCGATTTTATTAAAAGAAAAAAGCGGCAATTGTCGAATAAATTTATCGATCGATCGAGAGAGGCGTATCGAACGTACGCGACGTATCGACGAAAATATGCAGAAGAAACATCGATCGAGAGAGAGAGAGAGAGAAAAAAATTGCTACGCCACTTGCGTGGATTCGAATTTCGCTTATCGCGAATTTCATGAAGCTTTATACGGTTCCTCCTCCCCCCCCCTTCGTGTCCCGGTATAACCTGTCGCGAGAGTGACGGACGATATTTCACGGCTGGAATTGAATCGAAAATACAAACCGGAGTCCTTTCTTTTTTTTTTTTTCTTTTTTTTTCGGAAATTATTTTGCTCACTGTTCGGATGACGGCGCGTAGAGTAATTTCGGAGAGCAAGTCTTTCGAGGATACTCGAAAGGTGTGTTTTGCCGAAAAAAAGTATTCACCGAAGCTTGCCCTCACTTTCCTCGCTATTTCTCCTGGATCGTTTCTCCCGGGGCTAATGGCAGCTTCTCCCCATGGCGTATGAGAAAATAAGGGGAGTATGAAAACGAAAGTTATCAACGGTGTACGGAAAATGTTTTTGTTTGCCGAGGATGCAAGAACGAAAAGAAGCAAAAGCGAGCGTGATATCGTGATACGAGAGATATTCCCCGAGATGGTGGAAATTTTGCGGCTGATCTTCACTTAAGTTTACAAGCTTTACGTTACACGCGAGGATTCTAAACTTTAGACCGATAGCATGTGCTTTTTCACCGTACCACCAAATAACATATACATTATTCATTTTGCCAAACGCCTCGCCAATTTACCTTTTTCCAAAATCGAATTCTTCTTTAATAAAATTCAATCTATGAAAGAAATTTCATCTTCTACATATATTGTGCAACGATCGGTTTGTCATTTGCCGTGCGTGCGCGGTGTGTAAATTAAAAAAAAAAAAGAAAAAAAAAGGAGAAAAAAGGAACTTTCCCGTATGACCATAATTCGATGATCAGGCGCAGTAGTTGTGCTTTATCGGGGCAGAATGATGCACGGTGTGCTGTTCCGAAAGAGTTAATGGAGGCAAAGCAGGGTGGAGAGAGTGTCATGAATCCTTTCGTATCGTTGCACACTGTCGATGCCGTGTTCGATGGTATCGCGGTCCATGAGCCCCGGGTTCGGGTTATTTATTGCCAGGATCCGGCTGTTCTTCGTTACTTGATCACTGGAGAATTTTTCTGCGTTATTCGGAACAACAAATAGGCGAAGTTCGCTAGTACACTTCCTTCAACGAACTCGCTTCGAAGTCTATAAAATGTACCAGACGAACTGTCGAATTTTTCTTCGTCAGCTTCGAATTATACGCATTCATTTAATTGCAAATTAAAATAAATATAAAGTGACATCGTTGGACGTTTAATTAAAATTAAATTTTATTGCTAATGTCACGAAGAACGTGGAATGGAAAATATAAGCTTTTAGTAATCCAGCGCGAATTTATTTCAGGTTTAATTGCAAAAAAAAATAGAAGATCAGCAATACTGAATTAACAGTCAGTAATCGTTAAAGGAATCACCCAATCTCTTTTCCAAAATAATCGCCGGTAATCTTCTACTTGACAACCAATTGTACTTTTTAATTGTTATCCTTTCTTTTTCCCTCTCGCAATAATTCAGCAGTCACTTTCCATTTCCTTGCTCGATCGGTGAAACGCGATAGTCGTTAAGGCGCCCTGTTAACGTCCAATTGAACTCTGACCGGCGGGAAATAATTACCTATCGCCGAAGGGAACACGAAAAGGTCTCGAAGCGAGCGAAACAGCTCCCGGAATTAGAATTTCGTTTTTCTAGTTGAACGATAATTCACTTGATTAAAAAAAAAAAAAAAAAAAAAAGAAACGAAAAAGGGAAAAAACCAACAGGGCAATTGGTCCGTCACGCAATTCGAATGGCACGCGCGAGATCGTTGTTACGAACGAGAGGGAGAAGGAGGGGGCGGAATGGCTTGGCCATTATTGCGTCGTGTCGTGGAAGTCGATAGGAAAGTTGCATTTGAATTTCCGGCGACAGATGAATTATTACGGCCGCGATAAGGAGTTTTGTACGAGCAACGAAGCATAAGGGAAGAACGCAAGTACCATAACCGCTTACATTCGCTGAGAGATAAGCGGCCATTCCCGCCATTTCGATACTCGTTCCATCGCGCAACATCTGCCATTTTTATTCCATCTTACGCTCACGGATGTTTCCCTGCAATTTCCAGTTCTCGCGTTTCACTTCTATTCTTTCTATTCTCTTTGTCTTTTTTTTTTTTTTTTTGTTTTAGAAAGTGGAAAGAATACTGGTTATTTCCAGGGCCAAATAGTTGAGAAAATTCTGGGACATTTGTTATAATAAATCTTTGTTATATCGTGTATTGACTCAAATTTTTGTTATCATTTCAAATTTCCAACAAGTCTGGAAAAAAATACCGGTACTTATCGATAGTATCATACACAGTATCATTTTCTAAATGAAATTTTCAGCTTTTTATTTGGAGAAAAAAGAATCACTGGCCGCTACAATCAACGCGTTGAGTATTTTCCAAATATCTCGGAATCAAATGTTCTCGCGGATTCGGCGAAAAAAAAAAGAGGAATTGTTTATCAGCAGCGATGACTCTTCGAAAATTCGAGGTTCGTTTCCACCCGGGACAAATACGTCTATTTATAAAAGTTATCCAATACCGTGAATCGCGAAAGATCGAGCGCTGCATGGTTAATTGTTGCAGTTTCGAAAAACACGGTTTCACCTGTTGAATAATTTCCGACGATATTTACGTTTGTTTTTCAAACAGCGGCCGGCGACCACGGGATTGCCGTGGTGATATTGTTTTCAGTTTTTTTTTTTTTTTTTGTTAACACGAAAATTACGATTACGCGGCGGGTCTCGTGCCTCTGTTTCGTAATTAGCGGTCCACCGGTGTATAAAGCGAGTTATCTTTATGGCGCTGGACGGTGAAACGGCCGACGACCGGTTTTTCGGGATAAATTTCACGGTGAAGGGTTCGTTACTATTCCCCCTCACCCCTCCCTCATTGAAATAGAAATTACTCGTTTCGCCCCTTTTCTCTTTATTTCTTTTTTCTTTTTCTTTCATTTTTCACCAGAGCTGCGGCGTAATTTTATTGAAAGTTCTCACATACGTCGTCGAAAGAAGAAGCAAAACGTGCGAGTCGAATCTTCTATCGAGATGAAAATTACATGGGGGAGGGCAGGAATTCATTGTAATTTTCATTTTTGATTTCATGCCTCCAAGAAAAGACGCCGCTTTATTTCTTCGCGAGTCTTTCCTGTGTACATTTCGATACGTATCCTGTCTGTAGTGAATTGCTACGATGAATAATTTATCGCGCGATATTGCAAGGTCAAAGGTGTAATACATAGTCGATACTCTCTCTCTCTCTCTCTCTCTCTCTCTCTCTTTCGTTGATCGCGTATTCGCGTGTATTTCGTCGTTCCATCGATACGATTCCCTTATTTGCAGTAATAGCCATCGTTCTACTCAAAAACGTTCGCTTATGTAATGAGCACGTGGTATTTTTAGGTCATTGCGTAACGTCGTAAGGATTCATTAGGACGTTAAAGTCGTTTAGGTCGTGCCATTAGAATTCGAAATTATTCAAAGAAATTACTCGTGTCGTGTTAAGAATCGAGAGACTTTGAATACGAAAACCACGATCAGTCGTAGGAGACGTGTCATTGAGAATCGAGATCATCGTTAAAAAATTAAACAAATTGAATAACAAGATTTATGGAAAATATAACCGATGGCGTGAACATACTCAGAACGAGATTATTTAATTTCTTAATGGTTAATTATATTCTACAGATTTTTTTCTAATTATATTCTATAGAAAGGAACGATTTACTTGTCCAACAATTAATTATACTTCATACATTGAATAACAAGATTTATGGAAAACTACACGACATGAATCTAGTCGGAATTATATACTCAGAGATAATTCAATTACCTAATGGTTAACTATGTTCTATAGATTCTTTCTAATTATCTAATTTCTATATCTCTAGAATGAAACAATTTAATTGTCCAATAGTTAGTTATACTCTGTACATTGAATAACAAGATTTATGAAAAACTACACGACGCAAATCTACTCAGGACGATGTAATTTAATTATACTCTATAACATACTCTATATTCTGCAATTTTCCGATCCTCCAACCAAACTCATGCTCTTTCATGAATGCTTCTCTCATAAATGTTCTTTCATAAACATGTTCCCCGGGGAAAAAAAAGAAAAAAACGAGCAAGAACATCTACCGATTTTAATATAATCCTACGGGACACATCCCCTGGGACACAATCTCTCGAACGTGATTCGCCCGCAGAAACACACTAAACGAGGATCCTGTGCACGCGCGCGGATACTCGAAAAATATTACCAAAAAAAAAAAAAAAAAAAAATACGAAAAATGCCTCCGAGTGAAAGAGGAGAAAGACCGGAGAAAGTAAACGACAGGAACGTCGGCGATAAGAGCCGACGGCGTTTATTTAATCCTTAAAAGCTTGCCGGCATCCAATTTCTTCCCTCCTCATCGGTCAAGTTTCCCCGGCAAACTCGCCTCGGCTAATAAACATTCACCCGTTGCTCCTCTTTCTGTTGCAGCTCTATCGGCACACGTACCTGGCCCATTACAGGATCGTCAACCTGCAGAATCGGTAAGCAAACGAGCCGCCATTTAACCTAAATCGTATCTCAAACTTTTTCCACCCGGCCGCGACTTCTTTCCTCCTCTTTTACATTTACATTTTAATCTCCGCGTTCGCCACGTCACCACGCGGCGCGATCGCTAGGCAAAGAAAAAATGGCCGCCAATGTGCAAATTACGACCGCGAAAATCTCGTTTAGGTTAGGTTCGTCCGATTCGAGAACTCGAGGACGAAATGCAAAACCTTCTTTTCGTCTTTTTTTTTTTTGCCGCTTTCCTCGCGTCGAAAGCAGGTCGAAAGCGTTTAATAGCGTTTAATAGCATTTATATTACGACTATTACCTCGTGCTCGTTTCCAACTGTTTTGCCACCGATTTAATCGTGCTCGTTCGTCCGTCACAAGTTCTCTCGCAACCACTGGCCTCTGAGCCTTTATCTTTCGCGATGATGCGACAGTCGGGCAAGTTATCTTGCGCAGAGAATCGTGCGAAATTAATTCGGCTCTGTTAATAGTATGTAACATAATGAAATATCAAGAGACTTGAAGATGACTTCACCTTCGTGAAGCTTGAATTTATAAATCATTCATTCTCGAGTTTTACCTAAGAACTCGTAGCTCTGCATTAATTGTGAATTGTAATGAGTACTGTATATCGTGGATATCGTTAGTTCACTCGTCAGCTTTGGTAATTGCTGCAATTTATTTCGTAAATTGATATGAAGATCTATTAAATTCAAATTATATATAAAAATTATAAAATTAAATCGTTAGTTCGATAGATATTTTAAGTTTTAATTTTATAAAATCGCGCGCATGAAAGGCAAGGAGGGTCCGAAAAAATACTGTCCCTGTCTTTCTCATTTTTCAGAATTAAGGTTAAAAAATACGTAGTTTTTTCTTTAGGTAGAAAATGTCGAGCTATATCAAAAGATATATTATTTCGTTTAAAAAATTTAATCTCCGTTTATAATATTGATTGTAAAGAAACACTATAATCTTTTCTTCTTCCTTTTTCAAAAATTTGCCATTTATGAGGGAAATACTGGTCCATTATATCGCGAACACTCGTATAACATATAACATTTGCTCTTTAATGGGATTTTAACTATAATTTTACAAAATCTACGAAAAACAAAGAGATTCAAGCACAAGAATGCTACCCCCTGCTTTTTCTCGTTTTTCATGCAACGTTCATTACAGAATTAAGATTAAAAAAATCATCCCCTAAATTAATAATTTCTCGATACACGTAGATTAATAGTTTTTTTTTTTTTTAACAGAGAATGTCGAGCTGCATCAAAAGATATATTATTTCGTTTTAAAAAATTTAATCATCTCCGTTTATAATATCGCGTTGCAATATTGGTTGTAAAGAAACGTTTCCTCTTCCACGTTTTTCAAAAACTTGCCATTTATGAGGGAGATGCTGGTCCATTATGCTCCGTGGTTGACGCACGCTGTTTGTTTTTGCAACGGAACGGGAAACGAGGGCACGGACAGTGCGTAAAGAAGAACGCTGTCGTAAATGTTTCCAGAACGGAACGAGCTTCCGGTATGAAAGACGAGCGCGGGTATTACCGCGACTTTGAAGGGCCAAACTTTCGAAATACGCTCGGCGCGAACAGCGAGAAAGTTCCGGCCGTTTTTAAAACCGTTTTCGACCCTCCTCTAACCCCTCCGTCGGGCAAAAATCCTCTAACCTTTCGGACAATATTGGTTGTTACGTTTCCGTGGAACTTTCATGCTCCATTCGAAACTTTATGGAAGGCTTCCGTGGCTTTTCGTCAGCTTCCGGTCTAACGTCGTTTGCCAAGCGGATAATCCACCGGGAATCGGTTTTCACTCCCACCCCGGCGTAAATCTACTGCTTTAGCATTAAGGAGTCTTAAGATGAAAATGCTGATCGATAATTCGGGGGTAATTAGCGGCGTATCTTGCAGAGTTAGCTGTTTAAATTGTGTAAGTTGATACACATAGGGATTAACACGTTCGCAATCAGCGAAGGGAAAATTTATTCCGATCTCGCGTATGAATTTTCGAAGGCAGTCACACTACTGCTCGAAATCTCTTCTGACCGACATTCTAATCGATACTCTTTGTAGATAATACAATTTTCAGATCTTAGAGACACTTGTGTATACACTTTTGATAAATCTGTAAATGTATCAACACTTTACAAATTCGTTGTTATACAAACAGAATATTATTATCATTAAATATTCTCAATTTAGGAAATACTCGTTTTATGATTTTTAAATACACGTAAGTTGTACAAATCATTTTGTATTAGTTGTATCAATCTTCACAGAAGAAGAAGAATTGTTGAAATATAGTCAGTATGATTAGTTGCCAATTATAAATGTGCTTTTTCACATTGAATCGTTCACGGATAACTTGAAAAGCATTAAATATTCGACGAGAGGAAAATCAAGTATAAAAATTCGTTGTTGACACAGAGTATCATTAAATTTAATCGTTAAACGTTTTCAGTTTTGAAATAAATGCAATACTCGTAATTAAGATTCTTTTAATATACATCAACACAACGTTAATTATATCAATCTTCACAGAAGAAGAATAATTGCTCGATGTAATTAGTTGTTACTTACAAATGTGCTTTTTTCACATGAATCACTACACAGTTAGGATAACTTGAAAGGTTGTAAATACTCGTTGAAAGAAAAATATGATATAAAAATTTACCTCCATTTTCGAATACTTTTGGACAAGAGATTTGTCTCTCTCCGAAATAAAAATCACGGGCTAACAAACATTCGTAACATCGTAATTGTTTTCGTCCGAATGGTGTCGGCTACGGACGAACGATCGCATAATTGTGTTTCTCAGCGAGAAACGCGAGCAGTTCGAGTTAACTGCAACCCAGATAATTTTCTCCTCCCCCTTAACGTTGCTCCGGATATAAATAACGAACGCCTAAACAGCTAAATCTGCAAGTAGAATGCTACAATTATTCTTGCGAGCGAGCGATGGCATTACGGTGTAGGTAGCAGTTATCAAATATTGATGAGGAATGCTATAACTCGAGTCGCTATAACTGGTATCGAAGCAGTGAGTACAGATGGCGTTGCAGAGATATAGGTTAAGTGCAATTAGAACCTGAGGTGCGAGATATACACGCTATAATTGTTTCCGTATCTTTTCCATATCGGAATGGCTAATAGTTCAGTTTACTTCGCTTTTAATTAATTCTAATTAATTCACTTTGGCATCAATTTTCAAGCGTTTGCGAATATCACCGTGCGAAAGGGTGAATTTATGATCAGAAAGAGCTATTTTTGAGAATTAACTCTTTCCCCATGCAGCGACGAATTAGTCTCTCTCTCTATATATATATATATATATATATATATATATATATATTTATATATTAAAAACGCCGTTTTTACAATGACGAGTTGTCTCGCTTCTATAATTTTTGTCTTGCAATGCCACCTCGCGTGTCTTTTATTAAAACCACTTGAAGGAAAGACGCAAAATATTGTTACTGTCACGCGTAGCATTATAAAATTACAAAGGCAGAAATATTACTATGACGTGAAGTGTCACAAGAGCGAGATATGTATTTATCGTCAGTGGCGCTGCATATCTCTCTCTCTTCGAGAGATATCACGGTAGCGAAAGGATTAATGTGCCATCTGCATAACGCGTTTAGTTTCACTTTTCAAAACGTTTCAATCGCAATTTTTGGTCGAGCCTCAATAGCAATTACACTGTCGCGGGATTTCGCTACATCTCGAGTGCTGCACGGACCCTTAAACGGCCCTTAACGTCACCGGGGAAAAGTTGGAAAGGACAAACGGAACTTTCACTCAACCTCCCCAAGTGACTGGCTCTCCCCTTTTTCTTTTTCGAGAAGAAACGCGCCGAGGGCGTGATGAAAGGGAGAAGAGTGTATTTTTATGAAATGCAAACGATCTTGCGAGTCAGTTTTATTTATTATAATTAGAGAGCGGTTTGTAGAGGAGAATTAATCTCGTTGCAACTGTCGAGGAGAATTCACAGTTCGATTCGAGGAACTTAATCTTCAGTCTCTCTTCACACGCACACACGCACTCTTGCAGATGAATAACAATGTATCAATATCATCAAAATCTTCAATTTTACCGGTTTCAAGTCACACTTGTGTGGTGCTTCGTTCGAAAAAAATTGTACAATAGTCAGGATCAAAGGGATGAAGAAAATTCCACAGTCGGATTTGGTTAAATATGGAATATACATTGACTTTTAGCAAGTGTAGTATTTACAATTGAGTTAGAGAAACAGTTCACGTTCAGAAAGAATAAATCGTACAGTGAAGTTTTCTAATTTAGACGCGATCAGATCTTCACGCCTGCGTCTATCTATAGTTAAACTTTCAATAATTGAAACAGGAACATCTGAGTTGGTACGACTGACTAATTCAATTACGATCTTCGGAAGGTATTAAGAACACAGTTGATCACACGTGCAGTCGTTAGGCTGTCAGACCTTTGATTGGAACGTCTGTTAAAAAGAGCCGGAGAAATTACAACTCGATAATTCCGGAGATATTCTTGCTCCCCTCTAATTCTTCGCCATTTTCACGCCGGCAATTTCGCCACGGCCGATTGCACCGGACGTCAAAAAGAAACAGAGATTCTCTGCCTCTTTGTGGATCTTTCGGTCCACGAGATCGCCTATATTTTATAAATGAGAACTTCAATGCCGCGAATGTTCTAATTTTTTTTTTTTTTTTTTTTTTTTTTTTGGATATATGAATTTCGATATTCTCCAGTTACGAAAAGAGAAACCTTGCACGTAATTTTATCAAGGGATTCAATTAACTTTTCATATTAACCTGCAAGATGATCCAAAATTATAAATGAAATCACCTTAAAATTTATTCCTATTAACTAGCTAGAACTGTAGTATAGATTAAAGCATGAAATTTCCATCGGAGACCATCGACGAACAAAAAAGAGAGGAACTTTAAAATACAATGAAACATACAAGATTCATATATTTTACGAAAAGTTTCAACAAAAGGGATTAAAAATTTAAAAGAATTATTCGAATCTTTCTCACTGTTTTTACATTGTCTATGAAATTTCTAAATTATAAATTATGGATCAGTCAATTTTCATCACTTTGGAAATTCCAGAAAAAGGGAAGCTTCTTTAGAGATTTCTAGATATTCTTTTAATAGATCTGTCGCGTTGCAGAATATTACATAACGTGATAGTTTTGGATATCGTTGGTCAAATAAAATCGTCGGAAATGTTTCCAAAACCACCCGCGACGAGAAACGAGCGCGGTGTAATTCAGGATTCGAGAGGACGGAGGTCTCTTAATTTTCTCCAGACGTCATTTTTTTTCTTTTTTTTTTTTTTTTTGCGAGATGTCGGACGCGAGGCAAGCCGAGGGCACGCCCGATCGGCAAATTGAAATCTGGAATTCATATCCGGTGGCAAATTTCATTTTCGACGGCACGTGGAAAATTCGTCGGCCGTTCTTTAACGGTAGAGCCTACTGCGAGAGGGGAAGAAAGAGAGAGAGATAGAAATATGTCAGCGTCAGGGGAACGTGCAGCGTTCGTTCGTCCTTCCGGTCACGCGATCGAAGTCATTCATGCGCGCTCGACCAAACCCCCTTTGACTTTTTGTTCTCAACTTATCAACTCGTCCCGTCGCGGCTTTCTCCGCATTTTCCTCCTCCGCGCCTGATCTCTCTGTCGACCGCTCCTTTCAGCGATTATCATATTTATGAGAGAGTCGTTTCCCTCCTTCTGCGAGGATCGCCAAGGAAAATTGTATTTGCGCGCCGCGCCGGCGTTGTTTGACACTTGAATCCTCACAGTTGGTCGTCACGTTCGTTGTAAGTGATTACAGGTGGCTATAACCACTTGGCTACGCTGTTGCCTGTTTAAAGGTTCACTTCATTATGAATCTTAATGTCACCTGTTGTTTCTATCGAGCAAACGTAGCCTTCGTTCGAACGATTCTTTTATTTTTTTTCACGTGGAGGAAATCTTCATAAGATTTTGAGACACCTGAGTCTTTTAAGGGAAGATTTTTACCGACTAAAAACCTCCACGATGGCCGTCCTCCGCACGTTGGGAGAGCTTCGGGACCTTTTTATACAGACAGAGCTCTCCTGTGCTGTTGTCCTAAAGCAGGGGTCACCAAACTACGGCCTGCTGCGTCAGTACGGTACTTGAATTTGCGTGATAAAACGTATGGAACACGAAACGTTCTGGCTTGTAAGTATTGTACAAAGCGATTATACGGCTCGCGCTCGTCATTTTGTCTACTATGTGGCCCACTGTGAAAAAAGTTTGGTGACCTCTGTCCTAAAGGACAATGTCTTTTCTTTTTCGCCCGAACAGGGCATCGCGAACCCAGGACCCTCAAATTAAGAGTCTGATGTTCTATCGACTGATGTTCTATCCCTACCTCCCCCAAAAAATTTGGTAAGTGCCGCTCAAAGGACGACAAGTTCCTTACCAATTTATGTGTGTTCCATCCTTGTCTAAGGGAGTGCTAAACGTCTCTCCTTTCATACTACACTCATTCGAACACTGCCAAAAGTCAAAGAGTTTGTTGCGAGTTTTGTGCCATCTGTCACGAGTGACACGATGATGTTCGGGGATGCGCAGTTTTTAGTTGAATCGCGAGGAATGAAACAACGAATGAAAAGAATTCGGAAGGGAAGCTAAAGAGTAAAATCCTGCTGGCTGTTTCTATTTATATAAGTTTCTTCGAAACTTTAGATCGCGTAGTACTTTGACCAGAGTAATTTAACTATATTACGAATTAGCATATTCACAAGCGTCGTTACAAAGCACGTCAAAAATAAACTGTCAAGGGTAACGAGTTCACGAGTAATCGAATAACATTAGAGAACAATGGCAAACAGGGAGAAATTAACATTTCCATTTTGCGCAATCTAAGTTAACCAGAATGAGTGAGCGAGAGAGAGAGAGAGAGAATTTCGATTGAAACGTAATGAAGGAACAAATCACAGGGCCAGTTGCGAATAAAATATTCTACGCCAACATTTTCTTTGAACGCGATTCGTTCGATGCAACGCGCAAACGATCGTTCCGAAACGAACGCAGATTTTTTTCTCTCTCTCTCCCTCCTTCTGCAGAATGATCTCTTTACGCGATTCACCGCGATCGATAATGAACCAAGCGTCGAAACAGCGTATGGAGCTTTTCCAAGTGCATACGTCGAAGCGGGATCGCGGTTCAATGGAAAGTCGCTGCGCCGTCAGCACAATGAGACTCGAAAATAATAGCGTGAATAACAATAACAAGCAGAACCAACGCGCGGAGAACAGAGGGGAGGGGAGAGGGGAGAGCGAGACAGCAGAAAGTAATGTATAATGTCACGTTATCGAATCAATGAAATCCGATCCATCGCGAAACCATTTGCTGCGATTCGAAACGACGGCCGATTATTCCTGGCTCCGCGGATTAATGCAACGCCGGTCTGTGGCTTCGAAACGTTCGCTGCCCGGCCCGGTTCGTGAATTTATTCCCCCAGCGAAATATTCCCAACGGATGGAGAACGAACCGAAAAGTAAATGCAGAGATCCTCTTTTTTTTTCTGTGGGACACGGTCGAAAAATACCAAACGAATCACGCTTGTGACTCGAGCTGCCGAGGTTCAGGCTTTGCCTTCTTCCCCCCCGATCGCGTCTTTCTCTGTTTGTTCAATCAAACCTTCCACGAAACTCGGATCAAGCCGTTCGAACGAATTCGATTAGAACCGATACATCGAGGCTCGTCGTCCCTTCCCCGTGTTCACGCACGCGGATTCCATCAGTTCTCGTTCCGCACGAATGGCCAAGGACCTTCGTCGAATTCTGCTTGCAGACTGAGCTCTCTCTCTCTCTCTCTCTCTCTCTGTGTGTCGGTAAGGCTCGTTGTCGCGTTGTTTCGCGAAACAACGTTCCGCCGTTTGATGAAATTTGCCTCCGGCCATGGAGGATCTCTCTCGGTTTTCTGCGATAAAAAAAAAAGAAAAACAGTTCTCGCGATGCGAGATTTTGCATTTATTGTAGTTTAGCGGAGAAAATGTACCGAGGTACTGCGTAGTTCCGAGTTGTTTCCTACGTCGCCAATTACAGGTATGAAAATTTCGAAGTGTTTCTGGAACTTTAAAGCTGCTCTTCAAATTTCGTAACTTCGGACTACGTCGAAGTTTGAGAATTCGAGGCACCGAGCTTTGAAGTTCTTGCGACTTCGAACGCTCGAGCCCATCGATGCTAATAGAAGCTTCGCTTCTTATTCGTAAATTTCAACCGTGATCGGTGATTATTCCTGTCACTCTGATGTGATTATCTCGTCTCGTCTCGAGATTTCCAATTTCCTCGTTCACAGTGATCTCTTTGACGTTTCCAAGCGCTGTATATTAAATATGTTATACATATTAAATTGCATCGCGGAAATCAAAGATTCACGGTCTTTGAGACTGTTGTCAAGAGTCATACATACGAGTCATTTTAAAGTACTTTGATCTAGGGGATCCACAATCAGTGTATTGCAACGTATTTCTACGTCGCTAAGTCCCAGAGTGGAAATCTTATCTTGTTCAAACGAAAGCCAAAATTTTCTGTAAAATTGTACGATACAATTTCTCGAAACGTAACACTTAATTCTAACGCAGCAAATGATCGATCGACGAGAAGCAGGGCAAAGCGAAGGCAGCAAGTGCAAGAAACATCGAGGATAAGCTGTCTCAGAATCGAGATCGACTTTTATAAACTTGTCCCTCGCATTCGACGAGTAGACAATAGGTCAATCGATCAACAGGCCAACATTCCCGTGGACAGATGCACGCTTTAAATCCGCTGGGCGATTCTGGCCAGAGCAAGCGGATTTCTTGCTAATTCACTTGCTAGCACGTGTCAGCTCGTTGCCGCGTGCGCGTATCAATTAAAGGGAACGAAGCGTGTCCCAATTTAAAGTGTCGCCGAATCGCCGGGGAGGGATCGAGAAGTGCTCGTGCACTTTGCATCAGGAATGTGGCCGCCATAAACCCGGTTTTCTACGCCGCGTGAATACCGGGGCGTCTTTATTTACGACCTCTACCCTTTCTTTCGCCTTGTTCGTTGCTTCCGGAAACTTTGAATCTTTGAAGTGGATCCTCTCTGGCAACGCGGAGGCTCGCGAAACTTCCCATCGATTCCCCTCCCCTGCCCCTCCTCGCTCTAACAAATCCTATTAGCCACCGCGTATTTTATAAATTATATGAAATTCCCCGGTGGCTTTTCCTTAGGAAGCTGGTCCTCCTCCGTATTGTTACTCCGGTGGAATTCCGGTGAATAAGATCGCGCGAAATTGTTCCACTACTGTCGACGTTACCGGTTGATTCTAAATGGATCTGGGGATACAAATTATTGGGTTCTTGTACCGATTTTACTACTAGAAAATGTTTCGTATTGAAAGGAATAATAAAGTTTTGCACGAAAATTTCGAGTCACGGGAGAATTATTCAATCTCTGTCACTTTAGTGCAACCAGAGAGAAAGAAAGAAAAAAAGAAAGAGAGAGAGAGAGAGAGAGAGAGTTCTTCGCAGTTTTTTAAAAGTTATGTTTCGCGTTAGGATTAGCTAGAAATATCGATGTCGATGCGCACTTTATCAGAAGATCTGGCTCTTTAGATAATTTACTCGTGGATTGTTTTTACTAGTGGTAATTTACTAGGGATTTGTCAGATCTTCTAAAATTCTTGTTACCAAATGCACTCTCGAGTATCACGTTTTATTTATTTTACAAGGCCAGAGAAGTCATCAAGTTATAACGCGTTCTACCTCATACATGTAATTTGATATTTTAACTTTACTTTTTGTATTTTTATATTGTGCATAGTGATTTTATCTTGGAATTTCTTCATGCAGTTATATTCTTACATTGTGTACACAGTGTACATTTTTATCCATTTTATATATCATTATGTCGTATGTAATTACACTTTTACATCGTATACATATTTATAGCTTCGAAGTGAAGCAGCGCCGCCTGAGTTAAAATAAACTTCGTCGCATCACACTTTGTTTGGAACTTTCTTCGCCGTGATAAAAATTAATCAAATTTTTCAACGTTGCAACGTGAACACAACAGAAATCAGCAGATCGGCTTGGCCAAACTTCTTTAATAAAACGCGGCGATCATTATGAAAAGAGCAAAGGCCACCGAAGCCAAAGCCAAATCCGGATAATATTCATCTACGCTCTGTATATACGCGAACGTTGTGTTTTAATTTCGCTAAAATATCCGAGAAAGTTTTTCCGCTCGATTCGCCCCGCAGGCGAATAAAACGGGGGGAGGTGTAAGGGGAGGAAATAAAAACGGGGGGAGTCTGCGAAGGAGACGGTTCCTCCTCCGCGAGTTCTCGCCGCGACCCCGTAAATTCCTTAAGCCGCCATTTAATTTTCGGGTAGCCGAGTTTAGCAACGTGCCGCGTAAATCTGCCCGGCGTGCGGATTCAATTCTAAAAGGGAAATAATGTAACGCGCTTGCCCAAAGCTTCTTTATTACTCGGCCATTCAGTCGGCTGTGCCAACTCCGCGTTAACTCCTAACCGGTAGTCACCTTTAAAAGCCATTAGCGAATCCTGGCCCGATACCGCCTTCCGCTGCATGTAGAAGCATTTCAATCAGCCCTATCAATCACCCCGGATATCTCGTACCCCCCGTTTCTACGCGAGAGTTTCACCGGTCATTTAAATCAATTTGATTTAGGTCTTCGACTTCGACTCCTTGATCTCTTTCGATTTTGAAGAATGTCTGTTGGCAAGGATCTGTTGGTAACGATCGGTGGTCGTTGCTTAGAAATTCAGAGCAACCTCTAGCTTTAGGGAGCGTGTGTTCTTCACACACGTTCTTTGAGAGAAACAACTTTTCGCTCGAGTTCTCCTTTTATTGAGGTTTCGCAGATACTACGAACGAGACGTTCTCATTTTGATTCCGTTGTTTCTATTACAATAAACAGGGAAAATTTGCATCGCAACTTTGTAAAGCTGTTAACTTTCGCGCGAAATAAATAAAATTCGATACTCGGTGATTTGGTTGATTTCCGAGGATCTTCTTGCACTCTGTAAATAAATTGCGAGTAAATCCACGAAAGTTTCGAATCTGAATTGCCTCGATAATCAGAAAAAAAAGATGAAGAAGAAGAGAAACTAAGAAGAGTCGCGCTTTTAAATTTTTAAATCGTGAACGTTCGTTCGAAACGATCTGCATGTTTAAAACAGAATCCCAACGATACGTTGGTATCTGGGAATAACAAAGAAACTATCTAGCAGTGAAAACTGGAAGAACGCGAAAAAAAAAACAGATAAACGCTCGCCGCATTCCCCAAGGGAATTCCACCGCAGTATTTCATCATCAACGGCGATGTTAATTCAAAGATTTTCAATGCGACGATATTTAACCAGTCAGTCTAACGTCCGCCAGAAAACTCGATGGGGCAATTTAATCAAGTTTCCCATGATCTTGGAAGCAGGAGCCAGACTACGCCGGTATCGAATATTCCAGCAGAGGGTGTACGTAAACCAAGAATCTACCGACTGGCTGGAAAGCTCGAGAGAATCCCTCGAATAACGTTCTCGTAAAACGGCGTACTTCCATAAAGAAGAAGAAGAAGAAGAAGAAGCAAAAAAAGAAAAAAAGAAAAGGAAGAAAGAAAAAGAAAGAAGAAGAAGAGAAGGAAGAAGAAACAACGCTCCAAGGATGGAAGGTCCATCTACATCTTGGAAATCCACCTTGACGAAGAATGTGAGGAAGCTACTCTTCCCATTCAATTAAACGAACAGCCCTAAAGATTCGGACAATTGAAGCAGAGGCCGCGTAGAACGAAGCGTTAGAAGTGTGAAACGTATTGTTAAAGCGCTCGTCGAGTCAGTGTTGTTTCACGAATAAATATTTCCTGGTATTTTAGAGTAGCCGTTTCGACAATTTTAAGTGAAACTATTTATCAATATGCCAGAATTAACGTCTACGAGAACGTGATGTTCAAATTTAAAACTGATTTTAATTACCGCGTACTTTACGCAAATTAAATATTCACGTAGCTCGAGTTCATATTCTTTTTCATAGGTATCATTTAGTATCACCGTATAGATAAAACGTACGCACGCACGGACTGTTTTCCAACTTTTTTCCAGTCAAAACTGCGGGCAAACCGCGTAATATGCTACAAGTGAGAACTTTGCCACAAAGTTGCAAGCAAATATTGAACGCAGTTTGAAGTAGTATACGTGGTAATGGATTTTGCGCTACTGTGCAGAATCGTGTATTCATTGCCCTTTTGAATCCCGGGCTGCAAAAAGCCCGTGCTTACGTTCTGCTTAAAAATTTTCCTCGATATCTTCTAAACAAATGTGTGCCTTGGCTTGTGGCTTACACCTTCTTCATGAAACGCGTAATTTGAAAATAATTCAAAGTAACAGCGAAAAAGTCAACAAAGGCTTGAATACAATTTCGTCAGCCTCGATTTTCATTTCATTTTATTCATCGCGAAGCCAGCCTTAAAATTTTGATTAAAAAATCAACTTCAGAGACTTTAAACGCAATTTCAATTTCGTTACTCTCGATTTATCTTTTTTATCTTACATCGCGAGACTACCCTTTAATGTTTCCTGTCGCCATGGAAAAATCTTTCTCATGGTAGATAGTAGATTAAAAGAAATCAAGAAGACTGAAGAATAATCTTGTTAGTCCCCATTTTTTTTGTTGTAAAATCACAAACCCTTGTGAACGTTCCCTGTCAGCTTATGAATTAAGGAATAACTCGTTTGAAATCTTCTTAACCTTATACTCAACTCTCCACGCGGCGACTCTGATTCGACTCTGATTCGAGAATATACACGTAAATAATAATCAGCGTCCGAGAAATCGAGTCTTTCCACAGTCTGACATCGCTATCCCCGGGATAGATCGTTTCCAAGTAACGCGGCAATCTCGGGCACGAGCTTTGGCCGAGTAGTAGTGCTTTGGTTTACGTCCGAGCCGCCTGTTCACTGTAATAAGGATCTCGCGCCCGTTGCTGAGGAGCTCGTATGCATTCGACGACGCCGAGTAATCGTTGCACGCGTTGCTTCTTTCGTTCTCTGCCTCGTCTCTCTCAACGAGCGCGTTTGCGGCTCTCGGTTTCGGTCTCTCGGCAGACCCAGACTCACTCGGCGAATACGAATACTTTCAACCGCAGCAATTCTGATCGAACGGGATCGAATGGCTGCTTGTTACTGCACGAACGAAGGATCCTCCAAGGTTCGTCCATTTATATCTCGCCGCTTTATCGCGCTGCAGGTTACGGGCAACGACGCCGTTTTCTCGCTCGACTTTTTCCCTTTTTGCACCCTCCTTTTGCCGCCACGATCGTTCCAATCCGCGTTCCCGATCGTTTCTCGTTAATACCGAGCCCCCCTCCCCGTCGAAGAAGCAGTCTCTTAGGCAAATGGCAACGATATCGTTCGATATCGTGTTCAGGGGAGGCCGAGGACCGATGAATACGCTGATGAGATGAAGAGGTTAAGCCGCGAGGAATACCGGAAGGAGTTTGCTGAAATTCCTCGATCCAACTCTCGATCGAGGGCGTAGATTCAGAACTGGCGTGTCTATCAAGTCGAGATTCCTGTTCCAGATTTGAGTGATCATAAGCCTGTGATTAGGCTCTAGATTTAACTAGATTAGGCTCATTCAGTTTCGTACGAATTCGAAATTATCTCGCGATATGTTTTATTGTGTGTCTTATTGTCGTTCGTGTCATTGATGCAGTGAATTATTATTATTATTTTTTTATATATATATATTTTAGGTAATACAGTGAAACGATACTGTGAAGTTGAACGAACAAATCGTTCGCGTGTTTCACTTTTTGAATTATTAAATTCGCGTATTACTTGTCGAATGATGTTATCGGTGGATGTGTTCCGTCTTTAATACTCCGTTTCCGAGAACTTTTATTATGCATCTCTCTTGCAATTGTTATCTTCTTTCGTTATCAAACTAGCAAAGTTTGTACTAGTACCAAACAATCAGACAGTACGTTAATGATAGTGGGTCATGTTTATAATATTTTTATGTATAATTTTAATATACTATTTTATAATATTTATATGTGTTAATATTAATATGTAATAAATGATAATAGTAAAACTGTAAATATATAAACAACTGTAAGTTAATTGTACATGAATATTAATCATAATATTAATAACCATCAATATATACATACTTACGTTGAATAACTTGCTGTCTCAATAGGATATTCTACATGCTATAGAATTACTAGGCTGTATCATTTTATCATCGTTATGAAATATTATTAATCGTATACACATGATCGTTGATATAATTGATATGTTTGGTATAATTAATATGAAATAATTTATATTACGTTTGATATAAAATAATGTATTGTAATGTACACATATAATGATAAATAATATAATTTATAATATATATTATGATATATATATATAATTATAATGACATATATTATATGAGATATAATTATAATAATTATATATCATATATGATCAACATAATATATATATATATATATACATCATATATAATATATCATATATCAATATAATATCATATATATCATATATAATCAACATAATATCATATATATATATATATATATCATACATAATATATAATATACATAATTATAATGATATATATTATAATATGTAATATAATTTCATTAACATGAAATAATATTATATCTTTAATACTAATTGTGCGTGCTACATGATTGTATTTGACCTCGTATCGCTTACTACGAATCGACGATCTGTTTCGAGTTTTCTTATGTTATGTTATGTTATGTTTATTATGTTGTATAATAATATTTCTAGGTCGACCGAGGTGTTTCAGTTCGTGGAACTGAATTTCGAGTGGAAGGACAATCGAATGTCTTGCTGCGAGAAATTGTGCGCCACGTGTCGTCAGTTTAGCTCCGTGTGTCGTCGCGTCGACGCGTGTTCACGTCGTTCGACCATGATCTTTCGCTGCGATCTTTCTCTTCGAAAAATGTCGGTGCCAGTGCAAGAGAGACTTTCGAAAGTCGAAATCCGCCGCGAAATTCGGCTGTTTGTTCGAGGATTCATTGCAAATGGGATCGAGGTATCTTAACTTAATTTATATAGTCGCGTGGTATAAACGTTCACTTCATTGTTCCTTTAATGTACCTATAGCACACCGGGACAGTGTTACCTTCGTTTAATTAATGCACGTTAATCACGTCGTTTGAGACGCTCGCGTATAATCTAACCCGTCAGTCGCGTGCCACACAGGCACGTACTTAACTTTCACTGTTACTTTGTTTGCCCGACGTTTATATACACCGGCGTTATTAGTTTCGTCCAATTAATACGCACGTTCATTCAGCAATTTATAGGATGTTATCAGCAACAATAACGTATTATGACAAGTAAATACGTCCCATCCTCTCTATTTCGCCCCTCTCCCCCCCCCCCCTGTTCCAGCTTGGAAAATCATATTTGCATTCGGCCGGTTATCCGATTTTAATGTAACGAGTAAGCATTTATTTAACATTTAAGTTACATGTTTGTTTAATAATGAAGTTTGCTGAAAACAATCGCAGGGGGGAGGGAGGGGAGCAGTTCGCAAATTACTATCGTTCGTTTCGGGGACCGTTTGCAACGGCCGACTTGTGACATTAATTTAAATATGTCATGCATAATTGAATAAAACATATATCATGCATAATCAATTACGGGCGCATGCATATGCATAATGTAATTAATTGCCAATAATTAACAACAATCTATTAACAGAATAAATACGCTACAATGGTTAATTAAAACATATTAATATTAAAGGAGGGGGGCGCACTTTCGCGTTTTAATTATAAAACTAACCCGATAAATGTCGGATACGGTAAATACCGGTTCGGTTAATTGCAAATACTACGTGTCCCGCCGAAAACACAGACGGGAAACGCGTGAACGTGTTGTTGTGACGCGAAAGATAACTAAACATCTGTCTGAACGGATTTTTTCCAGGTCAGAGAGCTCGTTGACCGCGAACGACTCAATTTCCTTGCAACTAGCTACCTGGGCACCACATGGCAACGCTCTCGTGTACGTGTACCAGAACAACATCTATTACAGACCGGAAGCGGAAGTGGCGGTCTACTATCAAATCACAGACACTGGGGTCTTCGGGACCATTTATAATGGAGTGCCGGACTGGGTGTACGAGGGTAAGTTTCTTCTGATCAAAACCATCCCTCATACGAAACCTCACCCGAAAATGATGATCGCACTCCGTTTATCACCGAGCTGCGATATTATGAATCTGATTTGTTATTATAAAGTCGCTGTTATTATAACTTGTTACAAGAAACACGTGGCGCGTATCGTTCAAAAGGATGGCATACGTGAAAGCTACAATGGCGTACAGTAGCTACAAGATTAATTTACAAAGCTATTCAAAAGTATGGATTGGCCATTTCGATGGTATTGATACCTCCAGTTTGTCGAACGCTGCCAATGCATACAATTACGTTCAGAGTAGACTTCAAAACCATAAATTAAAATTTCGAAATTGAAAGGGCGAATGAGTGAAAGTTCGTCATATAAAGAGCTTGAAAAATCGTAACAACATGACAGCGTATACAGGTTTCTTCGACTGAGAAACAAACGAGCCACTGTAACGACACACGCGAAAACAATTACAGTTCAGTAGCGAAGAGATTAATTTAAAAAATTATTCAGGTCTTGTTTATATCAAGTACCTTGTCAATATACTCAAAATTAGTAGCTGGAATCGTTGGAACGAGCTTTTGTCGTTTCTCCAGTGGCATTATACGTTTAATCGCGTTAAGTACAGAGTCGACACGTTCGACTTGAAACGAAATCGACGGATAAACGCGATTTCCAAGTGAATTCACGAGTTCAGTAGGTGGGACGGGTGTTGTTTGCGCACCTTCTACGAGGTACAAGATGTAAGTGGCGCGCGTGTATCTGTTTGAAGAAGTACATTTACAGGGACCCGGGCGTTTAGACGAACAATTCCATCTGTTCGATTCTTTGCTTTGTACACGGACTGTTTGCCGCCGCTCTTATCTTCCGCGTGCTTCGCGCCTCCATCGTTCGACCCTCCACTTTTCTCTTTTACGTCTTTTTCTCTGTCTCTCTCTCTCTTTTCTCTTTTCTCCTTCTTGATCCTTGTTTGAAAAATTTCCTTTCGTAACTGCACTTCGTTGCACCACGCGGAAAAGTTCACGCGTCCTTTTTTTACTTCTCAACACTCTTGAATTACCATTCTCCGTGAAGCACACCACGTACAGATACGTCGAGTAATATTCGAAGAAGAAGTTGAAACGAAAGATTCTTTTAAGATCTATCGAGTTTAAAATTTATGGGGCAGCTTAGAAGGGGAAGTTGCTCGTTTTGAGGGATGACTCGAAAGTTGTTGTTCCTGAAGTCGTCGGTCTGTTGAGATTTGATTTTATTTCTCCTCGTGTTCGTGTTTATTATCGACGAATGACTGACTTTGATGTTTGAACTAGATCGTTTGAACAAGCAACGTATTTATAATTATACATAATTCTACGAATATTAGATGTGTCATTAGAATATTGACATTCAATCTCGGATAAGTATCAAGTCGTTCATTTCGTTTGCACAGCGATAGGCTGCGAGTTTTTTACACATTTGTGAGAAATTTGGAAATTGCACGAATTGCAGGTAGCAAATTTAGCAGAAATAGCAAATGGTATATGATATTTACCTAAAAATTCGCTATCTAGTGATTAAAGTTGAAATTTGTTAAATCTATATATACATATATCTCGATTGATTCGCCTCGTCGGCTAAACAATAATTATTTAACCACTCGCTCGCTTGTGTTTAAATTCAGGAAAATCGAGAACAGGCGTATTTCGTGTATTGTTTCAATGTTTTCGTATGAAAACTGCCAGAAAGCGCAGCTAATCGTCGAATTCGTCCACATTTGATCCCTCGAAAGTTTGATTCACTCTCGAGTCTTGAAGGTTTTGATTGGTTTCAAGAGAATCTTGAGTCTTGAAAGTCCTGAAATCCCCTTGATTGAAAACTTTGCGAATCTACCGCTTCGAGAGTACTAGTTAGTAGTTAATACGTTATGTCACGCGAACGATACCTCTGCTTTACGTACCAGCCAAGTTTCCAATATCAAAAAAAAACCTTCAACGCTCTCAGGATTTTTGACCCCAACCAACAAAGAATTAAGAATCTTAATTTATCGAGTCATATTCTCTTCTTCATGTTCTCCCCTACAGGGAGAGGCAATTTGATTTTCTAGGGGAGCAATTCGAGAATGAATTGTCAACAATGGATTTTTTGCATTTCTTTTAAATGAAAATTGAATTTCTTTCTTTTATGGACGTCGTGTTCTAAAGCTTGTTTAGCCATCAAATTTAATGGCCTTTTGATGAGAAACTCATTTTTTGAACAATAAGAATTATGTGTCACGCAATGCTAAAAAAAAATGATAGCGAACCATTGGTCTAGATCTAGAGTTCTAGAAGAAATTCTAGAGAACCGTAGAAAGTTGTTCCGGAAATTTCAGATGGTAAATCGTCGAAATTCTCAGCCGAAGAATGGAATGGAGAATCTTAGACGATGAAATGCGACTGTATAAACGCGCGTGACAGCGCGGTTTCGTTAATAGCGGGCGCAACCGCTGTCCTGGCAGTTCTTCTGGAATAAACAAGCATCACACGGTTGAATTCACGTTGTTCGAAGCGGAAATCGCGTTATCACGACGAGGTTGTTGAGCACAGCCCGTTACCGAGAGAGGGGACGGGGGGGTGTGCGTACTTCAATATTAACTGGACCACGGTGCACAAGCATAGCGAATAAAGGGGGAGTACCGCGCGCGAGCCCACCAATTTACCTGGCCGGATGATCACCCCTCCCCCCTCGTTCGATTCGACCCGTAATTATTTTCAATAGGTGCCACTGTCGTTTGTGGGTGAAAAAAAAAAAGAAATTTTTTTAATTGACCATTTTTCCCCCTCGAATTTCATGGGTTTTTCGACATCCGTGGTGTTCCGTACCATTTGATATACCTTTTGTTTTCTCTTCTTTCTTACTTTCTTTTTTTTTTTTCTTTTTCTCTACGGGGAAATTTTTCGCGTGCGTCGTCCAATCGTATTGGAAATTTGTCGAAATTGAACGAAAACGGAATGTTGTTCCGTTGTTATTGATTTTGAAGAGATGAAAACTTTTATTGACTGTTTGTTAGTGTTTTTTCCCTTGCTTGGTTGTTAAAACATTCGTTCGGAATACCGTTCTCTGCGGCATCGTGCCGTTTCCATTGCACAGTGTTTTGTTCTGAAAATTACTTTGAAGATTCTATCTTTGCACAGATGGAACGTGGATGGAATTCTAGATTATTGTTATCGAAGATTTTCCTGTCTGATCCACTATTCTTGCAACTAGCGTAATTAATTGTCGCGTCACCATCGCGAGCAATTAACCCTTTAAGCACAAGTACATTTTTCGTTCAAACTCAAAAAAAATACAATATTCATTTTGTGAGTAATACTAGTTACTGGAATTACTCGAAAAATTCGTTTTTAAAAAAAATTTTACAATATCAAGAGAATTGCGCGATGTAATAATTAATTTTTTTGCCACGCAACTTTTGCTTGAAACGAATTGAATTTTTTTTCATGTCAACAAATACCTTGCGCGAGTAATTTTAAGCGGCAGAGTTACAACACAATTCGACACGTTCAACACACTCAACTGTATTTTTCTGTAAATTTTCGTTTCTACTGACAACAATTATATTTAAAGTTTTGAAGGTGTTCGAGAATTTTTTCATCAACGTTTCAACTTCTTTCTTTAAATATTCATTAAACATCCTACTTCGAACATTTTATAATATTTTATAATATATACGTATGTGTGCGTATATTATATATTATAGGTATTGTAGTGATATAATTTAAATGATGTTTATTATATTAAATAACAAAGAAAACGGAAACAACAAATAATAAATACAAGATAGACAACGCAGACAACAATAATTCGAATAAACTTAAACGACACAATTAATTCTTTTATACAACACAGATGATCACTCTTTTGACCACTCTCATTCAACGCTCTTTTACGACTCTGTCCTGACTCTGTTTCTTTCAAAAAGAAAAGCGCTCGATACCGCTGTGCTTCTCACATCACATTCGTACATTTTTCGTTCACGCATCGTCCAGCAAACAGGCCATCTATTAGACATTTTATAATATTTTATAATATATACGTATGTGTGTGTATAAAGACAAACTGAAAATATTTTATAATATTTTATAATATATACGTATGTGTGTGTATAAAGACAAACTGAAAATATAACTACACGTTATAATAATTTCGACGCTGCAGTATTTTATAATATATCGTATTAAATCCGCAATAAAGAAACAAAGAACACATACAAAAATCCGCGGCGGAATGCTGAAATTCGAATTATAAATCAGCATACTTCATAACCGTGCACGTGTGCTATATACACACCTTCTGTAATATATTCCTCGTAACACGATATTATATTAAATTTCGCAATAAAAATAGAAATACGCGTGAAAAATCGCTCGATGGAACGGCGAAATTTAATTTATAAACTAATATCTCACGAGCGTGCGCGATTATTCACCTTTCTACGAGGCTCTTGACACCGTCATATCCGAGGAGTTACACGGATACAGCTGCGCGTACGTTTCGACGTGCACGAGAAGAGAAAGAGCAGAGAGATCGGAAGACAGACAGAGAGAGAGAGAGAGAGAGAGAAAAGTCGCGGTGCTAATGCGATCCTTGCCCCCAGTCAGTCGTCGGCGCAATATTTTTTTCGTCGGCCCTTTTCAGCGACTCGCTTTGTACGCGCGACTGCAGCTCGCGGATGAGTTTTCGCCTGGCGCGGAATCGGGAACAATAATATGTTCCCGGGGCCGTATAATTCACACAGCTGATGCTCCGGGGGACGTAGCACGCGTTTGCATATTTCCCAGCGTTCATCATCGCTCTCGTCGTCGTTCGCCCTGGCATTTCGCTAAATCGCGCCCGACCCGAACGAATGAACCATAAAAATTCAACTGAAGAGCCAGCAGGGTAACCACCCATCCATCCATCTTTCTCTCGAGCCTTTTTTCCCTCTCGGCACGTGAGGAGCTGCAGGATGCTTCGGAATTATCTGAATTATCTTGCTCCTCGCAGGAGCCGAAATCTCGACAGATAGGCAGATATGTGTCGTTTTTTTTTTTCGATCTCGTCGTTTCGCGAAATAATAATTTACGACTGCGAATGATCAATGAAATGAAAGTAAAATTGAAAATTTCTTCATAATCAGGATCGTAAAGTACTGTGAAGAATTTCGTTTCGTTTAAGGTTCTGGACGCGCGTTTAACCCATTGACGTGCAAATCAAATGAAACTCGACACGACCGAGCAGTGATATTTATCTTTCGTTTTAACGTTTTGTGCAAACTCAGCAAAGATACTTTCTATACTCTTCCCATATCGAGCATGCAGAAAAATATTTTTTTTACATTCTTATGTTAACCTTCGAACGTCCATCTCGGAGACGTCCATTGACTTCCACGTCAAGGGGTTAAAAGCAGATGTAATTCGAATATTTAATCTTTCGCAACATTGATAATATCATCAGACCTCGAAATTTGCCACATTCTACGATATACTTCCTTTTTTTTTATCATTCTATCTTCTGACAAATGGAAATAATCGTAAATTCACACGCAGAATAAACTTCTTTGAATGTTCTAAAAATTGCACGAACAACCTCGGTCGTTCGTCTTGTATTTCATTAAATCAGAACTGATAAAACGAACGAGGCATGAAAATTCATCAGAAAATCCGTCCTATGAAAACTATTTGTCCATCCATCTATCCAATTTTTCCCCACTTCCTTCTTCTTTTCTTTTGTTTTTTCTTTTTTCTTTTTTCTTTTTTTTTCTTCCCCTGAACTGAGAGGTTGCTGGCCTGATTCATCTCGACGCGAATTCAATGGGATCCTCCTCGACTAGGTAAATATTTAAACGCACTCCGCTGTTCCTTCTCCTTATCCTGCTTCTTCTCCTCTTCGATCTTTCAGTCGTTGCCACTCCCACCTCCGCTGTTAAACGTCGTCGAAGATCCGTCAGAGTCCTTTGGATCGCGTTGGTTCTTCGTCTTGCGATTCGATTAGGCACTGTCCCTTCCTCCTATCCATCGATGTTGGGAGAATAAACTTCGTTCTGTATTAATTGCTGGCCGATTCGAAACGACTCGATTCGACTCGTGATCCGGATCGGATCGGATCGGATCGGATCGAATCGGATTGGATCGGATCGAGGATTAGCGCCGGCTGGGCTCTCTCTTCATCTCATTTGTTTACACGCGAAACGATGTCTTTGATGGCGCGCCACACTGCGCTACTAACACGGAAATTGATCGACAGATTCGAGGAATTCCGTGCTTTTCGTTCTTCTCGCGCAGTAAATTGTAAAATATCTGATACGTTCGACTTCGTATTTTTTTTTTTTTTTTTTTTTTTGGTAATTGTCGATTTCGTAATTTCGCATTTCGCGCAGCGTTAAAGTAATCTCTACATCAATTCTGGTATTCGTAATTTTGTTTCGCAGGCACAAGCAACTGTCCCTGTTGTCCCAGTTCTTTTCCACTGATGTGTCTGATATTCGTCGAATTAATAATTTTGTTTTGAAAGTTGAAGTAATTATCTTTGTTACCTGGGTTCTTTTGCATCGATATTTGTTCATTCGCCGAATTTGTAATTTTGTTTCGCAGACTCGTAGCATAGTTGCCTGAGTTCATTTTACGTCAATTACATTATTCTGTTGTCCGAGTTCATTTTACGTCAATTACATTATTCGTATAATTTATATAATCTACGCCAATATGTATCAATTATACATTTATAATTTATAATTTTATTTAAAAAAAGAGAGATCATTGGTATTAGTATCTTTTTGTAACAATAATTTACATTTGTGTCGATTATCACTTGTCAGATTGAAAATTTCGTATTGGAAAAAGGATACAATTGATTTTCGGAGCACAATTGAACCACAATTATCAGTGACGTTTCGCAGATAACGAGTCACTGATTGTTAACACCAACAAGAATAAATCAAACGAAGTTCCGCGATAAAGGAGAGAATTCATTATTAAAAAAAAGAAAAAAAGAAACGCTCGCCCCGAAAATTTCCCGAAAAAGTTTCCGATCGAAGAATTCTGTCAATTCCGCTGGGAACAATTTCACCTGGGAATTTCCACCCTTGCCGACTGGAAAACTGAATTTTTCGCATTAATACGCCGGCCGTCTAATAACAAAACTATTTTTACAACTATCCCCGGGAAACAGTGTCGAGTCCCCTGAAATTCCCCGTACGCCTTCAATCGAAACAATTTTTTCCGAGCCGATAACTCCCGAAAGAATCTCACCGAAAAAAATTCCACCAATGCCTCCAATCAACCCTTCGATAAACAAATTCTTTACCGCTCCCCTCCCTCCCCTCCCCTTCTCTTCTGCCCTGGCGAGAGCGGAAATCCCTCTCGCGTTAAACATTCGTTCGCCATCGGTGTATCGGTGTTGTTTGCACGCGAACGTAAAAAACTTAACCGATTGGGGGGGGGGGAAGAAAATGCGTAATATTTTTTAACGCGACAAAGCGTGGACGAAAACAATATTTTACAGTTTGCATATGCATTACTCGCAATGTATCGTGCACGGTCCCTGGCTGGCGGATTGAGTTTATAGAGGCAAAAAGAGAGAGAGAGAGAGAGATACTCATTCGTTCTCCTGGCGGAGAATCCGGAAATCGATCGGTCGTCGCGCGCGCGATGTCGGATGTCGACGTGGAGGGATGGTTTTCGGTGAGTCGCGGCCGCGTGTAAATCAGCCTTTATCCTAAATTCTTGCCCGCGAAATCCTCGAGCCGGAGCCACACTGCCGGGTGTGCAACTGGATAAAGTATGCCGTCAGCAGGAAAGTCTCCGGCTGACGGTGAACAAAATACAAGGCTGTTGAAAAGTTCCTGGCACGCCTTTCGTCGCACGCTTTGACACTTTATCGACGTTCTGCGACGTTCTCCGCCGGTGGAAACGCGTCGCGTCTCAACCCCTTCTCACCTCAATCAACGGAGCATCGACACGCGTTGCCAAGTTCTTTTTTCGTCAAGCCTTTCTACCTTTTTCAAATTATTCGCAGAATTGATAACTTTCGACTTCTCCGGGAGTGTTTGTTCAACGAGAAGATCAGAGCGTAAGATCTGCATTTCAGAACATCGAAACGAAAAAAAAAAAAATGGAAAGGGTAGGCTTTGCAATACGAGTAGGGGTATCGCGAAAGGTTAATTTAAATCTCTGAAAACACACTGTATTCCACGTCTGTAGAATATCTGACGATTAGAGATTTCGATCACTCTGGCGTTGTTCCAAAATTGTCACAAATAGACTGTGCATATAGGTTTGTACGTTTCTGAGAAATTTAATTTAACGTGCTTAACCTTATGAAACGAATTCTCATTGGGGATCGATTATTTTGTTAGAAAGAAGCTAGTTATTCGTTGAATTCGCGACAGGTCAGCTGAGGCGATCATTTGATGTCGACTATTTCCCTCGAACGAATCGGAGAGCAGATAATTTCACAGGGGGCGAAACTCTCTCTGTCTCTCTCATCTTCGATTCTCGAAAGATTTTCTTTGACGAGAGCTAGACTTCGCAAGGATAAATATCAAACTTTTGATGGATGAGTCGAGGAGAGTTTCTGTGTTTGCGATCTTTTCAATGAAGCGAACCTGTAGATTCTTCGTTTCCGGGAATTGAAAAGTGGAGAGCGAGCCGAGTCTCACGATCGATCGGGGCCGATCGATTCGCGAAAGACACGATACTTACCAATACCAAAGTGGAGAGGGCACTTTGAAAAACAGATGGTCGATTTCTCCGATATATTCGAGAAATGAATCTGCTCGATCGTCAAAGAAACATCAAAGTTCTACAATCGAATCGGAGAGATTTCGAGTAGCGAGACAAGCGAGTCGAATCGCTGTTAACCAAGGCAAGGTTCCTGTCGTTTTGCTCGCGTGGTCGCGTGGCTTATGCATCATGGTATTAGCATCGAGCATGTCGGCCAAGTTACGTTGCCGCATCCTTCTAATCCCGGAAACGGTATTAAATTTATATGAGGTGGATTTATCTAATGCGTGCGCCCCACGGGGCTTTCACAAAGGTCAACTGTATTTCATTAGCGTCATTAACGAAAATGAGACTGGTCGGTTGGAAACCCCTGATAATGTATAATAGCAACCAGTTTTGCTGTATTGCTATCGCCGAATCCATATCGCGAACGTGTCCAACTTTCTCCTGTTCCGTGCGTGAAATGAAAATGTTTTCAGTTGTTTCAATTGAAATTTTGCTTCGGAGTGTATATTACCGGTGCGGTGACGTTCATTAAAGTAGACTCACTTTGTTAGAAAAGCGATGATTTAGAGGACGGCTGATACTGAAAGATACGCAATTTCATAAAACTCTAATTCACATTAAACTACGTTCCATTATAAATTAACAGAGAGAAAACGTTTTTTTAATTGAAGATATAAATACTGTAATTTGCAAATAATTTATTAACAAATTAGTAAAATTGAAGATGTAAATATACAATTTATATTAAATTACACGTTGTACTTTTAATTGATTCAATATAATATAATTACACGTTATACTTGTAATTTATATTAAACTATATTTATATTTATATTAAACTATATTAACTGTATGCAAACATACACTGTTTCTTATACATAATTTGTATTCAATTATATTTGTTGCGTGTAAACATAAAGTTTCTTGTACTTATAATTTATAAATTATATCTAAGAAAGAATATTTGTATCTTCAATTTTTTTTACTTTATTTGTATCTTAAATTTTTTTTACTTTATTTGTATCTTAAATTTTTTTTAATTTATTTGTATCTTCAATTAATATCTACAATTGCTTTGCATTCGTAACAACATAAATACATAAAAAGTGTCTAGAAATTCGCTGTCTATCGCGCGAAGAATGTGCCGATTTATCAAGCTCAACGTCGCTCCGGGCGGCGACATGGTAAAAATCGTCTTCCGCATTGAAACTTACGAGAGAGAATCAGCTGTGAAACATTGAGCAATTTGTTCACGTTGTCGTTAGCATCGTAATGTATGTAAGTTTCGTTTAACCCATTGACTGCCAACTACGAGATATCTCGTAGTAAGCGTATGTACGAAAACTGCCGACTACGGGATATCTCGTAGTTTGCGTCACAAGTTTAGATTGATTACAATTGGTATAAAAGAAAATGTCTTTGTTTATTACAATTTTTATTGAAAAAAAAGAACACTACGTGATATATCTCGTAAGCGGCGGACAGCACAGGAATCTTATTCAGTGGCGCCAGCTACGAGTTATCTCGTAGTGTTCTTTTTTTCAATAAAAATTACTGCAAACGCCATTTTCAATACTAAATCGGTAACTTAGTATTATTATATTTTGGAAAGTTTCACGTTTCCTTTAAAATAAAATTTTGGCTCCCAGTGCAGGACGCTCTAAATTTTCCTGGCAGTCAATGGGTTAAAAACACTCGTGCTTCCAAGATTAAAAATAACTATGAAACTAGGGGAAAGTCCCTAGATAGACATGGAGACCCCGCGTCGACGCGACGAACCAACATGTTCGATGACTTCTTTTTTCCAAAATGCGATCTATTAGACCGTGCGATTGAAAATCTCGAAAATCTAAACTAAGCTGGTTGGTAATTGTTTTTTTAACGCGTAAAGAGGCTCGCAACGCCGAGAAGATTAACCCATTGACTGCCAACTACGAGATATCTCGTAGTAAGCGTAATATTTAATATCATTATTATTTTATTTTAATATTTAATATTTCATTATTATTTTAATATTTAATATCATTATTATATTATCAAGTAATATTTAATATCACTTTTTATTATAGAAATAATAACTCAGACTATTCGGTCGTAACATATTAAATATTTTTATATACATTAATCATATATTTTATTTTTCAATAAAAATTACTGCAAACGCCATTTTCAATACTAAATCGGTAACTTAGTATCATTATATTTTGGAAAGTTTCACGTTTCCTTTAAAATAAAATTTTGGCTGCCAGTGCAAGACGCTCTAAATTTGCCTGGCAGTCAATGGGTTAACCGACTAGAAATTATTAGCGCAAATTATTATTGAACAAACCGCTCCGACAACGCGAGACGAATCACGAATTGTGTCTAGTTGTTTTCTCGGATTTAGCGTGCACCGCCAGTGCATTGGCAGAAATATTATGCGGAATGGGCCGCAAAATCGCGTGCCGCTTTGCGAATAACTTGCGCAATCAGACCACGAAACAACCATCTCTCTCTCTCTCTCTCTCTCTGTCCCGTTGCTTTGACGTTTGCATTCGAGCATCGATTATTAACGGTTGTTGGAAACTATAGTGTAACTGGCGGCCACGCCAGTCAGACGTAACAATTTCCTTAACTTTCCGTGTTCCCTACGAGTTCCCCGCGAGTTTCACCAAACTTCTACGCGCCGCGTCGTGTTATTTTTGCGAGGCGCCTGCTCCGATTGTTGATCTCGCGAGAATGTCGCGAGCACGGAGACGAAATGGAATTTCTTTTGTATTTTAAAAATCCATAACGTCGTGCCATCATTTGATGCTAGAGCTCAAATTTCATTTTGATATTTTAATATTAATGTTGTCATTGTTCGACTCAACGTTAGTGTTAAATATTCATGTTTAATTCGATGTTCAATATTGAAAGAGCTCTTTGTGCAACGATAACATATTAACAACTGTACGCGATTTGAAAATTTTATTGCCGTGGATGCCAAATGTTCCATTGTTTTGTCGTAGTTTCTCTGTTGCATGAAGCGTTCTTTTATTTTTTTCAGTTTGGAAGGAAATACAGTATAATACTGTATAATATAATTTGAAAATTTCATTATCGTGGGTGATAAAATTCTCGAATTGCGTGCAGTCGTTGATATATTATCGTTTTGTAGTTTCATCTGTTTTTCTAGCTTGAAAGAAAATATATAGCACTTGTTGCAAAACCTTCGAGTCGGGATTGTATAATTTTGTATTTATATAATTTTTTCAGAACCTTATCAATTTGGATAATCGTGAATAATTATTAAATAGATACTTGGATTATTACGGATAATTACTAAAAATTACTTTTTTTCGGATTCTCGCGTTTCGAGGAAATTGAGAACTCGCCTGCGTACTCGATCAATTTCCAAATTTCTCTCTTTCTCTCTCTCTCTCTCTCTCTCTCTCTCGCAAACGAAATATTCTATGAAAAAACCTCGTTCCAATATTTTTTACTTATTTTTGCACGCAGAATAACCTCCTGTCAATTTTACTCACTCTCGGTCCAATCCGGAATTCACGTATGCTTGACAAATTTCCAAACTCGATTTTCCCGGAAATTAAGTGTCGTGTTCAAAAAAAAAAAAAAAAAAGAAAAAAACACATTTTCGATCTATTTTTTATACACGTAGAATAATTTCCGCTGTCGATTATTCACTCTCCATTCCAGCTCGAAAATTGCCCAAATTCCCGTGTGTACTTGATTTGAAAAAAAAAAAAAAGAAAAAAAAAGAAAAAATTGTTCTTGTACGTAGAATCGCGTCACCAACTGTGATCGTCTCGCGCGTGCAAGTGGAAAAGAGGTAGTTTTCGCGCGAAAAGTGTAAAAAGGTCTCGCAGACACATTTATTTCTCGGAAATTTCTCCGAGCAACCTGCACTTCTACTCTCCCGACGTAATTAATCAGTGGTAACAGATGCAGAAGTAAACCCGTAGGACTTAAGCAGTCTCTCTCTCTCTCTCTCTCGGAGCGATGGTGTACCTCGAGGTTGAGGGAAATATCGTTCATAAACAACCAGGCGAAGGGAGGGAGAGTGCAGAGATTCTTCCGAACCCGCTGTAAAATACCATTCGCGGTTACACGGAGGGAAATGAAAAAAAAAAAAGAAAAGAAGCAGAAAGGGAAAGGCTCGAGAGATCAAAGCCATTGTGAAACGTTGAAGAAGCGTTGTTAAGGCTGAAGGCCCGGAAATTCGAGAACGAAGTTTCAGTACATTCGCCAAGTTGTTGTGCCACGAAATTGCGAATTCGATACGATTCGCATCGTGTAATGTAACGTTGCTCGAAGTTTTAGAAATTAAAATCCTCCGTCGAAGATATCGGTTCGCGAGCTTAGAGATTAATGTTGATAACAAGTTTTAAACGATGAAGTTTGGAATGCGTTGAAAACGCATTGGCGCTTAGAATCAATTTTTCTTCCATAATGATCGTTCGAATTGTTTGTCAAACTTAATAACCTGCAATTGTGAAAGGAAAGGTGCAGTCGCGTTCTTCTGTTCAGATGATATTTCTAATCAGATACGAACACGAAGATAAAGATTAATCAATTGGTCAGGTTCTTTCGAATTTTTAAGAATCTCTAAAGTAAATGTTTCTACTTTTCCAAATTCAGGAATTGGCTTCTGTGCCAAAGTTATTTCTTCTAAGATTGTCTCCTAAAAATACAACGATTCTAAATTTTACAATACAATATACGACAGGACTTTCGTTCGTTTGAACGAAATTTTAATCAACATTTGAACCGACTCTATTGATACCTGAATTCTTATCGCACGTAACAGCGAAAAGAATCAGAAATGTATCGAATAAATTTTATAATTGCATAAATTATTTGTCCTCCGACGAATTCTCACTATTCAGCCGTAAAAAAAAAAAATGGAAAATTCTAACGGAGGAAAAATGAGGAAAAAAGCTCGATCCAAGCTTAAACATTCGTTTAATCTCGCGAAGCGCGTGGAAATAGAAGACGCGCCCGACAATAATGAAAATTCGACACCGTCGTGAAAATTGCGACGATAATCGCGAGAGACTTGGAGATCGATAAAGGCACGCTGGAACACGGGATATCGAAGCTCGTGGATACACGGTCGCAAGAGACGACGAGGAGGAATGCACGTGACCGGTTACGCGTCCGACAAACCGCGTCTTCCACAACCGACTTAGGGGAGGGTATGAATTTTCCGGTGTATACCGGGGGGCGATTTATTCGGATAATAAAGGAAAGAGAAGAAAGTACGGTTTCGGACCCGGTGGAATCGCGGTTGTCAGAGGGGAGGGAAGATGTATACGCAGCAGCCCCCGCGAATGTTTCTTCCGTTTCCGAAAGGAAAAATAAACGAAGAGAGAGAGAGGATAGGGATCGAAGTTGTATCGGGAATTGCTATCGCGTTTCCCGTGTACTTCGGCCAGACACAGAAATTGCGTTGACGTTTATAACGCTCGCCCTTGTCGCGCTATCTTTCCACCTTTTCCACTGGCAATTCATCCTCCTTCCCCGCCCACCGCGAAATTTCAGATAACGTGACGACCGAAATCGTTCGATACCGAAACGAGAGTTCTATCGCTACTTCTTCGAACGCTCGTGTGCCTCGACTTTCAATTAGGAGGAATTAGGTCTCTGAGCTTGTTTCTCGGATTGACGCCTGATCTTGGTGTTTTTTTTTCTTTTTTTTATTTTATTTAATTACCGATTTTCCTCGATAGATCTTGGTTCAGTTTGGTCTCGTATACTGCTTGCTTCAGTATTATGGAACAGGTGCAGATACAGTATTTGTCTTGGAGATGTGAAGCATCGTTTTAAATTGTATCTGGAAATTTTTTAACATTTCATGCGATTAAGAGGAAGGCTATATTTAAATGATGTTGCTTGAGCGTAATATTCAGCGTTTAATATTTAGTACCGTGTAATTGCGCTCTTATTTCATTAAGCAAATACATTTATCTCAGTAACAGAAGCAGTTATAACGATGATAATAACACTCATTACTCACGCATCGCGTAATCCAAACTGTTTCGTTGATTCGTTAATATTTACTATCATCGAGATAATTATTGTGTGTATATATATGTGTGTGTGTGTGTGTGTGTGTGTGTGTGTAATTTTTAAAAAGAACGAAAACAAACATACTATATTATATATAATATGCTATATAAACAGTGTATAGAGAAAATCGATAGAATTTTCCTTGGTTAACCAGACTTCATCGAGCAAGAGAAGAAAAGAAATTGAAGAAAATGTGTTTCATTTCTTTCGAACATCTCGAAGAGCATCATCGATTGTCAATAAAAGAAGCAAACATTTCATTTCTTACTGAAAATTTTCCAAAAGCGGAGATATACCACTTCGTCGAACCAGTAAGTTTTTCTTTGATCGACCGTCGATTGAATAACGTATTTTTATTTCCATGAAATTATATTTTACAGTGAATCCTCGCGTAACTCCAAATATCGAAAGTAATCAATAAAAATTATCAAGTAAATTATATCGATAAACTTGATAATATAAATTCGGGTAATAATTTTCAATTCCCTGAGGTATTCATGAACCTAGGCATGTGTGTGGGTAATAGATTATGATGATTCACTAGAATCTCAATATACTTAATTTAATATCGTTTGCATTAATATTGCATTAATAATCACATTACCCTGCGAATGAGCTTAGTTGTTCGTGGAATATCGTTTGATTAAAATGCCGGGAGTGAAGAAAAATAGAGAGGAATTGATAAGGAAATATTGATTGAAATTGCATTCGAGCTTCGGTAGCAAAAAAAGTAGCGAGTCAACTATTTACTGCAAAGTCTCCGATAAAACGTGTCAGTACTACTTGCAATATAATTATACACAACATGTGTGTAGTGAAATAGAAGTTAGTGAAACAGACGTATCTATATTTTGTTATCAAGCTACAATTGTTGTTATCAAGCACCTGACCATCATAAAAAAGAAAAAACGCACAAGTATCGTTCGGTTTAAAAATGCAGTAAATGTAAGGTATCTAATAGAAATGATTTCTGGATCCAACGAAAGTAATCGTGGCTATTGCTTGGAGTAGATACAAATATCCTGTGATGTAGAGCGTTCTTTCTCTAAATACAAAATTCATTAAACAACAAGAAAACAACTGAATATTACTTGTAACATTGAAATGTTCGAAAAACTACTCGTAATGTTAACTATGTTAACCAACTGTTAGTCAAGACGATACTGAATAAGTATAAAACAATAGTTCATATTTTCGCATATCTCTACGAGAAAATTAATAATTTCAAAGTTACAATGTTTCCCAGTTGCTGTATTACAACGATGTAATATTCACGAGAGGTCAATGAAAAAAAAGAAAAGAAAAATAGCAGTAAACGTACGTCCTTTGCAAAGCGAAAGTCCGCATTCGCGCGTTTTCAGCGAGAGGAGAAAGCAAAGGAAGAAAAGAAATAAGATAATCCTCGTATCGCCAATCGTAAATGGAGAGTGACCCGGTCCCATTCGGAAATTATTATCGTCTCCGCGTTAAATAACCAGCAAGCAACCGGTTGCCAGGTGTTAGCATGTAATCGATAGAGCGTCAGTTCTCTCGCATCTCCTCTAATCGAATCAGTTTTATCGGTTTAAAGCGGCGGACCGCAATTGGCCGGAACCGATTGGCAGGGTATTTGCTGTCCGCCGGAAATTCCGATAAGCATTAAATGAAAAATAACGATTGCAAGCCGGGTGTTCCCTTCCATTTGTTTGCATCCCGGGATTGTGTTTCGCGAATTACGATCGTCGTGTTTTCATTTTCGCTTACTGTTCTTCGACAGCCTGACGTTTCACTTTCCCCTTTTTTTGTTCTTCTCGCGACGCGAACTCTCACCCGTAGTCTCCATATCCACGTATTCTTTTTTTTCTTTTTTTTTTTTTCAAACTGATGATCAGACTTGAGTGTACGATCGCAGAAATTCGACGATGCTGTTTGTAATTTTTTATTACGATATTGTACGATAATTTATCGCGATGATGCATTTCTGAGGGGTACTCGAAAGCGCGAGATACAGCGCGACATTAGAAGATTTTAATCGAAGAGCAAGGGTTTCAGTTTGTTCAATAAGGAAATTAAGTTTAAGTATTTTAACTGTGTACTAGTGACATAAAATACCTAGATACTCGGCGCTATTCTGCGAAAAGATTGTCAGACATCATAATAAATCGTGTGTAAAATCGCGAAAAATCGCACGTTCCTTGCTCTCTTAATAAATTATAATTGTAATAGCTGTTCTTTCGATTAATTACGAAAATAAGCACGCATGCAGTATTGCGCTGTGTGTGGGGTATACAAGTTTTCTGTTATTGATCACCCGCGCGGGGCTCGGTATTTTGCAGGTTTATTACTTATTAAATCCCATAACGTTATAATAACCCCTGATATCATCACGCAGGATGGTATCATCTGATTTTCTGTGGTTGGTGGGTTAACCACCAGTTGTGTATCATGTGATTATAAATTCTTAACAGAACCTGCTGGCTTCTGACGAGGCCTTCTGTTGTTCCCAGAAGCAGCCACTTGTTATATCCACTGTTTATGATCCAAGAAAATTAAAACGAAATATAATGTTCCGAGTGTGGGATTCAAATGCAGCAGGGAAATCACGTTCACTCGTTATGAAACCAAGCTTGAAACGAACTGTTGCAACAGTTTGTTCTTAGTACATCTTGTTGCATTATATTCTTTGTGTTACTCGAGTCGACGAACGCTCGAAACAAAACAGAATAATACAAGAAGATTTAAAATTCAAATATAACAAGAAAATCACGTCCACCTCGTAAATTCAGTTTAAAATAGGTCGCTAATTCTCGCTTTAACGCGTTGCATTCTCTTTTCAAGTGTTACTCGACGAACACAAAGAATAATAAAATAATACAGATACAGAATAATCCAAAGAAGATCTGAATGAAGTCCAAATGTAATAAGTAGACTGCGGATTTTTGTGCATTCGTAGCAAATTTCAAAGCGCAGAATTGTGCAAATCAATCGCAACGTGAAAAAAATATATAAATACTAAAAAGCGGTATATATATATAATATCATATATAATATATAATTATAATTATAATGTTATGTGTATATATATAAATTAATAATAATAATACAAATTATACATATATATAAGTATCATAAATATGATATTTCAATATATATTCAATATAAATATAAATATATATATATATATATATATATATATATATATATATATATATTGAAATATCATATTTGATATTTATATATATATATATATAAAATATCACACATAATATATAATTATAATTATAATGTCATATGTATATATATATAAATTAATAACAATAATACAAATTATACATATATATAAATACCATAAATATATATTCAATATATATATTGGAAGTGCACCATTTTCTACAGTATTTCGTAGATGAAATAATTGGCGAAACTACTTGTCGTAGTTCCATTTTTTTGAATTACATTCTCAGAGAAATATAAATTCACGTAAAAATCCGCACTCCACTAATAAGAAAGTCACGTCCGCCTCGTAAATACGGTTTTAAATGGATCGTTGCTAACTTGTTCTCGCCTTATTCTATCTGTGTCACTCGAGGTCCGAGGTACGATTGTATTTTTAATATAAAACGCGATACGGCCGCCTCTGGGTAATTATCGCGGGGAGGGGGGGGGACTTGTAACTCGACTTTACCTCGTCTGGCACGCGTGACGGGGCTCGTTCGGGGATGGGATTTGCCCCTCGACGAAGGTGGAAACGCGTTGTTTCTTTTTTTCGTGATTTAGCAGCACGGGAGTCAGTTGCCCGCGACACCGTTTAAATACAGCAATCCCGTGCAAATTGTGCTCCAGAATAGAGAGAGGAGGAGAGGATGATAAAAATAAGAAAGAGAAGGAGAGGACGAGAGAGACTGTTTTCACACGTTACAAGGATTAAATAGCTGTCGCTGCTCTCTTCATCTTAGCAGTTAACGAACAGCATTTCGCCGACTTGGTCTCGATATATCTTTTAATTTCTTCTTTTTTTCTTTTTTTTTTTTTTTTTTGTTCTTTCGAACAGTTGTTGGTTAATTGAGTCACGAGCTCGAGGAATTGATTATTGAACAAACGCTTCGGCGAGGGAATAATAATGGAATTTATGTCAGAGATGGATACTTTTCTTTCAAATAAAGCGTCCTGGTTGTTACTTTATTTTGGAAATTGGAAAATTAATTCTTCGTAATAGATTTCAGCCTTGGTGCTTCTCTTCGGACGAAGCTTCCGATCACCGATCAATCCAAAAAAAAAAAAAAAAAATGAATCGAATGAATCGAGAAAACCAATGCTTCGCGGTTGGATGATAATAAAATTTCTATAGATAGAGAAAGAGTTAGTATTAAAGTCGGCGGAATATTCAAAACGGTGAATTCGTGATTTTATAAATTTATTGCGCAACGATGCATGTTTAAAAGTTCGTGTAAAATTTTTCGTAAAATACTGGCACGAATAAGAGGTTATATCGGATAATGGGGGGGGGCATTGCTCGAAACAGATTTATCACATCAAAATGCATACGTCACGCAGTTGTGAAAAAAAAGAGTGGAAAAAACGATAAGTAGATAGTCAATCAATCGTGTCGGAGTAACCGACAGCTTGCTGAACAGAATACGTCGCCACTTTAGCGAATAAATCGTTGTTGAACTGGCAAACATTAACAACTGGGTCGTCGTCGCTGGAGAGAAATTCAGGGAAAACCGATTTGATGGACGTCGATCGAATTGTTATTTTTTTTTCAATTTACGACTTACATTTAATCCTGCTGCGCTCTTCAAATGGCGCTTTTCAATTCAATCGTGTTTTTCTATCGTCCAAAAAAAAAAAAAGAAAAAAAAGAGAAATTCCTCTCGAACTCTTCTTTCGAATGTTAAAAACTGCCTCTTGACGCGCCTATTGAAGTATCAAATAACGCCCCTCTGAAATGCATCATTCGAACAAATGCCCGAAAGAGTTTACCTTCGAGATTTCATTGTTCCGAAATTTCGCCATTGACACATTGAATCACATTACTCGAAATCGCGTGATTCATTTTTAACCTTCGTTAATACATTAAATTTCGTTATTCAAATGAGCATGTCGTCAAAGTGGAAACTTTCGTTGGTGGAAACGGCCAATTCTATTTTCTATACTCGTTTGTAACGCCGATCAACAGTTCGTCGAGAATCACGCCCACCGGTTAGATCGTCGCCACCGTTGTGTAAAAGCCGGTGTAAAAAGAGGAGAAATAAACGACGTGGTGAAAGGTCTGGATCGAGGGACTCGTGTAATTAGACTTGTAGCTTCAATCGTGAAAGCCTGGATAGAGGATAGACATAATTGTGCGAAGGATCGTCCCTTTTTTTCTCTCTTTTTTTCTTCCCACGGCGTCGATACAAGCGACGTAAGACGACGAAAAATCCGCGTTTTCGAGCCTTTCTTCTTTTCAAGCCTGTGCCTCTTTCTCTTTCTCTTCTCTTCTCACCTCTCTCTCTCTCTCTCTCTCTCTCTCTCGTTCTTCTCATCCAGCCGTCCCCGACGGCGATGGATGTGACATTAATAGAACGGCGGAGGATTCAGAGAAATCCTTTTCTCGAAATCCGTTCCCGCTAATGGAACCTCCTTTCCACGGGATTCCGATTTCTGATCGGGTTCCGACGTATTCCGACGCCCCTCTCCCGCCCCCGCGCTGTCACCGCGCGGGAAAAAGAGTACACTCCACGGCGAGATATTTGCCAGCCTCCTCCTTCTCCCGCGAGATATGGAACTTTCGCGTGTATACGAAGTTGTGTGTCTCGTGTAATCTGGCGTTATGCTACTTCCACACAGACATGCCGGCGTTCGACAGTTCGGCGGAATCGCGTCGATATTTATTTTGGAGATTGTTGTGTGAACACGGGACGGGATTCTCGGCGCGTGTGGAAGAGGCAGGTGGCCCGATGGAACGTTGTTGTCTCGCCTGTCGAACGTTGCAGGAAACGCGTTTCGCTAATTACTCTCGCGCGAATTTACGTTTGTAAATTAATTTAATCGTCAGAGAGTCCATAGGAAATTATCTCCTACGTCGAGCGAAAAATCGAAATTTAGCGGGCTAACTCGGTTTTCGTTAATTCCGGACGAGCGACAAAAAGAAATAATTGGTACTCGAAGAAATAAAAATTCGACTCGCGACGCGACTTTCGAAAATTCGAGATAACGAGCGAAATGAACGATTTCAGCGTTGTTTTCCGCGGAGAGGACGAGACTGGAGAATTGAGGATCATCGCGTGAAAGTCGAGTTTCCCTGCAAAATTCGAAGATACGACAATTCGTGTAGAATACACGGTGGTAAACAAACGATGGTTTAAAAGGCAAATGGATTTTGTATTATACGTATAATCGTGGCGATGAACGAAATGTTAATTCTCGCACACGTTGCCTGCTCAACTTTGTTCTTCCACCACTATGTACAAGATGAATAGAAAAAAGGGTTTGTAACTTCTAGGGTAAACAGTACTCGCCGAAATATGGAAAAACGTCCCGATAAACATGAGTTGAGAAATTAATAATTTCAAAGGTCATGAAACAATTTTTTGTCTCGGTTGAAATCGGCTTGCGAAAAAGTTCGAACACGTCCGGGAATCGTTGAAAGAGCACGACATTCTTTAATACGAAGGTGTCAAGTATGTATAAAAATGAAAGGAGAACAGATAGAAAACCTCCTGTCAATCAGAAAAAGAAGATATTATAAGGTTAACCACTACTTGCATACATGATAACTCTCGAAGCGAAGAAATTTTTTCAATCGGAGCAATATATGTATAGTTTCAAAGTTGTAAATGATTTTTATAATATATATAGTACGTATATAATATGTACATATATTTATATATACTGTAGATATAGAACGAAAACGTATGAAAAGAATATAAAAGCATCGTGCCGATTTTTATAAACTTAATGTCGCTAGAAAGGAATCATTCTCGTACAGAAATAGTGCCCCGCGTTGCGTCCAGCGAGAGATATAAAACGTCGCGAACGATGACGCGTCTTTCGAGGTGGGAGAATAGAAAAGGGGTTGCAACCCTTCCTCTCGGTTGTTCATAAGCTTTTCCCTCGCTTTTCAGCGTAAAAATCGATCATCTTTGAGCAGGAGAGGAGACTGAAATGGGGAGCGAAGAGAGAGAAGTTACTTGACTCAGTGTTAATAGATTGTACAATAGATTGTGCAGAGGCTCGGATAACGTACGTATCTACTACTGGATTACTGTCCGACTGTCCCACGTCGAATTGAATTAATCTGTATTTTATAAATTTCTACAGGCTGGTAAACTTGTAAACTTCGACAGACGTGTGAAATTATCGCGCGACAACCAGTGTCTTACTAACAAACGTCACTGTTGAAGGTATTATTGAAACATGACGATATCCGAGAGCGCGTTCTTATCGTTTTGAAAAGAAGAAAGAATTATTCTGACCATGTTAAACATATGTTAAGAGAATATTAGAAAGAAAGAAAAAAAAAATCTTCTTTCGTAACGGATAATATTCACAGCGATGGCGAATAGAAATTTAGAACTCGATGAGAATGAAAGGTCCGTTCGCCTTCTGGAAAAGAAAAATTCATAAGCATCGTTTTCTCTATAAATTGTGTCCAGGATTGGAAACTTCCAAGAGCTATCCACGGCCACCAAGTCCTTCAAGAGCCCTTTTTCTCCTTCTTCCCACTCCCAATGAGCACGTAATATTTTCCACAATCGCTATTCCACTGGCAAGCAAGGTTAATCCGAAACAAGAACGTATATCGAGAAAGAGAGAGAGAGAGAGAGAATCAATGGGTAATCGGGTAGCCGACGCCACTCGAAATATCGGTTCCGCAAAGAAGGATCTATTGATATCTCGCGGTAGAGCCGATATCAAGCTCCCTGCGTGCAATATCCCCGCAGTCAATAACATCTTCCGGACATTTATGCAACGTCCAGAGAGTTGCTATCGGCGACCGTCCTCGCCTGGATATCCAGTGCAAACGTTCTATGCATACCGAATGACCCGTCCAGTACAATGGCCACTTTTCGTCGGCGAAACTTAACTTGCATGCGGCGCGCGCCCGGAAACGTTATCGATACCTAGCGTCCGCGTCATCATCGACGCTCTCTCTCTCTCTCTCTATCTCTATCTCTCTCTCTCTATCTCTATCTCTTTCTCGGAAATAAAAACGAAATATTGCGTTTCGTAATATTTTCGCTAAAAGCACGATTAAAAGTATAGAGGAAGTATATTTTTATCGAGGCAAAGAATCGATAAAATAAAGGAAATTGTCTGTGGTACAAGTTTCTCCAAGTGCAACACTTATTGTTAGAATTATTATTATTTTCTTATGTTTCACAGCAACGACGAATATGTATGAATATGTTAGAATTTATTAGAATTTGAATAGAATACAATTTGTAGGATTAGGTTAGAATACAATTTAGGATAGAATTTATAGAATCGAGGTTAGAAATTGAAATTTATTCGACATGAGATATATTGTATATTGTATATAAAATTGAAATGATTTCCGATTCAAATATTGACAGTTATAAAACACATGCGTCAGAGAGGGCATGTAATCATTGATACAAGGTGATCTTAATATCAATGCTATAAATTTATGCATCTGTCAAACTACCCTCGAAGTAAGGTATACCTTGCGATCTTTTAATTCTTTAACGATCGAATTCCAATTCGAGAACTGCCTATCTGTGCCTGCGTGCGTAATTAAACGAATGACGTATATATAGTCATCAAACGTAGAATAAATGCGAATTGTTGTGAATTCGGATTGAATTGTAACAAAATAGAAAATGCGTAAGAGCGTACTTACCAGAAGACGAAATTAAAACATCACGTTGGCATGTTGGACTAAGTTTAACAAAATACTGAAAAAAAAATGTATTTATTATTTCAGATTTGTATAAAAACAATGGAATAAATTTCACTCCTTTGCTTGTCTTACTTGATGAACGCTACTGGTTACTTGGAGCTGGTGCATAGTGCTGATATCAATTAACTTCATCGTGACAAAAGAGCACGTTGCTCTGTAAATTTACTTTGGCCATACTTGTCGAGCATTGTTAAGGGAATGCCATCCTCCTTACTTGTTACCCCCGACCAGCTACAAACCCGTCTTCGCGAGACGTCGCGTGTTGGTAATCTTATAGGTTAGGAAGGATCGGGCCAGTGAGCTCTGATCGACGAACAAATGGGACGGCTGACGTGTTGTCTTCTCGGCTGGTGGATTGTTCAGCGGAGGCAGCTGTCAGTTCCACGGAGAAAGTTGGCGAAGAAGAAGGACGCGGTAACGAGGATGTGGGATAATGAAAGTGGATCGATTTTCGGTCACTGGGTCGCCTTATAGTGACTCGGCGGGAGGGGAGCGGCCTCGTACAGACTCGCGCGAGTAATATTGTTCACCGGTTGAGGCGTTCTGCGGCGGAAAATGCGTTTACACTTGGGATGGCAGTTGTGTCCGTTAATGCGTTCAGCTTGCGGTAGAGAACTGTGTTATACGTACGTAAACGTCAAGAACGCTTCCATCTTGCTTCCTTGCCACGAATAATTTGCGCTCTTAACCCTTGCTGCTCGGAATGCCGCGCGTAACATAGTTCATGTTGACACGAATTTCTCTCTCTTTCTGTTTTTGCGCGTATACCAGTATATCAGTATACGTATAAGGTTCGATTTGAGTTGGTTGAAATTTTTCAGGCAAGTGATTCTTTAACTTAAGCCGAGTGATTCGAGTAAGTTTTCTTAAATCCATTGGCGGAAGATTCACGAGAGTATTGAAGAATCAGCAATTTTTCGAAGCAGGTCATTTTTCAATCGCGTACAAAGCAACGTTTGCTCTGTCTACTCGTATCGTTACACACTTTCTCGTAATTTCCTTTTCTTTTTTTCCTTCTTTTCTTTTCTGCCGATGTGAAAACGCAACGTTCGTGAAATCGTTGCACACTTGCCGATGGAAAATATTTTATTCCTTTTCTTCTTTTTTTTTTTTTTAATATTCTCACACGCGAAAACGTACGAAATATGCACATTAGCGAAACGAGAACACGTGTTTTACATGATAAATATTGAAATAATTTTCGCAAACGTGCGTACGAGGGGGACGAGTATCGCTTTAGCGAGCAAATGGATCGTCACGCGATAGAGAGAGGCGCGCCGTATTTTAGTAAATAGCTCGTTACGCAACGGATACAAGTCGCCGCGTAGCAAATAGGATGTCACCCACCCGATGGAAGCAGCAAATCGTATCTTAGCGAATAAGGTCACCAGTGAACGGGGATCGAGTCATATCTTAGCAAATAGGTTGTTATCTAGCGGAGACGAGTCGCATTTCTGGCAAAATAGGTCGCTGGTGAATCGAAACAGATTCTGTGTTTTCGAGAAAATAGCTGGCGTTTTAACAGGAACGAGCCGGTGCCACGCTAACAAACATCGTCGTCTCTTTCCATTCCGAGAAACTGTGTTCCGGAGACAGACGCCGATGTTAATTTACTAACTAGAAGGCGAAGAATTTTTCATCTGGATTTCTAATCGTGCAAGAAGTAGAAATTTTCATAAATTTTTTTAGCATCATTTACAAGTACATGTAAATTTTGTATATTTTTATCCACGTTGGAACTTTAAAACAGCGGAGCTTAACATTTACGGAGAATTCTTGCCGAAAGTTATGTCGATTTCTGTGATCCTTTCAATATCGTAACGATTCCTAATATTTCTGAATTGCTAGAAATCTGAGTGAAATTATGTCGAATTAATTGAAACCAAAGAGATTTCTCAATGATAATTCCAAATTGATACCATAAGTTTTCCAATTACTCGATAATAAAATATCACAGTAATTCCCGATATTCCTCAATTCCCCGAGATCTAAACAAAATTCTTTCACATTGATTTTCCAATGGCCAACAACGATAATTCCAAAGAAAAGCCATAATTCCAGAAATTTCCAACCGAGGAAAAGTCAAATTTCCGAATATCGAGGATTTCCAAAATCTCAAAAAAAAAAAGAAAAAAGAAAAGAAAAGAAATAATTCGCAATAGAAGTAAATTCGAAGAAGAAAAATTCCGGCAAGGGTAATAAACACACCCCAAGAATAACCTTTGCCGCGTCGCGTTTCACCGAGCGAGCGTCCGCTACTTAACAGGAACCGCGGGCCGCGTTATCTATCGTTTCCCAATTTCACCGCAAAACGATCCAACAATCGCCGCAAACAACGGGTCCGTTTCACCGAGAACATCGTCACGGTGCAAGGACTTAGCGTTGCGTTCGCAGTCGCAATGGGGAAACAGATACACATCGCGGAATATTCACGTTTCAAACTATCGCCGACACAGGGTGGTGGCTGAAGTGGAGACCCATTGCGGGGGATGAAACCATCGTGTACACACACACACACACACACACACACACACACACACTTGTGATACAGGCACCAGCGAACGAGCGTTTGCTTGTGTCCGACCGTGAGTTACGTTACAAACGTATCGGATGAAACGTAACTGGTGTGTGAAACAATTCAAACGGGGAGGTGGCCGTCACTAGACGATGGGATCAAGCCCAATGTGTATTTATGAATTCGAGTCAAGTTTGATAAGTCCTCGTCCCCCGAATGCCACTCGACAGTAAAAACTGATTGCCGCACGTTAGTTTTATACGAGACCTAGCTACGAAGTTTTGAAGATGCAAATTCTTCGATAAATGAATCGGGGAGTAGCACTCGAGTCTTTGCGGAGATTCAGAATTCTCGCTGCAGAGCGAGATCCTCGGTGTGTTTCCAATGATCGTGCTCATTTCACTTGTTGTATGTTTATACGGGCAACGAATAAGTACACGCGAGAACGTGATCAAATGAATATATTCATTTTGCACGAAGCGCTGGTTTTCGAGCCAGCTGGAGTACCTGCAAGCTTCGAAAGCACATTACGTAAGTAGCTCGACTACGTTCGAAACTTTCATTCCGTCCAGATTTGGAGAACTTTCGCGAGTAGTACTTAACAAACTGATCTTGGAAATCAGAATTAATTCCTGATTACACGCTGATCCTCCTCGGTGTTTCAGCGATGATTGCTTTGGCTCATTTTCTATGAATGTGCTCGTTCGCAGAAGCAGTAAATAAATCAGTATCAATTTATATATAATGAAACGTATTTATTTGTACAAGCATTAAACGCAGTGGAATGAATTTATTCATTTTGTACAAGGCTTTGTAAACAAGGTTCGTAAGATTCGAAACTTTGAATGTATAATAAACTTAATCTTGGAAATCAGAATTAATTTCTGATTACATGATCCACGGTGATTACGTTCATTTTCTACGAATATATTCGTTCATAAAATAATTAAAAACAAATAAACGTATCAATTTATATGCAATGAAATGAACGTATTTATTTGTACAAGCATTAAACGCAGTGAAATGAATTTATTTATTTTATACAAAGCTTTGTAAATAAATAATAACTTAATCTTAATCTTGGCGAATAATAAACTTAATCTTGGAAATCAAAATTAATTCCTGATTACATGATCCACGATGATTACGTTCATTTTCTATGAATATATTCATAAAATAATTAAATATTCATAAAATAATTAAAAACAAATAAACGTATCAATTTATGTGCAATGAAATGGACGTATTTATTTGTACAAGCATTAAACATGAGTGGAATGAGAGTTCTTTTCTTTTTAATTCTCACGCGTGTTTCACTGACACAAAAGATTCGAAACAAACTTGCACAACATTTTTCGCACGTTGTCTCGAAATTGAGATCTTGTCGTTTGATGTTTGATTTTAGCCTTTTTGTTTTGTTTTTTTTTTTCACTTGTATCTTTATGAACGTATCGTCTTTTAAGATTCAGCGAGTCGTTGCGAAAATAGGAGAATTCATGTGTTCACGGGCTACATTGAAAACATGAGATAACATCGGAATCGTACGTTGGCCGAAAAATTCTTTTGCTTTTGGAAAGGAAACGTTTGCTTTAGCAGAAATACAGAAGCAATCGCTCAACGATAAAAATAATTTCACTCGTATTCAGTTGGAATAGAATGTCGAATATCCGCGGAATCGCGAAGTAATTTTCACGTCGTTCGATGTAAAATCTATATTCGAAACATTCGAGAATTTTTGGAACATTGAATTTATGTTTTCTAGCAATTCAGTATTTCCAGCGAGCAGGCTCTTGATATTTCTTTTTTTTTTTTTTTTTTTTTGGGTGGGGTGACTTCCTCTTCGACACTTTCGATATATCGGTATCTGATGCTTTTACCAGGTATCACGTTGAACATTTAGTATCAATTTCTTGTCCGGCGCAGTCGATTATCGGCCGATATAACGAAATATTTTACTTCCACATTTCGAAATCTTTTCGAAATTAAACTCGCGCGAACTACGTGAAATTTCTTCTTCTCCTACACATGAAACAGAAAGATGAAAACAGATAATACCAGCTCGTCGAGCCGAAGGTGTTCGCGCGATATCAATTCTGGGGTGGTTTTCGCTTCGAACGGATGTAATTTCACGGCGGCGGAAATAATTATTCTAAAATCAAACGATACTCGGAAAAATAATGTAGAAACGTGTAACGTACTCGCGTCGTCCCTCCTTCAGTTTCTTTTACAAACGAGATATTTCAAATTAACCAGGCTCGCGGTGTTTTTGACTCGAGCGAGATTTTCGCATCGCATCCCCCGATCGCATCGAGTTACGAGAGCGAATCGAAATTTGCCCGGGTATTTTATTTATGCGCGCGCGCGTTTTTCCCCCTTGTTTTTCTGACAAATTCACGTTCGACCGCATTAAAAAGCGCTATCCCGATCACGTTTCAGTAATATTCCGTCGCGGCGTCGACGAATCCGGCGTTAAACGGCGAATTCGGATTAACAAGGATAGCGAGAATGGGGACCGAGCCTTTCTGGACCCGCTCAAAGCGGACGTGACTCGATCCGCATCCCATTGACCGCTTGATACATTTTAAAACAAAACCAGAGATAGAAAAAGAGAGAGAGAGAGAAAGAGAGAGAAAATCGTGCGAAACAGTCAACTGGAAAAAGAAAAAAAAAAGAAAAAAAGAATTCATTCGTCAATTCGCGAGCAGATCCATGGAAAAAATATATACCAGGCTGAATGAAATTTTTCGCAGAATTTCACGCGAAACGGTTGTTTAACTAAAATATCCATTCTTTGATTTATCTTTTAAAAACACGGTAAAAACACGCGATATCGGACGATATTTACAGCGTGGGTTTTGACAAACGTGAAAGTGTCGAGTGGAAATGTGATAGAATAGAGAAAAAATTTTTTTTTTAATTTCTCTTTTTATATATCAGCTTCAGAGGAGCGTTAGGTTCGTTAGTCATCTGAGAAGATTTAACAACGATCTTCCTACTGATTTAGAAATATTTCATTTGCAATTTGGAGGTTAGGGATATTCAGGGATATTTATCAGATGTTTCTGAGATTTCCTCCCTTGATGCAGTGATTTGATGCATTCTTACTTGTACTTGATTTACTCGGAATAATTTCATTTGGATTCAACGTCGTTTCGAAAATTTCGAATTTCAAATTGTCACTGTTGTTTCTGGCGATGATTCACTTGAACAAGAGAAGATCTCTATAAACGTGTGAATATAAGATTACATCATCCTCTTCTCTTATTTTCGAGAAATTTTTTGAAGAAAATTGAAAAATGAAAATCACTCGAGATTGGACGTTTCATTTGTCCTTTCCAACAAGGAATTCTTTATGATTATTTCATAAACATGGAGGATATCGCCATCATTGTAAAATTATTATCCTTTCAAGAGTGCTCTTCAGGAATATTGAAAAAAAGAAAGAAAGAAAGAAAGAAAGAAAGAAAGAGGATAATAGTACAAAAATGGAGGAGAGTTGAGAGAATAGTTTGCCGCAACAAGGGGACTCTGTTTTCGCAGGATCCGCAGAAAGGAAACTCACCGGCGGTTACCTTTAATTAGTGAAAAACAACTTATCCACAACCAGCGAGAAAAAAAGCAACTTACCGCGAAACTATCCACGAACTCTTCACAAAAGAGACACCAGGAGAAAGTCTCTCTATTTGTAGTCGTCTCTTCCGCGGAGAAGCCTTAATTAATAAAAAGAAAAAAAAAAGGAAAGAAAGAAAGAAGAAGAAGAAAACACAGAAGAGCCTCGGTATCTCCATGGAAAAACTTTTACCACCCCGGACCGAGGCGAATCTGGTTTCTGTCCTTTATCCAGGCGCGATTCCCGTTTGTGATACCGGGAATTCATTTTTTAGAGGAACGATTAATATAGATTAATTGGGGAAACTGGGTTTTTTAATTATCAGAATTAAGAGCGGCTTCATTGTCTGAGACGCGAAAGGCGATTATTAAACGACCTCGAGCCTCGCAAACGAGGCCTCTGCGAATTGCAGATACGTGCAACTTCACTTCAGTGACAAGGAATGGAAGTACTGGTTGTTTCTTTCTTTTTTTTTTTTTTAATCTTTAAATGAAATTAAAATTATTTTACGGCAATTGTTTTAGGTCAGTGTTACCTTTTCGATTGTTTCTGCAATGTTTTTATAACATGTCATCGTTCAATGTTGCGTTAATTTAACAGTGAACGTATCGGCTATTTTACACATACCTATCTTACCATAAGGGGTCGTTTGACCCCTTATGAATGAACGTTGATTTTTAGTAAGAAATTCTTAATTTATTAAGAAAATAATAATTCGCGACATAACTTGTGATTTCTAATAAAATAATCAAACATACATATTTTTATTTAAATAAAAAAAATAATCAATTAATTGCATTTTTTACATATGACTGGTTGCACTGTGAATCGACCCGCTTTCGTTTCGCTTCTCGGCGCGTTCTTTAATCTTTTTTTTCGGTCGTGGCGAAAAGGTAAAGGACACGCGTGAGGTATCTCGCGGAAAATCTTCGACACTTTCGTTTCCGGCGCGGTTATTAAACTTAAAAGCGATTCGCTTCGTTCCGCGTTGGCTGTTTCGCCGCGCGTTTTCCCCGCGGTGTCTCTCGCAATTCCGCCCTTCGGCGACATTTTACATTTTAATGCCGCCTCGGAAACGATTCGCCGCCGCAAGTCGGGCAAGTGAAAACCCGCGGCGTGAAACGGCCCTCGAGTCGCTACCAGGCTGGCCAACCTGGCCAGAGTTTGGTCGCTTCGCTGGGATTAATTAACCCCTCGCGATGTTTCTCTGCTTCACGTGCTGTCCCGTGGAGGGAAATTCAGATCTTCGACACGCCGAGGATCTTGTTTTATACACAGGCGATGCTTGTTACAATTCTTACCGGGCCATTCGTTTCCTTTATTTTTTTGTCAATAAATTAACAAACTTTTTTTCTTTTTTTTTGAGTAATTGCAATTGAGAGATTTACTCGCGTATTTTTTTGAGTGTTTGTCATTTATTTTTCGAATTGTTTTTTAAACGGTTATATACTGTTGGAAGGGAATTGAGATGTCCGACAGATTTTTGTTTTGTTTTACTGGATAATTTATTTTTCTTTTTTTTCTAATCAATAAATCAATCTGTTATTATTGTTGAGCAATCGCACTTGAGAAATTTATTTACTAATTTTCCGAGTATTTGTAATTCATTTTTTTTTTTAATTGTTTTCGAACAGCTATCATTTTAGGAAGGGATATTGTTTTCGTTGTAATTTGTAATTATTCTTTTCTAATTATTTCTGGCCAGTTGTAAAGGAAAAGGGGAAAAAATGTCTTTTCGCGTTTCAAGAAATTATAGATGATGGATCACTAAATAATAGATAATTGTTTTGAATTCTCCTACTTTACTGCATCTCTCATTGTTAAGTCCGTTTCTCAATAACGACAGGAAACTTAACAATCAACAGTTACATTGTGAATTATAAATGTTCTAGACTTACTTTAAATCGACCCTCTGCAACATCGTGCAACTTAATTAAAATTACTACGTAATCACATCCACAATTAAATTAATATAATAATTTCTCTCGTTTAAAGCCCTAAGGGCAGCGAATTGGCAGTCATTTTTCGTCCTTTACCGTCAAAAACAACAATTGTCCAAAAGTGTGCACGACAGTAGATACACGATAGATCATGAGATTCTGGTTGTCAGCGGTTGCTTTCAGCATTTTCAACGCGAGAAACGAGAAAACGCGTCGAATGCTCTTTCGAAGCCTTCCTTTCGCCGCCAGATAAGAAAAATTACTCGCGCCAGAATCCCCCTTCGAAAATTTTTCCACCCTCTTTCCGTCGCCGTCTTTGTCCACGCGCAGAGAAAAAGATCGCTACGTCGGATAAAAGTGGTTGAAGCAAGCAAAGCAACAACAGTCGTGGCCGGTTAACAATCGACAGAGAATCCAACGAAAAAAGGCCAAAAGCGAAAATAGTTTTCCCCCTACAAAAGCAATTCCCTGCCCCCCAAAAAAGAGAAAAGGCTATTAAAAAAAAAAAAAGAAAAACGAGAAAAAAAAATTATTCGGTTCTCCTCGTTCTTTCTTTCGTTCGGTGCCATAATTTCGTTTGAAACAAACATGAAAGACGAAGGAATCCAAGCGCCGGATTGTTGCCTGTGTTTGATTTCATTGGAATTCCCTCGAAGTACGCGCTTTGGAAACAGTCGCAACAACGTTTGGTTCCGGATGAATTATCGGATTCCAATGCGAGAGCGAGAGCGGCGCTTGTGTTATTATTCAAATAATATACAGGATGTTCCAGATGTCTGAACCCAGGCGTCAGATTTTGTCAATCTTTATGTTCCGATGGTTGTATTTCGAGTGGGAAATTTCCTCTCTCTGATTTCTTTTTCTTTCTTTATTTTTTTTTTTTTTTTGCTATCAATTCATCATGGTGTCGCCAGGCTGTGTCCAATTATATTCAATTAGTCTCGAATGTCTCTATCTCGAAAACGAAGACAAATTGATCCACGGTGTGTGCAATGTTTCGCTTTTGCTCAAACTAGATCCATCTATATTTCAAAGATGATTCGTTGATGCTTCATTTCAGTATCAATATCACCATCTTACGTTACACGAAGTAATTACATTTGGTTAATATTATATTTCCTCGTTTGGGTATATCAAAGATTTTCATTCAAATAATTTTCACCCTCGTACGTCATGATGTTGTCATCATACGTCGCGATTATTCGAACTCAAATAAATAAATTATTCAAAAAAAAAACACCTTCTCCTCTTCGTCACTTCGCTCAATTAGTGAAAATCACTCATCGCTTCGAGTTAATGATCCCGCCATCTTGTTTCGTTTCATAAATAAAACGCGCCGAAGCCTCGCTCGCTGGAAGCGTACCGACCGATCGAAGCGAGTAGAAGAAAGGTTAATTTATTCGCGTTTGATCGTAAAGCAGCTAGCTTGTTCTCCGCGTGCCTTACGAATCTTCTCCTTGCCAGTCTGGTAAGAAGCGATCGTTAGAAAGCGATCTCGCCAGTTTATTACGAAGAGATTCGACGGAATCGCGGAGATTGTTCCTCGGTGAATGTCGGAGAAGTCAGTCCTCTGACGGACGTGAACGGATTTCTCCTCTCAGGCAATGGTTCGAACGATTTTTGCGTGGCCTCGCAGAAGTTACGTTCGCTCGAGTCGCGTTCGTGAAATGCATTGATGGGTGAAATTTGAATGAAATACGCGTTCGTGCTCCTAAAGTTTTAGGAGCCTAATTTACCAAAAAGGAAAAAAAATGAAAAAAGAAAAAGAAATCATTAGGGAAAAGGGAAATCATTAGAGAGCAAGTTAAAAGTATCGAAAAGTATTTTACAACTACGGTCGCTAACAAATTGACGAGTTTAAGGATTATATACGACCGACGTAAACAAATTGGATGAAGCAAAACAATGGAACGGAGATAAACAGGATGAACAAACATTACACCGTTACAACAACAATTATTATGTTAAATATATATGATTTACAAACATTATAGCACGAAACTGTACAAAGTCAGTGTCCGAATCAAAGATTCCTAACGAGAATGTTAATTCATTTTTTATGATGATTTACAAGACAATTATTTCCCGATTTCCTATAGATTTCAGTCTATAAACAATTTATTCGCAATTTTTGCAGCAATATTGTAACGATTCAATCCAAATAGCAGAAAACTTCAATACAACGTTAAAATTGCAAGTCGTTCTTATTGACAAAAGTAACGTTTCACGACGGAAATTTTATTGACAAAAATAGAAGAGCGACAAGGAAAAAAAGAACTAATTAATTCATCCTGTGAAGATCGGAAATGAAGCAAGGGACTGGGAACGCGATCGTCATTTCCTGTTCCAAGAAATTCTCTAGAAACAAGCGTAACGTGAGGGTGAGCCAAGAATCATTTCCTACTGAAATAAATCCGTAATTGTTTCATTATACATCTTTTTTTAAATTTTCAATATATTTTTCTATTTTTATTCGAAAGAAATAATTTTCAAAACATATAGTGACAACAATCACGTTTGATCTTGAATTTAATTCAAAATTGATGAAATTAGTTTTTCCTTGTGTTTTGACGTTTTATTAAAAAAAAAAAGAAAAAGAAAGAAAAAAATAGGCGAGAAGGAAATTTCATAGGATCCACCTGTCCGAAGATTTTTCAGAAGATGTTGCAGAATGATTCAATTCAAACACAGACGTCCTTATTTCTACGCGTTGGAAATTTTATTGACGAAAATAAAAGATCAAGAGTGAAAAGGAAAACTTAATTAATTCGCCCTGTGAAGATCCGAAATGAAACAATGGGACGCGATCGCGGCTACGTTTAGAAGCTCGCGAAGCTTCGCCGACGAGCGAGTCCCGATTTCCACGGGCTAATTGCAAATCTGTTTTGCAAAACTCCGCGGCCGGTGCCGCCGCTCGGAAATTATTCAAATCGTTAGCCCAGAAATCATATAATAACTTGCGGCGCAGCGTTCAGCCGCCGGAATCGCTTTCGTTTCCGCTGTTGCCGTATTTCCGGGCCATGATTCCGCCACCAGAGAGACTATGCGTGAGAAAGAGAGAGAGAGAGAGAGAGACAGAGCGCGTGCGTGTGCATCGTCGATCCAACGCCAAAGTTCGCGATGTTTACGTATTCGTAGTCGCGATTGTTAATGAGATGGGAATATTTCCGTGCTTTGAAAAATCACGAAACACGTCGTCGACGGAACTTTCGCTTTGTTTTTTGCTCGGCGAACGGCGAACGCGAGATTTTTTCGCGGCGGAACTTTTTTTTTTTGCAATCGAGCGAGAAGCGGATGAACGTCAATCTCGAGTGAGTTTCGCGTTCGCAACGCGAGCGAAATCGCGTATGAAAATTTCTTTGGTTTTGCAATTTCGCCTCTCGTCGCACGGGAAATTGCACGTTTGGAAAGTAAAAAAATTCTTTGACGTTTGTCAAATTGAATTCGCACGCTACGTTTGGCTCCCCGCGCACGGAAAGCGCACGAAATTTTATTCTCCTAATAAAATGATATTCTCGTGTTTCGGTGATTACTAGAAATTTTAATCAACTTGTAATTTGTTTCTGAAAGTTACACGTACACGCATACTGTTACAGCCAAGTTACAAAGATCCAAACATTTATGTTAGAAATAATAGATAATAATTCGTGACAGAATTCCGACTAAGCACACTATAAATCTCATTCTCAATCGATCTCGAGTACGATATGAGGGCACCATGTCGTAACAAGTTACTTGTCCAACCTTATCCCTGGAGGAAAGGTTTAGTATCGTAGTGGTACAGTTCACTTCGTGTTGAAACTTGGAGAAACAGTTCTTGCCAGCAACTGCATTCGAAATTGTTAGGAAAAAAGGGCACACTCGAACAAATGCAAAATAATTGATCACTTGCGAGTACCTCTGATAGTCTACGCAGATAGATCGATGAAATTCTTCGACGAGTCTGAATTCAAGTCGGACGCGGTCTCCGATGAAGCGTGAAAGAGATTCTCGGATTTTTATTTGCGAGACACGAGAGAGGGGAAGAGACGCCATCCGGCATCCGTGTGACAGATAATTAGCGTTTCATTGTTGAAATCAAGCCAGATATTTATAGCATCTTGTGAATCAAGAAGTTGCTATAGTCGAGGGTTGAAATGGGGATCCGGCTGGAAGTTCGCTACGTCGTGCCTTTGTAAGTCGAACTCTCGGTAAGGCGTCAGTGACGCGTGTTTGCAGGGATGAAAACGTGTCCTCGCAACTTAAAGCCGAGAAGTGGAGAGGAGAGGAGAGGAGAGGAGAGAGAACGGTGTGTCTGTTCGGTATCTCGCGAGCGAGTTGCTTCAAACGTTGCATAAAGTGTCTCGCTGTGAGAGACTAAAGCTGCTTGATAGCGACAGATATATACTGGCAAAAACAATTGAACATAAAAGATATATAAATTCATGGTAATTTAATGGATTCAAGGAAGAACAACTGGCAGACTGTTTACTTTGTTATTGACTAATTATTCTGGCAAAACAATTGAATATAAAGGATATATAAATTCAAGGCAATCCAATGGATTCAAGGAAGAATAGTTGGCAGACTATTTACTTTGTTACTGATTAATTATTCTGGCAAAATAATTGAATATAAAGGATATATACTGGCAAAAACAAAATAATTGAATATAAAGGATATATACTGGCAAAAACAATTGAACATAAAGGACATATAAATTCAAGGCAATCAAATGGATTCAAGGAAGAACAACTGGCAAACTGTTTACTTTGTTACTGATGTAATTATTCTAGCGTCGATATAAATACAAAGTTAGAGAAGAAAGAGTGAAATGTCAAAGAATCAGAAGTTTACGAGAAGAAAATGTCTAAGGAAACTTTAGAAAATTTCCACGAAGTATCAAGCATAACATGATCATTTCGATGATCACTTCGCTGCTTATATTTAGATCGCAGCAAATGTCCGATGTTAAAACATGTTTGATGTCAATTGAAGCTACCAACCACCTAAAGTGTAAAAACTCGAAACTTCAGAAGAATGTAAATCTGGAATCACTGAAACTTCTCCGTTGATCCAAATCGAAGAAAACTCTCTCGATGAAGAGTCAAAAATCACACGTTTTCGGCTAATTCCGTCGGATATAAAAATTTCGGATATTACTCGCAGAGGCGACTCTGAACCCTTCGGGCTCCTTCCACTCCTTCCCCACGCACACGCACACGCACGCACACACACACAGAGTCTCGGAACGCTCCTTGTAATTCCTCCTTTCCTTTCTCCCGAGGAGGGAGTATTCCACGTGAAGGAGAAAAGGAGAACAAACGGCGTACATAACGTGTTTCTTTCGGTCGAAAGGGGATGACCCGCGGCGCGTAAATAGCACGCGTTCGAGGAGACGACCAAGACCGAAGAAAGGAGAAAGAAAAAGAGAGAGAGAGAAAGAACAAAGGGGGAAAAAAAGATAGAGAGCTGTGTGTGTCTGGTATATTTCGCGAGGCCGTAGGCGAGCCTGTCGGAAGGTAAATTCTCGTTCGACCCTGCGGAAGCCTGCTAGGGCAACCGGAAGAGGAAAAGTCGCGCAAAGCGAGACGAGAGACACACGAGAGAGGAGGGTGCACACGGGAGACGCTCAGGACGAGAATGGGCAGTGGGTAATAGCGGGTCTGCAAACACAAAAGAAAAGAGACGAAAAAGAGGGAGGGCGGTGGGACACTGTGCACAAAGACACGACACTGCGTTGCGCAGCTAGCTGCACGTGACGAGGAAGAGAAATATCCCGAGGGTGAGATTCAGGGGTAGAAAACGCGAAGCAGAAGGGAGAGAATCGCGAATGAAATGGAGAGAGAGAGAGAGAATAAGGTTGAAGGTGAGGTCGGTATTGGACGTCGCGGAAGGTAACAAGAAAATCTCTGGGAATTCCCTTTATGCGTTCCCCTAATTATTTATTCGGCCCGATCGTCCGTGTTTCGCGCGGAATTATTTATCCCGGAAGTCGAACCGCGATAGTGATGGAAAAGGGGATGATTCGGTTTGGGAATGGGGTTGACATCGATGAGTACTCCGACGCGTTTAAGCTTTCATTCGGTGATGGATTAAACGGCTTGTTTGAATCGTTGCTGGAGGTGGGGGAGGGGGGAGTGCGATTGAAAAAGGTGGTGGATTTGGAGACAGATTTCGACGGGACGTGGCTGTTGAGCCACGAAGGATCACATTTGTACGTTTCATTTACGGGCGCCTACGTTTGTTGGGACTTTGGGAAAATTTTGGATAGTTTATTTCGTTCGAATTTTGAATTCTCATGAGCGAGAAGCTAATCTGCATATCATAATTACTATTCCGCTATTCTAATGTAGCTATATCAAATATAATTGAAAAGGAAATAATTATTTAATTAATTTAATTAAGTAAATAATTCATCAAATATTAACGAAGGAAATATTAAACTTTGAAAATATCGAACGTACGAGTTCGACATAACACATATAAAATATTGGACATATATAATATAATGTTATGCTGAACACGCAAACTAAGAAGATGTAATAATTTCGTAATGATTCGTTTGAAATATTACATTCATAAGTGCAATTGTTTTTCTCAAATTATTATATTATAATTTATACAGGGGGAGGAGAGGTAATTGGAATTGATTATAAAATTAGAGTTACCATTATGAAAGAAGAGGAGTTAATTGACAAGGCATTGTGCTTTGAGACAGTTTCTCTGCAAACGTCGTTTTGTATGATTTATTAACGATACGTACGGGATAGCGGATAGAGATACAATTAGATAAAAGGGTAAAGAGCAAGGACCAAGTAGATTATGTAATTTGTTAATGGTGGTCGGAATGGTGCCATAAGCGAGAGTGGTATAACGTGTGTAGCGCCATGCTATCAGGCGCGTTTAGGATATACACGTATAGAAGAATACTAGATTTTTCACTCAACAGTGGACAACTCTAACTGATTAACTTGCTCATTAACAGAAATATAGATGACTTTCTGTCTATGGTTACTCACTATGGAAATGCTCGAACATGTACAAATACATTTTATGAATCGTGTGTCACGTGTCTTATACGCTTGGCGCCGTAGCAAAAAAGTTTTCAACGAAAAGCAAGTACTCGAAAGCAAAGTTAATTCTATTTAACATTTCATACTTACCATTAGGAAATTTCTAAATACGTTCAAGTACTTGTGTGTGTGTGTTTTTTTTTTTGTCACTCGGTATTTTTTACCAAGCGTAAAACACATCTCAAAGTGTACACAAAGATTGATGAAATACTTTGGAAAATCGAGAAGATCAACAGAAATTGTAAGAAGTATTTAACATTGATTCGAACGTTTTCATCGTTCGAGAACTTCTTCCCCGTATTATTGTATTTACGGGATGAAACGAATGGAATTAAATGCGAGAAAATTCAATTTGCCCGATCACCCTCTCGCGCCAGCCCATGCATCATCGTGATATTAATTAACGTTTAATCCCTTTCGTTAGCAGAGTGGCAAACGTGTCGAGAGAGTTTGTGGAGCGGGGAAATTCCCCGAGGAAATTCTACCTATGCCCGAGAGATAGCCAAAGTCCCGGGGTTTTCGAAGATTTTTCCATTCTCCTCGGGCTGCTGCTCCCCTCGCGAAACTTCGCGCAACTCGAATCGATATTCGTGGCACGATCGAAGTATTGTTATCAATGAATCGGCGGGGGAACTCACGGCGCAAAGTATCGAACAGCCATTATTACCTTCGATTTCGACCCTCCATTCTCTGGCCTGTGAGTAATGCTTATTACGTCTGCAGCCTCGATAACAAGCGCGGCCTTTTGTCGCTATCTTTCTCGAAAATAGAGAGAGAGAGAGAGAGAGAGAGAGAGAAAGAGTGTGTGTGGTGTGTGTGTGTGAGAGAGAGGAGGGGGGAAAAGGTGTAAGAAGTAGCCAACGCGCGCGTTCACGATGGAATTACTTCCTTTCCCTTTTTTTTTCACTGTCTACTCTTTGACCAGAGAGAGAGAGAGAGAGAGAGAGCCAGCGTGGACCACGTTGAACATTTCTCTGGCGAAAATTAGCTCGTTCATGACGTCTCCCGTGGGGAGAGGAAAAGTGATGGAAAGATTGAAGTTTCGAACGATCGAGCGGAATTCGAAGGGTAGAATCGAAATACGATAGGGAAATTGAAGAGTCGAGATGGGACTGAAAATTCCTTTGATGTTGGTTTCGATTAGTTAGAGCTAAGACTCTCGAGTTAAACTCTCGGCGAAAACTCTTATTTTCCCGTGAAACACTGTTTCCCAATTGATTGGAAATTCCCGATTGATTAATCACGACGAAATTACGATCGGAAAGAATGATAACATAGTAAAAGTGAAAACTGACGGAGACGTCTTCCGATCAGAAAGATTTTTCTTTCCAGCTGTCGAGTTGTCTAGATGCTACCGAAATGTTTCCGAATCTAAAAAAAAATATATCATCCGAATCTAGGATCTTGTGCGAAGTGTTTTTTATAAAAATACGAAAATTGGCGCGCGCCAAGACGATAAACAAAACGTTACTTCATCACGTTATTTTATCTCAAAGAGATGAAATATTCCCTTTGGAAACGCCGTGTAAAAGAGTTGAAAGGAATTTCATTAATTCATTCGCGAAACTTTGATGAAATAATTTTGATAACGAAGGAGAAATATATACAAACAGATACAAGGAGGAAGGGAGGGGAAAAGGTGGATAAACCGATACCTTTGAAAAAAAAAAAAGAAAAAAAGAAAAAGAAAAATAGAAGAATAGAAGAATAGCTCTCGCAGTTCAAAAGGATTTTCAAGATAGCGAGCAACTTTATTTTTGCAAGCTTTATTGGATACACGAGATCAGCCGGTATAATATCTCGAAGCGGGAATTTCCTTTTTACATCCGGCTCGTACGGGGCATAATACGTTTATGCCTGCTTTATCGTTTCATTCTGCACGCTTGCTACGATATTGTACGTACAAGCCTGTTTGTACAATACACATGGCGTGTGTATACTTCGCTCCGATTCAAGCGTTTCGATTTTGCACGATGTTTACTACGTCTTACTACGGTGAAACTTTTACCGATTCAGATCCAGTTTACTTAACCTGTCCTGCTCGGTTTCCTTTCGCTTGAAAGGAGAAGTAACTTTGATACACGGACGCGTGGGATATTTAATCTTGTTGCTGGTATTTTTCGCAAAGATTTCGCTCGTATTTTTTTTTCTTTTTTTTTTTTAAATGTTGGAACTGGAACGAATCGAAGAAATTACGGGGAACTTTGGGAAAAGCGTACGGTAGAGGGGGTTGGAGAACAGCGGAATTGGTAAAAAATGTCTGTGAAACTTTGGGAGGAAGATGAAGAGATTGTGAAACTTTGCGGGAAGAAAGTCTAATGAACAACGAGAATGTAGCCAAGATTGTGGAATTGTTGTAAAACAATTAGATTGGTGTTTTATAAATAGAAAGGAACTACACAGTTATATACTGATTCAAATATATCTAATATTAAATTTCCATCGTGAAATTCAGAAATTCCAGACTTAGTGGTACTCTGGAGATCTTTTCGTTTCTTTCATTTCAGTTTTATATCGGGCACTTTTGTCGAACATATTTCTCGCTGAACTCGAGCGAAACACTGAATTATGGAAATTAATATAAACGAACGAAGTAGAAAATTACCCGCTTGAAATGTAACTTAAAAACTAGCACACAATATTCCTTTTCTAATTCCAGGTTTGTTTCGTGCAATCCTCGTTGTTCTGCTCTCTGGCTTTCGAGCAACGCTTTCGAAGATTCGAATCGCTCATTTCCATATTTTCCTCCCTTCCGAGAATAATTCAGGCGTGTGAAATTCTTCGAAATTATGCCTCATCGACGACTCTCCTCTCTCTCTCTCTCTCGATTTTCCGTTCGTGTAACTTCAAGCAGCTTTCGCTATTTCGATTGCTCGATATTGTGAGAAAAAAAAAAAGAAAAAGAAAAATAAGAAAAAGAAACAAGCTGTGAATACTGTGAAATTACTCGCAGAGTGAGGAATCCAATTATTTTATTAGTCCACTGTCTTGGCTAGAACGAGCTTCAATGAAACACCAAACAAAATTAAATCAGTGTCCTCGCGATTCAGACGTTCCCGGTAACTTTCTTGCCCCTGCTCGAGCTGTTTTCTTTGAGAAAGAAGCGGCGAGAAGTGTAAACGGGGCTGGGACGCTTCCAATGGGACAAATGACGCCCGTCTGAACTCCCAAATTTCCTGCAAATCGGATTCGAATGAATGAATGATGTACGAACGGAATATCTGTCGACTCGTGTTTCTGCGATTTCTTTTCGTTTAAAGATTTTATATATATATTTATTTTCTTATATTGTGTTATTATTTCATATATATTGTGTTATTATATATATCGTATATATAGTGTTATTATTTATATATATATTATATATAAATAATAATTTATAATTATATTTATTTATATATAATATAATTAAATATAATTTATTATATTTATATTATATATATAGTGTTATTATTTCATAATTATCATTTCTCTATTTTATCATTTGAATTATTATTTAGTTTTGTATTATTTGACGTAGTATGTAAATATCTCGTGATATAAAAGCGTTTGTTCTTAGCTATTTATCGAGAATCAGATTAAAAGGGAATGACAAATTGAATAAATTTCCAGTAGCGCGAGAAGTTTCTCCTTCTTAGAGCTTCAAAGTTCTGATTTGAATATTCCTCGTGGAAAAATTGTCTTCGTAGGAATTTTATGACGACTGCAAAGCACATATAAAGGTGTTTGGATTAAAAGTGGATGAATCCTGAAAGGGAATGATAAACGAAACAGTCTCTCAACGCGTAACAACAAAAAAAAAGTGTCACCTCCCGTTGGAACTTCGAAATTCGAGTTTTAAATATTTCCGCGGGCATGAATTTAAATATTTACGCGCGCGGCACTGTCTTACCATAAATTTGATAAAAGTTGGCACCCACAGGTGCTCTCGAGAGGGCAGGTTAGCTTTCGAAAGCCCGCACGAACCTACAAGTAGCTGCGAAACATTGTTTCGCGAAGATTTACTAACTCTCTCTCTCTCTCTCTCTCTCTCTCTCTCTCTCTCTGTGGCTGTCACCGGCAGAGAGTTATACATCGGTAGAAATAATGTTCGCCTCCCATATTTTTAATTACGGCACACGCCTTCTTCCCGAGGACCGTAATTAGCCGGCGTTAAAGCCTCTTCAACGCGCGAACCTCTGCAAAAAAGGCGAGGTGTCTTTTTCACTCTCGACCTGGGTAAATCGTTAACGATATTTTCTTCCATTAGCTCGTGTCGAAACGCAATTTGTTTTCATTTTTTTTTCTTTTTTCTAAATTCCACAATTTTTACCAGAAGTCAATCTTTGTTTCGATCAAATCGGGTTAACCTTTCGGACAGCGAATAGTTTTGTACTCGAGCGCATATAATGGTTGGGTTGAACTCTTCCTTTTTTTTTTCGCGTGCCTGGGAGCAAGTTTTTCTACCGAAAATTTTTACTGATAATATTTCTAGTTTTCTAAATTACTTGGTAGCTGCGAATTTAATCGTTACAATTAAATTCTCCTTCGATTTAAAAAAAAAAAAGAAGAAGGAAGAAGAAGAAAAGGAAAACGTGCAATTTGAGAACGACAGCGATTGGTCGGAGATACGTGAAACACTCGCTCGTTAGTTTCTTGAAGAATGAGAGAACGAAAGTCGCTGTGTATTTCTTCGTAAACGAAATTTACATTCAATTCAACAGTTTCCGTGTCTAAAAAAGAAAAAAGAGAATCTCTTTCCCTCGTTCGACGTCGAATTTCCTCTTTAAAGATTTATATCGTTCCGCGATAATTCTGAATTTTCCAAGCTGCACTTTCATAAATATATCACAGATATATATCAAGTCGTCCGCTGAATACGCACCACCATGCCGTAGAACGAAATTGTTAGCATCTACCGTTTGTTCGGTTCCATTCGCGCGACATCCAAACGACACTACAATAGAAAGTTTCGATTTTTCCTGTCCGATGTTTCTCAATAGGATTTGGATCTAAAAAAAAAAAAAAAAAAACAAAGAAAGGAAGACCGTGCACGCTGTGTTTGCAAAGAAAATGCGAGAAGAGGCGAGAGAAATTGGCGGAGAGAGGAGAGAGGATTGATTCGTGTTTAACGCGAGACACGTCGGGATCGCGTCGGTTATATAGAGATATATTATACGTTTAATATCAATCACGATTCGCGCGATCAATTACGCGGATAAATAGGCGGCTCGTTAGGTCCGTGTAAACTGTCAGATTTATTGCGTCCTTCGGGAGTAATTCCCGTGAAACGATGATTCATATTCGCAAAAATACGCGTGCGCGCGCTCCTACCTCCGTTGCGATACGGCCTCGAACGAACATTTTTAATAAAACGCCCCTCCCCGGTTGAATTATGGGACTTTTCGGACGAATGTGTTAACGATATCGCGCCCGATACACACGATTCGATATACTTTCACTCTGTTGCGAGAAAATATGTACTCTTATTTCTAATGCGCTCTAGGTACAGGGTGGGAAGAAACGTTTGTCCTGTCATAGATGAATCCTACAACGTCGATTTGATGGAAATACATGTAAAGAACCTGCCGTAAAATTCACTTCGCCTCGCGACATAACAGCTCTCAGTTGAAAAATGGCGGAAAAGTTTCTTAATCATTTAACACTACGTCCTAACAGCGACTTTAACGTTCTGAACGCGTGGATGTCTGTTTTACGTAATTTTCGTATTAGGTTTCGTTAACATTTGACTTATCATAGTTGCAGCATCAGTGTGAATCTATATAATCAAATGATAAAATTAACTGTTAACATTATTCGGAACATTAACATTACATCCACGCGTCTAGAATCATAAAGTCGCTGTTAGAACGCAGTGTTAAATGATTGAGAAACTTTTTCGCCATTTAAGAGAACCATTAGGTTGCTACTTGAAAGAGTTTCATCTTCGTGATGAGTAGAATACAATGCCTAAAGAAAAACGAAAATTTTTGACTTTAAAATTCAAGGTCAAGGTCAGCTTTACGACAGATTATTTCCATCAAATCGAGGGTATAGAATTCAACCATTTTTCTGTCCACCCTGTATAGGTATACATACGTACATTTCATAGTAATCATCTATTCCGAAATGTGTATTATTAATTGCTGCCATTCGACGTAATTCCATTTTATAAAGTGGCGAGTTGTATATTGTTCGAATTTTTACTAAATAAATATAACATTTAATTAAAAAAACAACGTTTCTTTGCGCGAACACGGCCACACGAGTGGAATTATTCCGCGTTTTTCAAGTCCGTACTTGAACGTTTGAACCGTCGAGGGATACTTTCAGTTTTGAATGGAAATTCCAAGCGCGAAATATTTTCGAAAATATTATATATGTATTGACTCCTCAGCACACAAAGCGCCGGAAAGCCAGCTACTCTCTTTCATCTGGCTCGTGTAAGCAGATTAAAAAAAAGAAAAAAAAAGACGACTGCACGGCTATTGATCAGGAATTTATTGCTGAAGGATATTGAAAAAATCCTCATGGCGGTGGCGTAATGCGCGGATAAAAATGGCGGCCTGGAGTCTGTCCGGTCGAGTGAAATTGCGGGGGTGAAAGTTATGCGCGAAAGCCCCTCAGAGATGGAGTGCATTAATGACGTTGCATTTATATATATATATATATATATATATATATATATGTATATTGCATTTATGAATATATAAATTAGTACCACAAAGTGTAATCACGGGCCAGGATCATGAATCGCGCCACGTTTTATCAAAAAGGCGCGTCCCTCTGCTACTGAGAATTTTCTTCCTTTTTTGCCCTTTCGTTGGGAAATTGTCTCTCGTCCAATAGAGAGAGAAAGAGAGAGAGAGGGAATTGGTCATCAGAGAGATAATTACGCGTCGCGATTGAAGTTGAGTAATTTCTCTTCGCCAGTCTGTTTCCTCGAGTATACCACTGGCCGGAGTCTTTCGAATCGAGTTGCTCGGTCAGATCGCAGGAAACTCGTGAATTTCACGCAGAATGAGCTTTCGGTATTTCGTCAGTTTTCTTCGGTGAATTATGACAATTCGCTTTTTTGTCAAGCAAACAAAGTCGAAGCCTTTCTTCAGTGCGTTCTACATCGAGCGAGTCACGTGTTCTTTGTCATTCACGTCTGCGAAGAAATTAAACATCTTCGTCACTCTTGAACGAAGTATTTATTGATTCGTCAAGTGTAATTATTGACAGAACATACAACATTTTACATGGCAGACTTTGTTGTATAATTTATTTATCGAAAGACATTAAAACGAAATTTCAATCTTCAAATGACCGATGAAGGTAATTGTAAATTGTCTTGAAAAGTTTCGACATAAATGTTGCGAAATGATTAAATGAAATAATCATTCGACTCGTATCGCGACAAAATCGGCAAATGTAATAACAACTGAAGCTCGATTTTCAACGTTACCGGCTGCAGGCATTATTTCCGAACAAACTGATGCAATTTGCTGTTGTTCGATAATTATATTTGCCACTTAAATTCCGGGCCGTCCATTTAATTATTATGACTGTATATATATGTATCTATTACACGTTCGTTTCTACTGTTTCATAAATTTCCATTCGCGCGAATGTTCCTAATTTTTGATTAATTCGATATCTGTTTCAACGAGAGACGAGAAAATAATAAATAGTAACAATAAATTTGGATTTATATCATATGTATATTATATACGTAAATTATTGCGAAATATTATTATTTAACAAACATTATTGCACAATATTGTTTCACTCACAGGTTGGTCGTTAATTGCATCAAATCCGATCTCTCGCCAAACAAAATCACCCGAATCGGCGCGATACAAATATATGAATATTTCTCGAACTTCGGCAATTTCGACCTTAAAAATCTGCCGCAATCTTCTCTCTCTCTCTCTCTCTCTACCCTTAAATTTCCATTTCCAATTTAAATTCGCTGCTTTCTTTCTCGCGCGGCGCAGCCTTCTCGCGTCGATAAAAACGTACTTGTAAAATCCTCCTGCGGGCGTGGAATTTCCGCCACGGAAGCAGAACGAATCGCATTCAAAATTCGGAAATTCGGCCAATTCGCCGTATTTTCTTTCGCAGACACTTGAAAAAGCTCCCGCAGGCTCTTGCATTCGGCGCGCGTTCGGCAAGCGCGCGTTGCTGAAAATCGCGCGAGCAAAAGAGCACGACGACCGCTAACGACGCGTCGCGCGCCAAAGAGTTGGTGAATCGCACGCTCGCGGATTTCGTTCGATAACCGCTGTTTGAGCGGAGCCAACTCTTTTCTGGGGCTTTTCGCGCCGGCGTGTATCCAGAAAAATGATGTAAAAAGAAGCCGTACTTGGGTGAAGTGCTTTCGAGTTAAGCACGCGTGTTTTAAAACGGATCGTTTGAGCGTTTGGGGCCATGATTCCGCAAGAAAGTGCGTTTCTTCTCGCGAGAATTGCCATTGTGTATCGGGAAGTTAATTATTGTTTATAATATTCCGTGTAGGTATAAATATCGTTTATACCTACACGGAACATGATGTTTTAGGTATTTGAAGAACTAAAGTGAAGAGCGTAATTGTACCAGTAACGATGAAAAATTGTGAATAATTTCAAATGATACAAGTTTGAAATAAGAGATCAATATAGCGATGCTTTTATTTCGACAGTCGCGAAAGTTTGCTCTTTTCGAAGATAATTTTACATCAACTGAGGGCACATTTTTTCTCGAAAATTGTCAAAGTTCAAGCGCGTGTGAAAAATATTAAAAATTCCTTTTCTCCACTAGGTCCACCATCGTTTTGAAGATTGAAGTTTCTCCTTGACAATTATTCTCTGAAACATGCTCTACAATTTTCTCTTTGCTGTTTTATTTAACGTTGAACGTTATGGTTAAGCGACAAAAATTCGAAAATCCCAACATTCTGTCATCTGACCCGAATGTTTCAAATTCAATAAAATAGTGAAAGAAAAAATTGTACAGCGAGTTTCAAGAGATCGTTGTAGAGAAAAGATCTTCAAAATCATGTTAGATTCATCCCTAAGAAATATTTCTTAACATTTCTACACGCGTTTGAATTTTTACAATTCAACCTTACAATTCGCCTGATAAGCGATGTAAGATCATTTTCGTAAAGAACAAATTCGCGATTGTCAAAGTACAAGCTTCATGCTTTCAAATGAGACCAAAGTGAATCGTTATATGATCTCTTTTTACGAAGTTATATCGCTTTAAATTGTCGGCAATTTTTCATTCTTATCGGTACGGTTATGCTTCTTCGCTGTATGCGTAATCAACGATGAGTATTTTAGAGATGCTTTGTCCGATTTGAAGATTAACTTGATCGTCCAAGTACAAATGATGAAACAAAGGCGGAAGCTCGTGATTTATGGCACTGCGAAAATGAAATTCTTTATAACATGGTAATCAAACGTTAGAGGAGAAAAGTTCATCGCCAAAGTCGTTGACTTCCACTACTATCGAAATTAAATTCTTTATACCCCGGGAATCAAATGCGTGCAGCGGAAATAGGGGCAAAGGGCTCGCCCGAATTGTACTATTGCCAGAATTAAATCCTTTATTGCTCAAACAGCAAATGCATGTTTGTCGGCAGAGTCATTGACTTGCTCTACTGCCGAAATTAAATTCTTTATAGCTTGGACATTAAATGTAACTAATGAAATGCTTGCAGTGATTCGCTGCTCCGCTCGTGCGCTACTATCAGGATTAAATTTGCAATTCGAAAAGTGAATGCAATAGTTTGCCAGTAGATTGACGTTTATAGAAAATTTACAAAATATCGCGACACTGAGGTGTACTGATCAATAGAAAATGACCGTCAGATAAGTAACAGACGCGTAGTTTGGTTCAAAAACCAAATAACTAAATGAATGGAGACAAATATTGGTCGGCAGATCCGTTGATTCGCACTACTGGCGGAGTTCAATTCTTCGTACATGGAACGACATTTTCGTACATAAACTCTTTTCTCATCGATTCAAAGTGTCTACAAGTGGCATCTAGCTTTTCTCTGACACATCGTACAACACAAACCCTTACGCTCGTTTTATTTTCACCTCTTCTCCTTACTTTTGCGCGTCGTTGTCCAGTTTCTTTTCTTTTTTTCCTTTTCTTTTTTTAAACGAGAATAATTGCTCGAGAAGGCGGACAGAGAGAGGTGTTTCCTTGTTGGTCTCTGAAGAGAGCACAGGATATTTCTCTCGAGGAACTTCTTTCACGAAATACTCTCTTGACAGAGACAGAGAGAAAGAGAGAAAGAGAGAGAAACGTGTTTTTCGAACGATGTCTCGCGTCGAATATAATTCTCCGTCGTCGCATGTTTTCTCCTTCTTCTCTTTTTTTTGGCTCATTTCCTCCCCCCTCGTTGAAAGCAGCACGATTTAAGGGAATAATTTCCGGGAATGAACGACGAGTTTGGGTTTCATCGAGTGAATTCGGTTTCTCCAACCCCGAGGGAGAGACGAGAGAGGGGACCGATGTGAGACGAACGTTTCCTTGAACAAGCGGATATACTGTACGGTAGATGGTAGATTACTTTCGCTCGGTAGTAACCTAATCGAAAGATCATGCATATGTATCGTATTGGATAAAGGACGGTTATACTTTTTAATGCAAACGACGCGATCGTAAAGTACTGCGATAAAGAAACATTTGGAATTGCGGGGGGAGGGAGGAGGAAGAGGATTCAAATTGAAGAGGCGATTGATTGCCGTCATTGTGTATTGGAAATTTGAATATTCTCAACAACTCTCCGTGTATGTATGTATAAAATCATCTCAACAAATCCAAGTTAAGCTGAACACTTCTTTTTCTTTATATATTGAGAAGAAATATTTATATCTTTTGTTCTCGAGAAACATAGTAAAAAGAAAGTGGTAAATATTAATAGAATCATTTGTAATATAAATATTTATTATTATAATAATAAGGCATTTTTCGTGGGGGGAAAAAATCGCAAAAACGATCTGAATTGTACTCTGACACATACTGTATTAGCATTTTGGTATCAGCACATATTTATTAGCTTCGGTATATACGTGTCTCTTGATATTTATTTTGCGTTTGGTTAGGTTGATAATAATTAGAATTCAACGACGCAGAATCACGATAAAATATATCCCAGTGATGTGAAATGAAATTCTTCTCGATCTTACAACGATCTCCCGAGGAAGATCGTCAAAAGTATCGTCGAATTCTTTTTTTTCCAGCTCGTACGTTTAACAACGTCGCGTGAATTCGCCGGAATTGAAGTTGATTGTAACAAATAACGCGTTTGCAAGCCACCATTGTTTCACACACTTGGCTCGGGCCAAGTCGAGGAATTCGAAGCTTGTACATACCGTGCATATGAACGCGAAACAACCGCAGACAATATGTAGCGTGTTATCGTAAACCGCGGTCTAACGATTGTTCGTCCCATTTCAGAGGAGGTGTTCGGCTCGAACAAGGCTTTATGGTTCTCGCCGAGCGGCAGCAAACTGGCTTTCGGTTACTTCGACGATTCCCATACACCGATCATAACGATACCGTTTTACGGCTACCCAGGAAGCCTGACGTTCCAGTACACGTCAGCGATCTCGATCCATTACCCCAAGGTAAGCATAAATCCAGTTGAAGTTGAAGGTACACTGACTTTCGTTTTGCTAGCTCGTTGAATTATCTCTGATATTTTCCTCTAATCCCTTGAACCTTGGATTTTGATCAGAAAGTTCTTTCTTGCCGATCTGAATCGTTTTTGACTCAGGTTGTAGATACGAAATAAATTCGTTTGGTGATATGTATAATCTACATTGTACAGGGTGATTTGCACACCTGAAATGTAATTTTTTAAATTGTGCAATAGCATAAAAAATAGCATAAAATAGCATAAAAAATAGTATGTAAAATAGCATAAAAAATGAAAAGTTTATTTAATGCAAAAGTTAGTTTTCTTAATAGAACACCATGTATTTTTTCATCGTGAATCGAGAGAATATTAAATTCCAAGTAAAAAAGTATTAGGCCACATTGGCCCTAGACTTACATAATTTTTACAATTTATTTATTTAGATATTATTATAAAAACCAACACCAGCTTGGCGGTGTTTAATTGTTATTGGCGAGTGGAATATAAAAATATTGATTGTTAAATATTGAAACTATTAATTTTAACACATTTGAAAGTTATTAGGTTAGGTTGGACACTTTGATTTTAAATACTTTCTCTGGAACGCAGCATCTCGTTGCTGGTTGACTGAAGCATCAAAATTTAGAGGATTGGAGACTGAAGTGTTCAATAAATTTAATAACATATTAAATATTAAATTTAATAAAATATTAAATAATTTAATAAAATATTAAAATTATTTATTTCAAGACGTGAAAAGTTGGATGTAGAACAGAACGTCTGTTAATTGAAGCTGATCAATCGAAGTATCAAAATTTGAATTTTGTTTAACAAACAATTAATTTTGCAATGACTTTAATATTTAGTGAATAATTGATACATAACGAGGTCATTTTTATTTTTCTTAATAAAACAGCATGTATCTTTTTTTCATCGTGAATCGAGAGAATATTAAATTCCAAGGTCACATTAGTCCTAGACTTATGTAATTTTTACAATTTATTTATTTAGATATTATTATAAAAGCCAACACCAGCTTGGCGATATTTAATTGTTATTGGCGAGTGGAATATAAAAATATTGATTGTTAAATACTGAAACTATCAATTTTAACACAAAGTTGAAAGTTGTTAGATTAGGTTGAACACTTTGATTTTGGACACTTCCTTTGGAACACCAGCATCTCGTTGAATAATTGATACGCAACGAGGCGAATCGTTGATTTTTTTTAAATTCAGTTCAGTTGAATTCGGCGAATTGGAAAATTAACGCTTCAATTCGGTGGTGTTGACATTAGAACTGTTCAAATTAATAAGTATTTTCTTTGCAGTGATTTACAAAATTTCGTTGAAAAATTAGCAACTGATGATTTCCTAGTGTTAGGCAGACAACTAACAGAGCGATAATGATCGTCACGAAACGAAATTCGACCGAATGGGTGAATGAATCTTTTATATTCGGCGGAGCCTCTCCCGCATTCCGTTTGATATTTTCGCGGCGACGTGGATACGAATCGAGGAGAGACGCGTAGCTTTTGTGCTTCAAATTCTAGATAATAATTTAACGCGTGCACGGGGATAGAAACGAGCATGAAACGAGTGTGTGTGTATACGTGTCTTCGGTCAGCTTTCGCTCCTTTTCCGGTTATTTCGAGCATGAGGAGAGATGAAATGCGAAGGGAGGAAATTTGACGGGTGCTGACGCTTTAAATAGCGTCAGGTTTTGCTTGAGAATTTCGGATTATAACGGCGGAGTTAGAATTCGCGATTTTTCGCTTTAAAAAAGTGGTTGGCGTGCTATTTTTTTTAGAAAGAAGTATAAATTTAATTGTTGCTTCATTCAGAAATGACGTTGTTTCGCGTGTATAGTGGTAACAAGTTTTTGGACGTCGCGTGGTAAATTGAAGTAGAAGGAGAGGCAATAAAAACAGGAGACTCGATTTTAATTTAATTCAAACGAGATGGAACGTTCGAATGAATTTAAACCGAGCATTAAAGATAAATTTCACCCTCGCGCGCTCTTGGAACGCTTCGTTCCCCCTTTTTCAATCATTTTCAAACTTTTCAATCGTGTCGCGTGGTAATCTGAACCCAGATTGGACCACAAACTACAATATTTTTACGTTTTCTTTTTTTTTTTTTTTTTTTAACCAAAACTCTGCACACCTATTTAAACTAACTGAAACAGGAGCCTCTGATCTCTCGAAGTAGCAGCAACAAAAAAGGAGATTGATGCTCTCCGGAGCACGTTACAAGCACCACATGAAATTACATGAGGGAGAAACTTCGAATCCGCCGAATCTGTCCACGTGCATATTCCTTCTCGTTAGCTGAAAGAAGTGTTCGAACAGTCGAAACAAAACACCGGGGAATTAATATCATCCGCTCGTGTTATACTCTGGTTTCTCTCGCTATTTTACCGCTTGAGCAAAGACATAGAAACAAAGAGACATAGAAACAGACAGACTCAGTCTGATTTTTGTCTTTCCCGCGAAACTCTGTCAGCTAACTAAAAGCCGCTCGTGTCCATTTAATGCTTCGAGTTGAAACGTTTTTTTTTTTTTTGTTCATTTGCCCCTCTTTCACCAGCCGTTGATTTTTTCGTACAAATACGTGAGTTTGAATAACGTTTGAATAATGTTCACGTATAGTGAGCACGTTTGTTCGTAAATATTAAGACACCGGCTGGCTTTGTGTGAAATATATCATACGGTTGATGTAGATTGTTAGAAAAAAATAATTGTCGATCCATTAAAATTTTCATTGGAATTTTCATTGGAATTTTTCGTGCCATGAAATTGTGAAATTCATTCGCAAGAGTTTCTGGAACAAAATGGACGAACGAGACCGATCGTTTCGCTTTTATAACAAAAAGCGCGCTTTTGTCACGCATTTATTTTTCCTTACGGTGTATTTTATATAAACTTTTACGTAACTAAATCTTGTCGTGAATGGTCGAGATAGAAACTTGATGAATAATTCACGTAATTTTACTTCAACGTTTGAAATTTCATCGATACGCTGTTAAAAAAGAAAGAAAGAAAACACAAAACGACGTGCTTTATTAGTTCTTAGATTTTGAACTGGAAAGAACATCGTGCGGGAAGGTTAATCATTTCCCAAACGATTTATCAAACGTATAATATATTTCCCTCCGAGTGTCCTAACGTTCGTGAACGACGGTTGCACAGCTTGACAAGCGGCGAACAGAAATTACGTGGCAATTTATTTAGTTCACCCGTCGACTTTGCCGGAACTTTTCATCAGAAGTTGCAACGATTCTCCCTTTCTAAGCCACTTCAACTTAGGTAATTTAACTTACACAAATGCGGTTAGCAATCCCTCTGTTGCTTTCATCCTTAAAGCTCGCTGACCCGTGTAATCTGATCGGCACATCCTCGACGTGTTACTTTTTTTCTTTTTTCTTTTTAATTCCTTTGATTTATTTCGCGCTCGGAGAAATAAATAAATTTTTATCGCGGCCGATGGGCGTCGTACTGAAACGATTAAAAAATCGTAGCAAGTCAAAGAAAGAGAAAGAGTGGAGGAGGAAGATCTTGAGACGATGGTTGGTTTGAAAATTGCTTCGTAGCGCGGAGGATAACCACGTGTTGGCAGCCACTTCATCTCCGTGACGGATGAGCATGAAATATGCACGTGGCTGAAGCACACTTGCAAGACGTGGACGTCGCTCGCCACCGTTTACTATGTATCAATTATCCCTTCGGGGGCGGGGACTCTGCAAACGGAAAGTACTCTTTGGAAAAAGTTGCTCGCTTGAGTTGATCTACTCAATTTCAACGGTGACTGTGTTTCGAAATTTCCTCGAAAGTTTCTCAAATCCGCTTAGATCCTGCACGTATCTGAGAGACACTCTTGTATATTTCCGAATTCCCTTCTTGAAAAAACGAACGATGAACGTACGATAAAAGGTCGCGAAACACTTTTGACTAAAGTGTAGAAGTAGATCGCGCGCGGCGAAATTTAAAGGTGAGACTTCGCGATTTACGGTTCAAGAAAAAGAGAGGAAAGAAATCTCTGAAATTTTCGAGAGAAAGGGGAGAGATCTATACACGAGTTGGAGAGAAAACTGCGTTCGGAAACGACGTGGAAGGAGGAATCGAGAGGAGAATCTCCGCGGCAGAGAATTTCAGCGTAAATTCGCGTTTGATGCCCGACGGGTTGGTTGCCGGAGCATCTCTGAAATTCTGCCGCACGGTGCAAGGTTAGTCGGCGAGTTGACGGTGAAAGGGATGAAAGGGGGCCTAGGCAGTCGGGCAGTCGAAGAGGGCAGTGGAAGCCTTGCCACCTATGGAATTTTTAATGGCTTTTTACAAGGCGCAGATTGATGCCGGGCGCTGGCCAACCAGGCAAATATCACCCGGTTGAGAAAAGAAAAAGAAAAAGTTTCGCCTGGCGATGTTTACCCGAGCGATGAATAACATCGTTCCCCTTTAATGGGGTTTCTTCCGTCGGAAGTTCTCTCGCTGGGATCCCCTTCCCCTCCCCTCCCCTCTCCCCTTTGCAATTCAGACCAGGGACGACGCGGCGCGGATCGTGTATTTAAGCTTTGTTTGCTTGCAGAAATACAAATCTCCCGGTATTCATTTTTCAGTGAGAAGCGGCGTGAGAAACGAGCTTGTAACTCGCCTGGAATTAAAACGTTAACGAACGAAGAAGGCGTATTTCATTGTGGTTGTGAATCGCCGGCTCCGCGCCTTGGTCACGTTTTTTGGTGAAAATTGAAACAACCAGCGATTACAGCGTGTCAAACGAATGAATAAAACTTAGAATATGAACGATGGCGTTTGTGGAAAAAACGTTTCAAATTTCAGAACCAACTTGTCATTTTGATCAGTTTCGGTGGTTCTGGTGTTGATAGAGAATTAATGCAATTATCAGTTAAATAGTAATAAATAGAATCGTCGATAGAGCCATTGAGTTGCGTCAATTGTAACTCGATTGTAGATTCGCTTCTAGAATTAAGTTACTTGTTTTATAATTTAATGAGATAAAAGTAGCTGTTCGTCGGCATATTCGTTGACCTGCACCACTGCCGACATTGAATCGTTTCAGAGAGCTAAGTACGAGTAATGAAATAACTGTAAGGATTCACGGATAGAATTATTGATCTATACCACGGTCAAAGTTAAATCATTTGCGATTTGAGAAGCAAGCACATGGAGACAAATGTATCTCGAATGAGACCATTAATTGTGAAGGATATTGTACGAGTGTACACATTGTTCGTTCAAAAATCGCCGTTTTCACGCAACTGAAAACACCGGGAAAGGTTTAATAATCAATCACTGGTTGGAAAGTTGTCTGGCCGTGACTCGAGGAATTCTTACCGGTACTTCCCTAAATTCCATTATTCCCGTAGCACACGTATCTCCAAAACCGTGGTTTAAAGACTCGAGGCAATATTCTACAGATTCGATCAATACCAACCGGTTGAAACAACAAAATTCTGACGTTCTGAAGAGGAAACGGCCGTTCTGAACGTGCATACCAGAAACCCACTGGCAGAGAGAGAGAGAGAGAGAGAGAGAGAAAGAATCATAACCAACCAGATTACCTAGCCGAAAAAGAGAGAAAAACCGACTTACCACCGCAGTGAAAGAAAAGAAAAAAGAAAAAGGCAGAAACATCCGCTTCGAGGGAAAGGAAGAAAAAGAGGAGAAAGAAACTAGGGAACGAGAAGGATTCCCCGTGATCATCTGACCGACATCTTCGGCCCTTCTCTCCTTCTCCTTCCAAGTACGTGTCCGCGAAAACTCATTTTCCGGCGGACAAAGTGGCCTACTTTGATACTTGTCACGAATCTGAAATCCGCGGGAGCAAAAGGGTCCATTTGAAGATTACAAAGATCTTCGCGGTCACGCAAAGGAGAGACATAAAGAGAGAGAGAAAGAGAGAGACCGAACGAACGAAGAGAAAGGGGAAGGAAGAGGGAAAATCGGATAGAGGACGGCTAAAGGACCAATCTGACGGACAAGGACGAGCGAGGAAAGGTTTCTCGAGGCCTCGACAACGTCGACGAAGATTTAAATTTCCATTTCCTAGCCCGATACACGCCCTCTTTGACGACGTCTCTGTTTCTCCTCCTCCTCCCCCCTTTCCGCAGTTGCACGGACGTTTCCTCCGGTTTCTCTCGCTCTCTGTGAAATTATTTTCCTTCATCGATTTTACCGCCCCTCCCCCCAACGCCCATCAATGCTTCGCGTCGACTTTAAGCGGACGAAGGAATGCTGCGATTTTTGCGAAACGACACGCGGTTATTCTTTGTTTCGACGAATGTGACGCGACAAGAACGCTTTATTCTGAAGGGGGGGGAATCAAGCCGCCTCGTTTGCCTCGCGAGTATTTCCTGCCTTTTCCGCGCGAAACGAAATAAAAAAACGATTGTTAATATTGGCACGCTTGGCTTCGAGCAAATATCAGATTTTCGCGATATTTCGGAATTTTCGTTTTCCGATCGAACGGATGGAAATTATGAAATTTAGCAGTATTTAGTATCGAATAATCGCTCAGTCCAAATAATGATTAAAAACAGTACGCGTGTGCGCGTGTTTTGGAAGGGTAAAGCGACGAAATAAAATAGTAATGGCAGATACGGTTGCTGCGCGTTCGCGTTTAAAAAAAAAGAAATAAATATCGTTAATATCTCGCAGAATAACTTCAGGAGCAGAAAATAGAATAGAATAAAAAAAAAATAATAGTTTCTTGACATAGTTGTTGTTGCTTCTTTACATATTTCGGATCATCGTTCCCTCCTGTCTCGACTAAGAACCAGCTACGATATTCGATATTCTTTCAGTAACGAAGAAGCATCGTTACTTACGAGAAACGAAATGTTTCGCGTCAACAGCGCTAAGCTCTTCGAGTAGTAGTCGTACTCGAACGTTAAGAATCGTTTGTCAAGGCGTTAATTTCTAACTGGTGAAAAACTCGTTGGAAATGGTAATTGCATCGCCGCGCCTTTTTGAAACTGCGTAGACCCGGCGGGGGCAGAATAATTGCCTGGAAGCGTTAGTAATTTCACAGTTCGAAACGGCGCGTGATAAATCGCATTTCCGCGTGCATTGTTCGCCGATTTTTTTCCCCTCCTCCTCGGTAATAAATTTTCGAGCGTATCGACTCGGTTTCCTACCACGAGTTGCCCGTTTGATTTTTTGCCCGGCGTTTTTAACCCTTTCTTTTCACGGTGCGTCCTTGTTTCTCGTTCTCGAAACGAGACGCCCCATGCAAAATATCCTCCTTTTCTTTTCTTTTTTCTTTCTTTCTTTTTCTTTCCCTCCCCCCGCTCGCCAGGGAGCGTCGAACATTTCTCTTCCCTCTTTTATTTCGTCCGTCGTTCCCTATGCATTTTTCAAGCTCCTCCGGTGCATAGTCCTGTTGATTTGCGGTGAACCACAATATGGCCCGCCCTAGAGAAATATCGTTCATTTAACCATTTATAGGCCAAATTCTCCGCTGCTTTTCTTCCCTTCCACGCTTCTCCTCTTTTGTCTTTCATTTTCTTCTCCTTTTTTCTTCTCTCTCTCTCTCTCTCTCTTTCTCTCTTTTGGGGGAAGAATGTTACTCGTTCTCATACCTTCGCGGAAATTTGCATTTGCAGTGTTTGAATGCGAAAACAAAAGAGAAGCCAGACTTCTCCCTCTTTCGTGAAGAGATAATTTTGAGGAAATATTTTCCTTTTGTATTTGTTTGGAACTCAAATGGGGAGTTTTACTTCTCTGCTCGGATCGAAGGGTTTCGAAATTGAGATGAGCAAATACAACATATACAGGGAAGTATTTTGTTCCGTTCTGTTAATCAAGATAATAGGTAAGCGATAAGAGAAGTTATTGCGTGCAACGTAAATCAGCCGCAAGTTCAAGGATCCCGTGAACTTTCACCTCGAGAAACTTCCACGTATCTCGGCAGCGGAGGATTTCGTGGCCTTCGATTTCTTCGCGAAGTCCCCTCGCGAGATGAATAAATTAATTCACCTCTCTGTCCCGTATCGTACACGACGATTATAAATTCCCGCCGACTGTTTTTTTCTCGCAACTATTCCTGTTATTACGCTTCTTCGATTTTTCTTTTTCCCTGGTTTTGTTTTTCTTTTTTTCTTCTTTTTTTTTATCGCGTTTTGCACCGCGCGGAGAAAATATGAGAACCCGATTCTATTTCAATCGTCCGTGCATAAACGCGTGCAGCGGTTTTGGAAATTTTATACCCGACGGAGGAAATTTCAATAAACGCGTTATTTAATTTCGTTGTTTGCCAGAGGTTTCGCGTTTCGTTCGTCGGCAGCCGTTCGAAAATATTCCCCGCATTTTTCAAATCGGCGTGAAGGGCGGTCACGCGGGATTCTCACACGTCCGCGACTTTGTTAACGGCCATTGTAAAAATCCCGTGGAATCACGATCGAACAATGAGCCATTCATCGGGCGAAATATTTCCTTTTCCAATGGAACTTCTGATATACGTGCGCCGTACGTCGGAATTTTAATTAAATGTACGTTTACCGTGTTTTCTCGATTCGGTGCTTCAAGTTCAGTTCAAGCTCGTCTTGGTTATGCCGATTGAACGTAGCACGATATAGATCAATAGTAAAATAGATGTACACTAGTAAATAATGTACGTAACATGTGTAACATACATAATATGTATGTAAATATATATATATATATATATAATAAAGATGTGACGCGATATTAATTATCAAATTAATTTGAACAATTTGCGAATCCGGGAACGTTTTCCAAATGTCCCTGAGATTCATTCGGTTCTTGGCGAATCCGTGAAACGCTCATTGGCAATCGCGATATCTCGACTTTCCGATGACTTTCCGACGAAGCAATCGTGTACGGTTTTATTTTAATAAAATTAAGACGCATTCGTTGTGTACTCGTCAGCTTGTCGTACGGATTATTGAAATTCCGTCGCGTCGAATATATAAAAGACGCGTTCGCCATCGTGCTGATAAAACGTCCGTCGCGATTAAAACGCGGCAGCTATGCCAGCTATTCGAATATTAAAAGTCTCTCTGAAGGGAGAAAAAAAAGAAATGTCGTCATGTATTAAGACAAAGTCGTGCCCATGCGATCTTAATTAACAGAGATGCGATCTCGCGACTCTCTAAACACTGTTTAGAGAATATTCTTTGCCTCCTATATGGCCTCGTGTTGAACGATTTTATTACTATCGGAGAGAAAGAGCAAAGGGAGAAAGAGACAGAAAAGTAAAAAAAGGAAAAAAGGAAGAAAGAGAACGAACGTGGGATGACGCAGTAAAAAAAGAAAAAGAATATACGTTCTGTCATATGGATATTAAAGAACGAACGACATAAATCACGACGTTTCCCCTCTGTTCGACGCACGTGAACGAGAATTTAATCAGAATGTCACATCAAAATTGAATTATTCCCTACGTAATTAGCTTCGTTGAAAATTCAAGCGCGATTCGAATTCGTGGAGGGGTTGCCGCGCCATCGAGCAACACTTGATCGATCGCCGCCATCTTTTTTTTTCTTATTAATCGGACAACCCGCAGGGAAAACGGTGTAAGTGGCAGAAAAATGGAATTTTTTTTTAACGGACACATGCGGAAGGATTTAATAAATATATTAGATATCTTCCACTATTTCTCACTTTGCGAATAAAATTGCCTTCTACACCGAGATTTGATTAACTTGAAAGTCGAAATTTAACGAATGATTTTCCTTACCAAGAAATTGCTTGTTCGTCGTTTTGTTTATTTCACTAACGTTGAAATTAATTTTATTCTTATTTCGGAAATCTATTCCATCACTTTTTTCAATCTCTGTCATTGTGTAATTTAGAAATCGAAGGATCAATGAGACGAAACGTTCGCAAACATTTAGTTTCAAGCGTTCGCTTGCATTCGCGATCGGAATTTTTCCAAGTGACACATCCAATTTGATTTCCAATCGCAAATCACAACGTAGAAAAATCATCGATCGTTTCTTCCTACAGATCGTGAATGAACTCTTACTGTTTCGCTTGAAATGAAATCAATCTGATTCGAATACGCGTGTAATATTTCGTCGAATAGCAATAACAACATCAATAATAATAACGACGATGAAGTAAAAAGCAGAGACAGAAATAGGAGTTACATGTAGGAGTTGTAGGAGTTACAAAACATCGGGATCTTCCGATTTCTAACATCGTATTAGAAAGGAAAGAAAGATTGGTTGAAAGTTGACCACACGGTACAACATTTCCTGTTACAGAGTGGCACGAAGAATCCCACGGTGAAGCTGTTCTACGTCGACTTGGAGAAGGTGGTCCACGGTAACGTGAGCTTAACTGAAATCGAACATCCGGACGAGTTAGCCTATCCGGAGGAACGGATTTTATCTGCTGTTGCTTTTCCTACGGATGATCTCGTATACGCGACCTGGATGAACAGAGAGCAAAACAAGGCGTATTTCCACTTCTGTTACGTCCGTGATTCACTGCCCAATTGCACTACCGTACGTATATAGACTATGCACGTGTTAAACAAATATTAATTGTTAAGTCTCCTGAATCCTAACTAGATTTTCTTTTTTTGTATTTATACGCATAGTGAACCAAAGTGGGTCAAATCTCACCAAATTTTGTATATATACATTTATATATGTATATATATTTTTTTTTTTATGTGTTTGGGAGCAAATATTCAGATTAGATTTTACATTTGTTGAATGTTTTAGTATTTTTATTTCAGTAATTATCATTATATTTTCTAGTAAACGTGTTTATTTTACAATTGGAATTAATTGCGAGCAAACTTTTATATTTGACTCTTCTTTCCTTGAATTCTTTTGTTCGTTAATCTTTCTAAATCCTAAATAGATTTCTTTTTTGTATTTATACCTACAGTGAGCCAGACTGAGTCAGATGTATTTTGCCCATGCGTTCGAATTATAAATTTTTATAATTAGATTTTATGTTCGTTGAGTATTTCAATTATTGAGAAATTTTTATATTTGAATCTTCTTTCCTTGAATTCTTTTGTTCGTTAATCTTTCTAAATCCTAAATAGATTTTTTCTTTTTTTTTATACGTACAGTGAGCCAGACTGTCAGATGTATTTTGCCCATGCGTTCGAATTATAAATTTTTATAATTAGATTTTACGTTCGTTGAATATTTCAATTGTTGAGAAATTTTTACTTGACTCTTCTCTCATTGAATATCTTTCAAGTTATGCAACAATCGAAGAGAAAAGTTCACATATTCATTTTGCAATAGCGAATTTACAATGACATTTTTTCTTTCATCGCGTATATTTAGCTCTACAAACGTTTCTAATTCATAACTTGGCGATGATCGACAGAATCAGTCAGTTTCAGATTTTTTTCGAACTGAATTGAATTTGATGAATCTTGATTTCATTTATAACCGTATGTATATTTATCTCACGATTGTACAATTTTTGTTTGACCCCCGTTACCACTGGTTCGAGAGGGTTAAAACATTCAAAGACAAGAGAAAACCTCGCTAAGTTCGCCGCTGAGTTTGCCAATTTTCTTCTTCCTTTTCTTTTTTTTTCTGCTAATTCAAGCTAACCGCGTCAGCAAGATGAATAGGAACTACGTCGCGTGGTTTTCATTTGAAATTTTCACGGACGGTTTTATCGTCCGTGAAAGACGAAGTTTTCCCGGTTTAATTAGACTTCGCGACGCGGGTTGGAAGTATCGCGATTCGTTTAGTTTCGCGAGACCGGTTTCGGCGACTCGTAGCGAACAGGATGTTTTCGTTTATTGTTTCACGGGGGAATTTAGCATCGCGCGTGAAATTCGGTCGAACGTTTTCATCCGCGTGAAACTTCCCTAAATTCCAGTTTCGTTCCACGTTTCGCTCGACACGACTGATAACAGTCGTTCGATTCGTCGACGATCGTCAGTCTTTGGATTCGATGATGCTTCGTGATACGCGTATTTTCCACCACCTTGTCATTTCCAAGCTTCACTGTGAAATTGCTGGAACGCAGAATTATAATTATTGATAATCGTCTCCAAATTCTGACTGATCTTCGAGTACATCGTTCAACCAAAAGTACGAAAACGTTTACATCCGTTTGCATACTTGAAAATCCCATCGAATCGAAAATTTGTCAAATTCCTGTTCAATTCGATATTCCATCGATTCCAAGATCTGTACTAGAGTCGAGATTGTATTGAAATCTCAAAAATGTAAAATTCGGAAGTACGACAGATGGAGCAGAGTAAATATTCCAAAAAGAAGAAGAAGAAGAAGAAACGAAAAACAAATTTAAAAAGTTGCCAAAAACAAGCAGAGAAGAAATTGATCGAGAAAATTCTCTGATGCATCGCGTTAAAATTCGTATACGGGGATCGATCACCTCGTCGAAGCACTGCGTCGCTCAATTTCACCCCGGCACCGATCGTCATGAATATCGTGGAATCGCGAGATAATCGCGCGGATCCGCTCGTCAAAAGGAGAGTAAGTTGCTCGCCGATGCATGGGAAATAGGATCGGCCGGTCTATGAACGACGCGATGCGCAATTTTTCGCGAGCGGGTTTTCCACGACGCGAAGAGAGGGCACACGATAGAGGATGGAGAGAGCACCGGGGGATGAAATATTCATTTTACTCAGGCGCTGAAGCACTCGGAGAGGCACGGATGGGTCGAGCAGTTCGAGCCACCGGTGTTCAGCGACGACGGTGACTCGTTCCTCACGATTCTGCCGCAGAGGCAGCACGACTCCAGCTACTGGAGGCATGCAGTCGCAATTACCAACGTTTCCACTGGCAAGCCGAGGAACGTCGCCCTAACTTCCGGCCGGTTCGTCGTCACGGAGATAGTTTCTTGGGACCAGAAGAACTCCTACCTGTAAGTAACGCTACTTAGCATTAGTCAGAACTAACGTTAACACTTTACCGACCGTGAATTATTAGCGGTGAATAGTTGGCCGATTAATAGGCTACCGGTCGGTAAAGTGTTAAAATATGTTAGCCGATTAATAGGCTACCGGTCGGTAAAGTATTAAGGTCATTCGCCATGTTAAGCACCAACGTGACGTTTCGTTTCCCCATTCCTTTTTAATTGATTTGCGTGAAGATTCTTTTAGTGTTCTCCGTTCTCCTAATTAGGCAAAAGTAAGGCTAGACTGTCGCGTACAGAAAAGGACGCTTCGTTAAAAATGTTGCAATGAATATAAATGAATCATATAATTTAAACGATGTTTACTATATTAAATAACAAAGAGAACAAAGGAAACAAAAGAACAAATAATAAATACAAGATAGACAACGCAGGCAACAATAATTCGAATAAACTTAAACGACACAATGAATTCTTTTATACAACACAGATGATTCACTCCTTTTGCACACTGTTTTTTTACTCGCACGACTTTCTTCTTTTTCAAAGAGAAAAGCTCTCGATGCCAACGCTGTGCTTCTCGCATCACATTCATACTTTTTCGTTCACGCATCGTCCAGCGAACAGGCCATGTGTTAGAAGTAAAAGCGACTAAAAATATAACTACACGTTATAATGATTTCGATAACTACAAGTATGAAGTGAAACTAAAATTTTACAAGGACACTCCTTATAGGATAATATAAAAAAAAAAGGCAAATGGAGGGTAGGAGATTTTAAATTTGAGATTTTGTTTGTCGAGAAAATTGAGTTTGAAATATGAAGTTATTCTCCCTCTTTGTTGACGCAAAATTAACATCGAAATAACTGTTTTACCCTTTGAACTCGTATGTTCGATGCTGGAGGTGACAACACACGTTTGCTGTAAAAATTTGGAAATTGTTTGTTGAAAATTATGAAAAGTGAATTATACAATAACAATGAAAGATAAATAAATAAAAGACATTGAGTCTAATTAGAATAAACACACGTGGACGACAACATTGTAAACAAATCGAGTCCCTCGAATTAAATTTAGTGTGATTTTTTGATTATGAGAATCAACGCAGACTTTTGATTCTTACAGTCAGTTTATTTCGTGTAAATATTTTCTGTATTGTGAATTTCTGCTTTCAAATGAATATTTCTCCACGAGTAGAAGCCCAAAAATGTAAAGTTTGGTGAGTTAAAAGGAGATTGATTCTTCTCGACTGAAGTTCATCGTTGAAATTCATCGTGTTTGTCACGCCTCGTATTTTTGTTACAACATTTTAATGAAGCTTTTATGAATTCTTTAATGTCTTAATAATCTGTTAATGTCACTTTTATCTACAAAGCACGCTGGTAAAGGTTGAAGGCTAAAATTTTACAAGGACACTCTGTATAGGATAATATAGAAAAAAAAAGCAAATGAAGGGTAGAAGAATTTTAAATTTGAGATTTTATTTTCGAGAAAATTGAATTTGAAATATTCGTAATACCGCGATAAATTGTTGCTTCCCAATTAGTTTGTATTATAAAATTCGTGCGAAATTCGTAGAAACTTTGTGACTGATTTAACGTAACACGAGGAAATTAAGATTATTTGAACGCAATTTGATGAGCTTGTTTGAAGTGATCGTTGTATAGTTTGCTCATTAGCTGTACACTTGCGGTGAAAATACGATTTGAAAGAGAGAATTTGATTCATGCATATTGTACAAGCAATCTGGAACACGTGAAATAAATAATTTACTTGATGAAACAGTGCACATTGTGAAAACGTTTTCATATTTAACGAAGAGATATTTCCTACAATTTAATTAAACAACAAAACCATATTTATATCTAAACAGTTGCAATAGCTATTTTTACATTACGTGCAAAATTATTTAGATATTTTCAACCACAAGAGTACTACATATTATTACGTACACTTAATCATTCTGAGATCCAATTATGCCAAATAGAATCAAAGGTGCAAACGAAACAGAAAGGAAAGAAACGCTAGTAAAATTCACAGAATTAATTTCAATCTTTGTACTACATCTTCTTCTACATCGTGCGCCGATTGAAACTCGAAGCGAAAACGATTTCAATTTTTTCCACGTTCTAGCTCCGTAGAATCAGCGATCGAGCTTGGCCAGTTTCGAATCGGTTGGTATTAGTCACGGCCCATAAAATTTGCATTTTGGTGAGAAACCGTCCCCTCGAAGTATCCTGAATTGTGTGACAATCGTTCACAATGGGCTAGAGATCCGGATAAGGACCAGTCTCGTGGACCCTTGCCACTTATCGGAACGGTCCCTCAACGGTGCCCGGTAGCCCATAAAGATTCTCTAAATGTATATAGCCGAAACAAACCACCGATGCTGGAAAATCCTTTCCATCCACTTTGCCCTGACGACGACGACGCTCGCAGCCGAACGTTCGGAAAGCCATTTAATGGAAACGTTTCCCAGTTTCCGCTTTAGTTGTAACCAAATTTCACCGGTCAGCTTCATTCTTCGATCCGATTACCATGGCCGACGACTACTTTCTGATTTCGTCGCGTCTCTTTCGAACTTTCCCGCCACGAGGAACTCCGTTGAACGTGACGAGCGACGATAATTACGGGACACGATCGAAGAAACGTTGTTGTAGAGAAACACTGCTTCTCAAGTCGAGAAAGTAAAATTATCGAATTTTAAATCATTTCATTGATAAATGTTACTACGACGTGAACGCTGTCTTTCGAATCGATGGAAAAGTCCGTTTCATCTTAAATTACTTTCCCAGATAGCGAAAAATCTATTTTCAATAAATTGGTCTTGCAATTCTAAAATCAATCAGCGATACTGTCCTGATGATTTGTTTCGCGAAATCTCACTCGCGAGTTTCAATTTCCCAATTTTTTCCATCCGTCGCTGTTTTTCTGCGACAGATCGTGGATTATTGACGACTCTGCAAGAACGTGAAATCGCTCTATCGATGACAGTTTCTTTCCGTTTCTCGAAAGTGGATCTTACAAAATTATTTAGTTCCTCGGCAGCTAAATCTTCGCGACGACCACGGGGGTCAGAGAGGGGGAGAGAGGCGTTCGAACGTGGACGTTAAGTACGCCGACTTAGCTACGTGCTTCCATTATTTCTCGATAAAATACGACGAAGGAAGGATATTACGCCAGGGGGGCGCGTTATATTGGGGATTCCCATGAAATCACGGAGCAAAACGTCTGCCATAGGGCAGCGGCCATCTAAACGGCGTTAACATTTATCATGTAAACGCGCCGTTAGACATTGATACTGTGCGCACCGGCCGCTTAATTCAATCTCATTTCCCTGTAGAACAACTTTGAACGATGCTCGTCATTTCTGTCTCAAGCACGTCCCACGTGTCACGTTCAACGTCCGCGGCGTTCCAAACGACTAATTCGTTTCTTCTGGCGAAATTAATTTTTCATCCATCTGTAAACTCCTCTTAATTGCTTGGAATAGATGATTAATCTCGCCGTTGTATTGTGTTTCTGGACGATTTCAAACAATGGAGAACGAGGGGACGGGATCTTGAAACTGCCGATTGAATATTAATGGGATTCATTCGTGTAAAAATTTCTGAAATTTCGTCTTGCAGCTTTTAATGAGAAACGAGAGTGACTCGTTTTATATCGATCTCACGTTTCATTTCATTTCATGTATCCAGTGTTGCATTATTTCAGAATTCTTGCAAGGTAAAAGACGAATTTACGAAGTTTCCAAATATTTTTTCTTTTTCGCTGTTTCTAATGGAAGATAAAACGAACGATGGAATTCTTTTTGGAGACACACAAAATAAAAGATCGAATTTCTTTTTTTTTTTTTCTTTCGTATTTCAATTTCACTGGCAAAGTTCGTTTTTTTCTATCCGATATTACGACGCTTCCGAAAGATTTTAAATAACAGAAACCGAAGACACGAACTTTCTACCCGCTCGGGCATCGCGATCTTCGATGGAACATCTTAAAACTTCTTCTTACAATACAGTGATAAGATCAATAATAAAAAAAAAAGAAATTCAAGAAGTAAAATTCTCCGATTTAAAAACTGTGACGGAGCAGGTCAGGCTCGGTCGCCTGGAACGTTTGAAAGAATTACGCAAACATCGTGGCACGAGGCGATTTACGCAACGAATGATCGATATTTGCCTTCCACGGTATCGCGTAATACCTAGAAAATTGTGCTTAAACGAGCCAATATTTTTATTCGACGCTCGCCGCGCCAGAGAGTTAAGACGGAGTTGATTTTCCGAAGGAGCAGGAGGGGTGTTCCTCTTAAGCGTCTTAACGTGTTCGATATCGGAGATCGCCTTAAGGGATCGTCGAGGAGAAGAGGAAAAAAAAATAACCGGCCAAGTCGGGGAAATCGTGTTTCGCTGGCTTCGAAGAGGACAGTTTAATAAACGGTCCGATGCAAATAACGAGAACTCGGCTGAACTTTCCTCGCAAAACCTTCTGCCGGTGGCCGTTTTCCAATTCCGACGCCTCTGTTCTTTTTTTTCTTTTCATTTTTTTTTCCACCGGTTTACGCTCCCTCGTACGAGAGAACTCGCCGTTAGTTTCGCTCGTGTAATTATGCAGCCCCCCGATTATCACGCTAATTGGCACGCCGTGCGCGAAAACGTACGTACGCGCGCGTTTGTTTGCTCGTGCACGCGTGTGTCGCAACGATGCGACGTTGAAAATTGCGAGGAAAGATCGTTGCCTCGTGTCTCGTCGCAAGGCGCCGTTCGAGTGAAATTAACTTTTTCTAACTTTTCGATGTAATTAGTTTGAAAGTCGTGTCAAAGCGATGCGAATTTCAACATGTAGATTTTTTTTAGTGTTTTTCTCATATGTGTATTTTATTTTATTGTACGAATATGCAAATGTTCGAATAAAGAACATGGATTAAAAATTTTGGATTTTCAATTAATATCGTGAATCTGAAGGTTCCACACGAATGAACATCAATCCTCGAAGTATTTTTTTTCCTTCTTTAACGATATCTACATTTTCTCGTATTTTTCTTCTGTTGTATTCCAAAGTTCTATGAATCTTCTTTCACAATGTGCAAATATACGAATATACAAATATGCAAATGTATATATAATTCACTGCTTCGCACCGCTTCTATCGTCGAGTAATTAAAAATATATACTCCAACGAGCCAAGAACCCTCTTTCAGTTCTATTTAATGTAATCTAATTCGGCGAACGCTCGCAGGGAAATCGGTCCGCGGATAAAAGCACACGTGGCAAGCTCACTTAGGTTAATTATTATCGAGACCTGGTGTATTCACGGGCCGAAACGGAGCCGAGCTCGTGATGCGACTGGCCTAAATAACGATCGACATTTTTCACTTCCGTCTCTCCTATTTTTCTCTCGTTTTTTTTCTTCTTTCCTCTTTTTTTCCTTCTCTGTTTTTTTTTTCTTTTTTCACGATGATGAAAGCGACGAACGATGATGATATCCGGCGCATAACGGCAACTCTCTGTGCGGTGGTTTAATTAACGAGAGAATCGTGACAGGCCGTTCGGTAAGGCTCAGTGGAATTTCGTGGAATTTCGTGGAATTTGTTTTTCGAAGGAAACAGAGAGACAGGGGAGTAGTTGGTTGGATTAAGGAGCAATTTGGGAGTTGCTCGTGCAGATTGTTATCTCCAGAGGGAAGAAGTTGAAGAAGAAGGAAAGGGATTTTGTTAGGGGCCGTTGTTCTCCTTTTCGAGGCATTCCAACTGGGATCTTTTAATCTCTGGGCCATTGTTGTAATTCTGTTTTACCGGCAATCGGAAAGCGAATTAGGGTGGAGAATTACATGAAATTACCAGGTTAGAATATTTATCAATTACAATATTTATATTTATTAGAGTGCAATATATATTCTTGCATCAGTGATAGACGACAGGCTCTTGCACGAAATTGTAATATTAGAAAAGAAATTACAGTTTTATGGTATTAATCGTGAGATTGAAAATAAATGCTACATGCACAGAAAGCTCTTGTATTTTTCTTTTTTTTTTTTTTTGGATCAGTTGGAATATTTATATTTCATTACGTTCATCCATTCTTACTTAATATTTTCTCCGCTTTTACGTGTACGTTTATAAATTTTTAGCAAAATTTATGAATCAGTAATCAGCAGAAAAATAAAAAATAAAAAAAGAGAAAATAGAATTCGATGGTAAAAATTTCAACGTCAAGGATTGATTGAAGTATAAATTTATTTATATGAAATTGTTAAAATGAAAAGGTGCAATAGTTACTGTCAATGATCGAGATTCGTTGGAACGTAGAATTCATGAAATGCCGAAGATGCTTTCGGGTTTTACCTAAGGGCATTGAGGGAATTTTTATTAATCGAAAGAAAAGACGTTGCGCTCGTAAAAAGATAGAATTTGCTAGTAAAAGAACTTGAACGGAGATGTAGATTAAAGTGCACGTTTAACCCAGTAAATTAGAGAGTTTATAGATGCGTGGAGTTAGTAGTACTCATAAGCGGCAGTAGTGTAGCCGGTAAATGGTCGGACCGTTGCCAGTAGAAGCGAAACTGCGTGAAACCGCCCTTAGCGGAACGATCATACTTCGCTATTTCCGCTTTTGCTATACTCTACATATTCTTGTGAGACGAAGAATTTTAGAAAAATTTTTTTTCATTACCGCCAAGTGTGATAGAAATTATTATTTATTTTCTACATTTTTGTTTCTTTGAAAAGTTGCCAATGTCTTTGAACACAAGTTTTGAAGAGAAGAGAAAGTTTGGAAAAAATTTCCTTAAAGGACAAAGTAAAATTTATACAGAATCACGAAGTTTTTTTTATAAAAATTATAAGATATTAATGAGCAGAATTATTAAACTTATCAAAATGGCGGGTTGCAGATTTTTAGTGTCTTAAACTATACGAATGCTTTCTTCCGCTTGATTTTGATCGATATATACAGGGTGTTTTAGTAATTAACAAACGAAAAATATTTAAAGACTTCTTTAAAGAAATCAAAGATCTCTTCTTTATACATATACTCTTTTCTTTCGTCATTCTATTCTGATTACAGTAATTCATTACTCCGTGTACACATATTTATTTCCATCGTATTGCATTCTAATCAGGCTAATCCGAACGTAATTACATTTAACTAAACACGATCGATGAACGATGATCGATAGTGCCGGGTATTAAACAAGTCAGACCATCGGGAACGCTACTAGTCACACACTCAAAACCTCGTCCATACAGAGCATCATTGTTGGCACGCGTTCGAATCTTGTTAAACGGCACTCGAATGTCGAACATCATTACAACAACGCGTTCTCCATTTCGGAATTCAAGCCTCGAACACGAATCATGGAGGACCGACGTTTCAACTACTCGCGACCTCCTTAGTCGATTGCCTAAACGCAATTCAAGAACCACCCTAACCTTAGAAACGACACTCTGCAGTTGTCGGCGAATTTTCATCATGCTCGTAGACGTAAAAATGAACGTCAGAGTATCGAGCCGTGTTCTAACAACACGGTTTATAAAATAACAAAGAATGGCAATTTTTTTGTACATTTGCGTCATTATTATTAGCCTTGAAACGTCAACGTGTAAAATATGACCTTGGTCATTTGAAGCATTAACGATCGATTAAATTAAGGGAAATTATATATCTTTTATTCGTTAAAAGACTACATGCAGTGGCTCGAATGACTAAAAACTTGTTGTTTAGAGAATCATATATCAAATGAAGATCTTCTTTGGTACGGAGAAACTTTCATCGTCTTTCCTCCTAAATGTCTAGAAACGAAAAAGTATTTCAAATTAAATTAACGATGGATTGTCTCAAGAGCAAGGCAAATGAATCGATTATTTCAAATTAAGACAAGTTTTATAAAGTGAGACAAATTGTATCTTCTATTCGTTAAGAGACTACGTGTAATGATTCGAATAACTAGAAAGAAATCTATTATTAGAGAATCACGTCAAACCTCGAAGACCTTCTTTTGGTAACACAGTTCGGAGAAACGTTCGTCGTGTTCTCTCAAAACTTCCACCGTTTTTTTCTAAAAACAGAGGCAAAAACAGAATTTTGCAAAAACATTCAATTAACATTTGGAAGAATATTCATTGAAATTTCGTGTTGAGTTCTCCGTGATCCGTCGTACGCTGTCATACAAATATAAAACAGCGTCGTTCCAGGATTCGAGCAGAACCGCGCCGGAAAGATTCGCTCCGAATCGGCGAACACGCAATTAAACTCGCGCTCAGGCGGCGACGGCCACTTTCCAGTTTGGCTCTTTACTTTGCAAATTACTTCCGTGCCGTTTCGCGGCCTCTATCTTTCACCGCATCAACCGGATATTTCTCCGCGGTGTCTCGCATAGTTTCCGCATGGCCAGTCGAAGCGGAGAAACGGCCCCGCGAACCGTGGAATTCCGCGATCCTCCGAGGTGTTAATTCACTAGCTAGCCGAGCTAGCGAATTGGCCACGCTGCAGAGTTACACCGACTCCAATTAAGCTGATGGCAGTCGGGTAAATTGCGATCCTTTCCCCCCACCCCTCAGGAAAATGAAATCATTCTGTAACAAGTTCAGCTTCTTCTTTTTTTTAATTCTTCTTCCTCTCCGTTCTCTTTTTTTTTTTTTGTTTTTTTCCTCGGTAGTATTTTTCCGTAGGTTCAATTATTTTTCGAGCAACGAGAGAGAGAGATTTAACGAGCGGAAGAGAACTGCGATTAATATCGTTCTCTCGGATTTGAACCGGGTCACTTGACGCTGAAACCACCGATAGCTGGAAGTGTAAATCTTATTGTCAGCGAAGCGAGAGTGCAAGCAACTGGGAAAATGTTTATCACGCTATAAAGAAAACAGAGACAGGCCTTCGGATCTGTATTTACGTGCCTATCAACAGCAGAACCACCACCAGCGAATTACAACTTCTGTTTGGCAATTTTTACAAAACATACAGTTTTATTGCTGATTTTTGCAAACGCGAAACGATCTTACTTTTGGAGATTTGAATCTAGATTTCTCGCGAGATGTATAAATAAGAGCTCGCGTACTCCATTATAAAGTTCGTCCGTTTCTTTTGTTTCAACGTCTCTAGTGGAAACCTCGTCCCTTGTTGCCGACATTATGCCAGCAAATCAATAAGAATCCACAGAACGTCCGAAATTCTCGTTCGAAAGTCGTTTGAGAACAAAGAGTCATTTTAAGGATAATTCTACGCGTATATATCGGGTATATAGCCTCGTCAGAAAGCCTCGGTACGAGCTCGGGACAACAACAAATTATCAACAGGCCATTAGCAGTAGTCGCGTGACTAGCAAGAGGACGGGGACATTCTTAGCATCGTTGAACGCGATGGGGCCCGCGAACGCCAACAGCGTAAACACATCGCTAACTAGCCGCGTTTTAGTGCCGAACCGCCTCCTCCTTCGCTCTGTTTACAACGCCCTGATGATTAATTCATGCGCGTTACGCGGCACCCGCCATTCCCGTGTAACGCGCGTCCCCGGCGTCTCTAACGAAGTTACTTCGTTACGTTCGTTAAATATGACGACGCGAAACACCAAAACCTCTCCGAATCCCCTTTGTTCGACCGATATAATTAAGGGAGAGAGGGACCGAGCGGATTTTGTACATAAATACACACACACATGCGCGGACTGTTCGAAAACGCGCCATGGAAACCGCGGCGGCGGAGGCGGAGGCGGCCACGTTTCCGGTTTCTCGCACGAGGAAATCTGAGGCTTTTCTTTGATCCGGTGAGTGGAACGCCCGTCAGGCGACTGGTACTCTGGCGAATGTTAACAACTCGTGAGATTTCGGCGGTGCTACAGAGACAGCAGACAAGAAAGAATGAGAGAGAGAGAGAGAGAGAGAGAGGAGGCGGAACTCGTGGTTTCCGTCGAGGCGATTGAGTTTGCATGTCATTGCCTCGCGCTTTCGCGTGAGAGAAGAATTCCTTCTCTCTCCAGCGACACGACTCTTTGTTCATGCTGATTTCAGCAGCGTGGCACCGCGACTGCCGCGCGAGTTTTTGGCCGCCAGTCAAGCCTTTCTTTGCGAAGAAACTACCCAGCTCCACGGATTGTTCCATTTCTCGCGAACGGTCGAAAGTTACGAAAATCGGGAGTTGCTGACCTTGATCATCGCCGGATTGCGATTTTTTTCTGCACGATTGTCCTCTCCCCTTTCCGGGGGAGAAATTTTTCGTCTTCGTTTCTTAGAATTTGTCCTAGGTCAGTTTCAACGTCCCGGTTGTCTTCATAATCGAATCGACGAGCTCCCTGCAGATGTTGTCGTTCCCTTTTTTACCGACTCGTCTTTTGTTTCTCTAACAAAAATTAAGAACGAATGAAGAACGCAACAGAAAACAGAAAAGAGGGATGTCTGGCGTGTCTGTGAAAAAAAATCGATAACGTAGGAAACATCAGCTGTTTTCTAAAAATCAATAACACGCGAGCGAATGATGAAAGACGTCTGTAAAATGAATTGAACAGTGAATTTCAATCGCGAGTAACGCGGAGCAACACGAAGTAATATGAAAATTGGTCCCCACCGGTTTCGGCTACCGAATCTTCGAGGTGGAAGAAAGGCTGAACGGTCCCCTGTAGATTCTAAATTATGCAGGATACTTTGATACCACCGCCTTGGCCCCCGATTTAATCAGTTTAATGAAGGTGTTCACCTGCGCGGTGCACGTCATACGAGCAATATACTCGATGCACTTGGAGTGCACGTCGTTCCACCGTTATGTCACCTGTTAGATTAACGAGCCCCGCGTTCATGGCGGTCTCGCGCACCGGCGACCATAAATGGTGTAAAGTAGCCAGGCACTTTGTTAGGCCGGTATGACGCAGAAATGAACCGTGTTACCGTGCCTCGCGTGATTTTCTCATTGAAATATCTGCCTATTATCCGTTACTCGTTCGCACGGCAAGCGAAATTCGTTAATAAAAACGAATTCAAGAATTGTTATCAACGGTTTATATCCGGACGTGTCGCGCACGTTGCCAGCTGCAAAGGCAAAGAGTTTCGAAAGAGTGGCGAAATCGCGCCGAGATAAAGTGGAATTACGCGGAATTATGCACATTTCGTGCACAAGTTTCGTGCTTTCGAGAGATGGGGAACTGGGAGAAACGCGGGAGAATTGTACGAGGGAATTTGAAGAACAACGCGTACTCGTATTTTCTTTTTTTTTCTTTTACAAAGCATTGAGAAGACCTATTCCTTTCGCTACGCGTATTGAATATTTTCAAACTACACTAGAGAGATTACTAGACGAAAAAAAAAAACGCAGAGTATAGTCGCGTGGCTTAAGAATACAAAGTGAAGAATCAAGAATTTCGTTTGAATAACGTAATGAGTTCCCGAGACGAAAAAGGGAAGAGCTTCGAAATCATATTTGCCCCTCGAACGATCCACGTCGACTGATCCACGCGGCAGCCGTTGGTCCTGTGTACCGTCGAAAGCGAACAGGAAAATCTCGATTCGAATCTAGGAGAAGCGTGTTTCATTTTTAATGAAATCTCCCGTCTCCCATCGGGGAAATATTTGTTTTACCAGGTGTGTGTGTGTGTGTGTGTGTGTGTGTGTGTACGTATGTATATTTTTAACAGGAGAACGTTCCGAGGCTGAAATTAAATTACCTCTCGCCCCGAATATCCCCCCGATGGGGGGGGGGGTAGATAAATCAAAAAGTTCGCGCCGGATTAGAAGCCATTCCCAAAAACGGTAAATTCACCGGCGAAAGGGGTGAAGAGGGAGAGAGAAAGAGAGAGAGAGAGAGAAGGTCGAAGAGAGATCTCGTGGGGGCAATAGGCACTCTCTGATGGAGTAGGCTCGAGTTCGAGTCCCAGAACGGTTCCTCGAGAGCCTTTCCGGTTCACACGGCCGCTGCAATTCACTCCAAGATCCAAGATAACCCAAATAATTTCCAATTTCCTTTATCGATCCTGCGCGGCATCGTTTAACGGGGGCGCCCCGTTATTTAAACTTCTCAGTGTCGTGCGATTAAGTGTGTCAACTCGACTCCGTTACACCTGGGACACGGCTAGGAGTCCTCTTTCGTATTCTCTCAAAGAAAATTAAACGATCTTCCTTCTGCCTTCTGGAATGTTCTTGCGGAGTTTGTTCGAAGACAAGCATGAGAATTTTCAATCCGCTATCCTCGAGACTTCCTGTTTCTCATCGAACAGAAGCTCGAGAGAGGGATCGGAAGGAAAGTTCGATCTTTGATAGTTCAAAGTATCGCGATTTCTGCATCAACTAATTTCAATCGCACAAGGCTACGTGTATTTATCATCGTGGAAGTGAAAGCGAGACTGTTCGTGGAAATTTCATAGATTCTCCGGAGATTTGAATAAAAGTATAGCAAGTGAAAGCTTGCGCTCGTTATTGTGCTACCATTTTTTTTTTCTTAATTCCAAAATTTTTACTTTTCTCATAGTTACTGTGCGTATTTTAGAAATACCTCGTAACTTGAAAAAAAAGAGATATCTATCTGCAATGCTGGCAAAATTAAATTGTTCGTACTTACTGCAACAAAAAGTGTTCGTCGGTAGATTCGTTGGCTCGTATTACTTCTAAAGTTAAATTCTTTAAAACTTTAATAATTGATAAGGAATGTTTAATGTTTAAAGATTAATAAAGAAGCAAGGGGCACAACAGTAGATACATATATTGACTCGCACCACTTTCAAAATTAAATTAAGATAATAATTAAATCCCCGTTAACATTGTCAATACAATTTTTATTTCTACGTCGTTTTCAAATATCTCGCTCTCGTTTTTAACGTAAATTTAAAAAAGCAATGTAAAAATAAAAAAGCATAAAAAGAAACAACACCAATTTCATTTTATAAAATCAAAGAATTTTCCTTAATCGATTCCTGATAATTCCATATATAAATTCTACTCTCGAAGTTCCTACGCGAGGCACACGTTAATCGTCAATAATTCGCCAACCTTGCCGTATGGTTTGGCGCCAGTGAAACGGGATCAAGAGATCTGAACGAACTTTTGGAAGAGGGTCGAGTGGCGGTGATTGAGGAAAGGCAGCGAAGGGGAGGGAAAAGGTTAGAGGCACGTGGTGAAAGGAACTCTGAGGGCGTCTTGAAGGTATTCTGTTTGTGGTTTTCGGGGTTGAAGGGAATTTTCCGCGAAAGGGGTATGCCGAGGTTAACTCTGACTGTGATTCGAGCAAGGGGAAGAAGAGGGTTGTACATAAGGGACGACAGAGAGAGTCTTTGAAGTCGCGGAGTCGGAGAATTCTTGGACTTCAGCGAGCTTTAAGTCAGTGATTAAGGCTGCTCGAGAGGAAGAAAAAAAGAAAAAAAGAAAAGAAAAGAGAAAAGCGAGATTGTAGCTTCTGAAGAATCTCAAGTTCGTAGAATTTGAAATTTGAAATTGGTGGCTCGATCTCTGTCTCCTGAAAATTTTTATCAGTCAAGAGAGTTCTTTCAGATTTTATATATTCATTGCTTTGTTATTGCTCTTTGAATATTTCACACACACACACACACACACACACACACACACGCGCGCGCGCGCGCACGCACGCACGCACGCACGCACACACACACACACACACACACATACATATATATATTTGTAAATTGTATCCCTTCTAGTTGTAAGTAGATTTTATGAATTTTTAAATTCTAAACGAACGTAAATAAGGGACTATATTATAATAAATATTCTCTTCCTGCCGATTAATATAATACATATAAAATAAATCAAAATTATCTGAAGAAAGATGTACTACTTGGAATATATATATATTTATGTTGTTCGAGCAGTCATTGTGTGTCAAAAAATGGCGGAAAAGAAATTCAAAATTTTGCAAAAGGGACGTAAGACTAAGCAGGTGGAAAGAAAAATGTAAAATTTCAAACACTCTGCGCAATCGGGCGTGATTGTCGGCGACAAGGGAAAATAAAGGGATGACGATGAAAGTTTCGGAGGATGATTTGCGGTTTCACGGGGAAAAGAACTGTGAACAGGTTTTGGGGAGGTTTAATGGACTCGATTACTTTGGCCGCGGAAAATTCCGCCGAACTTAGGGAGTTTGCGTAATCGGTGAATTTAGCAAATTTACCGGATCCAGTCGATCGAGCCCAACGCTCCACCAAATTCAAGTCTCATCCGTAATTGTCCGGTGAAGTTTCGTAAATTGATTATAACGCGACGCCTCGTACGTTTCGAAAATTTCGAAAACTTCGATTTTTCTTTCCTTTTTTCTTTTTTGATTGATGAAATTCGAATTTTTCCTTTAATTAGTTACGTTATATTTCAGGGGATTGATTTAGAGTCATATTTTTCAACTAAATTTCAACATATTCTACGATAATCTCGAAACATTGACAATAGTTGAAAAATGTACAATTAACAATTCACTTTAAAATATGCATATACTTGAAATATACGATTAACAATTAATTGAAATATATAATTGACAATGCTTCAGAAGATATAAAGTTTTTAAAATTGTTTCTCAAACACTCGGTCAGAGTAATAGAATTGTTCTTCAATGAACCGACGTGTTGGCGTCGAAAAGTAGGATTGGCTGTTCAAAAAATCAAGGGATTTGCCAGGCCAGTGTCCGTTTGAGTTACAAATTGCCCTGTCTCCGAAGTAATAGAAATTAATTACTTTTTCGATACAGTCGTGCCGGTGGTGACCCTGGAGGGCAGTAGCTTCGCCATACGTTTGTTCTTTGATTACGAGCCAGCAAGTGGCGGAAACCTTTTATACGCACGCGCGTAGTTTCGATTGGCGTTATGCGTATGGCAATCGAATTAAAAATAGTCGCTCGATTTCACCCGAGCTCGAACTCGAATTTAGATCGTTGAATTTCAATTGAAAATTCACTTTCTCCGCTTTATTAAAATCCAAATTCAGAGACAGATTAGTGCTTGTACAGATTAGTAGTTGGTCTTCGACTTGGGATTTAGGAACGATTCAGACGATCTCCGTCTAATCCGCGCGATCGATATCGTTAATCCCGGTGTTAAAACAACGATCAAAGTATCGTTTCACGAGGGAACACACACACACATACACGGGGACGTCCTGCGATTCTAACACGTCCATTCGTACCGCAAACGATTGCACGAAGCAATTTCGCGAGCGGCGGTGTGTTTCTTGCGATGTTGGCGTACCGTAATGGCCTGGAAAGAGGTCCGCGCAACTTTCATCACCGGAACCATTGTCGGCGGAGATAGTCCTGCTTCTATGAAGCAGAAATTCCAGCTGAAAAACCGAAAAATTCGCGCCGTAGGAAAACCGTGCGAAAGAAACGAAGGCGATACGCTCCGAGACTGGTAACGTCTCCGAGACGAAGTCGTTTCTCCATTCTCTTCTCTCGTCCACGATCAGCTTCACGTTCGAGCGGATTCTGGCATATTTCTGCCAAACGGGACACGGGAAATTGCGGGACGATGCTGATTATCGTTGAAATGTCCATAGTGTGGCGTGCTTTCGGCAACATTTTTAAATGTAAAACGTACATTTTTCGACTGTGTTTGACAATTGGATTATGGACCAATTCTTCAAGGGAATGTTATATTTTTATTCACAAAATATTATATTATTATTTCTTGTTAAGTATTCTAACAGGTGTTCGCGTTACTTTTGTCCAGCGTTTTTCTCGAAAATGGTAAACAACAGGGGGAAATGGCACGGGATAAAATTGTACAGTTTATTATGACCAATGCATAATGGTAATTATTCAAACTGTCTCTCTCATTCCTACTCTTTCATCACACTAAATGATATCATTTACCATATGACTGAATTCGTCTTGACAGTCGCTTTCATGTGACGAACAAACAAAAGAAATACTTTCTGTATAAAATATGATCTGTATGAAAAATTGAAGGTCATCTTAATTTCGTGAGAAACATTGCAAACGTAAGAAATTGTTACACACACTGCTCTATCGGTACATAGTAAATCGTACAACTTTGTCTTCTGTCATTTTTTTCTCTTGCTTACTATTTCTGAGAAAAACACTGAACAGAACGCGAACGTCCTGTACATCTTTTACATATCGTGTAAATAAATTGTCTGCATTTTCGATTGGTAACATTTCCCGAGAGGTAGCAAGCATCTCGAGAGATTTTCGAAGAGATCGATACTTTTTCTAAACTTCAAGACGAGAAAGTGTAAATCGCAATTTATTTTAACTCTTTTTCTCAATCTTTAGCGATGGCTTTGCTATCGATTCTTCGACTACGTTTCCCATTTTTTTTTTTAATTTTTTCTTCTTTTTTTTCTTTTCATTTCGTTCCGCGGTTTGATTTCGTTTGGTATTTTCATTTTCTGCGGTAGCTTATTTTTCGAAGCTCTCTCTCTCTCTCTCGCATGCCTCGCGGCGACTACTTTCATCCGACGGGTGGTGTAATCAACCTTCGTACGAGTTTAATAACATACTAACTGTCGCGGCGGCCAATATCGATAGGGAAAATTTATTAAATTGGAATTTCGTAGGCAACGTGACGGCCCTCCAATTATGATCTGACCGCGTGCGAGCTTTTCCGATGCCGATTAATCGGTATTTCAATCGATCGACGTCGCGGTTATCCGGCTTGGTAATAGCGTTTGTCACAAACGACAGATCCGTGATCTATTCGAACGCGAATTTTCAGAATTTCACAGCTTTCGTTCGTTCGTTCGTTCGCCAATCCCATTGTCTCTCTTTATCTCTCGCGCGTACTCTCTCTCTCTCTCTCTTCATTTTTTTCCTCTTCTCTTCTTTCTTCTTTTTTTCCTTTTTTTTTTATTTTGGTTTATTTTTTAGAGGCATGTCCTGTTTCTCTTGAAATTCGACGCGTGACAGATATTTTTTTTTTCTTTCTTCCTTTTTACGCCGGCTAACTTATTCATGACACGTGTTTGTTAAATTCCAAATGTTTTTTTTTCCCCACTGCTCCGGTCAATTTTTCCGCTTTTTATTCCGTTTTTATTGCAATCCACGTACGTCAAACAAGCAAATTTCATGGGGACGTGATTTCATCTTTCGGAATGAAAAATGAGTCAATACACGCTGCAGATTAAAAAAGTATCCCAGGATTTTCTATTCACTTTTCGACGAAATTATTTTAGTACTTGTCTATCTTTGTTTCATGTCATTGGCTTATCATTGATTTCTCTATGAACTGAATTTGCAAAGTAGAATCACGCGGGAGAATAATTTATATCCCTTTGAGAATTTCAATGGAAACGAATAGATACATCGATAAATCATCTAATGAATTTCATCATACCTAATTCATTGTTCATAATTTCATCGTTCATCAACGTTCAAGGGATTCGTACACTTATTATTTTCTTTCTCGATGTTCGAATGTTTTTCAAAGCGCAGGCCTTCGATCATTTGACGATTGCTGGAAAACTCTGAAATTTTTAGCTTCGTCAATTCCGCCGATTAGCAAAACTGTTTCACGAACAATCTGTTTAATTCCAGCGGCGAGGGCGGAACATAAGGAAAGTTTTATTTACCGTGCAATCCTGTATTCGACTTTTCCATTAACCAGGTCCGGTTTCATCCGGCTTATGCGGTGTAATCGAAACTTGGTTAACTGTTGCGCTGATGCTGCAATATTGCTCCGCCTCCTATACCTTGTCTCAAATTTTCCATCCCTTGTTTCGTCATCGCTCGCGATGTGTCTCGTCCTCCGAGAAGCTAGCATCGTGCAAAATTCCATTTGTTTAACCCTTTCGCATCGAGCGCCGGATATATTCGGCATCCATGATGTGTATACAAGTATTCTATACCATCTCTAGCCAATGATAAATTCTTCGTTATCGGCAGAACATTTTTTGTTGATTTTATTGACTGGATTAATCACATATTAACACTTTACCGACCGTGTATTAGCGGTGAATAGTTAGCCGATTAATAGGCTACCGGTCGGTAAAGTGTTAAAATATGTTAGTTAGCCGATTAATAGGCCACCGGTTCGTAAAGTGTTAAAATATGTTAGCCGATTAATAGGCTACCGGTCGGTAAAGTGTTAAAATATGTTAGTTAGCCGATTAATAGGCTACCGGTTCGTAAAGTGTTAAAATATGTTAGTCGATTAATAGACTACTTGTCGGTAAAGTGTTAAAATATGTTAGTTAGCCGATTAATAGGCCACCGGTTCGTAAAGTGTTAAAATATGTTAGCCGATTAATAGGCTACCGGTCGGTAAAGTGTTAAAATATGTTAGTTAGCCGATTAATAGGCTACCGGTTCGTAAAGTGTTAAAATATGTTAGTCAATTAATAGACTACTTGTCGGTAAAGTGTTAAAATATGTTAGCTAATTAATAGGCTACAGGTCAGTGAAGAGTTAAAATATGTTAGCCGATTAATAGGCTACCGGTCGGTAAAGTGTTAAGACTACTCTTTGTTGTTACGACATCAAAACGATCGTTTACTGTTTCATTCCAAAAGATCTATCGAATCCATTCAACAGTGAAACGATAGTTCATATACGTTTTTCTTACAAGGATTCGGAATAGATCGGCTTAATATATCAACTAATTTGCGTTACATTATTAATTATATTATAAACGTTTAATCGTAAAGTCTTGTAAATATGTAAATACCTAAAAATATGTCAACAGTAATTGGTCTAATGTTTTTAGAATAACTGATACAGTTTTGTATAAGTCTTTTCATATTAAAAATGTGAACTATACGTGTTATATTAGAACAAGTTATATTGTTTTATTAAGCACAGTTGATATTTAAGACTTAGAAAAACGTATATAGAATTTTTGGCGCGCGTTTCCGTTCAATGACGGCACTTTGGCGGACTGGACTGCCGAAGCGAAAGGGTTAATTCTCAGAGAGAGATTTTCAGGCAACCGAAAAGTCTTTGCATCTTCTTTCGTAGCTGAAGAACTGTGTTTCTATATTTTCGTCGAACTGTGAGGGGGGATAAAAAATTTCGTTAACGTGCTACAGGTGATTTACCTTTGGATGTTTTCGCGCGGCACCGTGTATTTATGGAGATCTTAAAATTTCGCCCGATGTGGGGCGATCAAATTGTGGAGGATTAATAATTCACTTCGGCGCTGAAAGCTCGATATAATTTTTAAACGCATTAGCATTTCGCGCGGTAATCGTGGCTCGCGTTATTTTGTTTCCGTCCAGTTTAACGAGCAAAAAGACAGACGAAACCAACACACATTTCCACATCTTTGCCGCGCAATTTCGCGAAGCGTTTCGCGATTTATAAAAACATCCTCGTTCGTGCGCCCAGGAGAATGAGTTACACTCGGTAACAAGACGGTAAAAAAAAAAGAACGCGGCGTGCCCCGTTGTAACGATAATAATAATTAAGGTTTTAATTGCGCAAAGGAACTTCCTTAAGCTGATGAGAGAAAGAGAGCGCAACTACGTTGCCTAAGGTAGTAGGAAATGAAAGAAAAAGGACAAAAATGAAAGAAAGAGAAAGAAAAAGAACAGGCCGAGAGGAGCACTTTTTTTAAATGGCCGTGGAAATGCATTCTGACCTCGCGGACAGCCTTCGCCTCTCGTACTCTTAATCAACGTCATTTTATCGTGCTCCTTTAAGAATTGTTTATTTGCACAATCTCTCTTTGGTATAAGAGCTCGCCAGTTCATTTTCTTTCCCAGCCAGGCTGTGTTTTTCACTCCTATTTTCTTCTACGCGTTCGTTAACGCAGTTAGAAAAATTTTTCTTCTCCTCGCTCGCTCGTTCTCTTCCCTCTTCGTCCCGTTTCGCCGCCCATTTTACTATTTCTCTCCTTTCTGCTCGAGATGTTACTACGAGGCGTTGCACTTAAAAAAAAGAAGGAGAGGAAGAAAAACGATCGATTTTTCGTTTCACAGGAGGAGGCTCGATTCAATCATTTTTCTAGAATTTGTGATCGAGATGCACAACTCACTCGAGGAAATTTCAAAAATCTCGATTTCAGAAAATTCGAGATAACGCTTGCGTGGGGGAAAAAAGAAAGCAGCACACTTTTAAGCGCGCTTCGGTGAACAATAACCGAGGTAATGTTATTGTGTTCGCCAAACACGCTTCAACATGTAATGTTATTAAAATACTCGCGAATTTCTTTCTATAAAAGAGAGAAAGTACGTTTTTACAGCAATTAACAGCGGATGTAATAACGTTCGATATGATCGTGCTTGCAAAATGCACTTCAACGAATAACATCGTTTAATATCATTGGAGTAATAACATTCGAGACAGACAGAGAGAGAGAGAGAGAGATCCACGTTTAAAAAAAAAACGAGCACTATCGTACGTACGCACACCGTTGTGTAAAGCTTGAAAATTCAACGCGAGAAGAGATAATCCTGCCCGTTGGTAACAATGAATGCACGCGTTCCCGACACGCGTCGGACACGAGAGGCGGGGAGAGACCTTCAATTAATAAGGATTAAAATGAGCAAATTGCCAAGCGGCGGGGAAAACGCGCTCGCGAACGCGTACGTTAAGTGTTTAACCTCGCCGCTGGATTGAAAGCGTGGTGCGCGTCTCGCCGTTTTCATAAATAGAAAAGTGGAACAAACGCAAAACAAACAGCGCGGCCGGGTATCAATTTGCGGCGGTCGCGTCTTAATACCTTTTTTTTTTCCTTTCCCTCGCAGTGCGCTAATGGTATTGTCTGTCCTCATCCCGGTCCCGACAAATAACGCGAAACAAGCTTACCGAGATTAACGGGCGACTTACTTTCGAGAAGCAAAAAAAAAAAAAACCCTCCGCCCGCGATCGCATTACGAACGAGAAACCCGCGATCCTGTCATGCCCGAGGATTAAACTACGAAAACCTGGAAATTTCCTTTCTTCTTTTCTTAACGAGAGAGGAAAAGCTGTTTCTGGAGAATGTTTCCGGAAAAATGCTCGTTACCGTGAGGCTTTGGAAATAAAGTTTGGAAATGAACGTGCGACTGTGGGCAGCGAATGAAAGTCAAGACAGAAGTTAGTTTGTTAAGGACAATGACGACTGGCGTCGGTCGTATATCCTTTGGGATTATTACGTATTTATTAGAAATGTATTTTTAAACGACGAGAAATTAAACGTGTCTCATCTGGCGCTGACTGTTCTACTTACCGTAACTCTTACCTATCTTTCTTAATAAATTATTATACTGCTTGATTCTTGAATTAAATTGAATTGTTATATCATAAAGAGAAAAAGCTTCTATCCAGTTGTTTTACAAGTTAATTTGTAAATCTACGCGTGAATGTCAAAATTCACGGGAATCACGTTTCTCCGCGCAATTGACTGTTGGAAAATTGATCCTCGAAGTCCCCTCAGACATCGAGATCATCGAAAGCTTAGTTTGATTGCAAAAGTTGCCGGCTAGATCGAATTTCGATCGAAATTGAACGTTGAGTTCGGCTCTTTTCGTCACGTTGCCGTGTTGGCTCGCGCGCGCGGCATTCGCGATAATACGCGTTGTCGCGCGCGAAATCCTCGTATACTCAAAGGTGGCTGCGTGACGAGAATACGAGTAATGATCGGGCGATGAGTACACGCGCCGGAGGAGACCTCGCCGGCACATGACGCGGATACGCCCCGGTCCCAACGGCTCGCGACACGTTCTTGAGCGCGTCATTTCCGCGAGCGGACAGGACGCTCTCTCTCTCTCTCTCTCTCTCATCGCCTTGGACGCACGACAATTGGATTCACCAGCGAATAACCAGCGTGACATCGCTACCGTCCTCGCGGCGCAACAAGAATTTCGGCAATGCGCTATCTACCTATCCACGTGAACACGATGCTCGTGTTTGTGTTCAGCCGGCGGCTGCTGCTTCACGCACGGCTCGCGAGTTTTCGAACGAGAAACTGAAGCGACGAAGAAGGGATGGGGGGGATGAAATGTAAATGAGAACGGTGTCCAACCTTTTAAACATTCTGAGCCTCGTTCCGGGCCCAACAAAAATTTCGTCGACGACCTCGCGCAGTTTTTGTATACTTCGATGTGACCTACATTATTTCACGAGGATATCGAAACAATTATTACATATTGGAAAATATGAAAACGACGTCGATTAGAAAAATATATTGATACGTTGATTTATTAGAAAAAATATGGAAATTTTTAATGAGAATTTTTAATGAGCTGAGCTTGTGTTTTTTTAGATAGCAGTTCATCAATATCGGACTCGACACAGATAGATAATGGCATTTCAAGATGCTCGTCTGAAATTTTTATTCTTATTTTATTCTATTTTATTTGTGTGTGTGTGTGTGTGTGTGTGTGTGTGTGTGTGTGCTTTGTATGGAGAAAACTCTGCTTGAAAATATATAATAAGTACTCTCCGAATGGGATATCGTGGAACATTCATGGTCAAAGTTATTCAAATAATATTGAAAATTCTTGTTCAATTATTCCAATTTTAATTATACAGCGCGGGCAACGGGCTGAACACGCCTGGTCTAACTATCGTTTGAGTTGAAGTAATTGAAAATTCGCGAAGTTGTTGAGGAGATATGTCAATATATGGTCAGACGGTGTGTGTCTGTTGGATCAGTCGTTTCGTGTATTAAAATAGTTAAACGAAATGTTCTCGTAGCTTTATTGAGAATCAATAAAAGAAGTCGAGAGTCGAAAGACTGATGTACTGGAAAGAGATGACGCAAGTAAATACGTCCGCAAATGGTCAGATATACATTATATGTTTTTCTACTTGTTTAATATTCTTTGAATTCGTTAGAGTTACCACGAGTTAGAGTTACCACGAGTTAGAGTTATTTTAATGAAACAGCTTCATCGAGTATCGGGAAGTAGACAATCCGAACGTTGAAACAATGATGAATTGAAGTAAATAGATACGTCGGTGAATGGTCGGACATACGATGAATCTTTACTTCAATACTTGTTCGATTATTTTTGAATTTTCTAAACCCACCAAATCTACTTTTTCTCGCAGAATTGCAAAGCATTGTGTACAGTTCTATCAAAAAATCTGAAATTAAAATCAATGGCGCTTAGATAAATCAGATATGTATCCAAGACTTCAATTATATATATATATATATATATCTTACATAAGATACATTATATTTGTCTTGTTATACGTCTTTATATATATTATATTTATCTTATTACATATCTTTGATTTGTCATATTGATACTGATATATCATCTGACATACGAGTGTCTAAACACTACTGATTCTAATTTATATATATATATATTTTGTTAGAAACTCATTCTCTACATCTGTTCTTTGACAGACAATCGTAAAACGTTACGTGATTCCGTAAAAAAAAAAACTATTTCTAGAACTGGAATCAGTAGCACGTAAACAAGTAGTACACCGTACAATATGTCTGACACAATATGTCCAAAACTTCGTTTGCCTTTCCTGCATTTAAATCGTGAAAAAAATCCTCCCAATTCCTACGCAATTTCACCTGAACGATTGTAAATAATTTCTGCAGATATTGGTAGAACGGAGAGATACGGAGTCGATATCGAGCAAGTGGTAGCCGGGCGAACAGGTCAGACATGTACAGCGTGCGACGTCCACGCGTTTCCCCGCTTATCTACTTTTTCGCGTGGCTTTATCTCTCCCCGCGTAGTTGCACGCAAAAACCGTGGCCGTTCTTTCCCCACACGACACGGACGCTTTTTGCCCCTTTTCGAACAACGAATGAAATTCGATGATCGATTTTTCCAAAGCCAAACCTTCTGTTCTCTTTTCCTTTCTCCGTCAACCTTCTCCGAAGCTCCTCGATATTTACAGAGAAGACAGAAGAAGCAAAGGGTTACAGCTTTCCCTCGGAAACCGGGGGGGGGGGGGGAAGAACGTGAAACTGACAATTTCGTTTAAGTGGCATATCTGGAGCATCGTTTTATTCGACGCCGGAATTCCGGCTGTCATCTTCCTTCCCTGCGGCCCATCGCGACTGTTTAAAGTTCGCAATACCTCCTGTTGTCCACCCACGGTTGCTCGCCCCGAAGTCTCTCCGTTCTCTCGAGTCGTCCTGCTCTCTACACCGGTCACGTAGCCGTCACACATAAAACACTGGATATCCTCAGACCAAAAGAAAAAGAAAAAAAAGAAAAAAAAATGAAAGGAGAGAAAAGAAAAAGCCGGGACCTTTCACGCATCGATAATGCAGCTTTCAAGCGCCGCGGACGCGTCCCTGGGATATCTTCATTAAGCAATCCGCCGGCGAACTTTCGCGTCCGTGGAAATTTTTGCGGTTGGAAGTCGCCAGAAGAGAGAAAGAATCGTACGTTCGTGGAATTTCTATCTGGATTATTACAGAAACTGGACGAGGTTTCCGAGAACGACGGGGCTCGTAAGATCAGATGATGGATTAAGTAAATTGTACCGGAGATGCGCCGTTTAATTCCAGAAGCAGTCGTTTCTGAAAGAATGTCCACACTGGAATTTTCGTACAAGCTGAGACTACTTGAATTCAGTTGTAGATTACTGATTAATGATAACTGAGTTTTCGGGAATTGAGAAGTTTCGTTTTCGTATGCACGAAATACAGAGAAGCGATGATTCGAATATATTTTTCGTTAGAAAATACACTCGACGCTCAGATTTATTACGACGCAAACAGGAGGGAACAAAATAATCCAGAAATATGATCCAACTTCTTCCACGTTGGTCCAACATTTGTCACATCCTCTTCAATTGCTTTTTCCTTCCTTTCTCTCTCTCTCTCTCTCTCTCTCTTTCCTCTTTATCTCGAATTTTCGCTCCAGATAGACAGAATAAATTCTACGAATTAATTTAAGTAACCTTGCACATCGATAGAATACGTAAAAACACCTCTGAAATTTTCATCGAATGCGCCATCTGTATTCGATCGTTTCCTGTGTATCGATCCTGTGCACGAGTCGTGTGCACCATAGACTTGGCCATGGCTCGCGTAAAATATAAAGTAGAAAAAACTGTGAAAGAAACGAGCTAATATATATAAATATAATAATATATAATAATAATATATAATAATATATAATAATAATATATAATATAATAATAAATATAATAATATATAATAATAATATATAAATAAAATTCGCGAGTTATTTCCGCGGAATTATTTCACGATTTATTTCCCCCTCGGAACCGCGAGCACAATGGAAACGTTACCACTCTTTGTTTTTCGGCCTTTTATTCGACGCCGTAAACACGGGGCAAACGTTTGAAAAGACAACCGGCGATATTCCCCTTTGTTGTTTTTTTTCATCTAGCGAACTCGATCGCGAGCAAAGGCCGTACGGTAAAGAGCAATTTAAATTAATAATACAACTTGCAGTACAAAAATCACGACTCTCGAAAATTCTCGAAGACATTGTCGTCGAAATGTGCGTGAAAACGTTGAAAAAAAGTTTCTTCGCAACTAGATTTATTGCCATTTTGAAAATTGAAGCTTCCACTTCAAAACTCGCTGTACAATTTTTTTCCGCCATTTTATCGAACTATTGAATATTAGAGTCAGGCAACAGAAATTCAGGAAATCCCAGCATTGACATTCCAAGTTCAATAAAATGGCCAAAAAAAAAGACACTACATAGTGTATTTCAAGGAGTCCTTGCAAAGAGAAAGTTTCGATCTTCAAAACCACCGGTGGATTTAGTCGTGAGAAAAATTTTTTTAATGATTCTACGTGCGTTTGAACTTTCACAATTTTCAAAAAAAAAAGAAAAAAGAACGAGTACACGATGATGTGAAATCATCTTCGGAAAGAAACGAAGTCACGACTGTCAGAGTGGAGGCAAATGAAGCGAAATGTATCGTTACACGAATCCCTCTTTACGAATTCCTGTCAGTTTATATTCTCCGGCAATTTTTCATTGTCACCGATACGATTGTGCACTTAAAAGTAAATAAAATTTCGCCTTCAGTCTTTCAGTTTTGCATGGGATTCATCTCTTTTGCCCCGAGTGCATACGTATCGACGTATAGACGTATCAATATTTCCTCTCGGAAAATACGGCACTGTGACTCGAGTAAGGATCTCGCAGCAAACAATCTTCCCTGTCGCGTATCGAATCGATTTTTCTCAAAATCGTTTCCTCGTTTCCTGCTCTCTCTCTCTCTCTTTTTCTCTCTTTCTCTCTTTCTGTCGACTGTCCTATACATTCTCCGTGCAGAGACAGTGGATTACGATGTACGGTAGCAATTTCTGTTCGGCAACGATAGTCCGCATTAAGCGCTTTTGTCAAAAAATATTTCACGATTTCTCTCTTTCTCTCTCTTTCCTTTCTTTTTTTCCCCTCGCCGACAAATGAATAACCTGTGTACAGAGAGAAAGAGCGAGAAGATTGAAAGCAATCTGTTTCCCCCTAATCGCTCGAAACTACGAAAAAAAAAAAAGAAAAAGAAAAAAAAATCCTGTCTGTTTGTCGGCAAAAATCGTGCCGCGATTGTAACATAATTTTCGTGCTTCGGTTCTGTCGTCGAAAGGGCAAAGGGAGAAAGGAGAAAATTGGCGGAGAGTGGGAAAATAGAATTCGTGGATAAAAATTGATGCGCCTCGTGGAACGCTGTATCGATGCGCCTCGCGGTTTTTACGGGCGCTCGTGTTATTCAAAAAAACACCCAGTATACGCGGTGAATATATGCCGGAACGTGCGATATCTGGCCTGCGTTTGCAACGCTCGCTCGCTCCTCTATATATTGATTCTTTGCTATATACGTGTCGGTATGGCGTCGCCTCGCTATATATTTGCATCGAACAATCTGTTTTCAACTACAGATCGGAATCGCGTAAATCAAATTTAATGATCCTCTGGTCTAGTAACTCAGCGGTATTATGGTCTTAATAAACTCGGCCTTTGCCCCGAGTGAAACAACAATAACGCGGGACGCGCGCGAATAGAGTAGCGGAAAAACTCGTCTAATTAATAGCACAAAGGCACGGGCCTTGTTGTTACTAGACGCGCGTGCAAACCAGCCTTGAAAATCGGCTACTGTTAACCGTTGTCGTCCTCGTCGTCGTCGATCATGATTTTCATATTAATTAACAACAATCAGCTGGGTAAACAACGGGCAATTACCGAGAAAGGCGAAAGAAAACTCTTCGCCGAGATGGCGGCCGATCGTTAATTAACCAATTTTAATTGTGTATCAGCGCGTGTCAATTCGACACCGAGCGCGATGTTTCAATCGAGGCCAACTAAATTAAACGGGAATAGAGGCGAGCACAAAGGAGAATATTTCGACGGCAGAGGGAAATCGACGAGGATGGTTTTTGCGAATTTTTTTCGCTTCTCTCGCGAGGAAATATCAGATCGAGCGAACATATTTGCGTTGCTGTGATTTTGTGTGTTTCGCTTAGAGTTTAGAAGAGATGGACAAATATTTCCTGTTTCTTTTTTTTTGGTTTTTTTTTTCAAAGCCTGCGATCGCGATATTTTCTACCGGTTATTATTATCGTAAGAAGGCTTTCGGCAACTTGGGAAAATTCACTCGACGAAAGAAAGAACCGGTTTCGCATCGCTGTACAGATATCGGGAAAGATTCGATGTGACGCGATAAAACAGCAGAAATCTCGGTCCGCAGAAATTAACGAAATAAGTAGAATAAAGAGATTTCTGTGGAACAGAAACCGGTGACTGAAAGGTTAATCCTTCCCGAGGATTCTTTGAATTCTCGCATTTTTCTATCCTTAATTCCCTTGTCGTTGAACATTGGAAATCACAATAATTTAACGATTTACACTGTTTTTAATTCGATGTAATTTCAATATTCAGGGGAAATAAAATTTTCACAATCCAAACCAAATATTTTTGCTATAAATTTTTCACCCTTGACTTTCATATTTTTCTATTCTTCATGCCGCCAGCTTGTCGTTGAACATTGAGAATAATTTAGCAATTTAGACTCTTCTTAATCTGATGTGATACCAGAAGAAACAAAAACACGTAACGCAAAATTTTAATAGTCTAACGTAGATTGCTATAATCGTCTACGATTCGTTACATCTGACACGTTAAATCTTCTCTCGTTCTCGTTACAAATTTTCGTCCTTAATTTTCATATTTTGCTGTTCTCGATTGCTTATCGTTGAACATTGGAAAATCACAGTAATCCGTCAAATTAAATTAGACTTTTCTTCAAATTCAACGTAATTTGAAGGAAGATATAAGATACGTGATAAAATCAAATATCCAGGATATTCGTAATCCTAAACGTAGATTGTTATGACAATATGATGATTTGTAACACACTTCTATCTGAGTGTTAAGTCCTTCTTCGTTTATTGCAACAAATTCGAACGATCCAGTAGCTAGGAACGACAGTTAGAACGCGTAGAGAAAGTATAGAGAGATTTCGGAGAACAACAGAGTTCAGAGGAACGGCGAGAATAATCTGAAGACAGGATTTATAGAACGGAGGTTGGAACCGATGTTGAATTCCTGCGGAACTTGCACGCTATTGAAACACTGAAACTTTGGTTGCTTTAGCCGGTGTTTAATTGGACTTTCGTGGCCGCGACACGAGAGCGACACATGAAATATATCTTCAAATCCAACGGTGAAAATAGATATGTACGCGTCGATTCTTCCGTATTATTATCCACTGTTCGCACACAGAAGCTCTCCTCGTTCATCGACATAGCGTTTCGTTTCTTTTCTTTTTTTTTTTTTTTCTTGACTAAATAATATATACTCCCTCTGTCCGAAAATATAGTATACATTTGAAAGGAAATCTTCGATTGTCTAGAGTTTCGAAAGCAACTGGCAATACTCGTTATATTGGTATTGTTTACATTGATAGCTAAATAACCTAACATATTTGACAGGCGTTGCTTTTGGAGTTCAGTTGGAATTTGAAGACCAAAAATTAGCTTTTTTTAAGAAAAATAAAATAGTCACCGCTGTAATTTCAAAATGGAACATTTCAACCCAAATAACAGTGAATTTACAAAAAAGAGATGCCAAATCGAAGCAATTGACTAATGAACAACGTCGTGTTATCTTGCAACAGCTATGAAGAACGTGTTATCTTACAGTATATGAAGAACAAAGAAAAATTAGAACACGGTGCTATTAATGAATTGATTGAACGTGTTCAAGATTCATTTAATAAATTAGAGAGAAATACTCTTGATAACGTTTTTATAACATTACAAACGTGTATGGAATCAATTATGTTGACAGGAGGGGAAAATTCCTATAAAACACCTCATATAAGTAAAGTAAAACTTCGTCGTGAGGGTCGATTAGCTGAAAAGTTCCATATATATATATGTTCAGAACGAATGATATAAACGAATAATATATATGTACGAACATATATATGAACGAACGAATAATATATATGTTTCCATATATATTATATATGTTCAGAACGAAGCGTTCAACAAGGCTCAACCTCACTTGAACTAAATTTGGATTACACTAAAATCATTTGTATTTAGTTATATTGTGATAATAAAATGAATTTAATATTTTTTTTATATTTAATTTTAATTTTATTTGACTTTTTTCGCAAATGTATACCATATTTTCGGACAGAGGGAGTAATTTGTTCCATGACATTTGAACCTCTCAGAAAATAATTTCTCAATTGCATTAATAATACGATTAATTTTCAGTTCTCAAGAAACGTATTTAACGTAGTTAATTAGTTCTTTATTTCGTAGAAATTAAATATTATGATGAAATTCACATGACTCGACGTAGTTAGATTTTCTTTTACTCGTCAAAAGAGCCTCTTTGTGCCTCGTCATTGTGTAACATTTCAGCCTAAAAAGAATTGAAATGCGTAGCCAAAAGCCACTTATATATATATAAAACGTAGAGAAAGATTGGAACTTTTCATTCACGAGTAATCCATCGCAGACAAACTGCGAATTTTAACGCATTTGTAAAAATTTTCGAACTTTACATTCGCGAAAATCGCACAAAATACTAGGGGTGCCCGTAAGTAATTTAATTTTATCTAAGAGGTAATAACAGTCTTAATCTTCAATATAATTTAACAATAAGCACACTAAATGTCAATATATTTAGCTAGAATATAAATTAAATTATTGTCACCAGATGGCAAATGTTTAAATGTTTATGAAATTTGAAAACGCTTCTTGCAATATTTAACACGCGAAGCCCGATTTCTCGCCCCCGGCTCCTCTACTTTTTCAATCGAATCCGTGTGAAAGCGGAAGTTTGCACAGAATAAGATTCGCTTAATAAACGTGGATTCCTTTGAGGAATCAAAAAACAAAAAAAAAAAGGAAAGAAGAAAAGGCGAAAGTGAGAGAGAGAAAGTCGCCATTAGTGTCGCTGATCAATTAAACACAGGGTTGAAATAATTGGCTGTGGGGATCGATAAATCACGCGACTTGATGGAAAACGACCGTCGTTCACCGCCTTTGTGCCGACACGCTGCTCAAGAATGGATCGTTTTACAATAGGTATTCACGGTCGGAACAAAAGTTAACCCACCCCCTCCTCCTTCTTCCTCCCCTCCCGTCACGAATAAGCGAGACGAGGGCTCGGATTTCCGGGTGTGCTTCCACCCCCCGTATGCTCGCGGGTGCTTAAAGCTTCACATACTGCTGCGAGTAACTTTAAATTGCACGCCGCCCCTCTCCAACTTTCATCCGCTTTCACAAGATACATAACTTAGGAGGGCGCACTCTTTGCCCGGGGTTTATACGCCGATAGAGAGCCGCCGACGCTGACGATGATCCCTCGCTCGAAATTAGCCTCGTAACGCGGCTGTTCGCTTAATGCACCGACCGATTTTGCAGTTTTCCGTTTGTTTTAACGAAAGTAACGAAGCTCCTTCGGTGCGATGGATAGATTACAAGGGAATCGTTCGTGTTTTACCTCTGGCGCGGGAAGTTTTTAACTGGTCCTTTGATGAATCGAATCGAGCGAGTTGAAACGAAACCGCTCGATTAAGGGAATTTGTACAGAGACGGTTAAAAAAAATAGGAGGGATTCCGGGTGGTGAAATTTCGAGGGCCAGCGTAGAAAGAGCGAAGAGTAGATCGGGGAATTTTTGTTTTGTTTTTTTTTTCCCCTCTTCGTCGAAATGTTCGAACCCTTTGTGCCTTCTCGCGGGAAATTCAAATTCCCGCGTTAAGTTTAGAGTAAGCGAAAATGTGTAGATTGAGTAAGTGGAAAAACAAGTTTTGTTAACTTGCGGAATTTGCGGTTCCGTTCCAACCGGCGAAGCAAGATTTTCTTCGCTATTCAACGCAACGCGTTAAACAGCCCTTGCCCTGCGGCTGAAGGATTAATTCTTTCCAAGCAATTTCCTTATTTTTCTGTTTCAATTTTCTCTCATACTTCCTTCCGTATCTTTAATCTTCGTGCTTTCCTGCGCAAAGTCGAGGATCGCTCGTGCAAAATACCGCTCAAGATACATATTTACCACGTAACATGCAAAACCGTTTAAGTTTCGCTTGAAAATCAATCAAGGATCGTCGCAATCATTGCAGCGTTAATGAAATTATAAAATGTTTTATATAATATATGCATGGAAAATCATCTGTGACAAGTGTTCAAATATTTTTGGCAAGCAATTGAAACTTTCTCTTGTATTCTAAAAATGGATACGGTTGAACAAATTGCATCGAAGAATTGTTGATTCTGTTGATCCAAGTTTAATTTCGGTTCGATCATGATTCGATTAAGCTAGATTTTATAATCATCGGTGTATCAGGGGTGAGATTGATTAGGATCTGTTTTGATAGGTTATGTCCAACCCCGTGATGTATATAATCTACCGTGATATCGTACTAATATTAGGCGAATGCGTATGAAACACAGGTTCGTTCAATGGAAAAGGGAACGTTTGGTTATGAAATTCGGAAAATCAAGGATCGATTAGAACCGAGGGGACGAATGAATTGAATTTCGATTACTTACGTTCCGGTTGATTCGAATTCCATTTGCTTCGGCTAAACTAAATTGATTGAACATCATCAAGGTGTTACGTACATCACATCGGTGTGTGTGTGTACGTGTATTTTTCTGTGCGTGAAGCATCATTTTCGCGAATGAAATGTGACACGCGAACGATTGAAGAGTCGAATCGAAGGGATGAAAAACCCGCGATCTGAACTTCATTAATTTCATTCGAAGCCAATTCGATGTCCATTTAGCTGTGTTAAGCTGGCTATTCTATGATCGCCGGTGATTGAATATTACGCGATAGAAGATAAATTAGGGTGTTTTGATCGCTGGCAGGATACGTTTTCGGCGTGAAATATTACTTTCTCGAATTGAAAAGGAAACGTGGGTACAGTGGCTGTGAAGAGACGGTGGCGAGATAAATTGATTTAAATTTCATTAATTTTATTTCGTTTTTCAATGAGACTGCATTTCTCCCCGGCGTAATCTTTCATTCGCAAATATTCGTACGTTGGCAGAGAATCAGAGTTTTAAAAGTTTCAAAGAAATTCGAACGATTGTGTAAATTTCTCTCGCCTGATACGAATCTCGTGTTCTATCTGCCGATTCTCCCGTTAAACTAGATTTTGTGATCATTGGTAATTAAAACATTAAAGACAGCAGTTTAAGTGTTTAACGTTTAACGTTGGTTCTGTTTAATCGTTTGATCTTCCCCCTTGTTTACTTAATTATTTACCTTAAACGGACTATTCAGGCCATATTATATCATACACATACGCACATATATATACACATATATATACATATATATACACATATATACATATATATATATATATATATATATGATGATATATGATATGGTACATGGTACATAGTATATCGTATATCATATATCATATATGATGTCATTGTTCCGAAAATTTGTCCAACTCTCGGTTACTCGATGCTTCGTCTCCAATATCGCGGAGGAAGCTCTCGTTTTCCACTCAGCAGTCCTTTGTTGTACAAACGAACACGTAAAGTGCAAACTCGGCATTCAACTAAAATTAAAAGTCCACTCGACGGGTTGAATCGGCGAATATCCGAAAAAAAAAAGAAAACTGCTCGTACGGGAGAAGTACGAGAAGTCCATTCTTCTCGCATTCGATTAGAACTTCAACCGCAGCCGGGCGGGGGAGGGCGGGTGCTTATCCGCATCTCTTGGCGAGAAGACATCGATTCCTCGAAGCGGATCGAAGCCACGCGTCCGACGACACTTACCACGCGAAAATTTTTCCCGCGGACGACGGGAGAGACGTTCCCGGCGCTATTATCCTGAAAGCTAGAGCGACGACAGAGAGAGAGAGAGAGGATCCATTCTGGCCGCCTACTTCACGGAACAATGGCGGCCCACCGGTGCTTTAAAACCGCCTTCAACCGGAGGATGGGTGCTGCGCTAGCGCGGCACCAGCGTTTTAGCCTGTTAAACGCGTGGGAATTGTCACGGAGTGCTCGTAATTCCTGCGGGAGCCGAGACGGCGAAGGGGGAGAGGGTGGAAGAGGGTTTGTTTGCACGCGCGACTCCACGCCACGCAACGCGACGCAACGGCTTAAGGCTTTTTCTCTCCGTGAGGATTATTTTCCACGGCTCGCCGCGAAACAAATCGCGCTGATAACGACCAACTCTCCGAACTGTTTTCTATGCCTTGTGTAATCCGGTGCAAAGCACCGTCCTGCCGCTTCGCTGACGCTGTGGAAAAATAGCAAGAACTCTCCTCTCTCTCTCTCTCTCTCTTCCTCTTTCTCTTTTTCGTTCGTCTTGTTTCTCTTTTCTAAAACTGTCGAGCTTGTTCTTTTCACCGCGATACATTGTTGGTTAAACGAATGCTCACGCTTTCGCGAACAGGTTCAATGGGAAAGAGAGGTGAATGAAGTATAGTCTCTCGCGCTAGCGTATTGTTCCCCGGGCGTATTCCATTCCGGACACAATTGTCTTTTATATTCATTTCGTACGTTTAAGTAATTGTTGCCGCGATACCTCGGAAATTTGTGAGATTTATCTCCTCGATTGCGCGGAAGTAGTATTTGAGGGATGAAGGGGTTGTCCGGGTTTAGGGGGTAGTTTCATCAAGTAGTGCACAGCGGCGGAGGAAAGGAGGTTGTTCAAGGAATAAGAGATAAGAAAGTACCCTGTACTTTCAAAGGAGAGAAGTCTGTTTGATAAGAGCAAACCGAATAAACGTGAAATATATGTACAGTGTGAATTACGCGAGACAAGTGCAATAGCGTAATGTTCGGTATTATTTCGAAGATCCACAATTATTTTCTACACTCTCTTTGGTTACGACGAATTTAAAAGAATTTAAGAAAGTACGATTCTTCTTGAAGATTTTCAATATTGGTAAATTGCAATCGACCAATTCGATTAATTATAAAAGCAACGATCTCTGATATGATATCGTCACGTTACGCAATATCATATATAATATTATATACGTGTAACATAATTTCGTCTCAGCTGGAGGATAGAGTTGTACAGAGATGTTTTACGTCCGATTAATTTCCCCGATTGTATAGAAATTCTATAACTTCGTAATAGTATATCCGTAGAGAATTCTGTCTGAGTTGAGCACGCCAATCGCGAAAGTAATTAAAATTGAACGCAGATGCTCGAATAATATAATTTTATACGCCCGCTACGGAATCGGTCTTGGTGTTTTGAGTGTTCGGAGAGTTGTTAGGGAACATAAATAACGAAGAGTTGAACGTAGAATTGAGCAAAACGAAAATGAGACAGCGAACGCGATACTTCGTTGCGATGTTTCGAAATTAATTATTAAATTCGACGCGTATGAGACGTTATTTCTGTGCAGACTGAGCTGGGTTGAAACTTATTCTGTTACGCAAACGTTGAACTCTAACGAAACTAACATTAATCGAGAACATTCTTTCAAGTTTCATTACAGAAATTTTTTTTTTTCTTAATGGGAATTAATCTCCTCATAATTTCATTCTTGAAATATCTTTTTTTAGTAGGAACCAATTTCATGCTTTGAAAATATTTTTCCAACAGTCAATAATTTTGAAATATTTTTACAGAAGCCAATTTCGCGCTTCAAAAATTAACAGTCAGAAATCAGAAACAGAGAGAGAGAGAGAGTCAGAAATATTTTTACACTTTCGAACGAAATTCTTTGCACTCTGCGAACAACCAAACGCTTGTTAACTTTGGAAACTTACATTCCGCCAAAAAATACACGATAACGCGGCTCTCGGCGAGCGAGACGCCGATTCTGAAACACTCAAAACCAACTTTCCACAAACTCTTGCGCTATTGGCGAAAGAGAAACGATGGCAGAATTAGTCTGAAACGATGGGAACAGATTAGGAAGCGAATTAGCCGTGTTTGCGCAGTCGTCTGCGGAACTTCTAATTCCGCCTCGTTCTCATTACGCACAAATGACTGAGGCGAGCGAAAACGAACATTGAAATTCGCTGATTGCGTGCGTTCGTTGCGACGGATTACGGTTTATCGTATTGTGAGATAACAATGCAGAGAGAGAAAGAGAGACAGAGAGACAGAAAGAGCATATCCTCATTCATAAAGCAAGAGAATACGTTAGCTTTACAGTGAACGTTATAGTTGACTCGTTGAGTTGTTAAACAATTTTTGTTTTGAATTATTTAATTTTATTACTAATTTCTATCTCAAATTTTGCCAATTTAATAATACGAATTTGATGACAAATTATCAAGTGAAAGTTATTGGTAAGAAGTTTATGTTTATGCACTTGTAGAAATTGTTTTTTCATTTACGTGCAATTACAGGGGACATTTTGAAATTTCATTGGTATTGTAGCAAGGCTTGACTGTTGTAATTAATTTTGATATTTAAAGAAACCTGCAAAAGTCACAGAGCCACATTCGGTATAAATACGTATTATAGAAATATTTTAACAGTCCATCATTCGCGCTATTAATGCACGATCATCTTTATTATTTGTTACACATTCAGAAGAGAACTGTGTTCGTAACTTTTAAATTAACACCATTAATGAAACTTCAGTATATATAATGTATCAAACGATCAGCAACATTTCATGAAAAATATAAACAGTCGCCGGGCGATATCGAAGAAATTACTAAAGTCCCCGTGAAATAAAGAAAAATTGTAGGCTTCTTTCACGCCGGTCTGCCTCGGCCCCCCGTAAATCACGATTTTATTCGTCAACCCTAACAGGTGGGGCGGGGTAATTCAATATCTTACGAGAGGTAATGGCTTTAGGGTTTGACAGTCGTAGACCCAAGATGAACGTAAACTCTCCATCATCAGAGGGGAGATCAACAGGGGGCGGTGTAACCGTTGGCAGTGAACGACGATACGGGGACTGGACTAAAACCGGGAGCGGAGAGGTGTGGAAAGAGAAACGAGGTCAGCCTGTGTAGTTTCGTTGGCAAGATGGATGAGCCTCGGGTCATTCAGAACGGATTAATTTCAATATCCTGTTAATTTGAGCCGTCGCGTCGACCTTAAACGCAACGCGGCCAGCCAGGCTTCGCTATACATTTCATCCCTTCGTGGTAAATTTACCAGAGTGGAGAGGACGGCGTACGTCTTTTCTGCTGTGGTTCATGCTCACGTTCACGAGCGATCGAGTTTTAATCGTTGCAAAATAAACACACTCTGCCTCGTTGTAGCAAATGTTTTCCATCGGCGTTACTTTCTCTCGTATTTCACGCGCGTTTGCCGCGGTTTAATCGCCGACGTGGAATTTTATGGATTTCAAATTTGTTTGGTTTGGATGTTTGAAAATTGATATTCCATATATATAAATATATATATATATATATATAAATATATATATATATTTTCGTGTTTGAAAAATTTATTCTCTATTGGATATTTTTTTTGTAATTTTTAGTAAAACATTCGAAACGCGTGGATCGATGGGGGTTTTCAAAATTTTCAAAAATATTCGTGTTCTCGGTGTTTCGAATATTTAGGCATTCAGATAATCTGATATTCGAATTTTCGAACGTTGAATCTTCCAGATTTTCGAATATTCCACTCTTCAAACTTTCGTCCGAATTTCCTTCAATTCCTTTAAATCTTCAAATACGTGCAAACATATAAATCTTCATATTTTCTTCAGTTGTTTTCGGACATTCAAATTTCAGAAATTTCGAAAATATTTGATTCTACGACAACATTCTCGTTCAAACATCCAAATCCTCGAACATTCGAATTTAAATTAAGACAGTTTCAAATGTCCGTGATCTCGAAGATCGCGAATTTCAGACAGTTTGCGCAACTCTGGAAATATTTATTTTTCATTTTTTTCTTTTTTTTTTGAGACGTCGACTCGATAAAAAAAAAGTCGCAGCATCTGTTTCTCCAACGTTCACAAATTTCCAACGTAATCCAAGCGAACATCTACGTTTGGGCTGCAGCATAAATCGGCATCGAGCGAAATCAATGGAGTCCACTAGAGTCGGATCGTTAAATTATACAGGGTTTTTCCAATGAATCCGCCGTGCACCTGTGAAAACTTCAACATCGTTGACTATGGCCATGAATTATAACCCCGCTCATTATCCTTACCCCTTTGTCGTCGGCTCGCGACGTCGAATCGTTTCCGATACATTAAACTTTTAACCGGTTTCGATCAGTTTACCGACAATCCCAATTCTCTGCCGGAATTTATGTCAATTTCGAAACGAGAGATTCCAGAGAGAGAGAGAGAGATGGAATTTATATTTCATGGAAAGAAGCTTCTGCTCGCCGAAGTATTTGCGATATTTTTTAATTAATTTCGACCTGGTAGAGGAGTCTCGTTCAGAAACGTCCCACCTTTGGAACTATTTCGAGATAAGACACGCAACTCTTCACAGTGAAACTTCCCCTGGAGATGCTTGACTTTAAAAATTCTTGTTACCATGAAATTCTGCTTCTGCTCGTTAAAAACTTTCCTCCTGATTCGCTAAATCTGCTGATTTGCTGCGCATCACTTTTTCGCGACTTTTCATATCCGTATATTAGGAGTTTTCGTGAAACCCTAAACGAGATGATCGATTCGCCCCTTGAAACTCCTACGCGAATATTAAAATTTTGCAAATTTCACTCGACTTTCATCCGATGAATTTTCCTTCTCTTTTCTTAACTTTCTTTCGACTTTCTCGTCGATTCTAAATTTTTCCTGATACAAGTTCAGAAAACAAGTTCCCCAGATACTAGAGTTCTCGAATTTTTTTTTAAATTTTCACTTTTCAAGCTTCGGCTAGTCTATTTCGAATTCTATTTCGTTTTCTCGAGACATTTGAAATTTGATTTATAATCAATTTACGTATTTATACTCGAAATTTTTCTGAATGAAACTTACTCATATCATGTGACAATAGAAAATCATAGACTAGATCATAAAAATCAAGAAAAAAGATTGTACCAATCGTGGAAATGTTTTTGAACCCGCGGAATAATTTTATTATTCCGTGGACATAGGTAAGCAGATAATTGTGGATGTTTATCGATGATATTTCGACCATCTGATTTATCGTATATTATTGGACATTTAACATACGTAGGTACATAGACCTGACAGTCGGTGATTCATCGTTTGTCGTTAAATATTTACCAGCTTGTTCATTTGTCAACCAGGCGCCGGCTAATTTGACATTGGCCGTCCGGTGATTCGCCACCTCCGGGCGACTATAATAATTCGCTCGGTTTTAGCGGTACTCGATAATCGATAATCGCAGTCGCGTTCACGCGAGTTTCTTCGGTTGCAGCAAAGGAATTTAAACGCCTGGCTGTATAAAATTGCGAGTCGAAACGATTCGAACTTTCACGTTGAACACCATCAGTCGAACTTCAATGATTGAAACTGTAACATAATTTTACTCGCGAAATATCTTGCCCCCGTAGCCTCGTTCAGTTACACAATTTCAGGAGACGAAGCGAAGATTTCCCTAATTAGCCGATTAATCGGATAACATCGTTCCAATAGAAACTTATTGAACAAAGATTGATATTTAGCACCGCGTGCTTGACTTATCAATTTGCATGATCGAATTCTATTTTTCAGCATCGTGAATATAAGGAAGCTTGATATTTTTCTTTCTCTCTAAATTTGTAATTTATTACGATAAAGCACTTGGATTACTTAACACGTTACTTCAGATTTTCAAATCGCAGTGGAACAAATATTAAGCAAATCCTTAAAGTGCAACGTTGGAACAACGTTCGAACATAAACATAATAATATAAATTATAACCAATAGACGTATAAATCATATAATCGCATAATTTAATTACTCGCAATAACAAATTGTAAATTATATTTATGTTCGAACGTTGTCCCGATATCGTACATTTTTTTTCTTTTTTTTTTGTTTTCTTCGCTCATTAAATTGTTTTCCCTGTTGGTGATTTAATTATATCATTAAAAACGCGTTAACTTCTATTTAACAGAAAATTTAACATTCCATTCGGAAGAAACCATTATCGCATTCGCCACCATTAAAATATAGCCGTCTGCTTTCCATACCTTTTTCATCAGTTTGGTCTTTAATTTAACGAATATTAACGAATATTCGTTTCAAACACATCTCGTTGTTGTCGTTTTCTTTTTTAAATCCTCTTGTCGAAGTGCGTGAATTCAAAAATTGTTGTATCTCTGTACGAGAAATCTTACGACTTTAAAGACAGTAGAAAACAAGCTGTATAGATAAATAAAATTAAGAAAAATAGCAAATTCAACAATCTGGTTGAATCGCTAAACTCGCGATATCGCATGATATCGCGACTGAACCTTCCAAACGTATCAAAAATTGTTGTATCTTTGAACGAGAAATCTTACGACTTTAAAGACAGAAGAAAACAAGCTATATAGATAAATAAAATTTAAAAAGACAGGAAATTCAACAATCTGGTTACTGAACTCGCGATATCGCATGATATCGCGACTGAACCTTCCAAACATATCAAACACTTTCAAAATTCAAGTCATTTATAATCTCTGCGCTATAATAATCTTCCTCGTAAACAAATAAATAAAATTAAGAAGAAGAATCAGTGCCAGTACATCGTTGCCGTGGTATATGCCACCCACGATCGTGAGAACCGTCGCTGCCGATACTTCTGAACGTATCGTACGGCTGTGGTTTCGCGGTGAAAAAGTGCCGGATAATTCGGATCGATCGGGTGCAATTCGTTAACCGCAGGCGGATCGATCGAAATTAATGCAAATGAAGCCTTTAGGTAGGTAGTTTGATCGCCGGTTGCAGGCGTGACCGCGCGGCAGTAGTAGCGGAACGTTATAAATCAGACGTAACAGCTCCGAGCACGCTGAACGTCTGACGTAAGGACACTTGATTGCCGGTATCGGAGCGTGTCGCAAGATTGCCAGCCGAGGCTCGCAATATTCGTCCTTGTACCCTTGCCGACGAGACGAGAGCTCGTTTCTCTGCCCCTCCCTCGCCCCTTCGTCCTCTTACCGAGTATAATTTATCATATCGAGCAAGCAAAAAAAAAAAGGAAAGATAAAAAAAAGAAGACAGAAATACGACGAGATGGAACAATGCAAGTTGCGGCGCCATTGCACCGTAACGCGATAGTTTATGCGTTTTTCCACGTAGCTGATCTTTTTTTACGGTTATCGAGGCACGAGCCGTGAATACCAGCTTGAAACAGTAAAATTACGATCGCCCGTTACGATCGCTACGAAATTGTTATCGAGCATCCGTTTATCACGCGTTTCGCGTTTCGAGGGAAGGGGGGGAGGGGTTGAAATTAGTTTTTGCTGCCGGGACGCCGTATTATAACTCGTTAAACGTAATGGAATGTTCGACGCGATAAATCGACGCCCGACGAAAGTCCAGCGGACGATGTTTTATGACGATCCTCTGTTCTGCTTGCTTTATTAGGGGACATTTTATCGGGCTTGTAAAGCACTCGGCAACTAACCAACGTTTCATAGATTCCGATTCATGAACTTTCGGAAATGGAACAATGAACGAATTTCGATCGATATTTTCCTACTTTACTGTTACCTTGGAGAAGGAAAGTTTTTAAAATACTGCCAAATTTCTAAGACGAAAGTCTTTTAGACGCAACATTGAAAAAAATGGTAAATAGAGAAACTGAAGCACGCTTCGTCAATTTTAGCAAAATTCTCTGTTATACCAAAAATCGTTTCACCTGTAATATCCGTGAATTTTGCTAAAGCTAAATAATATGCACTCCCTCTGTCCGAAAATATGGTATACATTTGCGAAAAAAGTCAAATAAAATTAAAATTAAATATAAAAAAAATATTAAATTCATTTTATTATCACAATATAACTAAATACAAATGATTTTAGTGTAATCCAAATTTAGTTCAAGTGAGGTTGAGCCTTGTTGAACGCTTCGTTCTGAACATATATAATATATATGGAAACATATATATTATTCGTTCGTTCATATATATGTTCGTACATATATATTATTCGTTTATATCATTCGTTCTGAACATATATATATATGGAACTTTTCAGCTAATCGACCCTCACGACGAAGTTTTACTTTACTTATATGAGGTGTTTTATAGGAATTTTCCCCTCCTGTCAACATAATTGATTCCATACACGTTTGTAATGTTATAAAAACGTTATCAAGAGTATTTCTCTCTAATTTATTAAATGAATCTTGAACACGTTCAATCAATTCATTAATAGCACCGTGTTCTAATTTTTCTTTGTTCTTCATATACTGTAAGATAACACGTTCTTCATAGCTGTTGCAAGATAACACGACGTTGTTCATTAGTCAATTGCTTCGATTTGGCATCTCTTTTTTGTAAATTCACTGTTATTTGGGTTGAAATGTTCCATTTTGAAATTACAGCGGTGACTATTTTATTTTTCTTAAAAAAAGCTAATTTTTGGTCTTCAAATTCCAACTGAACTCCAAAAGCAACGCCTGTCAAATATGTTAGGTTATTTAGCTATCAATGTAAACAATACCAATATAACGAGTATTGCCAGTTGCTTTCGAAACTCTAGATAATCGAAGATTTTCTTCCAAATGTATACCATATTTTCGGACAGAGGGAGTATTAAAGATGAGTACACGCGTATCGGGTATTTAAAATTAAGGAATTTAAAACGTTTAATACCGAATGAAACGCGTGATGACGAATTAATGAGCACATTCGTCTCTAAACGTATTTTATTCAATTGTCGATTGTTTTATCATTGGTTATACAGCTATACGGGCGCTCGAAGTGTTAATGAAACACTCGCGATCTCTAATGAGATGTCTCCGATCAGGTAAATTGCAGTTAGTTACGCAGGAGCGAAATTGGGATGCTCGGCGAACGAAATTGATCGTTCCACGTCTCGTTGGTTTATTTAGTTACGTGACTGCACGGGCAGCCGGTAAGTGATTGTTATCGTTTTCTAACGTTACGTACGCGTGTAAACCGCGTGTAACGACGTAACAAAACTGCGCTGCACGATAACCCGAATATCCTTGGCTTTTATGTATACGTATCAAATATTGATAAGTGCTGAGAAGAAGAAAGAGAGAGAGAGAGAGAAGAAGAAGAAGAAAAAAAGGAAAACAACGTTGTCGCGTCGGAATATCGAAAATCGATTTACCGTCGCTTTACCTGGTTTGTACCTACGAGAACTCGATGCGTATTGAAATAGATTGAATTTTGTAGTCGCAACTCCGAAGGAATTTTCGAAACTACGCGACCGCGCTTCTGCGAGAATTTTCCCTTCGACGATCGCTGATTATCGATCGATACTTCGGATACAGTTTCAGCAGCAGCTTGTATCTTTATCATTTTATCATTTTGCTCACTTTCAAAATGCGTTGTTCAAATTTCGCGAACGGTGCTGAAAATTTGATCGAAAATTTACGTACCTCACGAATTTTGACACAGAATCGCTTACTCAATTAAAAAAAGTAGAAGATCTACTAACTAAACCAAGTAAGGATGTCGAGAGGTTAGGTTGTGCATGACGTATAAAATTTTTAACATTCGTTCAAAATTCAAATTTTACTTTTGCGAATTTTTCACTTGTATTTATCTTTTTTTTTCAAAATTTGTGGTAAGTAACTGAGCGAACTCTCATGAGTTTACTTGTCAAAAAAAGAAAAAAAAGGCTCGCGCAGATAATTCGATGAACTTTAACGCTGAGTCGGGAGACCATCGATTGTTTTCGTCGATCGAAGCGAACTCCGAGGAAAATCGGTAGATCGCGAATGGAAACCGAGTGGAAAAAGCGAGTAACTCGGACTGTTGGCTCGATTGATTAACCAGCAGCGATCGATCCGCATTAATGCGAGTAGATCCAGGCGGTCTGATCGCGTTACAACCTCCGGTACACACTTGCAACACCGGTGGAACGTATAAATCAATCTTAACAGCCTTCGAATCGCAACGTCTAATGAAAAGCCTGTCAAGCTTGACCCTCACCCTGAAAACATTTATGTAACATCCGCCTCTGAATTCAACCCTCGGAAATCTTTCCCCATCTCGGGGAAACGACATAAGCCAAACGTCCGATCTGGAAACGTCTAATCGGAATTGATCACCGCGATCGCTCAATTTCACCGATCCTTCATATCGTCGCCGTCGGTGTTAATAAAGTTAACATTTTATTATTGTCCCGTGAACAGGAACGTGATCGCACGTTTGTTCAACACTTTAAAAAACTGCCGACGACTGAAATTTGTCAACAGAGACATTGAGAAGTCGGAAAAAATACAGAAACTTTGTGATAGAATTTGATAATTTATAATGCAATAACTTTTTATTTGTATATTTTGCAAAATATTATTTAAATCGTTCAGAGTACGTTTGTTTCACGTCTACAAAATATCAAACAGAAATTATAAATTGAATTTAAAAATTTATGATAAATTGATGATAAAATGCAGAAAATTATAAATACGCTGTTTCACGTTTATATAAAATATCTATAAAAATTATAAACATCTAATAAAAAATATCAGATAGAAATGGTAGTTCTAGTGCGTGGAGTACGAAACTTTCAGCGGGAATGAAAAAAAAAAAAGATGATTCTCGGGTAAGCTAAAGCGACAGAATTTGAGAAATTTAATTTCAGATGAAATAGGTGGAAAATTGGAAAAGCAAACAACAGTTTAATAGCGTTCAACAACTTGTAAATTTCAAATATAACGTACTCGCGCGTGCTATGTATTTTTTTACATATTTATTCTATACAAAACATAAGCGAATAATTACACAAACAATATAATAATAATATTAAATAAATTTTGCGTAAAATAAACTTTTATGTACGTACATGTTTTCACCATCCTGAGCTTCCGTTTTAATCAACAAATCTGATAGTCAAATTTTACAGATATCCTTCGCGTAAATTATTTCAATTAATCCCTCGCAATAGCACGACGAACAAAACAAAGAAACCAAATCTCAAATAGTGTTCGAAAATTCCCGAAATTTCCCGGGGTCTGATTTGACCAAATTTTCCAGCATCTTGACCCCGAACCCGCTGCAGAAACCGTCGCTATAACTGCACGGATCAAAGGTGGTGACCGTGTCTGGGGAGAAAGGTCGTTTCAATTTGTGCTCCTTATCTCGCGGCAGTTCGCAGTAGCGACGAGAGAGTGTCTGGCGGCGTATCCGCGCGCGTCTCACACCTTTTCCGCAATCTAATTTGCTCTCACGAGCGGAAAGGCGAGAACGACGTCTGAGTAATTTCGAAGCGTCGATGACCCAGCGGAGCTATAATACACGTTCGACGTATCTTCGTCGTACTCGGTCCCCCGACACTGCAGTTTTCCCAAAATCTCTCCGGCTAATCTCCGTGTATAATCTGAATCTGCCTGTCTGTCGACTTGCCGACGCATATAGCCTACGTCGCGATTTCTACGGCGCGTGGATTCATTGAGCAAACACGAAGTGTGCTCTCGAACTCGCTTCCGATGCCGGGAGTGTGTAGACTTCGCGTGTTCCGCGAAATTGTTGGCCAGGAACAAGCAACCTGGAAGCTCGCTGCTCCGGTTTTAATTCGGTTTTAACCGAGAAGCAGCTCGTGTCGCACGAGTTGAAGCGAGATTCGTCTTAACGACGAGTCACGAGGCGTTTTGGAACGTTTGATCTTCCTGCTTCAGATGGATGGTGGCTGGCGCGATTCAATCTTGCAGTAATTGTGCAGCTCGACGATTTTTCCGAATTTCTCAATTGGCAGGAGAGACTTCACGATAGGGACAGTTGTCGGCTAGTTTGAAAGCTTCGGACCCTCTGGAAGTGATACTTCGGTAGTTACGTTTCAATCTAGCAAACTGACAGCTTCCAAATTTTATTTATTTGGTATTTGGTATTATTACGCGAATGTACAAACCGAACCAAAAATTCGTACATTCTCCCGCAACTAATATTATTAATATTGTTTAAAGATCAAAGACGAAAGTATTAGGGGCGTCCGCAAATAATGTCGTTTTCTGATATTGTACAAAATTTTATTTTATTTCGTACGGTATAGAATATAGATTACGTTACGATAAGCCACTAGATGGCAATGTATTTATTAAATTTGAAGGAAACGACATTACCCGTAATACATATGAAATACAGCCGTAATATGAAAATTCGAGCGGTACTATCGACATAAAATTACTACTACAGGTATACGTGGGCTTTCGATTAATTCCCTTTTCCAATTTCAACGCGGCCGTCCACTTTCCCGAGCTTTATAATAGCCAATAGATGAATCTACAAATTGTCAATTCTCCGATCGTTTGGTCGCTACCGCTAGGCATTTGCATCGTAACAAAATCGATTCGAAACGCATATCCATCGCGGGATCTATCTATAGCGCGTTTCGAAGTTAATCAACTTCCGTGTAACTGGGAACAACAAACTGGGAACAAGCCGGCGCGGTATTTATATCGAGGTTGGATTTCACCGCAAAAGAATGCGAAAGAAATCGCGAAAGAACTGCGAAAGCCAAGGCGCCGCAATCCAGAAACAGAGAGAGAGAGAGAGAGAGAGAGAGAGTAGATTCAGAACTTACTTTCCCCTTTCTCTCCTTCTCCTCCCAGCCACGTGTCGGTAAGGTAAACAAAGAGAGAGAGAGAACTCGTTGCAATGCAAATTCGCGACGGTTCTCGCGATTACAAAGCCATTAAAGAGCAGCCTATGCAAATGAAAGCGCGTTATATCCTTCTGCACTTCGTGGTCGTTTCTTTCTTTCTTTCCTCCTTTTTTCGTTTTCTTTCTCTTCTTTCTCTTTTCCTTTCTTTCTTCCTTTCGCTCTTCGTCCCTCTCTGACCATTCTGGTTCTCGACTTTTCTGTTCAGCTACTACTTGGCAACGACCGAAGAGGAGTCGGCGGTGCAACATTTGTACAGGATATCCACGAGGCTCGACGGAGACCGGAAGCCCAAGTGTTTGAGCTGCGGTATCGTGCGGGAGACCGACAGGAACCGGTGTCTTTACAATACGGCGAAATTTTCCACGGATCATTCGCACTACGTGCTCACTTGCGCCGGCCCTGGTGTGCCTGACATCGCCATTTATAATAGGGTGAGTTGAATTCGACAAATGTATATGCGAGGTGCTCGTATCGCGTGGAATCACACTGTTTTTTGTGTAAATTTTTACTGCACTATTTTTGGCTAGATTCGTATTTTTTTTTGTAATTTGGAAAATTTTTTCCAAATATTTCATCTTTTAAACATATATCCTGCGTTCTGCGGAATTTTCCACTTTAACGTTCGCTTCACTCGCAATCGGAGAATTCCTCTTCGAAGAATCTTATTCGACGGCCGAGGAAAATTAGGATTGTTTGTCAGCGCGTTGAACAAGTTTCGCATATTTTACAAACAGTTAAATTTGACAAATTTGAGAACCATCTACGGAACCAAAGGAATTGAATCCAAACGCAGATTTGTTTTATTCGTCAAATATTACCATCAGTTACTGCCTGGGGAAAGGAACGCGCGCGCGGAAGTGCGCATTTTTTTTAAAAGTCTGATCCTTGAGGCGTCAAAGGACGAATCGAGATGCACATTCGAAGAGCCGGGAAATTTCTCTCGATAATAAAACGTCAATAGTAGAACGGTTCTTTTCGAATTTCACTTGATATTTCAGTTCTTGCTTTCACGCCTCGGCGAAATTGGCAGACGTATTTCACCAGTGATATTCTATCCCGAATGTCCCGGAAAAGTCTCGCGTCCGCGAGAATCTATTTGCCATAGATTCGACGAATTTTAATTCCAAACGTGCGACATAATTTTCCCGGTCTACGTTCTCCCCTCTATAACTCACGCAAATATATGTATTTCGTCGTTTCCCGAGTGGCAGCGGAGCCTTCGGCTCTGTTGAATAAACGAACTGGCTGACATGTTTCGCGTCAGTTCGCACGGAAAGAGTGAGAGGGGGGAAAAAGAAAGAGAGAAAAACGAGAAAAATCCCTCGAAAAGTGGAAGCCGGAACTGCTAGAACTTCAATTGCCCCTGATCCTTTCGAAAACTAATCGATCGTTATTATGCCAGATTTTCCAATCATTTAGCATCTCTTTCTTTCTGTCCTATTCGTTTTCCAACGATTAGTTTTTAACTAATAATTTGAAGAAAAATTTTTAAAAAACATAATGGCCACGCGAACAGGTCGCAGGACTGAAGCAGAAGTTGAAAATAAATCGGAATTAAACTTGCTTAAATTAGAGAATTCGAATTTAAATAATTGAATTACCCGCGTTTGCAATCTCGCGCAAAGAAATATTCGCAATCTAATATCGATATTAATAATAGTGGTTCTTCAGGAATCTCATTACGATCGAATGCGTAACGTGCATCTTGAGCATCGTTCGTTATCGTGCCTTGACAAATGACATCGTAATACGTTCTGAACGTTTCTTGCCGCTCGGCAAAGTGCGTGCACTGACGTTAAGTGGATCGCCCGTGTACAGGAAGCTGATTCCCAGCGCCAAAATTACATCATCTGTAATGTTAACTTACGAAGTGAATTTCAATCTACGAGTTTCTTGCGTAGATTTCAGTCGTCGTTGAATCAATCGTACGAGCAATAGGTATTTTCCAATATTTTCCACGCGTATCGCTCGAGCTTTGCGTTCAAATGCATGGGAAAAGAAGATTAATTGTCGAATAAGCATGACGTATACGGAATGCAGACCTCTCGATTATTAACCCCTTGACATACAATGACGTCTGGGAGACGTCATTCACTTCATGTGGCATTGTAGACATCTTTGACGTCTCCGAGACATCCAGAACTGTCTCGAGCGGACGCTGTGTGCAGTATATTATTAGATTATTCAATTATTTCACTCGTGCGTCGAGTTTCGCTTTTGTTTATAATGTTCGAGATGCCCATTCTTAATAGTACCGACACGCATCAAATTTCGTTTTATTTGTATGTCAAGAGGTTAAACTACAACGCAAGAACGAAAGAGAAACCCAAAGATCGAAGCTTGATCGAGAATTCTCCGACATGTATATGATTGAGATCGAAACGATCGAACGCGAAAGAGCGGTGGAACTCGACGTGGAAGGTTATACGGATGCATAAGCAACGGTCACCGATAAATCGTCGATCCTCCATGGGCCGCATGATTTGTCAGTGTCCCGGAAGCGGCGGTGCTCGAGCGACCTCGACGGTCCTCTATCTATGTTTTATGTCCGCGCTTATTGTCAGGGAAGGTGCTGCTCCTCGTGGGAAAGCCAGGTCGAATAGACGCGACAGATTTAGACGCGCGAGCAAATCCAACGACTTGACTATCTGGCTTTCTCGATAACCCGAATTTCCAAACCCCCTCTCTTCTCCTCCACCCCCCACCACCACCACCCGTGACTAAAACCTTCTTTACCGCATTCCCGCGTCCCCCTAGCAGAATTTCAGCCTGGCGAGCTTTATTCAAACGATCTGCCTTCAAACGGTCTCCAGCCGGTGCCACTGTCGGATTCGGATTTATCCAGGAAATGTTGATGAAAATACATTGCGCGCGATACATTGAAACGTCGATCGTAAATTTTGTGATCGATGATTTCTTTCAGTTTATTTTCTGTCTTGGGATCTTTTTTTTTTTTTTTTTTTTTTGATCTCCCCTTTTCTTGTATAACGTCAACGATCTTTTAGTCAAGTGTTTTTAATTAAGCGGAATTTAATGCATCACGCACAATTGAATGAAACAGATTTAAAATCTACTGTTCTTATGTTTTAGAATAGACCTTTCTCGTGCATTTTCTATCGGTTCTTTTTTTTTCTTCTTCTTCCTTTAGCATTTGCCTTTCTCTTCCCTTGGATAATATCGTAGAAATGTCAGATTCTATTTCGAATTTAATACGATTAAAATTTAATTCTGATAAAACTGAAATGAATTGACATTTTCCTATGAGTTTCGAGCACTTCCTTCCGTTTAATTTGTTAATCTCTTGTAATTTGTTAGCGTCTTCCTACATTATGTCGCTATAAAAGGATATTAAAAACGTTTGATTCCTATCGTCTAATTTTGTTACGAATTTTCAACCATCAACTTTCCTTTACCGTTTCTCCGCGTTACTCCCCGATGGGTTTTTGTTTCGACGATCTGTTTCCTTTCGACGAAGGATGGTAAGTTTGTCTCGGAATGAAACTCCGTCGATCTAATTTTAATTTAATTTCTTAATTTCCATAACCCGGGCGGAGCGGAGCGCGCGCGCCGCTCTTATCTCAGCCCCCTTGAGGCGCTTTTTCTCCTCCCTCGCCGCGGGTGTTTCATTTTCTCCGGGCATATTTAAAAGTGTAGAAAGTTTATTTGGAAATATTCAAAGCGAAAATTGAAGTTACCGTTGGCCACAGTTTTGTTTCGCTATCGCCAACTTCTCATCCCAGCCCCCCTCCCCCTCTCCCGAAGGAGTGTTCTCGTTCAACTTTCCGATCGAATTTTAATTTAATTTCTTAATCCTCCTCGTTTGATCTCTGACTCTCTCGGCCAGTCTTTACTCCATCGCGAAGCGTTCTCTTTTATCCTCTCTCTCTCTCTCTCTCTCTCTCTCTCTCTCTTACACACGCTCTTTCTGCTCCTCCGCGAGCTTCTGAAAATTTCCACGAAGGTATTAAAATTCAATTGTATACTCTTTACTCGGGGAATAAAAGGAAGAACTAGGAAGAGAAGCACGGACGAACGAAACAGACGAGACCCGGTGTCATTCAATGAATTTCGAAATATATCGCGTTCAACTGTATCACGAACAACAGAGAATACGAATCGAGTATTAAACAATCAGGTTATATACTTTATAATAGTTCAACAAATCGCCAGGAATCCTGTCTCTCTCTCTCTCTCTCTCTCTCTCTCTCTTTCGAACCGATTTGCTACGAGGGAGACAAACGCGATACACCGTTATCAGCTGGTCGAATTAAATAAATTTTCCCGCTGTTTAACAAATAGGCAAACACGATCCGAAATCCGGCTCAGCCATTTTGTTCCATCTCCGTGATCGCGCGTACACGAGTTTCGATGTCTGACGACGATTACATGCATGCATAATGGCGTCGCCGCGTTATTCCAAATCGATATACTCTCTCCCTCCCTCCCTCCCTCCCTCTTTCCATATGATTTTTATTTTATACATATCTGTATTTATTCGCCAACGTGGAAATTAATTTAGACGGTCCTCTTGCGCGTTAATTGATCCGCTTTGCCTCTGGATCAGTTCCTATAATCGTTTGCTCAAAGCGTGGAAATTATCGGATTTTCCGATTTTCTTTTCAGTTCTGGTTTCAGTTGTCGCATAAATTTTTTTTTTCTTTTTTTGCGCCGCCCAGGTGTTTCATCACTTTATCCTTGTTATTTCATTACTTATCAATCTCAAATGATATGCGCCGCTGTCGTTCAAATTATTTTATAAATTTGGAGATGATATTCCGAAACAGCGCACGTTCTATCACAGCCCCTCCGCCCCCCCCATCGCTAATTCAACGTTTAAATTCAAAACGAATTCGCTGATTCAATACGAAGACATCAAATTAATTTCCACGTCCGACGTGTTTGTCACTTCGTTTTATTTATTTATTTATTTATTTTTATTATTATTGTTATTATTATAACGTGTTTTAGTTTAGCTTGAATTCCATCTAGATGCAAAATTATGTCGCGTGTACTTTATTTTTTATTATATTCTTATGCCCTTCGCGATTTTATAAATGTTGCTTTGCATAAAAGTTGCCGACGTCTGATTATATCCCAAAGTATCAATTGAACGTAAGTTCGCAAGTGTTACAACCCGAATTTCCCCTGGCAACTATCGCCTGTACTCCAACGATGCAAGTTGCATCTCTCTCTCTCTCTCTCTCTCTCTCTGTGTGTGTGTGTGTGTGTGTGTGTGTGTGTGTGTGTGTATGTGTGTGTAAAACGAGAGAACATTTCCTCGCGCTTCGCGAATCCAACTTACACACTTTCGAACACTTCCAAAACGCTTACTTATCAACTTTCGATACACCTTCATCTCTAATAGGTCAAACAGAAACTTTCTCGTGCTCTCTCTCTCTCTCTTGCATTTCCTCGAAGGCGTCGCTCCTCGCAGTAAACAGCATCGTTTCCACTTCAAGTTTTCACATTCGATTCGAATCTTCGTTCCGAGATGTCCGTGACGCATCCGGTGCGTCATTTTAGTCCTTCTGATTTTTCGATTTTTCAATCTCGATGGGAATAACTAGTTTTTAAAAGAGTTGCGATTGTTTATTTTTTTATGAAAATGTTACCATCGATGATTTTATCATTCGTAAAGTATATAGAAGGGAGCAGACTTCACTTTCAACTGGGTAGTAGAATTTTCAATTTACAATTTGATCAAAAATCTCGAAATTTTAACTTCGACCATTTGAATTCTTTAACATTCCTCCACGATGGAGGTATGGTTATTGGTATTGAAGTTGAATGAAATTTAAGATCGAAAAACTTGTTGCTAAATTTTCATTCCGAATGGGTCAATAGTGCCAATTAATAAGCCCAACCTTTAATTAACTTGCAGAACTTTGAAGATCTTCCAATACATGATAAAAGTTTGAAAAGTTCTCCATTTTCCAAAGGAGGATTAACATAATCTTAACATAACCTCGTTTAATAAATATAACTTTAATTAAACAGTTAACAGCCATAGACGTGCGATATAATCGGGAGCCGTATCACATAGACGTGCTATAATTTCCTACAAATTTCTCACACTTGAACACGAGATTCTCCCCCGATTAAGAGACGATGAAAGGCGTTCCCTCGCGAGGGAAGCATCAATTATCGTCAAGCTGTTAATTAGATTATCGCTCTGGATAGACGTCGCGTCGAGGGATGAATGGCGTTTTGTCTTGATCGACAAAAACGAGCATGAAAAAAGACGAAGAGAAGAGAGTGGAGAGAAAAGAAAAAAAGAAGAAGAAGAAGAAAAAGAAGAAGAGGAAGAAGAAGGGAGATTCGAACTATTTGGCTTGTCGCAGCGGCACGATTACAACCGATAATTGGCTTTCGTCGCTTCGGACAAACGCTTCAGACTAGTCGGAGGGGACTAATTTCCTTTGGAGAAGTCAGCGAACGGAAGTATTCCGTTCTTGCTGCCCGTTGGCGAACAATCATGGCGGACAGGCTTGGAGGAAACACTTTGCTCGGTGACGTTGCAATCGACGAGCGATTGTACGAGCGACGTGATAAGTGGGCCGATAAGAATGGAATTTTGAAGGGTGTTCGAGCTTAGCGGACTGGATAACGCAAACGATGGTGGTTTTTTGCGATACGTTGGACGATCTCGCGAATGAATTTCACGGCAGGAATTTAATGGCGCGGCGACGCTTTGTCGCTTATCGGCGGCCCGTGATGAATAACTCAGTTATCGTATACCTTTCAACGACGACAGATCTTTTTTTTTTTTTTTTTTTAGGATCGTAAAAAGCAACGGGTGGATCGCCGAATGAAGATTAACTGGAAAATGAGTAAACGATCGTAATAGACGGTGTATGTGTTCTTGCAGTTTTGAATTTCCCATAAACGAGTATAAAAATTCACGATCCAGTGATTAGTTTTGACACTATTCAGCCACTTTCGGGTTTTCGTCGTTGAAAACTTTCTTTTGCGGAGGAACGACGCGATCTGTATTCTATTCCACTGCGAAAGGGAACCAAAGTCTTTGGAAAGTAAAAATAAAAATTGAAGGATATTTGTAAAGAATTGTTTTGTCAATTCAGCGAAGATTGACTAGAAAATGATTTTCCCATGAAAATTCACGATCCAGTTGATTGAACTGACACTGTTCTGCCGCTGAATGATTCATCTAATTAATTAAGATAGCTACTTGAGTTTCATTTGAGTTGAAAATTTTTTTTAGAAAAACAATGCGACGTGTGCTGAAACATTGAGGAAAATTAAGGTCTCGTTCCGTTGGAAACGAAAATAGAAATTGGACGATATCCACGACGGATGATTTTATTTGCCAATTTAATTACGTTAAGTGATGTCTAATTGGATGCGGAGGGAATAGAGAGGAAGAGACGAAAGTCAAGATGAACGAGCAAACGGAGAGCGAAATTTATAGAAAGAGAAAGTGAGGGGTGGAAAAGATATATAGACTGGAGGGATGTGAGACGAACGCAGGAAAGGAGGGAACACTAATGGAAATAAATTGAGGATGATTGATCAATTTATCAGATTTCTGGAGTGTTCGTATTTAATTATGCTCTTGTCGTATCTCAACTATGTAATAGTTAAATACTCGATATTAATTTTCATTAACCTGAATTTCATTTCTGAATTTTTCCACCGATCAAGATTTTCTCGTACATCGAAAACGCACAGTATTACTCTCGTTGAGAAATTTGTTTCAATCTTGCGTTTTAGAAATTCTTTTAAGCTCGCTCCGCCTGTTAACGCGAAAATTGCAAAAAAAAAGAAGAAAAAAAAAGCGAAGGGCTGGGAATTCGAATTTAAAATATTCGCAGTTCTTACGTTCGCGGGGATAATGGAGGGAAGTGTAAAGGCAACGAGGCAGATGCAAATCGTAATCTCTCGCGTGTTTAACTCGCCCGGTGCCACCAGGGGGATTTGAATAAAATTTTAATCGGATACCAAAGACGGAGAAATCAGAACAGTCCTATTAACTAATGCACCAAAATGTAATTCCACGCGGACGATTTGTAAATTATCTATGGATCGCTTGGATGTACTGGATAACTAAGTTGCTGTGTCCAGATAAAACGAACGGGATAATACATTAAATTCAACTCGTTGTGTTGCAAGAGCACCGCCCCACTGCGACCGACGTTGATCTAACGTTGGCTTAAAAGTTGCACCATCTGTTCATAAGGTCGCAGATACAAAAGCTTTCGAATTGCCGCGATAAGGGTTGAAAATGACTTTCCGTGACGAATTTTCGCCTGTTATTGTTTGCGTGAAACATTCGGGACGAATAGCTGACAGTTAATAACTAAAGTGATTCTCGTAATTTCGGGAGAAATGTGCAATTTGATGAAAGATCGAATTTCGTTTACTTACGAGAGAGAAAGACAATGCCACTTAATTCGATTAAAAATTGAGTGAGATTAATAATTGGTACGAATAAATTATTTAGTATTTTTATAATGATGAAATACAATGGCGAAATGATAAGTATACGAAATAAAATCTTCAAATGACAGATGTACGAATATATATAAATTTGACCAATTCAAACCAACTTCAACGTGAATTTTGATTTCACAAATAAATAATCCATTCTAGCTTCTTTTTCCACCATTTTTCCTCTCTCTTCTTTTTTTATTTTTTCCTGTATTCCCTTCAATTTTTCACATTTTATGGACTATCGAATTTTTCGGTCAAATTCCATTGGTAAGAACCTGTACACGATATTTCACATCGAAGTCGACCTACCCCTATCGATCTTTATTTCTATAACAGATCCCTTGTCAGTGAGTGGTATCGGCCGAATTAACCGATTAATCTACAAAACGCGCGCAAATTCCTGAGTATTTCGTCGAGTCGCGAATCGGAGAGGAACAAAGTATTTCTTTCCTCCATTTCCTCCCCCGTCCGTCGCAGGATATATACTCTCCGTTGGAATAATTCCTCGACGGTTCGTAAAGGAGAAAATGTGGCGGAGGAAAAACGATGAGGGGAAGAGGGGGAATCGGCGAAGCCAAGCCGGCGGTAGAGAACTAGCGGGCTAACTACTTAGCAGATTCTATCAAAGACGGTAAATGGTAGATCGAAGCGGTATCTGTGTGCGTGTAAGAATCGATGGGCAAGCGAGAAGTTCACGGAATAGGAATCACCAGAGAATCGTGGAGAATCCTCTTGGTGCCAGTGGATGGCGCCGTGTAGTAAAATAAGGGTGAATTAAAAGGGTCCAAGTTCGGTGGGAGGTCCTCGGGGGAGTGAAGCGAGACGAGCTTTTCGGTATCGATTGAAACTCAGACGCCACTGTTTTTCTTGCCTCAAGTAGTAGCGGTTTTTCCATCTACTATTTCGATAAATATTCGAACCCGAATCGTGAACCGGGAATCACCGACAAGTTGTAATGCATTGAAAGCAGACATCCTCGGGCCATCTACGAAGTGGAAAATATTGCACTTTGGCTTTTAGAAACGAGAACAGAGAGTGATTCTTTCTTTTGGTGTTACTTTACAACTCTGTTGAGATACCGCTTTTTTTTCTTTTCTTTTTTTTTTAATTGAGAGAAAGAATATATTGATTCGCCGAGAGGATGATTATCGCAATTTTTTCTAGAAAAATTTCATTTGTCATAATTCTCTTCATTCAGATTTTTTCTTTTCTCATCTTCATTTTCTACATGAATCTGCGTGTATAATATTCAAAGTGGGACTCGGTTTATTCGAATATTCTCAGGAAATTTGCGCATTCTTCTTTCAACGTAAATAAGATTCTTCATCTGTTTGGTTATTAACGTGTTCAGAAAGAATATCCAGGATACTTATAAATTTTCATTGCAAAGATCCTGGAACGAAATAATCCCGAGAAAATTACGTGCTGTGCCCGCAAAGAGGATCAACAAGATGTTGATGCAATATCAAGTCTCTCTTTGGATTCTTTCTCATTTCTTCGTCTTGATAAGTAGAATAGAATTACATCGTCTTTAAACACACGTCCGAGTACAATTAATAAAATTGGAACTAACAATCGATAACACTGTTCTCACGATAAAATACAAATCAAATTAGGAACTCCAAGTCCATGATAATTTAACTCTAAATTTTTTGTAATCTCCAACTCTAATGTAAAATTGAAGTAATACGAGATAAGATTTACCTGGTGAGTTGAATAATTTCCTAAATTTTTATGACTTTTAGTAACTCGTGGCAACGCAAGTTAAGGTAAAATATAATGAATCTGCAAAATTGATTCTCCGTTGCCGTTTTATCGCAACTGGCGACTGGACGTTTGTCATATTTTCATGGTTTTTCAGGATTCCTCGAAGCTGCTCGCGTGGGAGGAGAACGACGCGGTCGCCGAGGTTATCGCGGAGAAATCGCAACCAGTGGTACGGCGTTACAAGGTGCCGGTTCCCGGTGGATTCGAAGCCCGTGTCAGACTACTGATTCCACCGAATGCTGATTTGTCGGGAGCCACCAAGTATCCCATGTTGATTTTCGTGTAAGTAATCCATCGGATACAGGTCAACCATTCGGGCAAAGTCGAAAAGTCTTGGGCCAAAGTTAGAAACTAATCCAACAGTTTCATCGCGCGTGAAACTTTGAAATTTCACGAAAATTCTTGTGAGACATTATGTTGTCTCATTGACGAAGTTTCAAACAAACGACTGTATTGATGCAGGTATCCATGAGTTTACTTGTTCATTTATTTTTGGGAATTTGAATAAATTTTAAAGTGTATGGATATATATATATTTCTTTCTTCATTTTGATTTCTTGATTTTATATTTTAGTAATAGTCTCAATTATGCATTACATCGTTCGAAGATTTGAGGAGATCTCTAGCACTTTGTAAAATAACATATACCAGCTCATCCTGGGTTCAAGATCGCTGTTCGCATTACTAGTCTTTTTTCTAAATAATTTATATCGTAAATAAACACTGTTGTAATTCTCGGACCGAAAGAAAACTATACGCACGAATCTCAAGAAGACTTCAACTTCAGACTTCGAATTTTGTTTCAAACAAAACGGATCATAATTCCTATTCGTCGCTCGCATTCTTAAAAATCATCCCCACGGACGTTTGCAAAACAGTTTCGCGAGCCAGCGAAACAACAGAGCTCGCGACGCGAAATTGAAGATTGAATTTCAAGATGTCGAAACTTGAGAGCGCGAATAACCCAACCTTCTGTCTCCCTCGCTCTCTCTTCTCTTTTTGCTCCCTGTATATAGAAATAGGAAGGAAACGTTTAAAATCGAGCTTGATTTCCCTGGATGTTCCGTGCTTGTTTTTTTCATATGCAAATGCCGGAGGCTGTCGCCCATGAATACGCTTTAATGTCTTCGAAGCGGATCGGAATTATTCGTGTCGAATGGGCGGCGAGGGAGGGAGAGAAAAAAAAAAAGAAAGAAACTCAGGCGAATACTCGGGCGCGTCACTCGCAGCCGTATCATTTATCAAAAATTTTTTGCCACCGTCGTCTATCGGGGGTAGGTGTCGCGAACTGTCGCGGTGATATCGTCGTGTGAAATTCATTCGACGCCCTCTGTGTAAACGCGCCCTCTGAATTTTTATGAATCCCGTCCCGGGGATTAATTAGCGAGTCGAATATGAGAATCAAGATCCCGCCGCGCGTTCAAGATCTCTCCTTTTCGGCCCGTTTCGCCGAAACTACGTGGATGAATTGTGGCAAATCGGTTGACCCTGCTGTTTCCTCTCGCCTGTATTTCTTTCGATCGCAAGCGGAATTTTGGCAGCAGTTGTATACATTAATCCAATTAACATCAGCATTAAACTGTTTGAATTTTTAACGAGAAGTTTTCTGACTTAATGGATAAATATCCGAAAGTATCGTCAAAGTTAATCTTCAATCAATTTAACCTTTCAACCTTTGGCTCTAAATTATTATATATATATATATATATACAAAATTTATTAAGAGCAAATTCTCCGTCACAGAAGAACGATTATTTTGATTACTTTTACGCTGCAGAAATTCGAACACTAGATACAGAACGAACATTTTAATATTCGAAACATGGTCGTGGAATTTCATCCAAACGAAAAAATAATTGAAACAAATATTATTTGTTAATAGAACGGATGAGATTGTGATTCATTCGAAAGGGAAAAAGCACGGTTCGGCAGGAAGCTCAAGAGAGAAGGGACAATGAAAGAAAGGAAAAAGAAAGGGAAACGAGTGAAATTAGGATGAACTGTTGGGCAGTTTAATTGATAAATTCGATCGAGCCGAAATTCGATTCAATTCGAACGTCGGCAGACGTTAATTCGAGTTTCGAGTGAAATTGAATTGCGCGACGGGAACTCGTTGCGAACGAATTATACTGTGTATAAATAGAAACACACGACTCGATTGCATAATCGAGTTAAACCGGCTAATTGAATTAGGTTTTCTTGTTGCGTTCGTGCGCAACTCGTTTGATTATCGTCTGACGTGTGCGTGCTTCTGCTCGAAATCGGACATTGGAAATCTAGAATTTAGAATCTCTCTGAAATGAATTTGATCGTTCGAATCGAATTAAATTCAGAGATTCGGAGAAAGATGAAAGAGAAGGGGAATCAAGAGAAAGAGAGAAAGATTGTGTAGATTATGTAACATATTGTTAATGTGCCACAGACGTAAATTCAATCAAACGATAACATTGATTGGAAATATCGACGCTCGTTGTATCAAAATATTGTGGCGTTATATTACGTGTATAATGTCATTACACATTACATGATACAGCAATCTATAACGCTTCTTAAAAATATCACAGTTCAGCGTCCATTTAATTATCAATTAGTTAAATTGTTGATGCATATAATTTGCATTGCTCGTACTCATTACTTCGATATCTTCTCCATATCAATGACAATGTAATCTCTTTGACATCTTTCCTGAAATATCAATGCGGCCTGACCAAAATTGGTTCATACTACTTACTCCGCTCGTGTAACATCGATAACATCCGTTATCTGTATTACTAATTAATTTCATTTGAATTGAAGAGCGAAAACAGAATTAATTGCCAATATTATCAACGGGAATTTCACGAGTCACGAGTCGAATGTTGTGCAGTTATTAATAAATAATTAATCCAAGTAAACAAAACAAGTGCAACTATAAATACTATTAGAGAAGTAATAAAACATTTGACAGCGAAACGAACATATCTTACAAATGATAAACGATGAAAAATTACAAAATTGTTGAAAGTTAAAAGAATTACAAAATTGTTAACTTGCGATCCTCTTGATTACCAATATCATCAATACGAATCTTACAGCTCGCTAGATTATAAATTATAAAATTGTCGAAGAGAGTTAGAGCGTTAGAACGCGAATTAATAAATTATTATGCAAGCTGACTGTACTCCAGAGACACAAAAAAAATCCTTTCTATTACCAGCGACTTCCGATTTTTTTCAAACACACTGCATATCGACACACTCGATCTAAACGAACACGTTGCACTGTTCGAATTTAACAGAAACATCCTTGCGACAGGTACGGAGGGCCAGATTCGTATCAAGTCACGGAGAAGTTCAATGTCGATTGGGGCACGTACCTTGTAACGAACAAGAGTATCATCTACGCGACGATCGACGGCCGTGGTTCCGGTCTAATGGACAATGGCATGCTGTTTGCTGGATATCGAAACTTGGGAACAGTGGAAATCGCGGATCAGATCAACGTAACCAGGTGAGCATTGTTCGTTCCAATGGAGGAAGCCTCGTTACTTTGCATGCGATATCGTCCGATAAGATAAGATCTCCAACTTCCTGCCGCTATTTCGTTCTTTCGTAAAACGTCTTTGAGCGCAGATAGAATTCTAATTTCGGCGTTCTGGGCTTCGAATTCGAGCGAGTCGCTTCCCGGTACCGGAAAGTTTCGATCGTGTAACGCGATTGTAACACCGTTGTTCCACTTGACGAGCCACTTCTAACTCGATTTTCTGCTAATTTGGACCTTGGTCGTCAAGGTGCCAGGAATAAATTAGAGCTTCTCAGCCTTAGATATTTTTCGATTTTCTTGAATTCGACTTCGTTGCTCGAGGTGTTCAGGAACCAGTTCGGTTTCCGAGGTTTTTGGATACGTTTTTTTTTCGATTTTTTTTTTTTTTCTTCGACGCAACAGTTCCATTTTCTACGCTCGCCCAAGTCTGTTGACATGAAAAATGGCATTCGCTGGGGAGCAGAGAGTTGAAATTAGAAGAATACGAATGTAAAATTTCCTCCCCCCCCCTCGGTAAAAGCATTAAGAATAATTTAGTTTCGAGTTTTGGATTTTCTGCATGCATACTAGTAGCAACTTGTAAGTAGACACTGCAAACATTTGCATGCAAATTCGTACTTTTATGAGCGTAATTTTCAAAAGAATCAAATCTGAGTAGAAAATTATTTTCACTTATTAAATGTATTGTAACGTGCCACCATGTTCTAAACAATTATCAGACGTTTTTGCGTATTTGCGCATTTTATGCATTTCGGCGCCATTTAATTTCCCATGAATGCATAAAAATCTCCTCATAAGTAACTCTTTGTTCCTACTTTCAGTTTTGCACGCACCACCATTTATAATACTTCAACGATATGCTACAACACAATGCACTTACGCAATGCACGCACGCGTCGGTAATTAAAAACGTATTAACGATGAATTGCTATAAATCAAAATTGCACGTTGTCGTAAAGAACAACGCAATTTTCCATTTACCTAAAGAAACACGTATAATATATATGTAATTTTAATATATATATATAATTTTCAATTTATCTAAAAAAACACGTATAATATATAATTTTAATATATATATAATATAATATACGTATAATATATATATAATTTTCAATTTACCTAAAAAAACACGTATATATATATATATATATAATAACTATTGTAATATATATTATAATAATTATTATATTATAATATAATAACTGAATATAATATATAAACATAATTTACTGAAAATCACGAAGAATCAAGCTAATAGCAAAACACGTAGATTTTCGTCACCCTTTCTTTCAATTTCTGATTTATTTCAACCCTCGCTGTATGTAAAAAACGAGGATTAATCGATTAATCGAGGTTCGTGTTTGCATCTTAAACGGGACGGTGTTTTAAATTTTAAATATCGGATGTAATTTGCTTTCTTTTTTTTTTTTTATCAGGAAATGTTGTTAGTGTCGGCGATTTGGATTGATGCTGATGCTGATGGTCGTGGAGAATGCAAATGGATTTTAATGTCGTAGTTCCATCGTGTGCCGTTCGCACGGGTTTTGATCGCGACATCCCTAATTTCGTTGATCTACAATCCATTCTCTCTCTCTCTCTCTCTCATTTTCTCTATTTACATGTAAAATGTCCCCAGATGCAATTTATCGAGTACCGCTTCCGGCTAGTTTAAATGCAAAAAGACGTATTGTCCTTGTTATTCTATGCATTTTTAATGCTCGTACGTGAACAAGAAAGAGAGAGAGGAAGATCGATTTATATGCAGACCATTGATTTTTTACGATTTCAAGCGAGCATGCGGACGGATATTCCGACCGACATCGAAAGATAAGTCATTTTATGACGCGTCCTTCCACTCTCTAGTTTCGTTTCTTTTTTTCTTTCAATTTTTTTCTCTCTCTCCCTCTCTTGCTTTGCTCTCTCTCTCTCTCTTTCTGTCTTTCTATCTTCGTCGATCGGTTGATTTATTGGATTGATAGAACGCGAGTTTAACAGGTGCTGTACAAATTTATAACGGTGTCTGGTTATCAAACCAGACAAACGTTAGGCGATCGTTAACCTGCAGCCGGTTGCGTAAATCGAAGTTCTCGAGGTAGCATGAACTATTCTACGGCGCCAACGCTGGCAATCCTATTAAAAAGTTATCCGCGTGATCCTATCGTTCGACGCTTGAAAAAGGAAGGGTTTTAGAAACGAAGGGTGGAGAGAGAGCGAAGAATACGCAGCGAAAAATTTCTGCTATTTCGCTGTTCGAGTTTCCGCTGTCTCGAACAGTATTCTGTTTTTTTATAAATAAGTGATATTATTTTGACTGTATTTTCTTTATTTAATTGTTACTTTTAGAGAAGCATTTCTTCAACTCCGATTCTCTGAAATGAAAGATGATCAACTTAAATTTAACGTCATTGGTTTTCTATTTCTTAATGTTAGAATCGTTTTCATTCTTAATGAAAAAAATTTATTTTTCAATATTAGAATCACGAAACGAAATAGCGAGAGGATTCGTCAAATATCTTTTCGTTGATTCTTCCATCTATATTCTGGTAATCTATGATTTTCAGAAATTTTAAGAATTGATCTTAATATCATCGATATTTGTGCACTTCTGCACTCGCAAATTCACAGTCACCGATCCAATTCATTTAAAATATATCGCGCGTACTCGAAATTCTGAAACTTCAATTAACACCTTCCCACGTCTGGATGTTACGCGAAAATAGAGCGAAAATGGGTGAAAGTCACGCGTGAAGTTCTCGGAGATCTAAAACCAGACCCAATCTGTAATATTCAATGCAAACTCCAAATTCGTGAAACTTCAGTTACTTATTCAATCCTCGTCGTTTCGGCGTTACGTTAAATTACGAAATTACAGAAATTACAGAAATAGCCAAAATTGTACGCGAATTCGTGAGACGGCGATCGTCAGCCAAGAGAGAAACAGAGAGAGAGAGAGAGAGAGAAGGTTACACGGAGAGGAGGGGGAGTGAAAAAGCTGCCAAGCTTCGGCCGCGGCGCGGAACCGAAACCGCGACGCGTGCAAAATTAACGACGCAGAAACGACAGCCTCGTTTTTCGTCTCGTCCCCGTTGCCCACATTTCCCAGCCTCGAAATTTAAATGTTCCTATTTCTCTTTTGCGTCCTACAATCGCGCCCTCCTGCGAGCCAACGGGAAGAACAAAGAATAGGTCAGGAACGCGAGAAAGGAGAGGGAGGAGGCAATTTTTTTCAAAGAGCGAACGAACAACGGGGAATAAGCGGTCGTTTCTTAAAATTCCAGGTGGAACTGGCTAATGGCGAATCTAATTACAGGGGGAACGTTGCGTTCGTTGGGTCGTCGCGACGGCCCAGACGCTGACTTATCGCAACCCGATGCGATAATCCGCTAATCCATCTAACAAACTAGCGCTGCGTCGTAACCTCGCTACCGCAGCGAGGGTCTCTATGTAATTTCTTTCTCACGCGATCGATTGGAAATTAGGTTTTACCCACCGTCTGTGGATTTGTGGATTCTTATTGGTGTAGAATGGTTCGAGGGAGTATATATTTTATTTCTTAATTCAGTAGCGTTAATGTGAGAGTGAATAGAATGAATAGTGAATAATTCACGATCGTGCTTAGATTTATAATTTTTCAGGATTTTTTTTTTGGGGGGGAGGAGGTACTTCAAGGGTGCAAAAATCCGTAGAATTAATGTTCAAAGACATATAAAGAGATTCTTTATAATGTTCGAAAACACGGAAGTTGCGATGAAACAAATTTCATCTTCTCGACTGGAGATCCAGAAATAAGATGAAGAACATAGATTATTTAATACATCTATTTAGTACGTACCTAATTTAATCTGCATAATTGTTAATATATTTAATTTAAAAAGACTTTAAAATCCGATCTCAAAACAAATTTCCAAATAGAAACCTCCATGACTCGCAATTATAAAATTATATCTATCCCAAACAGGTCTCCAAATTATATCTATCCCAAACAGTCTCTAATCAGGTATATCTATATTATTTGATGTATCTATTAAATATATACCTAATTTAATATACATAATTATTAATTATTTAATATACTTAAATATTTAAAAAAGCTTCTCTGCCTCTCAACTCCGAAATTATATCTACCCTCCAACCGAGTCTCCAATCTCCTCGAGTTTCATTAATCACACCGGACCTAAATCCCCTGGAGAAAAAGCCGTCGTCTAAAATTCCAGCAGAAGAAACAACAAATCGATCAAGGACGCTGAAAATCGATAGGAACGACAGTTTATCGGTCAGTTGCACGGAGGGGCGCTTATCTTTCAGGAGTTATTGATTCCGGTTCAGCTATCTTGAGGGAGGATCGCCGTCGAAACGGCGCGGGGGAGAGAACGCGGTATATTTCGTGGGGTGATATTCAGCTCGGAGAGTGGAGAAGCAAGCACCATCCTGGAAAGCCGAGTATCCACGTTGCAATGTTTTGCTGGCGCGCGTCGCAGCGCGTCCGGCCAGTAAAAAGGACGAGTCGTGAAATTGGAATCGGGCCAAGCGATTGCGGAATCGGCCAGCTCTCTTTAACCTTTGCCCTATTGCATCGGGGGGTGTTGTCAGGCCTGCGTCCTCCCTGTCACCCGTTCTCCTCTCCTCTTTGTTACTCGATTTTTCCACCTTTCACGCCTGCTTTTCTCTTTTCCTTTTTTTTTTTAAACGCTCTTTTTCGCGACGAGTTGGAATTGTCGGAGAGTCGGAAGTGGGATCAATACGCTTCTTGCCAATGTCACGTTTAATTTTCAATCGAATTGTTAGCTTGTTTCTGGCAGTTTGACTAAAGTTGATTCGTACTACTTACTCGACTCGTTGTCTGTATGCGATGTTAATTAATTTCGCGGACCGAAGGGCAGAAAAAAGTCGTTATTAATGTTAATATCAATAACGGTATTGTCTCTTCGATATCCTTCCCGAAGTGTTTCTGTAGTTCGACCCGAAATTGGTTTGTACCACTTGCCCGGTTTACGAAATGACATTATCTATACTATTAATTTCATGAGTTCACAGAACGAAGAACAACTATTACTAATATTAATGATGATAAAATCTCCTTGATATCTTCCCTGAAGTACCGCGGGTACATTTCTGTGCTCTGACCAAAATTGGTCTACGCTACTCACTCGGCTCGTGAAACATCGTTATATATATTACTAACTAATTTCACGAATTGAAGAGCAAAGAGAAACTGTAACTAATGTCATTAACGAAATGTCGAGAGTCAGCAGCACTGATAAATATTCTTACACGATGTTAGAAAGATGTTCGACGACGAAACAAATTGAAATTTTACGAATAATGCAGACAGATCTGACTAATTATTCATTTGATGAAAAATTATAAAATTATCCGAATGAGATCTACAATTTTATAAAATTGTCAAGACAACTGTCGATCATTCTCTCCCTTCTCCTTTTTCTCCATTCTTTCATCTTTGGCGTCTGATTTTTAATCCCTCTTTCTTACTCCATCCTTTTCCTCTACTTTTTTTCCACCTGCTTCTTTTTAATCTTCTTTCATTTCCCGCTCATTGTTTTCTATTCCTTTTGCATGCCGATCTCTTTGGTCGATTTTTTTCTTTTTTCCTCGAGGATTCTCTGCACACCCACGTCGTTCACTTTTTATCGACGTCCCGTCGTTCCTCATCCCTCCAACATCGTTCTTCTTCCAGTTTTGCTTCTGCCCCATCTCGTTCGTCCTTTCTCTTTTTTTTTTCTTTCTTTCTTTCTTTCTTTTCTTCTTTTTTCCTCCTTCAACCGATTTGCAATCGCTATCAATCTCTCGGTGTCTCTCGTTTGTTCTAGCGATGGGAATGACACGGTCGCGATAGATTTCGCAGGAAGCGGTTGATAGAGTCGATAAATAAAAAGAAGGTCCTTTAAAAGAGGGTTTATCTTTCGATGAGACAGTCTCGGGAGATTCGTTGCTAGCGGACGAGAAGGATATTTATGGAAATTGGTATCTTTATGAATATTGGTTGAAATAATGGAATTTCACGGTGAGAAATCTCAGCTTCGAGGATATATTCGAATTTTATCTATCTTCTTCGTGAGAGACAGGAACTTGCAAAGCAAATTATTCACAGTCTAGCAATTAACTAGTATTCGATCCAACGAACCTTCGCTTAGAAATTCTACTTGCAAAAATTTGGAATTTGCATGAATTTGCCCGGCAGATTAATAATTAGACCGCGGATTTCCATGCGTTTGCGGGAGGCAAAAAACTACTGCAATTCTTGTTGCAAAACTTCAGTTGGCGAAACAACAGACTTCCTAATACGTTTAATTACGTTCATAAAAATACAAAATTTGCTCTGAACGAGTTTTCAGAGTTTCTAGTTGTTACGTTCGTTAGAAAACGAACCGATGCAGCCGTGGCTCGTGCTTTCATTTTTTTATTACATTCTTTTATACCACGTATAAAAAAATTCCTTCCTGATGCGGAAAAAGCCACACGAGAATTCTGCGCGAATTTCTACAATTTCCACGATACGCGATGCGCAAAAAAAAAAGGAGAAAAGGGAAGAAGAAAAATAACTGTCAAATAAATCTGAAAAATTCATCCGTTTCGTCCGCAAAGAAAAACGTCCGGAATGGAAGTTACGAAAAGAACCAGCGAATTAGTTTCATCGGTATCTTGCTCGATGTCGCGGTTTCACACGCCCCTATTCTTCCGACTCTCGTCAGTCGCTCTCGAGCTCGTTTCACCAGCGGGTTTTTTTACCGGCCTTTGTTCCGTCATCGAACCAAACGATGTTGCTGTTCCTGGCACGCTTGATCGGTGAATAACCGACCCTGCGATCGAAAGATAAATTCTTTTTTCCATCACGGTGCCCGAGATCCATTTAGGGGTGGCTCGACGAGGATGAATATTACGTCTACATCGGTGAAACGATGAAATCGACACACGATGCCTCTAACGTGATTAGCGGTTTCGGTTTTTCATTTTCGTTCTTTCTTTTTTTCTTTTTTTTTTTTAAGGAAAAATTTTCATAAAACGAAAGCTTAGGGCAATTTTCGGAGATGCATCGTCTCTAAATAAGTTTGAAAATTTTACTTGTCGATAGATCATGGATCTATGAGGATGTAGTAAAATGGAAAAAAAAATTGGCACAATGTGGAAGAATGTCAGACAGCAGTGTTAGAAAATTTTTTCCTCAGTTCTCTATTTTTTTCAATTGCATTCGCAGAGATACGAAAATAATTTTATCGCGCTGAACTCGCGATCTTCCGTTACAAATTTCTCGACACATTTTCGTTAGAAAATTAAGAATCTTCTTCTAAACTAGGATTTTAAAACGGGGATGACGATGTTATTTATTATATAAATTTGTCACTTCTTCACTTCTGTCTGTGGACAGTTCTATTTATGGGAGACTGGTTCGCACAAACAGATGATGAAATATCGAAAAGTTGTAGAATCATGGAAAATCGTGGAAATTGCTGCCCAATGCAAAAAATGCATTACAGAGCTTTACGAAAGAAGCAACAATTCAAAATAATCGCCAAGTACAAATTTTAATCAAATAAACTACAGGCTCGGTAGAGATATCATCCATTCATATAAAAAGAGACTAACTAAATCACTAAGAAACTCTTTAACTTTGGTATAAATAATAATAAATTATAGAAACGTTATCGTTCATTTTCAGAAGAAGAATCCTGCGAAAAATACGTCTTTGTTTCAATAAAACAAATTAAATTTAAAATAGATTAAATTTGGCTTCGTAGAAATATTGCATATATATATATATATATATATATCAATTTTAAACGTTTCGAATACAACGTCGTCAATAAGATTTCCAAAACAGGCGTGAACAGAAGAGGTAGAAATTTCTCGAGAGTATTTAACGAGTACCCTGGGCAAAGAGAGGCGAAGAAGAACGAGATACAAAGAAAGGCGAAAGACAGGCGAGATCGAGATACAAAGCACGGAAGCGCCGAGTGAGAAAAAGCAGCCTGCGAAGGGAAGGATGCAAAATGCATGTGTGGTGCAAGAACACCGGCGTGTGCAGTGCACTGTAATAAAAAGTAACGAGACGTATAGAGAGAAGGCAGAGAGAGAGAGAGAGAGAGAGGAAGAAAAGAAAGGGGAAAGAAAATAGACGCCAATTAGTCGAGAGTGGCACGTTAATAGCGAAGAACGAATTGAAACGTGTTGTTGTTGCGTTTAAATGCATTATCAGCGGCAAGGATTTCCTCGCTGCGGATGTATTATCTCTCGCCTGTCTTCCTTCCCTTTGATCTACGCCCGTCTTCAACACCTACCAGACCGGCGCCGAAGTTAATTAAACACAGAGTCACAAAGCTTCGACTTCGGTATCGAAAACAGTGAAGCGTGCAAGTGAACGTCGAACGCGATTACCCGCTGCCGATAAAAGAAAATCCTTTGATTGCTTTCGTTTCCCTTCTCTGTAATGGCAAGTATGACTAGTTCGACTAGCAGTTTCTAAAGAGAAGAACAGAACTTTTGCTGCCCGTTTTTTTCTTTTTTTTTTTCGAAGTTGCTTTGCACGTACAGCGATGACGGACGATGAAAAATTTGTTTAATGAAACTTGTTCAATTGGTAGAAGTGGAAATTGGGAAATTTTTATGTATGACGAAAGTATCATGTTTTCTGTGACATTCAGTTAGCGAGATAATTTTCTACCGGGATTTTTTTTTTTTTCTAAATTATATTCTTCCGAAAATCTTCGGTTCGAGATCAGAAATTAGGTTTACCTTACACATTCGCAATCAGTTGGAGGCTTCTTTTCTAATTTCGGCCGTTTTTTTGCATCGTTTTTCACAATACGTGTTATTAAAATAAAATTTCCATGCAGTTTGAGAGACTCGTCTCTAACTAGAAGGAGGTAGAAATTAATCCCAAAGAGACTTGAGAAAACTCAATCGTTTGGAATGAATCATAATTCCGCGATATTTCGGTATCTCTTGATCCCCGAATGAAAATGGGACGAAAGCCGGGCGGAACATCGTAGATTATAAACGATTGGAAGAATAATAAAATGAACGATCGGAAAAATATGAGAGAAAGGAAAGATCTCTGCTAGTTGAAAAAGTGAATTTTTGCGGCGGATCAATTCAGCCAGGGGGGGTAGCCTCCTTCGATTGGTTGTTCCGTTAAAACGCGGGATCACAATGCCGGCGGCGGATAGGGGTGAAAAATTTCAGCGCGAGGAGATCGAGAGGACGCGTTCGTCGGAAAAAACGACGGCTCGATTATTTTCGAGAGCCTCGGATTTCAATTTACCATGTTCACCCTCCCTCCCTCTCTCTCTCTCTCGCTTTCGTTTTTCCTGCTGCTCGAGCCAACGTGTGTCAGAGTAACCCTTAATTAAAAAAAAAAAAAAGGAAAGAAAAAAAGGGGGGAATAAAATACAGGAACAAGTGAAAAACAAGCCAACAGAAAGGAACGATGGAAAGGGGAGGGGGAGAAACCGAAAAAAAGTGGAGGCAGTGCAAAAAAATACAGGGCGCGAGCAAACTTAACCCTTGTGGCCCGGTGTTTGCAATCGACGCTGCCACTTGTCCGCAATTGCTTTCCTGACCGAATGGTATTTAACGCGAGTCCTTTCTTTTTTTTTTGGAGGGTAGAAACGGGGGAGGGAGGGGGAGATTTTTCTCGTTAAAACGAGATCGCGCCACGAGAAAGACAGCAGAGTCGAAAAATTGGACAGCGCGAAGATTAAATCGAGAGAGGCGTGACACGTGATGAGTTTATTTTACGCGTTACGAACGAATTTGTTTAACATCGTGCACAACTGGGCAAATCTGTGTTCCCGCGTGCGTATTCAATACGAGAGGTTTAATTTAATTATTTTGATGGAGAAGCACAAACATCGTGATTTTCACCTCGAACTTCATTTCAGTCCGTTAATATATTGAATTATGAAAGTGATTTTTGTAATCCAAGTAACATTGATATTGACAATGACAAAGGACAGAGAACATTGAAACGTCATGATGATTTTATTGAGTCAAAAAGGTTGAGTCAAAAGAAAATATTGAAAATAATCAACATTTTTTTAATTAACAATCCTAAGTCTGAGTGAAACGAGATTAAACTCTGCACGAAATATACATTTGACTACTGAATTTAATAAGAAAGCAATATCACTGTCAAAGATGTGGAAAGTTAAAGGACCAACAAAATCGAAGAATAGTTAAGAGTTCTCTCAAGAAGGGCTCGGAAACTTTGTTAATTTCCTGGAAAATAATCGTAGCAGAGATTTTCATGTCAGCAAACTGTAAACTATTTTAAATTCAACAATTCTAAATCTGAAGGAATGGGGCCAGAATTAAACTTCGAATTGAAAACTCCGTTGGAAATACAAATTTACCAAATCCGTTGCAAATCAAATCTATAAACCGTTTGACAAGAAAATAGTGCTACAAACATTGAGTTACGTCACGTACCATCGCAGGGAAATTAAAGAACCAAATAATCGAGGAACAGCTGAAAGTTCCTGAAGCTTGAAAGCTTTGTTCACTTCCAGAAATAATCGTAGTTGAAATTTTCACGTTGGTCAGGGACGATCGATTTCAGGCTCGTGTCGAAATCTATTTCCTCTATGAGGCAAACAAGGTATTTTCAAAGTGGAATTTCGCAGATCCCAATTAAAAAAAAAAAAAAAGAAAAACCATTTCGCGGATCGGGGGAAGTAAACCTTCCTCGACCAGTTCGTTCGTTCATCAGGGTTCAAATAGAGGTTCCGATACGTCAGTCGGCATCGGGAACAAGAGCAGCGGAGGGTTTCGAAACTTTGATTAAACTTCAGACCACGCTAGACACCTTCGACTAACGATTCTCTTCGATCATGCTCGCTAGGTGCGGTGAGAAATTGCAATTGACGGTCTTTTCGCTATTTCATTCTGACCGCGTGAATACTTTATAGTTGTTTAGACGGATACAAATAACGAAATTGAGCGGAAATTGAAATCGATCCACGCGGATCTGATTAATTTTAAACCTCACTTCCTCGTCCTGAAATTCTTGTATTTTCTGGAATTCCCTTGAACTTTTGTGAACTTCAATCTCACGATCAGTGAAGTTTAATTCAGAAGTCATCGTCATATTTGAGGATGAATCTAAAATAAAATCACGTCAGTAGGAATTTTTTTGTATGTATTTCGTTTGAACTTGAGATGTTCTTCGTAAATGTAATTCTTCGTAGAAACTTCATGAATTTATAATGGCACATTATTGTACCAAAGATAAATTCAATGTCGAATTAATTTCTACATTTAATATTCTTGAGCTTCGAGTCCAATTTTTTTTCTCCCTTTGTTAAATGATCTTTTGAATTTCGAGAACAATGAAATAATTCTTATTAAAATCTCTGAGTTTTTCCAATCTTTTGATAGAATTTTTTATATCAGCGCACAAGCATTGTAAGAGACATTGCATTCCTCAATTCTTTTGTATAAATCAGTCATTTTATTCTAATTACCTAACACACTGAAAACGTGCAATAAAATCTACATACAGAATCGCGTAAGATCGATCGACAATCACGAGAATAAAGTGGAGCGTGGCCCTGTTCGCGAATGGCTCGTTAAAAGTCCAGATCGAAGACAATGTACGTCGTTCGAAAAAAAAAAAAAATGAAATACGACAACCAAAAAAAAAAAAAAGAAAGAAAAAAAAATGATATTTAAAAGAAAAATAAAACTCGAACGAGAGAGAGAAACATTGCTCGCCGGAGAAATAGAGTGCGACGGAGATCGCTGGCCGATTTACGAGACTAAATAAATTTCGCGAAAAAAGGAATCCGAAGTTCAGCGAAGAGTCTCTCTTATTTCTGTGGGCAACCACGTGGCAGCCACAGTTCCCTATGGAACCATTATTATCAAGAACGCGGCGAGACAACTGCCGTAGCAGAGATTCTAAGAAACCGGTTCCTTTCTACCCTTTCCGAACCGGAAATCGCGTATTTTCTCTGGGCAGCGAGGATGTCAAATGCGTCTTCCAGTTGACCAAGCGGAAATCTACCACAATATTGACCATCCTTTAGTTTCATTCAGAATTTGATACAAGTCCTTTTCTTTTCTTCGATTTTTTTTTCTCTCTTTTTCCCTCTTTTTTTCATTTTTCTTATCGTTATCAATCGCGAGAGTGAAAAGTTGAACATGGTAAGAAAATCATGCTGTTATTCAAACGCATTGACTTATAAAAGCATTGGGCAATTTTTCGGTACTAAATTTATTATCCTCTTGAAGGGTGAAACCTCCTTTTTTTGCAACGAGTCCTTAAAAATTGTTGTACGATGTTTCTCTCGTCATTTTATTAGACTTTGAACACGAAGATTTCGAGCTCAGGAAATCCTTAATGTTCCGAATTTAAAAATAAACTGGTGATAGAAAAAAATCGTGCAACTTTAGTTTTAGTTTTAGGGATCGTTCTAAAGAGAAAATTTCAATCTTCAAAACCAGTTGAGAATCTAAGTGTGAAAAAAATTCCTCCCATGTTTTTAGAAACGTTTGAATTTTTATATAATTTTTGAAGGTAAAAATATTCTTAATTATTCGCTGTATGATGTAAAGAAACGAATTCAATACTGCGAAAGTAGAAACCTCGCGCTTTCCAAGCAGACCAAATAGATTTTTCAGAAAGTTGCAATTAAATTTGAAATATCGACAATTTTTCGTCGTATAATTGGTACAATTATACTCTTCACAGTAAATTAAAAAATGTCTTAACGTACTATTATATCCTAATTAATATATAATTATTAATTTTACAATTATAACATATTAAATATATTAGAATTAATATATAATATTATATTATAGTAATATAAATAATATATCAATACATAAATGTAAATGTCCTGATGTACAGTCAATAATCCGCAACGAAAATAATGTTGACCTTATCCGCACGAGGGTTGCATCAATCGGTATCTTCGCGATCCGAAACGTTAAGACGGTGGAAATTCAAGGTGGACAATTCGGGGTGCTCTTCTTGGACGTGGAACAAAGTCGACGGGACACCCAAATCCTGTTAGTTGGCAAGTAGAATGTCCTGTCGCCAATCAACGCGGGTCTCGCGTTTAAAGTAGCCTTGACACACTCGCCACGGCTCCGGGGTACGAAAAGCGACGAACATCTCCGGAGCAGAAATCACAGAAGATACACGTGGATATACAAGGTGACTCGGTCCGCTTCCCAAAGGACTATGACCCGGCCAGGACCTTAAACTCCTACTCACCGCGCTCTGGACCCACCCTTTCCTCCCTCCGCACTGCGTCACTCCGGCTACACAACCGGATCTGGGTTAGCCGAGTGAAATCAAAGTTCCCGGATCTTTCGCGTAACGTCTGTCTACCGTTTGCGCTTTCTATAGTCCCAAAATAGAAGTTTCCCAAGACGGACCTTGTGTATCTCCTGATCTTTCTTTGGAAACTGTCCAAACGTGCATTTCTGCTCTATGCGCGGCGAGTGATATAAAAGCGAGGTGACGTTCGGATGTTTGGGAAGAGAATTTTTCGTTTTTCTTCTCTCTTTCTTTTTTTCTCTTTTTCTTTTTTTTTTCTTGGGAGGGGAGAGGGAGATGCTTAGACAGATTAGCTTTTCTTGCGAAATTTCCTTTACGAAGATGTGACTCCTTTTGATACTCATATTGTTGGTTATATATAGCGTGATACATAGCGAGACACGTCAGCTTTTCTTCTGAAAATTTCTTTCTTTATCGATGTGTTTCGTAGAATTCGTCTAAATGACGAATGTGTGTCAATTTTCTTCTCTGAACATCCATACTGGATTTTACTTAAATGGTTAAATTTTTGTGGCGAGACAGGAATTATAACGCAGCAACACATTAAATAGAGCTGTGTGTAATTTGCTAGAAATTAGGATTCTATTTATCCCTAGAGAACTCGTCCGCAATTTCTACTAAATTGCCTCGATTAAACTAACGAATTTACAAATCGCTGCAACGAGTGCCATTCTTCTCGTAACTCGTACCATCCAATTAAGATATTAACACAATTGTTTAATGCAACTTCTTATTTTTCACGACAAATTACTTTGAACTGTATTCTGGTTATATTACGCGCATTCCGCAGTGGACTTTTGCACCCTTAAGTTTCCCGGAACTGCAGAAATAAATCCGCGCTCTAATCGTCGCACTGCATGTTCGCCATCGTTTTAATTAATGAAAAAATACGAATTCACAGAGAGCTACTTCAGAACATCGGCATAAAAGAATCGAACGTTTCGAATTAATTCCTGCAACTTCATTTCCATGAATAGGTCTCCAGAAATCGTGTATTTCTCACATTATTCCGAGAAATGCCGTTGAACCGTCTAAAAGGCAGGCAAAAGAATCTTTTCGTTCCCAATTTTCCGTCCTCTCCCTTTATAAATTTGTTTCCCCGTCAACAGTCGTTGCACAAAGCGAGCGAAGAAAAGCATATTGAGAGCAAAGGTAATACACGGAGAAAATGTCTTAAACGCCATTAAGCTACAAATGTCCGCAAGCGTTGACATCAACTTACAAGTGTTTAATAGAAAGAAAGACAGAAAAAGAGAGCGACACGGAAGAAAAAGGGGAACAGAGAGATTTCAGATCCCTCGACTGTTATCGTTGGACTCTCGTTGACTATTTAATTTTGGAATTTCCAATTTCATTTCATTTCATTCCCCCATTCTCTGTCGTGAGAAATATAATGAAATCCTCCAGATGCTCACTGAATGCTCGTGATATAAAAATTTTCGATATCCTCTTCGAATCTTTAATTATTCGTACGAGACTCTGATACTAAGCTAAGGTTAAGAATCTAATATAAATTGTTATAATCATCTACTTGGTAACAAGAACATTTTTCACTATGCATCACGCGTCGATCGAATACCATCACCATTGACTAACTAGACCTGACATCCAATTCTTTTTCGTGTTTCATGTTTCCGGGGGGACCCTCTTACCATTTTCGTGTCACATCCTACCATATCGATTTAGGCAAGCCTTGCACCGCAGCGCTACTGGTAATAGGAATTAAAATTACAAAATATGAATAACGTTGTTACAATCTGGAGTGAAGATTATTTATCAACACGAACGTTTTCTTACTTGCATAGCTATCCTTAAGAGACGATCAATGATCAATTTAATTCTTTACTGCAATACAATTATTCTCTGCATAAATTAGCATTTATGTTCGACCATAGCTATGTTGACTTGTACTACTTGCGGATTTCTAACCATGCGTTGATTTGTACTATTTGTTCAACCAAACGTTGACTTTTACTACTGGCTTATGCTTGACCATACGTTGATTTGTACCGCTTGCTTATTTCTGGTCGTACATTGACTAGTCTACTATTGCTGATTATACGCTGACATATACTACTTGTGAATTTCTGATCATATGTTGATCTGTACTATTTGCTTGTTTCTAACCATTCGTAGTACCTGTACTACTTGCGAATGTCCGGCCATACTGAATGATAGTTGATTAATCCAGATTTGATTTTACTTGATCAACTCGCATCATTTCACTTGACATAGTTCGTCAATTGGATATTCACGGTTGATTGCGCTAAAAAAGAAACCATTCCAGAGACCCAAGACGCGAAATCCCCCATTTAATCTCCCGGTCTGTTCTATCTTCAGTCAATGCCATCACGCGCGTTCCGTCGTCTCTCTTCCGCTTTCTCTCCTTTCTTCCGCCTTTTAAAACACACTCGCCAGCCTCTAGCTCCTCTAATCCATTTATCCGAGATCCATCCAGCAACTTTTATCAAATTCCGCCTGATAAAAGTAGGTGGAGGCGGATACCAGCGATAAGTCGGGTCGCGCTCGCAGATCAAACTCGCAGATCCATCTTCTTTATCGTTCGAGAGCGTTCGTCGCGGACCGGAGAATCTCGGCTCTCTCTCTCTCTCTCTGGTAAAGATCCATCGGAGGCGAGAGAGAGGCGGTTACAAAAATTGGACGCGTGTTTCGCGAGCCTCTCGGCCTCCGAGAGGGAACAGCCACTCGATCCCGTTGCATCTATTTTTCACCGGGATGCCAGGAACACGGACGCGCGCGCACGGTCCACCCCGGTTTCGCTTCTGTGAAATCCATCTTCCTCTGGCGCAGAGGACCACGCGGACCACGGATGCATAATGCATCCGGCGGACGAGCACTTAGGTCAGCCGGCGACATTCATTTTACCGCGGCTTGTTCTTTGAAAGAAAAAAGAAAGGATTTTTTGACAAAAAGGCGTCAGCTTAACCGAGAGGTAACCGAGAGGATCGGCGGCGACGCGCTTTCAAGCGCTCCATCGTTGAATTACAGTGACTTATGTCGTTAGGTTAACGTGTTTCGCGGAGAGTAAATGTTTCATCGATGCTGCAAAGAAAGACAAATGATTTATTTTTAAACTAATTGTGATATCCAAATTTTTATCAGTCACAGTTTGCCCAAAATATCATATTTCGATAGCTATATATAACGAATGCTATAGCATCAAATAGAGATCAAATTCATGTCATATCGTGGTCACTACGTAAATAAATGTTACAGCACTTACGGCCGCGAATGTGTCCGAATTGAATTCAGAGTCTAACAAAATTCGAATGAAGAATATGAAGATTTTTATGCGTTCGTGGGAAATTTTGAAGTTTCGACTGAATGAAAAATTTTCAAGGCTAAATTAACTAGTAAATATCTTGGAAATATTCTATTTGATAGGCGGCAGATTTTTATGCGTTCGCAGAGAATTTTGAGGCGTAAAGGTTGTACAAAATAGCGCCTAACATGGAAAAATATTCAAAATAATATTCAGCATTCGTGTGATACAATTCCCTATCGAGTTCTCACAGCTACGAATTCCCATGCGAAAATCCGTTATCTACTCATTACTGAAAGTTCCATCCATTCCGTCGATGAACATTAAGCAATATAAACAACAGAGGAGAAACAACAGGGGAGAAAGCAGAAAAAATCATGAAAACGCAATAAAACAAGCGTTCAACCATCCCGCGTTGAAAAGGATGATCGACATATCAGGATTACCCATAGATATCTCCGGCCTAACCATTATATCCGGTGAAATATATTTTTCCATTTTTCACCTCTGTGTTTGCTCTTTGTCCCTCTATTCAAATCGTGCTTTTAATGAAACTCGGATAAATCTGATAATAAAAGAGAGAGAGAGAGAGAGAGAAAGAGACGAATCTATAATAAATCTTCGTTATTGAAGCGGGGTTTAATAAATGTACATATATATATATATATATATATATATCGTATATATATATATATATATACGATTTAATGAGGAAACAATTCCTCGAGTTAAAACCGGCCGTTGTTTCATCGATCGATTTTCTCGTCGATTGCAGATACTTGCAACGCACGCTTCCATTCATCGATCGTACCAGGACGGCGATATGGGGTTGGAGTTACGGTGGATACGCGACTGGCATGACGCTCGCCATGGATTATCACGGTGTCTTCAAGTGCGGCATGTCCGTGGCACCTGTAACAGATTGGGCTCTTTACGGTACGTCCAACGATGATAATATTTTCATCTATCAGCTTGAGCGATCCCCGCTACGTCGTTATTTTATGGTCTTCTCGTTCTTTAAATATTGGATATTCACTTCATGATCGTGCTCATCTTCGTACTCGTTTTATAATATTAGTCCGACTCACGGACTAATATTACAGTACCGTTGGATTATATAGATGACTAGATGAATCTCTGTCGAATCATTAAAATTTTATTCCTTTCTTTTTTTTCATCGATTTCAGCTGTGAAGTAGCATCGTCGGATTGTGAGGATGGAATCGGTCGAATCATACTCTAGGATACTCAATTTTATTTCATATTTCTTCGCGCATATAGAGATTAGTAATGAAATTCAATTAAACGTTACAGAGAATTCCAGATTTTTCCGATCAAAGTTACCTGCATCGCATGTATTCTACAGCGTATTTTTTTTTTTTTTTCGTACGGCAATATTTATGGTATCTTGAAATAATAATTTTTATTGGCTCGAAAATACGTGAAAATTTCTGCCGTATTTATCGACCTGGAATTTTATTGAAATTTTATTAACGCTCTGAGACCGTCGACACTGTCATCGGTAATATCGGCCAAATTTGAAATCAATCTGAAAATGCATATATAAATTGCAAATACAACATCGCTCGAGCGATTGAGGTGTTTGTTAACGATAATGAGTGATCGACTGTTCAAATAGCTTTCCGCGGTCTCGGCGAACTATATTACAAACCCCCGTGTGTGAAATATCTCTTAAATTTCTGTTTGCATTCTGCGTTTTCGTCAACGTTGTATTGAATATTATCTTTCATTAGCGACGCTTGGCCACAGCCCGAGAATCTGGCCCGAGAGTCTGTCCCTGTTTGAACGGCAAACCAGTTAAACCACCCTCTGTGTTCGACCCTGCGAAATTTGCTCTGCTTGCCTAGTGTTCATATTCGAGGAGCGAATGTGAGCGTCCTTAAACCTCCGCAAATGTAATTCCCAAGTGTGTTTAATTCCAAACGATCGTGGAAACACGTGGAGCGACCTGCTGCAAGAGATAAACTTATCGTCGTTATCAACGCACCCGGTATTTAGGATGAGCAAAGGAACACTGACGACGAGAACGCTGTTGTTCAAGACGAAGTTTTATTTCAACGCGATATACAAAATCACGATGCACGATGGTGCATTTAGAAACTATGCAAAATTATAAGCAATACTTGATAACAATGAAGAGGAAAGTATAGTAATGGAAAAGAAGAAATGAGAACATAATCGATGAAACATTTCGAAACATACACACTGTCGTTCAAAAGTCTTAAGATAAATACTACTACGAGTTTTTGTTTCAAAACTGGAAAAATGAAATAATAATATACGTGCAATTTCAAAGTTTCGTTATCCATCTCAAACACTGAGAATTTTTAATAAAATTTTGTAATTTCAAATAAAATTTAATAGAATTTCTAATATAAAAAGTGTTCCGAAACTTTTAAAGTTAGGAGAGTTACCTGAAAACTTACTTATCTGTCAAAATTGAGGAGCTCTTTTTCTCAACAAAAATTGTTGCATTTTTACTTTAACTACCTTTACATTGTGATAATTCACTTAGATATCAAAAAAAATTAAACGGAAAAAGAATATTTCTCCGAAGGTAGACGGCCACGATCAGTGGATTACCAATTTTTATCAGCATGTTTCGTTCCAACGTTTGAAAAAGGAGCAACCAACAGACAACAAGTAGTAATGATAATGACAAAAAGGAACCTCGAAGGAAGAGGGATAAGAACATGGCCGATATAATCGATATAAAGGTGACATCGTCGACGGAAGTAGGAGAGAGAGAGAGAGACAGAGACAGAGAAGCAAAATAGTCGCGTTAAAAATGTGCATCGACGAGGAAGATCGAGCATCCCCTCCCAATGCTCGATCCCGGCAGGGACGATGACTCCTCGTCGAGAAAATAAATCTGATATCTGGAAACGCGAACGTAGCCTGGCTGCGACAAGACCCCCGACAATAATTGAATCGATCGAGGCTGAAACGAACCGTCGACAAGTCCCAACTTCTCGTCTTTCGCTTCTGCTCCGTTACCTCGGCTCCTGGTACTTACATTTCTACCGTGCAAATCACCGTCGAACCGGCGCTGTATCGCGCTCGGTTCCTCCGTTTTCTATTGCCTCGTCAAAGGATATTTTACCGATTCCCTGCATCGTCTTATCAATATTCTTTTTTTTTCTCTTTCTCTCTCTCTCTCTCTCTCTCTCTCTCTCTCTCTCTCCCGTAACGCTTTGCCAATCTTGATCGATCTCACTTGACGATTTATTTGGCGCGATTTTATTCGAATCGTCATGTTTCGTCGGTCCTCTGCCTCGTATTTCCGTAGATATCCTCTTCGTCTTATAGCGTTTTCTGTGGAATATGGATTGTGGTGGTTTATCTCAATTAATGTTTCATTGATTCTTTCGATATACCTTTCGAGTCATTATTTTCACCTGTTTTAATCGGTTAACAGATTTGATCATTTATTTGGACTAATACTTTACCAATTATTTTGCTTCGTATATTAATAATTTTTTTCAGTAGGCAAATTGTCTCCATCAGTCTTGACTGTTCTTTGAAATCTGATTGTGTTTCTCTTAATTAATATTTCATCTGTTCGTGTTTTGTTTTTCTTCTTTTTTTTTTTACGCTGATGAGCAAGATCAAAGACTCGCGAAATTTACGACGAGAAACTGTCAATGTTTGAGCTGCTATGACTTCCTGGGGGGGAAATTAAACGTCGTTCATGGTGATTTTTATCACGATAAAAATTTTTTAATAACCGTTTTAATAACTTGTACAATTTTCAAAAAGAAAAGCATCTTCTCTTTCCCATCCACAATATGTCGGTGCAATCATCATCCCTGAAAAAGACTGATTGATAATTATAAAAGAAGCTTCTCGAGCTCTGAACGACTGTCGTATGATTTTTTTCCCACGATGTTACAACAGTTCGAACATCAACAAATTTTCGTTCATCGAAAAATCTGTTCATCCTTTAATTTAGCTCTATTTTAAAAATGTCTAATTAATTTCTTTCAAGTGATATTTTTACCACTCTTTTTTATTTCGGATTCTCCGCGTCGCGATCGTTTAAAAAAATAATCGAGTTCTCGCACGGGAGGCGGTGATACGGACGATCCTCTTTTAATAAAACCTTCACGTTAAATGATTTACAGCCGCGGGGGCATTTTCTTTGCGAAGAAATCGTTCGCTTCCGATTTAGCGACCGTTCGACGAACGTTTTCAATTCGATTTCACATGGAATTCAATTTCATTCAGCTCTGTCTCTCTTTTTTTCTTCTTCTTCTTCTTCTTTCGTTCTTTCTTTCGTTTTTTGGTTTTTATTTTGATTGGTTAAGTAGGTCGAGCGAAATAAACCGGGCAGCGATACAAATTGAAATTCTTTTCGTGGAAATGTTTACGGTAGAGAGAGCACGTTCCTCTCTTTCTCTCTATCATATCGATTGAATTTTGAATGACGTTACGAGAATTCTTTTCTTTTCTGACCTTTCCATTTTTTTTTTTTTTTTTTTATGTTATTTCAAACGGATGATCACCAGACGCGAAAGATTTCGAATTAATATCCTTTAATTAACTGGCACGTGCTAATTACCGCGTTCACTGTAATTATAATATCATACTGGCGCCAATATTTGCCATGCCGATCGTTTCGAACAATGCGTTTAATATGTAAATGTTGATTCGTTCGTCTTCCTCGCAATAAAATATCTACGAAAACAACATCTAAATGCCACCCCTGAAGTCAGAGAATAAAAAGAAATTCGAGAATACTAATTATTAACTATTAAATTTTCACGAAATTCGAATTCGGTATATGTTCGTTTTTTTTTCTTCTTTGTTGGTTAAAAAATTATCCGATTTCATTCCTAAAGAATTGCTGAGAAAGAATTCTTTTGGCAAACAGTATTACATAACCATAAATAATTTAAAGACTCAGATAGTAGTAACATAATGATACTACTGTAGCGCCATATGATTTTCAGTCGAATTGTGCAGAACACATTCTCTTTCATTGGACCAACCTAACCATTCCTAAAAGAGCTTCCATGCATGTCCACCAAAAACCTTGAGCACCCATGAACACCCTTCGTTCAGACGATAATCTCGAGCACTCAGTTCAAACACTCTAGAACCCAGGATTCGCAACCTGTAGGTCGCCACCCCCCAAGGGTCAGAGGTCCCCTCAAGGGCTGCAAAGTGTTTTCTGCGAGAGTCTGCGGCCTGCGGCTATTTTTAGAAAATTTCATCACGGACATTTCCAGCATTCATTCGTTTCAATATAATTACACTGCAATATTCCGCTGACGGTAATTCGTCTAACGCTAATTGTTAATAAGCGAAGGAAACTGACTTGAAGAGTCAGTTTCTTCAAAACTGTTACTTAAATTGCTCGTGAGCTATTCTATTTTATTTTAATTTATCCGCAAAATTGAAAACTCGAAGATTAAGTAATTAACACGAGGTCTGATGATATCGGTTGAAGGGTTGAAATGTTTTCTCAAACTCGCCTCAAACAGCGTTAATACAGTTTGTATATCTCCTTCGATCTCAATATCAAGCGAATTCTCATTTCAACGTTACATCGCGGGACATTGAATAGAATTCGCAAAAAATAATATCACGCAATTTATACTGTTTTAATTATCTCCTACGGCATAGGGCCGTAAATTAATGTTCCTCGTCTGCTTTTTCTCTGAAATTTCCGCCTAACGGGCGGATCGTTAATTATAAAATAGCATCCCTTTCGCTGTTTCTGCTTCAATGAAGATCGTGAAACGCTACTTGTCAATCGATCTCGCTCGAGTATTATTTCCATCAGTACCGATGATATTACATCCAGATGAGAATCCATTGAGATATTGAAACTAAAGGAGGGTTGGATTGCGTAAAAAATGATATTGAATATATAATCGATGCATACTTTACAGATTCGATATATACCGAGCGATTCATGGGCCTGCCCTCGGACAATCTGCACGGCTACGAGCAAGGCCAACTACTGAACAAAGTGGATAACATTAAAACGAAGATGTATTACTTGATCCACGGGACGTTGGACGACAACGTGCACTATCAGCAATCTTTGTTACTCGCCAAGGTTCTCGAGCAGAAGGATATCCTATTCAGGCAACAGGTACGCTCTTCCGTAAGAGATTTACGTCCAAATAATTGATCTATTATATTCACTTTGGAGGATTCATATTTTTTCTTTTTTCTTTTTTTCTTTTTTTTAACCAGGGAAAACAGAAATTCGTTTCAACGAGTATTACAGTCAGTGTGTTCTGCTCTGGATATTTTTCACATTTTTGTTACGTGCATTCTTTACATTTTTCACAAATAAAAACGTTCATTTCCATTTCTTCTTTTTTTTTTTTATGACAGGAAACAATTGAGAAAATTGAAGATGCATTTTTCAATTTAAAAAGTACATTCCGCCAAAGGTTTTTCAAATCTTTATTTTAAATACTATAAATCCCCGTATCTATAACGATAATTAATAAATATAAATTATATTGGACACGACATAACAAATTAGACTAATTAATGCTTGCTTAAAAAAACTTAAAACGAAAATCGCGAGGCAAAAGAAATTCGATACGATGAAAAGTTGAATTTCTTTCCCTTGCGAAAGAATATGTTTTCTTTTGAAATCTCGTCCAATGGAATACACGACTTATGTTCGCCACTGTGAATCACGTCTGGCGAACGTTATTAGGTTCGTTGTTTCACGTTTGTTCGTGGGTACATCAAAAAGCAAACGAGTCGAAAACGCGCAGCACGCACCGCGTTATTTCAAGCAGCTTACGAAATTATTATGCTCATCATTCGCCCATTACGGCTATTTCATGGTTGTTTGACGTTCGCAATGATGAAAATCTACAAAGCGCGTGGCAAGTGCAAATGTCATTCTATTTATTACGCGTGAATGAATCCCTACTTCTGCGCGAATAAAACGAGAAGCTTTTGTTTAAATGACAATTAGAATGGCGCCGACAATTCTCGCTGCAATTCGTCCCTATTTGTTCTCCGTAAATAAATAGATCTTCCATATTGTTTCATCGTACGAATAAACTTCGCACGGTATTTAAATAAAAAGGAAAAGGCGAAAAAGAAAACACAGGTATTAAAATAAATATGCCGAAACTCGCGAAAATATTTAGCCACTTACTCTACGTCTATAGTTCATATTTGGAAATTTCATTGGCAGTGTTGTTGCACTAAACACGACTGTCACGGTTATATCAGTCAAATTTGTAGCAAATATGATGAAAATACCTATATCGTCGGATTGGTGCATGAGAAATCTTCTCTAAATATAATTTAATCCTAATGTGAGGTTTTTGTTATTTTTTATATGACTCCATACGTTTCTTCCCCATAAAAATTTGAAAATTAAAAAATTCTTGAAACGCGTTTTCCATTTGTAGTCTCTTTTCATTAATTTGTGTATCGACAATGGAAAGTATGTACGTATGTCTTCAATATTTAAGACTTTTTTTTAAATACAAACTTATACAGGGAAATTCCGATTATTCGTTTTTACTATATTTTTGCTATAAATTTCGTCATCCTCAATGTGTTTGATAACTAATAATTGATAAACTTTCTACATACGATAAAATTTCTACATGTTAAAACTTAACACTAGAACTACCAACAGTTAAGGCGAGGTTATTTCTACCAAAATTATCTTGATTTCTAATAAATAAAAATAAAATAAAATTCATTATATTATTTCTTTAGTTATACACTGTAAAAGTCATTGCATCATTGCGGGGAAAAAATTGTAACATGAAATAGAAATTTTAAAATAAAATTGTAAAACCAGTCATTTTGACTGGTGTGGTAGTTCTAGTGTTAAGTTTTAAGTTTGCGACAAATATCCGTTAAAATATCTCGAAGTGCTTGCTACGAAACTATCAATAATGTCATTCTATTTTTACAGACTTATACAGACGAAGACCACGGGATCGCTCAGTCGCGGGCTCATCTCTACCACTCGTTGGAAAATTTCTTGGACGAATGTTACGAAGCCTCATGATCGCAGCGTGGAGGAAAACCGACAATCTAGATCCTTCGCGTCACCTGCGTCACCTGCCTCACATTCCACTTGTAAATACCTTGCCATTTGTACATACTCGATGTACAATAATGTAATATGAAGCGTTAGTGTAAATAACTGAGAACGAGGAATCATGAAACACGCTCGATTCAAACGGAATCGTGGCCAAAAAAGATAAGGACGTTCTATAATTTCTATATCGTGGCTGGTGATGAAGGAATTTTTTCGCCACATACACAGTCGCGAATATAACAATTAATTAATATACTTTATACACTTGCAAAAACTCGTTTTTGAATCGAGCGTGAACGACTGATTGTTGAGAAAATTTAGAACTCGATCAGAAAAATTTTTTTAATCTATTTTTTTGGAGAGACTATTACAATCGTTCATCGAAGGCCTAAACGGGACTCGAGAGTAAAACAAATTTCTAGCCCCTTTAAATATAATAAACGAACTAACGTGTATGAACTAAACAGCGCTGCAGCTCGTGAAACATACTCGTAAGACGTAAGTTTCGCGAAACGAACCGAATGTAACGCGTCGCATTAATCGCCGATCACTCGATCACTTCGAGAACAAGACGAGTGTTTTTTTTTTTTTTTGTCAGATATATTATATTGTTAACGGACAAATGTTATTAAACATTCTGTAGCGAGCGAGGCGAGAATTCGTACGTTCAATTACGAATTTGTAAGACATGTTCCTCTTTCGTTTTGTGCATTATATGCGAGGCAAGTGCGAATCGTGTGAGAAAAGACGTGTAGTTGATGAACGCTTCGCAGAAGCGTTCAGGAAGGAGAGAAACTTTCTCTCCGAAAGGGAAAATCTTCAAAGGAAATGCGTATGCAATGATGTATCATTGATGATAATTGTTATTTTATTTCTTCTATTTTTAATTCAGAAACTTTTGGTGATGGTATATAATTTGTTTTGCGTTCGATATTGCTGCTTCTCGCGTGTCGTAATTAACAATTTCAAGTTGCTATTAGCTGCGTTTTACATTTCAGAATGATTATGTATTGTTTTATATTCGTAAATGTAACTTCATAGTAAGTAAGTAAGTGTAATCGTTGAAGAGGATTGTTTAAGCGTAAAGATTCCTTTCTGTTGATTTTATCAATGTTAGAATAATGAAAAGGAGCCTTTTCAACACTGTCACAGTGTGAAACTTCCATTATGTATATAACTAAGTTGCTGGACTGGTTGTTGAAAAATAATTCCTCGATATATGATAGCGCGTACCTATTTCTCTTTATCATTAAAGAAAATATAAAACATTATTGTGACTAATAGCTAACAATTAAAAATCTATCCCGCAGTGTAAGCGACGTACTAACAGACTCTTTAAATACCAGGATTTTATAATGAAAAGGACCACTGTAATGGTTTCGAAGATTAATAGGAACTTCTTAAAACTAATTGTTACAACTTTTATTCCAATGTACTGTACAAAATATTTAATGGAATATATACAATTAAAGAAAAAAAAAAAACAAAATACATTATTACGAAATTTTCAATCGTGAATTATTAGGGAGAGAAAAATATAATGATAATTCATATTGTGACAATTATTATTGATTCTTATTATTATCATCATTATTACTATTACCCGTTCATTGATATTTGTTGAGTGCATCACAAATAAAGCTCTATGTTTTATTAACGCAGAGTGTTTCATGTTTTGATGGTCATTCACCAATCATCTAATTAAATGACATTGAATGTAAAAATTGAAATGTGTAATAAAAACTTCTGTTACGAATTCTCTGTTTCTTTGAATCTGAAAATAAAATCTCTTTTTAAAAAAAAAAAAAAGCTTTCCTATTCTGTGAAAAACATTTCCTGCCTCCTAGAGAATAACTTAAAAAAAAAAAAGAAAAAGAACATACTTGCACTTGGTGCATGTGTAAAATACTGTCTGCCCTTCATCTGCCGATCTCAGTTGCAACGTAGCATAAGACATTTTGTTATTCTGACACTGAGGACATTTCCTTTCGACGACTGGACCTTCTGCCTCTTCCTCTTTGTCGTCGAACTTCCTCTTTTGTTTTGACGAACCATAAACGTTCTGTTTGTTAAAGTGAATAACGTACGACATTTCCATATCTCCGAAAGCTAACCTCAAAGACATTGTTTAAAAAGCAATTCTTTACAATTCTACGACAACCATTAATTCTGACGCAACAAAACGCAGAAGCTTGAAAAAGAAATAAAAGAAAGAACAAAAAGACAGTGGTAGCTACCTTCGGGACCCCAAACTTTTTTGCAAGCGTAACACTGTACATCGCCTTTCTCTTTTAACAATGGTAGAATTGACCCACAATCAGAACAAAAACCAGGAGTACTTATAAAAGAACCAGTGGATTTACTCTGCGCCATTTGAGATCGAGCAAATACGATACAAGAATCGTAATAAATAAATAACGATACTGAGGTCAGCGCACGCGTGAAGAGCCGAGAAAAAAGGCTTCTGCTTCAATCATCGAATACAACGCACAACCTAGAGTGGAAACCAATAACCCGAGACAGAACAGTTGTCGCGAGTGCCTCTCTAATATCCAGAGTTTTCTGTGCTTGCTACATAGAGATCGCCCTGAAGTTTGATATGTAGATGTACGCCGCACGGCGTTGCTGCGCGCGTATGTTTTGCTCGTTTACTCGATCAGAACCGGCAAAATGGACGATATAGCGCTCCGAGTGTCTGATCATGTTTTAGAAGTGATATTTTCCTATTTAGACCTGCACACGTTGAGAAACTGTTCGCTGGTGTGCAAACGATGGAATCGTTTCCTAAACGATGAGAATAATGAAGCGTGGAGGATGCACTGCATCAGGAAGTTGGCTCAAGAGGCGCTTAGTTCCGATTTATTGTCGTCGGTGCCTACTTACAAATCGAAGCTTCGTGCGTTTTACCACGCGTGGAACCCTAATGACTGCTCCCGTAACATTTACATTAGGCCCAATGGATTTACCATGCACAGGTAGAACCTTGGATTCTGTCATCACCGCTGTTAAATTCGTGGTTTTACGCTGTCGGTCTCGGTCTCGATCTTGGGTTTTCAGACGCGACGTCAAACTCTGTTACCTTCGTAGCGTGCTTTATATCAAAGATTAACGAGTAACGTAAAAATCTGCAGCTGATTTTTTCATGAAAGTAATTTAACAATACGATTGTAAAATGCAAACTTTTGAGTGTGGTTTTTTTTTTTTACACATAAATGCCAAGTGAGTGCTTGAATGTTTACTACTTGAGTTATAGGAATCCAGTTGCTCAAAGCACAGATGCCTGTAGAGGTAAAATTGGCTTTCGGCATGGACGTCACGCGTGGGAAGTCATTTGGGAAGGACCTCTGGGAACGGTAGCAGTAATAGGCATTGCCACGAAAGAAGCACCTCTGTTATGTCATGGATACGTAGCATTAGTTGGTTCTGATGAACATTCATGGGGATGGAATCTAGTAGATAATCATCTGTTACACAATGGAAATGTACAAGGGAATTATCCCTTGCTTAATAATGCTCCAAAGTACCAGGTACGTTGTATTTCTTTTTGTGATAACATTCTTTATACAGGTAGAAGAATATTCCCTAAGGTGCCAAAATTTTATAATTAACAGGTTGGGGAAAGAATTAGAGTAATATTAGATTGTGATGATAACACATTATCTTTTGAAAGAAATTATGAATTTTTGGGAGTGGCATTTAGAGGTATTGTATCCCGTTTGCTTTCCGACTAACAATAGATGTGTTTAATAAGGAGAATTTCTTTTTTTATTAATGATAAATTAAATATACAGGGTTGCCAGACAAAAGACTATACCCGTCTGTATCTGCCGTATATGGAAATACAGAGGTATCTATGGTGTACTTAGGACCACCTCTAGATGGCTAACACTTTACTTCTGGTAGAAACATATCCCCTGAAGTTTGATCAAGGCTGTTGTTGAAGTCTGGATGAGTGCAAATTTTTTGCATCATACCAAAACGTCTACTATGAAGAGGATGAGTGCAAATTTTTTGCGTCATACCAAAACGTCTACTAGAACAAGCACACAAATGAACTGTACGATACCTTTTAAGAGAGATGTGTGTCTGTTCATTCAGTCAATAACATTGTAAATAGTATTAGCATTCCATTTCAATCGATAAATCCATGGTAGTGCTTTATACAATGCTAACAGTTACTCGACAAGCAACATCCATGAATTACACTCGAGATCATACGTTCGCTAATAACTAGCGATCCGTATACATTTGATAATGAAATTTCTCGTTTCAATTTCAAGATTGAAAGTACTTTTACACGAGAAGGTTGAGTGACGTATCACTGATTTCGAAATAATCATGTAAAAAATATTCTTGAGTTAAGAAAAGAAGTTCCTCTGTGAAGAAGTTATAACGTTCTTCTATAAGCGGACATGAGTCGGAATTATTTTGTTATTTCAAGTTCTTTTTAAATCATGTAGATTACAATTTTTTAGTTGATATTTATGTATATAGAAATAAGTATTATTCTTTACTCTTCCATGCAGTATTAATATTCGAGTCGTTGTAAAGATATATGCTTTATATGAATCATAAAATCTACTCATACGCCAGATAAATGGCAAATTCTTACTTGTTTATGAAATAGTCACATACTACGGTAATTAGCTTATTTCTTACCACTATTACGAAGTCTACCATTTAACATTACATTTGTTATTTTTATCATCTTTATGCATAATTTTGTAGGAATTGTGAAAGAAACAGCTGTGATTCATTTACATTTTATTAGCGTATTCATTTTTTTCAATGACGTCTGCACAGGCGTTTTACTTATTTATTTATTTATGGCTGTTGAAACGCGTTGCGCACGGCTTACAAGACATTTCACATTTAACAGATTAAATACTAAGGTCCTTTCTTACAAAAATTTATACGCTTCAGTTTTTTTTTTTTATTATATATAGGTATTTATACGTATTTTAAATTAATATTTATTTCCCAATGGTAAGCAAAGACCTTTTTTTTTTTTAATACTGATAGAACTCAAGCAGCGAAATCGTCGAATAAATCGAAGACAACTTCGTAATTACAGTATACAGGGTGTTCCACTTAAAGTGTTCATAGCTGCTTTATTTTTCAATGTATAAAGCAATGTCGTAAATTGTAAAATATCAAATTCCGATCGATTTGTATGTTAAAATTAATAATTTTCCTTTTTAAGTAGAACGACGTTAGAAAATGAAACTAGTACCTGTGGAATTCATCTATGTAATGTCATAGTCGAACTGATTTTTTTTTTTTTTTTTTTTGCTTTCTACGAAAATTTTGCGTTACGGTATACCGTGTGTAATATAGCTTTGTGTGTAAAGTTCCATAGTCGTGAAATCATCATGTATTCAAAATCTCATGTGTGAAATTCAATGATCACTATTGTGATTGATGCACAACAGGTCTTACTTAATTAATGTAATCAACATTTCGATTTGCTTGCGCATTTAGTCTGAGAAAATCATGTGTCGACTATGTGTGAAAGTTGTACATCATACTCCGTGAAAATGTATTTATAGATAGTAATTAATCACCGGCGTCCGCGATCGACGCTACGTCGTCAAGAAATATTTCATAAATCGCGAGAATGGTTTTTTAATGTATATATTTATTATCGTCATTATGTTTGTTACGTGTAGCTTCAGTGAAATTAGGTTTTTCTAAACTTTTGTACAGAATTGTGTACATATAATAGCGATCATGGGATGTACGAGGGGGAAATAAACCTTTCGTATATATCCAATGGTTTCATTCGCATAAATAGCAAACATTACGAGTCATGGACTGATTTAGGACTAATACCTCTTTTTCGATCGATGATCGATATACAGTTGAGTCTCCATGGAAGAAAGCATATTTCTCGTTTTAGAAAATGCGAAACGTAATATAAGTTACTTCGAATACGAACTACCAATATTACACGTGGAGTATAGTGGTGCCTTATTACAATTCTTTCGATGTAATCTCGATGTGGTTACAATAATACAATGATAGTATTAAGAAGTCCAATTGTAATCGACATGAACCAGTTGAAACGATTCAAACCATCGATGAGAAAAGAAACCAAAGTACATCGTTTTGTAAATACACGTGTTACACGCGCATCATGTAACCATATTCGCGAAACCATTCTGTACAAATGTTTAGAGAAAGTGTGAATTAGTCGTGATACGATTAAGCTTGGAACACCGGTATACTTGCGCGTATATCAGAAGTGTGAGAGTTTTAAATAAAAAGAAGAAGAAAAAAAGAATGTACATCGCTCTGTAAATAAATTATTTTATTTTAATGCTTTAATGTTTGTATTGTTGCATATCACGAGTTATAATGTCCGATAAATGTCAATGCTTCTCTTCTACAAAAGAGATAGAACAAGGGGCGTTTCGTATCATGATTTCTCTTTTATTTAAACCATTTATACAATAAATATTTCGTACAAACCTCTTTCACGTCATATCCCGTACAATTCAACACGATTTTAATATTGTAACTCACGATCGAACATAATGTTTCTTTCATCCCTTGTTCTCTACAGAACCTCACGTTTAGTACCAAATTTGCAACATGATCACTATCGTTATGACAATGACGCTTCCCATAGCTTACAAAAATATAACAGCAATTTGTTGTATATTTAATTTTTATTGCTGTGCAACTTATAGATAAATAAGTATTAACTTAGGTGTACATACATTAAAGATTCAATGTTACCACGGATTAAATCATAATTGAAATTATTAATTGAATTCAACTGTCTTTGGTGCATATTAGGACATTGAATCTTACACATATACGTGATCCTCATCGCGAATGCTTACTCGAATATAAGAGGAATAACAGAGTTACAGATCTGAAGGGATATAAATTTACATAGTACATAATTTTTCCTGTACATAATACATATAATATGTCCTAATCTTTTTACTAAATCTATTGAGAAATAACGTGAATGCAGATTAAATATTTCTTGTTGCACAGCATCAATGGCTAATATTTAATTTTTATTACAAAAGTTCATTTTCTTGTGATAATGTATTGAAAATCAAAATTTCCAGAAATTTTCCGAGACCTTTGTAATTGCAAGTAAAATTCCATTAATCGCGTTATTAAAATAAAGATTAGCTGTGTAAAAAGTGCACATAATTAAAGCTTCGAATCATAAACATCAAAATATCGAATTTTTACAATAACATTTTCTTTTATTCTATTTTTGCAATTTGATAGAAATATATTTTAATGTAGAAATAATAATGAATCAAATTTATAAAAGGAAAAAAATGTTCTTCATTGTTAGGCCATAAGAATTAAACATTTTTTTAAAGTTTATTCTGTGAATTTATTTCATTATTATGAGCAAATATTCACTTTATAAATTTAAAATTTGATAATTCCACAAAAATAAAAATATAAAAATAGACTTAAATACTGAATAATATTATAGGAATAATAAAACTACAAGTAAAGCAAAATTTGTAATTTTTATATTGAATTTTGTCGTTCCATAAAAATTTTTACTAATTTTTGTGAGATATTTTAAAATTTTTGAATGAATTATTGCATTAAAAAAATGTAATGAATAAAAATTTTGGCAGTTGCTATATAACATAAAATCATTACCGTATTATCTTTACAGATCAACAATACAATATGGAATGTTAAGAACTAAGCTAAATATTTCATTATGTGCACACTATTAACACAATTTATCAAATCTATTTGAAATGAATAAACAATGACTTTATCAATTATTAATATATTCATATTTCGTTTATATATCACATAATGTAATTAATCATTACATATATCACAATAAATCTAGTTTATTATACTGGAATACTTCTGAAAAACAAATTCTATAAAGATAATGAGAATTATCTAGCCTAATTTGAAATAATATTTTAAACTTAAAATAAATCACAAAATTCATTGGTATGCTTTTTTTTAATTACAAGTATTGTACACTATTTTCATGGCTAAAGTTGTAGCCACTAATTGTAGTACAATAAAATAAGCATTAAAATAATGTTATATAAATAACGTATGACCATAAAAAAAGAAAACTGATTCCTTAATCATTTTCCAAAAATAACATGCATGACTAGTTTCATAAAACAATTAATAATATATATAGGAATATATATAGGAATAATTTCAAACAGAAACAAAAAACTATCATACCAAAAATATTATATACGAAAAAATCTCAATATTGCATTTTTTTAAAATACTATATTTTTAAATAAAAAATTATTTGCAAATAACATTCCTAATCACAGACGCATCAGAAATGCGAGATCATTGGACTCTCGTAATCTCATATTAAAGAATATGCGGACACTTCTTTCCACTAAGTGGATAATATGTGCTACATGACAATAGTAGCACCTAATTTAAAGTTCATTACATATTTATATTTGAAATTTATAAATCCCTAATTACTATTACAGTTTGCCCTGTACTGTGTCTATTTACTGTTATCACACGATAGTGCGAAAAAATAACTACAAACGTGTTTATTCGGGAAAAGGACCTCCAATCTTTACAGCGACTGTACAATTCACACATGACAAGCACAAAATGATTTGTGTTCATTTGATTATTGACATGTAAATTTACCTATCTGTCTAAATCATGTACTCACTGATTTGCAGCGGAAATCATGTCCACCAGAATTACGAAATATCAATTTAATTTACGTGAGTATGTCCATTTCCTGAGGTATTTGCATCTTCGTGTAATCTCTCGTTATCTTCCACTCTGTTGTTTCTTGCAAGTGCGCAATCGAGCGTCGGTTTCACTCTAGTTGGCGGAAATTTCGTTAATAGAAAATTCGATACATAACAGAATAGTTTGCTTAACAATGGACATAATATTCCTTGATGAATAAACGTCCATACTCGATAATATTGACCTTCAAAAGGATCAAGAATAGCTGCACATAGCATGTGACTTAGATTTACTTGTACTGGCTAAAAAATAAAATGTTAAAACAGAGTAGATCGAAATATAAGACACGTGTAAATAAGAACACGAAATAATACACACCAAGGCAATGACTTGAATAACCCAGAAATGATAAACTAAATTTATCCCATAACTGAAAACAGACCAACTCATGTCTGATAAACGTTCCACGTTATATACACCTGAACATAAGAATTACAATAGTATTTATAATTCTGTCTTATGATTTTGAAATTAATCACAGAAAATTGATTATAACTACCTCCGATTCTCAATAAATAATATGGTATCACTACCATCAAACCATGCTGAATATAATACATTGCTTTATCAGCAAATATCTGAAACAATTATATTAATGTAAATTTGAAGCATACAATAGATATTTCTATATTTCTCAGTAGACTATGATGATTTACTCTGCGAGATTCTGTCTCGGGGAATAAATAAGCTAAAAGTGGTCCATTCATGAAATTTAAATGTATCCTGAAGATTGCTGTGACTGTAGGGCTAGGATCTGCTGCCAGTAAATATAACTATATTACAAAAAAGGCAATAATTGTAAATAAGCATAAATAAGATGCATATACTTCTCATTTGAACAATTATATTAATTACCTGTACAGCTGTTGTCACGTGACAAGGATTTAGTATATATATAACTGTCCTGCTGGTAAACTTGAAACCAATTTCCATTCCTAATACTAACGACATAATAATTAATAATACTCTTCTACCAACACGATCATGATTTACATATGACACTTTGGTTGGCAATTTAATGTGTCTGTAGCCCCAGACTAGAAAGATTACTATGAATATGGATATGAATAATGTTTCAACGATTCTTCGCTTTGGGCTCAGGTAATTTGCACACTCTGGTCCCACATTACGTGGTATCGAGGCATTAACACCATCGTATGCCCATTCAAACATTGCTATGAATTCTTTTTATACAACTGAAATAAAAAAAAGGTAGAATTAATAATTTGGCTGGAAACTGGATCACGTTTGAAGCTGCATTATCCGCAATGACGAATTTCAATTTATAACACTCAAAATTCTTCAACTATCAGCCAGAACATTTTACAGGAAATGTGAACCGTATTTTAACGTAATTGAACGATTTGCCGGACATATGGAATCATTAGTAAGTGATGATATCCACATTGAAAAATGTAATTATTGATTCACCGAAACGAAAAAAATTCTTTAAATAGAAAAGTCATACAATTAAACATACGTATCTTGTCCTACGTCGTACTAAACGTGGAAATACTGCAGAACACTTTGAACTGATATGTACGTGCAATAAGCCGCATTAAATATAAACAAGCATCACACTTTATATCGTGTATTTGCTATTGACGAACACTATCAAAGACTCGTAAAGTCTCTGTTATCATTTTCCAGTAATTTTTAACGTTACCGATTCAGCAGAAAATAAGATTACAACATAATCACAGAATGATATGGTCGCGTCACAGACGAATATGAATAGACATTGCACGTCCTTACGGACTTTCGTGACTCGTGACCTGAAATACCGACATATTAAAAAAAAAATCAATGGTTTTTTAGCGCACTCTACGTTTAGGCAACGGTGAGTTGGGAAACTAGTGAATGAACCAGCAATACGATCTTTGAGACCCATTACAGAGTTGTCAAACTTTCAATACCGAAATGTAATGTTCGTCTGTGACTATACCAAGTAAAATGATACAAGCAAAATGTATAATTAATTGTATCTCCAGATTCCAAAACACGAGATTAGTATTTAAAATTATCCGGATGTTTTATTTATTGAAATACAGTTGGGGAAATATATTTAGAATTTGGACCTGATATTTAATAAAAAAAAAGGAGACATAGAAGAGATCTATCATTTTATCAAATGATACGTATTGAAATATCCATCAAAATCTAATCTACGGTATTCGACAATATTTACAAATGTATATACGTTGTCACGAAGAAATTCAATCTATAATTTTAGAACTCAACGAACTTCTTAACAACTCGACAAACACTTTAATTACATAAAAAACTAAATCGTGGTCGCAGCTGATTAAATCATATTATTTGTCATAGAATTCATAATTGTATCGCATGGAATGCAATTAATAATTCTATCACAAATAACAATGATTGCCCTGGTTTCACCACGTTGTTACGTATCGAAACACATCCTTGTCTCATCCATCCTTCTTTTACTTTAAAACAAATGTATTCAAAAAAAAAAAATCCTCCTTTTGATATATGAAACTCCTTTGAAACGCTTTTTGATATATGATTACAAAATGTTCACAAATTCTTACTGCGCAGACGAACAGCAAAAATAATTTTAGGAAAAAACCGATGAAAAGTAAGCCAAAGCACAATAAAATATATTAAAATACACATCAAGCTACAACGAGAAAATATATAATTATAACTAAGTTATTTATAGTTTAAAATATTTTACATATTTAAAGAAAAAATAAAAATTGTTTCGCATATATTGTAGCAATAACCGAATCATTCTATAGAATGTGCTACTTACTAATTTTACAGATATTAACTATCTTGTGATTAACTAAAGCCTAATTAGTCGCTATTTTAAATTCACCGTTTACATTCCTTCGTCGATGAGGTATTCAATTCAATAAATAATTCTCGAAACAGACTGGCAACACTGTTTATATTTTTTTAATTTTAATTTTCGCCACTAGTAGTGCTGCGGTCGCGAAATCGATAAGACAGAATGTGACACGAAAATGGTAAGGTCTAAGGATCTTTTTATCATGGCCGGAAAAATGCATAGTGATGCGATGTGTATTCATATATCTCATCTGTGGTAGAGCTCAAAAACCAGTGATTTTTTATTATGTCGGTATTTCAGGTCACAAGTCACAAACTCCCGTGAGTTGCTTGGTCTATTCATATACCTCGTCTGTGTCGATAAATAGATATAAATAAAAATTCGCTAATACAGCGGTTTGGCCGTAGATGGCACCACTATTTTTAAACTGCGCACTTTTCATCGATTACACATAATTAATTGCGCAGAAAATAGAAATGACACTGTGGAAAGGAAGCTTTCGAGAGTTAGAACGTTAATATGATTCGTCAACAGTTCAAAAATTCCATTTATTAACCGAGAAATTTGATCTTTCGTATTTGTTGTGAAAATATTAGTTTCACGCTTTTACCGCTACGCGACGCTAATGTCTCAGTGTCTATGAACTAACCAAACTTTCATTTGCAAGAAAAACCGATCAACAGGATTGACCTTTAATCGTTTATATTTTCTATCTTTCTAATCGAAGCCCCGGCTTTCTTCCTTCGTATCTATCAATCTTTGAAATATACATACATGATACGTAATTACAATTGCATGCATTGTAGAAGCATGCCATCCTCGTACAATCAACATGGCGGCTTCTACAAAATAGTAAATAAAAGTGATAAGTTTTTTATTTCTCAATAAACTTCATAGAAAAAGTGCAACTGTTTACTGTTTTTATTTACAATACCCATTACTACAGGATGACGACAAACGACGTTCACGCTGCGTGAAGCGGACTTTCCATTATTTCTGTACGTTTTTCTCTCAACACTCGTGTGTTTTGTTAATACGTGTAAACGCGCATTTCGCAACACGTTTAAATTCGCAGACGAAAATGGAATTCCGAAATAAAATGTATCTATTTTCAAAGTAACTCGTGGCGATGATATTTCGTCGTCGTTCGTTTGCTCGTTGATTTCAAAAAGACATCTTTCATGATATTTCTTTTTTTCATATTTGTATTTTTTGTTTTTTATGTAGAATTTAGATGTTTGTGCGACATTCGTTGCAATTAACATTACATGTTGTAGTTGCCCTAGCCGTAAACACGATATATATTTATAAATACAGAGACACTAGGTCAAATTAAATTAAATTTCTAAATAACTCGCCAGATTTTGAATATCTATCTTGCTCTATTTTACGATTTTGTTTTATTGCACGGGAATTATCTGACTTATATGCCGGGTACTATCGCTTCTTTTTCTCTTAGTAAATTACGCAAATAATGTGCACGCAACACGTTTGATTTTGAAGATCGAGGCTGCATACGAGTATTTAAAAAGAAGAAAAATAAAAAATGTCACAGAAACGTAAGCTATCAAGGGATAGAGTACTTTTTCGAATATTGAAAACTAGAAGCCCGGCCGCTAGCAACATATGTGAAAAACTGGTATTTATCGATGAATAACAACTTCATATTTTATTGGTATTATATCATAGTATTAAGTTATTAAACTGCAAGTCGCAACGTGTGTTATTCAATTATTATTTATTATAATTGATAGATTTATTCCGACGATAAATTTTTATTCGTAACGAATTGTTATTTTAGGATAACAACGTGAAGAACATTATCCTGTTATCAGAAGATGAACTTTGTGAACTGTGGCAACATATGAAAACTATATTACTAAAGGCACAAAAATTATATAAACAAGCAACAAATGACAAGTGCAAATATATGAAGGTAAGATCATTTATATAAATTCTATATGATTTTTTTTTTAATTTTATTCCGTTATTATTAATATAATAATAACAATTATTATTATTATCATTAATAAAATATATTTATATTATAAATTTCAGGAGTACAATCTTATGGTCAAATTGATACGTACAATAACTCTCATAGCTCTTGAAACAATCGTACAGCGAATATTTATACCTAATATTTTATTGCAGAACATAATGTTACTACATTCTGCTATATTACCGAACATAAAAGATAAACAGGTTCATATTTTAATATTACTGTAATATCTGTACTTGTAATATCTGTGCTTTTTAATTTTAAATAAGTATTTTTCTAAGGCTAAAAATGAAATATCTAACTTGTTGGAAAAATATTGGATATTAGACATGTTATGGAAAGAAAAAGTGATAACAAATACATTGAAGTACCTCATCCACAGTTGCAAACATTCATTGGTAATTATATGTCAAAGAGATAAATATGTGCATGTGTGCAGTGCAACTTCAAGTAATTCATTGATTAATTATATCTTTAGCAACATATAAAACGTTTATATGAGATAAGGTCAGCTATCATGTTGCTAAAATGCACGGAAGATGTAAGAGAATTACTTAAACTTGTTCGAGAAAAAACTGTAATGTCACTCGAAGAAGGTCGAATGTTGATATTGCATTTGTTTACACTTGGAGAGCAATATATACTGGTACAAGTTATAAACAATATATTTAAATATTAATTTTTTATCAAACTTAACATTTACGTTAGTGATATTTCAGGGAATTCACAATAATGTTAAAGTTGTGTTACAAAATATTGAACACAATTATATTGCTGCGTATGCAGATTTGTATGTAACAGCATGTTTAAATGCAACTGAAAAATTTAAAAAATTTATTGTTGAGAATTGTTTACAAAACATTATTTTTCATTGTTTCCAAGCACATAGAGATAGCGCAGGAAGAGGAAAGCTTGGTAAAAATCTGCTTTTATTTCTTGCTGCTATGCATAATAACAAGGAACTTGCAGCAAGATTAATGATTCACAATGAATGTAAATCTTTAGTTTGGAATTATTTAAAGGTATTATCGAAATAAAATAGACATACATATGCATACATTATTATAATTGTAATACTACAATTTAAATTCTTGTTACAGGTTCCTGGTTCTTTCATCAAATGTAATGCTATAGAGATTCTCTTTATGACGAGTTCTGTTCAATATACATGTGTTTCAAAAAACAAAAATAAAATCTATATTCAAAAATATTATGAAACAGTAACAGATCTCTTAAAAAATTCGAATCCTGAAGTATGCATTGTTACTATAAATGTAAGCCAATTTATGTAATTATTGTTTTAACGTTTTGCCTAATTGTTATAGAATAATTATTAAGGAACTTCTAATATCTAAAATTATATCTAATATCTAAAATTATTTCTCTTTAGGGTGTGTTTGAAATGTTAGAAAAATATTGGTCTAATGTTCCAATTAATATTATTCAAAACTGGTTAAATATCTTATTGGAACACACCAAGAAAGCCAATAATTCCGAAATAAGAGCAAGCATTTTTATTGGTCTTAAAAGGATATTAGTTAAAGAACGATCTCATAGAATAGTTAAGGATTTTCTACCAAATTTTGCAAATAGTATTTACGATGAAGATCAAATGGTATTAGAAGCATTAATTAAACTTCTTTATCATGCACAAAAACAACTTGGAATACCATTTTGGAACATAGTACCTTTGACCTATGTTCTCGATCGTTTAGAGGTACAAGCAATTAAAAGATAACATTCATTGTTTAGAGATAAAGATACTACATTTAGTGTCTTTTTATTTTTAGACCACTCAAAATGCACTTGTTTTACAAGAATTGATAAAACTTCTCTGGTTACGTATATCATCAAATGGTACACATTATGATAAAATAAAGAATGAATTAGCATATATAGCCACAAGCAATATAAACGCCATTAGAAGATTTTGTTTGCATTCTAAATCTATTATAAGCTGGAGTACATCTACAAAACTTATTGAAACTTTATTATCTATGATAAAAGAAGAAATAAAATGTTTACCTACAGCAAAAGTATTAAGCAAAAATTGTAATAAAAAAGCTAAAATTGTTAACAAGAAGAGTAGACACGAAAATGGTAATAATGCATAATTATATGCGACATCAAGTTTAAGTTTCAACTTAATAATTCCATTTATTTTAACAGATTCTTCAGTTAGTTGTAATGAAGATTTTAATAATTATAGAAATATAAATATATATATTGATGTTATTGCTATGTTATTAAAAGCAAATATTAAAGATACAGACGAAGAAAAATTCTATAATGAAGAAATGAATATTTTACAAGTAATAGCGCATGCATTACCAGAACTTTTTAAGTATTTCAGGGTAAGTTTCTGTAATCTATTCCGTATGTTCTCGTAATATATAATTATTTCTTTTTTTTAGGAAACCCCAGTAAATGATTCAATAATATTTTTATTTTCTTTAATACCTCCGAAATTTTTCCTGAATAAAATTGAAGTTATCGAAATGTTAGTGCAACAATTGTGTGATCCCAATACCTCTGATGAAACCCTTCTTTCAATTGTATATCTTCTCATGAAATGGAATAAAGAAGATACAATTTTGTTTACATTGACGCATCTTTTTACGGAATCTTTAAATATAAGTGCGAAACATAATCAGGTACAAATATTACGTAAACATATTGATGAGAATAAAATAATACTATGAAATGTCTGTTTCAGTATACTATTAACTGTACAAATGATTTTCAAATTAATGAGAAAGGTTTAGAATTAAGTTTACGAATTTTAAAACATTTACTACATATTGAATATCAATCAGTTTTAATGAATAAATATCATAAGGACATGCTTAAATTTTGGAAAAGTTTATATAAATTAAGAAGTTTAATAGAAAAAGAATTAAATAATGAGTGCAATATAAGAAGTCTAATATCCAAAGATATAATTATAAATTTCTTTAAAGAATATATATCAATGATTACAATATTACATAAAAGGGATGTATTTGACACGTCAGAACATTTTTCAGAGATTTTATTGTGGATCAGAAGGTGAAAATTAATTAATTAATTTTTATTAGTTTCTTCAAAGTATTATTATTAATATCTTTTCTTTTTAACATAGGACGATAGTGCCGCACATATCGCATGTAGATGTGAACATTATAGAAAATCATCATATTTGTATAAAAATAATAAAAAATACTTTTGATGTGTCAAATTTACTAGTGAAAGAGTACAATGCTACTCCAAAACTATGTTGTGATATCGTACTTTTATACTGCAGTTGTTTATCATCATCAAATGGTATCATTTTTTTAAATGATGCATTTGATGCAATAATGATGTTATTAGATTTTAGTAAAATGGCTTATGACAAAAAAGAACCAAATTTATTAAAGACTATTGTACCAAACTTTATATGTATTACGATGGTTACTTTAACTAGATATAACAAAGATATATTATTTAAATATACAAATGTAAGTATTTAGAAAATTATGTAAAAAGACGTGATATTTTCTATAATAACAATAAGTAAATTATTAATTGCAGGACTTAAAAATACTGCAAAAATTAACGCAAAAATATTTTTTTGTTATTAAAAATACCTTTCATAACGAAAATTCGTATCTTTCATACATAACTACTATGTTTAATGTTGCAATCAGTAGTGTAAGTACGGAAATAACATGTGAGTTACAATGCTCACACATAACGGAGGAATATATTTCAACTACTCAATTTCCTTATTTAGCGAAAAAAATACTAAAAATTATATTCGACCAAAAAAGATATCAAAAATTGAGCATAAAAGTATTAACAAAGACAATAACAAATTGTACAAAAGTAAGTATATTTGTACTGTTTAAAATATATCGTTAGTCACACTAATTCATTTCATATTTCAGATTGACATGTTATCTGCTTTGCTAATAATATATAAAATGCTTAAATCAAATGATAAAAAAGTTATTAATTTACTTAAGAATATTACATTAGCATCCAAAGTACATTACCAAAAGCAGTCTTGTGATACTCCTTTTGACAGGTATTATTAATTTTTTGTTTTAAAAATAAAAATGTATTAATAACCGTAATAATAATCGTATGATTAATAGTGTTAATCTTGTCTTTTCAGGTCTGTAAATGATGCAATAAATGTAGTTACAGACGCAATATTAAAAAAATAATACAATTACCATTTGTATGTAAATAACTAATAGATGCTAGTATGTTCAATGCACAATATATTTCCATTTAGTTTTTTATATATTAATGAAAATATAGAATATTTTTGTATGACTTAAATAGAAGAGGACTATTTTTCTACAAGAAGAGGAACTATGAAATTTATATTTTAGTTTATTAATAATAATATTGCGCATAATTAATAAAATATGAATTCTAAAAAAATATACGATATAAAATGAAATAAATATGTATAGTTTATTTAAGTGTAATCACTTTTTATACAAGAATATTTATTTGTTTTTTATATATACAAAAAACTTATAATTATTAAAATAGCTATATATTATAATTTATAACTTAGTCTATTAATTTATAACCATTGCACGTTATTTAGCCAGAAGATGTTATATTTCTTATTTGTCTGACTGCAGCTACAACTCTGGCATTGCATCCAGAGCTGCTTTTCTGATAATCTTCCGGTGGCAGTCTTAATAAAAGAGACATATGTTGCAGATTTTCTGATAAAGATAGACCAAGTTCTTCTAATACATTACCGAGGTAATCTATAACATATATTACATGCATTCAAAAACTGAATAAAATATTTTTAATGCAAAAATATATACCTATGTCAGTTGCTAGTTGTTTACATGCGGCGGAGCTTAACTGGCAAATTCCTAATGTTTGATCTAGAAACATTTGGCACGTTTCTTTAGCAATAATTTCTAACAAAATACCAGTAAATCCAGATTCAGTGGAACTTTGTGCATATTGTGGATCTGCTGCTTTTAATGCTTGAGTAAGACTTGGATTTTCCCTAAGTAAAAAGGGTTCTAAATGCTGTGGTAATGTCATTAAATATTGTCCAACTTGTGTTATATATTCCTGAGGTGCAAAACTATAATCAGGTAAATCTGCACTTAAATGAGTCATTTTGTTAGTTTCTGTTGACCATGCTGGTGCTTTTTGCACTGATAATAACTGTGTAAAGATAGGAGCGAAGATTACTTCATATGTTGCACGATGTAAATCAGAACATAATTTCTGAATAGATTTTATTATTGGATCGAGAATTGTTTCTTCTTCTGTAAACGAAGACATTTATTTGAATATTAAGTAATAACTAAAGTCATTAGCGAAAGGGTTTTTTTTTATTAATTACCTTTTTGAAAAGATGCGGTTAAATTCTCCAATTCATTTTGGGTTGATATATTTAAAAGTAATTTTTTATACTGATTAAAAACGCTGCCACTTGTGTTTTGTAACTTGTTATTAGTTTCAGTAATATCAACTATCAAAGATTTCTCAAATTGTTGAATTTGCCCCAAAAGATCACCTGTATATATAATCAACAATTTTACTTTAAATTTATTTAGAAAAGAAAATTAAAAATACTACCTATAGTTTGCATCAAAGTAAGGCACATTTGAAACAAATTCCAATCTTCATGCTTTACTTTTTTGCGTTCTAATTGCCGTATAGCCGTTTGATACTTTTCAAGATATTTATTGAAATAACTCTGAAAAAATAAATATTTAATTATAAATCAATATATATAATGAGAAGCATCTTTATTTTAAAATTTTAGATGAAATAACGTACAGTCAAAGATTTTAATAAACCAGGATAACCGCAACCATCTGTAAAAACTTTACACCTTTTATTGGCTTCATTTGCATATTCCATTACTCTTGAAATGCTAAGGGAAAGAATATTGATTGTATCACTTAAATCATCTTGTGGAGAGCCCATAGATTGCAGCTGTTGTTCAAGTTGAGCTGTTTCATAAATATTGTATTTTGTAACATATGGAACATAAGGTGCATATATTGCTTGCGCTAATGATAACAATTTTAGATTCTGTAATTTTCCATGTGATGATGTCTCAATAGCACCTTGCAAGTTTAATGCAAAGTGCCTTGTAATTTGTTTAAGTTCAAGTAACAGTGATAATTGTACAGCAATTGAATGTTGTTTTAATAGAGCTTCTATACATTCTGGAATGCCTGGGTCCAAACTCCTCAGAAGATCTGCATATACCTCAATTATTACATCAACTGAGTCATTTGAAAATACTTGTTGAGACCATTTTACCTTAATTAAAATCAAACTATTTTAAAAACAAAACTTATGGCACGCATTAATATAACATTTTTGAAATAAAAACTACCTGATCATTCCAATTAGATAATAATTTATCGTAATAAGTGTGTAACCAGTAAGAAACATTTTCATCTTGCGCTAATTCAATAGTTCTGCGCCATTCTTGTCCTAATGATACTTTCAGACAATTATGGTAGTATTTAAGAAGTTGTGGTAAACGTTCCATTTTATTAAAAATACCCACATAAATTTTGGATTCTTCTAAATATTTTAAAGCAAAGATATTAATTCATGTTGCTATATTAAAAATACAACTATGATCAGTATGATATACCTAAATTTGCAGCAGTGAATGCTTGGACTAATTTTGGACTAGCCATAGCTTCTAATCGATTTTTCAAACCTTCTAATTGTAATTTTTTATCTTCATAATCAATAACATTTATAAGCATTGCCAGTGATTTTTGCATACTGAACAGTTTATTTGCTATAGCTTCTACATCTCCTGACTCAAATACCTGAAATATTGAAAATAATATGAAGTCAAAATTGATGAGGATTCGCTTATTTTCAATGCTTCTATATCATACTTCTTCAACATCATTGGCAAGTATACTCCAATTGTCAGCTTCGTGTAATCCTTGTTTAGCAGTTTGCAAATCTGTTTTTATTTTATCTATTTTCTCTAACGTTGCCATGGATGAAGCAGTATCTTTTTCAACCTGTTTAATAAATTAATGTAACAAAGATATTTAATTGTTTCAGACAGATTTTATCAAAATTAAAACCTTTTCTATTTCTTGTTTAACTGCAACCATTTTTTCTCTCAAAGCCAAGGCTTCTTGTTGCAACAATTGGGTATCCCTCAATACCCTTGGCAAGCTTGAAAGAACAGATTGACTGGTCTCTTCTAAAGCACCATTAACTTGTTGCACGTACAGTTGTAATTTCATTACTAATGACGAAACGAATGCCTAAGAACGTAACGAAACTATTAGACTATTAATACGAAGGAACATTTTTTTTAATTCGAACATTATGACGATCTCGTGGCTGAGTATTTATTTGTATAAAATAACGATTTTTTTATTTCTAGAACATTTTTTTATTTAATAAAACAATATTTTCATGCACAATATGGTGAAAAAAAAGTCAATCTTAAAAAAGACATATGGTGTCATTGACCGCGATGTAATGGAAGCAGTCAGTTTAGTAACTGACTGTACTAGTGCAACTGAAAGTCAAAAACTGTGTCGAGGAAAGAAACAGCCCGCGCGATCGAGATTACCATAACTGTATGACTTACATCTCTGTTTTCTTGTGCCTCGACAGATTTGAACGTTTTATTAATCCAGTCTTTCACATCGAAAGTATCTTCGGAAAACGCAGATACGTCCTGAAATCAGTTTAAGGTTAGGAAAGATTTGATCTCATTTTCAGAATTTTCCACGTTTCTTTTCGCAGAATACGGTTTATTTTAAACATCCGACAAAATGTACTAAGCTTCTGAGTGGATATTTCATTCTCAAAATTTTTAATAAATGTTTCGTTGTTGCTTACCATGGTAAATGTGCTGCAAATCGTTACAAGAGTTCTTGAATAACTTTTTTTTTTTTTTAAATCCGAAAAAATGTAAAATACACGATACGAGCGACGACGTTTTAAGAGACGAAATTTATTTTCTCTGTATTTTATTACTTTTTCATAGATGCCGTATAGCGCAGAAGTGCTTCGGTACACGGTCACTTTGCCGTTGTACTTCGCGTGCTGTTTCGTGACGCGAAGCAAATCCAGAAAAGCGTTATTATCATATCGTTAACAAATTAACTCGTTCTCTCGTATTTCCTTCGTTTTCTTATATTCGTTACTATCAAGCACTTTCGTGCACTCTCGAAATACATATATATGTAGTGTTTGTAAGGTGGTATAATCGTCGAGCGGATCGATTGTGCAAATGTGCAACATTTATACATATTTCTGTAACGGTACGCAGTTCTAGGTTAATAGATTCAGTTGAACTCGATGTGAAAATACGAAAATCTCGCGAAATGACAACTTCGCCATATGCGATAATATTTTGCACGTATGTGACGGTGTATTGAAATTTAACGATAACGAAACGACACAATGAAATGAAAAAAGAAAAAAAAAGAACTTTAAAATTAAAACGACCGTTCTGTTTCTTTCTTTTTTTTTCTCTTTTTTTCTCTCTGTAACAATGGTGATAAAACAAATGGTATATCTCGGATTCCAGACGAATACTATAAAGGAAAGATCATTTTGGAAACGCTGTTTCACCCCGTTACGACGAGACTTGATTTCGTTGTAATACAGTCCACTTGCCTGGATTCCGACGAACTGCCTAGCAAAAGGGAGAGAATTGTAAATTGAAGAGGAAAAGGGAGAGAAAATGGAAAACAGCATGTTATCGGCCGTTTCCGGGCCCTTTGTTGATCGCCACGCCTCCGAAACTGCGTTTGCGCGTGACGATTTGCGCAACAGTTGGAAGTTGGAATTCTGCCTCGAAATAGCCTTAATCTCAACGAAAATAAGGAGAGCAGGCTGAACAGAACTGCAACAGCTGTATTTTGCCCTTTTCTTTACGAACATAAAACGCATCGTCTGGTTGAGAAAAGGCCTACCTTCCCCAGGTTGTGCATACACACGCATACCACTCCGTTTTTTCTGTTACATGAATCCATTACGTATGTCACTGATTATTTTATATCTTATTTCTGCTCATTTTGTAATTTAGAGCTGTCTGATCTTTTCTGTTAGTAGATATTTAAAACGCGATCTTGGAATTTCGAGTTCACATGCGTAACGAAGGAATTATTCTTTCGCATAAAGTTGAACTTTATTACGAATGGCAATCAGATTCAATCAGTACAGCATATTAGAAGCGTATGCATTTAATGTCGCGTATAAAGTGCGTCGATCACAAGTCCAATTTTGTAATCTTGCTGTGCATATGAATGCGTGCCGCTGATAAATTGTCCTTCAATTGGACCAGATTGAGACTTTTCAAAAAAAAAAAGGCTATTATTTCATTTATTTACCATAAACAAATTAAAAAAATATCAACCTCCATATCTCAGAATATCGATTCGTTCTTTTTTGCGTGTTAATGTTAATGCAGAAACATTGTTGACAGTAACTTCTCATTTTATTAACGATACGATTTAATATTCATAATTAATAATTGGTTCGATAATTTTGCTACAATACTATTATTTCTTACCATACTATTTTTTTTTTTTTTTTTTTTTGTCAATTTGATTGTCTGCTGAGATTGAAGATGAATCAATGCAAAATAAGTCGAATACAGTTATGTGTTTTTGCAATGTGGAAAAATTATGGAACCATCATCCTTATACGGAAAGACCATTGTACTGGTCCCAGGGCGACTATGCGATACGATATTCCTACTGTCTGTAGGAAGGGTAAGAGGTATCCTCGACCTTGAAGTTCGTACCAGCCAATCCCAAGCCTTTATTTTCTAACAGAGGGCACGGGATTGGTTAAATGTTCTCCACGGTACCACTGTATTTCCAAGTGCTTCCGGTTAGAAAGACAGATTTTCCAAAAAGCAAATACTCGGTAAGTCGATAGAACAGGTAACGTCGATATTTTTCTCTTCTTCTCTTTGGTTTTTTCTTTTTTTTTTTTTCATTTTCTTCAACGCACTGTTTTTCTAATGCACTTCCAATGCTGGCCTAACAGCGCAAAAATGTAATTACCAATGCGCGATAACGAGCCAATGAACTGATTTTTGCTTAATCTCCCTTCATCTGTGAAAACAACGCGTGCAAAAAGGTATACATGGGATTCGAAAAACAATTTACTTGGCTCTGATTACGCATTGTCCGACTATGCGACGAGACAGCATGATCGGATTTGTTATGGCTGTGTAACACAGGGAACCCATCTCTCATTGGCAGAATACAGCGATCAATTAGAAGAATACGACGCAAGAGAGAGAAAGAGAGAGAGAGAGAGAGAGGCCATACTCTGACGATTACTTTGAAACGTAGTCCCTGTGACACACAGTCGAACTGTCGAGAGCATTTGGTATCAGCCTTTGGTGTGGTGCTCGTGTTACATCTGGCTGCGATACGTTACATTGGACCAGCCGATCTTTCACTCTCATTTCTAGTTCACATATTTACATTACATATAAATACACACTGTATTCTAGTTCTCCAAGCTTTTTTATACTCTTGTCAACGTGCTCGATAAGATCCTTTGACAATTACTCACAAAATTCAGGGCGAGTACTTGTGCTTTAAAATAAATGGCTCCCTACTGCACGAATTTTGCAAGTGATGCCATTTGCAAAATAACTCCTATACAAAGCTCTCTGTGTATCGCATTGCAATACGACCGTTTTGGTTCTGCTTTTGTTCAATCGACCCCACCTTTTCCTCCCCGTGAGTCAGAAGAACTTATCTTTTTGAAAGTTCCGGGAACAATAATAATCTCGCGATCGAGTATGTAACCCTATTTAATTCAGCAGCTCGCGGAAACTTTCGAAAGACAATCAATAGTTTCGTCTGGCACTTCGCAAAGTAAACATTTCGAGGATGTTGGCGGATGAAATTAATGATCTTCCTTCAATCTCGGTTGATTGCAGTCCTCCTTCCTCAAATTCGTAATACTCTCGTATCTTATAAGTACGTCTCTTTTTTTTATTTTTTTTTATGTTCAATTTTTATTAAAATTTGCAGGAGTTTTCGCAGTGACGCAGTGTAGAATTAGTGTTTCAAATGTGTGCTAGAGAGCAAGACGTATTCCGTGTGTCTGTTAATAACGTTGTATCGTGCAATATGATCGACCGTTCCGAGGTAACAGGTCCTTAACCTATCTCGGAACGTCGAGAACCGTAAACGATCGAGCGAGAAACGAAAAAAAAGAAAAGGATATCGAGATTTCTTTTTTTAAAATTTTCGAGAGATCGGAAATAACGTTGGACGAAAGATGAAAAAGAGAACGCATAGACGAAGATTCGATGATTCGAGAAAGATGGATGAATACGGCGCATCAACGATACGTTTGATCGCATTCATGCTTGAACGTAGGCTTATCTCGGGACGTGTACAAGGAGGATGAAATTATTCAGCCGGTAACAGCAGAGACTGTACAGAGGCCGCGCTACACTTCTGAGAAAATAAATTCTCCCGCGCTTCTTCAGTGCCCGTAGGTTCGCGTTGCCACTTCCTTCGTGAATTCTCTTCCTCGAAGATCGAGTTGATTCGAATAGCCAACCTTCCCTCTGGGGACCATAAGGGGACGAGGCTCTCGACTGCGCAATTCTCGTTGCAGAAAAAAAAAAAAAACGTAGAGACGCTAAAAAAGGTAAAAAGGAACAGAGGCGAAGGGGATATCGAATTTTTTTTGCGGCCCCTCCTCGCTTTGCGCCTATATTGATTTTTAGAAATTCCTCGCGAGACGGTCGAACGCGAGTGTAGAAAAGAGCGAGCGAGCGAGCGAAACGAACCGACGAAGGAAAGAAGAAAAGAAGGAAAGAAACGAAGCAGCCGGAAAAGAAACGCGGCCCTCCGAGCCATCGCGCGTTCTAGGGCGGTGCAGCGCTGTTTTACGAAACCTTTCAACGGGCAATGTCCGATAGAAACCGAGAATGTAATTATACTTATCAAGCCGAGGAACGTCGCGTGTTTTGCGAAATGTCTTAACGCTAATAATTGTCTCGAGAATACTCTCTGGCCACTCGATTTTGACTCGATTCATCTTTTTTTTTTTTTTTTTGTAACATTTTGGTTGACGAACACATTCGTTATGTAATTCGTTGTTAATTATATTTCTTCGTTTCTCATGAGTTTCTCAAAAGATTTCGTTTTGACAAGACTTTAGAAAAGTCGTTTGACATTGCATTGTGCGAAACATTGGTGAGAACATATTCGTAAAAACGTATGTACCGCGTTACTCGACATTGATCAAAAAATCTGAGAAATTTGAATACAAATAATACGAGATTTAAATTTAAATTGGGAAATTTCGACGGTAAATCGAAAAACCCGCGAAACAATAAGAGGAGAGAGGGAAGTGGAGCAGAAAACACACAGAGAAAACAACGCTCGTTCGTTCGTTCGATAATTTATTTTATATAATATGTACAGCAATGGTGCGTAAGAACGGAAAGCAAGAACAACGTTACACGCGAGTTAGAAAAGTTGAAATGAACCGTTAAAGTTCCATCGGATGAAACATGAATTAATGGTAGGGGAACGGGGGTAGGCTATGCGTGCGTGTTTATAGGTATTTATAAGATTCGTAAGGATGTTTACGGCATTTGTTTCTAACAGCGGGAAAATTCCCACCCATATTAGACATAATGCGAGACGGCCCTGCTTATAGTCGAATGCAATCGAAGGTAGTCGAAGTCGTCCGAGGACAGTGGAAAATAGTGGGATGTTTCCCCTCTTTCGCTTGTGACCATCCCTCATCCCCTACCATGGCGCGCATCCCTTCCTTTAGGCTCGATGTCTCTCTGTTTCTCTCGTTCTCGTTGACGGTTCTCTCAGTCGCTTCCTCTTCCCTCTCTGTCTCGCTCTGACTGGCTGTGATCTCCCTCTCTCTTTCCTTCCGTCTTTGTCCGTCTCTGTTTCTCCTTCTTGCTCGTTCAGCTCGTTCTTAACGTCAAACCACTTAGGGCCGCGGACCTCGGCAGTCAGTCGATCTTTCCTAGCAGCAGCATTCCGGCATTTTCTACCTGATCGCGCGCGGGCGGTCCGGTAAACGCCATTTTGTTCGTCACGTCTGATCGTCACGTCTCCTCGTTAGAGAGAGGAACCTCGTGCGTACAACGGTTTGTATGTGCCGCGCACCCTTCCACGCCCCGTGCAACACCTGCGTTATCAAAAACAACAAACGAACAGCGACGCACTTTGTAACACACGCGCGCGGTTGTTGTGTGGTGCCGGTGCTGGTTTACATTTGTCTATTCGGTGAATCGACAACTGGACAACTCGAGAATAGAAAGGAAAGGCCGGGTGTTGTTTTTCCGTTGACGAGACCCGCACGGAACGGAGTGCGTGACCCCGCGTGGTGTTCTCTCTCTCTGCTCTCCACGTTATTCCTTCGTCGGTCACCACCACGTTAAGGACTTCGACAACGCAGTTATCCGATACGTGAAAACGTGAGTACGCACCAAATACTTTATTAGATTCGCGCGTATATCGACTGTCTTTCCGTCTATCGCGCACAGCTCGAACGTTAGATCTTGTTTTTTCCTGCCTGCATGGCATCGTCTGCCATGTTAGACCGGCGTCTCTTTCTCTTTCTCCCTCCTTTTTCTCTCTGTCCCTCTCTTTTCACTCTCTCCCTTCTCGCGCCGTCCCCCTTCCTCGTGCTGCGTGTAAACGCGCTCTCTCCCACTCTCTGCTGCCCGTATCTCGAGACAGGAGCGTCGACATGAGTTTTCCGATTGTGAGTTTTAATGCTAATACACGATGACGATCGCGATCACAGATGCCGATGACAGTCACGCTGTTCGTAAGGAACGACAACGACGCCGCCTGTCAACCAACCTCTCGCTTTCATTGACGCGCCCGCTCCTGTATTTTCGTTGTTTGTTGGTATAATTCGCTGCGTGTATATACGCATGTGTTACGAGTGCCCCGTACGATTGAACCGAGGACAGAGACGGAGAATAAACAGGGTGGTGGGGCGAGCGAGAGAGAATGAAAGAGAAAGACAGACAGACAGACAGACAAACTAGAGTGGGAGAAAGAGACGAAACGAACACGCATTCGTAGGACAACAGACAAGTCGAAACGAAACATCGTGCCCACGTAATTCTACGCGAATGTATGTACATAGGCGATTTCTTTTACAGTTTCGCGTTTTGCCAGGCGATACTATTCGCGGAAGCCGTGTGTATTTTTCGAGACAAACATAACCTTAAACGATCGGAGAATGAATACACACATACTTGACCGGTTTGCGCGTATACCTTTACGGAAGTATAGGCGCGGTTCTTGACACTTGGACGTTACCGACGATCCAGCACGTGTAAGTACACGCGCCGTTCGATGCTCCAAGATAAGTATTGTAGCGTAACCAATCAAAGTAACCGGACTTTTGTTTATTTCGTACGTGTGCTGGCATAAAAGCGCGGGAAGTAGTTGAAATGCGACATTTTTTACAATCGGTGTATCGTGCTTGCCGGGTACACGTGACCGAAAAGAAATATTTCACATTTTCAAAAACAAAGAAATTGCGAAATTTTGAGTCAGAATGACTTCGAGTGTGACTCATCATTACGAATCAGATTATTTTCCATGAATACCACCGCGCAGTAACTGAGCACGACAGTTAATTCTAATGCTTATCTTCGCTCGGAAATTTTTCGTTCTAGGAAAACTTCTCTAATCAGTTTCGTCGTTTTTGCAAACCAAACCGCCGTTATAACTTTTATAACAGTCCGATATCGCGTTACGCGTATGTTTTCGGTCTTTCTCGTCCTATTTTTTTTCTTTTCCTTTTTTTTTTTCGTATTTCCCTTTTTCCCTTTCTGTATGACGTAGATCGTCACCGTCCATTACAATCGCACCTTACGCTTTCATGAAATTTGATAGAACGTTAAATGTTTTTTGCGCGAACGATCGTACACGCTGTACTTATCTGAAATACACGTTGTCGCGTACAATCGACGAGCGGCAAAAAAAGGAAATTTTTATCAGAGGGAAAATTGAATCGTGACTATTCCCTTGGCTCGTTCGTTAAAACAGAAGTCTGCGCGTTATGCGCGTCGTTTTTTTTCCTTCTTTCTTTTCTTTTTTTTTTTTTTTTATTTCGGAAACAGTATCGCATCCAAATCGAAGTTATCGAACCTCGAAAGAAAATTATGAAAATTATCCTATTATGCGTGACGGGTCGGGGGGGGGAGGGCTTGCTCTTCTTTTTCCCTGTAGGAATTACGTTATCTCGTTCGTATTTCACATCAGTGGTTCCATTGACGGCGCGTCATGGCGAATTATTAAATACATCGAAAAAGAGCAATTACTTGACGTCATTGCGGACACGTGGAGGAGAGCGCGTTAGTCGTAGTAATTTATGTCATCGCCGGCGCGGAAATGGGTTTTTCCAAAAATAAAATACGAACGAACCGATCGTCGTTCGACGACACGTTGGAAAATTACCGATTGACATCATCGAATCCGCGATTCTTCTATTTTTCTCTCTCTCTCTCTTTTCTTTTCTTTTTCGAAATATTTTCAAAGTTAACTGCGAGAAATCGCAATTTTCCACGTGTTCGTGAATTTTTATGGATCTCTTTTTTGCGAGAGGAAAGAAGGAAAATAACGCAAGCGGCCGATCGCTGCGTTGCATTCGTAGAAAAAGAAACGCTGTTTAAAAACACTCCTGGCGTTCTCGTTAAATGTTGTCATGATCGTTTAACTCTGTTTTTCTTAGTTTTTACAAAAACTTGCAAGATCGGAATCAAATAAGGAAATTTTCTAGACGAATATAAAATTTTGTCGTTTAGTTTTTATACGCGTGATACTCCGCGTAATTTTGCGATATATTCGAGAAATTTCCGCGGTTCGTTAGTTTGGTAAACTCTGATTTCGTCGATATATAGTCAACTCGTTAACCGTATTTGTCTGCGATCGAGATTAGAAGAAGAAACTAACCCGCAACTTCGAATATTTTTATTTTTTGCTCTTGATGTTTGTTACAAACGTCCTTTCTTTTTTTTTTTTTTTTCATCGTTTTCTAACCTCAACCAAAATTACTCGACCAGTTTTCTTGTTTTCTTGGTTTCTCGCGTAATTATCTTGTTTATTTTTCTAGCGATTATTTTTGAATATTAAACGACTAGCTACGTCGAAAATCAGTGGGAAAAAAGTTTCTTGCTGAGCGAGACGCATTGGAAGGAGAAAATATATATTACGTTAATCGCGTCAGTGGTGTAATGTTATAGCGATAGCGATGATAATTGTAACTTGTCCACAGATCGATCGTAAAGAAGAGCGCGTTTTACTAGAATTTTATCGATAAAAATAAGAACGACGTCGAAAAAATAATGTAGTTACATGTTGTATTCGTTACATGTAAAGGCGTGATTCGAGGATCTCGTAAGATTTTGCAAAATTACGAGACAACGAGATACCAAATATACGAAATTGTCCCGGTCTTTATTGCGAATAACAAACTGCGTATTTACACCGATTGAATATCAGCGAAACGGCTAACGCGAATACCAAAAACACTAAACAACTTGTCGCAACCTTTCGTGAATACATTATCTGTGCTATGCTGTGAAGAAATTTCAAATTTCAAAGGATCATTTCGAAGGATTCGATTGATTCGTAGGTAGGTTTACTGTAGAGACAAGCTTTGTGTTCTGCTCGTCGTATCAATCGATATGTTTGATCAATATATTAATTAGACTATCTTCGACATTTGCTGCGATTAGTTTTCGAGTGTTCAGATACTTTCGCGAGCGATTGCAAATGCAGCGTGTTGTCTCTTTGTGAATGTGGCAGAGATAGGAGTCAGTATCGAAGCGATAAGCGTGCGAACGTCTTGACTCCCGGGGCCCCGTTTAATCGTTTCCCGTGCGCGTTGAAAAATGTGTTTTCTCTCGATTGCGCGCGGCCAGGCTGTATCAATCTTCCCTCTCGCGTGGCCATGTATACACACGTATTTCTGTAACGGGCGGGACGATAGTGACCGGCGCGTAAACGTTCGGAAACACTTGATATCATTCCGCGCGTCGCCTTTCGTCTCATTGTTGAAAACATCGCGTCCACCGACAGATAATAATTAGCTATATCGTTTCTGTGCTATCGTTTTTATTCGTCTCGTGCGAGCGCATATACGCCGTTTCGCATTATTGTTCGTGTGTAAATATTAAACGAAACGCGATATACTCTCGCGGTGCACGTCAGCGCGCGGTCCGTTACGAGCGGTGTACACGTAATTTTCGGTTCTTAATTTCCGCGAGAACGATGCTGCAAATATTTGTTGCAGTCGTTTCAATTTTTCTCTCCTTCCTCCTCCCCTCGTGTCTCAAATCGGATTTTCTAAACTTGTCACAAAAGTTCTAATATCGCAGGTGGTTGGATCGCGCTTGGATTGAATCTCTCGACTTTTCGAACCGTCCTCGACACGCGTTTCAAGTGTTGTCGCCATTTTTTCTCTTTCCTTTCGCCTCTTTTTTCTTCGAACCTCTAATCCGAACCTGTACCGAGTGATTTATACTTTCGTCGTCATCAGCATCTTTTTCCTGGTAAATACTAATAAGCCGTGACGAGCGTTGGTCGGCCGTTTTGTTTCTAATGCTATAACAAGCTTAGATCCCTCTTTTTTTTTTTTTTTTTTGTTTCTTTTCAACTACAATTTCTATTTACTAGGAAATTTCTGTTTCGTCGAAATGAAATCTATTTTGTGTGTCGTGCGTCACCAAAACGTTTTCAATTGAATAGGAAGGATATAAACTTGTTGAAAAAGTTTCATACCTCTCTTACGTATATATTATGTTTAATTCATAAATTTTTTTTATTAAGAATTAATTTTGTTCAACAGCGGTGGCAGTTGAATTTTTTTCCACGTCTTCGATTCACTGCGATCGGATTTTCCTTGGCATGTATCGCGGCTGAAATTTTCTCATTCGTTATTATTTTCTAGTTGAATGTAGTAATTAAATATGTAAACAACTTAGTCATTCGCACGTGTCGTTTTATTACTGTTCACAATTGACGCCAACAAGTAATCGAACAGCTATACACATAAGTGGAAAAGGCTGATTATATTAAGAAATTGGTCATAGGCGATAGGGTGCTCAAAGTGTCCACGAGTGAATTGTCACTTTCGAATGAAAGGCCGTAAAACGCGGGGAGATGATGAAACCGTGCGAAAAGTAGATCGAATTTCAAAACACGCAGCCACTGTGTCGTCGGTTTGGTTTTCTCTCCATCACGGTGCGTCCGGGCAAAAAACTTCAAATTCCGTAGCGAGATAACGCCACGGGCGAAATTGTCAGTATGATTAATACCGGACGAGAAGGCAAAACTAACGTTGGTGGCCACCTATGGAAAAGTCGATAACCAACAAAAAGAAAAAAAAAAAATAGCGCTATGGAGTGTGGAATCAAGAGAAATTGAGCCGAATCATGAGTCGTTCGTCAATTTATGTATACGCGTGAAAGTTACCAGTGGCTCGCTCGCGCCATTAATGCTTTTTTTGTTTCGCCATAGCGAAACCTCCGCCAATGCTTTTCAATTTATTTCATGGATTTCTCTCCTACTCGTTTAAGGAATATTCGTTCCAACAAATATCGATGCGAATGTTTTCTCTCTCTCTCTCTCTCTCTCTCTTTTATTTTTCCCCATGTAAATGACATCGACAATGATCGAATGTTCGAAGAAAGAACCGTTCGCGAGGTAAGATTTCGATAACGATTGCTCGAGTCTCGAGTCTCGAGTTCTCGCAAGATGGCGGATGGCAAAGAAGTCTCCGCGCGCGCAAAAAGAGAAACGGATGTGAAAACGAGGGGGGAATAGGTGTTTGAAGCTGGGGAGTGTAATTAATCCTTTTGATTCTGCGATTTCTAGATTTTCCATAAAATTGTCGACGGTGTTGTGCGAGAAGTGTTTCCCACGGAATTTCGCTTTCACACGGTATAATTCCTCGAAATGATACTCGGCCGGGTGTTGAATGAGTGGAAGAACCGGGGAGACAATTAAACGTCAATAAGATAGCGGCGCGATGCGCGAGCAGGGAACAAGGTGTCGAACCGTCCGTCCGTCTGTCCAAGAAACGTGGCTAATCTCCCGGAAGGAGGAGAAGAACCTCCTCGGGTTGTTGCATGCTCGAGGATGCCGGGACGCGACGCAGTGAAATCTCTCTTTGATTTTCACACGTTGCGTCCAAAACAGTATTCATGCGACGTTCGCACGATGCGGTTGCAAACCGAATTGATTTCTTCTCTCTCTCTCTCTCTCTCTCTCTCTCTCTCTCTCTCTCTCTTTCTGTCCTTCCCTCTTTTTTTCCAATCTTTTTCTCGATTCCGTTCTGTTTTCTTCCGCTTATATTTTTCCGCTCGTTTCATTTGCCACCGTTCCGCGACTTATCTATCCTCCCGTTTTTCTTTCTTTTTTCTCCTCTTTGTTTTCCTTTAATTTGCAAGAATTACCGATAAGAGTGAATTCACGAATCGTAAAATATACATTATCGAGTAGAAGACCATTCGCTCGCTGCCGAATGAAATTAGACGCCGTCGTGCGGTAGCGTACCGCCCTCTTTGGTCGAAACGTCTGAAACTGAAGTTTTATTATTTTTTCCGCCATCTTTGTTTTGCCTCGTTCAATTTAGAGTACACAGCAGTCGTTATCCCGTGACAGGCTGCACGATATAACTCTATTTAATATGCACGGGGTGTTTCGAAACATTTTCGAAAAATGAGAAGAATACCGCGTCAAGGAATACGCCTCAAATACGGAGCGCAGTGCAATTGCGCCGGTAAGCTGAACGAACAATTCAATAAATTGCGAAACCTACTTCTACCAAGAAGTAGCATTAGCTTTTGATTTTCGATCGTGGCCAGACGTGTGTTTTCCCACGGTTCGAGAATAGCAGCGATCCTATCTTGCAGAATCGCTCTATTCCACTTACGATTTCGTCGCTAGAAATAAACATTTCAGAATTATATAGATTATATCATACGATCCGTAGGAAGATTCATTGTCACAGTTATAGTAGTCGCTGGATCATTCATTCGCTCGCTCGCTGGAATAGTCGTCGATTATTTTACGTTGCACAGTTGCCATCAACCAGACTGAAATAGATACCTGCGAGATTACTAAGCAGATTACAGGCATCTGAGGCGTGAAAAGCTGGGCCACTTTTAAGTATAATGCTCACTTCTAGGGAATAATCGTTCCCAATGACGCGCCGCATAGAGTGCACCATTGCTTGTTTGACACGCGCTCCTCGCACTTCTCTACGAGTCTCGACCAAAGAATTCTCCTCGACCTGTCGGGCGAGGAAAAACGGTACTTTTTCTTAGGGAAGTGCAAGGGAGATTCAGAGGGAGAGAGAGAGAGAGAAAAAGAAAATATCGTTAGTTATTCCATAGCATTGTTGCATTCGTCGAGACAGAGACTAAAGGATCGTCTACTTAAAAGTTTCGTAGTTTCAGCGGCGAGTAAGTTGCCGTGAAAAAAAGGTGAAGGGGAAGGTTTTCGGTGAAATTGAATTAATAGGACCGCCGTGGCTGCAGCGTAGAAAATAATTGTAAATTAGAAAGAGAAACTATATACCTGTGTACTATATTCCCAGATAGACACTCGAAGACGATAGAAAATTCGTAGATTGAATCGCGCGTTGAAACTTTCTCAGTGAGTCAATTCAGGCTTCAGCCTGGTTCATGGCTCTTTCATTTTAGAGTTTTACTTGATATACCGCGTCTTACACAGCAAGTAAGCGTGAATGATAATCTTCGTTTTCTAAAGCTGTTTCTCTTGCGCGCTACGGAATAAAAATTAAGACGATCGTGTGAATAGATTAAATCAACTTCGCAATAAGAAAATTCTCCCAGGTCTTGTCCAATGAGATATAATATAATACCATTCGAGGATCGAGTCCCCGAGCCGGAGAGAAATGAAATGAAATGAAATCAGAGAACGAATATATATATATATATATATTTCAAACGTGCAGAAAAATTCGCAACCTGCTCGCGAATTTATCGAAACACAGTCTTCTCGGGGGGAGAAGACTGATGAGAACAGTTTCTTCACTTTACCGAACAGTTAGATCGTGCGCGTTGAAACAGTGCTTATTAACGAGTCGAAGGATCCTCCTTATATTTTTTTCTCTGGGCGGGGAACAGTCGACTCGCGATTCGCACAATCCCGTGCGGATGGAATAAAAAGGAGCCGACCCTCGAGCACAAAGGTGTTCTCCCTGAAAGTAACCATTCCACAGTCAGTCTCTGGCAGATCGTAAAACCGGGGGGGGGGGAAAAACCGCGGATAGGAGTTACTACGTGTCCTGTGCAAGCGAAACGAAACTTCTCTCGATCGTAGGAAAGCTTCGTTCCGAAAAAGGGGGGGGGGTGGGAAGGAAGAAAAAAAGAAAAAGAAACACCGACGATCCCATCTTCTTCGGTAAGGTTGTCTCCTAACTTAGGTATCATTGGACATCATCGGGAACACAGCACATTTTCACTTAACACGCTTGAAATCAGCTCACTATGGCGACTATCTATCGCAATCACTCGCGCTTGGAATTTTTAATTTCATTGACATTTCGTCGTTAACCCATTCGCGGAGGACAACGAGTCAGGCTCGTGGTGTATTTTTCTGGCGATAATATGGATTAACGTGTGCAAGTTAATAGTCGGGATAACGCTGCGTTGTATCGCGATTGATTTCGAATAACAATCATTCGATACAATTACGAGATAGTTTCGCGCGTTTTAAATTAATTACGAAATAATTTTGTTTGCAATTAAGCGTGGACAAACGTGAAAAATAGTTTTGAAAAGCGTGTAGCGATAGCGACAGCGATGAACAGATTTTTTTTCAAAGACGGAAAAGACGTTTTAGACGTATGTCTTCCGAAGATTCTGATAATGAAAATGCAATAAAATAACGAGTGAAAATAACGCCAATGATTGGAATTGGGTTCCCAAAGATAATAATCGAAAAAGTTCGATCTTCGCGGAAACACCGGGTATAAACCCTTTGTTTTTGGAAAAATTAGGATATAATCCCACTGTAACATAGATCTATTCAATCTAATATTGACGGACGATTATTGGGACGCGATAGCTGTCCAAACAAATAGATACGCAGCACAGATGCTAAAATTAGCGAAAATTACAAAAAGAAAAAAATACAAAAAGAGGAGTGAAACTACTTGGGAATGTGAACTTTGTTCGGTAGCTTTACATATTCCAAAAAACATCGTACGGAAATAGACTATTAATATACACATATATATAATGTATGGTAGTAAAGAGAAAAATGAAAAATATAAACGTATTACTATTTATTAATAATAAATTTTCCAAAAAAATTTTTTAGTAAACAAACAATTGATTACACACACACATAATATATTAATAAATTTATTATTAATAAATAGTAATACGTTTATATAATTCATTTTTCTCTTTACTACCATACCGTATCATCTAGTCAGCTTTTCACTGTTTTTCGAATCATTTCTACACTGCATTGCCTTTCGTCCACAAAACATACATAATGACCGTGCCGCGCGGATGGGTTAATCTCGGCGAAATAAATTTCATCACTGGTGTAGAATAGAATTAGATATTGCGGATAATCTTGTAATCTGTGTGTTTTAACGCGCAATTCAACGACATTTGAGAGGCATTGGAGAGTTGGAGGGTAAGAATTTGGCGATGCGAAGAGGCGAAGCGAAAGGAGGAAGCGTTTCGTCTCGAAAAGCTGGTGGGATTATCGATCGTAAGAAGCCATTTTTGATTCGGTTGTGACTCGCGGCTATAGGCCTGGAAATTGACTCGATTCGCCGGCGACGAGGCGCGTGGCTCGTTAGAACGTTTGACGACATAATTACAAAGGATCGATAATAAGAAACGCGAGCCAGCTTCCTGTAGCGAGTCGGTTCGCTTTTGCACCGAGATGCCACGGCACATTAACCGAGAGCAGCTTGTGTCGCGTTATTAAACAGAAGCAGAAGATCCTTCTTGAGCATGGAGGATCGGTTTTTCCACGTAAAGTACCGTTGATAATGGGATAGATCTTGAAGGGGTTATTGTACGGTTGGATGGATATGGCGGCTGATATCGGGAGAGACACGGGTTTGTCCTACCAAGAAACTGGTATACGGCCATCGTCGATACATGCACAATGACTCTTTGAGTTTCGAATATTTTGCAAAATACTTATCTGTACTTTTATACTTGACGTCACAAGGGGGCACGAAAAGAAGACGGTCGAACGTTGTTCAGAGATGTTTGATTGTTATTCACAAAGATTATTATTATAATCTTTTGGCGAGTAGATCGAAAGTTTGTACGGTATTTTTATCACGAATCAGAGAGTCAATGCGAAAAAGTGATAAAAATATCCTTGTCTCGGTGATAGAACATCGAACCTCGTACATCCAAGAAATATTAAATCCTGTTCTCTTTCGTTCGCTAAGTATAGTGGTCTTCTTAAAAACTTTACTCGAAAGACACGAAACACTCTCAGGAGCCAGTAAAAGCGAGAAAAAAGGGGATGGGGTGGGGGAGGGGGAAGATTTCTCAAGAGAAAACCGACGAAGTTAGAGCTGACGCAAAGTCTAATTGTAGTAAAAATTCTCCTCGTCTCTCGTCCGCACAAAATTTCCCGAACAAACCGATGGAAACGCGAAAAAAAAAAGAAACGCGTGGGAGAAAAAAATCGAATCAATTTCCGAGAAAGGAAACGAGCTCCAAAAAGCGCGGTGGCTCGTGCATATTTCAGCGAGCTGCTCGAGTCGCAGTCAATGGAAACGTCCATCGACGAGCGTTCCGCCTTAATTAAACCGCTCGATGGACACGGTGTTTCGCAGTATCGTGTCGTTGTGAACGCGTGTATCGCGACTTTTATCGCGAGTCGAAATTGAAACGACACCGCGCGCGATTATACGCGGTAAATTGAATCCCGCGATCCCCGGGATTTTTCGAAAACAGACGCGCGGAATCGACAGGTGCTCGCATTCGCTCCAAATGAATTTCACGGCGAGCGATAAACACGTCGATCGCCGTGATTTCGCTCTCCGTTTTATTTATTTGTTTATTTAAACGAGTGAGAAAGAGCGCCGCGGGGCTCTTACAGGGGAAAAAAGTCTACGGCATGGAACACGATTTGACGAAACGATCTCTTTTTTTTTTTTATGCGCGAACTGGAAAATGATCGCGCATACCTTCGAAGGAATTTTGACATTCTTCTTCTTCTTCTTCTTTTTCTTTTTTTTCTATTATTATTCGTATCGCTTGCCCTTTCGAGAATTTTATTAAAATTCTCGGCTCTTATTCTACGATAACACGTCGTGCAAACTTTGAAGTCGCAAATCTGTCGATATCTCTTTTGCTGGCAACAGAATCATCCTTCGTAACCAAGGAGATTATTCATTACGATCGTTAATTACTTTTGTTTCACTCAAATCTTCGAAAATTATAAATTCATTTTTACTGATTTCAAATTATATGAATTTAATTCATTTTCACGTTCGAATCGTATCTATCTCGATAGAAATACCAATTACATCTCTTTTTGCTCTGCTTTTAGTCGTCACTTGTCCTTTTTATTTTTTTTTTTTTTTTGCAGAGATTTCCTCGAAATTTCGATTTTCACTCTGCGATAACGTACCGTCGGAACGACTTTTTTTTTATCATCAATATCGTCGATTGTTCTGTTTTTCTTTTCGAGCAAGAACCATTCTATTGAAATTTCGATTTTCATCCGATCGGTAGCCTCGAAGTGTGAAAGAAGAATACGGTATTTTTCGAAAACACCTGCTCGTACGTCGCGGATTTTCGTCCTTAAACGACATCGACAGCCGGGCGGAACGATTTTCTCTCTTTTTGTTTTTTTTTTTTTTTTTTCTCCTATTCGAGGCAGCCGCGAGCTGGCTCGCTAAAAGCAAAACTTTTCCCATTTAACTGGTACCACCTCTCGCCGGCTCGTGAGAGGGACGTAATGCCGTAAGATTTATAGAAAAGCATGCCGAGGCTGATTTTTCGAGATAATAACTTCGCTCTTCCGCCGCTGTTTGCCGATCGCCTAGCGCGGACGTTTTTCTTACTTTCCCGCCGGGCGGGTGGAAAGCCGACGAAAATCGGACTTGCAAAAATTTTAACGTTGTTTTATCACGGTGAGCGAAGACCGAATAAGGCTACGAATAGCCTTCGTAGTTCCTCGCCGCCCTCGATTTCTCTCTTCCCTCGTTTCTTCGACTCTTCTTCGTTCCCAGCTTTTTCCAAAGTTTCCTCCGCTACTTTGGCTACTTCTTTCTCGAGAGAGACTCGTCCCCGTCTGAAACACGAAATTCAATCCGACATCCATCGGAGCTGGTCAAATGCAAAATCTCGCAGCGTTTGAACGAACAAGACGAACTCCTCTCCTAAGTCCAAAGGAAATCAGCAAGGGGGAAAATTTCTCTTTTTATAGCAGATCCTTCTTACAATAAAGATCAGAGGAGGAGGGGGGGAGGGGAGAGGCACGTTTCCGTTCCAAGTTTCTGATCAGACGGAGGAGCAATTTTAATGGAACACAAATGAAAAATAAAGTATGCGGTGGTGGTACGGTGATTTTTCAGACTTCAAATACTTTCAAATATATTCAGTGCTTGGAAACCAAATGTATAAAGACAATTTCGATTTACTCCAAATTCTAAATCTGGCAACCGACAAGAAATTTTCGGTATTTTTTTGCAACGGTGTATCGACGAGAATGCAAAATAGCGAGGCAAAACAAAATGCGAGCATAGATGTAGATATGCAACTTAACAACGTATCGAACTTTAATCTTCAAGTAGTATCGTTGTCGAGTGGGTAAGTGCAATCGGGCTTCGGTAGTCGTGTCAAACTGAAAATCCCAAAAATTAAACGATTCAGCTTCAGATTATCATTGATCCACTGTCCAATGATAACGGACTTTCTCGCTACCCCTTCCAAAACGATACACGAAACGCGACTTATCGTAATCTTCGATCGATAACGAGGAACCCCAGTTGCGGCCACAAATTAGTGGCATTACCGATTACAACTGCTCGGTGCTGGGTGTTTTCCTTTTCGAAAAAAAATCCCTCGCGGAGCAGCCGAAGGAGACGAAAAAGTTGTCCGCGAAATAACTTTTATCGCTGAATCAAGTATGGAGAAACTTGATAATCCTAAGTAAACAGAGGGTTAAGGGTCGCGTTTCGTGCGCGCCAAGCGCGAGACCCCAGCGAAAAGGAGAAAAGAATACAAACGTAGGGCCGCGAGGTGAGACAGAGAGAGAGAGAGAGAGAGAGAGAGAGAGAGTGGCGAGCAGCACGAGTAGGATACACACGGACATAGGATAGGGGGGAGGGGAAGCAGTGTTTGTGCGTGCGCGGGGGTAAAAAACCGCGGAGGGGGTGGCTGTCGCGAGAATAGCGAGGTTGCGAGGGAAGACAGAGGGTTGCATAGGCTTCGATGGCTAAGGGACGTATACAAAAGTATGATAAAGGGGTTGGCTGGAGGGGTGGATCGCGGAAGGGGTGTTCTCGGTGACTCGTCGGAGAAAACGGTGGGGATGGCGCGGCCGATGCGACGCGGGGGGCGGAGGGGTGGGGAGGGGGCAAGAGGGCGTAGGGGGATGGGGGAGGGAGTGGTAGCCCGGTGACGGCGTGCTAGGTGGTGGAAGTGGAGAAAAGGGATTGTTTGAGAGCATCGACGACCAGACGGGGCCACTTGCCTCCGTTCGACACCCTCTTACGCGCCTATCCGCCCCGCCCTGCCCCGCTGCCGACTGACGTCACGGACCAGCACACTTTTAAACGAATAATGCAAATTGATTTTGCGATTGTCGTCGCCGTCTACGCGCCTAGATGCCGAGCACCGATGCCTCTGTCGCGCTGAAAGACAGCCTTTGTTTCAGCCACCTGGAGAAAAGTCTCTCTCACGCGCGCGCGCGCGCGCACGCACACACACACACACAGAGTGCTGCTACCGAGGTACGACTAACGAAATTCTCTCTCTTCCTTCGCTTTACCTCTGATAAACCGACGCGAGAATTTTCAATCGGATTCAAGGGGAATCGTCCGGTCGAATCGGGAATGGAATTAGCCAGTTATTTGGAAATTATAGATGCGTTTACGTAGCCTGTTGTCCTGTTTCTTCTCGAGATTGTTCCACTCGATTTCAAGCACATAATCGATTGTTCGTAAGAGACGCGGACAAATAATACGCGATTTCTAACTACCAGTTCTTCGACACCGAACAGATGCAACTGTAATTGGTGTTCGATTCAAACCTCGTTCGAGTCTCGTTGGAATTTTGCGACAGATTTGTTGTAATTTGCACCACGTCGCAAGAAAAGGAAGTAGACGGCCCCGGTAATAACAATAATGAAGTCCCGTGTATCGAATTTGCAAATATAACGCACGTCAATAATTCTTCGTGACTGTATCATGTCATTCTCTCTCTCTCTCTCTCTCTCTCTCTCTCTCTTTCTCTTCTTTTTATCTACTTCTCGACAATCAACTTCATTGTTGCATTCGTCGCCGCATTTGCAATTCCAGTGTTCCTTGCCCGTAACAAATGCAATCGACTTTTACGCTCGTGTGTATTGCCGGCAATCTAGACCCCCTCGAGTATCACCGTGACAATATTTGTCGAGTGGATCAGAGAGTGGGGATCAATCCTAGTATAGTATCGTGCGATTTATTTATTCGTTCGATCTCGAAGAAAAACCTCCACTGATTTACAAAATTCGCATCGGATTCGATTAGCCACGAAGCAAGAAGAACGCGTTGCGAGCGGACTGCGAATTTCCATAAAAATTCACGCATATATATATGTATATATATATATATATATATATATATATATATATATATATATATATATATATATTGGTGACCCCGATTTTGTAGGTACGATGATTGGTAAATGATAAAGTCACCGTGCTACAAATATAACGAATAACTATATACTTTATTATTATTGTTTTTAATAACTATTATTTGGCTGAACAGTAAAAATTAATTAATTAACTATTTATATACTTTTAATTGATAATAACTTTTGACTCTAGACTTTAGACTTTAGAATATCGATTAACTCTATTACAACTACTATTTATATCCGCCAGTTTGTTATGTATTCGTGACAATTATTTAGAAACATCTCCTCAGTAATTTTGTTAAAATTTTAATTTCTTACACGATCTCTTGTTTCCGAGTTTTGCAAAGTTGGCGCCGTAATTTTATTTGAAATGAACTCTTCGACGAGACGGTTGAAAAATAGATGTCGCTGGAATAGATGCTTATTATATATATATATATATATATATATATATATATATATAAAATAATAATTCGAGAATACAATTCGAAACGTAGAGCCTCGGTAAAAAAGAAACGAAAAATATTTTTACTTACTAACTGCGTAGTATCATAGAAACTCTTTACTCTCGATATTTCACAATAATTTGCATTCCAAAGCGTTTCTCCCCCCGCGAGTCTGAAATTTAACCACGAGATTAACTCGAACTCGAGCGACACGATGATTTCTCCCAATTGACGTGTGTCTCTCTCTCCGGAGTTTTCCGCCTTTGGTGCCGGCTCGTGACCTTCGATCGGCTCTAATGCATACGCTAGACCAGATTTGTACGTCCGCCTCGGGAACGACACGCAAGAGGGCACAGAGTCGAAAATGCTCGTCGGAGGCGCCATTATCTCCTCGCGTCGCGTCAAAATTAAAATTTATACGGCGTGTGTACGGCGAAATGGAGCGATGCATCACTTCGAGTTCGGCTGACGACGAGCAAAAGGACACAGCGTGAAAGCACGTTCTATTAAGTCTGAAGGTATAGAGGACGGCGGTGCAGAGAATTCGAAAAACGTAAGTAGCAAGATCGTTCTGTTTCTCGTTTTTAGTTAAAAATCTGTTTAATCTTTCCGAACGACGGACGGGACGACTTAAAAATAAGAAAAGCAGCGTATTGTCTTTTGCAACAGTGTCGGAGACAAAAAGTGGCAGGGGAGTGTGTTATATTTTTATATGAAATTAAGAATCACGTTTAACAGTAGTAATGGATATGACGTAACTGTATTGTTAACGTACAATAATGAATAATATATAATACAGTTGATATGTGTGATAACATACGTGTTATCAGAGTGACATAAAATAATTGAGGCTCGTGCCATTATGTTTTAAATAAAAAAAATTCGCGCTCAGTGTGCGCAAAGTCGATTGAAATGATTCGAAAATTAATCTGTCAAAAGTTGCGCGACGTTTCGAAATGGCAGCTAAACGTATTTAGCTACCATTTTTAAACCGAACGATAAAAGAAAAGCAGGGTCGCCTTTGCGACAATCGTAATCGAAAGCCTCTGCTTTACATTACGAATAAAAAAACTTCGCGCGCAGCGGCCAGTTTGTTTTACACGCGCGCATGAAGCGCTCGTTCAAAAATCAATTTAGCAGAAGTCGGGTGGCACTTAGCTGCGCATTTCGATCGCGGGATTGAAAAAAAAAAAAACATTTTCATCGCGGATGTAAATAAATTGCAGAAAGTTGTTGCCGCGTGGGAAACGCGAAAGAGAGAGAGAGAGAGAGAGAGGGATGATCGACCGCCAGTCGAGAGTCATAAAGAACCGGGAAAAGACTTGACAAAATGACGCTACGACGAGTGTCATCGAGCGGCACCGCACGTACGATGATCGCTATAAACGAAATTGAACGCACTCGCGTTTCGAGCGCGGCTCGCGACGTTCGAACGTTCAATTATTTAAAAAAAAAAAAAAAAAAAAATCGTCGTGTTGGCGAGAGGCCGTTTTAAAACCGGAAACGATCTGCCAAACTCGATCGAGGCTAAATGATACACGAGAGTCACGTTGCTGCTGTTAACGCGTTCACCGACAATCCCCGAAATCAATTGATCGCCGAGAGACCGTGACAATCGGCGTATCTTTAGAAACGGTGTCGATTATATTGAATTGGATGGAAACGAAAACGACGGTGGTCGGTCGCGGTGTCTACGAATTGGGAATTCGACGAGCCCGTTTTGGAATTTCGATTGGGTCTCCCCGGCTATCTACCAAACTGGATCGAAACTCGAAGCTTTTCTCCGTTCAACTCTCCAGAAACAAGTGACTTACTTTCGCAAATACGCATTTGTTCCAAGACCGGTAACGATAAACTCCGAGATAAATTTGCGAAAAAACAATTCTTGCAACATCGTCGATTTTCGATATCTCCTGAATTTACGCGGCTGATCAATTTGACTTTCGGACAACTCAATTGTTAATCGTATCGAAGGGGAAGAATTCACTGTGAAAATCACGCACATTTTGTTTTCCTTGTATATACATATTTTTACATTCACGCACACGTACACACACGCACTTCTTTTTATACATTCTCACGTTCACCTATGTGTACATTCACGTGCGTACATTTTCGCGCATTTTTTATACAGTTTATCTACGTTGCGAAACTGCCGCCAAATGATACGAAATTTAATATACTCCTGACTAACTGATTAACTCGCAAATCCTCTGGAAAGTACAATGGCGCGTCGATACCTTTCTTTTCTTTTTTTTTTTTTTTCCCTTCGCGGCGACGATGTAGAGAAATGGCGCAACGATTACAAGATTCGAGTCTCTCTAAACGTTACACGAAACTCGCCGTGTTCTCGTGTTCTCGGTGGTAAGGTATCTCATAATCGTCGCGCACGTGTATGTATATGTGTGTGTGTATGTGTGTGTCCCGTGTCTCTGCTCGTCGTTAAAAGCCCTCCGTTTCGCAATTCCGCGAACGTCCGCCCGCGTCGCCGCCGCTCAGTTTCCACGATCCCTTCGGAATTTCAAGTATGCAATAATTTAATCCTTGGCCGTTCCTTTATTTCCGGCGCGGCAGAGTAGAAAGGTTAAATAGATTAATTGCTTAGCTCGGGGATCGATCGAATATGACAGAGGGGCGGGGTAGTACTCTTTTCTCCACCGCCACCACCACCACCACCATCACCACCACCACCACCACTACCACCATCGCTGCCTCCTTCCTCCCAACCCCCCTCCCCCTCCTCTTTATTCCTTTTTTCCTGCGCCTGGAAATTGCTATCGCTTTGAGAATTAAACCTGGACTCGGTTCACTCGCTGCGAACGAACAAAAGGGAGTGGAGGGGTGGTGGGGGTGGGTGGAAAGGCGGAAAGACGAGGGAAGAAGGCTGAGGGGGTGGCGGGTGAAGGCGGTATGACGCCGAAGGGGGCAAGTGGGGGAGGGAAAAAGCCATAACGATGATGCTCGTTATTCAAAAAAGAAAGAAGAAAATATATCGCTGCCGAGGACTGTGATGAACGAGAAAGCAGAAGGCCGCCCTGATATCGTTTTTTCGCTTTAATAAATCCCTCCTTCCCTCCCAGCCTTGTGCACTTTTTTACTTCTACGATTCCATTCCCATGGCTTTCGAACGGATCGACTACATCGGGGGAGAGGGGGGAGCATGGTACTCCGAAACAAACGGAGAAAGAGAGAGTGAGAGAGAGAAAGAGAGAGAATCGTACTCGTCGAGTCGCGTTGCAGAGTCGCCGGTAAGAAAGGAGCTGCCTCCTAATCAAAATTCCTTTCCGTAACGCGATAAGATACGTCGCGCCGTTTGGTAAACGCGTCCTGTCCTCAGAAATGGAACGTCGCCGGGCCCCCCCCCCTTCCCCCGGTTTTCTCGCTCGGTTCTTTCGCTGTCTCGCTTTGTCGGAAGCATCGAAAAGAATTTTCCGCTTGCAGCTCTCCTTCTTTCTTTCTTTCTTCTTTTTTCTTCTTTTTTTTCTCTCTTTTTCTTTCTCTTTTCTCGTTTGCAAAAGCCTCGTGTGCAGCGTGCGCTTGACGCTTTGTCATGTTCACTCGGTAATTCTCTCTCTCTCTCTCTCTCTCTCTCTCTCTCTTTATTTTTTTTCTTTTTGCGCGTACGTGTATATACGAGATGATCCGCTAATTATTATGATAATGAAGCAAAAGCGTCGCCAGCGGATTTATTCCCGGTGAAAGGGCAAGCTAAATAAAGCCAAAGAGAGGCAGGCAAACGGTCTGCCTGCTCAATTGAACAGAAACGTGTCTTAACGTGCGAGTGAAAATTGGGAAGACACACGGCCGTGTATATTGTGTCTTCCCGGATTTCTCGCGTTGATAGCGAAACGAGCCTTAAACCGATCGAACAACACCGATCGGTTATTTCGACGGTGTACAGGGGAGTTTCGTTTCCCTTCGTGTAGGGCTTCTCTGACGCACTGGCAGAGCCGGGAACGGGACAGAACGCTTCACCGCGACGAAATACAATGCCAAAGAGAGAGGAGCTTCTTTCCTGTACTTCCACTCGGAAGTCACGCCCGCAACCGGCAACAAGATATCGCCGATCCGTAGCATATTCGAAGCTCTACTGTGTGTATAGCTTCTTGTTTGCCTTTATATCGGAATCAAGACGAGTTTCATGCTCTCGCTCCTTACCCGGACGCTCTCGTTTGCAAAGCAATGAGAAATACAAATACGGGAACTGTAGAAAAAAAAATCTTAGTTTTCGGTGTAAAAGCCGCATTAATCCACGCAAGTGGAAAAAAAAAAAGAAAAAAGAAAAAAGAAAATATGGACAGAGTTGTACGTGTGTGTGTGTGTGTGTGGTGGTAAAGCACAAGGTATAACGTTACAGACCAGCGTGCAGAGTTACACAGGCCACGCAACCTATACAGATCGCGTCGTCCGTGTAATACGAGACTCGAATCGCGAGTAGTTTCTCCGCGAAATTCGTGACGATTAATCGCCGTCACGCACACAACACCAATCTATCGATGATTAACGAGCGGACAATTACTCGATCGCGTACCCTCGCTTCTTTACAACCCGAAAATTAAGCGCGTACACGTGTCGTCATCTTATCGGCGTTGCGTTGCGTTGCGTCGCGTCGCGTCGCGTCGCGTCGAGTCGCGTCGCATCGGTGATTCGATAATTACGAGCCTCGTGGAATTCCACACATACACCCTTGCCCCCCTTTTTCCTCCCTTGTCTCTCCCGTTCACCCTACCTCTCGTTGCAGACCTCTCGAAACGAAGAATCGATCCGCCGTTCGCGTCTCTCGGTTCGCTCCCCCTGAAAAAAGGAGAGGCAGAAGAATCGAAGAAAAAAGGAAAAGAAAAAAAGAAAAATGAGAGAGAGAGAGAGAGAAAGAAAAAGAGAGAGAGAGAGAGAGAGGCGGACGGAGGAGTAGGAGGAAGAGCCGCCGTAGTCGTAGGAGGGACGGGGGTGTCGGCCGTGGAGTTCGGGGGCTCGGGACCGAGAGAAGAGAGAGAACGAGATCGGGAATAGGGAAGGGTATGGAATAGAGCGAGCGAGCGAGCGAGCGAGAAAGTGGTACGTAGTACTACTCTCCTTCGAGCCAGCGCAAGATGGATTTCCGCGAACTTCGAGCGGGCCTTAACTCGCGAAAAATGTCAAAGTGAGTAGAAGAATAGGTGGCTGGCAGGGGTGGCAAGGGAGAAGGAAGAGTAAGATAGGAAGAGAGTGAAAAGGGTGACTGGTAGAGGTGAGGTAAAGGGGCGTAAAACGAAGCGTCGTCGACGTCGTCGCCGCCGTCGTTGTCGTCGTCGTCGTCGTCGTTGCCGTTGCCACCACCGTCACATCTACGGTGCGCGTCCGTTGTCCGCTGTTCGCCGTTCCTCGTATATACGTGTATCCGCGTGCTTAAGATCCAAAAGCGCGGCTGCCGAGGAGATCAGGGAGTGGGGACAGTCTCGCAGGGAAGAAGGCGAGCGCAGGAGGAGAAAGAGGGAATTGCACGACGGTGGGACAGGGTCGATGGAGGGGATGATTGTCAAAACAGGGCTGCAAGACGCTACGAAAAATGTTCGTATTTATGGCACTATTTCCGCCGCTCCGAACCCCCAACCTCCGGCCTGGATCACCCAACCCCCCGTTCCCCTCGTGCCCGCCTCGCCTTGTCTGGCCTCCTCGCGAAATCCTCTCTTCCCTCCTTCCCCTCCCGGTTTCTTTTTTACTTCCTCCTGCCGTCGTTTTCCAGAGTGCGCGGCGTGGCGCGGCAGCGGCGGCGGCGGAGGCGGAGGAGGCGGCGGTGGCGGCGGCCGTTCTTACTTTTCTTGCTTTTCTCTTCTCCTCTCTCTTCGCGGAGCAGCCCCACCACGCGTCTTCCCGCGCCTCACTTCCCCTTCCCCTTCCCGTTTCTTTCTATGTCGTTTACTCTACCCTACTACCTTCAGTGCCGATCCCTACCCCAAACAACCTCTCCCCACTATCGGCAGCCACCGACTCGCCGGCGGGAGTTTTCCCCCCACTTTTGCGGCGCCACTTTAATGTTACATTAATAAAAAGCAACAATCAATATCTTCCCCGTAAAAAATTTTAATCTATAACAGAGAGAATTCCCTCCCGCATCTCCTACTCCACCGACCGACCTCTTGCGTTCTTCCTCGCGTGCGCTCTCTTTCTCGCCGTCCTTCTCCCACTTTCTCCGTTCCTCTTTCGGGTCTCTCTCTCTCTCTCTCTCTCTCACTCACTCACTCACTCACTCACTCACTCACTCACTCACTCACTCACTCGCTCGCTCACTCGCTCTCTTCTGCCTCCCGCCCTCTTGAGAAAAGCGCTGCTACGAACCGTGCCGAGTTCACAGTATCGTATCCAGGCTGTACGGGCACCCTGTTGTCAGAGTACGTCATCAACGACGCGCGAAGTGCGTGTTGTCATTTCACTTTTCACACCGGCGAGCAAAGGACCACGAGCCGAACCGCCCTTCGTCGTGTTGTTACACGTGCCCTTTTCTCGCGCCCTTTCGAGCGCCGCACGCTCACCCTTCGCGCGCCACCCGCCGCTTTTCTATCGTGCGTTTCTTTCTTCTTCTTTTCTCTCTCTCTCTCTCTCTCTCTCTCCTTTTTCTCCTCGCTCGGAAGTTGGACTCGTCTTTGTCTTTTTTGTTTCTCTTCGTCTCTCTCTTTCTGTCTCTCTCACTCTGTTTATCTATCTATCTATCTATCTATCTATCTGTCTGTCTGTCTGTCTATCCCTTTCCCGTTCTCTCTTTTACTTTACCGTGCATCTTCCCGACTCGCTCGCCCGCCCGCACACGTCAGTGACACCACACACGCGTGATAATATTCGTCCGGGGAGGGAAACGTGCGTGTACACACCGGACGCGCCGAAGTCGAGAAAAATGTGACGAGGTGGGGTATATACGAGATGTGCGTGCGCGAATCCACGCGTACGTGTGTGTTGGGGAAACGTGCTCGTCGCAGCTTCTTCTTTCAACGATCTCACGTATTCGGGCGCGACCGCGTCGGGAGGTAGAGAGAGAGAGAGAGAGAGAGAGAGAGAGAGAGAGAGAGAGAATACGCAACATAAGGCATAAAGGAATGAATAGAGAGCATTGTTGGTATCGTTTCGCGTGTATTGAACTCTCTGCGTCGGAGTTCGCATCGATGTCGCAATAAAATTTACGTCGGCCGAGAGAAAGAGAGAAAAGAGAGAGAGATAAAAAAGAGAGTTTAAACGTGACATCTGTGCGTCGTTGTCGACGAGCGTGAACGATTCCCCGCGATCGAGTCTACTTAAATTTCAACGAGGCGAGGCGAGGCTTGACGAGACGAAACGAAACGAAACGAGGAGAATCGCGCTCCGCCAGTCGCGCAACGAACGCTGACCTTTCTTATCGCTCGTTCGACGAATTGTTTTTCCGCAAAAATTCTACTCGGATATTTATCATCTAGACGACGATTGCCGAGCGTTACAAGCCGCGGCGTGCGATCTCGGCCGCCCGTCTGCACGACGTGTCCAAGACACAGTGTATAGGAGAAGTCGAAACAGCCACGATTCCGTTTCTCGCCGCCGCGATTTTATACGCGTTCGTATATAAACCGCAAACGGAGGAGGGCACCAAGTTCTCTCTCGACCTGGCCGTTTCTTCTTCCCGGACAAAAGGGTACACGGGAGAGTAGTAGCGGGCGCGAGCGTAAGAGAAAGAGAAAGAGAAAGAGAAAGAGAAAGAGGGGGAACGCGCGCCGAGCGAAAAAAGACGAAAGGAAAGAGGAAAGAAAGTGGGAGAAGGAGAGGGAGTACGAGACGGATAACGCGAGAGAGAGAGAGAGAGAGAGCCGGGAGTGGGAAAGGGAGGGAGAGCCAGCGGTCTCGCGCATCTCTGCGCGCGACGAAGGCAACCGAGCTTCTTCGGACCTCGAGAGACTATAGTCGACTATTTTAACTTGAACACTATGTTTTGTAGCGTATCTTGCCGCTGACTCGGCGGAAACCGGTGTGCATTGTTATCTCTGGCTTTTTTTTTCGTTTCTGCCTCCTCCGCTGAGACAGCGAGCGAGAGAGAGAGAGAGAGAGAGAGAGAGAGAGAGTGACTTTCATCGATACCGTTTTGAAAAAAACGGTTTCCGTTTTTTTTTTTTTTTTCGGAAATTGGCGCGTTCGGAAATAATTCTCACGCTAGATAGATACATATCGAACGCCAGTCGAATGTCGCCGTTCGATCCGTGATCGCGTTTAGAAAACGCGCGCCGGAAAACAGATCCGTGCGAGTAACCGACGTGTCCAGACGTGTCGTCGCCGTCGTCGTCGTCGACACATTTTTTTCGCGCGCGTGCTTTCGTAGAAAGTTTCGAAGAGCTGTTGTGCCAAGTGGTGTTGAGAAACGGAGAAAGAGCCCGTTTGTAGTTCGACGAGTCGAATTTGTGATACGCCGTGATACGCCAAAAACACACACGCACACACACACACACACACACACACCACGGCCGAGTGATTCACGTCCGGACCTAACCCAAACTCCCGAGGAGATCCACGGAGTGAGTCGTATATCTATATATCCCCTTCACGGAAGCATCGTGCAGCGACTTTGACAGGCGACTTCGACGGAACAACGTACGTAACAATATTCCTTTGTTGTCTCTTTGCTCTTCCAGAGAATTCAAACCGAAGAAACGTACTTCGTGTGAGATCGGTCGCCAGCCGGGAAACGTTCTCACGTTTGACGATATCATCCTCGATTCCGCTCTTGGGTTGAAAAAACGGATTCGTGCTTGGGGGAGGGAAAAAAGAAAAAAAAGAAAAAAAAAAAAAGAAAAACGCGAGCTCCTCCTTAACAGGATGACATTGCACCGGGATCTCTCGCCCCTGGCCGTGCGACGCGTAGGTCAGGTTAGAAACTGTGCGAACGTTTCTCCGCGGCGTTGTGTTGTTGTTGTTGTTGTTGTTGTTGTTGTGTGCGCGCCCGCGCGGCGAGAGACAGAGAGAGAGAGAGAGAGAGAGAGTGAGTGAGAAGTAGATGCAGAAGTACGTATCGAGAGAAGGCAGAAAGATCGGGACGGAGTCGCGGGCAACACGCAACAAGGAGCGAGAGGGACAGATGGAAAACCACGCTCGATAGAGAAGAAAGGGAAACGAGGCGCGAGAGTGAGAAAGGAAAGAGAGCACGCGGCGTGGTCGGTAGCGTGGTTGCGTCGAATTCGTACGGGTGACTGAATGGAATGAGTCGTCTGCGGAAGCGCGGGGAAGGGCAAGGGTCGGACCAATGGAGTCGGGAGTTTCGTCAGTGACGCGAAAGGAGGGGGGCCGGCTGTTGTTGGAAGGGGCGAGCTTGACAGACTTACACACGTGCGTTGGAACCTACGCTACGCGTACGCTCGTTGCGTTCACACAGAACTTTCGTACGGTTCTTTACATTCTCTGCGAATCTTTCGCCTATCGGCCAAATATACACCAATTTCCGATCGATTCACTGTTCACCGAAACAAATCGATTATTCACCGTGTTTGAAACGAGGTTAATTATCGATGATTAAAATTCACGTTTAAACGAAATTGAATGACGAAGTTTGTGTTTAGAAAGTATTTGAACACACTTGAACGTATGATCTGTTCTTGAAATTTCATTAACCTCTTGCGCTGGCAACCATAACGAGTGACCAAACTGTACACAGTCGTCGCTTTCTTCTTGAATTCGTCGGTATGATACCACCGGATAGAAATTATTACTAAGAAGTAACAAATTTATTATTTGTTTTGCCTGAGTTATATTTAAATGTATTTAAAACTGAGAAAATACTGCAATTTTGGGACAAAAAATTCTGGACGTGCGTCATTCCAGCGCAAGAGGTTAACCCTTTGCGTTGGCAACTGATTCGCGGACCATAACGAGTGACCAAACTGTATACAATAATTCGTCGCTTTTTTTTTTAATTCGTCGGTATGATACCACTGGATAAAAATTATTTCTAAAAAGTAACAAATTTATTATTTGTTTTGCCTGAGTTATATGTAAATAAATATATTTAAACCTGAGAAAATATTGCAATTTTGGGACAAAACATTCTCGACGCACGTGGCACGTCATTCCAGCGCAAGAGGTTAACTCTGTTACACGAGGCTCGATTGTCACGATTACGTCGGTGAAGCTTGAAATTTTGCTGAATATTCGGTAGTGTCTATAACTTGAAGTACTATGTATATTAATTCTTTCTTTCTATCAGTATATTCCTGCAATAAATATTTCGTAACGTTCTCAATCCGTTGGTCAGTGAAATTTCAAATTTCATATTGTCCCCTCCCCCCTCCCCCCCAAAGAAGAATGTCGACGAATATTTTTTACGGTAAGAGTTCGGACATTTTCGCGAGTCGATATAAACGACATGAAAAGAAAGAACAATTAGTAACAGTGGATTGCACAGTAAATTCGTATTAGTCATGCGAACGGAGGCGATGTCAAAGTTCATTCAGTAGTATCAGTAGCACTGATCATTCCCATTGCTTGGCCGCGTGGTACGTGGCCCATACACGCACGCTCACGCACACACGCCCGGAACTCGTTTATTCTATCTCTCCATGCGTACGTGCGCGTCGTGGAAAACCAGCTGTGCGAATCGATTGGTCCAGGATTCGATTTTTCTCTTCCCCAGTCGATGCTGCCGACTGATAAGTAGTCACGTGACCAGATTTATTCAAAGGATTTACTAGGGAACATCCGCTACGCTGATTTCGATGAAAGTTCCGCTCGTTTATACAATGAATATTAAACCGAAGGGGCGAGGATATTTTTTCTTTTTTTTTTTCCTTCTTTTTTTTCAGCCAAACAAATTTCAATTTTATTTCCCCCCTTGCACTTTTCGGGCTTCGTTTTTCCCACGCTTATAATCTTCGAAAGGAAATTATTTTCCGGCAAACCGGATCAGATTAAATCACGATGAATTTTCCCGCAGTAGAAAACTTGCGTAATTAATTTTATTCCGTTGTGGCGTTCGTCGTAGAAATTGTACTTGTTTACGTACATTCGAGAATTCATATTCGATCGGCGAACCTTCTCGACAGATCTTTATTTCGTGTCAATTAAATATATAGTGGTACGTGAGTTTCGCTCGATGCATGCGGGAATGTAATAAGCTTGATCGATGCGTATCGATATAATTGATTCCAATGACACGCGGTTGTAATAGTTCATGAATAATAATACCGTTCGTCGAACACTTTGCCTTTCCGCTCGTGTAATAAATTCGCTCGTAACAGAGAAGAGAAAAGAAAGGAAGGAAAAGAGAAGAAGAAAAGATCTAACAAGGAAGACAATCTTGAGAAAAAATTGCGGTAAGACGTGTGTGTGTGTGTGTGTACTTAAGCACGCGTGTATTTAATTTTCCTCGATCGATTTTCTTCCGCTCGGACAACAGAATCGTGCAACACCTTCCGTTCTATCGTCGATTGTTCACAGCGGAGGACTGTCTGCCAGCAGAAATGCTGAGTCATTGTATCGCGCATACCGCTGCCAGGATTTTATGAGCTGTCAACGACGATCGCGTACACTGCGACGTGTACGATCGTTGCATAGCTTGGCTCGCGAATAATACGTGAAAAAAGAGGGGGGGAGGGAAAAAGAAGACAAAATATTTCAAAGGTACCGCGCGTGGGAAATGCGAAAATATTACGTCACGCTGGGGGGGGGGGAGAGAGAGAGAGAGAGAAGCACGAGAAACGCAAGTACTTACGAATTTCTAGGACAGTGGGAAAGGTTGCAGTACTAAATTAGAACGCTTCTATTCTCGGTGGCGTTTGACGGCCATCGTTGTTATTCTCATTAAGCGTGGCGAACTCGAAGTAAAATTGTAAAAGGCACGGGTCATCCGGAGGCTGGTGTGGGCGCAAACGAAGAGAGTGAGAAAGAGAGAGAGAGAGAGAGAGAGAGAGAGCTTTACTCTTTGGAGGAATGCTCTCGTCGGATCAGAGAACTCGAATCCATCCGGCCGGTCTCGAAAACCTGTTGCATTTTAACGACGCGGCCGATTCTTCGAAAATCCGGCCAGGTTGCGCTCTCTCGAGCCAGCCAATACCGCTCCCGGGGAAAAACTGGTGTTCTATGCAGTGTCGAGATTACACTGACGTCAAGCGTTCGCCGCGATTATACGACAATTTCCAGATAATCATTAACTCTCTCTCTCTCTCTCTCTCTCTGTCTCTCTGATCGGTATGCAAACGTGCAACACCGTATATGTATTATGCGAACATATAGGCGTGTGTGTATATTATGCGAACACGCGATCTGCCTAAGATTTATTTATAAGCGTTTCATCCGCGTGTCCTTTTCGTTTTCCTTTTAATCTCTTTCTCTCTTTCACAAACGCGTCATTCGATCGATAAATTACATTTAACGCGGAAGACACGAGCGAATAGAGCAGTAGAAACAAAAAACGCCGATCGATTGTGTCCACGGTATATATAACCACGGAATACGATTACGACGATGACGATGACCACTATGAAATAACAACTAGACTAGATTCTTTCTCTCTCTTGCTCTCTCTGTACGTGCCCGTGGTTGGATGGTTGACACGAATAATGCGCGGCGAGGATGCCGTGCAATGTCCGCGCGGTGGTGTTCCATGATTCATAAAATATCGAGCGGAATCCTCTCGGCGGGCCGTGTTTTTGCGGCGCGCGATCATCGGTCGTTGCATACACACACGCACGCACACACGTGCGCGCGCGCGAGTTTCCGCGTTTCGGTTCACAGGATTTTTCTGGATCGATAGCGCTGCGGCGAAACAGAGAGAGAAAGAAAGAAAAAAAAAAGAAAGAAAGAAAGAAAGAAAGAAAGAAAGAAAGAGTGTGAGAAGAGGTGTGGAGCGGGGAGAGGAGGGGATGGTGGCAATGGGAAGTTCCTCGGCGCATAAACAAACGCGTATGCATGCTTATTAAATACTTTGGGATACTCACGCGATGCCGTGTAATTTACGGCGTAATTTAAAAAAACGGCCGAGAGTGGTCGGGAGAGCCCGCGTAATCGCGTCGTCCTGGCTCCGATGGCGAAGGCTTCTCGCGAACCGCGCGCGCCTGCTGCTACCTTGCCCCCTTCTTATTTATAACGTGTCAATAGCGTATCGTGTTACTTCCGGTTGTTAACACCGATCAATAGCGTATATCTTACTCTCACGATACTCCGGCCACCGTTGTTCGCTTCGCTTTTTTTTTTTTTTTCTTTTTCACGTTTCGAAATCCTTTTCTTAGCCGATTTTGTGTGTGTGTGTGTGTGTGTGTGTGTGACTCTTTTGACGATAATTTTCTTTCTCTTTCCTTCCTGTGTGTTTTTTTCTTTTTCTTTTTCTTAATGACGCGACTACTGCTGAAACTACCAAATTCGTCGACACGATGGTCTCGGAACTCCTTTTTCTCCGTGCTTGCGGAGAAAGTGCAGATATTTTTGAAAAATCAATGTCGATTCTCCGCGTTGTTTAAGCGGATAGATAATCACGTACAAGTACGCGCACCTAATTTAATTATTCCAATTATACAGTCATTTTAAATTGCAGAATTCTAATCGATCAATTCAGTTCTCGAGTTACGATGAAAAAAAGGCATTATATTAACGCTAGAACTACCAACGACCGAAGCGTCGAGATTACCGTCAGTAGATGATAAAACGAAAGAAAGAGCAGAGGATCTTTACGATACGAACTTTTATTCATGTATTTTACGAAGAATCATTCAAGTCGCCGTCAAAAGTACACTGTTGCATATATCTATAAAGTGTCTAACGAAAATGTTCAAATGGTCAGTGTTGATGCAAATCAACTCGATTGAAGTATCGCGGAACATGGTTGGTTTTAACGTCACATAAAAATATCTTACTATTCGAATATCCGGATATCTTAACATCCCGACAGAATATCTGCCAGTAGCACGCGATTTTTCGCTTACAGACGCATTCTCTGTACTGGTGATATAACGTGTTCGGATATTAGAATGTTTGAATAATGGAGCACAGTTGCTAACATGTAAAATTAGCGATGCACATAGTGTGCGAAACGTGATAGAAAAATAATTTCCTATAGCCGAGAGATGACGCACGTGTGAGTCATGACATTTTTCTAATAAAAATCATTTTCAAACACGTACGCTCGTCGTACCTCGAGCACGCAAGTTCAATTCCTCTTTACGCACGATCCTCTGCACGCGCAGAAACATTTTTGTGCACACAACGGCGCGAGTGCAAAATTGAAAGATGCCGAGATTTAATTCGGTGAGATTTAAGTGGGGAAATATTTTCCAGAAAATCCTTCTCTCGTCAGTCTCTCTCGAGCAGAGCGCGTTAGAACCCCGATTCCATTCGATTCGATTCGATTCGATTCGATTCGATCGTCTCTCTCTTTCTCTCTCTCTCACTCGCCGCCAAAGAAGACGCTCGAGCTCTCGAGAGAACGCGGAACATCGCGAAACCAGTATCGGGCAGTTGTTTACGAAACGGCTTCACGAGGCAAACAACGCGATCTCTCTCTCCCTCTCTCTCCGGATCGCTTCGAGTCTCGTGCTCGAGAACTCTAAAGCACACTTCCGCCGTTGATTCTGGCGTCATTAAGAGCCCGAGCCTCGGGCCCGAGCGAGCCTGGGCTCGAACTTCGCCGCCGCGGAATGCCCGACTCGTTGGATCGTTGCACCGGAAGTTCCCGCACTCTTTCCCGCTCTCGAGCTTTGAACTCGCGCCGCTACAACCGTCGGCCTCGGGAAGGGGCAGGCAAGAGAAGGAAGCGGAGGAACAGGCGGGATATACATATGTGTATCTCTGCGTGTATGTTTGTCGTTGCGCGTGTATGTACGCGGGGCTGGCTTCGGGGTATACGCGGATATATTCGCGAGATTCCGAAAAGGACGAGCCCACTCTGCTCGACTGGTTGCCTTCGGCTAGAGAGGAGACCGGATTTAACCTCGGGTCTGGGTCCGAAGGACGTGGCCTAGTCCGTATCTTTGAACACACGGAAGCGGGCCAATCCCTCGCGGATCCACATATTTTTATAATATCACGGGCCATTTATATTTGGCCCAGTTCATATAGCGTTACCTTGGACGTCATTGAAATCACAATGAAAGTTCACCCGGTTAAATACGGGCTGCTGTTTCCGAGTGGTCTCTCTTCTCATCTATTTGCAGACGATTCTTGCCAGAGGATGCTCTCCTCTCTCTAACATGTAGTTATGCATACATACGTGTGTGTGTGTGTGTGCTGCGAGTGTGTATGTATGATTCAGTCTGGCGATGGTCACACCGAAGGTTAGAATCCTTCCCTCGGCATGCTCTGGGTTACTCGAGTATGTTGCCATTGCTGTCCGAGGGATCGAACTCCCTCACTGTCGAGGGATCCAGCTCCCGCGCTTTTCTCTAGTTGGCTCGGTACCGAGAAATTGTTTCGCTTACGCTCGAATGTGGAGGAGAGGTCTTTCAGAGGACAGTGAGTCTTTCAATTGGCGTAATTTGAAACATTGTACGTGGAGAAAAGTTTCTGCCGGTAGACTAGATCTTCGAAATGATAATCTAAATCCTTGGAATTATGAAATCGCGAACGATTTAGAGTACGTTTTCTCTCATCTAAGTCAGCGTACTCGGACAGACTTTCCTCCTGACTGTTGTACGCCAGCGAACGATGCACCTCCGGCCTATGCGCGCCACACGTATCCTTTGCTATGTATATCTAACAAAACACCATAGGATAGTCCAGGACAACGACGCGGTGGAGGTGGAGGCGGAGGAGCTAGGTGGAGGTGGAGGAGAAGACGGAGGACAGAGGTGATGGTGGCAATGTGTGTGTGTGTGTGTGTGTGTGTGTGTGTGTGTGTGTGTGTGGTGGAGAGAGGCAATGGTGGAAGATGGGAGATTTTACAAAAAGCGAGGCAGAGCGGCCCCTTTCGTCGCGGGGCCACGACGGGTGGCGGGCGGGGGCGGGAGAGCAATGCGGGGGTTAGGGAGAGGGCGGACGACCTCGACGATGATACGACAAAAAATCAGATGCACGGCCATTGGCTGTTCTCAATTCGAATTATTGGCTTCCCCGGTCGCCGTTCGTCAGAGCCTCCCCGACCTTCTCGATACTCTCTCACTCTCTCTCTCTCTCTCTCTCTCTCTCTCTACCTCTCTTCCCCCTTTTCTCTCTCTTTTTCTCTTTTCCTCCGATCTCTCCTACCACTTTCCCTCTGCCTGCTCCGCCACTGCCGCCAGTGCCGCCGCCGCCGCCGCCGTTGCTGCTGCTGCTGCTGCCACCGCCATCTCCTCCGTCGAGCCTCCATCTCCTCTCTCGCCCCCTTCGGGAATGGGCGCCGGCGAGAAGGGCCGAAAAAACTTCGAAAAAAAAAAATCCAATTTCGTTGCCATGGTGACCGGCGTGCGTTGACTTTGATAAAGATCCCCCGAACGAGCCACCTCCGCTTTTCTGCCTCCTCCGCCTGCCTCTTTCTCCTCCGTCTCCTGTTCCGTTCTCTTCATCCTCCTTCTCCTCCGCCTCTTGCTCCTGGGCTTCCTCCTGGCTGGCTGGGTACCCTCCGCCGTACGACGCCGTCGCTTTCGCAGTTTCTCCGATTGTACGCACGCTTCTCGCGTCCTCTCCCTCCCTCCCTCCCTCCCTCCTTCTCTTCCTCTCTCTCTCCCTCCTCGCGCGCGCATTCTTTCGCTATACGTGTGTGTGTGTGTGTGTGTGTGTGTGTTGATATCGCGTGCATACGCGCGCGCGAGACCGAGGGAACACCGACCGACACACACCGATTGGGGGATGAGACCGCGGCTAGCGGTGCCGCGGTTTCGGTTGACCCATATCAAAAAGGGAGGAGGTTTCGCCGACCGGACTCGTCGAGTGGATTGTTTGTTTCGGACGTCGACTATCGGCATCAGGGAAGATGTTATTTGCATCGAGGAGAGAGAGAGAGAGAAAGAGAGAAACGTTAATCGACACGAAGATCGGTCCGAAGACGCGGCCCGATCTCTCTCGACTTTCGCGTTACTACTCCCGCCGAGGAGTAAATGCCAAGCGCGACCCGATAAAGGCCAGATCTATTTCCGAGAGAAACGTTGGCCTTTCTCGACGCTGCTCCCATCGTCTCGTTGAAAAGTCTCGTAATTTTCTAACAAGTAGGGCGAAGCTATTGTAATATTTCCTCGGACACTCTGTCTCTCTCTCTCTCTCTTCGCGGGCCTTGACCCTATGGCAATTTCACGCGGTGTTCTCGTATTTAAATACGACACGTCGATATTGCGAACATAAAAATACAGTAAAAAAACTGTAAGTTTTCTGGAATACCGACACCGAGAGAGCGCCAGAGGAAGGAGAAATCGAAACGCGAGAACGTGGGAAAAGTTCGAGTGATGACTGATCCGAAATAATCCACAAGTGTCAACGTTTCGTCAGAGATTTCTGCACTCGACGAAAATTGCCGCCTGTTTTTTTCGAAAAGTTGCCGAAAATCACGCGTTACACGTTGCATACGCGCTATTTGCAAACCTATAAACCCGGTATTATAGAAATGAAGTTTTCACTGCAAACGCTCATAGAAAAAAATCTCACCATTGCGAGCGCGGACGCGTGTACGTTCCCAATATACCATGAGCGGAAACTTGAGGCCAGCCAGAGCCTTCACTACTGTATATTCTTGAGCAAACGTACGAGTGTATGTACGAGAAAGAGAAGAAAGAGAAGAAGGAGGAGGAGGAGGAGGAGGAGGAGAGTCGCGTGTCTATCCCCGCCAGGGTAGCGTCTGATTTTTATTTCGAAAAACTTTTTTAATAAAAAAGTTACCCGCGCCACCCCATGCCGCTGCCAGAGCAGCAGAGGGTAGCAGGGTAGCCTCGCTTATACGGCCAGGTGTATTCTATATACAGCGAGAGTAGGCGGTCGACGAGAGAGCGAGAAAGGGGAGAAGAAGGGGGAGGGCAGCCACCGGACCTCGCATTAAAAGTTTCACGGCGCTCACGATATTTCATAACTTTCCTATATTTCGAAAAACGTGCAGCCGAGACTAGTCGGATCCAGACAAGCCACCGGAATTTGTGTGTGCACGCGGGCTTCCTCCTTCTCCTATTCGCCGCCGTGTGTGTACATCGCGATCAAACGCCCGCGTGTGTCGACGGATTGCATACGCGCGAACAGAGAGCCTGGTTACATCGCCGCGTCTCTCAAACTTCTCTCTCTCTCTCTCTCTCTCTCTCTCAGCTGGCTTGTAGCCTGTTGTTTCCTCCTCGACTCGTCACGACTCAACCACGCTCCTGGTTCATCCGTTTTATTCCTTCTCCTCCTCTTCCTCCTTCTCCTCGTCGTTGTCGTCGTTCCCTTTCCAATTCCATTCGTATCCGTCCATTTCTCGTCGTTGCTGGTCGTTGCTCGCTTGCTTCTCTCTTCGCCCGCCGCTTCTTTCGCTCCTCTAGCCGGCCCGTTTCTTCTTCTCTCGTTACGCTCGTTCGCCGGAGAAACCGCGCGCCGGTTCGAAGTAACCGGAGCTCGGCTCGGAGCTGCTGTTGCTGCTCGGCCGCGCTCCGATCGATCGCGCACCGAAACGTGCTGGAATCTCGCCGGCGATCGCCACGATAATTGCAAATGCACGCGCCGAACGCCGAGAGGGGAGAAAAACGTTCTTTGTATATTCGCGTTTCGCGTAAATTGTTTTCTCTTTTTATCGTTTTTATCCGCTCGATCGCGGCGACCCCGCGGCTTGTTCTTGTTCTTGTTCTTTCGCTTCCTCCTCCCCCCCCCTTTCGACTTTCGTTCTCGTGCGTGTAAATCGACTCGAGTCGACTCGAGTGGGATACCTCGTAACCAATATATTTCAAAATGACCCTACTAGTTAAACTCGCCAGTCTCGCCAGTCTCTCCCTGGTGCGAATCGTATCCGCTCGGTGTCTCACGCATAATGAAACAGAGCCGGGCTTTCGCGGAGAGCCGTAACTGGCCTCGACGACGAACGACGACGAGCACAAGCGACAGCCTACATGCAACCAAGCCACGTATTCTCATCATCAGCCTGTGTGTTAAGATGCTCTTAACATTGATGCTCGGTGCTCGTGTTCACGAGCTTCTGCCGGTCATTCGCATTCGCAGCGAAATAAATTGCCCGGTGAATCTTGATACACACACACACACTGGCGAGAGAGAAGCCGCCGCGCTATGGTCGAGCGTCGAGAGAGAGAGAGAGAGAGAGAGAGAGAGACGCTCTCGTGTGAAATTTGTGTTAATTGAAAACACCGATCGTTTTAATATACACTGTGTGCTCGCCGGCCAGCCGACGAGAGCCAGCAATAAATATATACACATAGTTTTCTCTCCGGTCCGATACTTTCCCGGATATTTTCGTCCACTTATTGAAAAATCGTTAATACTCTGCGCCTCCTATCCCACGTTAAATATCGAATTTTTTTCGGCCCCCCCCTGAGAACCTTCGTCTTCGTGGCGCGCGATCGAGCCGCCGCCGTTTCAGTTTTAATCGCGAAAACGAAATTATCCTTCCTATCTCGCTCGGCAGGATAATCTCGCTCTCCTCCGACAGGGAAGATGATCGAACTTGCAAATTGCGATTAAGAAAAAAAAAAGAGAAAAGAAAAGAAAAGAGAAGAGAAGAGAAGAGAAGAGAAGAGAAGAAAGAAGGAAGGGAAAAAAGGAAAGATATGCCTGTAGATTGAAATTTCTCTCCTCCGGAGAAAACGAAATAAGTACAAGGAAGGGCGGGGGAGGGAGAGGGGTATTATTCGATCGGTATTGGCATAGACGGTACATTCATGGTTTTTTAATTCCTCTCGCCCCCTTTTCGTTTTTATTTTCTCGTCGCTAAGCCGGGATCTCAAGAGTGGGAGGAGCTCTCTCGCTACTCCTTGATATCTTTCTTCCCTTCTCTTTTCCTTTTTTTTCTTTTCTTTTCTTTTTTTTTTTTATCTCGTTTTCTCTCGTCTCTTCCTTTCGATTCTCGAACTGTCGGGGCGCGCTGGATGCGCGGTGGGTCGTTAGTAATGGGATTTGAGACACTTCGAATCGCTCGACGACAAATTCGTACACGATTCGAAGCCGAACCGTTCTCGGAAGTCTCGAAATCCTCTGCGGATTTTTAATTAACCTGGCCAAAAAGAGAATGGCAAACTTTGGCGGAGATACACTACTTTGGTCCATTGATCGATCGCGACAAGCACTTCGCACTTGAATATTTCCTTTACATTTTTGCATAATTTTCGTACCTTTGGATTTCGTATTTATGAGCTTGCAAGACGATTTATGACTAAAGCAAGCTTGAACGATTATCGGGTGGTAGAATACCCAATGAATTAGTGGTTTAAAAGTGAAGTTAATTGCATGAACAATTCATTTGTTGGGGGAAAAAGAAAGCAGTTACATACTTTTTTGACCAAGTCGCAATGTACGAATGAAAAATTGCCAGCAAAGGGGGCGGGGAGAGTCGGCGGACTCTCGTCTATCTAAACTCTAATTAGCCGTATAAACTATTTGCCCCCGACGAGGGTTCGCATGAAAGAGAGAAGTTTTACTGCACACAGACTCGATTTGAAATCGTCTCGAATCCCACGGCCGGTTGAACCTGGGCCGCGTGTGCGTTTTTCTTTCGTTTTCGATCGCGTCTCTCGTTCCTTCTCCTTTCTCGTCCTTTTGTTTTTTCAAACAGTGATATCCCTCGCTGTTTCAGTCATTCCTCGCGGAGTAAATCCACTACGGTCAAACGATGCCTCTTCATCAGTCTAAGAGAGAAAAAGAAAGAGAGAGAGAGAGATTCCGTCGAACAAAAAACAGGATAGCCCTTTCTCTCGGAGCTTGAGAAAATTTCCACCGTTTCTCACCTCCTTTCTTTATCTGCGTTGCTCTCCTGCTCTGTTCGTTGAGGGAAACTGGATTTCCAACGGCGTCGCCGAGCCGCAGAAAGGCGGCGTCTGTCTGTCCCTATCCCTTTTCAAGCTCGCGACTGCGACCGACTTTCGACTTTCGAAGCGTTTCCTCGCCGCGCCGCGGAAATTTAAGGGGATAGAGTAATTCGTCTACCGACGAAAAGTGAAATTTCTCGGCCGAGAACCGACGCTTTAACGTGGCCGGTGTCGTCTCTCTCGGACCCATCTCGTCGTCACTTTATCTGTGACATCTGTTAGGTTAGGTCGTTGGCTGTTGGACGTTGACATTTCTTAAATATGTTACTTCGTAATTTTTGCGATTGTCCCTTTTTTTTTTTTTTTCTTTTGATCTTTATTATATTTTACCGTATTGCTCGATTTATCTTCAACGTTGCGAAACTTCCGCGGTAAGGATGTCTATTATTTTAAATACATAATTCCCACAAAGTCGTACTAAATATGGAACGGTACGAACGTTTAAACGGCGTTACATCTACATCTTTAAGCTTTTCGCAACATTCCATTGTTTCAAGCGTAAATTCTCACAGAAACGGCATTATTATTACACTTTTGTTTATGACTCGTCGATATTCCACAGTTCTTGCGAAATTTCACGAAACGCAAGCAAACGTGACAAATTACTATCCGAATTATCACTTGCGCCTTAATCGGCATCGACTCCGTTAATTAGTCAATTATAAATTCCCCAATTAGGTCAAAGTAACGAAAAAAAAAAAAAAAAAAGAAAAAGGAAAACAAGAAAACACGGCGAGGAGGAGGTTCCGTAGAAGAGAAACAAAGGAAAGAAAATCACGTACCCGGCAGATTATTATTATTTGCTAAAACAAGAGTCCGATCGGAGCCGTGATTTGATTTCGTTCCCAGCGAGAGATCATCGAGATCGCAAAATTAAGCGCGCACGGCGCTTCTTACTTTCGCACGGTGGAAAATGTTAAAAAAGAAAAAAAAATGCAGAGAGAGAGAGAGAGAGAGAGAGAGAGAGAAGAAAAGAGACATCATACCGAGCGCGGGAAAATGGGAAATTAAAAAGCCAAGTTTGCGCCACTATCCTGCCTTTTACCTGCCTGTTTAAGGAAGCTAACGGAAGTTTTTCATACTCGCTGTTGTTGTTACACACACGCTTGCGTGTGTATGTGTGTGTGTGCCGCTCGTACGCCGCGTATGAGTAACGGTGAAGTTGTAACGCCGTCCTCTTATCGCAACAGATTTATCGATTCGGCCGTTTACATGCCGTTCAGTTTTTGCGCTGCACGGCGGAACGTTAACTTGTCGTTGGATTTACTGTCGGCCGGCAGGCTAGACCGTTAAGCAAACTTCAAATCTGCTCTCGATGTGTTATAATTACCGATCGGTATAAGTATAATCGCGGGCGTTCCGCGATTTACGTTGCGTTGATCGCGGCTAATTCACGCGTTCGCGTGTCACGAATATGCGCGTGTCATCGTACTTCCGGTTAATTATCCGTTGACGAGAGTTCGTCAACGAATCGAAGAATTCGTATCTCCTCCTTCGTTGTCGGTGATCAACTGCGCGTGTTTTAAAAGATAAGAGAAAGATAGTTCGATCGAGTTTTAAACGATTGTTTGTATTCTCGCCAATGGTGAATTTTTTCGCAATTATCATCGTAGAGTTGAAATCGTTATTCGGAGAAGTTTTTTTTCTGAACTCCATTTTCGTGGAATTTACAGTTTTCATATGATGTTCGGCATGAATATTACATGCTTACGGTTATCGATCATTCTGTTATTCAGTGCTATAATTAAAAAGAAAGAAGTTGTTACTCCCGCCAATTAATGTAGCTTCGACTCTAGAATTGCCTAGAGCGTGAGAAATCATTTTCCAGAAGGAATCGGCGCGAATTTTCATGCTGTTCCCCAGGATTTTGTCAGTTTGAGAAGCTGTTAATTAGCGTAATTGTTTAGCTTTGATTCTGACTCTAGAATTAATTAATTTTTTTTCTTTTTTTTTTCTTTTTTTTTCTTAAGAGCGAGAGAGGCTTTGCGCGCCCTTATTTTTGCTTCTTTGATTGTTCGCTGGCTGTTTCGAAAAAGTTGTTACTCGCGCTAATTAGTGTAATTATTTAGCTTTGACGCCGGCTCTAGAATTATCAGAGCGAACGAAGCAATTTCCCGCTGAGATTTTGCGAATTTATTTTTATTAATAAATACGAATTTTGCAATTTAGACGAGCGTCCGTAGCGTTCCTCGTTCGAAGAAATAATTTCCATTAATGAGCGTAATTATTTTCTTTCTTTTTTTTTTCCTCTTCACGCGGTGGATGAAATGATTTTTTCAAAGAAACTTTCTAAATCTATTTCTATTTCTTCGATGCAAATTTCATGTTTCAATTATCGGTAGATTTATGATGCTTAATTTTCCATAGGAATTTCGTAGAAATTCCACCTACGTTGAATTTTAACAAGTTGGATAATTCCTATGCATTATTTGAAACCTCCCAGAAATTGAACCACCGATCGACTTCGCTTCTGATGAAGTTCCCAATTATTTCATTACCCAAATCCATTACGACTTTATTTTCGTCACTTTATCGTATCGTAAGAAAGACCGCCAACCCAAGAAGACACACTAGAACATCATCATAGCTTCTTTACCTTTCAATTCAACGAACGATTCACACGTATCCCGTATTATTATCTTTCAATGCGACTTCGTTGCATCGAAAGATGAACGAAGTTTTTTTCGTAACTCGCGGCAGCGGATGTTTTATTTTCCAGCCTTGGAAAAAAGGGAGAAAAAAAAAAAAGGAAAAAAAAGAGAAAAAGAGCGGCGTGCAACGTAGCAACTTGGCGATACAAAAAGAAAGTGAACTGTTATTTTTAGTCGCGCCTTACAGCGTGTATCACACACGGGATAGTTATAAACGCTCCTTTTGGATTACGCTTTTTATCTAATTTAAAATTCAGCCGGCGCTCTCAGCGAGAACGACGAACCCTCGGCGTAACGTTGAAAACGTAAGCGTGTTTTTACACGGACGATAGCCGGTGGAGAAACAACGCGAAAATTCTCATATACACACACACACACACACACTCTCTCTCTCTCTCTTTCTCTTCAGCGTGCACTTAATGAGCTTGAAAAGTATTTACGCGCCTAGCAGCGACCCTCTCGTTAACGCGTTGTCGTTGTCGAGCAAATTTGCGAACTCGTCTGATCGTTAACGTGCGCCAAGACGACGTGTTGTACTGCACAGGCGGCGCCCCCTTCGCAGGCGGGTGATTGTGTTATCGGTTAATAAAATTTCGAGAATAAATCGGCTGGCAGGTCCGTCCTCTTCCTCCACTGCTCGCGCGACGATATACAAAAGGAAGAACGAAAAGCCAAAGGAACAGAAAAACCGCCGCGTCGCGATTATAAGAAAGTCGAGGATGATCGATAAAATACTCTAGCGGGAATCCTAAAGTTAGAACCGTATATTAAGGTCGTTTATGTTTGAACTACTTTTTCACGTATGTTTAATGCCGCGCTTGAAAAATCCGCGCGTGGAAAACTTCGCCAGTTCGGGAAATCGTGTGTTGCGAGAAAAACTTCAAAAAGAGTTCGAGAAGCTCTGAACAAGCTGTAAATTTTTTTTTTTTTTCTTTTTTCGACGGCTGTCGCGTAATTACCGGGAATAATATACTCTATACTTTCTCGAGTGGATCGAATTAACGAAAAGTTTGCAACCGATGAGCGAGGAGCGTGTAATAAATTAACAAATGCGCTCGCGTGTTCGATGCGTGTGTCCGTTCGGTATATATACAGGGTGTCTGCCGCTTTTTCGACAAAATCGCACGAAGTTTGTGAACGCTTTGTTGCGCGTAGTTCCATAGGTAAATATTAAACGTAGTTCGAATCGATGTTGCGAAGTTTGATCACCTTACACTCCTTGATTTCTATCTTTGAAATAAAATGTGTACAGTATAAAGTTAAATGCAAAAGGGAAGAACTAATAATTCAAATGCTGAGATGCAGAAGTTCTGAAGAAATAATCGAGACATGTGAGTGGAGGAGAAGGAGGAGGAGGAGGAGGAGGATGATGTGCATATATAATTTATATAATCTATTAAAAAACATTTAAAAAAAACATTTTCCATTTTTAGTTTCGTTGCAAAAAAAGAGTTTTGAATATTAATTACGCGTCACAGAGAGGAAAGTCACTCCCATTAATTAAATAAGTTTGCTGACGTTAATTATAACATTTTAATACGTACCAACTGGCTAATCTATAATGATATTGTAAGAAGGTAATATTGCTTTAAAGAGAAATTATTTAAAGTTATAGGTTTTAGAATTATATATAAAATTAATTACTTTAATGATGATAATGATATTAGTTATTTAGAAATAAATCTTTTCAAAAACAAGAAAGCTAAAGAAATTCTATTTATTAAGATTCATTGTTTTCTATTTTATACACAATTATTTTATATTCTTTAATTTATTGATTAATAAAATTTGACAATGGAAAATTATATACATTTACATTTAATTCTAAAATTATTAATTATACCTTTAAATTATGAATATTAATTTAATATTTAATGTTACCGTTATTATTTAGATTTATATTAAAATGAAATAATGAAATTTAATAAATTATTACCACACACACACACACACACACACACACACACACACACACATTTATGTTTATGTTTAGGTTTGGGTTTGGGTTTGGGTTAGGGTTGATGATGATGATGATGAGGGGGTGGAGGTGGAGATGGATGAGCAGGTGGTGAAGGAGTTGGAGATGGATGAGGATGTGGTGGAGAAGGTGGTGGAGGTGGTGGTGGAGAAGGAGGAGGATGTGCATATATAATTTATGTAATCTATGAAGAAACATTTAAAAAAAACATTTTAGGGTTTGGGTTTGGATTTGGGTTAGGGGTTAGTGTTAGGATTAGGGTTAGGGTTAGGGTTAGGGTTTGGGTTAGGGTTTGGGTTTGGGTTTAGGTTTGGGTTGATGATGATGATGATGAGGAGGAGGAGGTGGTGGAGGAGGAGGAGGATGTGCATATATAATTTATATAATCTATTAAAAAACATTTAAAAAAAACATTTTGCATTTTTAGTTTATTTGCAAAAAAAGAGTTCTTTTACATTTAACAAAAGTTTTTACATTACAAAACCACAAAAAGGTTTTACATTTAATTCTAGAATTATTAATTATACCTTTAGATTATGAATATTAATTTAATATTTAATGTTACCGTTATTGTAGATTTATATTAAAATGAAGTAGTTAGTTACGAATACAACTTGTTCAGTTAATTTTATAGTTGAAAGAGGAGCCAGTAATTGATCTCGAACGTTCGTATAGTTTTTATTTATTTGCTTATGTGATACTTGACACATTTTTTCATGTATTTAATACACGTGCTTAAAATTTGCAACGAGAATCTTTCGAAATTTTGCGTTAAAAATTGCAACATCAGGTTTTTCTTTTTTTTTTTTGTGACAGTGTTCGACGTGCTTTCAAGATTATTAAAATATTGTCATTGCGCGAAAAATTTGAAAAGTTCGAACTGACAAAGTTGATCACATCGTCGAGAGGCTGGAATTTCTTCTCTAAATAGCAACACCTACTTTCGATAAACTTTTCATAGCCATTGTGCACACCATCGAGCCGAAGTTTCTAATAATCCGTTATACCTTTCAGTATAGAAACTGACCGAAGTTTCCGAACTGGTCGAAATCATTCGTATATATGAAATTTTCTCATAGAAATTTCGTAGACTCTATGAGCTTCCTTCATGTCTGTCGTCAAACTTCTCCTCGCTCCTTATGCTTTTATTTTCTCCGAGTTTCACACTTTGTTCGCCGTCAATTACTCAAAACTTGGTCGTCAAAAAACTGATCCCAATCTTGATCTGGGATCGCGAGCATCGCATCGCAGATCGGGGTCACTCGGCGCGATGACACTGTTCGCAACGCTCGACATCTCTCGGCCGTATTATATAAAAAGGAGAGAAGAGGAAGACGAGAGAGAGACGCTAAAGGATACAGTTTTAAGCGTGAAAACCTGGACCGGTTGGCGGAACGCGCGTCGTTAAGAAAAGGGAAAAGGTGAGTGAGGAGAGCCAGCCAAGCCGCCTGTTCGGCGGGAGAAGCACGCCGAACGTAGAGAGAAGAGAGGCAAAAGGAGAAGCAACCGGAGTGAAGTGCGATCGTGCAGAGGTGAGCACACCACCACTACCGGTAGCCGGTGCCCACGGTACCAGATCCGTCCAGTTAGGACAGGTCATGTCACGGCCGGCACGCTCGAGGACACGCTTCATGCCCCTTTTGGCGGAGTTACCGCGCACTTTTCAAGTGGATCCCGTGGCCGTTGAACGAGTGGCTCGCAACCAATGTGTAGTAGCCCTATCTCGAGAGAGAAGACTCGAGAGAGAGAGAGAGAGAGAGACTCGTGGACAGAAACCGAAACTCTCCCTTTCATCTATTTTCTCTCTCTCTCTCTTTTCATCTCTCGCTCTCGACCTTTTTCGCCTGCACCTTTCTACTCGCCTTTTTTTTTATTTCTTTATCTATATTTTTTTCGGTTTTTGGTTTCTTTTTCTCGGTTTTCTCACTCTTTTTTTTTTTAATCTTGGAAAGGGAGCAGCAGTCAGGATCGGTAGGAGAGGAGGAATTCGCAAAAAGAGAGGAATGCAACGTCTGCTCGTACGTCATTCTGTCCGCGGTGCGGTGGCCAACAATGCTCCCTCTCTTCTTCTTCTTCTTCTTCTTCTTCTTCTTCTTCTTCTTCTTCTTCTTCTTCGCCGGTGCCTCGTGGCCTCGAAGAATTTCGCCGAGGCGCTCTTTTGATCTGGCGCGCGCAAATTACGGGAATCCGGGCCAGGGGGATGGGGGAGGGAGATTTTTAGAAATACCGATCTGAGCTCGATTCGAGCTCGATCGACGTCAATGGGGTGGAAAACGGTTGAAACTTTTACTTCTCCTACTTTTGTCCCTGGCCGCTGTCTTCGCAGCGTCGAGTCTCTTGGTACGAATCGTCGTTCCCATCTCGAATTGAACACTGCATTTTTTTTCTTGATCGAAATCGAGGATCGACAAGCACGAGAGCTGTCGATGTTTCGTGTCTAACGTAAATGCTACACGATTGTAACGATTGAAATTGGTTGAAAAAGCCGAGGAATTAACCCTTTATGGGCCACCCTGTGTAACTTTCAACACTAATATATCGATGGTATATTTTTATTAAATAATTAAACTTTTTGTCCACGAGATGGCGTATATATACATCTTGTCGTACAACGTCTCCTTGTTAGCCAGTAACATTCTTGATAACAATTATCCACCTCCATTCTGAAATGTCAAAGTAATTGCTTTTGCAAGTGTCTGCCGACTCATTGTTAAAATAAACGTACTTATAGGTTGATATTTGTTGAGTTTACCTCGTATAAATTTTTTTGACAGTCAAGAAAAATATTCGTGTCAAAGCGCAATATTCGCTCGCGCCTGTCTAAGAATATTAAGAAAAGAATCGTGAAGCAGCGGGTTGAAAGCGGGTTGCAAAAACGTAGCGTTGTGTTTTTTTTCCGAATTCCCGGCAGCTTCGTCGAAACGCATCGCGTGTCCGATGTACACATGCACGAGACACACGAGCGCAGTTCGATCCTGTAATTGGCGCATTTTACCATCCACCCCCCCATCGATGATCAGAAACGGGGTGTAATCGCGAGTTCTTAGTACGATGAGCCAGCCCCTCGCCCCTGAAGCAAAAGTTGCGCAGGTGGAACGCGTAGAAAGCGCGTGCGTGCAACACACGTGAGTGAAGAAAAAAGCTCGAGAGTAAGAGAAACAGTGAGGGCGAGGTGTCTCGGGGCGCGAGATGTTCGGATAACGCATTAAACACCGTTCTTCTTCTGGAAAGCGATGCCGAACGGAACAAGGAGGGTAATACCCTTGCCCCGGTGGTATCGTTAGCACGGTGTAACGCAACGAGGAACGAGCGGTCGTTCACGTCGTCGGTATCGTTGTTACACACGTACATACACACACACACACACACAGAGGAGAGGATGAGAACGCGCGCGCGGCGTGTTGTGCGCGGCAAATGCACAGAGCAGCAGCAGGGTGCGGATGGGTAGGGGGATGCGTTCGTGTGCGCGCACAAATGCACACACGACACATTGCTGCCCGTGTATTGTGTATTATGTACGCGTGTGCGAATACTCGAGTACACGTGTGCGCGCGTGATTCTCGGCTCGTTTGTGGTGGTACACGGGGGTCGGCGGCGGTGAGGGGCGCGCGGGGGAAGGGTGTGGGAGTCGGGGGAAGGAATGAAGTTGGCCGACGGGCGAGAGAAGCCTAGGAGAAGCGAGAAACGGAAAGCGCGCAGGGGAAAGAAGGAGGAAGGGTGAATCATGGTGGGGTGCTCTCGAAAGGGTGGAGTGGGTGCGGCGGGGTGTCTCTTTTGAGCCGCTGAACTTTGCCAAGTTCGAAACCGTCCGAGGCCGTGGCGACTCACCCTCTGACGTGCATTCGGCTTCCACCCTTCTTCTTCTTCCTTCCTCTTTCTCTCTCTCTCTCTCTCTCTCTCTCTCTCTCTCTGGCTGTCTGTCTCTGTCTCGCTTTCTCTTGCAATTTGCGCCGCATCTCCCTCTCCCTCTCTCCCTCTCTCTCTCTCTCTCTCTTTCTCTCCTTCTACCCGCACGACGGCGTATACGACTGTACTCGCGGCGTATACGTCTCCTCTCCTCTTTCTCCTGTTTTCTCTCCTCCGATCCCCGCGGTCTGTTTCTGTTGCCCGTTCGACTGTCTCTGTTCCTCCTTCTCGCGCCACCCAGCCCCTTCCACCCCCGAAACCGCGCTTCGGCGTACCCTCTCAGCCGTCGTGGTATTATGGAAATTTTGAACCAATTCGAAAATCAATAGTCCCTGCCAGGAAGCCTCGAGGCGGCCTACGTTGCAACCACCGCTCTCTCTCTCTCTATCTCTCTATCTCCCTATCTCTCTTCCCCAGAATGTATTCAGGACCGCGCCGCGTGTTTTAAGTTTCAAGGCGGGATTTCCTATTGGCAAGCGTCTCGATCCACGCGTCCGTGATTTTTCGACTTTCTGCATTCCTAACCTAACCTAACCTAACCTAACCTCACTTGTTACAACTTTGGATTCTAGCTAGATGTTACGAGTCATCTATTCGTTCGAATATTTCGTCTTGGCCTGATAATCGATCGACAGGAAGATGTAACTTGAATATCACGTTGAATATTACGAGCTCTCCATTTTACTGAAGTTGCCACTTCACCGCCTGGTATAATTAATAAACGAAATATACTGCAAGTGTAACGAATCCCCGAACGTTACAGACGATGAATTTTTAATCCAACTTAACTTGATCTGATTCTAACGAAGCAGGTTACAAGTTTTCTCCGTTTTCCCCTGTTTTTCGAAACGCTTGTTAAACGTACACCGCAAAATTGACCTGACAATTAACACTAAAGAGCGATTGACAGTATTAATCCGTTCGCTCGGGGAATATTACAGGTGGAGGATTTTTAGTATGACAAAGAGATGAACAATTGCACTCGTTAGATAAATAAAAGACGAAAGACTGCAAGCACGAGTTTGTTCGAAATTGTTTAGAACGAGCTGTCGTTCTAAACTCGGCACAACATAAATTGACCATGTAACGTGAAATCTCATCGTAATAATTCTAAATACATAGGGGAAAAAAATATTCTCTTTTGTTATATCGTTCGCATCCTCCGAACGAGCCTTCGCATTATCGCTCGTGTTTGTTTTCGCCCCGACATTTTGGTACCGCCGCGTCAACAAAGTGAGAGCAACGCCTCTTCGCGCCTTTTTTCGTGCGCTCGTTTCTTTTTTTTCTTTTTTTCTCCCTTTCGCGCATGTACGAAAAAAATTGGAGGGAAGGAAAACCACTATCTACTCTGGAGAAGGTGGTTGGTTTCTCTCTCTCTCTCTCTCTCTCTCTCTCTCTCATTCAGCGAGAGAGCGAACGAGAGAAAAGAGAGACAGAGAGTCAAAATCTTGGCAACGTTGGAGGCTTTTTCATTTGATGCGCATCGGATTCCGGGACGCTTGGAATCGCTTCGGTTCCCATGAGTCTCCGCGGCAATCCGAGCAAAGGGATATATATATATATATATATAGAGAGAGAGAGAGAGGGGGGGGGGCGTCTACGCGGCCGTCTGGTGGGGAGAGCTTTTTTCGTTTTACAAACTGGTTCAATTTTTTCTCAAAAAGCGGGTGAACACCGCGGAAACCGGTTGTGTCTACGCCGACTCCGGGATCCGACTAGCCGAGGAGATGGCGTCGGAGGGGAATGGTCTTCTCTTGGCAGCTCCAGGCTCGTGTAGACTCTGCTACGTAGCCCTGTTCAACGCTCGCGCGCGCGCAAAAGAGAGAGAGAGAGAGAGAGAGAGAATTCTTCTTCTTAATTGAACCAACTGATCCCATTGTGTCTGTGCGAGCGCGGCACGCCAACCGCCAACCTCCCCCCGAAAATCCAATTCCTCGGCTCTCTTCTCGAAAACTTTTCGCCCTAAAATGCCCCGACGACGTCTGCGCCGGAAAACCAATAATTACTGAGATTTTTACTACTGAGAGACTTTCTCGGATGAACTTTTCCCCGCGAATCGAAACTTTCTTTTATTCCCCGCCGCGCCTCTAGCGTTGGCGTTTCGTAATTATTGCCTTCGTCGTGAAAACTTTCCGTGTTCGCGATCCGCGAATTTCTTTTGTCTCGATCGGTATGAAGGGACGTTTCGAGACGTTTTGACATTGACCCTGTTGGCTTTCTCCGTCTACGAGATCCGACGATGGATCTTCCCTTTTCTTTTTTTCTTTTTCTACGAGCTTACTTGAAAGTCAAAGTGACTTTTCACATCGTCGATTTGCAGATGACGCGCGATTGGTCATTTAGTTAGTCGAGAAACAGGATCGTTCACTTCTGGAAGTTCACTCGTCGCGAGGGAACGACCGTCAATGACAGTTTAAAAAGTAGGATACGCAACGTTTTCATTTATCGTGTTGATCAGCCAATATTTTTTAACAGACGGATATCAAGTATCATCCCCATGTGCAATTTCACTGTGCTCTACGTTTCGAAGGAGGAGGAAACGTCTTAAGGAAATCGATGAAAACAAACGTTAAGGAGTATTCCCCAAACTTAAGGGAACTTGCTCGAAATCGAATTTCATCAGGACTCGAGCGTATGTTTAATCGAAAGAATCGCTGTGTCTACGTAATTCGTTTCCACCGTTCTCTTCGTGGTGGAAGCACGACGATGACTCACGACCTCTAAAATGGAACGTGTTCCCTTGTTCCCTTCGTAGTTAAAAATGAAAAAGGAGGGAGACGAACGAAGAAAAGACATCTGACATCATTATGGTGATAGTGACAAAGCTTTAAGACGATTTGGAAAAGGCTTTTGTGCATGACACACTTCTCCCTTCTCGTGAAACCTACGCTGGAGAAGCCAACGCGAAGTAGGTTTCCATTAGCAACGACGTATTATTATTTACCAGGCACGCTCTGAGAATCCAGAAGTCTCTTTTCAGTAGCGTATGCCTCGCGTCACGGGCCTGCGGATGTCAAAGACGCGAAACTTCAGCGGAGAGGTTTCATCGACGCGCGCGAGCCCAGCGGCCCTAGTTTGCCGTCCGACGCTTTATTTTCGTATAATTGTTCCGTGGCCAATCGATTTCGATCGCCTCTCCTTCGTGATTCATAACTTACCTCTAACTTCTTTGCGAATGAATGATTGAAAACCTCTGTTGTCCCTTTTGTGAATGATAACGACGATGATGATCCGTTTCCTTTCTTGCGAATATCGTAAATGTTGGATATCGTACATCAGCTTCGGATCTGCTTGTAGTACGGAATTTTTCACATGTAATTGTACAGCTTCGAAATTAGTTTCACTCCGAGTAAAGGCGGCTCGATATTTGAACCTTTTAATATCAAGACTTCTTTTCGTATTGAAATACTTCGCCTCTAGCGGGCTAAGAGTAGAAAGAAACTTGAAGAAATTTGAAGAAATTCTATATCTTTTCATTTTCTATCTCTCTCTTTCTCTCGTCATCCTTCTGAACCGCGCGAAAAGAAATCCCCGAATTCCATTTTTCGAACGCCTCTGAAATGCAAAATCTCGTGCAAAGGAATTTTGAAGAATTTCATTCTAGTTAGCTGTTAGTAAATGAGCTTCTCATTTTCCTCATTTTCCTCATTTTCCTGTTCTCGTTATCTTTCTGCACTTCGCCAAGGTCTTCCCGGGGGATTTGTGCTTCGAGTGCAAAACAGAGGAAAAAGAAAAAGAAAAAAAAAAGAAAATTGCGGGGTCCCCCTCCCCTTACTCTGTCGGTAAAATTGCCCATTTCGAAGGTAGCGGTGTTTTGTTTTTAAAAGGTTTGTTTGCTGCCGCAAATCCTCTCTCGCGTAGCAAAAGAGCGGAGAGGGAGAGAGAGAAAAAAGGTGAGAATCCGACGAACTGACGAATGGCCAGGCCGAGCAACGTTGCTCCGGATGAACGATATCGGCCGACCTTCGTACCCTTTGGAATTTATTCGCTTTAATTGATCAATATGGGATCATTCGATTTTAGCCTCGCGCCGCTTATATTTTCGTCGTTGGTCGGCTAGCCGTCGCGAAATCGAATGACAAAAGACGACGATCCGAACCTGACCCGAAGTGCACGTCTGTTCTTTTTAGAAATCCAGGACGGATTGGACCGAGTTTTTACACAATGGGCAAAGCAAGCAAAGAGACCAGAGATCGTGGTCAATCGGCTGGGCGATGATTCTACATTTAAAATTGAGTGAAAAGAAAAGTAAGGAATGATCAATTTATTTTTCAATCGTGTATCGTTTAGAATCGTTCCACGTGATAACTGGACAATTCGTTTTTTCCCCCGCTAAAAAAAAAAAAAAAAAAAAAAAAAAGAAGAAGAAGAAAAGTGATAGTACTGACAACGAGAACAATCTCCCAAAGAAATTTTCGACTCTCACGTTATTGTGAAGATTCAAGGAACAAGGGCACACAGAGGAAAATGATTGAAACAATATGTTGCCTTACATGGTCTACGTTCATTTTGGAAAAAATTTTGAAAATCACGATACAACTTTGAATTTCTTTTCTTTTCCTCTTTTTTTTTTTTCTTCTTCTGATGTATCTTAAACTAGGACAGACAATTAAACGTACTCAGACAGAGATACGAACGAAGAATCTTTGTCATATTTATAGAATATCTGTCGCGATAAAAATCGTTCGTCTGTACAACAATCGAAGATTCCCCGAATTTTCTTTCCGTGTCATCCTCTTCGTCAGTTGTTAGATTAAATTGCGGTACATATTTTATATTAGTCGGACAGTTTTCACGCAGTTTCTTACATATATTCTTTATATTCGCGACAATGCGATAATAGTCGAAGATTTCACTAGGAGAGATGAATTACTCCGTTATTATTAGTACGATTCGTCTTTACATTTAGAATCGTGCTTTCGTGATCGGTACGCGGGACACTTTCTGTATAGAAAGAAAGTTTTTCGGCATCGTTCGCCGGCGAGTCTTTGACTCGTAGAAAGACGGCTATGAAGATCAGTGGAGTATGTCGCCTAGCAATCGTCGAGTGCACTTGACTAACGCTCGCTTCAGTGGATCTCTCGCTCGTGGAAGGCGTGTGTGTGTGTGTGTGTGTGTGTGTGTGTATTGGTATGCGAAAGATGTGTATACACCACACACGCGGCACGTTACACGTGCGTGTGACTCGATGAAGCGTAACTTAATACAATATTTTTTCTCGCTTTGCATACACGTAACTCGTTGAAAATTCCATGTACTCGCGCGGGCATATACGGAAGACGGCGCGCTTTTTTGACAGGCTTTCTCGCCTCTTCGACTTTTCCCAATACGAGTCGAAAACCGCATCATTTCCGTTTATTGACTCATGGCCGTGTTTTGGTGTTTCACCAGAATGAAAATGATTTAACTCTTTGGTGGTAAAAAATGTACCACCTTTTGCTTAGCTTTTAGCCTCGAAGAAAAGTTGAAGTCGACTCGTACAATTCGTATCTTAATATTTTTTCCATTTTTTTTTTTTTTTTTTTTTTTTATATTAAAAAAAGGGTCTGCGTGCAACCAAACGATCATGCGTCAACTCGTACTATTTCGCAGAAGCTTTACAACGATTTGCCGATTACAATGACAATTGCCAATCGTGATTTTCAGTGACACGACGATAGTTACTTTTGCTTTTCAAATATTTTCCAAATTATTTATTACAGTATTAACACGAACCATCTCGTTCGTTGATAAACGAAGTTCTCTGTCTGTTGAGATGTCGTATGGTGATCATTATTTTGTAACAACAAGATTGGAAACTTTATAAATAACACGGTTGATCCATTCGTATTCTGAATGATTTATCATCGGTAATCTTTTATCTTACTATCGGTATTTACGAATAAAATATTCCAGAGGAAGGAGAGATCCGGAGGTGATACAATGCGATGTATAGGTGATGTATAGGTGGCCCGGGCCGGAAAAAAAAAATCAATTTGGCAGTAAGTCGATGATACTCGAGTCGAACGGTTGGTCAGCGTCCAATGACCGGAAGTAGCGTGGCAACGACTCGCGGAGGTAAAAGAACGGGTATATATCTTTGCCCGGCTTATCGTCGAGCGAAAGAGAGTCAAGATGCATCTCTCGTCTTTTCGCGTTTCGCGATTAACGTCATCGTATCTCATCGATTATCAGCCAGCACGCGTTGGATAACGTGCAACTCTTATATTCGTGTAATATTTTGTCTTTGTGTTCGGTAAAGCGATAACGATGCCTGATGTAATTGCCAGCATGCCCGGAACGCATTGAAAAATAAGCGGAAATAATCCCGTTCCCATGGGAACTTGCGATATACTTACCACAGGCAACGAACGAATTAAAAACGTGTTTTCGTCGAGATATTGATTTTTAGGCGGAAACGAAACAGAGGCAGAAAGATTGCAAGAGAAGAACACGATAAGTCGACTTGTTTTTCCCTCCTTCTTTCTCTCTCTTTTTTTTTCTAATTTGTCGTTACGTACAGTTGCTCGCGATATACATTACATTTAACATGTCACTTTTACACAAATGCTTTACTGTAATAACTACCAGCGTATAAAATAATATTGGTTAAATTTATTGGTCAGGCTTAAACCAAATCTAGATAGACATTACAAGACATTCGACACAAGCGTATGTTTCGCAGAGAAAATATTTAAACACCGTCGTTTATATCGAATGATATAATCGAGAATTATATTATATCAACGAAATGAAGTTGGAAGTCGTGAAATCAAACAGCACGAAAGGCTGAAATAGTTGCCAGTTAAAGTGCGTTTCGTCAAAAGCACACGTCCAAAATCGCGAAATCTCCCCGAAAAATCATCCCTCTCTGCGTGTAAACCATGATATAACCAGAGAAGCAGAACCACTTGTAGCTTCAAACGCGCGTTACGCTCGTATCTTCGAACTCGGATGCTCCAACTCGGAGGAGAGATGTAACCGTTTAAAAACCATACGTACGATAAGCGGTATCGTTGGCAAGAGAAATATTGATATTCGTAATGGCTCATTGTCGAAGAGGAGTGCATTGTGCGACCGACAGAGGAGAATCGAGGTTGGCCTAGAACGGAAGATGTCCGACCGTAGAGAAGTCATTGCACGAGCTTCTCGATTGTTCTTTTCGATCGTTTCGCACGCGAGCGTCTCTCCTTCGTCTGCTTATTTTCTCTTCCTATCCCGGCAAATGCACGCGCGTCTCTCTCTCTCTTTTCTCTTATCTGTCTGACAAATTGCTCTCACTCTTATCAAACATTTCCTTTTTTCTTTCTTTCTTTCTTTCTTTCTTTCTTTCGTTCGTTCGTTCGTTCTTTCTTTTCCTTTCCCTCCTCCTCTTCCTCCTCGCTTTCGTTACTTCCGCGTGGTCGAGAGAATTTCCAAGGACACGAAGCGAACGCTTCAGTTTTTTTTTCTGAAAAAACTGTGTCTCGTGTATGTCGGGGGAAACGACTGGGCCGAAGTTCCCAGCGAAAGGTTATCGACGCGATTACGTATTTCTTTCGAAGCGGTGGACAGCCGCGCAGATAAGCGCCTACTTGTAAAATTCCAATTGCTTTCGAAAACACGTCGCGCGCGTTTCTTTCTAACTCTTTGGAATTCACTTTCCTTTGTCGCTTCTTGCCTCGTCCCTATATCGATCCCTATATCTCTGCGCATTTTTCGTTCGGTTGCATTTTCTTTTTTTTTTTTTTCTATCAGCGGCGTCGCGAAGAAGCTCGAGCGAAAGAAAATTCGAGTCGTTTCGGTCTCGTTTCTGAGATTATTTTGATGCGATCTGTTGAGGATCTTTTGCTGCTCCGCAATTTTTCGTCAGTTTTGCTCCGAGTTCGCTAACTCGGAAAACTTTGAAAAATAAAAGGATAAAAGTAATAAAGACAATTTAGATACAGGTATGATAGTTGTCGGTGTGATAGTTGTCATCCTAGTTAACACTCGTGTGGCGCTGGTGTCGTCGCGATTTTAAAAATCCCTCTTACTTCTGCACGAGACAAGTTAAAAAATGAATAATCAACGAAGACTCTCCGTTACATCGTCCATATTCGGTCTTTTATCAGCCAATGACTCGTACGAGCCTCCGTTTTCTTTTTATTTTTTTCCCCCTGATTCTTTTATCATCGACGCAGCTCTGCGATGCATCTGCAACGCATCCGCAAAACAGACCCCCAGCTAAATCCCGGAAAATCTTTTGCGGGACGTATCGTAAGAAATGGATACAGGAAGTTAATGAATAGGATTTAATTTAGTATTAATCTCCTTCTTCTTTATCTTTATCACGCTCTTAGGCCAATTTAGCTCCGTGCATTTGCGTCTGCGATTTGCATCTGCCCGTATAAATAAATAAAATTGAAATTATCCCCTTCTATCGGAAGGAATTTAAATACTTTAAACATCGTGACAAACTATCACTTGCTCCTTAATGGGTTGATCAAACTTTTACCAACTCAGCTCATTTATCCGAGACCTGAACTCCCATTATACGAGCAAAAGTAGCGAATGGTACAAAAAGAGAGAGAGAGATAGAAGAAAGTGAGCAAATTATGTGTACGAACCGTTTGTCCCGCGAACGAGTTCAGATGAACGCAGTTCTACCCGTAAACGTCGCGAAATAAAGGGAAATAAACGGGGGTCTTGGCGGTGCATTCTCGGTCTGATGGTGCACATAGTGCACAGTGGCGTGCATCGTTTGTCGGGGTGCAGTGCCCATCGCTTCGAATCGCATCGCACATCCTATCGTAGCATATCGCATCGCATCGCATCGTATCGTATCGTATCGTATCGTATCGTATCGTATCGTATCGTAGAAAGAAACGTGGTGGTGGGGGATGGTGGTTGGGCGACGGGGCTAGGCCGCGAGGGTAGGGCAGAGGAGGGGGGGGGCCGCGTCGGCCTAAGAAGGGGCTGTCAAGGGGAGGAAAAAGCTAAAAGGAGGAGGGATACACGTCGAACGAACGGAGGAAAAGGAGGCAGTGGCGGCGGCGATGGCGGCTGGTCGAGCAGGGGGTAGGCGAGACGACGGGGGAGGCCAGAAGAGACACAGGACGACGGTTCCCGTGGCATTTGTAGCATTGTAGGTCGTTGCGTTTTATAACGTGACTCCTTAATTTCCGCGACTGGCGTCCGTGTTCGCGAAAATCGTCTTTGTAATCATTTCGCTTCTCGTTGTCGTCGTCGTCGTTGTTGTTGTTCTATTGTCGTAGTCGTGGTCGTCGTGGTCCCGTGGTCGTGGTTCTCTGTGTGTCTGTGTGTGTGTGTGTGTGTGTGTATGTGTGTGTGTGAGTTCGCTCGTCGTTACGAATGCGAAGCTCCTTAAGCGGCGATGAAGCGTTTACGAGGACGCGGCTGGTACCCTTAATGGACCCACGAGGCTTTTTTGCTCGAGCCTCCTTCGTTTTCCACAGTTTCTGACTCGATCGCGAACGGGACGGGACAAAGAGCGCACAGCAGAGCGCGCGTGGTCGACGCGTGGAAACGAGACTCCGGTAATTGCATATAGTGTACCTGGTGCGTCTGTTGCCGTTGTTTTTGTCGCGCCGTGCCTCTTTCTGCGATTACGCGCCCGTGTCTTTGTGCGTGTCACGTTTGTTTGTGCTGCTGGTATGTGTGTGTGTGTGTGTGTGTGTGTGTGTGTGTAGGCATCGTGCATGTACGCACCGGGATCCTCGTTGAACTCGGGCTCTCTCGTTCCCTTGAACGTGTACCGTGTGTCACACGCTTCGACCGTGTTACGGTGCTCGGCTCGCGGAGTCGGTACCTCTCCGCTAAACGACCCACCGAGTGAAAGAACCGTCATTTTTCCAAACTCGAACGTCACTGAATTTTTGTCGCGTGTCTGGCGAACAGGTGGCAATTATTCTTCGTTCTCTCGGTGCACGTTCGATCGTCAGGAGGCGTGTTTTATTGGAACGCGGACAGTGCCTGCCGCGTTACGTTTGCGCTCGTACTCGGGCACCAATTGTCGTTATCGACGCGTAGGTAAATGAATTACAAACTATTCCTTCATTTCCACTAAACATTTTTCCTTTTCACGAATCGATATATATATATATATATATATATATATATATATATACACATATATCTGTATCTTCTATACGAGTTGGAGTTACGTTTATTCGTACTCGGGGACAATTATTATTATTACTATCATCATCGACACGTAGACATATAGGTAGTAAAGTATTCCTTCGTCCTCGTATTTCGCGAATCTTTACGCACATGCAAATCGCCGAGTGTATCTTGCGCGGCAGAGTTCTCGCAGTTCTTCCGGCAGCTCGGGCGCATCCCCGAACGTGACCAAAATGCTCTCAGCGCGTTCCCTTTCGCTTTTACTCGTCGCCTTGGCTGTTCCATCCAAGATGAAAGCCAGGAGGAAGTTGTGGTGCTCGCCACAAGGTAATACGACCTGTTCGGCTACGTGACTACTATGGGGGTCTCTCTTTCTCTCTCCCCTTTTGTTTTCCGCCTCGCCCGGGCGCTTTGTCGGAAATTCTTCGCCGAACAACCGATTTTACTTGCTCTTTCCATCGCGTGAAATATACTCTCTCGTTTTGTTTTCCGCGGCTGCTTCGCGCCGTCGATCGCCGGCGTGACGTTTAAGTTTCAAGTCGTTCGAGTCCGAGTTTCTTCTCGTCGAGAAAACGTGGCCGCGTGTGTGTTGTGTTGTGACTCGCATGATTAACGCGCGTCGCTCCTTTCACCTTGCGTGTCGCCAAGTGGCGCCTAATTGCACTAAATCACTTCGTACGTCATCATCCGTTGCACCGGTAATCTAACATGCCGCTGAGTTTCCAATGGGAAATTCCTTCTTCGCCGATGCGATCGTAAACACAATCGTGCTTTCGAAGATTTGTGAAACGTGCCCGCGGAGTTTCGCAAGGAATAACGATCCTTTTTTTTTTTCTTTCTTTCTTTTTTATAACTAACTCTTGTATCATTGGTAATCGTAACGACGTTAGGTTGTTCAACTGTAGAATTTTGTGTTTGTCAACGTGCCTCGTTAACACCCGTCGTGATGATGCTTATAAAATACGAACGTGTCTAGTGTGTCTTCGCTATTTACTCGCGATCGACGAGCTCGAAAGGAGACAAATTTGGGCAAATTTTCTCTGTTGTTTGGTGGCAGTGACGCGTGATCGCGGACCGCGTGAAGCCGATTCCAGACGCGTTATGGTGCGCATTTGGCGAGTGCGGAGACGACTCTGCGCGCGTAATTATACTCCGCTTTGATGTATGTACGCATTCGGTGAGCGCCAACAGATACAATAGAGATAAAACAAAAAAGGGGGAGGGGGGAAATAGAGAGGGAAAGGATGAGTGTTTCACGAGAGGGAGAGACGAAAGGAGAGGCGCGTTTGAGTTTACGCCCGTTTTTTCGAAAAGACCAAGTCTAGGTTTTTCTTTTCGAGTGTGCGCTTGGTGGAGTTTACGCTTTCAAGTCGACTACTCTCCTCTCGCCTCTCTCTGTCTCTTTCCCTCCCATTTGCGAGGAAATATCGCGTAATAAACCAAAAAGCTCGCCATTTTACGAATTTATCTCGCCCCTCTCTTTCTCTTTCTGCTCGAGAAGTTTACGACCGTCCCGCGGAAATTTCGTTTTTACGTAACAGGTAATTTCGAGAATTTACCATTACCGATGGGTCGTGCTCTTGTTGTCTCTCTCTCTCTCTCTCTCTCTCTCTTTCCGCCAAGCTGGAATTTTTAAATCCCAGCAACGCCTCGGAGAGAAACTTTTCAGAGAGAGAGAGTGTGTGAAAGCTTCTCTTCCTTGACTGTTTCCGCGTCGTTCCGCGGACTCGATGATTTTCGAATGTTTGTCAAGCGACAAACCCTGTTGGTCGCGCTCGCGCGCGCGCGACAAATATTTTTTAGCGTTGACGCTCGCCCTCCCTGCCGGAATCGACTTGGCCGATTGAAATAGCCGATGGAAATGCTCGTTTCCAAACATCCAGGCAGCAGCAGCAGCAGCAGCAGCAGCAGCAGCAGCAGGATTGTTGGGACGGAGAGGAGGCGCAGAGGGAGAGAGAGAAAAAAAATTCCATACACGTAGATCTAGCTGCAAATATTGTCGACACCTCGACTACTAGCTCGGCGGTAACACACCGGTCCGGGAAACGCGTAACCGGGAACGGTGATTTTCAATTTCCACGCGTTCGCGCGTTTGTTTTCGTCAGCCGGGTGTTCGACGTTTCGTCGCCACTTGTTGTGCCGGGACGTTGATGTTCCCGATGGAGAATCAATAGAATCCGTGAAACGAGGCGACGATCTCCTTGCAGAGAGAGCGAACAGTGACTCTCTGCATTCGTCCAATTATCTCTCCCTTTCTCTCTCTCTCTCTCTCTCTCTCTTTCTCATTCTATCTCCGTCTCTTTATATGCGTTCTCTTTTCCACGAAACGAGAGAGAGAGAGAGAGAGAGAGAGAGAAGGTTGTGTGCAACGCGGCACGTGCGTGCACGAGGAAAAGCAGAAGAGCAGCGTGTTCGTACGCCCCCCTCGTGCGCTCGAGTGAGAATCAACGAGATAGAATGAGATAGGAGAGCGTGTGCGGCGTGGTTTATCTTGAAGTACGCGCGATAAAGCCATTATCGTGGCCAATCTCGTTACGTACGCCGCCTCTGTGTGTGTGTGTGTGTGTGTGTGTGTGTGTGTCGCTTTCTGTAAAAAGAAAGACGAAAGAAAATTCCCGAAAATTCGCACCGTTTCCTCCCCCCGCTGGTGCCTGCTTCTTCTTTCTCCGCTTGGGAAAATTTTCCCAATCAAAACAGCAATCATATGATCGCCGTTGCGTTCCAGTTCATTTCAGCTCTCTCTCTCTCTCTCTCTCTCTCTCTCCGCGCAATCTGTATCGCTGTTTTCCCAGGAAATTCTCGAATTCTCGTTCGAAACGTAGCTCACGGCGAATGGAATAATTCGGAATCAATTTATTAGCGCGCGACAGCGATAACCAAAAGCTGAGTAACCTGTTCTCGAGAAAATGAACGGAGCTCACACGACACAGAGTGGGAGTGAAAACGTTCGTTCTTGTTTCGCTCGTGTTGTCTTCTCGCGCAGTAACTCGCGACCGCGGAACCGTTATGCCCAACTATCGTTGCAAGCGTATATGCAAGAGGATCTGCGTTGCGTTTGAGAAGCGGCGGTGAGAAGAAGAGGGGGGCACACGGTCTCGCGATAGAAAAAGCTACGTACGAAGCGAAATACGGTACGCGAGAAGTCGATGAAAAGGGCATCGAACTTGTCGCGCTCGACACACGGGCTCCGTTTTGCAAATTTGCTTTCGTTTTGTTGCGAAAATTGTTCTATCTTGGCATTTCGCCGCCAGTTAGATAGAGATCTAAGAGACGATGAACAATCACGTCAGCGTAGCACGATCTTTCGAAAGAACAGATTTTTATCGGGTAATCTCTCGTCCTATCTACTTCGACAGTTTCGATTTTGCTACCCTTTTTTTCTTTTTTTTTTTCTTTTTCTTTCTTCTTTCGGAACAAAAGAAAAAGAGAACGTAATTCCTCGCCTCCAACTTGCCCTACGAATTATCTTTTAGTTGTTCCACGGTTAATTGCAGTCTTGGAAGTTTCATGGCTTCCCGCCTGCCAAAGTTTCAACTTTCGACGATTGTCGTTGGCCTGCAGCTATTCAAAAGTATCCCGGCGAGTTACTTTCAATTGTTGCCTGCAAAGTTTTCGCAAGACTTCTATTTTTTTTTCTCCCACTCCATCTCTCTTTCTCTCTCTCTCTTTCGCTCCAAATTCAGATCCGCCATACTACCTTTGTCCGACATTTAAGGTTAATTAAACCTCTGCTTCTTTCACGTCGATTTATTGTTTTCAAACTTCTCGAAGATTCCTCACTGTCTTTCCAGACGAATCGAAAAATTTCTCTCCGTAAGAAAAGTGTCTCTTCTCTCTCTCTCTCTCTCTCTCGGTCATTCTCTCACTTTGTTCCAACGACTTTTGTATCTCGTTTATCATGTGAGATTACGTTCTTTTTTTTTTCCTCACTTTGACGCAATTGCCTCCGTCTTTTCATTTTTTCAACGTCCTTCTTTTTTCTCTTAGTTTTTTATGTTTTTTATATATTTTTCTTTTATCGAGAGACGTCAAGTAGTTATTGTTTCCGAGTGTTGCCTAATAGGTCTCGGAATATTTTAATACATATTTTTCGTAGTTTCCTTGTTTTTGTCTATGAATGACGCTGTTGAAATGTCGCGCTCATGGTAATCAACTGAAAGTTGCTGTTCAACCGGCCAAAGAGAAATAAATTATATTGAATTCGGGGAAAATTCGAAGTTGCAGAGGAGATTTTTCTAGGATTCCGAGTGTTTAAAAACGTAACGCACGCGTATCTAATATAATACATCACATATAAATACTCTCAAGTAAATCTTACTTGATATTGCAGAAATAATTTGAAATTCGAGAGCGAGAAATGAGTTTTTTTTTCTTTTTTTTTTCTTAGGATTACTGAGAATCGAACTCTGAACTTCTGAATGGAACGTCGAGATCTTACCATTATTGCTGATCTCGTATACTGACTCAACCATGTTACTTCTCTCCAACGATAAATATGATATTGAATATTCCAGTGGTTTCAAAGCATTTTTATCAATCGATTCAAATCTTTTTTCTAATTGCTAATAAAACTTTACGACGACAGTGACTTCGATGAAATTTTCAATTCTTGCACGCAACAAAGTTAAATGATGAAAATCGCAAGAAAAATTGCTGTTTCGATTTTGTTTCATTATATATCGAGTACAATTTTTACTTGATAAAAATACTTTGTTCGTAGTTGTGAAACAAGAATAAATTGGCCTTCTTGATTTTTCTTTTCTCTGCTGGAGAGATGGATAAATTATCTCTCGGTATGATTTAGACGAAGACCGTAGGGGGGAAGCATGATGTCACTTTTCTCTGGAAGAGCCCGTTTTTAAATTCATTTATGTTTTCAATTCAATTTTACGTTTTCAAAATTTAGATTACAACGAAAGTGAGTTTCATTTTAGAATTAAATTCAACATCGAGGAAATATTAATAACACCGAACAAATGTTATTGGTTTTCTTTTTTTCCTTTTTTTTTTTTTTGCAACATACCTTCAAATCGATCAGGTTATTCCCTCTTTAACTATGCCACGTGAACTCTCTCGGACAGGGAATTGTTTTACATTCGCACGCTCGGGGGTGACTAGGACAGATTTGACCCAATAATATATTTCTCTTTCTACAGAAACGTATATTTTTATCCGATTTTTCTTTTAATATCCTCGTTTTTTGCGTCCTATTGTTTTACTTTTATTATTTATTTACTACTCTTTCTTTTCTCTCTCTTTCTCTTTTTTCTTGCACTCTTACAATTGGACTTTTATCTGCTAGACTGCGAGTGTTCGTGCAGTTTCATATTTTTATTAAACACACATCTAAAGAAAACGGGTAGCTGCACGGAAGTCTGTTTCGTCAATTAAAAAATTGCAACTCTTACGTTTTACATTTTTCTTACACGTTTCTAAATAATTTCGTGTGTTCCGCGCGTTTGTTAATTTCGCGCGCGGATTAATTAAATTTGTCGTACCTGCGCGAAAATTTTGCAAAGAACAGGGGGGAAAAAATACGCCCGCAAATATTGTTGTTAATACATTACCTCGCAACTGTGCTTCAACGTTCATCGTTAAACCGAGTCCGAAAGTTCATCGTCAACATCCGAAAGTTACACCCGTCGAGAGAGAGGAAAGAAACGACAAAAGTTATAAAATCGAGAAAAAAAAAAGGAAAATTAACTTTCCGTAAAGGTACATACATACATACATACGTACGTACGTACATATATAAACGCAACGAAATGAAAATTGAATGTTTCCGAGTGGTTCTGTCGTAACGAGACGGCGGCGGGTGTCTACGTCGGTTACATCGAAACTGATCGCGATGGATCGGATCTGGTTAGCGAAGTATATCGGCAAATTTTCGGGGGAACGCATGGCGTGGCAGGTGAATAACCAAGTGCGCGCACGGTTCGGCTATTTTTACGATTTTTCCGGTGGTGGTCGGTGGCGTAAACGGTTCGATTACGTGAATTATAACAGTATTCTGGCCTCTCGACGAGGCCACTTGGTGTGGCTCGTTCGCCACGCACTACGTGTAATAAATGATCGAAAGAGAGAAAGAGAAAAAGAAAGAAAAGAAGAAAGAAACTCGGTGAACCGACGAGCTGGCTCCGCCATTCACCGTTTCCAAGTTCGAGAAACGATCGCGAATTAATCTTCTGGTTAATTCGCAGGCGTCGATATCTGTGAACACTGAGATAACGCTACGTCGTCGTCGTGACTAGGGATGGGAATCCAATACGTATCTCGAGTACAATCCTCGAGTCAAGTTCGATATCTAAGTTTTCGTTTTATACCGTTCGTAGAAAAAAAAATAGAGATATTTCAACGAGCGCACGTTTGCAATGTGTTTATTTATATACATAAAAAACACAAGACATATATATTTACGTACCAAGCTGGCTTTTGAACTCTGGAACGCGAGCATCCAGCAAGATTTCGAAAATTCATCCATAATCTCTGTTACACGAAAAAGACTGTCTAATTTAGGAGTTTTCTGAACCAAAACTTTTTTTCCCAGTATCGTCTACTTAATTATCCGGTGAAATTATAGCGCGTGTTTAAGTAGAACGCGATTTCGGTAGAACGGAAGATGGTAAAAAAGAGGAATGCAAAAAATCGCATCTTGCGAAAATTACAAATCGGTAGATTCCCTGTAAGCGTCAGACGAGTGCGCATCGCGCGCACGCGCGTCAGACGCGTTTGTGCCGATACAATGGGCCCGCTTAACGCGGTACACGTTTGAAAGATCATGCGTACGAAAAAGTAGGGACACACTTCGTCGAAATTCTCTCTAATGCATCATACACCGAGACACTGTCGCTTACAGGAAATCCGACATTCGAAAACGTTCGAATCTACTTGTGTCGATGCTCGATTCTATCCACCAATATTAAAGTCTGTTTAAAAAAAACTGCGAGTGACATACCGCTTGAATTGTTATTATATTTTCAGGTAGTCGAGTAATTATTAAAACAAGTCTGTCGAACGACTGTCTTTCAGACGATTTTTCAGAAAGGAAGGAAAAGGCCTGGCGATCGTTCGGGGAAAAAAATTCCACGACGTATTCTCTTCGGTGTGTATTAGCTTTTGGTATCGGCTTAACGAGAACTCGGGAAGAATTAATGCGCCGCCGTTGATTTTAACGCGTTCTAGGAAGGAATTGAAAAAGAGAGAAGAGGCTCGCTACGCTTTACTCTCTTCGGTTTCAATCCTTTCTTTATTAATTCAGAAACCGAGTGGTTTTAGAGGGACTATAATTAAAATCGGGCTTCTCATCCCCCTACTTGCCGCTACCCTACGTTCTACCGCGCTCTTCTTTTAATTTCGGGTTTTCAGTTTTAATTACTTCCTTCGGGTACGGCCGGTAATTTCGAAATTGAGAAATTCCCGGTATTTCGCGAATAAAAATCTCCTGAAATTATACTCCCACCCCCACTCCGTCGTTACTGGCTCGTTACTGGTTCGCGAGGTGGCCATGAATGTTTCAGACATATCGGATGTACCGTTTTGTTCTAAATTCCAAAGGTGGTTCAGTTTGTTCGACGAACGCCAGGATTTTCCACTTCACTTTGGCGATGTCGAGCAATTGTCGATCAGCCGAACGATAATTCAGCAGGTTAATAATATCTTCTTCTTCATTGTTTTGGAATTTTATTTCAAAGTAGGATACTTTTTCTTTTTTCAATATTTCACGGATTTTTGGCTGGACAAAACGATTAACTGACTTGCAGTTGGAAGACAGCAGAGAAAAGAAATATACTTCGTTCGTAAAGTTTCCTGGTAGAGATTCATTTGCATTGTTAGCAAACTTTTTATTAGCGTTGATTTAGCCGTTAATTTACTGGACTACAACGGATCGTTTATATTTTTACGCGAGCTTGTGTTTCCACCGATATAACCAAAGAAATGAAATTTTGCTAAATATTAGAACAAATTCTCCCTACGTTTCTTATTCGATGTATATCCGGTGCCCACGTTCCGCGCGTTCCTTCAGAAATTAAATTTCGAATTTCGTTAGATCTATCGAAGTGGCGCGAAAGATCTTAAATTTCAACACTGCAACAACTCTTTCAACGATACTCCACGCATGGGCGAGTGCCTACGTTTTCTAAAAAAAGAAAAAAATTCGATCGACTCGGAATTTCTAGAGAATGTCGCTGAAACTTTCAAACGCTGTGACGATGTTCGCAGGAAAAGACGTTTCCCTCGATTGACAATGAGAGAAGAAAAAAAAAGAAAAAACACGGCGTTTCGACAGTTGCTTGCTCGAGTTGCTCGATCCAATTTAGAATGGTATGCACGTGTGTAGGTTAATTAGCAAACGACAGTCACGATTCTCGTGGCTGTTATCTCGGATCGTGAAGCGTCGGCCAGTCCCATCGGCGAAGGGTTAACCCGATTTCCCAATTTGATCCGGATTTCGAAAAGGTCACCGAGGCGCTTGTCGCCTCGTCGCTTTTCCGCGTCCCGAGTACAGTCGGCGCATTTTCTCAACGGCGAAAGGTACTCTAATCCAATCCGTAAACACAATAGAAAGTATCTCAGGGAATCTAGGCTACCGAACGAGGTAGCATCGTTTCGCGCGCTTGTGCTTCCTACTCTGTACTCTACGTACGTGTGTGTGTGTGTGTGTGTGTGTGTGTGTGTTGTCCTGGTGTACGTAGCGAGACCTGAATACCGAGCTGCCCTCCAGCCCCGACAAAAATGTTTGACATCCGGTTACCTCGTGGAGAACGGTCTTTTGACGTGCCATCGACATTTTCCTTTTTTTTCCTTTTTTTTCTTCTTTTTTCTTCGGCCACGGGAAAAAGGCAAATGTTGTACGAGAGAGGTAAGACGCAAGGGAGACGATGACGCGGAAATTCCGTGGATGCGAGAATTAAAAAGACGGGGGGGAGGGGAAACGATGAGAGAGGAAAATCGAGGAGAGGAGACAGTCGTATAAAAGATGAGAAAGATGAAAAATTTGGAAAGATAATAGGGAAGATTCGTCAAGTGGAAATTCACGAGGAAAATGATGGAATAATTGGGGCATTGATGTAATAAATAGCAGAACAGTTGGGATATTAGAACAAATATATCATTCGCGAGGCGTGACGATCAGAAAGAGAACGAAGAGAGAAATTAGTAGAAGGAAACGAATTGTAAATTAGCGAGAGATTGATAGAATAAATATAGAATGATTGAACGGATGGGAACATTGAGTTGAAAATTGGGATAAATAATAGAATAATTGGAAACTTATTAATAGAGCGAAAGAGAGTAGAAAGACAGTGATAGAAACGTGGTGGGAAATTTAAATTTCGGAAAAGAAAACAAAGAAACAATCGGGGAATTGGTAGTACAAAGGACGAAGGGAAGGACGTGTAAAATTACAGAAATTTAAATTAGAAAATTAATTAAAACTAACTAATAAGTAAAAAGTTCGAATGAAAGACGAAGAAGAAAGAGCTGCAGAGAAAGAGAGAGAGAGAGAGAAATGTTGTAGTGGCGACGTATGAAATTGGGAAGACATTGAAAGATAGAACGGATCGTAATTTCGCGCAAATTCGCGCCTTGTCGATTTTTCCGCGTATTGTACCCTCAGCGTTTTCCGATACGGGGAATTTATTGATTCCCACGATCCACCGGCGAGTTCCACGGAGGCTTGCTTGCTTGCTTGCTTGCCTGGGGGGAATTTTAAAACCGCAGTCGAGCGTGCAGCCTAAACTCTGCCTTAGATATTACCATCCTCGATAAGACTACGTCGACTAGATTACGAAGTGGAAACCCGGAAAATGATGCGCGTCCCGTTTCCAATTATTCTTTTATTCAAGCGTATGCGTGAAAGAAAGAAAGAAAGAGAGAGAGAGAGAAATTACAGTCTGACAAAAGTTGGTTCTTGGCTCTAAAGGTATGAAGCGTTTTTTGTTGATTTTGGATAAAATTTGGATGTATTTATACACTTCTAGTGTTTAAGTTACGTTTACGATCAAAATATTTCGGGCACATCATCCTTCACAATTTTGAATAAAGTAATAAAGGGCATTGACTTCAAGTAACGAAGCATCGTCAGATGGCGAAAATATATTATTTCCGATCTTCTATTCTTAATTCTTAATTGGGCTGGAAATTACAATAACAACATAAAGTCAAGCTACTCAGTTTTCGAATTTTCAGTGCCATTCCTGATCTCTGTTGCAGAGAAGAAACGCGAAACACGAGGTAAATCGAATTTCAGTAATCCGGCATAAATCACTCTACTCCGTTTGTAAAATCAGCGACGCTATTTGGCCATTAAATCGATGAAAGAATTTTCTGTTTTTTTTCTTTTCTTTTTATTTGTAGATCAATCTGTACAATTTTACACTTCGTAAATACGTAGAAATCCGCGGACTATGCACGAATTAGCCTTCGAGTAAATCGAGGAAACGATCCCGAAAGAAGGAAATTCTTGGGAATCACGGGGATGAAATTTTGATGAAAGCAGGTCTTCCCCGTCTAAATTCGTGTCCCTTTTAAAATTCAAAACGACCATAATTGAACGTTCAACAGCGAGAGTTTAGCGGACGAAATAAACAACGTTACACACACACACACACACACACACACACACGACAAAACGCGGCCGCCGCGTGTCAGATTTTTATTAGAGGAGAACGAGATGTAACCGGATGTCACCGATTTTAATCAGAGATTTCGCCAAATCAGTTTTCCGATTCGTTTCTAATTGAACTTCATCAGCCCCGGGCCCGGAGGGAACCCGATGAAAGTTAAATGTCGATATTCGACTTTCACGATTTTACAAAGTCACTCCCGATAATTATGCTAATAGATACAAGCGGCTCACGTTAATCGTTTCCAGATAATGCAATGGAAACTTCTTTTTCCACGGAGTTTGCCCCGTAACTTTCTTCCCTCGCCGGAGAGATCTTCCTTCCCTGTTCCTCGATCCCCTCGATCTTCCTTGGTTACTTTCGAAAAAATTCCGCGGAAGAAATACCGGGATAATCCAATCTAAGGTGAAATTGTTCGGCGATTTATTTTGATTAGAAATTCGTCGTATAGCGTTCCATAGCTCGTTAAAAGCGTGTTCATTGTAGGAACTTTCTGTAAATATATTATGCGTGTGTGTTATATAAAAATTGTTTCTTCGATACAAAAAATATCTGTCAGAATGAATTATTCGTAAGAATTATTAGTTGTCAGATTTTAAACCGTAGCGAATAACCAGTAATCTTTTTCTCTTAAAAAAGCAAACAAAATTCTGGTTAATAAAGGGTCCTTGCTTTATAATGTCGAATCACGCGCGTAGATCTTATTATGGTTATTATCCATAGTTGTGTCGCGTAAGAACATTTTCAATTCGAACCTTTCAATTTTCTTCCTTCCAGCTTCAATAAACATCTCTCTTCTTCGCTTTAACGAACAATCTGCCAAGAAATTATAAATCAAGAGAGCTGGCTAAGAGGATAAAGCCCAAGTGAAAATCTACTTCACTTCGCGAAGACATGGAACTTCAGATATTTCTAGTAACTTCATATTAGCATATTCAATGCACTATTCTATGCATTTTTGAGCTTCTCTCGTAAATACGTAAACGAACTGCAGACAGCGTTCCAATAATAATTGAGCAGTTTTATCGGGAGGAGGGCGCCCGCGAGATAAGATGGTGAATCAAGTAAATTGCTCTGAAAGTTTCAGTTCCAATTTGTTCTTTCGTGATAAATTAAACGGGCATTCCATTTTATCCAAACAATAATTAGCCGCCGCTAAGCTTCATCCGAGAAAAGCTTTGCATTCGTGTCAATGCGTGAAAAAAAGAAAAAATCGAAAGGATAATCTAAACGCAAAATTTTACGTAAAATAGAGAGACAGGAGACATAATATTGTTCGAAAATTATTTGATACTTTATTTAGATCTGAGTAGATCTAAATTTATTTACATCGTTATTCGCATCGTTAAAGCTTTCTCAGTTGTCGATTAATATCGTCGCCGCGAGACAAACGATCGTTGACACCATAGGAAACAACCTAATAATTCTCTGCGAGATCGGCATTTCTTGATTTTCTTTCTTCTCTATACTTAATCGCCTGACAAAGTCATAAGAGAGTAAGCATCGCAGTAAATTGCTTCATAAACGCAGCCGGTCGTGTCCCTCGGTGAAGTTGTAAATTAAGCATGTTGCCACGTCTGGTGCGTTCCTATCAGTCATCGGGGAGACCAGCTATCGAACTAGTTCGAACTGAATCTAATCGAGACGAGTGAATCGAAATTAGCACAGAGACAAGATAAACAAGAGAAACAAACGTGAGACACGTATATGTGGGAACCTGATCGAGCCGAGATTATACCGATTAGAATCTGAATCTGTAATCGAGTGCATTCCGTAATTATAGAATTAAAAGTTAACGAAGGGGAATTCAATTTCAGGTGTAAATATTGTATTATTCATTTTCAAGAGAAACGAGAGACTCTCAAAGTGAAAATATACTAGTGCCACCACGACGTATCAAGTTAACTTTATTTTTAAATGAGTCATAACTTTAACGTATCGAGTTAACTTCATTTTTAAATGAATCAAATGAATTTTAAATGAATTTATTTTTAAATGTATCAAGTTAACTTCATTTTTATTTTTAAATGATTTTTAACTTTATTTTTGTATGTCCGTGGTAGTACAGCCCTTGACTCTCTTTAAGGATTCAACTTTACTAGACTCTAGTAAAAGTTACTGTCAAAGGTAGCCAGTCGTTGTAATATTAATTAAATTCATGTTGATTATTAATAAAATTAATATTAATTTTTTTAACTTGAATCAAAATCGAATTTAAATAGAAAAGAACTTTTGATTCACAGATTCCTGACGAAACTTACTAGACTCTGGTGAAATTTGCTTCCAAGAAAAATAACCAGACGTTGCGATATTAATCACGTTTAGTATCTAACGAATTTTAGTATCTTACAAATCTAATAAAACTTGAATTAACCTCGTCAGAAATCAAATTTGAAGCGATAAAGTGCCGAATTTTTGATCGATGGATTCTTGACAAAATTTATTAACCTATGGTGAAATTTTCTTTCAAGAAAAGTAACCAGATGTTGCGATATTAATCACGTTTAGTATCTACGAATTTTAGTATCTTACAAATCTTACAAAACTTGAACTAACCTCGTCAAATTTTTGATCGATGGATTCTCGACAAAACTTACTAGACTCTGGCGAAGTTTGCTCACACAAAAGTAACCAAACGTTACGACGTTCATCAAATTAGTATGCAACGGATTCTACAAATCGAGCTTGAACTTGAACTAACTTCGTCAAACATCGAATTTAAATGAGAGTAAAGAAGCGAACCGTTGATTTATACATTTTTAACAAGATTTACTAGAAATTTATCTAGTAAAATTTATTTTCACGAGTTAACCGGACGCTGCTACGATGTTGATCAAATTAGTATCGAACTTGAACTTGAACCAACCCCTAGTCAAAAATCAACTCTGAATAAGAAGGAAGCGAACCTGAAATTTTGTGTGTGTGTGTGTGTGTGTGTGTTACATTTCAGATCGATTCAGTCTGACGGTCAATCCCCTCTGTCTGTGTGTTACAGAGAGAACACGTGAGAGAACCCGGCAGGAGCAATCGTGATCGAGCTGCACGTTCGAACGAATTCGCGTGTAAATGCTTCGAAGGCCACCGTCTTGAAAGCGTTCATCCGGTTGACAGAGGTCCGGGTTGGTTTGACTTGGAGGACGTGCTCGGCTCGCTGACTGCGCATCCACCGATACTCGTAAGAATCTTTTTTTCTTTTTTTCTTTTTTTTTTTTTTTTTTTTTTCTCTTTTTCAAGCCTCAAGCGAGAGTTTCCCGTGCTTCGTCCTCGCGACTCCGTTTTCATCGAACGCGGTGGCGTCGGGCACCAACAACGTCGAGAAAACCGGAAGGAGTAAAAACTTGTAAATACAGCCGCGTTCTACTACGCGATTGTCAGACGCGGTTGCGGAAACCGACGTAAACTGGACAGGAAACATATCAATTGGATAGAGCAGCGTTGAATTTAATTGTCTTCGTGATTTCCGTCAAATCGCGGCGGAAGTAGAGATTGATGGTAGACAGAAATGCAAATTATCTATATATATATATGTATATATATATATATAAAATTGTAATTGTTGTTGCAGTTTCAAGGTATTAAAATCGGACTGCAGATACTCGTTTTGTCTACGATCATAATATTCGTACAAATGAAATATAGTAGAAATCAGTGCGGAAGATGTACAAAATGCAATGAAAATGCAAATACAAAGAAAGGAAAATAAAATTTACGTGGAATGAATATTGTAAAATGAAAGGTACGCTTTTATCGCAAATATTTCGAAACAATTAAATATTTCGTTTCTGTGATATTCGTTCAACGAACAGTATACGTATACTTGACCGTATACAAGTGAAGCGGCCAATATGTCCATGAGCTAAATAGTTAGTCATCGTACGGCCGAGTCGGCCAAAACCTCGTCAATGAAATAACGATAATCGATGATTTGATGTTTAAAAGGTTTCTCCTTTACTGGTTATAGCAGCCAGCGTAAGCGTAGGCCGTCGAATCGTCGAAGATTGGCGATCTCTTTCTGAGCCGAGAAACTAATGTTGCAGAGTGGAGTGGAAGGAAAAAAGGTGGTGGGATTACGGTGGGAACCACAGGAACGGGGATCCTACTTGGCTTGGAAGAGCTTGGCGGCGGTACCAGATCCGCGCATGCTTCAGCAACGAGGCAGTTCTGTAACGACACCACCCGCGACGTCATCCACCAACATGTTCCCCCAGCAATATTGCCTACGATGGAAATACCATCACAGCAACTTGCAGACCATGTTCTCACAGCTGCTCGAGCGGCAAGCTTATTGCGACGTTACTCTGGCCTGCGAGGGCAAGACTCTCAGAGCGCACAAGGTAAACAGAGATTCTCTTCCTTTATCTCTCTCTCTCTCTCTCTCTCTCTCTGAGACTGACCACGTGGAACTTCTTGGCGAAACGATAGAAATTTCCACGTGTTTCTCGATTAAACTTTTCAACTAATATTTCAAAATTCTACGACTTTGGTTTAGTTTCTTAGTTCTAACAACGATTTTATTTTTATTTTCTTTCTCTCTCTCTCTCTCTCTCTCTCTCTCTGAGACTGACCACGTGGAACTTCTCGGCGAAACGATAGAAATTTCCACGTGTTTCTCGATTAAATTTTGAACTAATATTTCAAAATTCTACGACTTTGGTTTGATTTTTCTTAGTCCTAGCAACGATTTTATTTTTATTTCTCTCTCTCTCTCTCTCTCTCTCTCTCTCTCTCTCTCTCTGAGACTGACCACGTGGATCTTGGCGAAACGATAGAAATTTCCACGTGTTTCTCGATTAAACTTTTCAACTAATATTTCAAAATTCTACGACTTTGGTTTAGTTTCTTAGTTCTAACAACGATTTTATTTTTATTTTCTTTCTCTCTCTCTCTCTCTCTCTCTCTCTGAGACTGACCACGTGGAACTTCTCGGCGAAACGATAGAAATTTCCACGTGTTTCTCGATTAAATTTTGAACTAATATTTCAAAATTCTACGACTTTGGTTTGATTTTTCTTAGTCCTAGCAACGATTTTATTTTTATTTCTCTCTCTCTCTCTCTCTCTCTCTTCGTTGCAAAGAAACGAAGAAAGGAAATTCATTTCGAAGACTGAAATTTTAACGCGAATGTTTATGTATTTTTATATATTAGATTGTTACAGACGAAATCGGGGTGAGATTCTTAATAGAGGTTCCAATGTCTATGGATATAATAAGCCTTGATATAATAAGTAATTGATTTGTGTTGCTGAGTTTTATTCTTTATCAGCGTGAGAATTCTAAAATTTGTGATTTTGAAATTCGAAAAGGATTTTTGCGTTAATCCTAATACTACATTAATTATAAATTGTCCTTAATGTCATTAGAGAATTGTTTCGTCACTAATTCCGAGCGATGCACATTTCGTACGCTAATATTAATTAATATTTTTGTAAACGTGGCTGAAGAATTGGAGCCGAAGTAGAAATTCATTTTTCACACTTGTTAAATATTAAAACACCACTTTTAATGTTCTGTATGTTCTTAATCATTATGTTGATTCAGATTTGCTGAAAATATACAAACATCGACAATATCTACACGCGTGTAAAATATCTGTGCATGTGTCAGAGAATTGACTCAGCTTCCGCTGCCCGAGAGTTGTCATTAGAACTATCGATAACTAAATGTAAAACCTGTGTCAGAAAAATTAAAATACGACGAATAGGAGAACATTAGACAATATATAATAATACCTTAGTAAAATAATGCATTAAATTGTGCAACAAAGAATATCACTTTTTATTCGTATATTTTACAGAAGTCGAATAAAAGAATTTCGAAAGAATTTTACAGAGATCGAAGAAAATATTGCGAATGCGTCATTTCGATCATTTTGATAGTTTTCTAGTATTCTAGTATTTCACTTTCTCACGATGCTTTTGCAATTCGATAATAGATCGTCGTATTATCGAATTCATCAGATTCTTCAATTTTATTCCAAGTGTACAATTTAACAAGCTGAACTGATCGACACGTGTCACTCGATTCCAGAAGAAAAAAAAAAAAGAAAAAAAAAGCGCACAGTGTAAAAATATTTGACACGTCCCTTGCCCTTAAACTCGCAGTGAGTTGAACGAGTGGTGAGAAATGAAAATCGCCAAATGCATACACGGCATATACCGTGCACAGGAGACGTCGCGTGTTTCAGAAACACCGTGGAAAAATTCGTCGGTATATCGAATGGAATGTTAAATCCGAAAAAAAGAAGAAAAAAAAAAAAAAGAAAAAAAATAATCGTTATAGGTGATCCAGAGGCCGTTTAACAGTGACAACTTTGCTCTGTCGGTCGAACTCTCGATAACCTTCCATTCCCTTTAAAATCCTTTTTCCACTCGTACGTTCGGTTTCAGCTATTTTACGCTTTGAAATGTTTTAGAGGCAGCCGCTCGTTCGCTCTGCGTCGTTTAACGCGTTACAGCCGCATTGTATCATCGTCGAAACGCATAGTACTCCATTTTCACTTTCCGTAAATTGAATACACAGTTCTCCGCCCTTTTGTTCGCCTAAATTGCTGCACATACTCCGCTCGCCGCGTTTTCCTTTTCTTCTTTTTTCGTTGCCTTAAACTACGGGAGGGGAGAAAAAAAAAAAAAAGAAAATAAAGATCACGATGGAGAGCTGTTGGCGAGTCGGTTATCAAGTTCGAAAAATCGTGCGAACGCGATCGAAATCGTGATCGTTCTCGCTATTAATCGGAATTTCGTTCACTTCGTAGGAGGAGAAGATTTCGTCTGTCGACTGAAGAGTATTATAAATTCAGAGATGGAATAGATATTACATCTGGGAAGCGATGATTGTCGCGAAGAAATTATTTTTGGTATTTTTTTCTAAGTGCGCGAAATAAAATTTTCAGAAGATTCCAAGATACGCGTTCTACGGGTGAGGGGGGAGGGGGGGATTAATTTTTTGAACTTCGAAGAATTTGTCCCAGCTTGTCAACGCTGACACGCGCGACGAAATATCGCTTAGCGCGTCTTGAAAAAATTAAAACTGCTGGAGATACAAAGTTCTTGGCTCGTGTCGCGTTCAGTTTGTTTAATCAGAGACTCCTCCGACAGATGTTTTTTTTTTCTGTCATGTTATCGATTATTCCGTTCTTCCGTTTTAATCATTCTATATCATTTTACGTGTTTAACAACTGAAATAATCCTATCGGGTAATTTACGATATATTACAAAAGTTTAAGGTATTTCATTTTATTTTGTATTTTACGTTTCCCTGGAAGCGATGGAAATTAATAATAAAATTCAATTAAATTAAAAATTCCAAAAAATGGTCCAACGATTATTAAGAGCTGGAAATAAAATTCCCGCGCGAACTTGAGATTTTTTTTTTTTTTTTTTTATATATATATATATATATATAAAAATATGAGAATTCATGCCTCAAGGTTTGAATTTTGCAATTTCGGGAAGAAACTCGGCCGTTCTTTCTTGTCTTTTTCTTCTTCTTTTTTTTTCTTTTTTTTTTCTTTTTGCCTCCAAAAAAACGAAAAGACAAGGTAAACGCGTTCTCTCCGTAATTAAACTTCATCGTCGAAGGAGATGATAAAAGCAAGAGCGAGCAGACGACAACGGTAGTACGAAGGCAATCTCGTCCAGCTTCCATCGACTTGGACGACGATACCCGTGTTCGTCCGTTTCATCCCCTGGCGTTTTTCCTGGTCGACACGTGTCTCTCTATCGGTTCTCCGTCCAGTCTTGTCCCTCCTCTCTTTCTCTCTCTCTCTCTCTCTCTCTCGGTAGGTTTTCTGCGTGCCCACCTCTTGCTTGGCGGCGCAGTGCCGGGCGGAGAATTTCCTCGATTCGTCTTATTGCGCGTCGCGAGGCAGAGGAGAAAAGAGACGAGACGAGACGAGACGAGACGAGACGAGGCGATATCCCAGCTCGTCGAAGCGGTGCTGCGAGAGGAAAAGTCAGAGGGAAGAGAGGAAGAGAGAGCGAGCGAGGGTCGGGGGCTGGAGAGGGCAGCGGACCACCCTCGCCTGCCCCGGGGAACATAAAACTTAACAAACGATCAATTTTCTGTTCTTTGTTTCTTACCAGGCTAGAACTACGGTATTTCGCCATTCTCTGTTCCCCACCCACCCCCTCTGGTTTCGAAGAGAGAGCGGGTGGTTCTCCTTCGGCCCCAGCTCGACTCCCGTTCAACCACCCTCCCTCCTCCTCTCTCGCTTCTCCTCCACCCTTTCCTTTCTTTTTTTCCTTTCTGTCTTCTTTCTTTTCCTCCTTTCCCTCTAGTTTTGCCCGCCGCGCCGCTGTGTGCACGGTTTCGCCCCCTTTTAGCCTCTTCTCTCTCTCTCTCTCTCTCTCCTCTCTGTGTGTCTCTCGTTCTTTCGCTCGCTCGCTCGCTCTCTCTCTCTCTCTCTCTCTCTATCTCTATCTCGCCGTCTCTCTCACTTTCCCTTGGCAATCGCCTATCTTCTTCTTTTCTTCCCTGCCGCGGCGTTCGCGAAGGGGGGAGGGTGCTGGTTTCAACCCCTCCCTTCTGGAGCCCCGACGGCTCGGCCGCGCCACCCCTTCCATGTTTCCCTTTTTGTATCTCCGTCTCGGCTGTGCGTCGAAACGAGCCGCGCAGAGGAGAGGCACTCTATCAAAGTAGAGTACGTTTGGCTTGGTTTATTTTTTACTTTGGGAGGGGTCCAAATTGTAAAATCAATACTTCCTCCTAAATTTAGAATGCCGCCACCGAGCGACGCCGACGCGCGGCTCGGCCTTTTTCCTCGTTCCTTTTCGGCCTCGTGCAACACCGGGGAGGCAGGCTTGGTCTCTCGCGCGCGCGTCGCGTCGCGCCGCCGATGCCGCGCGCTCTCCCGCTTCCACGCGGGAAACCGGCGGTAACACACGCAGCAACACACACAGCACAGCACAGCACAGCACAGCACACTCTTTAGGGAGAAGGGAGCAGGAGGAGGGTGATCTCGCGCGGACGCCGCCGCGTCATCGCGCCGGAAAACAAAAGCCAACGCGCGCGGCCGACGAGTGCGCCGCGCACTCTTCGAGACACCCCCTCGTGATCAAAAACGACACCAACGTGTAACCAGAGGGTACACCCATGAGCCAACTCGCGCTCCTCTTTCTCCTTTACCGCGTACACCACCTTCGCGCGATAAATACTGTCCGACGCGCTGCGGATTCGAGTCTCGGGGGCGAGCGCGAAGGGAAATCATTTTCACTCGGGTCTACGTTTTCTACGTTGTGATTCAAGAAGGGCAACGTCTACTTTGCTGTTTGCATTTTTTGCATTATTGACGATTATTGACCAAATGATGCTGCCTCGTTGTTAGTCATTATGCACATTTTTGTACATTGACTTAGGCAATGGAATGTAGAAATTGATTTTAAAAAAAAGTGAAATGAACTGACTAGATGATGAAAAATATAACGTATTACACTTTATTAATAATAAATTTTCCAAAAAAAATTCTTTGATAAACAAATGAAAGATTGTATATATATATATATATATATATGTATATATATATATATGTGTGTGTGTGTGTCTGTGTGTGTGTGTGTATTAATAATTTATTTCAGAATGATACTTTTTGAAACATTTTGGACTATGTAAAGCTGCCAAACAAAGTTCACATTCCCTAGTTTCACTCGACAAAACAAAAGATTGTATATATATGTGTGTGTATTGATAATTTATTTCAGAATGATACTTTTTGAAACATTTTGGACTATGTAAAGCTACCAAACAAAGTTCACATTCCCAAGTAGTTTCACTCCTCTTTTCGTATTTTTTTTCTTCTTGTAATTTTCGCTAATTTTAGCATCTGTGCTGCGTATCTATTTGTTTCGACAGTTGTCGCGTTCCAATAATCGTCCGTCAATATTAGATTGAATAGATCTATGTTACAGTGAGATTATATCCTAATTTTTCCAAAAACAAAGGGTTTATACCCGGCGTTTCCGCGAAGATCGAACTTTTTCGATTATTATCTTTGGGAGCCCAATTCCAATCATTGGCGTTATTTTCACACGTTATTTTATTGCATTTTCATTATCACAATCTTCGAAAGACATACGTCTAAAACGTTTTTTTTCTTCTTTTGAAAAAAAAATCTGTTCACCGCTGTCGCTGTTGCTACACTTTTCAAAATTATTTTCACATTTGCCCATGCTTAATTGCAAAATTATTTCGTAATTAATTAAAACGGCGAAACTATCTCGTAATTGTATCGAATAATTATTATTCGAGATCAGTCGCAATACAACACAGCGTTATCTATTAACTTGCACGCGTTAATGCATATCGCCACAAAAAATACACCACGAGTTATGGGCTAATGGAAACATGAATTTCCCTTTCTTTTTTTTTTTTTTGTGCAAGTTTTCTTACGATGAATTTTAAATTTGTATTCTTTTTGATATTTTATGTTTAACTTCGCTTATTTTCGTAGAATATTTACTTGGAGCATTTATTATCGTGGAATATTTTGCATCATATACCCGAATAACAAAATTATATTTGCAAAAATCGAAAGATTTGCAGATCGATTCTTATCAGATAGTAATTTTTATAGAATTAGATGCGACAGAGGCAAATGATCCAGATGAAATTTTCACGTTAAGAATGTAAGCTTTCATGTTAGACGAGATATCATGCACAAAGAGTTAATTTACGATTTTCTTTCCGATTTAAAAATGCAGCTCTCGATCTCTCGAATAGGGGTGTTTTCACAAGTACTCGCGAGAAAGGTTTGTCACGCAACTAGAGTGGTTTGTTGAACTGTCCAGATCCCATCACGGCTCGTAAGGTCAGGAATTACAGCCAGCTGCCTCCCCTAGCCTTTGCCACCTGTATCCAGGTGTGCTCGATGATCGTAGATGCGATCGCGCCACAACAAATGGGGGAAAAATAGAAATTGTTTCCTCTTGTTCCCAATTTTTTTCTTTTTTCTTTCTTTCATTTCTGCTGCCAATTTGCTGCTCGATGAAAACTGACGCAGATGATGACCTGTACAGATGTTTCTGTAAGGGCACGTAACGAAGTAGACTCGTTTACCGATGCGATCGTTACATTTGAGTGATCTTCCACATCTTCGTAAACAAATTAATTAGCAGTCAATTTAATAATTGGATCATGTTTAATGTTTGTGCATATAACTACGGCGCACGTTGAAAAATAGGGGACGCGTGATTAAAATTAGAAAAAAAAGAAAAAGAAAAAAAAAAAGGAAAGAAAGTACCAACTCTCAGACTGCTGCAGGAGAAATTCGCAGAAAGTATTTCTCGATGAATAACTGAAAAAGTAACACGCGTTTATTTGTCGATAGCCAGTCAAAGGGACCGGGGTACTCTTTGGCGAGAGACTTGTCACACTCTTTCTCTCTCTCTCTCTCTCTCTCATTTTTCCCCCCTGTGCGAAAGGCCACGAAAAAATACGGGCAGCAAGATGTACGTGAATGACAGCGTAGGTGGAAATACCTCGTTCGGATTGAAATATAAACGACAGACGGCGGCGATGGTGGTGGTGGTGGTGGTAGGGATCAAAATGTAACGTCAGTCGCGCTACAATGTTGTGGTTTGTTTTATGGACGGTGTTGCGTTTCTTTCCTTGTTGTTCGTTTTCGCGATCGCCGCCGGTGGGAGGTTAAATATCGATTGCTGTTCGATGTAACGCTTTCGGCTTTGCTCGTGGCAGCTGTGGTCGTCTTTTTCGTAAAATAAACCGATTTCGAGTGCCGTGGTACCTGACGCGCGATCCCTGATGCAGACAGCTTGATTTCCGACTATTGTTATTAAATGAATGGACACGTCCGTGTTTTGTGAATATTTTAAAGCCGAGGACAATTTCCATCCGATACTGATGGCACCCGGCCGGCATGTCGTTAAACTCGTTAGAGAGATTGTCCGAGATAAGGTTCGTTTCGAAACTGACATAGGGACTTAATCAAGTTTGAATTGTCGGGGGCACAGTGGCCTGTCAGAAAATTAAAAAAATATCGATCGCCGGACAAACAAACACGCGTCACACCGGAAAAAGGAAAAGAGGAAAAAAAAGAATGAGAATTCGCGCGCGACAGTCGTTCTGTCGTTTTTGTCAATGAATCTCTCGTCGATAATCGATTTCTTCGATTTCTTCTTCGACGAGGTCAGAATAAGTATTTGTTGCTGGTCGGTGTATCAAGATACTTGGAAAGGATTTAATGGATCCGTGCATCGATTAGATGTTTGTTGCGTTAGCAGGAAATTCAAAATGTTGGACAGATATCGTCAGGCTCCTGTGTTCATTAATTCTCCACAGATATCATATTGGACGCGTTTTGAAATCTTTTGTCTAATTGAACTTTATTGCCAATACTCAATCGCAGAGAATGTAAAATACAAAGTAATTGCTTGATTCTTGTATACCTTAGTATAAATTACTATGATCGTGTATAGCTTCCCAATCTGGGACTGTATGGAATTATGCATATTTCGAAACGCGGTTCAACAATTTGCACCACACCACCGGTGTTTTCTTTTCTTTTTTTTTTTTCTTCCAATGACTAATATTCCGTTAATCCTGAACTTTTTTATACTCTTAAGAGAAAAAAAAAAAAAAAAAAAAAGACCTCGTTCTACAAATTCGATATCGATGCCAAGAGAGGTAACGCAACGAAACGAGAATGAAATATTACCGATGATTCTACAATCCGGCGAGAACTTTCGCATGCTAGAATCGCCTAACAGTCGCGATACACTCAAGGATGACCGCGTGTCAACCAACCGCGTCGCGACCTATTTTTTTGCAAAAGCATAGTTTTCATCTATAGACCGTGATATTCTATGTATGCATCGCGCTAGATACCGAATAGTTTCTAGGTTAAATTCATTTTTCATTTATGCGAAATTTGCCGTTTCACTGAATTTCCCCGAGACTCGCCACGAAAGCCCCAACCTATTCGCGATCTGTCGTTTACATCAATCGGGCCAACGTCCTAACTTAGTCGGGGCTTTTTCCTCCCTCGATCGATAACGCTCGCTTTCGTTTCGACATCGTCGCGATCCGCGGCGAATCTCGTGAAACGAATAATGCAGGTTTTGCCGCGAAATCTCATCGTCCAAAGAGAGAGAGAGAGAGAGAGAGAGATCGACGAGAAAAGGTATGAAAGACCGAGTTTGTGGGAATCCTCAGTTTGCGATCGTTACGCTTTCTTTTTCTTATTTTTTTTTTTTCGCTCACATCGCATTGTTCGTCGCTACGCGAACACTGACCGATCCGACAGCAATCAGGGTCAGCAGGGATCGATCGATTCGAGAAAACGTCGCGGAAACGCGAAGAAAACGATAGTGAGATTCCTCGCGGTCCGCGACCGTGACGGCGATATCTCCACACGCGTGTTTTCTCAGGTTCTCCGCCGACAAAACAGGAGATGCATCATTACAACACACGCCGCGTGTGCCTCGCGGGTAATTATATGCCGCGGCAGAAGGGTTGCCAGGTGCCAGGGTCGTTAAACCCGGACATCCTGTGTTCTAAAAAACACGACGCGCCGCTTCCTAACTGTATAAATAATAGTACGCCTTTATTCCGCGAGCTGCTAACAACAGTCTAGCGTGGCGGCGACGCTCGTCCGAAAAATCATCTGCCTACTGCATATATGCGTCTATATGTACGCGTTCTTTTTTTTTTTTTTTTTTTTTTTTATTATGTGGGCAATTAACACTTTACCGACCGTGTATTAGCGGTGAATAGTTAGCCGATTAATAGGCTACCGATCGGTAAAGTGTTAATATGTATTTCGATCGGACGAGAATGGGTTTTGTGGTTTTAGGAAAATTTAGAATTTCGTAAATTCAGAATGTTGAATTGGTCGATGAAGGTTGGAAGAACGTTCGTTGCAAATACCAAGCGGTTCAATCCGCGCGGATCGAATAAAAACCGTGATTTCCCATTCCGGTGCGTACAGAGTCCGCGTCCACTCGTGTCCGCGAGCATAAAATAGGAAAGATTTTTCTCGACAAGAGATTCATTCTTGGAGCACGCGGCGCACAAAGACTCGATTAACACCGACGAGCAGATAAACAAAGCGTTCATTAAACGGCGCGTTGCCTGTAATAAAAACGAAGAGAAAAAAAAGGAGGTCGAAATTCGGTGACACCGGCGTGTGAGAAAACAAAACAAAAAAAAAAAAAAGAAACGAAAAAAAAAATATATATATATATAACGAGAGAGAGAGAGAGAGAGAGAGAAAAAGAGGAAAGAGGTGAAAACGCCAACCAGTCTCTCCGACACCCGGGGAAAATCGGCGCGTGGGTGATTCTTCAAAAGCTCCGGGTGGAAAACGCGCGCTCGAATTTTCTCCCGGTACGCGCCGGGACAACCGAGCGAACGAAGAAAGAAGATGGCAGAAACACGAGTAGGACAGAGAGAGAGAGAGAGAGAGAGAGAGAAGACGAGTGCTCTCGCACGTGTTAATGGGATTTTACGAGCGACGCGTGGCGAAGGAAAAGGCTGTTTCGCGAAATTGACACCCGTTGAAGCGAGTGAACTCGTAAAAAAATATAATCGATATTTTCGTACGGGCGTAAGTACTTTTCCCCCCTATTTTCTCTCTCTCTCTCTCTCTCTCTCTCTCTCTCGTTTGTCGTCTGCGTTCACACTGAGTCACGCTTCTCTTCCCTCGAAACGCACACGCGCGCACACACACACAACGCAGACAGGCAGACCAATTCTCTCTCACTCCACTACCATCAACAGTGGCGTAGAAGATTAATTTGATTTACTCGTGTCTCGGAGTTTAATATTTTTCATTAGATCTCGCCTCGCTCGTTTCCCTCGGCCCCTATCGGCGTACGTGTTTACATTGTTGCAGCCGTCTCGACGTCTCGCGAGCCACATCGTGAACTCGGAACATGCGAAATTCGCAGATGAAACTTCCGCGATGACGAACAATCGCGCGTCACCTATTCGGTGGGACCCCCTCGGGACCACGAATGCACGACGACCACGACCACGACCACGACCACGACGAAGACGAAACTTGTAATTTTTCCTCGCACGCGATCCGAATCACACCCGTTTCCCACGGACAACCTGTGAATGTTCGCGAAAATTCCTCGTCATAACACACAGCCGGGTTGTTTATATCGCGTGAAGTATCGCGGATCGATCGGCTTCTCCGACATCACTTGAAGTCGACTTTACTTCTTTTCCTACCAAGGAAAACTTCTTTTTCTACTTTTTTTATATACCGCGTTTACACATCGCGTATTATTATATTACGGGCGCGTGATTAATATGAAATATTTCTCTCTCGTGTGTGCGTGCGTGTGTGTCTGTGTGTGTGTGTGTGTGCGCGTGTGTGTTTCTCTGCCGCGTTTACAGCGTAATATTCAGTTATTTCCGTGCGTGCTACTTCCATATGAAAATGCACCGCGCATTCGGTGTTATAGGGATCAGCGGGTATTAGCAGAATTCATTTGAATACTGATAGTAGAAAGCGTGTGCCTCTGCGTTTAATACACTACTGAGAATGAAGATTCAATTAGAAGAACTTGAAATTCAATTAACACACGGGCAGGAAAATTTTCTGGGGGGAACTTCGGCGCGGGCCCTCGCGCGATCTTCTTCGTCGCGCCCAGGCGGTGATCTCGAATTACGCGCGTGCTTGTAACTCGATTTGCTAAACCGGCGTGACAAACCGATAAACAGACCTTGTTCTCAGATATTAACTCTCAACTGGTATCTCGTCGGGCATCGTCAGAAATTTCACATCGCTGAGAATTTCCTTCCGTTTTCAGATTTTTTTTTTTTTTTCATTCGATCAAATCGTCTGGATAGAAAAGTAACTTCTGTCGCGGGAAATATGAAATGAAACAAACTAGTCGTGGTTGATAGATAGTGTAATCGTATCATTCGAGAACTATCAAAATTTATCGATAAAATGCATATTCTTCGATCTCGTTTGTCCAAGGGCGACTGGTTTCAAATCTAATTCTAATAAAAGTTGAAGAAGTCGATCGCTTGGTTCAGATTTTTTTCATTCAATTAAATCGTCTAGATAGAAAAGTAACTTCTGTCGCGGGAAATATGAAATGAAACAAACTAATCATAGTTGATAGGTAGTGTAATCGCTTCGTCAGAATTTATCGATAAAACGCATCTTCTTCGATCTCGTCTGTACAAGGTGGGCGGAGGGGGGCTTGGTAGTGGCGGTTTCTCAAGTCTAATAACGAAAGTTCAAGGAGTCAATCGCTCGGTGGTTTTATATTAAACGCAAGCGTTCTTTACACATTGACGTTTAATCATACATCTCGGGGATATTTCGTCCGTGGTGGGCGTGGTTTCACGTTATCTTTCGCGCGATTGGCTATTAAACTCGAGCAACGAAACGCGTAGTACTACGCGGAACATTGGAAAGGCGCTCGTAGGATCGGATCTCGCGTTGGTTTTTCCTCTGAAAAAGAAAGAGAAAGAAAGAAAGAAAGAAAGGGAGGGAGAGAGAGAGAGAAGTCTGAACGTGGAACCCGTGGAAGGCGAGATTATCGGCCTTCGCATTGCTCGAATTTTCCAAAAACTTTCGAAATCGTGCGAACGCACGTTGTTCGCGCACGTGTGTGCGATTTGTTGCTTGCGGGCGATTCGCGCGCAAACAAGCGCCTGGCTTTACGTTTCCTCGGTTGTTAAGTCGTTCGAGCGTGACGATTACAAATCAATGAAATCTCGCCGGGTTATTAGAAAATCAGCGCGTGACTACGTTCTACTTTGTAGGCCGGCCTTAAGTTCCTTACGCCACTGCTGGCGATCATGGAGGCACGCAAGCCCCATAATAATGCATGCACACATACAAGCGACGATCAAGTGGAGACGCTTACATACTTACATACTTACGTACTACGTACACTCTCGTTCATAAGTAGCTGGGCTGGGACACTTACGGTCGGTTATAAGTTAGGTTAAGCGATCCCGAGGAATTAGAAAATTATGAGAACGTTGGGAAATTTCTCCATTCGTGGAATTTGTACACCTCGTTCATCGTGAATAAGTGAACTATATAACAAAATATGAAATAAATCATATTGAAAATACTTGTGGTAATAATCTCCTTGTCTTTGCATCACGCATCATCGCATTGTTATCAATTTCTAATGAATTTTCACACTTGTCACAGCCGACGAAAATTTATTGACTGTCGTTCGCAATTTTCAAATAGATCATTCGGGTTTACATGAACCTCTGGTAATTGTACTAATACTTCTGAACGGGGGTGTACGCTTGTATCGTACACACGCTCATCTCGGACAATTGTGTTTATCTTCTGTCCTTCTCGATTCCGGTTCCCTCTTCTTCTTCCCTTTCGATTCCCTGCGTTATATTCCTTTCCCGCTCGCACCCTTTTGTATCTCCTTTTTTTATTTTTCTATTTTCTTTTTCTTTTTTTCTTTCTTTCTTTCTTTCTTTCTCTGCCTCGTCGTCAATTCTCCGCTGCTCCCCTGCCCTTCCCCCCCTTTTTTCCGCTTCAATCTTCCTTCGCCCACTCCTTTTTGCCCTCCTAATTTTTCTATTTTTTTCTTTCCTACCCTTCCTCGTTCCTCTTTGACTTCGCCTCTTTTTTTTCTCTTTTTCTCACCCCCTTCGCTGCAGCTCTATTTCTACCCTCCCCTCCGTCCTCCGCCTCCACCTCCACCTCTTTCGTTCTAAGCACGCTGTTTCTCATTATCTCTTTTTCACTTTGCCTTTATTCGCTTCCGCTACGCTACTGTCTCTCTCTCTCTCTCTCTCTCTCTCTCTCTCTTTCTCTCTTCGCCTCTATTGTCCCTTTTGTCGTCGTGACCCTCCTCTCTCTTTCTCTCTCTCTCCCTTCTCTCAGCCTCGTGGCCTTTCCCTTTCCTTCGTCCGTATCGCGCGTCACAGAGAGACAGCGGCGCGCAGAGAGACTCGCGCGCTTTCGCGTCGGAAGAGCCAGCGAGAAAATTCGAAAATTTCAGCCGTTCGCGTTCTGTCACGGCCCTGGCCTTCACAGTTGGCCGCTTTCTCAGAATTCGTTCTATCGCGATCCTTCTCTCTCTCTCTCTCTCTCTCTCTCTCTTTCTCGCGACCTAGAACACTCTTTCATACCACGCTTTCATGCCACCAGTTGGTCCTCGCGGCGTTACAGCTGCTCGCGACCGCGGTCGGATTTGTAACGCCGCATGATCTAACACACGTAGCCCGCGTGTGCAGATCTGATCGAGTCTAATCGAAAAGCACACCACGCTGCTCTCTCTCTCTCTCTCTCTCTCTCTTTGCCAGCCCCCTCCGCCGCCAGTTGGAAATATCTTCTTGTCAAAATCATCTCGCTGAAACTGTCTCTCGGGTGCCAGTTTTACGCGACTTCGCGTGTCTCGTCTCGATTTTTGTCGATCGAGAGAAACGACGTTGCGTAATTTGCCACGCAACCGGCGGCCACAGTTTGTCAACGATCCCTCAGGCCAGTAGCGTGCAGTTAGCTGCATTCGATCCGATAAGAGAAAAACTCGGACCGGATTGATACCGAATCCGCCGTCGTTGCTCAACGTGTCCTCAACGCGAAGCTGTGGCAAAAGTCGAAGAAAATGGTAGTAGAAATTCTCGCGGTTGTTCTCCCGTTAATTTCGGCCTCTTCATTCATCGACGAGGGTACGATGAACTCTGGAGATATATAATCGGCCACTGAAATGGAAATCGCATGTTATTTGTGAAGTGTTACGTAAAAAGATTCTCTCTCTCTCTCTCTCTCTCTCTTTATTTTTATTTTGTGCGAGCAGAATCTGTTTGGATGGTTTCGCGTTAATGTAAATGACGGTTTCGTTGGCTTTCTAGTGTCGTCGACCTTACTCCGCGATCGCTTTCAACGTCTTAAGTGAAATTTGATTCAAGATTTCCTCGCTCTTTCACAAATTCCTCTTTCTCTGTCTCTTCTAATTTTGGTTTTACGTCTACGTCTATTCTTGGACCACCGTCAGCCGTTTTGGCAGGAAAATTTTTTTTTATTTTCCGATTTGATCGATAACTTGTGATAACAGATTATCCTTCCTTGTTTGTTTAATATCGACGATCTCGAGCGATGAATTTGAATTATTCGCCGCGCTGGTTACCCAAGAGGAATTGAAGGAAAAAAAAGAGCTGGATAACCGTAAGAAGATCACTTTTGGTGTTCAAGTCGAAGGCAGGTTAGATTAGGTTAAGTTAAACCATATGATTATTAACAACACAATGGCACAAACGATTATTTGATTTTTATTTCAGTACATACGTACACGTTCTTCATGGCGGAAGAGTTAATGTGTAATAATTATCATTATCTGATTATTCTGCAATCAGTCAAGGTCACGTCTGAGTTCAACGTTATACTTCCGTCTTTGGAATCAATATCTTCTTTTATTCGTATTTAATGTATCTTTCATTCGTTTAATCCCCCATTGTTCAACGACAAGAACAGCGCAAATTTCTATATTATAAATTTCTATATTCTTTATTTATTATAAATATTTATTTCCCTCGTAAGATATTTATGGATATCGCGCTTGAATTTACCTTTCTCAATTTTTCATTTCAATTTGCTTTGTTTAAATCTTTAAAATTTCCATCATTTCTGTTTCCGCTTCCCGCGATATTTATACGTTTCCCCGATACGTTCGATTTCGCTTAAAATTCTGTACCGTTGCATTATTAACAGTAAGAATAGCCGAATTTCGTCTCTCGTTCGCCATTCGTACGTACCTAATACGTAATAATGGCAGCAAATATCAGACAGTATCCGTGAGGCGTTCTTTTATAGAAGTTGCGTAAGTTTCGATATCTCTCTGTAATGCTTAAAGAATGAAATATCACAGGTCTCGCGTATCTCTCGTTATGAATTTCGACTCTTGCAGAAGTAGTCCACAGTCCGTGTTTTCCCTCCCCTCCACCCCCCTTATTATTCCACTGCCCAAAAAGTTCGACAGCAACTCGGGCAACTTGTTTAGACCGTTTTCCTTCGTTCTACAAAAAAAAAAAAAGAAAACTGCCAACTTCGGGATACATACTGGCGGGATACGTAGAGGCTCGTTAACCTCCTTCATCCGATGGTTTTAACGAAACGCAAGATTAGTTTCGAAAGGGGGATGAAGGAAGAAAAAAGGAAAAGAAGCAGGGGATGGACGAAAAGAAAAGTCATTGGTAAAATCCGATTTAATTTCGCTTTCGGGGCAGCTTGTGAAGATTTTTCCTCTCTCTCTCTCTCTCTGTCCCGTTCCAACGTTCATCCCCTAATTTAAAAGCGTGGATCGCTTCGTGTTTCAACGCATATTAGGGACCTTCGCGAAAACGAAACGCGTGTTTCGAATCGCTCGCGATTCAATTTTTTTTCGGCCGAGAGATCCCTTTTTCAAGGCCAGCCTACGTCACCGCCACAAATTGTCTTTTTTTTTCTTTCTTTCTTCCTTTTTTTCTTTTTTTTTTTTTTTCTTTCAGCCTTCTGTTTCGTTTTTCCTGCGGCGCTGTCTGGTCCCTCTGTCCTCTCCCCCTTTTTGCTGCTTCTGTTCGTCGTCGGTCGCCAGAAATGGGAAACGCCTGAACTATCGATCGAATTACGTAACTACAGGCAGAAGGCCGGTAATCTCGTTTTTCTAATGAACTTCGTAGCTTCGAGGGGGAGGGGGGGGGGGCCTCCCTTACGTCCGTACGTACGCCATATTTCGTCGCTCGATCAAAAAACTACGTCTTCATTCCGCAGCCATTCGTTCGTTCGCCGGTTGCAACTTTCCTCCGAATGTAAAAGAGTGGAAAGCACTTTCTTCGGTTCTCGTTGTTCGTCGTTCCATCGTATTCGAGTGTGTTTTTCCTTGCTTTTCTTTTTCTTTTTTTCAGTCGAACGATATTTAGTAGAACTGTCTGTGCTCGATGCAGACGAGAGAGAGACCCTTTTGTCGTTGGTTGTTTCGATCAATTCTGACTTGACATTTGTAATAAAATGTTTATTCATTGATTATTCCAGTCATTTGACTTATCGTCTCGTTTAATTAAATTAATTCGTTAATTACGTTTTTATCTGTTTGCATACTTTTGTACAAAGGTGGTGTATACAATGCACGCAGGGCACAGTCGAAAATGAAACGAAACGAAATGTACGAGATACGTGTAGATCACAGAAGATCAGTGAGCTGGATTGAACGAGTAAACAGCAAGAAATAAATCGATTAGATAAGAAATCAGTAAGAAATGAATTGAGTCTAGTCTTGAGTCTAGTATTCTTGAAACGATGTGAATTACATTATTCACAAATGGATCGGCAAACGATTAAATTCATGCTATACGAACGCGTGTACGTGAAAAATGAAAATTCCCTGCACGTTTGTTGCATATAAACGAATGTTTACCTTGCGAAAAGGCAGGCGCCGGGAAATAATGACGTGCGATCACTTGCGATTATGTTTTAATTGTACAATTAAAAATATAAACGCGACGAATCGTACAGCGTCGCCGATGCGAGATCGCGAGATGATAAAATCGACGAGGTCGACTGGAATCGCTCGTTCGAGAATCGTCGAGCTCGTTCGCCACGTGCTTGCAACGTGCACGTCAAAAGTAGAAAACGTCCCGGTTACGCTTTCTCAGACGTTAAACGGAAATAATACGGATTACACGGTGAAACAGCGTTCGTAGTTTAGTATTTTTTCCCTTTTTTTCTTTTTTTTTCCTGCATCGGTAATGACAATGAACGAGTCCGCAGATGGGAAGCTTGGCTTTCTCGATATTACTTTAATTTTCAATTGCCAAGCAACTGCCAATCAAGGAAGTATAATAAACACGTGTTTTCAAAAGTCCGGTTTCTACTTTGTTCCGTCAGTTTGTTGGAAAAGATATTGTGGGAAGATATTGCATTTGGAAGCTTATGGGAAAGTTACTTATCAAGAAAGAAAATGGAGTTTAAGAAACGACGGTCAAATATTATTTTTTACAAAAATTCGTAACCAATTAGATTTTGACTTGCAACATTTTGAAATACTCGGTTCGATTAAAATACAGGGTCCTCTATTCGATTTAAACTGTCAGAGCGGCGGTCATGTAATTCACAGAGATCGAATGAACGGAAATTTATTTACGTATCTGGTACGTCGGCCTTTTTACTTTCACAAAATAAATTCATAGTTGCCGGTCATTTTTTTTTAATACACACTAAGTGAAAATTACACTTGATAAAATATCTGATGAAGTATCTACTGCCGATGCTCATGTTACAGTGTAGGAACAGTCGAAAAGTAAAAGTTCAGACAAGAAAGATTCCACCGTTTCCGTCCTTGAAAGTTGCTGTGAAATTTTCGCAAGATCGCTTCGGCCACACTCTGGTCAGTCCCTAGAGTGGAAATTAGAGTGGACAAGTCAGCGGTTCGGAGTTTAAATTACGACGGACGAGAGCCGTCCGCCTCTGTTCTTTATTTCTGTTCCCTTTGTTTCGAACGAGGCGTTAAAGTCTCCGAAGCTCCACCGCCCCCGAAAAAAAGAAAGAAAAGAAACAAAAAAAGAAAAAAAAAAAATAACAGCCGACTGCGTCCGATCGAGTCGAAAATCCTCTGGTCTCTCCACCTGTCCAAGTCGGAACAAGAACGTACGCACCTACCCTCTCGCGGACGAACGGGGCTCGGATGCTCCTCGCGGGCGAACCGGCTGAAGGCAAAACGAAAGGGGTCAAAAATCCGGCAACGATCGCGAGAAGAGAGAGAGAGAGAGAGATACGACGGCATTGGCTCGTGCCGACGTGGCGTTATTGCAGCAGGGCAAACGAGGCCGCGCATATCAATAAATAACCGTAAGGCAGCGTTAACAACAACAACGATACGTCGCCTATCATTCCGTGCTTCTTTGCCACCACCACCACCACCCCCTCGGTCGGGTCCGCGTCAACCTCCCTCGTCCACCCGCCCGAACGCGGGGGTGTGCACACGTAGGTACAATCGATTGCGTCTGCCAAGCTTTTACGCCGGGGGAGAGAAAACCGGCGAATCGACAAATTCGACGCGGCGCACCCCCGTCTCCGAGGAAGGGGTCGCTCACCATCGGCCCCGTCCATTTATATCCTCCTTTCGTCCTCCTCTTTCATACCACCACCCTTCTCCACCTCCATCTCTTCCTCTTCCTCCTCCTCCTCCTCCTCTTTCTCCTTTTCTCCACCACCCACTCGTCCTCCTCCTTCTCTCTCTCTCTCTCTGTCTCTCTTTCCCCCCTTTTCTCTTTCTTTCCTCTATTTTTTATTGCTATTTTTTCCCTTTTTTTTTACCTTTTTTTTTTTTTCTTTCTATATTCCCGGGCGAAAGACGAAGCACCCCGTTATGCACGATAAAAAGTTTAATGTCAGGGAAGACGTCGTGGGCGGCGGAAGTGAGGTGAGAGGGGGGAGGGAGGGAGTGAAGAGGGATGAGGTGGAAAGGAGGGGTGGGTAAGGAGGGGTCTGCAACTGGGATGGGTGGGTGTGTGGGGTGGGTAGGCGCGGGTTCGACGTCGGGACGCTGTGCGGGAGAGGGAGGGAGGGAGGGAGGGGGCGGCGGGCGGGGGGTTGAAAGTGCCCGGGGATCGTAATGACTCGATATGAAACCCGGGCAGTGCAATTTCTTTCTTCTTCTGCCCTTTCCTTCCTCCCCCGCGCGTCTCGACGTCTTCCTCTTTTTTCATCGCAGTATTTCCCCATAAAAGCGGCCCGGCATAATAAAAAGCGTTATATAGCTGGCACTGAAAAGTAACGCGCGCGCCTCTCTCTCTTTCTCTCCCCCCCCCCCACTTGATCTGCTTCGTGCTGGTGTAGATGCGTTTATACGTAAGTATAAAATATATACATATACATATACACATATTGTGCGAATGTTTGCGTGTAGGTTTGACGGTTTGTACACACGCGTGTGTTTCTGCGAGAGAAAACGTGTGTGTGTGTGTGTGAGTGTGTAGGTGCACACAGAGTAAGAAACAGACACGGGGGGCGGCGGCGTAAGGTCTTTTACGGCCTTATTTGCGGAGACGTAAAAATCGCGAAAATCAATACGGAACTTCTAACATTAAATATTCAGGCTATTGACTGGGCGGGGCCGGTAGAGTCAGACACTCTTTCGTACCTGTAGAGAGTACCGAGAGTACCTTCTCTCCTCCATGGGAAACCATTCTTCCGCGATCGCGATACGCTCTCGCGCCGCGCGCGCTCCATCCACGAGACCGAGCGCGAAGCAACCAGCCGCTTCCAGATGTTTCGCGTCTTCCTCTTCGAGACTCTGGAAGACTCTTTTGCAGTACATATCACCAGCTTCTTTTTTCTGGATACAAGTCCAAGAATCTGCTCCTCGCTTTGACTTGTTCTTTAAAGAAGAGTCGGCTAGTTAATACGTCACTTGACACGTATTATTATTTCTTTTCCACAATATTCCAAGTCCAGTTTCGAGAGGTCTTGTTCGTTGTGTACTATCGTCGAGCTAATTAATTATGTAGTAAATGAAATTCTTAATTAGAGGCCGGGAACAATTTAGGAGTTTAAATTATCAAGTTCTGGAACACGTGTTCAATTTAACTTGATTTCATTTCGTTAAACTCAGTCACGAGGAGAACAGCGGCGTACAAAATAAAATTTGATATTCCAAATTTTGGTAATTCCTGGTTCATATATTTAGCGTATATTTAGCGTGTTAAATCAGAACAGAAATGCTACGTGTTCTTGAACAGAGGGGAACGAAACGGACCAGCCAATGGAAATATATTCAATTCGGCGTTTTTAGAACTTGTGCCGCACTATACACACGTGTGCCAGATCGAAATGACAATTTCGATAATGTACTAAAAATTATTACGGTCATCTGTAATCCAGCAGTTGAAGTAAATCACAACGTAAGTAAAGTGTAAAATTAATACGATTAATTGATAAAATTTCAAACAAACCAACATCGAACAAATCATCTCGATGGAGGGCAAACAGCGACAAGCGTATTGCAAATCATATACGAAAATCACAAGTGTAACATCGTTGTAATCACGTCTGAAAAGGAATGCCTTCGACGTGAAATAACGAAATGTCAAGATCAAGAGTTGACCAAGAGAGAGAGAGAGTTTCAGAAGCCATGATGAACAGTGATAATAACCACACACTGCATTTTAATAAAGTAAAAAAAGTGGAAGATGCGGCTTATCGTGTTCGTCCCCCGGTAATCTTCAAGTTATCTGATCATCTTGCCCGACATAAAATTACACAAAAGAATCGTAAATTATCGATTCGCTAATATTCGTCCACTCTTACCTCGTTCGCCGTTGCTATTACATGTTTAGGCGTTCTATCTAATGTCTAATGCAAAATACACCGCGGATTCCGGTAATTCGATATAAATTATATCCATAGTCTTCCATAAAGTTACAACGATCGGTGCACGATATAAACAATCACACGGGCAAGAAACGAATTTCTATATATCGTTCGGTACGAAATAATTAATTGTCCAGGAACGCATGCGTGCACCGTAGGACGAAATATTTTTGGTATATGCTTTTCATTTCTCGTTATGAGACCGGAACAAAATGATATTTTTTTTTCCCCTCCTCCTCCTCCTCCTTCTCCTCTCTCCACCCCCTCCCGCTCCGAGTCCCGAGAATAATAGGATATTTGATGCTCGTTATGATTAAAAACGATTTGCGCGCGTGTGGAGTGATCAATGTTGCAATGACAATTTTCAAAGAGCCTGGTCAGGATATATTCCGAGGTTCCTTTTGACGGAAAATTGTTTGATGTATGAAACGATTAACGCTTTAACTGAGCAATTATTTCCAGGGAAAAGCGCAATATCCGACGTTCTTTCTGTAACCGGCAATCAAATTCGACGTTTGCAATTGGTTGAATTGTTTTCCGGGGGCCGGCCGCGTTTGTGAAAAATCGGACGATTTGATACACGGGCGATTGTCAGGGGCAACGTTTTCGATAATACACGCCGCCTCTAACGATAATGCGACCCATAGCCGGCGAGCATTTGTTTTCGTGAACAAAAAAAAAAAAAAAAAAAAAAAAAAGAAAAAAAGAAAACAAAAAAAGACGAAAACAGAAAAAGCAAACAAACGGAGGGGGAAAGAGGGAAAAAAAGGGAAAAAGTAAGGGAGAGAGAGAGAAAGAATTCGTGACAACTCTTTCTTTCTTCCTCCCTCTTTCTCTCTATAGCCCCGTTTAAAGGGTTAAGGAATAAATAATTCGCAACGAAAACGAAACGGGGGGCTTTTGCGACGCAACAATACCGTGGTACGAATTAATACGTATTCAGTTGCCTCTTTTTTACTTGCATGTAAAATTCTATTGTTGTTCCGCAGAATAATTTTCAAGGAATTACGCTCTGGTGTACAACAGCGGGAGAGAGAGAGAGAGAGAGAGAGAGAGAGAGTCGATAGAAGCCAGGCTCGAGCGACAAAGAGAAAAAAAAAACGAACGAAAAAGACAAAGTAGTGAAAAAGGAGAAAAATGAGGGGGGAGGGGGGCACGATTTACGGGTGGGTTTACGTTTTTCGTGAAATAAAATGCAAATTCGACGGAGGAAAAATCGTGTGCGCTCTTGTCCCGTTTCTCGGTAGACAATTAGAACACGCGATCGAATGAAGAACAGATTCGGAGTAATTCCTTCCTTTCGTTGGAAATTATTCGTTTCAACCTTCGTTGCGAGTTTCATGCGATTTCATTCCCTCTTTCTGGCTAACTATTACTATTCGGCAGAGAGTCGAACTCATAAATTCATGTAGTATAATATTCCATTGTACTCCGCGACAATTGAACAAGTTGAACAACATTGAATTGAATGGCGTGTAACTTAAATCTTGTTAGATCATTGGTAACAGATTTAGATAGTTCAAAATTTTGAAATTTTCAATCTTATTCGTTGAATTTTATTAGCAGTCTCTCTCTCTCTCTCTCTCTCTCTTTCTGTTTACTAGAGGACATAAAGTGCAGACTTTAAAAATCAAACGAAATATTATAAATTTTCGAAGTATTAAATCGCAACTTGTTGCATCGAAATCACTTCGAAATCCCCAAAAATCGATGGAGCATCGATTCCTTCGCATCCGCGGGAAAACTAGCGAGTAAAGAAGGGGGTGGAGGAGGAGGTAGCTGCGAAAGTGTCGAACGATAGCTGACAACGTTAGTCTAACCTAACGCCGATTCCGATTTACATCGTCACAGAATGGAAAACGATATATACTCGGTTTAATCTCGGACAACAAACAAGCTAATGAACGGGCAGCGAGGGCAATAAATTTCCTGCAGATTGAAAACAATTTATATTCTACATAATGGCCGATATGTATATATATATATATCGATATCTTTCGAAACTAAGCGCCTCCCCATTCGTTACGTTGCCGTTCGAACGAAAAAAACGTGGACGGCTTGGGATCTTTTAAATTGAAACTGGCGAAAATAAATTTTCCAACGGGGCTATGTCGCTTACGAGATTATATCTCCTCTGTTTCGCGATAACCAGATCAACGTAAAAAGTAGCAAAGGAGCAACATCAGAGAGGAGGGAGTGAGAGGGATATTACGATCGAGCCAGTAAACGGAGGATCGGAGGATGTGTTATTTATAAACGACGTGTCAGCAAAATAAAATCACGATTGACGGAAATACCGGTTGTTCAACGGTGTTAAATACGTAGGCGTTGCGAGGAGATGAGAGGCCGTTCTTGGAGAGCTCGTCCTTTAAGCCAGTTCCACACTTTTAGGCCGGGGGAATCGATCTTGAACCGAATTGGCAGGCTAGTTCCGTGTCTAAACCGATCTGACCTAAATCCATCGGTGTTTCAGGTTTCTCCGAGCGCGCTTTCCTCCGAGTATCGATTCGATTCAGTTTAACACGGTGGTTCCCTTTCGACTCGGTTTCGTCTATTAAGATTGCTCCAGTTCAAGCTACAGTCCAAGATTCACCTGTTCGCTCGTTTTCACCGATGATTAGGGGAAATCGACATCGTTCGATCGAGTCCGAAGTTCTTGACGAATCGAAAATCTCGTGACGTGTGTCGTGCCTTTCTCTGACATTTCTCTATAATTTTCATTTTCATTTTTTCAGGTTGACAGAAACAACAGAGAGAGAAAGAGAGAAAGAAGGACCTCTTTTTTCTTTCTTTTTTTTTTTTTTTTTTTAAATTCACAGATTCGACAAGTGTGCGTGCCCGTGTGTGTAACGAGCTTTCGCGATAAGAGAAAAGAATCACAGCGGTCACAGGGAACGAGAGAAACAGAGCCTCGTTCGTTCGTCGAGTGCTTCATTGACTTTCATGACAGATCTGCACACGGTTAGCTGGCTGGTCGGGGGCGTCGAAGCGGAAATACATATTTTATCGACAATGTTCGCAAGTGCCGCTCAGAAGAATTTGATCATCGTCGTGATCTGTTCTGTTCGCTATCGTCGATGCGTTCGTCGTTACCGGTCGCGTGTCTGCGTATCTTAAACCGTAGGCAACATGCTTTCATAACCTGTTAGTACAACCTGTCCAATACGCTATAAATACACGTACGGGAGAGAGACGTTGCGAGAGAGACTTTGCTATATATAACACCAAGATGATTTTCTAACAAGTATATACGTACGAAACATCTTGTTGTAATATTATGTAAAACCGAATTTAAATACCGCTCGTTCGTAGTATTTTAAGCAAGCATTGAGAAAGCCCGCCCGGTTTCCCAAGCGAAAACGCGACAGTTATTCTAATCTGGAGTTATTAAGGAGAGCATTAATTCAGAATTTTATATATATATATACACTTAATTACATGTAAATTACCTGCACTCGCGAGTGCTGCAATAATAAGTCTTTAACAATTATTGTAATTAATTTACTCGTTCAGTTTCTTGTTTCTTCGAGTTTTAAAAAAAACTACACTGGAATCGATAGAATCCTTGGGAATTTCTTCTCGTCTAGTCTCACTGTTAAGAAATAAAATACATAATTTTCACCTAAAAATCCCCTCGTAAATACACATAAATGCAGAATCCCGCTTTTGTGTGTGTGTGTGTGTGTGTGTGTGCATCTGTGAACTGGTGGAATAACAGAGGCGCGCCAGTTTTCGAGGTAATTAATGAAGAGCGACACGGCGTCGCGTGCCCTTGCCCGAACCTACGAATTAACTTTCGTTGTGGACCTTAATTTCCTTGGTTCTTGATATCCATCCTCCTGTCCATTGAACTCGAATATTTGTCAAGGACGCGTTTGTCGGTCACGTTTCCCCGCGCGCGTAACCGGTTCCTGCCCGGCCTTTAATGGTTGATTTGCAAAGCGTCGAAACTTTCAAAGTCCCTTCATTAACCGCGCCGTTTCGCATTTTGTTTTCGCAGGTGGTTCTATCAGCATGCAGCACGTATTTCGACACGATCCTGTCCCAATACGAGGAGAAAGACCCCATTGTCATAATGCGGGACGTTAAATTCTCAGACATCAAAGTGCTGGTCGAGTTTATGTACAAGGGAGAGATCAACATTGATCACGTGAGTAATTTAAGTGCCTAAGTCACATCCTATTTCTACAACCCATCGCGACGTTCTCTTCGTTAATTCTCTCCAATTAGTAGAATGTAAGAAAGAAAAAAAAAAAAAAGAAAAAGAGAAAGACCTATTCGTCGGTGCCGAGCTAATTTGTGGAGATTCGTTGAATTTTTCTCTTGAAACCCGCAGGCTGAACCTCGTCACACTGTTTAAAAGTAAAACGTGAAGTTTCTGAACCATTTCGAAACCTCGACCACCGGACAACAAGAACACGGACGAATTCAACGGTGACAATTCGTTTGTGTTCGAAGAATCGATGCGGCGATCGCGAAATTAAAACGTGATTGAAGGAATAACGACGACCTGGGTGAAACACCGTACAGGTGTTCTCTCTTTGGAGTATCTTTTTTCAGTGTCGGCCGGCGACTTATTTACATCGCGGACATCCACGAGAAGAGAGAGGGAGGAGGGGCACTTGTGTTCCCGCTGACGGAGGGAAAAACGTCGCGGAGGGGCACAGACGCGGTGGAAAGAACGCGCGGCGGGGGGGGGGGCTGTGTGCTGGCCTCAATTTATTAATAATTGAAGACTCTTTGCCGTTCGAGGTTCGGAAGCATGCCGGGGCCGCCTCAAAGCAACCCGAACTTCCCATTAATCTCAGCAGCAAAAATCTCGCGACTCGGCGACGATGCAATTTGTTTTGCAACCGACGGAAGCAACAGCGCGCCACGGTCGTTCAATCGTGTTCCTCTTATCTTTTTTCTTCCTCTTCTTCTCGTCTCGTCTCGTCTCGTCTCGTCTCTTTCTTCTATTCGCGGGCTAATCGAACAAAAGAGAAGGGGCGCGCTTCCACTTTGTCGTCGGTGGAAATCGAATCGATAGCGTCTCATTGCTGCGACGCTGCGCCTAATTAACGACCGAGCGAGTTTTTGTCTTTTCGATTGTCGGTTTGAATTCTATCTTTAACTTGCGGTATGCTAGGCGTATATATGTGTATATATATGTATATATATATATCGCGAGCATGTATATCGGCTTGACAAGAAAACAGGGAAACAGGCATTGGTTTTAGCGATCGTTTATTTCCTCCCTGAGAGAAAAAAAAAAGGAAAAAAAAACGATATAACTAGCCTTGGTATGTAGAGCCCAATAAGCACGTGTGTGTATCATGTGCATTGACATACTCGCTTCTACTATGGTACGCTGCATACGTTGCGTCGCGTTGTTTTAATTATCTACGAGCTGGTTAGCTTATAGAGTCGTGACGCAAATTATTGACTTTTTTAGTGTTCGTTCGTTTTAACGTGACTTCACCGTATGGCTAATTTTCATAGCCGGGACGGTGCGTTTTTTTTTTTTTTTTTTTAAGAATTGTCTAGCTGTTTGTTGTTTTATATTTGGAGTTTTTCATTTCGTTCGAAACGATTTCAATCGTTCTGAAACGCATTTCAATGGAAACACAGAACGTGACAACAACGAGATTGAAACGAGCGTTGTGCGAGATATTAGCGTGCAATTTTGCAAATCCACGCGCTGCGCGATGTGTATGGTATCGACGATCGAGATTGATAAACGACAAGCCTAACGACAAGTCCTGTTAAGACGAATTTATTTCAAACTTCTGAAAAAAAAAAAGAGTTAACTCGACTTACACACTTACGCTTCGTTCGCGCTTCGAGCGCGCCAGAATTTCCAAAGAGGAACAGCCAAAAAAAAAAGAAAAAAGAAAAACGAAAAGCCCGTCGCTGCGAACTGTGGAAAATCCGTTCTCGTCGAGATTTTCGCAGCGAGAGAATTCGAACGCGCCTAGGGGAGAGACGCTAAATAATATGAGAGAGAACTTTCTACACAAACGGTGTGTTCTCTCCGCGCGTGGCTTTCTATCGGCCACGAGCGGAATTGGAAAAATGCTTATGTAGGTCAGCGTCTCCGGGGGGCAGCAGCGAAATAATGCGCATTTCAGAAACGACCATCACCCACCATAGCCCCTCGTAGGCGCTCTCTGTGTTCCCGCTTTCGTTTCATTTAGCTCGCGTGCTACTGAAAAACCACGTGTACCGTGTGCTCCCTTCCTCCTCCCTCCCTCATCCTCCGTCCACCGCTCGCGACCATCGCGCGCAAATCCGATCGAGTGCGCTCGGCGGAAGCTCTTTTTACCGAGCCCACGAGTCCGCACGCGAATCGATGCGGCGGCCCGCGTTCGAGACGCGTCGGTACGACGGCAGATTTTCACCGGAGCCGGATTTTTCGCAGCCAGGAGAGAGAACGAACGGGCCGGGAGAGAGAACGCGCGCGACCGATGGAGAGGAGAAAGCACTCTCGAACGACAACCGGTGGTGGTGTGCCTGATCACGAGCTAGAAACACGGAAGAACACGGGAATTCAAGTTGCCGGCAAGTTTTCTGTTGTGTGCTCTGCCGCGGATTAATATCCTCTGTTTCCTCGATCTGAATCCGATTCTCTCGTCCAAGAGACGACACTGGCGCGAGCAATTTTATCTCTGAACACGCCGGCGATCGGTACCGATCTGAATGTTGTCCCTTTAGCTGACGACGACGGGTATATATTTCCAATATAGCAAGGAAGGAATCCTTTTTGGCGATTTTTTCGGCGCGAGCAGAAGACGAGTTTCCAACGGATTCCTGGTTGGTGCGAGCGATTTTGGGGGGAAGATTTGGGAAATAAAAGAGTTGCTGGGATGAATGTGTGTATAACAGAAGGCGTTGTTACTTTGAAAGCGCATTTCATGAGCTTGTTTTTAATGCGATGGCGGTGCAAGTCAAACTTTTTTTATTTGCAATTTGTTTGGCGTGTGTAACGCCACACTTTGAAAATTTAATCTCCAATTCTGTTCTTCGCACAGAAGCGTAAACCGTTTGCTTTGGGTTTGCGATGGGTTTTCGCACAAAAGAGCACGTAACTTCTTTGTAAATATTATCATATTTTACGAAATTTTTCACTTCATCCCTCGTTGTTGTTGTTTTTTTCCTTTTTTTTGTTTTTTTTTTTTCTTCTTCTTCATCTACATCGCTCTCGCATTAAACGGCTCTCGGACGCGCAAATTATCACGAGTGTAGAAAATACGGTTCAAAGGAATCTTTTTAATTTAATTATAACGTGCAGAGAGTAAATAGGCTGGCTATAACGTCAATTAGCAGAAATAATAATGGTAATAATCGAAAGATGGCCGAGAGTTAATTTAATTTTCTACCAGGCGCATTGAGTTTAAGCATGTCCGTTCAATGTTCGAGGTATTAATAGGATTCGAGAAGCGCGTGTTTTCAATCACGTTTACGCAAATTTTTATAGACTGTCAACCTTTATATTCTTTGGAGATACAACTAACGAAATCCAAACGAAATCCCTTGCTCTGAAAATTGAAATTCGACAGCAGTTGCGATCAAAATGTGGAAAATTAAGTAGCAGATAAACAAGAGTTCGTCGCCCAACTGTAACTGTAACTGTGGATAGCAAAAATAATCAATCGTATCGATGAAATTGCATTTATCATTCAGCAGTGTATTCTTTTCACGTTATGCGCTCCGTCGAGCTTCCTGCAAGTATATCTCGGATACATTCAAATATTCAGGACCTATATCGAACCTTGGTATCCAAAAATTCGAACGTACCTCGAACAGACACTCGAGTTCCCCAATACTCGAGTAAGCCAAGATCGAATATCGGATTTTTTGCCCCGCCGCTGTGTCACGTGTAGCCTCCGACAATCCGATTCATTATTCGCTGCCTCGAATCCCAGTTTTTGATCGAACAGATTCGTGCTCCCCGCGCAAGGGGAGCAAATTAAAAGCGGCCCGGAATTAATGGAATTACTAATTTTTTTCCCTCGCGATCGCTTCCCCCCTCCCTTGCCCAGAACTCTTCTTTTCCCAAAACGAAAAACGGCACAGAGAGGTAATTAGATTTACTTAGCTCCGCAGCTTCGGGGGTTTCTTATTCGCGTTCGATTTTTCCCCCCCGCGCGCGCGCGCGCGCGCGCGTGTGTGTGTGTGTGTGTGTGTGTGTGTGGTATACGCGAGAGTTGCGCAGAGTGTTTTCTCGCGCGAGAAGACGAGGACGTTGGTCCGCGATGGGGCGAGGGAGAAGAAACTCTCGGTGCCAAAAAAACGCTGAAACGACGTATTTCGTATATTATACCATTTATGCCCGTTGCCTGGCACCACGGTGGAAATATTGAAAGCGGATCGGTTAAAAATATTGCTTGGCCCGTAACTCTTGCCAGGAATGGTTAAACCACTCGGGCTTAGCGTCGAACGAAGCGAGAGGCAACTACTCTACTTACCTTGATTAGTCCGAGACTATGTATATTATATCTACCTTTCTTCTTCTACGCGGATTTCGATTCTCTTTATCTGCGCCCATATTTGCATACACGTCCGCGTTTGCGAAAGTGCCAGATTTTAGAAGAACGAAAGCGAAAACCGGAAAACGGCGTCTTGAATATCTTCAGATAGTTTGCCAGAGTGAGAGATCGTTTAACTACTCGAAAGTTTTTTCTTTTTCTTTTTTTTTTCATGTTGATCTCGAGTCTTGAAAGTCTTCGGATTAATCTCGAGCCTTCGAGTTCCTGAAGTTCTCGATTCGATAGAAGACCGAGCGAGCGGTCAGCTGAAAAAATCCAGAAAGTGGTTTCGAAGTATACGAGACACACGAGATGTTATTCTTTCTTTGCGTTTCTTCGTGAAATATGTTCCTTCGCAACGCCAACAATACAAAATACAATCCCACTCTCTCTGAATAAAAAAAATTCACAATTATTCGAGAATTTATAATTACTCTCGATCACCTTGTAGAAACCATTTGTGTCGCTTCTTCACTTGTTCACAATTTCGTTCGCCAGTTAGAAGGATCAGGTTGTGAAAAACGTTGATCGGAGATCTCGAACCTCGAAATCGAAAGACGTAAACGCACACCGACGACCAAAGGGCAAAGGGTTTAAAACGACAAAGAGAGAGCAGCTTAGGTTTCCTTCCCTCTTTCCGTCCAAAGAAGAGAGAGAAAAATACACAAGACAGAGCCGTGTGTGTCTTTTGAAAGGTTCGTTTCTGTTTGCAAGGTTGATTAAAACATCGCGATGCGTGGATGTTTCAGACGAGATTGTCGTCGCTGTTGAAAACCGCGGAGGATTTGCATATCAAGGGGCTGGCCGAGGTGAGCTGGCGTAGCGATTCCACGCAAAATGATCTAGGAAACAGCGGCCACAGTCCCGGCGCGGCGACTCCTGGTGTCGAGACGGTCCTTAGGGAAGGCGATGCCGACGAGCCGCCACCGCCGAAGCAAAGACGCAGAGGGCGCCCGCCTCTGGACGATCCACCCTCGGCCCACGACGTTTTCACACCGAAGATCACATGTATCACTGGAAATGTACGTCAAGTATCGCTGGTCCCTCTCGCCTCTTGTCCTTCAGATATAAAGTCCTCTTTTTGATAAATGTACGCAACGTCTTTCCTTCCTCGTGTAATAAATATATGAATACAGAAAATATAAATGCAGAAATTAGAATTATTGAAACTAAACGTAAAAGTACGTATATATGTAAATAATTTACATCTGTTGAATCTGTTATAAATATCCATTGAATCATTGGTGTCCATTTTCGGCTACCCGACCGGAGGACAGTAGGTCAAAACTAGAACTACAAGCAGTGACTTTTATAAAAATGAAATTGGAATATTGGAGTTTGTAATTACAAAGGTAGCACGATAACTAATTTATAATATAATAGAGAACACAAATTTCTATGATGATATTCGCACTTTTCGATGTGAGACTTACATCTCTGTTTGTCTTGAATATAATTTGGATACTCCTATAATTCGAATACTCCAATTTCTGTGGATCGAACGATCTTAAACGTTCTTCGGCCTTTCTTTTCCTTTTTTTTTTTTTTTTTTTTTTAATATTAAATATCTCATCCTTGCAAAAGGATAATTTAGAATCTACTTAATCAGAGAGCAACTTAATTACGTCGTTCCTCTGTAAATATAAAGTTTTTGATAGAAAGACACGGATATACGTGTATTTTCTCATGATTTAAGCAATTTTCACGAAAAGCGAAAGGAACTTATTTGTTCAAATTGATATTTTTCGCGTGGACATTTGTTCGTCGTGAAATTAATCCTCAACTGATGCGACTTTTCTGGTTAAATCGTTAATAGATAAATAATAAACGAAAAGTTAGCAAGACTAGCATTTCTATACACTTGCAAAAAATTTTGAAGCGAAGAATCGCACAGAGTAATACGAAAAAAGACACGCAAACATTCGAATCTACAATATCTGGTATAATGCATTTCCGCAAATATTCCGAATGAGAATGAAAATTTAATTTTGACTGTCGTTTGTCAAGGAATCTTGATGAGAAAAATATATCAAATATGTAAAGGAAAACATGCTCTATATCTGTCTCAGCAGTTGAGAGCAATAATATCGTAGTTCAATTGGCACGTTCGTTCAACGCGTAAAGTAAAACCAATATTTCCAAAAAAAAAAAAAAAATGTTGCAAAAAGATCGATCCACACGTGGATCGATCTCTCCATCTGATCGATCGCAATCGACAGTTATACGAAAGCGCCAGCGTGTTTCCACTGTTTGACGCGTGTATTTCAAATATTCTCGATTTCCCAGGAGGAAATGATGAGCGAGGGCGGTGACCACGAGAGTTGGGACGACGAGATGATGATGAACGAAAATAACGAAACGCCACTGCCGATGGTAAGAAACAACCTCTTTCCTCTTTACTTCCATCTACGATCGCTTCGGTTAAAACGCCATACGATGATATTTTAACAAGCACTGTGTATCGTCGTACTTTGCAGCTATCGTACATGTCGAAGGATGACAGCGCATCCGACCAGGAAAAGAAAGGTACGTGACTTGGTCGATCGAACAAAATCTAGTCGTCTATTAGGCGTGCAACTTACTCTGGATACACTGGACAAACATACATGGATTTTTCTCTTTCTCTCTCTCTATACAAGTGGCTGCACAAAATTCATTCTCTGTAATCCATGTGTACAAATACAAATACACGTATATATATATTCATTTATATGAATGTAGATTACTCGTTGAAATCTACAAAAATCGGTCATTTCGATGGCTGTTTGTGAGATCTTTGAACGTTGAGCTATTACACTGAAAAAAGGTCTTTCCTTTTTTATTTGAATTAATTGACAAATCATTGGTCGAGCAGTATATCTTACAGTCTTATTTGTACTCTGATGTACGTCGTGATTAATAAGAACATCGCGCATCACGAATTTTGTCCACCAATGGACGAATTATTTTTACACTATGCGACAACCTGTTGTTTCGCCAGGCACGAAGCGATCTAAATGTGATTTGATTTTGCCGCAGCGCCTACCACACCCTCGAATTCCAACGCCACGAATCCATCGATCCCTGAACAATTCCGAGACGTCGTGAAGATGAACGATTACCTGACGACGGGACGCCGCCAAGAGTTCTGGGAGGAGCCGTTCACGCGACGCGTTATGGACGCCATTAAGAGCAAAGAACTGGAAATGAAGACCGCCGCTGAGATACTTGGCGTGTCTTACGGAACACTCTATGGCAGATATCGCGACAGTTATGGTTGCCTTAAACATCCGTATAGGTAATGGAAACAGACTTGCAACCGACGACACACGACGATTGTCGCTTTTTGATTGCCTTCGTCGCGACTGGTTACTACTTATTGCCGTCTCTCCTCCTGTTTTACGACCGTATTGTGCTATGTATCATGTTTAGACTAGAGATATCGCATATTATTTCAAACGTATCACACGTGTATCAAGCAATGATTGAAACACACACACACACACACACACACACACACGCAAACGTGTTGTGTTTATTAAAATTGCCAAAAGTCTAAAAATGAGAAACATACAACAAATCAACAGTATACTCATCTTTAAATGTATATTATATATATATATTTAATGTATCGTTATATCTTTTTTTTTTTTAACTTCGAATAACTATTTTAAACTTCTTAATAATCTTGAATTATTTCATTATCTGTACGGCACTCTAGTATCTTTAATCTATTTTTAGATTAAACACTCAAAGGATTAGGAATCCTTGCTCATCTTATATAGATCCATGCTCATCTTATATAGTCGAGAGATTTACTATCGCTTCGTGTGGCTCCAAAGGCAAGATTTCTTATAAGCATCAATATCTTAACGTGAGATATTTTACCGAATGAAGCATTGTTTGTTTTTTTTTTCTTCTTTTTTTTTTCTTTCTTTTTTACACGCGATTTCCAAACCGAGGAATTGCATTTATATTTAGGCGGGCCTTTCCCACTGTGTGAATAAAACGTTTAATGCGCATGCGTCTGAAGCGCAGACGCTCGATGATCATAGGAAATCCCATTCTTCAAACGTTGCATTCGCTTTTTTCTTTTTCTCCTGTTTTCCATTTTCACTCGCTTCGAATACACACCGCAATCTAATGGTGTGTGTCGGCAGTTAACGAGGAATTTTTCTTGGGAATAAATTCGAGAATACGCGCTGCCAAGTGAAATCGTATATTAACCCGCTTTCGTTCGGCTTCGTTTTTACATCGCCGTGCTTCAAAGTACGCTTCTCCTTCTTTTCAAGTATTTCATCCGTAGGAAGAAGATCAGGCTTTAAGTTATGCGAAAGACCATAAGGGGGAATCGTGCAGAATTCACTTTCATTTTTCTCGGCCGCAAAAGTTTGTTAAATTTACAAAACCGTGTCTATTAAATTCGTATGAATCAAAGACACGAGCGATTCGTTCAATATCTTTCTAATTAAATTTTCTATTCTATTCTATTCCATTCTAATTCGGGGAATCCTTTTCTATTAGTCGTCCAAGAATTACGTAAACGGAAGCCAGAGAGATTTCAAAATTTCAAATCTGTCTTACAGAGTAAGGGATTTTTGGTCAGAGCCAGGCCCGGCGGAGGTGTTGGCCAAGCTACGAAGGAAAGAAATCACGTTGTTCCGTGCAGCTGAGTTCCTGAACGTGACCGTCCACACGTTGGCCACCTATCTGTCGACGCTGCAGGGCCCGGACAGAATTTCGCTGGCCGGCGACTTGAGCGTGGCGTCCGGTGCCATCGATGGTAACAACGAGACACCGGAGAACAACGAGTCGGTGAACGACATACTGCAGAAAATCAACGCGAACGCGGCAACAACAGCGACACCGACCACCTCGACGCCCATCAAGAGAGAAGGAGGTGGCTACATCGAGGTGCCGACACCCGTCCCGAAACCAGCCACCTCCGTGTTGGAGAACAACCCGGACATCACGATCGTGAAGACAGAGAACATGCCACGCAAACGGGAGTACGCGAAAGTATCGAACACGGAGAACAACAACGCGAAGTTGATGAGCGGCGGTGCAGTGAGCGAGGTGACGCAGCAGCAACAGCAGCAGCAACAACAGCAGAAGATCACCGATCCGTTGTCGTTGAACAACGACAACAGCAAACCCTAACTATTCAGGCCTTATCTGCAACCGGCGAATCCCCGTGCACCAAGCGCTAACTACAGATCCGAGCTGTGCCCTCGCAGATTCTATTCGAATGTGTTTACTCGTTTCCTCACGAATTTTCATTTAAAGTAGAAGAAGAAGACGAAGAAGAAGAAAACGAACAAGAAGAAGATAAACGGAAAGGAAGGTGGGAGGCGTTGATAATTATTCGTCGTCGTGACGTCGTCGTCGCAGCCTTGGCCCGTTCGTTGACTCTCCAGGCACGCCAGCCCACGTCAGCGAAAAGAATAAAAAAAAAAAGAAAAAAAAAAATTGTAGCTTTAGACAATCTCGCGTGTACGACGATCGTCGTCGTCGTCGTCGTCGTCGTCGTCGTGGCATAGGTTGAAAGTCGCATCGACAACCAGGCGAAACTGCCGCGAGTAAACCAGGAAAATGAGAGAGAAGACGTTCTAGAGCGAGGGTTCTAGCGAGGGATAGCATTTAAGAGCGGCGGAGCCGACTTTATTCTTCGACGGGAGAGAGGAGCTTTTGCGAAGCGCGAGGACTTGTTGCGTTCGGTGGTCCTGCCTTCGGATCCCGGCTCGATATTCTATCCCTTCCCCGTTGCACGGAAGCAACCGCCTGCCGCGCGTATATTTTCCAGATAAAAGAAAAAAAAGAAAAAAAAGAAAAGAGGAAGCGAAAAGAAGAAAAAAAAAATAAAACGAACAGAGTGCGTCGAAACTAGAGAACGATTCCTTCTTTTGAAAAAAAAGAATTAGTACCTAGCGATATACGGTTCTTCGTTACTTCAAAAATTGGTTCGCTTTGAAAATCCAAAGTCGGTATATAGCCATTATCGAGGTCATCGTGCGTTTGGCCTTCGCGGCAAGGAACAAACGAGATGAAAGATGAAAAAAAAAAGAAAGGGAAAAGAACGACACAATCACACGCATACATACATACATACATACATATATATACACATACGTACACGCGCATATACGCATACAGAGAAAGACGAAAAAAAAAAGAAAAAGAAAGAAAGAAATGAAGAAAAGAAACGAATGAAAGGAAGAAAGAAAGAAAGAAACGTGTAATAAAGTTCAATCGAAGTTCCTTTTGAATAACGATGTGTAGGGTGTATCGCGAAAAGAATGCCTAGACTATTTTCTGCCGCATGTGTCTGTATGGTAGCACGTAAAGAGCGACAATATTATTCACCCGTAGACCCGTCAGTATAGCGATCCCAGAGTGACAGTTCTTTGAGGATAGATGTTTCTCGTGCGATCGTCGTTTTAAACAAACATTACACGAGCGTATATTTCAGCGGTAATATTGAAAATACACTTTTGCAACGGGAGCCTTAAATCGCGCGTCAGAGACACTTTACAATATGCGATTCGCCGACACGAGATTCATTTATACTATATACATGTACAACACATGTGCATATCTGTCTTTCTTTTCGAAGCACGTCAGCCGAACGACGAACTTTGCATTTGTTCCTTTTCTTTTTCTTCTTTTCTTTCTTTCTTTCTTTCTTTCTTTTTTTTTTTTTTTTTTTTTTTCTTTCATTTCGAACGGTGTGACTGCAAAAATCTCGAGCACACGCTCTCGCGGAAACGGATTTTTCTCGTTAAATGGAATCCTTGACGGTCGCTTTTAAACGATGTAGAACTTTCAACAAAGAGCAAGCCATTTGATGCGCAAACAAGGAGAAACGGTACAATTCTAACTTCTTTGTTTCTTTCTCACTTTCTGTTCTCTACTTTTCTCTATCGCTCCGTCTCCTTTTCTCATTCTAGTTTTCCTTTTTTTCTTTTTTTTTTTTTTTTTTTTTTTTACAACAGTATATAGAACTTATCGCACGTATAGATGATATTTTTTTAGAAACGTTGTTTAAGTATATATATATATATACACATATATATACACATATATATATACACATGCGCGAGCTTTTTTTCCTCATTTTCTTGTTTCTTCTTTTTTTAAATTTTTTATTTCCCTTTTTTTATGTAAATACATACGTACGTATATTAAGTTGTTGTCGTTTTAAATGAGTCCCTTTTATGTAAGCGATGATTGCCGATCGATATCAAAGATCATCTTAAAAAAGAAAAAAAAAGAAATGAAGGAGATACACGCATAACGTCCATTGTAAATATCGGTGCAATAGTAAGACCTAAAATTAATCTTATTTGTCATAAAGCATGCGTCTAATCGCTATTTTAAAGGGGAAAGCGAAAGGCAAAAACGATAAGAAATGGGGAAACGAAGGGAGGGACATGCTTGTTGTTTTCGGTGTCGTGCAATTCACGTTCGAACCGGCCGGACGTCGCTTTGTAAAAGCACGTGCGTGAAGAAATGAACGGAAGTAATAACGAAGAAAAATGAAAAAAAAAAATAATAAGAAAAAAAAAGAAAAAGCAAAAGAGGTATATCGACGCGTTGATTCGGCGCGTACCGACTCGCGGGAAACTTGCGTTTTAAGTTTTACTCTTGTAAGGGTAAAGAATTGTTCGACGGGCGCGCTCTCGCGTCGCGTCAGCGTGAAACAAAAAAAAAAAAAAAAAAAAAAAGAAAAGAAAAGAAACGAGAAACGAAGTTGCATGATGTGCGCGTCGTTTGAAAAACATACTTCGTACGAGACACTTCGACTGGAAAGAAAGAAAAAGAAAAAAATACGAGTATTCCTGTTTGCTGAAGGTGACAAAACAAACGAAAAAAAAACAAAGCAAAACAAACAAACAAAAAAAAACACTAAGTAAGAAGTACTAGTATAGTAGAGGTATTCTCGATATGATATTTTTCGAAGATATAAGACTTAGTTGCGTTGAGAGGACTCATGCAAGAGAGAGGGTACTTGTAAAGTAATCCAGAGGAGAGAAAAAAAAAAAAGAAATGGTGCGATTTGTGAAAAAAGAAGTAGAATAAACCGGACGCACAGAAAGAACACACAGTGTCGTAGAGAAAGATTTAGCGTCGGGCGGGGAGATTTAAATCGAAAAAAAGAAAGAGCCAAGTGGTACTGTGAGGTGTGTACATATAACAAAAGCGTAGGTTAAAATAGAGCGATCAAATGCGTGGAAATGTGAGCACGTCGAGAATATTATATATAAATATATATACATATACATATATATAAATATATATAAATATATATATATATACATATATATATATACATATATATATATGTATCTTTTTCTCTAGACGAAATTCTAAAATCGACTGACTATTAATGATAAAAAATAATGTCTAAACGATAAACTGTTCCATGAGCAGTGGAAGAAAATAGCGTTATACTGTTCGACGAGGAACACTAGTATTTTCCGAGATACGAGTAAGCATGTTTTACGTTTCTTCTTTTTTTTCTCTCTATTTTTTTTCTTTTTTGTTTTTTTTTTTTTAGTAAATATATGTATATATATATGTGTGTGTGTACACATTGTATCGTTTAATTCTGTCGGAACCAAAAAACGGAGGATAATCTTTTTGATTACTTTACGAGTGCTCTGGACCGACCATTTTACCACGTATAAGTATCCAATTTTATACGATAACTTTGCACCGTTCGATATTTTTATTCGTAAACTATGGAACACCGTCGATTGATATATAGATCTGTTCATTCTATCACTCATTAATTTAACTTCTCGAATTTCATTGTATCTCTCTATGTCTTATTCTTTATCTTCCTCATCCCCCTCTCTCACTCGGTCGTTCATCATCATCATTATTGATTGATTGATTAATGAATGAATTAATTATTATTGTTATTATTTCCTTTTTTAAGTAAAGTAAGACTAAGACATACCAAATGAGAAATGTAAGGACAAGTTTTGTTAGGTTAGTACTAATATCGCATATCAAGAACGCAAGAATACATGCGCCTGAAGCACTCTGTATTGCCTATGCATGTCCCGGTGAAACCGTAGCTGGGGCGCACAAGACCACTTTTACTCTAGCAAGAGTATACGACTAGAAGTATTAATATTTAATATTAATAATCAACGCGGATTGTCCAGAATGGATGGTCATGTTTTTGAGGATCAACGTCGAGCCATTATTGAACAAAAGGAAACAAACGAATTTCAAAAGAAAAAAAAAAAAAAAAAAAAAAAGAAGAAGAGGACGAAAGAAAGAAAAGAACTGATCAGACGGAGGAGTTCGATGGTTTCTTCTTTTTTTCTTTTTTTTTTTTATTTTCTCAAAAAATTCATCAGATTTTTCTCTATTTTTTTTTTTTTTTTTTTTTGTTTCGTTTTCATTTTTGTTTTCTGTCGGCCATTGATCCTTGGAAAAATTTCCTACTTTTTTTTTTTTACCGTCCACACGGACACCAAGTTTAATGTTAGTCTGTTTTTTTTTCTCCCTTTTTCTTTTTCTTTATCTTTTTCGCAACGTCTCTTTTCTCCTCCCTTTTTTTAACCAAGACCATCTATTTTTTTCCTTTTTTTTTTTAACGAATCTTCTTCGCGAGAGTACAAATAGCAATGGGACGTTTGTTAACCCTGTTGGTGCCATGGATATCTTTTCGAAAAGAAAAAGGGAACGTTTCGCGTCTTTTGTCCTACGTTCGTTTGCATTGCGTCACTTGTCCTCCTCTTCGTTTCTAGGCACCAAGACGGTTAACGATTATCTTTGTACGATTATTATTATTAGACGATATCATCGATTCGTTTAATATATATATATATATATATATATATATATATATAATTTTTTTTCTTTATTAATATTATTATTATTTTTTGTTCGTTTAACGAAGAGATCGCGCGTATGCCAAACCGTACGTCTCAAAGACTGATGGCCATTCATTTGGAGGTTCTTGTAATGGTAATCTCACGCTGCGCGACCTTGTAAAAACCGTCGACAAGATCGCCGGAGTACATCGACATTATATGAGAAGACAGGACAAGACTAGCCTATTATTGGCGAACGATGCCCGATCGCCGTGTGCATCGTACAATGAGACTAAAAAAATTGATATCATAATTATGTGTCGTTTGATATAAACGAGTAATGAATATAGTATGTATCATCGTTTTATACACAACCTAATTATATCTACGTACACTATGTACATTCCTAGTATACACTATGTCACTGTCACACACATTTGCATTACACGCGCATCAACAAAAGAAAAAAAAAAATAAATAAATAACGCATGGACCTATTGTATACGTGTACGCGCGTGTGCATTCGCACGCAGAGAGAGAGAGAAGAGAGCGTGCACGCGTGCGCATGCACGGACGCGCACGCAGAGACACAATATACATATGAATATATTTATAATAATTATATAGCTATTCCAAAACGGACCACCGCGACATCGACGTACGAAGATCATTTAAAAGAATAAAAAAAAAAAAAAAAAAAAAAATACAGATACGAATACAAACGAGATAGAAAGGAAAATAAACGGAAAGAAAAAAAAAAAGAAAGAAATCCGGAGGAAAATGTATATGAGATAACTCTCTCTTAATCGACGATATTTAAATGCGTATTAAAGGTAACACGGTCGTCGATTAAAATTAACCAGCGTTACATTTCGTTGTTAAGAGAAACAGCATCGCCGTTATTAGTGTCTCATGTATAACAACGTAATCGAGTCTCTGTCAATTTTACAAAATACATGTGAGATTTCCCGAGTGTATACGTGTATACAAGGAAAATAACGAAGAAGAGTAAACAAAGAGAGAAAAAAAAAAGAAAAGAAAAGAAAAGAAGCAAAATGTAATAAAACACGCATGTACAGCAGAAAAAAGGTTGTTACACTTGAGCACAATAGAGAAGACAAAGTATATGAGTATAGTTTTACACGAAGGCTTTATCGCCCGTTTAGTTTTATACCTGAGACACGAAGAAAAGGCTGAAACGGTTAGACGATAAAAACAGTTCGAAACCCTTCTGTTTTGCGTTCTCGTTCTTTCTCTCTTTCCGCTGTCCGTAAGAATCGAAAAGTAAAAACAATACAAAACGAAACAAAATCAGATAATTCTTTTTTTTTTCTTTTTTTTTCCTCCCCCCCCCCCCTTTACCGATGGCAAATCATCGTCATACGCACGATCATCCCATACATATATAACACGCGCATGCGCATTCGTATCGCATCCGTTTCCGTACAGAACTTCCTCTTTCTCCATCCATTCGTCCTCTTTTTTTTTTCTTTTCTTTTCTCTTTCCATCTTTCTGTCACTTTCGCTTTACCTCTTTTTCGAAGTTTACGTTAATTTTGTTTAATTTACTTAATATACACAGAGATATTTTAAAAATCATCCAAGAACGTGGCAATAAGCACCACCGATCGATCGATGGAACTACATCGCGAAATAATATCGTTTCTCATTAGCCAAAGCCTAGAATTTGCGTTTATTATTTCCTCGCGCGAAAACTACATTTTTCTAATTTTATTCTTATTCCATTCTATTTGTTTCTCTTTTTCTTTTTTTTCTCCCTCTCCCTCTCGCTCTTTCTTTTCCCCTTCCCTGTCTCTGTCTGTTTCTTTAGCATTCTATCTCCTTTCCTTTTTTTTTTTACACTCATACACATGGACACAGGACATATATGTTTGACATATTATTATATTTGCTATTATTTTAATTATAATTTCCAAGGAGTATATATTATCTTTAATAATCGTGGTAATTTTTAGACTAGAAAAACATTATATTAGCGGATAGAGATTAAAGTATACATAACAAAATAAAGTAAATATATATATATATAAATATATATATATTATATATATATATTGATAAAAAATATTGAGATCGTAATTAGAAATTGGGTTGAGCGCATACAATGCTGAAAGATGATAATGGTATTTACGCGTAAGGATGTTAAAAAAGGTCGAGCAGATGGATTAAAAGCGGTCTTGGCTAATGTTGGCCAAGCTGCTCGCAGAGAATATTCAATGATTGAACAAAAAGAAAAAAAAAAAAAAAGAAGATCAGTAAATGTAAATGTTTGTAAACAAATTATGAAACATTATTTGTTCAGTGCCTACATATTTACACAGTAACAATAAAGATGAAGATTAGCGAATATTCTTTTGTCTCTTTTTTCACCAAGAAGAACGATACGATTTTGATCTGAATCGATCGGGACTTGCAAATTGCCGCAAAAGCGATCCGCCAAGCTATACGAGAGCCGATCGTTGAAAACTACCGCAATGCGAACGATCGTTTTCTAACAGTATTTTTATATAACTGATATGCATCTTGACATTAAATATAAATGAGTGAAAAAGCTGTGTCTTCATTCGTAGCCTGGAATATAAAACGTCTTGCGGGTTTTAAATTATAACCTAATGTCACTGTCGCGGCGAAATCAAAGCGATTCGACCATCAGGTGATGACACATATCTCCGATACGGCGCGGCGTTTGTTTCATATTGCATCGCTCTTTTGTCTGAAAGTTACATTCGAAAACTTTCGTTGCCAATATTTGATGAAAGCTTAATAAAAACTATATTTCAAAACCCAAGAAACCGGCATCTCAATTCATTTAGTATCACCAAGAGTATATATATATATATATGTATATATATATGTATGCACAAATTCACGCACGAAGATCTCTCTCAATATTGGATGAATTATAGCATTAAGGTTATAACGCTATACGCTGGATATACTTACGATTCGATTGTCAATTTGAATACATTTCAAGTTGAAAGCGATTAAAAAAAAATCGATCACTATCCTTTCTTTTTTATGGGAATGGCATTACGTTTGTTTACGAATTATGGGCCCAAGTGTAGAGGCACTATCCCCACCACTGGACCCTTTGGTCGCAATCGTTGGCTACGGTGACCGGTGCCGGTGACATTCTAACTCGGCAGTTGAATTTCGAAACTCGACTGTGCTGGGTCGTGACGTCTTGTTCGCTGTTCCTCGCGATCTCTCTCTCTTTCTCTATCTCTCTCTTTTCTTTCGTCGGCGTCTTTTCGCGAAAATCCGCCTGTCTTTCTTGTATTTTTCATCATTTCGTCGTTGTTCGCCTTCGTCATGCATGTCTCGCTCATGCAGAAACTTCCGATGCCGCAGGTATCGAACGTCTTTTACCCGTTCAACACTAGTCTCGAGGAGGAGATCAAGAGATTGTTCGCCAATTTCACAATCGAAACTCAGAGCACACCTCCTCCGGATGGTAAGTCGCCTCGCATTGATTAATTTCGAGGATATTTGTACAGTTTCTCGCGCAATTTCAAAAATGTAAATCTTATTGGAATAAGAATATCTCGGAACGAAGCGAGAAAAAAGAAGCTTTACTGATTTTCCATTGATTCTTAAACTATTTCTTAGAGTATACTTGACTCTTTCGATCGGTATTTTACTTTATTTTTCACGTTCAATTCCCAAATTACGCGCGTGTGGACGGTGTAACGTAATATTGTGTAGCATTGTGTAATACAACGTAATCTTTTTGCGTCGCGAATCATTTTCGTGGCTTTCGTCGAATAGGAATTTCATTCTTTCTTCGCTTTCGTTTTTTTTTTTTCTTTTTTTTTTTTCTTTTTTTTTTTTTTTTTAAATGTAAAATTACACAATTTAATAACACGGTGCACTTCACGATGAGTTCTAATTCTTGTGTCAAAATATTTTCGTAAATATTTCCTTCCTTTATTAAATCGTATTTACTAGCACAAATAACCTTCAGGTTCATCGCAACAATCGTTTTCTCTGCGACTTACCTAAACTGTCATTTACGGTCATTTGTTTTGTTAAAAGCAAGAAATTTCTCATTTATGTTACATCTGCCTTCTTGGTAAATCAGTCATTTGATGTTTAACATTTAATAGGTTAGTTAGCGATTACCAGCGATGAATTTGAAGTTTCAACATCGCGTTTATGATTTCCAATTTGAAATCGCGTGTATGGATCTTGGTGCGCGATAAGATCACGTTCCGATTACTAGACACCTTCCATAGTTTGTAAACAAACAAATCGATAAGAGGAATTCCGAGTCTAAAACGTTTCGTGGAATAACTTGGCGTTCTCGATCTTTCAATCGAATTCATCGAACTATGTTTCTGGAAAAAATAAAATCAAATTCGTTAAAATTATTAAATCGTCCTATTTGTTAGTTTGTGCTTTACTAATGCTGTACAAACACGTAATATGTAGTTTGTCGACCATTTGTTTCTTCAAGGAGAAAAACAAACGAAAGGGAAGAAAGAGTACAAATGAATCGTTCTTGTCGCGATACAGATGTTCGAGATCACGTAAATGTAAACAAAAAATCGCGCATTTTTTGCTTGATTTGCTCGATTTACGTTTAGGAGAGAGATGATGATGATGGTGGCCGATGGCAATGACACGTATCTCGATCTATGATAAGAATATAGAAACTTTATTGTTGAAAAACATATTATAAATATAATTCCTATAATTTCTTTTGATGGCTTTCAGTTCTATTCGGCAACTATAATAATTATTAGAAATAATACGTTTGTTCGATTAAACGTGTATCATCGGTTTTTCGTCGCTCGAAAAATTAGGACGAATCTGTTTACAAACTATGAAACCCGAGACTTTTACGTCCGTTATTTTCTGGACTTACGCTTTGTCGCATTAGGCTTCGAAAAAACTCCGACGAAAATAAACTAGGCATATTATCGCGCGAGTCTCGTGTTCCCTTTTAATTAGTTCGATCATCTTCGAAAAGTTTCGATGACTGAGAACGATCTCAGAATGTTTTCTTTTCTTTTTTTTTTTTCTTTTTCTTTTTGATGACAAATTCTTACCACTTTTCTTCACACTTTGCATAAGTTCAATTACTTTTATCTGTTTTTCTCTTTTTCCTTTTTATGTACATTGACAAAACGCATGTAACGTTGTTTGACTAATTTAGTCGAGGACGTAATGGAGGAATTCCGTCATAATGGGCGTGATTTTGAATACTGTCCAGATCTGGACAATGATATAATACCAGAAACGACACCACGTCGTAAGAAGAACAAGAAACCCTTGCCCACAGAATGCGTTTTCTGTAGAAACAATGGCGAAGAGGAAGCTTATTACCGGAAACATTTGCTGAAAGACGCTGATGGCCGTGTCTGCTGTCCAGTCTTGAGGTAAATCAAACTTACATTTCCATATATTTTTCTTTTAACTCTTTGCGATATCATCAGACAACATTCGATATTTCATTTTAGTTTGTTCATGTCCAATAAACTACTTCCAAGGTCACTATCACAATTTGGATGAATTTACATTTACAACTTGCTACAGATAAAACCAAGTTTGATGATGAAAATTTTTCAAGTAACAAGTTGCCTGACTATTCTGTTTGAAAATGAACTGTATAACCTTAAAATGTATAAGCTCAAAATTCATCAATGTTATTAATTGGTAAATTATTGTGCAAGAGCTGGAGGAAATTAATTGTGCAAATTATTGTATGTTTAGAAAAAAAGAATGAAACGAATGAATATTGAGTACAAAAGGAAGTCGCAAATCCGTATTCACACAATTTTTTTCTGTCTATATCATTAGGGCCTACACGTGTCCAATTTGTGGCGCGTACGGAGACGTGGCACACACGGTTAAGTATTGCCCGAAGAGTCCGAAGAATCCAGGAACGTTGACGACGGTGAACGCGTTCAAGCTGTTAAGAAACTCCATGGGCAAACGACGCGTCAAGTAAAACGCACATGGCGCTGGAGCCGAAGCGTGTCACCATCGTCGTGCTATAAAACATTACAAGTATCTGTTGTATTCTTTGAGAACTTCGAAGTGGTACTTCAAAGTTCAGCGATTCGAGCATTTCGGTATCATCTGCTCTGACAGGTAATCTTTACCGTCGCGCACCTTTCCAAGTATTGAAAACGAACGAAGTGCCTTACAAAAATATAAGTTCCAGCTGATTGGCAAAGATTTGTGCAACAAAGCTGCCATTACGTTGAGCAGCCGGGCTGGAATTTCTTTCGCTCGACTATCTTTGATTTCATCTTTCTCACATCGTATTTATTTCTTCTCATTCTGTGCAATACGTCCTGGAAAGGAAATTAGAGAAAGTGTGAGAATCGTTTAACTTGCAACATGAATCGAGAGGCTGGATCCAAAGATCTTATTGCTTGTAGGAATTACAGGCTTTTATAATTGTAGGGATTATTTATATAAATGTGCCATATATTCTCACCAAACTTGTTTTCCCGCAACAAATTTCTTCCGTGTGATATTACGAAGAAATATCTATTCGTAAATGAATATAGTTTTACCGGTTTTTTCGAGCCAGCACTTGATACGAGAGAATTTCTTCTCTTTTTCCCTCTTTTTTTTTCACCCCCTTTCTTTTTATTCATGTAAGTTTACACGCATTGACAATAACGTCTTAAGATTATACTTCAACAAATTTTTACGCCGATGTGAAAACGAGTTGATGAACGTGATTGGTTGAAGCAAATACTGTGATAATGTTAATAAGTAGAAGTTCTTATAAGAGATTTTACGCAACAGCCAATAAGTATGACAAAATTAAACTTATTGTTCAGAATTGTAGACCACACATTGACCGTGTTGTAAATCGTTTAACAAAAGCAAATCACGTTTTCCAATCTTAAAAGTTTCGAGCGAAAACTTTTTATCGAGACAGAGTCAATTGACAGAGAGTACTATAATACTTAATTGAGTTGAAACGAAACGATGCAATTTCTTACACTAGATCATAATTCTGACTTTAAGCGTTTACGCAGTTTTACTTATCTATACCAAATGTGTAACATGGAGACTGCATTTGTACTTTACTAACGTTTATCCGAAATCATAAAAGAAAAATATTTCTTTTTTTTTTAAGGCCAACTTCTCTTAAACGATCGAAAAGAGGGACCAATACTTGATCATTAATTCTTAATTCAATAGCGATTAAGTACCTACAGAATATACACGAAAGTTTGCAGCTCGTTCATTATACTTTTAACTTGTTAGACATCGTTTTCGAGCAGCGATCAGAAATAATTGAAAAGTGAAATCAAGTATTGATCTTTTTAGGCTTACGTCGATGAAACTGTGACAGACTTTGAAAGTCGTCTCGTTCCTGTGTATCTAGCCGTGAGTTTTCGTTTGGTATCCTCCGAAACAGAGATCACTCGTAATGTTTACCTCCTTTTGTTCGGTACTTCGATGACTGATGGTTAGATTCGTAGCTCTTTCCAGGCAGCGGCTTTTTTTGTTTGTCGGTTCCACCGATCTTCCTCCGGGACGCCGTGTTGCGTCGTTTTGGACGTCCATTGCACGCTCGACGAGCGTGCCAAGTCGAATCGAATAAAGCACGTATCGTTTTGTCATATTTAATCACGGATGAACGAGCGAGTGAACGCATTGGTTTCTCTGCGGCGAGTTCGCTTTTGAAATTTCGGGTTGAATTAGGCGATATATAGTATAGTATCCAGAACATTTAGTATATCCTTTATACTCCGTTTGGCAGGTCAATTTCGAGTAATTGGAACTTCTTTCTTTTTTTGCGTTGTACGTATATTTTTCCGTAGCTAGTAGCAACGAGTAGATTTAACGTTAATTTTCACAAAGGAGTTTTGAATAGAGATCATTAGTTTAGCTTATATAGTATTTAACGAAAATATTTAAAGGACAGTTGAGAAAAAGAGGAATTGTTCTTTTCCCCAGAAATACTTCGCCGACAGATTTTACAATTGGTAATTAAATAATTGCACAATTGTTTGTTGGACAGATATTCATCCGCCATATTGGATTACACCTGAGGAGATGTAACCTCTTGGGCGGCCCCCTTGGTTTTGAAATCGTGTTAATATTTTCTTTCTTTTTTTTTCTCTTCGTGTAATTTAATAGTGCTTCCGATTTGCTTCCGAGGCGCTTGTTTGCACACGTAACGAGATAGGAGAGGAAGAACAACTGCTCCTATGCTCCTTGCAGTGTTATATTGCTCAAGTATTTGCCCCGAGACTAAATTTCACATCGTAACTTCTAATTGAAATCTCGAGAGGATTGACGGCCTCGTAAAAATATGTACATTGATTAGATTTGTATTTGCCGGCTTCTTTTTTGTAGCTATGTTCCTATTATATAATAATTATAATATTAGTACTTATGTGTTTAGGATATTATTACGATAATAATATTACTCTTGAAGACGTATTATGACTGTCGAATATATATCGCTCAAATACTTTTGTACGATAGATTATTAAATTGTATTCCCAGAGGGAAAAGATTCCTTCACAAGTTCTTCCAAGAAACGGGATCAGAACAGGTCGTTTCGTACATTTTACCTTCGTCTTTATTTCTTTCCTTTTAGGCAGTAAACTAGAGATTCCAAACTTTAGGGAGAGCTTACACCGAGTACTTTTCGTTTGTATACTTTTTGAATTTTTTTTTTTTTTTTTCTTTTCTACGTTGAGTTTATTGATGTTGAAGTAGGAATTAGTGCCGTGAAGAAATTGTCAATCCCCGTAGACTGCTGTTTCTATAAATGTAATAACTGAATATGAATTGTTTATAAAGAATGTTATATTTCTAATATTTATATACCATATCTGCTAGTTGTAATTGAATATGTATTATCTATTGTGATAGTGATGTATAGCAATCCATCAGGGACAATAAACGTAAGGAACGATCGAACGAAATTTCACTCTGTTGACGCATCGTAAACTGTGTGCAACTTTTCTTTTCGTATACGTAAAAATAGAAATTACGAGGAAAAGGCCATGCTCCTTGCATTCGCTGCATGTGCTGTTGCTACCGTATCATACGTATGGTGGTAGATGATTCACAATAAAACGCGAGATGACGTTACCGTAATCTGACGCCAGTGTGGTTTACGATTATGAGCAGCAGGTGATAACGTAGTAATAGCAGCTAGAAGAGAGCTTGAACAGTGTAGAGGAGGTAGCTAATTCCGACGGTTATTACGCTATACTATTCCTTACTCATCGTTCCACATTTCGTTCATCCCCGATATGTATCCTAACATAATTTCCAGTAATCCAACCAGAATTGTACAAATATTAATTTCCACGCGATTATTCATCGATTGAATGTTCACTTTATCATTGAGCATATTACAATGGCGAGCGAATCGGATGTTAGCGAATTTTTGAGATTCTTCGAGAACAAGAAAAAGCTAATTTTTGTAGTTTGATGATAGAAATGTATGATCGATAGTACGACCGATGCTTATTTATTTTGAACTTGTACGAGTGAAAGGAAAAATGTCATTTACATTTTGATTTCGATCTTTTTTTACAATGATGCGCTCGCTGTTTTTCTGTATTGCAATTTTACAGTACATTTTGCGTACTACCGTCATAATATATTATATATATATATATATATATATATTTGTATCACATCATTTTTCTCATCATTAATGTTTATTTGTTTTATTATATTAATATTATTATATTATTGGCGTGTCCATTATTTAAGTGTATGTAGTCTAATAATTTGTATCATGATTATCGATGTTTATAAAAGAATATTGCAACTTATACTTCTGTCTATTTTAAATTATATAACCCACATCAAGAGAAGTAATCGATATTTAATTGTTCTCTATCAGATCATGTATATCAGAAAAAAAAAAAGAAGAGGAAGTAAAAAAATGTCACATTTTACAAGTAAAACCCTTGCGTGACGACGGATTTCATGGAAACGTGTGTTGTCCGACACACTTTTGTACGACACACACGTCGCCGAGCACAAATCGTTTTGCACGCCTCCAACCGTCAGAAGCAATTCACGTCGCTGCGTTTCGACGATTAACCGTGAGGATTTTTTTTAAAGCTTGCTGCATCGTGGCTAAAACAAAATATCTATTTTTCTTTTTCTAATCCAATATTCTCTCGCTATATTCAACTTTTAGTCTCGAGTATAGAGACGTCGCGAGCATGCGAGTAATTCGTTCGACGCTGTTTAAAATGCAATTCATTTGCTTTACGCGGACGTTAATTCGTAGTGGCTGCTTGTTTTACATTTTATCTTAATATTGTTTTTTTTTATGGTCGTCGACGGTTTACCAGGTAAGTGGGTCACTCATTGTATTCGTTACGACGAGTTGCTCGAATAATCGCTCTAATATAAATGGATATTTTGTCATCATAAAGAAGCCTAGCGTGACAAAAGAGCTTTTGATTTAAATATAAAAACAATCCAGACCAGAGGCATATATCGGGAGAACTTGAAAACAGTTTGTTACGATAGGCGACGGCGTGTGCAGGTATATTAACTTTTATCTGGTCTCATCTTCGAGCTAGTGGATAAACCTATGACGTAGCTCTGCATTGTTTAGAAAATTGAGAACTTGATCTATAACAAAACCACCCATTAACCTTGTGGCATGGGCTCTGGATAATTCCCGGTATGTCAGGAAACCGACGCATACATCCTGTATACATAAACGACGCGTCGCGTTAAAAGTTGTTCAATAGAGAACGTGCCGGCAGATAGAAAGCAAGTCATGCTGCGGTTCCTTGCTCTGGTATACTCTGTCGCAACCTTCCTGACGATATCGAAAGTGATATCCTCAGACGAGTCGGACGAATTAGTGAGAAGAGTGGATAGATCGTTTCACAAAGTCTCGTCACCTCTGTTCTTCTTTCATCTTCTGAAACTGAAACAGAAGATCCAAAAGATAGAAAATGTGCCAACCACGCCGCCGACTGCTGATTGCATTTGCGTCCCTTACTATCTATGCGATGCTAATCGCACCATAATTACGGATGGCGTTGGGGTGATCGATATTCGGTGAGTTTTTTTCTACAGCGCTGGCAGAAATATTCGTTGCATGGTTGTTGTGATCGTTGGTTTCACATTTCAAAACAGATATCGAAGATGCACTGGAGATTTGGAAGTCTGTTGCCGTCCACAGAACAAAACGACGACCACTATGAAACCTAGTACTACTACGACTATGAAGACAACTACTACTACGACTATGAAGACAACTACTACTACGAAGAAGGCAACTACGACCACCTCGACGGTTCCGCCAGTGATCTTCCCAACTACAGAACCTCAGCTTATTCCAATTTGTATCTGTGTATCTGTGACTCAATGCGATCCAAACGGAATCATCGGCAATTCCGGTGAAGGCGTGATAAATCCTCGTGCGCAGTATATACAGTGTCCAAGCAACATGGTATGTTGCAGACCAACCAGCGTGATCCAGTATCCTGTAGTAACCAATCCTCCAGTCGTCATTTCTCCGCAAATTTGTGTATTATGCGGAAATGCGATCCAGTGTAATAACGGAGTTGTAATTCCCGTGAACGTTGGTATCGTAAATCCTGTGGTGAATTACGGTCAACAGACGTGTCCTGTACCTACCTCCTGCTGTCAAGCAATAAACACAGGCTATGGAAACGGGATTCCAGTGGTGATCGGACCCGTCAGAAATCCCGGGACCACTCAGGCTTGTTACTGTATGAAAAGTTGGTTATGCATACCAGGAAACTCGGTTAGCACGAATGGAGCTGGCGCCATCGATCCAAGATTTTCCGTGTGTGGAAGCCCGGATGAAGTTTGTTGCCGAGCCTCTCCTACGGTCAATGTAGCAAGAAACAGCGATTTAGACAAATCAGACGAAAGTATAGTGAATGGTGAAATATCGTTCTTGCAATCTGGATGTGGTATTCAGAATAAAACTTATGCGACAGGTAAGTAGATGATTGTAAATGGTTGACAAGTGATTGTTGCATTGAATTAACGGAACTAGATGTTTCATTTTTTTTTTTTTTTCTTTACAGCCCAACCTTATCCCGTGGACACTGGGAAAACATATTTTGCAGAATTTCCATGGATGGTGGCTTTGTTAACGGTACAACCAGATGGTAAATATCTATTCCAGTGCGGGGGATCCATGATTACCAATAAGGCTGTTCTCACGGCTGCGCATTGCGTTACCAAGTAAGATTACGCAGATTCTATAATCAAAAATTGGATTATTAAAAACAGAGTTTATAATTGAAATTTAGAAGAAATTGAGGAAAAAAGACTGTTAGTTTAGGGAACAACAGACCGATAGCGCGTTTCGGACAACGGGATCTGACATATCAACCTGGCGACCAACCGCTTCCTTTTCTAGATGCGAACATAAAAGCCATAGTGGCCCATCCTCAGTTTTATAATGCTGCTCTGTTCAACGATATAGCACTGATTATTTTAAACGAACCAGTGAAATTGAATGTAAACATTGTCCCTATTTGTATACCACAGCAGGGACTAGTTTTCCCTGCTGGTACTAGGTGTATCAGCACAGGTTGGGGAAAGAATTCATTCGGTATGATTGTTATACTATTTGTATTTTTTTTTTTTTTATATGTTCTTGCAAACATCATTTTATTTATTAAAACTTTTCATTAAACACGTTCGACATAGGTGGAACATATCAAACTGAATTAAGGAAAGTGGAACTGCCTTTACTGGACAGGTCTGATTGTCAAAATCGACTCCGGACGACAAGATTAGGAGCGTATTTTCAGTTGCACAGTTCTTTCGTTTGTGCAGGGGGAGAGGCGAATAAGGACACATGCCGCGGAGACGGTGGTGGACCTCTTGTGTGTCCCACAGCTACAGGACAATACTTTCAGGTATCACGTTACTTCAAGCATTGCATTCTAGAGATGGCAGTAAATAAGGAAAAAAAAAAAAGAAAAGAACGACATATTCCGTTTTTCTAGGCTGGTATAGTATCTTGGGGAATTGGTTGCGGATCCTCGAATGTTCCTGCCGTTTACACAAATGTAGCGCAATACACGGAATGGATTAATCAACAATTGGCAACTTACGGGGCGTAGTAAAAAATAATGTATCTTAAAGATTTATCATCTAGTCTTTTTTATCAATTTATATTAAAAAATAAATAATGCAAGAAGATAAGATACGTGTTTGTAAATCCAACGAATGTGACCATTTTAAATTATTTTCTGTAACAATAAGTCTAATATGTTTATCTTATATCAATTTTCTTCAATGATATTTGTTCAATATTTTATGTTCAATTAAAAAAATACATACCGATTTTTACTCGAAGCTATAAAAAAACATAACCTACAAACTGCAGCCATTTTCTCTGAATATCGCATAAAAGTATGCCATGCATACTTATTGCATAAGTTAGAAAAATATTGATTGCAGTCTTGAGTCACGAGGAAGTGAATGATGGACAGCGTTATGATATTCTTCCATACTATATTTTCCCATCGGTTATCTACGATGTGCATCGTTGGGTACCATAATGTGAACATTATATCAGTTATCGCATAATCTCACGAGTCGGTAATAACAATTAAGCGAACATTGTTGCGACCTATTTTCCCTAAAGCACGTCTAAATGATCATGTCGATATTATCTATTTGTCGTGTCATTGTCGTGACATCTGGTGCAAAATAAATGAATTAATATGCCCGATCGTTTTCACGAATGGAATAGAAATTCGAAACAAACAGCAACAATAAAAAAATATTTATACTATTGCCTTCGAATTTTAAAGTACGATTCAATAATCGAGGAGCTTTTCCTTGGCATGAAGAAAAACAATGAATTCCAAAGACATATTAAATATTAAATTGGAAGCAATAGCTGTGTCGAAATTAAATGGGGATAAGTTGATATCTTACAAGAGAGGTTATTACTTCATGAATATGTACAAAGTAAGTGACCTATTTTTAGTCACGACTTCACTTTTATTTTTAGAAATTTCGCTATCGAAATTATCGTTTCAATTAAGTTAGAATGTTTTGATGAAAAACACGAGAGCAAGATAATTTTTCAATAAATTTCAGAGGTGAGAAATCTTTGTTTTTTTTTTTTTTCAAATTCACTTCTTATTATAGATTTCTTCGGAAAGAAATTTCTTCTGTCAATCAGTTCACATGGATTTCAGCAAGTCGTGAAATTTATGAATAAATACGCGAAACTAGAATATCGTCAAAAAAGGGAATTCTGCCTGTTTTAAGGTTGCAGGAAATCTTGCTTCAGTTCTATAGTTACGCATGGGGAATACCACCTGACTCTGACTGAGTGAGATCGCTTCGATATCCAATGGGTTAAGGTTAATAGACAGCACATACGCGTACGCTGGGATGGAGAATCAAGAAATCAAGGATTGGTGGGGGTTATTCTCATAAATGCTTGAAGCTTCGCTGCTGTATATGTAATTGTAAACGAAGTCGCGGGCCCGACGTTCAACGCATCGCAATCGTTACTCTTTCAAGAGGAAACTCATCGGTTCAGATCAAAGATCAATTTACAGTAAGTGTTCTATTGTTGTTTCACGCTGATGAATGATGCGTGACTGAACGATGCATTGAAGTGATAGTAACATAAAGACTTAATATTTAAGACATAACATTTTGAATTGTTTGATGAACGTGAATGTGAATATATATATTTTAGGATTGTTTTTCTAAAGAAATCAATTATAAATCGACTCCAGAAAAAAGTCTTGTAGAAGCGAAGTTTCTAGTGAAGTTTCAGCTGTAATTTGTGCTGGACTGTTTGTAAGAGTAGAAAAGATGTTGGCTGAGAGTTAGAGCTTTCATGAAAGTCCTTGATGAGACTAACATCTTTTTTCTTGACGTGTAATAAATGTCTATTGCGATTCAAAATCGTCTTTAAGATTAATTTTATTATTGATATTCAATTGATACGTTCAATTAATACTTACATCCGATTTATTTTTAGATTCGTTTAACAAATCTGATGTAGAAAGAATAAGAGAATATTTAACGTGTTGATATACCATAATTATACTAACCAGACCCTGAAAAAGATCAATGTCAAGAATAGCACACACAGAGACGAATGCTTATATAATTTATGTGTTTCATGGAATTTTAGATAGTCTCTGGTGTTATCATTCTGATTGTTTTTTTTTTTTTCAATTTGCTTTGATAATCTTTCATTATATTTTTTCCCGAACGATTACGACAAACCTTGGGAATTCCAAGTTGGAAAATTTTTGCTTATTTATCATTCATGAACGCCGCGCAATTATTCGTATAATTAGTAATCTTGGTTAGCCACCCATGACGAAGTTCAGAGATTTATTGTTGATTTACGCTTCAAACGTAATATTTATTTATTTATATTTTTCAGGAAATCTCGAGACGTTTGCTTCTACTTTAACAGTCATGGTTACATCGTGAAATCAACGAATTGTTTGTTCTTCGAGCTTCGACAATCTCTTGAAATATTCATTCAACATCAAATATAAATATACATTTTATCAAGGTAAATGGCAATTATGTTTATCAATGTAGTTGATCATCTTTCTCGTCGATTGATTCAAGCAAGACAGCAACTCATCCTGTTTACAACAACGTTAATAACTATGAACGATTACCGTAGCTTTGAACATAATCTTGAAACTATTTAGACGAAATTAGTATGAAAGAAACAAGCAATGGATCATGTTAGTGAATCGAACGCCTCCAGCCCACTTGTAGATTTTTACAAGAACGAAACGTTTCTCATATTTTGTTTACTGAACGAAGGGAGGGAGTGGTGAGTGGACACTCACTGCTTCTCGCCTCGTTGTACCGGTTCCATCTTCGGAAACATGAAGTCATACTTATTTATATGGAAAAAAGAAAAGGAAAAACAAGACTAGCATAGTCGGCATGATAATTTCTTACGATATCTTCGTAGAGAGAGAGAGAGAGAGAGAAAATTGCAGCGTCCATCTGAACATCGATTTTATCTTTTTGCAATCGTCTTCTTTCTTTGACTAGATTAACCAGTTTTGTTTATAAATGTTCCATTGTCTTAAGAACAAGTTTAATCGATGATAAATCTACGTTGAAATTTATTCGTTCTGAATCAACGATATTTTTTTTTTTGCACTTTCGTTTAACAGTTGAATTACTTATATCTTTTTTTTTTTTGAACCTTAACCGATTGAGCTTGAACCGATCACAATTTCTAAATCATGTAGCTAGATTTTTAACTAAGCTTCATCAAGGTTTCCTACTTGTTAAATCTAATGTATTTAAACATTTTATCAAAATTCGAGTATATTCTTCTGTAATAAAGCGCATTTTTAAACGTATTTCTTTATACTCGTGCAAATTTTAGATTGACAGTTATTAAAGAACCAAAACTGTTTCTCACAATTTTTCATTCCAAAGATATTTGTTGGTCAATCAAAGTACTTAAGATCTCAGGACTGAACAAATAACGCCCGAGGTCTCCATTTCGAAACCTAAAAAAAAAAAAGCATCTGGCTAACACCGTTTGACCGATGGTTCCATTTATGCAAGAGCTCTCGCAGCTCGACCTCTTGAGATCAGTGTAAAGATTCTAACCTAACGAATAAATTTGTTTCAGGACCTCCAACATGACAACGTGGTGCTTACTATTGGCATTGACGGTGACTAACTTCCCTTGGGTTGCGCCAGCTCCCCAATCTGATGGTGGATTGGATGCTTTGATAACGAGCGCGTTTGAAACAAGTTCGCAAACTTCGTCCCCCGTTGGCAGCTCTGCTTTAGACGATTTAATTTCGAACGTGTTTAATAAACAACAAACCACCACTACACCGAATACTATTTTGGGAACGAATAACACCCCGAAACAACCACCGGGGGACTGCGAATGCGTGCCGTATTATCAATGTCGAAACGGTACCATTTCGCAAAATGGAGAGACACTGATCGATATCAGGTCCGGTTGATAACACTATGAATATTGAACAGAGGGAGTGAATTCTAAAGATCGGTCTCAAAATGGCAAAGATTAACAGTGTATTTTACAGAGATGATGCACGATTATGAGGTAATGTTGGGTTGACCTTGTACAATACCAAATCGTATCAGTACATTTGTCCATGTATCCTCGAATAAGCACAGAACAAAATTCATTCTGTATGTACAATGGCAATGATCTAACAAACACGTGGATATCAGGTTTAATTATCATTTGTTAAATGTACACGCCGCATGAGACTATCTTTGGATTTACTCCGGATAGGATACTTTTTCACTTTATATTTTAAATATGATAATTATATTCTAAAATAACTTGACTACTATGTCGATCAGGAATGCAACTGTGGCGTGTATATGCGTGAATATATGTGAACTGCGGATTTTTATGTAAATTCATATTGTTGAGAATATAACAAAAATAGATAGGATGTTGTAGTAAGCATTATGTTATGGATGCTATGTATATGTATATTCTTTCATACTATTTGCAATTTTTTCAGCTTCACATTTTGCTTAACAAATGCATAGAAATTTGTACTCTGGTTATGTAATTACATAATATTAGTTGACATCTTTCAAGATAGCATATTTGAAATATAAAGTGAAAAATACTGTTCTAAGGAAATACCATTTAACGATAAACGATATTTATGAATACAGAGCTTTTTCGAGTCCGTGTGAGAATTACCTGGACGTCTGCTGCAAGCTACCGGACAAGATTGAGAAACCTGGAGAAATAATTACACCTCCACCAATCGAGAGAAAAGGCTGTGGACAAAGGCACCCGAATGGTGTTGGCTTCAGAATTACTGGCAACAATAACAATGAAGCAGAATTCGGCGAATTCCCGTGGATGGTGGCTATATTGAAGGAAGAACTAATCGGCGAGAACAATCAGAAATTGAACGTTTATCAATGCGGTGGTTCCTTGATTCACAGGCTGGCTGTTTTAACTGCTGCTCATTGCGTGCAAGGGTAAATAATCCAGTATCTTTCTGAATATCATCGATATTATTGATTTATCCAACTAATTTCTAATTAAATACACGTGTTTATCGCATAGAAAGCAACCATCCGAATTCAGAATTCGCGCTGGAGAATGGGACACGCAAACTAACAATGAGATTTATCCTCATCAAGATCGCACCGTGCAGAAAGTAATCATTCATGAAAATTATTATGTCGGCGCTCTTTACAACGACTTCGCCATTTTAATCTTGTCCGAGCCGGTGAATTTGACAGACAACGTTGATCTTGTTTGCCTGCCAGAACGAAACGATATATTTGATAACAGTCGATGTTTTGCTAGTGGCTGGGGAAAGGATATCTTTGGTAAGAATCTTCGCTATTTATTTGAACCTCTCCGAGTTCCTATTTGAAACGGTAACTTAACTTACAGGTAAGGAGGGACACTACCAGGTAATCTTGAAGAAGGTAGAATTACCAATAGTCCCACATAATATATGTCAAGAACAGCTTCGAAAGACTAGGCTGGGAAAATATTTCATTCTCCACGAAAGTTTTATATGCGCTGGTGGAGAGGCTGGCAAAGATACTTGCAAGGTGAATTAATCATCTATGATCTATTATTAAATTAATCATAGGCTTTCAAATCATACATCATACGTTATAGATTTTGTGAAAATATTTATATGTGTAATTCCATTGTGTAATCGAAATGAATGATTTTTCTAGGGCGATGGAGGAAGTCCTCTTGTGTGCCCACTTAAAAATAATCCCAGCACGTACTTGCAAGCAGGTATCGTAGCGTGGGGAATCGGTTGCGCGGAAACTGGTAATCCAGGTGTTTATGCTAATGTTGCCTTAGCACGTGATTGGATCGACGAACAAATGGCTTTTAATAATTTGGACAATACTGTTTACAAACCTCTAGGGAATTGATTTTAGCAAATCGTTTCATAAATTTGTACGTATAAAAATCGATGGCGTTTTTCCATGGAAACACTGTATTCATCGTATATTATTTTTGCAATAATAACGTACGTGAGATCCATTGTTGGGTTTTCTTTTTCTTTTTCATAAAAAATATTCCTCTGATGTTTGATAACTTGTTTTTCTTCTTTTTAATATTTTCCAATAGATCTGTCACTGGTTTTTCGCTAACTTCTTCCCTTTTCTTTGTGCTTTAAAATTATACACGAGTAACGTAAATACAGATGCGGCGAACAAAAATCTGTTGCTGAAAAGTCAAAGTCAGTTGAGATTAACTTTTTATGTTAAATAAATGCTGGTCATAAAATTATATTTCGTCGCAGACGTCTGTGGAACACACTTCGCACGTGTTTCGCAAATGAGTTTTTTATGGCACTCCACAACACTCCATTGATTCTTTCCAGACGCGCTATTGAAACGGTTCAATGCATTGTGTTTCAAACCCCTAACTCTTATTTTAAAGAGGTGTCTCTGCTTTTCAAGAAAAGTAGGAAAAATATCTCTTGTTGAGATTGGTCACACGTGTTAGACACGTCTGCGTTTGCTTTTTTAGTGGGATGCAATTTTCTAATCGGTGACATAATGTTTTGTTTACGCGATTTTGTTAGGATTTTATTTAAAAAAACTTTATGTTACTAAATATATATTATTACTAAATATATATATATATATATATATATATAAATTTTAAAAAGATTTATGCGTTAAAATTATGTATAAAATATGCATTATTCTTTTAAGGTTTGAAAATATTGCTAAAAACAACATATATTTTTATGTAATTAAAAAACTTCTTTTTAAAAATTTCTTTTTTGATTTAATGTGTCTTATATTTTGCATAAGTTATCTTGAACTTATTTATGTTATTAATTTTTTTTAATGAGTATTTTCTCTTTAATAACACATATTCTTTGTACTTGCACTTCGAGTTTTCAATTCATAAGAAAGAATAAAGATCCCCTAAAATTCATGTATTAATTATTTGCAATATAACATTTAATATAAATAGATCTTGTTGAGCTTGATTGTTATAACTAATAATTTGAATATTTCTTTATTCTTTTATTTCCAATGTGTTCCTAGAATTCATGATATGTATTTTTCATCGATGTGAGAATAATGATTAAATTTATTCCAACACATGTTGTTGATTTAGATATTTATCTAGACAAATTTGTCGAGTGAAGGAATAATTACAGAAAATTCCAAAAGAAGTAAACAAAAGCGATAAAATGAAGTTCATTTTTTGGAATTTATTCTTTACTTGTTTGAAATTTTAAAATTTGGCGGGAAATCGATATCGATGAATCGAATGCTTCTTGTGATTCTCGTTGTTTAGTCTCACGTTTGAATTGCGGTGACAAGTAAAATTTCAAGAATACACACGTGCTTCTGCAAATGGATTTAATTGCCGTGGAAGCTATAGTGTATCGCAGAGATGAATCAAGTTTAACCAATTGTTCTCTTCGACAAGAAACATTAACAATAGTAAGTAAATATCATACACACTTATACTCGATATTTTCGTAAACATGTGCAACATTTTACAGATACGTTTTACGTTGCGGAAATATTTCTCATATCATTTTTTTAAGAACTTTGATTTGAAGTTTGAGCTATTGTTTATTTTGATATAAGCATAATAAATTAAGTAAATTTATAATATAGAGCAAATTAAGATTAAGAGGCAAAATGGGTGTTCTTTATCCAAGGGAAAGCACCAAAAAACATTGCAAATCTTCTTTTACAAAAGTTGACAAAAGCGTTTTTATGAATAATAAAAGTACATTGAAGAAAATGAATAAGAAAAATAAATATAAAGAAGTCGTAGATTTAAAGGAGGCATGTGTTGTTCTGCAGGATTGTTTAAGACTTAAAAATATATTGAATGATGTATCAATGATGCATAACATTCCATTGCAATTTAGACTGGTAAATAAGAAATTAAAAGACACAAATAATAAGAACGATATATATAGAAGATATCCCAAACGTCGTTTACTTGTGAATTCACGGTTGATTGAAAATTCCACTGTGCAAAAATCGAAATATATTACAAGAAGCAAAGTTAAATTATCCAAAAAGAAATTTCAAATGTCTACAGTAAATAAAAATGATATACAAAAGATGAATAAAAATTTGGAAGTATCAGAAAATTTAAAAGAAAATACAAATGATAGCTTTCTTAAGAAAAAAAGTGTCATGAAAATTGCAGATGAGAATATTTTTAGCTCTTGGAAAAAAAAATGTAGTAAGTATTATAATTGCTTTTTATATTACATTTCTTTTTCTATTCAATTTTTTAAAAATTTAATTTATGTTTCAAATGTCAATAGATAAAATAATGAAAGCAGTGCGGAATGATAAGAGGCTCAAAATTTGTTTAGGGAAGATCAGTGATAAAGGTTCAAATCAAATTCTTTTGACCAATGAGAAACAAAATTTCTTATTAGAACAACAACCAATACAAAATAATGTATTTGGTTATGACTTTACAAATAACCTGTCAAATTCACAGAAAGAGAATTTGAACTCTGAGAGTTTATTAAAAAAAATTGATAAAATATATGCAAATAAAATCGATTTGCAAAGAAAAGATAAAGATTCTAATAAAGATATTAATTATGACAAAATAACAGAAGTAGTTGACTTAGAAATACAGAATGTAAGCAAAGATAATCTGTTTGTTATGCAATGCAGTGAAAATGAAAGCATTGTGTTATCGCATACTATTGTAACTTCGCCAAAGATCATAGAAGAAAAAGATGATATAACACGTACTGCAAAGAAAAATTCATATAAAAATACAGATTTAACAAATAAAAAATGTACAGTTATTGATCAGAATAGTGATAATAATAACGTAAAAAGAAGAAAATTAAATTTTCCAAGTAGATTACACAATGAAAATGTAGAAAACACTTCAAAATATCTAAAAGAAGAAAAATATGAAGTTAAAACTTGTAGAATCATTAATGAAAAAATTTGTGATTCTCCCCAGAGTGTACAGTTACACGAGTCAACAGTGTCAGAAAGAAATAGATCATCAATAGAAAATCAATTTCTTTTAGATGAAGAAAATTTGAATAAAGAAGAAGTAGAAGATAATGATTGTTTATCTTTGTTTGCAGATTCAACTCTCATGCAGGAGTAATGACTTTGGAAATAATAATAATAATAATAATAATAATTAATTTGAAGAATATTATTTATGTTATTAATTATTTTAATTTTTAACATGATTTTTTTTCCAGGTACAATACATACCTAGATGATAACAGTGAAAAATCATTTCAGATGACTGATAATGTAATCGAAAATTATTGCAAAAATACTACATCTGATTTTAATAAAGTTTATTATAATAACGATAATAATAAAAATGAAAATAATGTTTCAAAAGAAGTTGCAACATCAAGATTAGAACAAATTACTTCAGTTCAAAAAGATAATATTGTATTTAAAAAATCTTTGCAAAATCCACGAATTTCCACACCGTGGAATATCAATGTACTTAAATCTATTTTTCGCGGCTTTTGTTATTACACAATAATGTATAACAAATGTCTTAAAAACGATTGTCGTTTTAAACATAACGTATGCATATAATTATAATTTTTTAGTTTTTTTTATACTTCCTTTCTAAGTGTCAAGTGTATTTGTATATCTTATTTTCATTTTGCAGTTTACGTCAACTATGATTAATTGGTATATTTATGAAGAAGAATATTTGTTTAAAGTACTAGACGAATTAGTATTTAATAATTTTACAGATTTTGTACGGAACTTCTATTTAGAATTGCTACGTATTCATTCTCAACGTGATATACAGTGTGTATTAAAAATATTGAAAAAATTATATGAGTTAAAAGCTGTTAATGATGATACAGTTTTCCATACTATTGATTGCTTGAAACAAACTAGATATTCTATCAAAATAATTGTTCATGAAATATCAATCATTGTAAACAATAGCGATTTTGAATTCGTAAATTGTGTTTTAAAACAATTAAAAGAACATATTTTATATGGTCAATATTGGAGTACATTGAAAGATTTGTTGCTTCGAATAGAAAATTTGGATCCAAAAATTGTAGAAACTATTTTACAAGAATGTACAACTACCCATACACATATTGAAGAAGTAAATTTGAATATTATGCGTAAACTATCCCATCAAATTCGTTGTAAAATAAATAATGATGTACTGTTGTTCTTTAAAAGTTTGGTTGAAAGTAAAGAAAAGACTCAATTAGTAGATAAAAATATACAAGCGAAAGATAATGAAACGAAAGATATTTTTTTACCAGATTTATGTGCAATAAATGAATCAGAAACAGATGAACGTATGAATATACTTAATACAACAGAAACAGTTGAGAGAATAAATGAAAATTCTTCTTTTAAACTGCATTCAATAGGTAAATAAAAAATAACATTTCTTTTTACGAAATTGCTATTATCGCTATTATTGTCAATACAAAATTATCATAATTTTTTTGGTAACAAATGTGTTTATATCCCATGTAATTTTTAGATAACTTACCAAAACCACATTCCACAGCCAGAATAAGATTTTGTAAATCCTATATAGATGTTGACAAGCTTTATGTAGGATTTAAACATAATGATTATGATTGCGTTATGAATATTCTTAATTCAGTGAAGGAAGAACAACAAACATTCTTCACTGATGCATGTTATCAAATTTTGTGTAATAAAATAAGACATTCTCACTATCATTTGAAGAAGCTTATTTTACATGCAGGTATTATTTTGTAAATAATTTATTTTATATTTTAACGAGCATATGTTTGGCATGATAGAATTATAACGAATATATGGACATTATATTTTATATTATTTTAAGTTGTGAATAATTACATATTATCTATTATTTAAACGAACTAAAAATTATTATATGTGATATTTTTTATTTTTATTTATAGATCACTATAATAATTAATTAATTGTTTTTAAGTTATAATATAATAAATTATAATATAATATTACTTTAGAAAATTATTTGTATATGAATATTTAATATTTGAAAATACTGCTAAATATATTTTATCTTTTTTAAATATTATAGTCAGAGCTGGAGTAACTGCTATGTGTTATCAAATATTGTTTGATATTGTCAAATATGTTTTGGTTACTTTAGCTGAGAAAAATTTATGGGTATTAGCATATATATTACTGGAAGATATTAATATCATAATACAGACACAAATGTATTTCCATAAGATTGATGCTGCAACTATTATGCTCATTGCTGAGATATACTTAGCAAATCATCTAGCTGTAAACGCTTTTCTCTTACTTAAACGTAAGTTAAAAATTAGATTTTATCGATATATTTTCTAATATATAGGATATAATATATAAACTAATACCATAGGATATAATGTATAAACTAATATTATACTATATAGGATACAATATATAAACATAATATATATACAAATAATTATGAGGGTTTTTGATGTAACTTATTTTTTTCAGAAACTAATATCATTTATACTAATCCTTGTAAGTGGAAGGTACATTATACTCCAAAAGATATATCTATTAGAGTACGAATAATGACCATTTTATTAAATGCACTTTATGAAACATTTCTAGAACATGCTTTTTATCTTTTTCAATTTTTAGTTGTAGATCAATGTAGCAATTTTTACCCAATAGGTAAGATGAACATTAATCGTAACTAAGAAACAAGTAAAATCTTTTAAATTTATACTATCCTTTTTAGATCTTACGAATTTCTTAAATAAAGCAGTGCCAATGCTTCTATCAGAAAAAAATTATTTTTTAATTATGCAAATTGCAAAATTAATTATTCATTATAATTTTGTACTAAATACTATTATATATCGTATATTGATTGCTACACTATTTCATATTGATATGGCTTTAGCAAAACGCTTATACCAAATTGCAATTGGATTAGGAATATATTCTAGAATACAGGTACCAACAAATACAGGCATTTTTATATTAAAAAAAATAAAATTATAATTCTTTATTCATAATATTTATATCAATACATATATTATATTTATCATTCTTTGAGATTAGTTGTATCCAACTATATATCTCATTATAAATACCGATTGGACAAAAGAAGAAATGTATCTTGCAATACTGGATTCAATAGAACAACTTTCATTACATATTGGACATGGAATTGGTCATATTAAGCGAAAAGATTTTTGTATTTATCTTAATTTTGAGGCAAGTAATACTTAATATAAAGTTTATTATCTAAATTCAGTAATTTCATAAATGAACTTTACTTCTTTACAGAATGTTCCTTTACATAAGAAACATACTTATAATAAGAGAATGTATCAACATAAGATTACCAAAAGTAGAATATTAATGCAAAATATATTGGAAAAACAATTTAATCCGCCAATTTTAATGACAAAAAGAAAAAAAGGTAAAATATGTAAGTTAAATACTTTAAGTGTCTTAAATCACTTGGAGCATAAAGCTAAACAGTGTGTATAATTTGATTTTACATTTTTGTTTAAATAAAACGTTTTATCATACCTACATTTTATTTAATCAAAAACAATGAAAACAATATGTCGGATAATTTTAGATTAATATTTTTTAGATTTTTTTCTAAGCTGATTCCATATAGGTTAATTATTTTAATAATATTATATATGTTATGTATTTCTAATTTTCGTGACAATTATTTCATGCACAAATTTTTTATTACAAATTTTAAAATAGCTTTAATATTTTTAAGTTGACTACATTTTGAGAGATTATATAATAAATCCACATTAGATCATTAGTAATTATGTAAAAATAAAATATGTGTAGATGCAAATTTAAGTTTTTTTTTTGATAATACAAAAATAACATGTAGTTATAATATTATCAACCAAACTATTGATTTTCAATAAGTTACGTGCTTTGCACAATATTAAATCTAATACTTGCATAAAATTAAGTATTTAAGTACAACGCCAAATTGTACCATTGTATGAATTGTAAATACTTACATGCTTAAAGAAAAGAATATATACAATTTATATAAAACAGACTGATATAAATTAAACAGTAAATACATCAACGTAGAACTTTCAACTATTTAGTAAAAAAGTTCTGTTTCATTAATCAAACTCTGGTATATCGTCAAATGAATAGCCTGGCACCTTTTGATAGGCTAAAATAGCTACTCTCATATGATAAGCACCTGGTATAAACATTAGAATTCCTAAAACAATAACTGGCCACATACGATCTGAATACTGTAAAAAATGAAGTAATTGTTAAATTCATAATATGTTAAATTATTATGAAATTATTATTATAAATAATGCATTTACAAAGTAAAGTAGAAACAATCTTCTTCTTAATTCTTAAATACTTGATAAGATACCTGATAATAACAATCTAATAAAAAGATGTTTTTAAAATATCGTACCTTTGAATCGATATGTCCACTCACAATTAGACTACCCATGATGAGCATAATAGTACCTCCAACAAAAAGAAGAGCAGCTAATATAATGGCTTTCCATGGTATTTTTACAGGTGGATTCACGAACTGTTAAAGATAAATATATTTTATTATCGATATTTGTCTATTTTCAATTTACTGGCACAACATTTTGTTTGACTTTAATAAAATACATTGATGCTGCTATGAAGCGTAGGATATTTGTAATACACGCACACGTATAGCATAGTAATATCTAACCTGAGAATCAACAAAGCCATTGTCAGTTTCTGTAAGCTGTGTATAATCCACGTTGTTGAATTGTCTGTCACCACCGGGTTTCCTTCTGGACATACTCACTTTGTGAATGTAATCTGTAAAAATGGATAAAATCCACGCATTATTTTTTAGACATAACTCTCAATGACACATTTTCATAATGTCCATAACGTTTCATAATTTTCATTTTCTACGTAAATGAAATAAAATTAATTTCAAGAAATAGGTTTATATCTCGATTATCAGTGTAAATTAATAACCATACCAAAGTATAATAATAAATACTTATATTATTATAGTAACCATACTAAATACTCATATACTAGTCAGATGCAATACATCAATTTAACGTGGAGTAGTAAATATTTTACTACTTAACAATTTACCAATAATTTGCAATACTTAACTTTTAATTGACCGATGCCATCAAAAATAATGTAGAAAATAATTTAATTTTCGTCCGTTATATTTGTTAAAGGATTTATAGGTTAATATTTGATAACGCGCGTCAAGTTCAAAACGCATGCGCATTTGTTGAAAGAAGGGATAACCAGATTCCGAGGGAATATTCAAATACTTGATTTATCCATCATCGTGCATTAACGAAAAAACATATTCAACAGTTCGAGCAATTTATAATAATACTCTATTGAAAAACCAAAGAGATAAAATATATTCATCGTTATGAGAAAATAGAAAGTACCTGCGCCAAACCAGCTTGTCCACATATCAATCAACAATTACACACTTATATTCGTGTTGAAAATATCCAATTCTTTTCCCTTCATCCGCTTTGCTATCGATAAAGACAAGATTGTACGATCCTCTGGACAAAAATATCATGTTTCAAATTCACTTTAATGGATCTTTTCAACGACATATTCCTCGACATAAACGAAACGAACTAATTTCCCCAAAATTCGTATTATTCTTCGTATAGATACAAAATTCAAGAGATTCTATAGTCTCTTATCTAAGATCTAATAATTGTACAAACGAGTAGATGAAATTGTATACGATCGTTATTGCCTGATCTTTGGTCTCACATGTTACAGAGGCTAGATTCTTGCGAAACAATTTTACTGTCTCTCCTAGTGAGAAATACACACTCGACGAAGAATTTGTCGCACGAAGAACTGAAATATGTTCACGTTCAGATTTTTCTCTAATACTTATTAAATACACAGGTATCACTAGCATGGGTAACTTTAACCTCGAGATTTTCGATTACGCTTGTCAGTGGGTCGGATCGATCTGCGAAAATGAAGAGGCGGTGGAGGCTGTGCTTTTCTGCGCCACGACGTTCGACGCAGTACCGTCGCAACAAACGTTCGAATAAGCGCAATAACGTAGTGACATTTTTTTAAATCGAATGTCGCTTCGTAATTCTTTCATTTACACTCGTCCATTCATTCGCATTCATCATCGTGCGTAAATCATATTGTAACATCATGGGCGAATCATGCGCTGAGTTTCAAAGGTGAATACATGTTTTTGTTATAAAAATTAATTAACTGTAAATAAAGAAGTAAACACGAATACAATTGACCTTAAACAATTGTTTGTTTCATGAACGGTTTCCCGATTCATAACATCGTGTAACATAGAGAGATTACGTGCCTAAAGAGCATTATCAGAGCGGTAAGCACATTGCATCAGTAACCTCGACTAAAACATAGCGCTCGAGGGGTTACGAGCTTTATGTAAAAGGGATGAAATCGAACAAAAAAAGACACATTTCTCACAGCGACAAGAAATAACTTAACAACTGCAGAAATATCGATTTCCACGTGTTTCAAAATGCGCCTCGCGCATAGCTCGCGTTTTTTTTTTTTTTTTTTTTTTTCCCGAATAATAATACATCTATGTTCAAACAAATAATTCTATCCTTGTCAACCAATACGAAATATTATCTTTACATAAAATACTTCTTTTGCATCTAATGTTGCAATCGTGATTGTTAAGTCAAGGGGATTTTTCCAAATTCCAGGCTATTTACACGGATTTAATCAAGGACTCTTAAACTGGACTGAATCAAAGATTACGCAGTGCGGGGGTACTAGCAGGGAACGGTACGTCATTGAGCGAAAAGGGCGCCTGCGCGAACAGCAGCATGACGACGTTCGGTGCAAGGAGGGTAACGGTGACCCAGGGGCGGCAGTGCGGGTTCAGGGGGCGGCGAGGGCGGGTGCCTCCGTTGGAACTACCCCTTGACAACAGCCCGCAGACATTCTCACCTCCGGCCGATTTTACGTCGCGTAATTTTCCATTCTATTCGACAATCGAACGTCCGTAGATCGCGGTGATTCTTCCTCGGTATCCTGGAACAAGGATCACGCGGCTTATTCAGGTAAACCGTGCACGCAATGTAATAATAAGTGCTTTATTACACAGCCACGATAAACCGGCATTGTTACCAATGACGAATCATCTAGAAGCGATCTTTTGGTGGTAGCGTGTCTTTGGCAGCTTATTCGTTTCGCGTTCGACGATTCCGATGATATTGTAGTGCATTCTGTTGTGATATCGCCGTGACACTGGTGAGATCATCCGCAGGAAATACCTATAAGCAGTACGCATACAGTCAGTTGCTTGTCAATAAAATAAATATCCTTCAACGCAGCCTGCCGAATGCCACGAACGTGCCAATACATCTCAAAGATATCCCCGTCTTTAATCAAAGATTAATCAAATTTCTGTGATTGATATCGGAAAACGAACTGGCGTTTAATCCCACTGGGAAAAAGAAACAATTGGGGACTGACTGCACAGACATGCAGCGAAGAGCATAGAGTTAATACAAATACGGTGATAAATTAGCAAGAGTAAAGATCTGTTGAAACCTTTGATCAAAGATATTCTCTTTTCGCAGGAGATAAGAAATAAGATACGAGGAGTTCAAAGGGAGAATTACTCTCCCGGGATTTTATGGGTTACGAGAGATAATCCTATTAGATTTCGGTGAATTTTCCTTTGCTTATACTTTATTTAACTCTATCCAGCGAGATCATCTTTCAAAGCGTTTCACTATCAGGGCTGTTTAATTACGCGATAAATATTGCTATATTACTTTCTTCAGTGAGAGCGTGTTTCTCAAACGTGTTTCATTACAAGAGTCGTTAAGTTTCATACTATGAAAAACATGTTTAAATTTTTTTATCGATTTATAAAGGGACAGGAAATCGAGTAAATTGAATTTCACGCCGAGGAAAAATTGATCGATAACAACAAGTTTGTTTGCACAAGATGCAAAACTCAATAAAAATTCAACGCTTTCTCGTTCAATTTTCCGATATAGTACCTTATGTTTATACATGTGGCTAATCGATATTGTCCACATGTGTTCTCGGTTCATCGATTACAGCAATTAATCTTCTCTTCCACGATAAAGGCCGCAACGCGGTTGACAATTTTAATAGTTCGTTTCTCATAAATTCAATATACTTTCATATTCCGTGTGAAGTACCTTCACGGTACGATGAATTTATCAACAGCCGTTGACAGAAGTTAAAAAAAAGCTTTGAACGAATCGATTCGTTCGATCAATGGTAAAATTTAACGAGTTCGGTAATTTTTCATCGATAAAATAAATCGCTCGAGAAAAATTGAAGGAAAATAACAGATAATCTTATCTTAATTTCAAGCATCGTCATTTTCTCGTCATGCTATTTATCACGATAAATGTCCGCTGTAATGTATCACGCTACGTCGAAGGTCACTATTCTCGGCTAATAATGAAAAATATAGAGATTATATTTACGTCGACTTTGTTGACAATGTAGGCATGAGCAAAGGTGTACGCTATGACACTTGAAAGATAATAAGATTTAGTCTAATCCAATCACTGTGGATACAGAGAAAGATTTAAATTACCGTACGTGTTCTATGTTCTGTATGATTCATTATCTGTATATTCTGTATAATGACAAGACCTTATGCGTTGAATATATCTTAAATTTTAGTCTCCAGTTGGAAAAATTATTAAATTCCTTTTGAATTCTTTCTTTAGAAGTTGAATCAAATTCTTCTCTTTAAAAATATCTTATGAGAATTTTGTTCGTCCTTGAATTCCTCTGAAATTCTCCTCTTAAAAGAATTTGTTTTCTGAAACTCAACGTTCAGGATGTTTGAATAAATCTAAACGTTTATTAAACTCGAAAGTTTTCATTATTTTGTAAATTTAAATCTTCAGCAAACTCTATGCTCGCTCAAAGACTATAACAATTAACACGATTGATGATAAGCATCTAGATACACTTTGTTTGTTTTTCATGACAAATTAAAGTCAGGCATTGACTACGCATTCGTGTTGGCCTTTTAACGTTTTAAAATTCAAAAGTAGTTACATAATTATTATCGCGCGGAAGGATCTATCGATAAACATCCGTAAATGAACATGGAAACGAGAGTCAATCTCGTAGCTTTAATGCTAATTACAGAACCATTTATCTCTTATTCATTTGTTTCATTATTAGTTAGTTATTATTACTCGTGTAAAACTACAATATTTGCTTAATTATAAAATCACTGTTGCGCGTAATTGCGTTAGTGTGATTCATTAGAAATAGATATCCAACCGATAATACGCGTAACTACTTTTTTGCTGTTGTGAGTGATTTTTTGAACAAAGATCGTTCAATACTGAGATCATTTTCAACGTTAAATCGTACAAGGCTCGAAAGTCATTCGACGTTATGCGAATATTATCGTTGATCATGTTATGAGTAGGCACACAGTGTCTGACGTTTTATGGGCGGTGAAGACCGACTAGGGTTCGAAAGTTCGTGCCACTTACACAATCATCTCTTGGTAATTAGTTTCAGCATGGAGTGCCCTGAAGCGACGGAACGAGGCCGGAACTTTCGTCTGCTCGCTGAGGAAGAGCTATTTCAACTCTTGGATTTCCTTACTGGCTACTTGCCCGAATCCTTAAAGGTGCGTGCAGTTTCCTTTTAAATTTGCTCGGCTTGTGTTTACACAAAAAACTTCCAGGAAATTCTGGAAAACCACAAGATTGTAATTTGTTTTGCTTTTTGAGTTTTTGTATTATATTTGTATATAAGTTACTGGTATACAACTGCTGATATTACTACAATTATAGACCTTAAATACACTGCTCTCCTTAATTAAAACGTTATATAACTGTTTTTCTATTTTTGCTCTTCTCTTTCTATTTGATTTAAAGCAATGAATAAAGCAAGCAGTTAAAAGCTATGTAATTAATTAAATTTCGTCGCAATTAACGATATACTTTTTGCGCGAAATTCAATGAATGAGAAACGACGCTGCTGCTGTGGAAAAATTTCATTTGTTCACGTTACATGCGCAAATTAATTCTCCGCCTAGCTTGCAAAATATTCCCCCGTTTCCCTCCAATGTTTCCCGCCATGTTTTCGACTAACAATAATTCCGGCGATCGGTATCGAGCACGGTTTACGCTTTGAAAAACAAAATAACCGGTTTCGGAATAATTTATTTCGTCGTTCGCATAATTACGGCGGTACACTGCAAATTACCGCATCTTTCGAGGCTTTAACAGCGAATACGCGAAAGGTGGTTAATTTACGAGGCTGGCAGGGTGATGATTTTTACGAACGAAAAAATTTAATTAAGCGGACTCGGGTAGTGTCTTCCGCTCGAAAGTGAGATCAGGCGAAACCTTGGACTTGGTTTGAAATGCAGGTTAGGCGAACACGTAAATCCACGCTGCAGTAAGAAAAGCGACACGTAAATCTACGCGCGGAGAATGCACGCCACGATTAATATCGCAAGGTTAAGGTCCTTGGAATCCACTGCGACGCGCATAAAACAACCGAAAAGGAACTTGTTAGTGTGAAACGAAGGCCAGTACCTGCACGCATTTGCCACTTTTAAATTATCGTTTTGCAACTTAAAGACCTTGGGAAATGTACACGTTAGCTTTCCTATGCTTGGAGCACGATCAGTTTGATCAGAATGGACATTGATTTAATTGTTCGCGAGTACACGTATTTCTTCTATATCTTCTATGGACGAGCTTGGTTCTTCATACTCGTACGAAACGTTTTTAGGTTCCTGAAAAGTTTGAAAAAAAAATTATAAAATGTTCGTAGAAGTCTTTGCTGTGTTATATGTTATACAACCAACTGAAATATTTAACGAGCGGAGTAATTTGAGTTTTCTATCATGCGAAGAACAGATGTTCGGATTTCTAAGAGCTAGGATATAAGATAAAAATTTAGTTAGCTTAAGAAAAAAGAAAGAAACTCGAGACAAACTTAAGAGAGAAGAAACCATAAAGATATATACATAAGTGAGAAAAATTTGACCAACGATCAGGGGCAGGATCAGGATTCCTGAAGGAAGAGACGGCGCGGATCGACAGGATAAGATTACTGGCGCAAAGGAAGAGATCCTCGCATAGTATTTCCGCCGTAACCTGGTATAAATGGTCGGCCGTTGTGCTAGGTTAGTGTCAAGGTCGTAACTGGTACAGGTCGTTTTGTGCAGCGGCGATATTCTCGCTGGGATATTTGCATGCGACGTCGTAAAACGGCGCGGGACAAGGCGATGCGATTTTGTATCTAAACGATGCACAGAAAGTTAGATATTATATCGTATTATATTACATTAATATAATATAATATAATAACAGGATCGAAGCTACGATCTCTCATTGTCGACACGTTCCGATAAATCGACTCTCTGTACACTGATTACGGAATTGTAAAATGTGTCATCGTGTTTCTTGCTGTGTGTGTGTGTGTGTGTGTGTGTATACTCACCGTGTTTAGTCATGTATAAAACTGATATTTTTTTATCGCTTCTATTATTGCTCCATCGTCGAAAGATCTACTACAGTTCGTTTTTACGTCCGTTTCAAGAAACTTCATCAAGGGATAGAACTTGCTGCAAATTATGAATTTCAAATTTCAGTCATCTTTTAATAAGATCGTTAGTATCATATCAATAGTATAGAAGGAAGAAATATTTCTTTAAATAATCATTTCCAATATAATTCTTCTAAGATTTTCGAATAGATATTATAGGTAACAACAATCGTTACGTGCCAATATATTGATGATATTTTCTACCGTATTGATTGTCATTAACCGATGACCAATACTCGTAACAATCGATCATTATTCATTTAACATAAAGCATTTATCAAAGCTTTTGTGAAACAGATCGTTTTTATATGTCAGCATTTCACGAGTAATCTCTCACAAGTCACAAAGAATTGAATTCAATACCTACGTTTTGTCGATAATGGAATGAATCGTATAAGTATTATTTTTTATAATTAAAGTACGTTTTCTTTTTAACGACAATATTAATTATCAGTTATCTACGATATTATCTCCGCTTGTGAATTACTTCCTATGCACGTTGTAGCCGCAACGTTTTGCTGCATAGTAGAGACCTACGAAATCGGCAAGTTATGCGCCGTGAGCCTCAGGCATCGGAAGTCTTGAAGCCGATCCCTACCGAATTCATTCGGCTGACGTCGGTGTGACGTCGCAGTAGCGATCGATATACACAACGAATCGGAGAGACCAGCTTCAGTGATATCAGCATCATCTGTATTATCAGTCTTATCGTTCAAGTGTAATCGGCATCTCGGTTAATCTTCCTGATTTCGACGTTTCCTTTTCGTTGCATTCTCCACGCTTTGTTTCTTACTTGGCCAGTATTACTACATGTACCGTAGTTCGCCTTTCATCGTGACTGATCATATTTTTTTTTTTCATCTCCTTCTTTCATTTTGGTGCGTCGACATTCAATGTTTCTATTATTCAAGTGTTGACTATTATTTCTCGAGGGGACCTAGTTCAATCACTCTCTTTTCACGCTGATCCTTCAACGCTGGATTTTTATTATTTCTCTCTGACTGATGTATATAAAAATATGTACGTGATACAATTGGACAAGATTGATAGAAATCGAAATACAATCGGGAGAAATAATTTCATTATCGTGATTCGTTTAAATGTAAACGAAACTTTAATTACATACCTTTTACGTATCAACGTCACTTTGACATACACGACAAACAATTCTTTCTCTACGAAACTTCTCCTTCCTTTTCGCAATGTTCTCTCACTTTGAACTTCCTTCTAAAAGATATTACATAAATCGCGTAATTTCTCATTACTGAAACTTCACGTATCAGATGACATTACCGTGTAATAAATTAGTCTGGTTATCCACATTGCGGTCTCAGTACTTTCTCAGTACTTCGCACAAATTCGAAATACACATTGAAAAACGCTGGATACTACCTACGGCAGAAGTAAATAACAGTCTTTATTTTTTTTTTTTTAATTTGAACATTTGAATATTATGAACGATGAATAGGGAAAGGCCATGGTCAAGTCTGAATATTGTACCATTTTCCGTCAGCAGGCAAACATTCGAAGGTGAGCAGAAAATGGTGAATTGGAAAGAAACTCTGTTGGCGTTGCGTCGATTCATCTCTTTCTCTTTTGCCTTTCACTCTCGAGCCAGCGAGTTATCGATCTAAAAAGAGCTTTGTTTGTTGCTCGTCGACGGCTGGCGAGACTGCCGGTGTTACGACTACTGGCCACGCCACCTCAATTCCGGTACCGATGTGCAAGGTATAGCGGAGTCAAGGCCAAGGTTGAGTTCCCACGATCAACGCACGGTGTCGATCTTGTAATCTTAACCGCGATACATCGGCAAAGAGATTCGTTGTTTGCGACATTCCATATTGGAATTTCAACGTCGTAAGCGTTTCAACGTTTATCGGCAGAATACGTCGATTTCTTATCTGACCGATCGCTAACTCTCTCTCGTCTGACGTAACGTTTGTGAATTTGCAATCATCGTGCGCTCGTGCGGTATGAACAGCGATTTTCCTTGATTATTTTATTCCAAACAAGGAGACTGGAAGGCAATTTTTATTGACATTCTTCGCGATGGACGGCCATCATCGTCTGTTTGACTCTCAACTGATTGGGAACTGCAATTTAAAATTAAATTACGCAGACTTAGAATCTATTGCAGAGAATATATGAAACTATACAGCAAGATCAAATGTCTTAAATTGTAATCTAATAATAATATAAAAATAAATTACCACAGTCATCAATGGCCCAGTTATGGCGACACTATTTCATGGTGTAAGTTCTAAACAAAAATTTGATCATACCTAGCCTGCTATTGATACTTTCCAATCTATCATCGGTTCCTTTAATCGTTAAAGTTTAGTCTAAAGTCCCCGAAGAATAGTTCATCGAAATTATCTTCACTTTTCTCCTACCCCGCATTTCGCATTTCGCAATTTGCGCAATTCGAGAAGATCCTCATCAACGACTGGTGCCCATTTTGCACTGGTGCGCGCGTTCTGCGCTATAATGCTTGGCCAGCATGAAACGACGGCGCATATACCAGTCGCGTCATTTGTCCTCGAATAAAGCTGTGCCAACCAACGAAACGGCAAGGTCAAGGCCGTGTCCGAGCGTGAACACGCGATGCCGTATGACTTTTTCGAATCCGCATTCGAATCGATGCTTCTTGCACGCTTTCAACACGTCACGATGATGCTCTGGGGCTCGAAGTGCTTGTGGCTCGATAACGAGTAAGCTTCGACGGTAACTGCTTTTCTTCAAATCCCTTTCTTCTTTCTTCTTTTGTCTCTCGGTGAGGCAAGCGGACGAAGCGAGAGGAACTCCAGAACGTCCTCTGACATACTACTCATCTTTTCTTCTTAGCACGCACTCGGCTCGGTTTAACGTCCGTTTGCAAGTAGCGATGCGATGCGATGCGATGCGATAACTATACTTAATTAGGTGGTACATAGGTGGTGTGTACGTACAGCAGTACGTTCATTTTCTTTTCTCTCTCGCGTAAATACAGGTATATGGCAGCTAGCTGAAAGACAAGTAAATCAACTTGTTGTACAGAATAACGAAGGGATTTCTTCGCCGAGAGAAACATTCTGCTTTCTATTAAAGAAAAACACGCGATGCGGTAAGGCGGGCTTGTAAGTTTATTCGCCAAGGGAAAACACAGTTATATACGTCGAAAATAACAAAAACCCGGGGATTCGCCGCTTATCCGCCGTCAGGTGGGATTTACGCGTGCTGTTCTATTATTAACGCCCCGAAGCGAGTAAATTAGGTTGCATGACTCTTAAACTCGCGAGTAATTTCAAGTCTGCTCCGGAGTCTTTCCAGAGTCTCGATAAACGCTGAACAAAGTTCTTTCGTTTCACTTTTGCCAGCACGCAATAACAGAAAAGAAAAGAAAAAAAAAAAAGACGATGGAAGTTTAGAAAGGGAAGCTTCATCGGTGAAATTATTTTTTTCTTCTAGGCTTGATCGGATGAAATTAAACGCGAACATGGAACAAATTTGTACTTTCGCAATCTTGCTTTCAACTTCTTTCGTTGAAATTAATTTCTACACGTCGGGCGAAGCGTTTTCACAAAGAGACGCCAAACGAATCGAGACAATTCCTACAACTTTCTCATTTGCATCATCTTTCCCGGCTCTTTATGAGATTTCGAGCCAGTGATATGTAAATTTAACGCTGGCTGTGCCTCACGTGCGGCGCATGCGAAACATTTTATTACGCGACATCCATTGCCCGCGAAACTATATTTCACGTGCAAGCGAAGTGCGCTTCGTTCCTTTTTTTTCTTCTTTTTCTTCTTTTTCTTCAGAAAAAAGAAGATGCAAGGAAAATTTGCTTGCCCCTTTTATGCGATTGGGAACGGTAAAATTCAACGCGTTCACGAATTCCCTTGACGAAAAAGTGTACAGTGCACAAATGCGTGACAAATAAAACGCGTTGTACTATGTACTGCTACCGGGTTGTATTAAAATTCAGAATAGAACTGTGAACGTGTGAAATCGTTCGAATGTTTTGTTCAGCGTAGTGTATGATATTCTCATCTAAGACAAGACTATAATGTTGCGCAATATTGTCGATTATTTGCTTACTTTCAACCAAGAGGTTCTTACCGAGTTGGTAGCCTCGCATCATGCACCACGTAAACTGCATTCGACATATAGTATATATTATTCCAATCGATAAAATTCTTCCAGAATTTTAAACGGTCGTCTGTTGCGTTCATTGGTAATTATGTATCGTCCATAGCGGTATCCTTTTGATTTCAACGTGTGTATCGGTGAGTGATCGAACAAATGGAACTGGCCAAGACTTCTTTTCCACTGGAAATCATTGTAACATCTGACGAAGAGACTAGAGAATGCTCTAGAGACCAAAGTATCAAAGATCGCACGTGGTAGTTCATTTTAAAAGGCAGCGTCCGGAGCGTCGCCCTTGGCTAGATTACTCTTTATCCTGCAGCTTACTCGTAAATATACCACCTTTTTCATCTCAGACTCAATTGCCTTTAGTCAATGCGCACCGCGAGAAAGAAACCCTCCCTTTAACTACCCCCCCCCCTCCAAGAGAGCTTGTACTCTCCTAATTCTTCCGCGAGATGAAAAGATTTCCAACTGTTTCTTCGCGGACCCGTAAGCTTTGTAAACTGGCTACTGCTGCACAGAAAAGATTACTCGTCATTTTATCCTTTCACTTGGCACGGTGGTTATTCAGTTGGCGAACTGCTGGCAATGGAAGATAATACATAACACTTGTTCGCCGATTGTTTCCAGGCTTTTAACGTGATCGTTGTCTCTGTCTTCTTTTATAGTTCCATCAAACTTTGTTGACCTACATACAAGACAGAGTATGGGACTTTAATTTCTACGTAGCTAATAACTGGCCCGACGACGCGATCTGCTTACACTTTCCCGGAATGACGTTATCCGTGAGTATGAAATACTAATGATTGCGAGTGAATCGAAAAAGTGCGCGGACATTTCCTTAAGTTCTCTACCTGCACGAGAAAACACGAGACCCTTGTGTATTTTAATTTTTGTGCCGTATCAGAGAAAATAATTTTATTAATAATTCATTAAATATCTCGGCAATAATAACAAACGATAGCTATATCATTTATATATGCGTAACGATCTTTATATTTAACAATATACCCACCGCATAATTGTCAATTGTTCAATTTAATATTATTAGAGTATATGTATTTTTATACGGAAAAATTCAGAATTATTATACATTACAGTGTTTGTAAGAATGATGACTGTGCAACATGAAATAAACATGAGAAAAATATATATATATATCTGTGATACAACTCATCACTCCGTCACGAGCATCATCGTATCTTCTATTTTTGTTTGAAAAATAATTTATGACTCATTTCTGTACATTATTTGACGGTCTAGTTGAATTCTAATTAAAAAAAAAAAAAAAAAAAAAGAAAAGAAGAAAAAAATATGAAATTGAAAAAAAGAACGTATCTTCGGCAAATTCATCTTGTTTCCAAATGTATCGAGGTGGGGAAAAGAGTTGGCCCAGTTCCTTGCTTGGCTTTCGGCCAATCTTTTGTTTCACAGCCCTGCCAGTTCATTTCCTGACCTCACTCTTCTAATCTACCTCCTATTTCGCTCGATGCTCTTTACTTAATTAACGTGTCCGCAATCTTGTCCGTTCGATAACGCGTTACCGCTAAATCTCTCTCTCTCTTTCTCATCCCCTCCGAAATTTGTCAACCTTCGTAAAATGAAAAACGCGCGCGATCCTTGACATTTCTCGTTTGTGTTCTCATTCGCTTATTCGCGTTGAAAACGGCGTCTAACTTCCTCAAGGGACGGGAGGGGGGCAACAAAGTTCAAAAAAAAAAAAAACTCCGAGTTAAGGAATTAGAAATTTCAGATGGAATTTCGCGTTGTCGAACACGTCGGAGGGAGGGGAGGGGAGGGGGGGGGCAGAGAGTAAATCTGAACGTCGGGCGAACAAAAAACCTGCGCGATAAATAATTCATGCGGCTGAGGCGACAGAGCCTTTCGCGCAACTTCTCTCTCAGTTTTTTAGCGCCGGCGGAAGACCAATCTTTTCTTTAACGTAATCACTTCATCGACTTTCAGCCACACGGTTTGATGTTCGAGAGCGTAGGCGTCTTTTGTCCCAACGATCGGCTGGAACTGCTCACGTTACTGAGGAACGAAGACATTTTGATCGACTGGTCGAAGCCGCTGTACATCAATTTCATACATTACGATATAGCCGAAGAGCTGACGCGTCTTTACGAAGGAACTGGCACTATAGAGAGGGTAGTCGGCGATGTATTCATGTGCGAGGATCCTCATAACGAGAGCATCGAAAAGCCGGACGAGGACGCAGATCCTGATATACAAGTTCGGCCGTTGAAAGCAGAACACGCCGAAGGAATTTATGAACTGTATCCTGCTAACGATATGGAGTGCCACGAGGTCTTCTTGCGGCTGATCAGTACCCTGCCAGCGGCGGGTGTGTTCGCGAAGGGAAGCCTGGCAGCGTGGATGGTTCAGTCTTATTACGGGGCGATGTTCTCCATGCAGACGAAGCCAGAATACAGAAGAAAGGGCTACGGTACAAAATTGGCAAGGTAGGGGAACAACTACTTCAGTTGGACTGCTTGATGAACGTAGTTTAACACTTTCTCTGCTACTAACGCGTATTTAAGTAACATTGTTGTCGCATCTTTAACTTAACCGTTTGAGTCCCCAAGCAGCGCGATCGCGCTCTTGGTGAGATTTTGTGTCGAAAAATCCCAGTACATTTCCAGCGCTATGGACAACTGACGGTGCAGTCTAACTGACTGTCGAAGTAGCGCGCTCAGCTTTACTGACGCACGTACATCACTCCTTTTTTTTTAAATGTAAATAATACAATTAAACATTTTGTATTTCATTGTTATCTTCTCGATAATTTTCATTGAACAAAACTTGAATTACTTATAAATTTACAGTACAGCATATATAATAATGTAGATGTATTCCATAGAGCAACGAATTACAAATTTAAAATATTTTTAATTTGAAATTGTGTAATACAAGGATTTGTGTAATACATTGGGATTTGTCGACATAAATAAAACAAGCGCTATCGCGCTCTTCGGTGTTTTTCGACCATGTTTTTCTAATGACCCCCTGGGGATTCAAACGGTTAATGATAAAGTAATTAGTGACATTCTCGAATAGAAAAAGAAGAAACGCAAGTTCAACGATGGACAATCAGATTTAGTAGCAGCGAACGTAAAACAGATAGTTTCGAAGAACGTCTTTTACCAACGATACTTTTCCATTCATAATAGCAAAATCGTAGGTATTTGACGAAGAGAGTCGCCGAAAGAGGATATCAACCGTTCGTCGTCATACGTCCCGAAAACGAAGCCAGCCAGAGTTTGTACAAAAAGCTGGGCTTCAGGAAGCTGTACCAAACCGTGCGAATGACATTCATGCCGTCAACGTGGCAAGACGATGAAACGAAGATGAGCCAAGTTTTACGAGAGAACTTGGAGAACGCCGTTAGACAGCTAACCATCGAGCAGAAGATCGTGGACGCGTTTAGAAACGAAGAAGCGATCACTATTGCCGATGAGCCTGAGGAACGATCCGAGGAGGATGAAAATCCTTCGGATGAGCCGGCTGAAGAAAGAATAGAAATGACCGAACTTCGAAACGAAGAAAATACCGAAGAACAATCTGTCGAGAATCCTGAAGGAACGGCGAACGATAGCAATCAAGATGACGGGGGAACAGACGCGGAATAATTAAGAACTTACATGTTCGATTATTCGATAAAAGGTCCATGATTTACGTCGACTTGTTCACTCGAGGATACGCTCTTCCTTTCAAGGTTCGACAAAACAATCGAGATTGATTGATCATGAGAGGAAACACATGTAGCAAATGTTGCCGGCCGAAAATTTCACTCTATATTTACAAAAAAAAAAAAAAAAGCTGAAACTTGAAACGCACCACGAATGAGCCACGGTTTTTTAACAAAAAAATTCTCTCCAAGCTTTTGCAAAACAGACTGAATCGAAGCGACAACAATTGAAAGTATTAGTTGCGAGTAGGTATGATTTTTAGATTATTCGTTGACAATATGGTCCTGAAACGGCAGTCCTTTGTGAGGGAGAGCTCTCGAGCGACGCGAACGACACTAGAAAAAAAAAAAAAAAAAAGAGAGATGAAATTATTTTAAGAAATTTAACAAATTTTACGGCACCGCGCTCGTGCGAGGCTTCAATTCGCGTACGAAGATACGATGTACGTCGATAAAAGATCTACGTACGGGTTCCTCATATCAGACTGCTTGATGTATGTCGTGAAGATCTCAGGAAACAGTTAGATGTATTCTTTGAATCGCCAAGTTTAGAATTCTTTCAAAGTCTATCTGTACCTGTTGTATTTGGTGGATTCGTTGTTTCCAATGGTTAACGTTAAATTTGTAAGGATCGTATAATCTACGTGAAATGTATATTTACGAAATTAACCTGAAAAATTAGTCTCTCGTTTGATCGTGTTTTTCACACTGATCGTTGTAACCGATGATGCATATTTGTATTTTTTGACGGGATAATACTTACGTGTCCTTATCGGGTGGCGTGTGCAAGTTCGATGATTGCTTGTTGAATTAAGTATTCGACGAGTACAAAAAAATTGAAAGCGACTGACGAGCGACGAAAAACACGAATAAAAATCTAATAATCCTTTAGCGACCAAAAACCATGATAGACTTTGAATTACAAAGCCCACGTGTCTAAACGAATCCTATAAATGAAAAAAAAGAAAAAGAAAAAAAAATGAATCCTATAAATCCTATAAATGAAAAGAGAGAAAAAAAAAGAGAGAGAAGAAAAAAAGAAGACGAAGAAACAGAGTGATGAGTCGTAAAACGCGCGACTGCTTAGAAATTTACGCGCTGAATCAATCTGTGATTATAATTTCCCTATATAAAGTAGCGTTTCGAACGAAAATTCAGAAGCCTCGTGCGACCTCGACACGCTTTCCTTGATACAAGTAGAAGCCAATTACTGTGCCGGTGCGCTCGACCGTAGTAAATTTTTCAAGCACATTGAATTACGGGGGTAACAACAACTTCGGCTCGACGAAGATTGAAACAAGGTAGATGTGAAAGAAATTTTCTTCGAAAGGAATTTACCTACAATACAAGCTTCTAAATGCACCGTGCATGCGACACACGTCAGCCTCCCATTTCGAAAGTGTATTCAATTAATCCGTCTAACCTAGCGGCTCTGGTTTACGGTCTCAAGAAACTATTCTATTCTGATGTTTGCTTATTCGGGACAGGATAAATTCTATCGATACAAAAAAAAAAAAAAGGTGGTCGATGTAAATCATGAACGTAACGTGCCGGCACAGCGATCGGTCTAGCGTGCGAGCCAATGATAATAATAATAATAATAATAAATAGTTAATAGCGATCATACAATTAATATTACTATTAGTTACAGAATATACATGTATAATATGAATATACGCGCAAAGAAAGGAAGCCCGATCAGCCCGGACTCGCTTACTGAGAAAATCCATTTTCGAGAGTCTAGATCTCTCTGATTGTCACTATTTGTATCATTTTTTCTATATTTTACAAGTACGTTATATTGAATGATATTCGATACGTAGCAAACACGTTTGTCAGAGGAAAGGGGGGGGGGGAAAGGAACAGATTTTTAAGAAAGTCGGTGCTGGGACGACCGGGCAGTTCCTCGAAAAGCCCTCAATGTCCCTCCCTTAATTTGGATTTTCGACGTTTCCGGGGGTCAGCTGTGATATTTTCCTCACTCCAGTTACGCTCTGGTTACAGTACCGACAAATTTAGATTTAGACAATTGATATCGTTGCTAATGGAACATGCTGGAACTCCTTCAATTCCATTGACATTTTGTCACCGACGTGCTTGAAATAGCGAATAAATTTGTTATTTCGCATTGTTTCAATTATTGACTCTTGGAGGACCAACGAAACTAGTACTACTATTGGCAGCAATGACGCGGTAGAAAACGTAACGTTGAAAAATTATATGGTTACTTTAAACTCATCGATGAAAATTATTGTAACGTGATGGAAAAGTTAGTGTCCTCTGAGCGTAGAATACTTTATAATAAAAATATGTCACGTACGTTTACACTTTGACCGCGTTAAAAAAGAAATATAATCACTCGAAATATACAATTCGTACCACGATTCCAGTTTGGACAATTACGGGTCTAAAATTGAACGCAAAATTGAGAGATGAAATTGGTCGTCTAAACGTATGCGACACAGTATTTGTATGTTCAGTGTCTGAAAAGAACTCTACGTACCTTCCCATGATGCTTGAAAAACAAGTCGTTCTGTCACATTCAGTTACAACAATAGCCACAATCGATAATTTCGTATACTTTCGTATGTAATATCATGCACAACAAGCTCGATTAAAATTCGATAATACGAAAAGAACGGTTATTACGAGAGATATGAATTTTCGAATCGAACAACGCAAAACGAAAAGGGCACTGAATTTTAAAGATCTCGATTAATCCGAAATAAATCTAGATTTCGAATAACGACATATGTGATTCTGGGCACAAGAAAAAAAAGTCATTGTAGTTCCTATATTTAGTGCTAGATAGCGGAGGTGACTGGTGGCGCTGTCATCGGAACGAATTTCCCTCCAATTTTAAGTTTAACTGCGCAGTGCAATTTTCGGTTCGATTCGCGTCGTGTCAATTACAATTCCGAGTGTGATAAAAATGTTTTCTTTTTCCGTCATATAATCACTAATTAGTGCTAGAACATCGGTAAGATTCTGTTCTTGTTCAAATTTACATGTTAAAAAATCGCGATAATGTATAAATATTGAATATTGACGTATAATCATAAAATTTTTACAGACGCCGACTCGAAATCGAAGAGTCAACTTTGAATTAGCGGACCTATTTCTTAGCTTCATCGTATTGCTGTTTGTTCAGCCATATCAACTCTTTACAAATTAAGGTAAAACTTAACTCTATACTCGTAATATAGTTTTGATAGTCGATCGTTCTGGCGCTAAAAGATTTTCAGCGATTAGTGACGTGTAAAAAATTCGCACAAACTGATTTCTCGTAATGGCCGTACGCCATGTTTTTCCGTTGCACAAGTTCCAACCAATCAAATTCAAATTTAAACATTTCAAATTCTTGTTAAGAGAAATAGGAAGAGACGACAACAAATAAATTTTGGAAATCAATTTTCAAAATAATAAAAGATGCATTTGTATTTAAATTTTTTTATCTTTCTTTGTCTATTCGAGAAATTTAGTCTCGTAACTTTTTTAACAGTGCCTCAGTTTCGAACAAAATTTTTTCCGATTATATCTTTTTTGCTGTCATGGTTACATAAATAATTTTCATTCGATCTTTTTGTTTTTAAATGATATTTTGTTGTTATAAAATTATTGCAACGGAAGGACATGAAGGATATCTGAGTGGAAAAATTAAAAAAGAAAAGAACAACGAATTAATCACCGTAATTAAATTTATACGAGCCTGTGTCTATAGTTTGCTAATTGTAGCACTGTGCAAATCAATGTGTCGCGAAATAGGCCTAAAATCCGTCTTTCGACATTTAAACAACTTTCTTCTACACTTATTGTAAATATTATATTATATATAGGAATACATATGATATATACACATACATATATGTTGTGTATGTATGTATGTATGTATGTATGTATATGTATATATATTCCTATATACTTCCTCGTGCACGTTGCCTTCCGCTACAACAAAATCTTTATCTGGAGCAACTACTTAAATCTCTGTCATATAACATATGAAAGTTATAAAAAAACTGTTGAATAAATAAAAAAAAAAAGAATTATATCGCGAAAATTATCGGAAGTCTATTCATTGTAAGGAACGAAAAAAGCGAAGTTAACCTATAAAGCGCAATGATTGGGAAATGTAACACGTCTATTATAAAGATAGACATTGATTTTTGTAATTCGTGTGTTCGATAAAGGCAAGTATTTTCAACGCATGAGATATTTTATGAGAACTGGACGTTGGAAATGAGCTTTGGGTAATAAATAGAACAAATAAATGATTTATCAACGGTGGTGTAATTTATTATGCACTTTTATCGACACACTTGTCCGTCTATATCGACTGTGTTCGTTAAATTCGGAATTGATAGTTATTTGACATATACCAACTTACGGGACAGTAAATTCTTACAATACTTTATTTGTTGTCCGATTTTAATCTCTCGAATGTCGTTGAAGTTCATTTTTATTGTTTCTTTTTTTTTTCACACTTTTATGGTTTTTTCCTAAAATACTTTCAATTTTTTTTTAACGTCAATTTTTATGGTTATCTTTTTAATTCGACTTGACACTTACTTTTTACAAGAAACAATTAAACGTAACCGCACTAACATTAGATGTGATTAATCGATGTTTAATACTTTAATAATCGTGTTTGATCTTCCACGTTATTTTATTACGATGATTAAATGATTATGCAAGTTGCATTTTGTAACAAATGACACTCTTACACTATCAACTCATTCCACAATAAAGTCCGTAAACATACATTACAAGATAAACGTCGAACATTCAATTATTCCTAGGAAATAGGAAAACTGCAGGATATTAACGTTTAACGTAGGCACACGAACGTAAAAGTTTCTTCGAGTTTCATAACTTGAACATGAAGGTGTAAAGTATCACCAGGAGCACAAATTCGTAACGTCGAGTTCAGGTTAGAGCAGAAAAATCGCCCGTTTAGCTTTATCTGCACGTCGTTTGCGTTCTGCGTCTTAAAGAACGATGATATCCGAATTGATGGTAGAATTAAAAATCGCGATGATAGAAAAATACGTAACAGCGAGTTCTGGAGCTCGAGCTGTGAAAGAGGCACACGGCGTATAAAATTGCTAACGTTTCACGATGTACTGCACTAAGCGATCTACAAGAAGGAGAAGAGACGACAGGTGACTGGTGGCTGCGCCATGCGCGTTGCTCGCTCGACCTCGGTGTCGCTCGAGCACGCTCGTCATAGCTCGGGCGCCTCCGGCGGCGAGTGGTGGGGCGAGCAGTGTATCCGTGACGTCACATAATTAGAGTAAATACAAAGTAGTCTTGATGGGACAGCGGCGTGCGCCGCACCGTGAGTCGCTGGTCCGCGCGCGTCAAACCTATATCGTTTCGATACACGCACATCGCGTTTGTGTAGCTCGTGATATATCGCACTATGTGCCGTCAGTGTGTGTGTGCCAAGGGAACCTAGATGACTGTGGGAATAGTAAGTGACAGTCGTGCAACAAAGAAATGGAAAAGATAGAGGTGAGCAGCAATAACTTGAGAAAAATTTATAATTAAAAAAAAAAAAAGAAAAAATGATTGGCCTTCCCTGGCTAGTACGGATTCCGCGCGACTGCGATCTTTTTCTTCCCTCCGTTCGTTGTGTCGAATTCACTCGATGTGCTCTCGCTCGTCCGTAATGCAGAAGTGACAGCGTGGTGATGAGTGGGGGTAGGGGTAGTCGGATGGAGGGGAGACGATCGTGTACTTAGGCATCTGGCAACGAATGCAATTGTGTGTATCTTCAATGTGCCACACTATTAGAAGGACTGATTAACTCTCTCCCTCCTCCGCCGTTATCACCGCGGCGTCTTTCTCTGTTTCATTTTCATTTCTCTGTGTCAACTTTGTGATTCTGCTTTCATCTCTCTCGCACGTTTCTTAGCCTCCCTCTTCTTCCTTCTCCTACCTTTCTATCCCTCCTCCACCCTTATTCCACCCCCACTCTCCTTGTTCTTTCTCTCGCTTATTCGCACGCTTGCTTACTATTTCTCTCTGTTCTTCTCCGTTTACATATCTCACTCGCTCCCCTTTTCTCTCTCTTTGTCCCTTGTATTCTTTCTTTCTCTCTTTCTCACGCTTCTACCAATACACTCTGTGCTTCTTTCTCTCTCGCTCTCTTTTTCATGTCTCTCACTCGCAGTTAGTGAGGTATTTATAGATGTGCCTTAACCCGATTTAACACAGCCACCTCGACTCGCATTGTCCTAACAACGATTTAATGAGAAATTACATTTTTCTCCGAATTGTTTAGCTCTCGTCTTTTTTCCGTCGCTTTCTTTCGTTTCTTTTTTTTTTCTTTCTTTTCGAAAAAAAACATTTTCTAAATTAAGTGGAAGCGCTTGAAAGAAAAGGATGGTAAGGGAAAAGACAACAACATCATTCGTGCACACATCCGAGAATCGAATCGATAAGTACGTCCGTTATTATTAGGATGAAATATTATGGTATAACCATAAATAGATAAATAGAGCGTCGTCTGTTTAAAGGAAATTTTAAGATCGTATGTTTGGCTGCCGTGAGAAAAATATATTTAGAAATGTTTCGTGGGAAGGATGTACAGTCCAATAAGAAGTTTCTACAATTTTTATTATCGACAAATCTCTCTCTCTCTCTCTCTCTCTCTTGCTCGCTCCATATTTCATTTAAAATAACGAAAATGATTAAATTGATTTTATTCATCGCTTGAAGTGTAGCAACGATCGATCCGTAATTATTGATTTGTTGGCAATAGATTTTGTTATTTTTAACGTATCTCGCGTATCTTTTTTTTAGTTTTCTTTCTTTTTTTTTCTATCATCCCCCACCTTTCATTCTCGTGCTCCCCCTCCCTCTCACACAGTGACTGACTCGCTCGCTCGCTCTCGCTGCTTTTATTGCTAGTGGACGAATTGAAAGTATATATTTGAGAATTAAATCGATAATGTGGGGTCGCGAGTCACGGTTGGTAATTATTATATCAGGGCTCACAAGCGATGAGCGTTTTTGTTATCGTAACTCAACTGAGTACATAATACACGTAAAACGGTCTCTATTGTCTTTTTCTCGCAATAAGGAGACAACAAACTTCTGCAGTTTTTCGCCGCCTTTGTTCACTCTATAACGACTTAAAATATTCTCTCTGGCCTTTCGAATAAAGTGGGTTTTCCTGGCGAGCTATTTAACGTCCATAGAAATTTCTGTTTCTTTCTTCTTCTCTTTTATTTTTTTCTTCTCGTCTCTCGTTGTTGCTGAAATAAGAAATACAAACTGTAAAAAAATGCCACTGGCAGACATAATAACGATCAGTGCGTCGACGAAAATTCCCATCTCCCTGCGACCTATACTCGAGCTTCTATGACGTAATAAAATTATATATTTATACGACACGAAGCTATTTGGAGTATGATAAGTGAGGCACGGTGAAATGATGTTATTATGCAACATTGAATACTTATCGTATAAACTAAGTAATGTTTTCAGATAATGTTAATGTTTTACAGAGCTTGTATAAATAAGTGAATATTAATGCAGTAATATTAATAATAAATTTTGTTTTTCATTTTCAATCTCGGTGCTCGTTTAATCCCGTCTATAAATCGTGTTTAAATAGCGTAACGGATAATTAAATATTCAAATTTGGTAATTCAATTTAAATAAACAATCGATGGAAAACAATTTAATAATTCAATTAAATTTAAGAGTAGAAAGTATGTGCAAATTTCAAAGTTGAATTTAATAACTGTTGAAAGCTTTATAAACAAATGTATCGCCGATTCTATTTATTAATTCCGCGCGTTGGTTTAAATAATACACGAATCGCGATTAAAATAATTCTCCGTCCTTGCGGCAAACAAATACATTGCACATATATGTACGTGTGTGTATCTCTGGTTTTTCTGCGCGTAATTCAACAGTCGTAAAAAAATAACAAAACATTTATTTGGCTGTAATTTCTACGAGATACGTTTTATATCGAACGTCGCTCAATTCTGGCATCAAATAATAAACACGTTATCTTTCTATAATTTTTCGCTCGGCAAGCACATATTATATACGTATGTACGTACGAGTTTTTCCCGGTGTTATATTGAAATTGTTTCGAACGGAGTGGTCTATTTTTGCAACGTGAAAATTGCGTCACCGCCTGATATTGCACTATTTACGTTTAAGGATTTCAATATTACACGTTATTATGTAGGACATTTCCAAAAAGATTGAATTCAGAATTTAGCGCGGCGGCTATAATTCACGTGGTCGATAACTTAACAGCCTTTGCACAGGCCTGTTGCAAAAATCGTTTCTCACGGCAATCATTTTTCTCCCGGGATTTACGTAATATAATATTCGTTTCTCGTTGTTCTTGATTCTCTATTCGGCAACGTGTTACGAATCAACGCGCAAATATAGCAGTGATAAAAATACTGGCCGTGCTTGTATGATAATTATCTCGTGATTCACCGATTCTGTTATTCTTCCTTCTTCTCTTTTTTTTTTCCTCTCGTTACAGATCGTATAATAAATTTTATAGTCGGTCACGAAGCCATATTATTTTTCTTCTTCTTCTTTTTTTTCTCTTTTTGCATCCCTTTCTCTCATTCATTCCTTTTCTTTACACGAGGAAATTCATCACGCGCGTTGCGTCCTTGCGTAGCTCTCGGCTCTGTAATTTTATCTCCGTGAATTCCACATTTTTTTTACATTTGTAATTATAATTTGTTACACGAACTCGCGCACACGAGTAAAACTCCTGATATGCAACAACGCCGGGTGAACTATCCCCGAAGTCTCCGGGCACGTAAAACCACGTATTCTTTTTCTTATCTTATATCATACGCCCTCTATACGTACGCATGATGATTTTATAGAGATCTTTTCCTTTCATTTCATTCACTCCGTAATCGTGCATACATGCGGTCGCATACTCGGCACTGTTTACACGATTCTCTTTCTCCACCGATTCGTGTATCTTCGTGCGGGATCGTATTGGTGCGCGTGACACGGTGCGCGCGCACGTACACACGTACAACACGAGCGAAATTCAACGAACCGAGCGGGACAGGTGCTTCTTCACTAACAATAGGTGGTGCACGCCTTTGAAAATACTACTTCAAATAATGATCGCGACGCTAAGCGCACTTTCAGTGATCGCGTGAAGCTACCGCCGCGCAGCGCACCACCACAAGAAAAAACGCCAGACGCCAGAATAAATTTTATGATCTTTCAAACGGCAAAGGGAAATTAGCCGATAATTCATCGGCGTTGGCGCGCGGGCGCACCGATCAGAGTACGCGCGCACCAGTTCTTGGTTGCCCGAGAATTCAATTGGCAATTCATAATTAAAATTTGTGTACACGCGACCGGGCATATTTATTCGCGCTTGCACGCGCGCGCGCGCCGTGTGTGTGTGTGCGCGCGTGTATCGATCGCCGCGCGTTTAGCCCGAGCCAAATCCGTCCGTGATCCGTGAAAAATGAATATAGGCTGGGATCGTATAATTTTGATTTTAATACGGTGTAACAGGAGCGTTATTAGTCAGCGAATTCATCAATCATTCGAGCTTATCTTTCTTCAGATAGATTAAAATTCTTTCCAAGGTTATTACTTCCTTCTTTTTTTTTTATAGGAGATATTCTCATCATCGAAAGGGAATACGTACAAAAATATTCGTCGTAAAAGCGTTGTTCGTTGATTCAGTGCGATTCGTTTCTGCTCCTACCCTCATACGGCCCTTCAGAATCTCCCTCCTCCCCCGCCCATCGCTCGTTCCCGCTCTTTCCTGCTAACGACATTAAAGAAAAGTACCCCGTTGCTGCTTTAATGGAATTTACTTTTGTAGCTTCGCAGAGCTCGCCATATTTTACAGAGTAAATTGCACCGCGAGGGCGGATCTTGAAAAACAAGTGTCTCGATTTGACACGAACAATAGAACAATTTTTGCAACGTTATTTCGTTGGCAGCAAATTGAATACATATATATATGTATATATATAATTGAATATATATATGAATATATATAATTGAATATATGTATATATGTAATTGAATATATATATATATATAATTGAATATATATATGAATATATATATGTATATATGTATATATGTATGTATGTATATTTATGTTTTTAAAAAAAAGTCAAATCTGAGTGGAAGGCTACTCGAAACTTGAAAGACGTGAAATTGTTTGGAAAAATTCTCTCAACATTTCGGAAACTAATCGTTCAATTTTTTTTCCCTTTATTTTTTTTTTTTTTTTCTTTCCATCATGGTAAAAGCAAATTGTAAAATTGGCTGGGCTCGTTTAAGTTTGTTTGATCGCGTGCAACGATCGCGTACTCACCGAAATGAGATCCGATAAAAGACTCTTGTCGAGATAACGCGTAAAGAATCGTCGAATGCAACGATGATAAAGCGTGTTCGTTTATTTAGAAAAAATGCCACCAGCAGTAATAAAGAATACTGTTATCTATCGTGGAAAGTTGTCGAAGTTCGAAATGACGTTTTTTGTCGGTTTTTTCCGTTTTGTTTACACGTTCGCTCGTACAACCTCGTATTCCAGGAGAAAGTCATTCTCGTATGCTTCATTTACATGTGTTAAGCGCCGCCGCTTGAACATTGGCGATAATTGCAAAATAAAATCGTGGTACACCTCGGGGATCGTCAGGCGAAAGAATGCGCGCGAGGGGAAAAGCGGCGAAGTTTTTACCACGGAGTGTACATCATGCTAAAATTCTAATCGGCAAAATTAGTCGGGAGGGGGTACAGTCGCGCCAGAAAGTCTGGCTGACCGCGTTTCCAAGTAGAAAAGTTATGAAATCAATTCAATGTTGGATTGAACTCTCTGTGTAGTATATATATGTATATATATATATATATATATATATATATATATATATATATATATTGCTGGCTCTGTGTTAGATTTCTTTCTATCTTTTTTCTTTTTTTTCTTTTCTTCCTAAGCATAATCCAACACTACGCGCAAATGTGTCTCAACGAGAGAACTACGTTTTCTTTCACTCTGTACACGCTTTGCGATCAGAGTTTCTTTGATTGAAATTCTCTAGATTAATTCCGTAGGTCGCCACGGCGAAAGATCGATAATTAATTTTATGAAAGTTTCGAGCCGTCGTAAATAGGAGGAGGGAAGTCGAATCAAATCAAACGACCTCGTTCTCCCCGTGGTTAATCAACACAATACGAAACACGTAATTACGTTTACGTAATTAATAATGGTAATCGTATGCTGCGTTTTGAAGAGGCAATAAGTCTCCTCGCGGATTTAAAGCCTTTCAGTTAAAAACCAAGCACATTGTGCTGACAATGTAAGATATATATGTTTGCTCGGCTGTAAATGTTGGGACAATCGTGCACGATAAACCGTTATCAATATAATACTAATGTTCCGTTATCGTGCATAAGTAATAGACGTATGTAGTTGCCGTTTATTTTATCTCGGAAATAAAAAAAATGAAAAAAGGAAAACACAAGACGTTCTTGACAATATTTTTTTAATATGTTTACTCGCGATGAATTTTTTTTTTTATCTTGAACATGGTTGTCCGTATGTATTTTTTCTAATTGCATAAGCTTATTTTTACTCTTATCGTTGGAAACTTATTTTTCACTCGAAGCGAGACGAGTAGAGGTTTGCAATTATCGCGACGAAAATAAAGAGGAAGAAGAAGAAGGGAGGGGGGGGGGGAAGAAAAAAAGAAATTGTTGGAATATTTGACCTCGTTTAAAAAGTTGCCTCATTCAATTGGGGTCGTGATATTGATTTTGAAGGATACGCAAAAGTAAATAGAAGAGCGATATAGGGACACACCGATAAATTATTTATCTGAATATATATATATATTCTTTCCTGGAACGCGCGCGCATACATATTTTCGAATATATAAATTAAATTAAAATTCGAGTGGAATGACATTCTTTCGAAGTGCCCCTCCATTTTCCATATTGCTTTTCATTAACGATAGTTTGAAGAAGAATATTCGCTCCACTTTGATATCACTTATTAGTTTTTCCACCAGTCGTCTGTCTCTTATTTTCTCCCGCGCGCGCGTGTGTGTGTGTGTGTGTATTTTAATGGACTTTCGACGTGCATTTAACATGGCGGATGTAGCACGTAATGCCAACATTTGTGAGAGCAGTTATCACGGCTACGGTTAGGAGCATAACAGAGAGCATTACGAATTTCCCCTGTAATAGTATTACCACAATGAAGCGAGCAGATAACTTTGTTTCAGTTCGTCTAACGATTTATCAAGAAAATTTACTCTCTCTCCCTCTCTCTCTCTCTCTCTCTCTCTGTAAAATCAATCTATTTTCAAATATTCATTTTTGTTTCGACTTCGTGACGTCTGTTCGATATCTCGTAACGTTATCTCGATATACTTGCGTTACTTATTCTCGTGACGTTATTTTGATAGATTTTACATTTTCTCTCTCCAATTGAATTACACGAGGATCGTCAAATGATCAGTGTTCCCTCGTTTTTCGTGGATGAAACTTTATAAATTCTCTGTGCTCACGTGTGCAACGCTCTCAAGCTCGTAGCATCTCGTTAAATCCTTTTTGCGTTTCCATTTTTTAACGTTTTGCTCCCTCTTTTTTTTGTCGTATAGCGCCGATTATTCGTTTGCCACTATATATATATATATAATATATAGAACGCATTAACGATAACGTTAGACACTCATTTACTTCGCGAACGCACAACGTGTTGTCGATGTATCGAATGAATAATTTATCCGTGCATTCGACGAACATTAATATTAAATAGTTGGCGATTAAAAATAAAGAACATAGTGGCAAAGCACTATATAGTAATACGATCACGTGCTCGGCACATTACCGCGAACACACACAGCTTGGGTCAGCAGAATTCTGGAA